>JAJHZJ010000314.1:6435303-9008207 GCA_023548195.1 Bettongia penicillata ogilbyi
CTCTAGAAGCTGTTTATATTCCTTCAAACATCATCTATGATGCTGAGGTAAGGGGAGAGAAGTAAATGAAATACAGCTATGTTGGCTTCTGCTCCATTAGGAAAGGGAAAAAATCAATGTTTGCCAAATGTAGAAGGACAAAATCAATAAAGAAAGAAATTTTATTTTCAACCTTCTAAGAGAGTACTACAAAGAATAGAGAGTGAAAATTATTATTATTTATTGATGTATACAGCACCTTTTGAGAGCCTCAAAGTGTTTTATGGAATTACAAAGTGCCATTGTCCCATCCTGTGTGCAGATCATTTTGTTTCACTCCAATTCAGCCCTAGGGTGGGCCAGTGGAGGAATGATGAGGCCTGCAACATTAGACAACCGCCAAAGGGTAACAGATGACTAAAGGATGCCTTATTCATGGAAGGTAAGAGAGAAATATATATTACCCGAAAATACCTGACCAGGGCAATAAGAGAAGTCTCTTGTATTCTTCTGGGAAGCTTTTGGGAAACAATTCCCTTCCAACTTGTGATAGCATCTCCTTGGGTCCTTATATAAGCAAAACAAAGGAGCATTTCCTGCCCTTCTACTGGCGATATCCCACTGAAATAGAGGTAATGTTTGGGGAGAAAGAACTCCCTGCTGCCAATAACCCATTATGGTTTCGAGTGGAAGAGTTTTGCTTTGTTTCGTTTCAACAGACTGCTTCTAAATCAGAGGCTCTTAACCTCTTTTTTAATCATGTACCCTTTTGGTAGATTGGTGTAAGTTATGGACTCTTCCAAATGATATTTTAAATGAGCAAAATAATATACACAGAATCACAAAGGAAAATCAATTATACTAAAACAAAGTTATAAAAAAAAATTTTTTAAACAAGTTTACAGATGCCAGGTCAAGAAGCAATGTTCTAAGTCATGATCCAAGTGCACTGGTCAGATCTTTCTAGTGTGTGGATCTTCAGAAGCATACACATGGTTAGCAGGGAGTAGGAGGGGAAAAGGACATCATTTATATAATACCTATACTAATATAATTTATGTAGTTATTTATATAATGCCTATAATAAAATCATTTATATAGTACCTATAATAATATATTCAGGTATGGTGCTAAGTGGTTTTTACATATACTATTTCATCTGATCCTCTGGGGCTATGTTATTATTATCCCTATTTTACTTAAGGAAACTGTGGCAGATGGAGGTTGAGTGACCTGCCCAGGGTCATACAGCTAATGTCTAAAACAGGATTTGAACTCAGGTCTTCCTGACTGAGCCCAGTGCTCTATCCCACTGAACCACCAGTTGCCTCTATAAGGGAAGGAATGACAGGATGATACAAGTCACCAAGTGAATTATGACCCTGCCTCACACTTGTAGCCTGATTTATGCTTCAGAAATCATTTCCTTTCCTTTTCACATTGGATCCCTATCCTGTAAACTAGAGAAAGTAAGCAATTATTAGCCCCATTTTTTTCAGATGAAGAAACTGAGGCTGAGATCATTGAAGTGATTTGCTCGAGCCACAAAGTTACCTAGCAGTAGAGCTGGGACTCAATCAACATTTACCAGGATAGGTTGAAAATTGAGGCTTCCAGCTGATACCTGTCCCAGTTCCTCTAACAAACGACAAGCTAAACCAAGGACTAACGTCTAAATGCCTGCTCTGATAATACCCTATGGAGACAGCAATGGGAGCTTTCACATCAGGTGAACTGCTATTTGTTATGCAGTTCCTGCTTCTGACCATGTGTTCTAACAAAAGCTGCAATTCCTTTGTATCCCCAATTAGTCTATTGGAAGCATTTATTAAGTATCTACTATGTGTCAGCACTGCACTGAGCTGTGGGGATACACAGGACAAAGAAAGAAAATCCGGCTCTCAAGGAGCTCACTCTAATCCCCAGGGACTACATGCAATAAGTGCATACTATATGCTGACTGCATTAAATTGAATCAAAACTGGATCAGCCACAACCACCCGCACAGACATGCATAAAAGAGTCTACTTCCTCTGAATCAGTTTTGTCTAATTCTTGCTGAGAAGTGAGAGAATAAGTCTCATTACCTATAAATAGGTAGGTAAATAAGTGTTCTGTCATCATCATAAGGTTAGGCGGAGAGAGCAGTGATGGAGAAATCAGGAGATCTGGGTTTAAGTCTGATCTCCTCCAGTACGCATAGCCAACCTCTTCTAGGAGGTGGGCTGTGAAAGGTCAAAGAAATATAGAATAATAATCTGAGGGGATGGTAAAAGTCCTGTAAAGATTTTCTAAGATAAAGAAGACCAAAACCTGTTTACTGTTGCTGTTTGGTTGTTTTCAGTTGTATCTGATGCTTTGTGACCCCATTAGAAGTTTCTTGGCAAAGATACTGAGTAGCATGCCATTTCCTTCTCCAGTTCATTTTACAGAGGAGGAAACTGAGGCAAATAGGGTTAAGGGACTTTCCCAGGGTCACACAACTAGTAAGTGTCTAAGGTTGGATTTGAACTCAGAAAGATGAGTCTTTCTGACTCCAGGTCCAGCATTCTGTCCGCTGTGTTACCTAGCTGCCCAGTGAAGCCTTCTTTTAGATGACAAGAAAATGATCTAGTAGATAAGGAAAATTTGAAGATGCAAGAAAAGAGAAGGCATGATTGAGGTGGCAATGTACTGCAGAAGACAGAAAGGGTAGGAACCAAGAACGCAAGTAGAAGTAATAAGGTTGAGAAGGAGAAGGGCCATGGTTCTACCTTCAAGATCAGAACAAAGGAGGAGAGAATGGGGGACAACGCAATGGAGTTTTGAGGCAAAAAGGAGAAGGAAATAGGACCAATGATGGACAGTTTCTATTTCTCAATAATGTAAGAAAGGAGGTCCTCTGTCATACAGAAGCAAGGAGGCAGCAGAGCTAGTGGAAGAAGAGAAGTTTTTGAGCACCCACAGAAGGCACATGATAGGAAATCCATCAGAGAAGGGCCCAGGTGAGATGATAGAGCAAAATCTATAGGAATCTAGTCAGTACCATTATAAGACTGTCCCTAGCAGTGTGAAACAAAACACAGGCAAGAGCAAAGAAAGCAAGAGAGTGAGAGTGAAGCAGAAGCTGAGGTCTGGCAGAGTATGACTGGTAATCCAATCGATCCGCCATATTTTTAAGACTACAATAGAGGAAAGTGAAGCCATACCAGAGCTGACAGATCGGGAAAACAAGGAGGGGAAGGGGAAGGGAATAGGCATTTATTAAGAGCCTACTATGCGCCAGACACTATGCCAAGTACTTTACAAATATCATCTCATTTGATGCTTACAACAACCTTGTGAGGTAGTGGTTACTATGATGATCCTTGTTTTGCAGTTGAGGAGATTGAGGCAGACAAAAGTTACCCAGGATCACACAGCTAAAGTTGGATTTGAACTCAGGTCTTTCTAACTCCAGGTCCAGCATCTATCCACTAGTTACCTAGGTAAGGAGTTTAGAGTTTATGTGAAACATGAAGATAAGGTTTAAGACTGAGATAGAAGGAGAATTGGAAAGAAAACAAGTGGTGGTCAGATAGAGAAACTTCAGAGCTTTGAATTATGGAGGTAGATAATTTATGGGCTGAAATGAAATCAGGAATATGAATGAATAAATGAGCCAGCATTTATGAAGTACTTACTATGGATCAAGTACACTATTCTTGTGTGTGGTTCAGGGAGAGTTAATATACATGTCATGGGAGCTTGACAAAATTATAGGCCAGGGACTTCAAGAGGACTTTGAGATAGATATATGGATAAAGATATGTAGAGATAGATATTTAGATACATCCACACACATCCATATATTCGTACAGATCTACATATTGAGGGGGAAGGCAACTGGGGTTAGGTGACTTATCCAGGGTCAGGTGGGGTCAGATTTGAAACTCAGGTCCTCCTGACTTCAGGACCAGTGCTCTATCCACTGCACCACATAGCCACCCCTATATGTGTTTTTAAACTTGCAATTACAGGGATAGCAGTTGAGGTAGAAAGGGAGTCTATGAGATCAATGCTACCTTCTTAAGCAAAGAATGATCTCTTCTGTCTCAAGTATCTAAATGATACAGATGGACAGAGCAAACAACAAAGGAAAAGAGGTCTTTGAGTGACAGTGGCAAAGGGCAGTGAGGAGGACATCTATTACTCCTCTTGGCTCAGGGTCCAGGAAACATGAGAGAAGAGACCTCCTAATACAAGGAATATATTATCCCCTGGAGAAGACCAAATTTCCCATCAATTCAGAAAGATGGAAAAAATAGAAAGTAAATAAGTAAAAAGATTTACGATAAAGGGGCGCTTGTTACCTCTCTATGGTTCCACATCTAGCAAGGCCTTGTTTTCTCCATCTCTATTAAGCAGGGCACCTAGGTGGTGCAGCTCCCCTATTATTCTTAGCAATGACTCTTCTTCCATTCTGTTTAAAGTGATTGTTTTTTTCCAGATGACCTCCAAAGTCTATCCCAGGGTTAAGAAAGGTTTACTCCAGAGCAGAGTATAGATCACAGTGCAAATTGATGGAGTTATAGGCCATGGGGGAACAATGTATAGAGGGTTTTTGGTTTGTTTTTTTTTTAAGAAAGAAAAAATGAAAGCAGCAGAGCATATCTGATTATTGTAGTTGATTAGGATTTGGGTTGTGAAGGGCTTTTCCAGTTTAGCTGCTCTTCAGAGCATGGCACAAACAATTCATGTTACTGTCACACTCCCTTCCATTCTTTCTGCTCACATCCCACTCAGGTCCCTAGGTAGATACCTGTGACATTCACTTTGTTTTCAAAATCCCAGCCAAAATCAACTACAGCTCCCGAAGGGTAGGGAGAGAAAGCTCAGATGTACTCCTCTCCACAGTCCTAGATTCAGTGATGCTCAACGAAATAGACCTAAAGCAGCTCTAGCCACGTGGGGCTAAACTGAGAGTTCCTTGAGTCTGCACTGAGAGTCCTACTTTTATGAGAGAGAAGACGTTTTCTCTTACTCCATATTCATCACTGCTAGACAATATCCGCATGGCCACCACCAGATGGTGACCTGTTAGAATTAAAAAAGAACAATTTCCTTGATCCCACAGCACATTCTCAATGATCGTCTGTACCCAAGGAGCAATATCAAAGATATCACCCAGCATCTATACAATCCCAAAAGGAAATGGGTCAGTCATAATAATAGCTAGCATTTATATAGTACTTAAAGTTTTGTAAAGTGCTTTGCTGAAATACATTAGACCTTTTCTGTGATCCTTCCTCTCCATGCTACATCTTATATAAGTACCCTTTTATCAGACCAGGGTGCTCGTACAGGCTCAATCACAATTGGTTGTGTGGACACTAGGTGAATCCACCTCTCTGGGTTTCAGTGTCATTTTACAATAAATTAGGGTGTTGAACTAGATGATGTCTAAAGTTTCTTCAACTCTAAGTGTGAAATATTACCCTATGATCATTTCACATACTATGATTTATCTTATCCTAGGAATAACAAAAAAGGAATTACTGTTGATTCTAACAAACACCCCTCAAACATTCCTTCTGAAAAGAAAAGAAAACAAAATAAAACAAAATAAATAATAGCCATATATTGAAAAAAATAACATTGCTGGGGCAGATAAGTGGTGCAGTGAATAGAGCACTGGCCCTGGAGTCAAGAGGGCCTGAGTTCAAATCCAACTTCGGACACTTGACACTGTATGACCTTGGGCAAATCACTTAACCCCAATTACCTTGTCTTGCCCCGTCCAGAAAAATGACATTGCTTATAAAAACTGTTTTTATACATCAAACTTTGAGGGAAAAGCATTTCAATGGATTCCTGTTCACATTAGCATTGATACTCCCTCCGCTGACATTTTCTCTGATTCATATACACTTTCAAGTTCTTAGCACAATTCCTAGCACACAGTAAATGTTATATAAAGTCTTATTCTCTTCCCTCCCCTTCCCTTATCCAGTGAAATTTTTGTCCAGGTATTTCCATAAAATCTCCATAAAGGATCTATCCAACATGCTGGAGGTCTTGCCTTGATTCTTTTAATACCGCATGGAAATTAGTCCAACACTTGCATGAACTGCTTGTTACCTTTTACCTAGATTATTGGCAGCTTGGGGATATAATGGACGGAGTGTTGGACTTCAGGTTAGGAAGACTTTACAGTTATCCCTTCCACATTGTGACTTTTACCATCAGGAGTTTTGTGAAAGCCAGAGGCAATACAGAAAAAGTTTAGAAATTTAGAAATGCATTGTATATACATATATGTGTGTGTATGTATAGTATTTATATATTACATGTATTACATACATTACATATTTATATATTACATATAGTATTATATAATGTCAACATGTTTTATCCTTTAATACCATAATAATTCAGACTTCTCTGGTACGAAGGGAGGGTCAAAAACTTTTACACAGATTTTCCATATCACTGGGGTAAGGGGGTTGTGCTGTACTCCTAACCCCTGCAATGTGACAGGAATAACTCTAGTTCGGATCTTGCCCCCAAGACATTAATTATCTGGCCTTAGACTACTAAACCTCTCTTGGCTTCAGTTTCCTCATCTGTAAAATGTGGATAATATCCTACCTACCTCATAGAGTTGTAGTGAGGACCAAATGAAAGCCATGTAAAGTGCTTAGTGCAGTCCCTAGCACAGCGCAGGCACTCAGTCACTGCATGTCTCATTCCTATCTGGAAAAATGTTGCAATGGAGAATTTAATTGAATCTCTAAAGAAGGTGCTAAGTCTTCTTAGTAATCTTGATTTGCAATTTGTTCCATAAGAGCTGGTTGTTAAACATTTACAAAATTGCCTCTACAGAGGTCCTTTTTGGCACTCACTCTTGCTTTAAACAATAGTAGGATCTTGAATTTGTAAGAGACAGAAAAAAGAAATTTTAGTGGATTTAAAAAAAAAAAAACCTAATTCCATGGCAAATGATGACAATATTTGAAAAGCACCTCTTACAAATAGTTGCCAATTTCACTAAAGTTGGCAAAAAAAAAGTAGGAATTCCATGCATTAGCAACACAGAATATCATGGATTTCAGAAACAAAAAAAAAAATCAGTTCAGAGAAAATACTAAATTGGGGTAATATCCAAAGGGATCTTTACTCTATGGTCTGACGTGAAGAAGAGGGGATTAGAGTGCTGAATTAGAAGTGAGAAAACCTGAGTCTGAAAATCATTTCATCTTGCAGAAGCTCAGTTTTCTTACCTTTTCAGTGGACATAACTTTCTTCACAGAGCTGTTGCTATTAGTCATAAATGCCTATATTAAGATGAGCCATATTAATTTGTGAGATGAGAACAGTTGCTGGTCAGTATAAAACTGTGTGTCTTCATGAAGACTTGCTGTTTTCTTTTTAGGTTCATCTAAACAAAAGGATAAAGGGGTACGTATTATAACTTGGCTAATTACAAAATGCCCCAGATCTCAGATTGTCAGTTTGAGAACCCAGCACAAAACAAAACAAAACATCTTAGAACAACATACAACCTTTTAACAGTGGCCACGAGAGAGTACAGATGAACAGAGTAGACAAGGAAAAGAAGGGGCAGTTAGGTGGCGCAGTGAATGGAGCACTAAGGTCAGAATCAGGAAGATTCACATTTGGGCATGAGTTCAAAACTGGTCTGAGATACTAGCTGTGTGACCCTGGGTAAGTCACTTAACCTTGCTTGCCTCAGTTTCCTCAGCTGTAAAATGAGTTGGAGAAGGAAATGGCAAACCATTCTAGTATTTTTGCCAAGAAAACCCTAAATGGGGTCACAAAGAGTTAATCATGACTGAAACAACTCAATAACAATTCTGTAACATAACAGGTTCAAGAGGAACCTAAATGAGATTCTGATCCCCTGTCTCACCCTACAATATTAAACAGACCTATGATGTTTAGTTAATGCTGATTTAGAAGAGAAAACTTGCATAAATGAAGGCATGAAAGCAGAGGGACATCAGACAGGATCTCTTGACTTCTCCTTAGCTGTTATTGGCAAAGTAAGAATGTGACTGGAGAGAGAACCCTGAGCTAGAATTCTTAGGAGGCTGGTCTTATGACTGAATTTTCATTCAGTTGCAATCTGTATGTATTTTCATTCTCCTCAACCTTGCATTTGACAGGATTTTGTCAAACTGGTTTTCATAGGCATGCTCAGTTCTGTGATATCATGTCCCTTGCTTATATTATGTAAGGAATGCAACATATCAAGGAAATCCTGTCTCTATGAAGGATTTATGGGAGGACTTGTTAGACAATCACACAGAATAAGAGAGCTAAGACAGGGTCTGATGTGCGCAGTGACAGAAACACACAGGCCAATGACATCACAGGTCCACCAAAATGGTAGTTGTAGTTAAAAGATGGTCTCAGACTTTCTGGCACACACTCTGTAACCATGTATGCAAGAAAGTTTAGCATTTGGGTGCCTTGTTTTTCCCCTTCATGCATGAACCTATCCTATTCTGACTCCCTCAAAACAACAGCTTTATTCTTATATGAAGGAGTAATATGCTTGACATGAAAAGAAAGGCAGTGTGGAAGAATGGATGATGTATCAGATGAAGTTTTCCAAATAATGAGCTTTCTATGCAGCCAAGGGAGAATTATTTGAAGCACTGTTGGTTCTGGGGGATATAAAGGTAGAATAAATAAATAAAAGATAGATCCTGCCCTTAAAGAGCTTATATTATTGAGTGGAGGATGAAGAATTGAATCTCAAGAAGAAATGACTTGGGAGGACTGTGATCATTGTCTTCAAGTACTTGAGAGACTATTGCATGAAAGAGAGTCTGGATTTATTCTGCTTGGTCTTAGAAAAATAGGAGCTATGGGTTTATCCAGTGCTCTTTCTACACTCTCATTAGGTCCAAAGGGGTTAATAGTCTGAGAGATGAGAGTCATTCTAGAGTATACCTAGATGATCTTTGAGGACACATCTAGAGGAGAACTCTCCCGATGGCAAGAGAAGCAAAATATGTGGCACACCCAATGTAATCCATGAAGTGAAACTTCAAGTTTGATGGAATCTTGCAGGATGATGAGATTTTCCCAATAATGAGTTACTTGGGCCATAGCAGAGAATTCAAAGGAAGTACCAAAGTAGAGCAACCGTTTGAGGACTGTAATCAAGGAACTGTTAGGTGACAAGGATACAAAGGCAAAAGAATAATCCTGCCCTCATGGGGCTTACTTATATTTATTCTGTTGAGTATGGGTAGAATTGAGGGAGTTTAAACTAGAAAAATGATTTTGGAGGGGAGGGGGAATATATTGCAAAAAGGCAGATTTAGGTTCAATACAGGGAAAATGCGGACTATCAAAAAGTAAGAAGGATTACTTCAGAAAGCAGTGGATATATCCTTATGAGAGTTCATCAGATTTCTAGGGGACACATTAGATAAAGTGCTGGAACTGCTGTCAGGAAGACCTGAATTCAAAAGTGGTCTCAGATGCTTACTAACTTTGTGACCCTGGGCAAGTCACTTAACCTCCATTTGCAAAATGGGGATAAATAACAGCACCTACCTTGCCCTGGTGTTGAGGATCAAATGAGAGGAATTTGTAAAGCATTTGAGCATAATGCTTGTCACATGGTAGGTACCATATGAATTTTCTTCCAGCCTCTAGAGATTGGATGACCATTTATTATCTGTGAAATTCTGTGACTCTGTGGCTACGAATCATCATATGTTGAATTTTAATTTCACACATAATTACTAAATTTCCATCAGTGCCCAGTCCAAACACACCTTGACTTAGGAAGTCCACCCCCTCTGCCACAACATACTTTATATTGATATTGGAATAGAGGAGCAGAGTCATCTTCCTACAGGAATTTTATACTAATGGGATTCCAGGAATAGTTAGGAGGCACAAGAAACTTCAGATAACTTGGAGAACATCTCCAAATAGAGTCATGTCCCCCAACACTGGAAGCACAGATTAGTACTGGCCCAGCATAAGATTATAGACTTTCTACTTAGAAGTCACTAAATCCAACCCCTATATTTTACATTTGGGAAAACTGAGGTCCTGAGAAAACTAAAATGATTTAATCATATGGGAAGTTAGAAGTGACATTTAAATGAAAATCATCCGACTCCAAAGCCAAGGCTCTTTCTTCTCTACCACACGAGCTCTGAAAATCCTCATTGCAACCCTCTTTGGGGGCCACCAGGAATTTTCTAGACCTCTCAGTAGAGTAATTCAACCCAAATGGTTTCTCAACCTTCCAGTATCTTATTTTCTCTCGATATTTCATGTGTGTCATTGGACAAGGTAGGGTATTTGTCTACCAGCCAATCAACAAGTGTTTATGTTTCCTGCTTGACTGGTACTTGAGAAGATAACATCTACAAGTGAAAAGAGAGCAAACAATATGGGTGCCAAATGAGGTGTGGATGAGCAGTGAGGTCAGAGTTCAGAGGAGGTAGAGGTCACTTTAAGTGGGAGAGGTCAGGAAAAGCTTCATGAAGAAGGTGACATTTGTTTTAGTCCTAAAAGAACTGGGTAGGCAGAGAGTAAAGGGGGCATCCCAGGCCAGGGGACCAGAAGAAGCAAAGATGTGAAGGTGGAAAGTACAGTATGCTCATATTTTATAGTCATCAGATATATACATACCGTTGAACTCAAGAAATTCATAAAATCGTGTTTGCCTATTTAACCCCCCAGTCCTAAGAATCCTGCTTATTCACCTAAAATGGAGAGGGAAAACAACTGCATGAATACAACTATGTTATAATAAACTTAGCCCTTGTTTTAAAAAAATTCAGGAGTATAGCCCTGAGCAGGTCACTCAATTACCCTGGACCTCATTTCTCTCATCTACTACAATGAGGAAGTTGAACTTAGATGATCTCTATTATTATTTCCAATTTCAAGATTCTCTGATCCTACAGCTGAACTTAACCTTGGATGAACCTTTCATTTAGACACTGATACCCTAAATTAGCTCTGTATTTTGGCACCTAGCAGCCAGACTTCCAATCAGGTTGGTCTCATGACTGCCTCTCTACCGCACCCCTTTTCAGTGTTTGCTGAGATTCTGAGGAGGAAAGAAAACATCCAGCAACAGTGGTCTCTCTTCTGCTCTATTCCGGAAACTTCGCTATAAAATAATACCATCTCTGCCCTTTGCCCCAAACACCACTTTCTCTCCTTCCCTTCCTACCAAGCCAACCATCATAATCACCAGGGTGTCTTAAGCCTTCAAGACAATAAAAAGTAACATGACCTCATAGAAAAGCAAGGAATATCCTAGTCTAAATTAAAGGAATTTTCAGAAAGTAACAAAACAAGAGGAGAGGAAAAATAATGTAAAACAGTTAAAAGGAAAAATTTCTTGTTTTAATGTTTTAATTATAATTACTTGTCAAGAAATGATCAGAGGCTTAAAATTAAAGTCATTCATTACATGAAAACTCAGTGGCTCCCAAGTTTTGCCCAAGATCAAGCCCTCTGCAGCCACATTATGGAAGTGGATGGCTTCACTGCCTTCTCTCAGCAGTTTGTGAATGGAAAGAGTTTGTCTTGCAAGAATAGAAATGGAAAAAATAACCTGTTCCTTCTTATTTCTGACCATCAGAGATATCCTTCCTTATAATTACTTTGGCTATTGCTATTATTACCACAACTCTCACTATTTAGTATTATGGGTATTTAGAGGCTCATAAAAATGTATGCTTACTCAACGCTTAACCAGCACGAAGAGAGAAATCAGAGGCTCTCAGCATTGGCTGACACGGGATGAAACCTGGCTGGGAACAGCTGGATTGCTCCTCTTGACTAAATATTTACAAAAGGCATGATTATATCACTGAGTGACACTGAGAGAATATAACAATTTATCAATCATCTTGTTTAACTCTAATCCCTGCAGGAGGTATTGCATTCTCACTTAACAATGCGCATCTACTGTATGCTAATTAATTTACTTATTTTCACCTAAGGTTATTTCAGACTTGTATACCCTTGTGCTTTCTAACAGCACATTTCACATACAACCCAAACATTTTCTGGGCAAAAAAAAAAGGTTTCCACATTAATTGCAAACTTGGCACACCATCAAACCTTCTGGGACTGGATTGAGGGATATTTCACATGTGGAGACATAGCTTGGTGATCTGGTTACAGTTTTTACACCTAATTTTGGAGAAAACTAAAAAATAGAGAATAAATGTGAAAATGAAAGTGACAGAAAAAAGATAAAGGGATAAAATGTAACACTCAATCATTCAGAAAACATTTATTAAACACTTAGTATGTGCCAGGAACTGTGCTAAAAACCAAATAGCAAGAATGAAACAATTCTCTATCCCCAGGGAGCATCTTTCAGTTTGGTGATAATAACATATATAATATTGGGAATATAACGTATATACAAATTAAATCAAAGACATTTCCAGGGAGGGTGGGTTGGTCTTAACAGCTGGGGAGAATCAAGAATAGTGTCATGTAGGAGGTGGTGCTTGAGATGATTTTTTGAACTGAACCCAGCAATTCTAAGAGGAAAAAGTATATTTCAGGCATGGGGAAAAGCTAGACATTGTTACAGGAGATGGACTGTCACTTTTCAAGAGTCTTCATGAGACAGTAGTGTAGGTTACCAATGGAACTGTGAGCCAATCAATCTGAGGTAAGTGGGCAATATTTATCTAATATCTTCTGCCTGCAGAGCACAATATGATACAATAATGCAACCAATCTGGACAACTTATAAAGGAAATAGACGATACAGAGAAAAGACAAAGTTCAGAAGGAAGCAATAGCACTATGGCTCAGACCCCAGGAGTAGAGCTGAGTCTCAGTTTCAGTGTTGAGCTCAGCCTGCCAAGGATAATTAGGGCAAAAGTCCCAGAACAAAGATGTACGACAATTCTGTCACTGAACCAGGCATGCAAGTCAGAACCTCACTCTCATATTGTCCCTGGTCCTGTTTGAGAATGAAAAATGAACAACTCTCTAAAGAAAGCTTTGTAACTGCCTGGTATGTGTTGAGTCTAGTGGCATTTGCCGTTACTCAGACCAAAACCCAGATGAGGAACTTATAGGGCTCAGAGAGAAGAAGAGGAAGCAATCAGCTTTTACTCTGAATCAGACTACTTTTGAAACATGAAAATTTGTGGATCTCAAAACTATCCCTGAGAGAATAATACAACATTCAGTACTCCAAAAAAGCAGCAGAAAGATAAGCCTAGACCTTCCCTATAGAAGTACTGCATAGCTCAATAACATCAAGTCAAAGTCAAGAAGTAGGCTAGAAAAATGAACAAACAAAAAAAGAATCCCACCTTAAAGAGTTACCATGGTGGCAGGGAAGCTTAAGACAAAAACCCAGAAGAAAAGAATGACTCTAAAACAGCTACAAGCAAAGCCTCTGGGAAAAAACACAAATTCAACCAGAATTTTTAGAAGAGATGAAGCAAGAGTTTGGGGGGTTTTAAGGGTTAAAAATTATAAATGAAATGAGAGCATTTGAGGAAAAAATAGAAAAAAAATAAATGTCATAGAAATGGAATTAATAGCTTGGCATAAAACATAGAAAACTTTGCCCAAGCAACAAATGTCCTGAAAGTTAGAATGAGTCAAATAAGAGGGAATGACTTTATGAGACAACAAGAACTATAAAAACAAAGTCAAAAGATTAAAAATGTAGAAAAATATATGGTACTTCATAGCAAAAATAACTGATTTGGAAAACGTTGAGGAGAAAAAAAATAAGAATCACTGCATTATCTGAACACTATGACCCAAATACAGAGCTAGCATATTATATTTCAAGACATCTTAAAAGAATCATCTTAGAACCAGAGAACAAAGTGGAAATAAGAAAGGATCTCCCCCAGTCACCTCCTGAAATAAAACCCCCAAATTAAAATTCCCAAGAACATCATATTTAAAATCCAGAGTTTCTGGGTCAAAGAAAAAATATTACAATCATTCAGAAAGAAAGAAATCAAATACCAAGGAATGACAGTCAGGATTACACATGGCATAGCAGCCACCGCAATAAAGGAACAGAGAACTTGGAAGATATTCCAGAAGGCAAATCATGTGAGAATTACATCCAAGAATGACTTACCCAGAAGAAATGAGTAAAATGCTATAGGAGAAAAAAAAATGGACCTTTAATGAAATAGAGGACTTCCAAACATCCCTGATGGAAACAACAGAATTGTGTAAAAATTCTGAACTTCAAACACAAGAGCTAAGAGAAATACAAAAAGGTAAACACATGTAAACAATGATATAATACTAAACAAGGAAAACTACTGACATCTTAATACAGGGAGGTGATACATGTGTTCTATCGTCATTAGAGATCATAGAGGGGTTCTAAACAGACAAGACTTGGGAGTGATTCTGTTATAACTTGATGATCTTAAGAGAATAATGGAGAGGGAAAACAGAATACACTTGAAAGGGAGGGGGAAGGAAGTTGGGGAAAATGATTTCATATATTCAGGGTGCACAAATAGACATCTATACAAAAAAGGAGGAAAGGGTCAGCTAACACAAACTCATCTGAATTGGTTAAAGGATGAAAGAGAAAGAGAGAGAAAGAGAGTTGGGTAGAGAAATACATTTCACTCAACAATAGGAGAGAAAGAGAAGAAGAGAGGGAGAATTAGAGGAAAGACAGATTAAGGGATGAATTAATTACAAGTGGAAAAACTCTCTAAGGACACACAAAAATATTTACAACTTTTTTTTATGGTGGTAAAGAATTAGCCATTCATCAATTGGAGAATAGCTAAACAAGTTTTGGTATATAAATATGATGGTAAACTATTGTGCTATAAGAAATAATAAAAGGGATAGTTGGAGAGAAACCTGGAAAGACTGATATGTTCTAAGGCAAAGTGAAGTGAACAGAACTAAGAGAACAACTTATACAATGAAAACACTATAGTAAAGGCAACTAATATTGAATTAATTAGGAACTCATCAGTGTAATGACCAAGAATGATTCCAAAGAACTAATGATGCAATATGTTAGAGGTAAAAGACGGAAAGGGAAAAATTAGAGGGGGGGGCGATGTAGACATGGACAATGCAGAAATTTATTTTGACTAATCATATATATTTGTAATAGACTTTGTCTTTTTTTTCTTCATTGAAAGGGAGGAGAGTTACAATGGGTAGGTAATAAGGATTTTTACTGATTGAAACAAGTAAAATATATTTTTTAAAAAGAAATGGAATCTGAAGTGATAGAGGAAAATTCTAACTTGTGTCAGAAGTAAGGAAGATGGAAAAATATCACACAATGGATAAAGGGGAGAAAAACTATGAATATTTGGTGGTAAGAAATAAATTAAAGATTTTCCAAAAAGGAGAAAGCTAAATACTGTAAAGAGGAAGTAGTTGCCCATGCTCCAAGGGATAATGCTATGGATGGATAAGCACTTCCAGGCATAAACATCAAAAAAAAAAAAAAAAAAAAGGAGATATGAGCTCAATATTCAATAATAACAACCCCTGAACATTCAAAAGAGAAGCATTTGACGGACTTAAAAAAATACAGTGAGTAAATTATTCAACTGCCTCGCCCAGCAAAAGAAATATGAATAATCAACAAAATCAATGTTTATCCCATATTTAGAGATTATTTTTTAAAAGAGATAGAGAAAAAAAGAGATTGACCCCAAAAGATAGTGTCCAGAGGACAGAAACTCAGAATAAGCTGAGCCCGGCAAGAAAAACAAAGGATAACAAATTAGGGGGTTTTTTCCCAACTCTATTGGGGAAAAGAAAAAGAGCAAAGAAGAGATAGGACTACTGACTAGGGTGGATGAGACTAGAGGAGAGTAGTACAGGGAGACAACAAATACTTGACTCTTAATTAGCTTCCTTCTTTTTCTGCAAATGACGATGTCCTCTAGATTGATATGGATAAAACAAAAATGGTTAACAGTAAGTAACTACCCAAGATGGGTAATCCACAAATCAGCAGGCATTTATTAAATTCTTATTACATTACAAGGTACCACACAAGCTTCCAGAAACACAAATGCAAAAATAAGATAGTCTCTGTCCTGAAGGAGCTTACATTCTAGGGAAATGTCCATTCTAGATGTTTACAGATAAGTAAGAACATAAGATAAGATAAGAATACACACAGAAATACATGCAATAAAAGCACAACTGGCTGGAAGGGGTAGAAGTGTTAGTAAGTGAAGCAATCAGGAAAAGACTTTTGAAGAAGATGACACGAGCTGAGCCTTGAAGGGATCTAAGAGTTCCAAGAAGCAGCAGGGAAGAGACAAGGTATTCCACATATGGGATACACATAAAGGCACAGATACAATAGATGCATTATTGTCAATATGGAGCAACAAGTAAGCCTGTTTGATTGGGGTGTAATTACAAGACCAGGAATAATGAATAAATAGCTTTAAAAAAAAAATAAGTGGAACAAGATTACCAAAGGCTTTGGATTCCAAATAGAAGTTTGTATTTTATCCTAAGGGTAATGGGGAATTGCTCAAGCATAGAGTAATACAGTCAGACCTATCCTATGAATATCAAGTACTGATAGACTATGAGAGAATATCTAGCTTCCCTTGATGAGTTCACGCCATGCAGTTCAGAAGTATTTCCACCTGGGTTGCGTAAAGAACTGATAGAGGAGATTGCTTAGACATTATCAGTAACCTTTCAATTACTGTGAAAATTGGAGTATTACAGTATTGGTGAAGGGCAAAAGTCCCAAAACTAGGAAGAGTAGGAAGGTTATAGACTATAGATCAGTGGATTCAATGTGGATTCCTAGAAAAATTATTAAATATTAATAAATTAATAAAATATTAAAAGAATGGCTAATAAAGACCCCAAAAAGGAAAAGAATCACAAAGAACCAGCATGACTTTATCAAAAGTAGTTCATGGCAAACAGATGTCATTTTCCATTTTGACAGAATTAATGGAGCTCAAACGAATGCTGAAGATCCAGTTTACCTGGATTTTTTTCAAAGCATCTGATAAAGTCTCTCATGATCTTTTTTGGGCAAAGGTATAGAAATGTGGGATAGATGCTAATACAATTAGGTGGAGTATACCAGTGGCTGTGCAGAAAGAATAATCGCAAATAGTCATATTTGGAAGTGCACTGTTCCAAGACTCTATGAGTGATCCCATGCAATTAACATTTTTATTAGTGATATGAAGGATTAACAGATTTGCAATTGACACAAAGTTGGGAAGCATAGCTCACCCATAGCACAGCTGTAAGGATTAAAAAGTGCCTTGATAACTTAGAATGTTTATCCAATTCCAGTGAGATTTAAAGAAAAATATGAAGTCTTACCCTTGAATTCAAAAATTCTACCTTGCAAATACAGCATTTAAGTGGTGAGATAGATAGAGTTCTGGGAGTGGAGTCAGGAAGACCTGAGTTCAAATATGAACCTTCTTAATAGTTGTATGACTCAGAGTAAGTCACTCAACTTCTGTTTGCCTCAGTTTCCTCAACTACAAAATGAGAATAATATCACCTACCTTGCAGGGTTGTTGTGAAAGTCAAATATGATAATATTTGTAGAAAAGAAGTTAGTACAGTGCCTTGCACATAGTAGGTGCCATATGAATGTTAACTATCATTTTCATCATCATCATCATCATTATCAAAACAGGGGAAAGGTAGCTAAATAGTATCTCACCTTAAAAAAAAATTTCTGGAGGTTTCAGCAGAAGGCAACTTGAATATGAGTCAACACTTTGATCTAGCAGCCAAAAGTGAGTAAGTATCTGGTACTTGAGAGGTGATCATCCCACTTTGCTTTCCCCTGGTCAGACAACATTTGGAGTATTGCATTCAGTTGTGAGTACCACACAACTGATACAATGAAAAGCAGCTAGATATTGGAAGGGTTTTCAATTCCATATCATGAGAATCATTTGAAAGCACTCAGTTTGTTTAGCCAAGAGAAGAGAAAGTTTAGCAGGAGAAAATAACGGTCTTTAAGTAATTAATGGATTGTTACAAGGCAAAAGTAATAAAGTTGATCTATTTGGCCCCAAAGACAGAAAAAAGAACATGTAGAAGTTCAAATAGGAAATTTTGGGTTTGATGGAAAGCAAGGGTTCTTTACCTGGAGTCCACATGTCCCCAAGGGGTCTAATGACAGATTTCAAAAGGTCCGTGATCTTAGATGAGGAAAACAAAATACTTTTTTTTTCTAACACAACTGATGTAGGGTATATGCTGCCCAGGTAGGTTAATGTCTATACATATGTGTCTGCCTAGATATAGCTCATAAGAAGCATGAATGGATTTTCCTAGAGTGTCTTCTGGTCTCCCTTCTCCAAGAAAGACTTTGATTCTTGGCAAGGAGATGGTAGCTATCAGTCTATCAACTCCTCTCTTCTGGGAAGAGGTTCTAGGCTAAAATTATATCTACTTGCCCTTTGATTATTAGCCTAGGGGAAATAATATTTAGATTCAAGCTGTGCTGTACCTCATTATCTCTAATGAGAAAGAAATATGTCAGACTATGTACAAAGGCTTAACTCCCTTCACTCTAAATGTCAATTACACAATGACCCTGACACATAGTAAACAGCAAATATCCAACCTGATGGTACAGAAATCAGAGAAGTTATGCAGATTAGCATATACAAGACAATATACAGAGTGAATGAGGTCTCCAAATGTCTGGAAGACATCTCAGTTCAACCAATAGAAAGAATATTTGATTCTACTCAAGAAGAAATTTCCCTAAGTCTCTAATATCTAGGGACAAGGACATGACTGAGGTGCCAGTTCTTTTATAAATTGCTTTCCTCCTTGAGTCTTTCTCCCCCTGTAAGAATGGGTCCCTGAGGAGAACCTGGAACATTCTGCATCCTCTCTCAAAGCTAGAAGCCAAAAGAATCTAGAAGCTCTAGTCTAACTTTTCTTGCCAATTCTGCCATTCATACATACATAACTCTTTTCTACCAATAAAGAGAGTTTTGCACAAATGGGTTTGAGCCCCAGGTCATACTGAAATTCAGCATTTCCTTCCATTAAAAATGTAGATAAGTGATCACAACAGTATTAGCAGCACCTGTGACTCTGTCACTCATAGAAATCACAGATATTTATGTTCATATCACAGTTGTTGCTGATACCTTAAAATATAATTTATGCTAATCATTACTTTGAAATTACTGTGGTTATTGGATCCACTACTACATCACACATAATCACAGTCTTGCTGTCTACAAACCATATTTCATTATAATTGGTTTCTCTTGTAATCCTATGGATTTTATTCTATGCATTTAAAAATGTTATTCTAAGAAAAGGGTCTTTAGGCTGCATCAGACTGCCAAAGGGATCCATGATACATGCACACACACAATGAAGAACCATAGATACAAGGGGAAACCTTCCTAACAATTATAGATATTCAAACATACAATGGATTATATAAAGAAGTAGTGGGTTCTTCCTCATTGAAGGTATTCAAACAAAGGCTAAATGACAACTTGTTGTGCATGGTGTGGAGGGAATTTTTGTTCTGAGAGGGGTTGGACTAGATCAAGGGTGGGGAACAATTTGTTCTGTGAATTTGGGATTCAGTCAAGGGGCCAAATTTGAGGACCTAGAAAGCCACATGTGGCCTCGAGGCTGCAGGTTCCCTACTCCAAGACTAGATGGATTCTGAGGTTCTTTCAAATGCGAAGGCTTTTGAGTCTTTGTTAGATTTTCAGGTTTGGTTTGGTTTGGTTTTTATAGATGTTACATCAACAGATAGCTAACAATTGAAACCATGTTGTGGATGATCTCCCTGTAGGAATCAATACTTGGGAGAAAATCATGAGACTCAGGACTGCATTTTAAACTGGTAGATAACGGAGCTGAGAAAGAGAAGAAATCAGTCAGCTTGATAATATAAGATCAGACAGACAAATTTAAATCTCCACAGAAAGAGACACAGGGGTAATCCTTAGGACTTTGATTGTGAGATATGAATAAGGTTTTATGAGTCCTTTTTAACCTGTGTTCAAATATTGGTTTCTCTCTGAAATAGAAAAAAAATCATACCTTCAAGAATGTATAGTTTACACTTTCCTCTATTAGCCTTTCAAATTCTTAGAAGAGAAAACGCATAAAATAGTACTACACTGTTATAAATGGAGGTATGTTTGTTATTCTAGAAGTTCCCTGACTGGGAGCCCCTTCATTGTCAAAGCTTTCCACTGATTAAGTAGAAGAAACCACACAATCAATCAAGCATGATTAAGATCTTACTACGCCACAGGTACTTTACTAGAAATTTCAAATTCAAAGACAAAGCAGTCTCTACCCCCATGTTGCTTACCTTCTTAAATATTCTAAGAAGTTTTAGCTTCACCCAGAAATTTGTCATATATAAATACAGCAAAAATCCTGATCCATAGCTACACCATAGCAAAACACAATAGAAAATTAAATATGCAATGCTTTGTTGATATTTATTCTTCTTTACATCTTTACATGTTTAAATCAATGCATGTCTTCAATGACATTGTCATTTTTGGAATGCAGCTTTAGAAAGCTAAACTCTTTGGCATCTCGCAGAACTTCGCACGCAACAAGGCAATACATAAATCTTATATACTAGTAAATCATATTTGAGGGCAGCCCGGTGGTTCAAGGAATGGAGCTCTGGGCCTGGAGTCAGGAAGACCTGAGTTCAAATCCAATCTCCAACATTTACTAGCTGTGTGACCCTGGGCAAGTTACTTAACCGTTTGCCTCAATTTCCTCATCTGTCAAATAAGCACTCCAGTATCTTTAACAAGAAAACCCCATGAGGTCACACAGAGACAGAACTGAAAATGACCAAACAACAGTAAACAAAAGCTCATATTTATACACCATTTTGAGATGTATGTACTATCTTCCTCATTTAATAATAATTACAAAAATAATAAGTGATATTTCATGCAGATATTCTTACCCATTTCAGAGATAAGCGACCTTGGACTCAGGGAAGTTGTGACCTACTCATAGCCATACATCTTGGAAAAATCTAAGCTTAGATTTGTATCCAAGTCTTCTTACTGGAATCCCAAGATCTTTCTATGAGATCAGGCAAAGAATGAAAATGTGTAGAATTACCAGCCCAACATTTCTAGCTGTTCTGAGGATCTAAAGATATTCCATCCAAACATATAAGACATGATGGCTGTCTTCCAAGAACTTTATTGCCATTTAGTTGTGTCTGACTCTTTGGGACCCTGTGGGACCCAAGCACGCCTATTCTCTCCATTAGGTTTTCTTGGCAAAGACACCATAGTGGTTTGCTATTTCCTTCTAGAGGGGATTAAGACAAACAGAGGTTAAGTGACTTGCCCAGGGTCACACAGGTAGTAAGTGTCTGAGGTTGGATATGAACTCAGATCTTTTTGACTTCAGGCCCAGCACTCTATCCACTAAGTGACTTAGCTGCCTGCTCCAAGAACTTACACTCTATCAAGTAAAAATGATTAATCATTTTTGGGATCATCTATTTCTGGTGCTTTGAAATATCTTTGCCACTTTTTCCATAGCCATCAACAGAACCCTAGGTATGCTTGATGTGCTTGGGAATACAAATTTTATAGTGTTTTCAGATTCATTCAAAAATCTACATGAAGAGTTTTGAAGCGTGTGTGTGTGTGTGTGTGTGTGTGTGTGTGTGTGTGTGTGTGTGAATGGTTTCCCTCTCTGAGTTAGTCATGGTTAGTAGAAGGTACAGAATGTTATAGTCTTTTGCTTCTCTTCCTTGATTTTTTCTTTTGAGGCAAGAGACAAAACTAATTCAAAAAGGCTGTTCTGACTCTTAGAGAGGAATATTTTTAAATGTTTCCACTGGCTTTCTTTCTGTCTAAGATGAGTAAAAAAAAAAAATCAAGGAGAGCAAATGATTTCCTTTTCTTTACATGAGACACACCAAGTGAAGAGGAGAGGAACAAGGATTAGAAATGATGTCTCACCTCCCTCTCCCTCCGTAGGGTGCCAGCTTGGCTAGGATAACCCCACGATCAGCTGATACCATGACTTGCCCAGACCTGCTACTTCTAAAGATAAAGAATTTCTCAGATTTTATCATCTGAGAGGGAAAGAAATCTATTTGAAAGGGGGGAAATGTTAAATGTTGTTAAGGTGTCTCTCTGTTTTACCAAAAGCCCTTTTAGAAGGTTATTAACTTCAAAAGCAAACTAAATTTATCCCAACTTCTTTTTTCCCTCTGTGTCTCTCAAAGAACACTTGCTGGGATTGTCTGAGCCATCAAGGGCTCCTGGAAGGGTGGCAAAGTCCTTAGCTCCCATTGCTATGTGCCTACTGATTTCTAAATCCACTCAAGAAGAAGGAAGGTGATTTTTCCCCCTTCAGAGGCACATGGGTTCCATAAGTTAAAATGCAATTATTATTCTGAGTTCCTACAGGAATGAAAAGAAATAGCACCACAAGAACTATGCTAACTTTTTAACTTCTTGAATCTTCAAATTTCTAAATCTTTTTTTCCTGTTTTGAGCAACTTTCTAGGTAACACCCCATCAGGGCTCACTCTTCCAACTCTTGCTGAATTAGCAGATTGGGTTCCCAGAGTGAAAAAAAAGACTACTACTCCCTTTAGGATTTTTAGGGTAACTCTGAGAGGTTAGAGTTTCTAGTACATCATTCATGAGCCCCCGTCCAGTGTGCTCTTCACTGATTATTAGTCAATCAAATTTAATTAATTTTTAGAAAGGGTATATTAATAGGACATAGAATGTGATATAATATTAATGTGGCATAGTATGAATAATACCTGGGAGGTAGGTAGCATGGTAGATAGAGCACTGGACTTGGAATCAGGGACACTCATCTTCATGAGTTCAAATCCAGCCTCACACACTTACTAGCTATGTGACCCTGGGTAAGTCACTTAACCTTGTCTGCCTCCATTCCCTCATCTGTAAAATGATCTAGAGAAAGAAATGGCAAACCACTCCAGTATCTTTGCCAAGAGAACCCCAAAGTGAAGTGACAAAGAGTCAGACATGACTAAAATGACTGAACTACAAATGATACAAAACATTTCCCCAAAGTCTGGGGCCCATTCTCCCCTTGCCCACTTAGAAAGCGCATATGGCTAAAAGGTAAATTCACAGCTGCTAGTTACTGAAGTCTTTTTCTACCTTTGTGGAGTCCTCATAAAATTCTCTATAGGTGTAACTCTCTTCAAGGCTCCAAGAGTCTGTGCCTTAAGAGTCGCCTTTCCTGGTTGTTTCTTTTGGTTTTGGTACATCTCTCAGCTCTCATTTGGATTGCTGTCTCCTACTGGTCTAATCTCCCAAATGACATGTCAACTCTTTCCTGTTAGCATCATTTATTTTCATGCAATGATCAAAGCACCTCACTCCTCTCAAACTATTTTAAAAATTACACAGACATAGTTACATCTGTGATTGGTTGACCAATGCCAGGGAAATCTGGGCCTTGTGTATTTAACTGGAGGAGAGTGAACTCCTGCCCTAACATATATATGAAAAGAAAGATTTGCTTGCAAAGGTTGGCAATAGAAGGGACAGGCATCTTGGTAAGAAAGGGTGAAATGCCCAGCGTCTCTTACAGAGTTATTTGCATGCTGCATCTTCAGAGTACCATGAGACCAGACATGAGGGAAGCAGTTATCCCTGGAGAAGAAACATGAGAGCATGACACCCATCTTTATATATCAGTGCCCTAGGACCAATCCCTGTTTGTCTCATGCTAATGAAGATTCTGGAGATCAAGAAAAACTTTGGTAAAAGGTCCTCTTGATCTCCTTCCATTTAATTTCCATGAAGAATATTATTTAGCATTTAAAGTATTTTCAATAAAATTCCTCCAAGGTGGAGGAATAAGAGACACTTAACGTTTGCTGAACTGTATCACACTGAATAGGCTGAATAGAACACTTTATTTGGAGCACATAAGGAGATGGGGAGAAGGGAGATCACTATGTCACAAGATGCTTTACCTGAAGTCATGGGTAGCAGTCACCAATACTATAACCATTCAGACACATTCCCTCTTCCTGTGTGCTCTGTATGTACCAGTGAAGTCAATCAACCATCCAGGGTAAGTGAGAATTCAGACTGCACAATTAATAACTTGAGCCAAATACATAATAAATAATTCTGGGTTTCTTTGCTCTGGAGCCTACACATATAACACCTGGTAATAGCCTTCTAATTTTTCTTCTTATGTAAATATCCTCCCCACCTAGATCATTAGTCTCTTCAGGGGAAGGAGACAATTTTATACATCTCCCTGTCTCCAGAACCTATAGTGCCCTATACTTAGAAGGCTTTCAAGAAATGACTATTGATGCTGATGATAAGCGCTTTGGTTTATTGGCTAAAAGACAAGGGTAGGACCCTTGAAAGATGGCAAGCAGGACCCTGGTGGCAGAAGTTCTTTGGCCGCTATCCATTTTTGCCAGATGGATAATGCAGACCTCTATCGTGGAAAAGCCTCCAGCTATTATCCATGAATTACTATTATCCAGCAATGACTTCAGCTCTTATAAGTGGGATACAATGTCATGAGCAATGAGTCTGAAATTAGAATGTCTAATCTTGGCACTGTTATCCAGTACCTATATGATCTAAAGCAAGCCACTTGGACTGAGTTGCCTTATCTGCAGAATGAAGGAGACCGAATGAATAAATGAATGAAAAATCACCTATGAAGTGCTTACTATGTACAAAGTACTATGGTAGGCACTAGGCATAGAAATATACAAAGATAGTCCCTGTTCTCAAGGAGCTCTCAATCTAATACAGAAGACAACATATATAGAAGGTCTCAGTTGCCAAGTTAGATGGAAAGATCCCATGGTCCTTAGGCAAAGCAGATGATAACATCACAATGTCATTTCCATTGATAAAATCTTAATAGTTTCTGCTTTTGAACTCTTTGAGACCACATTTCACATGACTATGGTGACAAGGACTTTCTTTTCTGGGTCTTCAGTAGCCATACTTGTAGCACCTGCAGGAGCAGTTGCCAGGCTGTAACCCCAAAGAATTTGCTTCCCAGGATAATGGCTAAGGGCACTGGGTTGGAATCATTGCTATTCCTAAGGCTCTTGTCATTCAGGGACCTACACTGTCTCCACCAGGGTCTTAGGGGATATGGTAATCAAGATGGCAGTGGTGGTTTAACTTGGCTGCTGCCACTCCTCTCTCTCTCTCTGATTAAACTAGACTGCCTTACCTACCCTGTGAACAGCAGTTGATAGAGATAACTGGCCCCCTTTCCATAAGAGTTACTTCCTTGGATGACGGCCATGAGGGCCATACTAAAAGCAGAAGCAGAAGGGAGCATAGGGTGCTAGCCTTCCCAGGGTTCAATATGCCTGTTGCCAGCAGTTGGTCAGTAGTTAGCTGCTGCTGCTGGCAGTTGGGGAAATGGACTCTTTCTCTACAACGCTCTCTTCCTTCAATTACAGCCACAAGGGCTGAGTTTAGGTGACACTGCTATTCCCAAGGCTCTTGTGTTCATCCTGGGGTGTCTCCATTGGGATCTGAGGGGAGATAGTCATCAAAGTAGTGTTGGTGGCTTGACTTGCCTGACCCAAGCTATCTTCTATCTCTCCCTCACAATAACCATGCCCAGTTCTAAGTCCTAAGAATGTAAGGATAGCTCCTTTGGGTACTAGTGATTATAGAAAACCATTCTTGAATTGTGCTAAACCCTTCTCGTGGTATTCATTCATATTCATGAATATTCATGTACAACATTATAGGCAGATTTACATTTAAGTCCTGAAGAAAGATGCAATTATAGCTTGCTTTGATAGCTACATGAGAAATACCTTAACAACAAAAAGAACTTCAGGAGAGATAAACAAACTTTGGAGAAAGAGGCAATATAATCAGTCTGTTTGATATTAGAGCTATGTTTACGTTTGGGTAAGGTGTGTGTATGTGAGCATGTGTATGTATGTGTACACACTTCAAAAATAGCTAAAAATAGTCTCACCAAAAGTGAAATTCTCTTCCTCTTTTTACCTCCAGTCTCTTTTTATGCTGAGTATCAGGTAGAAATCACAAAATAGAAATACATTTATTCAAAGTTATTAAATAACTCCCAAATTCTCTTCTATATGATTTCAAAACCTTCTTGGTTTTATCCCAATGTTACTATAATAAAACAAGAAAAAAAGTTTTTTTAATGCTTCTATAATTAACATATAAAAAGTTAATAGTTACGAACAATTGAAATATTATAAATAAGCACCTATCTCTTGACATTTCCTCCAATATTTATTTGAGCATTCTAAATAGATTACATTTTTCTCTACCAGAGTACAAAGAGATCTAGGAATTATTTTCCATTTATGTTTCATTCACAGGGTTAAGTATATAATAGCAATGCTGTCACTTATAATCTTGAGACAACGGTCTTATAGCAAGGACCTTTTTTCTTTTTAAATTATTTTGCATTGTTTTCTGGTATCATTGACTTATTTTAATAACTGTATCTACATGAAGAAAAAGTTTCCAATCACAATATATTGTATGGTCAAAATAGTTTTCCCTCATTTGTCTACACCTTGTTGGGAAGAGGGGACATATCTTACTTTAAAGAGCTTATTGAGCACAATTACAGATGTGAAAGAATTTTTTAGGAGTGAAAGATTGGTACATTCCATTGACCATGCGCAGTTTTAATGTTGTGCCAGTGAAAGAACAAATATTTCCAGGTCACAATAAATTCAAAAGATGAATCATAAGGAGTTGAACATTTTGGCTCTCTTCCATTAATTGGGGTTCAATACTGTAACTGATACATATAAAGTACTTTGCATCCTTTATGTACCACCACCACCACCACCATCACCCTGTGAGAGAGAGAATAGATATTATTTTCCACATTTTACAGATGAGGAAACTGAGTATCAAAAAAGCTAAGTAGTTTGCTACCATAACATAGCTAGTTATCAAAAAGAGAATTTAAACCCAAGTCTTCCTGACTCCAATCCCCTCACTTTAGTCATTTATACCACAAAAAAGCTTCCAACCAATTGGGGGAGGGGGGAGGGAGGAAGAGAGAGAGACAGAGAGAGAGAGAGAGAGAGAGAGAGAGAGAGAGAGAGAGAGAGAGATTCTGCAGGCTTGTATAGTTGTATAAATTAATTATAAAATGAAGTCCCCTCATTTTATAAATGTGAAACATAAGGTCCAAAGAAATTAAGTGCATTTGCTGTCAGTACTTAATAAATATTTGTGATTTGTGACAAAGGGACTTATATGTAGCGGAGACACTCTCAGAGAGAAAAACAGAGACAATTTGTTAAGTACTTACTATATGCCAGACACTCTGCTAAGTACTAGGAATGAAACAGTTTCCTACTCTCAAAGAGCTTGTTTTCTCCTAGGGAGTTAAAGTACTAGCTTTTAGTAAAGACAACACAGAAATGGTTGCTGTGTAGCAGCATGGTTTGGAAATGGTGACAAGAAAGACTGCATATGGGACAGAGAGGCCAAGTTTGGGTAAGATGAAATGAAAGCTCATGAAGCTAGTCAGTGAGGTGCTAGAGACAGAACCCAGTTCTCTCAGTCCTGTTTTCTTAAGGCCAAGTTCTCAGTCGTCAAGCAAAAATGTCAGAAAACACCCTTTGGGCCATTTCTAATCACAGAATAAATTGAACTACAGGAGTTTCCTTCATTTTGTGGGTCCATTTAAAATGTAACAACTGCCTGGACAATATTAACAACTTTGCAAGAGGTGCAAAAAATACAAAATTATCAGGATGGAGGATACTGAATGGGTAGAAAAAACAAAAGAATTTCCCCTGGGCTTCATGCTACATGAATTTTTTTCTGCTAGAATAGGAAAGGAAGAGTTGGGGGAACTCTTCCCTCTTCCATGACACAAAGTAAAGAGAATAAGTAATTTGAGAGAAAAAACAATTTATCTATAGCATATTTCTAACACTTCAGACACTAAGAGGAACTAACAACACTTTAAAAGTACTTAGATGTCCTTAACAAATGCCTGCAGGCTGGGCAAGTAGGCATTACCCTACTCTAATAGAGCTAGTATACTAAATTAAGCAGCTTTAAATTAGAAGTTCAGCTTTTCTCTTAACACTGTTATCATTATTGGGTTTGATCCTGTGGTCAACCAGGATAAATAAAATCATTTAGGACCACAAAACCATCACCCATGAATTAATTAGTTCCAGGCATCACTCAGTAACTATTCTTCCAGGACACTAAATTTTAACATGACATGTTAATAAAAATTAATTATTGTAGTCAACATATTGGCATAACCTAACCAATTCATTGTACTATAATTAGTATTATTATCCCATTTCATTCATTCCACTTCTGGCAACTGTTGCTTTTTTTATTTTATTTTTCTCTTTTTTTATACTTCATTGTAAGTAATAAAGAAAAGAAATCCTTAAAGGTCATTTATTTTTCACAAAGCATAACCACTTTCACTCTTTCCCTCTGGATTGACACATTGGAATTTCACTCTGTCATCATTGGGCTGTCATCCCTAAACAAAGATATCTTTTTGATATTCTTGAAAATCAGGTCACCTTTGTCAACTGCTTCTAAACAGTCTTTTTGTGTTATGTTTTTATGTGTATGTTTATTTTCAAACTTCGCAAATGTTTTAATAGTTTCATTTTCTAATAGAATTCTGAAGATTCTATGCATATTATGAAGACACGCCTGCACATTTTAGAAGACTAGAGCTGCTGGTTGATTTTCTAGCCCTAACTGTACATCCCTATGATGTATAGAATCTACCAGATTACTTCCTCCGAGAAAATATCCTTGTATTTATTTTGATTATGTTCATATGTTTAGATGTTTTCTCCCTCAACAAAATGTAAACTCCTTAAGGTCAAAGGCTGTTTTATTTTTTGTCATTTTTATCTCTGGTGCTCAACACATAGTAGGTGCTTAATAAATTCTTCTTAATTGATTGATATTTATTTCATATTTCTTAACCTTTTACCAAAGTAAATTCTAATTTCAGAGGGATGGGAGGTAAAAATATAGGATAGTAAATAATATTCCCAACCCCTACCCTTCTCAAAAAAAAAATAAAGCAGATTTTTAAAAGCCTTCAAAAATCAATGTGCTTATTACTTTAGCAGCTCTTTAACTGCTCTTTTAGCCTCTCAGAGGACCTGTTTTGAAAGGAAAAGCAACAATAGTCTATGGAAGAAAGGGGAGAATTAGGCTCTTGGCTAAAGTACTGTCACCAATATAATATTATCTTGTGTGGTCTCTGTTACTTCCAGTTAGCTGTTTAAAAACCCAGCCAAAGTTCCATCAGATCTATGGCCCAAAATTCTCCATCCCAACCTTAAATTCTGCTGCCTGCCTTCCATTAAGAATTTCTGAATAGTCAACTCTTGTTAATTTTATGCAATACTCCCATGACAGCATTTTCAGAAGACATATGAACAAGCAATAAAACATATGACTATATTTCAAATTCCAAAAGAGTCAAACAATGAAAACCTAGGCATTAACATTCTTAGAGCTAAGGTATTTAGGAAATTTCCAATGTTATGAGGAAGGAATATTAAAAGTCATTTGTATTTGTTCCCCAGTTCAGTTTCTTGGGATAGTTAGGGTTGAAGTCATCAAGGACTATAGGAATAGATTTTTATGGTACGATTAAAACCTCCTCAGTTTGACAAGTGAGGGGAAATGATAGAGTATAGATAGGTAGATAGATATAGATGTATATACATGTATTTATAAACACAAATATATGGAGATGAGAACTGAAACATAAGCAAACTCTTACCATTTCATGGAGAAGAGATTCTAGAGCCTTGTTATATATGCAAATTAGGGAGACTGTTACTCTTTCTGATGACACTGTTCCTTTCATGTCCCTTAGCACTTTGGATCTTTTGAATTACCATATTTAAAGGCTACCATGTGATTCTAAGATGAGATCTGACATACACTAATTTTTCAAATAATAAAGTAATAAAATTGAAGGTCATTTTGTCCCTTTTCTGTTTCAGATACTGAAACAATACCCCTTCTAGCAATAAAGAGAGAGAACATTAAAACCAGATATTGAAGGCTATACAGTAATATTCTAGCAAGCATTTGAATATGGCCTCCACCCTGGAACATAAGACCACTTCTTAGAATCGCCACTTTGGGGCACAATTAGAAGTCTGATGTTAGTTAAACCAATTCCTGGTATTCTAATGTAGAGAAATTATGTTTCTCTCCTGATACAATCAAGTTCAAGTATAATAAACAGAAGTATAATATTCTTCTAACAGCCAATGGGACATGACCATATGGGATAATAAGAGTCTTCACTGCTTTCATATCAACTAGATTGGTATGTGAATTAATTGGGACAAAGCAAAATAATTAAATTTATTGACACATAAGTTTTTATATTTTAAAAAAGTCTTTTAATTTGTACTACGTCCTTTTGCTCTAATCAATTATTTTACAGAATTTGGCACCGGGTTCATACAATTTGTGACCCATTCTTTAAAACATCATCATGAAACCACACTCATCACTTTGGATATTAAGTTGTTGTCTGCTCTTTGTTCTAGAAAAGGACCATGACATCAGGGAAGCGATGCCATGATATACAAGTGAATTGGATGTGAGGGAGGGCTGTGCAAAGTCACCATGCCTTTGATGACTAGTCCATTTTTTGGTGTCTAGCATTGAATATAAGTTTCAAATTTTCAACAAGATTTAAATCAGGTGAATCCCCAGGTTACAGAAATATGTTCAACTTCATATTTTAGATATATTTCTTAATTCTTCATTTTGTATGGCATTATATGAGTTAGTATTCCATATTCCATTTTCATTTGGAATTTTTTTTATTCCTTTTATACTTCTGTTCCTCAGTATATAGATATACTTAACAAAATTCATCATTCCCTCTCTGGGGACAAGATTTCCTGTAATATTAGAAAATTTTAAATCCCTCAAACATTTTTAATACTGCTACAGTCTTATGATAAAGAGACCCATATCTTATAGACTCACATGAATTTCTTCTAACAATGGTCTTCTGTATTATAAATTATATTATTTAATATTACATGTAATGTTATATTTTACTATATAATTATGTTGTATATTATATATACTCTTTATTTGTGTACATACAATATTATTAAATAATGCACAATAGTCTTTATTGTATATATGTTGCTTTATAATATATTATAATAAATGAAAAATTAAAATCCTCAGTAAAAATAATATTTTTCCAATTATCAATACTCTAATGTCTGTATTATCTTAACCATAACAAGTACTGTTTTTTCCTTCGTGGCAATGGATAATAGCCGACTTTTTTTTTTTTTACTGATCTCACAGTTCTTTCAACTTCAAGAACTTTTCACTATACTGTATGGTAGACCTGCACAACTTGCAGAAGAAAATATCCTTTGTGTGTAGGCAAAATCCATTGGTGAACCATACAACCTACAAGTTGTGCAGTCCTACTGAAGAGGAATCAACAACTCCCCTTCAACCTCCCAGGCCCTTCTGAAGGCCTAGACTTAGACTATTCTTCTGCAGCAATGTGTCCTTTCTTGGCATTGTGTTTCATTTTTTACTATATTTCCCTTTGTGCTTTAGTGTTCCGGATCCTGTTTCATCATGGGTTTGAATGATCCTTGAAACACTTGCTTTCCCCATACCAACAGCAACTGTAATATTTCTAATAATCATTGAAGCAAGACATTTGCACATTTTCTCGAAATATTATCCATTATTAAACAACATAAAATTAAAAACACAATAAAAGAGAACAAATGTGACATGTGAATGATATGAAATTCACCAATGAACTGAGAGAGAAGTCATTGAAGTTTGGGAAACTAGTTGAATTAAATAGCATCTGGTCAAGATCAGGCATTTTAAGTCAACAGTTGACATAGGAATTCAGGAAGCAAATGATCACTTTCACAAAATGAAACCTCATCAATACTACTGCTTGTCTCAAATAATTTACAGCCAAGAGTAAGACCAAGAAATCTGATAAATCCATGAGGTTATTAACATCACACTTTTTTATCAACAACATTAGCCATTCTTCAACAATTTATATTTCAAACTGGATATTTACTGCCTGGTGAGTGAAATTGTATGAGAAGTTTCCTTCTTTTAGTAGTGAACATGAGTAGCACCTCAGAAGGGATACTTGTACATGAGCCTGAAACAACAGTATTATATAGCAAGCAGTTAGCAGCAGCAGCTTCTACGCTCCAGTAACATGACCCACTCAAGAGCTACTCGCAGATCCCATTAGGCCTCCATAGATACACAGAGAGGTGGATCCCTACAAGAGAAGCTAACATTCCCTGAGAACAAAGAAGATATTCTATAAGGAAACATAACATTCACTCAGAACATGAGAAAAAGGAAGGACCAGTCACCAAACAAAGTGGAATCAGCTTCTCCTCAGATGGCAAGAATATATTCAAAATTATAATAACAGTTCACTATTACCTAACCCTCTAAGGTTTACCAAGTACATTCCTCACAACAATCACATGGCTTGTAAGGAAATTATGATAACCTCAGTTTCACAGAAAATGAAATGGAAATTTTTAGAGATGAAATGCCTTGTCCAGAGTCACAAGTTAATTAAGTATCATTAAAAAACTAAGCCCAAGATTTTCTGTTTCTTAATCCAGGACTCCTTCCACTAACATATGCCACCAATACGCAGAGTCACTACTTTGTGAAAAAACTCCCCAAAAGGACCTAGGTCAGTGGTTGCCAGAATACCCAGCAAAGTTTGTATTTCCTTGCCAGGACTATAGAAATATGTGGCATTGTTACTAGAAGGATGGGCCTCTAACTATGTGAGTGACCACCACTGTGTACTGAGGTGGATGGTGATTTACCCATTAGCAATAAGTGGAGCTTTCACACCTTGGATAACATTTTCCTTGCCCTGATTTGTTTAAACCCCAGACAGCACTGAGGCATTGTCAGCTTGCTGCATATACTGCAATGGCTGCACCGTCCATCTCTGCACTGCCATGCTAGAAACAGCCTAGATGACATGTTATGGCTTGGTGGCACATCCTGAAGCCCTAAAATGACATCTCTAGTCTGAATGACATTTGATGGCCAAAAACAAAACCTCACCACTAAGACTAAATCACTATACATCACAGAAATGAAGAGGACAGCTTCTGATGTAAATGTTGTCCATGATACACAGGCAGTGAGAGAGTTTTCACCAACGAGGTCATCAGGACACAGGAAATGTATATGCCATACACTTTGCTAATCAATTCAGACACAGCAACCCCTGCTCAGAATGGGGAAGGAAGCCTCACTGACACACTATTTGTAGATTCAAGAATGTAGAGTTCAAGTTTTGCAATAATAAGAACCAAGTTAAGAGAGTTGATCATTCAAAACGCATTGGAAGAAAGCCCAGGAACAATCAGAATAGTTCATGTCAACTACCATTAAGTAATCTTGATTTCTCACATGATGTTAAAATTCTGGCATTGCATCCTATTTAGAGGGTCCACTGCAAGATGCCTCAGAACATTGCAGTATTTATCACAGTACTCCTCAAAAGCTGGGAGGGCAAGAAAGACATTGGACCTAGTTGTGATATAGCCATAACTGGTATAGATACTTTCTATGATTTTTTTTCACAAGGTCAGTTGTCAAAACCTTTGAAGCCACAATTCTTCAATAATCAACCCAGTTCATTTAGTAAGCACAAATACGTACAAGACAGGGCAGGTAGCTGACACAGTGGATACAGTGCTGGGCCTAGAGTCAGGAAGAAGCATCTTCCTGAGCTCAAATTAGCCTCAGATACTTAGTATCTGTGTGATCCCAGCCAAGTCACTTAACCCTGTTTGCCTCAGTTATCTCATCTGTCAAATGAGCTAGAGAAGGAAATAGAAAACCACTGCAGTATCTTTGAAAAGAAAACCCCGACAGGGTCACAGAAAGGCTGACGCTACTGAAAATCACTAAACAGCAACAAATGTACAAGGCACTGTATTAGGATGCAAAGAGAAGGATGAAATAATCTTTGCTCTCAAGGTGATTACATTCTTATGGATTGCAATGATTACACAGTTCATGTTGCTGGAAAGGGTATTGCAAAGGGGTGCTTTGGCTCCTTCCTGCTCATTATCTCAAGGGCACAGGGGGAAATGTTCTTAGGAAAGAAATGGTATGCATCCATAGAAACCAGTGTGTAAGGCATTGATGCCATTAGAACAGCTGTCAACAGATTTCCTAGGATTTGAAGACAGAAGACCTTGGTCTAAATGCCAGCTCTGCCATTTTCTTCAGGTGTGATCTTGGGTGAGTCCCTTCACATCCCTTGGCACCTCCCTTTCCTTTTCAGGAGTTGATGGTCTCTAAGATCCGTTATATATCTAAAGCTATGATTATGTGGCTAAGGAACTTAAAGAATGAGTTAGGGCAACTATGGCAGGAGATACTCAGTCAAGGACTGACTGGATTTTGGAATTCAGAGTACCTAAGGCCCCTACACTTATAAAATCCTTGTTATGGCAAGATGATATTTTGCTCCAGATATTCAGATCTGAATGGGTGCTGACGTGATCAGGAAAGATGTATTCATGAGCATAAAGTTGCTAAAAGGTAAATGCGTATCTGTACAGGCCTAGGGGTCTGGGAGGGGGATGACTCTTGAGTTGATCATGTTACTGGAAAGTAGAAATTACTTCTGAGAACTGCTACATAATATATTAGTCTCAGGCTCCTGAATAAGTATCACACTTTGGGAGTTCTATCAGAAACTCATGGAGATCTATGTCCTGTCCATTGCAGGGAAAAGTGCCTGGACCATCTGCCAGGAGCAGATTAGAGATGGGGGCAAGGACAGGTAGTACAGTTTTTCCTGGACAGATTAGCACTCAAATATAAGATAAAAAGGAGGGAGATACGTGTGCTCACTATCTTTATAGACCTAACTCTTAAGGAATCCCAAGATTTATTCTTTGGGTTGAATTCTGAGGATGAGCAGAAGTGAGACACCTGCAATCAAGAAGAAATAAGCCATTCCTCTCTACTCCAGTCAAGTTACTTATTTCCACTAAATTCCAACAAAAGTAGCCAAGATTATGTTAGCTATGTGAGGGATGGAGGGGAGTGGAGGGCAGAAAGATCTTGTGTATATATAATTGGGATGCAATGATGCAATGCAGGACAACTAGGTGACACAGTGTATAGTACCAGGTCTGGAGTCAAAAAGATCCGAGTTCAGATATGACCTCAGATGTTTCCATCTGTGTGACCCTGGAAAAGCTATTTAACCCCTCTTTGCCTCAGTTTACTCATCTGTGAAATGAACTGGAGATGGAAATGGCAAACTCCTCCATTATCTTTGACAAGAAAACCCCAAATGGGATTACAAAGAGTCAGACATGACAGAAATGACTGAAAGTTGATGATGCAATCCAATAACACTGTTCTTAGAGAGTCACACACCTGGAAGAGGTCATATAATCCAGCCTCCTTCCACAAATGAAGCTGTCATTATTACAGTTGCTGTTGTTTCTTCATTTTTGAAGAAGACCAATTCAAACTCCAGGAGACAATGAGATTTTTGCCTGAGGTCAGAGAGGTGAGTAGTAGAGCAGTATTAGAACACAGTTTCTAATTTTCCTTAATTCTGATTCTCCTTAAGTTCCTTAGTACTTTTGAACCCTTTGTTCAAACAATAGCTGAAAGCTGGTCTAGAATTCTAAAATGGGACTGTGAATACAGTGGTTCCAGGCAATAATAAAGCTAAGCTATGTAGAAGCCTACTGTTCAAGCTTTGTCTGTTACTGATACCAACTTAACAAGCTCAGGAGGCCATTTGAAGTAGGCATGTGAACCCCTGAGGTTTTATTCCAATAGGCGTGAATCAACACAGAGCAGACTGGCTAGATCACAGAGCCTGAAGTCACCAGGAGGAGATAAGTCACACCAGATGTTTATGTAATGTAATGGCCATTACAGTAATAGGAATTGTATTTTCAGTGCCTGGTAAGACAGAAGATCGATCATAGCGATGATAAAATGATCTGATCATCAGCTGGTGCAGGGAAACAAGGCTGCCTTAGCCAACCTAGCTTCCCAGATCTGCAGCCTTTATTTGATTAAATCCTATCTGGGGACCGTCACTAATACAGACTCAAGAGAGCCTAAAAAACAAGGGCATGAGAGATTGAAAATGAGACTAGGGAGGTCAGAAAATATCCAAAGAGATGAAATAATAAACAAATAACACATTTAGACAGCACTTGAGGAATGATAGAGGACTTCCTTCACACCAACCCCATGATATTGGTAGCATGCACTAACTGTATTACAGATAAAGAAATCAAAGCCTACATGACTATCTCATGTTATTATTAACTACTACTATCTACTACCAAGTAGATATTCAAGTAGAACTTGAATCCAAGTCCCCTGACTCTAAATCAAGCATTGCTTTTACTACAATATGCTGGCTTTTACCTAAGAGTTGTTTTTTATTATTCAAGAAGGTGGATAATCCACTCTAATAAATGGGGAGTTCCTCAAGGACAAGAACTATCTTTTGTCCCTCTTTGTAACCCCAATGCTTAGCACAATGCCTGACACAGAGTAGGTGCTTAAAAAATATATATTGACTAACTAATACACAGTTGGTGGAGCTGTGAATTGGACCAGTCATTCTAAAATAATTTTGAATTATACAGGAAATGTGACTTGATTGATGATACCCTTTAACCCACCATTATCATTAGAGAGCATATGCCTCCAACAAGGATATACACACCAGGAAGGTAGCATATTTACCAAAATAATCATAATAGTACCTTTTATGATAATAAAAGTTGAAAATAAAATGGCTACTTATTTATTATGGAGTAAGAGGATGTAATGGAATATAATGCATAATTAGAAACATTGAATATGAAGGATTCCAATAAATTTAGAAAGACTTGTATGTATATCTGGTAGAGAGTGAAGAAAGCAGAACCTAGAAAAATCTATACTAATGATGACAACAATGTAGGTAAATTCATATTAGTGCAAATAATGAATCCTGGGAAGTGGCAACATGTATTATAATTCATACTCTTCAAAGCTATCATTATGTCAAATATAGAATTCCAAAAAATGTAACCATTTCATAGACTTCATTATCACACTAATATGAACTTACCTGTAAAAGATAGCAATACAAAAAGACAATAGAATTCGGAATAATGCAATGACCAGAGAGGTTGTGGTTTGGAATGCTATTAATGTTGTCGGACATGGTTGATATGTCAGTTTGTTTTGCTTAGCTTTTTCTCTTGACTAAAAAGGAGGTTCAGTGGAAGGTTTGTGGTATTGGGAAATGATTGTAGTATGAAATAAGAGCATCAATAAAACATTTTTTAAAAAGAAATTTGGTGGGGGAACGGGAAAGGAGGACAGTTCCCAGGTCCTACTCCTGAAGCCTTTAATGTCTCTCATCTTCAGTGTCCCAGTCTTTAATATCCCTTAGAATCATTATTTAACAAAAATGAAAAGGAAGGGAAATATGGAATCCGTACCTATGCAGAAACTGCAAAATCTATCAAAAAGATTTTCCCCCCGGGTGACCTTTGTCAATTCCCTTCCCTAAAGTAAATTCCATCTCTGCTAATCTCATAGGCTAATATTAAAATTAAATATGGCATGCTGCTTAATATAACAGTTCTCTTTTTATTCAGTGATCTTCAGGGTTGTATATTTACCTAAAGAATTCCCATTGGACTTTCAAAATTGGACCAGACCTGGCAGTCCAAGAAAACAGGATTACTGGTATTTACACATGATTTAATCACACTTGCAGCCTGACTGTCCTGTAGCTTACAACTCACTTTCAAGTAGATTGGTATAGAATGAAGCAGATTCCCTAGTGCCTAAGTAACACACTTTCAGCAGCAACTTAGTAAATAATTCTTTAAAAACTCAAAAGAAAAAAACTGCATCTTCCAAAGTCTCTTGATTTGCAGCTGGGGAGATACTGGAAGAATCTGGTTCAGTATGATCTAAGTATAAAATATAGTTACAAAAACTGTTTGAGATCTATTTCCCTGCTTCTAAGAATCTTGATTTAGATAAAGTTGGGTAAGGGTGAGAGTTCTAAGAAAAAGTTTCCAGGAGAAAACAGAACATAGGTGGGAATAGTTGGAATTTTTACCATTATATCCATCTGCCCTTTGACTTATATAACATATTTGGAAAAATAAAATTATTTCTTAGAAAACTGAATGGAGGCGAAGGGAATGCACTAATGTGCTGGATCTGATTGTCAGGAATGGCTTCATGGGGAAAAAAGAGGGAAGGAAACCAAACATGAAGACAAGAAGGACTAAAAATAAGAAAGACAGAGAAAGAAAATATAGTATTATAAATCTACTGTTGGTTTCACTATAAAATGTTAGTGAAATGCAAAAAGATTAGTGGCCCTATGAGTAAATCCCTGTGCATTGTATTTAACATTCTCAAATTTAATGCACTGCCTCAGGGATACATATGTTCAAGATCATAGGAGACCATGTCTTTTCCCCCATATATCTTTTAATAGAGCAATAATAATTATCTGTGAGAACACCACAGATGAGAGAAAGGGAAATTCTTGGCACTCCAAGGAATGCAGAAAAGATCAAAACAGATAACTCATTTTTCCCATCTAAATATTGATTTTTAAATTTAAAAGAAAAACCTGAAAAAGACCTGTTTTGACATTGAAAAGGTATGATGTCATCCCATCCAGTCTGTCCTTTTGCCTCCTCCCCACTCTCTGGAATACTGGGCTTTAAAGAAAGCAATTTCCCATTGGTGCTTAAACTTCAAAGAGTATGAACAACATCAAAATAGATTTATGAAACCAAATTCTCCTGGTGCCTAAACTACTCACTGCTGATTAACTCAGTGTTTTAGAAGCTATACTTGCTAATAACTATCTAAATAAGTACACAACAAATGAGCATTTCTTTGCTTTATTCAAATTTTTAATATTTCTCTTTGTTTCATTCAACACAACCTTATTTTCTGAAGAACCCAGAGGTTTTTTTCCTATCCAGAATAACATCTGAGCCTATAGCCAAAAAAAAAAAAAATCCTCTTGTATGTAACAAATGAAATAATTTATTTCATTCAAAAACAATGGAAAGAACATTGAGCTAACAATTCTAGCTGAGGAGATAATATATCTAAAAAGGACTTAAAGGTCATATAGTGCCACACCGCCATTTTACAGATGAGGAAAAGGAAGGCCAGAAAGGAAAACAAAGTCACACAGGAAGGAAATAATAGAGGCAAGACTTGAACTGAGGTCTTCTGATTCCAAAAGCAGTGTATATCCCACTATACCATTCTTGGCTCCCAAAATCTCCTGGCTGGAAGAAACTATCTAGTCAAACTTATATTGGACCAAAAATCTTGCCTGTGATATGACTTACAATTGTCCACTCTTTCCCTAAATATATTTGCCAATGAAAAACCCATCATGACCTCCCAAGGCTGCCCATTCCACTTTGGGAACATTCTGAAGGTCAAGGAGTTTTCCTTATGTCTAGTCAAAATCTTCCTCTCTGAAGTTTGCACATATTGCTCTTCTCCTGCTCTCTGAAAATAAGCAAAATAAAAAGAATCCCTCTTCCACATGACAACCCTGCAAATACTTTAAGAAAGCTATCACTTTCTCCTAAGTCTTCTAAACATCTCAAGTTTTTTTAACTGACCCTTGGATGGCTCCAGTAGTCTTACCATTGAAGTTGCCATTTTCTTACCGGGTTCCCACTTAGTTACTTCCTTAGCACCCAAAACTCAATGTGGTCTAGATGTGTCCTGACCAGGGCAGAATATAGCAAATATAGCAGAATCATTGCCTTCCATGCTCTTACACATCATTCTTCTCTAACTGTACCTTAGGATAGCATTAACTTTTTTATTTTGACTCTTATGTAACACTATTGACTCATATTGAATTCTCAGTGCATTAAAACCCCCATATCTTTTGCATGGGAAGTGTTGCTTAACCCTGGAATATCCATCACACACTTGCCAGGTTGGTGGGTTATTAGGTTTCTGTTGCTGGATTTTTTTTAAGCAAAATGTAGAATTTTACAACTGTTGTCAAAGAATTTCAGGTGGTCCCCAAAAAATGCAGAGGAAAACATCCTCTACATTTTTTGTGGGCCTCCCAAAATCTTTTGGCAGGCCATAAGCAGCCCATGGGCCATAGGTTGTGCAGACCCATTTTAGAGCCTGATTCAGCAACCCAGTGTACCAGCTAGACCTCACAGCTTCATATCATTTCTTCTTCTATTTATATGGTCTGGAATTTACCTAGATGACAGCACCACTTTTGCTTTACCTTCCACTACTACTCATCCAAATGTCCTTCGTCATATTTCTCCTCTGAAGTTCTTGCACTGCCTTATATAAGTAAACAGGATGCTTCAAAAGTTTGAATGCAATTTTAAGGCTTAGTAGTTTAAAACTGCATTAAGGCTTTTGGGACACCCTGTATTTTGCTGATATGTAATACTACACCATACTCTCTTCTCTATTTTTGTTCCTTTTAAAAAAAGGATGCCCTTTTAGAACTATTTTCCCCTCATGAGTACCTTCTCTGCCCTACCCCAACCCCTTCCGCCATAGTGGTACTTCTAAGGACAAATGGGCTTCTTTGTATGAGGATCTCACCCAACTGACCAACCATATTTTGTGCATTTCACATCTAAACCTACAGGTTTTAATGTTCTTTTTTCTTCTAGAATATTGTCCCCAATGGATCATTAGTCTTCCTGTTACTCTCTTGGGCCAGCTACATACTCTAGTAGTTAGTCTCTGTGGAAAGGGTTGGATTGGATGGCTGCTGATATCCCTTCCAACTCTAAAATTCAGACATTCTATGATTTTTATAATATTCCTGGAATAACTATGTGGACAATTTTTTTTCTACTTCTCCCTTTTCCATTTGAAGCTCTTATTTCCAGCTCTTAATACAATGCCTGACACGTAGCAGGAAATTAATAATTGTTGATTGTTCTTATTGGAAAGGTTATATCTATCTATTTATATGTATGTGTACACACACACACACACACACACACACATTTTCCCAGGGCTTCTTAACCCTTTGGGTGTCACAGATTCCTTTGGCAATCTGGTAAAGCCTTTCACAGAATAATGCTTTTAAATGCATAAAATAAAATACATAAGACTACAAAGGAAAAAATTCTATTGAAATAGTTAGTAAATATTTTAAAAATAAGTTCATGAAAAACCCAAATTATGAACCCCTGCCTTAGGCAAATCAATGTTATGCATATATGTTGTATATACACTTAACACACACACTATGCTAACCTTAAGGCTACAATGAAAGATCAGGAAAAAAGTACCTGTTCTTGAGGAGCTCATAGTCAAATGGAGGAAACAATATGCAGACAGCTATATCCAAAGAAGTTATACACAAGATAAATTGGGGGCAGTCTCAGAGAGAAGGCACTAAGACCACAGAGGACAAAGAAAGGCTTTCAGCAGAAGGTGGGATTTCAGCTGAGACCTAAAGAAAGCTACGGAAACCAAGAGCCAGCTATAAGGAGGGAGAGCCAGTGAAAATGCTACGTGAGAAGATGAAGTGTCATGCTCAAGAAAGACCAAAGAAACCAGTATCAATGGATTGCAGAATATATGCAGAGTAAAGTAAGAATGGAAAGGTATGAGAAGGTCAGGTGATAAAAGAGCTTTGAAAGTTAAATGAAGGATATTCTATTTGATCTTGGATGTAATAGAGAGCTGCTGAAATTTATTGAGGAGGGTGGTGACATGGGCAGACCTTTGCTTTAGGAAGATCAATTTAATGGCTGAATGGAGGGTGGATTAGAGTGGAGAAGGCCTGAGGGAAGCAGACCAACCAGAAGACTACTGCTATCATTCAGGCATGAAGTAATGAGAGCGTGTACCGGAAGTGTCAGAAGAGAGAAAGGGGAATACATGAGAGATGTTATAAAGGAAGAAACAACAGGACTTGACAACTGCCTGGATGTGAGTGAATATTGCAAAAGGCTAAATCTAGACTTGATGTCAGGATAAATGTCCTAACAATTAGATTGCAGAGTTGAACATGATACAGGGGTTATAAGCCTGAATGCCTGGGAGGATGAAAGGAAAGTTAAGAAAAAGGGGAAATTTTCTACAAAAATAGCATGAAATATTTTATCAAATACTTTACTAAAATCTAATTAAACTACATATACAAAATTTCTCTGATGTACCAGATTATTAACCCTATTAAAAAAGAAAGAAATTCACTGAATATATAGGAACTGACAACCTGATGAACTTTTGGCTCAATCCTGCCACAACTCTTATTTTCTCTCTTGGAGCATGACTCAAAACATCCCCTCTTTTCCCAGAAGGGTCTTTGTTTCTTATTGACCTTGATTACCAACATCCATTGGCCCCATCTCTTCTAGAGGGCAGACATATGACCAAAGAACCAAGAGTAATATGAACAAAGACTATGCTTCAGAAGAGCTATCTTTAGTGGGGAAATTTTTACCCTAGCAAGATGGTATAGACACAGGAGCCTAAGAACTACAAGGGATGGGGAATAAAGTCCAAAAAATGTTTAATCCCATCTTCTCTACCCTATTCTTACCCTCATTCCCTGAAATGTGACTTCTGCCACATCCTTGTGCTGAAATATCAACCTTAAAAGTCAACAGAGACTCCTTTATTATCAAATCCAGTCATCTTTTTTTCTATCCCTATTGTCTTAGGTTTCTCTGTAGCATTTGACAATGTTGATCAATCCCATTTGAAAACCCTCTTTCCCCTTGGCTTCCATCAGATTTAGCTCTACTACAACCCAGAATTCCAGAGATCAAGCAAATCACCAGCCCTAACCTCCCCAGTAGGAGGGAATTACAGGTGCTTGCTACTATGCCAAGTAGAAACATCTATTTTGAAACATGAGGTATATTTGTGATCAATATGACAGTTCATGCTTTAAAATAATATGAAGACCTTAGGAAGGGTTCTCTCAGTCTTCTCATGTAAAGTGAGGGAACTGAACTAGGTGATCTCCGAGATACTTTCTGACTCTAAATCTGTGACCCTATGATAGGAGAGAATTAAGGGAGAATAGGACATATGGGAGAAAGTTTAAAGGAGCAAGACTGAAAAAAAGTAAAACTCAAGGATGATTTCAAAATGGCTTGAATATATAAATTGTGATGAATGTTTTAAAAATTCTCCACTAAATACAGAACAAGAAGAAATGGACTTATGATACACCTGGAAATTTTTCCTTATTATATAGGTTATAACAGGGGTTACGAAGTTTCCTTCCCCAGAGATCTTAAAATTAGAATGGCATCTTCTTTGTCCCTCAGTGGTTCAATTCTGTCCTGCCTGGAGGCAAGGAATTAGACTGGATGATATTTAAGATCTCCTTAAGATGAGTTTCTGAGGTAAACCCTATGAATTTCTCTAGAGAATGACTCTCAGGAAGGAATCTTGGAGCTCACCAATTCTATATGCCTCATTTTACAGATAAACTGAGGCCCAGAGAGGTTAAGACACTTGCCCAAGGTCACTCAGGTAAGAAGCAGCAGAGCATGAATTTGAATCTTTATCAAATGAAAACAAACCCAGGGTTCTTTCAACTGTACTTTTCACTAGTTTTACTTCATATCAGACTGGGTGGAATACATTTAACTTGTTCTTATTGCAGTTTAGTTTTCAGTCATGCCTGGCTCCTTGTGACCCCATTTGGGGTTTTCTTGGCAAAGATATTGGAGTAGTTTGCCATTTCCTTCTCTGGCTCATTTTACAGATGAGGAAACTGAGGCAAATAGTGTTAAGTGACTTTCCTAGGGTCACACAACTGGTAAATGTCTGAGGTCAGATTTGAACTTAGGAAGATGAGTCTTCCTGACTCGAGGCCTGGCACTCTACTGCACCACAGTAAGTAAATACCTTACATTTTCTATCATTTCAGTCAATGTCCTCATTAATTAGAGGTCAACTTTAGTTTGTGCTACAGAGAATTTGCTGGAAAATCAACTTCAAGTTGTAGTCATTAATCCAGACCAAGGAGTAGGCTTGCATGGATGATGCTATCTTTTCATTTAATGTGTTACATTGACTGCTGATGCTAAAATATATCCTTTCAGAGGGCAAGTTTGTCAACATATGCAAACAAGAACATAGAATGTGTTTTTCCCAGGATGACCCAGTCTTATGAGGCATATTTAAGCTAGTAAAAAGCAACCAGCATGCCACACTACATCAGAATGTCCCTGGGAGAAAAAATGTTAACCAAAATGCATGACCATTCCGAGTAATGAGAGCCATCTAAGCAGCACAGAAATCTTTAGAAAGAAGTCTATGGTCTGATCAGATTGTTTTTGTACCATAGCATACTCCCCTTGCTGAAGTATCCATTACAAATGTACTAAGCAAAGATGATGCCAATTTTTTTAAAACTCTTCCTATGCTTACCAAAGGCTATGATGGGGATATTTTTTCCTTCTGTTAAACTTTTCATTTGTTACCAAGGTATGACTGCTACCACTATTGTATGCCCTTTTTTATTCTTTGGTCACCCAAGGAGGAATGGAAAAAAATAGATTTGGACCCAGGGGATTTGAACCTGAATCTGAATCTTGGCTTTGCTGCTTAATATTTTAAAATCTTAAAAGAGCTCTACAAATGTTTGTTGGTGTTTTTTATAATTATCATCATGATCTCATCATCATTACATACCTATGATGACTTTGGATGAGTCATTTCACCAAGTGGTTTCCTTTCCCTTCTCTATTAAATGACAGGGCTGGATGAGATTTGCTTTAAGGTCCATATAATCTCAAAACGTCATGATCCTAATCTCACCTCTGTTTGACAACTTAATATAAACCAAGAGGTAGATTTACATACCCCCTAAAGAGAATGCAAATGATCTTTTAGCACAATGTCCATTCTGTGATAATGTAATTTTAGCGACCAGTCAAATCATCAAAGCTGAGGTATGCTGTTTTTATTTCTATTGGTTGAAACTGGGAAGGCACTTGATGATTTGGTCCAGAATTACATATACCTTGTTTAGAATCTAATTCTTTCAATTTACATAAAGATATGGATGTGTATGAAGGAGGAGAATATGATTTGTATACTCACTGAAATACAAAAAATAGAAGTTTTCCCTTGCAAATGTTGCAACGCTTATTGGCCAAGTCTAAGCCTGATAACTAATGTTTTTCTCATATTTTTCAGAGCAACACCGACTAACAGGATGTTCTTCCCATAATACAGTATACTTTAGTTCACATTCAATGTATTGATAATTGCTCTAGGAGGTTGCTGATCTATTGGCATTTTTTATTAAGAAGACTCAAACTACTTATACTTACAACCACCCAATCAACCTTGGCACAATCAATCCAATTATTTCAGCTCCTGTTAGGAGAGGAAAAGAGAGAAAAAAGGATAAGGAGGGAGAGGGAATGAGAGAGAGACAGAGGCAGAGACAGAGGGGGAGAGAGACAGAGAGAATATTGAGTCAAAAGGTGTGGTAATCCATATTGATCATTAGGTTGACTGTCATTACTGGATCAACCTTGGTATGACAGGGATTTTGATCATAGAAACATACTTTGAACCCCCTATGAAGAGTTCAATAATGAAATTTACGTCAATAAATACAATTCTTCATAGGAAGCTCCTCATTGAAAATAGACATTGACAATGGAACCTCATCCATCTAGCACATAGTTGAAATGATTAGAATGAGATCATTTACTTAAATTCCTTCCCCTAAAAATAATCCCAAAAAGTGTTTTTAGAACCCTAGATATTATGCAAAGAGTGAGTGGAGACCTATACCCCTGGTGCCATTGCTGGCCTTCCCATCTGCTCATTGCAATACTTGTCTACTCTGGGTTGATGAAAGTCATCGCAGGAAAATGCCACCAGTCATAGTTCTGAATAAAACTATACATGTCAGGGTACACAAAAGCAAGAAGTTGGGCACTCCATTCTAACACCAGCATTATAGATTTTCTTTTGCATATATAAAATGATAAAAGTTGCCCTCTTTCTGCCAATTTTTAATAAACCCAATGTCCAACCTATAGGCCAAAAGACAAAGCTCACCATCACTACAATTATACTGCAACCACACTCTGACCTCTATCTCCTGGTTCCCTTCAAGACATCTCAGATTTCACCTTCTACAACAGGCTTTCTCAGTTCTCAACCCTCTTTCTCTTCCTTCTGAGATTACCTCATGTTTATACTGCATATATGTTATATGAACATAATTGGTTGCATGTTGTTACTCTCTTAATAGAATGTAACCTCCTCAAATTCAGGGACTTTGTTTTTCTTTTGCCTTTCTCTGCCTTCCTACCATTTAGCGCAGTGCCTACTACATAGTAGGCATTTTATAAATGTTATTGATACTGATAGTGGTAGAGTGTGGGGATGTCTGGGTCAAAAGTCAGAATAGCTGTGCTGTAGAGGCTGTGTTGAAACACAGCTGCCTGCATTTTACAGAAGCATTGCAATGATATCAGGATTTATCTTTGAAGCTAGCATTAGTTGTTTGGGAAAGAATTGGCCCTGGGCTGTGTGAAAGGAGATTTAATTCAAGGTTAGTTGGTAAGCAAGTTAGCAGAGGGACCCAGGGCAGGGAGTCAGAGTGTGGACAAGTAGAGCAGAGTATGTTTGAAAGAATGGACACATGTGGAGAGCTAGCAGGAGAGCCTTGGGTTCTGTGCAGTATAATTAGCATGTCAGAAGCCTACGTTAGAACTTAATGCAAGGGTAGATGTGAAGGGAAGTTGTACTGTGTTCCCTATTCTAGTCCCCACTCTGACAGAGAAAGAGAGAGAGACAAAGACAGAGACAGAGAGACAGAGAGAGTGCAATACTAGTACTAAGGAGCAGTGATGAAGAACTTGGTCAAGTTTTTATATTGTACATTTCTGAATGGCAAGTTTCTGAGGGCCACAGAGTCTCCACAAGGAAAGAAAAAGCTTCCTAAGGATACTATTAGCTCATAAGCCCTATTTGGGTACAAATCCTATGCCCTAGGACAGCTAGGTGACTAAGTAGATAGAGCACTGGGTCTGGATTCAGGAAGAACAGAGTTCCAATATAACCTCAGACACTTACTAGCTATTGTTATTTTGTGTAACCCTGGGCAGGTCACTGAGCTTCTGTTTGCCTTAATCCACTAGAGAAGGAAATGGCAAACTATTCCAGTATCCTTGATAAGAAAAACCCATGGATAATACTGGTGCTACATATAGTTCATGGAGTTACAAAGAATTGGACACAACTGAAAAACAACACATCCCCTATGTCACATTGACACATATATACAAAGATATAGTAAATCACAACTCAATACCAGATAGAACTAATTTCTGGAAGATGTCATAATCTTCAATCTACTTATTTCAATACTTAATCACTTGAAGAGCTCAAGATTTTATCAATGTTGACTCATCCTCCATCAAAGCAAATCACAAACCCTCTACATCTTAGCAGATGACCTTCATAAATTATTGTGTCAAAAAAAATTATCACCTGGTACCCAAACTTTTGATAAGGAGCCTCCTGGACCTTACCTAGACTGATCCTCAGACAACAGACAGAACCCATCCCTGGCCCATACATGAAGCTGATCTGGCCTAGTAGCTTGCCCTCAGCTATCTGGCATATCCTTTGAGAACGCAGAGTCATCTCCATCCTATGATGAAGCATCAGAGAATATTAGTAGAAATTTCCTAATGATAACTAAAAAAGAAATAGTTTAAGTGAGGATCACAGTGACAGAGGAGACTAAGTCTGTTTAAATGCCTTTGAATCACACCTAGCAGCATTTCCTGTGCAGTTATGACCTTAAGTATCATGTTATGATTAAATGAGCTTTTTATTATTTTGTCTGTATTCCTCTTGTCTTCCAACATAAGTGCCTTATGGGAAAAAAACTTGTCTTTGATTGCTCTTTTATCCCCCATAGTTTCTAGCACATTGCTGCACTCCATAGATACCCAATCAAGTAATGACCTGACAGTGATAATAGCATTACTTGGACTATGATGGAGGATAGAAAGGTGTGTCTCAGTTTAAACTAAGATGCCACAATCTCAAAAGCAAAAGGACAGGCTCCCAGTCCCACCAGGCCCATTGAAGAGTAGTGCTGGCTTCTAATCAGAGGAAATATCTTTCATGATTTCAGAAAGAAGACGATAGGTCACACATATAGACCTTTTCAGCCATGGTTATAAACATGCCATGATCAGGTCAGACGTGTTCTCTTTAGATACATAATGAAATATATAAAAGAGAAGGGAAACTTAAGATATAGGATCTGTTTGTGTATAATCCTGTTCTTATCCAGGGCTTAGCCTTCTTGAAGTCAACCAGTGTTATTTGGCTATCACAGAGTTTAAATATTACAGCAAACACCCTAGCCCGCCAGCAATGACAAAGTATTGTCAGTTCTTTCCCTGTTCACTGGGTGAGGAGAGATTTTTCATTTCATACATCATTTACAACTTGCTGCAGTGATTCCAAAAAATCAGTGGGCTTTATCAAGTTAATGAGCAAGAAAAACATATTTTGTGAGTGTGTTAATTTCTTGAAGGTTCTGCAAAGCCCAGGACATTAGGCAATGTGCATTGGGCAGTTGGGCACATTGGGGGGTAGTCCCAACCTTGGATTTCATTTTCATTGTGTTGCTAGAATAGCCATCTTATTTACTAATAAGTCAGGAAATCTATTTACTTTAAATAAATAGCAAAAAAGGAAATATGGTGATTTTCTTTGATTCCAGAATCATGACCGGAATAAAAGATTAAACATTAGGACAGTTTCCATTATTCTTATTTCTTCTATTTTTTGCTACATTCTTAGATTTTCATTATTATCACTATTATTACATCTTATCACTAATCTTATAAATTATATGATCTTGGTGGTGGAGAAGGTGCTGAATTTGAACTCAGAGAACCTGGGTTTGAATCTCAGCATCTTTACTTACCACCTGTGTTACCTATGTCAAGTCACTTTATTTATCTGAGCTTCAGTTTCCTCATCTGTAATGGGAGGGAATCAATCAGAGTAGATGATCTCTCAAGATCCCTTAAGACTCTAAGTCTATGATCCTATGATTCTAGTTTTATTGTGAATTTAATTAGATATGGGTTAATCCAATGAAAATAGAGCCAGCGTTGGAGGCTGGAAGACTGGAGTTCAACCATAGTCACATACTGACTATGTGACCTTGAGCAGGTCACTTAACTTCTCAGTGCCCTATTCGATGGCCTAAGATTCTAAGTTGTAGAAAAGGTATTGATCCACATCAGGAAATGGAGTTCCCTCATATGAGAGCTCTCTATGCCAATGAAATCACAGGTCCAGTTCCTGTGCCTATCAATGTTCATCAACTAAATTCCTATAGTGTATTTCGGTTCCAGAATGTTTTCACAAATACTGTATTGTGTGACCTCCCATATAATCCTTCATGGTAGATAGGTAGATACCATTATCAGCATTTTGCAGATGAAGAAAATGGAACTCAGAAAGGCAAATGATTTAACAATGTCACCCATCTAATAAAAGGCAACATCAGGACATGAATTCTGGTTTTCTCATTCCAAATCAATTAGAAACATTCTTCCCCACCCTCCATACACCCTATCTCTATTCACCTGTGTTCCTCTATCAGGTTATGGGTGTTGAGTAGCCCCCTTCCTAGGCAAGATAATATAATGTTATATGAGCTTAAAAGAAAAAAAATTTCATAATATTTTTCCTCTTTTTTGAAGGCAGCCTAAACTCAGGGTAGGACTTTTCTTTATAAGAAGTCAAGAGCTGTGAAGTAACAACTCCTGTGAGAGTCAGTGCACTACAGAGTTTAACAGCAATTAAACATATATGTGAAATGTGATGCTACATAATTTTTTCATTTATTTACTCAACAATCTTCTATTAAACATCTAATATGAGGCAACTACTGTCTTGGATGCTGGAGATACAAAGACAAAAACAAAACAATCCTTAACCTCAAGCAGTTTACATTCTGTTGGACTTCCATCCCTTCTACACTGCTGAATAAAAGAAAACAATCATTACCAAACTGACAAGAGAATAAAGGTGGAAGGCACGGAAATCTAGGTTAAAAGCCCCTCTTACCAGACTAAAATGAGATACCAAAATGTCTTGATTGATTAGAGAATATTTTTAAGTTTACTTTTACCTAGGAAAATCACTAAAACTTGAAGCATATTAAAAATATTTCATGCTGAATATGTTCTTAAAACTCCTGGACCAGAAGCTTCATGTTATATTTAGAAGTTCCCTAGCATAGATGGTTGAAAAACTTGTGGTATATGATTGTGATGGTATACTGTCATAATATAAGAAAGAACAAGGGGAATGGTTTCAGAAAAACCTGGTAAGACTTATATGAACTGATACAAAGTAAAATAAGCAGAACCAAGAGAACATTAGGCATAGTAACAGAAATATTGTAACAATAATCAATTGTAAAAGACTTGGCTACTCTGACTAATAGAGTAATCCAAGATAGTTCTAAAAGACTCATGATAAAAATGGTTATCCACCTCCAGACAGAGCTAATGGACTCTGAGTGCAGATTGAAGCATACTTTTTTCATATTCTTTATTTTTCTTGCTTTAGGAGGAAAAACATGGCTATTATGGAAATATGTTTTACATGACTTCACATGTATAATTGAAATTATACTGCTTGTCTTCTCAGTGGGTTGGGGAGGGGTTAGAGGGAGGGAAAGAATTTGAAACTTAACATTTTTAAATGATTGTTAAAAATAAATTAAAAACTTTTTAAAAGAACCCCAACACTTGAGTTACATGTGAGTTGTTGGTGACCCCATAGAGCAGAGACATGTAAGTTGGTGTCAATTTCTCTAATGCTACCATCAGAACTAGAGAGTTCTGCCCAAATTTCCAGAACCAAAGCAGTCAATTGATAAACTAAGTTCTTTTCTCCCCTTGTTGGGAACATTGAGTTGCAGTGTATTAATAGGGATTGGTGAATAGCATTGCTCCTACTGAAATAAGCAAAATGAGAATTACTTCCCCAGGGCTCTCAATATTACCCTCTATCAGAACTGAATTGACAGTGGGTAGGAGGGACCACCATGCTGAATAGACAGTAATTTCAAATATGTTATGAAAACTAATTTTTAAGTGAGACCATTTCTAGATTTCCATCTGTTTAAAAGATTGCTACCTATTCAAAGAAAAAAAATCATGCACATAAATATTTCCCCCCTGGAGAGAGCAAATAGAGTAGATCATTTGGATTAAGGAAAAAGCACAGGAGATAGAATACTTTTTTCCTGTGAATTGTTGTGCTAAACTGGTTGTTTTTTAGATAAGACAAAATGCAAAGCAGTGAATTTGAGAAAGGAAACAAAATAAGCATCACTATTTTGGAGAGAAACATAATTATGTTTTCTTATGGAATATAAATCCAGGAAACACTTTTGCTTTCTGATATTTAATGGTATTTTGTCTTCTTCCTTGCAGTGGTTATGGTGAACCTTTATTTAACAAAAAGAGACAGTTTTCAGAAACTGAACTGGAAGACCTTTGCTTAGCTATTATCTCATGAAGATGGGGACTCATTGCACATACCAGAGGAGGAAGACAATAATAGGAAAGAAATGCCTCATGAATTTTTAAGAATGTCATTGAAAAACATCTTTGTTTGGGAATTAAAAGTGTACCAAAATGGAGAAGAGTACTAGAAAAGATTCATGCTAACAAAAATGGGCCAGAGGGTAACGTACAATCAGTTCGATTCTCCTGGGTGCATTTCTTAAAATGCATAAGGAAGATGACATGCATTTACATAGGGCTAAATTATTGCAACTACATTGTCTCAGCAATAACATCTTACCACAGTGGAGAATCCCTGAGGCCAGCATGAGCTGTTGTATCTTAGCACGGTGCCGAAAGAGGGTGAGGCAGACTAGAAAAGTTCCTCATTTCCCATTATGCTTAAGCAGAAACAGGAGGGGGAACACCAGAGGTATTCACTCAGACAAAAGCTGATTTATCCTGATCCAGAATCAAGTTTCATTAATGGCTTCCCCTCGTTATCTGAGCGATGATGCTCCAGCATGTTCAAGAGAACTTGGGCAGCTATGGGTAAAGGTCATTATCATACATGAAGTTTTACAGTACAAGCTCAAAATTCACCCCCCTAACCCTATTATAAAATTCCCTGTATACCAGACCTCTAACCTATTTGCTCATATGCATTTGCCTTTATTTTTCTTTCTTTATGTTTTGTATATCCTCACATAAGTACATGTTATTTTCTATCAAAAGACTATAAGCCATTTGAGGACAGGTATGTTTCATTTTTGTCTTTGTCTCCTCAGTGCCTAATTCACTGCTTAGGACAAAGCATATAGTAAATGCTTACGAAATGATAGTTAACTGACTGAGTGAATAATATTCAGTGAGTGAATAATATTCAGTCTCCTATTAATGACAATAGGCTGTCTCTGATTTTGTTTCAGATTTTTCCCAGTGTCTACATTGCTTATTTTCTAATATTCTTTTGACACCTCCCCACATATGACTAAGTCTGTTTAGATCTTAATTCTAGCTTGATAGGTCCACCATGTTCAGACTACTAAGGGAACTCCATTCTCCCAAGAAAACAGACATGGCAGCTCCGTGAAGACAAACCCAAAATAGCAGATGCCAAGAAAGTTATATAAACTTTCACAAATAAACAATAGGGTTTGAGTTTCCAAGGTCCTATAGTAAAATCATGCTTAATACCATAATAACCTGTCTGGCTAAAGCAAATACAAGGCCTGAAACAGAAATACTTTTGTCAGGATTTGTCAGGTCACTGAACCTTACTGGCTTTCTATTTTCCTATGGGAGAGGGAAAGGGAGTTAGGCAAGATGACATCAGCATATCAACCAATGAATCACTCTTTTCAGCTGTATGACTACAGCTTATTCTTAGTGGGGGGGAGGCAAACACAAAATATTTTTTAACAAAAACTGTTAAGTTACCAATTTTGATGAAGAATATATGCTGGGTGGGGGGGCGGGGTTTGAGAAGGTCACTTTGCTGGAGGACACTTCTTAAGACTGCATTTTGCTTTCAAAGTCAAATGCTAAATTTTTATTATCAACAAACATGCATAAAGTAGGACCTTCTATTTTCTACATCTCTCAGGTAAAGTATTTGCTAAAAATATGGGTTAGTGTAGAGAAGCATATGTGAAAACTTATCTGGTCTCTCCCATATTTTCTTCAAAAGTACCCTCAGTTGGGGCATTTGACTACATTCACAAATATTTTACAGAGAAAAGAAAGTGGGTACACCATGCCAATAATTGCTTGTTGTTGTTTTTTTAAGGTAACCTTTTGTGGGGAGATGGGAGGGAGAAGTAATACTGTCCATGTTCTTTCCCATTCTTTTAGGATCTTCCTCTTTTTGAGATAGCTTGAAAATTGGTTCCAGAGTACTGTTAAAATTATGTCACTTCTATTACGTCTGATTTTGCTCAAGTCTGTCTACTCTTCTTGACATCATTTTCATGAATGCCATTTTTACCTCCTCATATAGCACATGGGATATAATGGAATTAGAGCAGAAATGAATGCCTCCATTCATGGTATTAAAACATAAGGTTTCTGATAAATCAAGACCTATGGTTGCTTTCATAGCTTTATCTCAAACCATATTTTCCAATAGATTTTTTTTCATGATTGTCCCCTCTGCCAGCCTTCACAATGAAGTCCTCAAGTATGAAGCTCTATGTTGATTTGGAAGATGACAAAGTGACAGAATATGAAACTTGAGACCTTGTGACAATATAGTACAAATCATACCCAAGAAATAATCCCCACCATAGCACACTTTTCAAATGGTCATTTCAACTTTTGTTTGAAGACCTGCAAGTGAGGGGAAAGTCACTGAGGGAGCCCACTCCTTATTCGGAGAGCCCTGTTAGGCAGTTGTCTTGTTGGGTTTTTTCCTTGGCATCAAATCAAAATTTGTCTGTTTATAAATTCTACCCATTTCTCCTATTTCTGCCCTCTAGGGCAAGGAAGAAAAAGTCTAATCCCTCTTCCATATGACAACCCTTCAAATGCTTTAACAAAGCTATATCTTTAACAAAGATATGTCTCCCCCAAGGCTTATCCTTTTTTAAAAATAAGTTTTTATTGATGTCTTTTTTTTAACATCATCATAGTTTTCCCCAGTATCCTTCCCCTTTCCCCTCTTAAAGAACCATTCCATATAATAAATAGTATCTTTTGGAAGAAAAAAAAGAAGAAAAATCAGTACAACCAATCGATACAGTGAAAAAAATCCAAAAACATGGGCAATACAAGGCTTGTCTTTTTCAAAGTAAACATTTTCAGTTCCTTTGCCCAATTCTTATATGGCACAGTCTCTAGCCCTTTCACTGTTCTAGTCTTCTTCCTCTGGAAGTGTTCTAACTTGGCAATGTCCTTCCTAAAATGGGACGCCCAAAATCAAATATAATATTCCCAATGCTGCCTGCCCAGACCATACATAGCACAGAGGGATGATTACTCTCCTCCTCGTTATCTGTGGAAGTCATGTCATTTAGAATGTGGCCTAGAGCTAGATTCAGTTTGGGGACTTCTGTTGTCACCTAATTAGCTTATACTGATCAATTAATCAGCAAGCGTGTATTAAGCAACTACTAGGTGCCAAGAGCTAGAGATACAAAGACCAAAAAAAGCAAAAGTCTTGCCCTCAAGAAACTGACATTTATCAGAGAAAACAACGTTCATGTATCAAGGTATATGCAAAGTAGACACAGAAGAAACCCTATGGGAAGAAAGCACTAGATGTGAGGGAGATAGATAAGAAAAGGTCTCATACAGAAGGAGGTATCTGAGCTGACTCGTATTGTTCCCCAGTCTATAAAAATGACCAGACCTTTTTCACATGAACTGCTCTCAAGCTACAGCTTCCCCATTTGAACTCAACAAATATTGGTGAGATAGAGCTTCTTGGAGTCAGGAAGACCCGAATTCAAATCCAGCCTCAGAGACTTACTGGTCATGTGACTCTAGGCAAGTCACTTAACTTCTTTCTCAATTTCCTTATCACTAAAATAGGGAGAATAATAGTACTTATTTCCCAGGGTTAGGGGAGCTAGGTGGTACAATAGAAAGGAGTGCCAGCCTGGAGTCAGGAAGATTCATCTTCTTGAGTTCAAATTCAGCCTCACACACTTACTAGGTGTGTGATGCTGAAGGAAATCACTTACCCTTATTTGCCTCAGTTCATCTGTAAAATGAACTGGAGAAGGAAACGGCAAACCCCTCCAGGAGCTTTGCAAGAAAACTCTAAATGGGGTCACAAAGAGTCAGACACGACTGAAAAGACTGCGCCATACCAACACTTCCCTGGGTGGTTGTGAGGATAAAATACATTAGTATTTGAAAGTTCTTTGTAAACCTTAAAGTGCTTTATAAATACTAGCTAGCTATTAGCATCCTGGGACTTAGAGTCATTGGAAACTGAGTTCAAATCTTACCTCAGATACTGACTGGACACCTTAATTAAATCACTTAATCTCCCTCAGGCTTGGCTTCCTCATCTATAAAATGGAGATAATAATAGTCCAAGGACTGTTGTGAGGAGAGATCAGATGAGGTAACAAAGGTAAAGTACCTCACAAACCTTCAAATGTTATACAACTTAGGTGTTATTACTTGGAAAGTCGATTTCTGAACAAAGTGAAACAATTGTTATGCTTATTCTTATTAAATTTTACCTTATTAGATTAGTCTATATTATTGTATACATTTTAGATCCCAATCCTGACATCCATTGTATTAGCTGTCCTTCCCAATTTCATCTTATCTGAAATTGACATTAGTGTATATGACCCTCATCCAAAGTCATTGATAAAAATATTGAACAGCAGAGAGCAAAGGATAAATCCCTAGGCTCCCCAGTAGTGATCTCAGTATAAGATAACATCAAGTCATTTAGGTCTAATTTGAAAGTCACCTAACTCCAGGATCATCTTTCTTACATCTTTCCTTTTGTCTTCAAGGATATCATGAGAGATTTAGATGTATACTTTGCTGAAATCTTGGTAAACTTTATTTATAGAATTTCCCCTTTTTACAAGGTTAGTGGTGAAAGAAAGGAAGAAGAAAGAAAGGAAATGAAAGAAAGAAAGAAAGGAAGGAAGGAAGGAAGGAAGGAAGGAAGGAAGGAAGGAAGGAAGGAAGGAAGGAAGGAAGGAAGGAAGGAAGGAAGGAGGAAGGAAGGAAGGAAGGAAGGAAGGAAGGAAGGAAGGAAGGAAGGAAGGAAGGAAGGAAGGAAGGAAGGAAGGAAGGAAGGAAGGAGAAAGGAAGGAAGGAGAAAGGAAGGAAGGAAGGAAGGAAGGAAGGAAGGAAGGAAGGAAGGAAGGAAGGAAGGAAGGAAGGAAGGAAGGAAGGAAGGAAGGAAGGAAAGGAGGGAGGGAGGGAGGGAGAGAGGGTTTCTTTGATCTTTCTCTTATGTCTAAGAGACAAAATTGCCTTCTTCTTGTCCTTAGGATTAACCACCAACTTTAGCAGAGTTTCATCTTCATTACCCTCACAATATTCATTCTCCATTCTCTGACCTTAATTCTATAATCTATACATGTTTTCTTAAAATCAAAGTTGGTCAATCAGTAAAATCACAACAGATATTTATTAAACATAAATACAAAAATGAAACAGTCCCAACCCCAGCAAACCTTATATCTACTGAGGATGATACAATAAGTAGACGAAGAAGTATAGTAGAAGGTAAATTGAGGCAGTAGAAAAGACTACCAAGTGGAAGGATCAAGTAAGGCTTTCACAGACATGACCTGAGCCTGGAAGGAAGACCAGAATTCTCAAAGGCAGAGATATGGATAGAAACCATTCTAGGTACAGAACTTGGGACTCCTTCATATGTGAATTTTCAAAATGTCAACTCAGGTTCAAAACATGTTGTAGGTTTGAGCATCCAGTAAAATCCATAAGTTGGTAACCTCCACCAATGTGTTTCTTTTACTAGTCAACCAGAGGATACGTTGATTCACAGCCAGATGCTCCTCAATAGTCATACCTCCTCATATTAAAGGAAGTATATTCTCTCACAAATAACTTCATAATTAGCAGCAGATGGTTTTACTTTCCAGTAATACTTATAGATGGACACATACACATGGCACATACATAACCGGGATACATACATAAGCAGTAAAACTCATGTCTCTGTTGCTGCTACTTGCTCCTCCCTCCCACCCCAGCTCATACATTCCACTGCTCTAGTTTCTCCACTGGGAACCTCCATTGCTACTGTTTTCTACTAGGTATCTCTCCCGAACTGATTTTTTGACTCTCTACAAATGATCAGCTACTGTGAGGCCTCTTCACCCAGAGAAGGAGGAGATCTATCTGCTTTTGTAACTCCCTCATATGTGGATCCTGAAAATGACAACACTTGTTCAAAGCATGTTGTGCAATGCATGCTGAAAACTCAAGGGCTATTGAGCTATTTTGTAATTTTGGATCCATCACCCCTACCCAGTTAGTAAGTAGAGAAGAAACTCTTAGGTATTTGTCTTTTGAATGCTGCTGCTGTGTGAGTTCTCTCATTCTAACCTCTTATCTGAGTAATGGTCTGAAATTCCTTTTATTTTTTAATGTACCCTTAGGTTACTATGCCTGGGTCTCCTTCAAATCTTTTCAGATACTACATCTAGAGAAACTATAGAGTTAAGTGCAGCTGGAATGGAGACTCCCATGAGCCATCCCCTTGAATGTCAAGCAAATCAACTGGGGAAGAAGGCTAAAAGGGGCCAGATGGAACCAGTGTAGTTGGCAACCTTTGCCCTACTTTCCCCAACAACCAAAAAGCACTATTCCATGTACTAGCTAGGCAATAGGGATATCTTCTTGCAAAGGTATGGAGGAAGGAAATGGAACATCATGTTTGGAGAAGAGTCCATTATCCATTTTAGCTGGGATATAATATTCATAAAGAGGAATAATATAAAATAAGGCTGTAAAGTTAGATAGAAACCAGAGTGTGGAGGGTTTGAAATACTAATTTCCTATTTCATCCAAAAGTCAGTGGGAAAGTGTTTAAGGTTTGGAAAGAAATGAGTACTATGATTAGATCTTGGTCTTAGAAATATCATCTTGCCATCCTTGTGGAAAAGGCAAATCATCAGTTGAGAGACTTGCAGCCTTAAGGCACCTCTGAGATCTTTTACTCTGATCCCTTTTTTATAGATGAGGAAAATGTATTCCAAAAAATTTTCAATCACTTGCCCAAGGTCAAATTGATAGTAACAAAACTAGAATCTGGATTGAGATCTTTTGATTCCAGATTTGGAACTTTGTTCACTGTGAGTCTTAGAATGGAGAAAGAGTGGAAGCAGAGAAATCAGTTAAGAGAGTCAAGAGAAAGTGCCTTGTTCTCTGAAAAAAAATTCTAAAAGAACTCCTAAAATACTTTGAGTAATGGCAAATGTCTGAATAAGTAGCTAAGTATCACAGTGGATAGAGTGTCAGACTTGGAGTTGGGAAGACCCGAGTTCCAATCCTACCTCAGATATTTACTACGTGTGACCTTGGGAAAGTCACTTAACTTTTGTGATTCATAAAATGGGGATAACTATAGCACCTACCTCACCAGGTTGTTGTAAGAATGAAAGAAAATGACAAATGCAAAAGCACTTTCCAAATCCTGAAGGGTTATATAAATGATAGCAATTACTTTTATTGTAAGTTCTTACCCTCTCAAGGTAACGACTTTAAAAGATACACTTTATCTATCTATCTATCATCTATCTACATTCTGAAATGTTTATTGAATTGTATGACATAGTAAGGGCACTGAATTTGGAATCAGAGGACCCTGATACTAGTTCTATTTATGACCCATGTGGCCTTGGACTAAACATGTCCCTTCTTTAAGTCCCACATTCTTCATCCACAAAGAAAAAAGTCAGATCTGGAGATTAAATTGGGCTAGCTGACTCTGAAGTCCCCTTTTGTTGTAGAATTCTGGCCACAATCTTATGAAGCTGAATCCTTTCTGATATGATCCAATTATTACCCTAATTAATAATTACACTATTATTTCCTCTTTATGTGCATATTTAAGTGATTACTCTGTCTATTGTCCCTATCCACAAACATTCACACAAATTTATCTCAAGATCCTAAAAGGTTAAGGAGAAAACACGCACATGGGTACTTAGAATACGATTTTCTAACTCCCCAAACTTTGTTTTTCAAAGCAAATTTCTTCCAACAAAGTAAAGCTGCTAGTCCTTAGTCAGTATGCCAAGTTTGAAGTCTAAAAACAAAGCTACCTTTAAGTTATCTAAACAAAAAAGAGAGATTATTTTTTTTTAAATCTCCAAAGGACAGAAGAACTTTTTAGTGTTCAAATGCAACCAAAAATAATTTAGGTAAACCATTCCCATGCATACTCCTTAGGGAGTGAGACCAGGCACCAAAAAAAAGTGAAATCTGAAAGTTGTCATTTTGACCTATATAAAAAATATATTTTTAAAAAAGGAAAGTTGGAGGTGTCTTCTTGAAGAGTTTAAATGTGTTTAAAATCAACCATAAGTACCTGGTGTTAATTGTGCTTTCAAATGAATTGTTCATAATTTCATGTTAAATGTCACTTTGGGATCCATAAGATAATCAGAGGGGGAATCACTCATGTGTCCATGAGACATAAGTCACTAAATCTTTAACCCATTTCCATGTGAAAATGCATTATTCTGATGCTTTTAGCACTTTGCATTTCCCTTGGTATAATCTGGGGCCACCTCTTTCTTCTCCCTGCAAAGAGTCCCAAGTGTACTATTTCCTAATACCTATATGCAATTATCAGTGTTATTGTAATAATCAATTGCAATTTAGTGATAGGATTTGCCTCGGTTGCATTTAAATCATAATAAAGCTCAGTGAAGAGAAAATTAGAAAGAAGGAAAAAATAACAGTCAGAAGATTAACAAAACACTCAAACAAAGGGGGGCTTTTTAATTTTCATGACATGATAAAGTGATAGCCCTTTGAATAGACAATTAGGCTCATAAACCTGATACACCAAGGGTTTAATTCACAAACACACACACTGCGACTAATACATTTCCAGAGCAACTGTATGCTTAACAGGATTAGAATACAGCAAATCTTCCATTATTAATGGAAAACTACAGAGCTTAGCTAGTCATCCCACGATAAGACCGGTGTTCATAACCAATAATTTGGTACAATTTGGAGGGCTTAATTTTGTCCATTTCTTGCTCCTGAGTGGTGACCTGTTCCCTTTGGTAGGGTAGAACATCTTCATTGGGGAGTTTGTTACCCCACCTTATGTCCCTTCTACAACGGATACAGCTCAAATTTGTATAATCTGGACTACCTCTCTACCAGAGTCAGGGTGAGCTCAGATCTAATTCATAGACAAAGACATGCCCCACTTTTAGGGAGCCAGTACATTCTAACCTGAAATTTCATCACTGTGGGAGTTCCCAAAAAGGAAAAGCCCTTTATCAATGCACTTGAGTGGTTTTTATGCCATTTAAAGTCTTAGAAAATTGCTTGGGGCACTTCAAGTTTAAGGAGCTTACCCAAGGTCACAGTCGGCATGTCAGAGGCAAGGCTGTGCCTTGAGGCAAGGCTGTGCCTTGTTCCAAGGCCACCATGCCACTCTGAGTTTCTAGAGATGCTATTATCAGTATAGATGAAAGAAATACATAGCTTATGTGCCAGGTATGGATGTCATTTTATGAAGGGCTGAAACAAAGTACCTGTGTGCTGTAATATATGGGATGCCAGAAGGACAAAAATGTCTCCTCCGCTGGCCCTCTCTGATACCTAAAGTTCCTATATTAAATTGTACCCTTAGAAGTTCAGTTCAAAAGCTTTCTCTGACACTTTCCCCCACTCCCCATCTCTGACCCTCTCCCCTTAGTGGAAGTGATTTCTCCCAACTCTGAGCTTTCATGATGCTTATAATCTTTTTTATATTATGCTCATTTATATACATATATACATGTCATCGCCTCCACTTAGCAAAGAGCCTGGCATATAGCGGGTGCCAAATAAATGCTAGTTGACTGACTGACCTAACAGATTACAAGTTCCTTGAGAGAGCAAGGTGAATATATGTGTATGGGTGTGTACGTGTATATGTGTGTGTGGTTATATGTCTACACATGTAAATGGGGGGCATCCTACCTGGACCCCAACAGTGTAACCCCTCACCTGGTAGTATGATCCTGCTTGTTCTTCCTCTCTCTCCTGTCTCTCCTCCTCCTCCCTCTTTTCTTCTTTTTCCTCTTCCTCCTCCCTCTTCTTTTCCTTTTCCTTCTTCTCCTCCTCCTTTTTTTTTCTTCTTCTATGACCTCTCTACTTCTCCTTTGTCTTCTCTGTCTCTCTCTATCTGTCTGTCTCTGTCTCTCTGTCCCTCTCTATCTCAACTGGCAGATCTGGGTTCCCAAAGATGGGCCACTACCACACACAACTACACTCAAATTCTCTCAGGGTCCTAGGAAGGGAAAATACACTCCCTTGCTGTGGGGAAAATACACTCCCCATACTCACTTCTATAGCACTTGAGAATCAACTGGTGAAGTTTCATTTGCCCAAACTAGCTACTCACCATGATAATGATACTATAAGATCTTAAATTTAACAATCTACTTAACAATAAAAGTAATAGTAATAAATACATCACAAATACTCAACATAAGCAAATGTAGGAATAATCAATACATCGCAGTCCAAACATAAACCTGGGCCACTCTTCTCTATTAATTAACTCACTACCTGTGGAAAAGAGTGGACAGATTTTATAGCACTCTGGCATGGAAACAGATGAATGAGGAAAACACGCATGTGAAGAGTAACTCACAAGTCTGGACTACAGATTTTAATCTCCTTGGTGCATTCAGGAACATCTGTACCACATGAAACCAGTTTTCTGCTAACTGCTGTCCTTCTGGTCCTCATTATTCTCCTGCTGGTCAATTCCCTTCTATTCTGAAATTGTGGAAGCATCGACATTACCATTTAACTCACAGTAACCTTTAAAAGGACATTGAGAACGTATTATGATATTGTATTAGCTAGCAGCTCTCTTTAATGCCAAAAAGCTCGGTAAGCTGGTGTTCTCTAGGTAAAGCATACAAGTTCATTCAATTCATTGCTCACAGGAAGAGGCAATGTGGTATGGTAGAAAGAATGGTAAAATGGAATCCAGGAAGCTAGGATTGTAGTACAAGCTCTATGAACTAACTTGGAACATGACCTTAGAAAATTACCTCATTTCTCAGGATGTCAGCATCCTCAGTGATAAAATGATGGGCATTACAATAGAGAATTATTAATTCCCCTTCTACATCTGAAACTCTAAGAAACTAAAAGACCATTAAAAAGCAAGTCACCTTAGTGTATTTATTATCATCATCTCATTGATCATATAACTACCAGGTCACATGACAAACAAGATGAAAAACTAGAAATTTTCTCCAATCTTTATGACGTCTGAAACTTCTCCAGAACAGGAATTATGTTCAAAAGCTAAAACAGCTTCTGTTTTTTCCTCATTCTGGGATACAAAAATCTCCAAAAGGGTCCAACAAGCTATCAGCAGAAAAGGATAATCCATAAACTCTAAGAGGAATTTACTCAGTACCACCTGCCCCCACTACCACACCTACAACCCTTGGGCTTCCAATAGAACTAAAGTCTACCTCCCCTAGTGCCAAAGAAAACGAAAAGGCGGCCACTTGCTCTGGCTGGGTCAGCAGTGAAGCAGCATTCTGAGCTACAAAGGAACTCAGCCAGAAAAACTGAGAATCTGAAAGAACTGGAATACAATGTATATGTGGTTATATGGCACTCCACTAAGCCGGAAAGGAAGAGCCCAGTAGTATCCAGTTGGGCACAACTCTGTCCCCACAAAAGTCACATGGAGCAGAGTCTGAAAGTGATGAACTGCAAACTGCCCAGAATATGGGAAGAGACTGAGAGAGTTTTGAGGTCCAACCCCCAGGGAAACCACCCTCAAAGGGGAAAGAGTCCGAGAGTAAGTGATAGAGGAATCTGAAGTGGGGAGGGGGAGATTGAAACTACCAAAGATCTCAGGAGAGAGAAAACTCAATTAAATGCCTTGAACACAAGTAGATAAGGAAGGTATTAGTAATACTCAATAGCTAAAAGAGTACAGATATCTACGAATAAGTTTGCAAAGTAAAAGATAAATGCATCAACACCTAGTGAGACAGGTGACCTTGTGGATTCCTAAGAGAGCATGGAACTACATCAGGATAGTCCTGAACAGTTTAAAAGAAAAATAGTGAAAGCATATTTTATGGCAGGCATAGGAAAAATAATCGGCAGAATAGAAGTACTTGAATCTTGGGTCGCAAACCTTACAAAAGAAGCAGGAGACAAAAATTAATTGGTAGTACAAGTACAAAGAAGTGGAGGACAATCAGGAAGAAGAGAAGCAAAAAGCAATAACACTGAAAGAAAACAAGACCCTTCTGCAAACAAAATACATAGATCTCAAAGACAGTATGAATGTGGATGACCTACAGAATATTGTTCTCCCAGAAAAATATGACAAGTCAAAAAACTGGAACGTAATTATGCAAGAAATAATACAAGGAGAATGCTTTGAATATCTGAACACAGAAAATAAAATGCCGATCAAAAGAATCTATAGAGTATCACCATTAAAAATACTGCAAGCTGCAAACTCAAAGACATAGTGGTTGAATTTAACAATTCTCGGCACAAACAAATTCTTCAAGCAACCAGCAATAATGCCTTCCAATTTAAAGGAAAGGAAATTCAAATCAAACCAAACTATTCTACATCCATCAGAAACTGCAGGATGGAACAGAATAATGTGTTCTGAAGAACAAAAAACTTAAGATGCTACCTAAGGTGACATGCTTTGAAAACATAAGCTTAATCATTGATGAAAACAAGATGGACTTTCAATTTAAAAAGCAGGCATTCAAAGCTTTCTTAGAAAGAAAACCAGACTTGAACCTGAAATTATTTGCTTTTCAAATTCCCCAGACAACAGAGTTACCGGAAAAGTAAACAAATACACAGCAAGCAAGGACAGTAATAGCATATTAATGGTTGAGATTTCTTTCTAAAAGTACCCAAGGAGATAGAGGTAAAAGCAGAAGTAAAAAAGAAGTGATGGTGGAGAAACTGACTGCTGTGACAGTAATATAATCATAACAGGAGATTTCAGTGTCCCTCTCTCAGTTCTGAATAAGTCTAATAGAAAGATAAACAAAAGGAAAATATAGAATTAAATAAACTGTTGGAGAAACTATGTCTAAAAGACTTACGGTATTACTAGGGTTATAAATACAAACAACCCCCACTTTCAAAGAGCTTACATTTTACTAGGGGAAGATATGCACATATATCAGTATATATAAAATAAATATATACTGAATAAATAAAAATAAATATAAGATCATTAGGAAGCGGGTTAGAGTGATGAAGAAAGGTTCAGAAGATAGTGCCTGAATTGCATCTTGAAGGCAATGAGGGATTCTAGGAGACAAAAGTAAGAGGGGAAGACATTTCAGGCTTAAAGAACGGCTGAGTCAAGCAAAGACACGGAGACAGCCTGGATAATCTAGGTGAGAGGTGATGAAGACTTGAACAAGGATGGTGGCAGAGAGTGGAGATAAAGGGACAATGGATACGAGAAATGTTATGGAGGTAGAAATGGCAAGATTTAATAATTAACTGGACACGTGGGGTGAGGGGGAGTAAAGGGTTCAGAATAATACTGAGGTCCCAAATTTGAAAGACTAGAGAAATGGTAGTACTTTTGTCAGAAATGGGAAAATTAATAGGACAGTGAGAGGATAGTTTCAAGAATGTCTATTGTATACAGCAAGGTACACCTATAATGGAAACGTTCTGCCCCAGAGAACTTACCTATGATATGTGAGAACAAGTTCTTCAGTCTCTGAAAGACAGCCAGATCTCAAGTGAGACTCGGCAGTTCTTTCATACCTTCATAGCAAGCAACACTGTATAATTTATCAAGACAAGAAATATAGTAGGGTGCTCTCTTCTTTTTGTCTACCAGTCTTCTGAAACATGTCCAGTAATGCTTTTTATGAGAAAGAAAATGTAGATGTTTACGTTGGAACTTAAGCAGAATAGAGCTTATCACCCTAATGTATAATATCCAAAGGATTTATTTTCCTCATCTAGTAAAAATGGTAGAAGTAATGATAACAGCAGAAACAACAGAAAAGAAGCTTCATGTTCCCTCTTTCCCATGTCACAAGCACACATTGATAAGTTGTGTGCAGCAACAGAATCACCCTCAATTCCTCACTCTCACTTAACCCACGTATCCAGTTAGTTGCCAAATCTTGACATTTCTACTTCCCCATCTCTCAGATCCATCACTTTATCTCCATTCACCCAGCTACAACCATAATTCAAGCTTTTATCATTTCTTGTCTTTGGTATTGCAATATCCTCATAATTGGTTTCCTTGGCTCAAGTCTCTCCTGACTCCAATACATCTGCCAAAATGATTTCCCTTAAGTTCAGGTCTGACCATATTCCACCCCATACCATTTCAGAAATTTTGCTGGCTCCCTATAACTTCTAGGATCATAGAAAAACTCATTTGTCTAGCATTGAAACTCCTCACAACCTGACTCCAACTTACCTTTCCAAACTTATCTACACATTATTCCCTCCACGCACTCGATAATCCAGGCCCATTGGGTTTCTCGCTGTTCCTCACACATGACATCAAAGCATTCTATTTGCCAGCTACATGTCCTTCACTGGCTATCCCCCATTCCAGGAATGCTCTCCCTCCTCACTTCTACTTCTTAAAGTCCCTGGTTACCTTCAAGGCATAGCTTAAGTGCTATATTCTTCAAGAAAGATTTCCTCCTAATCTTCCCCTCTTTCCACCCTCAACTCTCAGCTGCTAGTACTTTCTTCCCCAACATTTCCTTATATAATCAACAAACATTTATTTATGTACTAAGTACAAAGAAAGATAAATACACAATTCCTGCCCACAAGGAGTTCATATTCTAATCAGGCAGACAACATACAAATAAATATGTACATAGGAGATATATACAAGGTAAATGAGAGATAAGTTGCTTTAGAAGAGGATCCATGAAATCATGATGTTGGGGTAAATGAGAAATAACTCTCAGAAGTTGGAAATGAGCAATGTGGGAGACCAGGATAGACCTCCTATAGAAGGTAAGATTTGAGCTGAATCTTGAAGGAAATCAGGAGGCAGGGAAAAGGAGGGAGAGCCCTCCAGGAAATAGCAGACAGCAAAGGAAAAGGTACATTCAGGAGATGAAGTGCCATGTGCAAGGAATAGCAAAAAGGCTAAGGTCAGAGGACTATAGATCACAAAATGGGAGTAAAGTGTAAAAAGAATGGAAAGGTTATAAAGGACTTTAAAGGCCAATCAGAGCATTTTATATTTGCTCTTGAAGGTATAAAGGAGTCACTGAGGTTTTTTGAGTAAGAAGGTCACAGGATCAGACTCATACTTTTGAAAGATCACTTTGACAATTCAATAGAGGATGAACTAGAAGTGAAACAGAGAGATCAGTCAGCGACTATTGCAGTAGTCTAGGTAAAGAATAAGTGACTTGCCCAAAGTCACACAGACAATACATATCAGAGACAAGACTGAACTCCAGTCCTCTGACTCCAGAACCACGGTTCTTTGATATGCCCATTTCTGCGTTTCTTTCATCAATCAGAGCTGGGAATGGAGTGTACCAAGTAGAGAAATATGAAGGACCCTGTAAACCAGAAATGTGTGCCAGCTGAATGAATTGCTGTGCACTGAAAATTACTTTCAGGAACCAAGAAATACTTCCTGAAAGAGAATCTGACTGGTGTTCCTGCAGAAGCAACTTACTTAAGGCTCAGAAACAATCACTACTACCTCTTTATGGTAGAGCAATGGAAAGAAAAGTGGCCTAGGAATTAAGCCACCAGGGCTCTGGTCCTGGCTCTCCCTTTATTTTTACCACATCCGTTACCAAACCGAACCTCAGTTTTTTCACCCATGAAATAAGGCTCCTACTAGTTCTGATGTGCTCCTTCTTCCTTACTACCTGACACTGTTTAATCACAAGGCCACAGAGAGTTGAAGTCATTGGTGAAATAGGGGGAACTGATTTGGAAGAAATAAAGGAAACAAGCATTTGTTAAGTGCTTACTGTGTACCAGGACCTGTGCTTATCACCTTACAGATACTATCTCATTTGAGGCTCATAATAACCCCAAGAGGTAGGTTCTATAATTATCTCCTTTTGTAATTGAGGAAACTGAGGCAGATTAAGTGTATTGACCAGGATTGCATAGCTAGTACGTATCTGAATCTGGATTTGAACTCAGGTCTTCCTGACTCCAGGTCCAGTGCTCTACCTACAGGGTAACCTTGCTGCTTATTTGTAATAGAATATCTCATAGTAAATTTAGTAAAATGACTGAATGACTGACTGGTCTCCCCTGAGACAGTGTGATAGGGTGAGAGTGCCAGCCTCAGAGTCAGGATGACCTGTCTTCATACATGGACTGAAGTATCCTGGTCAAGTCACTTAACCCCTTTTTGACTCAGGTAGCTCTCAAATATTAGGCAGCAGCTGTTGGTATACACTGATAGAAGGAATTCCCTATGCTAAATAAATCACAAGTTTGGGGGTTAAAAAATGACTTTCCCTAGGCAAGTGTGTGGCCCAGAATCAAACTAAGAGGACATAAAGACATAAATATAAGGAAAATAACACTGGGTGGTCACCTAAATAAATGGGTCTGTTCCCATACACATCTAGTATTCACCAACCTTTAGAGACAACAAAAAAAAAAAAAAATAGATCACTTTCATAGATGTGTACATAGGCCTTCTTCACACATAACCATACCTGATCTTTCCGGTCCTCTTAAGAATTGGAAGCAATTGTTAACCAAAAGCCATGTTACAAAAGGTCAAGGCTGAGTTGTAAGTGCTTGTTCTTACCGGCCCAGAAAGGCCATTGTCTGCTCTTGCTATCCTTTAGAGTTGAGTGGCTTATAGCACAGGAGGGGCATGACTAGGAGATGCAGATGGCAAGTCATACAGTTGCTGCCCAAGCCTGTGAATTCCCTACATTCACCCTTCTTGAACGAAGGGAAAAATAAGGGGTTTCCATGGTGCTGATGGAATTGTAACATCTGAAGCGCCCAACCATGTACGTAGAGGGATGAGAGAATTTCAGATCCATAGCTTTAAGAGAGAAGTGGGCCTAGGTTGTATGTGTATATCACCAGTAACATCGCAGACACACCTTTCCAGGGAATTGGCTGCCCACCCTGGAATGAGCAGCTTAGTAAAGCACATGGAAGACTGTGGGACTTGAAATCGGCAAGACCCAGGTTCAAATTCCACCTGACAAATATTAGCTGGGTAAGTCATCTAAATCACAAACTCAGTTTCATCACGTGTAAAATATAACTATTAATATCTATAGCACATACCACTCCAGTGACTCCCTACCACCTCCCTACCTACAAAATCCCATTTGACATTCAAAGCCCTTTATAGTCAACCCTGCTCCCTTTCTTTCCAATTTTCTTATACCATATGCCCTGCCAGTGCCACTTACCTCTTTGCTGTCCCACAAACAAGACAGTCCATCTTTAAGTTCCAGGCAGTTTCTCTGGCTATCTCCTATACCTGGAACATCCTTCCTCCTCATCCTTCTCTTAGCTTCCCTGACCTCTTTCAGATTCTAACTACTGACCATCTTCTATAGAAAGTCTTATCCAACACTTCTTAATTCTATTGCCTTCCTTTTGTTAATTACCTTGTGTTTGTCCTTTTATTATAAACAAATTAGAATAAACAAATTATGTATATTGTGTTATATGTGTAATATATGTAATATATTACACATGCTATATTTAATATATACATATTTTGCTAATATATCATATACTGATATATTGATTTATATATTATCTTATTAATATGTGTAATGTATTATAGATGTATGTGTAATTAATGTATTACATAATATAGAGTATTAGTATAGTATAGTATATATAGTATTAGTATAGTATAATATATAATAGTGTTAGTATAGTATATTATATAATATATGGTATTAGCATAATATAATGTATATTATGATATATAGTATTATTATATGATGTATATGTGTGTGATTAATGTATTATATACTACATATATGTATATATAGCATATATACTATCATGTATTATATACATATGTTACATATAATAAATTGTTTTAAACAAATAGCTATTGTCTCTTCCATTAGCATATGAACCCCTTGAAGGCAAGACTTGGCTACCTTTTCCCTTTCTTTCTATCTCCAGCTCTTAGCACAGTTCCTGGAACATAGTAAGCGCTTAATAAATTCCCATTGACTGACTGATTTGGGATTGCAGTGAGTCTCCAATAAGATCATGCATATAAAGTGTATTTTTAAAAAAATACCTAAAAAGTATATTCCATAAAGGGGAGGGTTGATTACGAAGAGCTTGGAACTCCAGAGACACAGATATAGAGATATCAATAGCTACACACACACACACACACACACACACACACAGGAGTAGCTGCATTAGCACCCTCACCATTTGTCATTGTGGGCATCCAGTACATCAATAGGACATGCAACACCTCTGGGGTGAAGGCACTCACACATACCACAAATGCCCTCCCACTACACTCCTAAAGGATCAGGGCACAGAAGACCCCAACAAATGGGAGAACTTTCTGCATTGCACACATCTGCAGCTTGACTCTTCCCTCCAAAACTGGATAAATGTTTATTCAAATAAGCTCCTCCCTACAGGGCTAAAACAATTCTACCCAAAGGCAACAGCAAGCCACAGTAACCTCCCTTTCTTAATTGTCCCAGCTCAATGTCACCTCCACAAACCAGAATGGCAATGCGCCTTAGCTATCCCCACTGACTTTTGGGGTTCTACTGATTCATACTACTTAGCCATACTAACAGTGTTTGGGTAAAATCTGGTCAAAAGAGATCATGGAATGCCTCAGGTCAAAAACCATCACTGTGTCCCTACTGCCTCCTAAGGAAAAAGTTCCAACTCCTTTGCCTGTCTTCCAAGATCCTTTATAACTTTACCCATTCAAGCCTGTCCAGTCTGCTCTCATATTATCTCCCTTCCACTCTAACTCTTAAACACACCTGGTACCCTCCAATCTTTGTGTCTTTGCTTATCTGTTCTATAAATGGAATGTCCTTCTTCCCCTTTACTTATTGAATTCCTGTCCACCCTTAAAGTCTAACTCAAATATCACCCTCTCCAAGGTTTCACTGACCCCTTCCAGCTGCTATTGACTGTTCCCTCCAGACTTCCCTTGGTCTCCTTGTCTCATTGTTCATTTATGTTCTTATTATATAATATTCTCTATCATGATCACCTGTGTTTTTCTCTTACTTCTGTCCCCCTACCCACTAGACTAGACTTTAACCTCCATGATACTAGAGACAACAAAGGTTTGTTTAACCTTCATATCTCCCCTCTACACACAGACAGACAGACACACACACACACATACCCAATAATAGTGGTTATTTAGGGGTTTAAGTCTGTTGGTTGAAAGAAAACACGAAAAGAAGAAAAGAGCAACTTGAGGGGTACAGCAGAGTGGTAGAACACACCTGGGCTGGTGTATTTTTACATATTGTTTGCTTTAATACCAGCTTGCTGAGCTGCCTTCTCCTGTACTGTCTGCATCCCCAGAAGTTTGCTCAATGCCAGTCACTTAGAGGAGTTCCCCAAACCAAGAGCTTCCATTTACCCACATCTACTAAACTAGGCCTCATTCTCTCTCCCTTTCCCCAAACTGTTTTTTTCTCTTTCTATCTTCCTGATATTTTTTTTATTCTCCATTGTCTTTATCTGACTTCTTATCTATCTATTCCTTCCTACCTATTACAGGTATCTGAACACATCATAGGATCATAGAGTTAGCACTGAAAGGGACCTCAGAAGTCATCTAGTCTAACCTCTCATTTTACAGATAAAGAAATTGAGGTTAACATTAAGCAATTTATCCAAAGTCAAAAAAAATAGTAAGGATTTGGAGCCTATCTCCTCTGGTAACTAGGGGGCTCAATAGATAGAGCATTCGGCACGCAGTTGGGAAGATCTAAATTCAAATGGACCTTCGGACATTTACTTACTAGCTGGGTGACCCTGGGCAAGTCATGTAACCTCTATTTGTCTTACTGGAGAAGGAAATGGCAAACTGCTCTAGTATCTCTGCCAAGAAAATGCCATGGACAGTATGTTCCACGGGGAACATGAACTCCATGAAGAGTTATACATGAATGAACAAAGAACAACAGTTTCTAACTCCTTAAACTATTACTCCACATCCTTAAGGGGCATGTTGGGCCAAAAAACTCTGCTGATCTTGGCTGAAACCATCCCTTCCCACATCTAGCATCTCCCTTCCAATACCCACTCCTGCTACAATGGACTATGATTTTTCAGACTAGAAACAAGACTCTTCTGTAGCCAACTAAATCAACAGTCATGATATTTCCATGAGTAGCATATAGATGCTTTTCCAAATTACCCCCATAATCGACATTGCTTCACCCCAACTCCTCTGAACGCTATGTGTCACTGTATTCATTCTCTCCTCATGAGTGCCATGACAAAACCTTCATTCCAACAAGAAAGTTATCTGTCCTCTCAAAGACCTGAAATGGTGCCTATAAGCATGAAAGCACCTTTTAGAGTCAACATCTCTATGAGCAGCCATATCAGAGTAAGGCACATAAATGCTGAACTGCCTCCCTGAATTAGGAGTCAAGTAAATTGATAGTCAAAGCCAACGTGTATTACCATCACCAGGCAAGAAAGACACATGGTCCATGGTAATGAGGTTAGAAAATGATCCACCGTGTTCGTGGAAATCCTAATTCACAAGGAAACCCAAGTATCAGTCTATATTTTTCTCAATCTTTAAAACTTCCCCCCCACCAAAATCCTCTCATATCTATTTTTAGAGTTTGTATGTATGTATCTATATATAAATATGTATGTGTGTGTACATATGCACATATTTTCCCCTCTAATAGAAAGCAAGCTCCCTGTGGGTAGGATCTATTGCCTTTTTGTTTATGTATCACCAGTGCTTAGCATAATGCCTGGAATACAACACAGATTTAATAAATGCTTGTGGATTGATTCATTTGGGTTTAGGCTCTTTATCCACAAAATGAGAGAGGTGGATGAAACAATCTCCAGCAGAACATAAAGGAAAGAGTACCCCACTTGAAACCAGAAAGCCTGGGCTCTGGTTCTGTCTCTACTATTAGATCTAGCTGAGAAACATTGAGCCAGTCACTTTGCTACACAAGTCTCTGCTCATCAGTAGAATGGGGATGATACACTAGAATTATAGGATCATAGATTTTAGAACTAGATGGAACCTCAAAACTTGTCTAGTACAACTCTCATCTTAGAACCTACCTCACAGTTCTGTTTTGTGGAAAGCATTTTGTCAGAAAGTATGCATAAACAGAAACTATCATCATCATCTTAAAGGCATCTTCTAGCTTTAGTATTCTATAATTCCATTCCAACTTTTGCCAGTCATCCCCAGTTCTTCACCTTGCTGTTGTCCTTATCTCTCCCTTTCTGAATTACATAGGCTCCCAAGCAATTTCCAGCATCATTAGCTCTGGCAAACATTCAAAGAAAGAAAAATCAAAATTGTCTTTGGTATCATTATGGATGTTGGTGTACAGGTGTGGCACTATGCTTAGTCAGCTCTCTGTCATGCGTGGCATTTCCTTGCCTCCTCAAAACGTGTGCAAAATGTGAGATAAAGTGGATAGGCTTGTAGACTTTCTTCTGCGATTCATTTCCTTAGACTCTCTTGAGTTTCCTTACAGAGTGATACTTATCAGAAGTGAAACATCTGTTCCACTTTCCTTAATCTCTAATTTATCTAATCTCCTTTTGTAAAAAGGTATAAGTCCTAATGAGTGAATTTCTGCCAAGAACAAAAAAAAAATTCTTTCAGTTACATATTTTTCTAATCTACTTCACCTTCCATAGTCAATATCACATAATTTAAGCACAGTAAATGAAATTTAAGTTTTACCCTGATACTTCCCATCATTGGTCACTGGTAATGATGGGATTCCAACATGGATGATTTTGGCAATCCCTTTACCTCATTCTAGATTTTGTCATTTTGCTTAGCAGGTTCTTTTTCCAAGCAACTGTCCTTGTTCACCTAATCTTTAATTGAAGGGCACTACTATAAGCTTCTTGCCCCAAGGAGGTATATGGAAAAGTCCCCATCAAAGATGTTCTCTTAAACTGGCGACCATGACATAAAAAAACCACCAGAGGGTGCAGATGAACAGTACAGCCTCCCCCCCTCCAAAGACTTATTGTTCTTGGGTCTCTGCCAGGATGTAAAACTGTGTTCCCTCTAAGTTCCTTGGCTGGACAAGCTTGTTTTTTCCTTAGTGAAAAGAGATTCTCTCAGAAACTTCAAGAATTTGTTTTTTTTAATATTTTGTCATTGTTCTTGTCATTTTTAAATCAAGGGAAAGTGAACACACTAACGGACTTGCTCACAAATATTTATAAATATCATAGAAAATATGGCTTGAATGAACTATGTTGTATAACCCCAAAGAAAGTTTAGAGAAATTTTAGAATGTTCTACTGGAAAGGGGATTTGAGTTATATAATCCACAACCAGAATTTTATAGATGAGGAAATCGAGACCCAGTGGATTGAAGTCACCAACTCAAGGCCATGTAACCAGTAAACAGGTCTCTTGATGCTCACTTGGGTTCTTTTTCAGCTATCCCACATGATTACAATGAACCGTCAACCCAAAAAGAGTCAAGTAGTCACCTCAGACATTGTATAGTTTCAGTCATCTCTCCTCCAACTTTCTGTCTTCAATTCAAAAAAGAAAAGATTTCCATTTTTCTTGAAAGTTCATTTTTGCTTCTCTACATTCATTTCACGGCAATTTACTGTCTGTTTGTGGAGGAAATCTGGAGAGCCTGAAAATTTCAGACCTACTCCACCATCTTCCCCGAATTCCACCACGACCACCTCCTTTCCTTTATCTTTAAAATGAGATAAAGCCAATACTTGGAGTGGATGGGACATTGATAACTGAAACGGAGAGGCAATGAAATTACTTAACTCTTGGGGTGCTTCTGTTTTGTCTGTCAAGGAAAATCATTTCTAAACTGGACAGGCCATAACAAAAATGTCTAGTCGGGAGCTTATTCCCAAACTAAGAGGTAGTAAGAAAGCACCTAGCCACCTCATAAATTTAAGTTACCTAACCAAGATTAAATTCATGTTAAACGCTAAAAAGAACTGTCAGGTGTGTCTACTGCCGAGCCTCTGTTCTTGAGAGCTCTTTTAAAGACCATGGGGAATGTAATGGAGCCACCAAACTGGAGGACAAACACTATCCCAATTGTCTAAAAAGACAAGACAACTAGAAACCGATTAACTTTGCTTTGATTCTTAGTAAAATTCTAGGGTGAATTATTAAAGGGACGGTGAGTGAACATCTGAAAAAACGAAGCAGTGATCACAAAGAGCTAGAATGGCTTCATCAAGAACAAGTCATGATGAACTAATCTCATTTTCTTTTTTTAGTCAATGTTACCAGACTGGTAAATTATGGAAATAATAATTATCATAATTATGTAGCTAGCATTAATATAGTACTTTGAGATTTGCAAAGCACTTTACAGATATATAATTTTATCCTCACAACCCTGGGAGGTAAGTGCTATCATTATCCTCATTTAACAGAACAGGAAACTGAGGCAAACAGAGGTTAAGTGACTTATTCAAGATCACACATCTAGCAAATATCAGAGCATGAATTTGAATTCAAGTCTTCAATACTCTCTCCATGGTGCCACCTAGCTACCTGTAAAATGTCATAGCTTACCTAGATTTTAGTGAAGCATTTGGTAAAATTGACTATTCTATTTTTGTGGAAAAAATGGAAAGGTATACAATAGACAATAGTACAGTAAGGGAAATTAGGACTGATTGAATCACCGTACCCAAAGATTAGTCATTAATGACTTGAAAAGAGGTTTCTAATGGAGTGCCCCACATGCATCCTTCACCCTCCATTGATGAACTTTTTTATCATTGATTTAGATATTGGCATAGATGGCATGCTTATCAAATTTCAAGTTGACATAAGAAACAGCTAATTAATATATTATAAGACAGAATCAGGATCCAAAAAGATATTAACAGGATTGGAGGTCAGCAAACTATGCCAGTGAACTAAGAATGGTTTTGTATTTCTAAATAGTTTTTAGTATTTAAAAATGCAAAAAAAAAAAAAAAAAAATTCTTAGCTTACTGGCCTTACAAAAAATAAGTGGAGGTGAATTTGAATTTGGCTCTTGGGTTATAGTTTACCCTAGGCTAAAATGCTGAATCAAATTTTATAAGAAGAAATTGAATAGCTATCACAATTGGGTTCAAAATTCACATGTACAAAATGAAAGAGGCATTCTACATAGCTATTTTTTCTGGATGGGGCAGCTGGGTCACATAGTAGATAGATTGCTGGGCCTGGAATCAGGAAGACTCCTCTTGCTGAGTTCAAATCCAGACTCAGATACTTAATAGCTGTGTGACCCTGAGCAAGTCACTTAACCCATTTTGCCTCAGTTTCCTCTGCAAAATGAGCTGGAGAAGGAAATTGCCAACTACTCCAGTGTCTTTGTGAAGAAAATCCCAAATAGGTCACCAAGAGTTGGACATGACTGAAAAATGAGTTGAACATTTGTCTGAATACAGACAATCTAGGGAAGGTGTGGTGAACTTGCAGCCTTGAGGGCACATGTGGTCTTCTAAGTCCTCAGGTCTTTTTATTAAGCTGGTTTGTTCTGTGAAGTTTGGATTCAGTAAAAGGGCCGCACTTGAGGACCTAGAGAGCCACACGTGGCCTTGAGGCCACAGGATCTACACCCTAAGGGTTTCAGTGGATTGAAAGGTCAGTATGAATCAGCTATGGAAGCTCGACAAGCTGACTCAGTCTTCGACTGTATCAGGTGGTATGCTGTTCAGAGGTATGGAGGTGCTAGTCATGTTGTCCACCTTGGTCAAATCACATCTGAATCACTTAGGTTAGATCTGCAGTTACTGTTGTTACTGTTTAGTGATTTTCAATAGCACCTGACTCCTCAAGACCCTTTTCTGAGGTTTTCTTAGCAAAGATACTAGAGTGGTTTGTCATTTCTTTCTCCATTTCTTTTTCATTTTACAGATGAAGCAGAGGAGGAAACTGAGACAGACAATGTTAAGTGACTTGTCCAGGTCACACAGCTATTAAGGGTCTGAGGTCAAATTTGAACTCAGGTCTTCCTGACTCTAGGCCCAGCACTCTATCTCCTGCACCACCTAGCTGCTAATAAATAGGTGCTTAATAAATATTGATTGATTGATTAATATTATACTAGATAGCCACTGAAGTCCTTCTAACTTTGAGATGTTGTGACCCTGTGATTCTGTGGCTCTGTCACATTCACTTTCAGAGGTGACTATTTAATATAGATGATGGGTGCTACACTAGTATGGGACTGGGGGGCCCACTGGCTGAACAATACTAAAAAAAGAAAGAGTTTGCAAACAGATTAGTATCTTGGCTCATACCCCCAGCTGGCAAAAGACCCTGTGAAATCCTCCTTTGATGTAAAGATTGGGTTGGAATCTTTCTCAATCACGGGGTCCCACTTTTCAATCAAAGCTTTTTAAGTAAATAAATATTCACTGAAAAAATATATTAATAATTACAAACCACTTTCTGAGATCACTCTTTACTGCGCATATATTTTGTTATTACTTACATGTATATGCATTATTTTTTTCCAGTAGAATGCAAGCTAGTTGAGGACAGAGGCTGTTCCATTTTTGTTTTTGTTTCCTTGCACAGTGGCCCTCACGTTGTAGCTGTTTAATAAATGCTTGCTAATTTTTTGATAACTACAGACTAATACTAGTCCTCCAATCTGCCTGTGCTTTAAAAATTGATACCTCTTTTAGCCATTATATTCCTGTTAAATGTTTAATTCAGTTATCTCCTAGCGTTTGAGGGGAAGTTGTCCTTGGGAAGGAGAAGCTATCAACTCCCCTTAAATCAGAGCTTAATCAATCTAATCAACAAATATTTAGTGAGCATCTACTATGCTTAATTGGAGGAATGTCATGGAATTTTAAATTTACATCCCTTCTGATGGAGGAGGGGAGGGGGAGAGTGGGAAGTAGGGAGTATAGAACTCTGGGACTTTCATTTTCACTTCTAAAGCGCTGCCAAGCTTGACAAACCTCTCTTAAAGCTGCAGTGACATCTGCCACTCCATAAGATTTGTAATCTTCAGCCAATAACTCCAGTAGTCCCTTTTTTTAAAAGGTTGCACTGACTATAGTCATAACCTGGAACTGGGAGTTAAAAGCAGGGATTTCAAAACTTCTAAAGAAAATGTCTTTAAATAACAAATGTTGATATGCTTGCTGATACTAAATTTTCTAATGGAAAAGAAAAAGTGAGCTATAGAGAGAAAAAAAAATCCTGTCCTATATGATAAATATTAGGTCTTCTTGAACTGTAATCATTTACATAAGATGAAGCAATAAACAGAAAAGGTTGACTGGTCCTAAAAGGATTAGAACATCCCTCAATGCTCCAAAAGCCCTTTGTAATTTCAGCTGCTCATCGTCCTTGACTATATTTGCCAATTTTCTGACATTAAAATACTAAAGGTATTCAGCAGTGTGCTTCAGTCCTGGAGGTAGACAGACAGCAGCAAGAGAAAGAGATGCTGTCTGATTTTTACACCTCAATTCCCTTGGCTCTCACCCTAACATGTTACCAAGGAAAAGAGGGAGTTTTCTCTAAGTTTGCAGTGAAGCAGGAACCATCATCCATTGTAAAAATATGTCAAGAATATAAAGGTACAGTATTTTTCTTCTACAAAGATACTTGTGTCCAAAATAGGAATAATTGTTACCTATCACAGTTTATCCTCTGGTTCATCTACTGGGGAGGGAAGAAAAAGAATGATATTTTTCTAGTGTTCTCAGTTAATAAAATTTGCACTCATTACAACTGAGGAGCATTCCAAAAGGAGTAGAGAATTATAAATATATAAATATATATGTATGTATGTATGTATTACAATGGTCATATAAATATGGTAGCACCCAATGCCACCCCTTACAAGTCTACCAGTTAAGATAAATAATGAGAGTGTGCTGAATTCTGTGGAATTCTAAAAATAGTTGAATTTAGGTGAAAAGAACAGAGGACAAAGCTATGGACATTGTATTGGGAAGAAAGACTACCAGGGGTGAGGAACCTGCGGCCTCGAGGTCACATGTGGCCCTCTAGGTCCTTGGATGTGGCCTTTTGACTGCATCCAAGTTTTACAGAACAAATCCTTTTATTAAGGGGATTTGTTCTGTGAAGTTTGGATTCAATCAAAGGGCCGCTCTTGAGGACCTAGAGGGTCACATATGGCCTTGAGGCCACAGGTTTCCCACTCTTGCAGTGACTAGCCTTTACTTCATAAGAAGCTTTAAGCAAATAGTAGAAGGATAAGCCTATGAGTATTCATCTTCTCAGTGGCTGGTTCCCTTCCATATTCATTGTACCAATTCCTTCACTATCTACTTCCATGGTTCCAGACAGAGGACATAAATGATGCTTTTTCAACCATGTCCTGGAGAACACACACATATTCTCTCTATCTGTCTCTCTGTCTCTGTCTCTCTCTCATTGTTTTTCATCCTATAGATGAAATGTTATAGAATTTTACAGTTATATATAATTTATATAGATTATATAATATAATCTGTATTACATTACAGATTATAGAATTCATAGATTGTTAATATGATGTTGTAAGCTGCCTAGATAACACCAGCAACTTACTCCTGAAACCTACCCTTAAATAGTCTAAACTTAATTACTACACCCACTGGGTGAGATCTACACTTGGTGCTTCCCAGAATTCACTGCTGAATATAACATGCTCCCCTGTCTTGACAGTGTCAGGCTCTTGTTGCTTACAAAAAAAAAAAAAAACCTCATAGTAATATGGCATGTCTCTGAAGCACAAAAAGCACTAGACTTGAAGTCATGAAGACCTCAGTTCAAATATTACCTTACAAGACCATAGATGTAGATTTTTTTCTTTGTTCAGTTGTTTCCAATCATACTCAACTCTTTATGAACCTATTTGGGGTTTTCTTGGCAGAGATACTGGGGTGGTTTACCATTTCCTTCTCCAGTTCACTTTATAGATGAGGAAACTGAGGCAAACAGGGTTAATTGTTGCTCAGAGTCACACAGCTGATTCCAAGCCAGCACTCGATCCACTGTGCCACCTACCTGCCCAGATTTAGACTTACCTCAGAAGTAATCTGAGTCCAAATTGGGCAGCTAGGGCCCATAATGAATAGAGCATCAGGAAGACTCATCATCTTGAGTTCAAATCTGGCCTCAGGCACTTGCTAGCTGTGTAACCCTGGACAAGTCCCTTAACCCTTTTTGCCTCAGTTTTCTCCTCTGTAAAATGAGCTGGACAAGAAAATGGCAAACTATTCCAGTATTTTTGCTAAGAAAACCCCAAATAGAGTCACGAAGTATCAGACATGACTAAAATGACTAAACAATAACAAATCTAGTCCAACTGTTTCACTTTATGATTAAAGAAACTGAAGCCCAAAAGGGATTTCAAGACGTTTAGAAAAACTTTTACAGAGTTTAAAGAAATATATTTGTGTTCTCTATTTTTATTATTCTCTTAAATCACTGTTTACTTCCGTGGGTTTCTTGCTGTTTAACATATGACTTACATAATATAATTGAGTAAAGGGAGGATAATGATTCCCCTTACTTCCACATATGTGAAGAACTTAAATTCAACCCATAAAAAGGGATTTTAGAAAGATATTTTGAAGGAGGAAAGAAATAATTCAGGGTAGGGAGAACTCAAGGTCAAGTCTTGTAAATTAACTTTGTTTTCCTTGCCTCTAATGGCCCATTCCATGACTTTTTCTCCCTTCCAGACTTCAGTTGCCAAATGTCTCAGTGTTCTCTCTCCCCTACCTCCTTATTAGAAGCAACTCTCAGATCCTTTATTCCCACTAGTACAGGTTAATGATGACAGCTTAAAGTGTTCTCCTCTCAGGATTAAGGGATAAAAGCCTTAAACTAATGGAATTCAGTTCTCAGGTAAATTTCAAGCATTAGACTTTAGGGGAATCTTCCAAGCCCCTGAAAATCACATGACCTACACAGTTCCCTGATATGCCTCAGAATGAGACCAAACCTAACAAAGAAATAAGGGGTGACCGAGAAGGGGGCATGGGAGAAAATGTCATGTTGTGAAATAACACTACTGGATTTAGAGAAAGAGGAGCCAGCTCTGCCAATTACTAACTGTGTAATCTTAAGTAAGTTATAACCTTTCTGGGCCTCAGTTTCCTCATTCATAAAGTGAAACAGTTGTACTAGATTATCTCTGAGATTCCTTCCAATCTAAATCAATGACCTTATAAGGCAAGAAGAAAAAAAGATCAAAGATTCTTGAAAAGGTGAACAAGGGCAGAAAATCAGGTGGAGAACAAGAGGACAAGGGAGTTCATACCTTGATCCTTTAAAGGAAAAGCAAGCGCTAAGCCACACTGCAGGACAGCCTTGATGGCACCCTTTCTTGCTTTAGCCATCCTCAAGTTGACACACTATCCCTGTCTCCCTAGCACTTGGCCTCTTACTCTATTTCTGCCTGTTCTCTGTACATGTATACCTTGTTTTATTGTGCTTTCCTTTACTGTACTTGGAAGCTACTATGTTCTTTAAAAATTGAAGATTTGTGGCAATTCTGCATTGAACAAGTCTATTGCCACCATTTTTCCAATAGCATGTACTCACATCATGTCTCTGTGACACACTTTGGTAGTTCTCATAATATTTCAAACTTTTTCAATATTATTATATCTTTTATGGTGTTCTGTGATGAATGGTCCTCAATGATACTATTGTAATTGTTTTGGAGCACAACAAACCCATATAAGCTGGTCAATTTAATCAATAGATTGTATGTTTTCTGACTGCTCCACTGACTGGTAGTTCCCTCATCTCTGTCTCCTCTCAAACCTCCCTATTTCTTAAGACACAACAATATTGAAATTGAGCTAATTAATAACCCTACAATGTCTTCTAAACGTTCAAGTGAAAGGAAGTAACAACTCATGGGGCAAACATCATTGTTGTCTTCTTTTAAGAAATTGCCACTGCTACCCCAGCCTTTAACAACCACCACCCTGCCCAGTCAGCAGACATCAATATGGAGGCAAGACCCTACACCAACAAAAAGATTAAAACTTGCTGAAGGCTCATTTGGTATTTAGCATTTTTTAGAAAAAAGTATTTATTAAGTAAGGTATGTACATTGTTTGTTTTAAATAGCACACTTATTAGACCATAATATAGAATAAAAATAACTTTTACATGTATCAGGAAACCAAAAAATTCATGTTTCATATTTTCCTACAATATTTGTTTTATTACAGCAGTGTGGAACTGAACCCACAATATCTCCCCAAGGTAGGCCATTCTCAACACCCATTGGTGTGTTTGCCTCCTGATGATAATATCAACAATATTTGACTCTATTTCTGGCTTTCCATACCCACAATTCTCCCTTCTAAGAGTATTTTTCTGAAATCCCAGAACATTTGCATTTCTTAGTCCGGTTGCAAATACTCAATCAATCTAGACACATTGAATTTATTTGTCTATGGCTCAGTCATTGTTTTTTGCTTGTCCCTTTTTTTTCTTTTGGTACATTTAGCCAATATGTTTTCATTGTTCCAAAAATTCCTGTTTCTTTACTTGAGCCTGAAAACATAGAAAATTAAGATAATGAATTCACCTTTGACACCCTCTTTTCTGATGATTAACCCCTGACTTCCTAAAACTTAGAGGGCTAGAACAACCCAATTCAAGGTAAGATGCTTACAATGCAGTAGCATAACTAGACAGGTGGGAAGGTTACAGAGAGTCACCACCTAAGTAAAAAGGTTGCCATCTAGAAAAATATCAAGAAAGTCCTCTGTTCCTGAAGCCTAGCCCTAAGTGCCTCTAAAGCAAGAGTTCTTAACTCCAGGGTCCATGGACCCCCCAAGGAGTCTGTAGATGTACCTGAATGGGAAAAAAATTTATCATTATTTTCACTAATTTCAAACAAAATTTAACATTTCCTTCAATTGTGAATGTAAAAAAACAAAATAACGATGATGATGATGACAGTTAACCTACATATATACCATGTGCCAAATATTGCACTTAGCACCTTACAAATATTACCTTGATCCTCATAACCCTGGGAGGCACTATTACTATCCCCTTCTACCATTGAGGAAACTGAGGCAAATAGAGGTTAAATAATTTGCCCAAGGTCACATAGCTAGTAAATGAGGCTAGATTTGAACTTGGGTCTTCCTGACTCAAGGTCCAGCTCTCTGTCTATTGTCTCTCTTAACTGTCTGCCTAATTCAAAGAAAGGACCTATAAAGTTTAGCAGACCCAGAAGGGTCCATCACACACAAAAAAATTAAGAAACTCTAGTCTAACAGAAAAGTAATGACTCTATATGGCCTTTATCACATTGCTTACTGTCCTTGCAGGGGGGAGGAAATAGGAGGGAAGGCAAAAGAAAATTTGGATCTCAAAATTTTTAAATGAATGCTAAAATGTCTTCACATGTAATTAGGAAAAATAGAAGATTTTTTTTTTAAAGTAATGACACATAAATGGATAGATTTCATAGCAACATAGAAGTACCTGCATCCCTTGACCACTGAAACTTCTGAGACTGAGTAATCCAAGAAGAGGTCAAGAGTCAAAGATTATTATCCATGTACCCCGACATACTTCTGTTTTTAAAAGATAATTAGATGCATATGCAAATATATATATGATGTATACTCGACGTTGCCTAGTGTGATTCCCCTCATACACATAGGTCCTCCAGTTAGCATCCGGGCTCTGCAGATTTGAGTAAACAGAAGAGAACAGAGGAACCAAGGAGATAGAAAGGAAAATGAGAGAGTGGCCTTTTGTAGAATATGCAAATGATACAAATACAAAAGCTACAAATGCTTCTCCCCTCCTATCAAATGCTGCTTTCACTTTGTGGAAGGTAATGTGTTGCCTTTGGACAGCTTGAAGAAAATATGGAAATCAGTCATAAGCAAGAGAGAGCTTTTGCAGATAGTTTCCTGAGTCAACAGTAGGGAAATGGTGCAGAATAGAAGAGGAGAAGTAATCTAATTGGAAGTGAACAGGATGTGAATAAAAAAGAAAAGATTGATGAAAAGCATTGATCTGATATCAGTAAATTAAGCAAAAATCATTTTTAGGGAACTCATAAGACATTCAAGCATTTGTGTTCAGGAATAGCCTAAGGAAATCTATTACATCTATGTAAAAAAGCAATTAGGAAAACAAATTGTTTGAGTTTGGTGGGGGTGATAAATACTCAATATTCTACCTTACAGAAGAGTTTTTTAACAAAAAATATTTTGCAAAGGATACCAGAAGGAAATCAACAGAAAATGCACAATCCAAAGTGTTCTATAATGGAAACTCTGGCTTAAACAAGCAAGCACTTAAAGAGACACAAATAAGGAACAGCTTAAAATAAACTAACCCCCTTTAGAATAGACAGAGCTCTGAGGAATTTCTTCCATTTGTCTGTCCCTGCCTACAGTCCCCAGTTCCCTCCTCTCCAGTCATTTTATCAGAAACAAATAGATCTAATACTCTCACCTGTTGTTGTCTTCTCAATTCTAGAGATCTTTCCTTTACACATGCTGCCTAGAACACTCAGACAAGCTTTCCACTACCAATGCATCTTGTGATAATTTCATCCCGAAATTCAGATTTTTCCTCAGTCTCACCTTCTATGGGAATCATACTCAGCAGAGTTGAGCTGAGTTCCAACTGCCCCTTACCATTACCAAAGCCTTAACTGCATCAAAGTTACTAAGTATATTGTGTGGACTTGTCTGGGCCTATTACTTCTTTTCTGTAGGTACTCCCAGTGTGGAAACAGCCTATATCAAGGCAAATCACCAATGCAACTGATCTATAATTTTAATCCTGAAATAGATAGATACTTTCTGCAACTTTAAGTTGAAGAACTCCTATAGATAAACGTTGGCAGAGCTCATCATTAGAGTTCCCTATACTGATAAAATCACATCTGGGGAAAGAGAGACACGCACAGAAAGACAGACAGAGACAGAGGGTGGGAGGGAGGGGGAGGAAGGAGAGAAGAGGAGAGGAGAAGAAGTTCCCTAGGGCAGTGAGAAGTTAAATGACTTGCCCAAGGTCACACAGATTGTATGTGATCAGAAAAGGAACTTGAACCCAGATCTTCCTACCTCAAAGATCACTCTATCCTATGCTTAAAATTATTTGTGTCTGCATCTTTATTTAAGATAGAGTCCAAACCTACCCACTCTGAAATGAAAAGGTACCACATAAAGAAAAAGGGATATGGTTATGTGAAGTGCTTTTCTATGTGATCATTTGTAAATTTTGTGTGAGGTCCCTGGTGTTACAGTCACTCAAGAAATACTAAACAGCCCAGATATGTTGTCTAAGACACATTCTGTCAGTCTAAAGATACTATATTTATTTGCCTGCAGTTCATTCATCCCTTGCCCCCTGCCCCTGCCCTTTCTTCTTCTTTAGGTGAAATCAGCCCATATGTTTTTATTGCTCCAAAAATCCTTGATTTTTAGTCCAAGCCCAAAAACTCAGAAAGTAAAGAGGAACAGTCGACTGCCCTTTGACACATTCTCTTTTGACATGTAACTTCTCCTTATTTGAAACCATTATTGATGTCATTGGGAACTCACCTATATATATATATATATATATATATATATATATATATATATATATATATATATATATATATATATATATATATATATATGGAGCATGCTGGAGAGAACTGCAGAATAAGGGAAGGCTAAGGCAAAACATTTTTTCAAATTTAATCTTGCACAAAATTGACTTGAATCCCCCAAATGTAAGTTTCTCACTTAATCCCAACTCTTCACACTTGTTTTAGGATATGAATTAACATGAAATGTGAAATATTTATTTTGTGACACTTTGGTTCACTCCATCCCTCAGTTTGGCTGTGTTAATCCCCTTGGAATGCTGCAATTTAATACTGTAGCTGGCAAAATGCACTTTCCTCCCTGGGGAATAGCAGCTCCTTCTCAGGAAAACCTGAGAGACAGCAGAAAACAGGAGAGAGCAGCCATGAATGGGAGATGGCCAAAGAACAGGACAGAACTCAAAGAAGAAGGACTCTGGGAGCTCTTGCCCACAGCCACTATGCAGAACACTGACCTCAAGTACAGAGGTCCCCATTTTATCACCCTCTATCCCTCAGAGCTTTAGAAAAATCTCCTCAGCATCCTCAGCTACCTTCCCAAAAGCCTTCCGGTTTAACTACAAAATTGTCTATCATTATGCTTATCCCCATTTTATAGGAGAAGATGCTAAGATATTACAAAAAAAAAAGGTTCATGATGAATAGAAAATCAGTGGTGGGATTATAACTGTCTGCCAATTCACTATTCACTAATCCCAACTGAAAGTCACTTTCAGGAAATCCCCAGAGCTAAACTGAATGAAAGCAGGATAGCAGAAGCAGCGGTGGAATCATAACATGAGCATTTCTGTACCTTAAGGTTTACAAAGCACTTCACTAATATTATCTCACTGATCCTTATAACAACCCTGGGAGATAGACGCTATGCTTTGGTGTTGTTTCTCCTTCCTTTGGAAGAGGAGGGTGTGTTGACTTGGAAGTGAATTGGATTTAAGAGAGGCAGAGCTGTGCAAAGTCCTCAGCCTCTCCTCCAGAGACATCAGAGTCCAGTGGCAAGACATAGGTCAGGATGACTGGCCATGGCCCAGGATGCAGTGGGAGACTTTGACCTTATTAAACTAAGGTCTTTGCCAGGTCCCAATTTGTCTGAGATACCACCCATTCAATAGTTAAAGGCTAGGTAAGAATTGAGGTAAAAGATGGTCTTCTTTGCTTTCACAAAAGAATCCATCTAGGAGGGGAAGGTCCTCAAGAGTTTCTGGTCAGAGAAGGAACAATTGTTATTTGCACTCAGTTCGAGCCATCAAAATCCAAACAATGAGCAAGTGAGGCTTGACCTGGAGCCTTTTATTAGCTATTCTTGTCCACATTTTATAAATGGGGAAACTAAGGCAGACAGAGGTTAAATGCTTCGTCCAAAATCATGCAGCTGGTGTCTGAGACCAGAATCTGATCTTAGGGACCCTTCCCTATTCCCTTTCCTTAAGGAACTTGATACATATATTCAGTTCTGACTCTAGAAATACAGCTCTATCCATTGGGACACTTAGTTATTTCTATTCCCCAATCCCTTTATTTGTTTAACAAAAAAAGGAGATGTTACACAAGATGATTTCAAAGGTCCCTTATAGTTTTCCATTTATGATTTATCCAAGATCTATTCAACTGAGCTTGTGTTCTGGTCACAAATAACAAGGACTACTAGAAATCAGAGGCTGGTAAATCTCACACACTACTATTGAGGTGAGGGTTCTAGGTAAGACCATAAAAGGTTCCCTTCCTCTTACTTTCCATTTCCCTGTATGGGAAAGAAGAAAAGGAAGGTGAAAAATGAAGGTGGAGGAGGAGAGAGCAAGGAGAGGCTGGAGAGAAGACAATGAGAGGTTGTAAGATGCATACACCTACTCAGAAAAAGCAGAATGAAAGAAACAAGAAAAGACTTTTTGTTGTCGTTAAGTTGATTCAGTCATGTCCAACTCTTTGTGCCCTCATTTTGTGTTTTCTTGGCAAACAGAGTGGAGCAACTTGCCATTTCCTTCTCTAGCTCATCATACAGATGAGAAAACTGAGGCAAATACAGTTAAGTGATTTGCCCAGGGTCACACAGCTAGTAAGTTTCTAAGGTCAGATTTGAACTCAACAAGATGAGCCTTCCTGACTTCAGATTTAGCACTCTAACCTCTACACCACCTAGTTGTACCAGAAAACACCAAGGTCACCTTTTTCAGCTTCTTCTGCTGACTGGACAGTTGACAAATATTAACTGAATGACTATTCCAAAGAGAGCCGAGATATGGGAGTCACTGATTTCTATGCCAAATCTTGTGTGCTTCTGGGTTTTTCACTCTGTGACTCCCATTGAGTAACAGAAAGAACACTGGCTAGAGAGTCTGTAATGCTCATGAATGGGAGTTAAAGATCTTTCCCATCCCTTAACAGGGAAGCTTGATTAGGGGGAGGCTTGTTTTGTAGGAAGGCTCACACCTTTCGTTAATTGTAATGAGGCACTGGATCACTAGGATAGTGATGTTCTGAAAAGTATGTATATAATCTGAGGTGAAGTCTTGCTTTAGGGTTTACTCTTTGGAAGAAGGTTCGTGTGCCACATGAGCTATTAAGGAGCACCCTGGCTTTGAAAACCCAGATGTTGGTGTTTCTCTCTCTGGTAACTATGTATGTATGTAATGGTCAGACAGTTGGATCTGTCTGTTGATCTGTGATGTACGTATTGCTTATGGTCAGAAAGTGAGAAGCCCTATCTGTTGGTCTTGATTTCTCTGCTTGTATTTTCTCTGTTGGTGAATATAATTAAAGAAAATTGCTGACCCCCTTTTAAGTTGCTTTCCTTAGAAAAGTAGATCTAAGAACCTGTGCCAGCAAGTCATCTCAGATGTGTGTCAGGGTGCTTGCTGCTACAGAGTTACAAGATTAAGGTTCAGATTCTGCCCTTGACTCTTCCTGTCTCTGTGACCTTGAACAGATTACTTTCCTTCTCTATGACCCAGTTTCCTCAACTATATAATGAAGAGGTTGGGCTCTAGAACCCCCTTTCCAGTTTTAGATCTGTGATCTTTATGACTTTCATTGATTTTTCTATTACTCCAAGTTCAACTTGTTCTTATTTACGTTGTTATAGCTATTGTTATATTATTATCTCAATTTTCTTGCCTTCTACATCAGTTCATCTCCCTCTATTTCTCTCATTTCCTGATATTCATAATTTAAAACACAACAATACTCTGACACATTAACAGAAGATTTTCTAGACATTCCCCAATCAGTCAGTCCCCCACTTTGATTGCAGTCTTTTGCTACCACAGAGAGTACTGCTATCAATATTTTGGTCTATCTGGGATGATTAATTCTGTCTTTGATTTCTTGAGGGTATATGCCCAAGGGTGTGTTGTTCCAGTCAGCTCATATCAGCTCAGAAGAGCCAAATTGTTAAATTTTCAGTGAGAGCATTTACACCTCAGAAATCGGCAAACACTAAAAATCAAAGCTTGATTTATTATTTTGTTGATTGTCTATATTTAAGAAAGTGATGGAGAAAATGCTAATGTAAATTAAATTTACAAGTGTGCCGTGGGTACATTTTTTTCCTAACATGCTGACTATTAAACATTTACCAGTCCACCCCTGCATATGCTCAATATAGAGATTGCCTGGTCAAAGTGTATAGACAATTTAATTACTTTTTTGCATGATTACAAATGAAAATAGTAATAGCTAAACCATATAGCAGGTAGCCAGATGGCACAGTGGATAGAGTGCCTGGCCGGAGGTCAGGAAGACTCATTTTCATGAGTTCAAATCTCACCTCAGACATTTACTAGCCATGTGACCCTGGATAAGTCACTTAACCATGTTTGCCTCAGTATCTTTAGTATATAGTAGTTTAGTATATAGTATTTGTAAAATCAGAGCGAGAAGGAAATGGCAAACTACTCCAGTATCTTTGCCAAGAAAATCCCCAAATGGGGTCAGGAAGAATAGGGCACCATTAAAATGGACAAATGGTACTTTAAGGTCTGCAAATATATACTTTATGTACATAATATGTGTATATGTGCATATTCATGTGTATATCAAGTTCCCTAAGGAAGAGGTGAACCAGACCAGGAAGGAAACAGAGAGCTAGTCAGTGTTTCTACGATCATCTGTAGTGGGATCAGGCTCTGCACTTCCAACCTGACCAAGACAGGGAGATCCAGGTTTATTTGTTTAAATTTTTTGAAAAGAGAGAACATAGAGAGAGAAGAAAACAGTGAGTAGCTGTCAGAGTTGGGAGACACAGGGGAATTGAGCATCCTGGAAAGATGCATCAAGGAAGAAAGCTGGAAAGACACAGAAGAAGACAAGCTAAAGCAAAAAAAAAAAAAAAAAACATTGGATTTGGAAATCAGAGGGTCACCCACAACTCTCAAGAAAATATTTTAGTAGAATGGTTATTTCAGATAGCTGTAGAGTGAATAGATGAGTGAGAAACAAGAAGCAAAAATATATACTATGTTTTCCAGAAGTTTCTTATGGTAAAGCAGGGAAGCTTTTTGTTTTTTCATATGATCCTGAGTAAGCTACTATACCTTACTGGGATCTTGCTTTTCATCCTCTGAGATGCATAGGTTGAGATCAGTCTTTCCCTCTCAGTACTACATAACTAGGTTTTTTAAATGCTAACAATTCACAAATATGTCAGGTTATAATTTCCTTACCTCGCATCAATATCATTAAAACTATAGATAAGAAGAGAGCAAATATTCAAACACAAAATGGTCAGCCTAAGAATTCTAGTAATTAAAAAAAAACTTTAAAGAATTTTGGTTGCACATTATCTTTCTTCTGAGGCTGATGCTAAGTGAATGCTTTGTAGAATTATGCTTTTTGTCCATAAAGATATATTTACCCAGTGGGCAGCAGATTGGGTTTATTGGGTTATATTTTAGTTGTGACCCATGCTGTGATCTTCCATGGATTCCAGGTCAAATAGGATTTATTTAAACTGCAAATGACCATCAACAATTGTCAGGATGGTAGACTCACTCTATTGGCAGCTATGAATGACTAATTTCCTGTATTGTCATTCCGTGTTATTAAGCACTTAGCAGAATAATGATTTATCCACCTAAAGTGAACAGATGTAACTGTATACAGACAAAAAAAAAAAAATCTGGCACAGTTAGGATAACAGTTCTGCCCTCAACAGCATCCCCACACAGCCTGGACTTTGGTTTGTTTGCCAGTTAATCAGAGGTATTAAGAATTTGGGGAGGCTCTGTGTGTGAGTGTGTGTGTGTGTGTCTGTCCGTCTGTCTGTCTGTCTGTCTTTCTGTAGGGGGTGGGGGCTGTGCTTTCAGAATGGAGAGCAAAAGTAGGTAAGGTAAACAGAGAGGATGAGAAAATCTGAAAATAATCTTTTGCCTTCAGAGCAAAAGTATGCATAGCTTTATTTGGAATAAATGACCCCTCTTCATCCTTCCACATTTCCCACCAGATCTTTTGTTTCCACTAATCTAAAGCCTGGAAACACTCAAAGAAATCACCATAACAGATGCATAGTATTCTGAGGAAGCCTGCTGTCTGGCATGACCCTACTAATGTTGTTATCCAACAACATCAAAAATTCCTGTTAAGTCTTTGGGACTAACCTCAGGCCTATCAGTAGGAACTGGTTCATTTGATCCAAAATGAAATCTCAAATCCTTTTCCTTTCCTTATACCTCTGCTTCCCCACATACTTCCCCACACCTACCACCCAAAGCAATCCAAGACAATTTGTGAGTTTGTCTAGGATAAAGAGGGTAACAGATGGTACATAGAATGAATCTCTATGTGAGGGAGTTTGTGGGAAAGGGAGTAAGCATTTATGAAGGGTTTAATATATCCCAGCACCATGCCAACTACTGCACAAACATTATCTCATTTGATCTGCACAACAAATTTGCAAGGTAGGTGCCATTATTATCCCCATTTTACAGTTGAGGAAACTGAGGCAGAGGTTAAATGACTTGCCCAGGGTCACACAGCAAGTGTCTGAGGTCAAATTTGAACTCCAGTCTTCCTGTTTCCAGGCCCATATCTCGATCTAGTGTATCACTTAACTATCTTTTTGCATGCGTGTGTGTGTGTGTGTGTGTGTGTGTGTGTGAGAGAGAGATACTATGTCAGGCTTTTCTTTCCTTTCTTTCTCCAGTCTCCATTTGTTTACATCTTTGCCCCAGGACAAACTAGAGGAGACAAGCTAATCCCAATCACCCTTCACTTGTGGGTTTGGTCTGACAGAAACACAGACATAACTGAGTTGGAATGTCACAGAGGTAAGAGAAAGATGTTTCTGAAGACAGCAAATCAGTGTGGGAACCATTCCCTAAAAGTTCAACTTTTTAGAGAAATTCTGAACAAATTAATCTACTTTTTTGTAATAAAAATGCCTCTATCCCTGTCGCTTTCATCTTTTTTGGCCCGTTCATCCTCTCTTTCTCCCTTCAGATGAACTCAATTGCCACTGAACAGGACCAGAGAGAAATTTTCCTTAATGCTTTCTCTATCACAGCATGAGTCCAGTACACATTAGAGCATATACATTCTCCCCCATGCTCTACTTGCCTAAGCAGACTCCCATTCACAAAGAAAATATGTTGACATCACTATTACAGATGGAGAAAACCAAGGTGGGCAGATTACTGTTTGCAAGCAACTGTCTCAGAGATAGCACTGACCTATGAATCCTGAAAAAGCAACTGGACCAAGGAATGGTACCCCCACACACCAGTCATCACCACTACTCTAACTCCAGCAATTACCCTTCCTTACTATGAAGTCCGTGTCTCCATACCAACTCAGCAGAGTCCATTTTTAACCAAGGACAGCAACCTGTCCACAATTTTATGTTTATTCTTGAAGCAAAATATTTTAGACTTGAAAATCCATGGTATTTCAAAAACTGAGTGAACTTTTCAATTATTATTATTACTTATACTAAACTTAATGAGCATCACCCAAAACAAACATGAGCAAAATTTTTTTTAAATTGTAGGTGAAACCACAAACTCATAGTTTATATTTTTAAATAGGCATATGGGCATTAAAGATAGTGACAAAAACATTTTATCTGCTTCCATGACCCTTTCTAAATATCTTCTCTTCTGTTTATTTTTCCTGCCATTCGTTAGTATTATTATTGTTGGGTGGGTTTTTTTTATATGTTATTTTAGCCAGTATGGATATAATTATTCTAATTCTATCTTTATTTTCTATTACTTCATGTGAACATTCCCATATTTCTTTTTCTTCATTTCTGTCACTTCTTATGGTCCAAAAATAATAGCTGAATCCAATTCAAAAGACCTTTATCAAGGGTCTTCCTGGTCAGGCACTGTACTAGGCTATGGAAATATAAAGACATAAAGAAAGCAGTCTCTGCCCTCAGGGAGCATATGTTCTAGAGAGGAAATAGAATATGTTCACAGACAAGGAAATGCAGACTTTGAGGTTTGGTTTGGTTTGGGATTGTACTCATGATTCCATTGATGGAGGGAACTCTAGATGAAGGAAGTCTAGGTGAAGAAACTCCATTTCCCAATGCAGATAGCAGAGAGGCACTGGCTCTATAATGTGTACTCTCACTGAACTTCCTGCAGCCCTGAAGTAGATTTTCAATGAGGTGCCCAGAATCCCAGTCAGCATGTGTCTGAGGCCAGGGTGTTCTAGAGCCAGCTGGGACAAGCTCAGCGTTACACCTCAGGAATCAACAAACACTACAAATCTGGGCTTGATTTGTCATTCCTTAGATTATTTAAACTTTAAAAAACAAAGAAGAAAATGTTAGTAATACAAGTTAAACTCAAAAATTTGTCACAGGTACATTTTTTTGTGAGAATTTGCCTGGTTATGGCTCATTCTAACAGTCCACCTTAAGGGCAGCTAGGTGGTGCTGTGTGTAGAGAGCTGGACACCTTGAGTCAGGAAGACCTGAGTTCAAATGCAGCTTCAGAGACTTACTAGCTATATGGCCCTGGGCAAGTCATATAACCCTGTTTGCCTCAGTTTCCTCATATGTAAAATGAGCTGGAGAAGGAAATGGCAAATCACTCCAGTATCTCTGCCAAGAAAAGCCCAAGTCAACAAAAAAGTCAGACCCAAGAGAACAACAACAGCTCCCTAAATAGCACCAGATGGATTAAAGTAAAATACACCATCTAATGGGCAACAGCACTACTTCAAAGGACCCTTAATTGGGAGTTAGAAGATGAAGCATCTAGAACTGGTTCTGACATGTGGACTTTGGTAACGGCCACATAGAGGAAGAAGAGTGTGGAAGAAAAGTGTGGACTTGAAGTCTGTAGACCTTGGGACAATCTCTGTCATTTACTGGGTGACCTTAAGCACTTAAACCATCCATGAGAAGACTTGAAGTCAATCAATAACCATTTTATTTGTCACAAACTTCTCTCCCTGACTGCTCTTACTATGGAGAATCTCTCCATCACCTGCCCCAGCTACATATATTCAGGAAACTTACCTTTCTACTCAAGCATTAACAGGTACCCCATAAGTGCTAGTGCTTCATTAACCCTATTGAACTACTCTGATTTGGTGAGGAGTATGCTAGAGCTTGTTCACACTGACTCCTGAGAGCTGGTTGTTAAATATTCTGTGTAGTATTTATAACTCAGAAATAAGCAATTAAGACAAACTAGAGCTTAATGTATTGTATTGTTTGTATCTAGACTTAAGCAAGCAATAGAGAAAATGCTAACATGCAAATTAAACATAAAAGTGTGTTGTACATATATTTTTTCTGGAGTCCAGTTGTTAAATATTTACCAGCATGCCACTAGATTTAGTTCATCTTTTCTTTATCCACTAATACTTTGATCATCAGTCTCTACAGTTTCCTTTCCCCATATAACACAAAGCTTCTCACATAGTGAAAGGTATTAAGGATATGAATAAAGATGAGATATAAACTCTCTGTTCCATCAAACTGTCTATCTAGCCTTTTCCAGGGCTGTAGCAATGACCTAAAGATACCATATTTATGGTGCAACAGAGCATCCAGATGGATTTCAGATTGACTTCCCTTTGGGTAGAGGAAATAGTTTGGAAAGTGTCTCTGGGAGTGTTGGGAGTTGTAGTCCTGGAAGGACAGTAATTCCTCTCACCCTGAGAGACTGGATCCTTGTAAAGTTCTATCAGATCAGGAGCTCAGGAATTGCTTTGCAAGAGAGCAGAGAAAATGTCTGCCTTTGAAAGAGAGTCAGAGAGGAGTAGAAAGAAGGCAGCAGTGGCAAAAGTACCAGGTGCTTTGTAGTGAGTGCTGCAGTATTAGGGACAAAATAGAGAAGGCTAGTGATTTCAAGGCAAAGACACTCAACAGAGCAAACAACTAAAGCCTGGATCTGCCAATTATAACTTTCCCTTTAAGAACCAAGGGAAGCTCTAAAAGGTTTTAGTCTCTTCAATTCCCCCCTACCCCCGACCCATGGCTAGTTGCTAAAGTGTACTGCTATGGGATTTTTCTCACTGTTTCTTTAAGCTATTTAAACTGATTTTATTTCATCTAAAAATCTAAGATTTATTCTAAATGCCTTTCATTGAATGTCTCTATATTTATTCTTTCTGGGAAAGGGAAAAATGGAAGCTATCAGTGGTCTCTGTATTAATGGCTCCCAAACTATATATTAGATAAACATGTAGTTATTATTTTGACTAAAAATCTTTAATAACTTTCCTTGAGGCAGCTAAGTGGTGCAGTGAATACAGCCAGGAGCCAGTAAGATTCATCTTTCTATGTTTAAATATGGTCTGAAACACAAGCTGTATGATCCTGAACAAGTCACTTAACCCTATTTTGCCTCAGTTATCTTATCTGTAAAATGAGCTGCAGAAGGAAATGGCCAACCACTCCAGTATATTTACCAAGAAAACTTCAAATGGAGTCCTGGAGAGTCAGACACAACTGAAAAACGACCGAACAACAAAAAATAACTTTCCCGAGAAACATAATTTAAGCTTGATCTGGGGCTGTCTGTTTGTACTTGGGCTTGTTATAACCAAGTGTGGCTACTCAGACCAGAGGCACCTCATCCAAGTGAGAGAAAGTCATATGTGCAGAGCTGCCTCATGAGAGAAGTGTGTGATCTGGGAGGAATTTGCTCCTCTCCAAGAATGAAGGATGAATAACAGGCAAAGGAGGGAGTAAAACTATAAAATAAATAAAATAAAAAGAGTGAACGTCCAGTCAAACTTTGTTCCATAGTGACACAGTTACAATATGAGATCAAATGAAAGTCCCCTGAGACTTTCTGTTATTCATTTCCATATCAATTCCCTACCACTATTATAGTATTATTTTAGTGGCATGCCCTGTCCAGGCTTCAAATAATTCTTCCCTGTGTATTGCGATATACTTCACTTCTACAATGGTAATTTTCTGATAGCCTTAGATATATGAAATAGAGATACGAATAGAGGAGGAGGAGGAGGAAGAAGAGGAAAAGGAAGAAAATACAATAAAAATGAAGACAGAGACATAGAGGAAGATGGAGAAGAAGAAAAAGGAGAAGAAAAGGAGAAGGAGAAGAAAAAGGAAGAGGAAGAGAAAAAGAAGAAAAAGGAGGAGAAAAAGGAGAATAAAAGGAGGAGAAGAAAAAAGAAGGAAAAGGAGGAGAAGAAAAAGGAGAAGAAGAAGAAGAAAAAAGGATTCATAACATCTCTTTGTATGCTCAAAATCTTTTTGTGAAACTTCATGCATTTTATTCCTGACTGGGCTGCCCATCACTGCTAGCCTACTTATTTTTATTCTAGGTATAATTCTAATAAATATGGTAACTAGATTATCCAGACCATATTACAGAAAAAGAATAAATTAGGAAGAGGAAATAAGGCTAAGAGTAAATGATAGCATCTATAGCCATATAAAAAATGTTCTAAATCATTATTGATTAGAGAAATGCAAATTAAAACAACTTTGAGATATCATTTCACACCTATCAGTTGGGTTAAAATGATAGATGACCTCCTACTGGGGAATGGCTGAACAAGTTGTGATATAAGATGTGGTAGATTACTACAATGCTATAGGAAATGATGAGCTCAATGATTTTAGAAAAACATAAAAAGACTTGCAGAAATGATGAAACGTGAAATGAGCAGTACCAAAAGAATGTTGTACATAGTAACAGAAATATTGTCCTAAGAATAACTTTGAATTCATCTTAAGGATCAAATACTCAAACCAACTACAAAGGACCTATGAAGAAAGATGTTATCTTCAGAGAAACAACTGATAAATAGAAGTATGTGTAGTATGGTTTTACATAGATATATGTGTGTATACATACACACACATATTTGCATTTAGAGAGAGGAAGAAAAAAATTAAAAGTGCACAGCAGAGAACAAAAGAAAACTTAGAAGTACAAAAAAGCAGGGTAGTATGTCAATGTATAGTATTCATTACATAGTTTTTTAAAAAAAGGAAACAATTTGAAATGGAAATTCATGGTTTTATACTGAATCCTCTCTTTATGTGGTGCAGTTCTAGAAATGTTCTTTTTTTGTCTTTTTGTATTTAAGTTCAAAATTAATTAAACTTTTTTAAAATAAGTGATAGCTAACAACAAAAGAGACATAGAACACCTGTATAAAACAAACAAAAGGATATCAATCTGGGATAATTTAATGTAGAGGCAAATAGTCCTTTCTATACCCAGACGTGTGCTAAAACAAGAGCTGGTTGTTAAATTTTCAGTGTGAGCATTTACACATCAGAAATAGGCAAATACTACAAATCAGGCTTTGATTTATTATTTTGTGGATTGTCTGGATTTAAGAAAATGATGGAGCAAGTGTTAATAATGCAGATTAAATTTTAAGGTGTTCATTTGTGGAGCTGGTTGTTAAACATTTACCAGAACACCTCTGCCTTTACCACAAATGTCCCTGAATACAGCAGTGGGTAATAGCCTACTACAATCACTAATGTGAACATTATGAATAATTATGTCCATTAACCATCAAGAAAATGTTATATTCATAATACTCTCTTTAAGAAGGCGGGGTATCAGATAATACATGTTACAAAATATTCTGGTCCTTAAAGGAGTACACTTGTCTTAGCTTGAAAAACATATATGTCTATACCCCATTCCCACATGATCCCAGATAAATCAAGTATCACCACCAGGCTAATATATAGAACAAAAGAAAAATGATATGATCCTGGTGCAGTAAATCCTTTTTTTCCTAGTACTTTAAATTTAAACAACTAGGATTCATTTTTAAGTATCATAATTTTCAACCTTTTGAAATGAAGTGCTCATTTTTAAATTTAAAAAATCTTTAAAAATCTAAAAAGATCAAATATAACATTGTATATTCAGTTTTTCTCCTGGTACATTTTTGCATTTTATGCTTAACATAAACCAATGAGTAGGCCAATCTTACAGAAAGAAAGACTAGGTGATGTAATTTTAGGGACACCCTTATCTCTTTAAAAATGTCTTTCCCATTTACTGCTTGATACCAGAAATTTCACAATCAATTTTTTATTCACTGAATAACATAATTTTTTGTCTCCCATAAAATGCAAATATTCCTGAGAGTAGTCACACATTACATTTTATCAGTTACTTACATTGCAATACAGATGAGTTTGTCAGCTCCTTCGGTAACTAGGGTGGGACACCTGGGTTTTGTGCTACAACATCTAAATTTGGGGGATAAAAAAAATTTTTAAATATTCTCCTTCAGCAACTGACCTTAGCACTGAGTATTAAGAAAAAATAATAGCTAGCATTTTTTAATTTAGCATTTTAAGACAAGTTTTTATTTTATCCTCATAGAAACCCTAGGACATTTTACAGATTTACTGAGGCACATGGGTTAAGTAAATTGTCCAAGGTCAAAAAGCTGGTAAGTGACTGAGGTAGGTCATCTGACACTATGGTTCAGTACTCAATCTACCATAGCACCTAATTGCCTAAGATAGGGACTGAACCTGTGGTTTCATTCATATGGGAAACTCACTTTGCCAGTAGAGCTAACTACCTTTTCTGAGTCTTTGAGAGTTTCCTAGGTCACTAAGAAGCTCAGTGACCAGGTCAGTATGCTAGAAGCCAGCTTTGAATCCAGATCATCTTGAAAGCCAGCTCTCCATTATGCTATGTTGCCTTCCTGATCATAATAGGAATAATTAGTTAAAATAAGAAGCTACCAGGTGGTATACATTATTGTTAATAAAACCCATCTGTGGGCCACTAGGGTGCAACTAATTACTCCCTCCCACTCAACTGAATTTGTCTTCATTACTTCTTGTGTAATTTTCACATACTGAATTACAAAGTGTGTTTGAAATCCTTTTTTACTACTTTCCTAGGGTCTGCTGCTTGTCCCCAGAGCCAAAATTTCTAGTTACAGATCTGCCAACAAGAGTGGAAAACAGTAAAAATGGATCAGGCTTGCAACTCCAAAGAAACATAGCCCCTATCACTACTTTGTTATACACAGGGCATGGTGAATATACAGAAGCACATTCATTACAAATAGGAATAGACCATGGGTCAGCAAACTACAGCCAGATATGCCCCAGAACCTGTTTTTGTATGACCCAGGAGCTAAGAATAGTTTTTACATTTTTTAATGCAATAAATAGTTATTTTAAAATGTAAGACCATGCAAAAAACAGGCAGTAGGATGAATTTAACTTTTGGTCCATTGTTTGCTGACCCCTGGAATAGACCACAGTCATACCCTTATGTAAAAAAAGTGCTAGACTTGGAATGAGGAGATCTGAGTCCCAATATTACTTTAGACACTTACATGAACAGACAATTCACTTAACTCCTTGGAGCCTTAGTTTCCTCTTCTGAAAAAAGTATAATATGACTTATGCTACCTATTTCATAGTGTGGTTGTGAAAAACATTATACAAGTGAATTTTTGCTATTATGATAATGATGACTTCTACTACATCAAAACATAAAGATTCTCCATGGAAATAGCAGCAACTCATTTTGTGAACATCTATCTGTGAGAACAGAACCAGCCAAGATGAAAGGGATTTTAGACCAGGTAGCAGTGGGCTGCTACATTGGCTCAGTCACAATAATGGTACAAGGGGTTCATACTAAAAACTCTTCTATGGCACACTAAGCAATAAATAACTTCCAAATCATGCTAGAAATATACTTTTCCTCTTTGATAATAAGCATGTGAATTTTTGAAGCATTATATTATATGGCAATTCAAAACCATCATAAGCTTTCGGGGACAAAAGGTATAGTAGTTATAAGTGCTTAATAAATAACAACACTATAAGTAAAGAGGGAGAAAAAACTCAAAATCTTATGGAAGTGAATGTTGAAAACTAAAAATAAATTAATTAATCATAAAAACAGAGTAAGAAGCATAAGATACTGAATTCAGTTGAAAAAATAAATATAATAATAAATTATATAAATTGTTTTAATATTATTAATAATTAAAATGATATTAACAAATAAATCTATAAGAATATTATGAGTAGTCTATTACATTTCCTGGGGGTTCACAATGCATTTTGTTGTTATAAAGAGCTGTTCGCATGACAAAAAAAATGTTGGAAAATACTTTTTCTAAAAGAAACAATAGGATTTGTAATCAGAAGTCCTCACTCCAAACCCTTACTCTGCTGCTTTCCAGCTGGGTTCATGCCTTGCCATCACATACTATTAGGAGACCATCAGTATAGAGCAAGGCTTGGTGTAATGTTTGCATACCACTCCATGTGCCAAGCCTCCCAACGAATAGATGAGCCTTCTTGGGGTAGTTTTGCACTTTACTGATCAGTGTGTCACTGAGAAGTACCTTGCCTAACACCCAGTTCCCAGCATAACAATCACCTAAAAGACTGGATATCTGGCATGAATACTGAAGAAATTCTTTGACCTGTTAAGTCAGTTATTAATTAACTAATCTAAAATCAGTTGTGTAACTCATTGTTTGACATTATTGAAAATGCTAGGGTTAATTTCTTTTTTAATTTTATATTCAAAATATCTCCAAAATAATTTTGCTGCCCAAGTATGACCAGCAAGTCCCTTGTAGTAATTCTTCTTTGAAAAAAAAAAGGTGAAGAAGAAAATCTAACCTTTTTTTGTGTTGTCTGGAAATAGTTCACTCTAATAGCGTAGACATGAATTTATCAGTCTTCAAAAGAGCAATTTGCCTAAAAGAGAGAATTAACAAGTATATAAAAATGTTTACAATTCTTTGTAAAATGATAGCTTATCATCTGTTTGTATCTACTGTTATAAAATATTACTTGCATTTTGGGAGTTACGTTGTAGTTATGAATTTGCAGCTGAAATGTATTTTGCCCTTAGGCAAACCAAAGGATGGGAAGGTCATGAAATCTCTTTGAGTCTCAAGTTCTTAATGTGTAAAATAATACTTGTGCTCCCTAATTCATAAGGTCAATGACTGAGAAGTGCTCTGTAAACCTTGAAGTGCTATAGGGATGTGAGTCATTATGATGTAATTAATGTTGCCAGTAAAAAAAAGGGTGCCTCGGGTAAAAGGTCTGTAGCAAATGCAACAATGGAACAGTCAACCCAGAGATGGCTTCTCAAATTGCATATCTTTTGGAAAAGGATTCTATGTTCCTTTACCTTAATTATGAAATTGCTCAAAGAGATTTTGAAAGTGCTTGCATAATTCATTTCTAAAAGAACAACAGAAGTCTACTGACAGATGCTAATATTAATAGGTTAATTGGAGAAATCTGTTAGCAATATTATTTAAGTGGGCACATTTTCATTTAGATGGACAGTACTCTAGATACAGGCATAACTCGTACTCATTCAAGAATAGTAAGATATGGCCCTAATCTGTCAGAGGCTGCCAGATTTCTAGTCCTGACTCAAGTCTGAGAAAAATACATTCCTGATTACCACAGAGACTCACATCAAATGTATTTCTTTGACAAAGTGAACAAGATGGCTAAATTGATGGAAGCTCTATTCACAGACACTGGCAATACCGAAAGAAAAGATGAGAGGAGGGGGAGTGTTAAACTTGATTTGATCCCAATTTTAAAAAGAGTCACTATGCTAAAGATGTATTGCTATTCACATGTTTTGAATGTGGCCACAACTGCTGAAAGGGAAGTACTAGAAAAGCCTGCTTAAAGATTTGTTTTGTCAGTTTCTAGGCTAGGTTTTTCAATGGATTACCTAAAAGAATGACTTTTTGGCAAAGACCCCACAAAAATTCACATATGTGATCACTAGTGAATCTAGACATGTCTTTGAGAAATGTTTTTGGGTGTCTTAAGAAGTCATGAAATTCATTATTTATAAAAATTGTAAACGTTCAGTAGAATCAATTTTCCACACCAAGACTTCCAGTCTAATACATACAAGGCTAGAAAACAGAAGCTCTGCCTCCCTACCCCCAATTGGGAAATGTATGAGGAAACATTGATAAGCATCACCAGTGGGAAAATGTGGAAGGGTTGATATCTGCCCTCGTGGAGGAAATACCCACACTGATGAGATCATGGGTTCCCCTAGCTATACAAGGATAGAATGATACAATTATTGAACAGACTTAAAACCAGCTTTGATAATCAATTGTTTTCATAAACTTTGAGATCATCAGTATGGATGAGATGGTTGTCCCAGCCATAAAAACTCCACACTCAGCTAGAGCTAGAAGGGACCTTAAAGATCAGAAATCACTAATACATTCCTCATATATACAGAAATTGAAGCCCAATCAACAAACATTTATTAAGCACCTACTGTATTCAAGGCACTATGATAAGCACTAAGGATATAAAGAAAGGCAAAAAAAATTCCTGTCCTCTAGGATCATACAGTCTAATGATGATGGAGGCAACATGCAAATAACTACTACTACAACAATATATAAATAAGCTACATACAGGACAAATAGAAAATAATCAGCAGAGCGAAGGTACTAGAATTGAGGGTAAGGACAGGTTTCCTGTAGAAGATGAGAATTTAAATGAAACCAGAGAAAATGAAAGGTGGAAGTGGGGAGAAAGAGCATTCCATGCATGGAGGACAGCCAGAGAAAATATCAACAGCCAAGAAATGGAGTGTTCAGTTTGTGGGACAGCAAGGAGGCCAGTGTTACTGATAGGGAGAAGACTGGAAAAATGGAGGAAGGCAGGTAATGAAAGATTTGGGGGAGGCTGGGTTTTTTTTCTTTACTTAGTATTTTATTTTTCTCCAATTACATGTAAAAAAATTTTTAATAATCGTTTTTAAAACTGTGAGTTCCAAATTTTCTCTCTTCCTCTCTCCACAACCCCTGCCCCCATCAAGAAGGCAAGCAATTCAGTATAGGTTATACACATGTAGTCATGCAAAATATTTCCTTAATAGTCATGTTGTTAAAGAAAACATAGACCAAAAAGAAAAAAAAAAACTCAAGAAAAATAAAGTAAAAAAAGGATGTTTCAATCTGTATTTAATTCTTTCATCAGTTCTTTCTCGGAGGATGGATGGCATTTTGGTAACAAAAGATTTTGAATACCAAACATAGGAATTTATATTTGCTCATGAAAGTAATAGGGAAACAGTAGAGGTCTGGTTTGTTGTTCGGTTAGTTGGGTTTTTTGGAGGGAGGGTGGGGTGACATGGTCAGATCTGCACTTCAGTGAAGACTTGTGACTTGCCTAAGGCCATAAACTTCTAAATGGCTAGGACTCAAATCCAGCTAGGTGTCATATTGTATACAGGAGTGCTAGGTTTCATAGTAAAACCTGAGCATCAAATCCTAGCTCAGTTATTTACTAGGTGTGTGACATTGGTCAAGTCACTTAATGTCTCTCAGCCTCATTTGAAAAAATAAGGAGGTTGGTCTCCATGACCTCTACAATGCCTTTCAGCTCTAAATCTATGATCCTCTGATCCTCTGAATCTAAATCCATTGCTTTCTTCACTAAGCCAAAATACCTAAAGTTACATGCATGGGACAAGAATTGAACCCAGACCTCCAATGTATGTGGTAGGCAAAAAAAAATTTATATAGATAGAGATATGACTGAATAAACTACATGTAAATAACTACATGGAGATGATGTACATGAACAGCACCTCCAAAACGGTTTTGCATTTGTACCATTCCCACACCTCCACCATCTTGGCATAGTGGTGACACTGGGTTCTAGAAGTCTATGCCAGTTGACCATAAGCTCTAACAGGTGCTATCCATCTGGAAGGACTTTGAGTATGAGTCCAATGGGAGACTGTATATCTGTCATCTGAGGAACAATCTATCTCAATTCAGACAAGCTTATCACCAGGTTAGCTGTAACGTACAACCATCCCCCAAATCACTGAAGGATTGCAATCTGCATCAATGCAGGAGGCACCCACACTGACAAAATCACAGTTGCTTCAATTCATAAAGTAATAAAACACCTTTCCCACTGGAGTGTTCAGTTCAGTCCCTGATCTCTCTACTGAAACTAGGGTAGCTATGAATTTTAACTCTAGCTTTGATTTCTGAAATGAAAGTTCAAGTTCAGTGTATATGATATACAGTATATTCATTTGCAAGGGAAATTTCCACCAGAGCCATATGACCTCAAGGGTCCAAGGAAGGTCCACTTCCAATGTGGAAAACATTTCTTATTAGGGTCTTTTAATGATAAAACTATGTTCTAAGAGTCTTCTATAAACAGCAGTTGCTTAATAAATGCTTGTTGAATGAATGGATTAGTTCATTATATTTCTAGAACACATCTTTTAAATGTTAGCACCTATAATTTTGTGTAATTACAACATAAAAGAGGGTCAAAGTCTCAGGGTAGAAAATGTTTCATTTATTATTCTCTCCTCACAACAAAGCAATTTATTTCAGTATTACCTGAATGATTTAAAGAATCTAGTTCACCAATCTTTAGGGGAAAACTCTAGTTTTGTAAATAGTAAAATTCTGACACTACCCGATCACATCAAATATCATGAGATTTTTTTGAACTTTGAAAAAGTAAAAAATTTTAAAATCAGCCCTTTTACCAAAAAGCATCATCCAATCCCTTGCTATGGCTTTTCAAATTTCAGTGAAAACAATAAGTTCATTGAATGGTTGATCTCCAGATATTCTTTTTTGTTCAGTTATTTTTCTGTCATATCCAACTCTTCATGACCCCTTTTAGGAGTTTTCTTGGCACAGATATTGTAGCAATTTGTCATTTCCTCCTCCAGCTCATTTTACAAATGAGGAAAGTGAGGCAAATAAGGTCAGGTGACTTGTGCAGCATCATACAATTAGAGTCTGAGGCTGGAGTTGAACTCAGGTCTTCCTGATTCCAGGCCCAGTACTCTGTCTACTGTGCCTCCTAGCTGCCCCTTTCTAGATATATGGAAACAATTAGCAAATTTCTAGTATCCTTGCATTTAAATGGGAAATTCGTTTCTGAATCAGTGTGGTATACTTTAGTTTGATTGAATTGTAAAGTACATAGAAGGGCCTAGCCTAAAATAAAGCTAAAAATGGAGGGTATTTCCAGATTATAATTGTAAGTCTCAAATGATAAAATGAAGAGTTTTACCTTAATTCGAAAGACACTGGGAAACCACTGAAGGCTTTGGAGAAGAGAACTGACTTGTGTAAATATGGAAAATTAATGTAACAATAGCCTGAGGCATAAATCGAAGAGATCATAGATGAATAGCTGGAAGTGATTGTATCAGTAAGCACTCTGACATACACAAGGGGAGCCTGCTATCACAGGTTCTTTGATCTTCATTTATAAAAGGAAAGCCAACTTTTGAGGGGCCAACAATCATTTTAATGAAGCACATGTATCATTATTTCAGAGGAAAAAGTCAGCACCCCGAACTTCAAAGAAACTACACAGAAATACAGATCAACAGACATGGCTTCCAATTGTCTGATATAAGCAATACATACATCATAAACCAACAGACAGATCCAACTGACTATTATATACGTACATAGTTACCAGAGAAGCACCATCTGGGTTTTCAAAGCTGGGGAGGGGGAGGGGGGAGCTGCTTAGCAGCTTCCCACAGTCTCATTTGGCACACAAAGCTTCTTCCAAAAACTAAGTTCCAAAGTAAAACCTCACCCTCAGAGTATTTATACATTTTTTAGAGCCAGAGGGTATCATAACCCTTGAGAACCAGTGACTCATTAACAAAAAGTGTGAGTCTTCCTACAAATCTTCCCAGGCCCCTTAATGGGTGGGGAAGATCTTCTTTAATCACATTATTCAATCAGAGGCACTTAATTATAATTTGCTCATTGATTTAGGTAATTTGAATAATAGACTATTAGGAGAAAGAATGATGACCCCAAATCTGTAAATAAGATCCCAAATGTTGAGTATTGGACTACGAGGCCAGATGTCTTAGTACCATATCCAGAGACACCTAGTTAGGCAGGATATGATTTACAGTGTTTAGAGGACTTTTGGTTGGATAGGAAAAAAATAAGAACAATCTCTACTGGAATATGTATGAGAATCCCTAAGAATCATTTTGGATGTACATTACTTAAATCAAGATTAGCAGCTTGAGGAATACATGTATTGACTGGAGTGATAGATTCTAATTATCAAAGAGAAATTATTGTGACATTCCAAAATTTAGGTGATGAACCCATACAGTTTTGTAGAAATGATAGAGTAGCTCAAGTGATTATTATTCCTTATGAAACAATAACACCTGTGAAAACTAATCCTCCTTCTGAAATAACTAGCAGAGGAACTGAAGGATTGGGTTCTACTGATAGAATGAAATTGAGAGCTAAAGTATGGGTAAAACAGAAACCCATGCAACATTCCAAAGGCTGCAGAAATTATAGCACATAGGAAAGATAATACTGGAACTGTTGTTTATTCAGGAGAGGATAGTATGTTACCAAACTGGACCCTTAACTCCTATATTCCAACATGAATGAGGCTATGATAGTGAGTTCATGGATTCTAGAAACACAGCAAAATATAATGCCTCTATTTGTTTCAAGATCCATGACCATTTAGATTGTAAGGACAAGGATCCTGGAAGGGTAGATTGTAATGACAGGTAAAGTAAGATCTTTTGTTGTTTTTGTTTTAGTATAATCAAGTGCCTCTGATTGAATATTGTGATTAAAGAAGAACTTCCCATCCATTAATGGGCCTGGGAAGATTTGTAGGAAGTTAATAAGGCACTGGTTCTCAAGGGTTGTGATGCCCTCTGGCTCTAAAAAAAAAAAAATGTATAAATACTCTGAGTTGAGGTTTTATTTGGGGGCCTAGTTTTTGGAAGAAGCTTTGTGTGCCAGATGAGACTCTGGGAAGCTGCTAAGCAGCTCCCCAGCTTTGAAAACCCAGATGTTGGTGCATCCCTCCCTAGTAACTAAATATGTATGTAATGGTCAGACAATTGGAAGCTTGTCTGTTGATTTTGGTTTCTCGGTATTTTCTCTGAAGTTCAAGGTGCTGATTTTTTCCCCTGAATTAAGTGAATGATACATGTCCTTGATTAAAGTGATTGCTGACCCCTCAAAAGTTACTTTCCTTTTAGAAAAGCAGATCTAAGAACCTGTGATAGCAGACCCCACTGTGTATGTCAGGGTGCTTACTGATACAGGGATTTCAGAGATCATTTCTACCAAACCTGCATTTTACAGATGAGGATACTGAGGCCATGGAGATGAAGTGAATTGACCCAAGGTCATATACTTAGGGAGAAATGGGATTTGGAGGAAAGATAATAGGTTTGGTTTAAGTGGGATGTATGTGCTATCACAGATGCCATATCAACCTTCACAAAAATGTCTATCAATGCTGACCTGAGCTGTGGAATAGTAAACAACAAATCAAGATCACCAATAGTTCATCACTGTGCTAGTCTGACTTTTCTGAAATCCCACCTTCTATAGGAAACCTTCTCTAACCCCTTCTAATTACAGTGCTTTTCTTCTTTTAAATATTTCCTTCATATCCTGCATATAATTTGTTTTCTATATCTCTGTTTGCATGTTGTTCTCCCTATTAGACTGTAAGTTCCATGAGGACAAGATTGTCCTTTGCCTCCTTTTGTATCTGTAGCTCTTAGCAAAGAGCCTGACATATGGCAGGAACCTAATCCATATTTATTGAATAAACAAATGAATGGCAAAGAGATGTCAATGAGCCATTGAAGAAAGAATGAAGATGTAAGAGAAAAGTATAAAGAAGATAACAATGCTCCCATCAGTTGATATTTATGGTTAGCTAGGGCAAGAGTCCATAAACAATGAGATACATTATTTGGTAAAAAAAAAAAAAAAGTGTCAGAAAACTGGAAAGCAAAATGGCAGAAACTGGGCATGAACCAATATCTCAGTATTGACCACAAGAAGGTCAAAATGGATACCTGACCTAGATATAAAGAGAGATTTTACAAGAAAATTAGAACATGAAACATACTACTTAATCAGACTTTTGAATAGGTGAACAGTTTATGAATTAACAAGAGATAGAGAGCAAAATTAGACATAAAATGGAGTATACTAAATTAAAAAGTTTCTACAAATAAAATAAATATATCCAAGATTAGAAAGAAAGCAGAAAATTGGGGGGGAGGGAATTATATACACAGTTTATCAAAAAAAGGTCTCATCTAAAATTTACAAAGAAATTTTTTAAATCTGAAAGAATAGGAGTCATTTTCCAACTGGTCAAAAGACATGAACAGGCAGTTTTCCAATGAAGAGCTCCAAAAATTTATAGGCATTTAAAAATGCTCTAAATCATTATGGATTAGAGAAATGCAGATCAAAACAACCTTGAGATATCATTTTACACCTTCCAGACTGGCTAAAATAATAGAAGGGGAAAGTGATAAATGGTGGAGAGAATGTCGAAAAATTAGGACACTAATTCATTGTTGGTAGAATTGTAAAATGATCCAGTCATTTTGGAGAGCCATCTGGAATTATGCCCAACTACCTGTACCCTTTGAACCAACAATGCCACCACTTAGCCTATTTCTGAAGAAGGTGAGGGAAAAGGGGAAAGAATCTATTTGTTCTAAAATGTTTACAGCAACTCTCTTTGGGTGACTAAGAACTGGAAATTGCAGAGACACATTAATTGAGAAAAGGCTATAAGCTGTAGTATATGGTTGTGATGGAATTCTACTATGCTATAAGAAATGATGAGCTCAGTGATTTAGAAAACCATGGAAAGACTTGCAGAAAATAACGATGATCAAAATGAGCAAAACCAAGAGAATACTGTATACAGTAACCACAATATTGTTTTAAGAATAACTTTGAACAAATTAGTTATTTTGTCTATTATAAATACCCAAATTCACTATAAAGGACACATAAAGAAAGATGCTATCTGTATCCAGAGGAAGAACTAATAGAGGGATGTATAGAATAGTTATAATTTTACATATATATCTGTGTCTAATGGTAGCCATCTCTATAGCAGAGTGGGGAGTGGGAAGAAAAAAAAGAAATTTACAAGATAATTTTATGGAATAGCAAGTTGTACATAGCAGATTTGCAGTTTCAGGTATAATGATCTGTTTTATTGTTGTATTATGTTATAGAAATGTTTGTTTTATTCCATAAATTAAAAATAAAATTTTTAAAAAAGAGATGGCCTTGGTGGACAGACTTTTAAAGAAATTGAGAAAAGAAAAAGATAGCAATTGAGTATTTTGTTCACCCTCTTAAGATATTTGCCTTTGAAGGGACCCTGTTAGCAGACAAAGGCTATTTCCTTTTGCAGAAAGTCAGCAGACTCTGTTCAATAGTAAAGTGACATAAATATTGGGAGAATACTTACAGGAAATGAGAGAAATGGGACCTGCAGAACCAAACAATATAAAATCCACCCTGGTTGCCTTAAAGCTTGACCTAGCATATGCAGACACTAGACAAGACACTGTGTGAGTTCCTGTATTGATAAGAACAGCTCTTTTTATGTATGAATTATTTTTGCTCAATTCCCAAAGAATAATTCTTTCAGGTGTGATCTTATCACAGGTCTGAGAGATGAGAAAGACAGACTCAAGCCCAGAAATGGTTTCTGCCTTTGGGGAAAAAAAAAATTATCACCTACCTCAAGACCTACCTCAAATCTCACCACTGCCAAAGTCTTCCCTGATTAAGCTTACCCTGATCAGATCACTCGTTTGCTCTGTTGCCTCAGAACTTGTGTTTTCATTTTCTAGCCTAATAAGCCAGTATTTTAATGTCTAGCATATCAACAGAACAGTCATCATCTAAAGTATAATCTGCCATTGTACATACAACCCACAGAGTTAGACCATCAACACATAAACCTTGGAGAGAAAATATGGATAAGCAATGGGCTGAGAGACTGATATCTAGTTCTCAGTCTTAGGAGTCCTCTACTAATTGTAAGCTTAAAACCTCACACTTCTCAGACTTTATTTCCCCTAAGATAAGCCCCAAGTCTAGAAAAGTCCATTCACATGATTGCTAATTTCCGACCTGTGCTCAAAAGAAAAAAAATGGAAGGTCCAAAGAAAGTAGTCAGCATTAGAGGTGCATAAATTCTCCTCTTAGGTCACCTAAGTAAACATAGGCACTTAGTTCCCCTCATACTTTTACCAATCACCATTATCTGCTCCTCAGGGGAAAAGCGAGGGAGAATCCTCTTTCTTCTCCCATGCTCCACTTTGGTCTGGAAGTCTAACAGAAAGCAAGAAGTGAAAAAAGAAGTGCCTGAACCATTTCACAGCTTACTTTTACAATCCACAGAGAGGGAAATTCCTCTGACAAGCTGCTATCTCCTGAGCCTTACTTAGCCAATCATCTGGAGATATTTTCCAGTGTCTGAAACCCAGTCACTGAGATGTCAGTGTGCAAAGTGACCTCCATTAGGATGTGCCTTTCAGATGCCTGAGATCTCATCAAGTTCATTAGAGGAAGTTATCAAATTGATCAGTGATCAAACCATCATTTCATGTGTTTGTAACTCCAGTGTTTTGGACATCATAGATACTTAATAAAGTCTTGTTGGATGGATTGATTGATTAGTTAGACCTGTTCTCAGATGATGCCAGTAGAGCCCACCCCCAATGCATTCCATCAACAGATCTCTATTTGATACTTTTCCAGCTTGGTAGCATCTACCAGAGCTTGAGTTCTACAGGCGTAGCCTTAGCTCACCTTCACACCATGATAAAGCACCAGATGATGTCTTTATGGGAGAACCAGACAATACTTATACGGATATGTGATTGGAATCAGCACCCAAACATTAAATTAACCTTCAAGGACTCATAAACTGTAGGGTATCTTTCCATCTTGCGTGGCTTGCCAACCAATTCCACTGACAGTATATTATGAATATGTGGGGTTTTTCTTTAATTAAAAGGAGTTTTTCCCTTTCCTAAAATGACAATTCATTGCATCATAATCTACTTTATTCTAATGTAATTTTTTAGAAAGTCTATCTGGCTACTGGTTTATATTCCCATTGTAAGCAGATAAGTGGCATAATAAATAGACTGCTGGACCTGGAGTCAGGAAAACCTGAGAGTAAATCCACCCCCAAATAATTACTATGTGACCTCAGTCAAGTCACTTTAACCTCTGCTTACCTCAGTTCCCTTATCTGTAAAATGGGCACAATAATGCACGGTTATTGTGGGGGTAAAATGAGATAAAAATTATAAAGGACTTTGTCAATCTTAAAACACCATATAAACACTAGTGATGATGACGATGATGATGATGATGAAGATATTCATTCCAATATCCAGGTCAGTTTTCTTGTAGTGCCCCAGATGGAATGAATTATGCCAAATTCAGCAAATTTATCTCATCCTACTAACCTAAGAGAGGATATAGAGTTATCCAAAAAAAAAAAAAAAAGAAAGAGTACACTCTTAGCCGGGTTTTTAGGCTCATTAGGACAGAATACTGCCAAACAGCTACATGCAAGAAAGTAGGTCAGTGGGAAAGGCAGATATAAGAGCCCAAATAGTGAATGTTTTTCACTAAGCCAAATATGACTTATTCCTTTCCACTCTGCATCACCTTCTAAGTGCAAATCAGCACCGAATAACCACACACGCCACCACGAGATGGAGAGAGAGCACTTTAGACTCCAAAGCTGTGTCAAGTTCAGTTCACACAGAATAAAATTAATGCTGTAAACAGGAGCCCAAGTTCACCTATGAGCTACTCAGTAATGGGGGATTGCCTTCCTTTTCCTTTTCTTTCTTTGCTTTTCCTTACTCCTCACTCTCTTTTAAACAAGCATTAGGGTACAGCCAGCAATAGAAAGTCAGAGATTGCAGTTTTTAAAGTCTGGCTAAGAAGGTCTTTTTTTAAATGTGTTTTTTGAGATGTGTGTAATTACAATTGCGGTTAATATGCTTAAGAGCTCAAGGGGAAGCAATCACATAGGAGAGATAACCTTCTAACAGATGGCTTCATTACTGGAGTAGCCAGCACTGGCGCTCTCTACCTGAGGTGGGTCAGCCTTCTTTCCCTGGCGTCCAAGAAGTTCCTGGGTAGGTCAGGAAGCTGTATTTAGTTTAGACTTCCTATCTTTGTATTAGATTGAGAGTTTAGATAGGAAATGAATGTGTATCTAGACACACACATGGAGAGACAGAAAGACATTTTCTCAAGCCTCAGGAGGTTTCCAGATGAAAAGAAGCTTTGGGGCAAGGTGGAATCGAGGCAGTCAGCCTTGCGGGAATAAAAAGGATGAAAGAGCCTCCTAACTGATACCTTACTGACAACTGACAATTGTCAGCTGCACATCAGGATTATTAGAATTATTATCCTTAATTGAAGTCCATGTTTACAAAACAGATGTAAAAGCTCCACTGGAGCCATAACCAGGTTTATTTAATTTGTTAGCGAATGCAGCGTTCTATGAAAATATGGCTCTAATGTTAGGGAGGTTGGAAGCAACCTTATTTCCTACTGAATTCTGCTGTTACTCTGCCTTCTCAATCAGATCCTAGCCATGGTACATTAAAAGGCCACATCTCCACAGGGCAAGCAATTCCACCTGTATACATTTATTCCAAAACACTATTCCTCCTTCACATCATTAGTCTATGTGAGGTCCAATGTGATCATACATTATTCCCCTTCAAGGACTCTACAGTCCAGTCAAACTGACCTCCTCCCCACTGCCACTCCATCTCCATTTTCCCTGCATTGTCAGTGGCTTCGCCCAATGTGTGACATGCTCTCTTTCCTCTGCTACACTTCTTAGAACCCTTGTTATCGTTCAGCCCTTTCAGTCATGTCGGACTCCTCATGACCCCATTTGAGGTTTTCTTGACAGAGATGCTGAAGTGATTTACCATTTCCTTCTCCAGCTCATTTTATAAATAAAGAAACTGAGGCAAACAGGATTAAGTGACATGCCCAGGATCACACAGCTAGTAAGTGACTGAGACCGGATCCTAACTCAGGAAGATAAGTCTCATGGCACTCAGTCCACTGTGCCACCGAGCTGTTCCTTAACTTCTTTCAAAACTGAGCTCAAGTACTACCTTCCATCTACTTCTTTATATTTATTTTATATGACTTTTGTCACAGAGTCTGGGGCATGCCCAGATCAACTAGGCTGGAGGCACCCACATGGGAGATATCAGCCCTGAAGTCCCTGGTTTCTCCTACATAAGTAGTAGTTTTGGGCATGTACCAAATTATGCTTACATATGTACATGTTGGCTTCCTCTCCCCGCTCCTCCCCTCTGAAAGCTCCTTGAAGGGAGAACCTGTTTCATTTCTATATTTCTATCTCCAGCATTTAGCACACTAGCACGAAGTCCAGAAAACAGTAAGTATTTAATAAACGCTCACTGATTGATTCTAACAAGAATCTGATCCACAAGAAAAAACAATCTTGATCAAGAGACATAAATGGACTCTTTTTGTGACTAACTAAAGGGAAAGAAGGCTACAAAGGAACAGAGGAAGACCATAAAAGGAAGTGGGGAAAGTGACAAAGTGAGAACTACAGATGGAGAAAGGAGACACTAGAGACAGAGGTACAGTTACCAAATCCCATAAATATACATTTAGATCTATATACCTAGGATAATAGAGATACAGAGATAACAGAGAAAGACACAGAGAGAGAGAGTATTTTTCTTTGAGACAAGGGTTGCTCTGACCAAAACATTTATCATCAAGTGACCTGCCAAGTGGTGATGAGCATCTCTCTCCTTGGCTAATAGTGGTCCTTGTAAAGGGTCTAGTCTATTTCTAGAACCTTGCTCAAAGTCTCTCCAGAACTGGAGAATCTCTCAGAATTTGTACTCTACTGACAAGAAGCCATAGTAACTACCATGGAAAGTTTCAGAATTGGACTTTATGGAGGGTGCTGAGGATACAAAGGAAAGAAAAACTGCTCCTGTCCTCATAGAACTTGGGTCCCATTAAGAGGATGAAACATGTTCAAAAGCAAATAAATACAAAGAAATTTCAAAGGCAATGATAATAGCATTTATGTAGCTCTTTGCAGTTGACAAAGCACTTTACAAATATCTCATTTGATCCTCACAACCCTGTGAGGAAGACACAATTTTTATTATCTCAGTTTTACAGATTAAGAAACTGAGGCTGAAGGGGGTTCAGTGACTTGCCCAGGGTCCCAAAGTTGTTGAGTATCAGAGTCAGGATTTGAACTTAAATTTTCCTATCTTCATTCCTCTCCAGGGTATACTCTCAGTTCTCTGGAATTTCTTTACAATGACCCAGAAACTCTTTAAGCTCTTTCTACTTCCAGACATTGGAAGTATTCTCCACCCCTGCTGTATCTCCCTTTGGATCCTACCAGATCCTCCATTTTAAGGAAAATGCTCAAGCTAGTCCTGTCTTCATTTCTCTCTAATCTGCACTCCTGACTCTATGGACTTTTTCTAACAAATTCCTTAAGTTATCATCATCTGGGTCACCCCCCTTCAGCTTCCTTTTATGGGTTTCTTCCCCCATTAGAAAGTAAGGCTCCTTGGAAGCAGGGTCTGTGTTTTTGCCTTCCTTTGGATCACAGGTACTTACTCTGAATAGTGCCTAGCACAAAGTAAGTGCTTAATAAAGGCTGGTTTGACTTGACTTCTCATTATATAAATTAGCTTTAAAAGGCCAAGGTCTCCCATTGCATCCTGGGTCATTTCCAGTCAGCCTGCTCTATACCTTGCCACTGTACTCAGAGGGCTCCAGAGGAGAAAAGTGAGGCTGATGACTTTGCACAGCCCTGCCTCACTTACATCCAATTCATTTGAATGTCATGACATCACTTCTCTGATGTCACCGTCCTCTTTGAGAACAAAGGACAAACAACAAGTTTTCAGGAAAGACCTTTCATAGAAAACAGCCCCTAAGCTGAGACTTGAAAGAACCTGAGGAGTACAAGGGGTAGAGCTGAGCGGGGAGAATATTCTTAGCAAGGGAGACAACGCATAAAGGCAAGAGATGAAATGACATTTATGAGGAATAGCAGGTAGACCTGACAGCTGGAATGGAAAGTCCATGAGGAGGGGTACCCAAAAATACAGATTGTGCAATGTATAGTTCTGATTAGTGTTTCAAAATTTACCTTAATTAAAAGACAATGTGTCAAGTAAACTGTAACATGCCTTTGTAGGTAGAATTAATCTGTGATTATCTGTGAATCACATTTGCACCTCTTTTGAAATTTCATTTTGTAAATCAATAATGCCTGAGTGAAGATGAACCTAACCTCTTTCTATGCTCTGCATAACTCCAAGCATCGTGATGATGCTTTAAAAGTTTAAAAGTTAAACGATAGTAGTAAATTAAGTTGCTGTTTAGTCATTTTCAGTCATGTCTGACTCTTTATGACCCCATTTAGGGTTTTCTTGGCAAAGATACTGGAGTGGTTTGCCATTTCCTTCTCCAGCTCATTTGACAGATGATGAGCTGAGTGAGGTAAATAGGGTTAAGTGACTTGCCCAGAACCACACAGCTAGTAAGTATCTGAAGCTAGATTTCAGTTCTAGTGTTCCTGATTTCCTGATAGAGCTCAGCATTCTATCCACTGTTCCACCTAGCTGCTCACAAAATAATAATAATTTTAAATTACTCTATTATCAAAATTATATTAAATAAAATAAGTCCACATTTAATTGCAGTCTGTGATACATACATATTCCTCTTGGTCATCCTTAGATTGCAAATTTCATGATCACCTGCTCTGTCCATAAGCAAACACCCTAGAGTACAGGAAGACTTACTATTCCTTAACCACAAACACTTAACTTTTCCCTCAATCATGAACCCTTAACCCTCAAAGATATCGGGCAGAAAAGTGCAAACTCATAAAAAGAACAGCTCTGCTTAGGATGTGTGTCATCCTAAGATAGGATATTATCTAGTTCCATCCCGGAGAAAGAAACAGGTAAAGAATTGAGTAGGGTCAAAAGAGGAAAACATGCAAGTTTTCTGACTTATCCCCAGTGAAATCTTCATGTGTTTTCATTACCCTCCCAGAATCAAGATCAGCCTTGGGCAAAATTGGGAAGTTAATAAAGTTTGTTTTATTTTTTTATTTTTTTTAGCAACTCATGCCTCCCTTTTCTACACCCTTTCCTTCCATCTTCTATTTCACTTTTCCAGTCCTCCCAGAATTTTCATGCCATTTATTACCTTTCCTGGTACAGAGAAAACAAATCTACATTAACTCATGCTAAGATGCTAGTGACTTCCTGGATCACTTCCTCAAGAAAAGGACAACGCTTAACATAACAAAATCTATATCTAATAGGATTTTTTGCAATACTTTTGTGATTATTTCCCCAAGGGAAGATAGTTTTCTATGGGAGATGATCCTAAAATCTCTTCAAAATTGCATACAAGTGACTGTCTATTAATATTACAACTGGTCCAACCAAAGTGCCAGGCATAACAACCAGATCTGGGTTAAATATTTGGGACTGTTCAAGTGACACCTCTTAGAGGATCAGAAGGAACATCACAAGACTCATTCTAAGTCAAGTCATCACAAGGTATCCAGGTCTGTGGAAGGAAAGTCAGATCCACTTGCCTCTGATCATAGCATACCTTGAACCCCCTCATTTCAGCTTTCAAGTGTTTACAAACCTGTCCTGACAATTGACACTTTTCTCTTTGGCTCTGATCCTTAACGTCTTGTTACTCCAGGTGCCCTCTCCCATTATGTGCTTAATTTCCTTATTCCTTAGACGTGCTAGATCCCAGGCTCTTCTTTTCTCTCTACTCCACTTAGGCATCTATCTGATAAGTTTGGAGACTCAAATAATTTTGGCACTTAAAAGAATTTACCATCTTGAAGACCTTGTCAAAAATCTCCTCTCTGCTTCCCTCTATTGGTCTTGTATAATATTACATGGTTCCCATGTGGATTCATGACCCAGTAAACTCTTTGGAACCCCGACTACTCTTTGGAAAACACCATCTGCCATTTTGTACCAGCCATGACACTTTCTCTAATGACAGTAAGTCACTGAGAAGTGACAGTTTTAATAAAGTGATTTTGCAATTCCTTTTTACCAAATTTTCTCAAAGTAAATGACTTTAGATATGAGTCAATAGCGTAAAGCAAGTGCTTAAAAAGTAAATCTTGAAGACCTGTGGCCATGAGATTCCCAGAATTTCAGAAAATAAGGTTAAAACTTACAATTCTTAGGAATATGGAAGACCTCAAGTATGACCAAAAGGAGTTCATGAATCCTATAGATATTATGACTAGAGGACCCCTGGGTAGAATGGTTGAGGCCCCTGGCTTATGACCAATGGCTCATAAAGTGTAAGGGTGGGGTTGTGGTTGGTAAGTCCTGAATGAGATTGTAAACTCTTTGAGAATGGGGAGTATTTTTTTTTCATTTTTCCTTTGTATCCCTAGCACCTAACACAGAGCCTTAAACAAATTAGGTGTTTAATAAATGCCAGTTGATGGGAAATAAAATATACAGGCAATGGGGTATAGGAATCTATCTTGCCCTTCAGGAAAATAGAAAGGAAGGGGATAAGAGAAGTGGAGGTGATAGAGGGGATGGTAGATTGGGGGGAAGGGGTCATCAGAATCCATGCTATCTTGAGGTGGGGGTAGGAGAGTGATGAGGAGAAAAATTGGAACCGAAAATCTTGTGGAAGTGAACGTTGAAAACTAAAAATAAATTAACAAAATCATTTTTAAAAAGAAAATGAAATTAAGCAGTTAAAAAAACACCAGTTGAGTTGAGATGGTTTATATCAGAGAGAAGCAGTAAAACAAAGCAGAAAGTATGCTGGATTGGGAGTCACAAGAACTTGGTTCAGATCCTAGACCTTCCACTTACTGCTGATGTGGTCTTAACCAAGTTATCTAACATATCTGAGCCTCACTTCCCTTGTCTGGATTATGAAGGGGTTGCACTGGATGGTCTCTGATGTCTTTTATAGTTATAAATCACTGATCACATTAGAAGCAGAGATAGACAACAGAAATTTTTAAGGTCCTATTCTCTTTGTAAACAACATTGTTCAGGATTTTATTAGAGTGCCATGTTTGCTTGGAAAACCTGAGAAAGGAAAAAAGCTTAAAGAATCTCCGGAGGAAAAGAGTAGAGGTTATTTGAAAGACTTAGAAGTAGGCACTAAACTAAAGGACCAAAATAAATTAAGTAAAAGTTAAGGGTAAGGAGACAGAAGGATTTTTTTTGTTCTTCTGAATTTAACAATCACCAGTAATATAAACATTTTTATATTCAAAGTTTAACAGAAGAGGATTTTATATGAAAATTTGAATCTGTTACATACAAATTATTTTTAAGTTAAATACAAATTCACTAGTTTAGTTTCAAAGCTATCCTACCTGTCTGTGTTTCCCTTTAAATATACTTTTGTTCTCTCCTCTGTGTATTTTTCTTTAAATGATTCAATCCCGCTCCTTTCCTTACTAATTTTTTTTTTGGGGGGGGGGAGGAATTACCATCACTAGCCCCTAACATCTTTTCTACCTCTCTCTAAAATAACCAAGTATAACAAATTCATATCTTGTCCATGATCAAAAATGTGCATCTCATTCTGTACCTTGATGTCAGGAAGTGACTAACATGCTTTCATCATGTTCTCTTTGAGTCATGGTCAGTCATTGATCAGAATTCTTAAGTCTTTCAAAGCCATTTTTTCTGTACTACATTGTAGTGTGGTGTGTGTGGGTATGTGTGTGTTATGTGTGCGTGTGTGTGTGTGTGCATGTGCATGCATGCAAGTGCAGAGAGAGAGTTCTGAATCTAATCACTTCACACTGTATGACTTCAGAAACCTAAGTCTTCTTACTTTTCTCTGAATCCACCTTAAGGTGCAATAATATTTTATTACATTCCTATACTATAAAATGTTCCCCAATTGACAGACATCCCTTTGTTTCTAGTTCTCTGCTACAACAAAAAGTGCTGCTAAAATATTTTGTACATATGGCCTTTTCCCTTTTTTTTTTTTTGTATTTTTGAGATATAAATCTATTAGTTGCATTGCTGAATAAAAGAGTATGCACAATTCAGTGACTGTTGCGAGGGAATGTTGTACTTCAGACCATCTCACAGCTTCAGAAATAGTGCATTCATTTTCCTCTCTGCTCATATACTCTCTAACAATCAACATTCCCCATCTCCTTTTAAAAAAAATATCATCTTTGCCAATCTAATGTGTGTGAAGCATAACCTCAGTGTTGTTTTAATTTGAAAATCTTTTACTATTGGTGATTTAATGAATTTTTTCAAATGAGAGATTGCTTTTCTTTTAAGAACAATCTATTTATATCCTCTGATCATTTGCATATAGGGGAATGATTATTATTCTTACATAGGTAAATCAGTGCCCAATATTTTGGTTATCATTCCTTTCTCAGAGAAACTCACCTCAAAGATTTTCCTAGTTGTTTCTCTTCTAATTATTACTGCATTGATTTTACTTGTGTGAAATCTTTTCCATTTTAAGTTACCAAAATTGTTCATTTTATCTCCTATAATTTTCTCTAGCCTTTATTTGGTCAAGAACTCTTTTCTTAGCTATAGTTTCAAAAGATATCTCCTTCCCTGCTCCTCTAAGAGAGCTCTTTTTTGTGTGTGACCTTTTAAATCTAAGTCTTATGTCTATTTGGAGCTTATTGTGGTATACAGTGTGAGATGGTGGTCTAAACTCAATTTCTGCAGACTGATTTCTAGTTTCCCCTTCAGTTTTGTGGAAAAATAAATGACGGGGAATTTCTTACTTATAAACTTTATTGTAAGGGCATCATAGAGTTGATGGTGAATACTGCTGAGATGACAAGATAATAATAATATCACATTTGTATAGCATTTTAATGTTTGCAAAGTATTTTTCTGTGAGATAGGTGGTATAAGTTTTATCTCCTCCATTTTCTACATCAAGAAACTAAAGCTCAGAAGTGACAGTCTAGACCCAAACTTGTCTCCTGACTCTAAAATCTAAGAATTACAACAGGAGAGCATTTAAAATGAAGCATTAGGAAAAAAATGAAGACAAAAATGAAGAAGAAAGAGGAGGACAAGAAAGAGAAGGAGAAGAAGGAGGAGAAGAAGAAGAGGAAGTTGCTGTTGTAACTAACATTTATATACTTCTTTAAATTTGCAAAGTCCTTCATACATGTTGTCTCATTTTATCTTCACAGCCACTGTGAGAGGTAGGTGCAATTGTTACCCCCATTTTACAGATGAAAAAACTAAAGTTGAGAAAAGTTAAGTGATTTGTTCAGGGGTCACACAACTAGTAAGTGGTAAATAAGTTATGAGATATTGGAACATGTGGCCAAGAAGTCAGGGAAGGAACATCATCCTGGTCAATCAGTCAATTAACTCTTATTAAGCACCAACTACTGCCAAGCACAGAGAAAGAACAAAAAAAAAAAAATCCCTGCCCTCAGGGAGTTCACATTCTTATGGTAAGGTTTATACTCAAGATAGTATAGAAGAAAGGAGAGGTAAGGTGAGAAGACACTAAATGACTTCTCTGCACGATGCCCAGACTCTAGGTTCTGTGATACTGCTGACTTCACAGCCCTCTGTTTCTTTTTTACCAGGGAACACCCACTTCACTCTTAAGGAACCACTTGTGTAAAATAGATAAAAATTAATCATGCCCATTTGTTTCTAACAAGTGCCTGTGTGCATTTGGTCCATTTCCTCTTAGAGAATTGAAATCTTCTAACATAGCAAATCAGGAGGAGACAAAAAGCAGAGTTTGTTCAGCACTACAGTTACATTTTTTTTTAAACAATTATAGCCATCTGTTCTGCAGATATGCCTCACTGCTGTGGGATACACAGTAGCCCCTCTCTCTGAGGAGCAGCAAGTACATTTCAGACATATTAGTAATAAGGCTTCACTGTATCCCTGGGGGAGAGAAGAACAATATTGCATTTACTGATGGGAAAATTAAAAGCCAGGAATGGGACTTACCCACTAGCACACATACCCAACACACCCAAATCTGAACGTTCTATGAGAGACACAAACACACTCCCTTCTAGAACCAGAACTCTCCAGACTAGAGCCCAGAATCTCTTATTTCTCATTGTTCTTCTTTGTGGTCATGAGTTACTTTGTAAGGCAGAGACAAAAGAAAGTAGAAGCAAAAAATCCTTTCTTAAAATAGGAAAAGTTGGGAGTCCTAAAGAGAGCCCACAGTAAAAACAGAATGCCTCTGTCTCAGATCATCCCTTCCACCACTGATTAGCCCCTGAAGGCTTCAAAAGAGCTTGGATAGGTTTCAGTTAGTATTGGTGAAACCTGAGTCTGGCTTTGGGCTTTGATATTTGGTCATGAAAAATAAAATTTCTCACGTTCCTCTCTGTGAGTCATGTCATTTTCAGTGGCTGAGCAGAAGCTAAGAGCATCTCCGAAGGAAAAGAGAGCTGTGGGTTTAGTACAAATATAGTAATATACCAGAGCCTTGCTATAACACAACATGCAATAGCACGAAATTGGATCTCCCACAGTTCCATCTTGGACATGATCAAAAGAGGTTAAAGTTATCCAAAGTAGCAGAAGACCCTCATATATAATAGAGTCCAGCCTGAGGGACCCCAGGGTCATCAGCAGTGTTGGTACTCAAAGAGCTGAGGAACAAAATTGCCACTAGCTTTTATAGTGGGAAGACCTATCCTTATTCCTAGAGTTCCATTCCCCAGAACTTCAAATTATTTTCTTCTTTCTAAATTAAATTGATCGAAGTATATACAAGATAACATGAACTGAGGTCTTTTGACATCTAAAAAAAGGCAGCTGAAATACATCTTGCCAATCATTTATTTGTACTTTCTTCCTCACAGCTTCTATAGATGTACATTTCAGTTCAATTCAACATATTTATTAAGTGCCTATTGTGAGTCCAGGCCAAGAATGGCATGGACACCACTGAACAAAGATGAGCCATCATAAAAGCTGCCTTAAAAGAACAGTCTAGGGGCACAGATAGAGTGCAAGACCAACAATATTTGCCAACACCTTGTTCTTTCCACAGTGCAGTATAATGAAAAAAATTCAAGACTTGGATTTAGGAGACTTGGGTATTTTGGTTCTGACATTTCCCAATATGCAGTCCTAGGTAAATCACCTGGCCTGTCAAAGGCTCAATTTCTTCATATGTAAGATGGGGATAGTAATCCCTTGGTAGAGGTGTTGTGAGGAAAGTGTTTCCCGAACTATAAAGCACTACATAAATGTGGATTATTCTTCTTATAACCCTGGCATCAGTTTTCCTTCCTGTTACAGGACCTAGGTATAATTTGGGGAGTCATTCTCACAAAATCTCTAGCTCATGTCCCCACCCCAGGCACTTTAGCATCTGGATCATTTTATTTCCCCCAAAGGGCCCTCAATTTCCCCGCAAGCACTCGGACTAACAAGCATATTAACCATTTTAAAAGGTTTTAATTCTATAACAAAATAATGAGGCTTTATATCTGAGAACATAGAGGGTCAAGAAAAACTTCCTCCTCCCCGCCCCCACCCCGCCAGCCTCACACATTCCCATAGAGATCTGAACAATCCCTCCTACTTACGGCACTACTCTATGCAGCTGAGACTCAACCTACTCTCTAGCCATCTTTATGTCATGTTTTCTGCCTCCAACCTGACTTCCAGCTCCTGCTCTGGGACCCTGCACACTTACAGGTGAGAGTTCTTCCTAACTAGCCTGATCCAAACCCACCATGCTGCTTGCCTTCAGATTTTGTTGATTATACTACTATCCATATAGTCTTTGTGTGTACAGCACTTATCCACTTCTAGCTTTGGGAAAAGAAATCAAATCAATAGCACCATTCCTGGAAAGGTCACGTCAATCAATTGTCCTATGGCTCTCCTCACTATCTTTGTGACTTCCCAGTCCAAAGCAGCCCTCCCTGACCACCATTCTCTAATCCATCTTCTCTGCCCTTATTAGAATGTCAACTCCTTAATCATAGGGAATTTGTTTGTTCTTTTAATTTATATCCCTAGCGCTTAGCACAGAGCTTGACACAGAGAAATGCTTAATAAATGCTTTTTCATTCATTCAACCTTCCCATATACCCACAATGATATGATATAGTCCATATTTGCAATACCAGACAAGGGCAAGGTCCCAGTTTGTTCCTCCAAATGGTAGCTCTGTGCCAAGTTGCTCTTTGGCTCCAGCCCTTTCTTACATCCCTGATCCCATGGTTCCCTGCTAAACCAATCTTTTCCCACCTGTTGATGATTCATCATTCTGTTGCTCATTCAACATCTCCATCTGACACTATTTGCTCTTTGTAAGGGTGTTGCATGGATGTAGTAGCCTTCATCCCAGTTCTCCTTCTAAGTCTGTATATAGGTAGGTATGGCTGACCTTCATAACTGATCCTCTGCTGCCTACAGATCTGCCTTCCCCTCCAGGTCTTCCCTCCCTAAACTGCACTGCATATCTTAAATGAGAGCAGCTCTCCTAATTTACATATGCCTCCATTTTGCACGTATGAAGCAGGGAGGGCCTGCTGTATTACTATTGGCTTCACTTCTCTCCAGGCTGCACTCGAGACTTTCTCCACAATGCTCCAGAAAGCTCACCTTAGCTGTGGAATTCACTCTCTGAGGATAGAACCTCTGCCCCAATGCATTTTCTCCCACTGATGGAATGGCTCTTTCCTGAACCTCCATTTAAAGAGGGCAAACAGACCAGCCATGTCTTCATTTCTCATCAGCCTCCGCTCCTCATTTTTCCTAGGGTGCCCTATCCTCCCCCATTAGATAGACCTCTCTTTCCATTTTCAGTGTCCATTTATGTGTTGTTTTTTCCTTTTCTCATATAAGCTCCTTGAAGGAAAGGGCTATCATTCTGCTCTATTTGTGCTCCCAAAACTTAGCACACAGTAAGAGTTTAATACCTGCCTGCTGACCAAGTGATTACAATTTCTTGACCATTTAGAGGCCAGCTCTCTATGCATCACAGGATACTACCTCTCAAACAAAGGATAGATATGGTTACAAAAGATTTTTTAAAATTAAATTATACAAAATGGAAAAGTTTTTGTCAAACAAAATCAATGACATAAGAAGCAGCTAAGTACAGGGTTTGTAGTGGGGAATTTCATAACAAATAATATCTGATAAAAAGGGTGAAATCCAAAGTATATGGAGGACTGATATGAATATCTAAGATAAAAACCATTGCATATCAATGATCAAAGGACATAAACATACTTTTTATTTGCAAAGCATCTCATTGCAATGCAGCCTTGTACACAAGAATAGGAAAACACCTTCTAAGATTCCATTTAGGGGGGTACCAAGAAATTCCTTGTCCATGTTGGTACTCTCTCCCTTCTCAAATTGACATGTATTTTCTCATCTATCTACATGCTGAATCTCCCTAGTAGAACACAAAATCTTTGAAGAGAGGGACTGTTTTTCATAGAATCACAGATCTGAAGCTAGAAGGAACCTCAGAGACCATCTAGTTTAACCATCTCATCTTACAGATGGCAAAACTGAGGTACAAGGGAGGTTAAGTGACTTGTCCAAGGTCACACAGGTAATAAGCACCAGAGTTGGGATTTGAACCTAAGCCCCCTCTGACTCCAAAACTGGTACTCTGCACTTTGTATCTCTAGCGCCTTGTACATAGTATGTGCTAATGTTTAGATTAGGGAGAATTAGTTTCAAAAAACAGTTCTCCCTCATCATCTTGCTAAAATTCTATCATGACAGATATACCTTCACCTAATGGTTTATACACTATTCAAAAGCTGATATCTCTAGAGAGGTATTATGTAATTGTCACTTGTCTCTCACTGTGGATCAATTTATCTGAGTCTTTTTGACCACAGATTTGGATACTAGAGGGCAGAAGTGAGTAATCAGGAAGACCTGAATGCAAATCCAGCCTCAGATTCTTACTGAAATGTTTGGGGTGTCCAAAGAGGACCAGAAACTCTGGTGGTGACGACTTAGTAAGCCCTTTCCATGGCTGCTCATCCATCTTTGGTGTTCAACCAGTTACCCAATTCTCACTTGCGATTCTACGAAGCTGTAGCATGCGTAGTGGCCATACTCTAGTAAAACCGTCTCAGCAGGCAAGGTAGCTGACAAGCCTCAAACCTATCAGTGAGTTACAGGGATGTCTAGCCCAGGCATATGAAGACTTCTCCCAGCAGAGTAGACAGTGAGAATAATTTATTCAGTGGCTATGGAGACTACGTCAGGCACTAAGGAAAGCTTAGAGCTTGATCAGACATTGATGATGCCAAAGTTAGCCACTGCATCTAGAGCCCCCATCAGTCATGCTGACTTCTGTCTTTCTACAGCACTTTGATGACTGTGGAAGAGAGTGAGGCTGATGACTTTGTACAACTCTGCCTCACTTAAATCAATTTCATTAGCAAATCCAATACGTCTTGGGGTGATGTCATTGGTCTTCTTCAAAAGCAAAGGATAAACAACAGATTCTTACTCCTATGTGACCCTGAGCAATTCACTTAATTTCTGTCTACTTCAGTTTTCTCAACAGTAAAATGGGGATCAAAATGGCACCTACCTTACATGATTATTGTGAGGGAATCAAATGAGATAATATTTGTGAAGCACCAAGCACAGTGCCTGATACATAGTAGGCATTAAATAAGTATCTATTGCCTTCTCTTAAAAAAAAAAAAGATTACATGGACTAGGTGGAGAAGGGATAAAGGGAGAACAGAACTGTACCACTGGAAGGGGAATTATTCCATAGTTTTACCAGTGCTGGCCACACCCTTGGTTTTGTGGTGTTGCGAAAGGAAGCAAGGGATTTAACCAGAAATATTGCTGCTAAGCAAAGCATAGATTTCTGCATCCTATCCCATCCTATCCCAAACTTCCAGATTCTAATCTCTATATCCTTCCCAGATGCTGTGATTAGTTTCTCTTCTACCTCCTGAGTAGAAAGTGTATTTCAATTTTAATTTTCACCCCCTCCCCCAACATTTCTACCACACAATGACATATTCTATAAAAAGCAGTTTGCTACTGACTGAATAATCACCTCTAGGTCATGGGTCTTTTAGTAGGTATTTTTTTAATCTTTTAAATATAAATAGACAGTGCTCAACCTCCATCTGACTCTGGCAACATGTTAAGAAGTATGGTGCTGAAGACCTAATAGCTGTAAAAGATCAATTAGGATCCATCAGGTCAACAATCCTCTTTCCATCAACATAAAGAATAAAAAGGTTTTATGTGACAAATGAGCCACTCTGGTCCATCAAGTAATTATCTGTTTTTAAAAAGTGTCTGTGTTCACATGTAGAGGATATACTGAAACCTTGGCATCATTACTGGCTTTGTGGTAATTAATGGGAATTTTTAAAAATTGTCTGAATACCTATTTAAATGATTTATATAATGGGCCTTCAGATGAGCTGTTACAATCTATCACAGTGTAATGAACCCACTTAGGTGTGAGTCTAAACCCCTTGCTTGCTTCAGTAAGATACGTTTACAAGGATAAAATTCTTCTCCAAGTTGGTCTGAAGGAACTGTTCACCTCCTGTTTCTTAAAAAAAAAAAAAAAAAACAATTCAATTCAATTCAAACATTTCTTATTCAGTACCTACTATGTGCTAGGATAAAGACACAAAAACAAATCATTCCTTGCCTTCAAGGAGATCATGCTCTACTAGGACAATACAAGTATACATAGAAGTAGATGCACATTATACCAAGGAATCCAAAGTAATTTCAAGAAGTAAAAAACAGTAACATCAGAAGGGAATCGGGCCAGGTCTTCTGTAGGAGGATCCAATTGAACTATGCTTTAAAGGATGCTAGGGATACTAAGAAGGGGAGAGGAGGAGGTAGGGCATAACATAAATTTGACTGTGAAGCTTTCTTTAGAGAGTACAGCATGAATTAGAGCCTCTATAAGGTAATTTATAGAGGAAAGATCACCAGTGACTAGTTTTGGCTTGGCTTGGCTACTAACTAGGCATGTAGACCCTAGGTGAATCACTTCTGGCTCCCCAACACTCATTTTCTTTATGGATGATTTGTAAAATTTTTCCAGCTCTAAAATCCCATAATTCTAAGAAACAGATTCTTTCTCAACAGGTAAGAAGGTTTGGGGTTGGATGCCCAAAACTCTGCATTAATCCTAGCCAGATCCTGTTGACTTAAAACATTATTTTATCACCAAGGTTGTTGCTTTCTGGAAAGAAGTTGAGAACTTGCAAAAGTTTGGGAAATCAGACTTTGTGTTTACCAGAAATGAGAGAAAATAATTTAACTTATTCCATCCTCTCTTAAAAGTCAACAAAATTTTAGACAAAGAGTCTTACCAACTGTCCAAGAAAATAATTTAGATAACATGCCTCTCCCCTCCTCCCTTCATTGTACAGGTGGGGCACTAATGGTGTGGAATATTACATATAGTGTTGATACAATTTGTTACTGCTTTTACTAAACTTTTTTTCTTTTTTTTGTTTTAATCTGCTACAGGGGAAGGTTTACTGAATGAGTAGAAAGGGCTATTAAAAATGAATATGATATAAAAACAAAAGGCTTCAATTTAAGAAAAAAAAGAAATAGGTCTTAGTGGCTATGGAGAGAATTCTTAACCAAATGAGAGATAAAGAAGCTCATAAAAGAGAAAATAGACTATTTCAACTACATAAAATTAAAAAGCTTTGCAGGAATAAAATCAGTGTAGCTAGAATAAGAAGGAAGCTGCTCAGTGAGAAAAATCTTTAGTTCAAATATCTTTAATAAAAATTCTGCTATCCAACATATAGGGAATTAACATAAATAAATGACCAAGAGCCATTCCCTAACAAATGAGTGATCAAAGTACATGAACAAATAGTTTTCAAAAGAATTGTAAACTATGAACAACCTTATGAAAGATCATGTTAAATGATTATTCAAAAGAGAAATAAAAATTAAAAGAGATATGAGGTTTCACCTCATACTCAGCAAATTAACAATTATTAGAAGCGAGCCGTCTAAGAAGCCCCAACAGTGAGAAACATGCTCACCTGAAGCAAAAAAGAGTAACTGTTGTGAAATCAGGAAAGCTTTTATTAATCTTTATGTTCAGTCCCCCTGAATGGATGGGTAGCCTCCCCAGGAAGGTTACAGGACGACTACAACATATTCAGAAAGATGGAGCTTCTTATATTGTTTTCCCAAACTTTGGATCCCCCACAATACCATCCCCTGGCCATATGAGCTTATGTTCTCCTCTCTGATAGGCTTTTCCTCACACAGTTCATTGAGACTGTGCATTAATTTCTGACCTCTAACCTGTCCATTCTAGGTCGCAACCCTTATCATCTCGAATTGTGGAAAACAGAACTTCCTTGTTTCTCATACAATGATAACAAAAGATGGAAATAGTGTTGGAAGAGCTGCAGGATGACAAGCACATGAATATACCACTGCTGGAGCTATGAATTGGTCTAATGATGCTGGAAAACAATTTGGAGTTATACAAATAAATCACAAAACTGCCTGTGCCCTTTGAACCAGAGATATCATTGTTAGACAAATATTCCAAGGAGTTTAAAGTCTAGAAAAAAGGCAACACATATACCAAAATATTCATAACAATACTTTTGTCATACTAAATCACTAGAAATAGAGTGGGTACTCACTCATCAAAATTAAAAGGGCTGAACAATCCCTGGCATAACGGCATCATACTATGCTGTTATACCTTAAGAAATGATAAATGTGAGGAATTGAGAGAAATATAGAAATATTTGAATGAAACAACAGAGGGTGAAATAAGTAGAATCAGGAATAAAGTTTGGACACCAAACTTTACACCAAAAAAATTTACTAAAACAAAAGCCAAAGCTTTATAATTGCAATGACCAGTAATGGCCCTAGAGAAGAATAAATGACCTTACCTCTTACTTTCCTTGGAGAAGGGTATGGAATTTGCATAAGCTGCCAGACTAACTTTCTGTGTCCACTGGTTTTGCTTAGCCATTTTTCTCTGTTATAAGGGAAGGTTTATTGGAGTTGGGAGACAAGAGAATATAAATGGAAACAACTGTGTTATAAAAGCATCAAAAACACTGAAAAATTAAAATTCATAATAATAGAGCATTAGAAGTCAAGTGAAAGAGTAAGGAAAAAAGTAATCAGAGCCAGAGAACCTAGAATATGAATTCTAAAAAATAATTTAAAGGATATATCTTTACATCCACCAGTACAGATCACAATCCTCTATACTATCTTATCTTGTGCAATTCTTATCACTGTATTCTCATAAACACAAGACTTTCCTGCTCTTTGCAGGATATCTATCATCCCATGTTATTACACATTACTCCACTTAAAGTACTCTATGGTTCAGTCAAATTAGCTTCTTGCTGTTTCTCACACACATCGTGTTTCCCATCTCCAGATCTTTGCACAGGTTTCACTCCCCTCCCTACCCCATGCCTAGAATGTTATCTCTCAAGACCATCACCTCATAGAATTCCTAACTTCCTTCAAAGCTCAGCTCAAGCACCACCTCCTACATGAAGGCCTTTCTTTTTCCCCTTAGCTGCTAAAACTTCCTCCCAAAATTACCTTATACTTACTATGTGTGTATTCCACAGATATTTGTAAGTTTATATGTGGTTTTCCTTCAATAGCATTTAAGCTCCTCAAGGGCAAAAACTGCTTCATTTTTGTCTTTGTAATCCGATAGCAGAACAATTAATGAGTACTTTTTGATTAGCTGACATACATCAGGGGTACAAAGGTGCCACTTGAGCTGTCCCACCATTCCTCACTCTTGACAGTTGGTCAATCCAACTCCTTTTCTGGAAAAACATCATTCATGATACCTTCTACATAATTTCTTGGCAGCAAGTTCTGTATGCCAATATACAACACATTGCTAATACTCATAATTCTGTTCAGTTCTGTTGGCTATTTGGGGCAGAGCAACAAAGCAGAAGACCCTATCTTTCCCTATCTTCATCAAATCCAACATACAGTTAAATCCTGCAGTGATGGGGTTAGTAAGTTCACAGTACTTGGAAATGTGAACATCTTAACAGATTTGGGAATTGCTTTAAATATGTTTTTGAAGAACTGGCATAGAGGTTCGACAGGAATTTGGTTTGGTGAAGAATCTTATATCATTCATTTCATTCATTCATTCAACCATTATTTAACATTCAAGGTATAAATGGGGATCCAATGACAAAAACAAAATAGTTCTTGACTGCAAGGAGCTATATGCTACTTTGGAAAACATACACATACAGTTAAATACAAAATATATCAAAGCAGTTTCTGGGGGAAAGGTATTAGCAACTAGAGAGGGTATGAATCAAGATTGGTTTCCCATAAGAGATGGCACAGAGCTTGCAGGTGAAGATGGAAAGGAGAGAGAATTGCAATAGTGTAGGCAAAAGATGAAGACCTGGATGAAAGTGATTGTTGTACGAATGCAGATAAGGAACAAGACATGATATATATTTTGCAAGCAGACTCGGTAAGACTTAATAACTGATTGGATGTGAGAATAAAGAAAAGTAAAGAGTCCAAGTTGTTTCTAATTCTGTGAACATGGGTGGCTATAAGAACAGTGCTGTCCTCAAGAGAAATAGGGAAGTTATGCTACAACAAGCCCCAAATGGCTATATAACTTAAATATAAAAGGTAGCATAAAAAACAGATTAGTGGAATGGAATGAAGGAATCTAATGGAAAGAGGTACCTTTCAAATCCATGGTTAGGAGGAGAATTCTTATCAAAGCAGGGGCTATGATCATATAAGATAAAATGGGCAATTTCACTTACATAAAATTTAAAACCTTTTACACAAACAAAATCAATGTACCAAGACTAAGAAGGAAAACTATCAATTGGGAAACATCAATGAAAAATGAATGAAAAAAGCATTTTTAAAAACTCTATGTGACAAGCACTGTGCAAAGTACTGTAGGCAGAAAGAGAAAAAGTAAGTCTTTGCCCTCAAAAAGTTTATATTCTAATAAATTAAAAACAAATATAAAGAGTGGTAATTAAGGAAGGGAGTCTTAGAAAAAATCAGAGGGATAGTGAGTGGAGTCACAAAATAATTGATTAACACATCCTTTCCAGAAGCAGTGCTATTGATTTAAATATTTGGAAAAGAGGAGTAGAAAGGAAGGAGATTATACAGCGTAGTAGCCTAACTTGAAGATAAGCAGAGGAACAACATAGGTATGAGCTGAATTATAAATGATGAAAGTTCTCCAAACAAAAGCCAAGGGATCCAGGGCAGTTTTTTGGTGTGCTGGAAGGAAGCAAAGCCTGAACACAGAAGTATGGTCACAGATGGTTTATGTCTGCTAATTGTCTATTGGGTATTAATTTTAAAAAAAACACAACCAAGAGCCATTGCCCAATAGATGGTCAAAGGATATGGTTTTCAGGACTACCAGGGATCAATATATAAATTTATGAAAAAATATTCAAAATCATGAATAAGAAAAGGCTGTGTTTGGTAAGTTTCTAGGAAATGCACTTTGGAAGGGTGTACATTGGAAGAAATTCCTATTGCTTTGGTAAGAAAATGGAAATACAATTTGAAGTGATTATGCATAATTAGACAAAGCTCTATCTTTATTCCAGGCTAAAAAGAGGCTACTAAAATATAAATCTTGATAAAATGGTGTTTCTTGACAAACATAACATTCAGGACTTTAAATCATGTGCCATAATCAAAATTTTACCATAATCAAAATTGTGCATCTCGTGCTAATTGTGGTAATGATATATTGCTTATCCATTCCACAAATTAAATGCTTGATGACTCTTTTTCCTGCCTTTCACATCTGTTGATTCTTACAACTCTGCAAAAAGAAGCATTCTCACCTAATACACAAAGATTGATTACAAATGAGAGCACAAGCATAGAATAGGATGCTGGGTGACTATTAAGGAATATCAGTGAATCCCATGTCAATCAAACCTACAGTATGCAAATGAAGACATACAAAACAGATAAATTAGGGAACAATCCAGGCTTCAACTGGATTCACAATAGCAGCAAGCCTCCCATATTTATTGAAAATGTCATTTTATTAAAAAGTCATGGTTTGGTCAAAACTTTTCAGAAACGCAGCTAGATTGTGACTTACCTTTTGTCACTCCAAATCTCTGGATCATTTCAGCTTACTTATTTATAAAATGAGAGATTTGTACTAAATGATCTCTATGATTCCTTCTTACTCCAAAATTCTATTGACTTAGTACAAAGTCACTTGCATATATATCGGTTTTTTAAATGATTTTGCAATGAATAAAAATGTTTTTCAAGAATACATTTTCTTATATGAAGTTCATTTACTCCAACTGCAAAATGAGTCCACAGTATGAAATCCTTATCTTTACATAGGTGCAGTTTAATGGGGAAGAGAAAGTCCAGACACAAACATGTAAAGTGTAAGCATCAGTGGACAAAATATAAAAACATTATACATAATCAACTACAGATATGATGATTATAAAAATAATAATAATAACCTTACACAAATATAATTTTAAAGTTTACAAAGCTAAAGAGATATGGAAAAAATGTAAAGTCACTCAGCATAAATATATTTTTTTAACTTCTAGCAAAATGCCAAATTTTAATTTTAAGAGAAAAAAATAGTAAACTAGGGCTTATCCCACTCTACCACTTGCTAACTCTGTGACGTAGGGAAAGCTCAATTTAATTCAATTCAGTAAACATTTCTGTGCCAGGTACTGTGCTAAGCGCTAAGGATACAAAAAGAAGCAAAAGACAGCCCCTGCCTTCAAGGAGCTCACAATCTAAGGAGGTAGTCAACATGCAAACAATGATATACAAAGCAGCAAGAAAAATAGGAAATAATTAAAAGAGGGGGGTCACTGGAATTAAGGGAGGTTAGAGAAGTCACCCAACCTTTCAAGAGCCTCCATGTTTTAATCTGCAAAACATTACTGTAATCAAATTCAATTATCATAATTTCTTTGAACTATAGATAACATCTATTTGAAAAAAAACAACCTATTTTTTGAGATTAGGTCTTCCTCTCTCATGCTCAGGCTCAAAGTACCTTAAGACCCTAATACTCCCTATATGCCAATGACCAGCACTGAAGCTTTGCCCTGCTCAATTTCCAATCTGGGTCAGTTTGGCCCTCCTTAGGCAGCCTGATGCCCTGCCACTCCTGGGGACTCACCATGGTGGTGCTTGACTTTGCATGGATACATACTTACCCTGAACACTCAATTTACTTTAGCCCTACTACCATTCAGAACTCCATAACCCAAGCAATCCACCAAGCAGAGCGTCCCTGGTAGCAAAGATTGCAGATACGGACCATTATGCCCATCGTATTTGAAAAATCTAACTGCCATTCTGTTTCAAGATAATACAATTTAAAAAAAAAAAAGCAAACTTACAACGTCTTTCTGACCTTTAGTGTATCTTAGTACTCTGTGGAAAGTATCAAATTTTATCAAAATTAATTACTAAAGTTATCAACAAATTCAATTCAACTTGATGCAGTGGCAAGAAGGAGTGTCAGTTTGAGAATCAGAGGATTTGGGTTCAAATCCCAAGGACTTACATTTGTGATATTAGACAAATTCCTTGGCCTGTCTTCTGGGGCTCATTTTCCACATCTATAAAATAAGGAAGTTGGAGTAGATAATCTCTGTTCCACTTCTAAATATATGATCCTGTGATTTCAGTGGTTGAGGTGAATTATTCACTTCACCTCACTCTGCCATTGATACATGCATAGGCATTCAGTAAATGCTTACTGAAATTGAAGTGTTAAGGATTTAAGAAGAATCCTGGAATGAAACGATTCAGATTGGTAGTGCTTGAGAGGTCATCTAATCAAATCCCCCTCACTTTGTAGATAACTCTTTTACTGATTTGCCAATGTTTTTTTTTTTTTTTTTGCTGTTTGGCAATATTTAATGTTTCCATTATTTTTAAAATATTTTTATTTTATTATTTTAATATTTCAATGTTTTACAATTACATGTAAAAAAACTAAAAAAGGAAAAAAATAGTATACTTGAATCAGGATTCAGACTTCATCAATTCTTTCTGTGGAAGTAGATAGCATTTTTCCTCCTAAATCCTTTGGCTTTGTCTTGGATCTTTGTATTACTGAGAATAGCTGTCATTCACAGTTGATTGATATAAAATAATGCTATTACTGTGTACAGTGTTCTCCTGGTTCTGCTCATTTCACTCACATCAGTTCATGAAAGTCTCTCTAGGTTTTTCTGAAAGCATCCTACTCATCATTTCTTATAGTATAATAGTTTTCCATTGCATTCATATATCACAACTTGTTCAGTCACTTCCCAATTGATGGGCATCCCCACAATTTCCAGTCCTTTGCCACCACAAAAAGAGCTGTTATAAATACTTCTGTATATATGTCTTTTTCCTTTTTTTAAAATTTCTTGGGGATGCAATTCTAGGCATAGTATTGCTCAGTCTAAAAGTATATCCAGTTTCATAGTACTTTGGGCATAGTTCCAAATGGCTCTCCAGAATGGATGGATCTGTTCAGAACTTCACCAATAGTGCATTAGTGCCTGAATTTTCCCACATCTCCTCCAACATTTGTCCTTTTCCTTTTCTGTCATTAGCCAATCTGATAGGTGTGAGGTGGTACCTCATAGTTGTTTTATTTATATTTCTCTGTTCAATAGTGATTTAAAACATTTTTTTCTTATGAGTACAGATAGTTTTTATTTCTTTATCTGAAAAATGTGCTTGGTCAATTTTGAGTGTTGACTGCCTTAGAGGCATCAGAATCTGGAAACGGATAAATAGAATTTGTGCCAAAATGATGTTTTCTAAACTTATCACTGAAGCTGCTGGGAAGGAGAATCTGGAAAAGATTCTATCTTGAGAGCTACATGGAAGGACAAGATCAAATTGGAGTGCCAGGGGGCACACTTCTGATGTGAGATACCTTCTCCAACTCCTTCTGCCTACCAAGAGTCTTGGCTGACTGTTGCAAGATGGTCAAAATCAGAACTGAGGAAATAGAGAGAAAATAAAAGGTGCTAATGTGCATGTTGGTGAGATTTGAACTACCAAGGCTGTGTGGCACTGGCATTCTTCTTGCCACTACCACCAACCTAAGGAAATTACCTAAAATCCTCCTTATTCCCAACTGAACTCTCAACACTTGCTACCAGCCCCACCTATACCCTTTACATTTTTTTATATCCCCATGTGTCTATAAACAGAAGATCAGGGAGCTGTCTACAACTTTGTTCTGTGATTGATGTCAACATAGACAGAAATTTCCAAAGATATTTAAACCTTTAAAGACATTAGTAGTCATTCCTTAGCATGGTGCTTGACACATAGCAAGTGCTTAATAAATGCTTTTTCATTCATTCATTCACTCAATTAATCCTTTTTCTATCTGACAAAGTTGGAGAAGTCAATGAAGCTCCCCTTTGGATTTTCCATAAGAAGGACAGATGTACTATGATCATGGGCAGGTAGGTGGCATACTGGATAGATAAAGTTCTGGGCCTGGAGTCAAATCCAGCCACAGAAGCTTACTATGTGTGATCCTGGGCAAGTCACTTAACTGGGTTAAGCTATTTGCCTCAGTTTCCTCATCTGTAAAATAAGCTGGAGAAGGAAATGACAAATCACTCCAGTATCTCAGCAAAGAAAATCCCAAATGGGTCACCAAGAGTTGGATATGATTAAAATGACTAAAAAATATTAATAAATGAAGCCATAATCATATGCTCTAAATTAATATAAGGTACATGTGAATAAGTTAGTGCATAAATATAAAACATAACTTACAACCTACATATAAGTCCTTTCTTGAGGTAAACACAAGCTTGGAAAAGATAAGCCCCACATGTGATAGTGCTGGTGAATCACAGGAACATCCACTTAAACATGTGAGCTTATGGTAATGTTATCCCCTCCCCAAGGACTTTAATGAAACAATTCCTATTTATATGTGCTGAGCCTTTACATATAAATGTGGATACATAGACCCCAAAAGATTCAGTGACTTGTACAAAGTATGTACACTGATCACACACAGTGCCAGAATTTGAGCCCTTGTTCTCCAACTCCAAATGAAATACCTATTCAATGACAGTCTCATGTTTCTCCCATAACATGTTGCCTTTCCCAGAAAACCTTCAAGAAGGTAGTAAAGCATAAGTAGATTTATCTTCAAAATAGATGGAGACTGGTTTGGGGCAGAGAAACAAAAAAGGAAAACATTCCAGGTAGGAAGAACTGTGGAAACTAAGAGGCAGGAGGAGATAAGGCATGTTCAAAAGTCAGTAAGTAGAGAGAGCCCTAGACTAGGCATCAGGAGACCTGGGTCCTCATCTAGGTTCAACCACTAATGTTGTGTGACCATAAGTAAATCATTTTTTAATCTTTCTGTGCCTCAGTTTCTCCCTCTAGAAAATGAAAGACAACACAGCAATCTCTTTGGTCTCTTCCAGCAGGAGCAGATTGATTTGTTGTAGATTTTCCAAAATCCCACAGAAAGATGAGCTAGAGGGTAATGGCAGACACGAAGAGTGGGGTGAAAGGAATATCAACTGACCAAGGGTCAATTTCAGTAGAATCTAGATTCCCTGAGTTAAGATCTCTCCCTCCCCAAAACACCTGGGACTTATTTGCCTTTATTTGTTACATACCCACAATAAACTGTGAGCTCTGTAGCCTAAAGACTTTTTCACTTTTGTCTTTGTATCTCCTCAGTGCCTAAATTTTGCACCTAGCAAAACCGAATAGAAGCCAATTCTCCTTATCAGGGAAGAAATTAAGTAGGAACTGAGAAACCCAGGATGGGAGATTTGGAGCTAGAAGAGATGTTAGAAGTCATCTAGTCCAACCCTATCCTTTTACAGATGAGAAGACAGGCTCAGAAATGTTAAGAGACTCACCCAACATCAGACAAAGAAGAAGCCTCAGAAAGAGGCTCTGAACCAAGATAGTCTGACTCCAACTGCAGGGTTCTTTATGCTGAACCCTGCTGCCTGTCTATGCCTTCTCTACAGTGCTGCTCCTTTGGCTCGTGGCAGGAAGATGACCCTGAATTCTCAAAGGCTATGTCAGCAGGCTATAAACGATGTCATCTTAAAATTGAAAAGGCTTCAAGTAATACCATCGTGCTATAAGAAATGACAAAAGGGATGGTTACAGGGAAACCTGGGAATGCTTGTATGAACTAATTCAGAATGAAGTGAGAAGAACCAAGAGAACAATTTCATACAGTAACAACAACATTATGAAGGAAAAAAAAAAACAACAGCCTTGGAAAGACTGATCGATACAGTGACCAGCCAGAATTCCAAGGGAAAGCAACCTAGCAGAGAGACGATGGACTCAAGGCAGAGATAGACATATTTTTGGACATGGCCAATGTGAGGATTTGTTTTGCCTAATTATGCATATTGGTTTACAAGGTTTTCTCTTTTTCTTTTTTTAAACGGTGGGTAAATAGGGAGAAGAAAAGACATACCTTTTCATTGAGATAGAAAGAAAAGGTTTCAAGTACAGCCCAGTGATGGATTGTAAGGTGGTTGGTCTTCTGAGAACCAACCCAATTATGTTTGGAAAAACCCTTCAACAGAAAGCTGACCACTATATGAAAATTTTTTTCATCCACCACCACCCATGAAGACCATCTTTTAAAGTATAGATGGATTACTCTCAGCTAAAATAGAGGAAGCAAGCATCCCGGTGAAATATTAAATTATTAAAGCTTGAGAAACAATAGTCACTTCAAGGTACCAAGTAGAGTGACGTGATCAAAACAAATCAAGACTTTCCCATCCCAATAATGAATACAGTATGGAAATATACTAAGGATGCTGAAAGCGCTTGACTGTGTGATGAACAATTCAAGTAATGGAATGTGACCCAAGAGGATGAACCAGACTAAGCCTGGCCCTTCTGTGTCTGCTGATCACGGGCGCTCTCCAACTCAGCCTACAGTGGGAGCTGCAGCAGGGACGAGTTAACATTTTGTTAAAATGTATCCTTTTATTGAGAATTATCAGGTCTGTCGTATCCTGCAGGGTAACGTAGTAAAATTCTAATAATGTGCCTGAGTGCTTGGACCAGTTTAATTATAAATGTCTCAAGTGATCCGGCAGCATTGTTACATCGCTGGTCTTGGCTCTGTGCTTATCAAAAACAATTAGTTCTGATAGTCCACAGTCTCTGGCTGGGGTGGCACTTTCCAGATGACTACAATATTCTTCATCATTTTTCTCATCATCCCACAGGTGTCAGTCAATCTCTGAACCTAGAATAACCCATCCTTAGGAAAGAAACAGGAATTTATTAAGCACCTACCAGGCACCGGACTCTGTACTAGGTGCTTTTACAGATATCTCATTTGATCCTCCCAATAACTGTGGGAGGTAGGCACAATTATTTCCCCCTTTTATAGTTAAAGAAACCGAAGCAGACAGAAGTTAAGTGACTATCCTAGACTCTAACAGCCAGTATGTTATCTGAGGCTAGATTTGAACTCTGGCTTTTCTTACTCCAGGCTCAGAATTGTATCTGCTGAGCCACCTATCTGCCTCATATGCTGTATATATGAAGACAAATAGCATGCAGTGGTCAGGTATCTGCAAATGCATACAAAGCAATAGGGACTGGGGGTGGGGTGCCAGTAGCTTGGGGAATCAGGAAAGGAAGGCTTCATGTGGAATGTGGCACCTTGAGCTGAGCTTTGTAGGGATTTTAAGAGGAGAGAGAAAGGAGGGATCATGTTACATGTGTGGGAAGTAGGTTGTCTGCAAAGAAACATCAATAGAAGATAGATTATCATGCAGCACTAGTCTGGCTGGACTATATGGTTCATGGAGATATAATAAGACTGAGAATGTAGATGTGATGTTTTAAATGTCCAAGAGAGGTATTTGCACGGGATCCTAGAGATAATAAGGAGCCGCTGGAGTTTACTGACATGGGGGTGGGGGAGAAAAGGGTGATTGCTCAGAGTTATAATTCAGGAAAACCATGTTGATAACTGTGGAGGATGAATTGAAGAGGAAAGAAATCTGAAACAGGAAAACCAAATAGATGACTATTACAATAGTACAGGCAGCTCACTGGTATAATCCATGGCTGTCAAATTTAAATCAATCTAGAAAAGAAAAATATATATTAATTTAAGCACTGACTATGATCTATGTAAAGCTCTTACTTTCATTAAAATAATTGAGAAGTATATTAAAGAGAATTTTAAATTATTTTTCTCCTGTAGAGTCATCTTTTTCAATATACTTCCACAGTATATTGAAGCAACAGGACAGTATGGTAGGGATTAAATTACTAAATGTTAGCATGCTGGTCATTTCCCTCAATCATTGAAGTTTCTCCTTGAGATCAAGCATATATTTTGCAAAAGTATAAAGGATGATGGAAATCTGGCTCAATATTTTGCTCCCTACATAAAGTCAAAAATCTCTAGTTAGGAATCTGGAGTATACTCTTTATCTCCACTTACATGGGCTAACATGAATATATGTTTCCAAACAGTTCTATTATATATATACATATATATATATATATATATATATATATATATATATATATATATATATATCTTGTTTGTATATAGTTGTTAGTATGTAATCTCCCCCATTAGACTATCTACTGTTGAAGGCATACTTGGCTTTTCTTTGCACTTATCACAGTGCCTGGCACATCACAGGGCCTTAATAACGTGTTGACCTGTTTTAACTTGACTTTCCTTCCTATCTATAATGAGAATAAAAACACTTTCTCCAAGTTATACTCATGAGGTCCCATTGACAAAGTGTAATCATGCTATTTTAAATCATTGAGTGAAAACATCCACCTATCTCAGAAAGCTCCATCTCCTTTCAAGAATTATATCACAGGCACAATGCCCCTAGTAGGCATTCAATAGTTTATTATTGATAATGATGGTAATAGCGCTGGTAACCACCCAAGGATTTTGGAACACAGTGAGGAATACTTCAACCAAATGATTAAGAAGTTTAAATGTAAAGAGAGAGATTTGTATTCAAAAAAAGTGTCCTAACTGTGTGTGTGTCTCTGTGTGTCTCTGCGTGTATCTCTGTGTGTCTGTGTCTGTGTGTGTGTGTCTGTGTGTGTGTGTGTGTGAAAGAGATAGTCATCCCTCGATATTCGTGGAGGTTGGGGGCATAGGACCCCCACCAATGTGAAAAACCATGAATAATTCTAGTCCCCACCCCAAACCTTTACTTTTAATAATTATGATCATATTTATTTAATACATAAAACAAGTACAATAACACAATACACCCATAAAAAAGTTTCAGATTCTACATGAGTGAGATTAATTTCTTACATACTATGATGAGTCTTTCAGTCACAGGTGTAGCTGCAGCAACTGCTTCACAGATTTTCTTCTCCTAAGAAAAGCACAAGATACCCCAGTCACTGTGTGAGAAAATCATGTGACAGTCTGGATAGTAGAGACAAAATAGCCCATTGTACTTTTGGCGCACTGAAACTTTTAACAAAATTAAACTGTTTATATTAAATTTATGTATGTATACTTATGTCAGTCAGTGAGAAAATACATTAGTAAAATATAGTATTTATGTGTTTGACAGTAAATTTTTTAGTTTTCTTTACATAAGCACATCATCTGTGATTTTCCCCAATACACTGCAAATCTTCAAAAATTCTCATCTAATTATCAATAGCCAGCCCACAAATAACCAAAACCATGAATGTGAAACCGATGAATGCTGAGGGATGACTGTTTAAGTGTGTATATGGAGAGACAGAGACACAGACAGAGAGAAGTAGTATGAAACAAAAATAGAAATAAGGGCCACTAAACCAAACATCAGGAACCCTGAGGGCATCATTTTTGATTTAGTTTTTAAATGGAGTATTTTCTACACTTTATTGTATTTTTATTTATTTTGTTAAATATTTCTCAAGAACATTTTAATGTGGTTTAATCCTCAAGAAACTTTGCTAGCACCAGAGGCCTATGGAACTTGTTTTAGACCAAAAGTTCTTAACCCTTTTTGTGTGAAAATCATTGCCCTTTAGCAATCCAGTGAAGTCTATGGACCCCCTTCTCAGAATAAAAATTTGAAGTGGGTAAAATAAAACTCAAGATGAATTTGAATGAATGAAAACTCAATTTGAAATGCAAATTGTCAAAACACTGTAGTGGGGAAGAGGGTTCACTGATGCCAAATTAAGAAGCCTGTTTTAGACAGCGTCCATTTACACTTTCAGGTTCCATACTCCACCTAGCATTCACCAAATTGTTTATTTCTGAGCTTGAACACCATACTTGTATCAATAAGGACCCATCTACCCAAGGTAGATGCCTTTTTGTTTTCTTTACAAACATATAATATAATTTTGGTTCCACCCCATTCAACTCTGATTAGATCATGTCAATTATCTCCACTGAGTTGGGCAAGCCCTTATGTTGCCTACAGTTAGGAACAGTACAATGTTTCATCTCTGTAGAGACATTCCTCAGTGCTATGAAGTAATTGAAGTAAGATTTATGATTTTTGCTGACTAATATTGTTTGAAACTATATAAAAAGCCTCCACTTATTGTCCCCAACATTGAGTCACCTCAGCGTAGATGCTCAGTTCCAAGAGGTGCCTGCCAAGTTCCCAGTGAATGCTGAGATGACATCTTGTGTCATTACGTATCCCAGAGTCCAGAGATCCTATTACTGGAGTATGACTGAGATGCTCTACGTGCATACCCTGGTGAACAGCTAACTTAATGAAACTAATCAACCTAACCTCTAACCTAAGGAACAGCTTGAGCTGATAACTCCCAGTGATGATTGTGGTGGTACCTCCCTTAGCTCAAACAGCTATACCTGAGGAACATCAGCCCCATGGTTATGCTGGAACTTAGACACCAAAGACATAGACCAGAAAATGTCCAGGAGGATTGGCAGACCCAAAGAGCAGATCAGGACTTTGAGCAAAGGCCTGGTTTCAAAACATAGAACAAAAGATGAGGAAGGGACATAGGAATAACATTAGTGTGAAGGTTGATCTGAAGCACACACATGTGTGTATGTGTGTGAAGTTTTGCCTGAAATATGAAGAATATTAATTGTTGAGTTATTTCAGGTACATCCAACTTTTCATGACCCCATTTGGGGTTTTCTTGGCAGAGATATTGGAATGGTCATCCATTTCCTTCTCAGTTCATTTTACAGATGAGGAACTGAGGCAAACAGGGTTACCTGACTGGTCCTGTGTCACCCAGCTAGTGTCTGAAGCCAGATTGGAACTCAGGTTCTCCTAACTCCAGGCCCACAGGTCTATCCATTCTACCACCTAACTGCTCCAGATTATAGAAGGGGGAAATGGGATAAAGTGAAGAGTTTCAATAACCAAAGATACAAACCAGTCATGAAGTCTAGGATACTCAGACAAACAGATGACACAAAGATATAGATCAGCAAGAATTCAATTAGCAGATAATCAGCAGAGTTCCAATAAGATAAGGAATTGGCAAGGGGCAATTAAGGACCTGAGTTTTCTCATCTGTACTAGACATTTACTAAAGTTAAATTTAAAATAAAAATATTTACTCTGTTTCCAAAATCTTATAATCCAGCAGCAAATATTGGTATTCATTCACAGGGAGAAAGGCTACAAAGTAAGGAAATCAAATCCTTTGCTCTCAAAGAAGATCAACGATGTCAGATGGGTGATGTCTTGATTTGCAAGTAAATTGGATTTAAGTGAGGCAGAACTGTGTGAAGTCATCAGTCTCACCATCTCCTCCTGGGTCATTGGAGTCCAGTGGCAAGATATAGATCAGGACAACTGGAGATGTGCCTGGATGTAGTGGGAGACCTTGGCCTTTTTAAGCTAAAGTCTTTAATAGGTCTATTTGTCTGAGGTAACACCCATTCAACAATTCAACAATTTAAATCTTAAGTAAGAAATGAGGCAAAAGATGGCCTACACTGCCCACTAAAAATAAAAAAAATCAGCCTAAGAGGAGAAGGCCCTCAGGGTTTCTGCCTGGAACTGAAGCAATTGCTATTTGAGCCATCAAAACCCAACGTGCTAGTGAGACTTGGGCTAGGACCTATTGTTAGCTAGCCAATGAGAGCCAGAATGATTTGGGTTTAAAGGAATAGTGAAGTAGCTCCATTTGAATTCCAATGGGCTTTATCAATCCCTAGTTTTCCAGAGTGGAAGGGAAAGTAGGGAACCCGAGACTCTAGCAAGAACCCTAGACTGAAAACACAAGATCACACAGTGACTCCGTACTGAGCTGCTCTCCTTTGACTCCTGACAGGACTGATCCCAGAGTCAAGGGAGGGACTGAATCTACCCCATCTGGGAAAGTTAGAGGGCTCCAGGGGCAAAAAAATCAAGTAGGTAAAAATCAAGTAGGTAATTAATATGTGCTGACAAGTCTACAGCAGAGTCAGGGCTGACTTCTCTTGCCTTTTGTAACAAAGAAATTCAATTGAATAAGCATTTTTAAGTGCCTACTGTTTACCAAACATGGAAAAACGCAAAGAGAATACTGGAAATGGTAAGGTTTCCTGTAATCAGAATCATTGCTCAAGCATTTATAGAGATGTTAGCAGCAAAGGGGAGGGGAGAAGACAGGCAGAGATCAAACCCTGAACCCCAAAAGCATTGAGGTCTCCTTCAAGCAGGTACCTATTCCAGAAGAAACTGGGAAGATACCTGGAAAGAAATGGGTGAGCAGGTAATCTTTAAATTGCAATGGGATGGCCAAGCTGGGTTAATTGAGCTTATTCTAGTTCAAAGGTTGACCACTGGAAAAGCCAGCACAAGTCCCAGACCTTCAATGGATGAAAGACTGCTATGGACTTATCTTTATGACTACTGCTTTACCTCAGTCTCCCTCCAGGAATTGTTCCAATGTTACCCTGCTCACCCTAGGCCTCATAGCTACCTAGTAGTCTTCTTGGGTTCTAAATCATAGGTGTTCAGTCTCTGTTTTCTATTCCTGTGGCCTCTCAGAACCAATCCAATCTCCCTGACAACAGGCTTGCTTCATCCCTTTGTAGTTAAGCCTTCATGAACCTGACCATTGTCTCCCTTAGTCAGTACATCTGGCTCTAAACACAACAATGATCTACCAAAAACACTGTTAACCAAAAATATCTGGGTTTCAAAGATGTAACTGTGAGGAAAGCCTTGAGGGAACAAAGAGTGAGCTCATTTTCATGGGTAGGGTGTGGGCTGCTCATGATTTTCTGTTTGGAAGACAATTTCTTAATGATTCTAAAATTAAATTGGTAAAAGTTAGTTAATGTAGATTTATAGAACTTGTAAATTTAAACTAATTCTTTAACCACAAGAATGAGCCCAACAGAGGTCTTGAGACATTTTTTTACCCGATCAGTGATAAAGGTCAGAGTACTATAAACATTTGGGTCTTCGGGTATTTCTGAGGTCCCTGCCTGATGAAAGGCTGAGTGTGCTCATGTAGCAGTGGCTCTATTCCAACAATGAGAGTAGCATTTGGAATTGTTCCATCCCAGTGGAATAATTACAATACTGGGTCACACAACCACACTGAGCGTATTAGATCATCTTTTTTTTTTTTAAGATATTTTAACCTCAATAAGATGGTAACTTGGTATGATGGATAAAGTCCTAGACTTGGAATCAGGAAGATCTGGGTTCAAATTTGACCACTGACATTAATTCTGCCAGGTAAGCCAACTAAATTCTAAGCTGTGGGCAAGTCCCAAGGCTTAGCTGTTAAATGATATATTAGATAAGGTAGAAGGAGTTCCCAAAGTAAAGAAATCTTTCAAATAGTGCTCTTTCTTGTTTGTCCTTCCTTCTCAAAGAGGACCTTGACATCAGGGAGGTGATGCCATGACATGCAAATGAATTGTATTTAAGTAAAGGAGGGATGTGCAAAATCACCAGCCTCACTTTCTCCTCTGGAGCCATCTGAGTCCAATGGCCAGATACGGATCAGGATGACAGGAGATGGCCCTGGATGCAATGGGAGACCTTGACCTTTTTAAGGTAAGGTCTTGAACAGGTGTCAGTATGACTGAGGCAATGCCCTTTCAGTGATTAATTCTAGGGAAGAAATGAAGCAGAGAATGTTTTTTTTAACCTAGTCCAAAAGAAAAATCAATCTGGGAGAGAAAGACCCTTAGGGTTCCTGTCCAAAACAGAAAAATTGCTATTTATATTCACTCTGAGCCAATTAGGGCCCAAACAATGATCAAGTGAGAATTGGCCTGGGATCTACTGTTGGCCAATCAATGAAAACCATGAGTGCTGCAGCACACAAATGCCAACTAGTTCTAACAGAGCAATGTAAAGATAAAGGCCAAGTTATCCAGTAAATTTAGAGCAGGCCAAGTTAATTCCCCCTCTTAGGATCCTTTAACTCTTTTTAAAGCCCAAATCAAGAGATACTACAACATAAAGACTTTTTTTATCTTCCTCCCACATTGTTATTTCCCAATGCCCTCCAAATGACTTTGTATTTACTTTGTATATATTATTCCTTTACTCAACTCTATAGCTGTTTCCCCTCGCTAGAATATAAGCTCCTTGAGGACAGGGATTTTTGTTTGTTAGCTTTTCTGTTTTAGTTTTTTAATACAAAACCATTTTTATTAGCTTCAATTATTTAGGAAGAGAACTTGTGTCACTGTCAGGAAATCTTACCTCTGACATATATCTGTGATATGGCCTTGGGCAAAAAACGTAACCTCTCAGTACTGTGGGCCAAACTGGGCCTGCTATCTGTTTTGGTATAGCCAGGAAACTAAGAATGCTTTTTACTTTTTTAAATACTTATTTTTTAAAAATGTAAAAACCTTTCTTTGCAAAAATAGGCAGCACACTGGCAACAGTGCCAACCATTGCTCTGGACAAATCTCTAAGACTATAAATTACAAAGAAGGAGTCAACCTGCACCGTGGAGAGAATTTTCTCACCTGGGAGTTCCCTATACCAGTAAAATCACAGGTTCAGTCCCTATCAATCCCTATTTCTGGAGGGTCCCAGTTCATTAGAGAATTGAGTCACTCTCTGCCTCCCTTCAATTATGTACACATTATCTAAGATGAGAAATGTCAGAATATTGTATCATTCTGGTGTCAAATGTGGCATTCCATGAGCTGGGGTCGCGCTGACACCCTCTGTCTTAGCCCTAGGCTCTGGGTGCCTCCTCAATGAATGTAACACCTTCTCTCATAATTATGTACTTACAAGTACTCTGTGCTTAAGCCAAACTGGACTACTTTCTGTCCCCCAAGCTCACCCAGTCATTTCCAGACTATGCCTTTTTAATCGTGATTCCTACAATACCCTACCTATTGAAATTTTACCTGTCCTTTGAAGCCCAACTCATATGTCATTTCCTCATTTTGTTTTATTTATATTTTATGCACTGATCATATAATATTCTATATTTTATTCAACTACATAGGTAGTTGAATAAAGTTTTACCCCTCTTAGATTGTAACTTCTAGGGAACTATATCTTATCTAAATGCATTTTTCACCCTTACCCCACCGTCAACCATAGTGCTAGGCACACAGGAGGGCTTCAATAAATATTCATTGAATTTACTTGGTTTTATATTATTATGATTTCCAAATCTACCTGTCTTTTAATCCAGGTAACTGGATTTAATCAGTGTAACTCTAGAAAAAAAATTTTTCATAATTACTCCTCAGAAGTTCCCTCTTAGTAGTTTTAAAATTACATGATTCAGTGGGAAGATACCAGTATAGATCTTTTTTCTCCATTCTTTGAGGAAAATAAGGCTTTGATAGGGATGCCAACTAGGACATAGCTGGGGTAATTACTTGTCCCGGATAGAATTTACTGTTCAATTCTCTGCATTAGACCAAGGCACCAAGTCATTCCTAGCAAACTACAGCTAGGTCTAACTCTGCAAAACAACATGAAGGGCTATCCCATTATCCAATGTATTTGGATGAGTCTAGGTTAACCAATTCTATTCATAATAATATGATCCATATAAACTCTACATCAAAGGCCATATACATTAACTGGAAGGACTAGAAAGGGGGTGCTGCCACATTATCCAATGAATTTAGAAGAGTCTAGGTTAACAAGTGCTAGTCCTAACACCATGATAAATTTTAAAAATCTGTAAGAATGGTGTGAACAAGGGTTTTAAAAAGGCAGGAGTTGGGGCTTCACCTTTATGCAATGAATTTGAAAGAGTCTATATAAATGAATCCTATTTCTAACACCATAAGAAACAAAAAATCTATAAGAACAGTGTGAACAAGGGTTTAAAAAGACAGGAGGTGGAGTTTCTGCTTTATCCAATGAATGTAGAAGAGTATTTCAAGAGTATTTCATTATGGCCTACAGGTCACCTCCTGTTTTTATATAGCTGAGAGCTAAGAAGAATTTTGACATTTTAAAATAAAGTTATATTTTTAAAAGTGAAAATGAAAAAAATCATTCTTAGCTCATGGACCATACAAATAACAGGTGGTGGGCCAGATTTGGCCCATCAGCCATAATTTATTAGTTCTTGGTCTAGGTTAGCAAATGTAGCATCATGATAGGTATAACATCTAGAAAAATAATGTGAACAACATAAATGCTAACAAGAGGAGTTAAAAAAAAGTAACATGGATGGTGGGGAGGGGTTAGAGGGAACAACTAGATGGCCAGTGGATAGAGCACCAGCCTTAGTATCAGAAAGATATGAGTTCAAATCTGGCTTCAGACACTTAAAAGTCAAGTGACCTTGGGCAAGTCAACTGTGATTGCCTCCAAAAAATAAAATAAAATAACGTCAATAAATTCACAAATGAAGGATGGTAGGCTTGGTGAAAAAAAGATCTGGCCATTTTAGTAGATGATGAGTCCATGAAGTTATGCTAATGTGTTTATACCAGGCTGCATTGAAAACTGTTTTACATCCAGCTGAAGCCACTGGGAGTCCCTCTCCACTCTATCTTGGTCAAACTATATCTAGAATATTGTGTACAGGTCTGGATGCCACAGTTTAGAAAAAGCATTAATAAAAGAAGTCTGTTCTGAAGGTGGTAGGTGGGATAGTGAAGGAATTAGAGAACTGAAGGAGCTGAGAGTGGCTATCCTGGAAAAGAAACTATTTCAGGCAGACTCATAAGCTATCTTCAAGCATTAGAAAGTTTTCCTTTCATTGGAATAGGAATTAGATTAACCTACTTAGTCACAGAGGGTAGAACCAAAAGCCATGAGGGGTAAATGTCAAAGAAGCAAATTTCTGCTCAATATAAGAAAATAATTTGTACTAATTAGCAATGTCTAAAAATGGAATGGGTTTCATTGCAATGGAGTGGGCTTCCCTTCACTGGAGACCTTCAACAAAAGCTTAGATGACCACTCATTGAGAATACTGCATAGGGTTTTTCACATAGGATTAAAATTGATGGCCTCTAAGGTCCCTTCCAACTCAGCAGACTGTGCCCTACAGTGTTCCTAAAAAGAACAAAAAAAATCCATGTCATGAGGTATTTCCACAGCTTTGTGAGGAGAGCCCAAATTAATTAGAAGAAATGAGGGAAGCGGACTGCTCCCAAATGCACAGAATTGTAATGACAGACAAGAACATAAGGACTTATGTTGGGATACTACTGATACTTTAGCCCCTAAAGCTATCAGCTGGCAAGCCTGATTCTAAATAATATTTCTTTCCTCAAAGTAGGTCATCACTACTATTAACCCAGGCTTTTTATTATTATTATTTTACCCTTACTGCCTACAACAGAGTCCCACAAAACTCCTGATCTGGTCCTTTTTTTATTTCTTCCTTCTCACTACCGGATGACCATTTGCAATTTTCCAGGCTGCCTTGAAGTTGTTTTAGCTACAAAACTTGCACCCAGTCTTTTAAAACTAAGGTTACATTCAGCTTGGGCCTGAGCTCGGAAGATTTTGACAAGTTAGTTGTCCTGGCTTGAACCCCTATCTCTGCAAATACAAGGTCTATTGGAAAACTGGAGATTGTCACTTTCTTCCCCAGGGCAATCAACTGTACAATCACAAGAAATGCTTCCTATTACCATTACTGTACCTCTCAAGACAGTCACCACAGAAATGCATGGGGGAAAAATGAACTTTGCAAGAAGCATCTGGATTTAGAGTTGGGTCTTCGGAAGCACAGGATTGCTGAGTTACTCATTTGTCTGAAGTGCTTCGATATGAAAAGAAACATAACATATTAGCATTATCAGCAAAAGCAGCTTAGCTAACTCCATTTTCATACTCCTCAACCTACCTTCATTTGAAAATGAAAATAAAGTCATATCCCTTCTATTTTTTTTTAAAAAGACCTTGAAGTTTGGGTTAAAGGGGAAAATGTTTATTTGTCTGCCCTTCATAGAGGTATCAGGAAAGAAAGTTGGTTTGGATTTTTTTTATTTTAGTTTTTTATTTTAGTTTATTAATAGCATTCTTTACCTGAACTTTGTATATTTTCTTTCAAACTTGCCAGTTTGCTCTTGTAGCCAGGCTTGTCAGTTTCCAGCACTAATGGGTTGTGATGCGGTGTCAGGGGAAGTCAACAATCAATGTTGGGGGCTGGGGGTGAGAGGGCCGATCGCTGCTGACATAGCCAAGGATGGAAATATAACAGCCTCAGTTTGTGGGGAAAGAGAAAAGAAATTGTGCTGGGTTTTGCTTTTTAAGATTTAGTATAGATTTTTTTATCCTTTGATGGCTGGACTGGCCCCCTCCCCTGCCCTTCTCCCTTCAAACTGGCTATCGAAAAAGGTACATTGCTGGTTTTTAAATAACCACTTGATAGTGCAGTTGGGGTTGTAATTCACCTCTGTGGTTTACGACTCCTTCTCGCAAGAAAATGTGAGGGAGATAGGGAAATGTATGCTAAAACAGAGGGACGAGAGGAAAATGTCCTTAAATGACAGGGCCTGCCTGCTGAAGAGGCCCTTTTAGGAAAAACTCATTTAGGCCCCAGTGTTGTGTGACACAAGAATGCCGATACAGTAAAACTCATTGGGATGATGTTAATGTAAAACCATCACTGCCTAGCAGCATTTTACATGTGGGACCAAAATTTTCATTTAAAATGTCTTCAATAATAACATAGTAGAACCCCATTATAATAACCCAGCAACAGAACAAGGATCATAGTTGTTTTATAGGTTTCCTATTATTACAGTGAGATGTTCTATGGAAAACCCAATGAACATGATTTGATCCATAATAATTAATAATATTTATATTATGCTGAAAAGTTTGCCAGGTATTATCTATTTCATTTCATATCCTTACAACAACCCTGATAGGTAATACAGGTATTATAACCCCATTTTTCAGATAAGAAAACATGTCCATGGTTGCACAGTTGATGTGTGATTGAAGCATGTCTTTCTAACCCTAAGCCTAGGGGCAGCTAGGTTGTGCCATAATGCATAGAACACCAGGTTCAAATCTAGCCTCAAACACGTATTAGTTGTGTAACCCTAGGCAAGTCCTTTAACTCTGTTTGCCTCCGTTTCCTCATCTTTAAATTTAGCTGGAGAAGGAAATGGCAAACTACCCCAGAATCTTTGCCAAGAAAACCCCAAATGGGGTCACAAAGAATTAGACACAACTGAGCAACAACAAATATATCCAGTGTTGATACATAGTATGTTCTGAGCCAGAGGTTCTCAAATTTTTTGATCTCAGGATTAATTTCCAGTCTTGAAAATTATTGAAGACTTTCTCTCCCAAAAAAGGTTTTGTTTATACGGGTTCTACTATCAATATTTGCCACACAGTAACTAAAATATTTTAGTATTATTTTGAAAATAGTTTTGACTTCATGGACCTCCTGAAACGGTCTCAAGGGACTTCTCTGAAGGAACTCTAAGCTGAAAGGCAAAGTCTCTTGGTCTCTAATTACCCCCTAGGTAAGTCCCTTATACCATAATTTTCAGATAAAGTATAGCTCTACTTGGATGTTGAGAGCTTCTACATCAAGAGAAATCATGAACCCAGACCAAAAACAAAACAAAACCATAAGCCATAGCAGAGTAATAATAATAAATGTTAATAATAGTTTACATTTAGATAGCACCTCCTGTGTGCCAGACACCGTGCTAATCACTTCCTAGAAATGTTACCTCATTTGCTCCTCAGCAACCCTGGGAGGTAGGTACTATTACTATCCCCATTTTTAAAGATGATGAAATGTAGGCAAATAAAGATTTAGAGACTTGCTCAAGGTCACATAACCAGTGTCAGAGGTCAGATTTGAACTCAGATCTTCCTGACTTCAGGCCCAGCACTTTTTCCGTTGCATCACCTAACTGCCCCCCAAAAGGAAACACTTTATTTTTCTTTTTTATAGATAATATGTCTAAATGTGATATCCAAAGACCTGGAAAAGACTTGCATGAACTGATGCAAAGTGAAGTAAGCAGAACCAGGAGAACATTGTACATAGTAACAACAACATTGTGCAATGATCAACTATAAATGATTTAGCTAGTCTCAGCCCTACAATGATCCAAGACAATTCCACAGGTCTCAGGATGAAAAACACTATTTACATCCAGAGAAAACTGATGGAGTCTTAATGCAGATCGAAGCGTTCTATTTTCACTTGATTTTTTTTCTTGATTTTTTTTTTCTTTTGGTGTTTCCTTTTTCACAAAATGACTGACATGGAAATATGTATCATGTAATTACACATATATAACCAATATAAAATTGCTTACCATTTTGGGAAGAGAGGGAGGTGAGGAAGGAAGGGAGAAAATTCGATACTCAAAATTTTTTTAAATGAATGTTAAAATTTGTCTTTATATGAAATTGAAAAAAATAAAATACTATTTTAAAAATGAAAGAAAATGTGTGATTGCCAAACATGAGTAGAATAGGTTTATATTCTAGCATCAGAGATAAGTTGCTAAAAAGCCACACAAAATTCAACATTTTGCATGCATAAGGGGAATTCATTCTTTAAAGGAAGCCACCTTTGTAAAATGAAGAATCCTTTTGTAAATTCAATAATCACCCCATCATTCACTGCATTATTCCAGATTTTAATATCCCAAACTTACTTAAAGGTGGTTACATCTGCAATAGGAAGGGGAAAAGAATCTACAATCTGTGATTTCAGTGGCATGGGGAATTACCAGATGAGAATATTCTCTACCAGTGCAGGTCGGCACCTTCTCTATAACATAGAGTCCTGAAGTTGCCTAGAAAACTAAGAAATCAGTGGTTTTCCCAGGGTCATGCAGCTGGTATATTTCCGAGACAGAACTTAAACTCTTGTTTCAAGGATAGCTCTGTAGACACTAAGTTACTTACAATGACTGTTTTGAAGAGAGAAAAACAGCTTCATTGAGAGCATAGTCTTCATCTCCTTCCTTCCTTCTTAATCTGGGCATCCTCCAAGATGCCATCCTTGACCCTCTTCTGTTCTCCCCTAGTAATCTCATTCAATTCCACAATTTCAACCATCATCTTTAGGCAGATGACTCCCAAATCAGTATCTCTAGTTTTGAACTCCCTAACAAATTCCATATTCAAGACTCAAATCAAAATGTCTTAATAGTATCTCAAAATCAACATATAAATCCTCAGTTCACTATTCTCCCCCTACACCTGTTCCTCCTTATTTCACTAGCTGTCTGAGACATCACCATGTTTGCAACTTTAGGGTAAAAGCTCACCCTTCCCTCCCATTTACCTCTCATTGCCAATTAGTCACTAAGTAACCATTCTATCTCCAATATCTCATATCTATCCCCTCCTCTCTATTCCCACTATCACCAGGTTACTACCTACCTGGACTGTTACAATAGTCTCTTTAATATGTGTTCTTAGTTTCATTCTTTTCCCCCAATAAACCATCTTTCTTGTTGTTGCCAGAAAAATATTTCTTACATACACAGAGATGGGTAACCACTCCTGCCCTGCAATTCTCTTGTGACTCTCTATTGCTTACCAAGTCAATATCAAACTCCTGTCTCTGGCATTCAAGGTCCTCTGCAATCTGGTACCCCCTCACTTTTGCAACTTCATTTCATATTACTCCCATGTACATACTCTATGCTCTGCCAAACCCAACTACTCTGCCTCCTTAGGCTCACACTATACTCTGATTCCTTTATGCACTTGCTCAGGCTGTACCCTATGTGTGCAATGCCTTTCCTCCCTCCTCTTTTCCTGTTAAATTCCTAGATGTTTCTAAAATGCACCCTCAGTCAGTATGGTTCTATAAAATGGTTTTGTATTTATAGTTCATATTCCCTCTATGATCACACATACCATTTTGTTTTGTCACTTTCTAATCATATAATATCAAGTATTCTGGCTATATTTGTCTCATTCTATTTCTAGACTGGAAGTTGCTTGGTAGGTAACAATCATATCATAGATAAACTCTGTATTTCCACCAGTGCTTACAATGGTTCTCTACATGCAAGAGATGTATAATAAATATTTGTTGTGTTATAGTACATTGCATTCTGAAAAGGTTTCATAGCACGTCAAGGACAGATATGGAAATCACAGCAAGTATTTCTGCCACTGTTTCTCTACTGAAACACTGAGTAATTCAGGTCAACTCCAATTACAACAAAGTTCAATAGGGGTGTCTATATCGAACATTGCTCAAAATAAAAGGCCCATCTCCTAGGGCTTAATAATTCTTGCATTACATTTTCATTAAAGAGAATTCATACTAATGTGATTTGACCTCATTTGCTCTCTATCTTAAAAATCCAACAAGACAAGTGGATGTAAGTGTAGTACACAAAGTCACAATGTGTCAAAACATAATAAAGTTCAATGCTGTTCATTCTACCGTTATTTCAGATACATGTTTGTTGAATGTTATTCAATGGAATAGAGAACCATCTATACTCCCTAGCACTGAATAACAGTGGTGCTGTTTATGTCAGACCTGAGGTTTGATTAGCACTAGCATGAGCTCTTCTAGGAAACCAGGGTGCCAGGCAGGCAGGGGCTTGCTTGTAAAGAACAAAGGAGTGGGCCAGTTTCTAGAGCTGGGATACAAGGCTGGCTTGATGCTGAGCCGCCTGACCTCGGGAGCTAAAGTTTCTTAGATTTCCCAAAGGACAGACTGCCCTAGAGACTGAGGTGGAGGGAAACCTGTAAGTGGAAGCTGAGTGACTCCATTTATAAAGACCAAAGGGATGAAGCGTAGTGTCAAAAACAATTATTAGGTACTTTACCCTCATATGTCATGGTTACACGATGCATTTTCTAAGTCCTGATGATTCTTCCTTTGTAATTTCTCTTGATTTTTCCTTTCCACCTCAGTTCAGGTCTCTTTGCCTTAACTATTCTAACACTCCTAACTGGTCTCCCTCCTTGTAATCTCTTTACACACCTTCCCCTCCCCTCGGATCTATCCTTCTCACAGCTGACACAGTTTAACCTTCCAATGGCAGCATTTCCTTCAGCTCACTCTCTTACTCAAAAGGCTCCCCGTTGCCTGTTAAAGTGCAAACTCCTAGTCCTTGTATTTAAGGTTCTACATAATTAGACTGCAGCCTGCCTATGCAGTTATAGCTTACATTAATCCCCTACACTGAAGGAACGCTGGACTGATGGGTATGTCACACAAGCTTCCCCATGGCCACGTTTTTATTCATACTGCTCTCTCTACCTAGAAGCTCCCAGTCCCACCCCACCCCCACCTCTTCCATGAAGCCTTCTGAGATCATACCAGTTAAAAGTCATTTCTTCCTCCTCTGAACCTCTAGAGAATTTCATTTATACCATTTTGGGGGCACATTACGTATTATATGTTTTCTATTAGGGTGGAAGTTCCTCAATCAATCAATATTGGTTAAGGGCCTACTATGCTCCAGACACTGTTCTAGGGGGCTGGGTATATAACACAATGACTGACATGATCACTAGGAACTTACAATCTAACAAGAGACATGTGTCACAAAGTCACCAGAGTTGACTGAATGGTGTAGTGATATGATCAGACTTGTACTTTGGGAAGTTTAATTTGACTTCTGAGTGAAGGATGGTCTGGACTGGAGAGAGACTTGAGGTAAGCAGTCCCACCAGTAGGCTATTAGAATAGTCCAGATGAGGTGATGAGGGCTTGCACCAAGATGGTGACAGTGTCAGAGGAGAGAAGGGGGAGTATATGTTAGATGTCAAGGTAGAAACAAAAGATGGTACTTCAACTGCGTCTCAAAGAAAGAGGTATTGTATGAAGTGGAAATATAGAGGGAGTGCATTGCAGGCATGGAAAACATAACATAGCTTGTTCTGTGTATAAATCACAGCATCAGTACCTTTCTGTTGGTGGTATTCAACAAAATTGTGTTGAATGAATATGTAAACTGACATGACTGATAATATAATCATCCACCTCTGCCTCTTACAACTAACCTCCATCAAGCCTCAGTTCAAGTCTTTCCTATAGGAAAACTCTCCTTGACCACTCGCCACACCCCACCATTCCAAAGACAGTGGTGTCCTCTCCCTTCTCAAAATAACCTGTGCATAAGCTTATGTGCTTACACATTGTTCTCCCTTCTCATTTCTCAAGAATGTAATCCCTGGGAGGGTAAGGATTATTTTTATTTTTGTCTTTGTGTCTTCAGTACCTTAGCACCGTGTCTTTCATTCAATAAGTACTTTGTTGAGTTGGATTGGATTGGACCACAAACTTTTCTTCCTCCTAGCTTGAGACTCCAAGCAAGACACTTAACATTTCTTGTAAGATGCTCCTATGTAAAAATACTGTAATGTAAAACATAAACTGGTTGGTTGGTTGTTGTCCTTCGATCTCGAAGAGGACTAAAATGACATCACACTCAATGCTCTACCACAGATTGGGCACAGATAATCCATGTGAATATTGGGGTGGTTACTCCAAATTTGTGCATCCTAATAGTAAAATGGTATGGGTAATGTCTTTTGATTCATGTGTAAATTGGATTTAAGTGAGGCAGAGTTGCATGAAGTCATCAGCCTCACTCTCTCCTTCAGAGTCATCATAATCCAGTGGCAGTACAGAGTCAAGACGGCTGGTGATGGCTCAGGCTGCAGTGGACGACCTTGACATTTTCGGGGTCTAACCAAGCTCTACGTGCTCCGTATCGCCTGCTTCAGCTGCCTTCATGGCTGCTGGAACATTCTCATCTGGCCATTCCACCAGGGGAAGTCTTCACATGCTTGGGGTAGATACTCCCCTAACTCACCAATGGGTTTGAGACCCCTTGGTTACCCTTGATTTGGTCCATCTGCCAAAAAGTTTTACCAGGGTGTGACCGCTGTGCATGCTGCACCTTCTTGGAGCCACAGGTTGAGTGGAACAGGGGGACACCAAAGATGGAAAGAGCCCTGAAAATGGCTTAGCAACCATCACACCAAAGGTACTAGTCCTCCCTGAATGCAACCGACACCTCCAAAAATATGAACTACAATATGAAGCAATAGGTGATACTTGAAGCTCTGATTCACAGGGTCATTGTAAGGATCAAATGATAGACTGCCTGCAAAAACATTTTCCAATCTCTTAATCTATATAAATGGCAACCATTCTTATCATCAGAAAAACCAAAGAGAAATACACCAAGATTTGCTCAAGGGTAGACTTCTTTCCCTCTTTCCAAGTATTTGCTTACCTCCTTAAGAATACTGAAACCCCTATTCTTCAGAGCAAGATACAATGGTGTCTAGGTGTCCAGAAAAAGGGAAAATTTACTGGGATTCCTACCACCCTGAAAACAGGCTAAAAACCATGGATGTTAGGAAGCAAACTCAAACCAGCTCAAGGGTTGCTACATAGGAGCATTTTATACATTGGAAGTCAGCAAATGCTGTAAATCAGGCTTTGATTTATTGTTTTGTTGAGTGTATAGACTTAAGAAAATGATGGAACAAAAATTAACAATGGAGATTAAACTTAAAAAATATGTCTCCTGATTAGAAAACTAGTTGTTAAATATTTAACAGCACACTCTTGTTAATAACCAAATCAACTTAATCATATGTCCTCCATGCCACCAGTAGGGGCCATAATATTATATGTATGCCCAGGTATTTATATTAAAAATGTCAATTTGGCAACTATACTTAAACATCCTCAGTTGTCTGATCAATGTCAAAATGAAATTGTCGCTGATACTTAACTAGATCAACACCTCAGTTACTAAATCTCAGGTACATACAAAAAAGTTGTAGCACATGATTATGATGGAATACTACTATGCTATAAAAAATGATGAGGTCAATCATCTCAGAAAAACTGGAAGGACTTGCACAAGATAATGAGCAGTGAAATGAGTAGAGCCAAGAGAACTTTATATACAGTAGTTAATGATATTTTTTAAGAATGATTTTGAGCAAATAAGTTATTTTAACTATTATAAATACCCAAATTAACTATAAAGGGTATATAAAGAAAGACACTATCTACATCTGAAGAAATAACTGATAAATAGATGTGTAGAATAATTTTACCCTATATATACTTATTTGTGTCAAATGGTAACCATCTTAGGGGGGAGAGAGAGAAAAAGAAATTTACATGATAACATTATTATATATTTCAAACGAATAGTAAGTTGTACATAATAGATATGTAGTTTCATGCACAACAGTCTTTTTTTAATTGTATCATGTTACAGAAATGCTTATTTTATTCCATAAATTAAAAAATAAATAACTAAATATTTGTCAAGTGACTTCCCCCCACAAAAAAAAATTAATCTCCATGCTGCCCCAAGGTTGTGTTGTTGAAGGTAGATTATAGTGCCATGTTCTATTGTGAGGAGGTACCATGAAGGTACAGAGACCTCTCACTGACACCTGGAACACAGGATCTCAGAAGATGAGGCTACTCAAGGCAGGAGATGTTGGTCTGCTGTGCTGAAGCTCCTGAGCATGCTAGCTTCCTGCAACACGTCCTGATTATACACATAGAAATGGAAAAGCTACCAGGGAAGCAGCCAGTAACAAACAACAACAGGTAACCCTAATAAAATAATCTAAAGCATGGATTTGAAAAGAAAATGTTGCTATTACATAAGAACAATAATATCACTATCTCAGGAGATGCAACGTGAGGGGTAGATAGAACTGATCTGAGGGTCAGAAAGACCGGAGTTCAAATTCTGCCTCCAACATATATAGGCTGTGTGACCATGAGTCAACCTTTTATGCCTTAGCACTCTAAGAAATGACCTAAGTAACAGAATGGGTGCTTCTCCGCTTTGTTAGAGGAAGTTTCTTTCCTGGAAGTTATCTTCACCAATGAAACCATAGGTCTGGTCCAATAGGATGAGGATCATGATACCTTATATTTATATGGTATTTTGAGGTTTGCAAAGTACTTTACATCTATTACCATATTTGATACTCACAAGCACACTGTGATGTAGGGGCTGTTATAATTCCCACTTTATAATCAGGAAAATGAAGCATTGAGAGATTAAGTGATTTTCTTAGTAAGTATTTAATGCTAGTAAGTATTTAAGGTAGAATTTGAACTCTGGTCTTCCTGATTCAAATTCCAGTACTCTAGTCACCAAGCAAGATGTCTCTATTTGTATCATAATAGCTGAAATTTACACAAAATTTTAAGTTTTGAGAAACACTTTATACAAAAACACACATATATGTTATTTAAATCTCACAACCACATTGTGAAGACGGTAGTATGGGTATTTTTAGCATTGTTTTATAAATAAGCATAGCGAATAAGGTATTGAACTTGGCAATCAAGAAGACCAGGGTTCCAATGCTACCTCTGTCATTTACTAGCTTTGAGACACTGAAGAATTCATTTAACCTCTCTGAGGCTCAGTTTCCTCATCTGAAAGTCAATCAACCTTATTAAGCACCAACTAGGTGCCAAGCATTGTGATAGGTGCTGGAGATTCAAAGACAAAAATGAAACAGTCCCTGTCTCAAAGAATTTACATTCTCTTAAGTAAGATAACAGGAACTTATAACTGTATATAAAAAAAATTATGCTTTCTTTTTTTTGGTAGGCGATGGAAACTAGCACTGAGAGAGTCAGAAAAGCATCATGGTGGTGATATTTGAGCCTAGTCTTGAAGGAAACAAGGAAGTCTAAAAATTGAATGTAAGAAGGATGACAGAAGGGACAGCCAACGAAAGGATGTAGAGATTGGAAAGGAGAGTCCTGGCTTATAATACCTGTGGTACATACCTCACAGAGTTGTCATGAGGCTTAAAGGAGATAATATAGGTCAATTGCTCTGTAAGCTTTCAAACACTATATAACTCTATTATTATAATTGCTATTGTTAGTTTGTCAGCATTAAAGTCTAAAGTGACCTACCTTCTCTGACTAAAGGTAGGGTTATTCACTCTTTGAAAATAAAAATGTCATCAATGTAATAACACTTAGCCTAATGGACAAAATCTAAAGACAGATATCAACATCCCTCATATTTTTCTGTAACAGAAATCTATCCCACTTTTAAGAGAACTAGAGCATCTCTCTAATTTCCTTTTATGTCACCATTGTCCATTGGTTCTATGAATTGCCTAAAATGTATATAGTGGTAAAATATTAGAAAAATTATTAGTAAAATATATAGAAAATTAGAAATTATTATTAAAATTGGAAAATATTAGGGAAAAAAGTACAGAATAAAAGTAGCATCCCCTGCCCCCTTGTCCAGCAGTAATACTACTGGTTTCCATTTATTGATAATCCTTTGTCCAAAATATGTCACATAGCCATGGTGATATATATAGCATGCACTGCACCAGCTTAGCTACTTTATGGGAAATAGTTAAAGAAAACCTGGCTTATGAGGAAAAAGGAGATGTAAAAAGCATATCAAATGAAAAGAGATGGTAATAGTGGCAAGCCCTTTGCTTGCCCTTAAACATGAGCTGAAGATTCAGGATCAAGAGTAAACCTCCCTTTTCAGATGCTAGTAAATAAAAAATCCACTGCAACACCAGAGCAATAAGTACCCAAGAGGAAGATGTCAACTGCAATGCTACTAAAAAAACTATTCCTTCCTGTACAAATCATAGCTCGTATGGAGAAAAAAGGAAAGCAAATATGCTATCAGTTTCTACCATCATCAACTGCTACCTCCTCATCTGATATATGACTATCTCATCCCTTTCCATTTACTCTTCTTCTACTCTCCTTCCATGGAGATACAGACTCAAGCCTGTAAAATTAGAATACAATCATTGTTCAAATGTTTGTCACACAGAGTCTTGTCTGCCCCTAACTCCTGGGAGACCTGGTTGTGTTCCAATTGGAGGTCACAAGCTAGGCAAGTGGTAGGATTTGAATGCTGGTCTTCTGATGACAAATCTAAAGCTCATTCCACTATGCCATGCTGTCTTATTTGTATATGTGTAAGGTTTACCTACTGATATATAATCTCCATGGGAATACCATGTCTTCAGGTGTTTTTTTTAATAATATTTTATTTTTTCCCAACTATATATAAAAACAAATGTTAACATTCATTTTTTAAAATGTTGAGTTCCAAATTTGCTCCCTCATTCCCTGCCCTTCCCTCTCCCTGAAATGGTAAACAATTTAATATAAGTTACATGTGTAAAATCATGCAAAACATATTTCCATATTAATGATGTTGTGAAAGAAAACACAGACCATACAAAACAAACAAACAAAATGAAAATAGTATGCTTCGATCTGCATTCAGACTCCATCATTTCTTTATCTGAAGGTGGATAGCACTTTTCATCATGAGTCCTTTGGAATTGTCTTATATCATTGAACTGCTGAGAAACATTAAGTCATTTACAATTGATTGTCATACAATATTGTTATTATTGTGTACAGTGTTCTCCTGGCTCTGCTCACTTCACTTTGCATCAGTACGTATAAGTCTTTTCAGATTTTTCTGAAATCATCCTACTCCTAATTTCTTTCAACACAATAGTATTTCATTGTAATTATATACTACAACTTGTTCAGCCACTCCTCAATTGATAGGCAGCCCCTCAAATTCCAATTCTTTGCCACCACTAAAAGAGTTTCTATACATATTTTTATACAAATAAGTACATTTCTCTTTTTTAAAAAATCTCTTTGGGATACTAACCTAGTAGTGACATTACTGAATCAAAGGGTATGCAAAGTTTGATTGCCCTTTGGGCATAGTTCCTAATTGTTCTACAGAATTTCTGGATCAGTTCACAATTCCACCAACAATGCATTAGTGTTCCAATTTTCTCATATGCCTTCCAACATTTGTCATTTTCCTTTCACATTGGCCAATCTGACAGGGATGAGGTGGAACGTTGTCTTATTTTTTTTTTTAATATATATTTTTTATTAAATTTATTTATTAAACTTTTAACATTCATTTTCACAAAATTTTGGGTTCCAAATTTTCTCCCCATTTCTCCCCTGCCCCAACCCCAAAACACCAAGCATTCTCATTGCCCCATCAACAATCTGCCCTCTCTTCTAATAACCCTCCCTTCCCTTGCCCCCATCTTCTCTTTTGTCCTATAGGGCCAGATAACTTTCTATACCCCATTACCTGTATTTCTTATTTCCTAGTAGCAAGAACAATACTTGACAGTTGTTCCTCAAACTTTGATTTCCAACGTCTCTTCATCCCTCCCTCCCCACCCATTCCTTTTGGGAAGGCAAGCAATTCAATATAGGCCATAGCTGTGTAGTTTTGCAAATGACTTCCATAATAGTCGTGTTGTATAAGACTAACTATATTTCCCTCCATCCTATCCTGCCCCCCATTGCTTCTGTTCTCTCTTTGGATCCTGTCCCTCCCCAAGAGTGTTGACTTCAAATTGCTCCCTCCTCTCACTGCCCTCCCTTCCATCATCCCCCCCCACCCTGCTTATCCCCTTCTCCTCCACTTTCCTGTATTGTAAGGTAGTTTTTCATACCAAAATGAGTGTGCATTTTATTCCTTCCTTTAGTCGAATGTGATGAGAGTAAGCTTCATGTTTTTCTCTCACCTCCCCTCTTTTTCCCTCCACTGAAAAGTCTCTTTTATGAGAGATAATTTGCCCCATTCCATTACTCCCTTTCTCCTCCTAATATATTTCTCTCTCACCACTTAATTTCATTTTTTTAAGATATGATCTCATCCTATTCAATTCACTCTGTGCTCTGTGTGTGTGTGTGTGTGTGTTTGTAATCCCACCAACTACCCAGATACTGAAAAGTTTCAAGAATTACGAATATTGTCTTTCTATGTAGGAACAGTTCAACTTTAGTAAGTCCCTTATGACTTCTCTTTGGTGTTTACCTTTTCATGCTTCTCTTCATTCTTGTGTTTGAAAGTCAAATTTTCTTTTCAGCTCTGGTCTTTTCATCAAGAATGCTTGAAAGTCCTCTATTTCATTGAAAGACCAGTTTTTCCCCTGAAGTATTATACTCAGTTTTGCTGGGTAGGTGATTCTTGGTTTTAGTCCTAGTTCCTTTGACCTCTGGAATATCATGCTCCAAGTCCTTCTATCCCTTAATGTAGAAGCTGCTAGATTTTGTGTTATCCTGATTGAATTTCCACAATACTTGAATTGTTTCTTTCTAGATGCTTGCAATATTTTCTCCTTGACCAAGGAACTCTGGAATTTGGCCACAGTGTTCCTAGGAGTTTCTCTTTTTGGATCTCTTTCAGGAGGTGATCAGTGGATTCTTTCAATATTTATTTTGTCCTCTGGTTCTAGAATATCAGGGCAGTTTTTCTTGATAATATCATGAAAGATGATGTCTAGGCTCTTTTTTTGATCATGGCTTTCAGGTAGTCCCATAATTTTTAAATTGTCTCTCCTGGATCTATTTTCCAGGTTAGTTGTTTTTCCAAAGAGATATTTCACATTATCTTCCATTTTTTTCATTCTTTTGGTTTTGTTTTGGGATTTCTTGGTTTCTCATAAAGTCATTAGCCTCCATATGTTCCATTCTAATTTTTAAAGAACTATTTTCTTCAGTGAGCTTTTGGACCTCCTTTTCCATTTGGCTAATTCTGCTTTTGAAAGCATTCTTCTCCTCATTGGCTTTTTGAACCTCTTTTGCCAATTGAGTGAGCCTATTTTTCAAGGTGTTATTTTCTTCAGCATTTTTTTGGGTCTCTTTTAGCAAGGTGTTGACCTGCTCTTCATGCTTTTCTTGCATCTCTCTCATGTCTCTTCCCAGTTTTTCCTCCACCTGTCTAACTTGCTTTTCAAAATCCTTTTTGAGCTCTTCCATGGCCTGAGCCCATTGAATATTTATTTTGGATGTTTGGGATACAGAAGCCTTGACTTCCATGTCTTTCCCTGATGGTAAGCATTGTTCTTCCTCATCCAAAAGGATGGGAGGGGATATCTGTTCACCAAGAAAATAGCCTTCTATGGTCTTATTTTTTTTCCCTTTTTTGGTCATTTTCCCAACCAGTTACTTGACTTTTGGGTCCTTTGTCAAGACTAGGGTATACTCTGGGAATCTGTGAGATCTCAGTTCCTCCAAGGTGGCACAATCAAGCTTGTACTGCTCTGGATGCAGAGAGGGATTTTTGTGCCCAAAATCTTAGCAGATACCTCTCCACAACCACTTGGCCTCCAGTTCTGCCAAGTCAGCACTGGGGGCTGATTTTCAGATAAGCTGGATGGGCAGGGCCGCCATTCAGTGTGAGACAAAGACCAACTCCACCAGGGCCTCTACCCAGGGCTGAGGTATGACTCAGCTCTTCAGTGCCCCCAAGGGTTTTTATGCTCCAACAATTGTGTGGTCTGTATGGGCTGCTGTGCAGCCTCTGTGGCCGCTGCCTGCTGCAGGAGCTATGGGAAGGCCCTTCTCCCTTCCTGGCCAGCTGGAAAACCCCGTCATTGACCTTTGGCACCTGTGGGCTGAGGGATCTGAGGACCTGCTACTGTGACTGGAGATTCCGCCCCCCCAGGTGTCCTCCTCCCAAAGTCTCCTCACGCCCACCAAGAAGCCAGGGCTGGGCTGGGCTCCACGCTCGGCTCCACTTCCAGCACAAGCAATGTTTCCATGGGCCTTTCAGGTCACTGTGGACTGGAAATCTCCTCCACTCTGTTGTTCTCCACTTCTGCTGCTCCAAAATTTGTTGAGAGTCCCTCTCTACAGGTATTTTATGCGCTGTGGGCTGTCTTTCTTGTCTGCCATCTTGGCTCTCCCCCTGGTACTTTGTCTTCTTTATCTTTGTATCTACTCAAGAGTCCAGCACAATGTTCTGAATATATTAATTGGCTAACAAATGTCTCTTGACTTGAAATGATGCAGGTTTCATTCTATTACAAATGTAGGCAGTCACTCTGGCCCCAAGTCTAGAAGAGTCAGGCTGCTACATCTTCCCTCTCAAGGGTTCTAAGGTATCCTCAAGGTTTAGGGCAGACCTGAACAACTTGGCAGTAGTTAGGGGTCAAAATTAAAATAAGCTAAACTTCTTTGCAGGGCTGAAGCTAGGTTAGACTAGAGACAAACTGATGATGGTTGGTTGCCATGGGTCACATGATAAAACAGAAGAGTGTACAGTGGCAACCTTACATTTTTTACCAGTCATACGTTGTGCAGGACTGGTGTAGGGGAATGTCCTATCTTCTGCCATTGACTTAGACCCCTACTCCCCATTGTTAGGGACTAACAACTAGGATATCAGTTTCATTTAACCAATTAACATCAAGTAGCTTCTAGAAAGGGATATTTACTTTGAAGACATAGCAAGAACAGAGTACAAACTCTTCCCTCCACCCTAGCACCACAAAGGCATACTCTGGAGACTCTATTATACCTCATTCTCTAGAAGGGGTAGGTCCAACTTAGCTCCTTCCTAATCTTGATCACACCAAGTTCATGCCTAAAAGTAGAACAAATACCAAATGAACTAGTATATTACAAATGAGGAAACTAAAGCCCAGAGAAGTTTAGTGACTTGTCCAATGTCATATAATCAGTAACCAACAGGGGAGACAATTAAATCCAGGTCTTCTGACTTTCTATCTAGTACTTTTCCAATGAATTTTTGCTCTACTCTTTCTATCTTCATTACTATATTCCCTTCTGTCTAGTGGTGACCAAAGCTTGAGTGCTTAGTAAATTTGTTGAAACAGATTCAGAATATTTAATTAGGTTCCAGGTATGATAAAGAAACTAGATTACATGTTGATTGCCCACATTTTATATTTTAAATAAAGACTAAACATAAGTAAATGCCACTACTTAGGAAGAACAATTAGTATGTTAATGAACTGTTCCATTGAATTTCTGCTTTGAATGCTAATTATTTGTTTCAGGAGGTTTTATGTCATAGTGCAGAAGCATGCTTTGGGCAAGGTTTCCTAATCTGAAATGCAAGAATTCTGAAATACAAATAGATTTTCCCTTACAGATGGTTTTATTCAAAAGTCACTCATTGCTAAGCAAATTATTAATCTTGGAAATGAAAGAGTGACCAGAAACACAATTCCCACATTTTTGTAATTACTGTTCCTTACTAAAGACAGTACTTAATATTCAGGCTATATATAAAGGCTATATATAAGGGTGGGGAGATGTCAATTGATCAATCATCCTACCCCACTTAGCTTTGGTACCTTTATTAGTTAAGAACACATTCTTGATTGAGTCAATCAGATCAGAGGTTTAAATTAGAAAGGAACAAAGCTTAAACAACACTAAACAATCAATGTTATCGACTTTAGATTAAGTGTAAAAAGTCATTAGATAAAGCAAAATAATGTCATATATGAAGTATGCTCAAAATTACTGAGGACAATGTGAGTTTTCTATAAAATGGATCTGGAGGTTCAAGTGTGAGGAGATTGAAAGGAAGTGGTGAGGGACCTCAATAGTTGAGCAGCAGCAATTATGGGGTCATCCTCTCCAATTCTACCCAGGACTTAACAAAGGTAAACCACAAAGACTTGATAGGATAAGAGCAATGGGAAAAAAGAGACAGAAAAGTAGGACTTAGCTGCAGAAGAGAAAGGAGAGACTAAGAAGGGCCCTAGGCCTAATAGGCATCTCAGAGCAGAAGGTGTCAGCTGAAGCAACTGATTGTATTCACCCTGCACAGGTCTACCCTTTCCCAAATTTTCCCCTCCAGTTAGCTGTCCTCTAACAGACACTATAACATACTCCACTCAATTCTTAAACCAAACCTTTTCAATAACCTGAATTTTTTTCTACTATAAAAAGGCCAAGGAATGGCTAGAGATGAACATATATTCAAATTAAGGCAGAGATACAAACTTCTGTTTTAAGTGTTAGAGCTCTAAGTAATGATGGAATTATATTCCATTCCAAAATATGGAATTATAGCACCTCCACAAAGGATCAGAAGAGAGGGCCCTATGGACCTACAGGGGAATTATATTTTGATTTATTGTATTGTGCTTACACTTAAAAAAAACAAAAACTAATTGGGTGCAGCTGATTAAATCTCCAAAGGCAAAGGAGATGGGAAAAGATACTAATGATTATTGCTTTTCATCAGCACCCTCTGAAGTGACGCCCACTTCTCTATCCACCAGTGTTATACTTAGATAAACAATGGTCTTGAGAAAAAGAGAACTAATTAAAAGAAAGAAACCAATCTACACAATCTTTTCTGAAGGCCCAGCCCCAGTTCACCCTTACTACCACCATTATGGTGTGGTTGGTTGGGTTTGTTCCTTTATCAGGTCAAGAACCTGAGACATCACCTACCTGGAGAACATTAGAATGAAAAAACTAGAAACAAAGTGGGCACCCATCAATTAGGGAATGACTGACCAAATTGTAGCATATGGAATATTGTGGTACCATAAAAAAATTAATATAAAAGATTCAGAGAATTAATGCAAAGTAAAAATAAGCAGAACTAGCAGAATTTACACAATGACCACAGACATATAAAAGAAAGTAACTATGAAAGACTTCATTGATCAAGAACCAATCATTATCACTTTAGAAGACTGATCATGAAACATGCCTGTTGTACCTTAGCAGAGAGGTGATTGCAGGATTGCCAGCCTTGCAGGATGGCACACAAGCTTTCAGATGTGACCACTGTGTTGATTTCTATTTTCTTCACTATACTTATTTGTTAAAGGGGTTTAGAGGAGGGTCTTTCTACTGGGGGAAATTATTGAAGAGTGATGGAGATGCAAAAAAAGAGAAGTAAAAAGAAGAGATCATCAAAAAAACATTCTTCAAATATACAGAAGGAAACCAAAAGAAATTCAGAAGGGCAAAGCAATTTTATTAGTAGCTTGTTTAGGTAATGCAGTAGATAGAGTGCTGGGCATGGAGGCAGGAAAACCTGAGTTCAAATCCAGCCTCAGACACTAGTATGACCCTAGACACATCATTTAACCTTGTTTGCCTCAGTTTCCTCATCTGTAAAATGAGTTGGAGAAGGAAATGGCAAACCACTCCAGTATCTTTGCCAAGAAAACCCCAAAAGAGGGTCACAAATAGTTGGATGTGACTGAAAAATGTCTAAGCAACCACAGCAACACCTTGAAAAGCCATATTTAACAGAATTTCATCTACTCATACGCAATCCTCTTTATCTGTTCTTTGTGTATCAAAATGTTTGTGTTTACTAAAGATTCCTAAGCTCATGATTTTTTTTACAAAGAAAATTTAAAAAAACAGAAACAAAGAGCACATGTAGAGAACAGGTTTACCTCCTCTGCAATCTGATATAAAACATACCTTTCTCTTCGAAACAATGTTGGGAGATAAGGAGAAATGGGCAGTGAATGTCAAATGTTAACTACACTGACATATGTGATAATTCTGTGAGTCGGTTTTGCTCAACTGTCTTTCTTTGTTCTGTGGAGGTAGGGGCAAATAAGAAAATGATTGTATTTTTTTAAAGGGCATCAATAAAGCGCTTTTAAAAACACCATCTGATAAAGTCATTGACCCAGGCTCTGGAAATGGAAGGAAATGGAGTAAAACCAAGGCATTCACTTAAAGAGAGCAAGAGATGTATATGGGGATTTCAGCATGTCTTATCCTCCAATAAAAAGGATAATAAACAGTAGGTTGAAGGTCACTGAAAACAACCACTCACCCTTCCTTGAACATGCTGTTCTTGTAGATGTGTGTGTATAAATACATAATTGTCTGTCATATTCTGAGATGATGCCGGTAGGTGTATTCCATTTGTAACTTTGTTTCTTTCAGCCTATGCAAGTCCTTCCTTCTATTAAGAAAGAAATCTACTCTAACTAATATCAGAGCACTAACTATAGAACTGACATTTTCCTTGACCATTCTAAGTTAACCTCCCAGGGGAAAGTGTCAGGAAAGGGTGCTGATGTTTTTGATGGGGATTTAACATGATAAGGTCCAGATTTCATTCTTCATTTGACTGATCTCACTGATCCGTAGCCCACCAAGAGGGCATCAGATGATAAATGACTTTTCCTGAATTAACCCAGATTTATTCAAATTAGTTGTACATCCTGTTCTCTCCCCTTCCATCTGCTTATTACTATTCAATTATTGTGTTTCACTGTAGCACAGAGATACCCTGAGGGGCTACAGAGGTGTGAAGGGCTGTTCCTCTAAGCTAAGTGGCCTCGGACTGCTAGACAATTTGATTGGACTCCAATCCCTCACCATGAACAAAGGATAGCCTGCAATGTAACAAGAACACCCCCTTACCTTAGTCAGGTAGAGACTTTTTCATAAGAGAGTATCAGAAAACTGTAGAAGGTGCTACAGGGAATTCGAAAGAGATATAAAATATACTTCTTGTCCTTGAAATTATATTCTACTTGGGGAAACAGAGGAAACACATTTAAGGACACCTACTAAGCAAGGGATCCATAGGTGATATTTCTACAGAACAAATCAAGTACCAAGGACAGAATAAAAACAAAGCAATAATAATTTTATGTACATTATGTAATGTGATCATCTTAAGAGAATGGTGAGATCAACCAGGCAAATATCCTTATTCTATATGTGAGGAAACTGAGACTTAAAGAATGGAAGAGGTTTTTCCAAGGTCACTAACTAGGAATAAACCCTGGGCTAGAATTAGGATTTGAATCCTGTTCTTCTGCTAATAAATCTGAAGCTCATTCTACCATGCCATGCTGCCTTATCTGTGTATGTGTACAGTCTATCTATTGGTAAATAATCTTTTTGGGGTACCTTGCCTTCTTTATCTCTGTATTGACCCAAGAGCCCAGCACCAATCTTCTGAATATATTAACTGCCTAACAGATATTTGTTGAATTGAATTGATGCAATTGTTTTTATTACAGTTGCAACAAGTCATTCTGGTCCTCTTGCCAAGAGCCAAGCTCCTACATCTTCCCTCCCAGAGTTCTAGAGTACCCTGAGGTTTAGAGTTATGTCTTCTCTTCTGCCCCCATCAGCTGAATCCTTGCCCCACAACCAGGGACAGCAATTAGCGCTTCGGATGCATTTAACTTCATAGCATCAAGTAGTTTTTACAAAGAGATATTTACTTTAAAGATATAGCAAAAACAGAGTACAAACTCAACACCTCAGAGGCATACTCGGTAGACCCTATATCACCTCAGTCTCCAACTTATCTCAGTTCCTGAGCCTTGATTCAACCAAGTTAGTTTTTAGAAAAGGTATGACTACTGAATAAGCCTACTTTCAGCTACCACTAGCCTAGGTCTTAAATGTAGCTCCCAAAGGTCAATCTTTGTTCCTTAGGGCATCAATACTGCACCAACTGTAAAATCTGATGGGGATTCTTGACTACCAGGTTCCTGTGACTCTCTCTACATTTCAACACTTCCAAGGTTGGAGAACTCTACTCCTTTCACCTAGAACTAAAAAGAATAAGCAAAAAGAGCAAAGACATAGACCTATTTCTCAAGTTCCCATGGCCTTAGAGGGGAGAAAATCATAAGGTCTACACCATGTTCTCAGCAGTGAGCTAAGGTGTACCCAAATGATGCCAAAAGACAAAGTGGCTAAAGCTGATGTGGCTTTTTGAATACATCTATAATCCATCAACAAGCTTCCTCTTCAATTTTTTAGCAATACTAAGCTATAGAATTTATAAGCATGCTCCAGTCTTTCCTTACAATGATCATGAGTCTCCTCGAAGTGAATTCTCTAGACTCTCCACATGGAGATATTACAACTCTTCCAATATTCCAGACCCACATTACACTGTAATGATTCATTTATCTGGCCATTTCAATTACTGAGAACAGAAAAGAAAACTACAAAGTGTTCTAAAAGGTCTTTGGGTAACCAAGACAAATATCTAAAAGTCTGAGAACTTTGGAGGTCATACTCCTATCAAAAGAGAACTGCCCAAGTCCTCACTTAGAGTCTATTTGCTCTGATTTTAGATACAATGATAACAAACTTGGTTTTCTGGCTTGCTAGCCAACAATCAGATAAATGCCAAAAATCAGAAGTGGAATACTACAGGCAGACACACTAACAAACTACAACAAACTAGCAACAAAGAAACCAGAGCTGACAGAAATTACAAAGAAGGTAGGAGGTGGAGACAGCCAGAGACAGAGAGCGCACGGAGTTCTGGGGCTGTTTAGAGTATGAGCAAACAGCGACACATACCACAATGGCCTCCATTGCAGTACTGAACAACCACAAAATTGTGGTGATAATGATGGTCCTGAGTCACTGAGAAAAGGCTGAATGATGTTCTGCATACTCAGTTTAAGAAGTATTAGTGTATAATGCATTAAAGAAAGATTTCCTTCAAAAATGTTTTGAAATTCTTGATTAAAGGGTTTAAGTTCCAATTGATAAAGCATCTATGTAGAACAGCTCCCTGACAATGCCGGATAAAAGAGGTACTACATCATTGTTATTGTTAATATCATCATGATGATGACTGTCATCATTAATTCTATTACATTTCCAAAGTTTAGAATTTGCTAAAAGGGGAGAAACTTGAGGGATTCAGAATGGTCTTGAATTTTTTTTAAACGGTTACATATATAAGAAAGCAGTTTAGAGAATCTGCTTCATTATCAAAGAGAAACCAGGTTCACTTGGGCCTAACCCATTTCCTTTGTGCTATGGCTGACCTGACAGTTCAGAGTCCAATGATGGTAAGATCAGAGGGCATTTCCAGGTAATATATTTATTCCTTACAAAAAACACTTGACTATTCTGCTCTACAAGTCCATTTCTGAGACCCCTGACTCTGTGCTCCTCTGGATCTTGGAGTTGGTGGCATTAGAGAATATATGTGTGCTGCAGCCTTTGTGTAAAGTACAGGACTGTAGTAAAAGCACACTGATTCTACTTGTCTAGTATATTTATGCTTTGCAGCAAAAAACCAATAAGTGCATGACCTTGTTCCACACACAAATGTGCTCTTTTAACTGGCGGTTCCTTTAAGGCAGCAACTCTGTACCAGATATGAGAACAGAAAGGATTTTTTTTAAGAAATCTGTTATATCAGTTCTCATTTTTTTCCAGTCTGTTTTCTCTTTTATTTCCTGTTTTTTAGAATTGCTTTAAAATATATCCCTTTAATGTGATGACTGAACATCATGATAAAGAGCTCTCCCTTCTCCTGCCTCTGGTTCTGTTTGGTGTGGTGTGGGAAGGATATCTATCCCTGTCATGGAGATTCACTAGAGATGAGACTTCATAGAAGTTCTATATTTCTGGCTTTGTTCCCATCTGACCTCATAACCAGGATGGACATATGAATGGATGACCAGGCAAATAATGAAATCCTCTCAGTCAGTTATTGCCTACAAAATCTGACCACCACTAAGAAAACATTGGTTTGGTTTTTTTTTTTCTTTCCTCAACAACTCATACTGGAGTTGGTCAACAGTATGCATAGATGAATGGTGATGGATTCATGTCTTAGAATTCCAAAAATAAGGCTAATAGAGAAGGGAAATATGGTGAAACTATTATATTTAATTGACAGGAAAGTCAAGCAACACTTTCTCTTTTGCAAACTGCCATGATCTTGAAGTTGTGGCTATATGTGTTCTATATTGCATCTGGCATAATGTCAATACTGAATAAGTGTTGATACTATTACAATGCATTTTTAAAGACCAGTTGGAACACCCTGCTCCATTCTGGACAGAAGTCCCCTAGGAGAAGCTACTCCTACCAGCTTTCTCCAAATAAGGTTTGCTCAAGAACAAAGGAAGGTATTCTGAATTCTGCCTTTCCTCCATAGTACCTTGGGAAGAGGGGGCAGGTGAAAGCCAAGGAGAAAGAGAATTTTACTGAGGAAAAAACACCATCCTGTTTGGCTTTGATGAAAAAAGGAAGCAACCTCATGAAGGATAGAGGGGTTAGTGATGTAGAGGAAAAGAGTGTTTGCCAGGATGATTGCCATAGGCAAAACAGCAGAGTTAATCAAAAGCACTACACATATAGAGGGAACCAGCCTCTGGGAGAAGGGAACTCCTCCCCATATAGTAAATCTAAGAACATTCTTCTTGAAGTTGCTACAAAAGCTTTATCAGCCTGAAAAAAGCAGGCAGATTTTCCAGTCTAACAACAGGGCAAATTCTAAAAACCTCTCTCACTGTATTTGTTCTTAAATAATCCTACAATATAACGATCACTAGATGCAGTGGAATCTTCTCACCATGCTTCTCTTTGGGATTATCTAATTTTGCAATTAGGGTCAGAAAACAATTTGCAAGTCAAATGAAAGCTACACTTTTCAGCATTAAATATTCACTTGCTTCCCTTCACAAAGAAAGCCTGGTATGAAGACAAGCCATTTATTCCAAAGTAATAAAATGTTCTTATCTCTATGATACAGGTGAATTTTTGGTATGGAGGTCTACTAGGTTCAATGCATATTAGGAGGCTATCCATCTCCACTTTCTGGGACCACAGCAACTCCATCTTGATTTGAGGAAATTATAACTTGAGAGATAAATCACTCTCATCTTCTCTCTGGTTTCTTCCCCCATTTGCCCCTCTTTTACGGTTCTCTAACTAAAAGACTGATTTCCCAGTATTAAAAGAAGCGGCAGTCAACCCTCCCTGAGCACTGTATGTATCTGGAATATTGCAGCCGGCCAGCCAGTAACCTCTAGAGGGCATCCGTATGCTCTCCAGACTGGCTTAAGAGGTCTTCCAAAGTAGGTCACCCAAATAGGTTCCTTTCCTTCCCACACCTTCTCTAGGTGCAGGGTTGCCACCTTTTGGAGGGACTAAATACTGAACAGGTCTGAACAAGCAAAGGTAATGGCTTGGGCTGTGAGAACAGATAGTGCTTGGGGTTCACAGAGGCAGCAGAAGTATTGGAAAGGTGTTCTCTCAGATAGTGCAAGTGGCAAAAGGCCAAGATAATGGCACTGACTTAAGGGGGTTCCCCTAAGGTGAAACGGACCCTAAGCAAACCAGAAGAGAATGAAAGCAAAGAGGAAAGAATACCTAAAAAAGCAAACTCTATTTTGCTCAAGAACTCAGAATTCTGATTAAACTATTATATTTTTTTAATACCAAAGGTATTAGGCATTTCTGCTTCATCAGGGATTTCCATAACATACGTCAAATGAGTACACTTCCAAAACTAGATCCAAACCTACTGAAATATCTTTCTCAGGAACATGAACTGCATTAAAGGGACTTAAAGATTGCTTCGTTCAATCCCCAGCCTCATTTTACACATGGAGAAGCTGAGGCAAAGGGTAATGAATTGACTTGCCCAACATCACACAGTCACTGAAATAGGATTTGAACCCAGGCACTCTCACTCCAGATTCAGGGATCATGAGACTTACTACACCTGTTTTGCCTATTATCAGATTATCCAAAAGAGACAATTTACTTGGAAACCATAAGGACATTGTAATAAATTTCCAAGGTTAAACCTAGAAAATGAGTTGGTCACATTATGCACATGAAGCTCAATGGAAAACTGAAAGTGTCCCTAGTTTTCCACCTTTTGTTCCATATACAGGTAAGATACAGGGGGATGAGTTGAGGCTTGTGAAGCTGGAGGGAATCCCCAGTTTTACTAGGAGAAAGAGTGTGCAAGATAAAGCTATGAAATCATCCACTGACTAGAAGTGATTTCAAATTCAAGAGTCAGAGCTGAAATATATAATAGATTTTTCAACCAATTTCATCAGTGCCTGAATTAAGAGCTACAGAGATTCAAAACAAGATTGCCTTTTCTATTAGTATCCTCCTATTTTCTCTTGTCTGTCACCTTCTCTGCCTAGCATCTTGCCTGAATACTGAAGGGAGTAAACATGGACCATACTAACTTTCAATGTTACTAGGCTCACCAGAGCTTTCTACCATGCCTTCTACATCAATGGCTCTGACCTGGAAATCGCAGGAACAAAGGGCCTCAACCCCTAGAGGCATTGTTACCTTGGTCTATCGATAATTTTCAAGGGGTCCATGAATTTGGATGGGAGAAAAATTATATCAGTAGTTAAATATGATTGCTTTTCTTCATAATCCTATGTATTTTATTTTATGCATTTTAAGACATTCTGAGAGGCTTCACCACACTGCCAAAGGGGGCCACAACAGGAAAAATGTTAAGAACAAACATGCTGTAGCACTGCTGCAGGATCCCTTTACATATTTAAAAGTTACTGAGGACCCCAAAGAGCTTTTGTTTATGTGGGTTATATCAATATTTACCATAATAGAAATTAAACCTGTTACACTTTTTAATATGTTTATTAGTTATTTTAAAATAATAACAAAATCAATTTCAACATAGATAGGGGCAGCTAGGTGGCAGAATGGATAGTGTTGGGCCTAGAGTCAGGAAGATTCATCTTCCTGAATTCCAGTCTTGGCTTAGACACTTACTAGTGGTGTGACCCTGGGTAAATCACTTAATGCTGTTTTCTTCAGTTTCCTCATCTGTAAAATGAGTTGGAGAAGGAAATGGCAAACAACTCCAGTATCTTTGCCAAGAGAACCTCAAATGGGTCACAAAGAGTTGGACACAACTAAAAATGACTAAAAAAATGACTAAATAACACATTTTAATGAAAATAACTATATTTTATAAAGCAAAAAATTACTGGAAAAGGTGGCATTGTTTTAGACCTTTCTTGCAATCTCTTTAATGTCTGGTTTCATAGAAGATAGCTAAATTCTCTTATCTTCTCCTTCAATCAATCTGTTGAAAATTGTTGTTTTAGTGAAAGTACATGAAGAAAATATGGCCTCACAGATACAGACTTGGAAAAGGGAAGAATATTTTAATAGATAAAAAACATCTTAGTATTATTATGAAAATGATTTTGATCTCATAGATCCCCTGAAAAGGTCTCAGGGATCCCCTAGGGTCTACAGATTATACCTTGAGAATCTTTGCTCTAAAGCATACAGCCTCAATTTCAAATTACAAAGAGAATTTTGGTTATAATGAGAGAGAAAAGATCAGAATCCCTGAGTATGGGGCAGCAGCAAAAACTGGCACTAACTAGGCATAATTCTATTCGTCCAACTCCAGGAGGAGCCTCAGATAACTAAGTATACATGTTCTAAGCAGTTCCTTCCATCTTTTATGAAAACATTTGGGATCATTTACATCCGTACAAATCCTACCCACCTTTGAAGGCCCAGCTCAAGTCCTCTTCCGCAAAGTCTTCCCTACCCTTTGCTGTTAACTATGGTGCAGAACCACACATTTTAGGACTTCATTACATGTAGATTTGTTGTTTTTTCATGTTTTGTTAATTTTATCTCTCAATTAGATTGAAACTTCTTGAAGACAAAGACCATATCATCTAATCCTATACCAGGAAGAGGGGCCATCCCCCGACCAAGCCTGACCCAATGCTTAATACATTGTATATCCTAGTAAATTTGATTAATTGATTGACTGATGGAAGATGGATCACAGGTTTGACTGAGGGGATTTTTTGGGGTGTTTTATAAAATTATCTGTAGAACAATAGGAATGCATTCTCTCAACTGAAAAGTCAGAACATTATATTAATTATTTTTCCATTATAATTTTAGGTCAGTCATGCCTAATTTTATGGGGACCAGTTCTAATTCTCTCTAAATAAGTAACAGCCCTAAATTCAACCCAGTTTACATCACAGAAAGGCAGCTACTAATGTGCTGCATACTTCTGCAATGAAATTATGTCAGTGCCTTTGCTCCCCTCCAGAAGAAATCATATAGCAGAATTGCACAACAGAATGGCTGGTTTTCACGGGGCTGAAATTGAGACCTTCCTGCTTAAATGTTTCTTTTTCTTTCTGCCAGCATCCTTACCCACTGATGAGCTCAGAGGCTGATGCATGCCAACTGCTGATCAGCTGGACAGATCAAAGAAGCTGCTGTGGCCCAGCTAGTGTTATAAAAAACTGGCAAAATATATATATATATATATATATATATATATATATATATATATATATATATATATATATATATATATATATATATATTGTCCCTGAGGTAACAAGCTGCCTAGCTGCCTTGGGCAATGGTTTTCCACTGCTGTCTCTTTGCCTGGGTGGAGCTATTTGGTTCTCTACCTTCCTTGACCCTTATGTGTAAGTTCTCATGGCTTGCCTGAGGGCTGCAAAACTGGTTGGAGACAAAGTCAGGAGTTGTTCAGTTGTTTTTCAGTCATGTCTAAATCTTCATGACCCCACTTGAGGTTTTCTTGGCAGAGCTACTGGAACAGTTTGCCATTTCCTTCTCCAGATCATTCTACCCATGAGAAATTGAGGCAAACAGGTTATGTGATTTGTCCAAGGTCACACAACTATTAAGTGTCTAAGGTTTGAACTTAGGAAGAGAAGTCTCCCTGACTCCAGAAAAATCAACTGCTAGCCTTATTGCATTACCTTAAAAAGTAGTCTAGAAGTTTGTCCTATAAAGAGACAGATATAGTAGAGTGAGAGTTAGATGGAAAGCCAAGAGACCTGGATTCAAATTCCAATTCTTGACACCAACTAGATATGTGACTGGGGACAACTACTTTGCCCCTCTGAAACTCAGGTTTCTGATATATACAATAAGCCTTATGAGATCTACCTCAAAGGGCTGTTCTATGGAAAGTGTATTCTGACTCACACAAAGGTAAGATCTTATAAGTAGCATTACTACTGACTACCTCCTAGGATCCAAATAATTCTGAGTCTCTATCTGATCTAAAAAGCCTGAGGACTCAGAAGGATAAGCTCCTACCTGCTGAAAACACACCAATATAAAGAAAAGAGATACCCTCCACCCTTTTACTCCCCCACCCCCTTATTTTCCTCCCAGATGGATTTTTGATCTCTTGGTACAGACCATGAAATGACTGAGCAGGTAAATACAAAACATCTTGAGAGGTTGCTAAGTCTTTCATCTTCTTTATTGTGAAAGCCAGAGATGGAAAGCAGAAATGTTCCCTACCCACTCTACATGAATTTTTCCTCTGAGTGTTAAAGGGCTCAGCTGCAACACCGGAAAGATGGGATGTCTTGCTACCTAAAATTTAAAGATGAAGATAATCACAAACTATAGAACCTCCAATTAGGGAGGAAGAACTGTTTAGTAGGCATTAATGAGAAGAGAAAGTTATGGTGGTGATGATGTTTGTTTTTTAATTTGATGACTTAAGAGTTAAGTAAATCCAGAAAATATTATAATTTCTTTTTTTGGAATCTGCAAAATTTCTGAGGCAAAATACTATATTTTCTAATTGAGATAACAGAGATGCTGGGCGTGGGAAATTTTTCCAAATCTTTATGACTAAAATTTGGGTACTGTCACCCTGTGATAATAGCTTTTGAAAACTAAATCCAATGCCCAGAATTATGGAATCAATCTTCACCATTATCCCTAACCACGATATAAAATGGAAAATGAAAAGACTAATAATGATGTAGCACTTAAAGGTTTGTAGTACATTTTACATACATTTGGTTCTCACAGTAACCCTTAGATTTGAACTCCATTATCTACATGTTATAGCAAAGGCTCACAAAAATGACATGACGGGCTTGTACTAACAGAGTTTCAAAGTGTTAGAGCCAGGATTTGAAGTCATGTCATCTGATTCCAAGTTGAGACCTCCATGTCTTATGCCATATATTGTTGAGATCAGGGCACAACTAGAATGTAGGTGTTTCCTGACCCCTAGATTCAGTGTGCTTTCCACAAAGGTTAGATGGCACTGGGCAGCAAGGTGGTTCAGTGGACAAAGACTCATCTTCCTGAATTCAAAACTGACCCCAGACACTTACTTGCTGCGTGACCCTGCGCAAGTCACTTAACTCTGTTTGTCTCACTTTCCTCATCTGTTAAATGGGCTGGAGAAGGAAATGGCAAACCACTCCAGTATCTTTGCCAAGAAAACTTCAAATGAGATCACGGTTAGACACGACTGAACAACGATAACTTTTAAAGAGCTCACACACAAATGAGGGAAGTAACTTGCAAACAACTATGCAAAGAAGACATTGAGAGCTCAATTGGGGTCAGAGGTGGTAACAGTCACAGAGGGAAGGCACCGGCATTAAGGAGCACTATGAAAGGCTTCTCCTAGAAGGTGGAACTTGAAGGAAGCCAGAGAAACCAAGACACAGAGATGAAGACGGAGAGAATTCTAGGTGCGAGGAGACAGTCAGGGAGAGTCAGAGAGCTGGGAAATAGTGTCGTGAGCAAGGAGGTCAGTGGGACTGGATTCTGTGGGGAAAGCACCAGCAACTATGTAGTGGGCACTGTGATAGACAGTGAGGGTACGAGGACAAAAACGAAACAGTCCTTTCCCTCAAGTGAAGGGATGAGAAAAGGGTGTGGAAAGCCCTCGTAGCAAAACATAATATAATTTGGGACATATAAACAGCTGCTAGGTGGGTCTGACGTTCAGGACTCCATATTACAGCACATCTCTTTGTTTTGTGTATCACACTTTATTCTGCTGACAGTGACTGCTACTTGGTAAGATGGAGCTTAAGATCCTTGTTGACACCAAAATGTCTTTCCCATGCAGTGTAATTAACAATAGTCATAAATCATAATAAATTGCTAGCATTTATGTAGTGCCTACTATGTGTAACGATTAGCACAGTGTTTTACAACCGTTTTCTCATTTGACCCTTACAATAATCCTAGGAGATGGGTGCTGTTATCTATCCCTATTTTGCAACTGAAGAAACTGAGTCAAACAAGTGACTTGCCCAAGGTCACATAGCTAGTAAGTAGCTGAAGGTAGGGAGTAGGAAGGACAGCTACATGACTTCTAGGGTTCTATCCTATCAAGAAATACAGCATGAATTAGAAAATAATGAAATGTTACATAAATGTAAGATATTGGGGGTTTTTTATACTTTTGCTACTTATGTAACTATATATTTCCACATAGTAATAATAATTATTATTACATGTACACATATGTGTTTTTGTTTTCAGGTTTACAAAGTACATAGTATCTCATTTGAGCCTCTCGAGAACCATGAAAAGTATATATTATCATTATCCCCATTTGACACATAAAGGAAACTGAGGATGAGAGGTCAAATGCCTTCCTCACGGTCACATAGCTAGGAAGTATTTGATGTGGGATTCAAACTTAGGTCTTCCTGACTACAAGTTCTATACTCTCTTTACTACGCAGCCAAGAATATAAGAAATTATGTTATGCTACAAGGGTTCACAAATACTTTGTAGGTGGAAAATGCTACTTGTTTATTTCCCTGAAGCCTTGAGATTTACAGGTAACAAAAGGGAAAGGATCAAAGTCAAGGTTTTCAGGTGGGGGGAGGATAAGCAGTCACATCTGACTACTTACCTTAGGCTACTGTACTCCTTCCTCTATGGAGGTCCTGAAACCTAAGGAGATGGAGCATAAGATAGCTTGTGTCCACATCCTCTTTCCCAGTGGAAATGTCCACAAGTTCCAGAAAAGGAATAGGTCAGGCATCTTGATAAATCAGTTGTGGATACCACTTATGGTGAATCAGCTGAATATTTCTTGTGTCCTTCTTTATTATAGACAACGGGGTTATCAAAGGACCCCTGAATGTAGGATGAGGACATATGTGGATTTGAATCCAGAGAGTGCTGGAGGCAGTTCAAACGGCTCAGAAGCTGATAGTAAAATTTTCAGTGTGAACACTTATACCTCCAGAAATCAGCACTGCTACAAATCAAGGGCTTGACTTGTTTTGCTGATTCGGGGGGGGGGAACCTGGAGCCTCAAAGTCACATGTGGCCTTCCAGGTCCTCGGGTGCAGCTTTTTGACCGAGTCCAAGTTTTACAGAAGAAATCCTTTTATAAAGGGAATTTGTTATAAAATAGTAACAATGAAGATTTGACATAAAAGTATGTCTTGCTTATTTTTTCCCCCAGAAAATCAGTTGTTAAACATTTACCAGCATGATTTGAATAATTATTCACATACTGGCAGTAAACAGCAGGTCAGTAGCTCAGCTTTCTGTGCCTCAGTTTCTGCATCTTTAAAATGGAGATAATCATGTTTTTCCTTTCTCTTTTAGGGGGGTGTTGTTGGAAAGGGAAACCTTTGTAAACCTTCAGGCTATATGTAAATGTGAGCTTTTGTTACTACCCTACCTCAATTGTAATTCAGCAGTGACATGGGCATCCTGCTATCATTCATTCTCTACATATCTCTCAATAGAATTATGTTATGATGAATGGGCAAAATTGTTCAGCATCTCCTTTATTCTCATAAATGAAATGCAAATTCTCATTGAATGTTCCTCTATTTGGGAGATTTGCAAATATGTCCACAATACAATTTTAAGCTAAGAAACAAACAAACCCAAAAAAAAGCGCCTTCATTTGAAATCCTGAAACTCGTTTCCTAGTTTATTTAGATAAATGTAGCTTAGTCATAATAATTTATGATCGTATGCTTGAGAATGGCCTGTAGTATATTTGGCAAAAGTAATGAAGTCTTAGTGATTTGAGATTTGCCTACAGCTCCTGGCTATAAAATGTTTCCTGAGAAGTGAAATGATATTGCTGAGGGATTTTTGTGGAAATTATAGGGTTTATGGATTAGCAAAGTGAGAATTAATGAGGTTCTGCTGTATTTACTACCACATAAGAACTGGAATTCCTGTAAAGAAATTAGTTCTAGGAGGAAGAGGGTTTTTCCCCCCATACTGTTATCACAGATACACTATCCTGGTATAAAAACAGGAGGCTAGAAAAGCCTGGGCTTTATCATCAGCTAGTTCATTTTGCTTAGAGAAGATTTTTTAATCATTTAAAATCAGGGTAAAGGAAAATTCCCCATTGGTAATTTGTCAGCAAAATTACTTAGAAGCAAGTGCAAGTTTACAGCCTTACTATGTAATTTGGACCCTGAAGGACTAAAGTAATGGAGGGCCCATTTTTCTAGCTTTATTTCTCCTGATGACTCCTAATACTTTGATTTGCAAAATAGAGGGAAAAAATGTTATCTTTACTATTTATAAAATCTTTTTCTGGTTTTACTTATTTATTTTTGTTCCATACTCCTGCCGTGATTTCATTAGCATGAGAGTATTCATAGATGGGAAGCTCCCTACACCAATGCACATCAAAAACTATGCTGTCAATCACAGTCTTATTTGTTTAACTTATTTTTAATTTATAGAATAAAACAAGCATTTTCATAACAGTATAATAAAAAAAGATGATTGCACAAGAAACTACAAATCTATTATGCAAACCTATTGCTATTCCTTCGAAATATGTAATAAAGTTATCATGTAAATTTCTTTTTTTCTTCTCTCCCCCTCCCCCAACCCCAGAGATGGTTACTATTAGTCACAAATAAGTATGTGTGTGTATACATATGTATATGTATGCATGTAAAATTATCCTATACATACTTCTATTTATTAGTTATTTGGATGCAGATAGCTTTTTTGTTTTTTAAAATTTATTTTATTTTTAATTCATGGAATAAAACAAGCACTTCCATAACAGTCTAACTAAAAAAAAGATGATTGTACATGAAACTACAAATCTATTATGCAAATCTATTACTATTCCTTTGAAATATACAATAAAGTTATCATGCAAATTTCTTTTTTTCTTCCCTCCCCCTTCTCTACCCCAGAGATGACACAAATAAATACATATATATGCATATACACATATATACACACACATATACACATATATGTATAATGTAAAATTATTCTATACATATTGGTATTTATTATTTCTTTGGATACAGATAGCTTTTTTTAATTTGTAGAATAAAACAAGCATTTCCGTAAAATAGTATAATAAAAAAGATGATTACACATGAAATGGCAAATCTTTTATGTACAACTTGCTATTTCTTTTAAATATATAATAAAGTTATGATGGAAATTCTTGTTTTCCTTCCCTCATAGTCTTATTGAATTGCCTAGGGCACAGAAAAGTTTAAAAACTTACCCTATGACTAGCTTGTATTTTGGTTCCATTTCAAGGACAGGACTCAAACCTAGCTTTCTTTTCCCCAAGGTAACCATCCACTATGCCTCTTTTGTCACCCAGATAATCGGGTAAATTTATGAATTTAAATATATCTTTTGACATCTCCAAAGACAACTCATGGGAGGCATCTTGCACCATCAATAGATTTGAAGTCAGAAGACCAGGATTAGGATCCCCCTTTTATTTATGACTTGGGCGACACTGGACAATTCAATTCTCCAAGTCAACAAAATGTATTCATTGTCTCTCTATGTAAGGTATTAGGTTGGGTGCTGGGGAGATAACCAAAAAAAGTGGGGGGTGAGGGGGTGAGAACTGACGGTCCCTATTTTATATTCTACTTGAGGATGCAAGAATGGCACAATGTAAAGAAGTGGATTTGGAATCAGAGTATAGAACATCATTTTCTTCCTCTGCCCATTTCCTACCTGTGTGTTTATCTGGGCCTCAGTTTTTTCATGTATAAAATGGACACACTGTACTGGATGACCTCTAAGGTCTCTGACAGCAGTGAATCTAAGATTATATGTAAACAAGGAAATGCAAGTAAATAAATGTAAACAGATAAGCAAATGCAAGCTGTTTTACTTCTTGGGCCTCCATTTGTTTTTCTATAAAATGAAGGGGCTAGATTGGATGGTCTCTAAGGTCTTTTTCAGTTCTAAAATCCTATAATCCTAAACTCTAAGTAGAGAATGATATAACAGAGAAATTGTAGCACAAAGAATAAGATTACTTAAATACTTTCTTATTATACACATATAAAGGCATACAATCCAATTAGATTGGACAGAATTTCATGACTTAATTTACTTTGCAGTCATACATTCAGGATTGTTCAATAGTCTCTATCAGGCAAAACCTTTTGATCCCCTAGATGACTTAAGACAGGTCATACAGCCAACACCGTAACACACCAAGCATTCATGTAAAATGAAAAGCCAGTGTGGGTATAAAACATTTAAATGTATTACGCATTTAAGTAATACCTCTGGCAACATCCTTCACCGGCACTTTTTTTGCCTTGCATGCTATTTCTACTCTAAAAGGTTAAAAAAAATATGCAAAATGAAACCAAAATCTTATTAATTACTAATAATTATCTTACTATAAAAATAAATATTTTGGGATACTATGAAAATATATTTTTTCTTAAAATGGTTTCTAGTATCATTACTGATTAAAAGGGGTCAAGAAGGTCACATAAAAGAGAAACTGCTGTTGAGAAAAAAACTGAAGCTGTGGAGCAGGTATAATAAAATATGTCTTTGAAACATTTTATGGCAAGTTTCCTGTGAGGTGATACTGTGGTCACATTGAGCACTGCAGGCCAAACAACATCCCACCAGTAGGGGATATACTCTGTCCCAGGAGTAGGGAACCTAAAGCCTTGAGGACACATGTGGTCCTCCTGGTCCTCAAGTGTGGCCCTGAATCTCCTCTAGGTCCTCAAGTGTGGCCCTTTGAATCAGTTTGTATTCAGGGTTGCATGTGAGGACCTAGAGGGCCACATGTGGCCTTGAGACCACTGGTTCCCCACCTGTGTTCTATCCTATTCAGACTATTACATGCAGATCTTGTAAGAGGAGCATTAGAACTTTATTTACAAAGGACATTTTTCACCAACACTGGGGGGGGGGGGGTCTTCTTGAATATACCATATCTACCAGAAATAGATCTAGACTGAAAAAAAAAGATTTGATTTTGTTTGTCAGGTCTCATTCTGGTGGCAAAATAAATGTTAGTGTCGAACATAATCTTCAGTTATTGGAATGTTATTAACCTACTAAAGGAGAAAAGCAACAAGATCAATCAGAATATTTATGTAAATAAACAAAAAAAAAACCTCCAAGTATTAAGACAAAGTAAAATATCCCTACTTTCCTCCCAATACCCCCTTCTCCAAAATTCCCTACCATTTACCTTTCCAATATATCTCTCAAGGATAAAATAGATCTCTGGAATTATTCTCATCAGTCTAGGAAAAGTTAAAGCACACTGTAACCCCAAATCTAAAGACTCTACTCTTGAACAACGATGGTAACCTGCCCTGCCCCCTACACCAGTACCTGAATCCACCACCAAAAGACCTTGAGGACCACACCCTGATTCAACTGGAAAACATTCCACCCCCTAAACTGAATTGTATTCATATTCTATCAAATATATAGCCAGCTTGTCCCACACAGTCTTCTACCAGGACTATCTTCTATCTACCTTCTATCTATCTATCTACCAGGACCAGCTTCTATCCAGATAAGCATCTTGCTATCTTCCCGGTTAAGAAGACCTTCTCTCTATCAGGAACTACAGAGCACCTTACCAACCCTGTCTGTTAACCTCTAGAGACAAATTCCTCCCAGTTAATGTGCTCAATTTGAGACTGTAGTTGAACTGTCCTGATTATTAGTGAGCGGAAAATTTACCAAAAGCACTATACTTACAGGGCTGCGGACGATGCTTCGCATCCTGTCCAGTCACCCATAAACACACCAGGGCCTTCTCAGTCAAGGAATCTTGCCATCTGCTCTGCTACGTCCATCACATATTGGGTCCCTGATTCCTCATCCCTCTTTTATCTCTTGCCTTTACTCTGGGAACAATAATTAAATCATTACTTTATTTGCTAATGGAAAGTTGGTGGCAATTTCCTACCCTACTAACTTTTCTCACAATTCCTGAGCCATCAATCCATTACAAGGAGCTGGATACCTTTACCAGAACACAAGTTCCTTGAGGGTAAGGATTGCCTCACTTTTGTATTTGGATCCCTAGTGCCTAGAATGGTGATCAGCTCAGAATAAGCACTTAATGTTTCTTGATTCTTTCCCTATTCTCACTTCTGCCCCCTTGCTTTCCCTTCTTTACTTCCTCCAACTTTTTCCTTTAACTGATCACATTCTACTGTTCAATCCTTCTGATTCTTCAAGACCCAATTTGAGGTATTCTTGGCAAAGATACTGGAATGGTTTGCCATTTCCTGCTCCAGTTTATTTTACAAATGAGGAAACTGAGGCAAATAAGGTTAAGTGGCTTGCCCAGGGTGACACAGCTTGTGTCTCAGACTACATTTGAACTCATGTAGATGAATCACCTTGATTTCACCGCCCAGTGCTACCTACTGCGCCATGGCAATGCTCATAAAATGGAACAATTTCTTTTTCTTTATACCTTGTATTTAATCAACAATTCCCTTCTCTCTGTTTGTCAACGGATAAATGGAATGTTTCACATTTTCCTAAAAACTGCTACTTTGGGGGGCAGCTAGGTGGTGCAGTGAACAAAGTACTGAATCCGGAGTCAGGAGGACCCTGAGTTCAAATCCACCCTCAGACACTTACCAGCTGTGTGACCCTGGGCAAGTCACTTAACCCTGATTGCCTCCACACACACAAAAAAAGGCAGGGGGAAGGGGGAAAAGGGTGCTTTTTAGTTTGAACCTTAATTGATTTTTTTCCCCTTTGGTGAAGCGGGTCTCGTCAGCTCTTACCAGCTGAGATGAGAAATAATAAGGCAGGAGACAAACAGATGTGGCCGCATAGCGGTTCTTGTTACTGCCAGTTTCTGATACTCTAACTATGAAATGTTAGAATTATATTCATATAAAATGATCTCGTTCCATTCCATCAGTGGGTGATAAAAAGAAAAAATGACGGAGATGAGGAAAAGATGGGAAAAGCAGGGGCCGGAGAGCAGAACCTTAATGAGGAACAGCCTTGAGAAGTGGGTGCATGTGTTTGCGATAGCCCCTGCAAAAGGATTTTTCCCCACATTTCCCACCGCAGTACGTGGATAGCTGAATAGTCCTGAACCATTTCATTAGCCTGTGGAACCGTTTCTTCCTACAGGGCAATCGTTTTCACTCTCTAACCCAATCAATATGCTGTGTGCCACCATTCACTCTCTTCCCCATCCCCTCCCTATCTCCACTCACTTCCCATTAAAAAAGTGTTTTTGACCACTTTTTACAACAGAGGCTATTCAATTCAGTAAAAACCCTACCTATGAAAGTTGGACAAAACAATGTTCTCCGCATGCACGGTGACAGGCGGGGGACGGCTTCGTAGGGAAGCCCTCGTTCTCAGCCCCGGGTGTGCGGTCGGAAGCAGGAGGGCATTTGCTGCGCTCTCGGAGCCCGCAGCTTTAAATGCGCCCGCTGTAGCTGGCAGCGTGGGCCAGGCTGCGGGTGTGCCGACCGCCTCCCTGGCACCGACGCGCAGAACACAGACGGCTGGGGCTGGGCTGGGCTGCGCTGCCTGCTTTCCCTGCTCCGTGTCCCTCCCCTGCCCCCCCCGTAAAGGCCGCTTTTTCCTTTCCCTTCTTTCTGTTTTTAAGACAACGCACTGTTTGAAAATCACGGGGCGTCTTTAATCCGCACGCGCTGGCTTCCAGGACCTGGCGCCCCTATCGATTCCCATTGAAACGCTCCTAGTCCGCGCCCCCTTCGATCGGCCGTCTTGCGGCCCGGCCGAACCCGACGGGCTCCGGAGAGCGGAGGCTGGCCGCCTTCATGAGCCCCCCGCCGGGCGGGCTCTCCGACGGAGGACATCCGGGCATGGCCCTTCACACGCTTTCCCCCAAAATGTTCCTCCTTTGATTGCACATGGGGGGGGGGGGGGGGGTAGAGAAATGAGAACAAAAGGAGCCCTCGTTTTACCCGGGGCTGACGTCAGTTTGACTTTAGTGACAACCATCGATGCTTGTGGCACGACTGAAGGCGGCTCCATCCCCCACCGGGTCCCCACGCCTTTATCCCTTCCTCGGAAGCCGAGCCCCGACTGTGAGCGGCTCAGAAACACGCACGGGGGGACGGGCCGTGCCTGGGGACGGGCCGTGCCTGGGGCCGCGCCTCGCCCCGCGCCTGGGCCCGCGCCTCGCCCCGCGCCGGCTCACTGCGCAGGCCGTTCGGTGCTTATTTGCGGCCCGGTCTTTACTAGGGCGGAAAACATGCAGCGGGGGCGGGGGCCGGAACAGCCAAAGGGCGGCGGGCCGGGAGAGCGGCCGCTGCAGCCCAGGAATGTGCTGCGTTACGAGCTGCTAGGCCAGGGCCCGGGAGAGAAAATAGTCCCTGCCTCCCCGCCCCCGCAGCAGTCCCTGCCCGGCCTTCGGGCCCCCAAGGTCGGGCCCGCGTGGCGGAGACAGCGTCGAGGGAGCGGGGGAGGGGAGGCGCGGGGAGGCCTGCGGTCCCCGCCCGTCCGCCTGCTCGCTCCCTCCAGCTTAGGAGCTGCTGGGGCAAGGATCCAGAGATCCGGCGATTGCGTGCGATTCTGCCTCGCGCACTCCCCGGGCTGCCAAAGCAGCCGGGCCCGAGGAGCCTGGAGAGGGATTCAGCCGGAGGAGCGGCGGGGCTGGGCGCAAAACCCGGCCTGGATCCGCCTGGCACGCGGAGGCCCAGGCCCAGGGGCCAGGGAAGTGTGGGGCTTCAAACCAGGGCGGCGCCTAGAAGAGCCAAGGCCGGTTGGGAACTCACACCGGCTTTAGTGACGCACTGGGGGCGGGGGTTGCATCCATGCTGATATTCCATTCCAAGGGAAACCACAGAACAGGACAACCCAGGACGGGACAGGACCGGACAGGAGCATCACTTAGCCTTAAAAGTGAACAGGATGGGACATGCAGGTCGTCCAGGCCAAGGACCCTTAACTTGGGGCTCCTGGACCACCATGAAGCCGAATGGAAAAGAAAGGGCTTTTCACCAACCGAAATTCAGCATCTCCTTCAATTTTAAAAACACCCTGAGAACATCCAGAAGCTTCCCCAGGCTTCCGAAGACAGACAGAAAGGTTCAGAATCTGGATCTGCCATGGATTCTTAACCACTTTTGTTCCAGGCATCGGATGAAGCTGATGGAGCCCTTCTTAGAATGTCTTTAAGTGTATATAATAAAATACATAAGATTGCAAAGAAAACCCATCATTGGCATAGTTATAAGTCCATACAGGAGATTCCCTGTACACAGTAACCAGAACACTGGGATGATGATCAACTGTGAAAGTCTTGGCAATTCTGATCAATACAACAATTCAAGACAATTCCAAGGACTGACTCATGATGAAAAATGTTATCTACCTGCAGAGAGAACTCATGAACTCTGAGTATAAATTGGAGTATAATTTTCTCACTTTCTTTTAAAGAATTTTTTTTTAAAAAGCAAGTTCACAGACCCTAGGTTAAGAACTCCAGATTCAGATCAACCCCTTTATTTTAGCCATAAGGCTACCAAGACCCAGCCAAGTGACTTACCCAAGGTCACGCAAGCGATAAGTATAGCAGAGCCAGAATTCAAACCTAGGTCTTTTGACTACAAATTGTGTTTCCCAACCACCAAAAACCAAACCATTTGTGGAAAAAATACCATGAAAAATAGTTTCCATTTAGAAGAGGACTGATTTGAAAAGAGAGCTGATTTCCAGAAAACATGGTCTAGGTTATTTGAGTCTATGCCTGGAGCTCACTCCAAACTTTGTTCAAACCCACTCACCTGAATAACACAGACACCAGAAACATTTTCTGTTTAGGTATTCTGAAGTAGTAAAGATGGGCGAAAAAGAATAAGAGGGAAGAGAAGAGTAGAAGAGAAACAAAAGCAAAAGTAAGCAGTTTTCAAGGACATTCCTGAAAAATGGTGGAAAACAAGCAAGGAAGTGTATGACAGAAAGGTTGAAGCCTGGCTGATTTTATTCCATACCACATTCAGCTGCAATTTTTAAAAAAATGATTTTGAAAAAAAAATCTTTAAAGGAAATTGCAGGATAAAATAGGTGACATTGGCAGGAATAAGCAGTCTGTTAGCAAACTAAAATTCTATTTCATGATTTAACTGATGTCTACTGTGACTTTGGAAAATTCTCTTTCCACTACCACCACCTTAGTTTCCATGTCTGTTAAATGGAAGCAATAGCAGTGCTGTAGAGATTATTATTGTATGTACATTTGTTTCCAAGACTGATGAGCTTGTACTGTGACCATCTAAATAAAAATTATTATTGACATACAGATAGGAGATGGAAGAGGAGATGCAGACAGGGAATCTCATTTGGATATTAGTGATAATATTGTTTTCATTGTAGAGAAAGATGTTGAGTTGCCAAGCATAGAAGCCAAAAATGGATTTAACAGCTGCACAGCCAGCTAAATCCATGTTTTCTGCTCTAATCTAGAAGAGACCTGGTCTAAAAATCTGAAGGCCCAGAAAAATCTCTATAAACCTTAGAGCAATGTAGAGAGTTCCAATGACGGAAACCAAATTCAGGTGAGTGCCTGGCTATTCAGTAGTGGTTCATAGGCAATACTTAATTTCACCCAAGGTGAAGCCTCTATTGTCCTTTCTGGAAGGATCAAAGAGGGAAGACTATGCAGGATGTACCTGTGTAAACTTTGCTTCACACACAGCTGTAATTCAAGTGGGTTCCCCTTTGATGCCTGTCCTGCTTTGGACTGGAGAAGGGACAAGGGGGAACATGTTGCAACAATAACTCTGACTTTGGGAGGCATAGCAAATCATTGTTGCCGCAGTTACAGGGCTAGAAGTATGAATACAATAGCAAATAAATGAATTTCTGGTCAACCATAGGGTCTTATCCATAAAGCAAGGGTCTTCTCTCCTGTAAGGCTCAAAACAGGGTATTGTTGCAACTTCTTTAACTAGAAAGGGAAATTGGAGTCTGCTGAAATTCCTTTCATTTAATACCATAGGAGCCCCTATTACCTGAACTTCAGGTATATTCAAATGAATTGAAAATGAAGTACTAAGCCATCCTCCTCTCTGAAACAAAGAAGAAAGTGAAATTCTAAAAGAAAGAGCTTTAAATAAAAGCATTACCATCCTGTCGTTACTTAGCATAAATTAGGTTACTATCTTCTTTCTCCAACTGGAGAGGTGGTAGACTATGAGAAAAAAATACTGTATATGCAGGAAACAAAGTAGATGTATTGGTTTGCTGAGCTGCCCCCTTTGAAAAAAAAACAAAACTTTGTTCTTTCTTACAAAGGAAGTTTTGCTGGATTTTGGAGTATATTGGAATTAATATGATGTAAAAAATAAATGGAATCGATACAACTTTAAAAAAAATAAAATTGTTCTTGTTCCTCCTGGCTGAAAATACTTATCCTTCAGCCTGGTGCCATGATTGGCATGGTGATTAATAAATATTTCTGGAATTTACTTAATCCATAGGAATAGAAGAGAACCCAGTCAGGAGACCTGAGTCTGAATCCTAGCCCTGATATTTACTACCTGAGTGACCTTCGGTAAGTTACTCCTCACCCCCACCACCACCACCTTAGCTTCCTCCTCAGGAAAATGAAGGGATTAGATTAAATTATTCCTGAAGTCTTTTCCAACTTTCAATCATGTCACCATATTTTCTAAAGAGTTTTGAAATAAAGTTCTTTGGGAGATTTGAGGGGGAAAACATACATTACTAATCAGGAAGGTCAGGGGTGCTTCATGAAAGAGATGACACTTGTATTACCTCCCCTGATCCCGTCCCCCCTCCCCCCACTAGAGTGATTGTACCTTCTCAGTGCCTTGTCATGACAGGAAGATAATCATGGGTTCCCAAGGACTATGTGAGCATCCAGTATACCAGCAATTCAGTAAATTCAATAGACATGTATTAAGGTCCTACTATCTTTGGGGCTGGGTACTAGGAATGCAAAGACAAAAAAATGAAATAGTCTCTGTTGAGTGGAAGGTTTTTCCTCAGAGTCAAATAAGGGTGTTTCTGAAGCTGACCTCAAAGTAGAACCAAAGAAAACAAGATATGTACTCACACAAGACACTCTATCTCTCAAATTCAGGTATTTTCACTGGTTATCCCCCATGTCCCAGCTAAAATCCCATCTTCCATAAGAACTATTTCCCAGTTCTCCTCAATCTCAGAATAATATATCTGTAAAGCACTTAGCACAATTCCTGGCAAATTGTTTTTTGTCCCCCTCTTTTTTTTTTTTTGGCCATTGTTCATACAAAAGCAAGAGGACTGGTGACCTCATGGATGAAGTCTCATCTTTCAGAGATTTTAAGTAAGGCAGAGTTATACAAAGTCATCAGCCTCACTCTTCCAGAGTCATCACAGTCCAGTGACAAAAGTCAGAACAACTGGCAGTGGCCCAGCACGAAATGGAATGACTTTAGAGTCTTCCTTATCTGACCAAGCTCTAAAGCCACACTTGTACAGCTTATGGCAGGCAGGCCACTTACAACACACTAAAGAATTTCAGGAGGCCTGCAGAAAATGTAGCCCTCTTCATGGCTGTCGGAACAAATTGCTCTCACCCTCCCAGTCCACTGGGGGAACTCTTCCCATGCTTGGGGTAGACATCCTGCTAACTCACCAACAGGTTTGAAGTCTGTCAGTTACCCTCAACCTGCCTTAGCCTGTATGCTGAGACAGTTTGTGTCCAGTGCACATGCTTACAGTTTCTAGAAACCACAGGTAAGAGTTGGGTGAAGCGGGTAGATGCCAAAGATGGATGAGTGGTCCTGAAAAGAGCTCAGTAACCCTCACACCAGAGGTGCTAGTCCTCCTGAACATCCCATATAACCCTGGCAAGTAGTAGGTGACACATAAATGTTTTTTCCCTTCCCTCTTCCTTCATCTTAATGCCTTACTCTGTGACTACCCCTAGTTTATCCTAGGTATACCTAAGTATATATCTTCTCTGTACATGTTTGTTTGGAAATTGTCTCCCCCATTAAACTTGAAGGCAGGGACTGTTTTTTCTCTTTCTTTGTCATCTCCAGGCTTAGCACGGTATATGGTACTTAGTAGACACTTAATCAATGCATGTTATTGACTGACACATCATTTTCATGGGACACTTGATCATCTTAACTTATATGGAATGACAAACACTCGCAAGAACCTCCTGTCATGCTTGTTCTTGCCTTTGGGTGTACAATAAAACTAAATCTGCCAACTCCTTTCTTTGCCTCTTCAAGAAGAACCAGCCTTCCTTTTGCTACAAGTTTTTTGTCTTCTGGTTTCATTAACTTCAGTTCTCCCACTAGTATGCAAATTAATTAGTAATCCTCATTCTGAGAGAAAATACAGTTAAACTAATGTTTATAGACTGTGTAAGAACTGAGTTATTCTTAGTACCTTAAGAACCCTAATAAACTAGGTTATTCTGTTCCTTTTCTGCAACTAACACCATCATTACTGTGGAAGGGAAGCAAACAATATACATACATATGCATATATATATACACACACATTCATATATTTGCATGTACACACATATATGGGGACTCATGGATTTCTATGAACCAAATGACAATTGGGGAGCTAATTTCTTTTGGCAAATGTCTCTATAGCAATCTATAATCATCGCTGATGAGAGAACAATCACCATATTTGTACTCTAGCACGTACTACCCAATGTATACAAGGAAATGTATGGTATTTAAGAAGATAAAGAAATGTAACATCTCTGTAGGGAAAAAAATCTGTGCTGGAGATCATATAATTATTTTCTACAAGCATTTATTAAGAAACTACTATATAGAAGACACTGTGCTAGGTGATAAGGATTTTTAAAAGGTGAAAAACATTCCTTTCCCTAAAAAAACTGCATTCTACTGAGTTATACTACAAAAGAAGAGATTATTTTAAAATGGAAGAGATCATGGATAATATTATTACCCTTTCCCCCAAAGAAGAAAACCAAGATAATTCTGACATCAACAAAAGTGAATACTTTCTCCTCTAAAGTCATTGTGAATGGTCTATACCAGGGGAGGAGAACCTGCAGCCCTGAGGCCACATGTGGCCCTCTAGGTCCTCAAGTGCGGCTCTTTGACTAAATCCAAACTTCACAGAACAAATCCCTCAATGCAAGGATTTGTTCTGCAAAACTTGGACTCAGTCAAAAGGCCACACCTGAGGACCTGCATTAGTGGAGGGAATTTGCTCACCTAGGAGTTCCCTATACCAATGAAATCACAGGTTCAGCCATTAACTCCAATAGTAAAACACACAGAGAAAAACCACCTAGATAACCTACATGGATGATCATTATTAAGCACCTACTATGTACTGGGCATTCATTGTTCTAGGGATATGAGAACAAAAATGAAAGCATCCCTAACCTCAAGCAACTTGCATTCTATCAAGGGAGACAACATGTACATAAATTAGTATATACAAAATAAAAACAAGCTAAATTTATTATCTAGATGAGGACGTGGTGTCAGATGGACTTGCCCATGAGTCTAGTACATAAATCTTAGAAAGACACCATAGACAATTAACTGATACAGAACTAAATAAGCAGCAGGTAGAGGACCCCATCACATTTGAGAAATTGTCCAAGACTTCAAATGAGTGCAGATGTCTTCTTCCCACCATATTTCATCTTTGTAACACCAGTATTCACCTGGACATACTGTATGTAGTGAATTATGGAATACCACAATAATAAAAGAATAAAAAATGCACAAGACCCAAAGAAAAATGGAAAGATACATGGCAACAATAAGTAGTCTAGCAAATGTTGTCAATACTTGTAAAGGGCCATAAAGGATATCTTCAAAGACTTATACATATGACAGACCCCCACAACTTGGCAGCAGCTAGGGGCCAAAATTAAAATAGGCTAAACTTCTTTAGGCCACACAAATAGGTCTATAAACTAGAGACAGACTGATTGTGGTTGGTTGCTGTGAATCACATGAAAGTGCACCTACATTTTTCACTGGCCACATGAAATCCTTTTCCAGGCCATATGTTGTGCATGCCTGGCATATGACAAAGAAAAGAAGTAGACTGGTCAAGTGGTAATTGCAAAGTATAACTAAGGAATACCAAGAGTATTATTCTGGTATCACAGAAATAATTTAAAAATTAGAAGGTACATTAAATAGATCACCCAAATTTAAGGATACAGACAAGAACTGTACAGTATGGGAATGTGTAGAGGGAAAGGCAATAAACAATTATTAAGCACCTACTACATACAAGGCTTTTCATTGCACCAAGGGCTTTTCAAAAAAGATCATCATAAATGTTGTTATTACCCATTCTCAATTTACATTTGAGGAAACTGACTTAAGTGACTTGCACAGGGTCACACAGTTAAGTGTCTGAATTTACATCTTCCTGATTCTGTGCCCAGAATTTTATCCACTAAACTGAGTCACCTATCTACACCTTACTAATAATCAAATGTAGATAGCTTGCTGGCTGAACTGTTGGAGAGTGGTCCTACAGCAATAAATTAATAGTATTTGAAGTATTCATTTGAATTTGGGAGACATTGTCCCCCTTGGTTATAGATTATTTTCTATTTTTATTTGGTTCTTTAAGTTGTTCTTAAGTCATTCTTGTGTCATCAGCTACATTGAGTTACTTGGGAGCAAGGATCACGTCTTCTACTTCTTTTAAATCCACAAGGACTGTGCTAAGCATACATCAGACACATGAAATAGTTGTTGACTTTAGCTGATTTAATATGACAGAAGCATGTCCACAAGAAGGTGACCAAGTTATAAAGAGAAGTTAAAAATGTGCTATCTGAGAATCACTTGAATACATAATTTGAAGCATTTTACCTGGAGAAAAGAAGACATGAGGTAGAAAAACCATAATTGCTATCATAAGCAATTTGAAGGGTTAGTGAAAGGAATAGGAATGTGTTTTATTTTCCACAGTCCCAAGTTTAGTTTTTTAAACAGCTGTCATCTTCAGGTAATACTGACACCCATGTCCCAATATATTTTGCAGCCATTCCCTTTCTTCTCTTTGTTTAGTTGAATATCTTGCCAAACATTCCTTAAAATGATTTTACCATTACTGCTTCTTTCTGCTTTATGACATGATACTAGTCTTAACTGTCCAGCATCCTTCTTAAGATTTTACAAATGAGTTTTTTGTCTTACAGAGTATAGCAATAAATAGCCATCTATCTCTGTCGTATAATTCATTATTTGTTAAACAAGGCACTTTTTGTCCTCTTATGGTCTTTTTGTTATGACAGTTAATTCATATTTGTTAACCTTCTGGATGAATTTATTATAGTGGGTGTCAACATCATTTCTATTGCCCATTTCCTATTTTTTATTTTCAGTCATTTGTTTATGTGGGTTAGGGTTTAATTGTTTGGATTATATTTCATATTTCTTTCATTGTTATTCAGTGTGTGTGTATGTGTGCGTGTGTGTGTGCGCTAATTTACTAATTTTGATCTTGGGTCTGATGAATTGATGGTCTAACTGTACACAGACAGGTGACATGGATAATTCCAACATTAATAAAGTCTTTTCTTGTCTGTTAAAATATAATCTATTTCATGCTTCATGATTCTACTTAGTGCTTACCATGTCTAGAACCCTTTTTTTTTTTGAAGGAAGTATTCAGAAGATAGAGTGATAAGACTTCTATGCAATCTACAAGTCTTTGGCCTCTCTCGTTCCTCCTTCTTGAACTTGCTTTTCCTATATATTTCTCTTCATATTTACTTTTTTCCCACCTTTGCATTGACATCATTAACTATTACAGTGGGTTGACTTGATTTGAAAGGTCTAAGTTCTTCATAGAATTTCTCTACAACTCCATTCTTAGCAATTAATGTTGGTACATAAGCTGCAACTATCTCCATGTAGTCTTTTTTGCAAATATTTACTATTATGACCAAAGATCTCATGAAATAATGTTTCTTGTTGCTTAGGGGCATATAAGAAAACTCATTCTGTCAATTCCTTCCTTTGCCTCCATAAGGATTTACTGTGAGCCATTATTTTACTTAGAGGTAAATTCCTTATTTCTTACTGCTAAATTTATAGTAAGAATCTCAAGATTCTCTAAGAATATGTTTATTCAGTCATTTAACAAAAAAGTCATGTTTAGAATATAAATAGTCAAATTAATGTTTTTTGATAGTCTAAAAACTATATTATTCCACCTTACTTTTTCCTGATTCCCTTAGTCAGGTAAGAACCTTTCTTCATGCCCAAAATCATTTCTTCCTTTGGCCCTCACATACCATTTTGCTAGCATATGATAGACTAATAATGTATTAAATACTACACACAGGTATGTGTGTGTCATATCACTCTACTTCACTAGAATCTCCATGAGGACAGAGACTGTCTTATCTAAATTTTGTATCTCACCTAGTGCTTTATTAAGCACACAGATGCTTAATAAATGTCTGTTGTACTGAATTGAATTAAATTGAATTGGACAAGGACAAATGGTAAAAAAAAACTTTATGAATACGAATTTCAGCTAATTAAAAAAAAATCCTGAAAATTAGAGGTATGGAAAAAGGGAATAGATTTCCACATGAGGAAGGGAGCCCCCACCATTTGACAGTATCCAGGCAGAGAATGGAGAATCACTTTTGAGGAAGGTTGAAAAAAGAATTCAGAGATTTTTTATTAAATTGAAATAGATGATATTGGGGGAATCTTCCAGGTAACATAATGAACAAGACCAAGGACAGTCATTTTCTCTGATCCTCATTAGCACTCAAATGTCTTCAAAAGAGAAATTATGTACAGGAGACAAATTGATGCTAGCTTTCTCAATAATCTAAAATGTCAAGAACTCAAACAAGGTAAAAATCCAAAGAACTAAACACAATAATCCTCAATTCCTCACTATTCACTTAGTTTTCCGCTCCCCCCACACACACATACACTAATCATGGTATAATAGTAGGACTGCACAAGCCAACCCAAAGACTTATAAGAGCTCTCAATTCAACCATACCCCCACCTCCTCTATTGCTATGGCAATAGTGAGTTGTCAGCTATGCAAGGAATATTGCAATATTTTGTGTTGCCATGGTACTTTTACCACAACAGAGCAGAGTTAGAGAACTGTGGAACAGAAGGAACTGGAGCAATATACCTGTATCTCTGTGTGACATTCCAATAAGCCTGAAAGAAAGAGCCCAACATCTCCTTGGGGCCAGTTTCTATCCCTAGAAGTCACTTGGGACAAAGATTGAGGCCATTAAACTGAATTGCCCAGCATGAGAAGTCTGGGACAGCTTTGAGTTCCAACCCCCAGAGAAATTACCCTTAAAAGGGAAGGAGTCAGAAAGTGAACAATAAGAAAATATAAGGAAGACTGCAATTACAAAGATCTGAGGAAGAGGAAAACTCAAAGATTTTTAATATAAGCAGATAAAACAATAGGGAAGATATTAATAATAACAAAGGAAAATAGTCTCCAGATAAGGTAAAAAGAATTCAGGACTCTATGAATAAATATTGCAGGGAAATGCAATAAAGAAAAACGAATCAACACCTAATGAAGCAGAAGACACTGTGAATTCCTAAGAGAAAATGAAACCAGAAGATGTTTCTGAATAGCATAAAATAAAAATAAGAATTATAAAGATGGTATTTATGATCTGCACTGCAGAAATAATTGGCAGAATAGAAAAACTTGAATCCACAGTAGGCTACCTAACCAAAGAAACAAAAGAGACTATGATAAAAATGCAAATACCCCAAAGTAATAGAAAATTTGAAGGAAGAGAAGCAGAAAGCAACAATGTCAAAAGAAAGTATGATCTCCATACCATCAAAACAAATTGTTCCCCAAGACAAGATGTATAAAGACCACTGAATGATTATAGATCTCTCAGAAGAACATGACAAGTCAAAAAGCTAGAATATTACAATGCAAGAGATAAGACAAGAAACTGTCAAGAACTTCTGAATATAGAAAACAAAGTGCCAATCAAAAGAATACAAAGATTGTCTATGAAAAAAAAAGATATACCATATAATTCAAGACACATAGTAGCCAAATTAAACAATTTCATTGACAAAAAAATTCTGAAAGTGCCAGAAGATCAACCTTCAAATATAAAAGAAAGGAAATTTAAACAACACAGGACTAATTATCACTGGAGGGAATAAAATAATGTATTCCAAAGAAGAAAGGAGCTCAAGATGCCATCAAAAGTAACATGCCCTGCAAACCTGAGCCTAACCATTAATGAAAAAAAATGGACGCTCAATAAAAAGAAATATTCAAAACATTCCTAGGAAGGAAACCAGAACTGAAGAAATTTCTTGTGTTTCAAATACTCTGGACAACAGAAATTAAAGAAGGATAAGCAAGTGCAACATCTAAGGACAACAACAAAATAATACTGGAAAGCACATTAGGAGATTTTTGTCTAAATGGAACCAAGATGATGATGGTGAAAGGAGAATTCAAATACAAGTGGTGGTAGAGAAATAAACCTGGAAAATCATGGATTAAACCTCATAAAACTCTGCTTACAGGTGAATCAAATTGGGAGGGAGAAGTTAAAATTACCAAACGGGAGGGAATAAAAAAGGAGAGGAAAAAGAAGCCAGAAAGGAATGTATGATGTACCTTCATCAACTCAAAGGCTAGCACTAAAGTCTCTCAGAAGAAGAGAGCCTAAAGGGGATTGAGTGAGGAGGCAAAGGAAGAAACTGAAAAAAAATGGAAAGAAAAGGAGTCTTGTTTAACTTGTCAGAAGGGATATTACTGAAAAGTGCTCATGTAGGTTAAGAGAGATATTCTATAAAGGAAAATGAAGACTTTTAAATGGGTATGATCTGCAGAGATTTGGTGCCTAGAGAAACAATTCATCCTGCCTCAGCAGAGGAGGAATCAGATCTCCTGGAGGCAGCTGACACCCAGAAAAGAAGATGGATCTATGGAAGATATGTCAAGACAAATAGGGGAAATGACCATAGGGAAAGCAAAGGTTAATAATGAAATGCACAATCAGGGACATAGGACAATTCCCATCATGGAGTAAAATCTTTATCACCTGCAGGAAATGGGTATTTCTGAGTGAGGCAGGTAGGTGGCCCAATGGATAGGTTTACCAGGCCTGGAGTCAGGAGGATGTGAGTTCAAATTTAGACTCAGACACTTACTAGCTGTGTAACCCTGGACAAGTCACTTGCCTCCAATTCCTCATCTGTAAAACAATCTGGAGAAGGAAATGGCAAACCACCACAGTATCTTTGCCAAGAAAACCCCAAATGGGGTCACAAGAGTCAGACACAACTGAAATGACTTAAGAACAAGAAAAGAGTGTGACCCCACAGAAAAAGGGAGCCAAGGGAATAAGACCTTCAAGGAGATAATATAGAAACTAGTTAGAAGAGAGAACCCACAATGGTACCTTAGCAGCTTTAATTCCATGAGAAATACAGAAACTAAAAAAGGGACTAAATATGTATAAGCCTGTGAAATCAAAGAATAAAAGTCTAGAATAGATAGCAGCATAAGATAAATAAGGAAGAGAATGAGGAAAGAGATGATCTTTAAGGTGTCTTTGAATTCTAAAATCCTGACTCTAAAATATGAACCAAAGCCAATGGTGAGTGATAACTGAGTCTGATAGGCTTCTTGAGTAAATCAGTCTTATTTGTACTATTTCATTTGAATTGGCAAATTCTATTGTATGCTACCAAGTCTCAGTTAGATTTAATTAATATCTGGCTTCATCCTTAACCTCTAAGGATAATGTTCTAGAAAGAAATTATCACATTATCCAACAAAGATCTTTTTCACTGTACAGAGACAGAAATATTGGTCTGAATGACATTTCTTATGTTTTTATAATCAACTAATTATTACCATTAAGCTCCTTCTTAGATGCTACAGAAAGTAAGGCAAAAACATGCTCCTTAAACCAGAAGGGCTTAAAATTTAAAACAGGAAAGGTTTAAATAGGCAGATTCCATTATTTTTTCCCCTGGTTCCCAAAACCATTCTAGCTCTCCACCACATGTGTCTGATAGCTTATGCTCTGTGTTCCCCTCAAGGCTTGACAGGCATGTACTGCTTAGTATTACTATATCTTTTGACACCTCCTGTTCTTGGATGCATAATGATAGTACATTTTATGAATTATGTGGCATACTTTGCCATGCTCGGAGAATAGCAAATACACATGTACAATTTAAACTTCCTGTTTCCCGACTATATAGCTATGCTTTAAGTGGCTTTGCAAGAAGAGCCAAGTCATCATGAAGGCTATGGAGAAGTTGATGGGGTAGCAAGTCTCTGCTAAGTGACATTTTCTTTCTTGTCTGTTCTTTTCACAAAATACTACTGTCTTTTTCCTTATCTAGTAAACTGACACTGTGTGATTACTATAATACTAATAAAGTGCTAATAATAATGGCTTACATTTGTATAGTACTAATTATTTGGGATGAAGAATAGGAACACTCCTCTCTTGTCCAGGACTCAGCAGAGTATCAGACACAAGTAATAGCAGACAGAATGGTAACTCATGACAGGCATGAACAGGCTGTAACACATTTATGAATAATTGAAGATTTGCACAAGAAAGAAACATAAAGGATGCCATAAGAGAGATGGCTGGAAAAGAGGGTAGGCTAGTCATTTAACGAGAGCAAAAGATAACCAGAATAGCCCACATTGTCTGTTGATATCCATGCCATGTAAAGAAAACTAGAAAGAACGCCCCCCCACACACACACACACACATGCACACACAGCTATCTGGTAGACCCCTTGAAGGATTTATGGAAGGACACAGACAAAATCAGGCAAGACAGGCAGGATTGGATGGATTTTGAACAGCATCATTTGGAAGAAATGTTCAGATCCATATTATCAGAAATCCCCCTAAGTACTGGAGGGAGTGGGATTCTTCTAATTACTCACGGTCCTTAATTATCTGAAGTGAATAGTAGCCTCTCTCCAGGGAGGGCTGACTTCCAGCTATTCCTAAGGTATACCTGGCTCCTATCACTACTATCACCATCCCTAGGGAGAGAGGGAAGAGGAGATAAGGAGGTCTCTACCATTTATAGTCTGCCCAAATGGAACGGACAGGGCCTGTCTTTTGGGTTTTTTGGTTTGGAATTATTTAGTTTATTGTTGTTTTTAAAATATGCCCAATGTTCAACATAATGCTTTGCACACAGTAAATGCTTCATAAATGGTTTTTCCTTTATTTATCCCATGCATTCACAATAACCTTTTGAAGTAAGCACATCTGATACTTCATTCCCACTTTGCAGAAGAGGGAATTATTTGTGTCACATGTTCTGGGGGAGATGGAGTGACTAAGAGGGTGCTCAGGCATGCAGCTGTCATTGAATCCGGATCCATCTTCTTCCAATACGCCTAGATCTCCATCCTCAGGGAATGCCCAGGATAGGCACACATGTATATAACCTCTTAGGACCATGCATATCAAAACTCCCAGGAACACCTTTTGAGGGGGAAAGGCAACCAGCCAAGCACAGGAATCCATACACCATGGATACACCTGGATCCTGGTTAGCCTGCTGCTCAACCATACTCTCCAGTCCCATTGGACAGCTCCTTCACTCTATCCTCCATGGTAGTTTTTCTTCAACCAATATTATTACAGTGTATAATTTATCCAAAATGACAACAACCCCCTTTCCTTTTTCTGTTTCTTTCAAATACCCTGGCTAATACAGCCCAGAACAAAAAGCTGTTAGACCAGGCAACCTTCAACCAGCCACTTGTAGTGACTGGGGCACGATAGTCCTATATCTAACTTCTGGTCTGTTTCTTTCTCTTCACTTTAGAGAATAGGAAATAGACTTGTGATTTCTCTGAGGTGAGAAAACTGTCAATGCAGGTCAGCATCTTCCCTCAAACTTAGGAGTCTTAGAGCGCTGCACAATCACATAGCTAGGATGTTTCAGAGGTAAAACAGCCCAAGTCTCCCTAGCTTTGAAGTGAGCTCCCTATTTACACTAGGCTGCTTCTCTTCACTCTGGTGACCAAAATTGAGGTTCAGAAAGTATTTCTGATTTGCCCAAGGTTTCAGAGAACAGGTTGCTCACCCCCACCCCCACTCTACTCCAACAATCATTCTCTGCCAATGTAGAAAAACCTTGAGCCTCTGGAATTCTGGGTAATGTGTGTAGTTCTGGAGAGGAGGTGATTTTTCTGGAAATTAAGGATTTAGTCACCAAAACTTCTTTTGTTATTTAATAACTAACATTTATATGCCACTTTAAGGTTTGTAAAGTCCTTTACATACACTATCTCATTTTATCCTCATAATAACACTAAAAGGGAGAGGCTGTTATTATTTCCATTCTGCAAATGAACTGAGACTTAACTGAGGTTAGTAAGTGATTTGATCAGGGTCACAGAACTAGTAAAGGTCTGAGGCTGGATTTGAATTCAGATCTACCTTGACTCTAAGTCCAGCACATTATCTACTGTGACACCCAAGCTGCCTCCTCATCTTATACATTTTGGATAGGCATCTTTTATATGCTTCTATGAGCATGCACTTACCTAATTAACCTTTTCTTGGTGGCCTAGGTCATTATAAACAACAATTATCATACTATGCTGTAATGAGGCAGTTCCATCCTGGCTCATCAAAGTGTCAAGAGATCTTTGTCCTTAAACCAAATGACCCCAGACTGTTGTGTTTTTGAGATCTTTATTCCTGCTTTTTACAGTTTTTTTTCTGTCTCCTCTCTTACCATTAAGTTGTCAGATATCACTTTTTGCTATTGTCAGTAGACCTTCCTAAAGCACGTAATTTTTTTCACCCTCCTAATTTACTGCTTCTACTATAATCAACTGTACGATGGGAAACCAGAAAGAACTGGTAGAATTCTATCTAGCTTGTTAGAGTTTTGTTAGAAGCTTATTAGAATTTTTATCAGAGACTGTAGCTCATTTTTTGTAACTTACTATGTGCCAAGTGCTGTATTTATACCTAGCATTTGTACTTCCACACAGTAAGCATAGCCTGTGTGTCAAAGCCACTTAAGAATACAAAGGACTTGACAGTATGTAACTTAACAGTTACATAGACCAGAGCTGTCAAATTTACCTGCATATCCAACAAAACTCCAAAGTGCAGTGAACCAGATTGAAATATAATTGGGAAATTTTAATACAATAAATAAAAATGTTCAACAATGAATAAATGATAGAGATTGACGAGATACATCAACCGATGATAGAGAGTTAAGATAGGTAATATAGATAGATAGTAGATAAGATGGAAAGATAAGATCGATGATAGATAAGACAGATGATAGATACATAAGGTAGATGATAGATGTACGAAGTAGATGATAAATAAGATAGATGATAGATGAACAAATTCAATTCAAAATGAACAAATAATGTTCATTTGTGGTTTTCTAAGTCAATACAGTGTTTCTATTTGAGTTTGACACTACTGATATAGACTGTAAGTATGAACCTGAAGGGGCCATTTTATGAGAAAAGTCATTAACGCTTTAGTAAATGGACTTTATAAAATTCAATTACGATATTTATTTGGGGTTGTTGTGAGGCCAAAATAAGATAATCTATGTAAAGCAATTTGTAACCTTGAAAGCACTAGATTAATGTCTATTACTATTATTACCACTCAGAAGCCTTTTGAGTTACTTCCTGGTTGTTGACTGTGTTCCAAAGAGTAATGGTTGCTAAATAGGTAAGATCTGGATAAGTAGAGTATCATACTTAATTTTTGCTAAAATGTAACCCATGAAATATTGGGAATTTTTCTTTCTTTTCATGAGGTATGGAATTCATTTCACTGATTATGTCATAGTCTAAAACAGTGATATCGAATTCACATAGAAACTCAGGCTACCACACCATACATAAGGGTCTACTATACCATACATAAGAAGCACCACAGGTCTTATCCTGACTTAGAAAATCATATGTTAATATATTAATATTATGTTTTTATTTAATTTATTAAATATTTATCAATTATATTTTAATCTATTGATTTATTTATTATTTCCAAATTGCAGTTTAATCTGGTTCAGGATTGCATTCAGGAGTGTTGCCTGCACCATGCTTAACACCTCTGGCCTAAGACATCCACCAAAGTGCAACCACCAAAGGGGTATGTTGATGAATATACTCACAAAACACTTTTTAAACTTAAACTGCATTACTAATCATATCTCACTTTCTCAAATCTAAACAATCAACAGAACAATAAATCAAGCCCTAATGTGTAGGCTTTTGGAGTACTGAAAAGATTTAACAATTGGCTGAGCTGGTATGAACTAGTTCTCATACATCCTTGACTTTCCACTTCCTACATTTTCACTTTCCCTTTATATGTAGTCTTCCCCCTAGAAAGTAAGCTCCTTGAGAGTAGGGACTGTTTTGTTTTCTTCTTCTTGTTGTTATTTTAATTCCACAGTACTTTGTACATTGATCAGCACATAGTAAACTCTTAACAAATGCTCTATTTATCTTTCTTATCAACCATCTATTTTTTTCTCTTATCTATCTTCTTTATTCATCTATCATCTATCTTATCTATCATCTACTTCATACATCTATCATCTACCTTATGTATCTATCATCTGTCTTATCTATCATCGATCTTATCTTTCCATCTTATCTACTATCTATATTACCTATCTTAACTCTATCATCGGTTGATGTATCTTGTCAATCTCTACCATTTATTCATCTATTTATCATCTGTCTATCTTATCTATCTCTCTATCATATAGTTTAAAACTGTAAGGGAACTTAGAAGCCATTTTGTTCAGCTCCCTCACATTACAACAACTAAGGAAAATGAAACCCGGAAAGGTACAATGACTTGCCAAAGGTGACATAGCAAGGAATTGGCAGAGCTAGGATTTGAACTCAGGTCCTTTTATGCCATATCTAGAGTATGTTCCACTGCACCACATTGTCACAAAGCAAAACAAACTCATGCTTCACTGTATGAAGAATGAAGCTGCAATTCATAGCTCTGTAATAAATAGTATACAATAGTAATCTTTTTTTTCTTATTCATCCCTCTCCTTCCTTAAAGTTGTCTATGCATAACTCTATTTCTAATTCAATTCTTAAAAGAGGTTCTTTATCCAAAAGTCACTGGGTTTAGTTGTGTTCATCTTTGCTGTAGATGATTCATTCACTTCTTTCCTCCAACAAGCCTTGTTTCTTCCACCAAAACATGGGCGGTGTTATGTGTTGTTTCCTCTTTGCTTTTAGCACATCTCTAAAATAGGTTGCCATGTGAAAGATATTTTCTTGCAGGCTTCTACCCTGCTGATTTAAGACATTTCACGTGGCTGTCCATTGGCTTCCTGGAGTTTGTTGACCATTGCTCTCCTACTCTTAATTCATTTGTATCTCCTTATTTATCTGTGGTTTTCAGTTTTAGAACAGTCAGCTTCTAGAGCACAAATTTGTCCCCACCCCCAATGCCCAGGTTTCTTTCCTCTCAATTTGTGGAGAAATTTCAAAATGAACATTTTCATCATGGTTATGTATACAGCATGACTCACTTAGAACAAACTCACTCAGAGGAATAAAAGAGGTTTGTTTAAATTGTTCGCTCTATATAGAAAGAGGGAAAGTCTGCCTACTCAATGTGTGCAGTTTTCTCCATTTGAGGAGATGGAATTGGGCTCATTGCCCTAGCAGGACTGGTCTGTACTTGAGGGTGAGGCTGAGAAGGTAAATGGGGAGAATATCTTCTTACCTAATAGTTGTATGCTGTACTGGAACAAGCAGTGAAAAGGAATGCCGGTCCTTGACTCCCTATTAATGGAATTAGTGAAACCTTAAGACAATGCACTCATCCAACAAGTGCCCCTACCACATCAACAGCTCTCAATCAGATACTTGACCCCTACTTTCAAGGAGCTAACAATTTAAGCCAAGTGATCCAATATACAAAAATGATGCAAGGAATGTCAATTTAAGGAGCAAGTGGATTACAGACAACCCTGGTTTTGCAGAAATGGTTGGTATTCATCAGGATATATGTCCACCAAGGGTTTTGAGTCATCTGAATGACAGATGTTAGCTCAGTACAAGAAAAATTGCTCAGAGGGCAATGTCATCATTTGTAGTTTGGGTGATTTTTTCAGATGAGCAAGTAATTTCCTTTCTTAGTACCTAAGGCAACTCTCTTGAGGTTATGTGTTACGGAGGAATTTCTGATATTGAATGATGATGAATCGAATGTGAATCGAATTCCCATGAGGGAGTCCCTGACAACAGTAAAACCACATGTCTGTGCCAAAATCACAACAACGTTACATTTGTATGAAAGAAAGACAAGAACATTAATATTTTAACCACCAATTTTTCCCTCAATTATATGGTCACCAAATTCAAATATGTTTTGTTTTTGTTTTTCATCAGTGAAGTAATCTTTTCTAAGGAAAAGAAACCATTGGTTAGACAGTCAATATAATAATGTTTGTAGGAGGTTAAAAAAAAACAAACCACTGGACTTGGAATGAGGAGATCAGGATTTGAAACCTGGTTTTGATATTTATTAACTCAACACTATGACCTTGGGCAAGTCATAAAATTATAGAACTCTAGAACTTCAGAGCTGAAAAGGAATGTAGATGAACATCTAGTTCCACTTTTTTTGTATTTTTAGGAGAAGGAAATGGAAGCCTGTAAGGTAATTTGCTCAAGATCACACAGAAAACTTTCTTCCCACAAAAAGCACCATTATAGTATCTATAAAGGGAGAGTTGATTAACAAAATTAAATTCAATGCATCATAAGAATGCCACCTGACTTCCAGGTCACATGACCAACAAAATGGAGGACTACATATTGTCTCTGATGTTTGTGTCCTTTCAAACATCTACAAAATAGTAATTATGCACAAGAGATAAAGAAATTTCAGCTCTATCCACAACTTATAATGCAAAGAATCACAATGAGGAAAAATCTGATGAACTAATAGGAAGAGAAAGCCATTCTACCTTACCACCTACCATATTGTAGCAGGGCTACATAAGATGATAATAGAGCTCATCTCTACCAACTCCTCCTTCTTGTGTTGAAGAAAACTGAAAGGCAGACGTCTGCTCAGGCTGTAACAGTAAAAGTGATTTGTGCTACCATAGAAGAACTGGGATAGGACACCTGTTGGTGGTTGGGTGGTGCTCCACTAAGTCTGAAAGAAAGATCCCAGCTTCCAGATGAGACCTCTTCTGGTCCCCCAGAAATCATTTGAGACATAGACTAAGACCTGTGAAATGCGAATCATTTAGCACAGGAGGAAGTAGAGACATCGTTCAGATCAAGTCCCAAGGAAAACTGGCAGTGGAAGAGTAAGAAAGAGAGCTATAGAAAAAGACTGAAATTACTAAAGATCTGAGAAGGAAGAAAACTCAAAGACTCAGAGCAAAAGCAGATAACCTAAAAAGAAACGTATTAATTATAGAAGGGAATGTAGTCTCCAGATCAGGTAAAAGAGTTCAGGCCTCAATGAATGCAGAAAAAGGAAAAAAATTGACACATGATAAGGCAGAAGACCCTGTGGAGTTCCAAGAGAACACAGAAGGTAGTCCCTGAATAGTTTAAAAGAGAAACAAGAATTATGAAAGCCAAATATATGACCTGCCCTACATAAATAATTGATAGAATAGAAAAATTGAATCCACAGTGCCAAATCTCACCAAACACACAAAAAAGACAATAACTGATAGGAAATGCAAATACACAGAAGTAACTGATAAAAGACTAACAGAAACAATATCATTAAAAGAAAGTATGATCTCCGTACAACCAAAATTAATTGATCTTAGAAACAAGATACATAAAAACAACTTAAATATTATAGTTCTCCCAGAAGAATACAACAAGTAAAAAGACCCTAAACACCAAGAAATAATACAAGAAAATTGATTAGGACTCTGAATACTGAAAATACAGTGTCAATAAAAAGAATTCACAAAACATCTCTAGAAAAAAAAAGTCATGCTACAAACTCCAACACATAGTAGTTAAATTATGAAATTCCAAGAACAACCAATAAATTCTCCAAGCAACTAGAAGAAAGCCCTTCAAGAGGAAAGAGAATTCAAATAACACAAGACTATTCACCACTAAAAACTACAGAAGGGAACATAATAATGTGTTCCAAAAGGCCGAAGAGCTCTGTATACAACCCCTATCTTGCAAACCTCAGCCTAATTGTTAATGAAAAAACATTCAATTAAGAAGAAACACTCAAAACATTCCTAGAAAGTCAGACATGAATAAATTATTTGTTTTAAAACACCCCACGTAACAAAAATACAAATAAGGTAACAAACATAGCAACAGAAGAACAACAGAAAGGACATTAAAAGATTTCTTCTTTAAAGTACACAAGAAGACAAAAACAAAAATAAATAGAGGTGATGGGGGAAAAACAGACCTGAAACATGATGGACCAAAATCAAGGGTATAATGCTAAATATTTAACAACCAGTTCTCCAGGGGGATAATGTAGGCATGACATAATTTTCAGCTTAATATGCATTAAAATTTTCTCCATCATTCCCATAAGTCTAGATTAGAAAAATAGCAAACCAAGCCCAGATTTGTACCATGGGCCAATTTCTGAGGCATAAATGCTCACATAGAAATTGAAAAGTTAGTTCTCATGAGTTTTGTTCAAGTCTCATAAGTCTACTCATGTCTTTATATAGTTCCTACTTTTAAGAAATGTCTCATTTGATCTTCATTTTCAAGGTAGGTGTTATTATTATCCCCATTTTACCATTGGGGAAACCAAGGCAGGTAGAGAGTAAGTGACCTGCCCAGAGTCACACAGCTAGTAACTGTGGTCACATCTGAACTCAGCTCTTTCTGACACCAGGCCCAATATTCTACTCACTGTGCCAATACCAGCTGCCTCTGAGTCAGCTCCATTACACTCCTGAAACTTCCCAACACTCCATTTATAGGTAAAAAATTTTATATGTGTGTGGAATTAAATTACAGAAATCAAGGGCATTTAAAAAGGGGGAAAGGGGAAAGAAGATAGAGGGAAGCATGTAATGTATCCTAATCAATTCAAAGATTAACAATGAGGGGAAAGTAGCCCCTATAGTATCTCAAGAAGAAGACAGCCCACAGAAGAAATGGGCAAATAGGCAAAGCGAGAGTTTGAAAGGGGTAAAGAAAGGGAGAAATCTTGTTTTAGTGGTAAGACGGGGTACTACTGATGGATTTTCCTGTAGAAAAAAGATATCTTATAAAGGGAAATGAGGATATCTGAATGGAATAATCTATAGGAATTTGGTGCTTATAGAGACTACTCACTTTCCCTTAGGATAAGGGGAATCAAATCTCCTAGAAGCAAGTGCAACACAGAAGTGAGAGGGCATGGACCCATGGAGGAGATTTCATGACAAATGTGGGGCAAATAACCAAGGGGAGGGAAAATGGTTAATAATGAGTTACACAATCAGGGAAATAGGAAAATTCCTACTGTGAGGCAATAGCCTTTCTATTACCTGCAGGAATTAGTATTTCTAAATATGAGGCACAAGAAAGAAATGGAGCTACAGGACAATATAAGACAACAACATAGCAACTATTTAGAAGAGAGAACCAAAAATAGGTATCTTAGAAGCTTTAATGCCATAAGGAATACAGGGACTAAAAAAAGGACATGAATCAAAGAATAAAAGACTAGAACAGACATAACAGAGAGAAGTAATGAAGAGAACAAGGGAAAACATCCTTTTAAGAAAGAGGCACAAAAATGACATTTAAAAACTAACAAAATGAGCTAAAGATAGGAGGAAACTGGATTTTAATTGGCTGAGATGGAAAAAAAGATGGAAAAGAATTAAATATTTAAAGAAAGAGAAACTAATAAATTAAGAACTCTAAGACAAAGGAAAATGGTAACAAATAGGAAGGGTAGGCCTTGAGGGTGAGAGAAAGAGAGCCTGTGGGAATAGGTGTACAATGGGCTAAAATTACTTATGAGATAAAAAGTAGCATTTTTACATAGGAAAAGGGGGGAAAAAATCCTATAATGAAACAGATGGAAGAAATATAAACCTAACTTTAACTTAAGTGTGAATGGATTAAATAATCCAATAAAAGGAAAACGAGTGAAAGAATGGAAAGAAAACAAAACCCTACAATCTGCTGCTTATGAGAAATACATCTAAAAAGCAAAGGCAGGTACAGAATAAAAATTAAAGAGTTGGGAATTTTTTTTTTTGCTATGGATCAAATAAATAGAAAAAAGTCAAAGTTGCAATTATGCTATCATACAAAGTGAAGATGAAAATAGATTCAACTCAAGGAAACTACATTATTCTGAAGAAAAAACAACCATAGACAACAAACCAGTATAGCTTCCAAATTCATTGGCATCTAAGTTTATAAAGGAAAAATTAATTAAACTACAAGAAGTCACAAACAGCAATACAATGATGGCAGAAGAATTCAGTGTCCCTCTCCCAGTTTTGCACAAGTCTCACCGGAAAATAAACAAAAGGGAATACAGAATTGAACAAATTGCCGGAGTAATGAGGGATAAATGACCTATGACATCTTCTAAATGGAACTGCAAAAGACACATACATTTCTGAGCACCACATGGAACTTCTACAAAATTTTACCACATATTAGGGCTCAGATATATTACAAACAAATGTAAAATGCTGAACTACTAAACACATCGTTTATAGACCATGATGCAATAGAAATAGTTATCAATTCAAGAAGCACAAACAAAAAACACAGACCCAAATGGAGATTTAAGAATGAAATCCTAAATAATGAGTGGGTGAAAGAACACTTCACAGAAAGAATTAATAATTATGTGTAAGAAAATTACAATAATGAAGCACCATACTAGATTTTCTAGGATGCAACAAAAGCAGTTCTGAGGGGGAAAAATAATATTCTGATATACATTAACAAAATAGAAAAAGTGAAGATTGACAAACCAAATGTGTGTTGAAAGAAAAAAATTGGGAAACCAATAAATAAACATACGTAAAATGAGCACAAAAGAGGAAGTATTAAAACTTAGAGGACAAATAAGTAAAACTAGAACCCAAAAACCTACAAAAATGACAAATAAAACTGTAAGATGGTTCTTTAAAAAAAACTAATAAAACTGATAAAACTCTGGGCAATCTAATTTTTTAGACAGATAGAAAATCAAAGCAACACAATTAATGCAATAATATATTATTGTGCTGTAAGAAATGACAAATATGAGGACTACAGAGAAGCATGAAAAGATATACGTAAATTGATGCCGAGTGAAGCATACAGAGCCAAGAAGATAATATACACAATGAGTACACAAATGAAAATTAAAAGAACCACCACAAAAGAATCCAAATGACTGTTGCAAAAGTATAAGTAGGGGCGGAGCCAAGATGGCGGAGTAGAAGGACGCACATTTACGAGCTCCGAGCCCACAACCCATGGAATTGAGGTAAAAGGAGATCCCCATAAATTCTGAATCTCTGCAGGGGGTGCATAAACATAGGGGAAGAGATTTCCATTCCACTGAATCCTGGAGAGCCGTCCCCGGGGTCCATCGCACTCCGGAAAGCGGACCCCACCCCCACCCCTGGCCGTGGCCCCAGAGAAGCTGACCCGAGCAGGCTTCAAAAGTATAAGTAATAAGTATAGCTAGAAAGAAGATATATAAGGAGATAACTCCAATAAACCCCTTTGCAGAAGTAGGAGGTCTACAAGTGTAGTCTACACATAATTTCAGACTTAAAATGGACCTTATGCTGTACGAAGACAAAACATTCACCCATGTAAGAAAATACATAAAGATCTGAAGTGAGAAAAATCATTAACGGAAGACTCATGAAAGTGTTCACTTAACATCACTGAAACTTATGTTCTTCACTTTAATATGCAAATAATACCACTTACCCTACCAAATCCAAAAAGTTATCAGAAAGAAAAGATAAGGATAGGGATCAGCCCTGAAATTTCACTAGCATAGAGAACTCCTAGGTGAGGAAGCTCCCTCTACCACAACAAGTCAACATCTTCTCTGGTGAGAAGATCTTCACTTAACCCCAATTGCCTCATCCTGGGTCATCTCTAGTCATCCTGATGAATATCTGGTCACTGGATTCAGATGGCTCTGGAGAAGAAGTGAGGCTGGTGACCTGCACAACCCTCCCTCACTCAAAAGAAAGTCAAGTGCAAGTCATGTCATCATTTTTCTGATGGCATGGTCTTCGGCAATGAAGGACGAACACACACACACATCTTCTCTGCAATTTAAAACCACAGAGAGTTGCCTAGAGCACTGAGAAATTAAGAGACTTGTCCAAGGTAATACAGACAGACTGTCTCTGTGGTAGAACTTGAACTCAGCTCTACCTGGCCTTAAGACCAATTATCTATCCATTATCCTAAAGTATGGGGTGGGGAGAGGAAAGGAAGTATTTTATCAATATTAAAACACTATATAAATTAAGAATTACTATTATGGGGGGTAAAAATAATAAAGTTATGATTAAGCAAATTACAGACAGTAGAACTTTCCGTGGCTCCAGCTAACATTAGTTGGTACCAGTCAAACCTGTTTTAATGTTGTGTTTTTATGCTGTTTGCTCTTTGCCTGTGGATGAAAGTTATGTTCACTGTGATTCAGCACAGCAAATGAACGGCTTCACCTTGGAGGGAAAAAAAAGGTAACGTGGTAGTAACAAGCCAAACTGAAAGTGCTGTCAGTAGCTGTGATTTCCTTTTATTGATTCTTGGCTGTGAAATGTGAGGCTCCTTATTTAAATCATTTGTATAGGTGTCATATTGGGTTAATTGCCAAGCAATTGGATCTAATAATAATATAACAGAGCATCCATGTTTATTGATTCCTGGGATTATGTGCATGTGTATTACAATGATCATGGGGTAATGCTTCCCAAAGTTAAGGAAGAACCAAGTCCCAGGCTCATCATGTAAATTTAAGCTTCCCAGGGGGGAGTTTTAAGTTACATGGCAGTTTGGATTGATATTGTAATTCCTTATATGGCTAGAACACAATGGCTGCCCTTGTACCTGAGTTGTTTTTAAAATGCATAGCTCTTTTAAAAAAGACTTGATGTTGAGGTAACAGCAGGTTGCTAAGGATCAGTACTGATGTAAACTTGGAGAACAGAGTTTCTGTTGGTCCAGATGACGTGCAGTATTTCATAGCTATTAATAATTCTTCTCTCTTTTTTTTAAATTGGTTGCTTTGGGTTTTTTGTTTGTTATTTTTGCTAGTTCACTAAGAAAAGAGCTATTCAAAATGAGCAAGAACAATGCATTCCACATAAACAAAATCTTAAACTGGATTTAATTACTTTATAAGAACCAAGCTAATTAGTTGCTGGTATATGGTTGGAAAGGCCATAACAGGCGTAAGATGCATGTGAACATTCTCCTCCAATCAGTGTGAAAGCTCAAGGCCTTAACAATTCTCTAGTCAAGTCTGACCAGAGATCAAGAAGAGCTGTTTCAGCCTCCCAATAGGATTCATGAAAATAAACTATGCGCCTCGGAAGCATCAGAGTGATAGCGCAGCCTCAGGGAAGTCACTGATAAAAATGACCTTACCAGCTTCCAGAGTCGAAAAGATAAGCTACTGGACATGGTCCAGGTCAAGAAGCATTTATTAAGTGCTTCCTATGTGCCAAGCATGGTGCCAAGTGCTGGGAATTCAAACACAAGGAAAAAGAAAGGAGATTACATTTTTTTTTTTTGAGATTACATTCTAATGGGAGAAGACAATAACAAAAGAACCTGAAGAGTTGGGGATGTGGTAGGAGGAGGAAGAAGGAGAGAAAAGTCTAGAAAGTCAGGGAAAGGAGGACAGAGAGGAATGGAATTTTCAGGAGTGAATCCTGGAGAGGAGTGAAGGAGTGAACGTTGATAGCCTAGCTAGCCACTTTTCTTAAAATGAAGTTTTAGGAAAGAACTAGGAAATCAGAGGAGGGAACTTAAAGGGCCCAGTGATCTCCCAGAGTGAGAGATTTACCCATCCAAGGAATGCAACCATATTGTTATTTCTTCCAGACATGAGGGTGAAGTGGTCAGAGTAGAAATCAATTGAGAAAAAGGAGACAGGTAACTTTAGCCTTGGGAGAGAAGTTTATTTCCAGCATAAGTATGTTGTAAGAGTAAAAGATGTCAGCGTGTCTTGGGGAAAAAATTATATGCGCCTCTATTGTTTGCTTGCAGTTGGTAGTGGTTATTATTTTGAGATATTGTGGAAAACACTCAAATTGAGGGAAAAACCCCATTTACATGAAATAACTTCCAAATAAATCTCTCAGTTGAAATTCAAATAAATTCTCCTCCACCCTCTCCATGTGAAGAAAACACATTGCATGTGATCTATCCAAGAAGGCAGCAGCCTGGGAAAAATCTAACATTTCATGGGAAAGCTATAGATCTAAATAATGAAGACGTTAATAAGAAATCCAAAGGCAAATTTGAGTGGGAAAACTCAGTAAGTTTCAGAGGTAAAAAGGATATAAAAGAACAGTAGTGGCAGTGGATAGAAGGTGAGCCTTGGAATCATGAAGGTCTTAGTTCAAATGCCATCTCTGACATATCCTTAATGTGTGACCTCTGACAAAACATTTAACCTCTTGGTCCTCCAAACAAGACTCTAAGACAATAAAATTTCAAAACAGTTACAGATCTGCACGGATAGAGGGAACTAACTCAGTGGGAGTTCCCTACACCAATGATATCACAGATCTGGTCTCCACCACCAAAAAATAAAAAGAATAGTAAAATGGAGATGATTCAAATAAGAAGAATGAGAGAGCTTATTGGGGGAAAAAATCAGGGAATATCATCTATAAAATGTGCATTCTCTTGTAGCTGTCTTCCCAGAATTCTCTAGTTTGGTGGAAGGAGAAGGACAGAGAGGGGATCTCCATCTGTCCTCTTAGCACTGTGAATGAGATTGGCAACTTGTCTGTAACTTAAAATCAATCAGCCATTGAAGAGACATTTATTAAGTGTCTGAGAATACAAACACAAAAATAAGTGTCTGTCCTTAAGGTGCTTACATTTTACTCAGGATGTTCACAGGTAAGTAAAAACTTGAAAATGTGTGCGTATGGGTATAATGTGCACACATACACACATATGTACATACAGATACACATATATACATGCATGCACATATACATATACATGCCTACATATATATGCACATACACATGTGTGTGTATGTGTGTGTCTGGCAGCAAGGTTTTACAGGAGATAGAGAGAGCTCTGGACTAAAGAGTCAGGAAGACCTGAGCTTAAATCCAGACTCAAGACACTTGCTAGTGGTGATCGTATACAAGTCACTTAAGCTTTGTTTACCTCAGTTTCCTTAGCTTTAAAATGGCGATAAAAACAATCCCCCTACACTTCAAAGTTGCTACAAGGATCAAATAAGATAATATTTATAAAGACCTTACCACAGTGCCTAGCACACAGTAGGTGCTATATAAAATGATAGATATATACCCACATATCCATGTATGTATGTCATATATATGCATATATTATTATATAAGCTATGTGCATATGTATATCATATGTGTGTACATATTATATAATATATCTGTATGGTATCTGTATGTATGGTACCATATATGTATATATATGTATATATACATATGATATACATACACTTATGTTTACATATGCAGTGAAGCCCCACCCCCAAATGATGAAATCAGGAGAACTGCTTGGGATACTGAGCTCAGTGACTTGCTTGGGTTTATACAGAAAATATACATCAGGGCAAAACATTAATCCAGTTCTTCTCTACCTCAAGGCTGAACCTCTATCTACGTTGCCATGCTGTTTCTCACTCTCTAAATATAAGTTCAAAACTACTTTAGTTATGACTAAACTATACTAACATTCAATACTCACCAGTACCCACTGCCATGGGATATATAACTGATCTAGGACATACCTAGATAACTTTCATAAAGTACAACCCACCTCCACTACCACCCCAGAATGCCCTGGGGAAAACTGGTGGCTCCCACTACTCATCCCCCACTCAGAACATGACACCTCATGCATTCCACTTACAGAGAAAACTGATGCTTTTCCTTTCATCTCATTTCATCCTAAAATCAAATGGCTTTTATTCCCTCTCTGCTTTTGGTTTCGATGATTTTTCAGCATCTTAAAGATTGTGTGTGTTGCTAAATGTATAACTTCATATATACAATAAATATATTCACCAAGAAGATGTTCGACAGTACCCTATATGACTTGTCCTTACTGGTCATACAGATCAATGTTAGGAGATTCAATTTTATTATTTTAATTTAGTTCTTTTACCAGACGTTCAATTCCATCAGTGTACGGTGATTCTGATGAGGTACTTCCTCTACCAGTGCAGAGCATGTGAATCACTGAGATGTGCAGACTTTTCTACGTGATAATGAGTTATAAGTCCCATGTGTTCTGAGCTGCTTAGTGCTGGAGCTGACAGCTGATTCAACAGAAAAAAAAACCCATAAGACAGAAGAAGGAAGTGGTTACTTTTATCTTTTTAAGTTGTTTTTTAAATTTTTATTGAACATGGCTATAGGGTCAATACTGCTGGTCTAGGAAGGGCCTAGTAAAAGTGTCATCATTTCTGCAAGATATAAGATGGGTGTGGAAAAGGTTAGACTATGAATACAGAAAGGACAGCATTTGGTAAAATTAAGAACATAGGATGTTGTCAGTGTAATATGATAATGGGAATCATATGTTTTCTACAATAATAACAAATTTATCTTTCAATTTGAAATTTAGCATGTAGGAGCTAGATTACAGAATTCTTAGAATACATTTTATTTTCCCTCAATTATATGTTAAAACTATTTAACATTTTTTAAAAGCTTTGAATTCCCAATTCTATCCCTCTCTCCTTTTGATCCCCCTTTCCTGAGATGGTAAGCAATCAGATATAGGTTATATATGTGCAATTTCATATTAGTCATTTTGGATAGAGAATTTTTAGAAAATCAAAGTCTTGTTTAGCTATCATTATGTATAAGGAAAGTGACAGTTATTTTAGAATGATAGATTGAAGCAAAAGAAAAACAAAAAATAGGTACTGAAATAGTGGTTTGGGGATTTAACATTCAAAAATCCAAGGACCTTATAAAAGGTTATCTTATAGTTCTAGTAGTAATATGGCATAAAGTGATAATTTTGGCATCATGAAGAAATTGTCTCAAGAATTAAATCTTAACATGAGAAAAGATTACAATTATGATATGTTTTCCTTAATTCCAAGAGGATAATGTTTCTAAAATTAGTTTCATGTTATAGTGTTCTAGTATAGTTAGCAAATTCACATTCACTTTTTAAAATCTTACTTATAAGCATTTTATTTGAAATTATTCTTAGAAGCAAGTCAAAAATCCCATTTACTTTTTCAATTTCCATTCCAGTTAGTCCTTAGTTATTTCCTATTTTTCTTCCTTATCCAGTCTAGTTGCACTATTCTTATGATTAAAATGGAAAACAAACACACAACATCACTGCAGTCTTAACCATTTTATGTTCATTAAGACCCTCTACTCTAAACAGATTGTCCTCCTCACTGCATCCTGAATATTCCATGTACACATAGACATCACATCATTCCCCCTTCCTCAAATGCCCTAAATCTTTCTTCATCTTTGTAAATTTGCTCCCCTTCTCCATGAAACCTTTCCTGATCACTTCAGCCCACACTGATTTATGCCTGCTCAGAAACACTAACTGAATGAATCTTACTTAGAAAGACAAATCTGTTTGTCTTACATATGTTTATATATGTAAAACAAAGTCATGTTGTAAAATAGTCTGGCTTCCTTGGAAAAGGTCAGGTTGGTGATTCATTCACTCAGAGACAGAATGGGGGAGTTGTTCATTGAAAACTTCTGGGCAGACAATGACATCACATTTCCTCTAGAGAAGACAAGAGGAAAAAAATAACAACTGGCATTTTTATATCATGTTAAGGTGTATAAAGCACCTTACATAGATCATTTCATTTGGTTAGTTGGCTGTTGTCCTTTATTCTCAAAGAGGATCAAAATGACATCACTATGTTGGGGTCAAGGTACGGTGTCTGGCTATGGCTAATCAGACCAATATGAGCCCAGAAGGCTCCACCACAAGTAGGGTACAAACAGTCCATATGAACACTGAGAGTGGAGATGGTTCTAAATTTTCGCAACTCATATTTCCTTTAAGTGACTACAATTCTGTTTTGCTCACAGAGATGTTGACCCATCATGCTGGACAGTCCTATGTCAGTGTCTCCTATGTCTTACGACAGATTCCAAAGTTCTTCAGAGAGACCCTGAGAGTGTCCTCGTTCCACTGCTTCTGACCTCCATATGAGTACTTGTCTTGTGTGAGTTCTCCATAAAATAGTCCTTTATTATTGTTGTCACAGTATTTTTGTCTTTATTTCAGTTAAGACTCTATAACCAACCCTTTGAAGGTACAAACCCATTTGACAGATAAAAAAGCTAAGGAAAAGGGATCAAGTAGCCTGACTATATTCATATAGAAAGTCAACATCAGAATGTAAGTTCATCATTTTATCCATTACAACAAACTGCCTCAAAAAGGAAAAGAATGGACGTTGCTTTTTTTTCCTTTTTTGAGACAATCAGAGTTAAGTGAGTTGCTCAGGGTCACAAAGCTAGTGTCTAAGGCCATATTTGAACTCAGGTCCTCTTGACTCCAGGACCAGTGCTCTATCCACTATGCCACCCAGCTGCCCCAAGGATGTTCTCGAAGAGATTTTATTCCAGAATAGTAGTTCCCAGTCTTTTCAGGAGTATGGGTACTCCTTTTTTTAACATCAAAAATAATTCATGGATTTCCTAAGAAGCAGAGAGGGAAGAAAGCATCTGACAGAGGAAGTTAAGAAAACTAGCTATGACATTATCACTCTTTAGTAAGATATTTAACTTCTGGGATGAAAAAAGAGAAGGTCAAGAAGAGTTATTGCACTTCAGTGAAGTAATGATGCGACACATTTTTGTAAATATTACGTTTGTTTTCATCCCTTTTGCTACTCTGTATCATAGGACTGATAATTTCAAAACAAATTCATTTCTATTTTACTATAAATAAGCTATTTGTCTCCCTCTGCTTAAGTATCCATGAATCCAAAGCCTTTAGGTAAGTGAATGTCATAACAGGATCCTAATGGAAGGTGGAACAAAGGAAGGATAAAGGATGATCAGAAGTTTAAGACCAGATAGATTCACTGAGGTACAGATAGGTAAGAGTAGCAGTTACAATAGCAGGCAATGGGAAATTCAGAGGTCAGCATCAGCCAATTCTGACAGTACATAATGGTTGTTGTCCTTTGTTCTCAAAAGAGAACCAAAACGACATCACCATGATAAAGTGAAGTTTCAATGCATACGACTGTGGCTGATCAGACCAATATGAGCTCAGAATGCTCTACCACAGGCTCGGCACAGATAGTCCATGTGAATATTTGGGGTGGATATCCCAAATTTGTGCATCCTACATTTATTTTGTGTTGTCTCAATTCTGCTTTGCTCAAAGAGGTCCTGTGCCAGTGTCTTTCATGTCCCACAATCAAATCCAAAATTCTTGAGAGTGTCTTTATGTTGCTTCTTCTGACCACCATGTGATTGCCTGCCCCATGACAGTTCTCCATAAAATAGTCTTTTTGGCAAGCGTACATTTTGCATTAGAACAACATGGCCAGCCTATTGGAGTTTCGTTCTCTGAAGTACAGTTCAAATGCTTTGCAGTCTAATTCAAGCAAGGACCTTAGTGTCTGGTACCTTATCCTGCCAGGTGATCCTCAGAATCTTCCCAAGACTGTTCAGATGGAAGTGATTCAATTTCCTGGCATGGCACTGGTAGACGGTCCATGTTTCACAGGTATGCAACAAGGAGGTCAGCACAAGGGCTCTGTAGACCTTCAGTTTGGTAGTCAGTCTAATACCTCTTCTCTCTCAAACTTTTCTTTGGAGCCTCTCAAACACTGAGCTAGCTCTGGCAGTGAGAGCATCAACCTCGTTGTCAATGTGCACATCCTTGGAAAGTACACTACCAAGGTAAGTGAAAACTTCTCCATTTGTTGTAACCAATGGTTCCACGTATGGATGGTGTGGTGGTGGCAGATGGAGCACCTGTGTTTTCTTGGTGTTGATTATAAGGCCAAAATTAGCACAGGCAGCTGACAATTGATTCCTACTTTATTGAATCTCAGCTTCAGAGGCTGCATTGAGTGCACAATCATCTGCCAAGAGAAAATCATGCACCAACACTCCCTCCACTTTGGTCTTGGCTTGTAGTCTTTTCAAATTAAAGAACTTACCATCAGTGTGGTAGTTGACCTTGATGCCATGTTCATCCTCATTGAAAGAATTTGACAACATGGCTGAAAATATCATTCTAAAAAAGCATGATATTCATAATAGTCAGTGAATCAAGCAAGCATATGGTTGAGATCAGGAATATCTGGCAGCAAGAATCAGGAAGCTAAACAAAGAGATTGAGGTTTCAGGAGAGGATCCCTGTCCCACTTGAAAATTAAACACTGGACAGGGACACAATTTAAGGAAAAGTGGAAGGAAAGTTGCTAGAAATAGGAAGACAAAGGCAGGGGCTTTGAGAACAGTGTGAGAATTTTGTTGCTAAAATCAGCATACAGGGTCAGAACAGAACCAGTGCTAAGACTGACTTGCCTAGATACCAAAATGGTCCCAACGCTTAGATAAGACTTCAGATTAAGGGTCAAAAAGAAACAGTTATGGTGTTTGGAGTACGTAGAGACAGGAAGGAAGACATTACAGCCTGTATTTTCTACCCATCTGTTCTTGTTCTGCCTTCTGGAGCAGATGATTGCTTTCATGAAATTTCACTTTCCTCCATCATCTAATGTTCTCCATTTGACTTCTCTAGTCCCTTCAAACATTTCCTTTAAGCCATAGGACTCAGAGTCCTACTCTTTGTCTGGTCACACTCTCATTTTCAAAGACTTTTTGTTTTATATAAATTTTTTAAAACTTATTAAATTTCTACTAGTGGTGCAATACACTGTACTGTAAAGTACCCCTGGACATACCCAGGGGTGTGCTGGAGCCAGTTCAAACAAGCTCAGTAGAGCCAATTATTAAATTTTAAGTGACTGGAAATAAATGTGCCAAATCAGTGTTTGATTTATTGTTTTGTTGACTGCCTAGACTTAATAAAGTGATGAGAAATGTTAATTATGAAGATTAAATTTAAGTGTGGAATACAACCTTTGTTTTTCTGGAAAACTGGTTGTTAAACAAACTTTTGTTCTCAAGAAACTTACAATCTAATAAAGGGAAATAACGTAAAGAGGGCTATTATAAAAAGAATGTGTTGTGTACAAAGGAAAGGCAAAGGACTATGAGAAAATTGAGGAGAGATCACTTTCATCAGAGGAAAGGAATCGAGACAGGAAAGATTTTATGGAATAAGAAACACCTGAAATGGTTCTTGTAGGGGAAGGATTTCAAAAAGCAGAGATGAGGGTGAAAAGTCAGTCACAGGTATAGAAGACATCATGAGCAAAGAGAATAGAGAGTGCTCCAACAAGCTGAAACAGAGTGCATGAAGGAAAATGGTATTAGATAAAACTGTCAAGGTAAGTTGGAGTCATATTATGGAGGAGAGATCACATTTTATGGAGGGCTTTGAACACAAGGATAAGGAATTTGTTCTTTATTCTGTAGTTAATAGAGGGACACTAAAGGTTTTTGAGTAAATGAATGATGTGATCAGAGTAGCACCTCAGGAAGATTACACAGGCAGTTGTGTCAAAGATATATTGGGAAAACAAGGTACTGGAGGGAGAAAGAGCAGTTAGGAAGTTATTTCAATATTCATAGAATCACAAACTGTCAAAGTCGTGAGAGATCTCAGGTGCCATCAAATCCAACCCCTACTTGAACAAGAAACCATTCTACATCAGAGCTGACAAATAACCCACCTTCACTTGAAAATCTCCCAAAAAAGTTCATTTGTCTTTTAAATAATTGTTTAATTAATAACTAATAACTAGGAAGTTTTTTCTCATATTAGTTCTAAACTTGACTCTGCAATTTCACCATTGCTCCTGGTTCTCTCTGTGTCTAAGCTGCTGTTATTATCCGTCCTTTCAAAGAGAACCAATGATATTACAATGTTAGGAGTAAGATAATATATGATGAGAGATGATGTCTCGACTTGAATTGAATTTAAGTGAGGCAGAGTTGCACAGAGTCGTCAGCCTAACTCTCTCTTCCTGAGTCATCAAAGTCCAGTGGCAAGACAAAAGTTGGAACCACCAGTGATGGCCTAGGATGCAGTGGATAACCTTGGCATATCTGATCAATCTCTAAGTACTCCATAGCTCCTGCTTCAGCCACCTTCATGGCCACTGGAAAAAATTGTTTTCATCCACCCATTGTACCAGGGGAAGGAAGTCTTCAAACGGTTGGAGTGGACATCCCCCTAACTCACTGAAGGGTTTGAGGCCTGTTGGTTACCCTCAACCTGGTTTAGCCCATCTGCTGGGACAATTTTACTAGGCTGCAGCCTTGTAAAGATGTTACGGCATCTTTGATGGAGCCACAGGTGAGCCACTCACCTATGCCTAAGCACACCAAGTCTACCACCCTGTTCTATGTGACAGCCCTGGAAATGCCTGAAGAAACAGAATGCCCACTGTAACCTAACTGGCAAGTGGTCATTCAGCATCTGCTTGACATATCTTAAAGAGAGCAGAGCTCACCACCTTTCTAGATAATCCCTTTTGCTTTCGGATAGCTCAAGCTTTTCCTGGCATTAATCCTAAACTGACTTCTTTGTAATTTCCACCAATTGCTCCTAGTTCTCACCTTTGGGGACAAAGACAACAAATCTAGTCCCTCTTCAACATAAGAGTCCTTCAAACAACTGAAGATTGCTACCATATCTCCCTTGAATCTTCTCTTCTCCAAGCTAAACATGCCTAATTCTTTCAACTATTTCATATATCACATGGCTTCAAGCAGGTATCCTTCCTTGGGACAGTCTCCAGATTATCAATATCTTTTTTAAATGTTGATGCCGCAAGTCTTACAGAATGAGATAAGGCCTGGGAAGAGCACAATAAACTTTCACTCTTTGTTCCTAGAAGCTACATCTCTCTTCATGAAGCTCAAGACCGCATAAGCTTTTTTGGCTGGTACATGATATCGTTGAATTATATTGACCTTCCAATACATTTAAAAGCTCAGATCTTTTTCAGAACAACTGCTGTTTAACCAAGACTCCTCAGTATTGTACTTGTAAAGTGGGTTTTTGGTATACAACTAAAAGACTTCATGATTAACCATATTGAAATTCATCTAATTAAATTCAGCCAATGATCTAACTTGTCAAGATTTATTTGGAGCCTCTCATCATCTGAATGCTAGGAAGCCCTCCCAATTTTGTGTCATCTGCAAATTTAATGAGCATACCATTTATTCCCTTCTCCAAGTCACTGACAAAGTATTAAACAGCATAGGTTTCTAGAGTACTCCACTGGAGATTTTCTATTATATTGATATTGAACTGTTAATAACTATTAACTAATAACTGTTAATAACTATTCTTTGAATTTGGTCATTCAATCCGTTCTGCTCTTGACTTATTGTATTTTCTTCTAATTCAATAACTCCATCTTCTACACAATTTTCTGTGTTCTTGCCACTGGATTTAACCTCTCCTGGTGTTTTTGGGCTCAGAGCACTGGCAACCTTCAGTGTTCTTAGTCAAAGCCCTGTGGGTGACTATCCCTGGCAAGAGAGTTGTTAAGGACTTCTACCCTGGGGTTCCCCTTGTTGGGGCACTGCCAAGGTCTGCCATCTCCCCTCCCCAGTGGAATATCTGAAGTTGGGGCACTGCCTTGATCTTTTGACCTGTTCACCTGAGCTAACTTTCCCAGAATGACATCTTCCAGCATGATAACTTCTTGCTATCTTTTTTGTGCAATATTGTACTGGATAAAGATATTTTCTAATGTTTCTCCTTAGATTTCTTCATAATTTTTCAATCTGGTGCTATTTTTAGATTATTGCTAGAGTATATGGATGGAGCATCAAGGCTCCTTTCAATCCTTTCCTGCTGCCATCTTAACTAGAACTCCCAAATCCTCTAGTTCCAACCAATACAATATTTTTGGAACTGAATGAACATGGAAGAATCAGAAGGCAGATGTCTGAAAGAGAGGGAAAGGTTTTAATCCTGGGTGACTAGAAAGATGAAAGTTAGCATAAGTAGATAAGGAAGGCTTGGGGATAAAAATGATTAATTCAGTTTCAAGTGTTGACTTTATGACACCAGCAGCACATCAAGATGTAGATATCCAGGAGGAACTTGAAAATACAAGACCCATAAATTTGGCAACAGATTAAGACTCAAAATTAAGATGTTTGAGTCATCTATGTCAAGATATTAAAGAAAATGAAGCTATAATCATCTCACTAAAGGAAAGGCTGTAGAGACAGAAGAGGTCCAAAGACAAAAATGTGAGAGAACCCATGAATACAGAGTAAGAAAAAGAGGAGGAGTCAGTGAGGGAAACAAAGATATGAAGTGACTATTAACAATTTAAATAATGAAAAAAAGTCAAGGGCATTTGGACTTAAAAAGAGGAAGCTATTAGATTTGTTCATAATTTGTTATGTCTAAATCCAATGATCAAAAGAGAAGTTAAATTGCAAGGGCTTGAAGAAGTAATGGGTGGCAAGTAGAGGTAAGTAGTAATTGTAGTCTTTTCTCAGAATTTTAACGGTAAAAGAGAAGAATGAGAAAGAACAGTAGCTTGAGGAGAAGTGGGGTCAATGTCTTACTCTTATAGAATGGGTAGACCTTGATATGTTTTAAGACTGAGGCAGTGAAGCCAATAAAAATTAATTATGCAAGTAGGAGAACTGTAAAAGAACAAGATATCATAAAAAAGATGAGAGGATATATAATCAAAAGTACAAATAGTGGAGCCTATCTTAGCAAAGAGAAGACCTGCTTTTTTCCCCTTGACTAGAAGGAGAAAGGAAAAGATTTTTAAGGTATCTATAGAAGTAGAAGTGAGAAGGTGATGGAAGTGTTCATATTCCATTCATATCAAAATAGTATTAAATGTGCCAAATATAATAAAAGAACATAAAAAAATATTGAATTAACAAATAGATCCTTAGCAGAGAGAATGGAACAACTAATAGAATTTCCAGAATTCTTTAGGTATTTAAGAAGAGCATTTAAGAAATATTTAAGGTGTAAATTAGGATTATTAGAATTAAAACAATTATGCTTAAAATACATACTTGCAAAATGTTTATAAAACAATAATTGGGGGGAAAGCCAAGGTAGAACACAAAATGAAATGTTCTAAGGAAAAATAATATAAAGTAGAACAAAAAGACAATAACTGGAATAATATTTGATGTCACTACATACCAAAACACTTGATCTTAAAAGTAAAGCTGTGTTACAATATAAGAATTATTGGATTCATGGGAGGAAAAAACATTATGAAACAAAGGACTTGACTGCTACATTCCAAGAAATTATGCCAAAAACATGCTCATAAATACTGGAAACAGGTGTAAAAGTTGAGAATAAAATCCAAAAGATTCCAACAGACAGAAGAACCACATTTAATTTACTCAGACATATTGTTACCAAATACCGAGACCTTCCATATCAAAGAAAAAAAGTGTTATTGAATTATATATTTCCCTTGGGAAGAGAATTATAAGAAAGACTATCAGTAAAAATAAAATCATGGACCTAAGTGTGAGCTGGGAAAGAATATGAGCAGGGGAGAATTACAGATAGATGAAGTTAGAAACGAGGATCAGAACGTATCAAGTGAAACAAGTTTAATGTTATTTTGCACTTGTTTTTTAAGGTAATATAAAAGTCAATCAATCACTAAATCAGCAAATATTTATTAAATGCTACTATGTGCCAGGCACTGAACTAAGCATTGTAGATACAAAAAGAGGCAAAAGACAGTCTCTGTCATCAAGGGTTTTACCATCTAATGTGGAGACAGCATAGAAATATATACAAAGCAAGCTACACACAGGATACAGGAATATACAATAAAGGATAAAGAAAATAACTGACAGAGGGAAGGTACTAGAATTAAGACTGGTGGAAAAGATTTCCTATAGAAGGTAGGATGTTAATTGGAATTTAAAGGAAGCCAGGGCGGTCAGTAGACAAAGGAGAAGAGGGAGAACTTTCTGGGCATTGAGGTCAGCCAGAAAAAAATGTGCAGAGCTGAAAGATGGAGTGTCTTTCTAATGGAATGACCAGTTAAAGGGTACATATTGGGAAGTAAGTTATAATAAGACTGGAAAGGTAGGAAGGGACAAGCTTAAAAAGGGCTTTGAATGCCAAATATTTTGTATTTAACCCTGAAAGCCCTAAGGATTCACTGGTATTTACTGAGCAGAAAAGTGACATGATCAGACTTGCACTTTTAGAAAAATCACTTTAGTAGATGAATAAAATGTGGATTGGAATAAGGAGAGACTTGAGGCCAACAGACTCTCCAGGAAGCTATTGCAATAATCTGGAGATAAGTTGATGAGAGCCTAGACTAGGGTGGTAGTAATGTCAGAAGTTAGGAGGGGGTATATATGTGAAATGTTTAAATCAACAAGCCTTGGTAACAGATTGGATATGGGGGGTGGGAGAGTATTAAAAGACAGTGAGGAATCCAGGATGACTTCTGGGCTGTGAGCCTAAAGGAGTGGGAGAATGGTATTGCCCTCTACAGTAGTAGGAAAAGTAGAAGGTGGGGATGGTTTAAAGCAGGAATGGGGAACCTGCAACCTTGAGGCCTTATGTGGCACCCTAGGTTCTCAAATGCAGCCCTTTGACCGGATCCAATTCTGTGAAGTTTGGAATCAGTCCAAATGGTGCCCTTGAGAACCTAGAGGGCCACATGTGTTCTCAAGACTGCAGGTTCCCCACCCCTGGGAGAAAGATAGTGAGTTCTGTTTTGAATATGCTGAGTTTAAGATGTCTACTGGAAATCCAATATGAGATATCTGAAATGGCAGTTGGAGATGCAAGATTAAAGGTGAGCAGAGAGCTTGGGGCAGGATATGTAGATTTGAAAATCATCAGCATAAGATGGTAATTAAATCCATGGGAGCTGATGAGATTACTAAATGAAGTAGTAGGGAAGAAGAACAGAAGAGCATCCAGGACAGAATCTTAGGGATATGGTTAGACGTCATGTTCTAGAAGAGGATCCAGCAAAGGAGACAGAGGAAGGGTCAGATAGTTAGAAGGAGAACTTAGAGAGAATAATGTCCTGAAGTATCCTAGAGAGAAGAGAGCATCAAAGAGGAGAGAGTGATCAACCATGTCAAAGGCCACACTGAGATCAGGAAAAATAGGGATTGAGAAAAGACCACTGGACTTAACAACTAAGAGATCATCAATAATTATGGAGAGAGTAGTTTCAGTGGACTGATAAAATTGAAAGCTAGATTGCAAGAACTTAAGAAGAAATTAAGAGGAGTGTAATGGAAATAAATGGAGGTGGAAACAAATTAAACAATTATAATTTTGAGTGATAATGGGTTTAACCCACCCATAAAATGAAAAGTTGCAAACTGTATTAGAAAACAAAATTGTATATTTTTCTGTAAGGTACACACAAAAACTAGAGACCTAAAATAGCAAAAATGAACAGCAATAATAAGATGAATTCATCAAAATGAATCAAAGTAGGGGTTACAATTATGATTTAGATAGGAAATTGAATAGAAAAACTGACTCTTGAGAGACAAAAAGAAAACCATATTATGCTTTGTAACACCTTACATGATCAAAAAAGGGCTATTTTAAATATCAATGTACTAAATGGCATTGTGACTAAGTGACTAAACAGTTAAAGGAAAATATTTAAAAATAACAGATAAAATTCATTCAAAAGTAGGATGGTAGGCCAGGGGTTAAATTATGCTTGTGGATGCATAGGGGAGGTGATAATCTTCAACTATATGCTAATTTGAACTGAGCAATGGAATTTTTTAAGATTATATAAGTAAATATAGCATCTAGGAACCTAGATCTGAAATAGGAAGAGATTTAAAAGAAGTAGCTATAGGTGAGGGTTAGAAACTATGCTGAGACTGTTTCAATCCACAAACAAGATAATAATTGAAAGAGACATTTCTCTTTTGGAACAGAGTCCAACAGGAATATAAAAAAAATAAATTATGGATTTGAAAATAATGTTACAAAAAATTTAGTTTGATAGGCTATGACAGCTATTGAAAAAAATTCCAAAAACTATTTGTTTTTAAGCATTAATGGCACCTTTACAAAAATGTGCTAGAGTATAAAGAACCCATAAATAAATCAGAAGAGTATAAGTAATAACATCCTTCTCAGAACATAATAATAAAAATTGTAATCAGTAAAGGAAATGTAAACAAAAGATTCAGAGGGAGGGCATGTAGTAATGTGGGAAAAACAGAAAAACAATAGATTTTGAGTCAGAGGACCTAGGTTCAAATCTCAGCTCTGCCACTTGTTATTTTCCTGATCATTTTGGGCCTCAGTTTTCTCACATACAGATACTTTGTTTAAATCGCTTCCTTTTCCAGATCTAAGTTCCTAGACCCTGTTCCACATCTGGATTCTGCAATTAGATAAAAGAATTTCATATACATATAGCATTAAAAATATAGCATTAAAAAATTTGAGGAAAATAGGTTATATCTGCCATAAGTATGAATAGGAAAAGAATTAGTAGCCAAATTCTGGATATAGGAGATTTTAAAAGACAAAATAGACCATTACAATAGTGTAAAATTGAAAAGGTTTTGCACAAATAAATAATATCAATGCTACTATACTAAGAGTATATAAACTATGCAAAAATGTTCCCTAAACATCTCTGATAAAAGTCTGACATCTAAAACCTATATGTAATTGACACAATTCTGTAAGATTGAGCCATTCCCTAATTTATGTTGTCAAATTGTGAACCAATTGCCATATGAACCAAAAATAGAACTCTAAACTATCAACATCTGAAAAAAGTTCCAAATCATTAATATGAGAAAAACCAAATTGAAACAACTTTAAATTATTCTTATACTGATGAAATTGACAAAGATGATAAAAGTTGGAAAAATTCAGTGTTGAAGGAACTGTAGAGAAGCAGGGATCTATATGGCACAGTGGTTAGTGCGCTGGACCTGGAGTCAGGAAGACTCATTTTTATGAGTTCAAATCTGGCCACAAATACTTGCTAGCAGTGTGACCCTGGGCAAGTCACTTAAACCCTGATTTGCCTCAGTGTCCTCTTCTGTAAAACAAGCTGGAGAAGGAAATGGCAAAGCCATTCCAATATCTTTGCCAAGAAAATCCCAAATGGGGTCGTAAAGAGTCAGATACAACTAAAAACAACTACGAAGAGACATTAAACTCATTTTGGTGGTGTTGTGAATTAGTCCTACTATCCTCGAAGACAATTCACAACTTTGCAACAAAAGTCACTAAATTGTTAAAACCTGATAATTCTACTACCTCCTCGTTTATACCACAAGAATAACGACAGTAAGAAATCCATGTGAACCCAAATCTTTATAGTAGTACTTTTTGTAATAGCAAAAAAATGGGGAAAAAGTCTGTTATCATTGACTGAGGCATGTTTAAACAAGTTGCACATATAAATAAATTTAATATTACTGTAATGTAAGGAGACGAGTATGATTAATACAGAGTCAAGCAGAGAAACGTAGGAAGACTTATATGAACTTATGTAAAATGAAGTAAGTATAACCAGGAAAACAACATATACAACAACTGTGACAATGGAAATAAAAACAAGAACAAAACAGCTGAAACTCAATGCTGCAAAATTATAATGCCCAAGGTTGGCCAAAGAAGAGGTGTAAGAAGGTACCTTCCTCCACTACTTTGCTAACATGGAGTACCAGGGGCGTGAAAGACCGTATATAATGGCAGCCTTTTCAGTTTACTGTCAATTTTGTTCAACTGTTCTTTGACTTGTTTTTTGACAAAACATGAAATGTAGGTGATGGAAAAGGAAAATATTTCAATAAAAATTTTTAAATGAACTCACGTGTGCAAACATATTTATGTCTGCACAATCCAAAACTGAAAAAAATTGTAAACAAACTGTGTGGGGAATGGCTGGACAAACTGATCTATATAGGTAATGAAATATTATTGTACCACAAGGAATGACAAATATGAAAAATTAAGAGAAACATAGGAAGACATATAAAGTGATACAGAGTGAATAAAGCAAAATCAGAGTATCACAAGACACAATGATTATAGCAATGTCAGTGCACACAGTACCAAGAGACAACAAAACTCAAGTCAAATACAAATCACAATGTTGATGCTAAATCATTAGAATGTAAGTATATATCATCCCTTTGTATTCACAAAAGGCAAAGTACAAAAGTAAAAAATTATATGCCTTTCAATGGTAAGCACAATACTAGGCAGCTTTGTTTAACTGTTTTCAAGAATGTGCATCATAAAGAGATTTGTGAACAAGAAAGTATCCTTAACCTTTTTGTGTTATGGTCTCCTGTGGCCATATCATGAAACTATGGAATCCTTCTTCGAATAATGATGTTAAGTGCCTAAAATATAATACATAGGATTACAAAGGAAATCAATTATAATGAAATACAGTTGTCAAAGTATTTTTAAACCAGCTTCATGGACCCTTGAGCCCCAGGTGAAGAAGCTCCATTATAGGAAGCATTTGACAAGATATGTCTGCTGTGTAAAAACAAGATAGATACATTTTTAAAATTAAAATTAAATCCTACCTCTCGATGTTAAGGACTAACCATCACAATAATTGCATCATGACCTAGAACAACAAAAATACTCAGTAAAATCCACAGGAATTAAAAAAAAAGATCCATCTAACAATTCACACTGGGGGGAAAAATAAACAAAAAAATCTCTATTGTCCAGGTTATAATGCTCAACTGATGGACAATTCAGTTATTCTATTGGTGTATAATGCTAGGTGTTCATCATGGATCCCCAAAGCACCTCCGTTCTTTGTGAACCAGACGCTTGAGTTATATGGCAAAACAAAAGATTAAGCATATAGTTTGATGGAGGCAGAATCAACAAAAGGTCCAGGTTCATATTAATTCTTCCTTTGAAGGTTTATTTATAGAATACATGAATGTTTCATAATCATGCTCCCATTAAGAGAGAAAGATGCTTTAAAGTTTTGGAAATTGGAATCCCAGTCCTACAGTAGAAAAAGTCACTGTATCCTGTGTGGCTCTGTGGACCATAACCCAGCTTTTAATGCTACAAAGCAATAGACATATGTCTACCACAGAAGTTTATGAGGAGCAAGACAGTAGAATCCAGACCTGAGTAAAGTAAATGAACAATTTCATATCAGGACACACCCACCTAAAATAGGGCAACCTGTCAGTCGTCCACATTTCCCCACAACATGTGTCCTTTTAGACCAGTTCTCTAGATGCCTGAGTGAGCAAGCCCTAATAAAAACAGTATTATAGCCTCTTCAGCTATCACTTCTCCCTGTGGGCTTGGGGAAGAGAAATTACTGATTTCAAAAAATGCTCTCAGCTTCTTTTATCTGTTCCAGTGTTGTTTCTGGCCCTGTTACCAGCCCTTTCAGGGAAGAGCCTCCTCCTCTACACTCTGAATCTTCTGAGAGCATGGTATTTCGTGATTTGTAGCTGCATCGCATCACTTGGAGGATAATGATGAAGAGATGAGCTTTGGTAATAATATGCAAATTATCTCCAAATTTCACAAAAATTATCTAAGCTAACCTCTTTTTACTTAATTCTGAACTAAATCATTGTCCATAGTTAGGGCCTGTTTTTTTCTTTTTTTGGTGGTCTCTTTACAAGAGTTTTCCCATACCAAAGCTATGCCACATTTCCTTATATTGAGAGAAAACTGAAAGCTGTGAAGCCTAGTAGTCCATGGGACTCTAAGTCACTACTCTACACATACACAAATACACACACACACATACATGCACACACTTGCAAAGGAGGTATTACATTCATATCTGTCTTGAACAGACCCTAACTATGGACAATGATTTGGCCCAGAATTAAGTAAAAAGAGGTCAGCTTAGATAATTTTGTGAAATTTGGAGATAATTTGCGTATTATTACCAAAGCTCATCTCTTTATCATTATCCTCTAAGTGATGCGATGCAGCTACAAATCACGAAATACCATGATCTCAGAAGATTCAGAATGATAAGCAGGACACAAAGGACAATGGAAAGATTCATGGTGAGGATAAGGGAATTGCAATGTATTACATAGGGTGAATGACCTATGAGAAGTTGTATAAAAAACATGGTTGAAGACATTTATGAGTAGAAAACAAGATATGCTGATTATACCATAAGAATGAATGTGAATAATTCATAAACACATTAATCAGAGAAAGGTCTCCAGAATGTTAGCCCAGGTTGAATTGACTCCCAACTTCTCCTAGACAGACACACACACTCAATCTCTCTCTCTCTCTCTCTCTCTCTCTCTCTCTCTCTCTCTCTCTCTCTCTCTCTCTCTCTCTCTCTCTCTCTTTCTCTTTCCTTCAGCTGGTATTAACTTGTCCATCCCACCTATACTCTTCTTGGGATGTTGGATCATGTTTACATAGGAATTACTACTCACTTCTCAAGATCCTGAAGGTAATCCTTCTGGGAGTGGGGGGAAATACGCTGTAGCTCCTGAGCCCCCATTGGTGCACTTCCCATTTATACAAATATTAAACATGAAACAATTATTAAACTATAAAGCAAAAGCAAAAATAGTCATATCATGATACCCATGCTGTGGGCATCATGAAAACATTCCACCCATAACCCTGGATCACACTCACCTAATCAAGAATATCAATGAAGAAGAGTGGCCATTTGAGAACAGAAACCCAACAGCAAAGCTTCTGAGTCGGTAAACCTATGTCCTCGGAAAACGCACAACTCTGGACTTCAAGCCTTGATGTCTTTGGTCTCAGAGAACCGTCTGTACCACCTTTTGGCAAAATCACTTCTCTGTTGCCTGCTCTTTCTGGTCTTCATAACTCTCTTGCTGGGCGAAGCCTCTTCTCCACCCCTCTTTGTCCAGTAAAGCAGTATCAATCTGTTTTAGCATGCAGCTACCCCAGGTCGCTATTAACAGCATGCCATGCTTATTTAGCCAAAATATATGTGTGTTACATACTGGAATCTGAAATCTGCCAAGCTAATTAGGTCTATTCTGTATGGATTAGGAGGGGTTTCCCCTTCTCAAACCATAGAGGGCAGTAAAGGTCAACATTGGCAAGCCCCTGAGGGGTTTCCTCTCTTTCAGGTTGTGGATTACAAAAAAGGACATAGTGCCTTTCCCCTAGCTAACTCTACAAAAGGCTGAGGATTGTGTTTTCTCTCCACTGGGCTGATCAAGGAATGCCTTTCCTCCAATCAACACCACTCACAGCAAAGTAAATGCAAAGCCTGTCTTTAAACTTTTGTTTCTCCTTCTCAAGTCATGGAGGACCGAAAAGGGCAATGAAGGCAAACTATTGAGAAATTTCCCCCTTTCCGAGGCTGTAAATAGTACTAAAGGGCAGTAAGGTCAATCAACACTTCCTGCAGGAGAAGTATTCTACTTTCCTCCAACCAGCTCTAAAGCACTACAGGGCTCTCCAAAATCAAAAAAACTGCTTTTCATCAACCATAAAACCTGCCTGTGGGCTGAGCTCAGCTCCTGTCAGTCTTTGTTTATATAATAATCATCCTATATTCCTTAAGGGCAGCAGGTAGGTGTACCAGTGGATAGAGCACTGGGCTGGGAATCAGGAAGACTTATCTTCATGAGTTCAAATCTGGCCTTAGACATTTATTAACTGTGCATTTAACCCTGTTTGCCTCAGTTTCCTTATCTGTAAAATTAGTTGGAGGAGGAAATGGCAACCTACTCTAATATATTTGCCAAGAAAATCCCAACTGGGGTCATGAAGAATTGGACACAATGAAAACAATTCAATAACCACAAATATTCCCTCAACTGATGTTTGAATTATAATGTTTTCAGTTAAAACCTTCAAAACCTTGACAACGGTTATATGTAAATTAATTGATGGACAATGGTGACCTGCTGCCATCCTTATCTTAAGTCTATGAAGGAGATTGTTCTCTCTCTGGTCCTCCCAGAAGAGTCCATGTCTCTCCTCAGGTATTTTTTATCTGATGATCTTCTGTTACTAATTTTAATTACCATTCTACACAAAAACGTTTGTTCTGTCCCATTCAGCAACAAAAAGTGTCCATGTGACAAAAGTGTAGTACCTCTTTACTTGAAGACTTGATGGAAAAATACATGGTCAAGAATCACCCAGGACAAATGACATAAGAAGGGAGAAGAAGAATATTAATGGAAGGGGTAGCCAAACTGATAATTATTCATATTTTCAGTTGTCATGTATCCATCTGATCTGAACTCCAAGTTGCTTGAGAGCAGGGCCACATCTGTATAACAGTGGTCTCTAAACTTCTCTGACTTCATGACCCTATCAATAAAAAAAGCCCAACTTTTGAACACACACTCTAAACATATATATATACACACACACGTACAAAATATACACAATGGACTGTTGTATTCATATATTATGTACATGATAAAGAGGCACAAAAAATAGACATTAGAAAAGGGTGAGATAAAGATGAAATAAACAATGTTTTTGAAAATTGCATTAACATAAAGTTGTTTTAATCCTCTCTAAAATAATAACAACATTTTACTGAGACTGAACATGCTCTACTGTGACTGAATATACTTCTTTCTTTTTAAAGTTCTTGGTTTAATGATGTGATACAAATTAAAGGTATAGTTTTAAACAGTTTATAACAATACTTGATTTTAATAGTTGCCATCGCTGAAAAATATACCCCAGAAGAATCATAGGAGCATAGATTTATAGCTGGAAGGGAACTCAGAGTTCACTGAGTCCAACCCTCTCATTTTCTAAATGAGGAAACTAGAGCCCAGAGAAATAAATTGACTTGCCTAAGGTCACACAAGTAGCAAGGGGCAGAGCTAGGTTACATCATTGTATAACCCAGCTGTCAGGTCCTAACCCTTGACAAATAAGATCCAGTTCAAACTTGGAGGCTAATTCTTTGAATCCCCCAAGGTTTTACCTTGGAACATGAAAATCTCTCTTATGTCCTTAAAAGTATACCCAGCTCCCCCTGCAAATGCTTAGATTAACGAAAGCATTAAAGACCAAGCAGATTTATTTAAGACAATAAAGACTACAGGAAAAACTCACATCTAAACATTTAACAGAGCAATCCTCCTCCAGAGGTTCAGCTCAGTTCCCACAAGTTCATTGCACCACACCCGATTCTATCCATGAATTATGAAGAAAACCATAGCCCTGTTGCAAGTCTAGGTTTGGCATCTCTGGGACAAGTATAGGCTGAGTGACTCTTAAAACCCTCTGATAAGTCTGTCTCCAGCAGTTCTCCAGGGTTCCATTTCTCTGGTCTGTGCCTGGCCCCAATCCGTACTCTCTTGGCATGGCTCTCTGCCTACTCCATGAATGCTTCACCTCTCTTACATGGTATCCCAAGCCACTCTGGCCACCACAAAGCTTCTCACCTGCATGTTAACTCCCAGTCAGCTCTTCTTACATTCCCCACAAGTCTGGAAGCACCAGTTCAGTACTTTGCGTGCCTGAATCCTTTCTATGCATGAGCATCCCAAACGTGTTGGTGGGGAGCAGGGGGGTGGGAGGGAAAGAGAAGAGAGAGGAGGAGGTTTTGACTATTATTGCTGTATGTCCACCACAATTATGTTTAATTTGAAATCATTTGCCTTTTTCAGCTTGAAGACAAGTAGTGAAGCTACACATTGAACAATTTCATGACCATAACCCTAACTGTCCATTGAGAGAGAGAAAATATGGCTAAATATAAATTTGGAATGAGAAACATTTATTTTGCCTAGGGAAAAAAAGGCTGAAGGGTGAGTCAATGACAGTCTTTGTCTTCATTTATATGAAGACATACTGACATAGGGTGAACTCTATCCTGGCGGAGGTTATAATAGTGAAAATGGACTTAAATTGCAAAGGAAAAAAAAATGATGGCTGGCTCTAAGAATTATTTATACAAGTTACAATAGAAATAATAGAGCCTCTTTTCCTGGAGATATATGACCTTAAGACAGGTATCCTCCCATCTGAATGTTTTAGATATATTCTTTTCTGCAAGCAGGAAGACAGGTTAGATCTTTAGCAACACAGTGACCATCTAAGATTTGAAAGGACGAATGATTCTTTTTCTTCTTTATTCTTTTTTGTTATTTTTTAATTCCAATCTATCCCCTTCCCTCTGCCCCTTCAACTAGAGAAGGCCACCACTTGACAAAGATTTATAAATATATGTAAAACCATACTATGCATACTTCTAATTTATCAGTTCTTTCTCTGGAGGTGGATAGCATCTTAATTCATGGGTCTTTTATAGTTGATTTGAGTATTGACTCAGAATTACATTATTCTGAGATTTTTACAATTATTCTTTGGACAATGCAATGTTCTTTGAGTTCTGTTCATTATTTCATACAGGTTTTCCCATGTTCTTCTAAAATCAACGAGTTCATCATTTCTTATAGTGCAGTAGTATTCCAGAGAGTACAAATGATGAAGCATACTATTCTCCTCCTAACAGAGGCAATGAACTCAACGTACATCTATTTTCTGGACATGGCCAATGAGCGAATTTGTTTTAATTGACTGCAAATGTTTACATAAATTTTCTTTTCTTTTCTTTTTTCATTATGGTGGGGAATGGGAGGAAGAGAAAATAGATTTTTATCCATTAAAAAGATAAAAATTAATGGAAAAAATACTTCTTAAACCACCTATTCTACATGTCCTTTTTTATCCACCACCAAAGTCCAAAACAAAAACTTTGTGTCAGGTTGTCATTTGTCCTACATTTTTGAAGAGAATGGAAGACCTCCCGGAGTGATGTCTTGACTCTGTGTGAAGTGGATTTAAGTGAGGCAGAGTTGAACAAAGTCATCGGCCTCTCTTCCAGAGTTATCAAAGTCCAGAAGCAAGAAAAAAGTCAGGAGAACCGGTGATGGCCCAGAATGCGGTGGATGACCTTGGCATCTTAAATGTCTGACCAATTTCTAAGCCCCTGTTTCATGGCCTTTGGAATAAATTGTTCTCATCCACCCATTCCACCTGGGGAAGTCTTCACATGCTTAGGGTAGATATGCCCCTAAATTACCAGTAGGTTTGGGGTTCGTTGGTTAGCCTCAACCTGGTTTAGCCCAACTACCAAGACAGTTTTGTTTTTTTCTTTCCTTTGCCTGCAAATGATCTTAAGCAAGGTAGGATCCATTTGCATCATTTCTGATCCAACCAAACCAGAGTTTGTGAAAACTCTGCCCATTGAAACACAAACATACAAATTCATTGTTGCTAGACTCATGAATTGGTACACTCTCTCAAATACAAATTGAAGTTAGGCCAGAAAAATGATTGAATTGTTCACATCCTTTGACCCAGCATTACCACTACTAAGTACGTAACCCCAAAGAGGTTAAAGAAAAGATCTCTGTACATAAATATTCATGTTAGCACATTTTGGTGGTAATAAAACACTAGAAATAAGATGGAGACCCACTGATTGAGTAATGCCGAACAAATTGCGGTGTGTAAATGTAATGGAAGACGTAACAAATAAAAAGAATTCAGAGAAATTTGAAAAGACTTGTTTGTACCTGGAAGACTATATATACACACACGTGTGTGTGTATGTACATACAATGACAGCAATAATATAAAGTAACAGCGCCAAATGATATTGGAATTCAGGTAAACTGATCAATTAACGAATATTTATTAAACATCTGCTGTGTGCCAGGAACTGTGCTCTGTGCTAGGGATACAAGTACAAAGAATGAAACAATTCCTACTCACAGAGAATTTATCTTCTACCGTGGGAAATAACAAGTACAGATACAGAGTGTTCCAAAACTTTTAGTGCAGTGCTAAGACTGTTGAGTCGCCATGTATACATTTACAATAAATTCAAAGTTTTTCAACTACAAGGTAGTTTGAGAGGGAAGGTACTAACAGTTGAGGGAGGGAGGGCAGATAGTCAGGGAAGACTTCATGAAGAAGATGGTTTTGGAGCTGGGTCTTGATAGACGAGAGAGACTCTATGAAGCAGAGGTGAGGATAAAATAATTTCAGGCATGAAAAATGCCCAATACAAAGGCATAGAGATGGTCAGTTGAGTGCTGCATGTGAATAACAGAGAGAAGGCCAGTTTAATTGGATCACAGAAGGTAAGCAGTGTATAATTGAGTTCATAAATAGATTGTGGTCAAACTGTAAGGGTTTTTAAAAGCCAGAATATTTATATGTTTATCCTACAGGCAATAATAGATCTAGTCAATTTCCAATAATGATGAAATATACCTTCCTCCCATCTGTAGGGAAGTACTGAACTATTGGTATAGTAGGCAGTGTCTATTGACAGACATGGTCAATGGGACAGTTTCTTTTGCCTAACTCTACTTTGTTTTAAGGGAGTGTTCTAGAGAGGAAGAGTATTGAGAGGTAACAGCATTATTTTTAAAGTATGAATAAAACACTCTTTTAAAAAACAGTACTCGATGCTCTCAGTAGAGTTTGAGGCAGCTACCAAAATTTTCTTTCTTCTTTGGCTCTGGTGGTGAATGGGAATCTCACTTAAATATTAACCCAGCTTCTTCCCTCACATTTGGGACCAGCCCTTTAGAATCCTGAATCACCAAAGTGAACAGATTATATTTTAAGTATCATGGCACTAGATGATCTCTGATACTATCTCTGTTAAAGACCATGATGTATGTACCTAGTTGACCACTAACTTTCTTATCTATTTTTAAAACTTTTGTTTGGACTTTGAGAACTAGTAGTCCAGTCTAGAATCTGATGAGAAGATATTACATGGAAGAGCAGCAATCATTAGCCAACCTCTAGGAAGAGATTTATTGTCATTTGTTTGCTCTAGAGAGCAAAGTAATTAACACTCAACACAGAAAAATATTTGATTCTTTAACATACAAATCTCAACTCAACAGAGTGATTCATAATTATTTTTCTTTTCTCTCCTGTCAAAATTCTTTCATATTTCCTCTTTCAAAAGTCTGAAAAAAAAAATGAATTTGCATCCTTCATGGCTATATTCCAGTGTGACTCCTCCAGCAACAAGGAACACGCAGCTACTAATAGTTTTCAAAGTCAAATGAAAATTGTAACAATAGACCCAAAAGTAACCTATTCTGAAATCTTTTTGTTTTGTCCTAAGCCTTTCTTATGGTCTGTCTTTGGATCTTGGAGCGTTATTAAGTGATCATGCTATTGATTTTTAGTGCTTAGCACTGGTTAAAATTGAATGACTTGAAACCCTGATGGCTAAAATCCACTCCTTGTCTAAAGGACAGATTTAATGGGATAAGGTGTATTTTGAGTTCATTTCCATTACCATTCTTCATAACGGAGATTTGAACCTCCTGAAAATAGGACAGGTGGGAAATAGGACACAGAATTCAACACATCTCTCTTACTTAAATTTGGCAAGGCTGTTATTCCTGGTACCCATCTTGGGTAAATTTATAATTAATGGTATATTCTTCTATTAGGATAGAACCTGCTTGATTCATTTCTAACTTCAAAATCCTGATTTCTAAGAGTCTTGACCTTTAAGAATAATTTTTCATACTTCTAGTCTTATCCTATCTGGGCTATTTACTCATGAAGTTGAAGCAATGAGCAATCAGAACCTAAACTGTGAATTTTCAATACTAGTTGCCAACTCTTGTGAAAATGTGAGACTTCACCTCACCCTTAAAACACTCATGCCAAAATGAAAGAACTGTTTGAGTTGCAATAATTGTCAGGAACCAAACTTTTTACTTTAAAACATCATTGTGACTAATTCAAAGGGTAACCATAGGCTCACAGAATGTAGAGGTAGAAAAGACCTGTGATCACTGAGTTTAACCTCCTTACTTTATAGATGACCAAATTGTCAGCCAGAAGCAATTTTCCCAAGGTCACATAAGTAGTAAGGCTAAGTGGCTTAGGGGAGCAGGAGGTTTGGGCCAAAGCCTAGCCCAAAGAAAGAGTACCAGGTTAGAATTGTATGTATCTGTCTCCCTAAATATTATTAGTTGTAGGGGAAACAATTTTTAGGTTCAAGCTGAGCTACTGATCACACAATCTCTTAACAGGGAAGGAAAACCTCAGGCAATATATCCAAGGCTTGACTCCTTAAATAGTAACTATTTCTGTTTTACCCAGGAACCCTGAGAGTCTTCCCCTCCCAGTTTGACTTTTTTTTATTATTATTAAAAGGGGCCATCCTTTGAGTAACTACTTAAAAAGGCCTATTCATTGAATGGGTATACCTTACTCAAAGTGAGATTCTGATAAGACTTTAGCCTAAAATGGCCAGGGCCTGCCTTGCATCCTAGGCCATCTCTAGCCATCCTGATGAATATCAGACCCACATGGCTCAGGAGAAGAAGGTGAGGCCGGTGACCCTGCACAACCCTCCCTCACCAAATCAAAGTCAACTGCAAGTCATGTCATCACCTTGATTTCATCGTCCTCTTTGAAAACAAAGGATAAACACCACCCTTCCCACTAAAATGGTAGTTCCACAATGAATACACATGGCAAAGAGCAAATAAACCTTTTCATCCAAACCAAAAGCAGAGAGAACTCAGATAAAATACACTAATGAGAATATATACTAGACAATACACAGAATGAATGAGTGCTACTATTGGAAGCAAACTATATCAGGTCAAACTAGAAAGGGAGTCCCAGATCTTACCCAAGAACACATTCCCCAATGTCTGTAATGTTGTAAACTGGGAATTGGGGTATGATCCAGGTGGTGTCTTCTCTGTATGTCAGCTTCTTCCAGTCTTTCTCTCCCTTCAGGAAACTGAAGAGAGTTCAGAACCACATGTCTTCTTTCTCAAAGCTGGAAATCAGAAGTCTAGGTTCTCTACTTTCCCAAATTCTCACCAAATCTGGCTCATAGAGTGGACACAGAGCATTATGTAATCAATTCCTGAAATTGTGGGGAGCTTTCTGTTAATGGGTTTTGAGGATCATACCCTCAGGGTCACAAGGCATCCAATCTGCTCATTCTTCTAGAGAGAATCTAGTCCTAAAAGTTCTAGAAGACCTAAGTTCAATTTTAGTGTCTATTTGAGAGAGGTCCAGGGAGGTATTTTAACCTCATGCACCGAAACCTTAAGGTCCCAACATGTTAGTCTGTGAAATATAAAGCCTACAATGGCCATCACTAATGCATACTATGATTACAGGTCTAGCAACAAACAATTATAAAAAGAATCAAGCTTAGAAACCACCATCAGCAGTGGAGAGATAGGAAAGTGGGAAATTGGGTGGGGATGTATTCAGCTTCCACCTAAACTGAAAAGGGAAATAAAGATTTAAAGAGAAAAAAGACACCCCTCAGATATTAGGCTTCCTAGCTAAGGTGGGAATGAAAATCTATTACCATTCAAACCCTTCATGTAATTGGATTGCTGCAGTTCCATCTGCCTGCCTTGGATGATAACAATGGTGGCTCTGAAAGGAAGTCTGGCTGCTTTCCACCCTATCAAACAGTTTCTATCTTGCTTCCCCATCTCCCCAGACAAGGTCACCACTTCCCTCCTGCCCATATTTCCCATCAGCCTGAATCCTTCTTCAGCTCAACTTTCTTACACTTTCAGACTTACAACTCCAAATCCAGAATGATGTTTCCTTAGTCTTCTTATGGGATGGGAGAAGACTAGGATAAGGGGCCACAATTCCCAAAATGCTTGTCACACACAACATTTGCCCCTTGGAAGCCCTAGTCTGGTTTCACCTGTGAGGTGTTACACATCATCATAATAACTCCATTATATTCATGTATTTCACCTTGTTTAGCCATTTTTCTATTTGGTGGGCATCTACTTTGTTTTCAGTTCTTTTCCACTACAAAAAAAGTATTGCTATCCACCAATATTTTGGTGAATGTAAGTCCTTTCTCTTTGTCATTGACCTCCTAAAAGTTATGCCTAACAGTGGGAACTCTGGGGCAAAGAGTATGACCATTCTGTTTACTTTCATCATATAATTCCAAATTACAAAGCTAGTTATACTCTGCTGACCATAGTTCCAGAATTTCCTTTTTTTTAAGTTGTAAGTTTAGTCAGCTTGAAATGATTGTTATAGGAATGATCATGTCTTGAAATATCTGATGAAAATATACAAAGCCTGAGATAACAAAGCAGATCAATTTGGAGTCAATTATTGATATCAAAAAGTTTCTGCACTTTGCAAGAGTTCTTTTCCAAAGAAAACATCCGTGGCTTCTAAAATATAACCTGATTGACATAAGTTTTCTTCACACTTTCCCGTAAGGGAACTCAACTCTTACATGAAGTTACTCCTGCATGCAGCTCATCTCATCACCAAAAACATGAGTCAGGAAGTTAGCACTTCATGGAGAAGGCAAGCGGCTATGGCTAGACAGATAAGGGAGAGCCTTGGCCAGTTGCTTCAGGACCTCTAGCTTTGATCAGTTGCTTCCTACACCTGACCTAGCCTGATTCTCCCAGTTCTTTGTGCCCTCTCCACTCCTTAGAAATGATTTTGTATTTGCTTTGTATGGATTTTCTATTTAATTATCACTTTACTGTAAAATTTCTTCCTAATGCAGCGAAAGTCTCTTGAGAATAGAGAGTGTTTCATTGCTGCCTTAATAAACATCTTAGGCAGATGATGGAATAGAATACTGGACGAGGACATGGGAAGACCTGGTTTCAAATCTAGCCTCAGACATTTCCTAGATGTGTGACCCTGGACAAGTCACATCTGTCTCAGTTTTCTCATCCGTAAAACAGCATCTGCCTCCCAGAGCTGTTGTGAGGATCAAATAGGATATTTGTAAAGTGCTTAAAACAGGGTGCTTGGTATAGTGGGCACTTAATAAGCACTTTTTTCTTTCCTTCCTTCCTTCCATTTGTTGAATAAGTAAAAATGTGAATATGTGAATGAATGAACAAATTATTGTGCTACATCTCTCCCCAGCCTCAAATCAGCCACCTAACTATAGGAGGGACTAGTGAAGAGTGAAATTAGTTGATGTTTCCATCTGCAATACTAGTTGATTGAGGATAAGAAGAACTCAAGCTGATAAAAACTCCTAAGAAGCATAGGTACCCACATGGGTACCGTTATACTAGATAACTATATATACTAGATATTCTATACCCACTCTATTCTATATATACTATGTATTACCATATAGTATTATATATATTTTACCATTATATGATTATATTTACGACGTATTTCATATATTCTATATATACTAGATATTTGATATATACTCTATATATTCTATTTATACTAAATATTCATTATCTACTCTATTCTATAGATACTTAATATATTCCACATATACTAGATATTCTAATGTACTCTATTCTATATATACAAGCTATTCTATATCTATTCTATATGTCCTATATATTTTCTGTGCTAGAGAATTAAGCACAGATGCCTTTCCATTCAAACTAAAGTTCTGAGTGATGAAATTCAGCACGTTGGGATTATCCCAAGGCAAATTTAGTCTGGACCATAGAAATTGATGGGTCACACTTTTGAAGTGCCTCTTTAACTATAAATAGTAAACACTCTGAGAAAGCATTGGTCTACACATGCAGAAGATAGTGCTAAGAAATTAGTCTTTTTGTTGTACAAGTGTAGCTATTTATATCACCTATGACCTATCGCTTAATTGTATTCTAAGGAAAACTCAAATGTAGGATGGTGAAGATGGCAGTTTTAATAGTGTTTGAATTGGGTGTGTCTTCATTCTCCTGTTTTTGCTCTTTAGATAGTTTCTTGTTCTTCTCTCTCTCTATTTTCCTCATCTTTTGGCTTCCTTCCTTTTTTTCCTACTTCAGACTCATCTGAGGGAATCACTCCTTTCTGATCTCATGAAGGGCAGAGAAGAGATAGGATTGAAGACTTTTAGGCAGGGGAAATCCTATCCATTGGGAAAGGACATAGCAAGTACGGAATAAGGGACTTCCGTCCTTTGCCTGCCAAGGTAATATAGTAAGGGAACCAGCTGTGTCTCGTCTGTACTTGCTTTCCCTTAGTCTGCTTGCTAAATTCCTGGTCACCCTAATTTCAATGATCTTTGGTGCCCCTGAAGGCAAGCAGCACACCTGAATTGTAAAGTTGCAGATGTGTTGAGTTCAAAGTTTTATTTTCAACTTTTAAAGCCCTCAATAAATTAGGACAAAGGTAGTTGGAATACAGCCTTTTGCCTGATATTCCTCCGGGACTATTAAGATTGGCTAGGCAATCTGCTCTTGAGAAACCAGGTGTAACAAGACCTGGGTGGAGGGGCCAGGGTGTTGTTTGTGGAGCTTTCTCCTTCTATGTGACATATGCCAGAGTCTCTCAGGAGTCATTTTTGACATTTGCCACAAAACTTGCCTGGTTAAGAATCAAATGCTTTTCATGCTTACCCACCTCCTGACAAAGAGGCTACTGGCATCGGTACAGAATGATATGTATATTTTTAAAATATGACCAATGTATGAATTTCTTTCGCCTAACTGTATACGTTACAAGGGTTTTGTTTTTCGTTTTCAATGGAGGGGGATGATAAGGGAGGAAGAGGGGGAATAGGAAGCGGGTTGTCAAAAAAAGAAAAGAAAAAACAGTCATCAAAAATTTTTTCAGTGCATAGAAAAAAATAAGGAAAATGAGAAGGAAACACAAACAAGCAGGAGAGCTTTGAAAGTTACATGTTGAATTTATTATATTCTTAAAAAGAAAAAGCAATCTATATATGATAGAGTCACAGTTTCATGTACATACATGAAACAATCCTCTTTTTCTATTCCACTTGTATATGGAAATGCTCATTTTATTGTTAAGTTCAGAAACAAAAAAAAATAAAACTGGGAGGGGGAGGGAAAATTTCAATTTTTTTGTTGTTCTAAGGGTCACCAAGCACACAACCACCCCTTATTTACTACCTAAACAGATAAATGAGGAGGAATGGCTTAGTGACTGTCCAAGGTATACAAGGCTTAGTGATTGATTACCTTTATATCTCTCCCATTTTGAAATCTGTCTGTTTCTGCTCCAAGAAAAATATTATATCAACCCTTCAAACACTTGAGAGCGAGGTCTTCTACTAGAAGGAAAGAAAGATATAAGCATTTATTAAATGTTCATTATGTGTCAGGTACTATGGTAAGCACCAGGGATATAAACACAATCAAAAAAGCCCTCTGCTCTCTAGGAGTTTATATACTAATGGAGAAGAACAATACACAAAAAGGATCATTTCCTGGGACCGAAAGGAAGGCTGGCCTAACCACAACCACCCAAATATTGGCTCCGGGAAGTAACATCCTTGGAAGAAGCAAGCAGACTTTCTAGAGGGAAATTCCAAGTTGAGAAGATCAAAGGGATAGTTGGATGCTCCAGGGCAAGAAGGCCTCAAGCAATAATGAACATTCAAAGAGATCTGGAATTAAACTACTAAGAAAATACTACAAACTAGAGGATGGTACCCATATAAAAGAAATAGTTCCCTGACTACAGAAGATGGAGAAAAAGAGAGGGGTTTTAGGGTCCCTATGCTGAACCCCTAATATCCTTCCACAACCTCTCCTTATCCCTTTTGGAGGGATACTGGCTTTATGAGAAATGTTTGCACCCAGGGGATGCTTAATTGAGGAGGGGGGTTAAGAGGAAGCAACAAGGTCCCTTGAACAAGAAGACAAGCCAATATCTGGAGAAGGCTCAGACCATCACAATGTTGGCAAAGAGGAGGAGAAAGCAAACCTTAAGAAATTGATTGGTACTGCCACTTCATTGTTTTATACTGCATTTTCCCAGCTGTAAAAGTCTAGGTTACAGGTTCCATCAGATAAAGACTATGACAGTCACAGGCAAAGCAAAGTAGTCTCTTTGAAAGGAAGACAGTAAAATAACGTTTCTTTATATAATTTGTGCTGTAGCCTTTCTATGCTTTAACGTATTTTGGAATATGCTATTGGTTTAATTAACAAGGTATTTCATTTGATGAATTTCAACTATTATTTAAAGATGAACCATCTAGAATGACTCCAACTTTCCTTTTAAATCATATCTTCTACTTCTCACCAAATCATACTGTTAATAAACATAACTCATTTATAAAGAACTTTAAGTTTATAGGTTGCATCCCCCTTATAGAAATCCTGTGAGATAGATAACTTGAAATATATTGACATATAGATTATCTATCATAGAGGCATCAAACTTGGGGGCCTGTAGCCATCCACAAAATTCCCCAGCGTTGTTGAACCAAATTAAAATGTAACTGAGAAATGTTTAACAAAATAATTACAAAGGCAATACAAAAAGAAATTGATATTGGAGTACCAACAACCTGAGGCTGCACTGTGTAGCATCTCAGGTTTTTGGACTTTGAGGCACGGAACAAGAATGATGCTCCAAAAGAATTTCAGAAAAACCTGGAAAGACTTACATGAATTGATGCAGAATAAAGTGAGCAGAAGCCGGAGAACATTATACACGGAAACATTGTGCAGTGATGAACCGTGAGACTTGTCTCTTCTCAGCAATAGAATGATCCAAGACAATTCCAAAAGACTTCACAATGGAAAGTGCTATCCATGTCCAGAGAAAGAACCATGGCGTGTAAATGAAGATTGAAGTGTTCTATTTTCACTTTTGGGGGCTTTTTTTCTTTCTCATAATTTTCCTTTTTGCGTTGAGTCTTCTTGCACAACATGACTGAAGTAGAAATATGTTTGACATGATTGTACATGTATAACCTACATCAGATTGCTTACTGTCTTGGGGAGGGAAAGGAAGGAGGAAGAAAAATTTAGTACTCAAAATATTAGAAAAATGAACATTGAAAACTATATTTACATGTAATTGGGAGGGAAAATAAAATACTATTAACAGCAAAAAAATTAGAAAAAATGGTATTCAACATGGTTCCCCTATGATGTTTATAGTTTGGAACACAGCCCTGGTCGCCTTGTATTTGTTTTGATTCTGCTAGGGTCTTCATCACACATGTACACATAGCAGATCTCAAATATTTCCGCAAGGAAAATATTTATATCAATTATAAGTAAATAGTGGCATCTGAAATAAGCTGCATACAATGAACTTTGTGGGTGTTTTTTTTTTTTAATTCTAACCATTTAAATGAGACTTAGAAAATTAAAAACTGAAAAGGAAAGCAAGTCAATTCCCCCAAACAAAGGACAGTTCTCTTTCCTTTAACTTCTTCCTTCACAAGGTGACCTGTACCTCCTGGAAATGAGGCCTGAAGAAAAAGAATGTCAAATTGATAACAACTCCACACTGTCAACTCCATGGGATATAAAACAAAATAGGAAATTACCCCACTGCTAACTCTCAGTAGTGTTCATAGCAACTCTGTCTACGTACATATCTCTGCTACTGACTGGTAGGTGTTCTATCTAGATGAACAAAAAGGATTCCAATCTACTTTGTCCCAAGAGAGCAGTTATTTATATGGCATTTATCTCTGTAGTCCCCAAAGCACTTTCGAAAACAAACTAGATGCCTGTTATTGTGGGAAGTATATGGCCTACCAAGTTACTGAAACCAAAAAAAAAAAACCTTTGGTTGAAATCACTTATCCTTTGCTGAACAGAAACTCTCTGAGAAATATAATGCCTATGTCCAGACAGATAAATAGATTCATGGATAGCCTGAAAAGATGAAAGTGAGAATAATCCATTCCTCTATTTTGTTTTCCCTCCTTTGTTATGTCATAAAACCATAACTCAGAAAACCAATGATACTCAAGGTGGCAAAGTCCACCATCTAAGAAGCTAAGATCAATATATGTACATAAAAAAGGAAAATCATAAGGTTCATCATAGTTTGCTACATCATTCAGCTAATGACCAAAAGGACTATTCATTCACAGTCTAAAGGGTGGGGAGAGTCAGGGTGGAATTAATCTGTGTTAGAATCATTCCCTTTCTCAAACTTCTTTTCAGCAAAGATATAAATTGTGCCAAATATCTATCAGTTTTATGATGACAAGACCATCAAACTTATTTCATTTATAAAAAAAACCTCTCCCTTCATTTTCAACTGTCTAAACAGAATTTTCCCATTTAGCACCCTATCAATCCAGAGTTATGATTATTCAGTGACTGAGAGGATCCCTTGTATTAAATATTAATATTTGTATAGTTATTAAAGTATTTGATGATTTGTCCAGGGATACTGTAAAATTAAATATAAGATGTCATTTAGAGTAATTCAGAGGGCTTTATTAAAAATTATTTTCTTGACTTTGATTGCATGCTGGCAGTACTTACATATGGCATGACTTAAGGGATAATTTGTACATTATATGGCATAATATTATAACATATGTAAGTAGGATATCAGAATATTTTAAAAGAAAGACATAACTGGTATTTTTTAGGTCTTTTTAATTTTATGAAATGATAGAAAGCATTGAATCATAAAAATGTAAATATAGGAAAGATGCCATTTAAGATAGTAAAATTTCATTTTATGTGTTATCTAAGCCCTTGTGTGTATGTGTGTGTATTTGAGTCATTCAGTCAACAAACATTTATTATTTACTTTGTGCCAAGCACTGGCTTGGGATACAAAGAAAGGCAAAAACTGTTCCTGCCCTCAGGAAGTTCACATTCTATTGGAAGAGACAGCATGCAAATAACTATAAATACTTACGTGTTTATATTTCTATTATGTGTATAATCTTATGATTATACAGAATAGGTGGAAGGAAATTTTAGAAGAAAATATTAGAGGGAAAGGTATTACCAATTGGTAGGAGAGAACAGAAAAGGCCTTCATAGGAGTACTTTGAGTTAAGTATTGAAAAAGTTCAGGGAAGTTAGTAGTGCTTGGTGAGGAGGGAGAACATGTCAGATATGAAAGCTAGCCAGTGCAAATACCTAGAATCTGGAGAAATGTCATCTGGAAGGAGGTTACAGAGGATTTTTCTGAGTAGGGCAAAATTAGGGACAGATTTCCCCTTTAGAAATAAATCACTTTGGCAACTGTGTGGAGAATGGATTGGAGTGAGGAGAGACCTGAGTCAGGGAGACCAATTCAGAGGCTACTATAGCAGTCCAGGTGAGAAATAATAATGTTCTGAACCATGATGGGATGTGTATGAAAGATATTGTGAAGGGAAAAATGATGAGACTTGGCAATGGATCAGATATAAAGGGTTAATGTGAATGAGGAGTCGAGAACCACATGAATATTGCAGTCCAGGTGAATGGGAAGATGATCATGCTCTTGACAGTAGCAGGAAATTTCAGAAGAAGAAAGAATTCTGGGGAGAAGTACATGAGATAGGACTGACATGTCTATGAGATATCCAGTTCAAGATGCCCAGCTGGCAGCTGCTGATGTGAGACTGGATAAATAGATGGGAGAGTCATCAGCACAGAGATGATAACAGAACCCATGGGAGCTTAAGAGGTCAAGTGAGATGTTTTAGAAAGAGAAGAGGAATCTTTGACATTCCCTTGGGAGACACCAAAGATTATCGGGAGTCTTGGATGAGTATCCATCAGAGGAAACTGAGGAGTGTTTAGACTGGTAGGACGAGAACCAAGAGAAAGCAGTATTAGCAAAATTTAGAGTAAAGAGTATCCAGGAGGTTCTGAATCTGGTCATATGTTTCAGAGAGGTCAAGAAAGATGAGAACTAAAAAAAAAAGGCAAGTCGATTTGGCAGTTAAGAAAACACAAGTAAATTCAGAGAGAGTAGTTTCAGTTGGATGATGAGGCAGATTCCAGAGGTTTTAGAAGAACACAAGAGAAGAGGAGAGAGAAATACCTATATAGACAGCTTTCCTTTTAAGGAGTTTAACTGAGAAGTGGAGGAGAGATATAGGATGATAGCTAGCAGGAACACTAGAACCAAATGAGAGTTTTTAAAGAATAGAGAAGACATGAATATGTTTATAGGCAGCAGAGAAGGAGCCAGTAGGCAGAAAGATATTTAAGTGAAGCTATCTTAACTTCTGTTGGAACTATAAGGAAAACCAAGAGCCACAAAATCCATGTTTTCAACTTGTGGTGCTGGAGAAGACATTTCAGAGTTCCTTGAACAGCAAGTAGATCAATTCAGTCAATACTTAAAGAAATTAATTCAGACTATTCACTGGAAGGTCAAATACAGAAGCCAAAGCTTAAATACTATAGCCGCATAATAAAAAGACAGGACTCATTAAAAAAAGACTCTGATGGAAAATTTGAAAATGAATGTTAAAAATCATTTTTACACATAATTGGGGGCAAATAAAATATTAAATAAATATATTTTACAGAAAAAAAGAAATACATTTTTGAAGAAAAAGAAGAGACCTTGATATTGGGAAAGATTAAAGACAAAGCGAAAGGAGAGAATGGCAGAGGATGAGATGGAGAGATGGTATCGGGGAAACAGTGAGTATAAGCTTGGACAGACTTTGGGGGATAATGAAAAATAGAAGGGCCTGCCATACTATGGTCCATGGATTCACAAAGAGTTAAACACAACCGAACAACAACTCTTAACTTCAAGGGTATACTCATTTCTGAAGGTAGCTGAGGTTGAATAAAGAAATCAATCAGAGGAACTGAACGGACTGAGAAACCAGGATTAATAGTAGAGACAATCTGTTAGAGAGGTCAGGAAGTGGGGAAAGTTTGAAATAAAGAGTGCAGACAGAGGGACTGACCTTAATAAGATAAAAATGACAGAAAAGACAAAAGGGAAAAATGTCTGAGTAACATGATGAGAAGAGGGGAAAGAAGGAGTTTTAGGCAAATGACTTTTTTTTTTTTTTTGGTGAATTCTGAGTTGAAAGTTTTAGCTGAGTGGGGAGAGATGTGCCATGGGAGGCTTGGGGAAAGATGAAAGAGTTTTGATACTGTAGCACTCAAAGTGATTAGGAAGGAATAGAAAGATTACTGTAGTGAGTATCCAGTTGAGATTAGATAATATGAATTTGTAGTGGATTCAGTCAACATGATTTCATGATATCCTCTTGTTCCATTGAGAAGCAGAAGAAGAGGAATAAAAAAATCAGATAGTGGGAATAACCAAGGGTTGGAGCTTGGCAAGGTAACTGCAAATGGGTTAAAGGGGCAGAGTGGTCTGAGAGTACAGGATGAGGTGGACTTGAACTGGTTCCCAAGAAGAGGAAGAGAGAAGAGAGAGAGGCAATGATCTTGAAGAACTGAGGGAACAGGGGCCATAGTGAGGATGAGAAACAGAGTTGGAATGATAAGGATTGAGGAAAATAAAACCATAAATGATTATAAAGTGATAAAGGAATTTGAGAATTCATGAACATAATAGTGAAACCCTTAAGGGTGTAGCTGGGTAAGGAAAAGGAGAGAGCATCAGTATGGATATTGAAGTCCTTGGTATGAAGGCAGGAGTTAAAATGAAGAAAATGACTTGAGCCAGGTCCTGAACATTTTGAGGAAATAAGGAGAACATCTTGGAGGTTGAAAGATAATGATCACTAGGGGATAAATATAGATTTTGTGAACCTCCGAGAAGAAAGGTTACCCAATGGTTGTAGTACAAGGGAAGTCCAGAAGAGGGAAGAGAGGAAGGATATTCTGACTGTCCCACTTCGATCAAAGTGTAGTCAGTATGGGAAATGGTGGTCAGGGAAATGGTGTCAACATAAATGAGCCAGGTCTTAGGGAGTGCCAGATGATGGAAGGAGTTTGAAAAAGAAAAAGAAAAGGTAAGATAAAAGTAAGTTTATTAATTATGGAGTTGATATTCCAGAGGGCAGAATAGAAGGGAGGAAAATCCACAGTGGGACATTAATAGCGTAAGGTTTAGGGGGACTGGCTTTAGCAATCAGGAAGCTGGGCATTGGGGGAAAGTGGGCTTGTACATTGGTAGCTAGGATTTCATAACCACTGGAATGGGGAAAAAAATGGGTAGTATGCTAAGAACTGAAGAATGAGTTCAGCAGAATATCAGGGCTGAAAGAGCAATCCATTGAGAAAAGTACATGATTAGATTGTTCCAGGTTCTCCTTTGAAATCTATTATTGAGGTAGCTAATGACCTTGTGACCTGTGAGCCCTGACAGGCAAGTGTTAGAGATGTGACTTAGGGAGCTAAAGAGACTGTCAGGATGGAGGAGCTGGTAGTACAAGGGGGGTCCTCTGCTAGAGAAGGTCTTCAGAGCCAACACGGAGGGGTAGGGGTAGGTGTGTGTGTGTGTGTGTGTGTGTGTGTGTGTGTGTGTGTGTGTATGCGTGTGTATGTGCAGAAGCAAGCATTCATTACCTATACTATGTACAAGCATACTTTATTTGGATAGATTGGGAGGGAGGGAGGCCTAGACTTGTCATTTCATTGGTATAGGACAGGGGTGGGGAACCTGCGCCATTGAGGTCACATGTGGCCTGGAGACACCAGGTTCCGCCCCCCCCCTCCCCCCCCCCCCCCCGGCATAGGATATTTTCAGGGAGAAGACTCTCCTCTATCAATGTAGATCAGCAACAACTCTGTAACATACTGTCTAAGAGAGTTGGCTGGGGCACTGAGAGCTTAAGTGACTTGCCCAAGGACACACATCCATATCAGTTTTATTCACTATTAGACCAGCTCTCCATCCACTGCACCAGACAGTTCAGCTTTTGGGGGGTTTCATTTTAGAGGTAATCCTGGGTTCTTGAAAGTTCCTCCCGCAAAATGCTATCTCTGGTAGTTACCTCATAAGATGGAAAGTGTAAGTATAAGCCCTATGATGAGGAGTATATCTCTTTATCAGAGGACCAGTTCAGCTTGGTTTGAAGAAGTAAATCATCAGACCACTGTTTTCCAGGTAGTCAGTTTTTCAGTCACATCCTGACAATATACTAATACGTAACCCAGTTGTGCCGTGTGTGTACCAACTAAGAAGAAAGGATGAGATTCTTGAAGTATTTTTTAGAATGGCAGCATAGATGGAAGATGACTATCCGTTCCAACTTATCACTTTACAGATGACAAAATAGAGGTTCACAGACTGTGACTTGTCCAGGTTCATGTAGCAGAGTCAGGGTTAATACCCAAGTTTTCCGACTCCCAATCCAACATTCATGGCTCTATGCCAGGCAATCAAAACATTTCAATTTGATAAACATTTTTTAATAGTCAGCTATAACCATGTAATTAAGTCCTTAGTTCTAAAGCCACAAAGTTGATTGTTTTTTTTTAAGTCCTTACCCTGAAGGAACTTACAACTAAATTTGCTGTTCATTCAAGTCAGGCTCTTCGTGACCCCATTTGGAGTTTTCTTAACAAACATATTGGAGAAATTTGTCATTTCCTCCTCCAGCTCATTTTACAGATGAAGAAACTGAGGCAAACAGGTTTAAGTGACTTGCCCAAGGTCACACAGCTAGCAAGTGTCTGTGACCAAGTTTAAATTCACATCTTCCTGACTTCAGCCCCACTGCTCTATCCACTGTGCCAACTACCTGCCCTATACAATTAAATAGGTGTTATTGTAAATATACACAAATAAGCATAATGTACACAAATGATAATAATAGCTAATATTTACATATTGCTTTAAGGCTTGCAAATCACTTTAGAAATATTAATTCATTTCAACCTTACTACAACCCTGGGATGTAGCTGCTATTGTTATCTCCATTTTACAGATGAGGAACCTGAGGCAGACAAAGATTAAATGACTTACCCAGGCCACAGAGCAAGTAAAGTTTTGCAGGTTGGATTTGAACTTAGGTCTCCCTTGTTCTGCCTCTAATCAGGACTTTAAGAAATTCAATAAAGAGGTTCAATAAAGTGCTGTGAGAGATGTAAAGAGGAAGAGCTCACTTTCAGGGTTTGGGGGAGCAATATGGAAGGCGCTGGCACCTGATTTGTCTGAATAGAATGGAAGAATTTCAACAGGTAAAGAATGAAGAGGAGGAGTAAGGAGGGGAGTTTATTGCAGGCATGTGGGAGAGATCAAAGGAACAAAAATAGGAGAGTGTAGGGTAATAATAGGGGATAATGAGTAGCTTGTCTAGAAAGGAATGTGCGTTAAGGAGATAAGTTTAATATAAAGCTGGAAATGCAGATTGTGGTCAGATTTCTGAGGGTCTTTGAATGGCAAAATAAGTAGTTTACACTATATTTGGTAGGCAATAGGTAATCACAAAGGCTTTTGAGTAGAAGGTTAATTTGATCAGAGCAGCGCTTTAAAAAAAATACTCAAGCATCCCTGTGATGCATAAACTTGAAAGCAAAGCAAGTGAAGGCAGGAAAATCAGTTAGGAAGTTATTATAATAGTTCAGGCAAGAAGTAATGAGCTAGGGTAGTAGAAATAGAAATGAGGGGTTAGATGCAAGAGAAATTGAAAAAGTAGAACTGACAGGACTTGGTGACTGATTTAAAGGGAGAATGTGCATAATTAATGATAACCTTGAGAATTTATTTGACAAACTGGGAAGATGGTGGTACCATGAACAGAAGAAATTAAAGAAGTTAGGTCTTTAGGGAAAGGTGTCAATCCCGGACAGCTTGAGTTTAAGGTACCAAGAGAACATACACAGAAAATACCCAGAATTCAATGAGATAATGTATGACTGGAGCCCTAGGAAAGGCTGAGGATGAAAATCAAGATTTTGGAATTGTATATTCAAAGGTAATCACTGAAGTCATAGAAATGAATTACCAATGGACACATGGAACAGAAAGGAGAAAAATCTTGCAAGTCATCCAGGTTTAAGGTGGTAAGAGAAGGAAGATGGTTCCATGAATGAAAGATTCATCAAAGAGGTATAAAGAAAATCAGAGGAGTTCAGTGTCATGAAAGTTAAGAAAGAAGACATTAACAAAGAGAGAGTACTTAATAGTTTCAAATGCTGTAAGAGACAGTGGACTTGGAGTCAGAAGAGCTAAGTTCAAATCTTGCCTCAGACACTATCGATGTGACTCTGGACAAGTCCCTTAACCTCTGTTTCCTTCCATTTCTTCATCTGTAAAATGGGGACAATCATACCACCTACCTTCCAGGGTTGTGAAAATAAAGTGAGATCATCCAGAAAAAGAACTATGGAGTCTGAATGCAGATCGAAGCACACTACTTGTTCTCTCTCTCTCTTTTTTCTTCAATGGTTTCTCCCATTGGTGTTAATTCTTCTTTACAGAACGACTGTTTTAGAAAATATGTTTAATATGAATGTATATGTACACAGCCTATATCAGATTGCATGCCATCTTGGGGAGGGGGATAAAAAGGGAGGAAGACAAAATTTAGAACTCAAAATCTTAAGGAAGTGAATGTTGAAAAGTACAAATAAGTATAATAAAAATTAATTAATTAAAAGAAAGTAAAGTGAGATATAAGGTGATTTGCAAAATTTAAAGCACTATATAAATTCTAGTTGTTATTATCACTAGTACATCTATTAAATTCCAGATAGAAGTGAAGCAAGATAATAAATCCTTTTTTTTTTTTACAAGTCATTGGATTTGATGATGGTCACTAGTGCTCCTTGGATTTATGTGGGTTTATTTTAAATCACTAGTGCTCCTAGAAGAGAGAATCTTCAGTAGAGGAGTGGGGATGAAAATCACATTACACAACACTGAGGAATAAAAGGTGGCACCAGAGTCTAGAATAAGGGTTTCTTAATTTGTTTGTGTCATGGACTCCCTTTGACAACCAGGCAAAACCTACGGACTCTATGGTTTTAAATAACCAAAGTAAATGTTGAATTTCAATTAAAATTTAGTGAAAATAAATATTTAATTTTTCTCATCCAAGTTTAAGTACTTCATGAAATCTGTCCATGACCTCTTTGGGATCTGTGGATCCCAAATTTAAGAACCCTTGGTCAAGATGATTAGCTGTAGAAGAGAGATTGCAAATGAAGAGGTTTTTTAAGTCAAAGAGCAAATCTTCAGCTTTGATTTGAGCTCTAGATGAAAACAGTCAAGATGTGTCAGATGTAAAAAGATCTCTGGGCTGCTCGGGTGACGGACACAAGAAGGGGATAGACTGTAAGAAGGGGTATTTATTCCATTCTGTGAAGCAGATGTTTGAAGAATTTGATGTCATATTAGCTAAGAAGGAATGAACCAGCTTGTCAATGGCTATGTATCTAACACACATAGAGAAGAACATTTTAGCACTGGCTAAGGAGATCTCATTTTCAAATATTTGTAATATGTTCTACCTGAACTTAACCTACCTGGTACTAGAAATGGTGGAATTAGGGGGCTTATATGTGAGATTTTCCACCAAAATCTTACAACTTCCTTATGCTGCCTAGACAAAAGAACCCTGGTTTCAGCTTTCTTGAATGCATGTAAGTGAAAATTGGTATGTCAGTTCACTGATAATTCTGAAGAAATAATAAATGGAGAGAAAGAGACCAGGCTGTCTCCCACTTGGGAAGCTGTGTGATGCTTTCAGAAATCCCAAGCTGCTCTTTCACATAAAACCACATCTTTTTAATGCCAATATTGTACTAGTGATTGTATAAAACTATGAATCATGGAACACCTCAGTATTCAAGGACTCTAAATTGTGGGTCCTAAATAAGGGGCCTAAGGGAAGAGGTAGTGGCTATCAGAATGTTACTAACATTGAATTAGATGTGAGAAGTGATATAAAAAAGATATCATCTACAAAACGTATCACTTGAAAAGAAGGTAAGCTGGTAACATAGCAAGAATGAGAGACAACAAATGGAAAACCCAAGGGTTATACTAGAATCCACAAAACCTTTTTTTTAACCTGGAAAAAGTCTCCAGGATATCAGGTATCTCCCCTATTGAGGGAAGATATGGATGAATCACAAGAAAATAAGATAGTATGAATGAATTTTTATGTGTATCAGGAGGAGTAGTGCCCAGTTTGGTTAAAACTGTGGTACTGAAGTATCAGACAGAGTGTGAACATACAACATACTATTTCAAATTACTTAATATTATTTATTTATAAGCCATAGTCTTCAAACATGTCCTATTGTAGTGTGAGTCAGCTTGGAAACAGCAGTTTTTTCTGCGTTTGTTTTTGGTGTTGTTAAGTTCCAACAGAAATATTGAAGGGAGGTGTAATGTAAATCCAGTTAATACATTTAATTCAACTTCTTTGGCAGGCGACTTTCTACTGGGGAATATCGGATCATGTAATGTTAGTCAGCATGTGCCTAATTGGATGCACAATTATCTCATATGCATTACAACATTTTAAAAGGGACCACTTTAGAGTGAGAAAAAAACCTACACCAGGCTTGAATGGGAGCAAAGAGACAAGTGAGTAGGTCTGGAGGTGTGGTCAAGTGTACAAGCCTCTTTTCAGTATACTGTAATTAGGCTTCTAATGGGGTGATCTAAATTTAGTCTGCATGTTGGTAAATGGAAGTTACTGATCTGTGTAAAAGCATTTGGGGGTACTTTGGTCAATGATAATGCTTTGTTGTACATTTTCCTCAGATGACATTTCCCAAGGATAGCCTTTTAAAAACGTATTGTGTTCTTTGAAGTTTTGTCAGATTAATAGCATTTACATAATAATTTACAAAGTGTCTTCCTTACAACAACCTTGTGAGATTATGAAAGTGAAAAAAAAAATTCACATTTATTTTTAAGGTTTGTGCCCTAAAATTGCTCAATGCAGGGGAAACAAAGCCGAATTGGGAGTGGGTTCAAATCCTGTGTCTAGTTGTATGAAGCAGCAAGCTAGGTGGTTCAACGGATAGTATGCTGGACTTCGAGTCAGGAAAACCAAAATTCAAATGCAGTTGCACACACTAGTTGTAGGACCCTGGACAAACCACTTAATGTCTCAGCCTCAGTTTCCTCATCTGCAAAATGTGGATAATAAGAGCACCTAACTCTCAGGGCTTTTTTGTTATGACCTTGAGTAAGTGCCTTGATCGTAGACCCTCCTTTTTCTCATCTGGAAAATGACAAGATTGAATTAAATCATCTCTAAGATCTTCTGGCAGTTCCAAATCTTTGGTTTGTCTACAGACTGTGGTCTTGTCTAGCTATGATCCTAGCCTGTTTTATTTAATTCTCTCAACAGCCCTAGGTACCAGTGAAAGTCTACTTATACCCATTTTGCACATAGGAAACAGACTTGGAAAGGGGAAGCAACTTTCCAGTCCCATGACTGATAATATCAGGACCAAGTCTCCAGGCCTAGTATTCTGGCTTCAAATTGAGAGTTTTTTTCCCCTATATCTTGCTAATTCTCAAACACCATTAAAAGCAAAAATTAGATTTAAAATTATGGAGTATATAAAATTTTATATATTTGTGATCCATTGGTAATTAGTAGCTTTTCAGTTAATCTTTTATTTCAGGATTGAAGTTATATACAGGAGTTGCACAGGATGAAATGTTTTAGATAGATTGGGATCTTCCCTGATGGAGAGATTACCCATATCAATTCAGATCTGTAAATATATTCGAAATACATATTCAGAAGATGCCTTCAATTCACTGTACTTATTTAGTGAAACTCAAGCTCTTAATCATCTGCTGTCTTGTGATACCTCTGTTTCATTTTACTATTTAGCTTTAATATCATTATGTAATTTTTCATGTGTATCTTGTGTCCCTAGCTTACTTGCTGTTTGGGACCATGTGTCATATTTCTTTGTATATACCAGAGTACCTGGCACCATGCCCTGCTCATAATAGACATTCAATAAATAACTGTTGAGTGAATGAATGAATAAAAAAAAGTTCAGCTGGGTATAAACTTCAGCAATCCTATTTTTTACCTGGAGTAGAAAAAAATAATATTTAATAATGCTTAAACAAAATAAATCCAAATTTTTAGGCCTCTCTTCCACAATGGCCATTAAATGCCCTAGCAAAAATAGAAAGAAAATTATTAAACGTAAGTAAGCAACTTGCCCAAATGTACCAGAGAGTAGAAAGAAAGAAAAGACCCACACACTGGCCTTCACATACAAGATGCAAAATTTTTAATATAAATGTGCATATGAGTATATATTAAAATACATAAAATAATTTCCATCATAACTATTAAATAAATAGAGAGGGGAAAAAAAGTTTGGAGTCTTGCCTGGAAGCATGCCAGAGAGATACACTTGAGAATATTTTAAGGTAATTAGCATTTTTGTCTCAGTGTCAGTAAAAAATAGGTTTTAGCCTGCCACTAATTTTCTTTGGGTTACAGAGACCATTGTATGAATGAAGGACTGTTAAAGGCCATTTATATTGTGCAAACAGAGGCACAAATTAGAGAGGGCATGTTAATAAGGAAAGGGGGCATTGAGTGTTCAATTATGAGCACAGAACCTGTTTCTATTTTGGGGGGACAGAAAACACATCAATCTTGCTTTTAGAATATTTTCAATTAAAATGAATAGCACACAGAACACATGCTAAGAGCCAACAGAGAGGCCAGAGCCACGTGAATTATGAATAATTTTTACATACCATCTTAATTTCAAAATATATAGAGAAAGAGAAACACTGAAATGTAATTTACAGTCCCAGAAGACACAGATGCCCAGCTTGCATCAGAAATTCTAAAGTGAAAGAAATATAAAACGCGACTATCCATTTTTCTTTCCAACATTCACTCCTTAGAATGGAAGTTTGGAGGAAGAACACAGTTTCAAACCTGAATAGGGATTATGTACAGTACATATATTCACAGCATGTCATTAGCTTCCACTCTCAGAAAGCATAATCAATGGAGTCCACAAGACATCAGTTCTGCATGTTAAAAAAACAAGGCACAATGTTCTCTCTGCAGCCAGCTTTTACTCTCCCTACCCACTCTGTTACAATGGTGAGTAGATTACTCTCTGGCCCCAGGCAATGCTACTTGCCTAATTGGAGTAAGCAAGGGGAGGCATCCACGCTGTACAATTAAGTGTTTTTGAAAAATCTAATTGCAATCTGCAATATGCAATCAAGATTGCCCAGAATTGCACACACTGTATCCCCTATTTCCAATTGCAAAGTAGTATGTGTTCGGTGTGTAATTATGAAAATATCCCAAGCTATTGCACAGGCAGCCTGCCTTATTTTCATATACGAAATGTCCCTTTAGTGGTAGAGGGCCTATGGTCATGAACCCAGTGTTTATGGAAAATGGAAGAAACTCTATCCAGTTTTATGGTGAACCATATAAACATAGGAAATCCCAGAGTTCTTTTTTTTTTTTTACAGGGCGATGATACTTCTCTCCCTCAAAATCTATACAGACTTGAAGGCTGGCTTGTCATTTAAGAGAAGAAACCAAGAAATGGCCTTTGAGAAGATGACACAAGGTAGGCTTCACTGTTATCTTCCCTGGAGCTCAAGGGGAAGTAGACTTTGAAATGATGGAATCATGGACTTTATTTTGAATTTGTCTGTTGAAACTTTAATACTTTCTTCAAGGGAAATAGATAATGTTTGTGCTGGATATACAGTGTCTGTTGCCATGGAAAGATTTGTTCTTGCCATTATCACAGGATCCTGATGCAAGTAGAAGCCTGGGCTATCTACTGGTTGATCTTTTCTTCTTCAACTATGTATTTTGCTAAGCATAAGAATCAGCGTGTACCAAGCAATCTCCAAATATTAGAAATTTTTTTATATCCCTTTTCCAAATGGTTTGTGTTGAGAAAATAATGGGAATTTGAGCCTTTCCCCTAGAAACTAGTTCTACCAACATAAATCTCAAAATGCTTCTTGATGTGCCATCCTCACACCTCTCTGAGGTTTCCATCTCTAAATTCATTTCAGTGTTGATCTATTCATTTCCCTCTGGATATTCGACTGTTGACTCCAGAAGAGCCATGTCCTTTAGCTGCACCGCCTACTGGCCTGCTCCAGAGCTCAGTGAACCCTTTGAGCGTACTGTCATTCTATTAAAGATAAGTATGAGCCAGGGCTTCCCTTCTGCTTATGCCATTCTAGTATTAACATTTTGGGTTTCCTAGAAGGAAGTATCAGTTACTTGAACATCTGAGCCTGGTATTTTCCTACTTCTGTTATAACTGATTTTTGAGACTGAGGTTTTTAAAGAAGAATCAGACTTTTCTCTGTTCCTCTTTTTTACAGAAGTAGATTTACTTTGAACAATAAATGCTAAAAATAAAAAAACTTTTATTTTGTGGGTTTTAATTCACACAGGGCAAAACATGACAACTTGAGACAGCCTAGAGCATAAAATGGGGAGAAAGGATACATCAGAATCCTGGCTCTGACACTTAATAGCTGAGTGAACCTGGATTAGTCACTTAAACTCTCCAGAAATCAGTTTCCTCATCTATAAAATGAGGAGTTGGACTCCACAATCTCTACTGTCCCTTTCAGCTCTAAATCTGTGATCACATGACTTGTACACCAGCAGCTGAAGAGAAAAGTATATAAACCAATCTTTTGAGGAACAAGCCATCTCTCCTCAGTTCAGGCAGAGGAAAGAGGGTCCTAGCCTCAGGAGAGATGGTCTCTGGGTAAGATTCTGGTCCTGACAGGAGGCATAAGTTGATGTTCAAGTTATATCAAACTCTCATTGCTTCCCTGAGCTTGGTGTGAGTTGTCCTTCACAACAAGACAGACTGTTCAGGAAAGGTCAAGGGCTCTATAGGGCAAGGTTGGATATCTAACAAATGAGTCTGATTGTTTTCCCACCTCTGATATCACAACCAATCAGCAACTATTTAGGAAGTGCCAGGTGATGAAAATAAAAAGAATGAAACAACTCCTGGGCAGTTTGGAGTCAGGAAGACCAGAGTACAATTCCAACTTCATATTCTTACAAGATATGTGAGTGACCCTAGACAAGTCACTTAACCTTGTTTGCCTCAATTCCCTCAATTGTAATGAGCTGGAGAAGAAAACGGCAAACTATTTCATTATCTTTGCCGAGAAAAACCCAGATGAGTTCACAAAAAGCTGGATGTGACTAAAATAATTTGAAGATCAACAAGGAACTTACATTATATTGGGAGGTTCTAAATAGTAGAAAAAAAATAAGTACATGGGAAAGTGTATATTGAAAATAAAGATAAATAAATATGAGATACTTGGGAAGGGAGGACACTAGCAATTAGTGGAATCAAGAAAAAATTGATGTATCAGGTAGTGCAGTCTTGAAGGGAAAGAAGAATTCTGTTAGCTACAACTGAGAGAGAGTGCATTCCAGACATGGGGAATGGCCCGTGTGAAGGCAAACACACAAGGAAGTGCTCTGTGTGAGAAACAAAAAGATGAGTTTGGCTTAACAATAGTGTGGAAAGGAAAGTGATATATAATGAATGAGACAGGGGAAAAATGATAGCACTAAAAAGATTGCTTAAAGGCTTTTCTTTAAAAGATAGAGGATTTCACATTTGATGTTATATGTAACAGAGAGCCACAGAATTATCAGGGAGGTGACAAGGTCAGATCTGTGCTTAAGTAAAATTACATTGGCAGCTCTGTGGGGAAAATGGACTGGTGGGGGGAGAAATTTGTGTTTAGTGTTATATCTAACATTGAATTAATATATCAATGAATATCTGATACTAGAATTCTTACTCCTACATTTAAAAGTTGACTTTCAGCATGTAATAACAATGATCCCTCTTCATTCAACCTTCCACAAAATGCTTTTCTTTGCATGCCACATAATCCATGAGTTCATCATATGGAAAATCTCTCCACTGTTGTATATCACAACCTCACCCTATAGAACCACAAAATCTTAGAGTTGGAAGTAAACTCAAAAGCCATCCAGTTCAAGTGTACATGAACAAAAATCTACTCTGTAGCATAATACAGTTAGCAAAATGCTTTACAAATATTATCTCACTTTATCTACACAATAACCTTGGTGCTATTATCACCGTTTGTTATTGTTACCAGATGAGGAAACTGAGGTAAAAAGAGTCCAGGGTCACATAGTTAAGTGTCTGAGGCTGTATTTGATCGCAGGTCTTCCCGTTTCTAGGTCCAGCACTCAATCCCACTCTAGCACCTCACTGCCTACAACATACCCAACAATCATCCTTTGTTTGAAAACTAACAATATGGGAGAGACTAGACCACTGCTATGGAAATCCATTCTGATTTTGGTCTATCATACTTCTTTCTCCTCCTCTTCTTAATATGCCAAAGAAAGTCACATTACAATATAGTTGCACATATAAATATATGTACACACATATGTATGAACTTGAGCACGCAAGGGCCCCTCTGATAAAGTTCCCTCTCTCATCTGTAAAATAGAAACTGGACTGGATGATCTAAATGTATGATACTAAGTTACACACACATATACACACACACATGCATGTGCTTGCATATATTTTATACATACATATACATACATCTATAAACACCTAAGTTTTAAATACAGAGGCAGAAAATTCATGAACTAATTAGAGAGTGAGAGGGAATGATGTTAACGAACTAATTTGATGGGCCATCAGTCGAGCTCCAAGTCATAGTCTTGGCAATATAGCGTTATTATTCACTTGGTTTTTCCAGTGGGGATCATTAGACCCAGTTCTTTCCTATTGCTGTAGATTTCACTGGGAAGATTCCCAAGTATACTATGGTCCAGTGCAATTAGCAAAATATCATTTACAAATCAGAGCATGTGCAGAATCTTGTAATTAATAGGGAATCTTTCTTTGGCTTGGACTCTACACAAACATTCTCTATGACACTGACAAATAGCTATTTAGTGAATTCTTTGCTTTCGTATACATAGCTACTCATTTAATTTGTATGGGTTGGTTATGTAGCCCTAATAACCATCTATGTCCTCATCCCATATCTTAAATAAAATGCCTAAAGATCAAGGGCCTATTCTATTCCACAATCTTTATCCGGTGTCTGGTGTAGATAGGGGTTATTATGTTTTCAGGGGTAAATTCAAAAGCTGCTCTGTGCTCATGCAAAGTTTCACTACTATCTTGGGCTTACTAAATGTAGACATGCAGAGAAAGGGCAGAATCTTATTCTTTTCCGCACATATCTAGGGCCATCCCAGTTCTATCAACCCAGATCAGAAATTTGTTGTAGCATTTTGCATTTATTTACAACCAGTGAAAGTGTTATTAATGCTGTCCAGTCCATTTAGCTAAATTTGAACGGAACTGAACTTTCTTTAAACGTTTTCCATAACTTAGCCACTGAGGTCAGACTTCCTAAATCTATGGTCCTAACTTTACCAGCAGACAGAGATTTAGCTCCCTGAAGGCAGGGACTGCCTCATCTAAATTTTGCATTTCACTCAGTTCTAGAAAATGAATTAAAAAAACAGTAGGGACTTATTCATTCCTTGAATTGAATCACTAAAAGATTGGCAACATTTGGCCACACTAGGATCTAGTGTTGGGAGTTTAATCCTAAATACAATAGGAGATAAATAAAGGTATATCTGAAGTTGAATAACTATAAAATAATACCTAACAATATAGCACTTTAAAGTTTAGGAGGCACTTTACATGCATTATTGCCTTTAATATTCAATCCCAACATAAGTGGGATTTGTGCATTATAATCCTACCTAAAACTTTATTCTCTCATTCATAATTTCTCCAATTTATTAGGATATTTCTTCTTATTATCAGTACCATTTTTGAAATGAGAAAACAGGGTCAGAGGTTAAGTGACTTTCCCAGAGCACAAAACCAGTAATCATGAGGCGAGATTCAAAACTGAGGTCTTCCTGACCAAATCCAGCATTCTCTCCACTGCAAAGTGAAGGTTAAGTATTTTCCCACCTTTGAAATGTGTTGACTAAAAGGATTTTTAAAAAGTGGAATGTCTTACAGTGATTAAATAGATGAAAAATCACCATCTAATTTAAATTTCTCCTCATAATTACAATATGTTGAATTACCAAGCCCAGGAGAATCTACTTATGATCTATACAAATGTTTTCCAATAAGATTACAGAATAAATTTGAATTTGAAGATATAGCTGATGTTCCAGAGATGTATAACGAGCCTTCTTTTGATAACTTATGAATCCTTTCCTTAGAAATACAATTTAATACTGGGCACTGTGCTGCAGAGACCCAAATCTCACTGGACTTGGCATAATATATCCACTTCATTATTTCCATTTGGGGGGAATAGACAGGGCCAACCATAGTGTTCAAGTAGCTCTTGTCATCTGTGATCCTTATTGTAATTCTCTTCGTGTATTATGCCTGCTGCTTTGTTTTGGTTGTCAAAGTTTGTTACTGAGACAAGACTAAGATCATCCCACTCAGACAGTTCCAGATTGACTTGGCATGACACACCATGAGGTGAGTCTAATTGCTGTTGCTATTAGAAGGATGAATAATCCTATTAAGAAAAAGAACTGTTATAAAAAAAATAAATAAGTGAAGGAAGGTCTAGTTTACATGAAAGAAGGACAGCTTGATGAGGGGAAATCCATTAACCTGAAAGGAAGCAGGTCCTAGCTTCTAACTTTAGCTTTCATGAGCAAGGTTGTATTTATGCATAATGAAAATGGAAAATACAATTGTCTGATTCATTCATAGATTTAAATATTAGGTTTTGTTAAATTATAGTGAGAGGGAGAGAGAGAGAAAAAAAGAGAGAGCGATCTCCCTAGTAACTGAATATCACATTGGGTTAATGGAAAGCCTCCATCTTGTTTGATATTATTAATGACTAAAAAGAGAAAGCTGTACTGTTTGATTAATGGAAATCCACAATGCTATAGACAACTACTTAAGGAGAAAATTGGTACTAAAGTACTATGTCTTGCTTTGACAAAGTCTGGCACTGATGTAGAATCATGACCAAATGAAAGGCTCAAGTGATGATGTCGCCCAACTGGATATACAAGTAGATAATCTGAGACTTGGTCTACTACCTACACATAGCCTATCCATCACCTCTACCTCTTAGGCTTTTTTGTGTAGCATCAAATAAGATGACACTGGTAAGAATCTGGAGTTCACCCTGGAGAAAACCATTACTTACTTCATTTAAGGAAGTCAGCAATGACAGCAGTTTAGGAAAGCCGCATTTTACTTAAAGGAAATGAAAATGGGGCAGGTAAGTTGAAGAAATGTTTTTCAGGACTCTCTAAAGAACAGGTTGAGTCAGCTATTAATATCCACACAATAGTGGCATTGAAATGTAAAAATCCGGAAAGGGAAAATCAATTTAAACTAAAATCTAATCCAACAAGCATTTATTAAGCTCCTATTATGTTTTAAGTCCCTGAGATAGGCAGGAGAGAATACAAAGAGAAAAAAAATATTTTTTAAAACAACCCCTGCCCCCTAGGAGATTACCTACAGGTTAGAGGAGGGAATGTGAACTCAACAAGTAAAAAGATAAGTATGTATGGTCTACTCCGGGATGAGTTGCAGAGGCAAGTGTCATACAACTCTGAGTTTTAGAGAATTCTTATGGGAATGAGAGGTTAAAGCACCTTACCCAGTAATACATCCACTAACTGAGGTAGAATTCGACCCAGGTCTTCCTCCTTCTGAAGCTGATTCTCTATCCACCGCAACGGTTTTACCTGTTCTATTTTACAGTTATGTGTATATGTGTGTTTGTGTATGTTGTTGTTCGTTTGCTTTTTAAGGCAGTTGGGGTTAAGTGACTTTCCTAGGGTCACACAACTACTAAGTGCCTGAGGGCATATTTGAACTCAGGTCCTTTGGACTCCAGGGCTGTCTGTCCACTGGGCTACCTAAGCTACACCGGATAAATATACTCTTTGTTTAAAAAAAGAGAAAGCACCGGCAACTAAGGAGATGAGGGAAGGGCACATGGGCTAACCTAGAAGTCCAATATTCTAAGATACAGAGAAGTGCACACTAGACAAGAGTTCCAGCCTCTACAAAGACATGGAGGTAGAAGATGGGGCTTTAAAAATTGCAAACCAATATGTTTGCTTTGTATCCTAGAAGTAAGAAGAGTCATTTATAGTTTCTTCAACAGGTGAATAACATGGTTGAACTTGCACTTGGCAGTTGTGTTGAAGGCAGTTTTGGAGAAGGAATATACTGGAAGACAGGAGTCCAATTTGGAGGCTGTTGAAATAATCTGGGCAAAAGATAATGAAGGCCTGATCAATGAAGTGGTGGCCATTTGAGTGGCGAGAAAAGGATAAAAGTGAGAAATGTTATGGAGGTGAAATAGGCAAATTAATTAATTAACAGACACTAAATAATTTGGGGATGAGGGTGAGGGAAAGGTCAAGAATGACTTCGAGGTTTCCAACCTGGGTAAATAGAATGATGGCTCTGACTTTGATAGAAAGAAGAACATAAAGAGGAGGAATGAGTTTGAAGGTAAAGATAACAGCCTGCATTCAGAATATGTTGAATTTGAGATGCTGAGGTAGAGGCATCCAAAAGGCAGTTGTCGATGTTCCCACAGTTTTAGGGATAAAGAGCGATGCTTTTCATACCTGCAGCTAAGAACCTCATCTCTATTTAGTCCTCACTAGTGACATGTTTATTGTCTCCTATATAAGGAGATAAATAAAATGGTATTTGCTGTCATTCTAATGACTTCAATACTTGATTTCAAAGTGTTTATACAGTAATTTCAGTAAAAGAATTATAGTGTTACCACCACCACCATCACTACGCCCCCAGAGCCCCCCAGTAACAATGTGGCAAAAAATTATAGCATCCTAGAATCATGGAGTTACAGCCAAAAGAGAACTCAGAGACCCTGTAATCCACCCTTCTCATTTGACAGTAAAAATTAGAAAAAAACCAGCCCCCTGCCTCAACAAGATTACTCATGGGTTGGTTGGAGGAAGGAATGTGAGCTTAACAAGTAAAGAGATAAGGATGTGTAGTCTAGCCAGTTTTAGTGACTTGCCCAGGGTCACACAAGAAGTAAGAAGCAAGGCCATGATTCCAAAGTTCAGGTCCTCTGACCCTAGGTCCAGATCTACTCTTCATAGTATAACCATCTTAGTTAACTAACATTTCCTAAGTGCCTACTATGTGCCAAGCGCATGCTTAAATAGCCTTTGGTATTGGTTCTGCTTAATGAAGGATCCACCAGGAATTACAGGCAATTCAGGATCAGGGAAAGGAAGTCCAGACCTCGGAGAACAGGACCTTAATAAATAGACGGAAGAGAGGGAAAGGAAAAAATATGGAAGATACGATGAAATAAAGAGAGAACAAATGCCACAGTTGTTCTGAGGTAGAAAAGCCAAAGAAGTAGCTAAGGCAAAGAAACAGAATAAAGTGCTATCACGGACTGGGAGATTAGATATGGTAGGCAGTATGGTTAAGAAGTAATGAGGAGGTAATCCAAATCGCTGCACCATGAGGTCTGCATTTCTGGTTTTCTTTTAATGATGAGTTAGCAAATAGTCGGGCCTTGATCTCCTCCATTCAGCTTCTAAAGTCCCCCCAATCTGGCTCCAGTCTACCTCACTAAGCTCATTTCTCACTCCTTTCCATTCGAGCCAAACCAGCTGACCTGCTGTTTCACTAACTCAGCATTCCATCTCCCACATGGGACCCTTTGCACAGACTGTCCCACATTCCACTGTCCCAGTGCCGTCTTCCTTCCTCCTCTTAGAGCCTTTAGCTTCCTTCAAGCTTCAATTGAGGTTCTATTTCCTAGGAGAATGTTAATTTCTTTGTTCCTTTGTGTCCCCTCTTCAAGTAATTTTGCATTTACTTAATCTGTTTACATGTTGTATCACCCAGTAGAATGTAAACTCCTTGAAGGCAGGGTCCGGTTTGGGTTTTGTTTTTTAAAACTTTGCCTTTGTATTGCCTGCACCTAGCACTGTGCCTTTTCATACAGTGGGTACTTATTCAACAAGTAAATGCTTGTTCAATCAAACTGAAATAAATTATTCTGTAAGGGAAACAGTGTGATACCTTGCTCAGAACACAGGCACAGGAGTCAGAGGACAGTGACTCACATATACCTCTGATTTTTAGTACCTGTGTAATCTTGGGCAGTCCAACCATAGATCCTCAGTTCCCTTATCTCTAAAATGAGAGCCTTCTAAGGTCTCTTCCAGCTCTACCATAGATCTACCGTGATCCCCAGAAAGGAGCCTTCTTATATATGTATCTTCAGGAAACTGATAGAAATTTTCTTCCTCTTCCTGCCGCAAGCTAGAATGACTAAGAGAAGTCAACATGTGCATATCATCCATTAAATCTCAGGCCTGCTATTTATTGGTGACTACATCCTGGTAAGATCTTCCGAAGTTTCTCAGCATGAAGCCTAATGCTGTGGGCTCTTGAATGCATTAATCACAATTAAACCTCAGCTAGCTGAATAGGAAAGAAGAACATTGAATTAGTTCAAATAATTAAGGGTTAATTCAAGTCAGGGAGGGCTCATAAATAGAGAAAATGGCCTTGAAAGGAACTTGACCATATTTTGAATGCTGCAAATTTTAGGTGGTCAAAATGTGATTGATTTGATTGTGCTATCGAGTGATTTGAGGATTTGAAAGATAATATGGTATTGCAAATAATAAGAGAACAGGCCTTGAAGTCAGGAAGACTTGTTCTTGAATCCCACCTCTGATTATATTGACCTTATGACCATGGGCAAGTCCCTTGACATTCCAATATTAATCAGCAATCTATTGGGAGAGCTTACTACACTGATCCAATCCCAAGTCTAGACCCACTCTCCTTCCAAAAAAAAAAAACTGGTGTAAAATGATAAAAAGAGAGTTTTGGAATGGGACTGCTTATTTCCAAAGCATAGATCCAGAGTTGTCATTTGAATATGTATGTGCTCCTGAAACTTAGCTCATGTAGGACACATATATAACAACATATACATTGCTATATGTTTATGCATGTATATGTAAAATACAGATATATATTTATATGTAGAGATCTATGGAGTTCTATCTGTGTACCATATCCTGAGCCATGTTTCATGTTGGTCATGGTCTATAATGCTTTGGCTGATGCGAAGAGAGCTGGAGCAAAAGTACCATAGGATTGGCCAGCATGTGATTGGGAGAAAAGAGTGGCAATGAAGACAAGATGGTATCCTCCTGGAGAGAATTTGCCTCTGGACTAAGTCATTGTTCTGTAAGGATACTGTGGTAGCAGGTCTGTGCCTCTGGGCTAAGCAGGGTTGTAGAGACTAGCAAGGAAGTTAGAGGTTACAGATGTGGCCAGATTGCAGGAACGTGCCTCAAGTAAAAGCATCCAAAGCAGAAGTCAGCTTCTGCATCCAGATGCCTATCTTTGAGGAGCCAGGAATTGCCCTGGATTACCAGTTCCCTCAACAGACTGACCTTTTATCCTCCTGTAGGCCATGAGTAGAACAGCAATGAAAAATGTTCATTAGTTCTGCATGAGAGCAGCTGACAAGAGTTGCTGAGACAAAACACTTAAATTGAAGTCAGGAACTCCTAGTTTGGGACTTCCCACTAGCCTGATTAAGGATGAGGTGAGTCTGCAAGTAAAGACTATATAGTTAAGCTATGTTTAAAAGATAAATTCCATAGTGTCACACTCAAATGATTAGGTTCCAATGAACTATAGTAGGGAAAGACAGAGGAAGTTTCCTGGTGAGTGGAAGACAAGCCAAGAGCTGAATTGGCTTAGTTGAAGGGACCATACCCAGGAATCAGGGAGACAAATCCTACCATACAAAGAATGATATAACAAAGAGGTAACAGCTGTGCTGTATGAGAACCAAAGAACTTGCTATTCCACCAGAGCAGTGATGTCAAACTCAAATAGAAATGGTCATTAAACTATACACAAAGATCCCTGTGGTCTTCAATCACATTGTATTACCTATGTTCTATTGTATTTTTATTTATTTTGCTAAATATATCCCAATGACATTTTTATCTGTTTCCCTGTCATACTCCAAGACACTGGGAAAACTTGCCATTTCTTTCTCAAGCTCATTTTCCAGATGAGGAAATGAGAAAAACAGGGTGAAGCGACTTGCTCAGGATCACAAAGCTAGTAGATGTCTTTGAACTTAGGTCTTCCTGACTCCAAGTCCTGTGTTCTATCTTCTGTACCACCTAGCTGCCCCTGAAATGGACAGACCGAGAAATTCACAGGCAAGAATCAATTGGGAATTTCGAGAGCATCATTTATTAGCCAGGCTGTCAGCTGCCTCATGGGAAAACCCAGAGGAGAGAGCCCCAAACTAAGGTGGTAATTTTAAGTATTTCGGCGCTACTCAGTATAGCCTTGCAGTTTCCACAACAAACATAGTTCTGATAGAGCAGGGGGCCTTACTGCTAGGCAAGAGGCCCCAAACAGAAAGTAGTTGTCAGGGTGCTGCTAGGCAAAGGACCCCAACAGAAAAGAGGTGCCAGGAAAGGGACACAATCAGAGAATGGTTGTCACCCAACAAAAAGTGGTTGTCAGGAAGGGGGTGGTGCCCAGCAGAAGGTAGTTGCCTGGCAAAGGGGTCTAACAGGAACAGTTCTGGCAGGGGGGCACAAGTTGTTGCCATGCAAGGGGACTCAACAGAAAATGGCTGTTAGCAACTTAACAGATATTTCACAACCCAAGGGGGAATAACGTTTTGACAGGGGCTCAACATAAGCCTATTGCTAGGCAGGTGATCCAACCCTGCCCAGCAACCTAACAGATGTCTCTCAACCTAGGGGCCCAGGGAGGAATAATGTCCACTTCACCCCCAATAAATATAACAGAGAGAGAAAGAGATAGAGACAGAGAGTGGGGAGGAGAGAGAGAGAGATGTAATAGCATTGTTATAGCACTTATTTTATAGGTTTGTAAGTAGATTGCATGGCTAAAAAATACAAACCATTTTGAGTCAAAAATTAAAAGTAATATACTTTTTTTACCATCCTGTCACCTCATTTTTTATTAGGGCAAATGTTTTTAGATGCCCAGAATGTATGGCTATATATGCCATTTATAAATTTGATATTTATCTGAACAAATTATCTTTGTCTTAAATCAGGAAGACCAGAGTTCACATCCCACCTCAGATAACTTAGTAAGTAGCTATGTGACTGCAGCCAAGTCACTTAACCTCTGGCGTTATTCAGTTTTCTCATCTGTAAAATGGGATAATAATAGCATCTACCTCCCAATGTTGTTGTGAGGATCAGATAAGTGCTAATATCTGTAATGTGTTTTACAAATCTTAAAGCATTGTAAAATGTTGGTTGTTATTATTAATAATTGTCCTGGTACTAAAGCCTGTTAGCGATTAACTTCATTTTGATTTCTCCCCTCTGAGTGGCTGAAACAAAGAGTAAATTTGTGAATTCCAAGACTACCCACTACGGTCACCAACATACGAATGAGTTAACACTCATTTTTAATGACTTAAACAGGGATTTCCTGTTGAATGATTTCACTTTCTATGATTGCATTTTGTTTCCTTAAAGTTGGTGTAGTCAAACAACCAGAAGTGAATTGAAAGCACTGAGGATGGGGTGGCTTGGTCAGAAATTGTATGCGTGATAAAAATAGATTCATCTACTCATTATTAGAAGCTACATTCCTTTCCATTTCTGTGTCTATGGAACCAAAACATTAGTATGAATTCAAATGGAGTTAAAGTCTGTAAAAAAATAAATGAATTGCATACGTAGAGTAATTTTTAAAAATGTTAACTGTATTTACAAATAAAATTGTTTTAAAATAATTTTAATTGGCTATCTTAAAGCTATGAGAAATATAATCAGGGCAAAAGGAATATAGCTCCCTTTAAAAAAAAAACAACCCACATATATTAATAGGTCAGAGTGATTTCCATCACTGGATGGTTCTAGAAGTAAATTCTATGAATCTTTTTTTTTTTCTGTCTTAGTATTTGTAACTCTTTTTTTTCCCCTTTGTCTTAGTATCTGTAACACTCAACATAGAGCCTTGTACTCTGTAGTAAGTGCTCAATGACAATTTATCAGAAATCCAAAACCAGGGACCTAGGGCCTTCTTCTTCACTTTGGGGGTTTGGGGGTAAGAATGAGGATCTTGAATCTTTGTCAGTGGAAAAAAATGAAGCTTGACTTCTAGTATTTGTATACTTAATTTACACAATTACTGTATTAGTAATAATGTGCATTACAAAACTTAGATGAAATATTATCTGATCCTAGAGTCAACAGAAAACTATTGGAGTGTACAGAGTAGGGGAGTACCAAGACCAGACCTACCCTTTATGAAAATCACTTTTTTCAGTTATGTGAAGGATTGAATGCAGAGGAAAGAGACCCAAAGCAGGTGACTAAATAGGAGTCTAATGCAGTATTATAGGCAACAAGTGACTGAAGGGTCTGAATGAGAGGGAGCTAAATAAATAGATAAGGGAAACACATGCTAGATTTGCTAAGTAGAAACTATGAGGCATGGTGACTAATCGGATGGATGGGTATAGTAGGGACTCTAACGTGTAACACCAAGGTGGTAAAGTTAGGTGGCCAGAAGGATAGCAGTGTCTTTAACAATAACAGAGAAGTTTTGGGAGAAAGATAATGAAATAAGATCTGGCATGCAGATCACAACACATTTATGACTGTTTAGCCAGGGAACTCACTGAATGCAACCAAAAATGTAAAGAAGGGTAGAAGATTCTTACTCACCATCACTGCTCAAGAACAGCTCACAGCCTACTTTCCAAGGAGTGCAGACTGGCTGCAAACAAGAGATAAACTGGGAGGAGAGGGTGGGCATGCAGTGGGGATGGTGGGGAGAAGATTGTATTGAAGTTTTCCTAATGGCACTAGGTTGCCACAAGTGCCCACATAGCTCTTAGGTTAAAGGGATGGGGCAAGGTTTGAGCTTACCCAGGAGAGTGGAGAGGGGGCTGGTGAAGTAGAGTATGCATGGAGCATCAGTCAAGTGCAGTGGTGTTGGAGACAAATCCCATGATTGAGTATTGTAGAGAGAGTGGAATGTGACCCATCTTCCCACTCTCTAATTGTTTGATCTCAGATCCCTTGGGTGTGCCCCCCATCCCCCCCACCTCCCAACCCCCCATCCTCCCCACCTTCTACCCCCCTATCCCCCCTTCATCCCACACACCCCCCCTTAGAATTCAAGCAAACTCCCCTATTTCTGAAGACTCATCTTTTCTCTCTAGGCATTTTCTGTTATGTGAATTGTGACTCCTTGGTTTTCAGTTGCATAGGCCTAACAGAGACTTTAAAATACTAGAATATCAGAGTGAGCTATTATAAATGTGATCTTCCATCAAGCACGGTTCCTGAAACTCAGTATTTAGCATATAATCCACCCAATTAATTTTTTTCTATAGAAGTATCATTTTTATTACAACACAAATATTTTCTGAATGACTAAATACAAACACCTAGGTATGTAGACAGGTATAATTTTGAACACTAAACCTTAACCATTTTTATCCAGCTTACCTGAATTGAACTGAAAATGACTATCATCCAGATGGCCATGGAAAGGTACATAGTCAATATGAATAGGTCACAGCACATAACATGGCACTATAAAGAAGAATTGTAATAAAGAATTTTATTTTGTTTAATTGAGTATCATAAAAGAAGCTAATATAAAATCTAGATGTGACAGTTTCTTCAAGATGTCAAAAGAAAGCTGAAAAGACCCTGGGCATGTGTAGTGACCTTTTTGTTGTGAACCTGGGTGGACATGAACAGGTGTCACTTGGGATGTGTAGGCATAGATGTCTGGTAATCTGAATCATAAAAGGGAATGTCCACATTGAGGAGATCACAAATCCATTTGAGTGAGTACCTGAATCTTGATATCTTTTTAGAGTCAGAAAGTTTCTAGTATCTATTTGATATCCAACAGAGTTTTTGTTTTAAGGGCTTAAGAAAAACAGTATGATTCAGCATGAAAGCTTACAGTTTAAGCTACATTCCTCCCCTCCCTCACTCCTTCCTACCCCCCTTCAGGTGTTAAAAACCTTTAATTAACTGTTTACCCTAATTACGGTATTTTTTTTCAGCCTCCTGCTAACTCCAGGCACCTGAAGTCTTTTTTCCTTCAACAGTCAGTGTGAAGAAGGAAAAAAAAAAATCCATCCCCCTCAATGTCTTTATAAAGCCTTCATGGTGACTCTTGTAATCATGAAGAAAAAGTACTTTGACTGCCAAGTTTCCAACCTACTGAACTAACATCTTTGTTCTCAATTACCAATGCTCAATTTTTATTGGGTTACATCAGGTAGGTAGATTCAGTTCTGGGCCTGGAATCAGAAAGACTTGAGTATAAATCTGTAACCAGACACTTACTAGCTGTGTGACCCTGGGCAAGTCACTTAACCTCAACTATAAAATGAGCTAGAGAAGGAAATGATAGATTATTCCAGTATCTTTACCAAAAAAACCCTGAAAGGGGTCACAATTTGACAACATCCCTAAACTCTATAGAGTTTTACAACCTGTCAGGAATACCTTGCTTCTTAAAGGGCCAAACATCATCATCATCCTTATCATTACTATTATTTTTATATATTAACAACATTGCTGGAAAGTCAGCCTGAGAGTAAACAAGAGCTGGGTCCAAATTCTGCCACTACCACCTATTAGATGCAACCCTAAGCAAGTCACTTAAGTTATCAGTGCTCCATACAATTCCCGAAGACTAAATACATTGTGAGTAGTTATTGATCTACTTTGGGGGGGGGGGGGCAGAATGGGAGGTTGTTCACCACTAACTAATCAGCCAATAAAATTGCACAGCTCTGGACCTCCCTCCCTCCCCCCAGAAAACCCCCAAACCTTTGACCATTTTTAAACACATGGAAACAGAACAGTTTTTAAACAAAAGCAGCTATACAGTAATTGTTTTAACAAGATCACAAATCTTATGGGGTTTCCAATTCAGAAAAATTACATCAATCTATACTTTACTGAATGAAGCACTAAGAATGCCTATTTTCAGTTCTCATATTACCTCTAGAGATGTCATGATGTTTTGTTAGCATTATGTTGAAAGGGAAGGTAAGATACTCCAATAAGTACTTACTAAGTATCTGCTCTATGCATGGTACCAATCAACCCTATCATTCATTCTTGAGATTTCATTCACTCTTTAGTGAGTGATTAAATCAAACTCTTTTTTTTGGACTCTTGAAAAATACAGTTTCTAGAAAATAAATGGAGAATTGATGGAATGCATAGTAGATCAGATAGAGGAGCTGGGAATCTAGAGATAAGTCAAAAAAGCAAAGAATTATACCATAGAACCAAAAAAAGAAGAAATTTTCTGAACAAAATGTTTAGGAAGTTTTGGATGGAAAATTCTGAGTTAGCTTAAAGTTCTTATGAATGTTCTCAGACTATAATTCTGTCCTTCACATTCTTGACATTTTTCCTAAAGCCTTCAAGAGTTATAAAAAAGATCATCATTATTATTTCAAGCTTTTCTCTTTTCTCTTCCTATTCTTCTTTCAGTTTGAAATGTACATATATCTCCAAGATGCAAAGATTATGCATGAACATTATATCAAATATCAATATTGAGGTTATATCAAATAATAATGCCTTTTTTAAAAGAAAATTGATTAAATCAAGTTTCATGAATACTGATGTAAATCAGGATGCTCTAAATCAAATCCACAGTAGGCACAGAGTCTTCTTTGATAAGTAAAACCAAATATTCTCCTTGTACTGAATTTTCCCACCATATTTTAAACACTTTCTCCCTCTGCACCAAGTCTTTTGATAATAATAAAATGTCATGTAATTTTAGGTGTAGAATTAGGAATTATCTTACCTTGGAGACCCCTGGTACAGCAAAAAGAATGTTGGCTTTTTGAATTCTGGCTCTGCTAGTTGATACTGGTGTGACCCTGGGCAAGTCATTTAACTTCTCTTGGTTTCCTCAGCTATAAATGAGGGAGTCAGATTGATTGCCTATAGGATCCCTCCCAGCTCCATGTCTATGCCTTATAAGTGATCCCTTTTCTCTGACTTTGATGAATGTAATCCATAGTTGGGAGACTCATGTATAACTCATGGGACTTTGGAAGGTAAGAAAAGCACAGAGAATTGCCATCTTTTAAAATCAAGTCAAAGGCCTGAAGTGGTCCTTACAAACAGAGGAATTTCTTACTTTTGGTTTTCTAATACTTGTTTTGACCCAACTCTTTTCCTTCTTTTATATTTTTTTCCCCTTAAGGGTCAAAAGTATTGAACGGATTGGAGGGCTCATAAATTTATAGCTATAAGATAGATGATATCAGAGGTCAGCTGGTCCAACCCCTACATTTTACAAATGAGGAAACTGAGGACAAGAAAGGTTAAGTTACTTGCCCAGAATTACATGGGTAATATAGTACAAGAATTAAAGCCCAGGTGTTCTGATTCCAAACCCACTTCTCTCTTTGTTGTACTACAGTGGAGATAGTTTTGTTTTGTTTTTTTTTAAAGCATCAATTTTTTTTTTTTGAAGCAAACATTGTGATGAATTATCTCAAAGTGGAGATCGAATTCCCTCTAGGACCTATGCCTATTAGGACTGGTTTATTCCTTCGGAAAACATTTGTTTGCTGTTGTGTAGACATTGGCTATCACTTGATAAAAAGGATTCATATGATAGTAAAGTGGCCTCAGAGGGATGTAAAGTAATTGGTATATACTGAGAAATGTTTCTTTAAATTAGATTTTCTGCTATTATATACCGAAAAAGAAGAGTGAAAAAAAGTCTCTACTAATATCTGTTTTATTTCTCTCATTTTCTATCTGATCAAATGTACTGATAAAGTCCTTTGTTGACCCTATGTTTATTTTTGTTAAGAAGGTTCATAGATTGATGCCAGTGTTCATGAAATGAACAGGAAGTGAATGGATTAAGTTACTCTCTTGTTAATTGCTTCATGAATTCTTCTCTCCCTAATCCCACAGCAGTTTCTCAAGCATGGCACTTCAGAGAGAGACTTCTGCTGCAGAGGGTAAACTAAGGGAGTTCTGTGACATGAATCATTGAATAACATCAATCATACATCCACTTGACCAAATAAACTTCTGTTGTACAAAATAAAGGAGCACCTGGGGAATGTTTACTTCTTTGTAAGTGATTTCCACATGCTCCCTTCTCCAGTCTCTTGGAAAAATAGACTTTTGAATGTAGATGACATGGTCAAGTGAGAATAGTGCTTTAGCACATAGTAGGTATTCTAAAAATGTTTCATAAGATTTCAGATTTAGAACTTCAAGGAATGTAGGGAGACATTTGCTATAACACACTCCTTTCACATAGGAGAAAACTTACCCAAGTCACCTAAGTGATAAGTAGCAGAAGCAGAATTTGAACTCTGGTCCTCTGATGCCAAATCCAGCAGTCTACTGTAGCACAGTATGTCAACTGTAAAATAATCTGCTAGCTAGAAGAGTAAATGAATGAACTTGATTTGATAAGCAGGTTGATAAGTGGTCCGTTACAATCATAAATCCACAAACACTAAATGTATAGACATTAGAGATACAAATATAAAAGGAAAAGTCTCTGCCCTCGAGAACGTGACATTCTACAAAGCAAATGCAACCTACTCAAAAGTAGGTACATGAAGTACATATACAGAATAAATAGGGTGATTTGGGAGATGCTCATAACTGGAGAAAACAGGGAAGATGTGCAGGAGACAGCACTTTAACTGAGCCTTGCAGTGAGCTAGGGGGACCAAGACACTGAGGTGAGCATTTCAAGCATGGGAACAGCCTATGGAGAAGCATTGAGAAAGGGGACGGAATGCTGCAAAGGAGGAAAAGCAAGTCATCTAGTTTGGGTGGGGCATGGAATGCATAGGGGAGAGTAACATGTGCCCTGGAAAGATAGACTGAAGCCAGATTGTGACAGGCTTCAAATGCTAAACTGCGGAATTTGTATTTTATCTTAGAGGCAATGGGGAGCCACTAAAGTTTCCTGAGTTCAGCATAACCTAGTCAGAATTGTCCTTTAGAAATATCAATTTGGCAATTTGTAGGGGACAGAGTTGCAAGAAAAGAAACTGTAAACAGGAAGATCCAGTTAGGAAGTATTGCGTCAATCCAAGCAAATGGTGAAGATTGTTTTAGTATAGGTAGGAAGCAAGGACCAGTGCAAGATAGACTGTGGAGGTAGACTCACCAGGACTTGGCTACTGATTGGCTATGAAGGTTGGAGAGAATACAGAATCGAGGATGACTCCTAGGTTTTAAATCTGGATGACTGGCAGAATGGTGAGGCCCTTTGTTTCACCCACATGTCTACTCGACTGTCTTACTCCTTTACCCATATTTCACATAAAGAGGTGACGCTTCTCCTTGTCATGAGGAACTTACATATGGCCTTGATCCCATCCCATCCCATCTTCTCTAGCAAATTGCCCTTCTGCATCCCTACTCTCTAACTAACTGATCTTCAATGTCTTCCCTTGTATTGTGAGTTTTCCTGCTGTTTCCAAGCATGCTATGGTCTTCCCTAGCCTTCAAAAACCAAAACAAACAAACAAAAATCCCACTTAATTCAACTACCCCACCCCCAGCTCCCTCCAGAAAACTAGCCACACTTGGTGCCTTCTTTTCCTCTCCCCTCTCTTCTGAACCCTTCATGATCTGACCTCCAGCCCTATCATTCAATTGAAACTATTCTCTCCAAAGTTACCAGTGACCTCTTAATTGCTGAATCTAATTGTCCGTTATTAGCCCTCATCCTTCTTGACCTCTTTTCAGCCCTTGACACTGTGACAACCTCTTTTCCTCTCTAGGCTTTTATGACCTTACAGCTGCTTCTTCCAATGATGAGTTCCTCCTAAAGGCTTCATTTTGAGATAAGGAGGGGGAGCATGGAGTCGATCATTCCTCTCCTGGCTCTGCTTCTGCTTCTCCAGGCTTGGCCACCATGACCATGAATATGTGCCTTCCCCTCTTACACAATTCTCTTTTTTAGTTTTTCTGTTGGTCTTCCCCTTTAGAATGGAAGCTCTTTGAGGGCAAGAACAGTCTTTCTTTTGGCTTTGTATTTGTACCTCCAGTGCTTAACATATAGTTAGTTGTATAATTATAGGCATATGGTAAGTGTTTAATAAATTCTTGTTGACTGACTGCTCATTCCTGGTTCTTTTTGCTAGTTGCCTGACCACTCTGAGGCTCCTTGGATTGATTTCTATCTACCTCTAACTGTGAGTATTCCCCAAGGGTCCATCCTTGCCCTATATCACTTGGGGATCTCATCAGATCTCTGGGGATTTACTCTTTGCCCATGATTTCCAGGTTTATATTATCAGCCCTAACCTCTATTATGAGCTATAGTAACCAAATACCTCTCAGATATCTTAAACTAGATGTCCTATAGACATCTTAAGCTAAACATGTCTAAAACAAACTCATTATCTCTACCACAATCACCATCACTACAATTCAACCCCACTCCCCAAAAAAACTTTGCCTCCTTTGAACTTTTCTACCATTGTCAAAAGTACCACATGACATGATATATATATATACAGATATATGGTGTCTTTGTATGCATTTATACATACACACATATACACCTACATATATACACACATATTTATGTACATATGTACATGTATATATAGCAAAGGTACCAGTTACCCAATCTCACAACCTTGGTGTCATCCATAACTCTTCTCTTACACTTACCCCACAATTCCAATCTGTTGCAAAGTTTTAGCGTTTCTACTTTGTGTGTTCACAATATCGCCCATACATGTCCCGTTCTATTCACTTAAACAGCTAAGCAGGTGCACAGGTCCTTATCACCTACCTCATACTGGTCTATTGTAATAGCCTTCTGGTTGGTTTTCTGGCTTCACTTCTCTTCCTCTCCAATTCATCCTCTACTCAGCTGTCAAAGTGACTTTTCTGAAGTGTAGGCCTCACCCCATCACTTCCCTACTCAATAAATTCCAGTGGCTCCCCGTTACCTCCAGGATGAAATATAAAATCCTGTGTTTGACTTTTGCAACCTTCCACAATCTGTCCTCTCTTTCTAATCTTTTTACAATTTAGTCCTCTGCGTGTATTCTGTGAGCCAGCAATACCGACCTTCTTGCTATCCCAATTAAGATTCTGCATCTCCCAACTTGTACCCTTTCCCTGGATATCCCCCATTCAAAGAATGTTGGCCCTCTATGTCTCTGCTTAATGATCTCCTTCAATACTCAGCCTAAATCCTACTTTCTGTACATATCTTGTTTATATGTAGTTGTTCGCATTCTGTCTCCCCATTAGTCTGTGAGCTCCTGGAGAGCAGGGACTGTCTTTACCCTATCTTTGTACACCCCTCCTCCCCAACACTTAGCACTGAGCCTAACAGATCACAGGCATTTAATAAAGGCTTATTGGCTGACTGATTGATTATACTGTTTATATCATTACTGTACAATATTTTGCATGCTGTCTCCCCTACTAAACTGTGAGCTTTTTATGACAGGGGCCATGTTTTTTTCCCCCTTTCTTTATGTCCCCAGTGTTTAGCATATTACCCAGCACATAATAAACATTTAATGAATGTTTAGTACAGTATCTGACCCACAGTAAGCCCGTAAAGAATTCTTGTTCACTAACCAATCAGGAGGTCTAGAAGAGGGCTGGGTTTGAGGGGATGATTTTGGACATGTTGAGTTTGAAGTACACTATGGGATATTCAGATGGAGATACCGAAGGAGCTGTTAGAGACATGGGACTAGAACTCAAGAGACATGAGAGCTGGATGTGTACATTTTGAACCTGTGTAGAGATGATCATTGAATATGTGGGAACTGCTGAGAGAATATATAGAGAGAAGAGTGAATGCCGAGACTAGAACCTTGAAGTTACAACCCAAACTCCTGTAAGAAGCAAGAATTTCTTCTTTGAGCGTGAGGTGGAAGGCAGTTATGATGTAGTGGACACTGGATTTGGAATCAGAAGATCCAGGGTAGAGCTATTCCATTAACCACATGCTGGCCTTTTCACTTCCTTGAACCTTAGTGTCCTCATTTCCAAAATGGCAATAGTACGCGACTTGCCTACTTCCCAGGGCTGGCGTGAGGATCAAATGAAATAGCATATGTACAGGTCTTTCTCAATTTTATCACATTCAATGTACGCACAGTAAATATTAACAATGTTCCCTGAGCAGTCATTAACACCTTTACTGTAACAAATGATTACAAATGGCATAATTAACACATCACTTGTTTTATGTGAAGAGATATAGCACAATAGAAGGGATATTAGAATTAAAGACAGGTGAGATCTACACCATGTAACATGTGTTACAGACCGCTATGGACCTGAAGTCAGGAAGACCTCAGATAAATCCAGCCTCAAATCCTCATTAACTGTGTGATCCTGCTCAAGTCACTTAACCTCTGTCTGTCTCAGTTTCCTGCTCTGTAAAATGGAATAGTAATAGCACTTATCTCCCAAGGATAAAATGGGCTAATATTTGTAAAGCATTGTGCAAACTTTGAAGCACCATATAAATGCTAACTATCGTGCCACTTAAGAGTGGGCAATAGGGAGAAAGAGCAAGGAGGAAGAGAATGTTCCACTTTTAGAACCCTTCTATGGTTTACCAAATTTCTTTTGCTTTGTGATGGGCTTCAAGGTCTAGCAACAGATGGTTCTATATTACATCACTCCACTTATATCCCCATCATAACTTCTTCTTTAAAATAATCAAATTTCCCTATTGCCTGCTATGTCATTTACTCACTCACTCAACCAAAGGGATCCTAGAATATAAAAGTAGTAATTTTCAGGGCCTAGGGCCTTGGAGTTTGGGAGGCCCCTCCCAGGACAGAGCTAAGTGGATCAGGCCAAAAGATGCCCAGTTGACTTGGGTTTTACTGACTAGACTCCCTTCCCTTCCTTTCCCTTTCCTCAACATTGAGTCAACTTTACTCTGTAGCTCAGACACCATGGGACCCCTGCCCCCTGCCCCCTGCCTAAAGGCTCTCTTTTGGACTCTCCAGGCTTCAGAGTGATTATCAGTAGTAACTGTTGCTGTTTCCTCCCCAGCCTGATGTCTTTCTCTTCTTTGCCTCATTACAGGGGCATGCCCAAACTACTTCTTTTAAACAGGCGTATTCAACGACGGGGCATTACCTCACCCTGAGTGACCTAAAGGGGCCAAGGTCTCCCAGTGCATCCTGGGTCATCTGCAGTCATCCTGAGGAATATCAGGTCCCTGGATTCCAATGACTCTGGAGGAGAAGTGAGGCTGGTGACATGTACAGCCCTCCCTCACTCAAAACAAAGTCAAGTGCAGGTCATGTCATCATTTCTCTGATGGCGTGGTCTTCTTCGGCAACAAAAGATGAACACAGCAACAATTTACTTACTATCTTGCCATTTGTACTACTGGGAAAGCCTTACAACTTATCTGTCAAACTTTCTCATGATCTCAAATCAAAACTTAGATTCCACATGAACATTCAGAACATTTTTGGTTGACTAACTTCATTGGGACAACAAGCGATGACTTGGTTGACTTCTGTCTCAAAGGACTACTAAGAGTTCAGACTTCCAAAATGGCCAGTTAAAAACAGAATGAAAATAGGACAAAAGTAATACCACGTTATCTGACTAGAAAATAATTACAAGTTATTCTTGATTATCTATGCTAATGTAGGAGAGAACTGATTTTTTTAATCATACAATTAAATTTCTTCATTCCAGGTGAATTGGGGAAGACCACTTTGAATAAATGATGAGTCTGAATTATAATTTATCAAGAAATATAATTTTCATTGTATCTGGTATCATAGTTTTAGAGGTAGAAGGGACTGAAGAAACCATCTATTCCAACCTTTTCATTTTGCCATGAGGAAACTGAGGCCCAGAGAAGTTAAGGAAATGACTTGTCCAAGGTCATATACGTAGTAAACAGCAGATCTGGACTTGTATACAGATCTGACTCTATAATCTAACATGCTTCTTACGCACCCCAGTGCCTCCTAGGGGATTCAACAGTAGGAAGAGTCCTTAGAAATCATCAAAGCCAACAGCTTTATTTTATAAATGAGGAAACTGAGGCCCGGAGGGTTTAAATGACTTGCTCAAGGTCTTAGTGCCAAGCTAGTGGCAGAGCTGGGAGTAGAACCTTGGTATCCTGACTCCTGGATCTGAGTCCTGTCTTCTTCTCAGCTTTATTTCTTTCCAATACATACAGAAATATATTAACAACCTTCCCTAAGAGAGGTCATTGGAATATTTATTGTAATAAAACAATAAGAATGACACAATTATCATATCACTTATTTTATAAGAAGGCTTGTGGCAAACAAAGTGGAAAGAAAGGAAGCTACATTCAGAGTCAAGTGAGACCTACGTCCTCTAATATTTATTACTTGTGTTCTCCTCAGCAACTCATTCAGACTATGGAACATTCCATTTCTTCATCAGTAAAATGCAGATAATAAGGCCAGTGATCCAACACAAAGTACATTTCTGAGGATCAGATAAAACTATGCATTTATACCATTTTACAAACTTTAAAGTACTACAAATATCAACTGTTATCATTATTATTAACAATAAATATGCTCTTCTGAAGTCCCTAAAGGTAGGCTGTCTGCTTAAGTAATTGAAATATTATCCAGAAATATTGGTTATGCTATTAATTTACTTAGCAAACTGTTTTTTTCCCCCTATGCACAGAGCTAAGGTAAAAGGTAACCCACGGTCTACATCCAAGGCACTGGGTTCTAAGTACCTCAGTTTTATGAACCATGTAGCTGATTGAAGATCAAGAATCACTTATGAAACACTTATTACGTGCTAGGCACTTTGTTAAGTATTGGGGCTTCTTGCTAATTATCTATTTGTCTCATATCCCTATTCAGAGTATCCTGGGAAAATCAGAATTTTATTCATCCCTCATATAATATGAGAGAAAAAAGAAAGAGAAGAGGGAGGTGGGGGAAGCTTTAGCTGTCCTTAACAACAACAAAAATAGGACAGGTTTTATTTAACCTTACAAAATACACAAAGGACTCCAAGTCATTGAAATCCCCAAAATGTTGAGGCAGCATGGTAGTGTAGAAAGGGCTGAACTAGGAGCGAGGAATGCCTGAAGTCAAGTTATACAATATATACTTACTATATCTAAGACCTTGGGCAGGTCACTTAGACTCTTTGTTTCTCTGTTTACTCTTCAGTAAAATGAGAGGATTGGACTAAATAGCCTTTAAAATCCCTTCTACATCTAAAACTATGATCCTTTCACTATTCAGACTTATAATCAGACTAGACAACTCTCCTTTCTCTGACGGGTTCTACCTCCCCAGGGACATACACAGGTTTTCCACTTACAATTCTATGCTTGGTGAAGTCCACCTAGCAAGGCAAAGAACTCAGGATTGCTAGAGAGTAAAATAAACCTGAGGCAACTAGGTGTCACAGTGGATAGAGTGCCAAACCTGGAGCCAGGAAGACTCATCTTCCTGAATTCAAATCTCATCTTAGACACTTACTAGCTGTGTGATCCAGAGCAAATCATGTCACCCTGTTTGCCTCAGTTTCCTCATGTGTAAAATGAGCTGGAGAAGATAATGACAAACCACTGTAGTATCTTTGCTAAGAAAACTCCAAATGGGATTACAAAGTCAGACTCACCTAAAACAACTGAAAAACAGAAAGCAATCCATACCTCCAAATGAGCCCTTTCTCCCAAATATGTATTCTCCAAGTATATACAACTATCCTAGAGTAAACATGTTTTTCAAGGAAAAGATGTTAGGGCTGATAGAGACTAGGCCTCCCTGTCTTACACCTGCACAATCCACATAACTCAGAGGATCAATGAACAGAATGGTCCAGGTTTACTTATCTTTTTTTTTTGTGGGGCTATGCCTTATTTATCCTTAACTTCCTTCACTTAATCCAGGAACTTCTCCATGGATCTTATAAGTACTTCATGGTTGTACTACTGCCATTTCATTTCTGCTCAAATTTCTGAAGTTCCCAGCAGGGCTTAGGATCACCATACTCCTTAGCCATTCCTTCCATTCTTTTCCAGCTCTGGGGTATAGTTCCCCAGAGCACATGGTTTCTTGGAATATCTGTGGGGCAATTCAGGCTTCTCTCTAGAAAACAAAGCTGGAGTATGTAACGACTAACTTCTCTCTGACTTTTCTGTCTCCTTACAATTCTGATTTTCTTCTTTTACTTTGTAGTCTCCAAAACTCCTTTATAAAGCCAAGGTCAAGATAGCCCAGATATATGAAGTAGTTGGGAAATAACCATCTTCAACAAAGTCTTAATGAGATCACTAGGAAAAGCCGAGGATTTCACACTTTAACAAGGAGAAGACAGCAATGCCAGAGCAAATTCCTCATTGGTAGAGGTAATGAACTCCTTAGATTGTGCCTAGGTCAATAAGTTTTATCTTTAGTTGAACTTCAGTTCAAATTATCAGGAATTAGTGGGATCCAAAATAATTCAAATTTCCTCTAAATGATTTTTTTACATGTATATTACAGATGAGATATTCATTGAGAGGTTTTATAGTTGGCCCCTTGGATGTAAAAACAATCACTTTCTAGAGCCATAGAGTCCTTAGGAAATATCATACCCAAACTACCTTTTTGGCAATGAGTCCTTTTTTCTTGGTCATTGTTTTCTTCATGGATGTATTTCCAAAATGGGTGCTCATAAATACCTTATAACAAATCCCTGTATAAGAAAACTATATAACCAGTGGCCCACTTGTTTCTAGAAGGTTCTACAACAATGAAAGAATGTGGATAGTTTCTTTGAATTTCTTCTAATAGATTTTGACCTATAACAGGAAACTCTCTTTCTTGGACCATGTTGGGATCCTTTCGCTAAAGTCCAACTCAGAACCCAGGGTCACCTCAGGTTACAAAGAAACATCAAAGTAGGTGATATTCATAGGACAGGCACTCAAAGATTGAGATGGTTCTGATTACCCTCCTCTGGTCACTCTGCAGCTTATTATGTCTTTTCTAAAATTTGGTGCCCAGAACCAAACACGTATTTTAGATATAATCTGATCATGGCAGAATACAGAAGCTATGCAGGGTTGTGTTGGTAAATGTTTAAACAGTTAGCTCTCTCTGTCTCTGTATTTGTCTCTCTGTGTGTGTCTCTGTCTCTCTGTCTCTACATATACACATAGGCAAGACGCACTTTTAAGTTTAAGCTGAATTATTAACATTTTCTTCATGACTTTCTTAAATTTAGATAATTAACAATATGATAAACCAAGCTCTGGTTTGTTATATTTGCTTACTTCCAAGGTGTAAATGCTGACACTGATAATATAACAATGCACTCTCTCAGGCTAGTGTGAGCTGGCTCAAGCACACCATTAAAGCTATGTGTCTTTCAATGCAGCCCAAGGTTATATTTGCTGTTTTTGGCTGCCCTGGCACATTGTTTACTCATTTTGAGCTTACAGTATGCTAACTGCCCCATTCCCCCCTTCCATCTTTTCCAGAACAATCATGATCCAACCGCACCTACCGCAACTTGTGAGGGTTTGATGGTTCTTTGTTTTCTTTTTAAAAAATTATTATTTTTTAACATTCTTGTCTTTTTAAATTTTGAGATCCAAATTCTTCCCCTCTCTCCCACCCCTCCCCCACCCACTGAGAAGGCAAGCAATAGGATGCCAGATATACATGTGAAATCAGGCAAAACATATTTCCATGTTTGCCATATTGCAAAAAAAAGCAAAAAATAAAATAAAATTATATTTCAGTTTGCATTCAGAGTTCAATAGCTCCCTCTCCGGAAGTGGACAGAATTTTTTAATGAGTCATTTGGAATTGTCGTTGATCACTGTATTGATCAGCATAGTCAAGCCTTTCACAGTTGATCATCATTATAACATTGCCATTACAGCGTACAATGATCTCCTGGTTCTGCTCTTACATCAGTTCATATAGGTCTTGCCTTGTTTTTTTCTAAAACCACCCCCTCATTATTTCTTATAGCACAACAGTACTCCTTCACGATTATATACTACAACTTGTTCAGCCATTCCCCAGTTGATGAACATCCCCTTAATGTCTCATTCTTTGCCATCACAAAAAGAGATGCTATAAACATTTTTATGCACGTAGGTATTCATTTTCCTTTTTCTTTGATCTCTTTTTTGAACAGACCTTTTAGTGGCATTGCCTGATGAGAGCATGCACAATTTGAATGCCTTTTGGGTATAATTCCAGATTGTTCTCCAGAATGGTTGGACTTGTTCACCACTCCACCAACAATTCATTAGTGTCATTATCCTGTCATCCCCTTCATCCCCTCCAGCATTTGTCATTTCTGATAGGTGTGAAGTGGCATTTCAGGGTTATTTTAATTTGCCTTTCTTTAATCAATAGTGATTTAGAATATTTTTTGCATAACTGCGGACACCTTTGATTTATTCTTCTGAAAACTGCCTATTCATATCCTTTGGTAATTTATCATTTGTGGAATGGTTTTTATTTTTATAAATTTGACTCAGTTCTATACTCAACATGTCAGAGAAACTTGCTGTAAGAATTTTTGATATACTTCATTGTCTGTGGTATCTTTTAGCAAAACGTAGTTTCTCTGATTATCTTTTTTTGCTTTTACTTTTTCTGAGATATCATTGCCACTCTGCCCTCTTCACTTCAACTGAAATATAATGGACTCTGTTCTAGCCCTTCATTTCATTTTGTGTGTGTCTTTCTGTCCCAAATGTGTCTCTTATACAAAACATATTGTTGGATTCTGGTTTCTAATTCATTCTGTTATCCACTTCTATCCTATAGGCTAACTCATTCACATTCATAGTTATAAACATTAACTGGACCTTTCCCTCTAGCCCATTTATTCATTAGGAATGTTTAGAAGTTCTTTTTTTCGTTAAATATCCATCCCTCCCCCCGCAAAGGATTATATTCAGTTTTTCTGGGTAGGTTATTCTTGTTTGTAATTCTGGATTCTTTGCCTTCTTTGTCCTAAATCCTCCTCTCATTTTAAAATGGAAGCTGCTAAATCTTTTGTGCTTCTGACCATGACACCATGATATTTGAATTGTTTCTTTTTGGCTCCTTGTTTTGTACTGCTGTTGTCAGAGCTAATTCTGAAGGTCTGTACATTTTTGATACAGAGGTGTGGCCATGGCCCTTTTGGTCTGAACTTTGGTCTTTACCCAGGAAGGGTCCCTGCTCTTCTGTGGCTGTAAATACTAGTGCTCCTCTTGGTCCTGGCACCATGGCCAGGGTCTCTGCTTCTTTGTGATCAATCACAAATGCTCCTGTCTCTCCTGGAACTTTGACCCAGAACTGCAATAGAGTTGCCAATCAGTGCCAGCTGTACCAAGTGCCAGCAAAGGATCCCCTGTAATCTTTTTCTAGTAGATGTTTGATAATGCCCTACCCTGCTCTACCCTATCCTCCCCCATCCCCCCATCTCTAAATAGACCTCTACTATGAACTTCCCAAGTTGTCTTAGGCTGAAAAAATATCTCCTTCTGAGTTTTTGTTGGCTGTGCTGCTCTAAAATTTGATTTGAGGCATTATTTTAAAGTTGTTTGGAAGGAAATGTTGGGAAAGTTTGGTTAGGTCCTGGACTGTGTTCCACCATCTTGGCTCCACTGAATTGTATTTTTTTTAACCAAAGTATAATATTTTTCATTTATTCCTGTTAAATTGTATCTGATTGAATTTGACCCAATGTTCTACCCTGTCCATATATTATTTTGGATCCTTACTGTGGTCTAGCATGCTAACTCTCCCTCCAAGCTTTTGTCATTTGTGAGTTTGATGTTTTTTGTTTATGTCTTTTTATAAGTCATTGATAAAATGATAAACGTCACAGAGCCAAGCATATATCCCTGAGGGAATTCCCTGGACACCCCCGGTTTTCCAGAGATCTTCTGCTTAGGCCTCTACATTGGTTGCAAAGAATTTTAAAGTCATTGAAGTCAATTTAAAAGAAAAGAATGTCTCTTTGTATTTCAGATCTACTTAGGCTTTGAGTAAAATATCAGATATACTTAAAATTTTATCATCAACCTTCAAGATACTTAGGGTCCTTATCAAGCAGAATATAATAACATTAGAGTCTTTTTTGATTCTGTTACTTCTGCTTCTCTTGGTCTGTAAACAGATTTTATAGCCTGTCAGAAGACACAGTGCAAGATCTGCTTTCCACTTATGGATAACCCTGACTTTGGGATTTCTTTGTGGGCAATATAGATCATTAGATTAATTAGCACTTTTATAAGAAAATTAAATCTCTTATATGTTTTTCAACTAGAAAAAAAGGAAGGAATTCTAGCTATAATAAATTTTTTTTTAAAAGAAAAAGACTTGAAAACTACCTCAAGAACATATCTTACATTCACCTTATCTTATATGACAGGAGAAAAAAGTTGGAGTAAAATTACTTTGAAAATGATTCTATTAAAACCCTCTCCTTGAAATTACTTTGTATATACTTTACATTTACCTATTTGCATAAATTCTGTGTCCCGTTCCCTTTGTCTTTCCATCTTTCCTCCCCTTCCTACCAAATTAACTGGTTTGTTTCTCCTTATATTCCTGGCACCTAACAGAATGCCTTGCACATGATAGATAATTAATAAATGTCAAATTGAATTGATTTGCATGTATCTTGTGCCTTTCCTCAGCACATCTTGGAGTTCCATTAGTAATTTTTCATAGTGTAAAGAGCCATACTATTTATACTTGAAAAAAATACTATTTACCCCCCACCCCCTTTTTTTTTAGTAGTCATACATGAAGGATAGCTCAGTGGCACAGTAAGTGAAAGGGCTGAATTTGCATTCAGGAAGACATGAGTTCAAAACCCACCTCAAACACTCACTAACTGTGTGACTGTGAGCAAGTTTCCCCATCCGTAAAATAGCACCTACAGAGTTACTGTGAAGCCCAAGTGACCTCACAAGGCTCTGCAAACCTTAAAACTCTCTCTCTCTCTGCATATGTATATATACATATACACACATATGTATATGCGTCGATACACATGCACGTAACATATAAGTGTATACACTATTATTACTGTACTCTTTAAATTTTTATCACACTTTACTGCCACGTGTCAACAAATTGCAAATTTCAGTTAGGAATTCTTGTGTGTATCTTAAACTGTGTATCTCCTTGTCAGTGAAATTAAGATAGTTCAAAAGAGTATGCATGTTAGTATCACACTAGAAATATTATTGTACTAGCCTTTATGCTATATAAATTAAAAATGAACAAAGTTTTCATATTGCTATTTTATCCCCAAATCCCTCACTGTACATTTTAAAAAGTTATTTAATTTCAAAAATTTAGACCCACATACTAATAGTCTCTGAACTAAAATCAGGGTTCATTAATAAAAAACAGCCACATGAAATCGAATACAAGAACTGAACAATAAGGAATTTACTTAACCATTCTATTTTAATCTCCTTAAATTCAAAATCAAGAGACTTGGAGTCTGATTCTGTTTCTGTCTCCATCCAGGTGTATGACCTCAGGTACGTTGTTTCAGCTCTCTGAACTCAGTTTCTGGAGTTCTATGTTAAATGAAAGAGTTTTATTCAGTTCAACATTTATTAAGATTTCTATCTCCTATGTCCTTAGATTATAAACATTAAAAACATAAAAAAATAAACATTAAAACCATAAAAAAAAACCTCACCCAGTTTCTACTCTTAAAAAGCTTATGGTGTATACAAGATGTACACAGACAAGAATGACACAATCAGTCCATTAAGTATTTATGAAGCACTTACTGTGTACCAGGGACTAGGAATGCAAAGAAAAGCCAAAGATATGGTCCCTGCCTTCAAGTTCACAGAAGAATATCAAGATCCTTTCTTGTTTTAAAGTTCTAGAATTCAAAAGATTTTTGAAATTTATTGTACATAGTAACTATTATATACCAAGTTTCAAGCATTTTGGTAGGCACTGGCCTTTCCTAAAACTTAAAAACTGTTACAATCCATATTAATGTTTTTCCTAATTTAGCTACATGATTCACTCAGTTTTTATAAAATCAGTTCAAAACTTCAAGGCTATGTCTGAAAATGAAAATCTGCCAAGGTTCTGATGACGCTTGAAAATCTAGTCACTAGATTGTGACCGTGCCTCGTGACTTGTCCTCCAAAGAAAAATGTCAGAAACTTTCCTTAGACACATAAGTGACTAGACCCACAAACTCTTCAGCTGGGAATCTTAGCAAGAGTTAAAGTAATTTTCAAGTAGAAGAGATCTGAAACAAATGTATATTGATGGGGATTTTTAGGGAGGAGAAGGTAAGCTGGGGTGGGGTGGGTGACACATGCTTGAGATCCAGTGATACAAAAATCCACAAAGTATCTCATTGTTACTGTACCAATAGTAAATTGGCTCATTCACTTAATATATATTTATTGTATGTATACATACACACATACATACGTATATATATGTACACACAAGTATAAATACACACACGTATTTCAAGGAAAATTGTATTCAGAACTAAGAGAGATGTTTGTTTAGTTGTGTCCAATCCTTTGTGACTCCATTTAGGGTTTTCACGGCAAAGATACTAGAGGGTTTTCCATTTCCTTCTCCAGCTCATGTTATAGGAGAAACTGAGGCAAACAGAGTTAAGTGACTTGCCCAGAATCACACAGCTAGTAAGTTTCTGAGGCCACATTTGAACTCAAGAAGATGAGTTTTCCTGTACTCTATCCACTCAGCGACCTAGCTCCCCTTAGAGGGATGCTCTCCTCAAAAAAGGTTATAGGCTAACTGGGAAGAAAAGACATGTACAACTCTTCATAGGATTTAATACTAACAGTTATCTTAAAGGTCATCTAATACAATATTTTTACAGCTGAGAAAGAAAGTGATTTTCCGTGACCGCACAAGTAAAAAGCAATAGAATCAGAATTTGAACCTAGATCTCAAGAATACATATCCAGTTCTATCCGTAGGAAAAACTATTCTGTATGAAACAAGTAGGGCATAGCTTATCAGAGTTGTAACCAGCACAGGACAAATGGAGCTTTGCCCAGGATTCCACCATCTGAGAGAGAATATACTTCCTTCTGATGGCAACCTTTGTTTCTGTACCTTACCTCTCAATCCTCAGCTGACTGTCATAGCTGCTAGGTGGGTATCAACCCTATCAGCCACCACCTCCAGGAACTCATTACTGTGGTATTCCTTTCTGGTGCTCTCCTTTACCTTCCAAATTCCAGTGCAGAAAAATGGCCGAAGTCTCTGGAGTGAATGCCACACTCTGCCTCAAATGATTTTTTTTTTAAAAATACATATAGCACTGAATTTTTTTAATAAATTGATTTCTTTTTAGTTTTCAACATTCACTCAGATGATTTAGTTCCAACTGAAAATATTTTTAGTTAGAATTCTGCGGATGAAATACAGAGTCCTACCTAAATACAAAATGTAGAAGAAACACAAATTGTTGATCAAGTTGTATTATTATAAATGATGAAAATATCCCAGGAAGAGAGTGAGTTGAGACAAGTTTCAGAGGAACTGATGGACTCAGCAGCATAACCAGTGTGAGCACAAGGGCAGTGATGCATTTGGGAAATGGCAAGGAGATGGTCGGGCTGGAGATGAGAGCCATGTGGGCAGTAATGAAAGATGCACCTGGACAGATATGGAGAGGTGGACAGTTGGAGGAATACCTCAAATAGTGGGCTAAAGAGTCCAGGCTTGGTCTAGTAAAAACAAGGAGCACCAAATAAATATTGAGAAAGGGGGAAAATTACAAAAAAAAAGTCATTTTTTGAAAGAATGGTGGCAGCAGAGTGCAGGATTTACTGACATGGGAGATGAGAGTTAGAGACACCAGGTAGGAGACTTGCATTAATTGTAGAGGTCATTGCTCTGGGAAGACATCTGGGGCTATCATTCCACCCTGCCCCCACACTAGTACTATGACTCTCAGGAATCTCTCGAAGTCAATAATAGCATTCTGAACTGGTTAAACTCCACCAAATAAACACATACTTTTGTATAGGTACCTTCAGCGAAAATTTCTACCTTAGAAGTAACATGCAAATCCATTAAAAAAACACACACAAATTGAGGACGTATTTTTATCAGTAACCCTAAAGATATAGACACCCAAACATTCCTACAAGTAGGAAGCAATGGTATTACCAAAAGATACCTGTCCTGGGCCTCCCAGTTGTATCTCCCACACGGAAACCAGAGAAGGAGAGGAGAGTCAAAGGGAAGAATCTTCTTCCGCCAGATTTTTTTTAGCCAGGGCAGAACCATGTCTTTTTTCTCTGCCCACCAAGGAGAGAGCAAGGAAAGGGCTGACTGGGAGATCTGTTGATAATTGTTCTTCCTGATAATTCCAGTCTGGTCAGGTCATGCGTAAATTGCATTCCTTCTTACTAGAGTGTCTATAACCTGCTTTTGCAGTACCCCAGAGGGTTAGAGGTAAAAGCACATCATGTGCATTCCAAACTCTCTCCAAGATCCTAGGATCACTGGAGGTCACTCTTGTTAGAGCATTCATCAGTTTTATATTAAAGGGATCCAACTCTGTTAACCACAGAATCATGGGAACATAGAATCTTGAGTCCAACCCAAACCTATACAAGAATCCTCATTAGAACATCCCTGAAAGTGAATCACCTAGCCTCTGCCTGAACTCTAGATTTGGAGTCAGAGGACTAAGGGTTCAAACAAACCCTGACTTGCCCACTTACTATCTGAGTTATTTTCTTCATCTGTATAAAGGAAATGATTGGTTGATTTACTCCTCAGGTCCTGTCCAACTCTAAATACATTGTACTAGGAACCTCCCAAAAGATGAAATTCACAAACTTCCTGAACCATCCCACTCTATTTATTAATCAAATCTGAATCTGTATCTCTGCAGCACTTAGTTCAACAAATTGAATCCCTTTGTCACATAATACCCCACCCCAGTTAACATCCCAGTTCCTTCAGTAGATTCTTATACATTAGATGATCCTTTCTCCATAATGAACTGCTTTAGTCTTGATGTGCCAACACTTGTCCCCTTTCTAAAATTCAGCATCTCTTCCATTCTCCACAGTCTGTCAAAGATCTTGAACAGTCTTATAGCAATTATATCATCAATTGTTTTTTTTCTCCAAGGAGTGGAGCCCAGTGACTTTAGCTAATTAAGGGCAGGTGCTCCATTCATATATGCCTCTTTATCTTGGGTTTTGACTTCTAAGTCATTTTTTGTTTTGTCCTTTCCAGTTCAAAAAATATTCTCCTTAGCAAAAAAAAAAAAAATCCCCCCAAACTGGAGCAAAATAAGAGTTCATTGACTGCCTTCTTTAAGTCATCTGTTATAAGGATATCACTCACTGTGAACTGTGAGCTTGTGGCTTTTGGATCCTCAGGTGTAATGGTCTGATAATGTACATATTATTGTGGATTTCACAAGTATTCCAGGATTCCATTCAATTAATCAGGATCATCTGTCTCAAATATGAGCATTTGTTGGATCTTACCATTAAGAGGACATTCTTCTTTCAGTTGGTCCCCTTTTCTATGACACTATTAAACTCCTTGGGTAAATACAAGGCCAAAGCCATGTTGGTATGGTGAAAAAAATGTTCCAGATCAGCCATTTACTATCTGAGTGATCTTGGGCTGGTATGTTACTCTTTGTGACCCTTGGTTTCCTCATATATAACATAAATGTGTTGGATAAGATGGTTTTGAAGATCCTTTTCATCTCTAAACCTGAAATCCTATATATCTCTGTAACACTTCGCAAGCTGATCATTGAACAAAATTCACTCTGTAATTCCTTCTGTTGCAGGGTCTTGTATAACTGTGTTATATGGGGGAGGTATTTATCTGAGGATAGCCTTCAAGGCTGCCTCTTTTCATTTCATTTCATTACCAAGTCAAAGATTTCTTTAAATCAACAAACACTAAAAATGATCAAGCAATGAAAATTCAGGTATTAATGAAAGAACAAATGTACTATGAGCCCTGTGAACTACAGGATCTTTTAACAATTTTTACACAAAAGAAAGTTGTCAAAGAACTTAAAATTATTATCACTATTTTTAAAAATATCAAGATGTTAATTACAAATAGTAATGAAACCAGTGAGGGAGAAAACAGCAACAACCAAAAAAAAATCTATGAAGCCTTGGAATGAAGTTCTGGCTCTCCATGGCTTCCAAAGTCATTCCTACAACACAAATTTGACCATATCATTCACCTACTCAATAAACTCTAATGGATCCCTATTACCTCTAGGATCAAATAGGATCTCCTCAGTTCAGAATTTAGATATCTTTGTAATTGGGGACTACGTTTCCATCCTTATAACATGTTGCACTGAGGCCCGGCAGAATGTCCACCTTCTCTTCACATGACATTCCATCATCTGCCATAGTTAGCACTGGCTTTGATTATTTTCTCACCTCCAACTTGTTTACACCATTTCATTCATTTATGTTTGTATGGTGTTTCTTCTTAGTCTTTTCTTGAGTTCAGTGATGATTTCACCCTTGTCTTTGTATCCCTAACTCCTTATCACAGGGCATGGTACAGAATAAGTACTTAATAAATGATTGTTTCTGGACTGACACATATATAGGTATATTTTGCATATGTATATATGTTGCAGTTAAGGGCTGATGGCTAGATAATATGCTATTTGGAGCAAAGTCTAGTTAAATGATAAAATCTAGAAAATAAAAATATACAATATTTTTTCTTTAGAATAATAGTGATAACAAAATATAATAAAACTCTATGAAATATGTGTGATATATATAACACATAATAAAATAGTGATTTTGGGGGGCTGTGCCTACATAAGTTTAGGAGTGTCCTACATCCAGCCCTTCCTCCTCTTTCTTAATTCCAATGCTTTTCTTTCTGTAGATATAATAGCTGTGGTTCTGGGTAGGCATCAGGTGCAGCAAGATCTCAGTTCTTGAGACTACACCAGATCCCTGACAATGCAGTTACAAAAACCCTGGATTGCAGCAAGAGCCAGAGGATTAGGGGCTAGCTGACTCCCAGTCTCCCACTGTGCTTCTCTTTTTCCTCATGCCGCCATGTAAACATCCCCTTGTACTGAAAATAACTCAAATACAGAAAGCAGTGCATTAGTACTTCATCATCATCGCAGAGAGTAAAATTGACTCTTTCAAATAGGAACTGACTAATCACAGATTCACAGAAACTAAATAGAGCCAGGGAAAAACACAATCACATTGGGCTATCGACTTCATCTCCCTGCCAGGGCCAGAGAGATCCCTGGGATTGTCTATCAAGCCTGGCTTTAACTCAAGTTCCAATAATCTTGTCCTTTGGGAAACTGCTCCACAGTTTAGTAGATTGTAATGTTAGGATGGCCAGGAACATTTTCCAGATATTTGGCTATATTTTCCCTTTTTAGATTTCAGCCCTTTTCCTTTATGATAATTTTTTTCCTCTCCTCCTTTATGTTATATTACGGACCCATGTCCAGACAAGGGAAAAATTAAATTATAGGGAAAATTTAATGTCCCCTGGTCTCTTTTTATTATGTTTCGCCATTATCCCCTCCTGATCCTCAGATCCCCAGTATTTCACATAGTAAAATACTCCCCCTTTCTTTTCCCTTCCATTATCAAAACTGTTCACTCCAAGGCATAAATAAGCATTATTTTAATTACTACCATTCACAGGGGTGTTACCATAATATTGTTGTTCACATATTAAAGGGATCAAAGACTTAAGCCAAAGGAATGAAGCTATAATGGTAAATATTCAGACTGTCACATAGTAGGGTTTTTTGGGAGGGGGCCTAGAGGTACCTGGATTTCTTCATCTTATGAACATGGCCACTTTGTTGAGCTACCTTCAAGTAGCTGAAAGTAGTTTTGCTGTTTTCATTTTTGCTTAGTTGAGCTATACACAAGTCTCTTAAAATTTTTTCTCTCACTGTTGTCGCTCCTCTCTGAACTCCCTCCAGTATGTGGAAAGCTCTTTGGTAATGATGTGCCCCAAAGTGAACACAGTAGTCTAGTCTATTTTCATTTTCCAGGCGATACAGAATGCAAAAAATAAACAGCATATGGTGAAAAGTAAATGAGACTTAAAAAAACCTTTCACTTTAAATAATCCAAGGGCCTCCACATGAATCCCTAGTTTGGCTTCAAAATCACAACAGTTTTGCTGTGCTTTTGTATAAGGGTGGATTTTCTGCATTGTTATAATGAGGTCAGTGGCAAACCAACCTCCACCATCTATTTACAATAAGTGGGCTAGTATGGGCAAGGTCGTGTGTTTATTATTATTATGGGTAAAGGATGAAACAATATAAAAAGGCAGTCTTCTTTCCTCCTGCCATTATATGCTCTTTTTTTTTTTTGGTATGTGAAAACTCCTTTTCATTAGCAAGGGAATCCTGTCTATAGAAGTGGGATGGAAATCTGCCTTGAGGAATTTTTAGCTGCCTTTAGCAGTACTCTAAATGCCATTCAATACTTAGGTTGTCATAACAAGTGTTTTCTGAGTTATTTAAGAAAAGATACCACTGATCTGAAGATAGGAAATGTTTCCCCATTTTAAAGTGGCAAGCTCATGAATATGTGATGTCACTTAAAGGTACATTAATTCTCTAAACCTGAAAATAATATTTGTTTAGAAAATCTAAATAATGACTTTAATTGAACACTTGTGTCTGAGCATCAAATACTCCAGGGTCAAAAAGTAATTAATTAAGTGCCTATTGTGCATAGAGCACCAAATGTTATAGAGGAAGCAAGATTGGGACCCTGGGAAAGTCATAAAGCCTCTCTGAACCTCAGTTTCATCATCTGTAAAATGGGAATTGATCACAACAGCCCCCAGGTTCACAGGGCTATGAGAATCAAATGAAATAATGTATGCAAAGTGCTTTGTGAACCTTGAAGAGCTGAACACTAACATACCTTCATTACTGTCACTACTACCACCACCATCTTGATCTCTCCTGGAAGACTGTAAGCACTTCAAAAATAATACTAACAAGTATAATACCTAACATTTATATAATGCTTACTATATATCAGGTACTGTGCTAAGCGCTTTACCATTATTATCTCATTTGAACCCCATGACAACCCTGGGAGGAAGATGCTATTATTATCACCCTCATTTTATAAATGAGGAAACTGAAGCAAATGGTAGTTTAAGTGGCTTGCCCAGGGTCACTCAACTAGTAAGTGTCTGAGGTTGGATTTGAACTCAGGTCTTCCTGACTCCAGACCCAACACTCTATCCACTCTTTGACCTAGCTGCCTACCACCATCTTTGAAGGCAGGCACCATGTTGTCAATTTCTCTGTAACATATCTTTCAGTGTAGTGCCTAACTCATAGCAAGTTCTTTACTTTCGTAAATGCTTGCTCATTAATCAGCTGGTGAACAGTAACCTTTCAACAAATATCTGTTGAATTTAATTTAAGTGAGAGGGAAACCCTTCAGTGGAGAACTATATGCAATGTAGTTAGAGTGAGTATCCCCTAACTTCTTTTCCTGTTAAATAGAATTGGTTTAAGGATCAGGGAATGAAATGAAGAGAATGGAAGGGAGAAGGAGGTAGGGGGAAGAAAGCAAGCATTTATTAAATGCCTACTGTGTGCCATATGGATTCTTTGTGCCCAACCTGTGATAGAGCCTTATGGGCTCAAAGTAGTCTGATCAGCCACAGTTGGACGCACTGTACCTTGACCCTCTTCAAGAACAAAGGACAATAACCAACTCACCAACCATGTGCTAGGCATTTGACTGTGTGCCTGAAATATTTTATCACATTTGAGATCATTTGAGAGGGAGGACAAAAAAAAGTGGACAAAATACAGCTGAGGGTGGGTCAGAAGCTAGAGTTCACAGCATCCAGACTGGTGGGTACAGTCCCTTAGGGAGACCAGCATTGTTGATTAAAGAAAAGGGACCTGTTTATGGGAAATTAGTTAGGGTGTAGGTTAGGGAGTAAATAAGTTAGGGAGATCAGCAGTGTTGATTAAAGAAAAGGGACCTATCTGGGGGAGAATAAGGAAGGGGATGACCTGGAGCTCTGGTTAAGGCTATAGGACCATTTCTGACTAGGCTCGTCTTCTGGAAGTGAATAGTTGGTTGTTTTTCTTTTTAATATGTAGCTTTTAGTAGCTCACATTTTCATAGCACTTTATATAAAATTATATTATTTATGTCACTTTACATCATCCCATTTCTCTCTGTGATAGCCCTATGAGAGAGGTAACTTTGTCATCTTTATTTTACAGATGAGGTAACCGAGGTTCAGTTAAAGGGCTTGCCCAACGTCACACAACTAGCTTGTAAGGCGGGAATTGGACCCAGTTCTTCCTGAATCCAAGGTCAGTGCTATATTCATTATACAGGTAGGTTATAAAGAGGAGAACAAAGAGAGGCCACCCTGTATTAAGATACCTCTTGTGTAGCATGGAATTTCTAACCAGGGAGTAGCATAATGGGAAAAAAAATCCACCCTGTCAGATTCGAGAATATCTCATAGTAGATCTGAGTCTAAAGAAAAATGCTGCAATGTGGATAATCCATTATGCTTGGATTATAAATTAAAGAGAGAAAACCAAAATAATTTGTGAAGTATAGGACTTCAAGAACTTGAAAATCACAGGAAAACAATATTAATGGATATGTTCCCAAATGAAAATGAGTGATTTTGTTTAGAATTGAGTCTAGTCAAGCCCTTTTGTACCTTGGCTCTTACCAGAGAAGCCTGATGACTGTCATTAATGGGCCCAGAGGTTGCCACTGAATATCTCAATAAATTAGGCACAGAACAATTGACCATAAGTGGGGTGAAGTGAAAATCATGAATATATTACTCTAATGTGTATAAATGATTATTGTTGTTTGGCTTATTATTATAGTTGATAAGTACAACCTTATTAAAAATGCAGTAAAGTTATGAATCACAGGTAGGGAAGGAGGCTGACCTTCAGGGATTCAGAGAAATCATTCCAGACAAATGAGATGATCCTGACCTCCACATTGCAATCTCATTTACCATACTGACTCACATGCTTTTGCCACAGGTGGGTTTCTTATGCAAATGTTTGTTTTCACAGATTTTGGAGAGGAATTGTCTACAAAGTACTTTTACCTAAGCATTAAGTATATCATCATACCTTTGGTAAAGCATAAATGTGTGGGTATGATAGAAAAGTAACAAGCATTTACTGAATGCCTGCTATGTGCTAGGCACTGTGCTACATACAAAGACAAAAATCAAGTCTCAACCCTTTACATCATAGCAGAAGAGGCAATACTTACATATATAATGACTACATACAAAATAAATGCAAGGTAGGGATGGGGATGGGGAGGCAGTTAACAGTTGGCCAGAGGGGGGGATTATTTAGGGAAGTAGATAGAGTTATCCCTTTCACATTGCTGGGATAAGGGGGAGTGTGGTGCCCACAGGAGTGCCTCCTAGTCTGGAAAATCCTTGGACAATTTTTGGCTCTCCCTTTATATCAGAGAAGTCTGATTTTTTTTCTTTTATGAGGTGTTTATGGTACTTTATTTTAATTTTGATTAAATATTTGATCACAGGCTCTGTGTTGTCTGTAGCTTCTGCAAAACTCCTCCAACATTCCCATTTAATTTCTTATGCTGACCTGAGATATACTGAAACCTCCATGGGGAAAGTCATGATGTGGAAGGGATAATTGTAATAGTACACTGGATAGAGGACCAGTCTAGAAGACTTGGATTCAGTCCTACTTCTGAAACATGCTAACTATGAGACTGTTTCAGCAGCCTGGGTATCTCTCTCCAGATGAGGGAGGTGGAAGGAGTTTCCAAGTCAGGGAGTTATGCACATTGGCTAAGTGATAGGTTCAGATCACCTCTATAAAGTATGATGTGTGTAATATCTCTACATCACAGAAGGGGAAACAGTAGATAATTTCACAAAGTAGATGTTCAAGAAATGATTCTTTATAATGTCAGGAGCAGAGTTGGGAACAAAATGAAGGAAACCAGGCATTCAATTAATAGACATTTATTTAGCACCTACTATGTGCCAGCCACTGTGCTAAGTACTGGGTATACAAAGAAAGACAGTCCCTGCCCCTAAGAAGCATATAATATAATGGGGAAATACAACATACTAAGGAAGCAGAAAAGAGGAGAGAATAGGACAAAGGTACTTGATCAGGAGCATGACAGAGAACGCCTAAGTAACAGATTCAATGGTAAATGAAGAGATGAATGCATTGGGTTCCCTCCTGAAATGAATATTCCAGGAGGAGAGATCTCCACCCTCTCAGTCAGAGGGATGGAGGGGTCTCAGATACAGAGGACACTGACAAGGTGGTGAGTTCCAGGGTTGAAGTGATTTTGTAGGATAAAGAGGTTCCTGGGGCATGATTTGGAACAGAGATATCAAACACATGCAGGATGCAGGCTGCATTACTGTAATACTACAGAACCAGATTAAAATGTAACTGGGAAATGCTGAATAACATTAAAAATATGACAGAGCATAGATAATGTTAGTAAGTGGTTTTCTAAGTCAATATACAGCTCCCTAGAGATATTTATGTACCATTTAGTGGCTCCAGTTTTTTTTTTTTTGAAGGCTATACATGTACAATCTTCCCACATTAGTCATATTGTGAAAGAAGAATCAGAAAGGGAAAAACCACAAGAAAGAAAAAACAAGAGAGAGAGAGACAGACAGACAGAGAGAGAGAGAGAGAGAGAGAGAGAGAGAATTGCTTTAATCTGCATTCAGACTCCATAACTCTTTCTCTGGATATGGATAGTATTTTCCAGAATGAGTTTTTTGAATTGTTTTAGATCCTTGTGTTGCTGAGAGGAACTGTCCATCAAAGTTGGTCATCACACACTGGCTACTACTGTATACAATGTTCTGATTCTGCTCACCTCACTCAGCATCAGTTCAGGTAAGTGTTTCTAGGTTTTTCTGAAATCTGCCTGCTCATCAATTCTTATGGAATAATAATATTCCCTTACATTCATATACTACAACTTGTACAGCCTTTCCCCAATTGATGGACATACCCTTAATTTCTAATTCTTTGCCACCACAAAAAGAGCTGCTATAAATATTTTTGTATATGTGGGTCCTTTCCCCTTTTTTATGATCTCTTTGGGATCTAGACCTAGTAGTGGTATAGCTGGATCAAAGGGTATGCACAGTTTTTATAGCCCTTTGGGCATAGTTCCACATTTCTCTCCAGAATGGTTGGATCAATTCACAACTACATGAACAATGCATTAATGTTTCAATTTTCCCACATTTTCAGTATTTATCATTTTCCTGTTTTGTTATTTATCATTTAGTGGTTCCAGTTTTATTTGAGTTTTATGCCTCTTATTTAGAAACCCAGAGAGTAGATCTGGATGGGAAACCCATGGCCATCAGTCAGGTACCACTTACTTCACAAGGCTGTTGTAAGGTTCAGGTACAATTATGTCTATAAAACATTTTCTAACCACAAGGTACAATATAAATTTAAGCTATTGTAAAGATGTTGCTAGTTATCCAGTTTCTTGGGAATATTATGGACATAACTAGAGCTAGGGAAAAAGCAGAATGGGTACCAGTAGGATATGCCATTCTCTACATGTATTTCAACTGATGTATTTTGTTCCTAGTAAGTTTTTTTTAGATACAACTTTATTCAAAAGAATTCATAAAGGTGATCCTCTGTTTAATAAACAAGAGATAGAGAGCACAGTTAGGTGTAAAAAATTAATATTCTAGATACACTAACAGCATGTAGCTGCTATGGATTCGGCCACATCATCAACACCAAATGGTCCATAGTTGAATTCAATACCACAGGTGTCCAGAGGTCATGTCCTTGTTCAGAGGTGGGGTCAAAGATAGAGTTAGTTTTGAGGTGGAATCAAGATATGGCTGTGAATAAGAGACCCAGGTAATGAAGGCATCCTATTCATTTGCTCATAGCCCTTGTTCGTTCAGACCATGGGGGATTATATATTGGCTCAACTGAGGGCCTTTAGACTGGGAAGTTTAGGTGTGGGAGTTGTGATGTGGGTTGTGTGCTAGAGCTGAGATTTGGACCTTGCTACACTGGCATGCGCTCTTCCCTGTACAGCAGGTCAACCTACATCTGAAGTTCAGGTTTAACCAGCCCATACACTTTCTTTTTTCTAACCCCACCCATGCTTATCAGCACCATAATAGTAATAGAAGAGAAAAGCAGTACTCAGAAGATGCCTAACAGTGGGCTTTGGTGACATGTTTCTTGATTTTATAAAATTTATTTGCTATTATTTATTAAATTTATTAAATTTCTTTTTGTCTCTACCAAGATATTTTTCAAGGTCTGAATTTATAGGACACTCCTAAGTTGCATGGCTGATATAAAACAACTGAAACATCCTGTATTCATGTGCACTCATTGATTATAAGTGAAAAAGGCAATTGTTAAAAACATAAAAATTGTTAAAAAACAAAAGAAAACAAAAACCTTTCTGATTATTATTGGTAGGGAAATACCATAAGCTCCAATCACTGAAATTTTCCATCAGTCTATGAGGAGAGTTTCCAAAGCTTTCTTTTCCTTTTCTTTTTTAAAGAAAATAATTCCTATAAAGCCTAAACAGTGCCTTATTTCAAATAGCTCCTAATTACGTACAAAAATACGAGGGGAAGTGAATATATAGAGTCACTGGAAAACCAAGCAACATAGCAAAAAGGGACTAATCAGAAACCAATGAGAATAGTTAAGGGGGTACTAACAACATTAAAAGAATAGTTTTGAAATTCTAAAACTACCATCTGGCCCAAATGTTCTTTATGTAGGCAAATTAAAGAACGCTTTAGGCAACGTCCTTAAACTGATTCCAAAGGAGCAGTATTTGAAGATTAGTTTTTTCTGTATCATAAGTAAAAATAAGTTTGTAATAAAATATGAATAATAACAAAATATGGGCAATACCTTCACTTAAATGAAAAATGCTGGGACCTGAAACTGGGAAGGGCACATTGAAGGACCCAGAGTGGAAGCATAATGGATTTTTGCGCTGTTTTCATTTTTTGGTGTCATATTAGTTGTTTTGCAATGAATTGTTAAAGTGTTTCTCGTAGACGCAAATTTAGGCAGAATTTGGTATAGGCAAGGGATTTGGTAGAAAAATGAATGCAGTGCTTACCACTGCTTCAACTTGTAGAAAAGAAAGTAGGGTAAAGAATGTACTATGACTGTAAGCAAATTAAGGAAAAAGAGGTGGCATAAATTACAAAACCAAGTTGTGATTGTGCCTTGGTGGACTTTACAATACGATTTTGTTGCTTTCTAACAGATCGGTGGTAATCCTAGTTTGTTTAAGATACTAGATTTCTTAATGAAGACAAGAGATTTTTACTTTGTTTTCCTGGAAAAGTGCATTTGAAAAGCCCAAGCTGAACCCATAGGTTCATAGGCCTTCTCCTCATTTCAGCAAGGATGCTGAAAAGGTATCAGCAAATTCTTCCTGGTCTGAGACAAAACTGAGTCCTCAGTGCTTTGTGTGGGGCTTCACTTACACAGACTGCAGTGCCTTCTGTCTGCTTTGGGTGTGGCATCTGCCATTGGGGAGGAAAAACTGGCATGTGTTGCCTTTTATAGCAGACCGATTTCATTGTGCTGAGGGCCTCTATTTTATAGCCTCCTGGTTCCAATCTTCTAGTTGACTCGCTGAAGCAAATGGAATTAAAACAACTTAAAACTACAAACTTCTAGATTTTTTTCCCCCAGTTTCATGATTTGTCTACATGAAATAAATGCTCCCCCTACTCCCAGAAAAGAGTCAATAGTAACTTTGTGACTCATTTTCCCTGAGGGTTAGTTATGAAAACAAGCCACAAAGCATGGGTAATACAATTTGGATTTCTTTTGATACATTTTATCATATTTTTAACATAAAAAAATGATTATATGTACATATCTCCAGTGTGAGCATAAATGTCTAAAAATATAACGATGTAATGGATTTTTAGAATATATGTATGCATATAAACATATACATAGAACATATATTTATATTTGCATATGAAAGACTTAAAAATTTAACTTATGGTGTAATGTGTATAATTAGTATGTACTTGAATATAGAAAAGAAGAAAATCCAGGAAAAAATGTCAAAAAGGCATAGTAACAAAGATGTAGTATTCTCTTGGCAAAAGCTGATGAATGATTTGGCATGAATTCATCTTACAGTTCTGCTGTTCTCTCTTCTACAAGATGATATACCTCCCCCTTTCCAGTGGTTTGCATAGAATTGCAATTTGTTGTTTCTACAGTCTATAATGACCCTTGGGTATGCACCTGATTCCCCCCCCCCTCACAATTACTCACCAATTTTTTCCACCCTATCGTTTTCTATTAGTCATGTAACATATTTACACTTGGTCAAACAAACAAAAATAACTAGTGTAGTTGAAATAAACTGGAATACTTTTATGCACAGTTGAAGAATTAGAGATCTTATGATAAGTAAATCCTACGAAATGGTGAAGTATGCTCATATTTTTTAAGGTAGAGAAATTCAAAGAAACATTTCATGGTGGTTACATGGTATTTATTGCTAGTTTTAGAGTAGTATAATTTTATATTACCTAATGAAACTTGTAGTTTTAAACACTTCCTACCAGTGCCTTAGTACAGTTGGGTTGTTTCTTACATCAGTGTCATGATATTCAGATTATTCCCATACTATAAAACAATTATGGTCATTTTCCTGAGAACAGGACACGAAACATTTGTATTAATCTGTGTTTAGATGACCTTCTTATAGAAACTCATTGCTCTCTGATTTTGCTTCTCTGTAAAAATAACTCTTGAGTTTCACATCACTGAGCAGGGAATTGATATTAAAGCTGATTATTTTACACATTCTCTTTGGAAACATGATGAAAGGTGTCACAGAGGTGTTCTGATTGAGGATGAATGCAAGCTGGTGCTGTTATGATTGGCAGTTAAACTTTCTTCTAAAAGTGGTTTGGATCACACCACACAACAACTTAATTATTTCCCTTTAAGGAGTGGAGATAAAAAGTGCCTAGGAGAAATACAGATATGACCTAATAAATTTCTTTCTAAAACTATTTCAGATTTGGGCGTTTGTTCTTGTGAACAGCAATATGTGTATTATGGAAATAATATATGTATACATGTGCATATACACAAGAGTGCACATACAACCCATGTATCTAGGGAAACAGCTGTGTATATGGAAAACAACATATGCATTTATGCATACATATGTATGCACATGGGGAACATGGATGTGACATGTGTACACAAGGAAACACATGTATGTAAAATGCACATGTGTCTACATAATATGCATGTGAATATATGGAAATGTACATACACCTATATGCGTATTTGTGTACCTATGTCCCCACATGGGTACAAGAAAGGAACTTTTATTTTTTTTTGATAGCTTTGCATACAAATATACTAAGATGACCCATAAACAAAGATTATATTAATACTAAAATCTTTGGGGCGGATGCGGACATTGGTAATTAAACATTTATTGAGCACTTACTGCATACACAGCACCACCAGTTTTGGACAGAGCTATACCATGCTATTATAAAATAAAAATATGGTACCCCATTGCAAACCTGCAGAGAATTCGTTAATCCGTCTTATTTTGTAGTTTGAGTAAACTTGTGGAAATCATGTTGACTGCCTTCAGACCACGGCATAATGGGTTAACATCCTGCAAATTACATAATGAATTCTGAAATAGCTAATGCTTCCCCCCCCCCGCCCCCCCAGATTGCCCAAATATTTTTATTTTTAGTCAGCTCGGTGTAACCTTTGAGCCAGACAGACAACTCTCTTCCCCAATCCGTCTCCTTCTTTTGTCTGCCCGTCAGACCCGTTTTCCACCTTTGTATCGTTCCTTCTAAACATGAAAACAAACACATTAACGCCTAGCTGGCAGGGCCGCAGATGCAGGAGCGGAGAGTGCAGGCCCCTCTCGCCCCGCGCCGCGGCGCCGGGAGCGGCTGCGGAGCTCGGCACGAGAGCCTCCCCCGGCCGTGCCCGCGCCGCCGCCGCCGCTAGAGCAGCCCGAGGAGACGGGAGAAGGTAGCTCGAGCTCCGGAGGGAGCGGGGCCGGGGCTGCAGGGGCGCGTGGGGGAGGGGGAAGTCCAGTCCGCGTTTTGCGAGTGCACAGGAGTAATCAGAGAAGTGGATAATAGTTGCGAGAGCTCTGTGCTCTCTCTCATGCCATGCTGGGCCAGATAGGCTCAGTCAGACGTGTATTTACCCATATCCGGGTTAGAGAGGAAAAGAAAAAAAAGTTTCATTTAAACCTCAACTAAAAACTTTCAACATGAAATCCCCCAGCAAGAACAGGCATAGACCGTAAGATATTATTACCGTTTCTAATCTCAATCCAGGACTTTGGGCGGGGGGAAGGGGGAGGGTCAAGGGGGGTGTTTTTATTTTATTTGGGGGTAGGTGGACTGGAGACCGAGAGTGGCTGTTTATTAAAAAAGTGTCTTCATTGTTTTCTCCCTTCCCCTCTCTCCCCCCCCCTTTTGTGTTATTTTTGTTTTGTTTTGGGGGTGGGGCGGGTGGGTCGGGGGGGCACATTGGACTCGCGATGTTGCAATGATCATGGCCGCGCGAGCAGCATCGGCCCCGGCGGGTGCGGAGCTCAGTGATCGGGGCGCCCCGCTCCGCGTCCGTGGCCGGCTCGCTTGACCCAGGATCTCCCGCGGGGGGGAGCCGGAGCGGCGGGACCCGGACCCATGCTAGGGGTCGGCGGCGATGGCACCGGCGGCGGCGGCGGCTTGAATAATGTAGCTCCCCATCCCCTCCGCCACCATAATGAACTGAACATGGCCAATAATGCGAGCTCTGCCGCCGCCGCCGCCGCCGCGGCTGCCAGTAATAATAATACGAAGAGCGGCGGCGGCGGCGGCAGCAGCGGCGGCGGCGGCTCGTCCGAGGCGGCCCTGAAGGAAGGTGGCAGCGCCGCGGTCCTCTCCTCCTCCTCCTCCTCCGGCGCCTCCTCCTCCTCGTCCGCCCCGGCCATGGAGACGGGGCTGCTCCCCAACCACAAGCTGAAAAACGTCGGCGATGCCCCCGCCGCGCCTCCCCACCACCAGCAGCACCACCGCCATGCCCACCACCACCACCACCGCCACCACCATCCTCACCATCTCCTCCACCACCACCACCACGCATTACAGCAGCAGCTAAGTCAGTTCCAGCAGCAGCAGCAGCACCAGCAGCAGCAGCGGCAGCAGCATCCCATCTCCAACAACAACCACAGCCTCGTCGCGCTCGGCGGCGGCGGCGGCCCCGGAGCGGGGGGCAGCGGCCCCGGAGCGGGGGGCAGCGGCGCTGCTGCTGCTGCTGCTGCTGTCGCGGCGGCGGCTGCTGCTGCTCAGCCCGGTCCTGACATGGAGCCCCAGCAACATGGAGGAGGCAAAGACGGGGTTCTGGGGAATCAGGCCGAGCCCCAAGCGCGGCAGCTGCTGAGCAAGGCGGGAGAGGAGGAAGAGCTCCCGACCAAAATGGGGGAGCAGATGGGCGGCCGGTACGAGCACCCCAGCCTGGGAGCTTTGGGCGCGCAGCAGCAGCAGCAGCCGCAGCAGCAGCAGCCGCAGCAGCAGCAGCAACAGCAGCAGCAGCAGCAGCCGCCCCAAAGCACCGGGAACGGCAGCGGCGGCGGCGGCGGCGGCAATGGTAGCCTCGGCAGCGGCGGCGGCGGCGGCCCCTCCGCCTCGGTGGGGGTCTCGGAGTTTAATAATTACTATGGCAGCGCTCCCCCTGCGAGCGGCGGCACAGGCAGCCGGGCCGGGCCTTGCTTTGATCAACATGGCGGACAACAAAGCCCCGGGATGGGGATGATGCACCCGGCCGTCGCCGCCGCCGGGCCCCCCAGCAGCATGGACCCCTTGCAAAACTCCCACGAAGGCTACCCCAACAGCCAGTACAACCATTATCCCGGCTACGGTCGGCCCGGCGCGGGAGGCGGAGGAGGAGGCGGCGGCGGCGGCGGCGGTGCTGGAGGAGGAGGAGGAGGAGGAGGAGGAGGAGGAGGAGGAGGAGGAGGTAGTGGAGTAGGAGGAGGAGGAGGAGGAGCGGGAGCGGGAGCAGGAGCAGTGGCGGCGGCGGCCGCAGCGGCGGCAGCAGCAGCAGCAGCGGGAGGCGGCGGCGGCGGCGGCTATGGGGGCTCGTCCTCCGGCTACGGGGTGCTGAGCTCCCCCCGGCAGCAGGGCAGCAGCATGATGATGGGCCCCGGAGGCGGCGGCGGCGGCGGAGGCGGCGGCGGAGGCGGCGGCGGCGGGGCTGCGAGCCTGGGCAAGGCTGCCGCCGCCGCCGCTGCCAGTTCTGCCGCGGGAGGCTTCCAGCGCTTCGCCGGGCAGAACCAGCACCCTTCGGGGGCCACGCCGACCCTCAATCAGCTGCTGACTTCCCCGAGCCCTATGATGAGGAGCTACAGCAGCAGCTACCCCGATTACAGCGGCAACCCTAATGCCCCAGGCCAGCAGCAGTCCCAGGCGCAGGGAGCGGCGGGGGCAGCTCCAGGAAGCCAGCAGGCAGCGGCGGGCATGGGCATGGGCAAAGATCTGGGCTCCCAGTATGGAACTGCAAACCCCGGCTGGGCAGCGGCACAACAAAGAAATCATCCAGCTATGAGCCCTGGAAACACTGGACAGACCATGAACAGATCCCAGGTAACTACTAGAAAAAGCCGGGGCCTTCTTCTAGGGCTCGAAATGCACCTAAATCCGTAGGCAAGGGTTAGTTAGTTTCTTTCTAATTTACTTTTTTCCCCTCTCTCTTCCCCCCCTCCCCCCCGGGAGGGAGGCGGGGGTAGATTCCCAAAGCCATTTTAACTCCTAGCTGCCTCTCCAGAAAATGTTGGGTAACACACAATGTCTGACTCCGATGAGTTCGGGGGCATTAGAAGGTGGTTTCGCTGAGGAAATAACAGCGATTTTATTTACACAATTGATTAACACGTTATTTCACCCCTTTAGCTTCGTATTATAAAAATGGAAGGAAACCAGCAGGCTGCAGAAGGCTGTGGGGACGGCTGGAATCGCTTTTGTATCCCGTAGTCTTTTTAAAAGCCAGTAAATTCTAAAAGTGGATCTTGACTAAGCTGGTCTATGAAATGCTTTGATCCAGTAAAGCATGAACAGTTCTTTCTTTCTGACTTGTTTGCCCACATTAGCCTTGGTTTGCTCATGAGGCTAAAAGTTGGAAATTGTGAGAAAAGGAGGTTTGTTTTTTGACAATCGAAGCGTTTCTTATAGTTACGAACACCTTACATGGTTAGCGTGGAGTTGCTTTTGATTTCATTTTGAGTTTGAATGTTTGGGAACACACATTCCAAATTTCAACTAGGTGAATGGGAAGTAGATTAAAATATTTTATGTTACATAACATAAATAACCAAATCCACAGTTTGTTACATAGGTTTCTTGAAACCTGTAATTTTAAATGACATACTGACCTCGCAGGACTAAATTTCAAATGAGTTGTACTTGTTTTGATCATTGAATATACATATATTTGATATGCTTAATACAGTGATAAGCTGTCAGATCATCGTTTTGGAGCCTGTTTATATGGGTTTCCTTTTGGGGAGGGTGGTTTTTTTTTTCCCCAACAGCCAAATCACATAGGTTGATTAGGGAGCGTCCTGCACACTTACTGTTCTTGCTAGCAGACTGAGTCTAAAGACTGAGTTGATCTCCTTTGCAAGGTTTGGAATTTGAATTGTGGAGGTAAACTGGCTGTAATAGTCTCCAGACAGCTGCCTCTGAGTTGACATCTAATCTGCCATCTGATTGGCTCCCCTCTCACCATTGGGCATTTAGCACTGCTGATGTAAATAGAAGTGCTGAGCAGTACAGTCACAAAAATTCTTGCAACAAATAATAACTGAGCGGTATTACTAGCAGATGCAAAGCTGAATACTGTTAGAAGTTTAAGTGATAAGGACTAATATTTATAAATGGGAGGATGAAATGAACATCTACAGAAATAGCATACTGTTTGCATTAAGGAAAAAAACAGCCTTGGTGACTGTGTATTATGTGCGTTGCTGTTATCATGAACTTTAATTTTAGAGAAGTAGAATTTTAATAAGAAAATACTTTTTGAGAATGTATTAATGTTAAAGCACTACACGTTTTTACTTTATACTCTTGGTAAACTGGGATGTATCACAGAAGATTTTTATATCAGACCATTTAGTTTAATCAGTTTTGGTCTTGAAGATGTAGCAACACTGGAGGTGTTATTTCAGTTGGCTTCAGAATTGATTATTTTACATTAGATGCTTCAGTATTGAATAACAGAAGAGTATTTATTTGGGGTGTTTGTGCAGAAGTTTGGACTGGCTAGTAGATGTACAACAAAGACAAAACCGTTTGTAAAAATAACATTAAAAGTGAAAAGGAATGGCCATTCGACTGAGTGTAAAAAAAATTTATTATTTTTCGTGTGAATCTTCTCCATTGTTTTAAAGACCCCCTCACACCCCAAAATAGCAAAAAAGCACTCACAGTTGATTTTCATCTGATTATTTTGGTATGTCAGATAACTTGAGCCTTTTTAAAAATTAAATTGCTTACGGGATAATTTAGGAAAACAACACTGCGTAGTGTATTTCCTTTCATTTTTCTTTCTTTGGATAGCTTAATCTTATTTGTTTTTTAGATTAGGATCTGATATAAATAAAAACCATTGCATACATTTTCAATTTTTACCCTATTTAGGTCAGTAAAAAAGGGATATATTTGAAGAAAGATAGTTATTCGAGTGAGTGACAGACTGATCTTAATAAATGATGGTGAGAACTTTTGACACACTAAACGTTGATATCACTACCTACATATCTTTACAGGAAGATTTTACTTTATCAGCATGTATTTTCTTCATTCTTGATAGGAAAATAGAAGTTTCAAGGATAATGACTTTTCCCCACCCCCTTTCATTGAGATTTTTACTGATAAAAAGGTTGTAAGGATGTTTCATGGATATAATCTCGTAAAAGCAAGCTGACAAAGCAAATCTGTTTTTAAAGAGATAGCTTAAAATTTACAGCTTTTGGAAGCTAAAAACAGTTGTACTGTAATAGAGACAGATGTAGGTACATGTTACTTCTGAGTACTATTCATGGCAGAAATTACAAGTATTTTATTTTTATTGGAATGAAAATAAATTCATTGTATTATTAGCCTGTCTGTTGGGAATGCTTTAAAATTTATATGTGGATATATATGTTTATTATGCAGTAATTCACACCAAAAATATATTTATGGCATTATGACTTGTCTCCTGGTTACATATTTCTTTTAAGGGTGGCTTAAGGACTCTGGCAGGGGCTGCTCTTTAATATTTCACATGGTAGTTATAACAAGTCATTTGTCATACCATATATATGTTATAAAATATGTTAAGCTAAGTTGTATTATGATGAAAATTTCTTTTGACTTCTAAATAGTACTTTAGTTTCATTTTTGTTTTTAGCAAAATGATTTTGTGGAATGGCATATCTTTTTGTGTTTGAAAGACATTTGTTTCTGGGAGATGCTTTTTTTTAAAAAAAGAGAATAAAAAGGACCTTTTTCTGTTTAATTGTATTAATTTCTTGAATTTCTCTGAGAAACTGGATGGATCAGTTTCCACAAATGTGCTTATATCTTCATCCATATAACTAAGATTTATTTGCTGTCTGTATTTATCTTGCATTCAGTTAATGCTAATTCAACTCTAGTTTTATGAAATGTAACATGAATCAATAGGAAATCTGCTTTTGCCCATCCCAGCATTTACCTTCATTCCCTCTCACTCCCATACCCTCCCCTCTAGAAATAAAGGTCAGCAGTGGGTGGGTCACAGGGAGTGAAACTCTGAGCTGAGGACATTTGCCTGTTGGTGGTTATCTATAAATATATAGGTTTAATTGAAAATCAGATTTCCCCCACTACTCCTCACAATTCTCTATAATGAACTTTTTGTGCCTTTGTTTTTCAGTCAATCAACATACATTTATTATTTTTTGGTGCAGAGAAAAGGAGAGGCCTATTTGTGGTACTTAGCCTTCTCCCCAAAATTTAAGTTGACATACTATGATATTGTTTCAAGTTAGTCAGCACAACCTGCCTAGGATAACTGGGTCATTTAATTTTGAGTAAATGATGTCACTAGCAGATTTTTTTCTTTTGATTTTTGGCCTTTTCAGTCACATAGCATGAATATTTAGGCATACCTGATACTAAATTCCAGGGAACTGATACTCTTAGGATTTCATCTGTATCAGGAAATCTTAACTTTTATTTTGGTCTGCTTTTTAAATTTATAGCAGGATAGTTTATGCTGGAGCTAATTTTTCTCAAATCCAAGTTGCCAAAATAGAAATTATTTCAAAAACCTGTGGATGGCATAATAACTTAGGTCCCATGCTGACTCAATAGTATCACTAATGTAAGATGTTCTATCCATGGATTTGCTGTCTTTACCAATGTTAGTGCAATTGACATGTTCAGTCTGTTGTAGAAAACTTTGAAAATGATTACTGTCTCAAAACATGTGGCCAAATATATATTAGGACAATTGGGTTCCAGATCCAATTTTAATGGGCATATTTTTAATAGGCATCTTAGAATAAATTTGTACTTTTGTTTCTAGTTTTATACCTTCTTTCTGCTTATCCATGTCTGGGGACAAATAAAAGTAATTTTCTTGGCTCTTGACCTTAGAAATAGTGACCAGCATAAGTCATGAAAATAGAGGACTGTGTAGAATAGGGGAAAAAAAAAGTGTTCCTTCTAGTTTACTACTTTGCCACTTACACTGGGAAGATAGTGGGTTAATCTATAATTGTGTAACTTTACTAAATGTTGCTACTTAGTTGCAAGATGGTTTTAGGGATCTGAATTTCATTTCATTAATGTTAGTCTTGGTTTTTGCCTTATCCCACGTGTCCACAAGCTTTTATCACTCCTGCATTAGACTTTTGACAGCTGAACAGTTAATGGGGTGGATGGTGCTTTGATCCAAATTTGTGGGAAGGACGACTCAACACTCCACCTGTGCTTCATTTTCATTTTCGGATGTGCGTAGATTTGTAAATTTAGGGTTGCTAGCAGGTGTTTGACAGAACTGTCTTATGTTACTTAAAACAACAAATTTATAGAGGATATGGCTGCATATTAATAACACTGAACATCTAAGTAATTTTGCTAATGCTTAAGTTTTCAATATGGATGTTGTAAAGCTGCCTGTGACATAAAAAAAAGAAATCTGTAGCTATACTTTAGGCCACAGAAATGTCTTCAGTACTTTTGGACACAAGTATGCAGTCTCAGACCTTTCAGAGACTGTTCAAACGGGCCATTTATCAGGAGATTTTTTTTTTTCCATCAGATTCTCTGTGGATATGTAAAGCAGTGTTACCATACTTGCTGGGGATGCGTGCTTAAGGCTTGAAAATCCCAGGCTGTAGCTCCCTGTAGTGTTGAGATGTATGTAGTAGGCAGAACTGCTAACTAACCAGAACATATTTCTGCACTGTAGATATAAGCATTTTATACAATATTGCATTTCCAATATAGGGGCTATTTGCATAAAAGTAATTTTGTGTGTGTTTGTGGGGGTTGGTTTGGGTATTTGAATAAATTATAATTTTAAATTTCTGGTATACCTTTGTGATTTAACAAATCATTTAAAATTTATAAAATAAAATTGGGGATTGAGGGAGTGGATTTATTTTATTTTATTTGCCCAATGGTGAAATCTTAATAGAATCTCTTTAGCGATGACTCCTCAGAAGGGGGTTATTATCCTTTTATTTTTATTTATGTATCAGTGCTGTTATTCTGTGACTGAATTAAGTATATGAAACCTTCATGAATTCACATGGTATCATTTCTCATACTTATGTCCAGCAAATTTTGGTTATTTTCTATCTTTAGAAAGCAGAGAATAATTGTACAGTTTGTCTGATGCTTGTAAACAAACATAAGCAGGTTTTCTTAAGCGCTTGAAACTTTGTTGTGCTTGAGGTCTAATCTTAAAAGAAACATAAGTCATTGCGTCAAATGGCTGATTTTGCTAGTGGCAAGGTAATTTCCTCCACTTAACTGGGTCAGAGACTCTTTACAGCCTACCTTTAAAAAGTTAGCACCTTGTAGCCAGCTTGGGAAAGAGCCTTAACCAACTGGGCCAGGACTCAAAGCCTTTCACATTTGGAGAGATCTGCCTGAGCTGGGGGTCTGTTAGAATAGCTTTCAACTCCAGAAGCCCTTGGGTTGGTGATGAAACATCAGTGTAGGTCTAGTGGAGGACTCTCAAGAGATAGTTTTTAAAACATAGACTCTAATCTTTAACTGTGAGAATGGGAATAAATATTCCTAAGAAACTTATTTTTCTAGGTGTATATCCCTGCCTAGGTTGGTAATTTATCTTCAGACATGTTTTGTAATAATTGCTCTGCATGGAATAGACCTTAAGAATATTTAGAATGTTGCCCTGTTTAGTGTAAAAAAAAATGGTCAGATGGAAGAAACTCACCATTTCCTTAAATGATGTCATTATTACAAGGTGTTATTACAGAGCTGGATCCCTCTGTTTTTGAGCATATTCTGTATACAAATACTGACTCTTAACTCCATTAATAGTGGCTGGAGCATTAAAGGTGGATGGCAGCAGAATCTGGAATAGATATGTCACAGCAAAGCAATCATTTTGAATTAAATGAAGATTCTGCCTCTGCTGATGTTCTTTGGTAAGAGATGCTTTTCAGTATCTCATTTGGGGCCTTGATAAAAGCAGGGTCTCGAGAACCAGACAGGAAGTCGTTCCTTATTAGATGACTCTGAAAAGGAAGCGTTATTTGATGAAGATCTAGAAGAAAATCTTAAAGCCCAATGTCTCCTTTATTCCCCTATAATGGGATGCTGAAAAAAACAGTCATTTTTTTCTTCTTCCTAGTTTTCACGTTTCATCCTAATGATATGAGCTGTTAACATATATAATAGGCAGAATAATTTGTTTTCATAATCAAGAACCTTTTTCCTCCCCAGTAACTAATTCCTTAACTTCGTTCAGAGGAAACAGTAGCTTTGTAAATGGTCTTCATTCTCACTTCCAAGAAGCCCCAGATCTCTCAGGGAGCAGCACAGATTTTTCATAATTAATTGGTGCTCTATATTGGTGTGCTATAAATCACAGGGTCATATTGCTGCCACTGTATTTTGTTGGAAGTTTAAGAGATCATGTCTTTTTGAGTCTGCGGAAGCTGCAGAAAACCTAAGATTTAGTGGAAAAAAACATTTTGTAATTGAATCATAAAAATGTTTACTGCTAGAACTCCCCCCCACTTTCATTTATTTCTCTCTCACCTTGTGCCATTTGTTTAGGTTGTTCTAACATTTTTTTCTTTTACAAAATAATTTTCATCTTTTTGTGTGACTTAGATATCTTGGCACATGTATATATGCCCTTCCTCTTTTTCTGTATTTTCATGTTACTCCCTTTTTCCCACAGTTTTTTCTTTTCCCTCTCTTTCTCAACTCCCCTTTCGTGGTTTTTTGGTTTTTAAAAAACTGCAGGAATGCTTTGCATATAGAAGACTCTAAAAGATGACTGGTTTCCTAACTTTAAAAAAAATAGGAACTTCAAAGGAATTCTTAGTTAGATTCAAGTCAGTTTTCTCTGTTGAATATATTCTTTGTGTAAAACATTGGCATGCTATTTTAGTTGCTGGTGGGGCAGAAATGCAGGCCTGTCTTTATGCTGTCAGATATGTGCGTCAAATTTAAAACTCTGCCACAGTGAGTATGAAGAAAATAAACTGTTTCTGAGAGTCTGTACTTTAAAAGACTATTTCTTTTAATGTAAACATTCCTTTTTGCCTTCATAGCTGGGAGGCAGGCATAGGCTGAATACATGTCTATACTAAGATGATTGATCAGCAAACTTAGTTACATTTATATACCCAAGTCTGTATAGGGTATTTCCAGTGCCAGGAAGGTTTCTTCAAAAAGATTGTAAGGATTGCATATGGAATTAAGAGAGACTTGGATTCAAATCCTGCCTCTCACCAGTTGTGGGCTAGTTAGTTCCATGGGCATGGAGACTGCTCATTTGTAAAATGGGCTAGTAATTCCTCTAATACCCATCTCATAGTCTTGTTTGAGGCCCAAATGTTGTAATGTATCTAAAAGACTTTTCAAATTTTTAAGTGCTCAATGCATGCTAGCATTTCTAAATAGTCATTTAATCAAACCTTTCTTGAGCTTCTACCTGGGTCATGGCATTTAAACAAAATGATCATAACTGAATGTTTTAGTTAGAATTGGCTTATTTGAATGATATATGATTAGCAATCTAGTTGATATATACTGTATATATCCTATTTTATTTTGGGGGCTAAAGAAGTATGTTATAGATAGCTGTTTTTTGATCATTGTTATTTAGTACCTATTTTTTATCTCTAATAAGAAACCTCTACTAAACTTTTGACACAGAAAAATATAGTATGCAAAAAAGGAAACTGGCAAAAACTAGAAGAAATAAAACTCCTCACTTCTGAATTCTGAATTGAGTGGTTCTTTTTATTTCTTCTAATTTTTTATATAGTAAAATCTGCGAAAGCAAAGTTAACAATTGTCCCAGATTTAGGCTGGTGTTTGTGATACAGGATATGTTTTGGTGAAAGCTCAAATGAGTTACCCTGGTGAATAAATCTAGCTACTTGGCTCTGTGGTGAAGTTAAGCATTTGTAAAAGGAGACATTTGTGATTAGTTAATGTTAAATCTTCCAATTTTTTTGTGTGTGGTGAAGCCCTCTTGTTTTGAAAGAAACATGCGTATTTCCAAAGTCCTTCTAGAATTCTGTGTCTAATTTATGGAACTGTAAGGATCAACTTTCTTAATTCAGTAATTGCCTTGCTTTTGTAATACTCATTTTAAAAGTCCCTTTTAAAATTTCTACTTCTACTTTATGTTTTCTTCAGAAAATTCAAATTGCCTTCTAAGTTTTAAATGACACTGTAAACCAGAAAGGCCATTATTGCCTAATTCTGAACAAACATCTTTCTAATAAAGCAGGTGTCATTTCAAGGAACAGATAGATTCATAGTTTATAAATTCATATGTTCAGAAGTAAAACCTTAAAAATTAAAAAAATACATGTTAGTAATGCAAAGGTTGTCATAGGGTGTTGGGGTGTTAGTCTGGAACCCTGGGTTCTCATTCTGGCTCTTCTGTTAACTAGCTGTATATGATCTTGGTTAAGTTCTTTAACTTCTAGAGGGCCTTCATTTCCCTATTTGTGGGATGAAGACATTGAATGAGATGTTCTGTAAGGTCTCCTCAGCTTCAAGGATCGATGAATCTTTGGAATTGCTTCTCTGTATGGTTTGCAAGCAGTATAAACAAGTTAGACAGCCAAATGGAATAATCCTACTGAAAATAGGTATGTTTTATAATGTGTAATGCAGCAGTGTTTATTAAACTGACATTTACAGACTTACCAGGACTAAAATTTAATTTCTTCACCATTCTATTTATCGGGCATCTATTAGACTAGAACACTAGATACAGAGGGTACATGAGGCGGCCCTCTTAATTTCCTTCATGAATTATCTCAGACCTTTACAGTAATTCTTGGAATGTTACACAGTGGGATAGAAGATGCAAACAAAATATTTCACTGTCCTCCTATAATTATCATATGAAAAGATGAAAAATCTTTTATAATGCGTCCTCCAAACTTTATCCTGTTTCATCTTTGCACACCTGCCTTGCCCTTTGGTACTAATTTGTTGCTAAGAAATATCTGAAAAGTATTGACTGATTTTCAGATAAAAGTTCCATTTTCCTGATGAATTTATTGAAGACCTCTACTGCCACATTCTAGGTTAGGATGTTTAGCCAGAAGCACGGATAATTGGAGGTAGAGGAGCAAATAAATATGGAAACTTTAAAATTGGGTTCACCTTGATGCAGTAGTGTTCATCAGAAGCCATGATTTTTGTTGTGGGCATTATTACCATTAGGCAATTGTCAGCTGAAGGAAATTGGCTTGTATTATTAGTAAGAAGAATTTTGCTTACATGGAAAATTCATTGTTGAAAGAATTTAGAGCCAATGGAATAGGTGACTGATTTAGTAATTCTGCCTCAAGATCTGTGAAAGTGGGATAAATATACTATTATTCAGGATAGCTAAGGTATGGTCAGTTGATCAAAGTAGAAATTCAACCTGTCAGTGTTTGGAAAAATATGGTAAATTTTAGATCTTGTTTCTAAATCTAAGGAAAGTTATTTCAAATTGCTCACCCAAATCTTAAATGACATTGTAAACTAGAAAGATCATTATTGCTTAATTCTGAAGAAGCACCGTACTTTATTAAGCAGGTGTCATTTCAGGGAACAAACATTGTTTAGAAGTTCTTTTCATAAGTTTATAAGTTCAGATGTAAAATCTTACAAATTAAAAAAAATACATGTTAGTGCAAAGTGGAGTCATAGATGTAACTTTACCTTATGTATTTGGGAGAAAGCAGTCATATTTATCAAGTGTTCTGTATATTCAGACTTTTTTTCCCCTGAAAAAATTAAATGAAGAAATAATAAATTTTCAGGTTAATGTCATTAGGTGCAATATATATGCAAGGTGTATTGGGTGTCCAGAGACCCAGGGAACTTAGCTAGCTTACAATATTTACAATGTGTCATGTTCAGGGTCCTACAAGAAGTCTTCTTGTGAATATTTTATAAATTATTACCAGTGATAGATATAGTGAACAATGCATGTAATTTCTTGTTATACTGCTAATTTTAAAAAATTTTCATTTTCAAAAGAGGAATTTAGATGGGGTTGTATTCACTTGTATTCTATGGGAACTCTTGGTATTTTGATTTGTAAAAACATCAGTATTTTGAGAGAACCTTAATAAATAGAGCTGCTGGTGGGTGAGTAGATAGAATTTTTAAAAAGAAAAAAATTGTTCGTTCAGGCTGCTTTTTTAAAAATGTGTACTTTAAAAAGTAACATGTTACCTACCAAAAAGCGTTTAAATATCGTTTGTTTCCTGGGCTTACCACCAGTTTCAGTCACCATGTTTGCTAAGACTCTGCTTTTTTCGGTGGGCTAATACTAGTTTACTTCATTCATAGAATGGTACGAGAGTTACCAAAGCTAGAAACAGGCCAAAACACGCTAAGACTCGCTTTCCAGGGGCCTTGTTTCTTTCCTTTTACCCACTATACACTGTGTGTGGTGAGACTTGCTTCATGCTGCCTTCCCCTCTTCATTGTGACACTTGACAGGGTGGCAAAAGAGCACAAAAAACCATGGGCATTTTACCTTTTATTCTGTAATTAAACTTAATTGGTGGAGCCAAGGAGTGAAGAGCCACTTTGTATTTAGAGACTGGCCTTTAAAAAAATGTGAAATAAGTGCAGTAGGCACTGGAGTTGCTGTTATTTCAGCAGAGTTCTGTATTAGCAATGAAAAACTAATTTTTCTTGATGGATGAGTTTTATTAGAAACAACTGGACAACCTGAGACTTGAAGTTTTCTTTTTAGTCTAAGTTATGCTCGTCTGGTCTCAGTTGTGTGTGTGTGTGTGTGTGCGCGCGCGTACGTGTGTTCTTGTGCGTGTGCGTGTTCCAGTACTGAAACCATGCCTCAGAAGGCATAATGAAGTGTTGGGGTATTTGGCTAAATTACCTGTCAGTTTGTTAAAGCTGGCTCTCTGTGGATATCAGCATCATGGGGGACTGCATTTTGTCAGGTAGGTTTTTGTAACGGCCGTAAGAAGGGCTGACTAGGGAAGCAAAGCTCAAGCCTGGATTTGATTTGCACATGTGATTTTTTTTTTTTTGGGTGGGGGGGAAGGGGAGTGAAGGGATATGTAAAAGTTTCACACGCAAAGCAAACTGGTTAGTTTGTATGGCATCACATGATCAAAATATTTTTCCCTTCGCTGTTGCCAGAAGCTATCTATTGCTTTTCAACAATCTCACTTGTTGGGCATCATGCCAAGATGTTTAAGACAGCCCCTTACGTGAGCTGTTCCATTCTTAACCTCTTTCACTGAAGTGTCATGACCTTCACATATGTAGATTAACCATGTGCTCTGTGAATTGAAACTTGCTGCCTCAGGAAGAAAGGGTTTTTCTTTTTATTCCTCTGGGAACTCGACAGCCATTCATCCCTGACCTGGGCAGAGGTAATGCCAGGAAATTGGATTCAAATGGAATGCGTATAGATAACACATGGAGACAGGGTATGGGCAGACAAGGAAGCTTCCTACTTTAGAGGATGAGAAAATCCAGCCATACAGATAACCTGATGATTTGGTTTATCAGAAAAACAGCATGTGTAGACAAGTTTGGGAGTTTTGAAACTAGTGGTTTCCCTTTCAGACTCCAGCTAGATCTCCCTTATGATGAATACATATTATCCATTTGATTCCATTTTTCCTTACCTACAGACTCATTCTGCCTTCTCTTCTTGGTTCTGAGCGATTGTGAACAAATCTTTAGTATTCTGATATTATAGACACTTGTACACTAAAGGCATTGAAACTTGAGTGTTTGTTTCCGAAGTAGAAAGCATGCACGAGAAAATAAGAAATACATGTGTAACTTCTTTCCAGAAGAATTAGCATTTTCCTATCTTTTGTATTGTAAAATTTGAAGTGAATTCTGATGATATGTCATTAGGTCTCATTTGTGCAGTTGTGTAAATTCTAGTTCAGATTGATCAACAAGCAATTATTGGATAGATACGGATCTTTGAAATTTGAGGTAAAACAAGATATTTGCATAATGTACACGTGAGCATTGAAATGAATTCTAAAACTGTTAAGTGTGGTTTTTATGAGTTACTGACATGAAGCATATTTATGTTAGCCTTGTTAGTAAATACCCTACCAGAAATTAAGTAAAATATCCAGTATAAGTACCATGTGATATTTGAAATTAGACAATATGCTGGTGAAAAGTTTTCCTTGTAACTATAATAAAGGGAATATAGGGGCACTCTACTAAGTTTCTTTTAAAACTGAGTTCGCCGAGCAGTCTAATCTACCTTTAATACTGGTTTTTATTAGTGAAGGAAGGATGCTTCTACAGTTGGATCCATTCTTGTGGATTATAGTCTATGTGATATCAATATCAGTTGTAGGCATTCCAGGTCAGGTAGATATGAGAGGCATAGAAACCTCACTCCTTTGTATGGATGGAATGAATTTTCTTTCTTTTTTTTTTTTATTATCTTTCTTTTAATGTTCTACAATCACTTCCTTAAAAATTAAAATTTTATCCCCCCCAAACCTTCCCCCCACTACCCCCCTCCCTCTCTGCAACAGCATACAATTCTGTATAGGTTCTACATATACTTTCCTATTGAGCATATTTTCACTATAGTCATGCTATGTAGTCACACTAAAATAAATGGAAGAAATCATATAACAAATCAAAACATAATACACTAAAACCCCACCCCACACAAACATGATCTGCTACATTCTGCGAATGACTTCCATATTTCTTTCTCTGAGTGTGGAAGGCATTTTGCCTTAGAAAACCGTCATTGGGATTTTTTTTTTCAGTAAGTTCTTGTATTATAACAAAGTTCCAAGTCTACCAGAAAAAACTCACACACTGTGGTCGTTGCTGTGCACAAAGTTCTCCTGGTTCTGCTCCTTTTGCTCAGCATCAGATCATATAAGTGTGGAATGGATTTTCTTAATATTTTTTTTTTTTTTTGAGTAAAGGAGTCTCCTGAGTTGGTCAAATAATACTGTTTTGGCGGGGAGAGAGAGGGGAGAGAGTCGTGAAGACAAGTCCAGACCTTTGATTTCATTGGCATAGGAAGGTAGTGTCCTAGAGAAGGTAGTGTTGAAAAACCTTCCTTTTGTGCAGATCTGTGACTTCTTTGTAATTGACTTTCTTAGAGGTTTGTCTGGGAATACTTCTACCTTGACTGGCTTATGTGGTCACACAGCTAGTGTTTGTCTGAGGGAGGAGATAACCACAGGTCTTACTCTTAGGAAATCTAATTCATTGACAAATTGGAGAGTATAATCAAGATCTGCTAGGGCAGGGATCATGATAGCCAAAGTTTACAACTTTAGAACTCTGGGAGCCACCAGCAAGGTCCTGTGTACCCAGGAGGCACCTAATACTTTTAAAAGATTGAATTGAGCATTGATCGTATCCAGAGGTTGTATATTAGTATTGATCTATGGGATAGAATGGAGCTATGATAAGTGACAGTTGTGGATGTTAGTCCATAAACATTCATTAAGTGCCTATTGTATGCCGGGCACTGTTGGTTACAAAAAAGGGGCAAAAAAACAGTTCCTGCCCATTGACTAAGTCTCTAATAGAATCCATAATAGTAAAGTCAAGTTAAAGAGAATTCAGGTGGAGAAGGATAGGATAGCCATAGGATCATAGATCTATGGCAGGAAGGGCCATCTAGTCTTATTTACTTCAGATAAAGTTACAAATTAGGAAACTGAGGACCAGAGAAGTTAAGTAAATAGTCCAAGGACATAAGCATTGCAAGGTGTGATTTGAGCCCTTGAGTCTTCTTTATTTCAGAGCTAGTGGGTTTTTAAAAATTTTTTTATTTTTAAAATGAAATTTTCTTTTTATTATGACTTACTTAATAAGCACCAACAAATACAAACATTTCAATATACAAAAAACCCCCAAGAAGTGAGCCTGCATAAGAAATTGTGAATGCTTGTGAATAGTTTTTAAAGAAGATATATATATTTATACACACATAGCTATGTTTAACAAGGTCATACTAAAAGGACCTTTTTGTTTGTATCCCCTTCTACACTTTTTAATTATGTGCATTATAAAAAATTACTGATCTTTTTTTATGCCTATTTCTACTTACTAACCCATCTTACCTTGTAACAAGTACTTATGTGCATTTTATACATAATATGTATATTATACATATCCTTCTTCTCTCCTGACCCCCCCTAGGGAAGTTACACTGCATGCCCAAAAGCTGTCTTTTTTTCCCTTTGGGTTTACTGACTACATTTCTTGCTCAAAGATCAAGCCTCAAACCCAGTTCACTCTGGAGCTCATAGACTGGACAAGTTCCCACTCACCTACTACAGAGTGGATGTAAACACTAAATAGTAATTGTTTTCTCTTTTACCTGGGAACCCTGAAGATCTTCCCCTCCTAGTTTGATATTTTTAAATTTTTTATTAAAAGGGCCATCCTTTGAGAAACTACTTAAAGAAGCCTATTCACTGAATGGGTGTCTCTCAAAGTGAGAATGCTATAATGCTGTAAGACCTAGGCCTGAAAGTGCCAGGGTCTCACATTGCATGCTGGGCCATCTCCAGCCATCCTGATGACACAGATGGCTCAGGAGAAGAAAGTGAGGCTGGTGACCTTGCACAGCCCTCCCTCACTCCAATCAAAGTCAACTGCAAGTCACGTCATCGTCTTGATGTCATGGTCCTCCTTGAGAATGAAGGACAAACACAGCATGCACATATATTCACGTACGTGTGTGTGTATATATACTCTCACATTTATATGTGTGTGTATTAGAGAGAAACAAATGAACACATTGGCCATATCTGAGAAGGAATATCTCACTTTGTATCTCTAGGGCATTAACTTTCTGGCAGAAGGAGGTCAGAGGATCCACTTCATCACCAGTCTTTTTAAGTGATTATTTTTACTGCTTTTCATCAATTAGGATATCTTTCAGAGTTTTCCCTTGTAATGTTGTTATCAAATAAGTTGTTCTCTTGGTTCTGGGTAGTTCACTTTGCCTCACTACCTAAAAGTCCTCCCTTTTTCTGAATCAGTCACAACCATCCCTTTTTTTTTTTTTTTGGCAAGGCATTGACTTGCCCACGGTCACACAGGTAGTTAAGTATAAAGTGGCTAAGCCAGTGCTCTATGCCACTGTGCCGCCAAGCTGCCCCCTACAATTGTGCTTCTTGCGGTGAATTTATCTATTATATCCCAGCCATCCTCTAGTTGTTGGGCACCTGTAGTTATTCTTGACCTTATCAAACACGTTTGACTGTTTCTGGATTCTGTTTTATCTAATCTGTTACACTAACCAACTTAATTATTTTTAAAACAGTATCAAATAGGATTGATCAAACTGCTTTAGAGTCTGCTCTGAAATCTGGTACTGCTAGACTCTTTATTCCTGCTTTTTAAAGTACTTGTCTTTGTTTTCCGTATGACCTTTGTTCCTATTTTATCTTGTTCTATAAAGTAAACCCGTTGGTAGTTTGGTATGACATATAATCTATAAATTAATTTAGCCTGTATTGTCATTTTAATTATATTGGCAACACTCAATAATAAAGAATTACTTTTTTTTCTAATTTTAGTTTTCTCTTTTCTTTATGTTTTCCATATTTTGTAGTTTTTGAATGGGCTTTTTTCTATCTCTTCCTGCTGAGTTGTGTTAGTGGTATGTTGAAATTACGAGCTTTTTATTGGTTTATTTTATATCATACATCCTTATTAAAATTTTTAATTATTTCATTTAACTTTTTCAGTATCTAGAGTTTTGTAAACCATCATATTTTCTGCAAATAGCAATAATTTGATTTCCTTTTTGCCTATGTTTATTCAACCTCAATTTTTTCCTTATTACTATAGTGAATATTTCTTAGAATTATATTATATATGATAATTACATTATATGTAACATATAGTTGATATATAATATATGATTATGTAATATAATGCAATAGCGGTAACAATGAACAGATATTCGTGTTTTATCTTTGATCTTAGTGCAAAGGCCTCTAGTATTTCTACATTACAGATGAAGGCTATTTACTTGTTTATAATTTTCCTACTGTTGAACCAATCCAGCATTCTTAGTGTAAATCTAACTTGATTATAGAGAATAGTATTTTGCATATGTTGTTGTAGCCTCTGGCTAATATTTTTGCTTCCATATTTGTCTGTGCTGTGCTTTTTCCTTTTTACCACCTTAATGCCTGAAGGGAGGAAAAAAAATTCAAAAGGAATATTGGCGAATTAGAATGGGAAGAAACAGATTGACTGAAGGTTAGTGAGCTCAAATGCAGCGTAATATGCTTGGAAGACAAACTTGGATTTTTTTCTCGGTCTAAAATGTCTTTGTTCTACAATGCATAGATTATTGGAAAGAATATTTGGAATCAAGAGTTTAAATTTCAGATCTGCTACGTACTTCTGTTGTGACTTTGGGTAAGTCACTTTACCCTGCTATATGGGTTCCCATTTGTTTCCTGCATCTGTAAAATGAGAAAGCTAGAGTAGATGACTTCTAATACTTCCCAGATCTAAATCTATACTCCTTTGAGTAAATGTCACAGAAGGTAATTCAGAGGTAGTAGTGAGGAAACAAGAGTAATTTAAAAAATAAGTGTGATGGTAATTTATGTAAACAAGAACGTAATCTTCATTATCATGCACAATATTTAATGTTATATGGTGCAGCATTCTGAATCCTACAACTGAAGGAGTAAGGGGAGGCAAATTGAAAAAGAGCCATAGAAAGTGATTGAAGAATTAGAAATGAACATTAATAGCTATAAGTAAACTAAGATTTTTCCACATGGAGGTAAGAAGTTCGTGAATTATGTGAATACTAGTCTTCCATCGTAGGAAAGACTCCTTGACAGTGGATAATGCCCAGCAGTTCTTCATAACTGTTAAGACCAGAGAAGACAAAACTGACTCAAGCCATGTTATGAAGGAATTAAGTTAGGTACAAAAGAATTTTCTGACTGTGAATGTTCTTAAATCTTGGGTTGAGTTGCCAAAGGAGGATATACTATTATAGATCCAGGGTCCTTAACTCTTTGGGTATCATGGATCCCTTTGGCAGTCAAGGACTGCCTTTTCTCATAATAATGTTTTAAAATGCATAAAATAAAGTATGTAAGATTACAAAGGAAACCAGTCATATTGAAATGTAGTTTTCAGAATATTTTTTTAAAAAGTTCACTGACTCCAGATTCAAACCCCCCCTTCTTAATGTTTAAAAAATTAGGATTGGTGCTCAATTTTGGCTTAAATGTAGTCTTCTGTGAAGCTGGGTAGTGGTGGAAGCAGTGTTCTGTTCTTATCAGTGTTTGAAGAATGCCATGGTGGAGGGCAATCTCTTTTTACTCATACATATATTCACACACACACGCATACACATACACACACGTATGGATATATGTAAATAGAGAAATAAGGGAAATAGAGGTCAGTTAATGCTGATATCATTCAGTATTGGAGAAAATAACTTTGATCTAGCAACTCTAGAGTAACGAGATAATAAAGGTATTAGAATGGTTTGTTCTGAGAAACTGTTCAAGTTTGTCTTTCTAAACTTGTGGTTTATATCTCTTAGAGGATGTCATTCTCTTCCTCTACCTCTCAGAAAATCTCTGCCTCTCTATCTCATCTAGATTTAACATTTTCTTTAAAAAAATCATTTCTAATGATTTAGCTTTTGCAAAAATATTAACCTAAAGAGAAGTTGTTGTATTAGGAACTTGAACTGAATTTTATCTTCGAGTCATTGGATCTGAGTTCAAATGAGTTCATGGCTCTGCCATTTTGTGACTTTAGACAAGCAATTTGCCCTCTCTGGGCTTCTATTCTACCTCATTAGTAAAAATGGCGAATTAAACTAGATGACCTCATTTCTCCCATTTGGCTCTACATTTATGATTCTGTGGTCCTAAGAACTCCACTTAACCAATTTTGAAAAAAGGAGTACTTGATACTTATACCACGAGGGTTGACAATTATTTCAAATGACCCTTGCCTTGTTCTTGAAAGAAGTGGTGTTTTTATATTGGAATTACATAGAACTTCTCTCCCTTTCCTCCCCTGTCCAGTGACTTTCTCTTGTTGTTCAGTCGCTTCAGATTCTTCATGATTTAACTTTTCTTGGCAGAGATACTGGAGAGGTTTGCCATTTCCTTCTCTAGCTCATTTCGCAGAAGAGGAAGCAAGGCAGAGTTAAGTGACTTACCCAGGGTCACACAGCTAGGAAGTATCTAAGGTCAGATTTGAACTCAGAAAAATGAATCTTCCTGACTCTTAAGCCTGGCACTCTATCCCCTGTGACACTAGCTGCCCTGTACTTTCTATATGTTTTGTAATTTTTACTTTAATTTATAAGAATAATTTCACTTTAATCGTAATAGAATCAGAGAGCTGTAAGCATATGAAGTATCCTATCCAGGGAAGTTCCAGGGTGGGGGACCTGTGTCCTGGAGGCCTGATTTAAACCATTTCTAGCATTTCCCATGGGCACATCAGACATCCTGTTCCTCAGAATACCCAAGAAGCAGCTCTATCCTCTGCTGTCAGGCTATTTAAGAATAGAGGCAGTTTGGCAGAATGGAAAGAGAACTGGAAACAGAATCACAAGGCCTGGGATTAAATCCTTCCTGTGATCTTGGCTAAGTCATTTGACTTTGTGGGCCTTTTGATTTCTTTATCTCTAAAATGGAGAGAAGGTTGAACTGCATCAGCCGTTCTCAAAGTATGTTTTGTGGACCCTTGTAGAGGGCTCCCCAAGACCCTTTCTGGAGGTATATGTGGTCAGAACTTTTCATAATGAATCTAAGTTGTTTTAATTTCTAATATAAATATTGATGGATATAATCCATATAAACAAATGCCCTCGGGGGGGGAAGGGTTATTTTTTAAGTTATTTTTAAGAGTAACGGGGTCTTGAGATCAAGTCTTGGTGCAGCTTTAAGTTGTCGTTCATTTCTTGAATTCTCTCCCTCCTCCTTTCTGCTCCTGGCTTTCTTCAATCCCACTTTCCACTAGAAACCTTTCCTTCCTGTTCCTCTTAATACGAGGGCCTTTCCTCTGCTGACAGCCACTAATTTATCTCGTCTGTAGCTTGTTTCTTTGTAAATAGTTGCTTGCATACTGTTTCTCACATTTGACTGTGAATACCTTGAGAACAGGGACTGTTTTTTGCCTTCTTTAAAATCCCCAGCACTGAGTATCCTGTCCGTAAATAAACCTTTATTAATTATTATGTGCCAGGCACTATTCTTGGTGCTGGTAACACACAGGTATTACGTATTAAGGTACTAGAATTAAGAAGGATCAGGAAAGGCTTCCTGTATAAGAGGACAGTGTATAGTTGAACTGGGTTCACTAAAGAAAATAGAAAAGGGAAGCAAATATAGCCAACTGAGTGCTGTGGTCTGGGAAAAAAGAACTTAGAGGTTGAGGTATTTGAGCCCTGGGCTTGCAAGGCAAAAGGAGAGGTGGAATGACAATAGATAGTGATCAGATAAGGGAATTTCAGAGCTCACCAGAGAGTTTGACTGTCTCTTTGTAAAGCTGAGGTGACATCTGGTATACAGTAGGTGCTTAATAAATGCACATCAATGAGATTTCTTGAGTTTCCTTATGTATTCTAGGAAGCTACATAACTGAGGAATTAATTTAGGGCAGTTAGTTGACTCATAATGACCTGGGTAGTCTGGTCATGGAAGTCTTACTTGAGTATTTTGAGAAAAATCTTTTTTATATTTTTTTAAATTAATTAATTTATTTATTTAACTTTTTACAATCATTTTCACAAAATTTTGGGTTCCAAATTTTCTCCCCTTTTAACCCCTCCCCCCACCCCAATACCCCAAGCAATCTAATTTTCCCTATCTCCAATCTGCCCTCTCTTCTGTCATCCCTCCCTTCTCTTGTCTCCATCTTCTCTTTTCCCCTGTAGGGCCAGATGACTTTCTATTCCTCATTAACTGTATGTCTTCTTTCCTAGTAGCAACAGCAATACTAAACAGTTGTTCTTAAAACTTTGAGTTCCAAATTCTCCCCATCCCTCCCTCCCCACCCATTCCCTTTGGGAAGGCAGGCAACTCAATATAGGCCATATCTGTGTAATTTTGCAAATGTCTTCCCTGATAGTCGTGTTGTATAAGACTAACTGAATTACCCTCCATCCTACCCTGCCCCTCATTGTTTCTCTTCTGTCTTTTGATCCTGTCCCTCCCCAAGTGTTGACTTCAAATTGCTCCCTCCTCCCTTTGCCCTCCCTTCCATCATTCCCACCCCCTTGCTTATCTCCTTCTCCCCCACTTTCCTATACTGTAAGATAGGTTTTCATACCAAAATGAGTGTGCATTTTATTCCTTCCTTTAGTCAAATGTGATGAGGATAAACTAATTGTTTTTTTTTTTCCTCAGCTCTCCTCTTTTTCCCTCCACTAAAAAGTCTCCTACTTGCCTCTTAAATGACATATAATTACCCCCATTCCATTTCACCCTCTTTCCTCCCAGTACATTTCTCTCTCACCATTTACCTTAATTACTTTTAAGATATGGTCCCATCCTATTCAATTCACTCTGTGCTCTCTGTCTCTGTATGTGTGTGCATGTGTGCATGTGTGTGTGCGTGCATGCATGTACATGTGTGTGTGTGATCCCACCAACTACCCAGATACTGAAAAGTTTTAAGAGTTACAAATATTGTCTTTCCATGTAGGAATGTAAACAGTTCACTTCTGGTAAGTCCCTTAAGACTTCTCTTTGCTGTTTACTTTTTCATGCTTCTTCTCATTCTTGTGTTTGAAAGTCAAATTTTCTTTTCAGCTCTGGTCTTTTCATTAAGAATGATTGAAAGTCCTCTGTTTCATTGAAAGACCATATTTTCCCTTGAAGTATTATACTCAGTTTAGCTGGGTAGGTGATTCTTGGTTTGAGTCCTAGTTCCTTTGACTTCTGGAATATCCTATTCCACGCCCTTCGATCCCTTAATGTAGAAGCTGCTAGATCTTGCGTTATCCTGATTGTATTTCCACAGTACAGGAATTGTTTCTTTCTAGCTGCTTGCAAGATTTTCTCCTTGAGCTGGGAGTTCTGGAATTTGGCCACAATGTTCCTAGGAGTTTCTCTTTTTGGATCTCTTTCAGGTGGTGATCGATGGATTCTTTCAATACTTATTTTGCCCTCTGGTCCTAGAATGTCAGGGCAGTTTTCCTTGATAATTTCATGGAAGATGATATCTAGGCTCTTTTTTTGATCATGGCTTTCAGGTAGTCCCATAATTTTTAAATTGTCTCTCCTGGATCTATTTTCCAGGTCAGTTGTTTTTCCCATGAGATATTTCACATTCTCTTCCATTTTTTCATTCTTTTGGTTTTGTTTGGTGATTTCTTGGTTTCTCGTAAAGTCATTAGACTCCATCTGTTCCATTCTAATTTTGAGAGAACTATTCTCTTCAGTGAGCTTTTGAACCTCTTTTTCCATTTGGCTAATTCTGCTTTTGAAAGCATTCTTCTCCTCATTGGCTTTTTGAACCTCTTTTGCCACTTGAGTGAGCCTATTCTTCAAGGTGTTATTTTCTTCAGCATTTTTTTGGGTCTCCTTTACCAAGGTATTGACCCGTTTTTCATACTTTTCTTGCATCTCTCTCATTTCTCTTCCCAGTTTTTCCTCCACCTGTCTAACTTGCTTTTCAAAATCCTTTTTGAGCTCTTCCAAGGCCTGAGCCCACCCAACATCCCCCTAGGGTGTCTGGGGTGCTGAGGCCCCACCCTCCACATCTTTCCCTGATGGCAAGAATATTTCCTCGTCCTCGTCAGATCCGAATGTCGGGATCATTTGCATTTGTTGGAAAAAACTCTCTATAGTCTTATTTTTCTTCCCTTTTCTAGGCATTTTCCCAGCCAGTTACTTGACTTCTGAGATTCCTATCCACCCCCGCCTAGATCCGCCCAGCTAGTGCTTGGGCTCTGAGATTCAAATGGGCTTTTCGCGCCGCTAATCAATGTGAGCTTTAGTTCTGGTGCTGGGGTGGGGGCAGGGCCCCCTCCCAGGCTCAGCTCCCTCAGGGGCTTTATGCAGAGACTTTCAGGAACGGAGCGGGTGGGGGGGGCGCCTCCCAGGCTCAGCTCCCTTAGGTTGTTTATGCAGAGACCTTCCGTAATGAGGATCCTGCCTGCTGCTGGGGGGACTCCTGGGCCGGCCGCAGCCGCTGCTGCCTCTGCTTCCTGCCCCCGTCTCTGCCACCGCCGCTTCCTCCCGAGGGGGCCCGAGTCACGGAGACACTCCGCTCCCCCTCTCGTCCAGCCCAGCCTTCTCTCTCACTGACCTGTAGCTTCTGTGGGCGGAGGGACTTTCCCGGCTGCTGGAGCTTCCGTCCCTGAAGCCTGCTCGGGTCAGCTTCTCTGGGGCCAAGGCCAGGGCAGCGCTGGGGGTGGGGTCCACTTTCCGGGGCGTGACAGACCCTGGGACGGGTCTCCAGGGCTCCCTGGAACAGAAATCTCTTCCACTCCGTTTCTGTACCCCTTTCAGTGGTCCAGAAGATATGGGGTCCCTTTTTACATTAATTCTATGGGCTGTGCTTTCGGAGCTCGTAAACGTGCATCCTTCTACTCCACCATCTTGGCTCCGCCCCCCCCCCCCCGAGAAAAATCTTTTAAAATATTATCACGTATTCTCTTCTATTTGCTTTATGATCCAGATAAACCAGAAGATCTCTTCTAACCCCTGGTGCCTTCTCTTCTCCTTCACCTTACCATCCTTGTACCTTTGGTCAACTGTTTTCTATCTCAGAATGCCTTCTCTTTTGTTTTTTTTACCTGTTATTGTTCAGTTGTGTCCAGTTCTTTGTGACCCCATTTCAGGTTTTCTTGCCAAAGATTCTGGAGTAGTTTGCCATTTCCTTCTCCAGCTCCTTTTACAGATGAAGAAACTTGCCCAGGGTCACACAGCTAGTAAGTGTCTGACTTAGAATTTGAACTTAGGTCTTCCTACCTCCAGGCCTAGCATTCTAGCACCACCCAGCTGCCCTGGCTGAAGCTCTAATTAATTCTCCTTTTAAAGGCGCTGATTGCCACCTCTTTCATGACATTTTCCCTTATCTCCCTTATTAGTTACTTTGCATAGTACTTGGTTCTCCATGTAGTCTACTTATCTTGTAATATTGTATATTATTGGACAATGTTTGTAGACTTGTCTTCTCCTCAACTATATTCAACGCAACTTATCTACACTAAGCTGTCTGAAAACTCTTAATGTTTACCCAGGACTAGAACAGTTCCCTGCACATTTTTCTTTCTTTTTCTCTGAAACAGTAGCTGTAACTGGGTGTTTAGTAACAGTTAAATTTAAAAACTCAGAGTAGTATGTTTGTGCTGGGTTTGTTCTATCATGGCCCTAGACTTGTGAAGTTTTCTTGACACATATTTAGTGTCAGTGAAAGTTGTATTAATGGATTCTGTTATTCTTGTATCTCAGATGAGAATATTGTAAAAGTACTTACCGCAGTGACTGGCACATAGTAGGTTCTTATTTCCTTTCTTCCCGTCCCTCTCCCTTTTGAGAGCCAGGGTTTTAGTATTGCTTTCTTTTAGAGTTGGTCACAGACAAACTAGGTAACTCTAAATAAAACAGTTGGATTTCTATATTCTGAGGTCTTTGATTATAATGAGACTGATATCCTTTGCATCTCAATCTACTTTTGATCATAAGAATTATAAAATGGTCCAAGATTATCCAAGAATAAGGAGTTTTCTAGTGAGGATGTCTTGAATTCTTCTTCATTGTACTAGCTTTTTATAGTATTGTATTTAATTATTTTATTGTGTTTTATGTTCCTTGAAATAGGCCATTGGTATAATTTGAAAATGTTTGTCAACATAAAATACAGAAATTTTGAAAACTGATAGAGTAACTGGATTTTTGAACTTGGTAATATATGAGTTGTGGTTTTTTTAATAGCAGATCATTTATTTGCAGAAATGATGGAAGAAAGTGCCCCATCTCCATAATGTACTATTTAAAGGAATATCCAAAATGTTCTCTCTCTGATTCTTCCCACAATTGCTGAGAAACTAGATGCCAGCACTCAGAAAACCCTAAGTATTTTTATTGTGCAGGGGTTCTTAAGCTGTGGTCACCAGGACAGGTTTCAGGGTGTCTATGGCTTTGAACTTGTATGGGGAAAAAAAGTTAAATCTTTATTTTCACTCACATTTAGCTGAAATTTAGCATTTTCTTCAGTTATGAATATAGGCAATGGGATTTCATTCTTAGGTGTTCATAGGCCCAAGGGGCTATCTCACAGAAAAGGAGAAGATCTATCACTCTTTGCTCCTCTCTTTCCCTCTGTAAACCTCTTAAAATTATGTATAATCCCTTTGTCATGTGTATTCTTGGAGAAATGTGGAGGGAATCTTGAAAGTTGGTTTAATTTTTTTCAATGAAAAATTCTCTTTAATTGCAAAATTTTTTCTTTTAGATGTTCTACTCTGCTTTTAAAATCATGGTGCATGTGATGGGTCTGGTAAATCCTTTTCTGGCAAAAGGGCATTTCTATTTTAGAAAGCACACTGGAGTTTCTCTGGATTGCATCTTTTTATTTTATTTTATATTTTTACAAAGTTTGCTGATATTAACAAACTATGGACTTAATGGTAATTTATATTGGCTATTTAGTACACAAGAATATATTTGAATTTTGGACTGTTGTATAAAGAAAGCATGCGTTTTTGAATGATTACGGAAAATGTTATTTGGCATTACACTTAGGTACTTAGACAGCGTGGTGATATAAAGAGACCCAACTAATTATTCCAGTCCATAATAAAAACAATATCATAAAAGTTGATCTCTCCAGACTCAGTTTCCCATTCAGAGGCTTAGGCATATACTCTGACAAAAGTAGGAGTTGGGGATCTGCATTTTTCTCTTTTTGTAATGTCATTTATTTAGTAAGAGGAAGAATGACTTATGTTGGTGATAGGGTCTCACTAAAGTTTATAAACACTTTAGTTTGAGTGTTAATGCTTATTGAAAAGAAATTTAAGGCCAAAGAGGGTATTGTGTTTTTTTTTTTCTTCTAGCATTTGGGGGAATAATACCTGATTTCTATCTGTGTCAAAGTTTGAACTTTAACCAGTGGCCTAGTAGTTAAAATAGGTTAAGCACTTGTTTTCTGTGGAAAAAAAAATCTGAATTGCTTTCTCAAGGTTGACTAAAGCGTTTTAACTCTTGGTAGCAAATGAGGTGTGAAACAAATTGTCAAAAGGATAAAGACCAAATTAATGCCTTACTGAATGTTTAAACTGGCTAGTGATGTTCTGCCAAAGGTGTGAGCCTAACAGATAAATAAACGTGTAAACGGCACCTTTCTTCCTTCTTCTTTACCTAGTTTTTCACAGCTTGCCTTGACTTAAAGGACCTGAATCTATGTCAGCAAAACCACAGCCCTATTCAGAGTGTTATTACTTAGAGTATAGTGATTCTTGGAGCAATCTCCCAAAACTTTTCTTTGGATTTGACTGTGCAACATAAGAGACATTGGCACAGGACCACTCAGCATGGTGTGCCCACATCAGAAAGGGTGCGGTGCTCTTTGAGCAAAGAAGAATTGAGACAGCACAAAGGAAACATCGGATGCGCAGATTTGGAGTATCCACCCCAAATATTCATGCAGACTATCTGTGCCCAACCTGTGGTAGATCGTTCCGAGCTCGTATTGGTCTGATCAGCACAGTTGGACACACTGAAATTTCACTTTATCATGGTGACGTCATTTTGATCCTCTTAGAAGACAAAGGACAACAACCAACCAACCAGCCTTGGAGGAATGATTAAACCATGGGGTAGCAGAAATAACTTTTCTGTTTACAAATATTTCATTGTACTACTTTCATCATATGAATCAAAAGTAATTTTCAAATTTTGCAAGTGTTTAATTGTGTGTAACCGAGTTCATCTGGATCTCTGTGTCCATTTGGTGCTTTGGACTTATTCATAGAATCCCCAGTTTGATGTGCTTGCTCATTCTGTGTTGACCAAGCTTGGCACCTTCTTTGCCAAGGTAGGGGCATGTGGGTGTGAATAGTGCATTGATTGTCAGATCTCACAGAGATGCTGCTTGGCTTTACTCAGCTGCCTTTTTTTCTTTAAAAAAAATTTAATATAAGAATACTTCATGGGTATGCAAAAGGAATATATTCATAAATGAATGTGGTATTGATTGCATAGGTGTAGCCTATATCTGCTTACTGTATCAGAGAGAGGGGAGAGAGGAGGGAAATTTAGAACTCAAAACTTTTAAAAAAAAAGTTTAAAAAATTGTTTGGATGTGCATTTCGGGAAAAAATAAAACAAATATTACAAAAAAAGGAATGTGATAAAAACACATAAGATATGAGGAAAAATAAAGAAAAAAGTGCCTGATCTTGAGAAAGGGTGAAGTACTTGATACTTAATGCTTAAGTTAGGGGTTTTTACCTGGAGTGTGAACTTGTTTTTTATTTTTTTTATTTTTTAAATATAAATTTATTTAACTTTTTACATTCATTTTCACAAAATTTTGGGTTTCAAATTTTCTCCCCATTTATCCCCTCCCCCCACCCCAATACACCAAGCATTCTAATTTTCCCTATCACCAATCTGCCCTCTCTTCTATCGTCCCTCCCTTCTCTTGTCGCCATCTTCTGTTTTGTCCTGTAGGGCCAGATGACTTTCTATTCCCTATTAACTGTATTTCTTATTTCCTAGGAGCAAGAACAATACTGAACAGTTGTTCCCAAAGCTTTGAGTTCCAAATTCTCCCCATCCCTCCCTCCCCACCCATTCCCTTTGGGAAGGCAGGCAACTCAATATAGGCCATATCTGTGTAATTTTGCAAATGACTTCCCTGATAGTCGTGCTGTGTAAGACTAACTGAATTTCCCTCCATCCTACCCTGCCCCTCATTGTTTCTCTTCTGTCTTTTGATCCTGTCCCTTCCCAAGAATGTTGACTTCATATTGCTCCCTTCCATCATCCCTCCCTTCCTGTTTATCTCCTTCTCCCCCACTTTCCTGTACTGGAAGATAGGTTTTCATACCAAAATGAGTGTGCATTTTACTCCTTCCTTTAGTCGAATGTGATGAGGGTAAACTTCATGTTTTTTTCTCAGCTCTCCTCTTTTTCCCTCCACTAAAAAGTCTCCTGCTTGCCTCTTAAATGAGATATAATTTACCCCATTCCATTTCACCCTCTCTCCTCCCACTACATTTCTCTCTCACCATTTACCTTAATTTCTTTTAAGATATGGTCCCATCCTATTCAATTCACTCTGTGCTCTCTGTCTCTGTATGTGCGTGCATGTGTGTGTGTGTGTGTGTGTGTGTGGTCCCATCAACTACCCAGATACTGAAAAATTTTAAGAGTTACAGATATTGTCTTTCCATGTCGGAATGTAAACAGTTCACTTTTGGTAAGTCCCTTCTGACTTCTCTTTGCTGTTTACTTTTTCATGCTTCTTCTCATTCTTGTGTTTGAAAGTCAAATTTTCTTTTCAGCTCTGGTCTTTTCCTCAGGAATGTTTGAGAGTCCTCTGTTTCATTGAAAGACTGTATTTTCCCCTGAAGTATTATACTCAGTTTTGCTGGGTAGGTGATTCTTGGTTTTGAGTCCTAGTTCCTTTGACTTCTGGAATATCCTATTCCATGCCCTTCAATCCCTAAATGTAGAAGCTGCTAGATCTTGTGTTATCCTGATTGTATTTCCACAATACTGGAATTGTTTCTTTCTGGCTGCTTGCAATATTTTCTCCTTGACCTGGGAATTCTGGAATTTGGCCACAATGTTCCTAGGAGTTTCTCTTTTTGGATCTCTTTCAGGCAGTGATCAGTGCATTCCTTCAATACTTATTTTGCCCTCTGGTTGTAGAATATCAGGGCAGTTCTCCTTGATAATTTCATGAAAGCTGATGTCTAGGCTCTTTTTTTGATCATGGCTTTCAGGTAGTCCCATAATTTTTAAATTGTCTCTCCTGGATCTATTTTCCAGGTCAGTTGTTTTTCCAATGAGATATTTTACATTCTCTTCCATTATTTTCATTCTTTTGGTTTTGTTTTGTGATTTCTTGGTTTCTCAGAAAGTCATTAGACTCCATCTGTTCCATTCTAATCTTGAGAGAACTATTTTCTTCAGTGAGCTTTTGAACCTCTTTTTCCATTTGGCTAATTTTGCTTTTGGATGCCTTCTTCTCCTCATTGGCTTTTTGAACCTCTTTTGCCAATTGAGTGAGCCTATTTTTCAAGGTGTTATTTTCTTCAGCATTTTTTTGGGTCTCCTTTACCAAGGTATTGACCCGTTTTTCATGCTTTTCTTGCATCGCTCTCATTTCTCTTCCCAGTTTTTCCTCCACCTGTCTAACTTGCTTTTCAAAATCCTTTTTGAGCTCTTCCATGGCCTGAGCCCACCGGACATCCACCTCGGATGTCTGGGATAGAGAGGCCCCGACATCCACGTCCTTCCGTGATGGCAAGCATTGTACTTCTTCATCAGAAATAAAGGGAGGAAGGAACATCTCTTCCCCAATAAAATAGCTCTCTATGGTCTTATTCTGCTTCCTTTTTCTGGGCATTTTCCCAGCCAGTTACTTGACTTCTGAGATTCCTGTCCACCCCCGCCTAGATCCGCCCAGCTAGTGCTTGGGGTCTGAGATTCAAATGGGCTTTCCGTGGCAGGTGTGGCTGCTATTCAATGTGAGCTTAAGTTCTGGTGCTTGGGTGGGGGCAGGTCTGCCTCCCAGGCTCAGTTCCCTCAGGGGGTTTATGCAGAGATCTTCAACAATGGAGCTCCTACCTGCCCCGGTAGTGCTGGGCTGCCTCTGCCTCTGCCTCCCGAGGGGGCCCAAGCCAGGGAAACACCCCGCTCCCCTCTTGACCAGCCCAGAAGTCTCTCTCACTGACCTGTAGTGCCTGTGGGTGGAGGGACCTTTGCAGCTGCCGGAGATTCCGTCCCTGAAGCCTTCTCTGATCTGCTCCTCTGGGGTCCTGTGGCCAGGGCAGCGCAGGGGTGGGCTCTGCTATCCAGAGCACGATGGTCCCTTGGGGACGGCTTTCCAGAGCTCTTTGGAACAGAAATCTTTTCCACTGTGTTTCTGCATGGCTTGCAGTGCTCCAGAATTTGTGGGGAGTTTTTTATACAGGAAATTTATGGGCTGTGGAATCAGAGCCAGCATACGTGAGTCTTTCTACTCCGCCATCTTGGCTCCCCCCCCCCACTCTCGTAATTAATAGTGAACTTGTTTTGTAAAAGAAATTTTTTATAACTGTATTTCAATAATCTAAACCAGAGGTGTCCCCCATACTGCCTTCTTGCCTCCTGAGTGTCCATAGAACCAGATTAAAATGTAACTGGGAAATCCGTAATAGAATTTTATAAAATGGAATAGAATCTAGATAATGTTAATATGTAGTTTTCTAAGTATACTGCTGCAGAGATCCTTATGTTTAGTTGAGGGCCTCTTCTCTTTGAGCTTGAAACCACTGATCTAAACTGGTTCAGACTAGGACATGAAGAAAAGTGTAGAGGGATCTTGTTGAGAGGTTATATTATGGGGATAGGTACTGGACCTGTTATTTCATGATTAAAGGGAATTGCTGGATGAAGAAACATCTTCTCTTCCTGTGTAGGTTGGCACCTTCTCAGTAACTTACTGTAAGAGTAGCTTATACCCCTGTACCCTTACCTTATTATATTTTAAACCCCTGCAACAAAATATTTTTATTCTTAGATATAGACCAAAAGGAAGATTATTGAGTAGGGTCTTTTCTTTTTCTTTCTCTGGGCTTCTACCCCATTGGGGCTTTTAATTTTCAAACATAGGTCAAGAAATAACTAAGATTAATGTTCTTTTACTGAATGCAAGGGGAGAAAGCTTTAAGCTAATCAAGGAAAGGGAGTTTATGGGTTGTGAATAGCTCTTTGTTTTTCTGTTCTGTGCTATCTTGATATTCTTGGGTGTTTTCATCAGCAAATAAATGATAAGTGTTTTTATAGTCAGTATAATAAATTGATTGCACAGTTTGCATTTCAGGAATTGCATGCATAGTGTTGTATAGATCTTTCGAATGAAGGATTTATGGGAAAACTAGGGTGAGAGTTGCATAGAGTGAGGAGGTGTGGGAGAGGGGAAATTGCTTTTTTGGTCAGAGGAGTGGGAGAGACTCTGTATGATGAAATCACTATTACTATCCTCTTAGATCGGAAAGTATTTCTTTTAGTTAACTGGATTGACACTAGTATGGAATAGGGGCACTGTGGGGCTGTAAATTTGTGTAATCATTAATCTTTTCCTATGGAGATTCAAGAGCATGCGCTTTTATTTCTAGAAAGCCATCCAGATTTCTGAGATTATATAGCAGGATGATGGAGAAGCTCTGGAACTTTAATCTTTAGAAAAGAAAAAGGTATGGTAGAAACTAAATGTATACAATACTTTTTTATAAGAAGGGAACCTACCTGTTCTGCTTTTCTTTCCCACTCCCATTTCCCTTCCCAATTTGCTACTGGCTTCCCTTCCCACAGCAGAATTTTTCTTAGTATATGTGTTTTTCTGATGTTCTCATTTATCTAAAGTCTTTGTTTTTTCCTCCTTTCACTTACATGTTTTTTGTTTTATTCCTCAAGTTAGGTTCCTATACTTGTGTTTAAAGTAAGATTCAGTTTCTTCTTCCTTCTCTCTTCCTTTCCTTTCTCAATTGCCTTTGGATTTTATCTTCTGCTTCCCATGTCCTGGAGGAACAGTCAGAGGACATGTCACTTTGTTGTCTTTTTCTTTCCTTCTGGACCCCACTATATGAAATAAGAACACAAGGGTAGGAAGGGATAAATTCCATTGTTTTCTTATGATATTCTGGCATGGGTGGAAATGAAGTGGGAAAAAAAAAGAAATAATTTCTCCCTAAAATGAGAAGCCTCTTTAGGAGACCTGATGCCTAAGTTAGTTGTTCAGGAAACATACGCACTCTTTTTTGCTATTACGAATGGGACTGGAGTTACGTTGTATGTGTCACTTATTTTGGGAAACCTTAAACCTTCCTCAGTTCAGTCAATCAAGAAACATTTATTAAGCATGAAGGCTACTCCAGCTAGACCAGAGAATTTGGGAAGGGAAGCACTGTGTATAATCAAGTTGGAAAGGTAGACTGGGAAGGGCTTGGATTCTATATTTGAACCTAAAAGCAGTAGGGAGTGTTAGGAGTGTGACTTGGTCAGATCTGTGCTTTAGAGAATCAGTTTAACCTTTTGTGGAAGATGGATTGGAGGGGTGAGAAAAGAGGTGATGAGGGGATTGACTATGATCTTTGTGTCAGTAGAAAGAAAGGGAAGGGAAGGGAATGAAAAAGAGGTTTGAAAGGAGAGATGACAAGATTTACTGGCTATGGGGGAGGGTAGGTGAAGGGGAGTGAGCCATCAAGGAAAGATACATCTGAGGTTGCTAACCATGTCATTGGAAGGATGGTGGAGCCCTTGGCAGTAATATGGAAGTTATTTTGAACCTGCTTTTGCTAGTAGTAGTGCTTTCTTCTGTCTCACTGTTGCTTGACTATATAAATGTAATTACCTTTGTTTTGCCTTCCCTTTTTAAGTAGCTTTGGTTTTCTTCTGTACATCCCTACTGCCTAACACAATGCTTTGTGTTATGAAGAACTGTGATCTCATCATTCATTGTAGGTAGTACTCTTTCTATTTGGGCAGTCACTGTAAGCATTTATTAAGTGCCTATTGTGTTCCAAGTACTGTGCTGAACACTGGGGATATTGAGAAAGGCAAAAGACATCCCCTTCCCTCAGAGAATTTACAATCCAATGGGAAAGACAACATCCTTTCCTTCCGTTCTGTCCCAGATTTTTATCCATGATTTTCTATAATCTTATAATCTTTTGCAGAGATACCACCCAGTGTTCTAGAGTCTTTAGGATCTCTTTACATATCATAGTGATACCCTATTTATCTTGTGATTCCCTACTTTTACCATGCAGGTGATTCCTGGCTCAGGAAGAAGGCAGATGAAATTCAGTATTATGCTGATAGTAACAGTCCAAAGTGCTTTTATGATTCCCTGAAAACTGTTTACGGACCAAAACCTATTGTGCATCACAATTATTCAGTGCTGATGGAGCCACATTGATTAGTGATAAGGACATTATCCTATAGAGAGATGGGCTGAACACTTCCATAGTGTTCTCAACAGACCATCATCAATCAATGCTGAGGCCAATGACCATTTACCTCAGGTTGATGTCAATCCCTCCTTAGCTGTCCAGTTGAAGAAGAGGTTTTGAGGGCCATTAGGCTCCTTTCATATGGCAAAGTACCTGGTGCTGATTGTATTTCATCTGAGATTTACAAGGTAGGGGGAACCATTGCTCATACGAAAGCTGACTGAAATTTTCCATGTTATATGGCAAGGAGAGGTTATTCCCCAGGAGTTTAAGGATGCCTCCATGTCCATCTCTATAAAGGTAAAAGGACTAGATTGTCCTACAACAATCACAGGGGGTTCTCTTTTAGTCATTGCTGGCAAAATTCTTTCTAGAGTCCTCCTTAATAGGCTGATCCTTCACCAGGAAGATGGTCATATACCTGAGAGTCCGTGTGGCTTCAGAAAGGGGCAAGGAACAGTCGATACAGTGTTTGCTGTCCGACAACTCCAGGAGAAATGCCCCGTGCAGAACAGAAGTCTGTACACAACATTTGTAGATGTGACGAAGGCCTTTGACAGTATTAGTCGTAAGGGCTTAAGGAAAATTATGTCAAAATTTAGTTGCCCAGAGAAGTCCGTCAGTATTGTATATCAATTTCATGATGGCATGTTTGCCCAGGTTCTGCATAGTGGACAATGCTCTTGGGCCTTCCCAGTCATCAATGGAGTGAAACAGGGCTGTGTGCTTGCTCCCATGCTTTTCAGTATGATGTTTTCAGCCATGTTGTCAAATGCTTTCAATGAGGACGATGTGGCATCAAAGTTAACTACCATACTGATGGATGGTAAGTTCTTCAATTTGAAAAGGCTACAAACTAGGACCAAAGTGTAGGGAGTGTTGGTGAATGATTTTCTGTTTGCAGATGTTTGTGCACTCAATGCAGCTTCTGGAGCTGAGATGCAACGAAGTGTGGATAAATTCTCTGCTGCCTGGGCTAATTTTGGCCTAATAATCAACACCAAGAAAACACAGGTGCTCCATCAGACACCACCATACCATCCATATGTGGAACCATTGATTGCAACAAATGGAGAAGTTTTGAATGCTGTGGATAAGTAAGTTTCTCTCAAGAACTTTGAATTTGACTGTACAATATGGGAGACAGTGGCACAGGACCTCTCAGCATGGAGTGCCAACATCAGAAAGGGCGCTGTGCTCTGAGCAAAGCAGAATTGAGGTAGCACAAAGTAAATGTAGGGAATGCGCAGATTTGGAGTATCCACCCCAGATATTCACACAGACTATCTGTGCTCAGCCTGTGGTAGAGCATTTCCAGGGAGCTCGTATTGATCTGGTCAGCCACACTTTATGAGGAATTTCACTTTATCATGGTGATGCTACTTTGGCAACCAACCAATCAATCAATCAACTACCTCTCAGCACCCATCTCCTTTTCTGATTGTAGATTTCCTTGATCACATCCATCTTGCTGAAAAAATGTTTGTTCAATAAAACTTGTATATATGTACCTACTGTCAAAGTATCCTGAGTGTCCCAGAAAACCCAGGATTTGTCTTGTCACAGAAACTTGATATAATTTGGATTTGAAGTTTTACTTACTACCTAAATTACTTGACCTTTTTGGGACTCAGTTTCCTCTTCTTTATGCAAATTATTATAATCTTTAAGGTAAAAGGGATTGAGGGCTTTAGTGAATGACTTCTAGGTCTAAATCTAGAGTGAAGTCTTTCCTAATGGACTAAAACTAAGGTCAAGTTATCCCCTTCAAAGCATAAATATGTTAACAGGATTTGTCCTACCATGAGAAAATTGTTCTCTTGGTACAGACTGTTCGTTTTGTTTTAAAAGAGAATAAACTCCTCTTGGGCATATTGAAGGGCAAAGAAATTCAGTGTAGTTCAGCACTGATTAAGCACCTCGCATTCCAGGCAATGTACCAAATGCAGAAGATAAAAATAAAACAGTAACACCTGCCTTCAAGAAGCTTGCATTGTGTTGGATGGAGAACTTTCATGTAACTCCTACAGATAAGAAAAAGTAAAGTAATTGAGGAGGCAGAAAGCATTTTGCAATTCTGGGATTTGATGGCTGTTTTCTGGGACAAACTTGACTGCTGAGCTAATCCTCAAGGAAGATAAACATTCTCAGAGGTCTTTGTAGAGAGAAAGTATTTCCCAGATGTGTAGGCCAACTTGGGTAAGTATTTGAAGGTTGAATATATAATTTCTGAATTTCAAAGAAAATTTATTAAGTGATATAATTCTCAGAGCTCTGATGTACTTGCCAAAGGAGTAGACTGCTCTAGAGTCAGGCTTCTAAAAATAAGCATGCATTTAATTGGACCTATTGTTATTTATAGGATTGACTTTGTAAGGTCTACTCTTAATATATATACATATATTTAAATTTTTCAAAAATTTATTTCTTCTTAGATACTCTGCCTATCATTAAGCTATCAATGGGAAAGCTCTGCTGTATTTTCTGACCCTAATGGTCTGAAAAGTACCTACATTCCTATAGGCATGATTAAATGACAAGAAGAATCAACAGTTTTCTACTTAATTATTCCTTTTTCTCCAGAATAAAAATACAACTCTTAACCATAAACATTAATCAGTATTCCTAATAAGCATTTTTTAAAAAAGATACCATACAATCAGAGCATGAGTTAAAGAAATACAAACACATGGGCACAATTAAATTCCTTGCTCAACAATTCTTAAATTTTATTAATCATTCCTTAATTTCTTGTTTTACCCTCATTTGAATTTGAGCTCTTCTACTCACCTTTAATTTTAATAATTTAGTGTTTACCATTCAGTGTTTTCTGCTGGGAACTGAATAAATATTTATTGAGCTGAATTTAATGTTCAGTGAATCAAAAGCCTTTCTAGGCCACCTTTTCCTTCTAGGCTCTGAGACTCTAGACTGAATTCCCATCAAAATCCCTTTTCTGCCATGAAGTGTTTTCTGTGTGTAATATACGTACACAGCACTTTGCAGAGCTTACATTCCTTCTGTAAGGGTTAACTGTAATTGTTTATTGTTGTTCGTCTTTCAAGATGGAATAAAATACCAGCTTATGATTAAACATTAGTTTGCCTTCACTAACACGTTCTCTTTGCTCCATGCATTCTTGCCATCACTCAATTTGGCTTGCCAAGTGTTTCCACTTTTCTCTTAGCTATCATGAGAAATTACTTGTGAACTTGATTTTTTTTTTAATTTAATTTTATATTGGTAAATAGTATTTTTTTTCCCAATTACATGTAAAGACCTTCCTCCTTCCCAACCTCCTCCCCAGGTTGCAAGCATTCTGATAGAGGTTATACATGTGAAATCATATAAATGCATTTCTGCGTATTAATGTTGTGGATGAAAAAAATACAACAAAAGGAAAAAGCCATGAAAAACAACAAAAAGGGTGAGAGAGTATGCTTTGATCTGCATTCACACTCCATAGTTCTTTCTCTGGATGTGGATAGCATTTTCCATCATGATGAGTCTTTTGGGATTGTTTTAGATCATTGCATTGCTAAGAAGAGCTAAGTCACTCATGATTGATCGTGGTACCATGTGACTGTTACTGTGTACAGTGTTCTCCTGGTTCTTCTCACTTCACTCAGCATCATCAGTCCATTGAAGACTTTCCAGGTTTTCCTGAAATCTACCTGCTCATCATTTCTTCTGGAGCAATGATATTCCATTACATTCACATATCACAGCTTATTCAGCCATTCCCTAATTGATGGACATCCCTTCAACTTCCAATTCTTTGCCATCACAAAAAGAGCTGTTATAAATACTTTGGTACATATAAATCCTTCCCCCCCCTTTTATGATCTTTTTGCGACACAGACCTAGTACTGGTATTTCTTGATCAAAAGGTATGCACAGTTTAATTGCCCATTGGGCATAGTATCAAATTTCTCTCTAGAATGTTTGGATCACCACTAGCAATGAGTGTTCAGTTTTCTCACATCTCCAATTTTTATTGTTTTTCTTTTCTGTTATATTAGCTGGTCAGATAGATGTGAGATGGTACCTCAGAATTGTTTTAATTTGTATTTCTCTGATGAATTGTGGAGCATTTTTCATCTATCAATAGCTTTAATTTCTTAATCTGAAAATAGCCTTTTCATATCCTTTGACCATTTATCAATTGGGGAATAACATCTTATAAATTTGACTCAGTTCTCTATGTTTTGAAAAATGAAGCCTTTATCAGAAATACTTGCTGTAAAAATTATTTCCCATCTTTCTGCTTTCCTTCTAATCTTGGTTGCATTGGTTTTATTTATGTAAAATTTTTAAAATTTATTGTAATCAGAATTATCCAGTTTGTATTTCATAATGTTCTCTATTTTCGGTTTGGTTATAAATTCTCCCCCTTTCCCTAGATCTGAGAGGTAAACTATTCCTTGCTCTTTATTGCCCTTTATGTTTAAATCATGTACACATTTTTACCTTGTCTTGGTAATATGCTGTGAGATGTCAGTCTGTGCCTAGTTTCTGCCATACTATTTTCCAGTTTTCCCAACAGTTTTTGTCGAATAATGACTTCTATATTTAATTTATTTAAATTAAATTAAATTTTAATTTAAAATGAAAATAAAAAAATAAATATTTAAAATAAATTTAAATTTATTTACATTAAATTAAATTAATAAATTTAACCCCAGAAGTAGAGTCTTTGGGTTTATCAAAGAGTAGATTGCTGTAGTCATTTACTGCTGTGTCTTGTATACCTAATCTATTCCACCGATCCACCACTCTGTTTCTTAGCCAGTACGAAATAGTTTCGATGAGTGCTGCTTTATAATATAGTTTTGGATCTGGTATGGCTAGGCTACCTTCTGTTGCATTTTTTTTTTTTAATTCTTTAACATTCTTGACCTGTTTTTTCTGCTTCTATAAAATATTTTTTTGTTAGTTTGATCGTTGTGGCACTGAATACATAATTTGGTAGAATTGTTATTTTTATTACATTAGCTCAACCTATCTATGAGCAATTGATATTTTTCCAATTGTTTAAATCTGACATTTGTGTTAAGTATTTTATAACTGTATCATATAGTTATTGGGTTTGTCTTGGCAAGTAGACTCCCAAACATTTTATATTGCCTTTAGTTATTTTAAATGGAATTTCTTTTTTCTGTCTTGCTGTTGGGCTTTGTTGGTAATATATAGAAATGCTGATGATTTTTGTGGGTTTATTTTATATCCTGCAATTTTGTTAATTATTTCACTTAGTTTTTTAGTTGATTCTCTAGGATTCTCTAAGTATACCATCATATCATCTGCAAAGAGAGATAATTTTGTTTCCTCATTACATATTCTAAATACTTCAATTTCTTTTATTTATTGCTAAAGCTAACATTTCAGATATTGAATAATAGTGGTAACAATGGATTTCCTTATTTCACCTCTGATCTTATTAGAAAGGCTTCTAGCTTATCTCCATTACAGATGATTCTTGTTGATGGTTTTATAGAGATACTTAACATTTTAAGGGAAGCTCCCCTTATTCCTGTGCTCTCTAGTGTTTTTTATAGCAATGGGTGCTGTATTTTATCAAAAACTTTTTCCTATATCTATTGAGTTAATCATGGGATTTCTGTTGGTTTTGTTATTGATATGGTCAGTTATGCTGATAGTTTTCCTAATATTGAACCAGCCTTGCATTCCTAGTATAAATCCCACATGGTTATAGCGTATTATCCTTGTGATAAATTGCTTTGATCTCTTTGCTGACATTTTGTTTAAAATTTTTGCCTTAATCATTAGGGAAATTTCTATAATTTTCTTTCCCTGTTTTGGCTCTTCATGGTTTGGGTGTCTGGACCATATTTGCATCATAAAAGGATGTTAGGTCTTCTTCTTTGCCTTTTTTTCTAAATAGTTTATGTAGCATTGGAATCAGTTGTTCTTTAAGCATTCGGTAGACTTCACTTGTAAATTCATCTAACCCTGGAGATAGTTTTTTCTTAGGGAGTTCATGGATGGCTTGTTTAATTTCTTTTTCCTAAATGGGGTTAAGTATTTTATTTCCCCTCCTGTTACTCTACACAATTTATATTTTTGTAAATATTCATCCATTTCTCTTATATTGACATATTTATTGGTCTACAGTTGAGCACAATAGCTCCTATGGTTTTCATTTTCTTTTTATTGCTGGTGAATTCACCCTTTTCAGTTTTGATATTGGTAATTTGGTTTTCTTTTTTTAATCAAATTAATGAAAGGTTTATCTGTTTATTGATTTTTTTCATAAAACCAGCTGTTAAATGTATTTTATTAGCTCAATAGTTTTCTTATTTTCAATTTTATTAATGTCTCCTTTGATTTTCATAATTTCTAATGTGGTATTTCATTGGGGATTTTTAATTTATTCTTTTTCAAGCTTTTAAAAATTGCATGCCCACTTCATTGATCTACTGTTTCTCTTTTTTATTCATGTAAGCATTTAGAGATACCAAATTTCCCCTAAGTACTGCTTTGGCTGCATTCCATAAGTTTTGGTATGTTGTCTCATTTTTTTTTTCTCTTAAATGAAGTAATTGATTTTGTTGTTTGACCCACCAAATCTTTAGGATTAGATTATTTAGCTTGCAATTAATTTTTAATCTGCTTTTCCTTGACCCATTTTTACATGTAATTTTTTTTGCATCATGATCTGCTGCATTTATTTTCTCTGCCTTTCTGCATTTGATTGTGATGTTTTTATCCCCTAGTACATGGTCAGTTTTTGTGTAGGTGCTGTGTACCACTTAGTAAAAGATTTTATTCCTCTCTATCCCTATTCACTTTTCTCCAGAGGTCTAGCCTATCTAACTTTGCTAAAATTTTATTCACCTCCTTAACATCTTTCTTGTTTATTTTTAGGTTAGATTTGTTGAGCTCTGAGAGATGGAGGTTGAGTTCCCCCATTAATATAGTTTTGCTCTCTGTTTCTTCCTGTAATTTAGCTTCTCTAAGAATATGGATGCTGTCCTACTTGGTGCATATCTCTTCAGTATTGATGTTACTTGTAACACTGTCTATGGTATCATTTAACAAGATGTGGTTTCCTTCCTTGTCTCTTCAATCTTTGCTTTTGCTTGCCTGAGATCAGGATTGCTACCCCCTGTTTGTTTTTGTTTTTGTTTTTTACTTTAGTTGAAGCATAATATATTCTGCTCCAGTCTTGTACCTTTGCTCTATGTGTCTCTCTGCTTCAGATGATTTTCTTCTTGCAAACAACATATTGTAGGATTCTGGTTTTAAATCCACTCTGCTATTTGCTTCTGTTTTATGGGAGAATTCATCCCATTCACATTCACAGTTATAATTAACCGTGTATTTCCATCTTATTTTTCCCTTGTTTATATTTTTCTCTCCTTTCACCCTCTCCCTACTCATCAGTGTTTTCCTTCAAACTACTGCCTCCCTCAGTTTTTCCCTCCTTTCTGTCACTACACCTGGTCCTCACCTTTTCCTTTTCTCCTCCCCCTCCTATTTCCCTATAAGGTAAGAGAGACGTCTTTACTCAACTGAGTGTGTAAGTTATTCCATTTGAGCCAAATCTGATGAGAGGAAGGTTTAAAACAATGCTCGCCCCCTTCCTTCTCTCCATCTACTGTTATAGGTCTTTCATGCCTCTTCATGTGATATAATTTACCCCATTCTATCTCCCCCTTTTCTCTTCTCCCAGTACAATCTTTTTTTTTCCACCCCTTAATTAAGTATTTTTTTATCATCATGTCAAAGTTAACTTACACACCACACCCTCTGTCTAAGTATACTCCTTCTAACTGCCCTAATAGAGATACATTTCTTAAGAGTTACAAGTATCATCTTCCCATCTAGGGATATAAACACTTTAACCTTATTGAATATTGTGTTTTTTTCTTTCCGTTTACTTTTTTACACTTCTCTTGAATATCGTATTTGAAGATCAGATTTTCTGTTCAGCTCTGGTCTTTTCACCAGGAAAGTTTGAAAGTCTCCAGTTTCACTGACTGCCCATTTTTCCCCCTGAAAGATTATTCTCACCTCTTTTCTGGCTAGTTGATTCTTGCTTGTAATCCAAGCTCCTTTGCCTTCTAGAATATCATTCCAAGCCCTCTGATCCCTTTATGTAGAAGCTGCTAAGTCCTGTGTAATTCTGACTGTGGTTCTTTGGTATTTAAATTGTTTCTTTCTGGCTGCTTTGCAGTATTTTCTCCTTGACTTGGTAATTCTTGAATTTGGCTATAATATTCCTTGGTGTTTTCATTTTGGGATCTCTTTCAACATGTGATTGGTGGATTCTTTTAGTGACTATTTTACTCTTTGGTTCTAGGATATCAGGATAGTTTTTTTGTAATTTTTACTTGCAAGATGTTGTCCTGGCTTTTTTTTTTTTTGGGTCAAGGGTTTCAGGTAGTCCAATAATTCTTAAATTACCGCTCCTGGATCTATTTTTCTGGTCAGTTGTTTTTCCAATGAGGTATTTTATAGTTTCTTCTATTCTTTCATTCTTTTTTATTTTGTTTGATTGATTCTTGATGCCTCACAGTCATTAGCTTTTACTTGCCCAATTCTAATATTTAAGGAATTATTTTCTTCAGTTAGCTTTTTTACTTCCTTTTTCATGTGGACAATTCTACTTTTAATTCCATTTTTTAAGGAGTTGTTTTATTAAGTCAGTTTTTGTGCTTCCTTTTCTAAGCTGTTGACTGTTTTTTCCAATTCTCTTGCATAACTCTCATTTCTTTTCTCAGTTTTTCTTCTACCTCCCTTGTTTGATTTTTTAAAAAACCTTTTTGAGCTCTTCTGAAAAGACTTTGGGCTTGAGACTAATTCATATTCCCCTTTGAGGCTTTGCATGTGGGCATTTTTGACATCATTATCCTTTTCTGAGTTTGTGTTTTGATATTCTTGTGTGGCCACATTCTTAAAAGGTTGAGCTTTGCTTCTGTGTTATGGAGGACACCGTCCCAAACTCCTTGCACTGAGGTCCAGGGGTCTGGTCACTTGCCTTCTGTTCCTGGGCCTCTGGTGCTGGTGGTTTGTCCACTGTGATAGGGTGGTCTGGCCTAGTTGCTCCTGTTGTGCTCTGGCTTCCGGGGATGGCAGTTTGCCTGCTCAGCTGAAGGCATCACAGTTGACCTGCTGAGCCAGGACTGTAGGCCATCGATTGCTGATCTGTGCTATGGCTAAAAGGCTCCTGTTGTCTTGCAGCACTGGGTTGCACTCTCCTGAGACAGACCTTTCTTGAAGTTCTAAGTTACCTTGGAATGGAACATTGTTTCATTATGTGTACTTCAGAATTTTTTTTAGAGACTTGATTTAAAGATGTTCTGAGGGAAACTGGGGAGAGTCAGGAAACTCCCTGGCTTCTCTTGCCATCTTGGTTCTGCCTCCTGTGACCTTGTTCCTGATACAGCTTGGATTTAGGTAGATCTTGGATATACCTTGAAATATACTGATTACTAAAGCATTTGTAATTTAACCAGTAATTTATAACATTTTCTCCACAAATTGTAACAGTAGTTTACATTTATATGGAACTTTTAAGGTCTATACAACAAAATCCTACCTTTTTTGGAAGCCTTTCCCTATTTCCCTTAAATCTAATGCCTTTTTTGGTCTATTGATTATTTATAATTTATCCTTTATCATATTATTATACAATTTATGTAGCTTTTTTTGTACATAGTTGTTTACATATCATCTCTTCCCCAACCCCACTTTGTTTGTGAGCTCTCTCTTTTTTTGTATCCCAGCACCAGGTAACATAGTAGGTACTTAATAAACTCTCAGGCTATATTCTTTATTTCCATTTTGCCCATAAGAAAAGTCAGTTTCAGAGAGTGGTAGAGTTCATGAAGGCCAGATTTGGATCAGAATCATTCTGAAGGATTACCCTGCCCACTGTGTGACCGTGGGCAAAGTCAACCTTATTGGGGGAGGGAAGGGAAAAGAAGAAAAGGGCGGTAAGGTGTGCCAGATGCTTTACTAGCATCTTGTCTTTCATTAACAACACTGTGAGGTTGTATTGTTATTATCCTCATTTTATAGTGGAGGAAAATGAGGCAAAAGTGACTTATCTAGGGTTACACAACTCCTAAGTGTCCGAGGCTGGATTTGAACTTAAATCTTCCTGACTCCAGGCCTGGGCTATTCTATTTGCTGCACCTCTATGCTACCTCAGTTTCTTCATCTATAGAGTTGAGTTTGCACTAATTAACCAAATCTCTTCCAACTTTAAATCAGTAGTCTGCCTATACATCATCATATAGCTAGTGACATTCTGAGACAGCAATTCAAATGAGGTCCTTTTTGTGTACAAATTCCACATTGTCTGCTTTACAGTTTATGATCTCTCAAGATTTTCCCATTTTTTGAGTTATGAAAGAAAAAAAGTTCTTGTGGCCCAACCTGGTTGAATCTCACTGAATGTTGTTTGTTCCTCTTTTATCATTTGTCAGTTTTAAAACTTATTTCCCAAGAACATACCCTTTTAGAATCCAGGGCTGGGCTACAGATTCTATATGTCTCGCCTCCCACATGTACCGGCTATGATCACTTATTATCTCCATGACCTAGCTGACTCTTTCAATGCTGCAAAAAAATTACAAAGGAGGTACCACTTGGCATCATTAGACAAAGGATTCCTCATGTGGAATACCTTTTACCAACGAAAGTACTGTCCAGGTCCAGAAAATACCACCCGACAAAGTCATTTAAATCAGTAGTGCTGGTAGGACTTCATTAAAAAACTTCTGAACGGTGATGACAGCTTGCTTATATTTTAAAAGTGCTTTTTATAGTTGCAGGAGGCAACTTAAAGTTTTATTAGAGCTTCATTAACAACCTGAAGCAAGTATTGTGAAATATTCCATTTTCTGGATGAGCAAAACTGAGGCTCAGGCAGATGAAGAGAACTGGCCCAAGTCACATAGCTAGTAATTAGTGGAGCCATTACTTGGAAGTGGGTGTTCTAAGGCCAGTGTTTGTTCCACTGTATGATGTTGCCTGGCTGAATATAGGTTTTTATGTGTAACTTAAAAAATGTCAGTAGAAACAGCTTGGTTCTCCTACTATGTAATTTTTCCCCTTTAAAGACAAACCCTGCATACACTTTTCTTTTACATTAAAACTTGCAACATGTTCTTCAAAGTTGTAGTGGGAATTGTTTTTCGCTTTGTATAACAAGCAAGCAGGAGGCTATTGGCATAGTAGAAGAGTTCCTTCCTTGTCAGGAAAACGGAATTTCAAATCTTGCCCCTGTTATTTACTACTGTGCACCTTGTGTGAGACTCCCATCTTTGTGAACCTCTGGGTATCTTCCCAGGACTTTAGTAAACTCCTCTCTCTTCTCCTCTCTCAGCTTTGGTTGCCTTTCTCTTCTGCTTCATCCCTGTACAAATCCCATCTTCTACAGTTCTCTTAATCCTAGTGACTTCTCTCTATTGATTGATTATCTCTAGTTTAACTTGTATTTAGGTTCTTTGTATGTCGTCTTCTCCATTAGAAAGTGAGCTGCTTGAGGGCAGGGATTGCCTTTTGCCCCTTTTTGTGTCCCCACATAATAGGCACTTAAATGTCTATTTACTGACCGGTTGGTTTGTAGTGGAATGAGAGGACCAGGGGACCTCCCACTTAGAGGTAAAACTTTTTTAAAAATTCAATTTTGTTTTGTTTTTAGGACCTCAGTCTTTCCCCACCCTTCCTGTCCCCTTGAGAAAGCCAAACAAATTCCCTTATTATTGGTCATGCCCCCCCAAAACTTGTCTCTGTCACCTCTCTGTCTGGAGGTGAGTAGCATGTTTCAATATAACTCCTGGAATTGTGGTTAATCATTGTGTGGATCAGATCTTCTAAATTAAAAAAAAATTGTTATTATACAAAGTATTCTCCTGGTTTTCTTCATTTCAGTTTGTATCTGTTCATACAAATCTTCCAGGTTTACCTGTAATCATCGCCTTAATCATTTCTTACAGCACAACAGGATTCTATCATATTCACCTACCAAAACTTTTTAGCCATTCCCCAGTTGATGGGCATTCCCTCAGTTTCTGATTGAGCTGTGGTAATTCTTTTTGTACATATGGGTACCTTTAGAGGTAAAGTTCAGGTAAATATATTTATTTGTCCTCAAATTTTTAAAAATCTAATAGACAAATAAGAGTTAGTACATGGTAACAGTTAGTACATGATGAGGGCATTGCTTCTTGTGCTCACATAGATATGGGGATTCATGTTTTAAAGCAAACTCTCCTTTGGGAAGTCTAGCTAACCTGCTGGAGCCTTTCTAGGTGTTTGTAGGGGAACCAGGGGAGGATGTGACTAAGCCTGCTATTATCCCTCAGTCTTGCTCCCTGGGAAAGGGAGTGTCTGATGTGATTATTTGATGCTTATGATATGCTGGGAAATGAAAATAAGTTAGGAATTTGCCTTCTGGTGGCTAAGGGTATGTATTGAGACACCCATGATTCCTCCAGTATGCTGGCAAAAGCAGTTTTCTTAGGTTCAGTTTTAAGACCTTCTTTTACCTTTTGTACTATTGCTAATATCAGTGTTTATTTATCACTGCATTGTACAAGGTATCCCCAAAGTCTTATTAGAGTTTTAAATTTTAACAACTTCAGAAATATAAGGAAGGAAACCAGCATTTATCAAGTGCTCATTCTGCTCTAGTAAACCAGTATTTATTAAGCACTCACTATACTGCACTTTGCTAAGTATAAATGCAACATACAAAAACATTTTACAGGTTAATTACTTAAAATTTTTAAACATTGTTAGATTGGTCAGATTCATAATTATCACTGTCTTTATGCTTTATACATCTCTCTAGTTGATTTTCAAACTTGAAAAAAAAAAGGATTTTGTTATCAACTGCTGCTCTGGGACTGAAAAGGATTGCATTTGTAATCTTAACCTTAAGATCATTCAAAGAATGAGTTTTGGATGCATACTTGACAGTGGTGAAGTGATCTCACAATAAAAAGTCAAAATGGAGATAGATCAGGTGACTGAAGTGTCCCAGCCAGAGGACTTCCTTTACTGATCTGAGAAAGAAAGTTAACCAAGAAACTGACACAGAATATATCAGAATGATACGGTGCCTTTGTCTTGTTAAAATTAAAAATTTGTTATTTAGCTTTGTGAACTTTTAGTAAGTATAAATGAACTTGAAGTAATTAAAAAGTTTTTTTTTAAGCATTGATACTTCCGAGAATTATTACAGCTTAAAACTTTGATAAGTCTTTTGGGACAGCCTGCATTTCCCTGAAACAATAATGAGGGGAGAGGTCTGTGAAAATTGATAAACTTTACCCTTCCAATTATATAGTGTGTGTGTGTGTGTGTGTGTGTGTGTGTGTGTGTGTGTGTGTTTGGGGGGAGTGGGGAAGTCATCCATTTAAAAATGTGCTGTTTCAGATCTGTGGAAACACAGCTATATATATATATATATATATATATATATATATATATATATATATATATATATATATATATATATATATATATATATAATGTAGGAATGTGTAAATAGTGTTATCTCTATGACTGAATCCTACATCTGGAAAGGAGGTCACCTAGTGTCCGGCTTCCTTATTCTAACCCTGGGGATACTTGAGGGCCTTAGAAGTTTGAGAGACTTGTACAAGGTCATAGAGGTTGTTAAATGACTGGGGTGGGGGGATTTGGAGGCGGGGAATGGGGACCCTGGTCCTCTGATCCTGGGCCTTGTTGTAGCCTTGTATCATCTCTCTCCCCACCCCCAAATAAAAAGAGGAAGAATTTATGGAGGGCAGTTGTGCTGGGCTGGTGGGAAGGGAGGGAGGCAGTTTGTGCATAGGAAGCTTTTGATACCAGCTTTGGATTGTCTGCTTTGCCTGGAGGTGGTGTAGTTCCAGCTGTACCACCCTTTTCTTTTTGAAGATTTCACCCTTGGGGACTCCAGGGGGCCCTGCTTTCAGTTGTAAAACAAACCATAGGAGTTCTTCTATTGGCCTTTGGTGCACTATCTGGAATTCCATCCTGCACTGAGGGATTAGGCAGGGAGGAGATGGGAGTGACTGAAACTGGTTTGGGGAGTTAATGGTGTGGCCTAGCTGAGGTATTTAGTCAACAAGTGATAATTTGGGCCCAACATAAAAAGGGGAAGGAGATGTTCTCTCTCCTTGTATCTATCACATCTGCCATTTAGGTAGTATTTCTAGTTATTTTTGTACGATAATCTCATTTTTTGGAGGGTCACAAAAGTTTTGGAGTACTTTCTCTTCATGAATATTTCTACCAGAGCATTACTAAGAGGGATTTGGATGGAAAAGACTCAACTAGCCAATCCGCTAGTCATTTATATCCCATCTCTCAGATAACTTGATAGAACACCATACCAGTGTTTTCTATTTTTATTGTGAATTATAGAGGAAAACGTAAATAGGTAAGAAGGCTCCAAAGTTAGGAGGCATCTGGTACTGTAGAAGAATCTTTCTACATCTTTCTGGATTTAAAGTTAAATTCAGTGTGCATTTACTGCTTTTCTTTATCTACTGCTTAGCTCAAGGCTTGGCACATTTATTAAGCGAGGACTTATTAAGTGATTATTGACTGACTGACCTTGGGCAAGTATTATAATGACTTGAGGCCTCAGTTTCCTCACTGGTATAATGAGAGGGGGGTTGAATGACTTTCCCGCTCCCATCTTGTCATCCTTTTTGCCTGTGGTTCTTTGAGGCATTCTGGGAACTGGCAGTTCAATTGACTGTTTGCAGGGCAGTTTGTCCCCCTGAGGTTTTCTATCAACATGATCTGTTAATTAACTTGTAGGACAGTTTGGAATGATGTACAAAGCAAATATCATGAACACCTGCATTTTTGAACATTTGAAAGATCTCATCTCTTGCAGGTTTTAAATTATGAAGAGAAGTGGCAGTATATAAGTACATATTTAAAAAAAACTGCTTTCAGGGGAAGAACAAATGCTCAGGAACAAAATGACCCATTCTTTAATCCAGCTCTTAGTGTATATGTGGATTTTAGCCTGGTGCATAACATGTTTCTGAATTGGATATGAGTAGGAATGGCCCAGTTGCTAAAATCAATACTTGTAATTCCCTTTTCCTCACAGCCTTGCAGACTTCCTTGAAATCAGTCCTCTTGCTCTCTCACACACTCTTGCACTTGCAGGGTTTTTGCTTGGAATGATTACACTTTAAGTGTCCTAATTGTCACTGTACCTTAGTAGCTAACCTTCTTGAAGCCCTGGGATGGAGAACCTGTAGTCTCTAGGCCACATGGCCAGGAGGCCTCAGGTTCCCCACCCCTTTCCTAGCCTGTGTTGGAGACCAAAAAAAATATCATGGGTTATATTATATATCGGTAAGGGTTTATTTCCATATCTCTTAAATGAGAAGTGTCCAACGTAAAGCCAATTATACTCTTGAGTGTGGTTGGAGCCAGATAAAAATGCAGTTGGAAATATTTAATGAAATAAAACACAAATAGTGTTAATTTGGGCTTTTCTTTGTCAATATGGGGCCCACAAGAATGTGTTTCTATTTGACACTACTGCTGTAAACTATTGATTTCTTAAGTGTGGGTTTTGAACAACATTAAAAAGAAAAATCTCCAGGCTGTTTATGTGTGTGTTTTGGTGATATAGGGAAAAGTTTTTTTGATTACAATTAAGGACAGTTAGCATTTATATAAGACTTTAAAGTTTGGAAAAGTGCTTTACAAACCTTATCTCATTTTATCCTAACTGCAATCCTGTGAGGTGAGTATTCTTGTAACATCTGTTTTACAAGTGAGGAGAGGTTAAGTGACCTACCCAGGGTCATACTGTTTTTAACGATTTGGGGCAGGATTTGAAATGTATACTAGGCATCTATCTCTCCCTAAAAGACTTTATAAACATGCTTGGGGAAAGTAATATGCCAATGGAAATGGTACAGATATTAGATGATCAAAGCCATAACATTTTCAAAAGCATATTATAATCCCATTCTTGGTTCCATGGACTCTGGAAAAATTTGTCCAGGCTGTATTAATTTTAGCTGTGTGAATTCAGAAGTTACATGGCTCCAAGTCTGAGTAAGTCAAAATGTGCTTTTTTTTTTTTTTTTTTTTTTTAAATTTACTGTTCCCTTAAAATGACTCTAATTTGGTGTTATTAAAAAAAACTAGCACCGGACATTATCAAATAATAACAAAGTACTAGCTTTGAGGTTTGGAGTCTTCTTTGTGTTTATTTTGTAGACTGAGAAAACTGGCATTTCTAAAGCCTAATAAAAACTCTTTTTGCTCCCTGGGCTGTTAGGCATCAGCAGTAAGGCATGACTGACCCCCTGATTCATAAAGTCAGTATGTGATAACCACGGTTTTGTTTTTTTTTTTCATCCTTCTGTGTTTATTTACCTTCGATGCATCTCTTATGTTCCCGACGTGGTAATGGGCTCTTGAAATTTTACTGATCCAGAAATGTGTGTGTAAACAAAGCCGCCTTTCTTCTTTAAAAAGGAGATTTACAACTGTCAAATTTTAGTCCTTTTAATTTTAAAATCTAGATGAAACATAATCCCAGGCGTATTCTTTCTCCGTTGCAGTGTAATCTTTTCATAGGATACATGATTTAGTTGGAAACAAATTAGCAGCTATGCATGCCTAAAGAAAGCAATTTAATAAACAGGTTTTTAGTGAGACCTAATCAGAATTGTAAAGTGATACCAGGGAATCAGTTGCATTATAAAGAATTACTAGGGTAGTGGTAGCTTTCAGTGACTGCCTGTTCTGCACTACTGTTTGTGAAAGCATTTTGAAAATATGATCAGCTTCACTTTTCAAAAGATTTATTCATCCTTCCCCATCCCCAAAAAAGATCTGGTGTAGCTGAGTTGCATGGGGTAATGTGTTCTTCAGGTCAATTGTGGCTGGTTAAGTACTACGGAAAAGACAATTATATGTATAAATCAGCTTCATACTTGGCATATATTCCCTTCCTCCCTCTACTATTTAGAAACCCATGTTCCTTCAAAGTCCTGCTCAAATATAAACTTCCTACGTGAGATATGAGACCTGTCTTGATATTTTTCCTTCTCCCATTTTTTTCATTTATTGTATATCATAAATATTTAGATTACTTGTATTTATTTTGTTGTTCAGTCATGTCTGACTTTTTTTGTGATCGTATTTGGGGTTTTCTTGGAAGAATTACTGGGATAGTTTGCCATTTCCTTTTCTAACTCACTTTACAGATGAGGAAACTGAGGCAAAGAGTGTTAAGTGACTTGTCCAGTGTCACACAGCTAGTAGGTGTCTAAGGCCAGATTTGAATTTAGGAAGATGAGTCTTCATGATTCCATGCCTGGTGCTCTGTCCGCTGGGCAACTATGACATGTGTTTGTACCTTTTGTCTACCAATAGGATTTAAGCTCCCCTAGGTAAGTTTTTCAGTGCTTAGACCGAATTGGCACTTTATGCTTTTTGATTTATTCATTATATTTGAAAAGCCCTTTACATACATTATCTCAGTTGACCTTCCCCAAACCTGTATGAGGAAATTGTTGCTGTTACCCTCATTTATAAAATGAGGTTCAGGTTCAGATATCTTTAATAACTTGCCCAGGATTATCTAGTTAGTGTCTGATCCTGGATTCAAACTCAGATTTCAGCTTCAAGTCTAGTACTCTACCAACCAACCCCCACGAACTGGGTAGAGAAGCTGTGCCATCATATGTAATCTTTAATCTGAGGACTTAAGGTGGTGTGTGTATGCCTCATCATAGTACAGTTTCCTAGAATTTGAGCTTTAACAGTCAAGAAATATCCTTGGCAATTGTTATTCTTACCCTGTTTCATGGCCTTTTTTCTTTTCTTCTTAGAACCATAGAATGACAGGGTAATCTTTAGAGACAGCCACAGAAAATGAGGTGAAGTGAATTGCTCCAGATCTCATAGTGAGAAGGAGTAGAACCAACACTGACCTTGGCCCTCTTGACGTTAGACCCAGCATTCTTGCTGTCTTTGCCAGCCTGCTTTCATTAGTTCTATAATCCACCAGGGTTGTGCATGAACATGACCATGTGGGGACCTCAGCAAAAATTTTTTCAGGTATCTCTTAGCGGCAATATAATTCCTCCCTGTACTCAGTCTTTTACTAATTCTGTTTTAGGAAGCAGTCAAGTAAGTAAATTGGTATTAATAAATTGTTTTGTTTTGTATCTGATCTCTTGCATTTATTTAAAAAAATATTACATTTAATTCTTTCCCACTTAAAGAGCTGTTTAGGGGCAGGTAGGTGGAGAAGTGAATAGAGAACCAATACTGGAGTCAGGAGAACTTGAGTTCAAATGCAGCCTAAGACACTTACTAGCAGTGTGACCCTGGGCAAGTGGCTTGCCTGGATTGCCCCCAAGAAAAAAAGTGCTATTTTGTATTGGGGGAAGAAAAGGTGCTAAATAGATATCCTCTCAGAACCTAATTGTAGCTGTGTTACCCAGGGCAAATCACTTAATCCTGATTGTGCCCCCCACTCCACCCCCAAAGGGCGTTATTTTGTATTAAAAAAAAAGGTGCTAAATTGATAACCACTTGTAACTGAATTGTAGCCACAGACCAGTTGCTAGCAACGTGGGTAGCTGAGATAGAGTCATAATAACAGGAAAGTATGCTGTTTGTATGTAGTGCCTTTCTCTGAGGAACTCAAAGCACTTTATGGAAATCTCATCCATTCTTCTAGAATTCCCTATGAGGTAAGCAGAAGTCAGGGCTCATTAACCTCAAAGTGAGGCCGTGAGAGGCTAAGGATAAGCTCCCCTTAGGAAGGTTCTACCTTTGAGCCTGTCTCCTCGGAAGGAATCCGTCTTTGTGCCCACTTAATCCTTACTTTTTTATCTTTGACTGCCAGCGAGGGATTCTGCACATTTGCGCAGAAAAAGAACTGAAATAAGACCACTGGCTGCCTTGGCAAAGCTGCTACCTACAAACACCTCTTGGTCATGGTAGATAATAGGGCAAGTTTGTAAGGTGAACTTTCTTTCCCAGGAACTCTGGGCACAGCCATCAGAGTTCTCTTTCTTGAAAGGTTGGTGATGGAAGCTGATCTCCTGAGGACGCCTCCTCCGTTCCTAGTGACCCATTTAAAGGAGGCTCTCTTTGGAACTGGATTGCTTTGAACGGGGCCACCTTCCATTCTAGTGCTAATTGTTCTACTTCTGCTCTTTCAAAAAAGCTAGTTTTTGTTTGGCAGATCCCGCTTTTGTAAAATTCAAAATTCTGAATATGTAGGGTGTGGGTCGCGGAGCTAGAGCTTGTGGGAGGGGGGTTTCCTTGTTACTTAAGAAACCTAGGGAAGAAAAACCTCTGTTTCTAAGGTCTTCAGCACTTTCTTTTAGAAAGCAACTTTAGGGTAAAATTTTAAAAAATGGTATTCTTTCACCTGTTTGATGTTAAAGTAACTTCTTTAAAATCTGGATGCTTTTGTAGGGATTGATCTTTTTTTTTTAAGGCATGGTCATTTAAAAGTAATCCTTTCTTATTATCTTATTTTTATACCTCTATCCCTTTTTTATACCCTTATGCTTTTTTATTTGGGAGACAAAACAAAATAATATTATTAAAATACTAATTCAGTAAATATTTGTTATGCTGCCTCTGTGTCCTGGGGTGACTTTGGTACTTTAATAGCTAGCATTTCTATAGCACTAAGGTTTGCAAAGTGTAAACAAATGCTATTTTATCCTTATAACAACCTTGAGGAGGTAGGTGACTTGCCCAGAGTCATACGGCTGGGAAATGTCTTGAAGTGGTATTTGAACTCACATCTTCCAGAGTTGATGTCCAGCACTATTATCCATTGCTCCACACAGCTGCTTATTTCAGTGGGTCGTTGGGGTCATTTCGCCAGTGGTATCAATTACAACCCATCTCTGCCTTTTATAATGTGCAGCTCTGCTCAAGCCTTTTCTAGATCTTTTCCAAAGGGACCGACTGTCAGCAGGCTGGGAGCTTTCCTCTGCACCGCCTACCTTTGCATAGATGTCAAGTGGAGCATGTGATTTGTCCCATATTGGCAACATGTTTCAGCCTTACTCATTCCCCTCATGTGTCTTTCCATTGCCCTTTTGGTGATCTGCAACTTTAATCCTTTGAGACTGGTGTTTATTTTGTTACTTGTAGCCATGTAGCATCCCCAGAAGATGAAAGTGTGGACCTTTGTTTTAAAGAGAAGCTTGCAGGTCATTGAAAGCAATGAATGACTTCTGAAAGGCCATCTCACCCTTTCTGTTCCTCCTACTCAATTCTGGATCCCACTTATTGACCTTCTACTGTGACTTTAAAAGAGTTAGAAATATAAATGGACAAGCTGTATGTGTTATCCATAAGCATTCATCATCCACTTGGGTTTTCCTTTGAGGAGAATTACTGAGATTCAGAAACGACGTAATCGTTTGGCTCAGGAAGTTAACATTATAATGAGAGTTGTGACAGGAACACAAAAATATACAAGGGTAAGATGATGGAAGCATCCTAACTTAATGTATGTCTCTGAGCTAATCATTAAATCTGTTTGCCTCATTTTATCTCTAAAAATGGGCATCATAGACTGTCACAGAATCTAGAATCCTGGAATCGTTGTGTTGGAAGGAGTTTGGAGGCCACGGAGTTCCAACTGCACTTGTATAAGAGTTCCCCTACAACATGTCCAGTAATACTAGCTAACATTTTTTTAATGCTTCCTCTGTGCCAGGCACAGACACTTTACAATTATTATCTCCCAACAACCCTACAAGGGAGGTGGTTATTATTATCCCTGTTTTACGCTTGAAAAACTGAGGCAAACAACTGAAGTGACTTGCCCATGGCTGCACAGCTAGGAACTGAATGAAGACCGATTTGAACTAGAGTCTTCCTGACTCTAGGCCTAGCATTTTATCAGAATAATTACTCCAGTAAGCTGTCATTCACCTATTGCTCTAAGAGTTACACTGAGTGCCCAGATCTAATAAGGCAGCCTATTACTACTTTTGGGTATCTTTGTTATGAGTTAAGGGAGAAACAATGTGAGACTTGAAGTCAGGAGGACCAGAGTGCAAATTTTACCTCAGACACTTAAGCTGTATGACTCTAGGGGCAAGGCATATTAAGCCTCTGTTTCCTCATCTGTAAAATGGGGATACTAACTAGCACTTACTCCACAAGGTCACAACTGTGGATCAAACAAGGTGTTCTTTGAACCTTCAAGTAACTTAAATGCTACTGATGATGGTGATGGTGGAAGTTTTATCTTGGATCAAACTTAAAATTGGTTTCAAATTCCACCCATTTTTCCTAGTTCTGCCCTTTGAATGACAAATAATGCCTTTTCCACGTGGCAGCACGCATTTCTAGGAATTCAGGATCTGTCAAGCCCCTTCTTAAATCTCTTTTCCTAACTAAATGTCCGTACTTTTCCAGCTGATGCTGATGTGGTATGATCTCTCCATATCACTAAGAACACTTTACAACTTATCGGTGTCCTTTAATGGTAGCACCCAGAGCTGAACACATCTGCTGATGTGCTCACAGCATGTATGGTGGAACTATTTATTATCTTATTAGTTTTGGAAACTGTTTTTCCTCTTTTTCTCTGCCATCTTTAAAAAAATTATTGATGCATTTTGTTTGACACAGGAGACATTTCCAAGACCTTCTTTCCTCCCTGGGTATTTACCAGAAAATAGTTTTTTGCTAACAGAAAGTAGTATGTCTTTTAAATTTGACAGTATGGTATTACCTATTTGATCATAGTTTGGCACTTCTTTTTAAACTAATTCTTATTGTCGTCCTTGTGTATTGTTTTGATTTTCCTTTTTTTTCCAATTCATATGACTCCTACTCTGCTGTGTTTCTCTGAATTTTTTATATTTGTCATTCAGCTAGGTGCCACAGTGGATAGAGTGCCAGACCAGGATTAAAGAAGACTTCTGTTCTTGAGTTCATATGTGGCCTCAGATACTTACTTAGATCTGTGACCCTGGGCAAGTCACTTCAACAGTTTCTGTATCTGTAAAATGAGCTAGAGAAGGAAATGACCAACCACTCCAGTACCTGCCAAGAAAACCCCAAAAGACATTACAAAGGGTTGGATACAGCTGAAAAGCAACCAAACAACATTTCTTTCCCTTCATATACCAGTCTTTCCATTCCTCGGTAGTTGGGCACATACTTTATTTTTAGCTTAATATTATTGCAAATAGTGTTGCTCTGAATATTTTTGTACCTGTTCATCTTTTCTTGCTTTTAGTAAATTCCTTGGTACAGAGTCCCAATGCTGAAATCTTTGGATCAGAGGACACGAGCAGTTTATTCATTTTTATTGCAGCATTCCGAATTGACAAAATACCTTATAAGCAAAATTCAACCTCAGTTTAGTGCAGTAGCTTAAGTGTACCCTTCTTCTACCTTTGGACAATGAGACCAATAATATGCAAATCAAAAAGTATACATGTGTCTTTATCAGGACATGCCCGAAGTCGGTATAACTTGGTGGCTTTTAAAATAATGAACGCGGAGATTTCAGATCATGCCTTTTAATTTTTAATAGAAAAAAATTTAAGGGAAGAGGATGAGAAATTGAAATGGCTGGAAGTAGACAAATTCTTCTGTCACTCTAATCTATTGCTGTGTATTATCTGATCTGTATTTTGTAACATATATTAAAATTTAGGTCTGGTGGTGGATGTATCCATACTTTATCAGTTTCATTCTGGTTATTACATTGGGACAGTAAGAATCCTTCATGCCCCTAGATTGGTAATTAATTCAGCAGAAAAGGGTTGGAACCAGGGTGACTGGCAGTGGAGTGTTTTTTTACTTTCCTTCAGGCCAAAGGAGTACTTTTTTGTAAATTCTTTGGTTCTCCCCATTCCATCCCTGTAGCCTTCCTCCTCCCCTTCTTGCCTTCTCTGCCCCCATTTTTAAAATAGCAGTGCTTTTCATACTGTCAGAATTTCTTGTTGTGACACCCCTACTCAAAAGTTATGACAGCAGTGCCATGACAGCCACTGCCTCCCGAGAATCAATCAGGCAATTAATTTTGTAAATGAAATGCTGATTATACAAAGCTTCACATGAGAGGCCCAGTGATTAAAATCAATTTAACAAATTGTTTCAGGTGGGACTTGATTAATAACTTGCTGTACATGCTAAGGATGTATGACCAGCATACTTCTTTTGTGGTTGTTACCATCGTAACTATATAGAGCTATTATTTGATAGAAAAAATTCTACAGGTAAGCTATGTGTGTGTGTGTATATATATATATATATATATATATATATGTATATATATGTACATATATACATTTATATATATGTTTTAGGCTTCTGACCTAGTTACCATGAGAATAAAGCCATTTTCATATTAGTCATATTATTCACTCTGGTTATTTTACTAACTAAACCTACTTAATATTGAACACCGGACACTTTAGCTATTACCATAATATAACTTAAAAGGACATTAGAGGTAATGGAATCAACCTGCAATATTCATCAAAAGTATCGGTGTTTGGAGGGATAACTTTAATAGAGCAGGAAATAGATTTCTTGAACATTTTTCTAAGGGCTCCACATTTTGTGTTCTATTACTTTGGAATAACTGATTCAGAAAAGGAATACAGTACGTGGAGGAGGGCAACCCAGGGTGTTGAAGGGATGTTACTTCACTTGGTTTTCCTCTCTTTGGATTCCTACCTTCACATTCCTACCAATTCTTGGTAATTTATTTTTGCACTCAATAGTCTTGTCCCTTGGATTTTCCTTCTTTTGGTTCTTAATCTTTTAGGCATTCTGTTACTTAGTGTCCCAGAAGAGAATCGTAAAAATATCTCTCAAAAATGTTTGTGTTTTTTGAATGCTTATCAGGTCCAGTAAAAGGATAAGTGGATGAAAGGGTGAAAGGATGAATGGGGGGGGAGCAGGTTGAACAGAACGTTAGAACAGGAAGTGACCATACAGAATTGGACTGAACCAGAATTTATTGAGTGCCTACTATGTACTGTGCTAATAAGCCCAAGACAACACAGCATAAATTGGAGAAAATCTCAGAGGGAAGGCACTGAGATCAAGGAGGAACTAATGGGAAAGGCTTCTTGCAGAAGGTAAGACTTTAGCTAAGACTTAATGGAAGCCAGGAGGCAGAGATGAGGAGGGAGCATGGTCCCAGGCATGGAGGACCACAGGTGAAAATGTGGAGTTGGTGATGGAGTGAGGAACTAAAAGAAGGCATTTTCCATGTTACTGGATCATAAGGGTATGTAGAAGGAAGTAAGGCATAAAGAAGACTGGAAAGGTAGGAAAGGGTCAGATAATGAAAGACTTTAAAAACTTTATCTTGGATCCTGGAGCCATTTGGAGTTAGTTGAATTGAAGGAGGAGAAGTCACATAGTCAGATCCGTTCTTTACAAAGATGAATTTGCTAAGTGGAATGGGGACAGACTTGAGGCAAGGAGACTAGTCAGCAAGAATTAAGCTTGGAAAGCGGCTGGAATCCCACCTCTGCTTCTTACTTAAGAACCTGGTTTCAGATCTGGTCTCTAGTCCTTACGGTCTGTGCTACTGACTTACCTCAACTTCAGTTTCCTTTCGGATAAATGTTGGGCTAGATGATCTCTGTGGACTCAATCTAACTTCCTCATGTTAGGAATTACTTGTAAAGTTTGTTAGATCCTACTTGATTTGAGTATTGATGCAAATTGCAACCCATCCACACTTTGGCCTCCTGGCTCTTGAGAAGGGTTCATCCTTTCATTGGCGTTGGGTGGACACTAATGGAGCCTCCAGTTGTCCATCACTTATGTATACTTCATTCATACTGCTGGAAGTCATTGAGGCCACTTCAGTCTAATTCATGTCATAGAGAGATGATAATGATAGCAGACATTTAGATAGGGGCTTAAGATCTGCAAATCTTTGATCTCATTTGAGCCTCGTAATAGTCCTGGGGGGTTCTGCCCTTTTTATAGATGGGGAACCTGAACCTTGGTCACATGACACAAATATTGGAAGCAGTATGTTCAGACTTCATGTCCACTACCTGATCTCTATACCACAGTGCCTTTTTAGAGGAAGAGGCCATGTCAGAGCAACAAATAGATTTTCCATGGGCATGTTATTAGAGGCAAAGCCCTACTAGAATCTGGTGCTCCCCATATGAGTAGTTTCATTCATTCATTCAACTTTTCATTTATTTATGACTTTCATGCTTAAAATCCTGATTTTCTTTCAGTGTCTGCTTTAGGTCCTGCTTCCAACTAGAAGACTTTGTTGATTTTTCCAGTTGTTATTACCCTCTCTACTCTATCCTTAGCACCTTGTATTTCCCAAAAGAATGTAAGTCTTCTGAGGTGAGCCACTCCCCCCACCCCAGTTTTGTCTTTGTATCTCCCAGTACCCAAAAAAAGTACCTTATGCATGGTAGATACTTTTAAAAATACTTTGTAAGTTTAATTGCAAGGATGCAACATATAATTTATTTGAATACTTCAGTCAATGTCTGACCTCAGTGATGTGAGTACTCCTTGAATCTTTGCTTAAGTGACTTGTTGGTCACTTAACTAATAAATGTCGGAAGAAGGGCTTGAAAATATTGGAGTTGTACAAATTTGGACCGATCATTCTTTTCCTGTTGTTCTCCTTTTATTCCTAAATATGCTTGACGTGATCTTAATAAATTGGATCTTCCACTAAGCATTGCATAGTCATTTTTCCATCTACCACTAATTTGCTACTTATGAGTGGAAATAATTGTTATCTTCTATCTTCTTTTCCATATGATTTTTACAAATCCTTTTACAAAATTTTTATTCTCCACTGATGTTGCCCTTGGCTGCTGTATTTCTCTACTCTGCAAGGAGATAAAGTATTTGCTACCAGAAGCAGTTTGTAGGTTCTTTTAACCTCCTTGCAATGATTGCTGTACATTGATTAAACTTTTACAAAATATGGTAAATTGTGTCTTCTGGCTCTTTTTCTGTATGTCCAGTTTTCTTTTCATTTTTATTCTTTAAGTTCATAGCATCATTGATGTAGAACTGGAAGGGACCTTAGAGACCTTCTAGTCAAATTCCTTCATCTTATAGATGAAAAAATCAGGTGCGGAGTGACAAAGGGGCTCCCCCCCCCCCATTATGGTATCAGTCTTTATTCCAAAAATCGATGGTCTGATTGCACAGGAAAAGCTGATTGGGTAATGATTTCGGCATTGGCAACCAGTTTGCTTTTTGTTTATTAAGATGCAGCCAGTGTGATTATTTTTTTGGTTACATTATTGATGCTAGCCATGTCTAGGGCCTCTTCCTTCTCTTCTTGTAGAAAATATTCAGAATTTACAGGTTTCTGTGCACTCTACAAGGCTTTGACTTCTTTCCCTTCTTGATCATAACTGTTTTCCAACCTTTTTTTTTTGCCTTCTTTTCTATATACTTTTAGTCAGTCAGTAAACATTTATTGTGTCTTCTCTGTGCTAAGCCTTAGGGATACCCTATTCCCACAACCCCTGGAAAAAGAAAGACAAAAGATAGTCTTTGTTCTCAAGTAGCTCATAGTTTAATGGGAAAGTCAACTTGTAAACAGCTATGTAATAAAAACAAGCTTACGTACAGGATAAATTGAAAATGGTCAGTAGAAGGAAGATGGGATTTTAGCTAAGATGAACAAAGCCAGGAGATATAGATGAATAGGGAGAACATTCCATGGATGTCAGACAGCCATTGAAAATGCCCGGAGTGTCTTGTTTGAGGAACAATAAAGAAGCTGGCTGGTACTTTTATACAGTAGTCACTGAATATTAAAGCATATACTTTGGGTTGGAAAGTCTTAATACATTCTTAAGTGTTGTTCAGTTGTTTTTCAGTCTTGTCCGACTCTTTGTAACTCCATTTGGGGTTTTCTTGGCAAAGATCTTGCAGTGCTGTGTCATTCGCTTCTCCAACTCACTTTACAGATGAGGAAGTTGAGGCAAGCAGGGTGAAGTGACTTGCCCAGGGTCACACATCTAAGTAAGTGTCTGGGACCAATCAGATTAAACTCAGGAAGAGGGGCCTTCCTGACCCTTGGCCTGGCACCGTATTCACTGGCCCCTCAGCCATCCCTAAATTCTTAATAGCATATTTTAATTTTCTCCTCTTCCACAACAAATATTGGTGCATAATCTATGATTATATTTAGTGTGTTTTTATATGTAACACAAATTTGCTCACTCATCTTGAGCACTGCAAATTGAGGTTGATCAAGTATCCCATGAAATGATGTTTTCATTGCTTTTGGAAAGATGATAAAACCAACTCAGCCAACTTCTTTATTTGACTTCTTTCTCTGAAGAGAACCTATGAGCCATCTTTCCATTCGGCCACAATTTCCTTGTAACTACTGGTTTCACTTAGAACAAGAATGTCATTGTTGAGAGACAGCATGGTGAGTGAAAAGAGAGCTGGCTTTGTAGTTGGACCTGGTTTCAGATCCCACCTTTGCTGCTAATATTGCCTGTGTGACCTTAGGCAATTCACTTAAATAGTCTCTGAGCCTCCTTTCTTCACTTATGAAAACAAAGGATTGAGACTACATGATCTTTGAGGTTTCTTTCAGTTCCTGAATCTGATCTTCTGATTTGATTCTGTCATCTGTTGATCTTTTAGTGATGGGGCAAGGATGTCACATTTAGCGTATCAGTGGTTAAGTTACAGATAGTCTAAAAATGGATTCTTAGCTTCCTCCATCCCCATCAGTGTAGAAATGGGATCATACAAGTATCAGACACATTTTGTGTTTTTCTTTGTTTCATGAGTTGCTGTGGGTAAGGAATTCGTTAATTAGTGGACATTGGCTTTGTGGTAAGTGTCTGGTCTTGAGACATCATACTGAGTCTGCCTTAAAACTTTCCAATGTGGAATAACCTGCAAGAGCTTACTCTGTGTCCCATTGATATAATGGAGTCAGACTTAAGCACAGTGCTTTGTAAACCTAAGTATGTGGATAGGGTAGACATAGATCAAGGTTCTTTGTGTTTTTTTGGGTGTCATGGTGTCATCTTCTGCATTCTGGTGAAGCACAAGGACTCTTCAGAATGATGTTTTTAAAAGTACATGGGATTACAAAGGGAACCGATTATCTTGAAATGCAGTTACCAAAATAAATATTTTTTAAAAAGTTCCTGTACACCAGGTCAAGCGCTCCTGACAAAAATAAATACAAGATAGTTTGAGGAGGGAAAGAGTACTAATACCAGGTCTGGGTTGGACTCCATGACTTCTGGGGTCCCTTCCAACTCATTGCTTTAATTCTGTGAACACCTGGTGGGATTATGTGAGTTGAGGCTTGCAGCATGACAGATGTTCTGAATAGAAGAGATAAGGAAGGGAAGAGAGGAGTGTGCTTGGGACAGGGGTGGTGTGACTAGTTCTCTGAGTATCTAGTCAGGAGATGAAATGGTTTGGGTCAGCAATAGCCACTAGTTAACTTGACTGGAATCATGAAGGGGGAAGTAATGTAAAATGAGGCCAGAAATGAAGATTGAAACCAGTTTGTGGAGGGTCTAGAAAGCCACTTGTAATTTTATTTACTTGTTTTTTAATCCTAGAAACAATAAGGAGTTAGTGCTGAAGGTTTTTGAGAAAAGGAATGGTATTGGCAGACTTGTGCTTTAGAAAGTTTATTCTGACAGCTTTGTGGATGATGGACTGGAGAAGGGAGGGGTTTTTAAAAATCAGAGATTTTTACAGTAATCAGGTAGGAAGGAATGAGGGTCTAAAGTTTAAACTAGGGTGCAGAACACAGTAGTGTCCTCACAGAAATAGGGAAACTGGAAGTGATTGGGGTTTAGGGGAGAAGATAAGTTTTGTTTGGTATCTTGTGTTTGAGGTGTTGATAGGTTATTCAGGTGTCTCTGCAGCACTGGAGTTCAGGTGAGAGAGAGGACATGGATATAGATTTAGGAGGATTATCTCTAGACAGAGGTTTACTGATGATGGGAGTGGATAATGTTAACTACAGAAGGCTATGCAGCAGATAAAAGAGTGTCCTTGTGATTTTGTTGGAAGGAACGTGCTTTGCAAACTTGAAAGTGATGGGTGTGTGTGTGTGTGTGTGTGTGTGTGTGTGTGTGTGTGTGTGTGTGTGTGTCTCCCTCCTGTAATGTTATGCTATTCAGTCACGTCACAGGCTTCTTGTTAATAGTGAAATTGTTTGTTAAGCTGTAGTGTTTGATTTTCTTTCTTTTCTTTCTTATGTTATTGATGCTAGCCATGTCTAGTCCTTCCTGGCTGTCTTCCTGTGGTATTCAGAAGGTGCAGAGGGGAGGTTTTGGGGTATCTACACATCTTTGGCTTCTCCCCTTTCTTGATCCTGAAGTCTTGATCAGGAACCCTTGATTCCTGACAGTTTATCAAATGAGGTTGTTGGTAGTAAATAGCAAGTTTGCCTGGAGGATTTCAGCAACTCCAGAATTTTTGACCCTACTCTTATACTTAGCCAACAAATGTTTCTTTTTTTGTAGTTTATCTATTCAAAGCATTTAGAAGAAAAGAATGAAACAAAAAACTTAGAGAAAAGCAACCTTGTGACATATCTCATCTTTCAGTTCTTTCTTATTTCAGCTTTTACCTTTGAGAAACATAGAGGTTAAGACCTATTATAAACCAAAATTATTCTACAAAGATCTCTGTATAGCAGATTATAAGAACCCCAGTTACTGACTCACTTGTTTTAATAGAATTTTGTGCAATTCAAGGATTTGAATTCTCTCTTGAAATGGCAAGGGAAGTCTTGAGGTGGTTATGGGGATTTTTGTCCTTCTGACAACTGGAAAGTGTGTAGTATAGTGTTTAAATGTTTGCCATAAGGCCCCTGAACTGAAGTAGTGGTGCTACTTTTGTTCCATTAAATCTGCAGTCAGTAAGCATGTATTAAGTTCCGGCTGTGTTCCAGGTGTGATACTAAAAGATGGGGATACAAAAAAAAAAAAGGCAAAAAAGACAGTCACTGACTCAAGGAACTCATAATCTAATGGGTGAGACAACATGAAAATAACTGTATAAATAAGCTTTATGTGGGGTAAATTGGAGATAATCAGAGGAAGGAATAGACTAGAATTAAAGGGATTCAGGAAAGGCTTCTTGGACCCTGCATTTTCATTCAGGTTCCCAAAACACATCAGTATTTTGTATTTTTCTTTATGTGTCCCATCTCCCCTACTACATTATATGTCCACAAGGCATGGACTATATCTTCTATGAACTTTTCTTTCCTCTCCTTCCCAGAGTGCTCTGTATTCAGTAGGTTCTTAATAAATGTTGTATTGAATACATTTCATTACATCTGTGGTATAATTCCTGTCTTCCTAGATACCCAGGTTGACATAGAAATCATGTTCAACTCATTTCCTCCCTTCCCCTCTCTGATCTATCTATTGCTAAGAACTGCTGAAGCATCTCTCACAGAAGATCACAAACTCATTGGACTGTAAGCTACTCTCAAGTATGTATACACACACGTACATATATACATGTATACACATATACATATACGCACACATATATGAATAAAACTATCTTGTCCCTCTTTCTGAATCCTTGGCATGGTTCCTGGAATGTAGTGGGTGTTGAATGAATATTTGCTGATTAATTTATCGACTGATACGAGCCTTTTTCCTCTCTTCCGTCACTGCCACCAGCTTGATGTGGGCACTGCTCATATCATGCCTGTCTGTGGGACTCCGTATCTCGAGTCTCTCCCCACTTGTCCATGTGCCTCTCAGCTGTCAGACCTATGGTACTCTTCCCCTATCTTCCCCAATTCACTAACTTCAGTGGTTCCCTTTCACCTTCCGGGCCAAATAGAAAATTTTCTCTTGGTTGCTTAAAACTCTTGATAACCTGACCTACCGCTCCAGTCTTTGTTCCCCAGAGCTAGAGTATGGCATGGAAGCCAACTTCCTTGCCATTCCTCTGAGACACTCCATCTTCTGACGGAGCATTTGCATGGCTTTTCCTCCTGGCTGCTATAATGCTCTTTCTTTCCATGGGCACTCAAGCCCCACCTTTCACAGAAGCTGTCTTACTCCCTATAATACTAGTTGCCTCTCTTTGTTGATTATTTCTGATTTTACTCTCCCATATGTCTTATTTACCTGTAGTTGTTTCCATGGCTGTGTGGTTTTCTTTCTCCTTTCTTTCTCTCCTCAGCTGCTTCCTTGCACAGGCAGGGCCTGGCACATTGTAGGCCCCAATATAATTGCCTGTTCAGTGAGTGACTAATCCTTATGTTAGTGTCCTCTATAGAGAGCTTGAAGTGCCTTCATTCATGGCCTAAAATATATGTAGCATGTAATTTGTCTTTTCACAAAATATGCCCAATTTGAAAATAGAATTTATTTTAATAGAAAATAATTGAAATTAATTGAATTTACTTTTAGATTAAATTTGTTTTTCTATATGCAAACAGTCACAAACCAGTGAACTTTAAGGACTCAAACCTCATAGTTTTTTCCTATCTATGAGAAGTATGCAAAAGCTTAAGCTATAAAAGGATCAATTTTACAGTAAAACAAAGAAAGTTAGGCGTTTTCGCTTTAGTCTTCTCTAAGACTAAGCCAGTAGAGACAGAAATGTTGATTTCCATAATAGAGCTGAGAAAAAAGGAAAAAAATATCTTCAGACTTTGGGAACCAGCTTCTGCCTTGTGCACTTTTTGCCTAGAATTTTAGCGTTTTGGAGCTAGAAAGGAACTTGAATGATATTTAGTCTGTCTTTCTGACCAAAGCTGAGCATCTCAGTAGAACATGTAGTACCAGATGAGGTTTATGATTTGAGTGCTAGACCTGTGAGGACTCCTCATCCATCTTCTGTATCACGTTCCCTGAGTTTTCTGAACCCTTGGTGCTATGTTGCTGACTCTCTAAAATCCCTGGATCCTCTTCTGCTTCATGTGTCCATAAGCAGTTTTTCATCTTGAATTGGTATGTTTTATTGTATTTATCCTGTTGCCCCTTCCTCTTCCTCCACCTTCAGTTCACTGAGGTTACTTTTAAATCATTTTCTTATTTTCAGCTTGCTTACAGCCTTTTGTCCCATCCATCATTTCACTAGCCCAGTTACATGAACATTCTCTTCTTTAGTCGCATAAATATTAGTACATGGGACTCAGGACAGTGTTCTGTGTATACTTACGTGGATAATTGTTTCCCAGGTTAGAAGGTGTAAGTTCTGTGAGGGGAGGCATTATTTTTTTCTTCGTATTTGAATCCCCAGTGCCTAGCATAGTACCTGTGATTTATAAATATAAATCAATAATAATACAAAAATAAGACAATAACATAAAATTAGCTGCGTCATCTGAGGCAAATCATTTAACCCCTTTAAGGCTCACCTTTCTCATTTAAAATGGAGATAGTGTTACCTGTACACTTTTAGGGATGTACATTGGATAATGTGAATTACACGTAAAGGGCCTCATGGAACTTAAAGCAGATTATAAATTGCTGTTATAATTTCTCCAGTATCTATCTATGCATTATCACTTGCTTTCTCTCCCTGGTTGATATTTAACTAGGCTCATTTTTCTAATTGCCAGTGTTTTCTGCTTTTTATGATACTTAATTCTTCCAACTGTCACTTCTGCAAACCGGAGTTTCATTGAATTGACACAGGGTTCCCCTTTTCTGGAGCAGTAAACGCTGAACCAGGAATGAGGAGTCTTGCCTTCTGATTGAAACTCTGACATTAGCTAGCTTTCTGGTGTTGGGCAAGTAATAATTTAACCATTCTTCTGGTCTTTACTTTCTACATCCATGAAACGAAAACCCTGGACTAAACAAACTGTAAGTAAGGCCCCTTTAACTTTGGCGATGCTGTGTGTCACTTTATTTATTTATTTGATTTAGTGTGACTGTTTCCCAACATAAACAGATAACTTCCACATGTTGCGAAAGATGAAGCAATCCGAAGCATGTAAGAAGGACATTGGACACGGGCCGAAATACGTCCTGCTCTTTTGTTTGAGAGCTGTACCAATGGCTTGCTCTCTTAGCACAGTCGTTGCTGTGACTCTGTGTCCTGTAGGGTGTTTTAAGTTTAAAAATAGTTCTGATTGTAGTTTTTTGTAAAATCAAATAATTTATTTTAAATCTTTTATTTATTTAACATTGATCATCTGGTACTTTTACTTTATTTCTTTTTGGAACTCCAATAATTCCAATAATGGGTATGTTCCATACCCATTTCCCCATGTCTTGTGTTTTTCTTCTGAGCCTTCATTTCTTTAAAGGTTTTAAATGTTGCATGTTTCCTAGACATCATCTGAAGCAAATTTAGATGCAGCTTGCCCTATCTGTTCTTTTAACACTTTCCATATCTGGGTATTTTCAAATCTCTATTTGACTAATTTGGCAAATTTTCATTGGTTCAACAAAATCTTGATCTTAGATTTGGGAGGATAAATATTGAATAAAATTGTATCAAATGCAGTTGTATTATTATTATAAATCAAATGATCTTTATTTTGTGGGTGTGTTTCCTATAATTACACATTGGTCAATAATAATATCAACAATCAAGAGATTGTTTACTCTAAATACATTCCTTAATTGGGGGAATAAATATTCTTTTGTGATTCTCTTCCATTCTTGATTTTAATTGAATTTATCTATAAAGAACAGAGAGTATTGTTGAGCCTAATGTGTGAACTAAGTATTCGTTGCTGGAGTGTTAAGCATTTTTGTTTTCTCTTTCAGAAATTTGTTCAGAATTGTTGCAGGGAATTAATAACTGCAGCCTTTGCAATTTTACTTGGAATTAAAAATTTTCATTCTGTTATCTCTTTGTGGATTAAAAACAAAACAGCATTCTTTCAATTGACACCCATGAAGGTATTCTTAAATTCAGAACTTTCTAGTGTTAACTTTTGGAAGTGTTCAATTCCAAAGTATTCATTGCATGCCCATGTATAGCATAATGCATGGCACTACCCTAGTCACTGTGGGGAGTACATAGCAGTATACTTGATATTAAAAAACCACCACACTTTATGATTGAAGTTGAAGGAAGGAATATATAAACACTAATAGAAGATCTGATTACCAATACAAGAAATTTCCTAAGGCAATGTTAAGTACCTCATGTGTACTACAGGCTACATTCCCTATGCTCAGAATGAACTCTGTTACCCCCATTTTCCTCACACTTTCTATTGCAATCCCTCCCTTCCTTTAAAACCTAGCTCAGATACCATCTCTTGCATGAAGCCTTCTCTGAGACAGGTCTCCCCAGATAAAAATGATCTTTTCCTTCTAATTCACCTGACCTACTTTTTTTCGGTGTAAATATTCTGTTGGTGATGCTCTATGGTTGCAGATCTTGAAATACCACAGTCTCTGAAGGGTTAAAGTTATGGTTGGCCCACTAGGCAAGCAGACACATGGAAGGCTCAAATAATTATAGCATATTTCCAGGAACTGATCTATGTTTAAGAATATATGAGTATAATTTATTTTATATTTTATTTAATTTATATATATATAATATATATTTAGAAATTTTATATGATGAAAAAATCAACAATGGGTAAGATAGGACATAAGAAAAGAACAGTTCAGGTGTTCCCTTAGCACTTTCTGAAATTTTAACACCCTGACATTTTCCATGGGTACTTCTGAAGGACATAAACATAGTATCCCCAAACTCTTACTGCAGTTTTAAGCTTATTAGAGCTTGACATTTAGTAAGAATAAGTAAGGGTGGGTTGAAATCTGCACTGATGGAGGGAAAATATGTCAGTGAAATAAATCATAGATCCATTAAATATTGTACACGTTTTGTGCTGTTTATTAGACATACTTTTTGAGACCTAGTCCTCTATATTTGTATTCCTTACGGCTTAGTGTTTAGCTATTGGGAGTGGGGTAGGGAGAAAAAAGTACTCTGGATTTGTGCTTTTGTTAGTGTGGAAATTCCTTCTATCAGTGTAGTCTAACTTGGTCTTAGAAACAAAAAGTTACATGACTTGAGCTTGGTCATGGAGATAGAATGTGTCAGGGGCAGGAGTGGAACTCCATTCTTCCTGACTGGTTTTTATCCACTGTTTCACTTCATCTAATTTTGGGCATCCTAAGTGAGGATGTTAGAATGGAGCAGGAAGTCTTTGAAAGCTTTGTTATACAGCTGACCACATTTTTACTGTTACATTTGATCAAAAGATATAATCACTGTTTGTATCAAACCTTGGAATGTGGCAAAGCCTTCTAGGCAACTCATAAGAGTTGCCTAACTGTCCCCAAGGGGAAATCCAAATGGATGAAGAACACTAGTTGTCCACTATGTTGTTCATTTAGGTGGACAGACCTTGCAAATGGTCATGTTGAGATTAGAGTAAAACAAAGAACTACAGCAGTCTTGGGTTGCCTCTGGGAAATTGCAGAGTTCCTTTAATAATACAGAACTTCTCTCTGAAATCAAGGCCCATCTTTTTTTTTTTTTTTAACACGAAGTACTTAGTTTAAATCAATTGATGCAGAAATGTGCACGGTCATTTGAGTTATTCTTAAATTCTGAGTTATTCTTAAATCCTTTTAAATTCCAATATTCAAACAGTATTTTTATATGGTTGTGAGTCTTGTAACATTAGTCTCAGAAGAATTAAAATTTAGTATTTTTCAAAAACCAATGGAGAGATACTTTGTATGAGTTGGCTATAACACAAAAATACAATTGTTTCTATGAAGAAATACTGTAGTTTAATCTGAGACACCAAAATATAGTTCCTCCACGCCTTCCTCCTTCCTCCAGAGCTGGCTCCACCTTCCACTGGGGCTTTGGTGGTTAACAGCAGCCGTAGGAACTTAGAAGGCATTAGCTAGAGGGAGTAGATGTCTGTGGCTTTTCATATATACACATAGTTCATAACTTTGTGTTTTCTGTGAATGGGATTGTCTTCACTTGAACTAAGTTATTATAGAAGTCAGCAATCAACAAAGTCAACTCTGTCTACTTTAGTCACTTAATGAGAAAAATAGTGTCCATGTAACAAGAAAAGATCATTCCGCTGTACTCTGTTGTGGTTCAGACCTCACCTGATACACCATATTCATTTCTGGGCACAACAGTTTTAGAAAGAACAGAAAGAAGTCCTTTCTAAGACTTACATAAACTGCTATTGAGTGAATTGAGCAGAACCAGGAGAACATTGTATAGAGTAACAGCAACATTGTGCGATGACCAACTTTGATCAGTTTAGCTCTTCTCAGCATATAGTGATCTAAGATAATTTCAAAGACTAATGATGGATAAATGCTAACCATATCCAGAGAAAGAGCTATGAAGTCTGAATGCAGATTGAAGCGTACTATTTTATCTCTCTCTTTTTTCCCCCTTTCTGGTGATTTTTTCCTCGTATTCTGATTCTTCTTTCACAAAATGACTAATGTGGGAAATAGGGCAGCTAGGTGGTGCAGTGGATAGAGTACCAGTGCAGAAGTCAGGAAGACCTGAGTTCAAATCTCACGTCAGACGCTTGACACTTACTAGCTGTGTGATCTTGGACAAGTCACTTAATCCCACCTGCCTCATCCTGGGTCATCTCCAGTTATCTTGATGAATATCTGGTCACTGGATTCAGATGGCTCTGGAGGAGAAGTGAGGCTGGTGACCTGCACAGCCCTCCCTCACTCAAAACAAAATCAAGTGCAAGTCATGTCATTATTTCTCTGATGGCATGGTCTTCTTTGACAACAAAGGATGAACACACACACACAATGTGGGAAATAGGCTTAATATAATTGTATATTAATTATAATATTTTAATTATTAATATTATATATTATGATACATTATCACAATTAATTATATCATTATAATATTGTAAATATTACTATATCAGATTGCATACCATTTTCAAGAGGAGGAGTGAAGTGGAAAAATTTAGAACTCACAATCTTAAGAAAGTGAATATTGAAAACCAAATTAATCTTTAAAAAAGTCTTTTCTAAAGAGTATCCAAAAGAGGATGATCAGATAGTGAGAGGACTGGAGAGAATATCATAATAGGATCTTTTGAAAGCCCTAGAAATATTAAGCCTGGAGAAGAGAAGACTAGGTAAAAGATATGATAATGGCCTTAAAATTTTGTAATGGTTTTTATGTGGAAGACCCGTTAGACTTAATTCTATCTTGACCTAGGGTGGTGGGCATCAATGTAAGAGGAAGGAATGGAAAATCCAGAGGTAAATTCAAGGAAGAACTTCCTAGACTAATAGTTGGAGGTGTTCAGAAGTGGATTGACTGCTTTATGAGATGGTGACATTGATTCTCCTCTCTCTCTCTCTCTCTCTCTCTCTCTCTCTCTCTCTCTCTCTCTCTCTCTCTATATATATATATATATATATATATATATATATATATATATATATATATATATAATATATATTTTTAAGTACAGATTGGATGACCACTTGCTGGGGATGCCGTCAAAGAGATCTTGGGTTAAGTTAGGATTAGATTAAAGAGTCTTTCTGTGGTTCTTCTCAACTCTTGGACTCTGTGATCTGTGAAGCAAATATTATGCAATAATAACACTTCTTTAAAAGTACTTAGAAATGTATACAGTAATGAGAATTAGTCTAATGTTGTCTCACTCTGTTTTGTTCTCTTTGAAATGGCTTCTACCCCAGCCATCCGCTCCTCATCTCTCAGCAAGTTTTGTGGTATTCAAAACCACTTGCCTATTTCTACCAAATTGGAACTCGAATCACAGCTGTTATAAGCGTGCTATCGAGATTAGAAAAACAGATGTTTTGGAAATATTTGTGTAAAGAAAGATTCAAGGACCATCAGAAATGCTAATGATCTCTTTAAAAAATATAGTATAAACCTGTTGCTAAAAAAGACTTGTTAAAAATGACTAGTGTGATGCTTTAAAGTGAAGTACCATTGGAGGAAGGATGTCTGGTAAAAATAAATGATGTGTCGTAGGTTGAATTGGGAGTAGGAGAAATCAGTGGTCTTGTGAGTTTTTGTTGAGTTTTTACCTATCCTAGAAAAGCCAGGGATTTAGTTTATTTTTTCTTGGAAAGCAAATCATGGCCAAGCAGTGCTTGAGAGGCTAATTTTGGCTATTTTAATATTGAAAATCACAAAAATTTCACTCTGGACTGCATTTGTGGATTATTAATAGAAGGCTATAGAAAAAGGTTGAAATGAAGTGTTTTGCATGGTTTGTCCTAGCTATTTTGATATTTGGGCTTCTAATTTTTAAGGTATTTTGATATCTTCACAGAGGCACACAGGGAAGGTATTTCATAAATTGCACTGATTTTTTTTTTATGTGTGTGTGTGTGTGTTTCAGAAATTTAGTATTAGTTCAGGTTAACTTCACATTAAATAAGGTTATGGAAATTTTTGGCAGTAATGTCCCAGATTAGAAAAAAGCAAGTCTAGAGACTGATAGAGGAAATTGCTGCACTGTTATCTACAAAGCTAAAATACAGACATTCCAAGCATTTCCCCCTTTTCAAATTTCCGTTTTAATTAAACCTGTTTTGGTAGTGTACTGTTTAAAATGAAGTAAATGGACCCTTCCAGTGCCTTGGGTTAATCCACATTGAATGGGAAGATAGTGTAGTTGAGCATCTAGGAGAGCTGATGATTTTGTATTGGAAATAGAGCTTGTTAGCTTGATTCACTCAAGTTGGGCCTCTTGTTAGGCCACTAGCTTATTTCCAGGCTTACCAGATTCCTTGTGTGGTCCACTTTTTTCCATATAGCCCTAGAGAACATTTTCCCTTGACTCATCCCTGGATCCTTAGGCATATTTCAGAATTTGCTGAGTCACCCACTTAGCTACTCAAAGGATTAATCCTCTTCCTCTTGATCCAGAAAATCTAAGATCCAGAAAAATAAAAGGTCTGTCCATGCTTAATTCCCCCTTCCTGATAATAATTATCTGTCTCTTATCCCTTCTTATTCCTCACCCACCAGAGACATCTTTCCTTTCTCATTGCTCATTTTGCAGTGATTTGCAGTGTTTCTCTTTACTTTTCCAACACTAATATCTATTAGTACTGAGGAGTAATCTTTTGATGGGTTTGGAGTGGCAGATGTTCCTAGACCTGGCAGCATCATTCCTCTACCCACCCCATACTCCTTCCACACCATCTTGCACTCTGACCATATTAGCATTGATCTTAACACTGAATTATATAATGATACATTTTCTATATGGGCTAAGGTCAGTCATTTAAAAGTAGATTATTCAGGATGTGGCTTTTTCTTGGTTCTACATTTTCTGCTCCTCTGCATTGTGGCAATTTTCTTCACTTTTTTTCCCAGGGAAACTAATAAAGAATGGTTATGTGTCAAACACTAGTGTTACTCATTAGCCATCGAAGTTTGAGATGATTAATGGTTTAGACATTGCCTAGTATAAAGTAAAGAGTGCTGGGATGGGAGTCAGGAGACTGCTGCCCTAGTCATGGCTTTACCCTCAGTTGGTTGGGGGACCGTAGTCATTTTTGAGCCTTGTTTTCTTCCTCTGTTAAAGAAGTATGTTGCCATAGATCGTTTGTGCTGCTGATATTTTATGATTGTCTTCGTCATCATCATGACCAGTCATCATCATCAGCATTTATATTTGTAGTTTAAAGTTTGTAAAGGTGTTTACAAATATTATCTCATTTTATCTTTGTAAAAACTCTGAGCAGTAGATATTACTATTATCTCTACAGGTGAAGAAACAGATACACAGAATAAGTCACTTATCCAGGGTCACACAGCTCATTTGAACTCTTCGGTCTTTTTGAGGCCAAGTCCGGGGCTCCTTCCACAGCCCTGCCTCTCTGCCCCTCTGCACTTTGTGTAAATCACCGAGAAAGTCCTGCATGTTGATGCTAAACACATACTCAGGGCAATCATTTTGATTTTCTGCATCCCAGAGATCTTTGTGGACTTGAGCCTTGTGGGCTATCCTAGAAAGAGAGTCAAAACAGAAATCTAGTTTGGATTTTGCTACGTCTGACAGGAAGCTTACTATATAATTGAGAGGGGGCTCGTGATTTACATTATGGCTTGCTGTCTTTTTCATCCACATGTATCATGGAAAGCCTTGACATTTTCTTTCCATATAATGTTTTTTTCTTTTAAAAACCTACGCTTTGTCTTCAACTAACACAATCACAAATGTGTCACTGGGACTTGCTGGCTGAGACTGAAATAAAGTTGTTATTATTATGAGACTACTTTGAAGGCAGAAAGTATTGCTAATCAGCAAACATTGAAGTGTACTTCATTTTTTTTTAATACTATTAAGCTAAAAGGAATTGGGTGAAATTAATTATCTTGCTCACTTCCTGCATACATAATCGAAATTCAGATGTAAATTTTTTTTCTCTGCTTAGGGTGCAAAATCTTTCTTTATCTCTGACTTAAGGCCCTCCCAATTTAAAAAGCCTTTTTAATTAATAAGAAAAAAAATAGAAAATTTGTGTGTAATGTTGCTGTTAGTTAACATTCTTCTGCATTTTAATTTGTCAAGTAATTGTTCGTAATGTTTTTGAAATAGAGGTTCATTGTGTTGAATATCTCTGATGCTTATATCTGCTTGAATAGAGTTTTCTGTTATCTAGATGGAGAATTTTTTTAAAACAATCTCTTTTTTATTTAATAACAGGGTAGTCCAATGGATCCAATGGTAATGAAGAGACCTCAGTTGTATGGAATGGGCAATAATCCTCATTCCCAGCCTCAGCAAAGCAGTCCATACCCAGGGGGATCATATGGTCCCCCTGGCCCACAGCGCTATCCAATTGGAATCCAGGGACGGACCCCAGGTGCCATGGGAGGAATGCAATATCCGCAGCAACAGGTTTGTGGTGCTTTTTACTTTTGGTCGTGGCTTCTAGTACTTTCTTACTCATATTTTAGGAGTTGGGAGAATTTGGGGAATCATGAAGGTAAGTGATTATAAGGCTTTGAAACTTACTCCTAATTTTCTCTAGCAAAAGCCTGCTGATATAAGCTAATTCTTTATACATTTCCTTGAAATAAATTTGATATACCTTTAGTTCTTTCTTTAATTTGCCTGGGAGGTGGTAAATTTGCTGAATGCTTTGTTAATGGGCAGGACACTAGTCATGGCCATATTTGAAAGATAAAGATAGCATTAGCAAGTTGAGTTTTTCTGCTTTGCTTCTTGTGTAGTAATTTGCCTGCATTAAAAAAAAAAAATTATTCTCAGAACTTTTAAGCAGAATTAGTTTTTTGGAGCTGAATAAATTTATAACTTAGGATCTTTTAAAAAAAGTTGATTTTTCCCTAATTCTTATTTAAAAAATGCTATTTAAAGCCTCTTCTTGTTTGTTTAAGTTTGTGGTATCTGCTTTTTAAAAACACAACAACTCTATGTGGGTAAGATCTCTGGGTACTCTCGTTTTATAAACAAGGAAACTGAGACTGAGGGAAATTAAACAGCTTGCTCAGAGTCAGGCAGCTGGCAGAGGTCAGAGGCAAGATTCAAGCCTAGCCCTTCCGGGTCTTGCATTCTGATCACTTTGATGCGTTTTCCTTTACCAGACTCATGGGGCTGGAAGTTTCCTTAAATGCTTTTTTAAAAAATCAGAACCATAACTAAATCATTATACAAAACTGAAACTATTCCATATGGCACTGTGGTAGTATACAACTAGGAATATGTCAAGTTTGACCCTATCTAAGGGGGATTAATTAGTAAAAGTACTGGGAAGATGGGCCTATTAAATGCAGGGGTGTTGTGTTATGTCCTGGGAATACCAAGATGAAAAATAATGTCTCTGTCCTCAAGGAACTTACAGTCTGTTAAGAAGAATGAAGACATATTCTTAACCATAATACAAGACAGATATGATGGAAAGGGCACTGGATTTAGAGGAGACAAATCAGAACTTAGGAAGTAAATACAGAATAATGTAGTTGAGAGTAACAGCTATGGAGACCAGGAAAGGTCTGGAGGAGACAGTGCTTCAGTTAAGTCTTAAAGAAAGCCAGATAATCTGTTAGTCATAAATTAGGAGAAAAAACATTCTAGGAATAGGCAACAGCTAGTGCGAAAGCATCAAAATGTGACCCATTGAAATTGATAAAGCATCAGAATGACATGTATAGCTGTATTATCACTTTGGCAGCTGAGTGGATGAAAGGTTAGAATGGGGAAAGATTGGAGGCGGGGAGAACATTAGAAGGCTATTCATTACAGTAGTCCACATAAGAGATGATGAGGCCCTGCACTAGGATGCCACTTCTAATGTGTGGACAGAAGATGAATTCAAGAGATGTTGTTGAGAAACAGGTTACAGGATATATGGAGGGAGGGCCAGAGAGGACTTGAGGAAAGCCAAGGGTGTGATTGAAAGAATGGAGATTCCTTCCATGGAGATTTTGGTGGAAAAAATAATAAGTTCTTACTTTGATCATGGCTTTCATGTCACCTAGTAATTCTTAAATCATCTCTCCGTGATTTATTTTTTAGGTCAGTTGTTTTTCCAATGAGATATTTCACATCTTCTATTTTTAAAAAATTGTTATGATTTTGTTTTATTGTTTCTTGATGTATCGTGGAGCCATTAGAGTCCATGTTCCTAATTCTGGAATTAGGGAATTATTTTCTTCAGTGACATTTTGTATCTCTTCTTCCATTTGGCCAGTTCTGCTTTCTAAGGCATGTTTTGTGTGTCTTTTACCATAGACCAATTCTGTTTTTTAAAGTTATTTTCTTTTTTTTCTTCTGCCTCTTTTTACCTGTTACCTTTGTTTTCACATTCTCATTTCCTTCCCCCCTTTTTTCCTTTAACATACTTCTCTCTCTTTTTTAAAAATCTTCCAGAAATTCTTGCTTGCCTTGGGTCCAGTTAGCATTTGTCTTTGAGGCTTTGTTTGTACCTGTTTTCACATTGCTATCTTCTGAATTTATGTCTTGGTATTTCCTGCCACTGTAGTAGCTTTGTTTTGTCAAATTATTTTTTTGTTGTTTGGGCATTTTCCCAGGCTATTTCTTGACTTTGAAGTTAATGTTAAAGTTGGGTGCTGCTCATTTTGGGGTGAGAAATCACATTCTTAAACTTCAGGCTTTTTTTGTACTGCTATTTTCAGAGCTAGTTCTGAGGGTCTGCAAGTTTTCAATGCTTCCAAGATAGTGTTATCCTGGGAGAGGTGTGGTTACTGCTTTCCTGATCTGTATTCTGGTATTTACCAAGGAACGGCCCTTGGTTCCTTACAGCTTCAAGCATTAGTGCTCTCTTTGCCATTGAACTGTGACAAGGGCCTCTGCTCTCTTGTGAGTGAACATTAGTTCTCCTCTGCACCCTGGTTCTGCAACCTGGAACTGTGTATGGCTAGTACCATCACCAATCATTACCAGCTGTAATCAAATCCAAAAAAAGATCTCCTGTAATCTCTTTCTGACCAGTTGTCCAACCCACTTACCGTCCCTGGGCTGAGAGCTTCCGAAGCTGATGCTGTTGAAATCATATATGTGGGCTCCAGAGAGGCTTCCACCCTCATGTCATAGACTTCTTATGCCAATCCCTTAAGTTTCTTAGGTTGAAAAAATATCTCACCCTGGCCTTTTGTTGGTTCTGCTGCTCCAAAGTTTGATTTGAGTCATTATTTTAAAGTTATTTGGAGGGGCAGAGCCAAGAGGGTGAAATAAAACCAGAGACTTCCCTGAGCTCTCCCACAAAGCCCTCCATGTATCTGTAAATAATGACTCTAAACAAATTCTAGAGCTACAGAATCCACAAAATTGCAATGAAACAAATCCCCACTCCAAGACAACATGAAAGGTTGACAGGAAGTGTCTTTCCCACTGGGCGTGGAGTGGAGCTTAGTCCTGCTTGGGCCACAGTGGCACAGATAGGCTGGATCAGGCCTGGGGGGTTGAATCATGGCAACTGTGACCGTTTCCGTACTTCAGCCCTCAAACACCAAAAAGGTCAGTGGGAAAACGCTATGGGATCTGGGTGAAAAAAGGACCTTGGCTGACCAGGCCCAAGCCCCTGGGCAGTGGGGGTGGTGGTGGTGGCAGCAGCAGCAGCAGAGGCTGCTTCTGGAACTTGGCCCACAGAGGGTGGGAGATTGAGTGACTGATACAAACCCCCAAAACCTAGGACAATTCATCCTCCTGTATGCAGAGACCTACTTTGGTAAAGCGTTAGAAAGTCAAGTGTTTGGCTGGGAAGATGACTACACATAATTAAGAATTCAGGCTATAGAATCTTGCTTTGCTGACAAGAGAGATCAGGGCACACAACCAGAGGAGGACAGCAGAGTCAAAAGCTCCTACATCAGAAACCTCCAAGAGGAATATTGATTGGTTGCAGGCCGTGGAGGAGTTCAAAAAGGATTTTTGAAAATCAAGTAAGAGAAGTAGAGGAAAAATTAGGGGGAGAAATGATAATAATGCAAGAAAATAATGAAAAGTGAGTCAATAGCACTAAAGGAGACCCCTCCCCTGCAAAATACTAAAAGAAAATAACACCTTAATAAAATAGACTAACCCAAATGCTAACGAAAGTTCAAAAAACCCATGAAGAGAAGAATGCCTTAAAAAGCAGAGTTGGTCAAAAGGAAAAGGAGGTTCAAAAACTCACTGAAGAAAATAATTCCTTCAAAATTAGAATGAAGCAAATGGAAGCTAATGACTTTGTGAGAAATCAAGAAATTATAAAGCAGAACCAAAAGAAAGAAAAAAATAGAAGACAGTGTGAAATATCTCATTGGGAAAACCACTGATCTGGAAAATAGATCCAGGAGAGATAATTTAAAAATTATTGGACTACCTAAAAGCCATGATTAAAAAAAGAGGCTAGACATTATCATTCAAGAAATTGTCAAGGAAAACTACCCTAATATTCCAGAACCAGAGGGTAAAATATAAATGGGAAGAATCCACCTGAAAAGAGATCCTAAAAGGAGAACTCCTAGGAATATTGTAGCCAAATCCCGGAGTTTCCAGGTTAAGGAGAAAATATTGCAGGTAGCCAGAAAGAAACAATTTGAATATTGTGTAAATACAGTCAGGATAATGCAAGATCTAGCAGCTTCTTCTACATTAAGGGCTTGAGATTTCAGAGGTCAGAGGAGTTAGAATTAAAACCAAGAATCACCTACTCAGCAAAGCTGAGTGTAATCCTTGTGGGGGGGGGGGGGCGGGAAATGGATATTCAGTGAAATAAAGGACTTTCAAGCATTCTTGATGGAAAGATCAGAGCTGAATACAAAATCTGAGGAGAATTTTGGGAGAGTTCAGCTGGGTGGCTGCCCTTAATATGCCATCTTTGAAATATAATAAGTTGTATATCAGACATGATGACTTTGAGATGCCTATAGAACGTACAGTTAGAAATGTTCAAAATGCAGTTATTGACGTGGTACTGGATTTCTGAAGAGAGACTGAGGCTGGATAATTGGATCCAGGGGCAAGTCTCTGCTCAGCTAGTTACTACCTGTGTAACTTTGGATGAGATATCCAAGAACTCTGAACTTCTGCATCTTTATCAGTAAAATGGGTCTTTAACTAGATTATTTCTAAGGTCTCTTTAACATGCAAATCCCATTATTGTGTTTCTTGAGTGTTGGACATAGTGGGAGAGTTGCGAATTCACTTTAGGCACAGGGAATTGCTTGTCCTTTGTTGTTTTAGCAGAAGAAATTCCCTAGTGGAATAAGATGAGTGCAGAGATGGCAAAACAGTCCATTTTGGCTTGAGTGTAACATTTGTGAAAAGGGAACCATGAAATGATATGGGAAGGTAGAATGACACCAGATTGTTGAGGGGCTTGGAAGTCAAGTTAAGGACTTGATATTTCATTCTGTAGTCAAGTCAGTGAGAAGTCACCAAAGGCTTTTGAGAATGCTTAAAAAGATTCTTTTGGTCTTAGTGTAAAGGATGTATTGGCAAGAAGAGAGACAGGGGTCAGGTAAATCTGTTAGGTGGTCATTATGGGAGACCAGGAAAGACATCATCAAAAATTGAAGCTGCGGTGAGTGATGAGAGTGGAAAAGAGAATCATTGGATTTGGGGGCTGTTTGGGGAGGGAGGAGGGGAAAAGAAAGGATGAGTCATGAATGGTGTTAAAATTCACTACTTTGGTTTGGGCCTTGAGAATTACATTAAAGAGTATTGCAGATTAATGATAATGACAACAAGCATTTTATAGAGCTTTAATGACTGCAGAGCTTCATTTTGATGATTTTTCATATGGGTATACGGTGTTTAATACTTTTCTAGGCTGGGCCTGCCTCATACCAATCCCCAGGTAGCTTACGTTTCATATTTGAACAAAATGAGGTACTTTTAAGTCATTTGGTAGTTAAATGAAAAAGAGATTTACTTGGCTAAGTTGTCCGCCCTTATCTACCCATTAAGCATCAGAGCGTCTCTAGAGTTCCTCCTTCCTGACTGCTTTTGTGTCTAGGAAGTGATGTCAGCGGCCTGAATCTTTGCTTCTCCAAGCCAGAACTGGAGGGTGGTCTCAGGAACTTTGGAGAAGAAATGGTTAGCCTAATCTGCATGGGGGATGGCGGTCTAGGATATCGTTGTTACACAGATACCCTGCAGAGGACATAACAATCTTAGGTAGCCTGTTCTAGAACAGAACAACACATTCTCAGGACATTATTCCCTACATCTAAGCCAAGTCCTGCATGATGCAGTATGAGCTAATTACTTTATGCTCTGTCTGATGTGGATGTGGAGAACATCTGTATACTTTATCATTATTAAGTTTCTTTCTGAGAGTAAGCTCAAGCTTTATTTTTTTATTTTTATTTTTTCTTCCCAAACTGAAATGTGTGTGTGTGTGTGTATGTGTTTGTGTGTGTGTTCCCTTTTCCAAAATACTATCACTCTAAAACAGGTAGATGGATATAGGAAGCAGGAATAAGTTTATGGACCCTTGTTAAATTTAGAGATTAAATCTATTTTCTAAGGAAAGTGACACATCAAGACTTAGAGTAATTAGTAACACAGTTATACTCTTGATCTGACATTTTTCTGTATTTTCATGTAATATTATGAGAAAGAGGGAGAGAGGAGAAAAGAGAGAGTGAGAGAAATAGTTTCCAAATGCTTGAAAAGTGGTATTCTTAACTTTTCCTGTCCTGTTAAGTTTTAGGTTTGAATTTATGCCCCAAATCCAGGTTGCTCTTACAACCCTATCTTATTTTTAGTTATGTTTACAGAACTAGAGATATATTAGATTTCCACAAATCTGTTCTCAATATCCAAGGAAATAGAAATAAGGGATAAAAAAGACGGGTGAAAAGGCACTTAAAATAGGAGAGAAGAGTTCTTCACCTGGGGACAAGTAGCTGGCACCTTGCTGCTTTAGTGCATCAGTATCAGACACCAGTTGTAAAATTTCATAGTGCTGCCTAGACCATGGTAATGTTAAATGGTAATGTTTACCAAAATAAATAAAAGTACATTATAATATAGATAATGTTAATTTGTGGTTTCTTGACTCAGTATGCCCCCTTCTGTTTGAGTTTAACCCCACTGTTTTAGTGAAATAGTTATTTAATCAGTGTGGTCCTTCTTCTAGCGATTCAGATTTTGATTCTTTTTTTACTAGTTAGGTTGGCGCAGTGGATAAAGTGCCAGGTTTGGAGTTAGGAAGACCCTAATTCAAATCCAACCTCAGATACTTTCCAGTGACTTGGTGTAATAGCAAGCACGCTAGTATACCCAGGATGACCTGCTAGTATAGGTTCTTCGATCTACTTTTCTTTAAAGGAAAGCAACTTGTAAGGGGTCAGCAATCACTTTATATATACATATAATTCACTTTCTTCAGGGGAAGAGTCAGGATCCTGAACTTCAGAACCTCTAACTGGCTGACCATAAGCAATATGTACAACACAGATCAACAGACAGATCCAAATGTCTTACTATTACATGAATACATAGTTTCTTCAACAAAAGTTGAAGTGAAGAGCACTTCACAAAAGTGAAGAAAAAGAGCAAAGTACCAACATCTGGGTTTTCAAAGCCTGGGGGAGGCGAGGTGGGGGGTATCCTTAATGGCTACTCAGAGTCTCATCTGGCACAGAAATCTTGCTCCAAAGAGTGAGCCCTAAAGCAAAATCTCACCTCAGGGCATATGTATATATGTATATCTATATGTGTGTATAGATATATAGACACACAAACACACTTTTCAGAACCAGAAGGCATCACAGCCTTCATGCTTCAATGCCTAATTAACAGAAGGCAAGAAAGCCTTCAAGGAAGAAAATCTTTCCATAAGCAGACTCTCCCTTTAAACAAGTTCCTCCCCAAGTGGGCTCCAAGTGAGGCCTATGAATGGGTAGGGAAGATCTTTAATTCTTGTTAAGTCAAGCGTTAAAAGTTAAATGCCTCAGTTTTCCCATTTGCAAAGTAGGAATAATATCCCCTCCCCACCATTGTTGTGAGGATGAGATAATATTTGTAAAGCACTTTGCAAACTTTAAAGTACAATATAAATGCTACTCTTATTTATTAATATTATTTTTTTCCTCTGAGAAGCACTGTGGAAAAGACTGCAGTATTTGGAGTCAGAGGACCTGTGTTCTAATATTGGCACTGCCTTTTACTACCTGTGGCCTTGGGCAAATATCTCTTGGACTCATTTCGTGATCTGTGAAAAGTTGAGGCTGAACTCGATAAATTTGTAGACCCCCATCTACCTTTTTGCTTCCAGAGGAGTAGAATGTCACAAGATTAGTAGAGGAAAGTACCAGCATTTTTATTTTGTCCTGGAGGTAACATGGAACCATGAGAGATTATTGAGTGGAAGAGGGAAGCGGGTATGTGACTTGGGAAAACTCAGGCTTTAGAAAATCATTTTGATAATTTAGGAGAGGATGGGTTAGCATGGGGAAAGTCTTGGAGTACAATCCGATGAGAAGTGATGAGAGAGCCCAATATTCTTGGTCATGTTTTCTGAAAAGTCCTTTGTAGAATTTTTGCACAATATAACTGGACTTTGTTTTCTTGTTTTTTAAATATCTAAGGTAGGTTAAAGCACCTCTTAATCTGTCCATCCGGATAAAGTAAATTCCAGCAGAACTTTTTGCTCATACTTAACCTGTGATAGTAGCAGGGGTTAGGAGGCCTGTTGAGTGGTAAAGAAAATGTTTTCTTGATTTATTTTTCTTCTCCAAATGGCCATGGGAGGTCCACACAAGGGAAGAGTACATGTGCATATGCAAGTATATGTCGTAATCCTGGTTTCCTTAATAATTTTTGATTCTTACATATTAGGAGCATTAAGTAGTTCTCTTTTCAAGGGGCCAGTCGATCTGGGTTTTCCAGAAAGACTATTAGCAAATTTCTGCTATGATTTCAGATTAAATTTCTTATGGCTAACTAGAGGTATGTTGTGTTCCATTTAAATAATCTTCCTGATAATGAAAGGAAAGCACTGTTGTTATTAGTATGACATTAAATGCCACAGCTGTAGAACCCTAACTTTCATATTGGGCTAAATATACTAAACTGTTTGAAATAGTCTGTAATGCTTATTGTGATTTAGTTATTAAAAAATTGACTTTGTTTTACATTTAAAAAGTAAAAAGAAAGAGTTGAAGTTTGGAGTCAGTGTTATTAAAGTAGCTTTAAAAAAATTTGCAAGAATTGTTTTATTTTCCACTGAGGTGAGTTTTGTATTTTTTCACTTCATTTACTAATTTCTGGGTGAATGTGAATTATCAGTTAACTGGCAATAATCTGGCACAGTGATTGGCTGCTGGCCCTATCTGTCTTCTCATGGCACTAATATAATTGGCTGAGCTGTGTTATAGTTATGATTACTAATACTCTTCAGGGGAAAAGTAAGAGGATAATTATGACATTGAGTTTTTATTGAATGGACATCACCACCTAGGCATGATTTTGCTTTGGACAGCCTCCAAAGCTTTCGTGTGTTTGGTTTGTGAACCTCTAATGATCTGAATCCAGTTCATTTAGCATTGCTTATATATTTCAGCAAAGGATTAAAATGCAGGAATTCAGGATTGTAAATTGAGTTGCCCACTTACCAGCTGAGTGGTAAGTTGTCTTTGGCTCAGGGGTCACGGTATGATTCCTGGCTGGCATTCCATTCCTGTGACATGAATTTTAAATGACTATTCCATTAGAGGAGACTTGGAGTGCTTGTTTGAAATTAACTGTGGGTAGTAGTGCTGCTTGCTTTTTGTCTTTGACAGAAGGAATTGGCTACTGAAAGCTTATTTTTCGGGTAAACTTGATTTGGAGGGTAATATGTACATATGTATGTGTGTATATATATATATATATATATATATATACACACACACACACATACACATATATGTATATATAAAAAAATTTTAAAATGTATCCATGACTGGGTCTTTGTAGCATGTACTGATAATTGTATGCCATTTTGGTATTTATTAACTGGAACTAGATTTGTGGTCTTTCACTTGCTGATCTTCCTACATCATCAGGCAAATACCTGCCTAAACAGATTAGCTTTGCATGGTGCCCTAAAAACTAGAACACTTGGGTTTTATCGAACTAAGAGGGGAAATGAATTTTATATGCTTCTGTGGATAACGTTCTGCCTTCAGGCTCCTGGAATTCAAATCTGGGGAACGTTAACAGAAATGCTGTGGTTGGTTTCACCTAATACAATGGTACATAGAGGATATGTAATCTTTTTAAGTTATCAGAGTCTGACTCATTTTGGGTTTTTCAGATTTAATTTTATATAAGAAACAACAAGCTATCCAGTGTTGGCTCTAAGACTTTAGGGATAACCCTTGTTTTATTTTCCTTTTTCTTTGCGAATTTAAGTGTGTATGTGGCCTTAAAGATACCACATTTTGTTATTTTTATCTTTTTTTTTTTTATGAAAGATTTATTGGCAAAGACTTTGGTTCCAAGCAGCATAAATCCAAATAAATAGATGACTCAGGTTACATTTGTTCACATCAGACAGATGATAGGTGACATGTCTGTGGTTATCCAGGTATTTTAGAGCTGTTGATGTATATCACCTAACTTTTTGTCTCATTGAAGACTAGAATTGCATCAAAAATGCCTTTCTTTCACATATAGTAATTTAATGAATGTGTCTGTTTGACTAATTATTATCCCATTTGTGGAAAAGTATAAGAGAATATTATAACTATATCTATATCTCTATATATCTATATATATATATATACATATGCGTTTACAAAACCTTTGAGCATGTGACTTTTCATATTTTGGTGCATTCTTTCTATGAGCGCTAGCAAAACTAGCTGGATAGCGGTATATCCTCTCTTTAACTCAAAATTCTATGCTGGCAAATGGAAGTATAAATTATAGTTTTGCATACATAGGCAATTCAACTGTCCTTATGGCTTTAGAGTAAATAAAAAGTAAATCAGAATCTAAGAGAGTCTCTTGAAGAGAACATTGGAATTCGGTAGGAATTATAAATTACTCCTAATCTAATGCTGAGAGGCTTATCTTCTTCTGTACCCTTTGGCCATGTCTATATTGCCAAATGTTTTCTGTGTATAATATCTGTTTTAGAACACAAGCATTTTATTTAGTACCATCTTAACAGCCAAAACATTTGCTTCCAAAACAAATGTTTGTTTTGGCAGCAGATGTTTCCAAAAGGAGGCAAATATTTCAATTGTTTTGGCCAAAATAAATGTTTTCTTTAGGGCTGTTAAGGCAGCCAACAGTTTCTAAGTCTTTCTACTTATATTATTTTAGATTGTTAGAGGACATATTTTTTTTTTCCCATCTTAATTGTGGTGAAAATGTAAATGTTTTGGAAACATTTTCTTTGAATGAGTATTTCAGTTTTTTAAAGATTCATTTTGAGAAACTATCTTTTGTAGTGGATAAGGCCAAAAGGTTGACCTCAGAGAAGACCTGGGTTGAAATTCTGCTTCTGAGCCTCATTGATTTTGTGATCCTGGGCAAAGACACTTCACCTCTCAGTGCCTGGAGGAACTCCTTAAAATTTTAAATTGCCAAGTAGGTGCACATGTACTCTGGAAGAGGAATTTTCTTGCCAAAGCATTCCTTACACTCTAACAAAATCCACAGATCTGGACCAAAAGAGAGAGAGAAAATAGAGCAAAGGGTTTCAGAAATTAGTTGCAAAGATATTATGTAGTCAAGGATGAATTAGCCAAAATATTCAGGAGTTTAAATTTGGTTTAATTTCAGAAGAGTTTGAAGTTTTTCCTTTTTTTAGAGGGTAGGGGAGCAAGGAGAAAAGGGCTCAATTAATACAACAGGTAGAGGCACTTGGTATCCATAATTTTTCATTCAAGTCCTTAATTTGCTTAATAGTCTATAAAGTTCTACTCTGGTAGCTCATCAGAGTGGGGAGGTGACGCTGTGTTCTTGAAGACTGTGCCAGGGGAGCACAGGCTCTGACAGGCCCTAACAAACTGAAAAGACTTTAAATGTAGGTAGGATAGGTAATACGCCTACCTGTCCTTTGAGTACCAGGTGCCTCCTTAGCTACTTTTACAGAGCTTTGCCTATAGATAGGTAGGACAGTTAGCCATAAAATTGTTGTGTGAATTTGGGGCATGTATGCCCACAGTGATAAAATCAGAGGTCATTTGATTTATTGAGACTATATTTGGAAACTCCCACCTATATGTATGTATATAATGCCTATCTACATACATACATGCATACATACATACGTACACACACATTTGTGTCTGTATACATGCATATATGTAAACATCTATGTACTAGTAGCAATAAGTATTTTTACTGGTGATAATTATCATCTTGGCCTGGATAATTGTGGCATTTATTTATGTGTGCTATTTACAGCTTTTCATATATTATTGTTACTACTACTACTACTACTACTGATGATGATGATGATGATACTGTGTGCCTAGGCACTGTGCTAAGTCCAGTCTCATTTGACCCTCACAATTATGAGAAGTGGGTGCTCCAATTATCCCCATTTTACAGATAGGGAAACTGAGGCATTTTTTTTTTTTTTTTAAATAAGGGATTTATTCAGGGTCACACAGCTAGCATGTCTGAGGCCAGATTAGAATTCAAATCCTCCTGACTCCAGGACCAGGGCTGTATTCTCTGCACGACTAAACTGCACTAAAGCTTGGAATAGATTTAGCAACAACACTGAAATTGGTTTCCTGAGTCACTCGATAGAGTTTGAAGTTCTCTTTGTTGGCTTTTCATTGTACTTGAAGAGACCCTCTCTCTTCTTCATTGAGGGTGAAGGTATTTTAGGTTTACCAATATAATACATCTGCACTTTTGCTTCCAAGTAGATAGCTGATGTTACTGGTTTTGATGTTCAGTTCTTGGTAGATAATAATTTCAATTACAGACACTTTATTTACGTTGGCCTTTAAAATTTTTTTAAATTTTCATTTCTTATTTTTACCATTTATGAAATGGAAACACTTAAGAAAAAAAATAATAAATCCATCACAACAAAACAAAAAACCCTGAACTACAAATGTAATGTTTTGCCTACCCTTTTAATAGTATTCTCAGCTTATATCATTCATTCATCAAATATTTATTGTGCATATTGTGTAATATTGACTGACCTGGGCCTTGTGGGGATTAAAAAGATGACTACATTGTCCCTGCCCTTCCATAGTTATGGTTTAGTAGAGGATCTAAACATGTCATAAATAACTGCAATCATAACATTTTATAGATTTTTAGACCTGAAGGAGATCTTGGAAATCATCTAGGCCAGAAATGTCAAACTTGCAGCCAACAGTCCTTTGGGCTGAACCAGATTAAAATTGGGAAATGTATAACAAAATAAATAAAAAATACAGTAGGGCATTATGTTAATATGTGGTTTTCTAAGTCAGTATATACCAGTGTGGTATCTCTATGTATGGTTTAGTAGCCCTCATTTCTACCTGTTTGACACCATTGATTTCCAGGGGTGGAAACCTTTGGCCTTGAGGCCACATGTGAGACTTCTAGGCCCTTGGATCTGGCCTTTTGACTGAATACAAATTTTACAGAGCAAATCCTTTTATTAAAATGGTTTGTTCTATGAAGTTTTGATTCAGGCCCAGGGCCACACCTGAGGACCTAGGGAGCCCTCTCCCTTTTTTGTGGTATCAGAGACTAAGTCCTAGAGAGAGGTTAAATGATTTGTGTGAGTTTACACAACAAATCAACGACTGAGTCATAATTAGAATCCAGACCTTTCTGTCTTTCAGTTCACCTACTTTCCATGTCTCTATGCCTTCTCTAACAGAGTGTGGAATAGCTGTTGGAACTGATCACTTTAAAGAGTATATTTTAAAGGAGGAGATGGTTTCATATACAGAGAACATATTTCATCCTTTATTTGCAGTACAATGTCATTTTAAAACTTCATTTGTAAATTGTTCTGTGGAAAATATATTTTTTAATAGAACTGAAAATTCTCTAATGTAACTTCTTAAAAATCATTTTTTTATTGTCATTCATGGTTAGCAAACAGTTTGAAATCAATATTGTCTATTACTTCCCAATTTTCCATTTTACTAGCTTTTAAAGGAACACTTTTTTTCCTGGTTATATAATTGTGGGATCCCACCTGTTCTTTATCCTTCCCTAGGTGGGAACACATGTCTTGAGCGCCTCTGGTACACATACATTTTGAAAGGTATTCTTTATTCAAGGCTGCATTAAAAGTATACTTTCTTTTATTGAAATCAGTACTACCCTGCAACAATTTGGGAACGAAGCTTCTTGGGATTTAGAGGCATAGGACATTTTGGCCACCAGGAAACTCATTGCCAGTGGTATTTTACTTTATTTTATTTTTTTAAGATGGGGGAAAGGAGCAGGGATGAGGATTTTCTTCCAAGCCAGCTAGAGGGCTGTCTAAGAAAGCATTTCTAGTCTAGCTCGAGGCTGAGATCTCTCCCCACTGTGGTGGCATAATTCAAGGGTGAAAATTTGGCTTGACATAGCTTGAACTGTAATCCTTCATGACATACTGATATATCACTGTGCTAGTTAGTAAGGAAGCACAGGCCTAAGCTCCATTTTATCCCTTAACTTTCAAATTAGTTTGTCTCTGACCTTTCTGCAACTCATGGAGTTGTAAGCATTTTAACTTGTGAATAATATCCAAAGCTGTGAAGAAATTTTTAAAAATCCCTGGGAAAATGGAGATTTGTTTTAATGGAAAGTGCAAGTCAACCAGAACTCTAATCGCCCCAACACAATTACCTCATCTCTGAAAGAGGGTAGAGTACTCCTCTTTGGTGAGGTCCCTACTTGGTAATGTCATCCTTGTGCCAGTGAAAAATCACTTGGCTGTTGGCTTAGCAGGTAGAGTTTGAAGCTAGGAAGTGTGTGTGTGTGTAGAAAATTATAAAAATATGTCTGTTATCTTTTTATCTCAAACCAATGTTAAAGTGCAAACATTAAAAACCTTAATCTATATAAATTCTACCCATTTGCTATTTCAATCAAATTTTACCTGAGTTTTTTTTTTCTTCTTTGTCTACGCCTAGAAAGAGAAGTGAGAAGGGGCAGAATTTGCAATTGTTTCTGGAGAAAAATTAATTCTGAATCAAGAATCAGAAAAAGCTAACACTTCTTACTAAAGGCATGAAAGTTTCTCTCTGATAGTTTGATTGCTTGAAGTTCAATTTTTTGGGTTTTTTTTTGAAAGCTCATTCATTCATTCCATTCATTCATTGATTAGGGCTGCTAGATGGCATAGGGGATACAACACAACTTGGAATCAATCAATTCATGAGTTCAAATAAAGCCTCAGACGCTTAGTATAGCTGTGTGACTCTGGGCAAGTCCTTTAAGCATTTTTGCCTTGGTTTCTTCATTGTCTTTTTTTTTTCTTCTTGGTATCCCCAGCATTTAGCCCAGACCCTGGGAAATAGTAGGTGCTTAATCAATGATTTTTTTATAAAATGAGCTGGAGAAGGAAATGGCAAACCATTCCAGTATCTTTGCCAAGAAAATCCCAAATGGGATCACAAAGGGTTGGACATGCCTGAAATGGCTGAACAAGAACAAAACATGGATGACATGGACAGTTCCTGCTCTCAAGGAGTTAATGGAGGAAACAGCATGCAAACAAATATATACAAAGCAAACTGTATGCATGAGCAGTAGAAAATAATTAAAAGAGGCAAATCACTGGAATTATGAGGGGTTAGGGAAGTCTTTCTATAGGAGAGATTTTAGTTGAGACTTAAAGGAAGCCAGGGAGATCAGTAGTCAGAATTGAGGGAGGGGTGGCATTCCAGGCATGGGGGACAACCAGAAAAAAATCCAGGGAGCCAAGAGATGGAGTGTTTTGTTCATGGAACAGCTAAGAAACCAGTGTTCCAGTGTTACTGTATGGAAGGGAGGTATGTGTTGGGGCATGAGAAGATTGGAAAAACAGGAAGGGAAAGGCAGATTTTGAAGGGCCTTGAAGGCCAAACAGACCAGTAGAAGAAAGTGCCTTGATGGGACCAGTATTTTAGGAAAATCACTTTCATGGCTGAATGGAGGATGGATTGCATTGGGGAGATTTGGGGCAGGCAGACCCACTTCCATTGTAATAATTGCTGTGAAAGTTTGTTCAGGCCCTCCCAGCAGGTCAGATATTCTCAATATTCTGCCGCAGTGGCAGGGCAGAGCAGGATTCCTGCTCTTGAAAGACTAGGTGTTGCAGCTGTGGCTTCTTGTTGGTCATTGCTCCTTGGAACAGTAGCCTCTGTGGGTACCCGTCTGAAAGTCTGACTTAGCAATATTTTGAAAAAAATTTTGGCCCTGTTCTTAGCTTCGTAAAGCATTCATACTATCTTAGAAATGAGTACAGCAGTATTTTTTTTTCTTGTTCTTGTTTGTTTAGAATTTCTGTTAGTGTGAGATAAAATGTTAGTGGCTTATTCTTTTCTCTCTGCTCCTAAGCCTCATTGACTAAATTGAAGAAGGCTGCTACTTTAGTTCATGGTTGGACGGGCTTCCGTGGCTGTTGTCTCTCTCAGAATTATCCCTTCTATGGCCGTAATTCAGTGAATGGGGGAGGTGAGCCTAGATTATAGATAACAGCTGAATCAAATTTGACATAAATTGGAATCTTCCTGGTAACTCAGATTTTCTTAACACTGGTCATTTGACTAGGCATTCTGAGGAAAATTCCTAAAGCAACTTCGTTCCATTATTATGCAATCCAAAACTCTCCCACCCTCCCCATTCCTTCAAAATTCATTCTTCCTGTTTCTAGAAAAATCAAAGTCTTCTAGGTGGAGGCAGATAAAGGTTCCTGTGAATAATATTGAAAGCTTTTTAGTTATACTTTATACTGCTGGAGTTGTTTAAAGGTTGGTATTTTTTAAGGGGGAAGAAAACTTCATTCATGACATTTAGTTCTTGATTTGGAGAAGCTGATGAGTAGAACCCATTCTTGGTAGGATCTCCCTTGAAGGGGGACCTTTATAAAGGTTCATGCCTTGGACATAGATTTGGAATGGTTTCTGTATTATGTCGGACCTGTATTGCATTTAAAGTTAGCTCTAAATTCTGAGATGTTTGACCGTGTTTGCTTCACAGTTTCTAAAATGGCCTTTATATTACTGTTTGGGAATTCAGTTTCAAGGATAGAAGATAGGAATGGATTTCTGATTACAATTGGAAAACAGGTGATAATTCTATCATATTTTAAAGTATATTAAACAACTGATTTTTCCCTCCATGGGAAATAAGGGAAGGTCAGTGCCTTAAAGTGCCTTAAATACCTAAAAACTCTTTTAGGAGTTTTCTTTAAAAAGAATAGTGACGGATGCATGTAAGACATTTTAGGCCCACCTAGTAGAAATGGTTATTAGAAACTTGTATGATGGAGTAGAAAGTGTTCTGACCTTGGAGTCAGGAGATATGGTTTCTACTCCTACATTTGACAGTTTCTAAAATGAATGGAGTGGCCTAGGTATATATCTTTGCTCTGTCATTAATTTTGAGTGTGACTTTCTACAGAGTATGTCACTTTTTTGCCCCTCAGTTTCTTCATCTGTAAAATGAGGGGAATTGGACCAAATAATATTTTTAGAGTATTTTCCAGTTTGAAAATTGTCTCATCCTAGAAAAATTGGAATTTTTTTTATCATTAAGATGAGAAATTACAATATGCGTTGTTAAATAATCAATCTGATTATAATTGAAATGGACTTATTACTGACCTCCTTTGTGTTGGAATCTCATGCCATGCTTGCTCCAGTCTTAATAAGCTATGAATGGAAAGCTACACTTAGAATCACAGAATCTCAAAGCTTGAAAAGATCTTAAGAGTCATCTAGTCAGATCTCATTTTACAGATGGAAAAACTGAATCTTACGAAAGTTCAAGCTACTTTTCTACTGTTAAACAGTTGGCTTGTGCCAGAATATTAGAGATAGAATCTCTGTTTCTCAATCTAGTGATTTCTCCAATATCCAAATAGTGATTTCTCCTGTGAAAAGTAGTCAAAAAGTATGCAGAGAGTTTAATCTTGTAGAAAAACTATTATACCTCATCATCAAAAGATTAATGAGAGGAGGGATAGGTGCTAGTGAGTTGAGTGACATTCGTCGGTAAACATTATTGAGGGAGTTCATAGGTTTTGTGGTCTGAGCCTGTGATTTGATCACTTTAGGCACAACTGTATTTGATTTTATAAAATGAGATTAAGTGTGTCAAAGTTAGAATTTAGGATTCCAGACTGGGAAAAAAATGTTATATTTGTGTATGTGTCACAAGAATGTAGCTTATTTAAGAGGTTTTTTTTTTTTGTTTTTTGTTTTTTTTAAGATAAGTGATAGTCTATAAAAATTTAGTTATGGCTCTGAGATCTAGGAGTTATCAAAGCTAGCATTTTCATCGTAAAGTTATGATTTGCTTTCTGAAATTTTTAGCCTATTTTCTTTTAGTACTCTAAATTAAGAATTACTTTTTTTCTTTTCTGGCACAGCAGACCACACTGCTGCTGAGTTTTGCTTACAGAAATAGAAACCATGTCAAAAACCTCAAGCGACAGGCAAGTGATAAATAGAGACAGTCAACTATAATGTTTTTTCATCAGAAGAATGGGATCTTTGCCTAGACATAACACTAATGTGCTAGAAATTTAAGAATTGAATCATAAATTTAAAAATTTAAAAATAGAATTCTTTTTAAAATTCAGTTTACTTAGTTTCTATAACCCTCTTTTTCCACTTTTTATAAAAGAAAATGAGACTTGGAATAAGGGCTTGTCAGATTTGCAGATGGTCGGAAGCTGGGAGTGTGTAGGCTAGTTAACACGCTGTACAACAGATTACAGATTCAAAAAGGCCTTAACACTGGGTTACTTGTAATAGGATCCAGCTAGATGAAATTTAATTAAGATGTGAAATCGTAAGTCTAGGTTTAAAAAAAAACAAAAATTTTACTAGTACAGTATGAGGGAATCATGGCTAGATGGTATTTCACTTGAGAAGGAAAACCAAGTCCTTATATTATGTATGAGCCAGTAGTGCAGTTTGGTAGCCAAGAAAACTTAGTTATCTGCATGCTTCATTGCAAGGATTATTAGCATGCAGGACTAGAGAAGAGTTGATAGTCTTTCTGTGTATTCTTAACCAGTCAGACTACATTTGGAGGCCAGTATTATATTCAGTACCAAGTGCCACATTTTGGTAAAGGGCAATTATTAGCTGAAGAACATCCAGAAAAGTGTAACTTGGATGGTAAAAGATCTTGAGTTCATGCAACATGAGAATTATTTGTAGACAGCTTGCTCCCCTGTGGTCGTTTCTAAGTTAGAGATTCTATGAATATAAAACTGAGCTTAGTCTGAAATGAAGAGATTGACTTAAAGCAGACTTGAAACATTTTATTATTAGCTTCACTGCCTTCCTGGTTATCTTTATTTTGTGGACTAGACTGGTAATCAGAACTCAGTTTTAGAATCAATTTTCCACGTATCTAGAGTATGCACATGTGATTGTTATGTGTGTTGTATATTGTGTGTGTATTTGCTGCCTGTGTCATATCATTGCTAAATCAAAAGGCAAAAAAGGAATATTGTTTGTTAATAAGCAGGTCTATAAAATCCTTGTACTTTGTGTAAATATGGAAAGTTGTTTCATCTTATGTGTTTTTCATTATTTTATTTGTTATCAAACTATTTTATTAACATTAGGCTGTTAACACCGATTTTATATTAAGAGCAAGATAAGATTGGTGTTAACCTGGTTATTAAATACTAATTCTTCTGGATATTCAGCTAGAAAAAATGAGCTTTCATGTAGATGCTTTTCTAAAAAAGTGAAGGTGTGGTGAATAGGTGAGTTATCTTGTTTTGATCTCTGCCTTACTAGGTGATACTTTATTATATATAGTATTTCATCTATGATGGGGTGAAGCAAACACCCAAGTGAACCTGAGTGGCTCATCTGTTTTTGGGAAAGCTGAATATTTGTATTTTGATTGCCTTATCAAAATATGAACCCTTTTAGCAGTATCTCAGATTGTATGTTAATTATAAAATCCAAAAATTTGATAGTAAAGCTTATTTTTGAAAAAGCAATCATGTTTTAAGGTTAGCAATAGATTTTCTTTAGGATTGGCTCTGTATTTTGCTAGGTGTTATGGATATGTAGGGGACATGACCTGAGAAAGCTGCACTCTTAAGAGTGAGGCTTATAGAGGCATAATGTATGAAGAAAAAAAGTATTTAGTATTTACTACAAGCAGAGGGATTGTGCTGAGTATAAGGTCACCAATAGAAAAGTAAAAGGCATAGAACTCACATTCTGAAGGAGCACACTGTAATGCCAATGTGATACTCATAGCAGCCGCTGTATAAAAGTGTATTTCCAGGGTAAATTCGTGAAATAGAAATAACTCTTTTCCTCAAAGGCAAAACCAAAATATTTATTCAGGTACCAGAAAACCAATTCCGCTATGGTAAGAAAGAAGTTTATACATATTACCAATCCAGGGAGCATCACCATTCCCAAGCATTCCCTCTGTCAGGCCTCCCCATAAACAAGCTCCCCTGGGCAAAACTTCTCCTTCTCTCACTCATGCTAGCTGCTCTGCCTCGCTCTCTCCTAGTTCTCTTTCTCTCACTTCCAGATCTACCCATTCACCAAGCTCCTCCCACCATGCTATGTGACTCAGGGCTCCATCACAGCAGTCAGCTGGGCCCAAGCTCAAAGCAGGTCACATAGGCCTATTACTGGGCAGGAAAGATCTTCTCATTCCATTAAAATTATGGGCACATAGAAGTGGTCCATCATCTGTAGGGCAGGTGCACAAGCCTATCAGTTGTTAAACCATACTTGTTTATATCAAAGACTTGGGAGGTGAATACTTTCTTCTGTGCATATCTGGTTGTTATGTATACTAAGAAAACTGGGGACTATAATACCTGAAGAGACAGTTGTTAGGGCATCCCCACTCCCCTCTGCCAACCCCTCTTCCCCTCAGGGTTGCTTCCCTGGACAGTAGTTTTATGTCTAGACTAGAAGCAGGGGTGATGATCTGGGGGATGCTACTATATCCATTGGTCTTGGGTTTACCTGTCTATTAGTGGTAATTAATTAGTGATTGGTGGTAGTGGTATAGACAGGACTTTTCTCCATTTTGAAGCAATGAATAACTCTATCCAAACCTTCTGTATTAGGAATTGGAGCGGAGGGGATCAATTCCAAAAGCACTTTAAAAAGTGACTACTATGTATTGTTAGGCACTGGGATACAGATATTTAGCCCCATCATTAGCGGGGCTTGCATTCTACTGGGGATGGGGTGGGGTGTAAAATATACAGATAAATTCCTTTTGTTGGGATGTGTGATTTCATTGGTCCAATTGGAACCTCCTGATGAAGCATCTTCCTCTGTGACTACAAATCAATTTTACTACTTACAGTCTTATGCAAGATGTCCCAAAAGACTTCAGTTTTATACTATGTCTGGGGTCTCTTGAGAAATTGAGTGACATGTCTAGGATCAGTTAGCTGGTATGTATCAGCTTATATTCTGCTGGGGAAGGAAGGGGTGGAAAGGAATAGCATTATCCACATATAAGCAGCATAAGTATCATAGTAAATTGGCAAAGTATCATAAGTAGATGCAATATATATTCAAAATAATTTCAGGGGTAGTGCACTAAAAATTGGAGGAATAAGGACAAGGGAAATGAGAAATAATATCCTTTCCCAGGTACAACGCATCTAAGAAGATACAGTCCAATGCATGAGTCTCTTCTCCGTAAATGATCAATGCCTGTTTGAACCCTGCCAATGGAAAAGAACTTTTCATTATCTTGGTAGACAGCTTGTGCCATTGCTGACTAGGTCTAATTGTTAGAAATTAGGAATTGTTTCTTGTATTGATCTGAAATTTGACTTTCATCCAATTTCTACTGTCTAGACCTAGTAATTTCTTCTGACCTCTACTAGGAACACATCTAATCACTCTTCCACCCTTCTATGTGACAGTCCTTCAAATATTGGAAGACAGTGATCATGACCCATCTTGTCATCTCCTTTCTAGATTGAACAGTCACTGTTGTATCTGTCTCCCATTTTAATTCAACAAGCATTTATTGAACACCTATGAAGTGGAAGTCATTGTGCTATGTGTTAGGGATATAAACACAACTCCTTTTCTTTTGAAAAAGGCTTCCTTTTCCTGAGGAACTCCCATTCTGTTTAGGTGATACAATATTTACAAAGACTGACCCAAAGAAGTGAATTCGGGGGTGAGAAATCACTAATATTTGAAAATATTAGAAAAGGTTTCTTACTGCAGGTGATACCTGAGATAAGCCTTCTAGAAAGCTAAAGATCTTAAGAAGGAGAGAGATGACAAAGCAGTGCATTTTAGGCCTAGGGAACAGCCAGTTAAAAGGCATGGAGGATAGATGGATTGATAAGTTTGGGCAATAGTAAGTGGATTGGTATGATGCTGCTGCTGCTGATAAACTTTTTTTTAGTGCTTAAAGGTTTTCCAAGCACCTTACAAATATTATCTCATTTGATACAGGAGGTGCTATTCTTGTCCCCATTTTACAAAGGAAGGAACAGAGACATACTGAAGGTTAAATGACTTGCTCAAAGTCACTCAGTTTCCTAAGGTGTGTGAACTCAAACCTTCCAGACTCCAGTTCCAGCTTTCTATCTCATTGTGCCACCTTGCTGCCTCAGTAGACCTGGACTGTAGAGACTCCGAAGGGAAATAACATGAAATAAGTCTGGAAAAGTGACCTTAGTTATAGGACCTTGTCTTCATCCAATTTGTTGATAAAAATGTTGATTAGATGAGAGCTAAGGATGCAGTATTGAAGCAGGTGCCATTAAAGACTTCTTCAGGTTGAAATCAACCCATTAGCCACCTTTCTTGAATTGTGTTGACCACTTAATTACATGATGTTTCCCCCAACATCTTTCCATCTTGTTTATGACGATGTTACGAGAGATGATGAACTGCATATGTATTAGCCTACTGTCTTCCTCATTTTACCACTCTCATAATCCTATTAAAGGAAATGGTGAGTCTGAAATGACTTCTTGATCAATAATCTGTGTCTCCTTAAAGTGACAAGGCAATGTTGTATAGTCAAAGACCTATTTTTTGACTCTGCCTCTATGTGAATGTGGGTGATTCAGCCTCTAGCATCATTTCCTCATCTGTAAAATGAAAAAGGTGAACTAGATTATATAAAGTTCTTTCTAGTTCTAAATCCCTGCCTCCTAAACACTCAGGGTCCATTTCATAATTTCAATCTGGTTGCTGAACTGACTCCCACATGCTACTGTGGATTGTATGGGCATTGCTAGTGTGGATGTACCTTATTTATTTTTGTCTGGAAGGTCTCATGCAAGAAATGAAAGAAAAAAGTCCTTAAAGTTTGTTCTTGGAGTGAACTTAGAGAGAGGTTGAAATTAGGAAGGTTAGTTAAGAGATTTCCCTGAGACCTTATATTTACCTGCACAGTTTTTCATTATAGGTTTTACAAGTGAGGGCTAGTTGTGAAACACAGTTAAAGGGAAATGAAATAATTTAGGGGTTGATTGGATGAAAGAGCAGATTATAAAGAGTCAAAGGTAATTCCAAGATTTTGAGTCATTGGAATAAGGATACATAATAAAATAATGATTAATCTAAATTTCCAACAAAGAAAGTTTTACTTGCTGCATGTAAACTTTCAGGAGAAAGAGGCAGATTCATTCAGTGAAGGTTTATTATTATGTCTACCATGTGCCAAGTAGTATGACAGGTACTGAGTGAGGGCTCTACAAAGTTTGTTAGGGTGTGTCTACCCTCATAGAATTTATAATTTAATAAAGGAGTAAGAAACAAGTGTAGTAGTGGTGGTAGTAGTAGTAGTAGTAGTAATAGTAGTTACTATTACTAGGTACATTGTTTGCTTGTTTTGAGGGGTGTATATCCAGATGTTTAATTTAATGGGGCTAGGGGAACTTCTAGTGTGAAAACTCCTCTAGCCATGCACACTGACAATATTCTGAGTGCCTTAGAAAGTGCAAAACAAAATTCTTTGTGAGAAGGGAAAGTTATTAAGGGGGGGAATTTGATGACTGCTTTAGGGAAGATGTGATTATATTTTCTGTTGAACTTTAAGAAAAAGATGGGAAGTCAGTATATGAACAGGGGAATGGAAAACATTACAGTATTGAGTACATGGGAGGAAAATACTTAAGATAGGGCTCTAGTGTTGGGTGGTTTTAGACTGAGGGGCTTGACTGATTACTAAGCAAAGCAGTTGGAATTTTTGTTTTTTTTGTTGGGCAGTAAGGAGCTGTCAGATTTTCAAGCAGAGGAATGACATGACTAGATGTTGCCAAAATAAGATCTATCAGGAGGAGGGGACAAAGCAACTTCTGGGGATTTTTCTGGAGTTAGTGCATATTCATTCTTTTTTCCCATGCCTACGTCTCCATTACTGTACATTTCAGAATTGACATTCAGAATGGTGACTCTGAGGCATCAACCGTCAAAGAAAGATTAAACGATGTATAGAGAAAGAAAAAAATCAAGTAATGTGTCATGTGTTAGAATTTGAACTCTATGAATTGAAATAAAAAAGGTTTTCTGGTTAACCTTCATCTAACCAGATAATTAAATTAGCTAGAATACTCTAGCCTTTGAGCATTGCACTTCATCATGATTATTACTGTATTTAAGCTTTATCTAAATGAACAGCATTGGTAGTATAAATATGGTTGGGTTTGTGCCAGCAGACATCTTGGATCTTTTAAAATTGTAAGTGTCAGAAGTCCAGTTCTCTAACATTGTTTAAGGCAAGGTCAGAACTTGAGGGAGATTTATGTGGCCAGTGAGTTAGAACATCTGTGTTCAGTAATGCTACCCATTCAGAATTCTGAGTTTGTGCTAATTTAGACTGGTTGTATACTCTGAAAACGAAGTCTTTACCAAAGTTTTCACATGCTTAGTGATGGCTAAGCTAGGTTGCCATCAGCAGTATTGTTTGGCAGCTACATTAACATATTTAAGAAGAAAATCTTATATCCCACCGAAGTTTCAAAAAGAACTCAATCTCCATTGGATTACCTTAGTTTTCTACTAGCTTTTGTGGTAGCAACTGATTTATTACCTCTCATCCAACCTATTCTACTTGATGTCCAGAGAGAGGAGAGTCTTGCTCTCTAGGTCTTCTAAAGCTGTGGTGTCCTTCCAGCTGGCTGTAGGCCACACTTTTATGGTCATGTGGGCAAGGAAAGGGGTGGCGAAGAGGGTTGGGCCAAGCTTGAATGTGTCTGGGTAGGTTTGGTAGATTCGGCCCTGGTTTTTCAGTCCTCTAATGCTGACATGTTTTGGCTTTACCCATATCTCTAGGCTTAAATATATCAGAGATATAGTAACCAGAAGAAATAATGTGATGTTAATGTTCTGTGATATTACATTTGTAACAATAATAAAGACCACTTCAGATGATTTTTTTCTCTCTCTCTACTCTTTTTGATTAGCTTTATTTGTGCCATCTGTGAGGAAGGAAATTCATTCTCTTAAGTACTAACCATTTGAGCATCAGACTCTTAGGGAACATACTGAATAAATAGCAACAATTTGGGGGACAACTTAGTGTTTCCTTTTCATCTTCCATATCTGGGTGGCTTTCTTTCCCTTTAGTCATGTCCAACATATTTCCATGGGGTTTCACGTCTGTTCATTCTGAATGGTTTCCATTCTTCCTTACTTCCTGTGATGGGAACCAGCCAGTTTTTTTCCCCTCCTCTAAAACAACATGCAGCAACCTCTCTGTTCTTCCTCAACACTACAGCCCAGTCTAAAGTATTTTATGTTAATACTGCAGGGCCCAAACCATAAATGTCATCGCAGCTATCTGTGATGCATTGCTTTGTTTTGTCATTAAACATTGGCAGGCAATTTGGTAAAGAGAAGGGTGATGTTACAGGGTTTTCTTTACCCAAGATAAATAATTTTTTCAGGCTCTGCCCTGGGTTGTTCAGTTGATCTCTCATTATTCAGAAAATTAAACAGCAAAATTTCATTTAGAAAAACAGAGAAATCTATACATTTACATGGTTTTAAGAGTCAAAACAAATCTTAATGCAAACCGTTTGTTGCTTTAAAAAATTAAATACCGTAGCACTCTTTCACTGTGTTTTTTCTCTCTCTGAAGATTGATATAATAGCATCACAACTAGCATGTGTATAGCTCCTACTGCATGTGCTAAGAGCACGCTACAAACAATTTCATGTGATCCTCACAACAACCTTGGAAGTAGGTGCTGTTATTATCTTCATTTTATATTTGAGGAAACTAAGGCAAACAAATGAGTGACTTGGCCTCGTATTCACAAAGCTAAGTGTCTGAGGCCATATTTGAACTCAGACTTAACCATAGTAGAATATTTATTCTTTTCAATTCTCTTCTTTCTCTCATTCGTTCACTCAGCTGTTTTATGGTAGAGGGGGAAAATGTTTAGAATGGTGAGTGGGGGGAAGGTGATGATAACAGTAGATATAGACCCCACAGAAAGCAGCATCAGCAGTCCTGACACTCGATTGTAGAAGGGATGATCATTTCCTTCCTGCCTGCCGATTAAAAATGCAGGAGAGCACCTTTCTTGACACTGGGTTTGCTGAAACATCACTGCTGTCTTTTTTTGTAATACTCCTGTGGGGATGTGTTTGCACAAAGTAGTATCTGTCAGAGCTTGAAATATTCTTGCATAGCTCCCTTTGAACAAGTAGTGCAGGACAAGTTCTGGCCCATAGTTGCCTGACATGAGGCCGCCTACCACTGGGAAAGAATGTCTTGCTTACATAGATCTAAATTGATGTGCTAAGAACTTTGCCAGTCGTTTTACAGTTTACATACGGGGCTGTAAATAATTACTGAACTTCCATTTTGAATCATTGCTTTTTCTAAGAATGAAAAAGGGTGTAGAGGATAGTGGGAAATCTTGAGAATATGAGAACAGTTTGCCATTAGCTTGCCAGAGACTTGTTGTAACACTGCCTGCCTGAATCTGTTTCTTTTGCCTTACTTGTCTTTGATTTTGGGCTCCGGCTTTTGCTATCCTCTGTTCTGTGGTGTTTGTCTTGTTCAAGTGCGCACACACACTGTGAAGTCTGTGAAACTTCTCTTCGGGAGTGAGACTAGTGAGCATGGTATCCAGTGAAGGAAACGAATGTTTTCTTTTGTGAGGAAAATGTTCCTAAAATCTGTACAGTTGAATTAATGGTAATATTAAAAATGCAAACAACTAATTTTGTAGGTCTATGAAGCCTTAAGGTAATCCTCTCTTTTTTAACCTCTTTCTCTTGAAATCTATAACTGCATTGCTCATGGGACTTTATAAACAAGAGAAATGTATGTGTCCTGACCCCATTTTTGAATTTAACTTCAACAAATAGTATAACCACCTTTTAAAATGAGAAAAGATGTAGTGACAAGTAGAACCGAATGACTTTATAATAAATGATGAATTAAAAAGAAATCCTTTGGAAACTGTAAATAAAAGCATAGACTATCTCTCAAGTTTATTTTTATTTTATCTGAAAAAAGTGGATATTAACCGAGGAGCATAGATGTACTAGGTTTTAAAAATCACTTCAGCTTTGTTTCCTATTTTAGTATAGATCCTGTCCTCAGGTAGCTCCCGGTCTATTTGGGCACATGTGGTATGGAATAAATAACAACAATGTAGAAGATAAAGGATAACACTGTAATAATTAATCACAGAAACATCTGCATGATGATTCATCATTAACGTGTAGCGCTCTCCTAATAGTACAATTTGAAAGATGAAATCAATATGTAGGAAGAAACTTTTCTGTAAAGAAATTTCAAGCTAGACTTCTGTTTCCAAATTTCTAATATCTAGGATGAATAATCAGATGTATTCACTTGCTCATTTTAATTTTACTTGCATTGTTTTTTCGTGAGCATATGATAGTGACATTATAAGCATATAGTATATGTGTATACATATATGTCTTCACATATGTGTGTGTATGTAGTTATAGTTATTTGCAACAATTCCATTTTCCCCCTTGACCAGTTAGTAATATAGAGTGTCTAAGAATTGATTAATGTGTGTCTCCTCTCTTCTTTGACAGTGAGAAATTACCGTGGTCTCCTTTTCTGAAACCTGATTTTGCAAGCAGAAGATGCAAATTAGATAGATTTGGCTACATTCTTCTAGTACACAACATTGATAAAACACCTAAAAAGTTAGAATATGATGCTGCTTTGGCCTTGTGACTTCAATCAGAGTCAATATTTTCTCAAACAGGAATTTTCTTGTAAAAGTGAGAAATTAGAGCTAGCTCCCTTTCCCCTTCCCTTGAACCCTAGTTAGGGTGCTAAAAAAAAAAAAGTTTAAAAATGTCCATGTTCCTATAGGGTGCCTGTTTCCATTGTTAAGGTAGGGAATTTAATTTGCCATGCTGAATTAACATTTCTTTTTGTTTTTCTTTTTACCTGTTGCCAGTGTCTGTGGGACTCTGGTTGGCGTTGTCCATCTGTTCTGGTGTTTGAGCCCTGGTCACTGGTTTTGGTTTAGTTCTTAAACTTTCTTGCTTCATAATGCCTTTAGAGTCTCAGTAATTTTTTCCCAACACTACTAGTTCAAATGAAAAACCTAATAGTTCTGTTTACTAAGTACTTGGATCTAAACAACTTAATAAACATTTATGTCTTAACAGCTAGTAGCCACTTGAAAAAATAATACACATAAATTGAAAGAAAGACATTTTAAATTTTATTCTTAACCTCAATTACTTATTAATGGAATGCTTGGACCTTGGGCATTTTGCACCTTCTCAAACCTTGAAATCATATTGGACCCCTCCTCCATCCCCCTTTCCCTATTTCTACATTGATTTTCTTGCAGCACTTGCTTTTTATCACAGCAAACCCCGGAAATCCAGCTTCTCAAAACATAGGAGGTTGCTAATGGAATTAGGATTCACACTTTCCCTCAAAAATTCAAGCTATCTCACTGAAGCCCCTAGGAGTTTGTGAGTTTGCTGCCTAGGATTTGGAACTGAGACTAGAATGTTTTGCTTCAGGCTGTTAGAAATGAGGCTGGATTAAGCCCTAGATACTGTCATTCGGATTATTATTATTATAGAAATTGCTAAGAATACAGTAGAGTTCAAATGAGTAACTACAGTTAAGCATCTAGATAGTACAGATAGTTTATTTTTATATTAATATCTGTTTGAAGGGTTTAGGTTCAAATCTAAAATACTAACGAGGCCTCGCATATGCTCAGAACAGAGTAAGTCAAAAGAGTTACCCATTATTTAATATAGATAATGGCTGTCTGGCCTTTAGCAAAGTAGACCTGGAGCAAGTGCTCCCAGTTGGCTGTGAGTTTAATGAATCTCTCAGTTTTTCAATGCTATGCTACTTTCCAGTTTTAGATTGGTCTGGATATTTAATGTTGGGTTAATAATTACATTTTATAAATTTTCATTCAAACTTGGGAAAACATGGCATGCTACCTAGAATTTGTTACTTTTTTAGAAAAAATGTAGAATGTTGCTTTTCTTAAAAAAAAAAAATTAATCATGATATTTGTAGATGACTTCTAAGTTTTGGCTTTTTTTTATTTTATTAAAAAATTAAAGACCACTAGACTGGATAGATAAAATGATTTCATGTAAGTTAGTTTATCACTAAGCATATGATTCTGTTTCGTTCCCAAACAGAGGAATACAGTGTCTTGTTCCTTGAACCAAAAACTTTCCAATTAGCATATGATTTTCCAAACCTGACCACAAGGAAACAACATGTCAAATCTAACTCACAGGATTACATAGAAGGTTAAACTATAATTTAATTATAACAATCAACTTTCAGTTTCTATTAATAGTTAATGTTTTACATTTTATTTCTCCAATGTCCACGGGCTATATCCTAATATACTGTAAGTCTTTCAGATCTAATCATCTGCTTTCACAGAGACTAAACTTGAAAATCACATCCTGTGATTTCATTTGGAGTTTATTTTATTCAGATTTTACTTTTAACTAGCATATTTTGGAGGAATTTTCTTTGAGGAAGCAGAAGAGGAAGAGTTGCCAAATAAATATTGGGCAATTTTGTTTCAGACAAGGTGCTTCATGTATCTGTCTCAGTCATTAGCTAACTTGGAAAATAATATCTCTTTTCTATATTATAGATGTGTTTCATACCCCATTTCGAATTAGTTGCCCAATCCTATTGATTCTGTTTTCTTATATATTTCCCTTTCTTTCCTCTGATGCTTCACCCTCATCATCTCAAGGCTGAACATCTGGCTGGTTGGTTTCCTTGTTTCAGATCTTTTCCCAGTCCGTCCCTATTCCACTCAGCTGTCAACTTCATCTTCCTAAAGTACATGTCTGGTCATATCATGCTTCTCATTCAATCACTGCAGTCATTCCCTATCACCCCTAGGATCAAATATAATATTCTTTGTCTTTTAAAGCGCTCCACAACCTGGTCCCTCTCCTACTTAGTAAAGTTTAGTCTTAAGTCACATTGAAATTTCTAACTTCCCTCTAAGCACATCTTGTTTGTACATTTCACTTGCACTTGGTCTCTCCCATTAGTATGTAAATTTCTTAAAGGCCGAAACTTTTTTCCTTTCCTTGTTATCTCTAGTGTTTAACACAGCACCTAACAAAGCCAGTGTTTAATGAATATTTATTGACTTGAAAAAAGTCTCGGTCAGAATTTTGAGACAGGATGTATTTTAATAATAATAATAATGCTACGTTCTTTTCTTTAGTGCCATGGATTGAACTAAGACCTGGCTTTTTCATTATTCCCGAAAAAATAAAACAAGGTGCTAAGCTAAGAGTGTGGATTTCCTACAAGTTCATAAAGAACAGCTGTTAAATTGGGAGATGGTCATTTGGAGAGCAGGAGACTGTGCAGACACTGGTCATATTCTCCTCCATATTACTAATAAGCATTTGAAATGGTAGCTTGGAATTCCATATGCCACAGGCAGGAGGAAATAGCTATGAGCATCTACCCTTAAGGGCATGGGAACATACATTTTAGCTATGTAGGCTCTAGGGCTCCTAACCTGTTGTAGTTTGCACGCCAATTTTAACATTCCAGATCTCTCTGTGTTAGCAGTATTATTAGTATCTATTTACTTGAGGAAAATAAATAATTAAAAGCTACTATGAATTCATTAATGCGTTTAAATGAATTTGTATTTTAAAAATCGCGGTAGTGTCTGCATACAGTTAAAAATAGTGATATGTATATTGAGACATTGTTCAGTCTGCATCTTGTTTATTATACTGTGACAATGAATTCTTTGTTGACACTAAATAAAAATTGTTCTTTGTGTATATATGGGTTTTTTAGACTTTTTGCAAAAAACTTTGTGGGGACCCCTCCTCTTAAAAATTTTATCTCTCTATGGTCTCTATCTTATTTCTTTAATTAACTATCCCAGAACTAGGAGTCCAGTTAGGGACTTAACCTTGCCTATTGCTTACTGCTACCATTTTAACTAACTATACCAGGTGTCTTGCTAGCAAGCTTGGATCAATTAGCAATTACAACTGAATGTATTTATTTATGTAATTGAATTCTTGGGGCTCCCACATATGGATTCTGATTGTTTGGCTTATTAGTTAGAGAGTTGGGTGGGGGGGTTGGTGGTATGACTGGAGGCAGTTGGAATTTTAACTCTCAGCTTCCCAAAACTCTTTCTGAGGGATAAGTGGGGTGTGGTCGGAAGTCTTTGTGGCTAGAATGCAGACATGTCCAGTTCTCTGAGTTGAAAAGTCAACTTTTTAGCTTGGTCTCTTTGTTTGTCTGTACCCCATTATCCATTTCTACCTCAAGGTGCTATCTTTTATTTGCTGGCCTTCTTGAGGCTTTTCTCTCCACCCTTCCTAATTTCTGCCCTTCCTCCCTCATCTCAGTGATGAGATTTTGGTTAAGAAGAGCATGTCTCCACTAGAGTGAAAACATTATATTCCAGCCACAAAAAAAGATGTCAAGCAACAAATTTAGAGAGAAAGGCCACTTCTAATTTAGGTTGATGTTTTGCATAAAGAAGGTACAGTTGGTTTTTGACTTGGAGTAGAGAGTAAAGAGAGTTGAGTAGGAAGATAGGATGGGGAATGGTGACTTGAATCAAACTGTTAGTTCAGGTAAGTGAGTTTTTTAAAAAGGATGATAAATTTTCAGAAAGTCAGGCATAACTCATCTGTTCTCCACACCTCACCTTCTAAGAATATTCAGATATGAAATCAGAGAATATTAGCAAAAGAAGATACTGGGAGAACCTCTAGTAAAATCTGTTCTTGAATAGGAATTCCTTCCACAGTATACCTCTAGGCATGAGCAACTGGATAGGTCTGATAATTAGTGTGTAAATGCCTCCAGAGTCTGATGCAAATACACTTTGGATTATCTACTTTGGGGACCACAGGCTCGTAGGATCATAGTATTAGGATTGAAAAGGGTCCTTAGGAGGTCTTTTAGTCCAATGCCCTCATTGTCCAGATGAAACTGAGAACCCAAAGAGTTTGTGACTTATTGTGCAAAGTCATATAGATAGTAAGTAGTAGAGCTGGGGATCTGAAGAAAATGTCTTTGACTGTAAATGTAGTGCTCTGTTTTATATACCATGCTGACCCCTGTATCATCAAGCATGCACTTTCATTAGTATGGGTAATTGAGGTTGACCATGTATGTTAAAAATATATGCTTTGCTTTGTGATAGGTTTCTGTACGTGAATACCACTCCTTTTAAATAATGTTTTCTTAATGGATCTAGGTGTTCTTTTTCAGAACTTTCTCCCTTCTCTAAGAATATTCTCTCTGTCATTGGTGGGCTGTCCCTAGAGGGTGACAGCTACTCCTCTTAGGGACCTATTGAGGAACTTTGAGGGGCTGGGTTTTTAATCCTGTATTAGACGTTCCCACTGGTATTCTCATTGACAAACAACCTGTGGACATAAGTTATTTTTTACAAAACAGATTTATGTCTCAGTTATAGGAATAGCAGTTGTTGATTCATTCTCCTACAAACCCATGCAGATTCATGGGAAGAACAGGTTTAAACTTAGACTACAATGTTTGTGAAGTACGTGTGTATAAAACAATTGTAGCAAAGTTGTACCTCCTAACTCTAGTCTCTGGACATCCTTTTATTCTTTTGTGGATTTTTCATGAAGTTGGCTGTAGGGCTTGGCATCAGTGGATGAGTTGATCCTCTGTGTTGCCTTCCTTACCGGGTGTGGCATCTCTTTGGGTAGATTTAGCTGCTGCTGAGCTGGGCTCATCTGCTGTTGGACCAGTTTTTTAAGTCTTTGTCCTGAAATCTCTCTGTAACTTGCAGTATTTAACGAGGTAGTTGCTTAGTCATCTTCTGACTCTTCTGGTTCTTCTAACAACTGTAGGTAGTTCCAGGTGAAATCTCTGGATCTTTCAAGCTTACAGAGTTTTTTGTAGCCTTTATGGCCTGGGTGGGAGAGAGAAAACCACTGTTTTCTTGAGATTTGTCAACATTGTCCCTATCCAGATAAGAGATAAAGCTTCTTTTCTTGGGAAATACTCTGTTTGCCTGTGTTTTTTTGCTCCTCATTGGATATGTTATCTTTTATTGGTCCTGGCTCTGGAAAACTATGTTATTGAAATAGCATGTTTGATGAGGAAAGGAAAAGAGATACCTTCTCACCCAAGTGATTCCTGGTGAGGAGCTTGTCTTCCATCTCCTCAGTTTACCATTTGGTTGTGCTTATCACGGGAAGACTTCTCTTTTTTATATAGCCTAAAAGGAGTGATTTGATCTTCTAAACTAATCACAAAATGTTTCCTCTGTGGCATCATTTGCCTTTCATCCCATGGCCAGAAGTCCTCTAGTTCTTTCAAATTAATTAAGGGTTCGTCCACAAATTGTGATGTGGTTGTAGGAAAATTGCTAAATACTTGCTCATTTTATTTTATTACTGTATTGAGTGGGGTGCAAGTAATTATGTAAAGTTATATAATGAACTCTGAAATTTATGAAACAAGGAGTTTTGAAATGATAACCTGTTCTTAGAAAATATTTGGATGAATAATAATGTTGAAAAAAATAAGTATCACCTTCCTGAAAAGGATATCATTCCTCAGTGAGTCCAGAAATTAAGATGTACCGTTTTTAAACCATTTTTGCTCATTTTTCTTTACTTGAATTAGTGTGTGGGGTTTTTTTTCCTTTAAAACTTGGAAAAAAAATATGGTATGGTGTTTGAGGTGATTTATTGCTTTGAAAGGTTAAAGGAATAATCAGTTCATTTCCTACTTTGATTTTTGTTGCCTCTGGTGTGAATAGCCCAGAATTCAGTATAGAGGTCCAAGATTCAATCCAGGGAGACTTAATTTTTTTCTTATTTTTTCTTCAAATTTATTTGTTTTCACTTTTCAACAATCACTTTTATAAGTTCCAAATTTTTTCCCCCTCCCTCTCTCCTCAAGATGGCATACAATCTTAATATGGGTTCTACATTTAAATTCCTACCATCCCGACCACATAGATACCATTCACATGAGTAGTCATGTTGCATAGAAGAAGTAAAACTAATGGGAGGAACCATGAGAAAAACAGAACATGACAAAGGAGAAAACTCCATGGTTCTTTCTTTGGATGTGGATGGTATTTTGCATAGAGTCCTTTGGAAATGTTTTAGGTTCTTGCATTCTCTCTGTCACTGGTGGGCTTAAGTCCTCATACACACACTGTGGCTGTTCCTGTGTATAATGTTCTCCTGGCTCTGCTCGCTTTACTCAGCGTCAGTCCCATCCAATAAGTCTTTCCAGATTTTTCTGAAGTCCGTCTGTTTTGTCTTTTCTTATAGCATAATAGTATTCCATTTCATTCATATATTACAACTTGCTCAGCCATTCCACAATTGATGGGCATCCCCTTGATTGGCCACCACAAAAAGAGCTGCTAGAAATATTTTTGTACATGTGAGTCCTTCTTCCATTTGTCTGATGTCTTTGGGATACAGCCCTAGAAGCCATATTGCTGGTCAAAGGGCATATCTACATTTTGATAGCCATTTGGGCATAATTCCAAATTGATCTCCAGAGTGGTTGGATCAGTTCACAGCTCCACCAGTGATGAATTAGTGTTTCAACTCTCCCACATCTTCTCCAACATTTATCATTTTCTTGTTTTGCCGTGTTAGCCAATCTGATACGTGTAATATGGTAGCTCAGTGTTGTTTTGATTTGCATCTCTAATCAATAGTGAGTCAGCACTTTTTCATATGACCAGAGAGAGTTTAATTTCTTCCTCTTGGAAACTGCCTGTTCATATCCTTTGACCTTTTATCAATTGGGGAATGGCTTGTATTCTTGTAAATTTAACTCAGTTCTCTATATATTTTAGAAATGAGGCCTTTATCACAGACACTAGTTATAAAAATTCTTTGCCAGTTTTCTGCCTCCCTCCTGATCTTGGTTGCATTGGCTTTGTTTGTGCAAAAACTTTGGAATTGGATGTAATCAGTTATCCATTTTGCATTTCATAATGTTCTCTATCTCTTGTTTGGTCATAAATTCCTCTGTTCTCCATAAATCTCACCAATAAACTATTTCTTGCTCCCCTTGTTTGTTTATAGTGTCAGCCTTTATCCAAAGGGACTTATCATTGAAGGTACTGGAAGAACCTTGTAAGAAACATTTGTCATAAAACAGGCAGATACTTTCCAGCTGTGTGACTTAGGTAAGCCTTGAAACTAAGCCTTAGTTTCCCCATCTGTAAAATAGATGCACCTCCAGCTCTTTCCTAAGTAGAGCCTCTTTTTTTTTAAGGGAAATGAAAGCTGTCCATGCCTTCATTCTCCTGGGCTCTCTTCTTGATTCTCTGCGCTTTCTCTGCCATGCCTTTCCATTTCATTCCATCTCCTTCCCCATTACTCCCCTTTCCCCTTCATTAGCATACAAATTCCTTGAGGGTGGGGAGCTTTCTTTCTCTTGTATTTTTATGTTTAGCCCTTAGTGCTGTGCCTGGCTGGTAATAAGGCCTACTATAAAATGCTCATAGATTTGACTTGAATAGCAACACAGACTTCATAGGATTTTGAGAATCAAATGAGATAATATATGTAAAGCATATCACTAGCACAACAGATTTCACCTGTAACACCATTTCATACTTTTCCAATACCAAGCCAAGACATTGGTTGAATGCGAGCTTGCTGTATGTAGTCTGATGTCAAAGGACCATTTGAGTTTCGGTATCAAGACCTGAATTTTCTAAGACAATGCAAATACTTTAAGGGTAGGTATTGTTTCTTCTTCCTTGTTAGTTAATAAAGTGTTCAATAAATGCTTGCTTGATTGGATTGGATTCATAAAATCATGGTGCTGAAGGCTTCAAGGGGACTTGGATGTTTTGGTGACCCTTTTGGGGTTTACATGTTGTTGTCTGTTTAGGTTAGGAGTCACTTGTATAGTGGGCTTGTCCTTTGCCACCTGTAGCTCTCTTGCGATTTGGAGAACTGATTCAGTTTTTTAGGACCAAAGGAAAAGCAACAGTCTAGACTTTTCAGGGCATTGAAAAGTGATGAGTGAAGGTGGTTCTCTTGGGTTTCACCTTGTCTGTGTCTGTTCTGAATCCACAGGGTTCATTATAGAGGAACAGAAATAAAATTGTAAGCCTCTTGAGAGAATTGGACCTTTATTATCTTTGTATTTCCCCCAGCATCTGTACATAGTCAATATTCAAAATAGCGATGGAATGAATAAATGAATTTGCCTTTGGGAAATGTTATATTTTATGCTGTTTGGTTTGCTGCATTTTGCCCCAGTTGTCACCAAAATTGAATAGTAGAAAAGGGCAGGCAGTTTTCATGATACTGGGACAGTTCCTTTTGCAGAAATATGGCAACTCGTTAGTTGCAATCATGCCCACAAATAGTTAAAACTGAAATGTGATTATCAAATAAATCAATGGAGTGCTTTTTTTATTGTGCCACCTGAATTTCTTTGTTTATTTGGTTGCTATATAACTTTAAAAAATTCAGCATTCCTTAGTGTGTTTTGGCCAGACCCAAGAGATAGTTTAACTATGGTCAACTGGGAAGATAATGTGACATAGCTTGTAGTGGATAGGTTACAAAGTGAATCTAAACTGGGTTTTGTCAGTACAGGCCAGCAGATATTTATTAAATGCCTTCTGTACTACAGGTCCAGGGCCAGGTGTTGGGGATTTAAAAATGAAAAAGTTTCTGCCCGTAATGAGTGGATGATTTATATTCATCTTGGTGGCATACGCACTTAGTATGGTGCCTGGCATATAGTAGGTGCTTACTAAATGTTTATTGATTGCTTTGCTTGATATTGGCAGTATTAACCAGAAAGGAGATACTGTTCCTTGTTGTAAACCCGGCCCCCCTCCCCCTCCCCTCCCCCTCCCCTCCCCTCCCCCTCCCCCCCTCCCCCCCCCCCCGCCCCCGCCCCCAGCAAAATCACTCTGTTCTTTAAGAGTCTGAAAACCATCTAGACTTAGGTTGGAATTTGAATTTAGCACAATATTTAAAAATGGACACAAATACATTAATAGGTTCTATGAATTGCCAGTTTAACCTTAGAGCCAAAGCTTAACCAGAGGGGTGTGAATATTGGAGGTGGGAGGCAGGACACGCATTATACATCTATCCCCTTCATGGGCTGTCAGGCTTTAATTTGGTTTATTTTGCAAAAAGATGAGCAATTCAGCAAACAACCTAATGTTATATTTAGTTTTTATATTTTGACAAGAGAGAAAATGTTTTAAACAACATTTCTAGCGCTTTGCATGGTTTTAATGGAAGTTGTAAAATAATTTCATAATGTGTATTAATATGAAATGCTAAATAAGAAAATCAAAGAATGAATTAGGTGGAGGGGAAATTAAATTCATTTGGAAGGAAAGGAAAAGACTGAGCCCAGGGTTGTGCTCATCTGTAACCTTTTGATACTTGGGAGGTATATGGGGGAATAAGACAAAAATCTTAGTGAGCCTCTGGGAGTGAAGGGCCCCCAGGATGCTTAAGGAAGGGCTAATAGGCCCAGGTAGAACAAATAGAGCAAGTTAAATATGGGATTGGGATAGGGCCTGGGAGTGTCTACTGCAATTTCAAGCTTGGGGAAAGCAGGGAGAATTAACCATCTCCTAACAATGAAGGGGAGAGAGGAGAGGGAAAAGGGAAGATCCACTCTTTTCCATGGCTATAGACCAGTGTTTTCTGCTGTTCTTTTAAATCCAGAGGGTTCTGTATAGAAGGATAGGAATATAAAATAAAATTGTAATCTTCTTGACAGAAGGGACCTCCATTATCTTTGTTTTTCCATGCCTGTACATAGTCCTCAATCTAATGGCCAAGTGAGTCATTGAGTTTCTAGGAGTAAAGTCTGGAAAATTGAGTTCAGAAACATTAATGATTTCAAATAGCCTTTGATAAATTTTTCTTATGTATTCTGTTGGGAACAGCTATGACCTTTTTTCCACATTGGAAAGGATTCTACCCTAGCCTTGAAAATTGAATCAAAGACTAGGTCACAATAATAGGCTACCCATAAGTTGAAGCCAGATAGCACAGGTACTAGAGTGTCCAAATGTTACCCCAGGCAGTGTATCTGAAATCGTGGGGGGGGTGGGGGGGGGGGGGGGGGGGGGGGGGGGAGAATGATGTCCGGTCAGGTGACATGTGAGTACAAGTATGGACTTGGCCTTCTACCATGTTTGGTTTTTATGAGTCAAGTATGGGATGTTGGCATATCCCCCAGTTATTTCAGTATCTGAAGAAGTGTATTGTTACCATCTTTTGGTTTAACTGGAAATGCAAGAGTGAGCTAGAGTCTGGAGAGAAGTTAAGGGGGGGGCAGTATTGTAAGGGAGCAGACATTTGATTTTCAGTCTTCTTTCTGAAGTTCTTTTTCGATTTTAGTTATGTGAACAATTGTGTACTTGTCAGTGAGGTGGACCTGGTTTTGGACCTGGTGTCAGGACTAGTTGAGATCAGATTTGACAAATTTGTGTACAGACCCTGGGCAACTCACTTAACTTCTTGTTCAGTTTCCCTTAGTTCCCTCATCTGTAAAATGGGGATAATAGTGGCACCCACCTCCTAGGGTTGTTAACAAGGATCAAGACAAAGAAATATTCATGAAACACTTTGCAAACTTTTAAAGTGCCATATCCATGTCAGCAATTGTGGGTGAGAGAATGGGCTGAGAAAGCACTGAGGATAATAGTCCCCTCTTATGTCATTATGTCTTAAGCCAGATTTAATTTTGCATCTCAATGCAACAAACATAAATTCCTACCCCAGGGGAGGCATTGTGCCAATAGGTTTTAATAAAGAGATCTGAAGATGGAAAACTGAAATTGTAGGTTTTTGGAGGAGTCTGGGAAAGCTTCTTTTGGTTCAGTGAATTTGGTAAACATTTATGGAGCACCTCCTGTGTGCTGTAGGCAGTGAAGATAGAAAAATGAGAAGGGAGCCACAAGCAGACTGCCCTTAGGAGGTTTTTAGCCTGATCGTAGTAGTAGTGCTGGGAGTTGTTGCTCATATTTACATGGCATTTTAAGCTTTACTGAGTGTTTTCATATCTAGGTAGTGAATAAGAGTATGAAGAAAGTGGCTTGAAATAAGATTGAAATAATCTTAGTGCAAGAATGAGGAGATCCCTGAGTGAACTGGACTACTTCTGGCTCTTAAGAAAATAAAAAATCAACTCCATTTTGGGAAGCAGTGTGGTACACTGGGGAAAAAAGGTTAAAGGATTCCTGTTTGTTCCGTTTCCACATGTATCCAATGAGAATTGAGACCAGATGACCCATAGGATCCTTTCAGATTGAGGTCTCTGATTGTAATCTGACTGCAGGGTTGATTGGTAGTGTAAAAACCCATGACAGAACATTGGGTGCCAGCCCGGTTCTTGTTCTGGGAAGTGAGGTCACACATATAATTGGGGTAAAGTGGATGGAAGTGCTGGACCTGTAGTCAAGAAGACCTGAGTTCCAAAACTGCCTCAGATACTCCTTGTTGTCTGATCTTGGGCAAGTCGCTTACCTCCTGTCTGCCTCAGTTTTCTCAATTATAAAATGGGGATAGTAATAGCATTTATCTTACAGGTTTGTTGTGAGGACCAAGTGAGATAATGATTGTAAAGTACTTTGCAAACCTTTGAGTGCTGTATAAATGTTAGCTCTGATAATCCAGGAAACTGACTGGCCCAAAAGTACTGATAAATTTGGAGGGGCCAGAGATCAAGCTTTTATTAATTAGCATTTTGTACTGAGGGAACCTGGAGTTTCTTGCCAAACCTTAGGCACCCTTGAAAAAAAGTAATTTTGAGTAGTTAGATAAGGATTTATCAGGGTTGTTGGAATTCTTTGATATGTAGGGCTCCACCCAAGGATTCATCTGCCTTTGTAGCCTTATCTTTTTATATCTCCACCCTATCCCTAAGGGGTTCCTGCAAGTCAGCCTTTATCATGGTTAAAGAGTTTTAATTTTCATCCTGAAAGTAAAAGGAAAAACACTGAAAGTTTTTCTGTGGAGGGTGATGTGATTAGAGAGACTACTTGGGCTACCATATGAAGGCCTTTGGAGGAGGGAGGAAAGAATACCAGTTAAAAGGCTACTGCCCTAGGGAAGAAATGGTGAATAAGGGCCTAAAAATTACGACCAAAAGAACACAGTATAAATGCAAAGAGGGTGGATTCCAGAGATATTGGAAACACCTAAGGGATTTGAGAGCTAGTTGGATAGGGGTAGGGTTAAACAATCCAAGACCTCCCATTCTGAACCTCGGTGAGGAAGAAGAGGATGGTGATAACATGAATAGGAATGGAGAAAGGTGGACAAAGGTCTTGGCATATCCAACAAAGAATTAGAAATATGGAACTGTAGCCCGATACAAGGGAGAGAGGTTAGAACTGGTACTACAGATTTGGAATTCATCCACATGGAGGTAATAATTTAAGCCTAGGTTGGGAAGTCTCCTAGGAGAGCACCAAAGGTAGAGGTCTTGAAAAAATCAGCAGGAAGATGAGATAACACGAAGGAGACTTAGGGGTTCAGGCAGGTGTGAGGAGAACCAGGACAGCACAGTGTCAGCTCAGAGGAGGTGGTGGTGGTTAGCAGCATCCTGTGCTGTAGGTGAGACCCATAAAAGGTCCCCCAGATTTGGCAGCCGAGAGACCATCAAGTTACCTTGGGGGTAATATTTTCAGTGAAGTTGTGGGGTCGGAAATTAGATTATAGGCCATGAATAGTGAGGAATTGGAGGCTGGTTGTAGCCAGCTTCCCAGAAGATTGACTAGGAAGGGTGAAGAGGGAGGGAGAATGATGAAGTAATTGGGTCAAGGAAAGGATTTTGTAGTATTGGAGTGACGTCAGCATGTTTGAAGGATTGGGGAGAGAAGGGACAAAGAGAAGGAGAGGGGGAGAGAGAGAGAGAGAGAGAGAGAGAGAGAGAATGAGAGAAATGGAAGATATGAGAAAGGGAATGGGGAAAGAGACAGCAGGGAGAGGAAGATGATGAGTGCAGATATGGAAAGGCTTTAGTGTGTGCAGGAGAGCAGACGATCTTAAAGTTTGACCTAGAAGTAATGGGGTACAGACTTTTGGAACCTCCTTGAATCCTCCTACTTAATATGGTTGACTCTTAAGGAGCCTACCCATTTGTAACACTGATTGACAAGCGGGCCAGATAGAATCTCAGCTAGACAAAGTCTGTGCTGGATTAAACCTAAGTGCCTTCATGGAGGCAGTATGGAATTTATATACAGAAAAGTCCGTGGGAAAAGTTCTAGAGATGGTCTAGTGGTCTGGGAGGAAGGTCTAAGGAGGATGTTGGTGAGATTGGGGTAACTAGTGATGTAATCCAGGGTGAGAAACAGCTGGAAGCAATTGGGAAGTATCTGGCAATGCAGGGCTTGGGTGAGATGTAGGTGGGACAATCCGGAGGTAACAGACAATGGAAGGCCAGGCTAGGCCAAGGGCAATAGATTTGACTATGAAAGATTAGATTAAGTGGGAGGATTCAAGGAGAATTCTAGGAGGTTCCTAGAGTCTGTACTCCTTCGGAAGGACGGGTAGAATTTCACCAATTATATGTGGGAGGATGGGTAGAATGTAATTCAGGATTTCTTAAACTTTTTCCACTCACTACCCCTTCAGTGCTTCTTAAACAGTAGGTTTGGGACCTTATGTGGGTTTAAGTAATCTAAGCAAATACATCCAAGTGGGGACAGGTAAGGACCCATTCAGAGAATGGTTAGTTCTGATTAATAGTATTGTGGAACAGGAAGTAGGTTGGTGCCAAGTTTGGAGCTGAGCAGTTTGGATTTAATTTGATAGGCTATAGGGAGCTATTGAAGGTTTCTGAGCAGGGGAATGACATAATCAGACATGTATATCCATTAGTGAAATTACTCAGACAACGTACGAAGGAACACACAGGAAGAGACTGGAAAAGATAATTTAGAAGAATATTTTAGCGCTCCAGGACAATATGTAATGAGAACCTTGCTGGTGGAAATGAAGCAATAGATGAGGCTGGTGTGAGGTGAGATTGTTATTAAGATGGCACTCAGCCTTCAGTTACTGAAAAATAAAAATTGAATATCTAAACTTTTACATAAGGAAATTGGGTGAAGGGAGTTTTCTTAAACTTCAATAATGTTAGTTATTAATAGATTTAATTAGTAATAGATGTTGGAGGGAAAGTATGATAATAATTATAATCTTAGAAAAAGTAAAAGCAATATTCTAAAATTTTGCTTCCTTTTAAGAGTGTTCCATTTTGGTTTCTATCCTGTTTCAGGTCTTTTTTTTTTAAACACTGATATATGAGGTTTTTTTTATTTGTTTGGTGAGTACATTTTAAAAGAAAGTCCTGGTTAAAAAAAGTGTGTTTGTGAGTGCATGCATATGTGCGTGAATGTATCTATAAGTTTAGACCTTATTGAAGTACAGTCAGCATTCATTAAATACTGATAATATGCCAGGCACCCTGCTCTCAAGGAATTCGCAGTCTAGTGGGGAGACAACATACAAGCAACTATACAAACATGTTATATATAGGATGAATTGGAAACAGTCAGCAGAGGGAAGGCACTAGAATTTAAAGGGGATTGGGACACGCTGTTTGAAATTTACCATCTGCTGTCCTACAATATGGAGAGGGCACAGTAATACTAAGGTGAAAAGCTGTCACTTTTAATGTTTTCATTCAAACTTTCACACTCTTCTTCTCTAGCTACACAATGGCACTGGAGCAGGGTTTGTATTCAGGCATTTGGTCTCGTTCATATTTAATTAAGAGAAAAAATTTCCCTTTACGAAAAGGCTGCTTCCATTTTGAGTGGTATTATGCCATCAGTGTGGGTCTGTGGACCTGATAATACCGAGGAAGTGGGTGGTTAGTATTGAGTTTTGAAATTGAGCAAATCTGATATTAAAGTCCATACTAACATGTATAACGAATAATAATTACTAAAATAATCTCATTCTCTCCAGTAGTTCCTGACTGATATTTTCATATGTATAAAAATGATAATAATTGTATGTCATCAGAGGGCAGAGTATTATAGTATTCTCTTTAAAAATATTTTAGTACTCTATTTGCCCTTTCGTATTGTAGAAATTTAATAGTTCAGTGATTCCTTACAATTTTATTTGATGTTGGTAGTTTGTTATAGATTCTTTTGGCAAGATTTTAATTTGCACCTCTATGATTAAAATAAATTTAGAGCTCCTTTCATTCCCCTCACCCCCTTTAAAGAAAAGAAAAATCCAAAGCATTACCTCGATGACCTGGTTTGATTTTTATTTTGAATAATATGCCAAAAGTGGTGTTTAGAAATGAAACATGACGGAAACCTGTTAGTATAAACTGCCCAATAATTTCTTACAGTCAGGAACAAGAAGGCCATTAAAAATGGGATTTATGCCAATAAAAAGGTAGTAAGATAAATTGATAGTATTCTTGTATTGCAGAGTTATAAATTTTGATCTTCCTGCTAGTTAATTATCTTATATCCATGGTAATTCACTTTTACAAAACATACAAATGGTTAAAACAGAAGGAACCAGCAGTAATATCTTATCATCTGGAAGTTCAATGGTTCAGACATATCCATTTCTCCTAAAGTATAGATTCATTTGAGTGGTAGTATTATAACCTTAGAGAGGAAGGAAGTGTATTTGAGGAAACAGTTTAAGCTACTCAGTACCCTGAAACCCTGGACCCTGAGCCAGGAAGGACGCGAGTTCAGATAACCATCTCAGACACTGCAAGTCACTCGAGCCCTGTCTGCCTCAGTTTGCTTATCTTTAAATGAAACTGATTATGGCACCTACCTCCCCGAGTGTTTGTGAAGATAAAATGAGATAATAATTGTAAAGTGCTATGCAATCTCAAAAGCATGACATAAAAGCCTGCGTCCTTATTGTTTGCTACTGATTGGCTGGGTGTTGTCCTTCATCTTCCAAGAGGACCAAAATGACATCGTCATGATAAAGTTAAATTTCAGCGTGGCTGTTCAGACCAATACAAGCTTGAAATGCTGTACCACAGGTTGGGCACAGATAATCCGCATGAATTTTGGGGTGGATAGCCCAAATTTGCATATCCTACCTTTACTTTGTGCTGTCTCAATTCTACTTTGCTCAAAGAGCACAACACCCTTTCTGATGTGGGCACGCTATGCTGAGCGGTCCTGTGCCATTGTCTCCCATGTTACACAATCAAATCCAAAGTTCTTGAGAGTGTCCTTGTATTGTTGCTTCTTGTGACCACCATGTGATCGCCTGCCCCATGTGAGTTTTCCATAGAATAGTCTTTTTGGCAAGCGCACATTTTGCATTTAGACAACATGGCCCATCGATATTACTATTCTTATGGTTAATCTTTTGGTTAATCTTTTTCACTTAGGTAGAAAATCTTGGTGTCTTATCTCTTTGCATTGAAGACTGTAGTCATTTAGACTACATAGAAATGAATGAACTTTCATAGGTGGACTTTTATGTCTCATTGACTCAGCTGGAGACTCAGTCCCTAACCACTTCCACTTTTGTGGTTTGTCAGTTTTACAAATGGCTTAGACAGGGATCCACATTAGAAGGCAGGTGTTTTACCTGATTCTGCCACTTGTGACCCATGTGACTTTGGGCAGATCTGTTTGCCTTTCTGGTCTTCAGTTTCCTCATCTGTAAAATGAGGAGATGGGCCTACTTGTCTTTTAAGGATCCTTCCAGTTCTTGGGTTTAGTCTCTGAGCTAATGAAATTTTGGTCAAAACTCTTGAAGATGGATACATAATATTTGAATAGAATTGAATGAACTTGTTTGAAAAGAGCACCAAGATATTTCTTGGGAGAGAGAGGCTATATAGAGTGTTCCAGTATTCCCCCTTTCCTTCTCTTAAAGTGCCTAATAGAGTGATAAAAGGCATTAGAGGAAAAGGCCATGGTGGAGATAGGCATGTACTTGCATGCAGTTTTAGACGAGCACTCAAGATTCCTAATCCTCAAGGAAGAGGGCAGTTTGAATTCCATAGGCAGGGCAGTTCTGGAATCTTGCCTAGAGAAAGGAGATTTCCTTGGCAGCATCAGCTTTGAGAGTTATCTCAATGGTAATCCCAATTTTGAGAGTTTTTGTCTTGGAAATCTGGGGCATTATATCTTCTAGACTGAAGATTCTTTTCCTGGAGTACAAATTTTTTAATTTTTTGGATCAGTATTTCAGTATAAGAGTTTTCCTTTGTGAACCTGTGTATTTCCATTTATGCATTTAAAAACATTATTCAGAAAAGGGGTCTGTTGGCTTCACTTGATTGCCAAAGGGTTGTTTCCAAGACTCAGGTTAACTAAGGTTAAGAATTGTTACAGAGAGAAAGACTTGTGAATGCTGTGTGCCTTGTGGAGAAAAAAAGAGACTAGTCTGTATAGTTCCTGTGCATCATATTGCCTTGACAGTGAAACCAGGATCTGGAACTGAGGCTGGTAAATGGAAGTAGTTGGTTTATCCACTTATCAAGAGTGGAGATGACATTCCAGTGATGCTAGGGACTTTGCTGATACAGAAATGAGACCTTTGTGGTTTGGAACCTCTGGGGTGTCCACCTGCTATTAATGTCCCTGGATGGGATCTAATTTTTGGTACTGTTTTGTTGGATAATATTTTGGCATACTAATGAATTAACTCTCTGGGATTGTAGACTCAATGGATGGAGAGAGCATAGCTGCACAAATAAAGTGCTAAGGTGAGGTCTTTTTCTACCATATAAAACTACTCTGTAGAATTCTTTTTGGCAAAAAGGGGCTAGGGATCACTCAGGCTGTCTCCTATAGGACATTCTGCCCTTGATGATTCTTTGTTTTCCTTTCCATCCATATCTTCAGTCTCTACCTCTTTACTTGCTTCCTCCCCACTGACCACTCATGTGGTCAGGTCTCTTTTAAAATTTTTTTTCCAATTTATTAATTTATTTTTAGTTTTCAACACTCATCTGTAAGTTTTAAATTTTCTCCTCTTCCGTCCCCAAGAAGGCATGCAATCTGATATGAGCTCTACACATACATTCCTATTAAACATATTTTCATATTAGTCATGTTCATGTTGCATAGAAAAATTTGAACGACTAGGAGAAACCAGGAGAAAGAAGAAAACAAAACAAAAGAAAAATAGTCTGCTTCAAACAAAAGAAAATAATCTGCTTCGCTCTGCATTCTGACTCCATAGCTTTCTCTGGAGGTGCCTAGGTCTCTTTGATCCTAAGAATGCCTTTCCTTGTCCCCGCTCTCTCTTCAAACCAGTTCTTCTCCCCAACACTGTTAGCTCCTAGAAAGACTAATCTCCATCCCTCAGATTTTGATTCCTCACCACTGACCCATTCTTTAATCAGTAAATTGCTTTCTCCAAAGCTGCCATTATTTTCTTAATTGTGAAATCTTTTGCAGTTTTGGGCACTCCCTCCTTTTGCTTCAGTGACACCTCTTCTGCTGCTCCCTTGCGCTTGCCCACTCCCATGCCTATCGCATTGCTCCTTGCTTTCCCTTCTTTGGGTCAGCCTTCTCCTGCTGCTCTCTATAGTGTGAGTATCCCCAAGAATTCTACTAACTGGCCTCTCTCTTTATCTCCTACTCTGCCACCTTCCCCTTCCACCTTCTTCCTTTGCTCTCCACTCCACTGAGATTCCACTCCATCCCTTTCTGAGATAGAATAGGGCCCCAGTGCACGATTTTGGCCCGCATCCCTTTATGTCAAACACAGCACGATACCTGGCGTATAGTAAGCTGCCTTTTTTTTTTTAACTAAGTTTCTACAGTGATTCCTGGAATTGTTTATAGCACCTGAAGGAAATGTCTTATCTTACTAATTGGATACTAAGTATTTCAGGGAATTAAGTAGGGATGTGCATTCTGTGTGTTCATATTTGCTTCAAAGAAAGACCTCTTAGAGTTGGAAAGCTATTTTTCCTTTAATATTTTGTTCTTAGCCTGGTTGGATTTTAGGCTGATATTAGTTCTTTTATGCAGCCCAAAACTTGAAGTCTTGTTATATTCAGCCAGGATCTTGAGGGTAGGGGAGATAATATAGTACCTTGTATTTATTTAGCATCTTTCTGTAAGAAACTTGAAGTCGTTTATATAATTCATTCTCATAAAGATCACTGTGGGATACAGTAGAGAAGTATCCATATTTTACAGATGAGGGACATGAAGCAATTGAAAGACCAAGTGGTTTGCCTGACTGAAGAATATTGCTGGAAATCGAAACATGGTTTCTTACTTGCAATTCTATGCTTTAGTTACTTGGTTGCACAGCTTCATGGTACAGCTAATATCTCTTGAGTTTAAGGTTAACATAGGTTTTCAGTGTCATCCTATAAAGAAACTTAAAAAAAAAATGAAAACTAGTGTTCAATCCGTAGTAGATGATTTATTTTCTATCTTCCCTTTCTGCAAGTAGAGAATGGAAAAATTATTAAGCTGGAAATGGCTTGTGAGAACTAGTTTTATGTTTTCTTAAAACTAATCTCCCTCGCAGCTAAGCCTCATGTACTTATAGTAATTGAATGAGCTGCAGGGTATACTGGGAATTGTAGTTTTTCAATTCTTTGTGTTCTGAAGATTAATAATCTTGCAACCCTCTGAGGGAGATAAGGAGAAGGATGCTCTTTGACAAATTGTTATCTTGTCTTTCAGAAGTGTGCTTTGAGCAGTGAATATACCCCTCAATGCATCCCTTGAGTTTTTACCTTGATCCTAAGTAATGGTAAAATATGGAGTATGGCTTTTTTATTTATTTTTTAATGATAGCTAGTGGGAGGGAACTTTGTCTTTTATGTTACTTATTCAGTTGGAAACCTTTTGGCAATCTAAATATTAGCTATGGAATTAATGTTTTAATCACTGTCATGTAAGAAAGTTAGACAAATGTTGTCTTCTTTGGCATTTCTATGATTGGATCTTGTATAGAGTACGTTGCCTGCCCAATAATTAAAGGAAGATTTAATGAGGGGTGCATTTGTAAATGATTTCATTTAGTTCTGTGATAGTTCATCTCTTCTCTTTTCTGGTTTCTTAGATAAGTCTTTGTTCTAGAGGCTTTTGAATTAGCAGTAAATTGAAAAGGTATATGCGCATTAATTTGGTTGAATGAAGCATTCAAGTTTAATTGACAGTTACAAGAACTATCTATTTGCTGTGATCTGTTTTGGGCATTTTCCCTTGTGTGGACACATTTTATACAGTTTGCAAGAGGCTAAAATCCCTGACACCACAGTAGTAATTTCATTTAAATGGGATTCTTTTAAAGAGAATGCAGTGCATTTCTTTTCCTTTTTTTTTTTAAACTTAGGCATCTAAATGTAACTTGCTTATTGTCATGTTTTCCTATAGATCTTGATAGAGTGACCCCAGGTTTGTGCTGTTATATGTCTGCTCTGACAGGAATCAGTACCCTATGAGTAAGACTGACTTAGCTTTTGTGGGTTTCCACAATATGAAACGAACTCTTTGGGCTATAATAGTTACCACTGTGTATTATTTTAGTTGATTTGGTGGTTACTTATGTGTGTAGAGAGTTTTCTCTAAATTGCTGTTTTGGTAAAATTACTGACTTCTTTGTCTTAGATTTCTCTACTATGGCTGGCAAATCAGTTTCCCCATTTTTGTCAGTTATGGAGTAATTAGCAATGTTCTGTCATGATTGCAGAGGCAATTGGAAGGTATAGTTGTTAGAGTTGTCTCAGATCCTCCTATACTCCCCCATTCTTTGTTGGACACTAGGAAGGACAACCTGCAATTAAACCCTACATCCACAAACACTTAACTTTGACTTACCCTTCTCTTCTACTTTGAATACTGCAAAGTAGGTTTAATTAGTAGAGAAGTCCTATAGAGGGTCTCCTGGTATTTTTGTAATAACTGCTTCAGAGTGGTAGCCTTAGTTATGACTGGTGACTTACCCTTATGACTTACGTAATTTTCATTTCTTTCATTCAAGAAATTTGAAAATTTCTAATATTTCATAAATGTGAATTGATGAATTCAATTTTATAATGGATAGGAATGCTAATAGGTGAACTATCATTTGTTAGTTGACACTAAACAAGAAGCCAGGTTACTTATTACCAATCAGTAAAATTCAGACATTCAGTTATTTCAGTGCATTGGACCCTCGGCCTTTCATGTAGAAATCTATACAAAAGTTAACATAAATGAAAGCCATGTAGTTTAATTTTAAAGATGATTGTGTAAACCAGTATTTTTGGCAGTGGTTTCATTATTGTTAACATTTTTAGTGGTGTTCATAGACTTTCAAGGGCATTAGGTTTGTAGATCACTCTGAAGCCTCATTTCCTTTTCCTCTGGAGGAAGTGGGAATTGACATGATGGTACCAGTAGTGTTGGAGGAACATTTGAGAACAGCTCAGAAGGAGAGCTGAAACTGACTTGTGACCGTAGTGACAGAGTAGATAGGTTTTTGTAATTGCTGAAAACTTATTTTCTATATAGGTTTTTCCTCTCCCCCTTTAAAGTGGTGGGGAGGGGGAATGGGGATATCCCATTACCCCTGATATTGTCGGTGATGTTATTTGCAATTTTGACTAAAAGTTTTTCCCATTTCATAATGATTTTATATAGATAGGCCTTTGATCTTTAACAACTTACGACAGCAAAGGGTCATGGTTCCTCTCATGTCTAGCAATGCCATCTACAAAATGCTTATTATTATCTTTGGAGTTGTGGAAGAAAATAATTACTTGATAACTAATTCCTCAGGGAAAGCAATGTGGCACAGTGGAGAACCGACTCGTTTTAGAATTATGAGTATGGGGTTTGAATTGTTTCTCTTTCTTATTAACTTGTGTATTTTAAGATGAAACATTTAACACCTCTGGACGTGGGTCCCTAACTAACAAGCAATAATGTTAAAATAGATGACCTCCATGGTCATTTCCAAATTTATCATTCTGTCTTAGAACAGGGCCCATATCAGGTAATTCCTTTGTGTTTCTCCATATCTTTGTTCATTCCTTTGTATCTCTCTGGACCTGGTATTGCACCAATGTATAGTACATACTTAGTGCAATCACTTCAACCTTGTAGAAGTTTGATCAAAAGACATGAGAAATACTTCCACCATTCTTTCTCCCCTTTACTTTTCTCCTTTGTAGGGCTCAGAGGTTCACAGGGGCAGAACATTGATTTTATTTTTGAATTTTTTTTTTATATATATTGATTGTTTTTGCTGGGTTTTTTTTTTGTTTTTTTTTTCACTTTTTCCCTAAAAAATATTCTTTGTTACCTGGGCTGGTTGTCTGCTAGGGAAAATGATACAGAGAGAAATTTAAATGATGTAAAAAAGATCAAAATTTATTTTCAAAAAAGAAAACTTTGAAGGTTAAAATAAAACAGTTTTCAAAGTAGATGGATTATTGGCACCATGTTATTGTTAATAGCCGGTTTGGACCTGCCTGCTAGATTTTAAAGCTGGAAGAGGTTTGAGAGTTGAGAATAGTAGTAATAATTTTCCTCTACTAGAAACAGAAATCTATTCAAGTTTAGGTAACCTAAGATGAAGTGTCCATTTTGCGGACCAGTAGCTATCTCCTTCATACTTTTCATGTGGTAAAAACTATATTTAGGCAGATTTTTTTTTCAGTCTTCAGTGTGAAAAGTTTAGCGACTGCTGCCATATCCTACCTTTACTTACCTTCACCTGGCCAAGACCTAAGCATTATTGCTTCTAAACTTATCCTACTGCAGGGCACCTTATGGAAAATTGAACACTCAGGTTGTTTTATTTGGTAGTATTTTATTAGTGACAAAAGTTACCTGCTGTGTGAGGTCATATCACAACATGTACATTTTGTGTAATTTTCTTTTTAGTTTTGTCTCATTTGTAATGCATGCCATACATTGGAATAGAGTATTCTAAAGCCTTTAAACAAGACTTGGAAAATGCTTTCAGTCTTTTTCCCTTTAGGCCTTCTAGATGTCTTTTCAGATTTAGAACTGGAGAGACAGAATACTTTTGACATGACTTTGTTGCAGCGTTTCATGTCAGCAGTATTTTGGCAGACCGCATTCTTCTAGTCTCCTCTTCCCCCCTTTCTATTTCTTTTTAAATGGCACTCTGTTCAGCAGGGTCCAAAATATGACTCATTTACAAAGCAAATCATCTTTTCTAAAAAAGACAGATGGAGAAAGCAAATGTGTGTTTTTAAAATTAATTTAATGTCCAAATTGAGTAGTTGCATTAGTAGTAGATAAATTGTTCATTTTATTATGTAGCATTGCTAGGCACTCTTCTATTCTATTTGCATAGCACTTTGCAGGCATTAGTTATTCTTCACAATATCCTTCTAAAGAAGTAGGTCATTATAATCCCTACATTTTGGAATGAAGAAATTGTAGCAGTGAGAGGTCAAGTGACGGAAGTATGGAAGAAGGGAGACAAAATTAGGAGTCTGGGCCTCTGCTTTGTTATTTTATCCACAAGATCTTAACAAAATTGATTAAAATGAAAAATTCAGCTCAAAGGATGATAGGATTTTTGGAGCATAGAACTCCAATGAGAAAAGCAAGTCTTTCAGCCTCCCTTTTGTAGATGAGGAAGCTAAGGCCTAAGAGAAGTTAATTGATTTACTCAAGGTCGCTTAGGGGTATCAAGTCTCAAAAGCAAGCTTTGAACATGGATCCTCTGATTCCTGAGGCAGTGGGCTTTCCACTGTACAATACTGTCTTCTATATCCTCAACCTTTCCCCATGCCAGGAATAAATATAAATGTAGTTGACTAGGAATGGTGGAGGCAGCTGGGTGGCTCATTGGATGGAGTACTGGGCCTGAAGTCAGGAGACCTGAGTTGAGATCCAGCCTTAAATACTTAAAGCTTTGTGACCCTGAACCAAGTCAGTTAACCTCTGTTTGCCTTAATCCCCAGGGGAAGGAAATGGCAAGCCACTCCAGTATCTTTGTTAAGAAAATCGTACGGACAGTGTTAGCATGCCATCGTTCATGGGGTCATGAAAAGTCAGAAACTACTGAACAGTAGCAACAATTGGGAATAGTATGTCTTTGGGACCTGTTGTGCACTTATGTAGCACCTCTATACTGCACCCCAGAAATCATCCACCTCTTTGTTTTTACACATGGTGAAACTGAGGTGTAGAAAAATTAAGTGACTGGTAAGTCATTCACACTGAATGAAGGATTGAACCAGGACGAAAACCCAGGTCTGTGACTCCTATTCTCTTCACTACATGTACCCTACTTGCTGCTCTTATTAACATAAGGAGCAAATATTGAGCATCTGAAATTAGTGATGAGGAATAACTGGCTTTTGAATGGTGAAAAGTCATTCTCAGAATTATGGGTATTAAAAAAAGGAAAGGAAAAAACCCATGAAACCTCCTAGAACTCCAAATTATTTCTCTTTAGAATACAGGATGTAAAGGCCATCCTTGTCAGTCTTTATTAGTGCACTCTGCTTGGCATACCCTGTTTTAATATGATGAAATTGAAAGACTACCCTGAGGAGCTCAGTAAATTGAGGTGACAGAATGAATGAGAGGGAATAGTATCTCTTGAAGGTGTGGGTCCTGTTCAGAAAGGGTGGGGGACAACTGTGACAGTTTGCAAAACTTTTCTATTACTTTTACCTAATTTAGTTTTCAAAGGAAAGAATTGAGGCAGCCAATTTTCTTTTTACAGCTAACACATTAAATTGACAATGTTCTCAATTAACATTTCCTATTTTATTCAAATTGGTGTCCTATGTAGGTAGCCTTGTACTTAATTTTTTTTTCTTGAAGATGTTAAAGGCTGGCTTCATATTTTTATGTGTCCAAATAATACAAATGACCAAACTCTGAGACCTGTCAATTATTGCTGCCTGTGATTCCTTTCTATTTATGTTTTCTCTAAGGCCAGTCTCTGTTTTAAAGGATCAGCCTTAGCATACAGAGATTTTTTTTTCTAGTTTTCATCACAGGTCTGATCTTGGGAAGATTATTTCACCCTCTGTGCCTCAGCATCTGTTGGGGAAAAAGGAAGAATTCCTCTCTTTTGAAACTGTAGTGAAATCTTTGGATGAAAGGCACTGTTTTAGCTGCAGATGGAAATTGGGGAGTTTAATATTCTTCATTATAAAGATTTTCAAACTCATGTAGATGGACTTAAGTTGGCACTCTAAAAATATTCGTTTTTTCCCAGATACAATCTCTTAGAACCTGAGGGAAATCAATGCAGAGCAGCAAAAAACATCATAGTGGAAAAGTCACTGAATTTGGAATCTGGAGAAACTTGGGTTTGAATCCTATCACCGGGACTTGAGGAGTTGTGACACCAAGTTAATTGAGTTCTCTGAGCCTCAGTTATTATATATGAAAAATGAAAGTCCTAGTACCTGTTCTGTGTACCTCACAGGGTTATTTGAGTGATCAAATGAGGGGTAGTATATAAGTAGTTTGTCAACATTGAAAGAACAATATACAAGTTATCCACTATTGCTATTACAATTACTACCATAATAATGTTAATTAGTAATCATAATAATGTAGATACTTAATGTCAAAATATTATGTCTTTGTGGCTTGTGTATGGCCCTGTGTACTGAAAGGACAGGCAAATGTTGAGGGTTTGATTTTTACAACTTGTAATATTTCTGATCGTCTGCCCAGTTTTTCTTCACTTTTAACCGTAGGCTTGCAAGAATTCAAGGGAAAAGACATTCAGAGTCAATATGGGTATTCGTCAGTATTTGATATAGATGGATTCTTTACTGTTGTCTGTGAAGTTAATTTCCTTCTGTCAGATCGTGTGTATTTCCTGGCTTTGATTAGAAAATCAGAGATTTGTCTTTACAGATAATAGAATCATAGATTTAGAATTAGAAAATCCTTAGAGGGCTAATCCAATGTCTTCATAAGAAACTGAGGTTTAGTAATGACTTGCTGAAGGAAACATTAGCATTTTAGGCCAGAGAAATATATGACCTCCAGTAAGCGAATGAAAGCCTAATTGTAAGTATAGCAAGTCATTTAAAACTTTAATTGAACTTAAAATTTAAAATGATTAATTTTCTGATAACATTAGTATGTTATAAGATAAAAATAGTAAAATTCTAGAAACTGATAGTGTGCAGAATTGATAAACTTTTAAAAAAAAAGTTAATGTTTTCCTCCAACAGCATGGTAACAGTTCTACCATTTGTGCGTATGCCTAGCTGTTGAACTGCAGAAGGTTCAGTTTCCATGATCCTTACAATTAATATGCTTCAGTTAGCTCTGGAAAATTTTAGTGCTTCAGTGAGTCTATTATCTCATCAACGTGAGTACTTTTTCAGGTCAGGTTGCATCCTCCATGTCTTTTTCTCTTGTTCCACACTTGACCATTTTCTCCTCTAAATACTTTACAGGGCGAGGTGGGTCTCTCTCTAGCCTGCTGGGAGGAGGGCTTCCTTTAACGTGTTAGGTAGGCATGATTAATGCTCAGCCTCTCCTTCTGCTACTTCTTGGTTCCCCCTTTTTCTGGGTGCTTGTTTCTTTGATTTCCTTCACTTTACTTTTGATGTTCAGTTCTTCATTGGTGATATATCACCATCTCTACGTTCACCAAGTTTCTTCTTTTCATTACCCTTTGGGTGATCTACAACTTTAGGTCTTTGGAGAATGAAATATTTTCTTATTTACATATATTCCATGTAGCCTCACTGGAAGTTCCTTGGTGAGGCCTTTGTTTCAGGAAGCAGCTTGTTGTCATTATAACAATATTTAATCTTCATTTCATCTCATCTTTATAGTCACACAATTGACTGAAAAGTATAGGAGATCCATAGTCCCTTTGGGCATTATTGTTTGTGCATTGTAAAAAATCATTTGATTCAGTAGTGTAAAACACCACCTTCAAAGGGCTCCTCCAAGGAGGCATCCATCTCCCATGTTGTGTTAAAGTCATATCAGATTACTTAAAAGTTTCAACCATGGGGATAATCTTATTTGGTCACTTGTGCTTACAGTCATAAAGCAGATGCATACTTGCCAGTGTCATGAAAGGCTTCCCATATAGAATTGAAATAAAAAAAAAAGGATTGCCAGGAGACAGTTCCTGGTACATAGTAGGTGCTTAGTAAATTGATGATGAGGGTCTACAGTTGCTCCTGTTTTGTGGATAGCTTGGCTGATTACATCAAGGTCTTGGATATTCTAGAACCTCCTAAATGGGATTCTATAACCATCCACTCAGGAAAAATCTGCATTGGCAGATCACATATTTTGTTATTGCAAGATAAAAATGTGTTAGCATATTTATTGCTTTTGGGGGTTAAATACAAGTAGCTTTCAGAAACAGGCACCTAATTAGGAAATTATTTTAATAACTTCATCCCTGAGTTTCAGTAATAACTGACTGTCACCATGTATCCAAATGAAAATCCTTCCCAGAGCTATCAAATAGCCATCATTACCTTTCTACAAATCCTTTGTTTGAGTTATCAGTTTTAACTGACATCTTTGTTTCTTTAGATAAATGCATGATACTCAACTATTCTTACAAGATATTTTGCTGTTTATTCTATTAATTTTTATTATCTGAGAATCTTAATTTTTCATTTTTGTAATTACTTTAGAAAATGAACTATTCATTCTTTCTGATATAAAAGCAGGTTTAAATTCATCTTCCTTTCATTATTTCCATTCTTTATGCTGCTGGTGTCTCTGTCATGCCTTTGTGTTTTGTCCAAAGGAGAGAAAAATGGGAAACACTAGGTGAATCTCAACCTTATTTATATAGGCAGCTAGATGGCATAGTTGATGAAGCATTAGGAAGAACCAAATTCAAATCCAGCCTCAAACACCAGCTGCGTGACCCTCGATAAGTCACTTAACCAGTCTCAGCCTCAATTTCCTTATCTGTAAATTAAGGATAATAACAGCAGCTATCTCCCACGATAATTGTGAGGATGAAATGAGACAATATTTATAAAGTGCTTTGCAAACTTTAGAGCATTATATAAATGTAAGCTATTTTTATTAGCTGTCTTTAATACAATATCACAGCCCACTAGTTGTAGAATTTGGATCCTTTGATGGGTTTTTACATAGAGGCAGAGTACAGAATTTCAGAGTTGGAAGGAGTCTGGGAGGATCATGTAGTTGTCCAGTGTTTTGCTTGAGTAAGAGTCAGCTCTGATGTCCCCACTCAAATGCTCACACAACTCTTGCTTGTCTTCCTCCAGCAAGAGGACATCCACTGTATCCCTTGGCAGTGCATTCTACTTTAGGCCAGTTCCTATCATTAGGAAGATTTTCCTTACCTCACAATTAAATTTACCTAACAGCTTCTTCCAGTTGCTTTCCTCTCTCCTCTGGTTGTTTTTCAGCTGGTTCCAAATCTACTTGGCTGTACAATTTTCTAGCGCGTATCTTTGTATCTCACTCACAAGGATAGTAGGTGGCACTACATTGAACATGCTGCTGAAATCTGAGCATGCTGTATGTATTACGTTCCACTTACGGATCTCAATTCTGAAATAATTATATTATGTCGACATTTCTCTTATCAAATCTTCTTGTTTCTACCTTCACAACGTCTCTGGTATAGCCAGCGCAGCCAGTTACTATTGTATAGGCCTTCACCCTCTAAGTCCTTGCATGAATCTGCACCTCGCCCCTGCCCCCAGTTCCATGCCTTATCACTGCTTGTCTGCCATATCTCCTTAGCTTTGCCACTTGATTTCAGGACCTCCTTTGAGATCCGGCTTAAAGCCTGCCTTCTGCGGTAGACTCTTCCCTCACACTCCTCCTTATCTCTCCCTTCAGGTAGCCTTCTATTCTCATTCTCTCTCTCTCTCTCTCTCTCTCTCTCTCTCTCTCTTCTCTCTCTCTCTCTCTCTCTCTCTCTCTCTCTCTCTCCTCTCTCTCTCTCTCCCTCTCCCTCCCTCTCCCTCCCTCTTCCTCCCTCTTCCTCCTCCCCCCATTGCCTCTGTTTTTCTTCCCCCACTACACACACACACACATACGTAAACATATAAAATCCTGTTTGCACAGAATTGTTGCCATGTCTAGTCTTTGTCTGCTTCATCTCCTCTGCTCTTTTATGTATTAGAAAACTACCTAATAGTTACATTTTTTCACCTGACAATGATTTCATGTTTTCATTTGAAACCAAATGTACTTACTTCTTCTGCTGTACTCTATATTAAATAATGGCTATTTGACTATTAACTTTATGAGGGCAGGGGACTTTATCTAAAAGCTGTTTGTTTTTCAGTGTTGAGGATATTGGTTTGAACAAAGTAGGCTTTCTTATGTTGTGCAAATGAATGAAGATCTTTGCTTGGATTGTTTCTAATAATACTTAACTGATTACACCAAATTCATAAAGGCAAAAGCAACTTGCATTTTTAATCTTTGAAGGCTTGCCACTGTTGATCATCCTTTTCGCCTGCATTCTTTTTCCTCCAGAGGCTTTCATCACAACTCTCCCCTGATTCTCCTCTTACCTTTCTGACCTGTTCTCCTTCGTCTTTTTTGCTGAATCACTATCCAGGTTACATGTATTGTAACTCTGAATGTTACTCTTCTTGTTGAAGGCAATAATGCTTCCAGTCACCAGGCTTACAACAAATTCACTTCCCACCTCCATCCAATCTGCCACTTCCGGTCATACCTTAACAATGTTTCTTGCATATGTCCCCTTCTCTAGGATGGTGACACACAGTCCCCATCCTATGCACTACAAGTCCTCAGCTCCTCACAGCTAGACCCTTATGCTAGGCTTCTAGTTGGTCTGCCTATCAAAAGTCTCTCCCTACCTAGTGCATCCCCCCTTAGTTACCAAAGTGATTTTCCTTAAACTCATGCCAGACCGTGTTACTTCTATACTCAATAAATTCCTGTGGCTCCGTATTACCACCAGGATCAACCATAAAACCCTGTGTTTGACTTTTAAAGTCTTTTTCCAGCCTGGCCCCTTGCTTCCTTTCCTGTCCTCGTAGACTTTCAGCCCTATGATGTGTTCTGTGATATAGAAACACCAGCCTTCTTGCTGTTTCTTGCACATAATATGCCTCTATCCCCTGACTCCTTGACTTTCACTGGCTGTTCCCTGTGCCTTGAATGCCCTTCTTCCTCCTAGCTTCTCTGTCTTGCTTTTATGACCCAGATCAGATCCCACATTCTGCAAAAAGCTTTCTACATGTACCTCCTACTACCCCTGCTCCTATTCTCCTCTGAAATTTTTATTTCTTTCTTTGCCATTTCTTTCTCCAACTAATTTTATAGATGAGGAAACTGAGGCAAATGGGATTAAGTAACACAGCTAAGTATCTGGGGCATGTTTGAACTCAGGTCCTCCTGACTCCTAGGGCCAGCGCTCTGTCCACTAAACCATCAGGCATCCCCTGAGATTGCTTTCTAGCTATGCTATAAGTAGCTTGTTTGTGTGTTGTCTTCTCTGCTGAATGGGAGCTCCTTGAAGGCAGAGACTCCAGAGTTTTGAAGGTTTTTTTTTAACCTTTGTTTAAGTCCTTAAAGCACAATATCTTGGCATTTAATAAGCACTTAATAAACGTTTGTTATTGCTTGACTTACACTTTTATAAAACTTTTAAGATTTATACAATGAAAGTTTGTTCTTAATCATCTCGATTTTACAAATAGGGAAAACAAGGTTTTGAGCGAAGAGCATCTTGGCCAAGGTCAGGTGGATCGCAGTCGGCTATTTGGAGGCCTTGAGTCTGAATCCTTTAACTCCCAAGACGGGGGTTTTCTAGTGGACCCCAGACATGGGCTTAACTGAGCACTTCCTGTGACTTTAGTCCTGAGTTGGATGTGAAAGAAATTCAGTAGTGGTTTAGCTCTTCAGGTCGAATTGTGCTGATAAGTTGCAGACGTATTAAATAGTTTACTAATAACAATACAAGGGAGAACATGATTAAATGCCATAGTGAATGGCATAGACAGTGAGTGCTGTAGAGGCTCAGGGGAAGGAGGGAAAACGAATGACTTGGAGCACACTTTATTTTCTAACTTTAGCCTTTTGGAGAAAAATAGGTCTTACCTCTTTTTTCCTCTCAGGAAGCTCCGGCATTTTTATTGTCTGAGCTTTTTTTTTTTTTCTCCAGTGAGATAATAATTAGCTCTAATTTGTTGACCTTCCACACACCATACCAACCTCTTTGTTTTTGGATGCTGTTTTTTTTTTTTTACTAAGAGGAAGTGTCCAGTAACAGCAACAACGACGTCATCAGAAAAATCCATGAATGTGATTCTCTCTTGACGTTAGAGGCAGGGTGCAGCTGTAAGTCTGCTTTTTAGTCACCGTTTTCCCCCTTCTTTTAGCTTGGTTCTAGCAGATCCACAGCAAGAGGCTCAGGATGGACATAGAAGGGAGAGAAGGCAGGATAAGACCAAGGTGTGGTGAGGAGACCAATTTGGCTGAAACTTTGATAGATTATGAGATCAGGCTGGAAAAGCCAGGCTAGAGACAGATTGTGGGGAGCATGGACTATCAGGTGTGGAACAGCTTTTATTTGACAGATAGTAAGGCCTCATAGATGCGTTTAGAGCAGAAGGGCGTATTGAACATTGGAATTGTGGTACATTAGGCAACAATATGGTTTGGCGAAGGGGACGTAGAATTTATTTGAATAGCACAGGCTCTAGGTAAAGAGGGTGGTAGAATTTGAGTGGAGAAAAGAAGACAAATGGTCTGAGAAATGTCAATTATAATAAATGGGATGTGTGAGGTAAGAGAGAAGAGATGGTAAAAAGTGATGAGATGTTTTGGATGTTAGTTAGCTGGTAGGAGGATCCAATAACAGAAATGGAAAAATTAGGAGGGGAAGAGTGTATGCAAAAAAGAGGACAAGGTATTTACATATGTTGAATTTGGGGCAACCTTTTGGGATATATTCAGGGATATGTTGGAGCCAATTTGAACTGATTTTTGAATTGTTAACTTTTTGATGTGAGTGCATACACATCAGAGATCCTAAAGAAGTATAAAGATTGTTGATTGACTTAAAGTAACAGGAAATATTAATGATGTGGATTAAACTTTAAAAAGGTATCATTTTTAGAGCTGGGTAAAATACTTTAGGCAGTTAGGTGGCACAGTAGATAGAATACTGGGTTTGGAGTCAGAAAGACATGATTTCAAATTTTGATTCAGACACTCACTGGGTGTGTGACTCTGGGTGAGTTATTTAACCTTGTTTGCTTCAGTTTCCTTATTTGCAAAATAAACTAGAGAAAGAAACAGCAAGCCACTCCAATATCTTTGTCAAGAAAACTCCAAATAGGGTCCTAAATAGTAGGACAATAAGTGAAAAGCAGCAACTAGACGTTTACCAGCACACCACTTTCAAACACCTGGAAATCTTCAGTTGGACTTCTGATGAGAAGCTGGGTGTAGCTTTTCGGATTTGGGAGACATGATAGTTGAAACCATGGAAGTGAGACAATTTAGAGTATTATGAATAGGTTTTACTTTTGTCATCTTTTTGACAAATTGAAATGTCCCTTTTCCCTAGTTATGTTCGCATCAAAGTCGTAGTGTCCTAGACTTTTTTTTTCTGTTATGCTTTGAATTAAAATGTTTTTCCTCTTAAATTGTGAATATTTGTCCATTGATAATATATTAGTGGTGTATAACTACCACTACAGTAGTGCAGTACCATGTGGAAAAAAAGAACCTATTCTGCTTAAGCCGTGATTCCTTCTCTCCTTTTCTTTATGACTTTGGTGTGAACTCTTGAGTTTCCCGGATGTCAGTGAGATTGGTGTAAAAGTTGACACTTGGTATGGGTATGGGAAAGCTACGATTGTGCTTTGCTTTTGGAGCAACAACTTTAATTTCTCCGGTCACTTTATTCTAGGATTTTACCATAGGGTTATTAAGTTGGGGGTTAGTAAGAAGCTGAAAAGGACAAGCATGTCCTAAGGGAGTAGCCACTAGTGATGTTTTATTCACAAAAAAATCAGACTTTTCCACCTCTGAATTGTACTGTATGAGTATAAATATGAATAAGACCATAAATCTAGACCTTGAAAGGACCTCAGAGACCATCTACTTTAACCCACTTGTTTTACACAGAAGCAAACACAGAACCAGAGAGGGTAAGCAATTTGCTCAAGGTTAACCAACATATGTAGTAATTATATGAGGTGGACGTTAAATGTAGATCCTTGGATTCCGACTAGTGCTTTCCCTACTGTACTTTGTAAATTAGTTCCAATTAATTTACTGATTTATGATTTTGTTTTCCTTTATTTGAATTATTCTTGTAAATTTTTTGAGAGGTATGATTTTTACTACTTTATAGTGGAAAAGAATGCTAAAGATTTGAAGTAAAAGGATGCAAGTTTTAGTCTTGGCTGTGATAGTTTCTGCCTTGTGACCCTGGGCAAAGATCACAAACAAATGTTGTGGCCTCAGTTTCCTTTAAGCTGGGGTTAGACTACATAGTTTCTCAGGTTCCTTGTAGCTCTCTGTGATCCGTACTTTCTGTCAGTAATGTAAAGAGCTTAGAAATACTAAGGTATGAAAAAGCATTTATTTCTAGAGACAGCTAGGTGGCACAGTGACTAAATGAAGCTCTGGACCTGGAATCAGAAAGACAGGAGCTCAAAACTAGACTCAATCACATCAATCAATCAATCAATCAATCAGTAAACCTTAATTAAGGGCCTTCTAAGTGCCAGGCACTGTGCTAAACACTTGGGGATACAGAAACGAAGAAAAAGACAGCCCCTCCTTTCAGGGAGCTTATGATCTAATGCAAAAATATATATATACAAACATGCTATGTATTGGATAAACAGGAAATAATTAACAGAGGGAAAGCATCTCCTAGATTTAAGAGAGGTTGGGAAAGTCTTCCTGTAAGAAAATGGGCTTTTATTTGGGATTTAAAGTAAGCCAGGGAAGTTAGTAGGTGGTACATTCCAAGAAAATTCCCTGAGAAATGAGATGGAGTGTTTTGTTCATAGAATAGCCAGGAGACCAGTGTCCCAGAATGTTACAGAGTATGTGTTTTGTAAGGTGTAGAAGGAGGCTAAGTCTGAAAGGGCTCTGAATGCCAAAGTAGGGATTTTGTTTTGGATTTGTGGTTAGGACTTAGTTAGGAGGGGGTTTAGGTTAGGTGGGACTTGGGTTGCTGAACAGGATTTGTAGTTAGTATCCATGTGACCCTCAGCAAGTCACTTTGCCTAGTTTCCCAAGCTGTACAGTGGGGATAATAGCAGCCCCTACCTTCTAGGGTTGTTGTGAGGATCATATATGTGTGCGTATTAACGTAGTGCCTGACACATAGCAGATATTTAATAAATACCTGTTCCCTCCCTCCACCTCCCCCACACCCCCTCATGTCTTTATTGTGTATCAGACATTGTGCCAAGTGCTAGGCATACAAATCCAGAAGTGATCTATCTAGTCCATGCTCTCAAGAGTTCACTTTATAATTGGGAGAGACTCCATATAAAGAGAACTCAACAGCAGGGTAGACAATAAGGTTTCACGATGTATAGGTCATGTCAGCAGGGTAGATGGCAATGCCCCGGCACTATAGAGTGCTGAAGAAGTCTGGGGACCTGGAGGTACATGTAGAGGCAGGAAAGATTGTAGAATCTAACAGCTTCTTCCTTACTAGAAAGATTGTGGTTCATGACCTTCTGTTAAGTAGAGCAGTATCAGTGGCCATGCCTAATGACGTTCATAGCATTTTATATACTTTATGTCATTTAATAACAATAACAGTATAAATACCTTTAAGATTTACAAAGCACTTTACAAAAATTATCTACAGTTATATAATTATAAATTACAATTGCATAATTTCTACAATTTACAATATTACAAATATTATCTATATTATTACAAATAATATCGGTATTATTTAAAAATATTATCTCATTTGATGTAGATATTATTATCAACATTTTTATAGCTGAGGAAACTGAGGCAAACAGAGATCAAGTGACTTGCCCAGGGTCACATAGCTTCTACGTGTCTTGTCTAGAATCGAGTTTCAATCTCCCTTTCTCTGGGCCCATGATAGAGCACAGGCTGTATATGGTGCTCCAGCTCCCTCTTTGATTATCTGATTCTCATAACAATGCTGTGAGGTATGGGCTAGGCAGTATTGTAGTAGATGTACAGTGCAGTAGATGTATGGTGTAGATGAGGAAAGAGAAACTTAGAAGAGAAACTTAGTGACTTGCCCATAGTCCATAGAAGCTAATTTGTGTTGAAGGTAGGATTCAGATCTGGGGCTTTTTCACTTCCAAAATTGGCCCTCTATTCACTGCGCCATTCTGGCTTTCTAAAAAGGTTCATCTCTAAGCTTCAGGGATCTGTGGTCATTACAGAAACTCGGAGCTGATATTAGAATATTTCTGAGTCCCCATTAACATAGTTGCCAGTGTCCTTTCCCTGGAGATGTGAACGTACTTTGAAGCTTTATGTTGTAAGACTATATTCTTTTATAGATGTATCCTTTATGAGTTTGCTGTTGCAACTGTAGTTTGCCTGTTGGGGTACCCTGAAGTAACACTATACTAATTACCACCTCACATTATGATAAAGCCTTCATTCAGGTCTACAAAATCCATTCCTCAAAGCAGCCCTAATGAGGTAGGATTATTGTTTCCATTTTTACAGATGATGACTAGACCCTCAAAAATTAGTTCCTTGCCTGAGAGTTCTGAATCCCAGCCTCTGGATTCTAAGTCCATTCTTTTCATTATTTCCTGATGTATGGAGGAATGGGAGTAGAGACTGGACCCTATTAACTCAGGGGACTCCTGAATGAGTTAACTCAGCTAATGCATGTTGGTGCATTGTCTGCTATTTATGATTTTAGTGAGTTGTCTTGAGCACTGTTTGCCCATGGTCATGCTGCCAGTGTAGGTCACAGGTTTCTAGATCCTCCTGGTTTCAGGGACAGCTGTCTATCTGTACATACCTCTATAAAACATAGTGGAATATTTTACAAAAAATAATCAGTGGTCTGACTTGAAGTTCGAAAAAGAAATTGTTAAAGCAGAATATGATGTTCCTAAGTCATAGGAAAAAAGATTGCCTGAGGTTTCCTCACAGATGTAATTTAATTTTACTTGAGCTTTTGAGGGCCCCTTGGGGCACCATTCAACATGGATTATCTATCCTGGGGTCTTGTTCTGGAAAAGAGAGATAGATGGGAGCTGCTGAGTACCAGCCCTAAAGAATAAAGTGAGAACGTTTGTGTGAAGTGATCCCTAGGAATAGCCAAGAAATGAATTAAAAAATGTGGAACTGAGGAAGAAGCCTTTGTTTACATTCCATTGTGATCTCCTTGGTATAGGGTCTTCCCCATACTATGTAGTAATGTCACCTGACTTTAGAACTAGCATTTGTCTAAAACCCATTCCTATTTTTTAATGTGAAGGAACTGAGATGCAAAGACATTAAAAGATGTCTGCGGGGTCATGTGTTTTAAACATTCCCCTGTTGTTACTGTAGGGAAGAATTCTGGGAAGAAATAGAGACAGAATTGTGTAGTGTGGTAGGGTAGAAATCACACATTGATGCCCCATTCTTCAGTGGCCTAAAACTGAAGTGATGCCAAGTATAAGAAAAGGCAGTGGCAGTCGGTGGGGAGTTGACCATGTATGCCCTTCAGGAAGGAAGAGCATGGGTTGTTTGCTGCTGACTCCAAACTGTGAAGCATTTTCTTACAGTTTAACCTTAGTAGGAAGTCCTGTGGCTTCCTACAGATCAGCTGCTGATGTTGATCATACTTTTATTCTTTCTTACTTTGAGGATGTAAAAAACTATTCAGTCTAAATGCAAAGCATTCACATTTTGATTTTTAAAAAATGAAGATAATGATGAATTTTTGGGGTGAGAAAGGATGGTTGACAGATGATTTCAACCAAAGGAAAGGGAGAAGGAAAAATGGAGTGCTGAAAAATTTAAAAGTATTTCTTGTGAAGACCACTAAAGAAACAGCCTTTGGTGTGGTTAGTGGTTTTTAACAGGTTTCAGTAGTGAGAAATGATTTATGAAATGCAGTTGAATCTTTGTGAAAGTTGGTGATTACAAGCTGTTTGCTCTGAGAATGTTTTCTTTTATAGCTGTTTCCTTTATTAGATGCAGGTTTGCTACTGTGAATCCTAAATGAGTGAGAAAAATCTGAGCCTACCTGTTGGAGCATGTTGTATTACAGAAATTCAATTTGCATTTTTCAAGTGCATGAGCACTGTGATGGGTACTAAAGATAATTTAAAAAAAAATAGGCGGACCAGGGTTTGTCCTTATTGGACTTACAGCTTAGTGGGGGTCAGGGCAAGAGAAGATAGAAAGTTTACAGTAAATCGTTTTTAGTGAGCCTTACTGCCCCTGTGACCTAAGCCAAGTACCTCCCCTCCTAAGATAACAGCTCAAGCGTCACCTTTTGCAAACTTGAAGCCTTTTCTAACAGGTCAGTGGTTTCAGTGGTATTTTCCTCTCCCCTGCTATCTTGTATTAACACATTTATTTATTTTGATTTTATTCTGTATATATTTGTTCTTTAAATTTTTATGCACATCATCTCCCCCCTCTAAAATGTAAGGTTCTTGAAAGCGTTTTATCCTCTTTTCATCCACAGTACCTGGAACATAGTAGAGACTTAACAAATGCTTCTTTAATTGAATAATTTATACATGGATGCACTCATTTTCGGACTACTCAGATTTTTTTTTTTAATGGTAGAGGTGCATGATCAAAAAAGATTAGTGAAAACTGGCTAAGAGAAATAAAGTGCAAACTCCTTTGTGTGGTATTCAGGGCCCTTCATAATGCAGGGCTTACCTTTCCAGCATAGAACCTGTCCCATCTTTATGCCTTTTTCTCACATTAGAACTCCCTACAACTATGTGGGCTGTTGCCTATAATTGGAATCCCCAATGCACATCTGTTCCTGTCCTTTGAAGATGGGTCAGAGTTCCACGCACCTTTTCTCATTTGTCCTCAGACAATAAGGATCTCGCCTTATTCACATACCTAATAGGACTTTGTTTATGCCATTCTTATGCATTTTGTATTGTGGTTTTATTTTTCTCTTTTTTTTTTTTGAAAGCTTGTTCTGTTTGTAATGAAATGTTCTGTTTTCTATTTTGGCTAATTTTGATTGTGCTTGTAGAGGCATTTCAGAAGCACATGGGATTTGGAGTCAGGAGATAGTTGTTTAAATCCTGGATCGTTTCATAGATTTAGAGCTAGAAGCCTCATCTGATCATAGATGAGGGCAACCAGAGGGCATCTAGTTAAAACTCCTCATTTTGCATATGACAAGACTGAAGCCGCCAAGATAGGATGTGTCTTTCTCAAGGTCACACAAGTAATAGAACCAAAATCTGAACTCAAGTCCTCCATTTCCAAAGCTGGTAGATTTTCCATCACATTATACAGCCATCTCTGGTTGTATGGTTTTGAGACAACACTTCACCTTTGTTAAGGCTAGTATTAGAACACAGAGGACTGACCTTCCATTTAGCCAGTCCTGTTTTCAAGTCCTGCTACTGACAGAGATGCTGTGTGACCTTGGATGAATTATTTAAACTGCTAGTTTCCTAGGCAACTTTTTAAAATTATATCAAGTTAAGAGAAATTGCTGATTGCAATGGCGGTCAGTGTTTTCCTATTTGAGTTCCCCACATCAATGAGATCACAGGTCTAGGCAGCAAGTAAAATAGAAAACATTAGGCAGATGATATTAAGGTCCACTGGGTTAAGTTACCACATAACATCTAATGGAAAAACATCCTATTCTTTAGTTCAGTTTACTCTCTTCCAAGAAAATGTCTGAGGATGTACTGAAAAAAAGTGTATGGTTTAGGGCACACACAAGTGTCAAGAGAATTCCATATGTTTATCTAGCATCTATGCTGATCTTTTTAAACTAGTCATTTAATTTAATTAATCCTCTATTTCACTCCTTATAAAAGTAAGGAATAATGTTTATTCTTTATAGACAGGTTTTAACACTTGATTCTAATAATAATGATGACAGGTAGTATTTGCATAGTATTTTAGTTGGTTTGCTATGGACTTGTTTTACAAATATTGTCTATTTTATCCTTCCCACACTCCTTTGTGGTAGATGCTGTTATCATCCCCATTTTACAAATAAGAAAATGAGGCAGAGAAGTGTCCAAGGTCCAGCCTTCTCTTCATTCATCTCTTCACACCTAGCTTCAACATCATGAGGGTTGAGTGATCTAAAAGAAAGACACTTGGTTAATTGGATTATGTTCCTGAATTAATGTTTTTGACAAACTTGTTTCCTGTTTTGTGTGCCAGTAGTAGAATATCATCTCTTTCAAGTTACTATGGTTCTCCCTGCCAATCCTTCCTTCCAAAAGTGAGGTGCCAAAGAATACTAGAGTTAACACAGCCCTTATGTGTTTTGCATTTGCTGCTGTAATGTTACCAAAAATGAGTTCCTTAGTTAAAGAAGTCACCTACACAAAACTGTGCTAAATCAAGCTAATCAGGTTTTCTCTCTTTCTTTACTTCCCCCTCCTCATACTTGGATGGCTTACTTCCACTTTTAAAAAATTTAATATTATAGAGGTTTTACTACAGCTCTGTTGATGATTACTAGACTGCTGTATTTTGGCTAACACATGAAATAAATGCTTTGGGAATTTCCTGTGTTGTACATTTCAGTGAGTAACATGTTTATAGAACATCCTAAACACTTCTGTGGAAGAAACAACTTTTCATGAAGAAAGAAAAGCATCTTCCATGCCTGACGTTTCATATTAGTAGAGGAAATGAAACATGCATTCGTTTTTAGTATGTTAAAAGTTTCAATTTTCTCCCCTTTTCTTTACCTATTTTTTCTTGTTTTTAAGGTCAGAGCTTGATTGTTTTTTGTTTTGGTAAAGTGATAATTACTTACCCCATCTCACTGATGGATGTGGACCTGCAGAGGACCTCAAAGGTCATTTACTTTGTCCTTATTTTAGAAATGAGGACGTTGATGTATAGAGAGGTCAAGTAATGCACCTGAAGTTGCATAGGTAGATGTCATTTGAGATGGCATTTGAACCCAGGTCTTTTGATTTCAGTAACTTTTTATATTTTCAAAGTAGATAATGCTAATCTCAATATGTGAACTTAAAAAGCATTCTAATATGTACGGGTACAACTTTGGAGCTGCAGTGTCAATAGTATGGGCTAGTAGATTAGTAAGTATTTGTAGTATCATAGTTTCATGAATTTAGAGCTATTAAGGAATTTTGAGATCATCAAGTCCGATTCCCTTCTTTTAGTGATAACTCGGTCACCCAAATGTTAAGTAGCCTGACTGTCATTTGAACTCAGGCCTTCCGAGGCAGTGAGTCAGTAAGCGTTTATTTATCACCTAGATTTAGCCCATCCACATCTTGACTTGGCTTTCTTCATTGTGGTTTTGGTATATCTCGGGGTGCATCTGCAGAAGTTGCAGATGACACGCAAAAGACCAGCAGATGATGCAGAAAAAGCTTAGAAACTCAAGATAAGCATAAAATATATGTTTCATATTACTTAATATTGACATTTTATCTTTTAATACTGTAAACACTCCACAAAAAGAAAAAGATAAAAATCAGATTTTTTCTTTTTGCTATGAAGGGAGAGTCAAAGAGTTTTACATGGATTTTCCAGATTGTGGGGGGGAGGCATGCCCCTAATCCCTGGGATGTGAAAGGGATAATAGTACTAAGTGCCAGGCTTAGTGCTAAACATGAGGGATAAAAAGAAAGCCAAAAGACAGCCCTTGCCTTTTATAAAATTAGATTCTACAGTCTAATCTGATGGGGAAGACAGCATACAAACAATCATGTACCAATAAGCTACATTCAGGATAAGTAGGGAAAAGTAATCCGCAAGGGAAAGGAACTAGAATTAAGAGGAATTGGAAAAAGCTTCCTGTAGAAGATGAGATTTTAGCTGGGATGTAAAGGAAGCCAGGGTAATCAGAACATGGAGATGGAGATGGGGAGGGAGGAACATTCCAAGCATAGGGGACAACCAGTAGTGAGACTGTCTAGAGCTGGGACACACAATGTCTTATTTGAGGAAAAGTCAAGAGGGTAGGATCACTGGAACAACAGATTTATTTGGGGACTTGTAAGAGATAAGAAAACTAGAAAGGTATGAAAGAGGATTATTACAAAGGTCTTTAAATTCCAAACAGCGGATTTTATATGTTTTATCATGAAGGTGATGTGGACACCACTGGAGATTGTGGCATGGGAGAATGACATGGTCAGAGTTGCTCTTTAGGGCAATCACTTTGGTGGCTGAAAGCGGCTAGAGGAGGCAGAGACTTGAGGCAGACCCCCCCTGAAGACTTTTGTAATGACGTGATGAAGGCCCCATCATCAGCCAAGTGGTAGTGGCTTCTCTCAAGTGACAGAAGGAGGCATACTAGAAAGGTGATGCAAAAGTAAAGTTGTCAGACCTTGAAAATGATTTGGTATGGAGGCAAAGGGCAGAGAAATATTGAGGAAAGGGGCATGACACCGGCTTTGGGACCATCAGGAATTGCAGGATGGTGTTGTCCTTGACAAAATAGGGAAGTTTTGAAGGGGAAAAGATAAAAGTTCAGTTTTGGAGATGTAAGATGTCTGCTGGATATTTAGTTTGAAATGTCTAATCAGCAAATGAGATATGAGACTAGAGGTTAGGACTGGATAAGTAGATTTTAGAGTCATCAGTGTGGTGATGAGAGCAAACTGGATAATTTGTCTTTCTGTCCTACCTTAGACTTTATATATCACCATCCCATCCCATCCCATCCCCCATCCCCCACCCTACCCTACCTTACCATACCATACATACCATACCATACCAAACCATACCCCATATCCAGTCTTCTTAGCTTTTATATATTCTGTGATCTTGCCATGTAGGCCCGCTTGCTTTTCCTTGCACAGTCTATGACCCATAGCCTTGACTTTGTATTGGCTGCATCCTGGCCTTAGCCTCAAACTCCCCTCTGCCCCAAATATTTTCCTTCCACATCTCTATCTCTTGTAATCAATCCTTGGCTTTCTTCAAGATTCAGCCCCAATTCTACTTCTTCTAGAGGCATTTACCAGATGTTAATCCCTCCCTCTCCCCCTTCTCTCCTAGCTTTCCCCTCTACAGTACCTTAGATATATGTGTCTTGAACCTATTTATCTTAGAATGTAAGTTCATTGAGGACAGGGACTATTTTTGCTTTTCTTTTTATTTCCAGTGTTTGGCGCTGTTGCTTCCTGGTGCAGAAAATACTGTTTGACAGATTTCTAGATCCTCATTTTCCACTCTTCATGCACTGCATAGTCTTCTTCTTAGTTCTGAGAAATTGTGGCATAGTGAATGTTTAAGTTGACAACACTATAGGCAAGCTGGGTCTACTTGGTATGTTCAATTTCCCTTTAAAAAGCAAATGTCTACCTTTTTTGCAAGTTAAAAATGTCTGCAGAGTTTTGAGGTTGAGGTTAGTGTGTATATATAATAGTTGAGTGTTATTTATTTTGTGAATAGTATGTACTTAATATGTACTATGTATGCTGAGTAAGTAAAATTTGTATTATATACAATCATTTATAAATTTTCCCTTATGTGTAATAATGGGACATCCAAAAATTCCCAGCACACCTAGGGTATATGCTTTGAAAACCCCCTCATCCACTCTAGCTTGCTCATTTTGCAGTCACCCAAATCCCAGGGATGGATTAACTTGTCTGTTTTCACACCAGTAAGTAAGTGTTATGAGACATATTTTTGGGCATGGAAAATTGTTTTCCTTCTGTATATCACTCTTAGAGGAGGAAGTAGAAGAATCTGTCATCATTTTGAAGGTGAAGAGAAATAAAGCACCAGGAAGAGTTCCAGTTTGTTTCTGGGCTTTTGGGAAGTGATACTATAGCTAAAAGTATTTTTTTTTAATGAGTTGCTATCCTTGTATTTATCATATTCAGATCCAGCTTGAAGACAATGTGACTGTCCCCATCTGGGGCAGAGATGACATTTTTAGGGACATCTAGCTTGAACATCTGATACGGTATAGATTGAGCAGGATTCCTGATGGAGAGCTGTGATTTCTGTTTGCATTACCTTTATCTTATTGTGATTTTGCAAAGGTAGCAACATTTTACCTCCAATTTTTTTGAGTTGGGCAGATGTGTTGGTGAACGCAGCAGCTGCTGCTGCCTCCTAACAGATGGCAACATCTGTGCTGTTCCCATCAGTGTCCCTTACCCTACCTGCCTTAATCTCACTTTAATTTCCCCTCCAGAAGCTGTTTTGTCCATCTTGTAGATGTGTTGGAAAATATAAAACTCTAAATCTATTCTTGTAGACAGGATAGGCTTCAAGATGTCATTCTTGGTGATGCTGTCTTGCCATCTGCTAACTGTATGGCACTTGAGTGGGGGGAGGATGATGTTTGTCTAGTCTGCTATGGATTACTTTTATAATTCCAGGCCGGGCTAAAGAAAATAACCCTCAAAGCGATCCAACTTGTACATTGGCCTGCACAGTCATATGAGTGTTAATTTGGCATTTCATATTCTTGTTCTGTCTATTTGGGGTATTTAATGTTCTACATCTCTTTGGTTGGTTGAATCCATATGTCATTCAAATGGAACCTGTGCTTTGGCATTGGCCTGACAGTCAGTCAGCCATGGAGCACAGTGATAAAATTATGAAAACGGTGTCTCTGTTCATTAGACCAGTGGAATTTACAAGCGTTTTTTCCTAGATGTGCTTTTCCATTCTTCCTATTCTTTGTCGTGTAAGAGAGTATTCTGGATTCCAGATATCGACTGCAACGCAGAAAACTAGCTTTGTTCATGGTTCTCTTCTCCTACCTCCCTCTCCCCCCAATCCAGTGAATCATGTATTTGTTTATTTCAGATGGATTAGTTAGGTAGCCGAGCACTTGAGAAAGTTATATAAATTTGGAAGCTATTTTGGAGGCAAACTGTTAAACAAAATAAGGTGAAAAATATACTCTCATGATTGAGAGGTATTTGTAATTCTGTCATTTCATTTTTCTTAATGTTAAATTCCTCTTCTGCAGTTATACTATTGAGATTTTTTTTCCTTAGGAGGATTTGAGGTAGTGATCTATTTAAAGAGATACATTCATGTTTATATCTTGTTTCCAGTTTTTTGTATCCAGCCCTAGTTTGTCTTCCACATACATTTCCACCTCTCTTTGGGCACCTCAGTCAATCAGTAAATATTTATTAACCACCTACTGTGTGCAGCCTGCTACAGTTTACCTCCCCAACACCACTCCATTTTTCTTCTCTCTACTCAATGTGGTCACCACATTAATTTAGGCCCTTGTTGTCTCTCACTTGAACTATTGCAATGGCTTATTAATTGGTGTCTATGTAATCTAGATTCTCCTCTCCAGTTCATCCTCTACATAACTGCCAAATTGAATATTCCTAAATCATAACTATAACTGTGTCATTCCCTGTTCAGTCAGCTGCCCTTGACCCCTATTGCCTTGGAGGATCAATGTAGACTTTTTCTTTTGGGATTTAAAACCCTTCACTGTCTTGTTTCCCTTTCCAGGGTTTTTATACATTACTCCCCTTCCCATTACCTTCCAGCCAGCCTGCCCTACTTGATATCCTTAGCACATGGCATTTCATCTGTACCTATGCCTTGGATCAACTTGAGTCTCACCTGTACTTAGAATCCTCAGTTTCCTTCAAGGCTCAGGTCAAATGTGCCATCTCCTCTTGAGGTTTTTCTCATTTCTCCATTTTTTTTAGAGCTTCATCCCTATCATTTTATACATATTTTATATAATGGGTAAATATTACTACCTCATGATAGAATATAGTCTCTGAGGTCAAGGACTGTGCTCATTTTTGCATGCACAGCATGTAGAATATTTCATGAAACATAGTAGGTGCTTAACAGATGCTTGTTGAATGAATAGATATAGCTTTAAAATCTCTCCACCATATGAGTTCAGCCTATGGTTGATTGATGTTATTAGCCTAAATTTTTATAGCTGGAACATGGTTCCTGTTTGCTTTTAGTTAGGAGGAGAAGGAAACAAACAAAATATATTAGCCTAAAACACACTGAAGTAATACTTTTGAGGCTTACAATGCATTTTTTATCATAATACACCTGCAGTGCGTTTTTTATCCTTGTCTTATGGGTGGAGGCTAAGACTACTCAGAGTTGTGACTTTCCCATAGTCACATGACTAGAAAACATCAGAACTGAAACTCAAGTCCTGGGTTTTCAGGTCAAGCATTCTTTTTTTTTTTTTTCTTCTTTTTCCCTAGTCCTCTAGGTGGCCATGAAAAAAACTGATTATTTTCAGTTTACATGGAGGACCTTAGAAATCATCTAATCTAACCTCATTTAATATAAGAAATTGAGATTTGGGGAGTGGATATTATTTCTCCAGTATAGTAGAAATGATTAAATGAAAGGGTGAGAGAAACAAACCCCCAAGTGCTTGTCTCCCAGTCAAATGACCTTCCTGTTGCACCATGTTTTATAGTTGTGGCCTTTTTTTTAGAAGTATCTACTTGATATGATATCAGCTCCCAGCTTCCATTCTTTTCAGTCTTTCATATGTGTATGTGTGTGTGTGTGTGTGTGTGTGTGTTTTTTTGTAGTGTTCCTTTCCCATGCTTTGGTTTTTTATTTTGTCACAACTACTGGAAACTCGGAGAGTCAACTTTTTGCCTCATCATGTTTTGGGACTTCAACAACAATAACAAAAACTCACCCTGGCATCAGATGGCAAATATTAATCAGAGAAGAAAAAGTCATCCCAGTACCAGTGGATTTCAGTGGTTGCTTCCAGCTAGGCTTGCTAGCTAGCTAACTAGGATGATGTCCATGACAGTATAGTGGAGCTGGTGGATGTACGGGGGCGGGGGGGTGGGGTGGTGGGGTAGTATGCAAATTAATGTTAGCAAGAGGAAGATAGAGGGGAATTGAGAGGAGGCATAAATTAGAGGAATTAGATGGTAACAGGAAGGAGAAATAGGGTGTGGGAGGAGGGCTTAGTTGGGAGAATAGCAGTGTGTTAGTGAAAGGGGATGGGAGAAAAAGAAGATACACAGAAAAAAGGGAAAAGTGGAGAAAATAATCAAGGGTGACAACAGAAATTCAGAGTGGAAAGGCATAAAAATTGGAGTGACCATAAGAGAGTCATCATAAAAACAAATGCTTATTTTTGAGTATATATTACGTATGTAGATCAAATTTCTTTTAGAGATGAATAGATTAGTTTGCTTAATAGCAAATGTGATACTTTTCTGAACAGGCTCTAAAGTCTTTTGTAATTATAGATATATTTTTAAAATGTCTCGAGTAAAGTTCCTATAATGAAAAGACATTTAAACTGAAAAAACTTGAATCCCAATTGGTGATGGCTTTGACTCTTTTTCTTTTTGAGAGGTCTTGTTATTCTTTTGATTTGCATGGAATTAAAAAGAAAAAACAAAATTATAAAAGAATGAAATAACCCTCACATATCAAACATTGGAAAGACCAAGAAGAGTTTTTCTATTTGTCTTGGGCTGAGAGCAAAGAAACAAGGGGCATTAGCTCAGTATTAGAGATGGCAAAAAAATAGCATATGCCCTTTTGGCATTTTTAGGGTGTTGAATGCTAGGTTGGGGTACTTTCTCTAATGTCCTTCATACTACTAAGTGAGTTTGTAGAATATCCAGTTACATGCCATTGTGTAGTTAGGAGCCTCTATTCTAAACCTTAGTACATATAGGCTGGATGGGTTATATCCCTTCTGTGATGACCCAAGTAGTAGTAGATTACCACTGAGGAGAAAAGGGTTCTCTCATATAGCTATTAATCAAGCATTTATTTGTCAATCAGATATTTCAGTGTGACTACTTAGTGTCAGGTTCTGGTGATGATATTAAGACAGACATGAAATAGTCCTTGCCAGGAGTTGAGAGGGAGAATATTCCAGGCTTGGGACACAACCAGTGACACAGCATGGAGATGGATTTTGTTATGGGAGGAACACCAAGGTGGGCTTCCATAGCTGGAACATGGTTCCTGTTTGCTTTTAATTAGGAGGAGAAGGAAACAAACAAACTCTTCAAATTTCATTTAGAGACTCCTTCCACCTTATTTTAATGAGAATTCCTCAGCCCTGTCCTGTGGTCAGGAACTTTAGAATAGATCTGCAGGCAAGGTCTTTTCTGATAGTTTTGAATAGTGGAAGGAAGAAATCAGAAGATCTGGGTAGTAGTATCTTTTTGTGCTACTTACTAGCTTTTTGATCATGGATAATTTTCTTCTCTTTGAGACTTAGTTTACTCATTTATGCCGTAGGTATAATGATCTCTGTACGGTATCCTCAGGATTATTATTATTGTAGTATTTCGGGTGTATGTGTGTTCTGAGCTTATTCCTTCTGGTATAAAAGAGATATGGGTATCTGGCTTATTGTAAGGACCAAATGAGTATGCAAATTGTATTTTTAATTGTGAATCCCTTTTGAGGGCAGCAGCAAGGGGTAAAGGAGTTTATTTTTGACATCATCATGTTTTTCAGTTGTTGGTAGCTGGGACCTTAAGTCATAGGACACAGCATTAGATAAAATATGGTTGGTAATGCTTTGGTCTTTTGCCAGCCCTGCTGCTCTAGTTGCCCAATGTCCAAAACAGTAGCTTGTTCTATTTCTGTTATGTATCCCTTTCTTTGTATTTTTCATCCGTCTCTAATCTTTCTGTCTACCTTTCTGTCTATACGTCTTTCTATCTATTCATCCTTGGTCAATGCATAGCTAGGCATAGACCTAGTTGAGTACCCAAAGAATCTGTGGTTTCATAAAGATATGTACTTTACCCAGTAATATAGGTCATCACCCATCTATGACTTGCTAGTGACAAGGCATACATGGCTCAGAGAGGTCGGACAGAAGTCCGGTTGTCTCGGACATTTATTAGTTGTGTGCCTCTTGGCAGGTTCTGTAATCTCTCTGAGCGTCGGTTTTCTCATCTACAAAATGAGGATAATAGTAGCACCAGCTTTCCAGAATTGTTGTGAGGATCCAGTGAGGTAATAGATCATTGATGGAAAGTGCGTTGCCAGCTGTAAAGCTCTATGTCAGATTATACCAGTGTGGTTTTAGAGCTCTCTATTTCTTGTCTCTCCTTTTTGTTATATCAGTGGTCTACCGGTAATTCTGAGCTTGCTTCTCTTTCAGTGTGATGTAAAGGAAGTGAGCCTGGGATTTGGAGTCCCGGTACCTGGGATCAGTCTGGCTCTTTAAGAGTGGCTGCTTATATTTTTTGTGGCAAATCATTTAAGTTTCCTGAGCCTCAGTGAAAAGAAGAGATGAAGTGGGATGCAGAGGAGGGTTGTGAAGCAGGATGGTGAAATAGCTGCCCTTGGAGTCAAGGAAACCTGCTTTCAAGCCTCACCTCTTACATTTAACCTTGTATCTTAACCCCTCTCGTTACCTGAGCCATCTCTGTGAGAATATAAAATGTAAAATTGTTACTGATCTACATTGTTTAAGCTTTTCTACTCAGGAAGTGCCCCCCCCCCCTTCCCACCCCCTAAGTAGTAGGATTGACTTCCCCCACCCCTCAAAAGTTAAAATAAGGGGATTGGACTCTAAGGATCTCCTGGTTGTCTTTCACTTCTACGTATGTGACCCTATGCCTCCAAATGTAGTTATCACTGAGTTATTATTTTTGGTAATGTGCTATAGCCTACTCCCATCTACCATTCATTTTTCTGCCACTCTGGAGGTTACTTAAAATTTTAATTATTTTGTGGTTGTGCTTTACCCATCTTGTGCTAGCATACAGTGTTGTCTGCAGAATTGTGGTGTTGAGATAAGCTTTTCTAGACATAAGGTTGTAACTAAATGAAATTCTGAGAATTTTTTGCCTCTTTTTGTATTCCTGGTGTTTAGCCTGGTGCCTAGCACAGAGTAGGCACTTAATAAATGGTGGAATTAGGCCTGAAAGGCTTGATAACTTAATGCACAGACAGGTCCCGATTAGTGCTAACAGTGAATCCCATGAAGTGGTTCCATTATTCAGATTCACAGCATTTGAAGTTACAATTATATTTAAAATGTGGTAATTAGTTCAAGTCCAATGGAAATATGCAATCAAAATTTTAGAATTTTAAATAATTTATTAATAAAATATAACAGCAAAGGAAAAAATATATTTCTGATTAAAGTTTATTACAAAGTAATAGAATATGGAAAGCAAAATTAAAAAACCAAATATCATATAAAAAGAGCCCAACATGATGATGGTGTGAGGTGAAATTGTCATTATTTTTGTTTAAAATACTTCAGTGACACAATTAACTTCTCTTCAGTCTTCATAATAAATATGCTTGTAGGTACGGACAGCTTTACCAAGTCTCGGCGAATTTGCATGCTTCCCTTGATGTTTAAGTCAGTATCCTGTAATGTTTTGCTTCAGGTCTTCAACGACTTGAAAGTATATTCACATTTGTTAATCGTGAACTCCTTCATTTGCCCGTTTTGGGAATCATTGTTAACTTCCAGCACTTGTTGCTGATTGAAATGAAGAAGATCATCACCATTCAGTTCATCCAAGTGTAAACTGAGCAGTGCCCGGACTCTGTCTTTTCTAGTTCATCAAAACAGTGTTTCTATCTGAAATATTCTTCTTTTTGGCCATTTTGTTAAGGGCTGTCTTTAAAAACATTAACACAACCGTTGGTGATATGACACTCTATGTATCATTCTCCTCTATTAGATTGTGAGCTCCTGGAGAAACAGGGACTATCTTTTATCTCCTCTTTTATCTCCAGTGCTTAGCACAGGGCCTGGCAGTCTATTATTGTTCATTTGTTTCAGTCGTCTCTGACTGTGTGTGACCCTATTTGGGGTTTTCTTTCTTGGCAGAGACAGGAGCGGTTTGCCATTTCCTTTTCTAGCTAAATATACAGATGAGGAAACTGAGGGGAACTTGATGAAAGGACTTGCCCAAGGTCTCATAGCTAGTAAGTGTCTGGGGTCAGATTTGAACTCAGGAAGATGACTCTTCCTGACTCTAGGCCTTGTGCTTTATCAACACCCTGATACCTTGTTGCCTACTCATTTAATTATTTAGCCAAAGTTGGTGCTTAATAAATGTTCACTGAATAGTACAGTCACATGTGATAGGCAAGAGCAGAGAATATTAAAACTCTTGACTGGATGATGTGTATTGCATTAGTTGAATTTTGGCCTGTATTAAATCGTTTTATAATTTGACCTAAATCAAATTTTGCATTGTTTGATCTTGCATTAATCATGACCTAGTTGTGCTTAGTTCCATATCTTTAATGTTTGTATGTTGTTTTCCCTCAGTTTCTCTGACTATTCTCTTGAACTACGCAGTTACCTTCAACCCTTTTTGGGGCTTTGTTGCTTTCCAGTTTGTTACTTAACAGAAATGTAAAACAGTTGGCAATGACATTCTAACATGTCTGTCTCCATTAGCCATGCTAATAGAGGGGGAGCAATGTTGTCAGTGATTCTAAGAAATTATTATTCCGAAAAGATTTTAATTTTGGCTTTGGCAACATTTTCTCTTTTCTGGGAGAGAGGGTAGATGGTAGAAGGACAGTATATTTTTCTCCCTAATCCTTTTCTTTTTAGGTTAATTAGTAATAAGAGTTTGTTCTCCTGCTTGACAGTGGGAAAGCTGATATTTTTGGAGATAACTTAAGATTTACAGATATTTATATTATTCAGTCTTTATAACCACTTTGTAAGGGATAGGTAAGGAAAATGTCACTGTTTTAGAGAATAGAAAATTGAGGTTCAGAGGCTGGTAGTTTTACTTGACCTAAGTTTACAAAACTAGGTAGTGGAAGAGTCAAAATTCAGACCTAGTTGAAGTCTAGCATTCTTTCAGTTTGGTAGGAGACAATCCAACAATAAATATGCCACTCTGACTCTTTTGTACATGAGTAATCTCTAGTGAATAGGTGAGAATTGCCTTGGTCTTTGGTAACCTGAATTATTTTTATATTTTAATCTAAAGAGAGAGTAAGAAATATACTGTACTGAGTAAAATGCTAAAGGAATGGATAACTCTTTTTGAATTTTTACCTATATAGCACATCCATACATCATATCACTGTGACAGGTACTAATTATTCTTCTCTGACATCATGGTCTGTTGGAAAGAGTCTGGGACTCAGGGTGCTTTGGATCTTATTCCTGGCTCTAATATTAATGAGTTGTGTTATCTTAAACTAGTTTTTTTTTTTTTGTGTGTGTGTGTGTGTTTTTTTTTTCTAAATCTCTACCTTAATTTTCTCATGTGCAAAATGGGGCTGTTTATACTTTTGGGGCAGATTTCTCCCATTCTTGCCCCCATGTGCTTGTCAGAGTTTCTTTGAAAGTAAAACAAGGTAATTAAATATGAAACCTTTTGTGGAAGGGCTGTCTTTACAGGTTGGATTTGTTCTGTTTGACTCCAGAATGAAGAAGTACTAGGTTGATGAAGCAAAGTGGTACTTCTTGACCCATTATAAGGGAAAAGCTTCTTAATGATAGGTATTCAAAAATGGATAGAATTGGATCTGCAGTCTTTCTGATCTATATCTGGGCGCTGGACTCAGGTGGCTCCAGAGGAGCTGGTGACTTTGCACAGCCCTGTCTCCCTAAAATCCAGTTTGCTTGCAAGTCATGACGTCACCTTCCTGATGTCCTGGTCCTCTTTGAAAATGAAGGATAACCAACAGTGGTAACAGGGTGAGTGATGGCTTGTGGAGATAGTAGAGATTGCTGTAATTCCCTTGGTGCTTGAGGTTTGTGAAGCAATTTATAGACACACATGTTTATATATATCTAAATCTATTATATTTATATCTTGATTATCATAACCACCCTGGGAGGACTATTATTATCCCATTTTACTGATGAGGAAGTGGAGGCAGACAGATTGGATGACTCGTCTAGTGTTACATACACCACTAGTACATCTCTGAGGCTGGATTTGAACTCAGAGCTTCTGGACTCCAGGTCCCATGCTCTATCCACTGTGGAACCCAAATGGTTCTGTAGAAGGAATTCTTTTTCAGTCATAGGTTGGGGCAGCACTAGAGAAGTACCTTAATGACCTGCCAGTTTGTAGAATGGGTGTTATGTAAATAGGATATATTATTACTGTTGGTATTTTTTTCTCTGGATCTATGCTGTAAACAGAAGTGGCATAATGAAGTTATCATGGCATTATTTTTATTAGGATAGTTAATGTAGCATAGTCAGAGGAGGGGTAAGGAAGGCAGAGGGGACCTGGATTGGAATCTAGATTCTGACATTAAGCTGTATAACCATGAGTGAGTCATTGGACCTAGCTGCATGTTGGACAAGTGGAATAGTTCCTACTTCTTAGGGTTCTAAGGGAGGATTGAGATGGACTGTGTAAAGTTCATTGTAAATATTGAAGACACTTAGATCTGTCAGCTGTTTGCCTTGAGCCCTGTGGGGGGGCAGCCATGGCAGATTCATCCTATTTTGAATTTTATGTTGCTGATGACAGTGATAGTAAGATTTTAGGACTGAAAAGAAAAGTAAGTGAATGTTGATGAAGCAGAGGATGCTAAAGGCTTGTCAGTAAGGGAGAGTTGGTTTGATTGTGCTTTTCCTTGTCCAATCTTCACATCTTTCTGGTATTTTGACTTTGTAAGTATCATAAAGTCACTGTTCATCAGTGAACATTATTTAAGTGCCTACTCTGTGTCAGGCACTGGGGATGCAAAGTCCCAATCTCAGGTGCCTCACAACATGAAAAGGAAATCATGTAAACAGTTATTTAGAAGAAAGAGATGTATGAGGATTTACAAGGATAAATTTGAAATAATCAAAAGAAGGAAAGCCCTAGCTTTATGGGGGATTGGGAAAGGCTTCTTTCAGAAGGAGAAACTTTAGCTGGGACTTGAAGAAAACCAGGGGAGCCAAGAGGTAGAAATGAGGAGAGAGAATTCTAGGCATGGGAGGCAGCCACTGAAAATGTCTGCAGCTGGGAGATGGGTGTGTAAATGAGAAACAGACTGGCTCATGTCCCTTGATCACAGCCTACCAAGAACTGGGTGAGAGGCAAGAAGACTGCAAAGATGGGAAGGACTATATAAGTCAATTTGAGAATCAGCTAGAGATCATAATTGAATCCATGGGAGCTGATGAGATCACCCAGCGAAATAGTATAGGAAGAGGAGAGCCCAGCTGTAGAAAACACGTCATCTCTAGTGACCACTGTGTTTCTAAAGAAGAGTTGACTACATTATGCTTAATAGCATTACTGAGATGGCCGCGCATCTTATTGTATTTCTCCAGATATTTCTGCCCCAGTCGTTTCCTCATACTCCCAACCCACGTCTTTCTTGTGTAACCCTTGCAGATGAAGCACTGTTGGAAATTTTGTCATTGCTGGTGATTCTGTAACCAGGTTTCCAACATGGACCAGGTGGCCCTTGCCCGTGGAGGTTCCAAAATTACTACCTTTTCCTTTTGGTTGATTTCTTTTTCTCCCCTTAAGATTTTAGGGAAGTCTCAGTAAAATATTTAACCATATCACTAATAACCTGGTTTTTCACTTTTTTTTCTCATGAAAAAAGGGCTATTTCCTGAAATCTCATAGCAAGAACGGAAGTACCAACATTCCCCATCCCTTCCGACCCCCACCCCCATTGTCAGCACCTGGGAGGATTCTGTCCTCTCAGGAGAAGTAAGGAAGACCTTAGTTGGAATTTTGCCTCAGACATTTATTAGCTTTGTGCTTCAGTTTCCTCATCTGTAAAATGGTAGTAATAGCACATTATCTCTCAGGGTTATTGTGAGGAACAAATGAAATATTTGTAAACACTTTGCACACCTTAAAGTACCATGTAAATAGTAGTTAACAGTCTCCCTTTTCCTTCTTCTACCCTTACATTACTCCCTCTTAACCCTGAGCAAAGTGGGCTGTACCTTAAAACAGTGGTGGAGTGTTTTTTTGTTTCGTTTTGTTTTGTTTAGCATTTGCCCCCACCAAGTTCATCCCTTGTCTTCTCTGAGTCTAGCTGGCTGCTTCGGTCTCGCTCGATGCCTTACTGGGCTCAGCTGTCGGTAACATGTTTTTGTTCTTCTGACCTTTCAGAGCTCACAGGGTCTCAGTCTAGTCTGTTTTGCCATCCCCTTTAAGAGCAGAAGGGAACAGACACAGTGGAGACTGAATAACTGCAGGGTTCTCAGCTCCTCAGTCTAGATGGGAGAAAGAAAAAGAAGCCCTGAGGCTTCTCTCTCTTACCTTGAGATTTCAGTGTACTTGGCTTTTGATTCAAACACAGCCAGAAGACCTGGATTAGGAGGTTAGCTTTCTCTTCTTGTTTAGTTTTGGGAAGTTTCTTCTTTATTTTTCTGCTTTACTTCCTTGATAACTCAGGTTTTCTGTTCTTTTCTGTTGCTCCTGCTTCGTGCCGGAGGCTGGTGCTCACCAGAATTGGCTGGACATCTCCGGGACACTATTCCCACTGAGCTTTGGGGCTCTATTCCTGTGTTCTTTGCCATGTTATTGTTCTGACTTACCTTCTCTGCGTTTTCATCTAAAGTCACTTCCCGTAGTTGAGAAATAATTTTTTCTTGTTCTGATCACAGTGATCTGGGTCCTGTCCAGTAGGAGAAGCAGCAGCTTACTTTTGAAGTTTGCCATACAGGTTTTACATGAGGAAAGGTAGCTTGACTCTCTGATTCCATTGTAACCCAGGCCAAACTCAATCAACCTTTCTCCACCTTTCTTCATCTGTTTTTTTTTTAAAAAAAGAGATGGATTAGGTGATCTCTAAAGTCCCTTCCAGGGCTAAATTGGATTTTCTTTTCTTAAGAAAGCTTACCTTGGGTCTTACTGGGAGCGTATCCAGCTCCTTCTTCCTCACCCCCCCGCCTTCCCAGTTCTGTTCCTTGACTATCTGCAGTTTCTTGCTTCTGCCAGGACAGGCAGTGAAATGTCTTTCTCTGTTGATGGCAGCAGGTAGCCCAGTCACCAGAATGTAGGCAGGGGGTAGATTTGCTCTGATACCACCATCTGACACAGAACCCAACCCCGCCCCAAGCAAGAACACGCTCAGATGAATCTCTAGCATAGTTAGTCTCCTTTTACTGATGGGGAAAAAAGTAAACTGTGGGCTAACTGGCCCTAACCAAGGTCAGAATCTGTGAGGGTTGGACCAGAGCTCCTTACTTCTGCCACACTGCTCCCTCAGCTAAGTGGTACCATCTCTCAGCATCTTCCAGCAGGTGGCAAGAGCAATTATTTGTGGTCTGAAAGTTGGTGGTGAGAGGAATACTGCTGCTAAGGTTCCTCCTTGGTAGGTTGGAGCTTCTTAAAAGGTTTATTTGCTGAAGGTGAGAGGGTAGAATGGAGTGGTGTAACTAGGGAGATGCTGGGAGGAGTGGGGGTGACAATGCAGTGTAAGGTTCTAAATATGTCCATCCTAGTTGCTTTTGTATCCATGCCCACTGATGGCAGTAGTGACGTCTTGCTGTGCCAGTCAGTGGTCAAAGCTGTTTCTAGGTTTAATATGGTAACCAGGGGAAGAAGTTGAGATAGGACGTTTAGAATGAGAAGCTGAATTTTAAGAGCCTTCTTTCCAATATCAGCCGCCTTTTCATAGCCTCTCTATTAAAGGTAAGTTTGCCCTGTGGGCTGTAAGAAATATGATTGTTTTAAGTATGAATGAGTGGTTACACCTGGATTTTAGGCCTATCACATACCTCCCAGGTCTAAAATATTCAACATTTGTTATACACTTCTTTTCCCCTTTCACTTTGGCCTAAGGAAATCCTTCTTGCCCCGTGTCTCATTATATCTTATCATTGCTCTGATGGGGCTTTCATTGCTTGTGAAAAACTGAACTTTGCAGGAAACATTTTGGAAAGCACAGCTAAACATACGTCATAAATTGCTGAAAAAATAAAACTGCAACTCCCAACTGAGGCAGTTAAACATGTACAATCTATCTTATAAATAAAAAGTTTTAATAAAGTGAAATTCTTTTGGGATCCTCTTTGAAATCTTGCCAAAGGAAGAATATTTTTTCTTTCCAGTCAAATGGTACTATATAACAAGTTGTTTCTTACATTTAAGATAAGGCAGAATCATTTTAATGCTTGCTTTCAGGAATAATAGAAAATGCTTTTTACCTGACGACTCTTCTTTTTACTAGCCTAGGAATGTTATTTCTCAAGATAATTATTTTATGTCTTATAACTTATTAAGGAGGCATCTGAATGGCTATTGCATGTCAGTAAAATTCATTGAAAACCTAGCAAAGGACAACATGGGATTACATATCATACCTTTGTGAGAGTAAAATAGAAAAGGTGTATGAGGGGTGCGGTGGTAGGGGAGGGAATAGGATTTAATTGTCTAATTTTGATGGACAAGAGCATGCATTGTTGAATTTCCAAAATTGGTAGTTTTATAAATTTTATTTTTTTCATCATTTTCCATAAAAATGGTCACATTTGCTTTGTGTGAAAGCTGAAAATTAAATGATTTTTCTCTTGAATTTCCTTGATGCTATCTTTCATATCTGATGTTATCTAACAGCATGTTGAATATATTCTTGACCAGACTGGGACTTCTTACCACATATTGCTTTAGCTATAGAGTGATGAGAAAAGATTTGCAGTTCGTATTCAGCATGGGAAGCTTTAAATTTTTTTTACTTTTTCCTCCCACATACAATTCACTCTGATATAGATATATTTTTCTAGGACTGTATAATTTTACCTAGATCATTCTTGTCTCACATTGCTAAAACACAGCATCCACCTTTTCCCCTTCTTCCCCCCTAACCTTCAGTTAACTTCTGGAAAATAAGTTGCTGTTAACTATTTCTGCAAGGACATAAACTTACCTTATAAATTAAACAAAGAAATCCCTTGTCTATTTTGCTTTATATATGAGGGTGTGCACACACACACACACACACACACACCCCTTTTTGTTTCTTAAAATTTCTCAAATCAATGCTAACTTATACACTGCACATAGGTATCTTTATTTAATTTTAATTTAATTATTTTATTTGGAAAAAATAATTTTTCCCCTATACTCCTCAAGAAGCTTCATTTCCTCTTGGATAAAATGCAAATACCTGTGACTGGCATCTCAAACTCTTTACAATCTCGCTCCATCCTGTTTTCCAGATTGATTTCACACTCTCTTTCTTGTGAGATTGCATCCAAACCTGCACTACTTGTGTTCTTTTTCCATGTTACTCCTTGCCTTGATTGTCTTCCCTTCCTAGGACGGACAACCACCTCATCTCTGCCTCTTGGAATACCTAGAACCCTGAAAGGCTCAACTTAGGAGCTGCCCCTGACTCACAGCCTTTTGGGATACTGTCCGGTGCTTGCTGATGCTGGCTCCAGGCCAGTGTATTTATTTTATATCTGTCCTCCATACTACTTCCAATACAATGTAACAATACGGCAGAAATAAAAATATAAAAAATACTAAAAAGCTTGTTGAACTTAATTTAAAGTGGCATATCTATTTATGAACCTATATTCCATTTCCATTTTCTTGCCTGCTTCCCTTCCCTTCTACACTGTTCAGGGCCCTTATACTGCTGACTAGCTGTCTAGAGACTTTGACTTCAATCAGTGCTGTCTTCCCTCTCCAAATTTGCCTTCTCTACTTCCATCTCAATCAAAATTCTTGTTCCCTTTTGCTAGGAGTTGAACTGACTCGAATGTTTTTATCAATGGTTTGAGTGAAGGCATAGAGATTGCCTACTTAGAAAAATTGGAGATGACACAAAACTGGGTAAAATTGCTAATGTGTTGGAAGACAGAATCAGGATCCAAAAAGATCTTGACAGTTTAGAAGGATGGTCTAAATGCAACAAATTGAAATTTAAGAAGTCTGCACGTAAAGGCCTATGCTTGGATTAACAAAAAAAGGAAAGGAAAAAGGATAAAAAGACTGTACCAGACCAAGGTGGGAGAGTTGTGGCTAGACAATAATTCTTGTAAGAAGGACTTCTGACTTTTAGTGACTTCTTACTTTTAGGATGCATTTGAGTATTTTCCCAGGGTCATTTCTGTTTCTAAAAGAAATAAGTGATTCGATATGATATCTAATTAAGAGGTATGTGTGACCACCTAGTTTTTGCTTCTGACGGCCTCTAGCCACCTTTTCAACTTTGTATAGGGGAAAAAAAATCCTGTGGAATCAATATTTCAATTTCTCTCAAGAGTTCTTTTCGGTACTTTTTTTTCCTCCAGAGTTTTGCTTCCGTTTGAAATGAATGCTGATTATTTGCCGTTCCTATGGTGTTCAACATCTTACTTAAGCCTAATTAGGTCTGGATGGATTCATAATTATGTATTCACTTCAGCAACTTAAACATTGATTAGGTGCATATTAAGTTCAGGGCACTGTTCAAGGTGGTGGGCACACAAAGCTATGTACCACATGGCTCTTCTTAAGGAGCTTTACCATATAACGGAGAAATAAACCATCCATGATGAGTAAAGAGGAGAGGTTCAGGAAGTGTTTGATGAGAAGTTTTGGGTGCAGCCAGCACTTTTACCTGTGGGAAGTTGGTTTGGCTTCATGCAGGACGTGTCGCCTGAACCAGCCTTGGCAGAAAGGAGTTGCTTTAACTGAGATGGGAGAGTGTGGAGAGAATTAACAAGTTATTAAATGCATGGAGCAGAGAGAGGGTGGAAAGAGTAAGGAGATGACTGAGTTTGGTCCGTTTGGTTCTGAATGAATCGAGGAGAACTTGCAGGGCAGTCCTGAGAAAAGAATCTGAAGAGAGCTCAGAATCATGCTGGGGATGGCCCAAATGTCCGTATTGGGCAGTTCTCAAACTTTGGGGACTCAGGACCCCTGTATGTTCTTAAATATTATTGAGAACATATGGTTGTACCTGTCAATATTTACATTATTAGAAGTTAAAAATTTTAGAATTACTGTGCAAGTAAATTTGACTTTTCACTTTGAGAATTGCTATTTTAATTGTTAGACAATAGAAAAGTCACTGAGTTTTAAAGAAATCATTTGAGTAGGGGAAGGGCTAAAGATAACTTGGATTGTATTGGAGAGGGGCTAGGTTAGAGACAAAAACACTATTGTTAGCATTTATATAGCGCTTGAAGATTTTCAAACTGTTTTATAGAGATTAATTAATTGATCCTCATAACACCTCTGTGATTGTAGGTACTATTATTATTGTCTCCGTTTCATAGATGAGGGTATTAAGGCTGAGAGAGGTTATATGACTTGTCTATGGTGACCCAGTTAAGTGTCTGAGGCAGGAATGGGAACTCAGGTCTTTCTGACTCCAAGTCTGTTGACTTCAACCATCTTTTTGCCTTATTTGTATGTACCATGACAATAGGAGAAACTAATGATTTTAAAAACATCCATTCAACCATTTAAAGACAGTTAAGCACTGTCTGTGCAAGCAGTCTTCCGAGCAGAATTTTGAATAAAATTTTAAGAAATTGTGAGAATCATAGACCAAGAAAACTGCAATCCCAAAAGGTTAAGTGATTTGCCCGGAGTTAATACAGCTAATAAGTGGAAGAGTTGTAACTGGAACCCAGATTCCCAACTTCCTGTCTAAATCCCTTTTCCATTACTCCATGCTGCTTCCTTTCAGACGGTCTCCAAATTGGTTGTAGTTGAAGCACACTGCGGTTACGTTCTGTCCTCTCCATTATCACATTTGCCAAAATGCATTTCAGTAGCTTGGAAGTGTGGAGAAAGGATAGGATTTTTTTTTAAAAGGACTTAAGAGAAACTTTTCTCCCTCTTCCCCACATCTCTCTCTTCCTTTCCCTATCTTCTCTGCCCTCCTCCATGTCTCCTTTCCCCATCTCTCTTTTTCTTTCTCTTTTTCTGTCTCTGTCTTCTTTCCCCCTGTATCTTTTTTCTCTTTCCCCATCCCTCTCTTTCTCTTTTTCTCTGCCTCTTTCTTCTTTCTTTTTCCCTCTCTTTCCTATTCTCCTCTGCCTATTATCTCTTCTCTTTTGTTAAATTGTCCCATGACGGTTTAAAATTCCCCTTCCAATCTTGCTATAATCATTCTAATAAGCACTCTTCCTATCTTGCCCCCCTGCCTTCAAATACTTATATTTGTGCTTCTGTAACACAGTTTATCTCAGCATTCAGTGCTCATGTTCCTCTCGTGAGGTACAGGGCTGTCACTGCAGCCTCAGCACAGGTTATCACTTAAAAATTGTCCGAAAATCCACTTTGGCAGCTGAGTGATCATAAGAATGTGGCAAAAATTGTTCCCTCCTTTTTCTTTATACTTTATAAAAATGAGAAAACTCTGACATAGAAAGGCAGATGAACACAAAGCTTGCACTGAAACCCATAACCAGGTCAGCTTGCTGTAGGGGGTTTTTCTTCTCTTTTATACTTGAGGAGATGGCATCCTTAGCATGTGCTACTGGATCAAGTGAGTGGCAGGGATTTGCTTTTTCAGAGTGTTCTGATATTTAAATAAAAGATTAAACAATCAAACAAAAAATCTACCCCTATTATTCTAATACATACAAAGGATTTTTATTTGATTATTAAAATTAATTAGTGAATTGAAAATTTTCCATAATTTAATTTTTTTCTTTACATGGTAAAACAAAGAATTTAAGCAGTTAGTGAGTTTTTGTAAAAAGAAAAATTTAAAAATCCCCAATTTTTTATTTTATTTTGGAGAGAGCTGTATTGCTGAGGAAATAGTACATCTCCCTTCCAGTGTTTGGTTCCTGGAATGGAAACACCTATGTACAAACATCCTACTGCTTTTTTTATTTCAACTTGCTTTTTATAGGGAAATATTACGGCAGGACACAAATGTGACCTAGGTTATTCATGCTGGATTACGTTCCAAACCTTTGATTTTCCTGTACCTGCTGTGATTTCTACAAAAGGAAAAGTCTTGTATAATTCATTCATGTGCATTTTTATACTTAGGGTTTTCTAATGTTAAAGTGTAAGTGTCTTATCTATTTATTATGGGAAACACTTTGATTTTGTTTTTAAGTAAATGTTTTTATCTTTTGGGTTTTAAAGTTTTTCTACATTAAGTATATCCACCACCAATTTAACATCTTTTTAACCGTGAAGGAATTTCATCTGTTTTTGTTGTGTAAATAAGAAATCAAAATTCACATGATTCCATCCTGAAACAGTTAATAGAAGATCTCTTATTTGATGGGAGTTGTGTTTTATTCAAAACAAGTGGACTTTTTGAAATAAGAGCCCATTAGCCATATCTAAATGTCTAGGAAATATATTTCCATTTTGGTTAAGATCTCTAGAACTAGTTTTATTATTCTAACTATAGTTTGGGTATTTTTTCTTTCAAGCTGAATTCTTCCCTGTTAAGCTTTGTCAAAAATGTACACTGTACACTTTATGGATTTGACATGTTGAACTGCCCTCAATGGATCCTTGGAAGAAAGTGTTTTAAAAGTATGTATTTAGGACATTTGAGCATAAAACTACAATTATACACTTGTGTGTTAATTTTGTGTACAGCAAGAATGGAGTTCAACACCAGTTGTAAATGAGAAGAAGCTTTTTACTACCACTGTAAGACTGCGTTTTATGAACACTCAAACAAAAATTGGCTTTAATAATCTGACCTTGAAGAAAGGCCTAATATTTGTAGGTAGTAGGTGAGTTGAGGACAGAAATATACATTCATCTACATGCACATATACATACATACATGACACACACATATGCATGTGCACACATTCTATACACATAAACACTCATACATATACACACACATATATAATGTGCATATGTATAGACTCAGCTTTGATTTGAGATATGATCAGAAAAAAATAACTTTTCCTCTGTGCAAAACAGGGTAATATAGATTTGTACCCAGAAGATATTATAGTTCTAGCTGTCACTTTTTAAGAAAAGACTTTAACAGAGGTGCTAAAGAACTAAAATGAGGCAAAATAGAGGTGGATTTGTATATGCTTGAAAAAGTATGAAGATGTATTTAACTATGTTGTCAGAAGAGAGGGGAGCTTATAGGGTGGGGTGAGGTGAAGTGAGAGGAAGATGGTAGAGATATCATTGAGATCTCTAGTTAAAAAGACTGTTGCAAGGCTGAACATAAGCTTGTTCATCCAATCTGTATACTACATTAAGCTTAATGGTTAAACTTGAAGATCACAATTTTATGATAAAGAGAGTCTTTTTTTAAAAATCACGATTGATAGTAAAAGAATATGAAAACTCTAAGATGGTAGGGTGGATGGAAGATAGAAAGGAACTCAAATAGGATTTAAATGAATTTATGGTCCATAGATCTGTAATAGGTTACTGTGAGGAAATTAAGGATGTTTGCGATAATTTCCCCTTTCTTTTCTATCTTGCCAGTCACAGAATGCAATGACCACTTCACCCCATAGTGAGAGAATATTTGTCTTTGTCCAAGGACAAAATGTTTGGATCCATTGTGCCATTCCTGTTACTTTAATTACTGGGAAGAATGTACTATTATACAGCTGCAACTTAGTCAATAGGAAGTTGTTATATTCTGTATGAACTTGAAGTGCAAGCAGTAACATTTTGTAGACAGTTAAACTTTGCAAGAAAATAGCAATACAATACTTGGTAGTCTATAAATTTTGTTTGTATTTATCTCTCTAATGGCCATTGCATCTATTTGCTGAAGTTTTTATAAGGCAGATGGTGTGAGTCAATCTATACCATGACCATTCATTGAGAACTCTTCGACAATTAAAGTAATCAAAATCTAATCACAAATAACAATGTTATTGCAGAGGGAGATGGAGAAGAAGAGGCATTCCAAAAGAGTGTGCTTAGTGTGGTAAAGTTTGATATTCTTGGACCTGGATATGTGGGAACATGGGCTCTATTGGCATAATATGTATCCATGGAATTCATTTTTGCATTTCATAGGTATTACCTAGATTTGTCCAAGAAATTTTTCCCTTATCTCCTCTCTTTGTCCTGTCCTTGAAAGGAGGGGGAGAAGATGGATGATTTGTATTTAATTATTTTCGTGCTTGTTGTTTAGTAGAGAGCTAAAACTTTATTAAATGAATGAAGGAATAATTTTAATTTTAAAACCTTTTTTTCCTCTTATTCTTTTCTGTAATTCTGAGGGTATTTAAAAAAAATAATTCAGATTCAGTTGTGGAGAAATTGATAGAGCATTGGAATTGGAGTAAGGAAGACCTGAGTTTGAATCCTGCTACAGTCACTAACTCTATGATCCTGGGCAAAATACCTAAGGTGTCAGTCAATACAAATTTATTAAGCATCTACTGTGAAATCAGGCACTGTGTCAAGTCTTGGGGATATAAAGAAGGATCAAAAATAGTCCCTGTTCTCAAATAGCTAAAAACTGATAGGAGAGAGAACATCAAAGCATGATGTACAAACAAGTTATATATAAGATGAATTAGAGATAATCAAAAGAGCAAAGGCATTAGAATTAAGAGGGATTGTGAAAAGCATCCTGTAGAAGTTTGGGTTTTAAGGAACTTGGAAGGAGAGCAGAGATGAAGAGGGAAGAACATTCCAGGTAGGTGGGATAGGGATAGCCAGTGAAAATGTCAACTCCACTAGTTCTGCTATAAAATGGGATAATGAAGGATCATATAGGATTTTCATTCATATATACATATATGTATGTGTAATCCTTTGTATGCCTCATATAGAGAAATGTATATTTGTGTATATATCTATATAGAAAGCTTTGTATGTCTTAAAAGTAGAGTGACATGCTGGAATCTAAATGTTAGCTCTTCTACTTGGCAAGTGAGTCAAGTGTTTGCTGACTAAGGTGGTTTTTGAGACTCTTTTGATGTCTTCCTTAAGGCAATTGATTTATATTGGTCAGATTTCTGCATGAAATTGTTTTAATCAATATTAAAGTCCTTTTCTCCATCCATTTCCCAATTTTTGCCATTAAAAACTCACTTAAATAGGTCAGGTTGGAGTTCTTAACTACATGTTATACGCTTTTCTCATGCCTTTAGTTTTATTATTCTTTTTAGGAATCGTTAACCTCTTAGATGGTTTTTTGCTTAAAACATACCCTAACATAGCTAACAGTAGGATCTTGACTTAATAAATTTCATTTATTATCTTCTAGTTCAATATGTTCCCCTGGATTATTGATGTAATCTGATTCTCTCATCCAGTTGGTTCAACCAAACATTAGCATCTGAATTTCTTGCCATGGGGAATCTTTAATCTCTTTCCTAAAGCATGAAAAAATATATATTTGATCTGGCTGTGATTTCTAAAACCAAGATAGTTCAGTTGGGAAAAATCACATCTGTCTCAGAAATCACCCAAAATTGGATACAGTGGTTTAGGGAACTAATATATTCTCTTTAAGTACATTGACCTCCTGTTTTGTGACATTTAAATGGGGATCTAAGTCTCAAAGGAAAACAAACCAAAACAAAACTTACAGAGCTTTCTTACTGTAGTTGACTAGGGAACTCTCATCTATATTTGAAGTTGATTTTTGAGAAGTAACAATGCAGAACCCAAAACAAACTGGAATGGCCGGGAGCAAGGCAAATTGAATGAGCTGATTTAGGGGCAGGACGTAGGGATGGTAAAAAGTCATGTAATATTTCTTTGTTTTGGATTGCATAAAGTATAATTAGAGGAATTCCATATCAAACCACAGAGAGCATTCAGAGTTTTTAACTTGTTAAGTGGGAAAGCTATGCCTAGTCAGTAAAGCAGAGATGGTTTTGCTGCAGGTTTCTGGTACTTCTACATTACATAGTATAAGCTTATAATATTGAAAGAATAATTCAGGTGATTAGGGCCAGGAACCAGGACATGTAGGGCATGGGCTGTTAAGTACTCTTTTCATGTGGTTGCTGATAACTATTTTTTGGTATATTTCTCCTTTCTCTGTACTCACATAGTTGGCATACACCCAGCATACACAATTGTCTTCCGGTTGGTCCTCTGCCTCAAGTGTCTTCACTGAGCCTTCTTTCAAACAGACCTTGTCAACCCCCTGCCCCAACCCCTAAGTCTCCCCTCCCCTGACTTTACTCGAACTCTAGGGACTGTCCATACCTTTAGAATTCATTAGTAATGACTCTTGACATTTATAGTCCTCCACAACCTGGCCTCTTTTTTATCTTTCCATTCTTCTTATACTTGAGTCCCCTCTGGGTTCTCTGCAATCCAGTAACTTTGGCTTCCTTACTCTTACTCCAACATAACAGTCCATCTTTCACACTTGTGCCTTTTTATTGACTTTTTCCATGCCTGCAATCTCTCCCTCTACCCTACCCTCTGATACCTCTGGCTCAGTTTTCCCCCCAACTAATTGCTAGTGCCTTCCCAATGAGACTGCCTTTCTTTTACTCTTTATCACCTACATGTACAGTTATTTCTATCTTTTCTTGCCCATTAGAATGAGTTCCTTGAGAGCAGAGACCATGTCATTGCCTATCTCTGTATCCTCCATATGTAACACAGTGCCTGGCATGTAGTAAGTACTTAATAAATGCTTACTTCTTAATTAACAGACTTAATCCTAGGGCTAATTGGGAGCCATTAGGGTGTATCTAGGAAGGGAGGTGATGGTGTTCAGACCTAAGCTTTAAGAAAAATCACTTTAGCAACTGAGTAGAAGAAAAATTGGAATGAGGAGAGACTGGCAGAGAAACTGATTAGAAATGGTGAGGGCCTGAAATAGTGGGGTGGCTGTGCGATTGGAGAGAAGGAGCCATGTTTAATTACTTTCTCTTTTTGTCAGTCATCATCCTGTCAGCCCAAAGCAATTGTCTTATACCTTCCTTTTCACCTCTAATATGGGTAAAAATAAGAAGAAAAACCCCCAAAGCCTTCATGTCATTCTTAGCTTTTTTTTTTTTTTTTTTGCCTTTTGTGCTCCTGACACACTTCTTGCAAGAACATGCCACACTTTTGCATTCATCTTCTTTTCCTTGTCTTGGCTTCTATCTTCTGTACGTGCCCCTTTGCAATCTAAGCTGGTTAATGATTTGTCTGTGTACCCATATTAGTTTTTTTAGACTTTTGATTCTTTAGAATTTGATCCATTTTTGCCTTTTGATTCTTTAGAATTTGATCCATAAGAATTTTAACACTTCCCCTACCCCCCCAACTTTTGGAATTTTAGTCCATGGATTTTACTTACACTTTCTCAGACTTCTTCAAGATTTGTTTTCCCAAAATCCAGGATACATTCCTTCTCCTTTTCAATCACAAAATCCAAGTTGAGGTGGTTATTTTTACCCCAGGAACCAAGTTCTTCCACTTGCTGAGAATCAGATCCAGAATAGAATTTATATTTGTTATTTTTTCTCCATTGAATGATAATCATTATTCTGACAAGTCAGGAAGTTACTGATTTACCTGATGTTAGTTGAGAAAATGTACCAGTACATAATTGGGTAACTGAGTTTTCCCTGGTACTATTCTGTCATGTTTCTTCTTCCTCAGGTTTCTTTATAATCTTTTGCTTTTACCTTTGGGATCATTACATTTTACCTAGTGTTAAGTGTGTTTATACGTAAATTTTTTACTTCCTCTATTTGTTCATAAGCTTCAGCTGGGTGCTCCTTGGTTCTCTCCCCTGCCAACCTTTAACCAAAAGTAACCAAAGAAAATCCCTCCAGAGTGAGAAAGGAAGTAACGGATCGTGGGTAGTCTTTGGACCTCTGGTCAGCTATAGAGGAGACCTTAGATAGCAAACATTAGTATATAGTTTATGGTGTGCCAGGCACTCCGCTCACAGCTTTAAAATTACTGTTTCAGTTTATCCTCACAATTACCCTGAGAGGTAGATGTTATTATTCTTATTTTACAGATGAGCAAAGTGAGGCAAACAGATTAAGTAGCTTGCTCAGAGACACACAGTAAGTGTCTGAAACTGGATTTGAATTCAGATCTTCCTGACTCTAGGCTCAGCAGCGTACATCTACTGTGCCTTCTAGCTACCTGTCAGTTACAATTAAAAGTCTTGACTATGACACTTCCTTTCAAACAAACAAACTCCAATTCTGAATCTTATCTGGAGATTTCCATTTATAAATTCAAGATTCTATTTCTTGCTATGTACCACAGAACATAATTTCTCATTATATACTATAATACTACAGTTGCAGGTTATTTTTAGAAGATTATTGAGTGACTGGGATTAATAGCCAAAGGCACAGTCCTACAGTCTGGAGCAGTGTAATTACTGGATTAAGTTGGGTTGGGAGTGTTCACTGCCCCACACATGGGTACACACACGCTTTAACTGCTTTGGAATTGCTATTGATACTATTTACATAGATGGCAGTAGAACAGTTTTTAAGTAATGAATAAGGTAATTTAAATAGTAAATAAAATTGGTAAGAAAATATCTGACTTTTGTCTATATACTTGCTTGGTACTCTGACTCTCCCTTAAATGATTTCACTATTAATTTCTTGTGAGAAGACTTCTCTCCAAATGCAAATTGCTTCCCTTTCCTCAGTTTATATTTTTAAAGATAGTGGACTGGGACAACGAGAAGTTAAATGACTCTCCCAGCCTAACATAGCTATGTGGCAGATTCTTAAATTCAGGCCTTCTGACTCCAAGCCGAGCTTTAGCAATAGTGGAGTCTCTGTCCAGTATACCGCGTGTGTCTGTGTCTATGGGTGTGTGTGTGATAGGGATAAGTCTGCTATGTGGAATGCCAAAGATAAGAAAACACCTAAGTGACTTGACTAGGGTCATATAGATAGTATTTGTCACACTTTAACTCAGGGCTTCCCTACTCAAAGGATACCTTTGTATCTGCTAGGCTGCATTGGCTTTGCTATTTGTCTGTATATCCACACCTACACATAACTACATACCAGTATAAATACATTTATGTTGCATTTTAACTATGTTACACATTATTCTGTCACAAGCTAAATCCATTCTTAATATAATGTTGTAGCATCTTTATTATAGTAATACCTCATCTACCCAGAAATTAGTTTTCTTATTCTCTCTTAGAAGGACTCTCATCTTTTGCATAGACATATGATGAGATCAGATCTTGTTTTTACATGATATCTCTAGGCAACCCTCATATAGGAAAGAAAAAACTGGTGTACACTTCATATCTATTGATCAGAGTGTAGCCCCTGTGACTCAATTGTACTATCATCTTTGCTTTATTAGCTTTATCTGGTGTATAGTTGAGCTGCCAAAATTTTTCTGAAGCAGAAGCCTATATCCATGTCGTACTTTCCTGCTTAGAACTCATCAATAAGCATCTGATATCTTCTTAATATGAAACATAAGTGCCTCAGCCTGGCATTTAAAGTCTTCTACATTCTGACTCCAAATGACCTTTATAGACTTAATTTCATATTGCTGCCTTTCATGCAATCTACATTTGAGGCACTTGTCTTACTAGTTGTTTCCTTTGAGTCGTACTCTCCCATCTCCAGCCTCCATGCCTTACTCAAGTTGCCCTTCCAGGCCTAGAATGTGTTCCCACCTCACCTCTGTCTTTTAGAATCCTTATCTACCACCACGGAGTCAACTTTGGCTAATCTTCCAAAATTTACGCATGTGTGGGCACTTTGAGTTCTCCAGTGGAAATGTATCCTCTTTGATGACACTTTGATACACTCTTTGTACTCCTAATTTCTGGTAGAGTGTGTTGCACATAGGAGGCATTTAACAAAAGTTGAATTGAATATTATTGGATTACTTGGTTGTCACAGTGCTCGTGGGTTATTCCTGTAATTTGCTGTGTTTGTATATAAAACAGAAGGCTTTTTGCCCAAGATGATCCTTCCATATTGTTTGTGTGTATTCGTACAAACTGAAAAGTCAACATGTTAAAGCATAATTCATAGGGGATTTGCTGGCTGTGTTCACTGAGCTTTACAGTCTTTTTAACACTGGTAAAAGTGTTATCCTAACTGCTTCAAATGAAACTGCAAAGATGCGTGTGAAATATAGTATTAGATATCAAATCAAAACATATGGGTGTTGAACAGGAAGGATATGTGTTGTGGCGGTATTCAGAACTCTAGCTAGCATGTGGAGTTGTGTTTTATGGAAATTCTTTGGCTAGGCTCTTGGTAGGGACATACATTCATTATGAGATATCAAGCTGTAAAATAAATAAAAGCAGAGAATTCAGCAGCGCCGTTAACTGGTTTTTCAGTATGAACTTGTCTGCTCAACTAATGTTGGCTTTGTGCCGCAAAAGGCTTTGGTAAGTCAATTTTTACTGATTGTAACTGAATTATTTGTAATCGTTGGCAGTTTTGTGAATGCTTTAGTCTAGATCCAGTCTTGAGGGATATAAATGCACTTCCCATTCCCACATTTCCCCTTTTCCCCTTTTTCTTCTTGTTCCAAATTATGATGTTAGTGATTCGTACTAGAGAGGTGTTTTTTTGTTTATTTCACTCTTCTATGTTGTTTTCTCCTTGTCCATTTTGCTCCAAAATGCATTTTAAGTTTGTATTTGGTATTTATCTTTTCTTTTTTCAATGTATAGGTCAAGGGGACGCATCTTCTTAGAATTCTTGATATGGACCATATTGTAATTAACAAAATGCCTTCACCGTTTTCTTTTCTGAATAACTTTTGTGTTTATATTTATTTTTTCTTTTTCTCCTATTTTATTTAAAGCACATACATGTTGATCATCACAAAATGCACATGAATTTCTTTCAGTTAAAAATAAATAGTTGTAGGTATTATATTTTAGTGCTTAACAGCTAATTTTCATACTTCTTTGACCAGTAAATTCATGTATTTTTGTTCTCACACAAATTAGCCATGGGGAAGATTTATTTTGGTTATCTGGTCCCTTTTAATTTTGAAATGAAGGACCATGGAGAGGCCAAGGACTAGCTGGGCGGATCCAGGCGGAGGTGGAAAGGAATCTCAGAAGTCAAGTAACTGGCTGGGAAAATGCCTAGAAAGGGAAAGAAAAATAAGACTTTAGAGAGTTTTTTCCAACAAATGCAAATGATCCCGACCTTCGGATCTGAAGGGGAGGATGAGGACGTATTTTTCCCATCAGGGAAAGATGTGGAGGGCGGGGCCTCAGTACCCCAGACACCCCAGGGGGGTGTCGGGTGGGCTCAGGCCTTGGAAGAGCTTAAAAAGGATTTTGAAAAGCAAGTTAGACAGGTGGAGGAAAGACTGGGAAGGGAAATGAAATGAAGGACCATGCATTTTTTCTAGACATGATTGACTCTCATTGAAGAAATACTGTTCTTGTATTAAGTTGTGTTTTCTTTTTCCTTTAACATTTCCTGTAAATGAGGTAGACGGAAATAATTTTCGTTCTCTTTTCTAGTAGTTTGCTTTCTCAATATTTTTTTCTTCCCTATCTTGCTTCTTCCCTTCTATTTAATCTCTCTTCTTTCCCAATCTAGTGGTTCCCAGCTTGCTGTTATAATTACGCCCAAGTCTGTGACATCTTTAACTGCCCCACCCCCCAACCCCCGAATATACCATCCCTTCAAGCTATTTCCTTGTATCAGTCAGAATCCTGGGCAAAGATTCTGGTTGCCTTTCCCCCTTTTCCCCCTTATGTTTCAACCCTTTCCAGTTTAGTTTCTGACCTTACCATTCAGCTGAAACTGTCCTCTCTAAAATAACCAATAACCTCTTAATTGTCCAGTCTGATGCTCTTTTCTCTGTCCTTCTACCTTGATCTTTCTGCTGCATTTGATATTTTTGACTCTGCCCCATATTGGCTTCTTTCTCAATACTTTCTGTCCTCGTTCTCTTCACTTAGTCTTTATCTTTATACTCTCACTTAGTGATCTCACCCAGTCCCACGAGTTTAATGTTTATTTCTCCATAGATGAATCTTGAATCCAGGTATCTAGTCCCAGTTTCTCTCTTTAGTGATTTAGCTGGGAGTCACCAACTCCTTGCGGACGTTTCAGACATATCAGAAACAGAACTAAAGTTGGCTATTTCTGTTGAGAACACCACCAAATTTGCCACCTCTGTGTTATTCATGGTTCCTAATTCTTACCCCCCCTTGCCAAATTCTGCTGTTTCATATCAACTCTTACCTTCTTCTCATTGCTCACATGACCACTGTCTTAATTCTGATGCTCATGACATTTGCCTGGACTACTGCAGTCGTTTGGTAGCTCAGAGTTTTTCCTTTCCTTCTGTCCAGCAAAAAGTTGCCAAACTGTTTTCCCTCATCATGTCCTTCTACTAAGTAAGCTCCAGCAGCTGCTCATTTCCTCCCTTCATAGGGTAGTCCCAGTGTTCAGAGTCTGTGGACCTTTGGTATGAATTTGTTGTTCTCTTCTCTTATGCCCTAGTCAAACCAGCCTTCTTTCACATAGCATTCTTTTTCTCATTGTTCTGTTCTTGTCCTGGTCCACTATTCTCCCTCTGTTGCAGAGAATCTCTTATTTTCTACAAGGCCTTGCTCAGGTACTGTTAGCTTGTAGGGATCCTTCAGTCACTTATTAGAGGTCACATCCTCCCTCCCCACAACCTTTCAAAACTACATTATATTTGTTTTATGTTTACATGCACATTCATAATATGTTGTATCTCCCCTGATGGAAATACAGTAATGTTTCATTTTTTTATTACATTCCTGAACACTGACCATAGTTCCTGACACATAGTTGGCATTTAATAGATCCTTAATTGATTGGTTGACACTGTCATGGTTTTATTTTGCATGTCTTGCTTGTATGCATATGTAGTAGTACAGTTTGATGAAAGTATTCTGTTTGGGAGGAAATCCATTGTTATGGAGAAAATAATTAGTGAAAGGAATTTTAATGCAATGTTTTTATTTTAAGAAATATTTTAGGAAATAATATTTTAAGAAATATTTTAAGAACTATTTAGGAAATATTTTTAAAAATTTGAGTATAATTCTGAATATGCTATATCCACCTTAAAGTTGAAGCACCTGCACATGACAGATGTACGTATGCCGTACCATATACTCTGCTATTCTTGCCTTACGTAAAGTATAGGTTGAAGTGAATTATTTAGCGTTGCCTTGGTAGGATTCACTTTTATTTGAAATCTTGCTTTAAAATGGTTTTATCGCAATGCTTCTACTTTGTTCCCCTTCTGAAATTTCTGTGTAGGTAAATTTTATGCTTAAAGGATAGTAGCTGAGCCTTTTAAATTATGTTTCAAGTCAGTATTATGGAATTTGGTACTTTGTTGGACTAGATTTTTTATTAAATTTTCAATGCTTGATTTCTGCTAGACATAACTGTTCATCAACAGTCAGGCTGCATTAGGACTATTATTGATACTTGGCACATTCATGTCAGTGTATCGATTCTTAACTAATGAATAAGAGGATTAAAAATATGGGATAAAGGATGAAACCTGCTCTTGTTTAACTTGGATTTCTTAATGGAGAGTTATGTTTGGTTTCATTTAATAGCATTACTTGATTCACGTGCTTGCTTTTTCCAATTCTTCCAACAGATGCCGCCTCAGTATGGTCAGCAAGGTGTAAGTGGTTACTGCCAACAGGGCCAACAACCATATTACAACCAGCAACCACAGCCTCAGCACCTACCACCCCAGGCACAGTATCTGTCAACACAGCCCCAGCAGAGGTACCAAACACAGCAGGTAAGCTTGAGGAGATAATCAGCTTGGTTTTTACATGCGTAGGCACATACGTACACACACGTGTGTGTGTATATATATATATGTATGTATGCAGATGTGTATGTGTATATATGTGTATGCATGTATGTAATAATGACTTATTTTGTGAAGTCTTTCCATGATTGCTTTTTTTTCTAAATTTGAACATTTTCAAATTATGTGAAATGTAAATGACTGCAAATAGCACGATCATGACAGTACATAGAAGATGATTGTTCCTATATTGCAGTACTGTTTCCCTTCCCTAGGGCACCAGGTTCTTATTTACATTGATGTCATTGTACTGTAGATAACAGTGAGACAGCGAAACTGAGGCTCTAGAGGTTTGTCTTACCTAGACCTCATCACATTGATGTGTTGGAGCTAGGAAAGCGCTCTCTTCACTCAGTCTGACAAATGAATGAACAATTGAATGAGTCCTGCAAAATAAAGTTGAAGTCATTTAAAGGGAGGGTCATGTGTAAATTTACCATGAAAAGGAAGCCTAGTAGCCTGGATTTAGAAGGCTTCTGAGAATCCTTTCCAAGTTACAATGATCTAGTAGAAGGGAGAACTCACTATTGGATAATTAGAGCTGTCTGAAAATGGAATGAACTCACTGCAGTGAATCTGATGATCCTGGTCAAGAAAGCTATTCATTAAGAAGCTGGATATTGTCAAAAGGCTTTATCAGGAAGGAAGGGAAGGCTATGTAAACTAAGTGCAGTTGGGTTTGGATCCCGCTTTGGTGAACTCTTGGGCAACTCACTAAGAGAGCCAAAGAGATCTGTAAGATCTTGTACTAGATTTGGGTTTCTTAAGCTTTGATCTGTGATTTTTTTTTTAAATTTTATATTTTTTTTGATAACTGAATTTCAGTATGATTGATTTGCTTTGCAACCCAGTGTATTTTATTTTATTTGTTTTAAACCATTATTCTGAGAAGGGCTCCACAAGTTTTACCAAGTGGCCAAAATGGTCCATACCATAAAAAAGTTAGGACATCCTTGGACTAGGTTGCTTCTTAGGTTCTTTCATGGTCTAAATCTCATTTCCTGAATTTTCAAATCCTTGAAACTCCAGGACTCTGTGGAACTTGATTCTAAGATCCTCTGCATCTCCATTTACTTTTAACAATGCCATATCTGGAAGTAGAATGTTGTCTCTTGAGGTGATAAATTCTCTGTTTCTGGTGCAGTGTTTGGGTGACTACCTTTCTGAGTTGTTTAGAGCAGATTCATATTTTGGTTAGGGGTTAACCTGGAGAGTCTGTAGGGAATTTTCGAACTTTGGCATTCTGTAGTTTTTTGATAAACCAAAACTTCTGGCTTTATGTCTTTATGCCTGTAAACCAGGGTCAGTATGCAATTGCAGTTACTCAATTTTTATTTGGTAAAATAGATCTGTACTTTGCAATTCCCAGACTCCTCAGTTAAAATATGCACACTGATCTAGACAGTTTAAAATTGTGCTGCTTAATTCAACTTGGCACCTTAGAATACCAGTGATGACTGGTGGAATAAATTAAAAGAGATGGAAGGGGTTTTACACTACTGACAGGGGCATCATCCCTCTGCATGCACAGCTGGTCCTGACGTGGATTGAGATCATGATGAGGGTGGAAGTAGAGAGCAGGGCTTTATGGGGCATAGAGATTTGATGGGACGTTTTAAGTTACAAACTACATCATTCTTTTCTTGTGCTTACCATAGCACCTATCTCAGCGCTCTCCACCCCATAGTAGTCACTGAATAAAAATTGGTTGGATGAACTAATTAATCCTTTAAGAAGGAAAGATAGGAACAAGGAATGGCTGTATTTAGATACATGCTACTATCCCTCAGAATGCCAAATACAGAAGACATTTTCTTTATTGATTCTCATACTTAAAATTCTGTGTAGTTCAGAGAAAATAAAATTCCAGTACAGGTCACATCTAAATTATTTCTGTTCTTTTTTCTCCCCTTATGGCCATGTGTGAAGTTTCAGAAGAGCAGATTGGAGAGAGATGCTTGAATTACTAGATAGATAGGAGTGATGTCAGTCATTTCATGTCCTTTGGCATTTGAATTGTGTGCCACAAAAACCATTAAAGAAATTGCTTTTTCTCAGGCCTTATTGACGAACAGTTTTATTGATCATGAGATATTGCCAGTTGGCACATGTAGTGTCTGTTTTTAACCTAAGTTTCTTCTTCTTTTTTTAAATGGCAAACACTTCCACATCAACACATTGTTGGTAGGTTGTAAATGAACAACTGTTTCAGTTGTTTTTAAAGTATCAATGTTCTCTGAGTAATCTTACATTTTTAATTTGCTAAGTAATCAGGCCTTTTGATTTTCTCCATTAAATGGTTATGGTTTGGTGTTAATTCTTAGACATACAGGAGGAAAACTGAGAGAACAGAGTTACAAAAACTCATTTAAGAGATTGGGGTCCACAGTTTTGTGCTGCAGAGAAGTCAAGAAGGATGAGCATTAAGAAAAGGCCCCAACATTTGCCATTTAAGAGATTACTGGTAACTTTGGAGGGAGTGTTTTTAACTGGGTAATGAGATGAAAAGCCAGATTGCAGCAGGTTTAGAGGTAATTTAGAGGAGAAGTAGAAACCCAGATGTTTGTCTGAGAAAGTCAGGAGAAATATAGTATGATAACTTGTAGACGTGGAAGCGTATAATGAGAGTCATTGGTGTTTAAGGACCAGGTAGTCTTAGATGTGCTTGTAGACACCAGGGAATGAACCATGACACAAAGAGATTGAAGATTAGAGAGAGAGGGAGGTAGCAGGAGATGGCAGTTGGGGCAGTCTGCTAGAGATGACAGTCTGATTGGAACCAGGGCCAATGTTTGTCATTCCCTCACAGAGGACTAAAGGGATATCACTATGTCAAGATACGGTGTGTCTGACCGTGACTGATCAGATCAATACAAGCTTGGAATGCTCTAGCACTGACTGGGTACAAATCGTCCATATGAACACTGGAAGCTAATAGGATAATAAACTCTATGGGATAAAGAAAGTGATAGCCCCTGGAACCAAGCTACCTTGTTGTGTAGTTGCGTCTGATTCTTCATGACCTCGTTTGGAGTTTTCTTGGCAGAGATACTGGAGTGGCTTGCTGTTTCCTTCTCTACTTTCTTTTAGAGGTGAGGATACTGAGGCAAACAGGGTTAAATGACTTACTCAAGGTCACGCAGCTAGTAATTGCCTGTGACCAGATTTGAACTCCCATCTCTCTGACTCCAGGCTCTGCTTTCCATTCACTGTGCTACCTAGCAACCCAAGCAGTTAACAGAAGGCAAATTAAATGGATGATGACAGAGAATAGCAGCTCACATTTATATATCAATTTATCATTAAAAATCCCTTTTTCCACAACACTTTGACATAGGTGCTTTACCTAGTAGTATCACTACTCTACGGTTTTAGAACCTGAGGGTCCAGGAGGTTACATGCTTCACTTACAGCCAGAGCTGTTGAATGATAGGATTGCAAGGGCTTTACTCTTTTCTCTGGGGACACTTAAATTCATTACTATTTTCACCAAACTATCCTTTTTTTTTTTTTTGGTAATGCACTCAAACCAGTAATGTTTGAATCAAGTGTGAACTAAGGGTGTAAAGAAAGAGGAGGAACCACTTGTTTCCATTGAAATGACCTGCACAAGCAATCCTTAGACATAATTAATAAATAGATGAATGAGGACCTAAAACCACGTCTTCTGAACTTCGGTTCATTGTGCTACGAATTACACTCTTAAAATTAGGCTGGAAATAATTTGATCTTTGGTTAATTTAGAAGATAGCTCAGGATCTCACAGTGCCTTTAGGTCATCATTGCAAACATCACTTTATTGTAGGAGACTTGGAGAATGATTATGTCTGGCCCTGAGTATTTGTTTTATCATGTAAAGGGTCTTTGATTAGTTTTCTATTCCTAAAAGTCAGTGGAAAGCCTGCTTATAATATAATATCCCTGTTACATAGGGTCTCAAAACAGTCCAGCAATTTGTAAGGCTTATCTGAGTTACAGACTGTATAGAAAACTGTTTTTGTATGTCTGTTATGTGGAGTTGTCTCTGGGCTGTCTTCCTGGTTTGGCAATTTGTCACCTTATTTCTAGGAGATACTCAAAACTTATTAAGCAGTTATACAGTATATATAGTTTGGGGTATTTTTGTAGTAACTGTCAGAAGTACTTGCTCCCACGATGGCTTAATTCTACTGAGGACATCCCTACTGTTGTATCATGCTGTAATATGCAAATGATAGATTATACTTTGAGTGCATATTGAGTATATTTTACCCATCAGGCTCAGTAATTAGCTGACAATTTAAGTATAGTTTTCTTTAACACAAAATGAGTAATGGATGCTGCATTTTTATTCTGACAGAATATTTTTATTGCTGTATTTTAAAAATTATATGTGTTTCTTTTCATATCTTAAACCAAATGTATATCTTTAGATAATTTTCTCCCTATATTTAGAAATGACACAAATTTAGAAACTCATGTATTGGATAGATGATTTAAAGCATGTTATGTAATTATTTGGTCGCTCACTGATATTAAAATATAGTTTCACCTTTCAAATTCTACCTTTAATGACAGTAATGATTATAACAAAATACCTCATGTGTGTGTTTCTTTAATGTACTATTTAGCATTTAGCTCCAAGTGGAGTATGTAGGAATAAATCCTTGAATAAATACTTATTGTTTGTACACTTCAGGAAAAAACTATTTCATCTAGCAATGTATTTGCAGTTTGATTTCACTATTTTATGATGCTTTGGATCTTCATGAATTGAATTTTTTTTCTAAATCTATTATTACTGTAAAGTGCCATAGAAATCAAACTTTATTATTTTTATTGTCATTATTATTGTTAACAAGAAATTTCTTATCTTTTCAATGGAATTGTAATAAAATGATTTTTGGATAAGTCACTATTGTTGAATTATTCTTTCATTTTTAATTTTCTATGGATTGTTACACAGGCAAATAAAATCACTGCCTGTTGGAGTTGAACATAAGAATTAGGATATAAAGTCATCTTCTGTAGTATTATTGAAAGGCTTACCATAGTCTTACATCCTTGGCAAAATTCTACAAGCAGATGGTCATCAGGAATGATATATTTCCACATGGTTTTGATATCCTCTTCTAGGTTTCTCTATTTTGAAAGCTTTTCCTTCCATGTACTTTGGAGGCTAGGAATATTTGTTATGGAGGTATATTGAAAAAAAGATTGTTCTTATGCTTTATGGATAAATGTTGAATCCAGATAATTGTTGATATAATTAGTCTTGAACTCCTCTTTCTGTGAAATTAATTGAGTTTTTAAGACTATTTTGAGTTTTATATTTGTGGTATTGGGATTTGTCTGTCTATGAAACATAGCAAGCGTCTGATGCAATTCCAACTGCTACCTTGATAAGAATTCCATAAGTGCAAGTTTGTGTATCCTGTGTCAGTAAATTTTTTACCATTGCCCTGAATAATTGACATTGATCATGAATTTTGGTTTCCTTAAGAATATATCTCTTCTGTAGTTCTTGGAGTGATGAACTATCCCCAGTTGCCATCATATATCTGTTTCCCCTAAGAAGTAAATGCAACTCAACCATTTGTTTAGTCTTTCTTGTTATTTGCTGAGTTTGAAAGGCTGTTGTCTTTTGATTCTCATGTTGAGCCTAGCCATTCCTCGTGCACCTTCTGGAGGCAAGTCACTGAGATATATTTGACAAATCCAGTGTCAGTAAGTTGCTGTCAGCTTTTATTCTTGCCTGGTGAAGTGAAATCTTCTTGTTGCAAAAGTATTTTAGTGGCTTTTTGAATTTCTTAGCGTGCACTCTGAGAATTTTTTTTTTTTTTGTCTCTCAGTCCATTTCCTCTTTTTTGGATGGGGAGCATGAGGAAGTGTTCAATTTTCTTTGGGTGATGAACCCTGAAGCATGTTAATATTTTATCTTGTTTTGTTGGGATATTTTCCAACCAACAAGTATTTATTGAATGACACAAATAAAGAGTTGTATTGTGTAGGTGTTAATTGCTTTTCACATGTTCTTCTCCTTAAACTTTGATTTCAGTATACCAGTAAGTCATTTTAACCATTCAACCATGGCTCACTCCTTGATAGCTTTATGATCAGTTTATCCTGCCTGAAGGAGTCCCATTGTATTTGTAAGCTACTCATTTGTCCATGGATTCTACTGATTCTGCATTCAGATTTGAAATGTTTAAGTCTTAATCTTTCTTTGGCCTATGATAAGAAGTTTACACTTAAGAGATCCAAATTGGAGAAAGATTGCAAGAGATGAAAAAACTTTTTATGGATAGCTATCTAGCTTGATAGCATCTTATTACATATCAACTGCTCAAAGCTTAATAAGATATTTCATTTTGAGTCCCTGTTTAACACTGGAATCTATGTTTAGTTCTGTTTTTGAATTTATTTAAGGCTAAGCATGCCTATAATGGGTGTTTGCTACCTCAGTGAAAAGTTTCAGGTTGTACCTTAGTTGTTTGCAACATGTTTTAAATACAGAACGGTTTTCCATGTGTACTTCATTATACTGGGGTGGTCTGTGTTGTGTATTTGTAGTATGTGAAAAAGCTATGAGTACTGAACTGAGTCCAAGTCTTTGTGAGTGTCAGAGGAACATTTATATATATATATATATATATATATAAAATCAGTATATTAATTAATATAATATTAACGTTTCAGTGTTTTGTTTAGGTGGCTTGTTTAATCATTACTGATCAATAAGTTGTTCTTTATACCTGTGGTATGTTTTGACATACCCTTTTTCGTTCTTCATGTATTGTATTGTTTTGGGATTTTTTATAAGTATATTTTTTTTGGAAGGGAGCGTACAAATTGTGAGTACTTCACATAAAGTAAACAATGACATAATTAGCCTATTGGAGGATTCACTGGTGTTTTTGTATTTTGGTTGCTTGAATGATCTCTCAGAAAAATACCATATTTTATATCAGTTGTTCTTAGCATTAGTGTGTTTTGGTATATTTTAAAGGAGAACATTTTCCCATGTTGATATCCAGTACTGTAATCTTTTCATTATAGTTGGGTCTATATTGTATATTTTCAATATTGTAAATAAACCAAATGTATGGTAGTGGTGGTTATTGCTATTATTATTGACTGTAGTAATTGCTAATGTTATTTTAAAGTTAAATGTCCGGGCAGCTGAATATCGGTGTTACAGAAAATGATCTCAACAGCAATTTCTGTTTTGAAAGTTTTCTCATAAGAAATTTTTAAGGACTGCTTGTTCCTTCCCTTCTTCTTACAAGACCTAGTTCAAAACTTGTTTCTTCTAGGAAGCCCTTTCAGATAAATTTTACTACTATACCTACTACTCCTTTAGAATCCTTCATGCTTTACTCAATAATGTATGGTAGGTTGTGCAGTTGTTTCAGTGGTATCTGACCCTTTTGACCCTATTTGGGGTCTTCTTGGCCAAGATACTGGAGTGGTTTGCCATCTCTTTTTCCAGCTCATTTTACAGATGAAGAAACTGAGGCAAACAGTTAAGTGACTTGTCAGGGGTCACACAACTAGTAAGGGACTGAATCCAGTTTTGAACTCGGGGAGATGACTCTTCTTCCTGATTATAGGCTCAGCACTTCATCCACTGCGCCACCTAGCTACCTGTATGATATAAGTAGAACTGTGTTTTAATGACCATCACTTTATAGTTACTTAGACATGACAGATTCTCTTATGAATCTAGTAAATTCGGTTATTTGAGAAATCCTGTATTAAGTTACTTCCATTCACTTAATGAAGATACTCCAATTTTGTTATGGTTCTTAAGTATAATAACTCGGTTTGAATATATGTATAATGTTGAATATTCTTAATAAAACTAGATATTTTCTAGAATGTACTGGTAATTTTAAAAGGGTATTTTATTTTTAAAAACAAAAGTACTTCCTGGATTATGGAATTATGAAGAACTGTTAAAGTATGATGAAATAGTTCATAGGAAAGGGTGAAGTAGGATGGAGATTACAATATTAGTGGAATTTGAAAACCTGGCCAGATGTCCTGCTTTTCATAAGACAGACCTGGTTTGGGTGAGTAGTATTACCGGACAATTTTCCAATTTTACATACAAAATTCCAGTAATATTGAACTTTCATTCTTTCCATGATAAACTCAGAGTCACTCATGTGGAGTGTGCATTTCAATTGCTTGTTCTTTGTTCAGGAAAGTAGTCTTATGCCCCAATCAATAGAAAAACATCTCTAGAAAATTATCACCATCATAATTTTAAGAAATATTAACTTGCAAAAATCTGTTTTTATTGATGTCTTTTTTTATATCACCAAAATACCGCCCCCCCCACTCCCCTTATCCTATAACCCTCCCTTTTCAAGAGAGCTATCCCATATAACAAATAGTAATTTCATTAAAGAACAAAGAAAGAGGGAAAAAAACACCACTAATCAGTACAGTCATCCCTTCCACACTGCAGGGGTTAGAGGTATGGCACCCCATTGAGCGAGCTGGAAAATCTGTGGAAAATAGTTTGGCTCTCTCTTTGTACCAGAGAAGAAATCTGAAATTTTTCATTTTCTTTTATGGAGAGTTTACAGTACCTTGTTGTAAAATTTGTGTTAAGTATTTGTTCATAATCTCTGTGTCATCTGTTGGCTTTTGTGTGTTGTCTGTGGTTCTGCAAAACTCCCCCAAATTCCCATTGAATTTTTTATGCTGATATTTTGCAGGTGCATTGGGGAAAGTCATGTTTTGGAAGGGATAACTTCTCCAAATCTGGAAAATACAGTTAATGTACACTTGTGACCCCCACTTCTCTAAAGAGGTGAAGAGGAGTATCTTCACATATCTCTTCTATTCTTTATGATTTTCCAACATTTCTTTTTTTTTTTATAGTGTTTTTCTGTTTACATTATTGTATATATTCTTTTCTTGGCTCTGTTTACTCTGCATCAGTTCATGTAGGTCTTTTGTGCTTCTCTGTATTCATTACACTCATCATTTCTTTACATAACAGTAATATTTCATTACCTTCATGTACCACAGTTTGTTTAACCATTTCTCTCTCCAATTGTATCTACTTTGTTTCCAATTCTTTGCTGTCACAGAAAAGTACTACTATAAATATTTTGTTGAATATGAAAAATTTCTTCTTATCAGCATCTTTTAAATGTTAACTTTCATTAACTACTGTATCTTTGTTTTCAGATACATTGATAGTGGAAGAGAGAAATCTAGGCTTAATGAGCATAATGTTCCCCAGAGGAAGCTAGGTTGCACAGTGGGTAGAGTGTTGGAATTAGGGTCAGGAAGAAATGAATTCATGTCTGTCCTCAGACACTTGCTGGCTTTATGAACCTGGGAAGGTTACTGTCTCTTTTTGCTTTTCTGAAAAATAGGGGCCACAGCACCTACATGCACAGTTGTTGTAATATTAAATGAGGAAGTATTTATATTAGCACAGTATTGACTTATAATAGACTCTGTATAAATGCTTATTCTGTGGTAATAAAACAACTCTCTCATTCAGTTTGCAAATATAGGATATATCAAATAATGTGTTTATTCCTCTAATAGCTATTTTCTGAGCATTTGTTATGTATAATTCAATGTGCTAGGTGCTATGAGGAGTCTCTGCCTTCATGTCATTGTCAATGTAATGAGAGCCACATGATATGCATACATTATGACCAGATATATTGTGAAAAGCATAGAGTACTATAATGGTTGCTACAGGGCCTTATGCTTAGGAGGAGTGGAGGAACTGTCTCATGAACCAAGACTCGAGGAATTAGTGAGATCTGGCCAAGAAAGAGAGAGCTAGATGGAGCATTGTGAAGAAAAATGTAACATATGTATGTGTGTATATGTATTCCAAACTTTGCAATGCTCCTGTATTCCAGCCCTGTGATGTCACCCATTCTGTGGACAGGCAAAGAGGATCTTTAGTGATTAAGGAATTTTTCTGAGATCTTACAGCTGGGAAGTGTCAGAGTTGAGGGTTTGAACCCAGTTTCTTCTAGACTTGAGATTCTTCATTATTTTCAGCATCCTACAGTGTGAAAAATGAGGCTAAGAAAGTAGGATGTAACTTAAGAACTTAAAACTTCATTTTGTAGGTATTAAGAAACCATTGAAAGCTTTTAATTGAGGATCGTAGGAGATGATACCATTCTCTTCAGAAATATGTTTCTGGTAACATTTATTGGGATGAATTGGAATGATAGAGAAAGTGAAGGTACTCAGTCCAATTAAGAAGCTATTGTACTTAGAGAAGAGAACTCATATTGGAAAGATGGCAGTAGGAAAAGAGAGAAAGGAATACATGATTGTGGTGATGGTGATGGTAACGGTTGTGGATGAGTTGGTAACTAATATTTATGTAGCTCTTATTGTGTGCCAGACGTTGTTAAGTGCTTTGCAGTTTTTATCTCTTTGGAACCTCAATATCATTGTCCCCATTTTATAGATAAGGAAACAGAGGCAAATATGCTAGAGGCATTGCAAATGTAGAAACAACAGGTCTGAGATCAAATGATCAGGGCACATATCCAGTCCAAATTTTGCCATTTCTTGTTATCGTAAAAGACCCTTTTCTTTCATATATATATATAATCTCTACTCACCATTCACACACCTACAGTTTTGGTATACCTTTTGTCTTGTATAGGTATTGCTTCCTAATTGGATCCCTTGTTTCAAGTATCTCTCCATATTCCAATTTATTCACCATCTTGATTTTCCTAAAGTACAGCTTATCCTATGTCATGTTTCCTACTCGGTGAACTATAGTGATGCCATGATTACCTGTAGGACCAGTCAGTAAGCAAGTACTTTTTTTTAACCACAAACTATGAGCCAAGCATATGGCTAAGTGCTGAGAATATAATAAAAGTGAAAATACTCCCTACACTCCAGGATCTCACATTTTAATAGGGAAGACATGCAAATAAACATAGATATGCAAAATTTATGCACACGTCATGTTAGTACTAGGAAATACAAGAGTGTTACGGTAAAGGGAAATTGTAAAGTTCATTGTTGTTAGATTGCAAAGAATATGCAGAGAAGTATAAGAAGACTAGAAAGGTAGGCGGGGGATAGATTTGAGGTTGATTTAGCTAGAGTTTTCCTTTAAAAAGTAGTTCATAGTTTTCTTCCTTCTTCCTTTCCACCTTCCCCAAGATAGCAATCTGATATTGGTCATACATGTGCCATCATGTAAAACATATTTCCACATTAGTCATGTTGTGAAAAAAAATGGAGAAAAAGAAAAACAAAAGGATGAAGAAAACAACAGCATAAAGTGAAAATAGTAAGCTTTGATCTGTATTCATACTCCACTGTTTTTTTTTTCTGGATGTGGATAGCATTTCTCATCATGGGTGTTTGGGAATTGTCTTAGAGCATTGTATTGCTGAGAAGAGCGAACGCACACATAGTTGATCAACACACAATGTTAGTGTGTATAGTGTTCTAATTCTGCTCACTTCACTCAGTATCAGTTCATGTAAGTTTTTCCAGGGAGGAAAAGCGCATTTATATCTGAATGTAGATTACATCGAAGAGGGGAGAGACCAAGGTAGGGAGATAGACTAGGAGGCTCTTGCAATAACCTAGGTGTGAGATGACAAGGCCTTGCACCCAGATGGTGGCTGTGTAGTGGGAGAGAAAACACATACAGGATACACTGAATATAAAGACAAGACTTAAACCATTCGTACCCTTACCCCTCCCACCATTCCAGTCTTCTTATCCCTTTGTTATCTGCATGTACTCTTTAGTATAACAATATTGACCTCCCAGCTGTTTCTTTAGCAAAATATGCCATCATTTGGCTCTGGGCATTCTCTGTCTGCCCTCCATGTGTGGCGTGCTTTCCCTTCTCTGTTCTGGCTGCTGATCTCTTGCTACCTTTCAATCCTATATATAAGAAATATTGATTGTTTGATTGATTGACTTTACAATAGATAGGCTACATGGGGCTAGAATGAGAGAAGAGTCAAGGATGACTCGAAGAACATGAATGATTATAGGACAGTTAGTACCTTGACATTAATAAAAAAAAAAGAAAGGTAGGAAGTCATAAAGGTTTGGAAGGGGAAAGGTAGCAGTAAGTTCTCGTTTGTGGCAATGTTGCTTTTTTTTGATGTCTAATGGACATCCTGTATAAGATGCCCATGAGGCAGTTGGTGATGTGAGACTGGATCTCAGGAGAGCAATTAGGGCTAGACATAAATCTGAGAATCATCTGCATATAGATGATAATTGAACTCATGGGACATCACGAGAGACAGTATAGGAGACTGATAAATGCAGAACCTTAGGGTCACATGCAAGATTATGAGTAGGATTTAGGAGTAAAGACTGTAAAGACCCAGTGGTCAGACTAGTAGCAGCAGCGCCAGAGTCCACAGTTGTCATGAAGACTTAGGCTAAGAGAGGATCCAAAAGAAGAGGGTGATATGTAAACAGTATGGGACACTACAGAGAGGTCAAGAAGAAGGAGAATTGAGAAAAGGCTATTAGATTTGGCTGTTAAGAGGTCTTTATTCTTTCCCTCTCCTTCCTCTTACTGTTAAGGTTTTTAGAGAAAAAGCTGTGGATGCTGCATTCTTCCATTTTCTCAGATTTACTCTTTATTCAACCTTTTTTGTAAATCGAGCTACTATTCTCACTGCTTTACTAAAACTTGAATCGCCAGTAGCCTAATATTTTTAAATATAACACAACCAGTGATCTTTTCATGGCTGAATCCTATATTCTTTCATTCCTCCATCTCTCCTCATCCTTGATCTCTCCATTGACCACCCATTCATTTGACTTGACGCCATAATAAAAGTGCTTTTTGAAAGTTTTCCCTATGTTTTCTCTTTTCTTTCTATTTTAGAGGTCATGCTTAAGAGTACTACTGATGTTCCGAGCAGTATTGTGACTTTTGGGCATAGTTCTCAATTGCTTTTGCAAGGGGTTGAACTGATTCACACCCCTGTCAGTGATGCATAATGTCCCTCTCCTTTTACAGCATCCCCAACAGTTGTTATTTTGTTATTCTGACCATCTTGATAAGTGGAACCGTAGAGTTGTTTTAATTTGTATTTTTCTTATTATTATTGATTTGGAGAATTTTTTAAAAATCTGGTTGTTGTGTTTCCATGGATTGTTCATTTGAATATGTTTTTCTTATTAATACTATTAGTACAGTGGTAATTGTTTGATCTCTTACTTTGTAAGCTGTCTTCTGATTTGATGTTGATTTTGCTTTTTCACAGCATAATGCTGGCGGAACAATCTTTCTCATAGATCATGTTGCTATTTCATAGTCCCAGAATTCCTTTGCAGCGTAATAATAATTCTTTCCTGAATTTTCAGTGAATTCCTGTAGTAAATTGCAAATTTCTGTCTGACTTTGTGTCTTTCATAATTTGATACCACCCCTCCTCCTCTCCCATCATAGTTAATATTGCATCTCTCCAGATGAAGGTGGATCACATTTTGCCTGCTGAACTTGCTGTATGCCCTTTCCTTTTGTGCCTTGTTCATTGTTGTCTATGCCTGAAACACCTTCCCTCTGTCACCCATTCAATTCCTACTCCTTTAAATTCCTGCTCAAACACTACTTTCTCCCAGAAGCCTTTCCTGATAAACTCAAAATCCACAATGCAAGTTTTTGCTTCTATTTCATATAGCACTTTGTTTGACACCCTTTCCATATGAGTTTCCATCTGTTTCAATGATTAAATCTCTAATGAGTTTGGTGATTCCTTCCATCAGGGCAGACTGTGCCTTCTTCTTTTGTGATTTGGTTGTAATTTTAGGTGTGAAAGCTGTTTGTGTTGGTGTCTTATCCCTCTTCTCCAAAAAAATCTCATGAAGAAAGGGACTATCTAAAACTTTCAATCCACCACAGTGCCTAGTACAGTGGAGGCTTCATAAAGTGACTATTGGATGAATGAATTTCATTAAAAATAAATAAATGTTTTGATTTTGCTTTAGCCAAGTCAGGATTCTTTCTGTATTTTCATAGGACTACATGTCCCTGTTGCCTCCTATTTTTCTCTTGAGACTTTAAGAGGTATGTTTAAAGCCACATGGTAGACTGTTAAGCTTTGTAAAGGCAAGATCCTTTTTAATAAAGTCCTGTTGACAAAAGGGACCTTAAGTCAATATTTATGAGATCACTTAAGAAGCCTAGTGTTGAAGTTCTAATCTCTTTATGACTTTTGAGATTTCTTTTATTTTTTAGGAGGGGGTGGGAGGTGGGGAAGGGTGACAGGGTGGTAAACCATTTAATCTCTCTGACTTGAAGTTCAAATAAAACAGTTTTGGAAGTGCCACAAAGACCATGGGTAGACCTGAGCTCTAGCTAATACTTCCCTTTGGAAAAAAAACAACAACACAGATTCAATTCACAGTCATTTAGCTACCCATGGTAAGTAGTGCTAATGCTGAAAAGAGCATAAGAATTTCCTTTGGGTCGCAAAGTACTTTGATCTAAAATATAAATTTTTAAAAAGACAACTAATGTGCATTTTGAAATACGGGATGCACTTTTTCATAGTGGGTACTCCTTTAAGGTACAGTTCTTGCCTGTGTCTTTCTGTAAATTCCCCATTACTTTTGGATGGTGGTGGTGGTGGTGGTGAAGTCCATCCGCTTTACTCAGAACCTTCCCCTAGTTCTCTTGCCATTTAGTGCTATATGTGAACTGCTCATCAGCTTTCTTTTGCCATACCTGCCACATGATCACCTACTTTTTGTATCTTCTCTTGCATAGTTTTCAGTATGCTGAAGTCTCCTTATCCTCATAATGAGTCCTTCTGTTGCCCTTTGGACAACTCAACTTTCATTCTTAGGAGTCTCTGGCATTGTGTGATGTGTCAGTAAAAGAATCATGTGTTTAAAAAGATGGACCTTTTGTGTCAGCAAGATGACGCCTGGTGATTTCAGGTGCACTGCACTGTTTTCTCAGTCAACTCAGCATATCCTCCCTTCCTATTGAATTCAACTTTGCTTACTGTCCATGTGCATCCCAAGGTACATTCAAATAAATTGGGTGCTTTATCCAGCCAACTATATTATTATAATCTGAAAAGTTGGCATTCTTCATCCACTCATTATTTGTGTTATGGCTAATATTGCTGAATTCCAGAAAAAGAAAAGTGCATCATATGTCAAAGCACATGCCTTGATAAGAGAAACCCTTTCGTTCTACAGTTACCGTTTTAAGAAACAGATAAAAGATGTACTAGTGGACATTCAGACATTTTTGAGTTAGAGATGAAGCATGGTAATAGATTCTGGATTGAGAATCTTAGAGTCAACTTGGTTTCACTCACTTTTTCCCACCATTTGACAGAAATAAAACATTAGTTGCTTTTATCTTCCCTTTTATACTTGCTCTCAAGATAAAGGAAAAGATCATCAAAGCAAGAGCCAGGTCTATTTTTTTTAAGTTAAGTAAAACTAAAGGAGTAACTAATTGAGCACAGCAATTTAGTTGTATTATGAAGACTTTCACTATCGATTTGTAAAATGATTGTTTACTCAGTGTTTGTTTTTATCATATTTTCTCTTCTTTTAAACATTTTTTCTAAAGCTTTTATTTGAATTGATTTCTATTTGCTTCCCAAACTACTTCTTTTAGACTCCAGCACTGGAGTCAGTATTTTTGAATCTGTGACAAGGAAAAAAACTGCCTTAATGCAGGAAGTCTTTTTTGAAGTTCCAGTTTGTCCTCCACCTTTGTTTCTCAAACACACCTGCTAGCGTGTCATAGAGAGGCAAGCTCAGACGTAATTCCTGGAACTCTGTTGCTTCTCTGCCTTCTCTCGCCATGTACTGCTTTCCTCTCTGGCTTTTCTGGAATCAGTGTCCATCTACCTCAGGCCTTCTTCAGTGTTATCCCCTCCACCCCCTTTTCTGAGATACTGGAAAAGGCGATCCAATTATCTTGTGGTGCACATTGCTCCAGGAACCTCCCACACAGCGCATCATAGCAAATGCCAGCTTGTTAGGTTTCCTGGGCTCTATTCCAAGAACCAAATAATTTGAAGAGTAGTAGACTCCTGTGCAATCCAGGTTGCCCATCGATAGAGTCTGAAAGGGGAACAGTGAGGACGGACTAAGCTCGTCTTCTAGGAACTATGACAGTTTTGTATGTGTAGTAGAACCTGCTTTTCTTTTTCACGTTAGGGAATTGGGGGAGAGAGGTAGCTCAGTCAGAGGCCTTAAACCATATTGCAATTGATACTTGAACCATTCTGAATTGAGTAGCTAGGATTGGTACCCCTGCTATGGGGTTTGGGGTATATGAAAGATCCAAGCTTAGTTAAGTTGAGAGTGGATGACTTCATTCTTAAATGAAAATCCAAAACTCATTTGAAGAGTTAGCATGTTGAATTGCAATAAATGTGAAAAGAGGAAATCTAGGTTCTAGTCTTTACTTCACTGTCTTTCTGTCTAGCCATGAGCTAGTCACATCCCCTCAGTGAGCTTGTTTTCTTATCCACAAAATGGAGATACTGATTGTAATTATTGGCATTTAGCTTTGTTAGGCACTTTACACATGCTGTTTTCATTTGTTTCTGACAGCAGTCCAGTGAAAAGGTCTGTGGGTAGTAGTGTTCCTGTTTTACAAATGGAGACTCTTGAGGCATAGAGTTTGTGACTTTTCTAGGGTCATGTGGCTATTATTAGACACAGAATTTGAATTGAAATTTCTTCCAAGTTCAGAGTTCTTACCATTATACTACACTGTTATTGCATTATCTGTCCTAAAAGGTTGTAATGATGAAAGTCTTACATAAGCCTTTAAAGTACGTTAGAAATCTCAGCAGCTATTATTTTCTATTTAGCAATGACAGCAACATATAAATCCTATTTCTCTGTGTATTTACTCTTTCATTTTTGTGATGAGAAGGGAAGGTAATAGTTATCAGGTGATAACCATCACTTCGGAGAACTTGATTTTAGGAAAATAGGAGGAGTCACTGGGAGGTTTGAAAAAGAACTAAAACTTAAGAAATCTTCCAGAAAAAATATTATATCCTAGGCAATATAGCTGTGTGGGTAACATTCCCTCCCACCCCATGAGGCTTAGCAAGCTTTACATGGGAGATCATTTATTTGCAAGTTTAACATGCAGTGAAAATATATTCACCCTGAATTAAAACTTGTGATAATTTGCCATTCCAAATAAATAAATAAATTAAAGGAGTCTTAGAAATTATTGGCAGCATTTTGGCTGTGATGTATTTTTGCTTTAATATTTCTTTATTATTATTGTTATTATTTAAATGTCCAAACTGTGTTTCCTAGTATTTAAATTACACAAGGTTAATTAAAATAGCTCTTTATTCTGCAACTGCTTGGGAATATTAACCTTAGAAAGTCTGTGTTAAATCACTGAAGTGATAGATTTTCATTTGCTTTATAAGATTTTGCTGCGAGAGCAAAGACAAGGCCATTTATAGTTCAGTGCCATTAATTGCTTAGCATTTAGATATTAGCACAGGAGTCTATTAATTAACTGGATAATAAAACTATTGGATTGTAGGTTGATAAAAATGATTTTGTTTTACAGGGGATTACTAATCAAGCCTCCAGGTTATATTTGAATTTTTGATTCCTCTTCTCTCTCCTGTCGTTCCCCCATTTGGAGACTTTTAAGCACTATTGGAGGATTTTCCTTTAAGTTGAGGAGTCTGTTATCCTGGAGGGAGGGATTTGAGTGTTAATTACTGATAACACTGAGAGAGAGACAGAGACAGAGAACTGAAGGAATGCATCAGGTGTGATGTGCTTTTGAAATTTCCATCATCCATCTTTCTCTCCTGCTAACCTAGCAATTGAACGTTAGGCCAGCAGGGCACTTGGGGAGTACAGGTGCATATTTTCATTGTGTATTTTAGATGTGCATTTTAGTTAATGGGGTTAATAATTTAGTCATACTCTGGTGTTACTGGTTGCTAAGAGATGTCTGCTCTGGCTCCATTTGACTGGAAGCCAGTCTCTTTAAAGCTAGGTGTTTTATCAGTCATTCACTCAGGTAGGTACCACATGTATCAGACAGCATTGTACTAGGGCCTCCTGCTAGAATTTCCGTCAGGGGTTGTCAGATGAGAATGGGAACCTAGTTCTCTGCTTCTCTTCCTTATTCAATTTGAAAATTAACATGAGCACCTGATTTCTAAAAACAAGTTTATTTAAATATTCTCAAACAGTAATGCCTACAATTATAAGATTAATTTAAAATAATTTCCCAAAGCTCATTGAGGTAATGCACTTGAAAAAAAAAGGACAATATTTGTGCATTGGTTTTCACTACCTCTAAATTTCTGTCTTATCAGTTAAGAGAATCATTGTTCTTCCTGGGTCTTTTGTATTTATTTTTTCTTTAAATTTGTTTTTCCACTTAGGTATTTATTTGATTTTTTTCCCCACTCCTTCATTCTCTTTCAAACAAATAAACAAAAAATAAAAACCAAACCCTTAGATCATATATGCCACATTGAAGCAAAATAAATGTCTGCGTTGTGTCCAAAGAAGTGTATCTCATCCTATCTAGTCCATTATCTCTATGTCTTAAGATACACACATACACACACACACACACACACACACACACACACACGTACGTATATGTAGTAATCTTCATCACTTTTCCTCTAGAGTCATGGTTATTTTGTTGATCAGTGTTTTTAAGCCTTTCACCATTGTTCACATAAAAGAGTTGTTACAATATAAAATTGTTCCCCTGATTTTACTAACTGTATTCTGCATTTATTCATACAAGTCTTCCTGGGTTTCTCTGTAATTGTCCCTTTCTTTGTGTTTTTTTTTAATACAACATAAAAGTGTTCCATTACATTTATATATCATAATTTGTTGATTTTTGAGGGAGCATATAGTTTCCATTTTTTTGGCACTGTAGACAGAATTGCTGCAAATTTTTTTTTGTATCTGTTCTTCCATTAAAAAAATCTATTTGGGGCATAGACTTAGTAGTACTATAACTGAGTAAAATGATATATACTGCTTATCAACTGTTTTGGTCATAATGCCAAATTGATTTCTTTGACCATTGCATAGCTCCACCATCAATATTCTGTTTTCCGGTAGCTCCTCCAACATTTGTCATTTTCTTTGGTTTTCTTTTAGCTTCATCAGTCCAATCAGCATGAGATCAAACTTCACAGTTGCTTTCATTTTCATTTCTCTAATTGTTAGTGATTTGAAGCATTTTAAAAATAGGATTAATAGCTTGGATTTCTCGTTGAGTACTGCCTGTATCAATTCATTTTGAATGCAAGGAAAAAATACTTACATCAGTGCAGCATATCACTTCTGACTACCTGCTTTTAATTCAAAAACTTACACATTTGTTCCTGGTAAATGTTTATAACTTTGTGTCTATTGATTTTTTTGGTAATGTTATATATCTCCCTATGAATAGATCGATATCTCTCAGGTATTTCCCATGATAGCAGTTAGTAATAATTTCTGTAGTTACTATGTTTGAAAAAAATTTAAGTGCATTTAAATGTGTGTTTGTTTTAACTACACCAGGTTCCAAGGAGAAGCAAAACCAGAAAAGGACAAATAAACAAAGAAAATAATTTGGTTAGGGCTTGAAAACCTGTCATTTTGGCATTGAAACCATAGAGTAAAAGGAAGTTCTTGACTGAATCCAGTTTACAAAGTTAGCATTCTGAGCCACTTCCTTTTGACCATGTGTACATCCTAATCCACAGTACTCAGAACTCTCCTTAGGCAGGGATCTGATTAGCTAGTCATTACTGAACCAACTGTGAGAAGTAAAAAGAAAAATCTGACCCAAATGATTTTCTAAGAGACTAATGAAAAACCACAAACACTTTTAAAAGAGTAGTGTTTTGCCAGGGGTCTGCTAGAGGACCAAATGCTGCTTTCCTCATGTTTTCTTGTGCAACTGCCAGGTAAGATTGGTTTTTACATTTTAAAATAAAATATAATGATTTAAAAATGTAAAAACCATTTTTAGCTAGCAGACTATACAAAAACTGCTTGAAGGCTAAACTTAGCCATAGTAGTTTGTAAAGTTTTGACTAAAGTAATGGTGTTTAAGATGCCCTGAAAACTCAGTAAACATTTCTTTAGGATAAAAATTTTAAAATATAAGTTTATAAATTAGAACTCAATGCATACTTGAGGGGTTTTGTTCTATGTCCCTGAATCTTGAAACCCACCAGATTTAATTTCCTTTTTGAACAGAATCCTGATGTCATACATATTTTCACTACTCGTTCACTTGCAGAAAGATTTAACAAATCTTTTTGTGTCTCCCCCAGTGCTTAGCCCACTGTGCCACATATTGGAAGTGATTAGTAATTGTTTTTTAATTAAATCTGGGAATAATTGCATATCCATCCAAAAACGGTTTACAACCCTGATCTCAGCTAAAACACTACTTCTAGTTTTTGAGATATAGTTCCCCTTTATAAATCCTGATTCTGTCCTACAGGCTTATTGGTAATTCTCTGTGTAGACCTTAAGTTTAGTATGATGAATGGATTTGCTATGATAAACTAGAGAAGACAAGGGGAGAGAAGGGAATATAGGTTTAAACAAGTCAAATTTATAACTTCTCATGCTTCTCTCCTTGATTTCCAATTTAAAACAATCACAGTTGTTTTTTTGTTTGTTTGTTTTTTATTCTTTTAAAGTCTTTGTCTTTGGAATTTTGGAACCAATTTATGTTCCTTTTTAAAAGTTTTTGAAATTTTAATAATTATTTTATTTGTTTTCAGTATTCTACAATCACTTCCATATATCTTAGAGTTCTTCCCCTTTCCCCCCCTCCTTTCCCAAGACAGCATGCAATCTTATATAGGTTCTACACATACATTCCTATTAAATACAGTTTTACCTTAGTCATGTTGAATAGATGAATTAAAATGAATGGGAGAAACCATAAAACAAAACATAACATAACACAAAAGAAAATGGTCTGCTTCATTCTGCAATCCAATTCCGTAGTTCTTTCTTTGGATATGGAAGGCATTTTGCCTCAGAAATCCTTTGGGAACTCTTTTTAAGTCCTTGCATTGCTATGAAGGACTAAGTGTACCAGAAAAATCCCTCTCACACTGTGGTTGTTGCTGTGTACACAGGTCTCCTGGTTCTGCTCCTTTCACTCAGCATCAGTTCATATAAGTTCTTCCAGGCCTCTCTGAGGTCTTCCTGTTCATCGTTTCTTATAGCACAATAATATTCCATTACATTCATATATCACAACTTGTTCAGCCATTCCCCAATTGATGGGCATCCCCTCAATTTCCAATTTTTGGCCACCACAAAGAGAGCTGCTATAAATATTTTTGTACATGTGGGGGGACTTTTTCCCATTTTTATGATCTCTGAAATAAAGTCCTTGAAGAGATATTACTAGGCCAAAGGGTCTTTTAAAGAGTCTTTTAAAATGAAAGATTTAGAGCTAAGAGGGACCTTAGAGGTCAACTAGTGCAATATTTGCATTTTACAGATAAAGTGATTATAGAAGTACCTACAGAAGTAAAGTGCCCTGCCTGATGGTCACAATACACTTAGGATTTGCACCCAGGTCTTCTGACTCCAACTTGGTGCTTCTTCCATTGTGATGGGTTCCTGTGAGACCTTTTTTTTCTTTCAGCCTCTCATCCCTTTCTCTTAGAAGTAGTAGTGACATTTGACCAGGGCAAATTTAACTGGAATCTAGAAATTCATTCATGAATTTCTCTTTTTTCTTCAAGTGTTGCTTAGAGCAAGGAACTGTACAGGTACCATATTTTTAAAAATGACAGTGACAGGGAGATGATACATGGGTGAAGCTACTTGTATTTTTAAAGATTTACGTTCTTTTTTGGTTTGATTCCAGAATGAGCACTAAACAGCTGTTACAACTCAACTCACTGCTCAAATCACCAAGAGGCAGAGGTTCTTAACCTCTTATAGGTTATTTTGTGTCACGGACCTTTCAGTAATCTCGTAAAGTCCATGGATTCCTTCTCAGAATAATGTTTTTAAGTGCACAAAATAAAATATACTGAATTACAAAGGAAACCAATTATATTAAAATATGGTTATCAAAAACTTTAGTATAGAGAAAATACTAATAATGTTTAATATTTACATAAAAGTAATAGAAAGCAGGCTGAAGTAATGAGGGAATGGTATAAAGAGACTTTTTTATGTTAGGTAGACACCTATTTTCAAAAATTTCCCCCCTTTTTTGGTTCTAAATTTAGGTACCAGGAAATATGAACATTTCAGTATATAAGCTATAAGATAAAAGGATTCTATATGAAAGAAAACTGTTATGTACAGTTTGTTTTTTAATTATATAAAATGAAATATGGTGGGAAAAAAATTGCCCTACTCATGAACTCTTTATTTTGTCTCTTTTAAAAAAAATTTTTTATTGATATTCTCTCTTTTTTATTTTTCTATTTAAACATTTCTGTCACCACTCACTAACTCAGTCTCTTTGCCCATTTAGAAGCCCTCCCTTATAAAATAGATAAATATAGTCAAATAAAGAAATTCAACACATTGGCTATGTCTAAAAAGTGTTCATCTTTTTCTGTACCTCAAGATCAACTTTCTGTCAAGGGGTGAATGGTATGCTTCATTCATCATTAGTCTCATACTCATGATTGATAATGCATTCATCATGGTTCTGAAGTCTTTCAAAGTTGTTTTTATTTATCGGCATATCTATATTTTATATTCTGTATCTGTCCATACATGTGTTCCTAAGTTTCTTGAAATTTGTCATATTCATCGCTTTCTCTTGGGGGCCAAGAATATTCTATTCATTTATCATAACTATTCCTCAGTTGATACACACCTACTTTGTTTATGGATTGGTTTTGACAGAAATAATGTTGCTGTAACTATTGTTGTTCATATGGAACCTTTTCTTTTTCCTTTTATATTTAGCTGATAATAGTATCAGAGTTGACTGGTATGCACAGTCAGGTGTGTTTAGAATATAGTCGTGCTTTTCAGAAGGGCTGAAACATTTCATAGATTAAGCAGCATTAAGTGTATTAGTGTGCCCATGTTCCTGTCATCATCCTTTGTAACTGAAGAGGACCAGATTGACATCATGATGTTTGGGGTATTGTATAGTATATCCAGCTGTGACTGATAAGACAAATATGAATTTAGAATGCTCAACCCCAGGTTCGCCACTTATACTTCATATGAACATTTGAGTAGGTGAGGTCTCTGAATTTGCACATTTCATGATTCTTTTGAGCTACTGCAATTCTGCTTTGTCCATAGAATAACAGCGCTTTCTTTGATGCAGGCATGCCATGTTGGATGGTCCTGTACCATTGTCTCTCATGTCTCATAGTCATTTCCAAAGATCTTCAGAGACACTGTAGGAGTTTCCTCTTATTGCTTCTTCTGACCTCTTGAGGGCTTGCCTTGTATGAGTTCTGAACAGTGTGGCCAGTCCATTGTATTTGTGCTTTCTGTAGTAGAGTTTGAATACCTGGCAGTTCAGCTCAAGAATTCTGTGTCAGATAACATACCTTGCCAGGTGATCTTCAGAATCTTTCCAAGATTATTCAGATGGAAGTAATTTAATTTTTTGTCACAGTGCTGGTGAACTGTCCAGGTTTCATAGGCATACAACAATGAAATCAGCACAACAGCTCTGTAGACCTTTAGTTTGGTAGGTAGCGTAATAGCTCTTTTCTCCCACACTTTCTTTTGGAGCCTCTGAATCACCCAGCTAATTCTGGCAGTGCATGTGTCAATCTCATCATCTTTGTGTACATCCTTGGAAAGTATACTACTGAGGTGAGTGAAGTTATCCACAGCATTCAAAATTTCTCCCTTAATCTTCCTTTACTGGCCATGTTCTTCATTGTAGCACTGATGCGATATTCACAGTGCCTACGGTGACCATGAATATCCTAACACACATGAAATCCAACAGACCCTCCACATGGAATGAGCAGGCTCCCTCATACAAATTTACAAACAAGGTCTCTCACTCACTCTTGCCAGCTGATTGCTTGTCTGCATCTTTCCTAGCTCTGACCATTTTTCTCCTCAGTTCTGCTCTAGCTCTGCCTCTTCCTGTTGTACCTGTTCATCAAGCTACTCCTCCCATCACAGACTCCATGTGACTCAGACTTCCATGTGACCCAGGCAGGTCACATGGGGCTAGTAATGAATGGGAAAGATTTTCCCATTTAAATTAGATAACTTCGCCAGTAGGATGGCTAGGAGGTAAAACTTCAGGGATTTTAAAATGTGCATTCCTTCCAGTCTGGAGAGTTTGATAACATATTTATTATTTGAAAATTGCTCATATCCTTTGACCTCTAATTGTGTAATGGTTTTAATTCATATGTGTTCATATAAATTCTTTATCACTCTACTTTTCAGACCTTCTTGAGAAATTTGATAATAAAGATTTCTCCCCCTCCCCCAAATGATCATTTTGCTTATGCAAATGCCTTTCAACTTCATGCAATTGAAGTTGCCTATTTTATGTTATATGATAACCTCATTTCTTTGTTTGGTTAAGAATTCTAGCCATTGTTGGGAAAGCTAAGTCCTTTCCCTGTCCTCTAGTTTTTAAGATCTTTCTTCTTTTGGCCAGCTACCAGTGGCAAAGGATTTGTGTTCTTTATATGTAATCTTTTATCTTCCCTCCAAAGGATAAAAGTGAATTTTTGCTAAATCTGTGTTGGAAAGAGTCTTAGGTAATCTAGTACATTGTCTCTTTTGAGTTGGGAAACTAGACTTCACTTGATCTATGCGGTTGCTGAGTGATTATATAAATTTTTTTTAAAGTTATAATTGGATTTTAAAAAGTAAAGCCCTTTCAGCATTCTTAGCTTACAGGCTCTCCAGCAACAAGCGTGTTTGGCTTTCTGGTTGTAGCTGGCCAGTCCTTCATCTCTCTGAGGAGAAATCTTCCACATCCAAGTCCTTCACATATTTACAGAAGGCATCATGTCTGTTCACACCTTCTCCTCCCTTCGCCCCCGGCCCCGGCCCCCGCGCCCGTTATGTTTTCATAAGAGTAAATAAACGTCTTCAATGGCTTCAACTGACAGTCATTTAGGATGGTTTTTAGTATCTTTATCATCAGGGTCATCCTACTAGATTTGTTGTAGTTTATTAATGTCTTTCCTAAAATGGTTTGCCCTGAATTGAACAACTAGTATGGATGTAGTCATATCTGTGTAAAACATGATGGACAATTACCTCCCTTTTCCTGGAGGTACTCTGTGCTGTTTGTGAAGATAATGTTATTTTTTTAATGCAGTGTCACACTCGTCTCATGTTGAGCATGTCTTAGTTAACTAGAACTCTCAGATCTGTTTTTTTTTAAATGAACTGGTATCTGATCATATCCTAGATTTTTTGTAGGAGGCTCTTTTGAGTCCAAGAACCTTTACTCCTATTAACATTTTATTTCAATATATTTGGCCCCCATAGTTTTGGCTTTTAGAGATTTTTTTTTTGATGAATTTTGAGGTTTTTGTTCACTATACATTTATTTAGAGATGTATTTGTGGGCAGTGGTGGTGCTTATTTCACTGTTAATGAAGATAGCTAAGATTTACATACTCATCTATAAAATGAGCTGGAGAAGGAAATGGCAAACTACTCCAGTATTTTTTTCAGCACAGCTGCAGTGGGGTCACAAAGAGTTAGAAAGGACAGAAAAAAATAACAAAATTTTCCTTTAATTCTTTAAAGACAATACAATGCTTAGTATACTTGTTAGATTGTTTTCAGACAACCAGTAGAGTTCAGCACCCTAGCACACAGTGATTCCCAGTGGATAGTCGAATGTAAACATATACATGATCTGTACACTGCCTCCTCACACCCTGAAATCATACCTTATCAGTTATGCAGTCACATTAATAAGATACTACAAATGTTTGTGGTTTTTCTGAATATTTGTGTTCTCACACAAATGTCAGGGTGTCTGAAAACCACAATTGGTGGGCATGTTCTGTACAAGTCATTTTGAAACTGTCACAGACCATCATAAATCTTCTTTTGAAAGCAAAACTTTATTTCTTCTCATCACAATATTAAAGCTCTTTCCTAATTTAAACTTATCTTCTGCTTATGGTACTCTCCTTCTGTCTGGCAGATTTTCAAATAAACAAACTCATAACACTGGTCAGTCATTTATTTGAGTTTCTGTTAGAGTACAACCAGTGTACTAGGGGTGGAAGAGTAGAAAGTAGCATCTAAGAGATTTGTATCTTTATATCTAAATATTGTTAAAAACAAAGCAACATATGCATTTGAACTTCATGTAGATTCATCATTTAATAGAGTGCTTCTGCTTAACGAACAGAATTTCTGTCTCTCAGCAAAAATACTTATAAAATTCTCCCTCCGTTTTCCACTTTATGTTTATGTTAGCAAGCATTTTCACTTCATTTGTATTTTCAGTCAAAATACAGAAATAAACTCAATGTTCAAGCAAATACGAGACTGACTGATATTGAGACAGATATTGCAAACCTAGTCCAACATCAAAATTAATTTTATGTAACATTACTGTAGAATGTAAAAACATTTTCTGTGTGTAACTTCTTTCATCAGAATGTTATTTGTATTCATCAAAATGTATAAAATAAATTGAATATGAAATTTACAAAAAATAGTAAGCATATGACATCTTGATGGATTACTTGTATTTCTTACAGAATGTACTGCATAAAAAATTTAAAATTAGAGTTTTATAATTTTATATTTAGGGTTTTCATAATTATAAATAATCAGATTTTGTTATTTTATAATTACATATTGTAAAATTTAATTAAGAACTTTTGGAAGCTTAAGTTACTATGTTCTTTTAGATTAACTTATTAAATGCTTACAGTGAATCATATAGTCAATAACCCTGGGGGTTTACAGTACATTTTTTGGTTTTTGTTGAATTCAAAACAAAACTAAAATGTTAGAAACCTTTCCTGTACTCTGCTTCATACAAAGTCAATACTAGATAATTTGAGGCAGAAGAGGCACTAGAAGCTAAGTGAATTGTGAAGGATTTCATGTGGGAGCTGGTGCAAGAATTGAACTGTAAAGGAAGTTAGAATTTCTAAGGGGCCAACAGGGATTATGCCCATAGGCATTGAGAATGCTGGTGTAAAGGCACGTCTGTAGATCCCTAGGCCAGTTTAGCTAAATCTGTGTGTAGGAAGGAGAGTAATGTGATGTGACTTTGAAAAGATAGTCCGAAGCCAGATTGTGAAGTAAGCCAGATTCACAGGAAGGAAACAAGCATTAAAATTAAGAAATCAAGCTGAGTGGCCGAGGAGCTATTTAAGAGATGAAATAGTATTCTTTATTTTTACTTTTAAATTGAAAAACACATAAGAATTGTAAAATGCCATGATAATCATCAAATCTACGTTTCTCATTTTGCGGGTGCTGTTGTGGAGGCCCAGTAAGGTCAAACACTTGCCCATGGTCACACAACTAGTCTCCCCGATACTAGAACTCCAGACTCCTGGTTCACTGCCCACCTCTACAGCACACTGCCTTTACGTATGAGACTCAATAGAGGAAATTCAGTAATGGCTGGCGATGTCTTTGGAAAATTTCAGCTGCTTTCTTTGCATTTTGAATATATTTTCCTAGGGTCTCATAGCTAATAACAATATTATCAAGAATACTGATAATAATTAACATTTATATACTACTTACTTTGTGGCAGGCCCTGGACTGAGTGCTTTATAGTTAGGAGATCCTTTGATCCTCATACCAGCCTCACGAGGGAAGTGCTTTCATTATCCCATTTTTTCACATGAGAAACTGAGACAAATAGAAGTGTGGTAACATCTAATAAGTGCCTGAGGTCTGATTTGAACTCAAGTTTTCATGATTCCAGGCCCATTGCTCTTTTGTGGTGCTACTTCAAAGCCCCATTAGTTAATACGTGTAATATATTTTTAAAACTACTTTATTGTACTAGTGACAAAAATCAGTTTTAAAACTTTAGCGTTTTCTTCTATGTAGCAAAAGTTGCTTTATATAACTTTGTAGAATTATCATCCCCCCTTTTTTAGTTAAAATTATTTATCTAACTTTTTACATTTTCACAAAATTTTGGGTTCCAAATTTTCTCCCCATTTGTCCCCTCCCCCCACCCCAATACATCGAGCATTCTAGTTTTCCCTATCACCAATCTGCCCTCTTTTCTATTATTACCTCTTTAAGGCAACTTTCTTATTGGGGTATCATCAATGTAAATTTTAACTCTCACTTCCAAATTCTGTTTAAAACCCTGGTGCTCTTTCCTAGGTAAAAGTTAAAGTTTCATCCACCTATAGAGAAAACTTAACAGAATTCTTTGCACATTTTAAAGAGATAGTCTTAAAGGAGTCCTGGAATAAGACACATTTCCTCTTATTTCTTAACAAAACTTCAGTCACTGACATCCTATTTCCACTTAGGGTCTATAAAGATCTCAATAATATTGATCCTAGATTATTTTAGTAGGTCTCCTTTCCCCGCATAATGTAAAATGAGTTTACTTTGAAAATTAATGGGAGGTTTGGGAGAGCGGGACTTCTTTTCAAAGATCAAAGAAGCTATAGGTTTCTTCTGGTTAAAAAAGCATTTGTTGGGCCACTCCTGTAGTAACTGGGATAGAGTTGTGTTTTTTTTGGGGGGGGGATTGTTTTTGTTTTGATAATTATAATTTCTAATGTCATTTAAAAAAATTCTTTGTCTCACTTTTCTTTAAAGTCTTCTCTGTCTGCAACCTCCCTTCTTTCCCTCTCATTTAAACTGATTGTTTACCCATTGCCTATGTAAGTGGAGACTCCCGGGGGCAGTCCTGGTTCATCTTTTTGACTTAGTTGGCAAGAATGGATCTTGCTGGCAACTAGCTCCACTATCTTTGGCCCAAAAAGTCCCTCCTTCTTGGCACTTAACCATTTTCTGTTTCGACAAGACTCATATCGCATTCTCCTGTGAACCTGTCCATATTCTGTCTAATTTCCTAGTGGAATTAAAATTCCTAGGGAGTAGGAGTTTTAGGTTTTTAAAATAATTTTACTAATTTTTATAGATTATATAATTTTTATTTGTAGATTATTTTATTTATATATTATCTATATATTTCAAATATCTAGTCCTTCTAGTCTGAGTTCCTCATTTTAAAGGGGAAGGTAAGAGGCTGAACATGATGAAATGCCGCTCCCCTGATCATCTAAATAGTATAGGCAGAACCAGGATGAAATCTAGGTTCTCCAATTCCAAGTATACTATTCTTTTCACTGTGCCACATTGGCTCATTCACCCAGCTCCTAGCTGGTTATATGAATTGGTACTCAGTAAATGTTCTTTTGAATTGACTCTGCTTAGAGGGAAATTGATGCCCGTCATCCTGGTGAACAGAACTTGTTTTCCACTCACTGTGGATATGGAACTACTAAATTCCAGAACTATCCTAACAGGAAGGCTTACCTAGGGTAATTTTTTTTTTGTCATTATAAGAAATAATGCTATCAATTTCTAACACAGAGCGGAGAAGATAGGAATCATAAGCTTCTCCAGCACCTTTTTTGATTCTTAGCTTCCTAAGGTGGCTACATTCATTCTTGCATCGGCTTTCTAATATGCTTTTAAAAATGTACATATATAAATGGTGACAATATATGTCTTGGGTGCTTGTAAGTTTGCATATTTTCTTGCACCACTGCCCAATTCCAGCTTACCAATAATTGAGAAGTCATTGTCTTTCACTTCATTTTATGTAAATAGAAAAGAGCTTGAGTTGACAAGAAAAACTTAATCATTTTAGTGAAATTTTGCCAGTGATTAACTTTAGAGTCTTTCTCTAGCATTTTAAGAAAACTGATTTTAGAAAAACATGTCTTTTTCCTTCTCACTTCCAACTGTTAGTTTAGGAAGGAACACTTGAGAAAACTAGGGGGCTGGGGGGAGAATTTCCTTAAGTCTTGAATGAGGTAGTAACTGCCTTCAGGTACCTAACTTGATTACCCTAGTGAAAGCAGATGCTGTTGGTGCAGTTTTTCTTTCTAGTCTGTAAACTCCCTTCAGGGTTTCATCTTCCCTTTATGCTTGGGGCCTTTCTTTAGCCTCAATTATGCTAGTAAGCTCTGTGCTTTGGAGATATACAGTTGGTGGCAGGTGATCTGGGGGGAGGATCTGCTGTTGATAGCTCTAAAACGAACTACTCATGCAATGAGAAAATGCCACAAAGCAGCTTGTTAAAGACTGTCTTGTCTTGGTTGAAGAACAGTATTTAAAACATTAAAATAACTCTTCTGTTCAGTTGGTAGCTAAAAGCAGCCCTTGGAGCCTAGCCTTTGAGGTCATCAAGATGTAAGGGGGATTGCCCATTAATTTCTCTCCTCTCTTTAAGGCTTCATACTAATGTTCATATGATCCTAAGAAAGATGTAATATAAGTAGAAACAAAAAAAGTGAGATAAATTATATTGGACACCATAATAAATGCAAAATTTCAAACCTTACACCCAGCATTCCCTTTTATTAATAGATTGTTAGCAATAAGAAGGGATTGTAGAAGTCATCCGAGATCTAGTCTGATAGCATGATTTTATAGACTAGAAAGCCAAGAAGAGGGAGATGGTGTGTCCCTGGTCATATTACTGCAGTAAGAAGTAGGGCTCCAACTAGAATTCTACCCATATACCCTTGTCATCCACACTATTCATTTGTGTTCACCAGGTTAGAAAAAATGCAGCAGTTTAATAATTGTCCTGTAGACTTTGTCTCCAAGGTGTTGTTCACTTCGCCATTGTATTGGCTGGCATGTATTAGGCAGTCAAAAGAAAGGCATATCTTTAGAATATCAGTAATTTTTAATTTAATGTTTTCAAAGCATTTTACAGACATTACTTCATTTCATCCTTAAAACATCCCTCTCAAGTAATTTCCATCCCCATTTTGCAGTTGAGGAAATTGAGATAGACTGAGGGTTACACAGCTAGTAAGGGTCTAAGGCCAGATTTGAACTCAGGTCTTCCTGGCCCAAAATCCTATATTATTCACTGTGCCATCTGACTTCTTCCTTAAATAAGATTGGACTTTGCTGGATAAAAATGATGCAAACAGAGGTATCATTATCTGGTATAATGGTTAGAAAACTGGCCTGGAAGTCCAGAAGACATGAGTTCAGGTTTCACCCCTGAGGTTGACTGTGTGATCTTGGACAGGCCAGAGGAGTCAAAGGCTGGCCAGATCCACAGTATTCTCAGGTATGATGAACCAAATTAAGATGTAGTTGGGAAATGTTTAACAAAATAATTAGAAATATAATTTGTCATGGTTAATATCAATTGGTTGTTTTCTAAGCTAATAAGCGGAGGCTGACATCTGTTTCTATTTGATTCTAACACCGCTAGGCAACTCTTTAAGAGTAAAAATTGAAGGGAATTAAAGACCTAGTAAGTAAGAATTTTTTTCACCTGTGAGATGCCTCCACCAATGAAATCACCTATCTCTTTCCTATCCCCTGTTCTAAGGCTATAAAATCTGTCCTTGTGAAATAAGCTTGTGTCTCTTTGTCAGAAGAGCCACAAAATGTTGGTGTACTCATGAAAATAACATGTGGAATCACTTGTGAGAAGAAGGAAAAAAATATTAGAAGGATGACCAGAATAGATGCAAGAAAGGAAAAATATTCAAAAAGTAGTAATGCATACTGGGTGTTAAATAAATATTTTTATACAAGAACTGTTATTATCCTGCTTTAATGTAACTTGATATATAGGTGTTAGTCTCTGAAGCTTTCCCTCTTCATTTTCTTATTTTCCACAGGGTAAACAGAAGACCAATTCTTCTACTTGGGGAAAAAAAATCACTCAGTCTATTCAGAAAATAGTTTTATTAGTCTTTTTTTTTGGATTTTGTGCCACCTACATTTTCTACACTTTTACATTCCTCTTTCCCATAGAAGAGATTATCTCTTATGACAAAGAAAAAAAGAATAAGAAAACAAAACAGTAAAATTGTTCAAAACATTAAAATTTCATGTGTATGAAATGTTCCATGAAAGATGTATGAAGTGGTGTGCATGTCTGTGCATGTGTGTGTGTATGTGTGTGTGTGTGTGTGTGTGTGTGTGTGTGTGTTTTAGCATCTCTTCTTTGGGTCCAATTTTTTTTTTAAAAAACATAGTTTTTTGACATTCATTTTGTATTGTTTAATAGGATCTCTTCCACTTTACATTATTATAGTCATTTGTATATATTTCTTATGTGGGTCTACTTATTTCACTTTTTCATGTTTCTCATTATTCATCACACAAGGTCCAACCAGCACACTTAAGTCTATTATATTCATGTCCATAATTTGTTGAATAATTACCTAGTTGATGTCAATCATTCCAGATCCTTTGTTGCTAAAAATGATGTTATTAATAAAAATAAATAAAAATTTTTGCATGGAACTTTTCATTTTACCAGTGACTTCTTTATGTCTGTATATCTAGCAGTAGAATCCGTTGTTAAGGGTACGATGTTTTAGTCACTTTGTGTGATTTAAAAGTACTTTACAGAGTGGTTGGACCAATTTGTTCCACTAACAGTATGTTCATTAGCATTCGTGTCTTCCCAAAGCATTTCCAGAGTTGACCAGGACTGCCTTTTCTCGTACTGTAGATTTGCTGACTATGAAATGAAACCTCAGTTCTGATTACATTTGTATTAGTCATACAAAGCGTTTTTCATTTTGTTGTTAATACTTTGTAGTTCTTTTGAGAACTAATTGTTCATATACACTGACTGCTTCTTTACTAGAGAATTCCTTTGGGTCTTTTTTAGAAAAAAATAGATTTTTGATCTGATTTATGGCATGTGGTATAGGGGCAGCTGTGGGGCATTGGACAATGTACTGGACTGAAGTCAGAAATGTCTGAGTTCAAATGTGACCTCATACACTTACTAGTTGCATGACCCTGGGCAAGTCATTTAACATCTATTTGCCTATGATCCTCATTTGTAAAATGGACCACACCGGAGAAGGACATGGGAGACCACTCATGTATCTGTTGGGAAAACAGGCTCACATAGAGTTGGAAACAACTGAATGACAGTGTCCATACACATGCTGGACATTCTAGGTACCTGTGAGCCTACGGCTGATAGATTTATTGAGCTTGGAAGTTCTGAACAGCGATGTCAGCGAGAGATACCAGATTGCCTGAGCAAAGTTGAACCTTCCCTGGTCAGAATCAGAGCGAGTCATAGCTCCTGTGTGGTGGTCATTCATGGGATTAGTCTGTGAGTATCTTTTGCATTTCCAGACTGGGCAAGTTAGGGTAAATTAAGAAAAAATTTTTCCTGGGAGTAGGGAGAACTTTTATGTCCCTTTGGCTTTCTTGTTCTAGAGTAACAAGAATTTTGAACAAGCAGCAAAAACAAGGTAGGAAAGTAAGGTGACAAGAAACATCTGCAAAAACTAACCAACACACTGAAGGAATTGGATATTTTGTGCAATGTTCTACACACACGAACCTCAAACATTTTAAGAATTGAGGAGTGCTAAAGAGGGGAGGAAACATCTTACATCTCATTAGTAGCTTAATGTGTGCATTATGATTTAGCAACATTTGGTTGCAATTATTTATAGTGCTTCTTTCCACTTACTTAGAGTAATTGTATCTACTTTATTTTATATTGTTTTCCTGAGTCTGCTCATCTCATTTTTGAATTGTTAATGGGAGCATTTTTGTGCTTCTCTATATTCTTCAAATTCATTGTTTCTTACCGGATGGTACAGTTTCTTTACATTCATGAACTGCAGTTTTGTTTTGCAGTTTGCTAGTTGAGGGGATATCTATTTAGTTTCCAGTAAAAATGTATTGCTATAAATATTTTGGCATACTTTGGGCCTTTCCTTTTGCCATTCACATCCTTGGATTATGTGCCTGGCAGTGGAGTCTCTGGATCAAAGAGTTAAGATGTTATTATTTTTCTTTTACTTTGTAAAGTTTAAAAAAAAAAAGCTCTACTATTGTTGTATTAATTCAGAGCTCATCAGTAATGATAAATTTGCTTATCTTTCCACTTAAACATTGTGTTCCCTTCTTTTATTATCTGTCATCTTTCTACCATGAGGTGTGAATAGTATGCTTCATTATCATTCCTCTGAAGTCATAACTGATCATTGCATTGATTAACTTTCTTAAGTCTTTCACAGCTGTTTGTATTACAGTTGTTATTGTATCAATTGTTCTTTTGCTTCCACTTCTATCACTCTGTGTCAGTTCATATATGTCTTCAAAGGTTTCTCTGAGACCCTGTTGTTGTATTTCATGGCTTAATAATGTTCCATTATATTAAAATACCATAATTTATTCAATTATTCTCCAATTAATGAGTATTCCCTTTGTTTCCAAAACTTTGCTAACACAGAAAGAGTTACTATATAATATTTTTTGTGCATGTGAGGCTTTTCCCTCTTTCCTTGAGGTCAGTAGTGCTGACATGGGATCAAAAGGTATATATTATGTTAACTTTCTGTGCATAATTCCAAATTTCTACAATGTTTTCTGTGAACAGTACATAAATGTTCTTGCTTTCCTGTAGCCTCACTAACATTTAATATTAATCTCCTCTCTCCCTCTTGATTTGAAAGGTAATTTCTTCCTTTCTCCTTTGGTTAGTTTGCAATACCACCATTTATGTTAACGTCCAAAAAGATATATGACTTACCTTGGTATGTGATGTCTTGTTATATAACATTGATCACTATCTATGACTGCTGTACTGTTTTCCTGTAAGTTTTTCGAGTAGTGAGTCCTTACCACAGTAAAGGGATATTAGAGTAATCTCCTTCAGTATGTTTTATACCAGATATGATCTAGTGGTTTACATCTCTATTTTGCAAACTGTATCAGATCTTTCTGATCATTACTTCTTTGTAATATAATTTAAGATTTGGTTATGAGAGACCTAAGTTCCCCCTCCCCTGCCTTTTTTAAAAGTCATTTGCATTGACTTTTATGACCCATTTTTGCTCCCCATGAACTTTGTTATTATTTTTTCTGACTAAATTAATTTGTCATTCTGTTATTTTTATTATTTTGACTTGTCATATCCTTGAAAACGGTTACAAACAGTTAACGTTTCTCCAATTAATTACCCATGTCTCTATTGCTGTGAAGAGTGTTTTGTAGTTGTACATGTATAGTACATGCTTGTGTCTTGGTTAAGTTGATTCCCATATATTTTATACAATGTCTAGTTACTTTGAGAGAAATTTGTATCGCTTCCTGTTGGGTTTTGTTTGTAATGTTATGCAGAAAGGTTATTTACATGGCTTTATTTTGTATCTAATTTAGCCAGTGCTAACATTTCAGTAACAATTTAGTGGATCCCCTAGAATTACCTAATCACGCTTTAAAAGAGTGATTTGTTTGTTTACTTTATTTTTTGGACTTAGGCAAATACCTGGATTTTTTCCCCTCCTTTTTTGTGTCTGTGATAAACCTAACATTTCTAATAGTATGTCAAATACTATTGGTCAAAACAGACTTAAAACACTCTGATTTTACTGACAAGGCCTTTGGTTTGTGACTGTTGCTTATAATGCCAGCTCTTTGTTTTAGATATAGTAGTCATCAAATTAAGGAAAGCTCTACTCACATTTTTTTCCTAATGTTTAATATACAAATAGGTCCCTCATGTTGTCTATTTTATTTGTAGCTACTAATATAATGTGTATTTTGTTTTTATTGGTAGTCTATTCTGTTTATATTTTACTGATTTTGAACATATCTTTCATTTTATGTACAAATCCAACCTCATACTATAATCTTTTTAGTATGTTGCTGTATCATCTTTGCTAATATTTTAAATTTTTTAAGCTATTTATTAAGTAACATAGAGCTTATTTTCTTTGTTTTGACTCTCCCTGGTTTAATCCATATTTGTATTATGGAAGGATTTTTATCAGATCCATCTTTATTTTTTTCAAAAAATTATGTAGTATTACAATGAAATATTGTTTGCTAGTATTCAGTTTTTTCATTAGTCATTCACTTATAACTTGCTTTTTCATTTGTGTGACTTGTTTCCTTTGGTGAAGCTGTTATTTGAATCCTTCATTTCTTGTTCTATTCATTGGATTATTCCGATTTTTGTAAGTATTTCACTTAGGGCATGTTTTATTGGCATATCACTGGCAAAAGTTTCTAATTTCTTTTAATTCATATTAATTTAATTTGATAAGGTAATTTAGTTTTCCTCTTTAAAAATCAAATTATCTAATACCTTCTGCATTTTTATTAAATTAAAAACTCAGTTAAATTTAAAAAATTTCTCTTTTTCCTTTTAGCTTTGTTAATCTTAATTACCAGAATTGTTTTCTTGGTGTTTTTGTGTGTTTAGTTGGGGGTTTTTTTTTTGTTTTGTTTTGTTTTAAATTTAGGATTCATTTATTCTGTCTGCAGTTAATTTTTAATCTTTCTTCAGTGGTACTTCACTATAAATAATTTTATTGTATTGTGGCTAGTAAATCATGTGCTAGTAAAGGATTTATTGCATCTAATTTTCTAGAATACTGTTCCAGTTTTTAACTCCTTTTTTGGGGGAGGGTTGTTTGGGTCTGAGAATGAGTACAGTTTTATTCTATCTAGGTAACTTATTTAGCTTTTCCTTTAAGGATTACAGTTCTATTCAATTTAGTATTTTTATCTTAACTTTTGATATTAATTCATTGTTTTGTGCATGGTTTTCAACATATTGTTTATCAACTTGTTTCTTTCTTTTAAGTATTTCTCTTTTTGTTTGTCTGACCTCATCATTCATCCCCTGAATTTTTAAATTAGATATTCTGTGGTTCCTTTTTCCCTTCTCATTTAAAAATTATTTTTTTATTTTTTTATTCAGCAAATATATTTTTAAATTTCTAGCAGTATACTAGATACTCAGGAGTGTAAAAGTATTATATGTGCAGAGCATTTCCCTGAAGGGGATTACAGTTTTGTTGGGGAAACAAGGCAAATTCACATTAAAAGTTAAATAAAAAATGAATAGAAAGTATTCTATGTTTATGCTATGCATTTATCACTTAATTTACTGTAACATTTTCTAAAAATGAGGAAGCCAGTATTCAGGGATGGCTTAATGGAAGACCTATTCTCTTAAATAGATTTATTGATCAGGAAGGGACCTTCGAGGTTAGCTAGTCAAGTTTGCTACTCAGTATATGAATCTCATCTACAACATCTCTTAACAAACCTTCCCCATATCTCTTTGTCCCCGTCTTGTATTTCCCAGTGATCCATTTCTTAGCCAGGATATCTCATTCGTTCCATTTTTGGACAGCTCCCATTATTAGGACATTTTTTCCTTAGGTTTTGCAGAAATCTTGTGCCTGGCATTTTCTATCCATCGGATCTAGTTTGATTTTATATCACCATATAGTCAGGTTCTTCCACATGATATTCCTCCATATATTTAAAGGCAAATACACCTTTTCTAAACTATTTTTTTCCCTAAGCTTACCATACGGAACAAGCCCTCATATGGTCTGGTTTCAAGTTCATGGTGGTTGCCTTCTTATTTGTACTTTCCTAAAATGTGACGAGTAGAAATGAATCTTACCAGGTCAGAATACTGTGAGAATACTTTCTCCCATCATTCTAAACGACTTTAATTGAAACTGGTTCTGGAGCTGGCATGTATATTTATGTATATTGAACTTTCAATGTACTCAGTCGCCTAGACTTTTTTTTTTAGAACATGAATTTTTAGAATTGTTGCTTCCTTTTTCTGCTTGATTAGAGATTTCTTTTTGAATCTAAGTCTAAGAATATATTTCTCTCTTATTATAAATCTTCTTGGTAATTTCAACCTATTCTAGTCTTTATTTTTCTAGTCTTAATTCTTTAATCTAGTATATATGCTATCCCTTTAACTTTTTGAAATCTATAAATCCTTTCATCATACCATCTGTACCTTCTTCTAAATCATTGAGAAAATTTTTTGATGAAATAGGGCCATCAGAACTCTACCAAACTCCTTTAGGGAACTCTACTCAGATTGATAATACATCTGTATATAAAGAGTTTTTCAAGTGTTGTATACGTGCTTACATATACATTATATATGTTATATACGTGTGTGTGTATATATATGTAAACTTTTTTGTCTTCTTGAACAAGTGCACTCCTCTCCTAGCACATTCCTGTCATGAGTTCGGTAGTACCAAATCTCTTTGATACATTTAGTTTACTTTAGATCACAATCAGATCAACTTTTTTATTTTTTATTTTTTGCCAGTAAGTAAAAGCTTCTTTGCCCTTGTTAGGTGCTTTCCACTCTTCCTCAAGAATCATTCCTCACTGAAACTTATAGTGTTCCAGGCAACACTCTAAGATTATAAATTGCAGAGCAAGCATTGATCTTCATTAGTTGAAGAGTTTTGCTTTTATCATACAAAACTCTACAATAATGATATCACAAAAAAAGGAAAACTTTTTTTTACATAAAAGGATATGTGATGGACCAATTTTTGTACAAGTTTATTGTACAAGTCAGTTTATTTTTCCTTCTCCGTTTAGATATTATGACATTTAGAGCATATATGTTTGGTATTGACATTGATTTGTTCTGATGTGCCCTTCAATATAATATTATTGCTTTGTTTTTCTGTTTATATAGTGAATTTTTGATTTTTTGCTTTCTCTGATAACACAATTGAGTTTCTTGCTTTTTGGGTTCACCTGATGTATAGTAAATTTTGTTCTAGCCTCTGGTTTTTATTACATATATGTCTTTTTAGATGTGTTTCTTGTAAACAGTAGAGTTTGGATTTTGTTTTCTTATCCAGTCCTGTCAGGTTTTGTGTGATTTATTGGATTGTTTAATCCATTCACATTTGAAACTATATGTTACATTTATATTTTATGTGACTAGTATTCCTTTTAGCTTCTGAATTAGGTTTAAAAAAACTCCTCCCTTTTTCATCAGTTCTTTGTCCCTGTGCTTAGTTGTGATTCTTTTAATCTGACCTTATTCTCTTAAGTTTTTTCTTCCTCACCTATATCTCCCTTAACCCCGTTTAAATGCATTTACCAAACATTTTGGTCACTCTTTTAAAAAATTATCATAACGATCAAGCTTGTTCTCTTTGGTCATTTCTGTGACCTGTTTGCCCTATGTGCAACTGTTAAAAACTTTGTTAAATGCTTATTTCACTATCACTTGGGTTTGCTCAAGAAACTGCTTTTTGTGGGAAGCATGCAGTGTTTTTCACTGTTTTCAAGGCCTTCTGCCAACATACATACTTTCCCCTACCCCATCCTTCTGCCAGCCACTCTCATGTCTATATTATAGTTTCAAGTCAAAGATTCCAAGAATTGTTATTAAGTCTGTGACTCTAGCATACTTTACGTGATATTCCACATACTATTGCATATATCCCTTTGTTGCCACCTACTTAATTCTGTCTATTTCTGAAAGATAGTTAATGAATGGTTGTCAGCTACTTCTGAACTCTGCGTATTTGGCCTTTTTGTCAACGTTGCTGAGGCACTTATGTGTTTTACCTTGAATTTTGTCCTTGGTTTAGTGACTAGGATAGGGCATTCCGAAGGAATTTTCTCCTAGGAACCTCTCTTCCCAGACACGTCTCACCTCTCAATATTGATACATTAACATTTCTGAATATCATTTATTTTACTTGTTAAATGTGATTATTGCCACAGTGATCCTGATTTATTCTGTGTTTTATTCAAAATCAGATATGATTAAGGTTTAAATTTTCTTTAAACCAATGGTAATAGAGATTGGTATCTAAGATAGAATGAAATTTTTTTTATTTTTCCTCACTAACCCCACATTCATTATGTCTGCTTAGTCGTATCTTTTCCTAAAACTGAAGTAAGCATAACTTTCATTTGAATATTTCATGATTTTCTTTGTTGATTGATTTATATAAGACCTTGTTACAAACTAACTTTTTCTTCAGAACCAAAAAAGGTGGTCAAATAAGGCATAAGAACTCTTCTTGGTATATGGAGATTTGGCTACTCCACATATGGCTATTCACACTTTTTTTCCTCTGGAAAGGACAGAACCTTTACATTGGCAAGAAAAGAACAAAAATGTGTAACAGGAAATTGATTAGTCTTACAAACAAATAGACAGTAAGTGAATACCTAGCAGCCCTTGATGAATTCAAGTTACTTGGCCCATAAGAACATACATCCTTGGGTATAGAGAATGGTATCTAAAATAAAATGATATTTTTTTTCATTCTACATCACTGGCCTTACAAATCCATTATGTCTTCTACTAGCTGTATCTTTTCCTAAAATTGAAGCAAAGACATTTTTCATTTGACTATTTGAAGAATTGTTCCTGAAAACTTGGCAAATGAGATTATTGAACCACTTTTGTCAGTTTTTGAAAAAAATTGAGAAAGAGGTACCACATATAAAATGGCCTGATTTTCAGTGAATGGGAACATAACAGCACCTGCAAACCATAGGCTAGCGAGTTTAACTTTGTTCCCTGGGAAATTCTAGAACAGATCATTAAAGATATGGTTAAGATCTAGATAGGAAAGTAGTGACTGCAAAGGTCTAGCGTGGCTTCATTGAGAATAATAAGTTCTGCTAAAATAAGCCCATTTGCTTCCTCACTCTCCCCTCCTACAGGATTATTATACTAGTAGACAAAAGGAATTCTTTGTATATGTTTTACTGAGACTTTGGCTGGTGAGTTATTTTTCAGTCTTGTCTGACTCTTTCTGACCGTGTATTGGAGTTTTCTTGACAAATACTTGAGTGGTTTGCCATTTCCTTCTCCAGCTCATTTGACAGATGAGGAAACTGAGGCAAACAGAGCTAAGTGACTTACCCAGGGTCATACAGGTAATAAATGTCAGATGCCAAATTTGAACTCAGGAAAATGAGTCTTCCTGACTCCAGGTACAGTGTTCTATCCCCTGTGTCATCAGTTAGTGGAATTCAGAATTAGTTGGGTAGCTTAAAAAAGAATTCTCTCTTAGTGTGGAATGCAGTGTTAATGCAAAGGGATGTCTCCAGAGATCTGCAGTGTTTAATTTTTATCACTGACTTTAATAAAGATGTAAATGGTTTATTTATCATTAAGTTGGAAAGTATAGCTTGCAGAGTGGATGATAAAGTTAAGGCTCTCAAAACATTTTGTAAGGCTTACTTTAATAATAATAATAAGATGAAATATAGCATGTATTTACAGTTTGGTATTAAAAAACCAACTCCATCAAAAGAAAATGGGACGTAGTTAGGTAGGGGTACATTTGATGAATTGCAGACTTTCTTCAAACAAGTATTTGTTGATATTTTCACCAGTTACCCCAAGTAATTTTCCTCTTTCCATTCCTCCTTCCAGAGAGCAATCCCATATAAAAATATTTTTTAGAGGAAAAAAGTCACTACAACTGATTGATACATTAAATAAGTATAAAAACATGTACAATTACTTCCCACCTCCACAAAATGGGTAGGTTGGGAGTGTCCTCTCATCCTTCTTCTTTCAAGTTATTCTTTTCTCTTTATCATTGTGTTACATTTTATTGTGGTTCTTTTACTTTGTTTGTAGCCGCTGCGTATGGTTTCTTGGTTCTCCTTTACTTCACTGCATCAGTTCATGTTGGTCTCTCCACGCATCTTCGTATCCCTCACACATCATCCTTACAGCCCAGATACAGTCTATTGCATTAATGAATCACAGTTTATTTAGCCATTTGCCAGTGAGCATGTACTTTATTTTCAATTCTTAGCTTTCACAAAAAAGAGTTGCTATAAATACTTTGGGGAAGATAAAGTGCATTCTTCTTATTGATGGCTTCTTTGAGGTATAAGCCCAGTAATGAAGTCTCTCATTCAAAGGGCATGAACATTTTCATAATTCCAAATTGCTCTCCAAGATGGTGACCTGAAAACTTTTAATACGAGTCAGCAATGAGATATATCACCTGGAGTGAAGAGGGCCACAGTTTCCAGTAAAGTTATAGTTCTACTCTATACCTTCCTTGTCAAGTCTCATATTGTGTTCAGTTCTGGGCTTCATGGTTTTGGCAGAACTTTCATTAAGTTGGAGAGTATCCAGCTGTGGACAGCCAGCATCGTGAAGGGCCTGGAATTACTGTGCATCTGTGGAAGGAACTTTGGGGTGTTTATCCTGGAGAAGAAGACTCAAAGGCTCCATCATAGTCTTCTTCAAGTATTGAAAGGCTGTCTTGGGAGGAGTGATTAAATTTAGTCTTTAGTTCTGACGGATAACTCAGTGGCATTGAGTAGAAGATGTAAAGGGATAAATTTACATTTAATGTTAGGAAAATTTTCTTAAAAGCTAAAGCTATCTACATGTGGAATAGATTCCTCAGAGGTTGTCTTGTAGAGGCTGTATTAGCCCATTGGTTGACTGTTCTGTATTGGGAATTCTTTCCACGTAGGAGATGGACAACTTGATAGCCAGAGTTCTCTCCCAACTCTCAAATTCTGTGATGCTGTGAAAATTCTTAACTAGCTCATTTGGGTATTTGGGACTACCATTTTCACACTTGTAGTTTGTTAAAAATGTTTTCTCTTTGATTCATAAAAAGCGTGGTTACAAAACCCGTCATGAGTGATCATGAATTTGCAAGTTTGTTGATGAAATGAGGAGAGAAATTACTTTGCTTAAAAAAACCTCAAAGTAAAAACCACATTCCACAAACTGCGTAGTATTCTATTTCTACATTATAACAGGCTATCATTCTGTTTGTATCTTTCTCTTTTTGTATGTTTAAAACACCTCTCCCTTTCTTCCTCCCTCCCTTTGTCTCTCTCTCTCTACTGAACTCATTCAAATCTTTGTAATAACCAGAGAAACAGTGTTTCCAAATGTAACATGTTTTTGTTTTTAGAATTCTTTTTCAGTAGATTCTTAACCTCATTTGTTCAACAACTGACTGTTGAATATTTGTGCTTGCACACATGTGCACGTCTACTATTTTAGGGACTGTGAGGAGTAGAAAGGAGCATTCCCCGATTTCATGGACTCTCTCTAGGCCTTTACGGGTAGGGGAGTGGCCCTGTACTTTGTCGTGAAATGTGTGCTCACATGTCACCCCAACGTAAAGATGGCCTTGGAAACAGACATCTGTACATTTCTAAATATCGTAATAGTCATTGCTTCTGATTTAATTTCATATGTAGTATTGGTATATGTATGCATGTGTTTATATATGTATTCACCAGGTAGAGAGAAGAAAAAATTACAGACCAACCATAAACTGGTGATCTCTTTGGAAACATTTGATAATGAAGGGTAAAGGCTGTGCTTTTAGGTGGTCCTATTGGTATTATCCATGCTCTCGTGTGTTGTCTTAATTAATCTTCGTTGTTGAGCTAATTTCCTTGAGGAGGAACAGGTCACCTATCAGTAACTCCTAAGTTTTACTTTGGGTCATTCTCAAAAAATTTATTCAGTTAGTTTTATTTCTGAATACTCTGTCTAAAATGTTCTTGGCAGTTAAAGTGTTGGCAGTTTTGGAAGGAGCTAATTATTTTGAATTTTGAAAGCATGAAATGTCATCTTTAATGTCTCAGGAATATACTCTGATGTCTTCCATAGTCTGTCAGTTTAGTGAGGGGGTAATCTTGTTTCTGAAAGGACAGCATCTAAATTGAAATTGGTACTGATTCCTCTTGTAATGGTCTTTTTTTTTTCAACGCTCTTAGAAAGCTGGAATTTATTTAGCTATGAATAGGGAGGAAAACGAAGTTAAAAGGTTGGACATAGGGCAAATCTGTTGTTGCTACTGTTGCTTTAGCTGAAGTTTATTACAAGGGTCTGTGCAGTGACTAGAAGCCCTGTGTGTGTCTGTGTGCGTGTTTTAAAAGGAAAGCAGAGGTTTGTTCATTTGTTTGCCTATTGTGAAGCTGTCTTTTGCACCTTTATGTGCTTTTGTAATAGGGTGAAGTCTACTGAATGGAGGCCTTGTGCCCTGTGTTGATTTTAAGCCCTAGATGTTAATCCACAGGAACCTGCTGGTCTACACAGCGGGGAGGACTGTTACAAGTGGAAATCTGGGATTGGGAAGGGGAGAGAGAGAGAGAGAGAGAGAGAGAGAGAGAGAGAGAGAGAGAGAGAGAGAGAGAGAGAGAGAGGAGAGAGAGAGGGGGAGGGGAGGGGGAGGGGGAGGGGGAGGGGGGAGGGGGAGGGGGAGGGGGAGAGGGGAGAGGGAGAGGGAGAGGGGGAGAGGGAGAGAGAGAGAGAGAGAGAAGAGGAGAGAGTGAGAGGAGAGAGAGAGAGAGAGAGAGAGAGAGAGAGAGATCAGAAGTGGGGAGTGGGCAGGAGTGATAATAATCATTCAGCCAAAAGCTTTGTCACCCATGAGCCTAATTGTTACCCTCTGCTGGTAGGCAGATTGAAAAGTTGCCCTTTCGAGGGTTCCTTGATTTTACGTGACATGTGCATGCCGATGATATGGGACCTTATTGTCGTGATGATGCTAAGAAACTTAAACAAGGAAAGGCGGTAAATTTTTGTCACCTTTAATTTTTTTTCCTGTCACCTGATTAACATCTGTACAGTTTCATTTTGAGGGAGAAATGGTTGAATGTTGAGTTTTCTTGTTTATTTGGCATGCTTTTTAATCCAAAGCCTTGGTAAATCCAGACTGCTCCAACACCTTAGCTAGTTAAGCCTAATTTGTAGAGTTTGTACTCTGAGGAGTGCAGCTATTGAACCAAAGGTTCTTGGCTCCAACTCCTGTCATTTTTAAGAAGCTGTGTAATTTAAAGTGTGTGTATTGTATGAGAAAGGGGTGGGGTAAGGAGAAGCTTTTTATAAAAGTTTAAGTGAAAAAATATTGCCTTTATAAACAACATTTAGATGACGTGAACATTGGAAAAGGGGAAATAAAAAATTGTGTTCATTTAGCACTGAGCTGAACTGTTTGGAAGGGAATGGGGGACAGAAACTTTGAAGGTGTGATGTTTTCTTTCCCCTTTTCATCTCCATAATCAGAAACTGGTTCTTCAGGTTGTGGTGCCAGTTAGACATGCTACAAAGAGAATTTCACTGTCTGCCCTGCTCCTTGACTTCAGGTGTAAATGGCTGTAATAAGAAATACATATTTAGCAGTTTGGCATCATTCTTCAGCTAGAGTTCTGTAATGAGCAGAAACTTGCTAGGATAAAGTAAGTTTTATATAGTATGGTAGTTTGGATTACATAACATTGTTTTAGGAAAGAGCTTCAACCACTGGTAATAAATACCTTCTTTAAAATGTTTGAGAACATGTAAGAAAAGATTTTAGAGTCAGTTGATTATACCGTAACAAATTTGTGAGAATTGCCTAAGTCCTAGGACCCTTGTTTTCCTTTGTAGTGTATAAAAATGCTGCCAGGTACATAGGGAGAGTTCTGTGTATTTTTTTTTTTTAAATTTGCTAAATATTGAGGACATTGTGAAATTTCTAATTATTTATAATGTTATTTCAGGCAGGGATAATAGAAGACAAATGAGTAACAAAACAATTTGCTGACATTGCTTATTATGTTAATGTTTTTCAGAGGAAATGCTATAGGATAATCTATCTAAATCAATATTTAGTCTTAAGATATGACCTTAAGACTCGTTGGAGAGTTTCGTTTCAGTTCTTTTACTCTTCCTTTGCACAGTCCAAATATTTTATAATTTTATTTGTTCTCATTGTACACTGCCCTTGAGTAGTTCTTTGAACATCAAACATGTTTATTTTTTTAAATAAAGTGTTGAAAATCATAATGGGCATAGTATATTTACGATTTTGCTAAAATAAAACTTGTCAATATTCACTTTTAAAAATAAATTCTTTTCTAATTTGCCTACTATGTCATTAACCATTGACAGCTTTATAAGTTTCCTTGATTTTGTGTTTGTTTAGGACATGTCTCAGGAAGGCTATGGAACTAGATCTCAACCTCCTATGGCACCAGGAAAGCCTAACCATGAAGACTTGAGCCTAATACAGCAAGAAAGACCATCAAGTTTACCAGTAAGACATTAATCTGCCTGTTTTGGAAATGTAATTAATATATTGAAAAATGAGCCATTGTTTATTGTGCTTACGTTAGCTTGAGAGATGGGAAGGAATCCTTGAACTACAAATCTGTTTTTGGAGTTTTACAGAGTATTTCTTTTCAAAGGGCATGTTTTGGAAGGTAGATGCTATAAGTAATTAACATTAATTCTGATGATAATCTTTCCTAAAGGAGCTCTCTTTGATAATTATTTCAGTTGTAGGCTTTTCTATCACTGACCATAATAAATGAAATAACATTTTTTGTTATACTTTTCTTTTTGCTGATTGTAATACAAGTTTCTTTGTTCTTTTGTTTTTAGTCTGTGTGTACACACCTACAGACACAGATGAACATCCCTACCCTTCTCCCCTGCTATGTTCAACCCCACTTTCCCATCCCCACTTCCTGAAAAATTTTAATTAAGTCTAAATGATGAAATAAGACATTAAGGCATTCTATAGCCATTTTAGTTTTTAAACTTTTTTAGTAGCATAAGAATGGCTCATTTTACTTGTTCGTTTTCCCATTTTTTTTCACGTCAATGGAAGTATTTCTCTTTTACTATTAAAAATGAAAAATATGTGAAATTCAACCAGTACACTCAATGGCATACATATTCAAAACTCAGTGTTTATCTTACATGTGTTATCTGTTTGAAAGTCCTAAATTAATAACATTTCTTTCAGTTCCCGTTAATTCTTTTAGACAATTTTATCTATACTTGATTTATCCCAATCTTAAATAATCTGTTTACAAAATGAAAGATCCTTTTCTTAGTTACTTTTTTGTTAAGAATATTCTTCTCTATTCATAGAGCAATCAGTATGGCTCATAAACTCCATTAAAATGATTGTCGAAGGATGGAAATTAACTAAAAAGCTGGGATAGCATTTGTTTTTATTTGAGCCACAGGGATGAACGAACCAAGATATATAATGTATTAGTTTATGAATACTTGAGAATAAACATTGGTAATGAGATGGTTGTTAAACTCAGATATTCTACCTTACCTTATACATTTTGAAATTAATAATACTCATTTGACATTGTAGGAGCTAAGTGCTAGCTGTAAGGTTTAAATTTTGTTTGGATCGTCTGTTTTGCACATATTTTTGATGCCCCTAATTAAAAGCTTTTGTGTCTGAAAAATTAATGGAATGTTTACATTCTCAGAATATTGTCTTGACTCTCTGGCTGTTTGACTGTGAATGGAGATTAACTGATGGTTTGGATGGGCTTATGCTTTTTTATTGTGTTATTCAAGTTCCTTGAGCCTTTTGTTGATTAATTGTGGTCTTTGCTGAACATTAAAAAATTGTTTTATGAAATTTAAATGAGTTCCTAGAATGAACTGCAAAAAGTAGTGCATGAACTTTTTTCTTTGCTTAAATTTTGTGCTATTCTGGGTTTTTTCTTTTTTTTGAAGGAGATACCTATTTGTGCTGAGGCAGATTTGCAAAAAGTTCTTATTGGCTAGTATGTATTTTGTATGTGTTGACAAGAGTGTTTTGTAGTGTGCAGTGTTTTTTATGCAATGGTTTCTATGTTTTGTAATTATTGAATATGATTTAAAATCCTCTTTTCTCCTGTTCTTAGATTAAGGGTTTCATAAATGATGGTTGACAACCAACTGTAAAGAACAACTAATGAGTAAATGAACTGTTACAACAGATTAAATAATTGAAAAGCTCTGCTCTGGGAAGTTTGCTTGATTACCCTCCTTATCCTTGAATACTTCTATCTCCATGTCCAGTGTTATAAAGAGGGAGCTGCTAACATTCATTACTGGCTAATTGTTTTCAGTTAATAATTCACCGTCCTTGCATGATGTTCAGCATTTCAATCTCTTAGGTTATTTGTATTTGAAATCTTTAGCAGTGTGTTTCTTTATCTCAGTTTTTAAATGATATTGGTTCATTCTGGATGTACACATCCGATTGGTCAGATCTAGTATTGTAATCTTTTTGGAAAACAGTAATTCTGAGTACTTCTTAAAAGTACCATTTTCTGAATAGTTCCAAAGCAAATAATAGATCTTTTGATTCTTATGAAATCCAGCTTGTCTAGACGGAAATCATATTTTCCATAATGGTAAGTGACTTACATATTCATAGGGTCATAGATTTAAAGCTAGAAATGACCTTTTCATTTGATTTGACCTTTCACATGATCCAGAGATCATATGTCCAGTTGCCTCTTTTGATAGAGGAGGAAACTGAACCCCAAAGAAACTTTTCTTTACCTAACCTGAGGCTAAAAGATGCTACTTAACTTACTCAAGTTTACATAATGAGTAGAAAGACAGAATTCAAGCCTAGGGTCTCTTTATTTCAGATTCAGTACTCTTTCCCCAGGATATGTACTGTTTCTTAGTCTTCAACTTCCATGAATGGTTTAACTTTGACACTGGATCTAGGTATATGTGTTTATATTCTGATCTGTCTTACGTCGGTTTTTATACCATTATATTCTAGTGCCTAATGAATTTTATGTTGTGACTATATCCTATTGTATTTCATACTGCTTTTTTTCTTAAACATTTTTAGGGTGCTGCGTATGAGCCTGTATTCTTTATCAATACTTATTTGAAGAGTAATTGCTTGTATATGCTACTATTGGTTGGAAAAGCATACTAGATTTTAGGTCAGAGACCTGAAATTGAATCCTACCCCTGTTCTTGGTCACTTACTTGGTCTCACACCAGCTAGTTTATCTTTCTTGTCCTTAATTATATTTGTAAAACGAAGAGGTTCCTCTGTATGATTGGTCAGGTCCCTTTTAGCTCCGAATCTGTTATCTTGTGATTTATGGTGTCTTAGTAGAATCAACAGGAGCCATCGATTATTAAACTAGTCGTAATACATCTGTATCTATCCTCAGACAGACTTTTGTTTTCTGCTATGCATGAGATAGCTTTATTGGCATTCACTCAATTCTACAACAAACCCACCTTGCCAAGCTTGTTTTGTTTTCAGTTTTGTACATCTTATTTGACAAAGTTGAGGACCTGAAGAGGTCCTTAAGACTGATTTACATTGGAATATGCTATTGGGTCATTTGTAGATTCATTGCATAGTTTATGCTCATTATTTTCAGAAGTTAGTTATGTCAATTTATGACTACTCAGTTTTGACGATAACTAAAATGACTGATGCAATTCATTGTCATCTATCTTTTTGTACTTGAGGGAAGGCTGTTTCTAATGGTGATTCTCTGGTGAAGTGCGCACTGAAACATACATGATAATCAGTGGCTTTCAGAGATATATACTAAACAATTTTCTATACTCCCAAGTCAATATATTACGAGCTGAAACTGGAATAAAAATACTCATTACATAAATCTTTGTGCTTCCATTAATATATCTATCTCAAAAATAACTTTCCCTCTAAATGTGACTTAAGTATTTTCTTTGGCTTTTCCTTAATTGTTGCATGATTGATCCCTCTTGGCTACTAGAAGTGAAATTATTTAGAATCTTCCCTTGACTAGCCTTTAAAAATAAATTAATCTTTCTAGGAAGTTAATATTTCATTTGTATTGATATACATATATTCATATCAAGCTCCATTATTATATTCTCTCTCTAGTCAGTGTTCATTTTTAGTACTTTATTAGGTTCTGTTTTAGAGTTGGCATATAGTTTTTAAGTTTGATGTAAGACCAATGGCCAGTGACATACTTATTTTTATGATGTCCCAGAGCCATGGTCAGTATGTAATTTTGTGCTTCATAGTTAACAGATCTTAGAAGAATGAGAGAATATAATATCCCTTAAAATATCTTCGTGTTGCATACATAGGACAGTCTCCCTTGTTGAAAGCTAGGGGATAGGAACTGAACCAAAATACATAATACTATGTTTTATTATTACTACAGCAGTGACAATCATTACTACTGCTGTGAAGCTGCATATAATGTAATGGATAAAATGGATTCACGTCATGGACAAAAGGCTGGCTTTGGAGTCTAGAGTACCTCTGTTCGAGGCTGTCTCCCTCCATGCTCTCCCCAATTCTTTTCCACTAATTCTGCTCTTACTCTGCTAGTGCACACACATGCACACCCATACACAATGTTTTAGGTACTCAAGAGTGTGCATGCCTGCATGCATACATATGTACATACATGTAGCTCCATCTCTATCTAATGGTGTTGAAATGAGTTGTTTAAAAACTTAATGTAGGTTGAATTTACTTTGGATTTTGAACAGAAATAGAGTATCAGAATTTATGTCATTCTCAAGTTAAAAAGAGCCAAAATTTGGTAAGAGGTATATTTTGGAGGAAAAATAAATTTTTTTTATATAAGTTCCTTATGCATAAATTTTATATTCTGTTTTGAATTATAGATACAGCTTCTCAGCCATGCCAAACCTCATGTCTTTTAGCATTGAAAAAAAAAGTCTCTTTTTAAAAAGAATCTACATTTTTGGAATTGAAGATATTTTCATCTGACCTTGTCCAAAGTTCAACGTCGTGATATATTAAGATCCATAGTAATACTCTTTGGAACTCTGTTTTCTGTGCCTATAGAACTAACGGGAGTATCTCCTTAGGAAGATATGTTTTGCCATTTTTAGAATTTTCAGAACACTTATTTAATGTCTACACTCTTATATTTTCAGTATTATCATGCTAATACAAATCATTGAAAGATCACATAGCTATGGATAATATGGCATTTAATTTTTAAAAATTAAAGGATTTGATGTCTCATTTTTTAGTAAAACAGTTTTTTTATCACTGTCATTAGCTGTTGATGTTCTTGATTTCTGAAATAGCTAATTTTTTCCTTCCTGATAGAATATATTTGGTAGTTATGGATATCCTTATGCCAATAACCCGTGAAGTTCAAAGTATACTTCTCACTGTGATATGGTGACAAATGTCTTGTTTTTTTAGACAGTGAGAGTTTGAAAAGTTTGTTCATGTGGCATTTACAGAAGATAAGTATTTGGCTCTACGATGGAGGTAACAGATGAAGGTTGTTATGAAAGGATATAAAACAGTATATATTGGATAAGAATGGTTGGAAAATTGTCATTATCAAGGAGAATTTTTGGGGGGTTGTGGGGACTTAAGATTTGCAAAAAAAAGAATGATTTTTTTAAATCTTTCACTGAGACCATAAGACTTTGTTTTGTTTACTTACTTTTTAATGGCATTATTTTACTATTTAAACTTTTTTTAAAAGGCGAAAAAAATAAATATGCTAATAATGCATTTTTTAAAATCATTTTAACCATTTCATCAGTCTGGTTTCAAATAACCAGCTTGATCAGGCAGTTAGCATGAGTTAATTGAAGCTTTCACCATTTTGTGTAGTAAAAGTTCTTTGGCTTGGAGCTAACCAATCTAAATTAGTAAAAATTCTGATATACTGAATAATTTAGAAGAATCAGTATATGCAGCAACTTAAAATACTCACTGACTGTTTCTAGGTCAAGCTCTTTTGACCTGTTTTAATGAATAAGTAATCCTTATTTGTAATTAGCACGACTATTTGCATTCCAGTGATATGCCAAAATCCTTTTTAAAAAAAAGTCAACAAATCCTTAAATGGGTTCAACATGCCCCCAACAATCTTGTTTACACAACTCATTCATTGAGCCTGCTTTTTTTTTTTAAACCTGGATTGGGCAAAAGTGGCTTTTCCAGCCAGCTAAAATGATTACAGACTGAATTAGTATAGTCCAAATGAATAAGGACAAGTAAAAAAATACATGCAAGGAAAGACAAAATATTAAACATTTGCAGTGACCTGAACTTTTAGTAATGGAAGAAAGAAGTGAATTTTAGAGGAGATAAATGGTCCTCACTATGTATTTGATTGATTGATTTAAATTCACATTGCCTATCTCCAAATATGTTGTTAGCATGCACAGTCTTTCCAAGGTATGATTTACAAAGCAAGATATAAATTTAACATAATTCATCTGAGAATGCAGGGTTAAACATTATTGAGGTTCCATGACTCCTCGGGTTATTTTCACCCCATTTTCCAGACTTTACAACATAGGCAAGGTGGAGTTAAGAATAGCCACCACCAAGCATGTCTGTAACCTAATCCCTAGGTACAGTCTAGCTTTGCTTAGAGAGAGAAAAACAGTGGAAAAAATTAAATAAATATTGCTATGATTATACATCTATCAATACTTTATAACCACATTAAGACTTGGAACACCCTGTGGATATTGACAGATGTGGAAGAACTGACTTGAACATCTGTGTCTCAGATATTTTTTATCTCTCTTGTTGAAAAATAAAGAGATCTGCTAGTATGAAGAGTCAGAAAACCTTTTTCTCTATTGTTTTTCCTCTTTCCCCCTATGACTACAGTTCCTGGAATGTTGCACTGAAATGCCTGGAGAGAGAGCCCCTCCTTCTTTCTATCTTTGTGCTGTCCTCTGCCTGCCTTGGCTACCACCACTGACATGCCTTATAGTCAACTGCTTTTCCCAGTATTGCTCATGGATTGACCATTAGGAATGCATCTCTCCTCATATCACCTAAGTCAGTGGGAACCTAGAATTCAATTTGCAGACTTTCACTTTGCACTTACCTTTTGAGGAATGTTTGTATTTTATTTAATGAGGGAAGGATACATATCCTGCTGTAGTTCACGATGGTAATTGTGAACTCTGGGTATTTGCTTTTATGCTTCTTTAGAATGGAAGTAGCTATTTTAGGATATGTTAAATCCATACTGTCAAGTTAGGGAGAGAAATAGTTCCTAGAAGTCTTTACCTGACAATGAAGTTACCTACTCTTCTTCACAGGATAGAATTTGAGAGATCTCATACTTTCTTTTTTTTTCCCCCTCTCTGCAGTGTTGAAATAACTGAATGGTCTTGTTTTCCTTTGTTTGGGTCAAGAAATTTTAGCTGAAAATTGTTACTCTGTGAAAGAAGATTATTGACTCAACAAGCCTTCAATTTTCAGTGAATAACACTCCCACCCTCTAGCTTTAGGAACATGTCGTGCATGCATTCTATTTTAAAATACAGACTATAATTTAAAACAGGCAGCTTGATGCCCCACTGAACTTTGTTTAAGCCTGGAATAAGGGAGTGAGGGTGGAGCTTAAAGCCAAGGAAAAGTGACTACGTTTTCTCAAATGCTTTTCTCACTTATTTTACATCAAAATTTTGATTTTGACTTGGCAATTGAAAGTGAGTGAGTGTGTGTGTGTGTGTGTGTGTGTGTGTGTGTGTGTGTGTGTGTGTGGTGACTTGGTTTTTTTTCCCCCCTAAAAATTTATTTGATAAAGGCTTCTGTATGTATACATTTGACTGGTCACCTGTGTATACAAAAGTTATGAGTGAAAGATCAATCATATTAAGTATTTTTACTAACATTTAAATATAACCACAGGAGACAGTTTTTGGTGTAGATTAGTTCAGTTATATGATTCTAGATAATTGATTTATTGCTATAAATATTTAAAATACAGCATTTTGAGAGAGTTATAAAATTATTTATAGAAACCTGGCTGCTTGAAAAGAGTTTTATCATTCTTCTCTTTGTTCTTTACCCCAGCTATTAAACTATAACTACATTTACATTTCAGTATTAAATGCCTACTATGTTCAAGACTTGGTATTTGTCAAGAATGATATTACTGAAGCAGATAAAAAAAATCATAGATTGGTAGATTTAAAATGGATTTCAAGGTCATCAGATCTCCAAAATAAAGAGGTCTCAGAAAAATCATTTTAACCACCCTCAGCTTCAGTTTCCATTGGTGTTGTTTAATGTCGTATATAATACTATTCCAGTTCTATATGTAGCTCTGATTGGGGAATTTTCACTTCTCTGGCCTTTTCCCAGGCCTGCCTCATTATACTCATTTCCTGGCCTTCTATCTGTAAGTCATATGCCTCCCTGCCTCTTCTTCCCTCCAGAGCTCAGACTCCCTGGGTTCTCTTCCACTGGGTTTTTTTCGTTCCCTATCTTGCCCTGTTCTAGTCCCCACTCCCTCCCCCTAACCATTATGGCCCTAGCTCCACCTTACGTGGGGTCTCCCCATCTCTCCCAGGCTCAAAGTACTTGAGCATTTGTGGCCCAGTTCTAATACTGATTGGTATGAAAGCTTTAATCTGCTCTGTTTTTCCAACCTGGGCCTGTTGGAAGCCTCTAAGGCACCTGTGGGAAACAAAGGGGAGGAGTTCTGTTTCCACAGGGTTAAACCTGCCCCCAGCTTTACGTGATAGGAGTTAATCAGAGTTGTGACCTAGCATGGTCAGAGAAAATGTCAGAAGCTTGTGTGCAGGAGCTGTTTGAGGGAAGCCTCTCAGAGCGGAGAACATGAAGTGAGGCGCCAACAGATGGCGAAGTGGGAGATCTTGCATTGGTCTGAGTAATCGTAGTGCTCTCCTAGAAGCTACCAGAATGTCAAAATTAATAAAACCTTTCCTGATTTCACAAATATTGTTCTTTGTTTAAGGGGAGCATTTTTTCTCACCACTGGGGGCTTGTTTCTCAAAATACCGTAATAACCCTCTCTTCCCAGGATGAAATTCACCATATTAGTGCATGAAGTCTATCTGTTGATTATGCCTTAAACTCCTCAAACTCGAGATCCGCCAGGCTTCAGCCTCCCCAGCAGTAAGGATTATAGATGTGCTACTGTGCTGTGCTCCCTATTTGAATTTAAGCTCTTTGAGGGTAGAGACTGTCTGGTGTTTTTTATTTCCCCATTGTTTAACATAATGCCTGGCACATAACAAACCTTAATAAATACTTTGTTTATAGAATTTATAAGTACAAGTACAAATTTTCTTTTTTTTTTTTTTTTTTTTTTTACTAATAAGAGTATACAGTTGAAAAACTTTGGAGAATACTAATTTAATCCTTTTTAGAACGTTCATCACAATCACACATAGTGGTTGAAACTGATTTTGAATACCAACTACAACAACAAAAAGTCCCTTTCATCAAAATATCACAGGCAGTTTATGATTATTTTCGGAGCCTTGGATGTCTTGACTGGGTCCTTTGGAATTACAAAAAATAAATCACGTCCTTATTCCTTATGATAGCCTTTGGATATTTGCTGATACCTATTGTGTTCCCACTTAGCCTTATTTCCCGTAACGTAAATATCTCCAGTTCCTGTAGTTCACATGACAAAGTTTTGAGTCTTCTCATTCATGTGGTTGTCTTCCTCTAAACTTTGATGCTGCTTCTGTTAAGTTGTTCAGGTATCATTCTTAGAATACAGGATGCCAGGGTGGCATAAAGTAGGACCATTGCATCCTTCATTCTGAATACTATTCAGGGGCAGGATTTTGACTTTATGACAGATGAATCTTGTTAGATTGAATTTGTTGTTCTAGCTCGTAGAACCTGATTCTGAAATTTAATTTGATAATTATCTTTCCTGGAATGATGTTATCTACAAGTTCTTATATGCATTCATAATGGTACAGAGGGAATGGAAAAGGAAGGAAAGAATCTATGAGATTTGGTGACTAGCTATTGGCTATGAAGGAAAAAAGAAAATTAATTGGAAGATGACAAAGATTTTGAATGCAGGTGAGTAATAGGATGCAGAGACCCTTGGCATTGATATAGAACCCGGTTAGAGAAGCCATATGAAGAAAGCCCTTCTTTCTTACCTTTAATGGATGGACTCATGTGGTTAATGTGGTGGACTAATGGTGCCTGCAAGTGCTGTCCAGAGGTTGGTAGGGGAAAGGGGTCAGAAGGTCAATAGTCTCAAAGTGGTAAGTAATCCGAAGCTGGTTTTAAGTAAGCCAGAGAAAGTGACTGGAACTAGTCAGTTCAGGAATTTGTCTTTTGTGGCTTATTAAGGGGCGATTTTAGGTGGAGATGCTTTTCGTTTTATAGCATGGTAATTTTTTATTCTGTAATCTGGTTTCATTCTTTCTGTTTAGTAGCTGGTGATCTTCTTAAAAAAATAATCAACCCCCATGGAAAAGGTGAAGTATGTCCATGTTTAGACCAAGAGAGCCATAGTGGTAGAATTATTGTACTCCGGAGGACAAGCAGGGATTTATGGAAGCAGTAGAAAGATACAAAAGGGACCCTTGGGAACAAGACTTGTAGTAAGGTTGGAGTACAAGCCAGAAGAGGAACAAAATCCTCATCTAGCAAAACTAAGCTACTAGCAAGTATCGTGCATTATGCTAGGTTTGTGGGGGAAATATAAAGATCTGAAAGATACGGTTCCAAAGAATTTAGTATTTGTAATTTCTTACATTGCCCTTGCAAAAGTCCAGGATGTTATTTTAAAATTGTCTTAAAATTAGAAGTTGGAAGGAGCAGAAGACATTAACTTTTAGAGAAAAACATTTTAATGATTGAGAATGTCATTAGACTTATTCCATATGATATCCTATGACACAAGGAAATTTACAGTTAAAGTTTTTTAATGTACACATTGCCTTACTAGATTGGAAACTCCATGAAGGCAGTGGTTATCTCAGTCTCCCCAACCATCCCAGCTCTTCTCAAATCCCAGTCTTGTCTTGTTTATCCATTGTATAGCTCAGTTTATTTTTATGGAACGAATGCTGAAGCATTGTACGTAAATAGTTGTGTACACCTTGACTATGGAAACTTCTTCCTCATAAACTGAACTGGGATTGGAAGAGAATTTAATTTAATTAAAAAATTAAACACGAACTTTATTGCGTGAGTTAGAGAAAAGTTGGATGCTCACTAAGACCATCATTACAACAACGTAGTGTCATTTCTTGTGCTGTGTGATACATTCCTCAGACATGTTGAATATTACTGTATACTGTTTTGTATGGTATCCCTTTGTGTGACTGAAGCTTTTTTGTTCTGTTTGTTTTTCACCATTTTCTTTGGAGACCCTCTCCTACAATTGATTCATATCATTATAGCCTTTCAACCCTCTATCCCACTTTCAATTTACATTTTCTTTTGGTTGCTTTATTTCTTCTCAAGTTTTCTGAACGTCTCTGTGTGCTTTGAGAGAGAGGAGACAAATTTTTCTTTTCAAGCATTCATTTCTTGGAGAACTTGGCACGTCTTATTTTTTAAGACAATACTGTAGTTAGTTACTCATATTATTGCCTTCTGTTTATCGACTGGAATCTTTGCCTAGACAATTAAGGCCAAGGAATTACTTGAATTATGAATAGGTACTTTTATTACAAAACCAGTATTTAAAAAAAAACAAAAAACAATAGTCGCTAAACTTTGCAAACATTGAATGATAACTTATCTTCCTGGATAAAGGACTGGGAGTAGGAATAACAATTGTGATTTAGAGGCAAAGAGAAGCTAACATTTGATATAGTTTGTGAAATTCTGTCAATTACCGTAGTACTACCTAAGTATCAAATGACTAATTAGATAGACCCACTGAAGAACGCTTTACACATTAATGACTTTGGGTCCCATTAAATTAAAAGTTTAAAAAATAAGCTGTTTGCACCCGATCAGAATCGCTAGTTCTCTACAATAAGCAAAAATGTTGGAATCTGTATTTTTTGTATTTCATACTAAATTTTTTATACTAAAAATTGAGCATTTTAATGCAACAAGTACAGTCGAGGTACAAGATTTCTCTTCGTTATCTTTTACAAGATGAATAAATAAAACCCTAAATTAGTATTTGCTACTTGCTCATTTTTGTGGGCATTAGTATTTTTATCTTAGTGGAAATAACAGCAACATACATTTATATGAAACTTGAAAGTTTGCAGCATACCTTTGATCACTTATTTAATTTGATCCTCACAGCAATCTTATGAGGTATTTTTGATGCTCTTAGTTTACAGATTAGGACACTGAGACTCAGAAAAGTTAAATGACTTGTCCACCATCTCATAGCTTGTATTAGTAGAAGTATTTGAACCTAAAACTTTTTGAATTACAAGTCCAGCACCCTTGTATCCCTCTGACATACTAGTTCCAATTATGAGAGACTATGATAGAGAAATTAAGACCAGCAGTCATAAAGAAGAGCTTGAATTTTATGAGAGCTTAGTATTTTTTTCACAAAATGATGGAATTGGTAGAGATTCTTTCTCCAAACCGGAACAAAAATCCCTGCTATAAAATACTTGCAGTCTTCAAAAGAGATGACTTTTTGTCAGGGGAGAGTCAATTATCTCCAACTCAAGCCCATTCTTGTTTTGGACAGCCCTGGTTGCCAGTAAATTTTTATTTATATCAGGCCTTAAGTCTTCCTCTTTTTGGACTTCCATTAAATGCTTCAGTTTTCCCCTCAAAATACTGTAGCTTATCATGTTATCTTTAAGAAATTTTGTAAGTTTGACTCCAGTTTTCTTCTGATTTTAAGATAATTTTTTTTGTTTTGTTTTACCTGCTGCATAATTAACCCCTGAATCCAATGAGTTGTATTATGGCAAGCGAATTGAATATCTAAAGGTAAAGTATATGTTTGTATTAACACAATAGGACATTGTAGAACAGGTTTTATCACTGTATTTGTAGGTAGATTATGTGATAAAAATTCTTATGTTTCTTCTTACGATCTTCTAGGGAAAGAAAGTTAGACCTTGGGCTTACAGGGCCTTTGTAAGTGATGATAATGAATTTGGAAGGGCACTGCATACTTTGACTTTTTTAATTTATGAAATGTTTCTGTATTTTAAAAATTGTTGCTTGTAATTGGCTGGCCAGATTTCTTGAATTTTCTCTTTTCTATGGTTATGAAGAAGGAAGTATAAAAATTCTTCCTGCCCCTGATGCAATTGTGTGGATTACTTGGGGGTTAAAGCAGCCCAAATACCTTGACCAAAGCAATTTGGGGTATAATTGTGTTACCTCTGTGGTTATCAGTGACCTTTGTAATTCTTGGACAGCTGATGTTGATAGCCTTCCAGCCTGCCAAGTAAGAAATAAAGCTACCAGCCATAGTTCTTGCCAAGGTTGGCTGCTATAAGAGCAACAGTGCTATATAATTTTACATTAAAGTATCTGCAGAAAGAGATAGGAAACGTTTTTGTTGACTGTGATACATCATTCCCATTTTATAGACAAAGAAACTGGCATAGATTATGTACCTTGCTCTGTCACATAGCTATTTAACTGCTGCATCTTGATTATAACCCAGTTCTCATGAGTGGTAGATAAATATCTGCCTGCTATATCTCACAGTTCAGTGTTAAGGACCTCTTTTATTTGTCTGTCTTCTTCCCACCTCCATCTCTCCATCTTCCTTTCAACCCTTGCCTGCATTAAGAACCAGGTTGAAGAGGGGAGCTGTGTTTCATAGTTAGGGTAAGAGGTGCTACGATAGTTGGGATGCATTAATTCTCTAGATAATCCTGATGTCTAATTTTAGATTCTGTTACTTCATTTGGGGGTCAGGGGAGAGTAATTTTATCAGGTAGCAGAATAGATTTACTTAAGTTGACCTTTATTTTCCCCTTCCTGTCTCCTCATTGAGATTAAAATAAGTGGGCAGCTGCAGTGAGGAACAGCTATTACAAAAGGATGGCTAGAAAAACCTAAAACAATTCTAGTACGTTTTCCTTTGAAAAATTCAGGTTTCACAGAATCTTGGAACCTCAAGATCATTTCCAACTCCTCCTCCACAGTGCTGCCACATTCATATTTTTAAGGCACAGATCTAACCATGTCACCCCCTCTCCTCCCAATCAAATTGTTCTTTATTGTATATAGCAGAAACTATAAACTTTTCATCCTGACATATAAAGCTTTCCACAACTTCTTTCCACCTATATTCCAGTTTTATTTCATATTATGCTCTTTGTGTTCTAGTCTACATGACCAGCCAGCAGCCCTTACACATCCACACCGTTCCATCCCCTCCCTCTGGGTCTATCCCAAGATGTCTACCTTGTCTGGAGTGCCCTGAGGCCTTTTCCTGTCACTCCAGTCATTAATATTCTTTGTCTTAAAATTACTCTGTTGCTCTGTATTCCCTGCTAGTGTACATGTTGTATCCTTAGTAGAATGAAAGGTTCTTGAGTGCAGAAGTTGTTCTTCTCTTTGCATCCTGGGTACATCATACATGGGTGCTTAATAAGTCTTCATTGAATTGAATCAGAACTTGTCTTAGTACCTGAATAAGAACCCCCCCCAGACGGTCTCAGGAGATCTCTAGTGAGGGAGATCCAACTACCTCCCCTGATAACCCATTATACTTTTCCATGTCTTTCATTGTTGGGATTTTCCTTTTTCAGATCTGCACCTTCCTTTTGTACCTTCTGCCATATTCCTAGTTCTGCCCCCTTAGAAAAAGCAGACCAAGGCTTATTCCTCTCAACATGACAAGCTTGAAAACTTTCAGATCCCCAAAGTCATGTCTTTTTCAGTCCAAATATTCCCAGCTCCTTCAGCCTTTCCTCCTGGTATGATCCTGAGGCCCTTACCTGCCCTTTGCCTCCTCTCTAAACTCTTTAAAGTATAAGGACCCTTCCTAAAATGTGTAATCCAGAACTGAGTGCAGGATAATAAAGAGACTGTCATCTCCCTCATCTTGGAGTTTCTTTTCTTCCAGCTTTCTCATTTTCTGAGGAATGTTTTATAAGAATCCTTGGAATTAATTGGAAATAACTGTAGTTGACTTACTGAAATTTACTTGAGTGGGAAGGAGACCAGATGTAGCAAGAGTCAATAATTTTTTTATATCTTTTCAAGACAAATAATGATGACCTCTTGGGTAACAGACTACATGGTTCAGAGGTATTGTACTAAGTCAGTAAGAACTAAATTTTGAGGCCTGTCTGAATAATTGAATTAGTATAGGAAAATATGCTTATTTGAATTTTGCTTTTCACATCCCAATTGATTAGATGACATTAATTAAAGGAAATATGTTGTTTCTGGAGTGAGGTCATTTTCAAGGTGGTTATTTGGTCAGAGAAAATGCCTTTCCAGCATTCTCACCCTGATTATTGGTGCTTTTCTGACTCTGTTTATTGATGTGGGTCCCCCAATGCAGGCCAGACTTGTAAATGACCAGTGTAGTATTCACTGAGCTCAGTAGGAGGAAGTGAGACTGTTTAGGTCAGGTTTTACCCTAGAACTTTTATACAGGTTAATAAATTTCAGCTGCCCCCACTGTTTTCAGAATAGACTCATCATGCCATCCTCACTCCTGCATGGAATCTCTGAATCTCAGAAAGTGAAAGGGACCTGAAAGGGCATCTAGATGAATCCATACCTAACAGGCATTACCCCCTGCTCCTTTCCCCTCCCACTGGAACATCTTCAGCAAATGGTTATTCAGCCTCCTTAGATGTCTTCCATTAATGGAAAAGAACCTCATTGCCTCCTTGAGACAGTTTACACCCCTTTGGGAATTCAATTGTTTGGGAGCTTTTTCATAAAATGAGTCCCTATCTGCTTCTATACAAATTCTGCCCATTGCTGGAACCAGAGAGTACAAATCCAATTTATTCTTTCATAAAACTACTGTTCACATCTTTAAAGATGTTGTTAAAGCCTCCTTTTTTTTTTTAAACCAGACCAAACATTGTTTCTTTTTCCAGTTGTCTTTTGACAGGGTCTCCAGTTCCTTTCATATTCTGGATGCCCACCTGTGTACATTCCAGCCTTTTAGTGTCCTTTAAATATATGACTATCTCTTCATTTTTCTCAGGTTTCTCCATGATATCAAGCTTTTTAATTCCAAAGACTTCTGGTTTTTTTTTTTTTTTGCGAGCCTATCACATCCCTCTGGTTAGACCAATGGCCTCTATGTAGTAGGTACTTGGTAAGTGTTTGTTGAATCCATAAAGTCATGATAATTTCCCAAGCAACCTTTTTGCTTTTCTGGAGGTGGATCAAATGAGACAGTTGAAGTGAAAATAATTGTAAACTATAAAACAATGTAAGTTTTAAGTATTATTCTTCAGTAATAATAGCTATCTTTTATAAATCAGAGTTGTATAAAATACTTTCCTTGCATTGTCTCATTTGTGATCTATAACTCTAAGCATCGAAACCAGTGGTAGCAAACTTCAATAAAAACTGGATCCCTGTGGATCTCATATTGACTCAGAAAACCACAAATGAATGTTATTGATGATATACTGTATTTTTTATTTGTTTGATTAAACACTTCCCACTCACATTTTATTTTACTTGGGGCTACACTGGGATCCTGTTGGAGTATAAGCTCCTTGAGGATAATGACTGTGTCCAGCCAACTTTTTTGAATTTAGCTACTAATTATTTAAAATAGGAAAAATACAAAATCTGTGAAATTGACCGAAAGCACACATGTAATATATTTGCTTACAGTCTGTAGCCTGACTTCTTACATAATTAGCATTTTGACATAAGCTAATTTACATACTTGAGGTATAGGCCCTTCCAGATTTTCCTAGTGGAATACATCTGCTTTCAACTTGGTATTTGCTAATAATAATAAGCTTTTCTTTGCAAATGTAAATTTTCAGTATTGCTGGATGCAAGTTACTAGGTTTAAAGTACAGAAACAGAAAATGAAAACTGAAATGATTAAAACCTCAAAGATCTCTATTTCGTGTGGGAAAAGAGAATGATTCAAGTCTCCTACTTAATAAATGTGTTATTTAAATTTGATGGCAAATTCATTTTTTTTTTCCTAAATGGACCCCCAGAATTGTGGCATACTTCTACAGAGAATTTATTTTTGAGATTAAGAATATTTTTATTTACCCCAAATCAACTAATTTGTTTTTCCTGTGAATTTGAATTTTTATACATTCTATGAGATTGTCATACTAATGGATAATATGCAATTCTTTTTTTTTTATAGTATAATAAATGGTATTTACAGGATACTTGCACTTAAGTTAAATTGCACATGGTCAAAGAATAATCTTTTGGGAAGGAAGGTTTATTTTGGAAGCTGATATAGACTTGATATGAAAAGGGATCTCAGATCATTATAAGACTAAAAACAGTGGTTCTTATGTAGTATATGCTTAAATTGGTAGTACAATTCAAATAAATTCATAGATCATAGAATTTAGAGCAGGATTATTATTTTACAGCCAAGGAAATTGAATCTCAGAGATAAATGACTCATCCAAGCTAATAACAGAGTTGGAATTCAAGCCCTGGCCCTCTGGCCAAAATCTGTGCAAATCCTACGTTCTTCTTCTATTTTACCTAATACATTTGCAAATCTCTTACTTTTGTTTCTTTAAAAAATATTTTCAGTAGCAACTGTAGGAATGAATCAGTAATCAAAGTGCAAACTCACCTTCAGAATGTTATTTCAGATTATGAACAATAATGTCTATTTTGTTATCTGAATTGTTAGTTCATCATATTCATATTAGAGCCTATGAAAGCTCTAAAATCATGAAAAATGAGCATTCTCTTTGTTATTAAATACCCTGTGTATTTTAAATATTTTTGTTTTTTAAAAAAAATCTTATCAAAGTCCCCAGTGATTTCACTGTAGTATATCTATATCCTAAGGTAATTCAAAATTAAAAGAATTAATGCCTTGCACGAAATCATCCTTTTGATATTCATGTTCAGTGATATCTCATGTCCTTTTTTTCTCCCCAGTTCCTTTTCTTTCCTGGCAATGTAAATGGCTTCTGATGTCTCAAACTTACTGAATGCTCCAGTAAGCATCAGTGCTGCAGACCTCTTGGGAAGCCTGGTGTCCTTCCTAAGACTAGCAGCATTAGTTCATTATCTTTGTTTTTGGTAGGCAAGAACCTTCTGAGGGCTCTTTCTTTTCAAACAATTTTTAACATGTAGGTGGCAGTTTAAAATCAAATTTCTAGTAGTTCTTTCAAAAAGAATTATATGAGACTCTCCCACCCACCCCCTTTTTTTACAGGTAGTTCAAAAAAATTCAAAACCACACTGGTTGGTCCCCTTTCATTGGTATCTCCACATTAAATGATTACTTTTTTCTCTAAGTTGGAAGTACTTAGCATTCACCTTTGCTAGATCACAGTGTCACGGAGATACAAGTTTGCTCCCCACCTATTGAGTTTACATAAATGTCATTAGACTTTTTAAGTGCTCAGCATGTAGCATGATAAAAATCCTTCTAGTGGAGAAAAAACGAATTGTGAAATAAGGTGCAGAATACTTGGTGATAGAGATTTGCCTTTTTAAAAATTGGCTTTTGTTTTTCTTGGGTTAGGGAGGGGTCAGATTATAACATGTTATGTACATGGCTGCTGTTTGTCAGGTCACAAAATTCTGGGTTTAGGATTCCTTAGCTAGACATGCTTTGCATCACTGTTGTCTCATGATATTTTCAGTGGTTATATTTGTACACATCTGTTGATTGAGCCAAGTTCTTCATCTAATTATTTTCCCTTAGACTGAATACATTATAAAATTGGTGACGTATTCCTTGCCGGACATAGCTATCTATCCCTGTGTCCTCAGAGCTTATCCAACAGACACTTGGCCCTTGTAGGAGCCAGTGATCTAGTGTGTTTTAGAGGTGAGTCTTAGGTTGAAGCCTTGTACCATTTATCCTACAGAGGTGCAGTGAGGGAAACATTTTAGAAATTCAAAAACAGTTTAAAAACTGTTAATATTATTATTATCATCAGTGATGGAAAATAACATATCCAGTTATTTCCAGTCTAGACTCCATAGTAGCTATGATATTATATTACAAGGGGGTCTACAGATTTTTAAATAAGCAAAAATATTATGTGTGCGTTTAATAAACTGTGTCTTGCATATATTTCCATACCCATTTTTTCAAATGTCTCTAGATACTGTTTTGTTTAATAAAATTATATTGATTTGAAGGCAAGACTGAGTTCATGGTAGCTTTTAAAAATATATTTTCTCATTGGAATGAACTAATAATATAACCGTGGGACAGACGACATTGATTTTTTCACAAATTAATAGAAGGCTTATAAAATAATTGACAGGTGCAGATAAAGTCCATGTCTTCCATGGTATGGTTTACTACTACCTTCAGAAGTTGCTCTGGCACCGTATTTTGTGGTAGCATTCTATCAGTTGTGTCATTCTGTTTGATCTGCTTAAGACCCAGACCCAAGGTTGATGAACAGACTAAATAGTGCCAAACCGTTTACCAGTTGCTTGAGCATAGACAAATCCCTAAAACCCTTAGTCTCAGTTGGCCGTTAGATTTCTACTGACAATACTTTGTGTTCCAATCTAGGCTCCAAGGTACGTAGGGGCAAACCACCCATGTATCTGGGCCTTGATCTTTAAAATCAGCGTTGGAGGAGTTGAGCTGGGTGATCTCTAAAGGCCTTTCTGACCCTCAGTTTTTCATCTCCATCTGTCAGATGGTAGTAGGAATACTTTTATTGCCTCCTGCACAGGGTAAATCTGCAAGTGCTTTATTAAGTGGCAGTTTTTTGTTTGTTTTTGGTTTTGTCCTTTCTTTGTAGACGGTGCTTAGTAAATGCCTCTTGACTTGATTAAGTGAGAGGTAAATGTGAAATGATTGCTATTACTTTTTTCCTGTTTTCTGTGGGACTTGTTTTATGAAGCAAAGGTCACCAGAAGCTGGGTCTATTCCTTGCAGAGTTGCAAAGAGTTCCTGCTGCTGCCCCCTACCACTCCAGCCTATAAGGGGTAAAAGGTTCATTTAGAGCAAGGGTTAACTTTTTCTGTGCCATAGTCCTCTTCGGCAGTGTGCTGAAACCTATGAACCTTTCTCAGAATAGTGCTTCTAAATGTGTAAAATAAACGAAACTAATTATATTGAAATAATTATCTTTTAAAAAATACAAAACAAGTTCTTAGACTTACTAAGAACTCTTGGTGGAGGGGGGAAGAGGGATGGAGAAATAGGGAAAGAGAGAAGGTAGGAGAGAAACAGAGGAGGTGGGAGAAAGGAAAGGAGAAACAGAGATGGAGAAAGTGGAAAAGAGAGACAAATGAGGGGAGAGAGGGAGAGACAGAAGGAGGAGACTCCAACAGAAAGGGGGTAGGAGAAAGACAACAACAGATGGAGAGAGAGGGGAAAAAAGACAAGGAGAAACAGAGGAAAAGAAGAGAGAAGAGGAACAAGAGCAAAAGTAGAGGGAAAAAGAGGAGGTGGGGGAAGCAAAAGATAGAGGGCGTGGAGGGAGGGAGAGAGAGAAACAGGAAAAAGAGAAGAACAGAGGAAGGGAGAGAAACGACACAGGAAGAGAGGACGAGAGAGGAGCGAGAGCAGAGAATGGGGGAGAGAGAAACAGAGACAGAGGGAGGGAGAGAGAGACAAAGACAGAAGCAGATGGTGAGAGCAGAAAGGGAGAGATAAACGGAGATGGGAAGAGAGGGAGTAAAGGAAGGGGAGAGAGAAGTATTAAGGGGGGATGAGAGAATCCATGATGAATGAGGGCTGCCTCTGTGGGTAGGAGGTATCTTTTCTTTTCTTAGTTTCCTTAAAAAGAGACCCCCACTATTGGCACTGTAATTCTTCCCAGCAGAGCTTCTCTAAAGAGAATTTCAGCCTGGAATCAGTTGCCTGATTTTGTGCTTTATTACTCTGAGAACACACTTGCTGCTTCCTAATGGGATTTTGTGGGGCTCTCTCTTAGCTGGGACTGATAGTCGCTTTTTGTTGACTAAGAGCTTGTCAGTGACAGCCTGTAACTTAAACAAATCTGCGCGGCTTCATCTTACGGTTATTTTTAGTCACTAGAATCTGTAGACTAGCAAATTTAAAAGTTGGCAGTAGAGGGGCCTTTTGTGTTGCTCAGGGCTCCTCTCTATGTATGTTCACCCCATCCCCCATAATAATAATAACTCTTGACTCTGTGGAAGTGAAAAACTTATATAACATAGGTCAGGTTTCTTAAAGCCCCGGTGGCGAGGTTCTCTCCCCAGTGTCTTCTGTGATTCCCATGCAGAAATGGACCCGCTCCCTCAGCTGGCTTGCTGGCATTTGGCAGACCGAGAAAAGCAGGCTCAGAGCTTGAGCTGGCCCCTGGCACGGGCTTGCAGTGAGATCTGCAGCCACTCTCCATCCGAATGAGAAAGGGGACATGAGCCCTGCTATTTTTACTTCCTGGGAATGGGAGAAAAGGAAGGCAGAGAGAACTCTGCACTGTGTAATTTAAAAAAAAAAAAATTCTGACTCCATTGAGATTCTTTCCTGTTTACTTCTCCACTCTTTGCCGTCCCTGAGTGTGTTTGACTAATGTAAGTCTCCCCCAGGAATATGAATTCTGTGGTACAATCCACCTCCTAACCTTCCTGGATATTTTTATAATTTATCATCAGCTGACACCGCCTGGGTAGAATATTCTTACCACTCCCTCTGGCTGCTGGAAGTCTGAAATTACATCTTTGTCTTTGAAGTCAGGCACACTGTTAGGGTTGCTATGGAGACAGGGTGGGTAATGGCCTCCACGGACAGGAGATTGGTATTTAGCGTTTGAATGCTGCTGTACACAAGGCCTTGATTTTTAGGGGATACTGAACTATCCCCTTTTAGTAAATGTTTTAAAAATTACATTTTTACATGGTCTTACTAGATTAATAGTCATGGTTTATTTCATTTTAACTGCAAGGATAAAAGCATTATTCCATTAAATGGGTGGCTTTTTTCTGCTTTGGTTTATGCATTATTAACACAAGCTTTCCTGTTTTGCTTGTAACATTTTATAGGCTTTTTCAAACATGCAGTCAGATTTGCTCTGTTGCTCTTTTATTGGGGGGGCGAGTTTTAACCCCTTCTCTGCTTGATCTTGCCTTCCCACTCACCTCCCAGTTTAGAGTTACAGATCAAGGACTGAAGTTTTTATTTTTTTTTTATTTTTAGAACTGCAGAAGGTCACGTTGTTAGGTCTGGTTTTCATTCCATTTCGTTTGAATCAGTAGACATCCGAGGAAGTGCCTACTATGTTCGCAGCATGTTGATGCAGCAAGGACTTTTATTTCAAAATATATTTTTTGCTTGAAGTGGCAATTTAATCTCAGCCCCTCCTCCTCCATAGACCAAATGTGCTGGGAGCAAAGAGGGTATAGGGTTATAGGAAAGTGCAGGTCATCACAGAGTAGCTTTAGTAAGGGTAAATCTTAGCAGTTACGTGTTCTTCCTCATTGATCTGTCTCATCCTGTGCCAGTCGGTTTTAGAGAGATGTAAGTAGTCAATTTTTGACCATTTGGGGATTAATTATGTTTTTCTATGTTCTCCATGCTTATTCCTGCAATGAGATAATAAATTTGAAAGTATTTCAAAATTACCAAATCTAAGATATTATTGTTGTTAAGACCATTTTAGTGTTCTCGTTACACTGTGAGTCAGAGGTGGCCATATCAGGAAGCTTAATAGTAATATTAGCAACTCTTTATATAGCATTTTATGACTTAACAGAGTGCTTATCCATATATATATCTCTCCTACCCACACCCGCATACTCCCTGGAAATCTCTCTGAAGGAAGGACTGGCTTTTGTATACTCTGCTTAAAGCATATAATAGCTACTTAATTAATATTTGATTTGAATTTAATTTTGCATACACAGAGATCATAGATTTAGAACGGAAAAGGACCTTACAGGTCATATTCATCTAGTAAGCATTTACTAAGTGCCTACTCTGTACTAGGGCCCAGCTAGGTGGAGCAGTGGATAAAACACTGATCCTGGAGTCAGGAGAACCTGAGTTCCAATTTGAACTCAGACACTTACTAACTGTGACTTGGGAAAAATCACTTAACTCTGTTGGCTTCAGTTCCTCATCTGTAAGATGGCCAGCCACTCTGGTATCTTTGCTCCGATGGGTTCATGAAGAGTAGGACATGAGTGAGACAAATGGACAACTCTGTACTAGGCATTGTGCTGGGAATACTGGGGATCCAAAGATAGGCCCTCCCCCTCCAGGAACTTACAATCTAAGGAGAAACACAAGAAAAAAATACATATGTATAAACAAGGTATATATGGGATAAATAGAAACCTACTAGAATTAGTAGGTTTTTAGTGGAATCTTGAAGGAAGCCAGGAGGTGAACATGAAGAGAGAGAGTTACAGGGCATGGGGGACAGCTAGAGAAATGCCTGGAGCTGAAAGATCAAGAGTCCTGCTCATAATCCAAGAATACATGGCTAGTGGAGGAGGGAGATGCCAAACAGGAGCCTGATAGAAGATCTTTTTTTTATTTTTACACTGTGAGGATGTAAATAATACAAATATTATTATGAATTATACTTATTGTTTAAATTAAGTAGCTAAAGCTCAGAGAGGTAAATTAACTTGCTTAAAATAAATGGTAAATGTTAGGAACTTGAACTCAGGCTTTCTGTGTCTAAGACCATTGCTTTCTCCACCATATACCAGATCCCTCATTAATTTGGGAAATTACTTGTTCATAATTGTTAACAAAGATACTAAAATTTGAAAGTGATGATTACAGGAAGGCTTGTGAGTAAGAAGTGGATTTTGGTTAACCATGCTGTCACTTTCCTAGGATTAGAAATACTTGAGAATTTGCTATGTGTAGAAGTATCCCTCTTCAGCTTCATATGCTCTAAAATAATCTGTCATCTCATAAACTACCCTAGTGAATAACATTAGGTAGTTTGGTAGGATATCCTAAATAATGAGGCAACAGGGTACATTGTATAGAAGGTCTGCCTTGGAATCAGGAAGCCCTGGATCCTTGCTCTAACACCTTAGCTTAGTGAGCTTGGGCAGATCATTTGACCTCTTAGTCTCATATGCAGCCCTTTCACACTACTGTGTGATTTGCAGATTTGTAAGGAATTAGGTAGATTGGTAAATCTGGACCAAATACTATTGAATATTTTACGATTGCGTTGGATTAGCATTAGTTAAAGTGTTATACTAAACCCTGTAGGGATACAGTTGTCTAGCTGTAGGCCTGCAATAAGTTGTGTCTGAGCAAACTTTCCTTCTCTTCTGGGTTTCCAGGAACTACCTCAATTGAGACCAACAATGAGAGTGTCGGTAAATGATAAAAAGTAGTGATACCTATAAATTGTCCTTGACCTCTGAGCATTGTCATGTTTCAAGTACTTCTAGCAGGAAGGCTATGCTATTGCCAGGGGCATTTGGAAATCTCCTTGGACTATGGGTCCTATGTTATGAAAAACTGTTAAAAAGAAGTATATTTTGGTGCAAATAAATGCAATTTATGCAATCCTGCTTTTTACTGCCTTGGAAATTTTAAGAGTTCTCACTTGCCAAACATTGATGAAAATACATTTTAGCTTTCCATTCCCAGCCCAAAAGTCGTAAGATGGAAAGATATGTCTTTGATCCTGAATTCATTTATCTCTTTATATGTGAGTACAAAAGAGGAGAACCAGGGATAAGGAACCTGCATTTGGAACCAAAAATGTAAGTGCATGGAATTAGCAGTCATATCCTGCAACAAACTCAGTCTCAAATTGAGTCATCAAAAATACATTTATTTATTTATAATACACTCTATACATTTGTCACTGTCTTAGGAGCTGAGAAAGCTATGGCATTCAAAATCTGCTTATCCAAACTGATTGCAGGCAACTGTAGGATTATTGTAGGATTCTTTTTGGGGAGGTGGTGGTAACATTGCATCTTCTCCCTCGAGGCGGCTTCAAGATTTCAGTGATGGCTACTAAGGGTTCTACTATGGGGAATCTTCAGTTGCCCAAGTAAAGTCTCAAATGCAGCTATAGTAAATTACATAGGGAACTTGAAGTAGCTGCTGGTGCCAGCCCCAAGGGAGCCCTAGACACACAGCATTTGGAAAAGCAATCCCTTCACCCTCCCCACAATGCTGTCCCAGGACCCTGGTTTCCAGAGATATAATACTTTTTATGGAAGAGAGGGACTCAAAAGAGTCCCTAGGGACGTTGCTTGGCCTCCTTCCCAGTTCTATAATAAGGTTGCTCCTATGCTGTTTGGCTATAGGAACATTTCATGTAGTATATAAAGAGTTTTCCTTGTGTGTATAGGGTGTAGTTTCTGCGGATAGTATTGAAGAACCATTGTGATTTTCACTATAGTATTGGGGCCTCCAACACTTACTTCTGCTCCATTAACAACTCTTGCTTTATAGTTGACAAAGCATTTTCTTCACAACAGCCTTGTAAAGTAGATAGTGCAAGTATTTTTTTTCCTGTTTTGTGGTGGGAAAATACTCCTGACTTAGCTTAAGTGACAGGTTAGTGACCCTGTTCCTAATACATGATAGAAACAGCACTTCTTATGTTTAATGTATCAAATCATGGTGATGTGAATTAAAGGCAGATTGTCATCACATGAGATGAACAGTAAACAATAAAATAAATTGTTTTATACCTGCCTCATTCACTAATTAGCTGAGTCACAGTGGGCAAATCAGTTAAGGACTTAGAACCTCAGTTTCCTTATATGTTAAATGGAGCGTTACTTCTTGCATACTTCACATTCCTATTATAGGATACTAGTGAAGTGATATATGTGAAAATTCTAGCCTGTCTCCCATGTCTGGAATTTTCTCCCTCCTCATCCATGCCTCCTGATTTCCCTCTATTCTTTCAAGTCCCAGCTAAGACCCAACCTTTGTCAAGACTCCTCAGGATGTACATTGATGCTGACTCACCTCTGATGTCACCTCCAGTTCCTTCTGTATCTTACTTGTTGATGATAGCTCTCATATTTTCACTCTCCTAGACTGAGAGCAGTGCCTCTTTTTTGCCAGTGATCTTTAGTGCTGAGCACAATGCCTTGTCCATAGTTGGTGCCATTTGACTTGAGTGCTACTTTTTCACTATTCAGTTGGATACAGGATTTCACCAATGTGGGTATTTCTACAGTTTGTATAGTTTGCAATCATCGATGTTCTCCCCGAAACCCTTCAGAGAAAAAGAGAGGATTCAGTGTTCTGGACTGTTTACCTTGCATGCATGCATACACACACACACACACACACATACACACACACACTTTGTTTATCAGTGGTACGCTCAGTTTGTCCATCTATTACGCACTTCTCTTCTTACATGACTGTCCCACCTCCATTTCTGAGCGTATATTTCCTCAGACTGTGGATGTAGGCTACCTCTGAACAAAGTGCAGTGTAAGTATAAATTATATAAACAATATAAGGTTGCCTCAACTCTTTGAAACATCTAGGCAGTAAGTAGTTCTGAATCAGTCATTTTTTTCCCTTGTGAAGAGTTTACTCTTTCAAGGAATACACACCTATTATTTTAACTCGTTTAAATGAAAATCTTTCTAAAGTCCTGAAATGTGTCCGTGGGGAACCCTGACCTGTCTCTGGCTCTTTGCTCCTATGCTAAATGGTTCTACAATATTCTGTCTTTATTTTGGTTTGGTTTTGCTTTTTATTCTTTAAGTTTTCTATGAAGTATCACCAGCTATTATATTATTATCCCTACAGTCAGTGTGCCTGTTTACCTCATATCTACCTTCCGTGCCTTCCCTTTTGTTGGTGTTTTATTGTGTTTTAACAGTAGCTTTTACCTATAACCTCTACTCGCTGCGAGGTCTCTTGTGACAAAGTGCCTGCAGTATTTCACATGATCTCATTTGATGTTCACAACAACCCTGTGAGGTAGGTGCTGTCATTATTTCAACTTTACATTTGAGGAAACTGAGTCAGACAGAGATTAAGTGGCATGTCTAGCTTTATATAACTAGGAAGTGTCTGAGGCTAGATTTTGAAGGTCTTACTGACTCCGTCCCTGATCAATGCTTTATTCACCGTGTCCTTGAAAGAAAAACAAATTCCCCCAGTGCCTGTACACAGGTGTGTGTGTCTCCTCTCTCATGGACAGCGCCATTTCATTATTAGTGCTCTGGAATCACAAGTGCTCGTTGTATTGATCGTAGTTCTCACGTCCTTCTCAACTGTTTTCTACACTGTTATTATATGCATTGTCCTCTGAATAATGCTTATTTGACTCTTTGTCAGTCTACATAAAACTTCAGAAATTTTTATTTTAGTAATATTAATTTAATAATATAAATTGTTCTTTTAGTTTTACTTCACTTTATTCATCATCGGTCATATGAGTCCTTTAAAAAAAACATTTCTGTTCTTTCTTCTTACAGCACGATATCACATTTATATGCCATAATTTATCTAGTTACTTCTCAGTTGATGAATAACCTTTTAGTTTCCAATTTTTCTTGCTATCACAAAAAGAGCTCTTGTAAGTATTTTTGTGCAGATAGAACTTTTTCATCTGTTTTTTATCTTTTTTTTCTTTTTCTTTTAGTGTAGGCCTAGCATTGGCATAGCTGGGTCAAAGGGTAATGTATTGTTGAGTAAATTTGGATATCATTCCAAACTGCTTTCCAGAATGATTGTACCCATTTACAGCCACAGTAATACCTCAGTGTGTTTTCCCACAGCCTTTCTAACATGTATGATTATTCTTTTTTTAATCTTTGTCACTGTGATGAATAGGAAGGGGAATCTCAGAATTGCTTTAATGTGCATTTCTCTAATAATGATTTGAAACATTTTTTCTTGTGTTATGAGCCAGCCTGTGTTTTTTCCTTTCAGAATGGCCTATTCCTATGCTTTGACTGTTTAGCAACTGAGAAGTAGTTCTTATTCTTATAAATTTGAAGCAGTTCCTAAAGGCTTTCATCAGAGAAACTTGCTGACAAGGTTTTCCCAGTTAATAATTTCATTTTTAAGATTTGTTTCTGCAAAGACTTTTAAATTTTATGTAATCAAAATTATCTTTTATCTTCTGTGATCTTCTCTACCTCCTATTTGATTATGAAGTTTTTTCATATCCATAGGTATAATGTATGTGGTCTTGGTCTAAATGCAATTTCTCTCATACCGTTGTCTAGTTCACCAGCAGTTTTTGTTAGATAATAAGTCCTTATCATAGTGGTTCGCTGTTTATGTCTACAAGATAATGGATGTTTTGCTACTCTATATTGTATACCTAATCTGTTCCTCTGATGAATCTTGTTATTTTTAAAGACGAGTACCAAACTGTGTTGAGGTTCACTGCTTTGTAACATACTTGCAGACCTGGCACTGCTGGGCCTCACTTATTCCCACTTCTTTTAATTATTTCTCTTGAGATTTTTGACCTTTTTATCCCCATAGGTGAATATCCTTATTATTTTTCCTAGTTCTGTAAAACAATCCTTTGTTATTTTGTCATGGCTTTGAGTAAGTACGGTTAGGTAGTCTTACTTTTTATTATATTGACGCATCCTATTTATCCTGTGTATAACATATTTGGGGCAGCTAGATGTCACAGTGGATAGAGTCCCAGGCCTGGAGACAGGGAGACCTGAGTTCAAATAGGACATCAAACACTTGATAGGTATGTGACCCTGGACAAGTCACTTCACCCTATTTGCCTCTGTTTCCACATCTGTAAAATGAGCTAGAGAAGGAATTGATGACAAACTTCTGTATCTTTGGCAAGAAACTTCCCCTCTCCCCCACCCAAACAGTTAGACCCGAGTGAAAAATGACTAAATAACAACAGCAGCTTGCTGTTCATTTGTTTGTTAGCTCCCCCTTTAGACTGTAATCCCCTTTAGATCAGGAAGTGTCTTTTTTTTCTTTTTGTATCCCCAGTGCCTGGCATATACTAGTAAATGTATACTGTTGACTATTATATTATTAATCGACAGGGGACATCTTTCTTTGTTCCTTGAATTTATTTGAATAAGGGTGTTTCTAGTTTGTCTCTGTTACTTAAAAACAACAGCTGTGTGTGTGTACACGTTTGACTGTGCACTCACATGCACACACACTATCATTTTAAGGAAAGGTTCTTTTCTATGTTTTCTGGTGTCTCTTTTTTTTCTTTTACAGTAATGAATATTGTCAAAAGTTCTTTTCTGCTTTTATTGATATGTGATTATTTGGTTAGGTAAGTCTAAAGTTTGCCTAGCATGAAAGCAGCCTTACCTCCCATTTCCTTCTAATATCACACTCGTAATGCCTGAGAAACCAGATAACCAAGTTTCAGCTTGTTAGAATTGTCTCTAAAATTAGTCTCTGACTGAAGGCCTGAGGGGCTTTCCTGTGAGTAAGTGCTTGAGCTTTAGAGCATGAACATTCTGTCATCTCTTTGACTGCCCAGAGAGAGGCCTTTTCTCCTCATTTTCCTGTAATTTTGACTCCTTTCTCAGTAGGTGAGAGATTTAAAGAGAACTAAATACCGGCTACTTATTACATAGTCATTCCTAAGTTCTTCTCGCATTCTAAATAATTAAGTAGCGGTATGTGCCACCTTCCAAACAACACAATAAAAAATGAGTCTCTTGGATAAATAACTGTTGAGGTTGTCTTACCAGGGCATTTTTGTGTTTTCTTGAAGGGACTCATATAATGTACAGACCTCCCTGGTGTGGAAAGAGTGTTTTGGCCTCATATCCTTGCTTCCTTTTTTCCCCCCTGTTCTAGAAGGTCAAGAACTACAAGTAAACACAATTTTATTTAATTAGAAACAAATACAACCCCAAAATAGTAAAAACACAACTCAGTTTTAAAATGATCAGACTCTTACATTGTAAATAATGTAAGAAGATTGTACCATAAATTCAGGGATAGAGTGGAAGGGAGATAAATTGGCTTCTTAACACTCCTTCTGATGCCCTCTCCTTTATTCCTACTCCTGGAGCCCTCATGCACTTGATTATTTAATGCATAATGAACTTTCAGAAGAAATTTTTTGATAAGGTAATCCCTTATGAGAAACAAGCTCGTGGATTCCTTACTCCTAATTGAAGGTGATCTATTACTTTGTTAAAGCCTGTGTCTTGGTGGTTTTATAGATAAATTACCTTCATAAGAAGATCTTGTGATTTCTCAAATGTCTGATTTCTCAATGTTGGTCTGAAATTTTTCCTGGATCACAACTGTTGAATCAGTCCATCAATGAGCATTTATTAACAATGTTCTGTGACACTATGGAAGATAAAGAGAAGAAGAAAGCATATGTGATATCAAAGAACTTACATTCTGTTAGGGAAAGAATACATAAATAAATATGCATATGTAAAACAGATATAAGAACCAAGTAATTGTTTTAGTGGGATGGAGAGGCCTCCTGTAGATAAGACAGCAGTTAGAGAAAGATGCACATCAAAGATGGCCCTTAAGAAGAATTTTGGAGGAGATCTACCTAGTCTCTTTACATCATATCCCTTACTGTTTCTTAGTCCAGCAGGGCAATACTCTGCTCCTCCCTAATTGAACTATTCCAAACCTTTTCTCATCAAGCTGCCCATGGTACCTTCCTTGAACCTTGCCTTATAACTTCAATGACAAAATTGAGGGAATTTGAAATTCACATTAACCATCCTCATCCAGTTCTTTGTCCTCTCAGATCATCCAGCATATCTTCCCTTGCCATGTCCTCCTTCACTGACTCCTGTTCCTTGCTAAAGGCAATTGCTCTACATGTGTCCTTCATCCCATCTCCTGCCAACTTCTGTGGCACGTTGCTTTCGTTGCAGTCCCAAATCTCTTATCGTCAACTGGCTTCTTCCCTGATGCCAACCCGCCCATGTCTCCCATTTCCTTTAAAACAAAATCTCACTTGACTCCACTGTTTAGAATTACTGTTGTCTGTTCTGTGCTGCTGTTCCTCTTGGTGGCTACAGTCCTGAACCAAATCATCCACTCTATTTCATCTCCTCTTAAATCCTCTGCAGTGTGACTTCTAATCCCATCATTCAGCTGAATGCCTCTTTCCAAACTTCTTGGTGATTTTCTTTTAAATGATCGAAATCTAATGTCCTTTTCTCAGTCTTGATCCTCCCTTCTCTCAGGGTATCTTCTTAGTCTTCTTTGCTGCATTTTTATTTATGTTATACCCATCCCCAATGCTCTGTCCTTGGCTCTCTTCTCTTTTTCTCTTATCTTAACCAGTTCTCCTGGGTTCCATTATAATCTCTATGAAGATGATTCTCACATCCGTACATATGTATAGCTAACCCTAGTTCTTTTTTTTTCCTCTCTGGGGTCCAGTACTGCGTCACCAATTTGAGTCTCTACCCCTGCCACCCTTCACTTACCTTTTCCAACATTACTATTATTGTCAGGGGCACCACCATCCTTTGCTTCTTACTCTTATCTTATGTTTCCAGTTGGTTGCCAAATGTTGTCATTTCTGCCATTACAACATCTCTTATATTTATGCCCCCTTTCTTTCTACTCATACAGCCTTAACCCTTATTTAGGCTCCCATTATCCCTCTCTTAAACGACTGCAATATCTTCTCGATTGATTTATTTCCTTACTTTTATTCTTCCCTTTTCAGTCTATCCTCCAGAAAGCTAGTAAGGTATTTTTTTTTCTAGTCCTGCTCCTTTCTTCCTTTCCATTCGAATTACCATTACTCTCCATCCCCTCTACTTCCAGTAAAACTGGCCTATTGTGTAACAAGGCCCTTAAAAATAACACTCCATCTTTCTATTCTTTTTCTTATTTTGGCTGTCTCCCACACCTCAGCTTCTTGGTTTCCCTGACGTTTTTAAGATTTAGTTCAAATTCCACTTACTGCAAGAGACTTTCCCAGTCCCTTAACTACTCATGCCTTCCATTGATTTCCACAACTGATTAAGTTGCATGTGTATTTAGTTGTTTACATGTGGTCTTCTCCACTAGAATGAGAAATTTCTTGATGACATGGCCAGTGTTTTTTTGTTTTTGTTTTTTTCTACCTTTTCTTGTATCCCAGATTCTTAGCACAGTGCCTGACAGAAAACCTTCATAAGTGGCAAAAAGAAGGGATTCTAAGAGGAAGCCTTCTATGCCCTCTCTTGGTGTGTACCAGTGAATCCAAATCATAGCACAGAGCTTTAACCTGTGGCAGAACATGGCTGAGTCCTAAAAAATGTGGGAAATTACAGGAAAACCTTGGAATTCCCCTGGCAGTATTTTTAGGAGAAATATTCCATCAGCTACCCATTTGAGTGGTTATGCAGATCAGGCATGATGCCAAGTTGGTGGGTTTTTTTATGGTGACCATGTTGTCACCCTGACTTTTCTTGCCTTCTTCCCTGTCACTCATATGTGCTTTGCAGCATTTGGTAATTGACAATTCTTACCAATGTTTGGTTTACAAGTCGTAATTCAATGAGTTTAATCATCTTCAGGCAGTAAGAGACTGTAGATCGTTAATGTTCTGCTCTATTGTGCACAACTTAAAATTGCTAGGATACTGGCAAGCAAGTTGAATGATACTGCCTTGCATTTATTTTCTAGTGAGGGGCAATATTTTTCTTCACTACATGTTAATGTCTTGCAGGCTTGGTATTTTGTGATAACTGTATTTTGCAGGCAAAATAATATAGTGGTTAGCTGGAATAGCCACATTTTCATTTTCATATTTTCATTCTTCAAAACTCAAGCTTGAGCCTTGTGTATTCACATAATTAAATAACATGTTTTTACTTAAAGATAATCCACTGTTACAGTATCTACTTTTAGTCACTACCACGTCACAATGGACAGCATCGTTTTCAAATTCCTCTTTTCCTTTGTTTAAATAAATTTTTTAAAAAATTGATGAGTTCAAATACAAAATTTCTCTTCAGATTTCTTAATACTTGTTTTATTTTGCAGCATTTACTGTATTCTGTAGTGCTAGACATAAAGCAGTAGATAATAATTCATACTGTAACTTTTTCCCTCAAATTTATTTTTCAGTTTTCAGCAGTCACTTAAATAAGTTTTAAATTTTCTCCCTCTCCTTCCCCAAGACTTTTTTTATGCACTATTACTTTTATTTTTACTTTCATTTTTCATACTGTATTTTTTTACATTATTTTACATTACATACATTATTTTCTCTGTGCTCCATTCCAGGGCTAAATCCTGTGGTTCTCTGATGAGAGGTGAATTTATGGATTCATTTTACTAAGAAATTGGCAATGTGTTGGATAGGAAGATTTGTGTTCAAATTCTTCTGATATTTTACTGACTTTGAGACCATGGGGAAGCCTCTTAATGTGTCTTCACTTTAGAAACCTCACTAAGGATTTGCTGATCTGTAGTTAGATTGTAGCAGCTGCCTTGGTGGAGGGAGAAATCGCTGCTCTATCTCTGAATTGTATACATAGGTTTACTAAGAAGTTTACATGTCCTGGTAGCTTTGGCTGATGCATCTTCGTTTTCTGGAAAGAAGAAAAAGTACAAACTCACCAAGAATTGCCAAACACTTTAAAATAAATTGCCTGATTTACATAATTTTTTTTCATCTTGTAGGGACTGCCTCTATTGTCGCTGTCATATCTGTTGTGATGTGGAGGGGTCACAGTCTTCCTTCATTTCTGTGAGCAAAAAATTCATCACCTTGTGCTAACCTTTTGGTAGTGAGCCTCTCTGAACTGAGTCCTGCTTCTGGTACTCAGACAACATATACAATCCATCCCAGGCCCTGTAATTGAAAAACCTTTCCAGCTTGACAAAACTTAACAGTTTGTACTCCGGTGACATAGCTTTTGTGTTGGAGAGGTGGGTTGGAGATAGGATCAGTTGTGGAATGTAAATCAGTTTTTAAAAATGTTGTATTTAACTGCTTTCTCTAGCCCTTTTTTGAGAAGAGTTGAATTCATTGTTTTATGTATTTCATTGTCTTAAGTCTGCAGTTTTCTCCTTTGTGAGAGTGATCCCTCAACTGATGCCAGAGGCAAGCACCACTGCTTTCTACCCCCAATACCCCCAGCCCCCCCAATGTGGTACACTGTTTTTGATGGTTGAAGTGGTAAATTAGAGTTTACCTTTTTTAAGTTCTGTATTTTTCAATTTCTTCTTTGTCCTTTTGTCTAACAGCACTAGTTTTTGTCTTTTCTTTCAGAACAATTTTAAACCTAGGTAACTGGAACCATGTGTCTCTGACTGCTGTATCTGTTTAAGAAACCTCTTTTAGTTAAAAGAGTTAAAGTAAAGAGGGAAATGGGAGTTATGTAATTTCACTAACCAAGCAGAACAACCTTTAAAGATGGGTGAGAAATTTCTGAAATTGAATCTTCCTTCCCCTCCTCCACACTTCCTAACCCAGATGGTAACTATCTGGGGTTTCCAGTTCAGCAAAAATCAGTAACTATGACATATGTCTCTACTTAAATACAAAATTCTAAAGTGTGTTTTGGTTTTATTATAGCAACAAGACCATAGAAAAGTTGTTAAATGGGGACGTGAGATTTCTATATTAAAATCCTGTACAAAATGGACTTCTTTTCTCTATAAATATAAATTTAGCCTGATATTTTTTAATAGTGTGGTGTTACTTATGCTACTTGGAACTCTCAATCTCTAAGAGAAAGTGATCATAGATTAAGATTGTTGGCAAAGTCTAGGTTAATTGGAACTGACTTGTTGTATAGGGAGGTTGATTCTTTTAAGATATTATGTGGATTGTTATAGCATCTCATGGTTAACATTTTTTCTCCTCAAAAATACTAGAGGTATAGTATTTTACAAAAGATCTTTGCAGAGTGTTATAGCAGTGTAGTAACTTTTTAAACTATGTCTGCCTAAATAGATTACTTCTCTCTTCATAGATTTTCAGTTTTGAAGACACTGGTTATTTTTTTTCCCCTTTAAGCAAAGAGAAGTTAAGGTCAGTCTTAGATCCCTGCTGTGCTGGTGAGGGTAGGTCACCATTTGTGTTGGTCTTCTACTTATTTTCTTAGGAGGATAAAGATTGTAAAAACATTCCCCAAAGCCGGAAACAATTTGGTTAACACATTTATTTGAGACTTTTGGCCTTTATCACTTTTGTCTCTAGTAAAGCTAAAGTCAGGACTTAGAATAAAGAGAAGGCTAGTCATACTTTCTGCTTGTGATAGCTCTTTGTTGATCTAAAGCGGCACTTTAAGAGAGCTAGGTCACTTTGTGTGATTATGGAGAGCACTTGTTTCTCTCCTATTCAAGATGAAAAAATAATAGTTTTTGTATAAGAGTTGAGTTGAAATGACTTCCTGTCCCCTCCAACCTCTCCTTCTTAGTCCTTTCATAGTAGTTAAGAGGTCTATACCAAGTGGCTTATTTGAGCTAATTCTGTACCCTTTTAAGGTTGAATATTTAGAATCACTTGAGTTTCCCCTCATTTTATTTCTAAGTATAATGTTCATGTTAAATCACTGTCAAGACCTTGTTGAATATATTTTTATTTTGCTTGAAAATTTTTATATCTTTGGTTAAAATTTTTTTCTCCAGTTGGATAATTGCACGTGTTCTATGCATGATGTGGCATCTGTTTTGGTGACAGATGTCCTTTCCTGTTTGGTCCCTTGTTCATTGTTTGTGGAATTATTGCTCCTAAAATAATTTATCTTAATTTTCTAGTAAGCTAAAATTATATTTCTTTCACTCTGTAATTACTGTATTTCAACCATAATTCCTTCCAGGAAATAATTTGTAGAAATTTTGTTTCTGTTGACAAAGTACTACTCTTAAAAATGCTATTGCTATTTATGAGCAAATTCAGTTGAGTCTGAATGGGCTTTGAGTGTGGTTCTTTTGAGTCAATTTTCATGGCAAGGCAAGCTAGAGAGGTTAAGTACCCATTTCTTGCCTACTCTTCATGATTCATTTTTCAGTCTAAAAAGCACTTGTCAAAAGGGGAAAACCCCAAAAGATTTGTTCATAATGAATCCAGGAACCAGCGTAAGATTCACATTATCTAAATGACATCGTCTCTGTCATTGTGGTTTTTCATTTCCGATACCTAGGTAGGTGTACTTTTGTGTATAAATATACATATATTCTGAGTGTGTGTAAGCATATACATTTGCATATATGTACACATATGTTTATGTCTTTGCATTTGTACACACAGCCCTTAATATAAGGTTTTTATTTACAAAAGGAGAATTTATTCCCAGCAAAGGAGTAGAGACCTCTGCAGTCATTCTTACTTCAGTTTCAAATAAGAGCATAGTTGGTTTTCTATTTTGAAACTTATAAAATAATCCACTTAATTAATTTTCTAAAAGAGAAAACAAAATGGCTCAAAAATTGAACATTGATCGTGTTTAGTGGAGGGGGAGAAGATGCCAATTTTTCTTTTTTTGTAAAATAGTATTTTATTTTTTTTCTAATTACGCGTGAAGACAATTTTTAACATTTCTTTTCTTTTTTTGTTTTTTTATTTATTTTCAGTGTTCTACAGTCACTATCATATAATTTAGATTTCTTTTTCCCTCCCTCCCCCTAACACGCCGCTCCCTGCCCGAGATGGCATACAATTTTATATAGGTTCTACACATACATTCCTATTAAATACATTTTCACTATAATCATGTTGTGTAGAAGAATTAAAATGAATGAGAGAAATCATAACAAACCAAAACGTAATGCAAAAAAAAATGATCTGCTACATTGTGCAAAAACTTTTCATTTTAATGAATCAAAATTATCCATTTTGCACTTCATAATGCTTTCTATCTCTTCTATAGTCAAAAATTCTTCCCTTCTCCATTAATCTGATAGATACACTATTCCATGTTCCACTAATTTGTTTATAGTATCAGTCTTTATACCTAGACCATGTACCCATTTGGACTTTTATTCTTGTGTATGGTGTCAGTCATTGGTCTATGCCTAATTTCCACCACACTGTTATCTAGTTTTCCCAGTAATTTTTGTCAAACAGTGAGTTCTTATCCCAGAAGCTGGGGTTCTTGGGTTTATCAAACAGTAGATTGCTATATTCATTGACTACTGTGTCTTGAGTACATAGCCTATTCCACTTGTCTACCCTTCTGTTTCTTAGCCAGTATCAAGTGGTTTTGATAATTGCTGCTTTATGATACAATTTGAGATCTGGTAGAGCTAGACCACCTTCCCTAGCATTTCTGGATTGCAGTTTTTCAAACACTATTACTGTTTCAAAATTGCCACCAGAATCTATAAGATCATGGATACATCAATGCCCAGAATATACCTTGGAAGCCATCTAGTCCAAATGCCTGATTAGATAGACAAGGAAACATGCCCAGGAATGTTAAGTTACTTGTCCAAGGTCACACTTGTAGTTAAGTATTAGAAGGGAAATTTGAACTTCTTCCTTACAAATGTGAATGACCTGAGCCAGACTCTGTGCTAACCATCATTATGATGAAATCATATTATAAACTGTTAGCATAGCCTTATCATTCATTTCTTTCTTTTCTAGCATGTTGTACATCTGGTATTAAAGCTTTTTCTTCCTATTTTACAAATCTCTGAAGTTACTTACTAAACAAAATTTGGATGAGGATTTTAGAATTCGTAGTAGAAGGTATAAAGAAATTGTTTGCATAGTAACTGGATTGTGAGCTTATATAGAATTGTTAAGAATATTGATAGATTTACTTACCTGCCACTAAAAGTTAATGGGGGGAGTTGCTGAACTACAAACTTTCCCTTCTCATTTAAAATCCTTGTCTTTGCCACAGTGAGATTTCTAAAATCCATTCTTACAGACCATGTAAAAGTGAAGGTATACAAGGAAGCAGAACATTTTTAAAATTTTTGAAGTTCAAATAATTCAAAATTTGAATACTGACATTGAAATACTGTTCTTTTTTGCCTCTCAGAGAGAGAGAGAAAGTATGTGTGTGTGTGTGTGTGTGTGTGTGTCTACTTCCCTCTTCTCCCTGTATCAAAGCCAAATACATTGTGTGCATTTTGTGGGCAACGTTTGTTAGGAGGCGACCGTATTAGAAGGCAACAATGCTATTGCTTTTGAAGGTTAGCATCCTGGTTCCTTGGAGAAATTTTGCAAGCCCTTACTAGGATTGCTGCTAGTCTTTCTTTAACCAGTATTTCATCTTCCTGAATGTTAAATTTGTATTAAGTGTAAGTGGGATTTAATTGTTTCTTGTAAATATAAATGGATATATGAGGTAGAAGGACAACTATATCTTCAGGCTGAGTTTTTGTTAAACAAAGAGAATATTTTTAAAAAACGTTCTTGTTATACATTTTAAAACAGAACAAAAACTGAATTTTGTAGCAAAAAAAAAAAAAAAATCCACACAGCCAACCTGTTTCTACTAGAAAAAACTGTCACATTGTTTTTTTATGTCACCATTTTGAATGTACCTGTATACTATCTTAAAATATTTTCTGTTGAGGTATATAATGAATGTATCAACAACTCCAAATTGATTTCCTCTGCTTCAATCATTGTCTTTTGTGAAATCAGTTCTAGCTTTGAAAAAATTTGCAAAACATTTAACAATTTTCATAATGGAGACACAGCCTTACACTACTCATTGGCCTGTGTTACTTTGTATAAAAGAGTTGTGAAGTGGTCTTATTCCCTTTTCTAGTTTACTTTTTCTTATCCCTCTTCATATACTACTCAGAACCCTCTCCCTCCAACTATACGATTTTAATATATAGAATAATTCCATTTCCTGGTATAAATAGGAATGCAAGGATCAAGACAGGACACTTTTAGTGTAAAGAACATTGGATATGAAATCCGAGGATGTATGTTCAAATCTCACTTGTGATAGCATACTCCTTGTGTAACTATGGACAAGTAATTTTCATTTGAGCCCCAGCTTCCGTGTATGTAAAAGGGAGGGGAGAAAAGATGATAGAAGGCATAGTGCTTAAAAATTTTTTTTTAAAGCTGACATATATTCAGATATTGCCCCCATTTTCCATTTTTACCTCTTGTGTTTTGTTTTTTTTTTTAATATTGTGCAAAGTGTTGTAAAACAGATTTTATGGGATAGTATTCACATTGACTCTGTGAGGTTAAATAAATTGTTAGCAGTAGGTCCTGATAGGTGAGAATAATGCATCCCCTGAAGTGATCTCATGTATTTGAGTTCACACTACAATCAAAGTTACAGTTATGTATTATATGATCATTGGTTCCAGTTCAATAGAAATTCACAGTGAGATTTTGAATAGGTCCACCACTTAATGGGATTCATAACTCATACCATTCAAAACCTACATGTATTCTTTCCATTTTACAGACTTGTGTACTGTTCAACCTTCTTGCTAAGTTTTATTTTAATTGAAGCATAATCATTAAAATAATAGCAATCTAAACCTTTTGGAATACCCTGTAAGTTGCAGGGTTCTTCTACTCTGTCCCTTTCATGTTCAGCAGACACTGAAACTACTTTAGAAGATAACAGACAAACCTGAACTCGGGTCTCTTTGTACATTGTAGATAGATGTACAGTGGATAGTGTTGTATTTAGAACTGGAAGACCTAAAGTCAAGCCCTATTTCAAATTCTTCCCAGCCATGTGACCCTGGACAAGTCACTTAATAATCTGACATTTCCTATGTGAAAGAAATGAGTAATGTGGGAAGTGTTATAAAAATGATGGATGTTGCTGCTGCCTGATTGCTGCTACGGTCCCATGGCATTTTCCTAGCAGAGGTGTATTTTCTATGTTTTGTCTTTTACCCAAGAAGTCTCGTGGCACATGTAGAAGTCAGAGAGGGAGAAGAGACCATTATGATAACTTTTGATCCTGGTCTGGGAGTGACTACACAGTTTGTCATAGAACCATGTGTTTCTGACATGCACCTTTCCTATTTAAGATGCCCACATTTGTGGAAAGAATGAATTCTTGAATGAGTAGCTTCTCATATATGTCTCCTGTTTCATATTTTTAAAAATTCCTTTATCTGACTTGGAGGAAGGCTCACAATTTTGCATTTTGTCTTCCCAGTTATGTGAAGCGTTTTCTTTCAGAGCTTTTCTGTAGCCCTTGACTCCGCTGCATGGCTTATTAACTCATCTTGTGACCTTTGGCTTCCTAAGACGATGAGCTCTCAAGACTTTTTGTGACATCAGTAGTATGTTACTTGAATGAGTGTGTTATAGTGGCTGATTCAGCTCTTTTCACTATTAAGTAGTAGAATAGCAGGTATTAAGACTAATTTTGAGAATTTATTGTTATATGCCGGTGACGCTTTAGAGACCATTCTGCTTACCAGCCTAATAGCCAAATGAAACCTAATAGTCTGTTTTGGCCATTGAAGCTTAAAATCCTTCCTGCTAATTCCTTCCCCTAATGAATAATCCCTTTTCTCTTTATGTGCTGAGACTACAGAAGAGCTAATTATGTGATATCCTATGTTAGGAAAATTAAGATAGGATTATTTGAGACCTTCTGAACTTAAAAAATTACTTGCATATCAATGTAAGTTTATGTGTCTCCACCAAGAATACATTGCATTTGCTTTCTGTGTAAAATTATGTAACTTTGTAGTTATTACTTGTCCGTGAAAGGATACATTTGAAACTCTATACTGGTTGTGTAGGATGAATTTTCTGATGTACATAAATTTCTTAATGTGCAGATCTTTTAGATGTGCTAAACTTGTCCAAGGGGAGGCATGGGAGCCTATATTTGAGTTCAAAATAGTTTGTTGTTCTTTGGTTGATATGACCTGCAAGCTTGTAAGTTTGGCTGTTTGTGGAAGAGAAACATTCTTGGGCTGTTTTAAAATTTCAGCTTTTAGGCAAAGAAAATATATAAATAACACAAGTATCAAAGTGGATGAGGTGTTAAATAAATTGTAATAAACACCAGAGGACACAGAATGTGTTAATCTCCAAGCTGCATGATTACTTTGTGTTGTGAAAGGTTAGCTTTTCAATTGTGAGGCTTAATTACTTTTCAAATGAATATTTCATAACAGTTATTTTTTCATTGAATATACACTTACATGCTTATTTTGTTCCCCATGTGGTAGACATTAGTGATCAACAGCTTGATATTCGGTTGTTTCTTTCCGCTTTCTTTACCAGAGGTATTAAAGCACTGGGTGGCAGCAGGGATCATGAATCTTTTTATTTAAAAAAAAAAAAATGATTTGTTTGGTTGTAAAGTAATAGGCTCAAATAGTTGGGTGACATTTTCATTGGCATTTAGCTCATTTGAAGTTTAGTTTTTGCTTGTGCTGAATATGCTTGCAAAGCTGATTAGATTGTGTTTTCTAGTTATGTAAATTTTCTACTAAATGAAATGGGTCTTTTACACCCTTGACAAGAGCACCTTTTAAAATCCAAATGAGGCTTTCTTTCCAGTGCCTCTATCTCAGGGGTTACATATACTTTCCTGTATTTTCATCTCAGCACTGCAGAAACTGTCTTTAATATAGGGTGGGGTGTATCTTACAATGAATATTGACTCTTCTATAGCTACTGGCAAGTCTTTTCTGTCCTGCATGGTGCATTTAATGAAAAAAAATGTGCACTTTAATATACAAATACTCATCTGCTTTAGGATAATGTGTCATGACACTTCAGATGTATATTTTAGTTAATTTTTATAAACCTGTTTTATTATATAGAAGATTTCATTAATTCTTTTGGAATTTTCAAGATTTCCCACATAAAGACTGCTTTTTATACATAGGCTTTAAGCATTATGTACTTAGTAGCTGTACATCAACTGTGTTCACATATGCACGGAGACCCTCATATTTCGTTACCTTTTTATTTATGACTGATGTAGGATTCAGGTGATTGTCATGTGGGTAGAGACTGATCTTTTGTATAAATGTGTACCACATCTTATATGATATAATTATTTTATTTTGTATACAGTAAGTGATGAGTCATTTTCATCCAGCTATGTGTATGGTTGTTTTATTTGATGTAGAAAACAAATTTTCCCTTACTTAGTCTGAAGCAAACATTGAGGGTAGGCAGGTAATATGTGAATTTTGTAGGAAGCTGCCTTAGTAGCATGAAAGTTGGAGGCATCATACTGTTAATCTTAGGAACTGTGATTTCTGTGTGAGGGTGAAATTGCCGATAATAATTTGCAATACAAATACAGATAACTTTTAATAGATCCTTTTAGTAGTTCTTTCAGCAGTTTGGTCTATTTCCTTTCCCTTTGTTCTTTCTCTTGGTTAACATTGACATTGTCGTGCCTCTTTTTTAATTGCCTCTAAGTTGATTGGAACTTTTATTTCTGCCATTATTGAGCTAAAGATGCATATGTTAAATCCAGTCTTTACTAAAGTGTCCATACTTTCTCCATCTCAGTTTGAAATTACTATGTATCAGATAGATCTAAATTATACCAATGTATACTCAGGAAACTTTTTATATTAAATGTACAGACATTAAAGTATTAAGAGAAAATGCCCCTAAGTAGATGAATAAGGCCTGAAAATTAAATCACTTGGACAGATTAAGTTTATGAATCTAGAATCTGGAAACCCAGTTGTATTCTTTTGGTGTCATACTTGTATGGACTGAATCTCTTTTCTGTATGTATAACTGTATATGAAATAAATATTTTTAAGTTTGTCTTGAAGGATAGAAACTTGCAGTAATTTCAATTCTAGCTGTTAGCTTCTCTTAGTCTGAGAGAGCTCCTCTAGACCAGTGATATCAAACTCAAATAGACAAGGGGGCTACTAAGCTGTATATGAGGATCCCTGTCCTCTGCATATTGGCTCAGAAACCACATATTAACATTATCTACATTCTGTTGTATTTTTATTTATTTTGTTTAATATTTCCCAGTTGCATTTGAATCTGGTTTAACCTCACTGGGGGAAGTATTGTGGCCCTAAGGCTGTATTTGACTTGTCTAGCCTCCTAGAGCACTGAGAATGACTTTTCCATGTTCCATGCCAATATGTGCCAGAAGCAGGACTTAAACCCTTGGCTTTTATTTATAATTTACAAACATTTACTCATCCACCATAGTTGTCAAAGATAAGGCCTTCTCCCAATTTATTTTGGGAGCATTGTTATTTTCTCTGATATGTCAGTATTATGGCTTTTTTAAATTGTTTTTATGCCTTTCCAAATTTGACTTAATTAATTTCTATAACATTACATTATAGTGATGTTGCTTTTTGATACCTAGTAATATAAATAAAAGTCATCTAAACCCTTTAGGCAGACTGTTGTGGAATTTTGTTTTTTTATTCAGAGATAAAGCAGCTGGAGCTTTTATATAGTGAAGTTTACAGTTACTTCTAGTTATACTGGAACATTGAAATTGCAAAGTTAATAGAATAATACGGTGCAAGTACAGTTGATAATCTTGTAAAAATTCGTATTTGTTAAACTGTGAAGGGTGCATTCATTTCCTCTTATTTAAATTCCCAAGGAGGAACTAGCCACTTCTCACCACATCTGTGGCCACTGCTAGGCTAGTTTTCTTTCCATCTTTGCTCCCATATCTGCAGAAGTCAGCTCCATGGCAGTGTGAATGGTTTGCTATAGCTGCATGTCCAGGTTCTAATCTCTTTCGCCTAGTGTTCCTATTGATTTTTTGGGAAGTGTGGAGAGATTAAGGACATTGAGTGAGGATAATATGGAATTAGAGAACACAGATTCTTAGAGCCAAGCATATTCTCAAGGATAAAAAATTGGTACAGTTTTCATTGGCGCACAGTGTAAAGGATGTCTTATTTGTACCCCTCAAAGACTATGGCAGTAATTTAGCGCCAATTTTTCCACTCCATGGTTGGAGGGGTTTGGAATTTACTCTGATAATTCTACTTGCACCAAACTTTTATCTGAGCTGCCAAAGGGTAGGTGGATTTGATTACACTACTGAGATTTAGCCACTAGAGAGGAGTTAGCTCAGCTCTATATGATAGGTTATCAGATGTTTGAAAGCAGTTAAAATATTTCCCCTTCATCTTCTACTTTTCAGCCCAACCATCCTCATTAAAAAAAAAAGTTTCTCAAGAAATGTAACTCAATTCAGTAGACATTCATTAAGCACTTTGAGTGCCAGAATCACAGTAGGTTGTTTCTTGATGGATGGATTTTCATTAATTGACATGTGGAAGGTACTGGAGATGCCAAGACAAGATGGTTTCTATATATTTTTGACTTGTCTTGGTTTCATTTCTCCATATCATCTCTAGAAAATTTAATAAAAAAGAGAATAATCACTTTCTTTGAGTCTACAAAAGAAAGGTTATTCTGTGAAACAGAGATCAAGTTTATTCTTGCAGAATGGAAGATTTCACTGGCTGTAGGGAAAACCTCCAAATAATTTGCTTCTAAGTGGGGCTACCTTAAGACAGGTATTAAGTTTACTATTATGAAGAGGCTAATACAGCAGATGTATGTTAGAGTGAGCTCCCTGCTGAGGTATAAATTAGAAGAGATGACCTCTAAAATGTCCATTTTAGAGAATGAGAGCCTGAATTGGACCCAGTATTCCACATGTGGTCTGATGAGAGGTGAGTACAATTATTTTCCGTAAGCTGACCCCATGTTCAGACTAAGATTGCCCTCATATTTTTTGTTTTTAGCTGTTGTGTCACATTGCTGGTACATGTTAATTAAGCTTGTGGTCATAACTAAACCCTGTTAGGTTCAATCCCCTTTCCCTCCAGTAAATCAAACTAGTTCTCCCCCATTTTCATAATTGCCTTTTTGGAACTTAACTGTAGGGATTCATTTGTATTCAAGTTTGACTCTAGATTGCTCCAGATTGGTAACTAAGTTATTTATGACATTCCTGGACTATAAGTGTTTAGTCAGCTCCAGATTCATCTATTGGTAGTTTTATCTAGCCTATCATCTATTGTAGTAGCAACACATTTATATATTATTCTGAATCTTACAAACACTTTCTTCAGAACAATCCTTAGGAATAGGTAGTATAAATAGATATTATAACCCCATTTTTCTACAAGACAAAATTGGTTCGGGTAGATGAAAGTGAGTTAATCATGGTTATCCGTATAGTAGGTGGATACTTTGCCTACTTCTTAATGCTAAATCCAATGCCCACTGTCTTGCCTTAAGGCTAAACGGGGAGATTTGGTCATAGGCTTTTTCTGCAAATGAGGATGTTACTATTTCTCTTGCGTTGTGTTTTAATTTCATGGAAAGAATGCATTTTATAGACCATTATGGCTAAATATGCCTCACTTATCCACATGGTCCATATATAGATTGTTTTATATTCTTTAGTTTTTATAGCAAAGCTCCATTCCATGGCCAGAAACTAAATTCTTCATCCTGAATATTTTGTAAAAATGTATGATATGGGGTCCCAAAGGGATGGATTGAGATTATAAGGAATCATTGTTATGTCTTCCCTACCTGAAAAACAGCTAAGCGGCTCTGCCTTAGCAATTGCTAAAAGCTATTGAGTTTCAAAGAACATTCTTTAAAAAAGAGGTGACCTACCTTGCTTTGTTAGAAATAAGTATTAAATAAATAACTACATCCAAATATAGTTTTTATAAAAAAATAATAGTTTTCCTTGTAAATTTTCTCTCTTGATCACATGTAAATAAAAAATATAAAAACCAAATTTACAGAATAAATTAATACATGTGTGTATGTGTATATTTCCTAGAAAGTTTTCTTGAATATTTAAATTTGCAAGTCACTACTTAACTATGAATGAGAGGAACATATGATGTAAGTATGCAGAAGCAGTGCCAATTGAAGATCAATTATAAAAGAAGATAGATTTCATCTATGTTTATTTTATCTTTGGGAAAATATAATTTTGATTTACAAAAAAAATTCATGCAGCTTCACTGTAATGCATTTGTATCATAAATGAGATAATTTTTCTATTTATATTTTAAGCCACCTTGAGGACAAGGGCATTTCTGTTTTTTATCTTTGTAGTGCCATACTTTGCACAGCCAAATTAGTACTTACTGAAACTCTGATGAGTTTAATTCAGTGTAGCCATCTCTTAAACTTAACTACAAAAATAATATCCATTAGTGGATAGCACTTATTGAAAACTTGTCATATTCTTGTATGACAAACATGGTCTGTTCATATTCTTTAAAAAAAATTTTAAATTTTCAATTCCACATTCTTGCCCTCCCTTTACTTCCTTTCCTACCCATTGAGAAGACAAAAAAAAAAGCAGTACCAGTTATACATTTGAATTCATGCAAAACACGTTGAAAAAGAAAATAAATATGCTTCACTCAGCACTCAGAATCAATCAGTTCTCTTGCTGTGAAGGTAGATAGCATTTTTCTTCATGCCTCCTCTGCAATTTTCATGCATCATTGTATTCATTAGAGGTACTAAGTCTTCCATAGTTGATTATTGTTGTAACATGTTCTACTAGTTTTGTTTACTTCAGTTTGTATCAGTTTGTGTTTTCTGAAACCATCCTCTCCACTGTTTTCACAGTACAATAGTGTTCCATTGTAATCATGTACCACAACTTGTTTAGCTGTTCCCTAATTGGTGGGGATCCCCTCAATTTCCAGTTCTTTTCTACCACAGAAAGGATTGCTATAAATGTTTTTTTACAAATAGATCCTTTCCTTTGATCTCTTTGGATACAGATCTAGTAGTGGTATTGTGGGTCAAATGGTCCACACAGTTTTAAAGCCCTTTGTTCATTGTATGAAATTGTTCTCCAGTCTGGGTGGATCATCACTTCCAATGCCACCAATGGGGCATTAGTGTCCCAATTTTTCCATATCCCCTCCAGCACGTGTCACTTTCCTTTTCTGTCATGTTAGTCCATCTGATAGGTGTGAGGTGGTGCCTCAGAGATGTTTTTAGTTTTCATTTCTCTAATAAGAAGTGATTTAGAACATTTTTCATGTGACAACTGATTGCTTTGACTTTTCCGTTTTAGTAATGGCCTCCATGTATGAATGGCCTTTGCCACAACTTCCAGGATGTGAGAGCTTCTAATTCTACCTGCACTTGCCTTTTTTTGTCTCTCAGCTCAGATCCTGCACTCAGAGCTACCTACCATCCTTCCACAAATATTTAAGCCTGAAATGGTTCCCTGCTCTCCAGTAACCCTTGGCTAAAATATACCTCTTGTCCCCACTATGGGGAGAGAACTCTGAACGGGGAGAAGGAGGTATATTATCTCTTGTACTGCAGAAAGGTAGTGGTTTTAGAAGTATTTTCTTAATGTTCCCAATTAGAACTAGCTAATTTTCATAATTTGATTATATTGTGTGTTAAGTAGTTACTTGCAGTCTGACTTGGAAACTCTGTAACTCTGCTTTCACAGGTCTAAAGGTGTTCAGAGTTATAATTGACTTAAAAATGAAATTTTAGAATGAGGAACTATGATAAGTAGCTTGTTCTGAGATCTATACCTGGTGAGCTTTCAATTTAGTGGAAACTGGTAGCTCAGTGCACCTTTTTATGTGATATCATTATTACCACTTTAGTACCTATATCAATATGAATTTAAATTGTCAGGCTTTAAAAAAAACCCAACCCTTTGTTAATTTGGTTATGCCTGTTGCCCAAATTATAAATAACAGATGTCATTTTAATGTGCTTTAAGCTCTGCAAAGCTGGTAAGACATTCTCATATTATTCTCACAACAGCACCTACGAATTAGATATACTAACGGTATATAAGAAACCTGAGGCTAAGCAGGGATGAGAGACTTTCCTTGTTGTCCAGTGTTCCTTCCATGTTGCTACTTTGCTTAAAATAACTTTTAAAAATTAAATTTACGAAAGAAATCGAATAAAGTTCCTTTTCTGTAAAGAAGACATAGGTTTACAAGGTTGTGTTTTGAGTCCAACTCCTTCATTTGATTGAGGAGGAAGCTTAGTAAAGCTAAATGACTTTTCCCAAAGTCCTGTATCTGGTAATGAGTGCAGCTAGCATTTGAACCTAGGTTCTAAACTCCTTCTAAATTCAGCACTCTACTACCACACTGCCTTTCTGACCATCTTTAGTAGAACTTGGATTTCTGCTAGCTCTTCCATGGTGGTGGATCTCTTCCCTCATTTTGGTCCCCATCTCTGTGGTCAGTACTTGCAGGGACATATGGGTACATCACCTAACTATGCACCAGAACAAACTAAGTGACCTCTATGGATATGGCAATCTTGTCTTTGATTTCTTTACCACTATGATCCAGTCAGACATGTTCACACTCTTTATTGGCCACCATATAGGTTTTTTAAAAAATAATTTAAAATATATGTTACGAAATTCTAGAATACTTTCCTCTTAATCGTAGTATAGGTTGTACAGTGAATAGAGCAATAGGCCTGGAGTCAGAAAGATCTCAGTTTGAATCTGACTTTAGGTACTTGGTGACTGGGTGATCTTGGGCAAGTCACTTTAACCTCAGTTTGCCTCACTTACCGCAACTGCAAAATAACGATACTAGGAGCATCTCTCTCCCAGGGTAGGAAGAAGCAAAATGGTACAATAAAATTTGTGAAGCAATTGGCGCAGTGCCTGGCACATAGTAAGCACTATGTAATCACCAGCAGTTCTTATTTTAAAATACATACTGTATTCAGAAAATGTGCTCTATCATCCTTATGGCCTATGGAGTGTCACTAAATTCAATAATACAAGGCTATAGCATTGTCAGTATTCTAGGGGATCTGTGATCTTTTCCATGTGAGTTATTCCTTCCAGTAACAGGGATTGTGCATCCAAATATGCCTAAGCTATGTGTGTTCCTCTTGTTTAAGCAGTCTCTCATGCTCTAGGAGTGGGATTCCCACTGTTTGCCTCCTTGAATTTCCCTTGATAACTTAAAAATAGATAGATAAATAGATACATACATACAAACATACCACGAAATGACTGAGATTTTTCTGTCATTCATTTGAAGTTTAATATTCTGACTCAGTACCTCAGTGACCCTGTGAAATACATTTACCAAAACAGAAGGTTAGGGAGCATCGTTCAATATGATGTTCTGACTTTGCCTAGGAATTTTATTATTAAAAGGCTTTTTACAACTGAATAGATGCTGAAGAACCTATATCATTTTTTTGTTGTCATTTTCACATTGGAAGAAAGATGTTTTTCTTAAACTGAACTGAAGCCAAAGGCTTTTTAACATTAGAAAGGAAAAGAAGTCGGCACTAACTGGTGATTCTTGGTATGTTGATTCTGGAAGGGATGTCTAGTTATTGAGCTTATTATGAATCAACAGTACAATATAGCAACTGAAACAGGTATGGTAATCTTAGCCTGCATTAATAGAAGTAGTGTATCCAGAGCAAAGGAAGGGGGATAATCCTGCTGAACTCTAACCTGGTCAGACTGCATCTGGCATGTTTTGTACCATTCTAAATGCTGCATTTTAATTCGGAAACCGGACGATATTCAGAAGAGGACACCTGGGAGGTTGAGAGGATTAGAAACTATTAGAAACTTTGCCATATGGGAGTAGGTTTAAGAAACTAGAGGTGGTTTAGCTTGAAAAGGAGGAAGCTTAGTGGGAACATGATAGTAGGTAGGCATTAAATATCTGCAGGAATTTTATGTGGAGGACAGATTACATTTGTCTTGCTGGGACCCAGAGGGCAAGACTAAAAACAATGGATGGGAGTTACAAATAAAAAATTTTGGCCCAACGTAAGAATAAATGTCCTAATAGTTAGAACTATTCAAAAGTGAAATGTCTTGCCTTGGTGGTAGTGAGTTCCCCTTTAGTGCAATTAAATGGAGTCTAGCTGACTACTTGCCTAGGTAGGATATATCATAGATAGTATTCCTGAAAAGGTGCACATTGATTAGATGACATCTAAAGTGCTTTTGGCTATGGACAATGCAGACCTAGTCTCAAGAGAGCTAACTGTCCACCATCTCTTATAGTGTACTCCTACATCCTTCCCCGCTCCTCCTCCCCATTGCACAACAAGATCACAGAATTTATCTATAAAATGAAGCTTAGAGCTCAACATCTGGGATGTTTACTGGAGTTCCACTGACCCTGGAAGGCTACATGTGAAAGCGTAGACTCAGAGGTGGGAAACTTGCTTGTGGCCTTAAGGCTGCAGGTTCCCCCACTGCCCATAGATAATAGGTAGTGAATTACATACACATGAAGTTCCCAAGCCAAGGCTTAAAAGTCACTCACGGTCTTTACTTCTTAGAATTTTGAGAGTAATCATTGGTCGAGTAGAATGTACAAAGCTTTGGCCAGCCTTGGCTGCATGGTGTTCAGATGATTAAGTCACCCGCTTGTAACTCTTGTCTCTACGTGGAAGTTTTAAGACAGCGCTTATTAAGTTTTTTCCTCATCTTTTCCTATTATGTCAGAGCTAAACAGCTTGGGGAATAAGATTGAAATAATTCTACAGACAGTTTTTGTAGTGATCTCTTGACTTGATCTGGATGTTCCGTGCTTGACACACAATGGAATGATTTGACCCACATACATTTACCCTAGTCACTTACTTGACCCATTCTCAGATATCTGGGGTTTGGCACTGGAGTGAGCAAGATAAGGAGGACAACAGTAAAATGATTCTGTATTATCTATAATATCACCGCACGAGAAAATGAGTGAATCTGAAATACCATTGCACTGTGGGAAAAGTTGGCATATATATGTATTTTTCAGTTATGTAAAATGTCATCTATAAAAAAATCCCTTCTAAATACTTCACCATGGTGTCAGAGTCATTTGGGTTCTCAAAGTCTTTACCATTAGAACATAAGCTATGGCCCCTAAACCAAGCTTGAAAGTCATTAAGTATGGTCACCCCATTGGTCTGAGGGTTAGATCAGTGTAACTGGATTTATAGCGTATTATCATGAGATTGACCACATAGCAACTAACTTGGAGAGCTATCTATTAAACTTTTGATGGGATCATGGACCTACGGATGAAATTGTGGATTTTTGAAAGTGTTGAAATATAGATGATTGAATTATCACTGATGAAGTAGAAATATGGTCTATTGAAAGAGAACCTGATGACCTAAAAAAAATTAATTTGATCTGGTAACAGTCACTGTGACAGGATCAGATCTACTATAATATATTTTAAAACTTTCCATAAGTTCAGGCATTATGAAGTGTTAGTAATACTACTTAACACTGCAGGAATATACTTGAACAAAATGAGATTCTTCATTGTGACTTTTAATTTAATTCCTGGGTTTTTCCAAATCTTTAATGACATGAAATAAATGTGATTTTTAAAAAGAGAATAGGTATTGTTACCCATCCAGTAGGAAATTTATATTCCATTTCCCTCATACCCATTGAAAATGGACTTTTTCCTATAAGTAAAAGTCATAACTAATTTTGTCTGTTTTTAAGTAAGATTGCTAGTATTTATTGCTTATAGCCCATTATAATGAAAAGGCCAATAAAAACTCTTAAAATTTTTTCTTACGTAATTGTTTCATTCATTTGTGTTTGTATCCCCCACACTTTGCACATTGACTAACACAAACCTCTTCATAAATATTTATTAATGGCTTTTCTTTCCTTAAGGAAGTAAATATTATGGTTTCCTCAAGAAAGGGTTGCAAGGACATGTTAGTCTTTATGTTAGATAAGGGTTCTTAACCTTTTTTATGTATCTTTGGTGGTGTGATGAAACCTATAGATGCCTTTTCAGATTAATTTTTTTTTAATTCTAAACTGAAGGAGATGATACATTTTAGTTAGAAAATAAATACTTTTTCCTCATACAAATTCTTGGGATATTCTCTCTATACCCCCATCCCCCCAAATTTTTTCATGATCACCACAGAGAAAAAACATTCAAGAGGACTACATCTGGAAAGGCAATTTTGGAGTATTTTATTTTTTAATTTAATTTAAAAACAACATATTTTAGTTGCAGTCATTTTTTATTTATAGGGATTGATTCATTAAAAGTATGCATTTTAAAAGTTTTAAGTTATGTTTCTGTAACTTTGGTATTCTATCTGCAGTGACCATTTGAGTCAGGGTGTTTAACAAGATTGTCTTCAAGACTGGAAAAACAAGAAATAGTTGGAGCATTTCTTCTGAAGTCCTAGAAAATTACCAACCATTATCATTTACAACAGCAAATATTCCATTCCTCAGCCATGGACTGAACTTCAGAATTTAGGCAAAATTATTCATATCACTTAAAAAGTTTCCCGTAGTTTCAAAGAAATGATCATTTTGAGAATATTAGGGTATATAGTAAAAGGCTGACATTTTGGGGGATAAAATATTTGATGTGTTTCCAGAAATTTTATTTTCTTTCTGATTCTTCTTAACTAATTAAATAAAATGTGCTGGTTTGTTTGCATTGACATACATTAATAACATAATTGTGCAGAATAATGAATATCTTCCACCTTGCTTAGCCTCTGTGGAACACCCTGCCCTCCCCCCAGTCTGCTCACGTGACATAACTTCACCATATTGGTTGCAGCTGCTTCTCTCCTCTATTTTGGGGCAGAACTTTAAACTTCCAAAGCCTTCTTTATAACCTTTCAGCTAACTCCATGCTTCACCAGTACCTCTGCTCAGCTTCCATTCTGCAGAACAGTGCCAGGTACTTACTGCCCGGTGGTCATTCCATTTCCCCTTCAGTCTCCTTTTGTGTGTTGCTTTTCCTTCATTCAACTGTAAGCTCTTTGAGGGCAGGGACTCTCTTTTTCTTATTTGCATCTCCAGCCCTTTGCATAGTGCCTGGCACATAGCAGGTGAGCTTAATAACTGTTCATTAAATTGATTCCTTCTAAAATTTTAGCATTATTTCTAAGGTTGGTCCCTGAATGCAGCTTTTGTTAGAGTAATAAAGAGTGAGTTGCACTAGCTGTTTTTAGGGTTCTGGCATTACAATTATAGTATTTTTTGAAGTGTGTATACATGCCATGACTGGAAATGGAATTGTGACTGTGTACATTAGTACATTTAGGTGGGTCATCTTCCTTTACATTTGCCTCTTTTAAAGGAAAGTAATTTTTAAACCTTAGGGAAGAGTCCTGTTATAAAAAAAAAGTGCTGGAGTATTCTTTAATTTAGTAAAGGTGAATTAAATTTGGATTTCTCTTTTTAATCCTCTGAGTCTGCTTTATATTCTGAAAAAATAGAATGTGATTTATTTCCCTTAGATTACTTCAAAACCAACATATTTCCTTAGGTGAATTTCATCCCTTATTCTACCCCCAGTTAATGAACAGTCCTGAAACATTATTTTTAACTCCATTCTCAGACTTCTAGTGACATGTTTTGCCATAGCTGTGAATAAAGAAACTGAAATAATTTGTTGTAATGTATGTGTTATGATTATGATGGTAAAGAGACTTCTCCCCCTAAAATACTACTTGCTTGTGCTGATTAATTTTGGCATAGCTTGAACAGAGGTATTCTCTGTATCTGAACAACATTTCCTTATGGAACATTTTCCTACCCCGTTTTGCAGGGCTAATTTAGATGTGATTTCCCAGAGGGTATCTGACTTGCAAAATTATTTTGTTCATTCAGGGACTGACAGTACTAAAATTTTAGGAAAGAAAAGAGGGAATATGGGGGTTCAAGACTTTTTAATAAGGTAGAAAGGTTTTAATGGGGATATATTTGAATTCCATATAAATTTTGTTTTTTGTAATCTGGATAAGGATCTTTAGTACAAATAAGTTCAGATTGACTACAGTTCAGGTTTTTAAAAGATTTCAAATCTTCTGGGAGCTTTATCTTATAAACCCTGTAATAACAAAGCCATATGAGTTCTCAGAATTATTATTCATATTCCTTAGTGTCTCACAAGGGAAGCATTATACACTCTTCTTTTTTGCAGAATGCCCTATTTTAAAACATATGCCATTGAGGTGATTAAGTAGTTATTCTAGTAAATAGTCTTTATGGTTAAGGTACATAAAAGGTTAGTTGTGGGTAAGAGTAGAGGAAATTGTTAGCACTCTTGTTAAGAGAGGAGAGGATGATGGTTAAATTGGATTTTATTTCTATCAGACAATGAACCGTGTTATTTAGTAAGCAAAATAAATTATGATCCAAAATATATTTCTTTCCCAACCTCCTGACAGAGGGTAGAAAAATAAGTCCACCAAAATTCTCTTGCCAAAGTAAATAGCCCAGAAGAGCTTGTATGAAGACATAAAATCTTTTAGCTCACGTCTTGTTGGATGGTGATGGATTTCTTGGGGCTTCATGGATAGTTGGTTATTTATGGAGAATTTAAAGAGAACAGAGACAATAGATTGAATATAATTGATGGTGAAAGTATATATACGTCTTGGATGCCTGTCATCAGTGACATTGAATTTTATTAGACACATACATACTGGTTCATATATGAAATACATGTTTTTGGACTTGAGCTCAGCTCTTCTTGAGTACAGGTCCCGTGCTCTAATCATTGTACTATCTGCTTGCCAGAATACGCCTTAACTAGATTCTTTTTGTTGTTGAGTGTCTCCTCACTAACATTCAAGTCGAAAGACCTAAAGTTCTAAACTCAGAATGTACCAAATGATTATTTAGCAGAATTCAGGCGCCTAGACTCACAGTAGCTCTGCATCTGTTAGTTATTGTAATTTTCTAAAAAACTAATACATCATGGCATATGTTTTACAAGAAAGTGCTTTAACATTGCAGTGATAAGTGTAATCTGGTATTTTAAGGAGGTTCTCTAAAAACTGTCACACACGTCAACTTCTGGTTATCCAAACAGAATAAAGAAGAACAATGGTATTTACTACATTTGACAACTGACTGACTCAACTCTCCTAGGGAAGAGGACAGATGATGAAGTTCTTTTCATTTTAAGGCCTTTCCTTGTCCCTGAGCTGGCTACACGTTTTTTGTTTTTTTTGTGTGTGTGTGTGTGCGCGCGCACTCCCACAAACTGTGCATATGTGCGCGTACACACACACACACACACACACACACACACACTCTCTCACCTATCTATCTATTTCTTTCATCTGCATAGTGTTGGAGAGTGAATTACATGCAAGTGAATTAAATTTACAAAGGAGGGAAGTGTGAGAGAGGGGCCAACAAGTCTTAGGAGTCACCCAAATTTAGGGGGGCTGCAAAAAGGCTACATGCAGAGAGAAATTGAAGGGATCATAATTTTCCCAATTATTTGAGAAAAGAGAGTAGAACCAATACCGAAGATGACATACATTTATTTTTTTCTTGACTATATTTTCTTGAATATTTTTGGCATGCACCACTATGGGGTAGGGAAAGGGAGTGATAGAAATGCCAAAATGAAGAAAAGAAAAGAACCTTAATTAAATGTTAAAAAGCATGGAAGGGCACAGGAAGACGTTCAGCAGGGTGACACTGATAAGTAGAGCAGGGTTTTAAGTTTAGCCTAGACCTAGATCTTCTGCATGAAACCTTACCTGTTCCCGCAGCTATTATTGTAGTTTTCTCCAAATTGGCTTTGCTTTTGATTTGCTCATGTCCAAACTAATATATGTTCCATTAGAATATAAGATCCTTGAAGGCTGAATAATTTCTCTTTTTATATACATATTCCTAGCACTTAGTGCAAGTGCCTGGAAAATTATAAACATTTAATAAATGCTTCTTGATTGAATAAAGTTATATAGGTAGTGTGTATCTGGTGTAGATTTTGTACTCAGTTCCATTAAGTCTGAACCCCTCATTTCAAGATGGTGAGGGTGATTGCCAGAGTGAAACAGAAAAAATTTGTTTTTATTTGATGATTAGATGTCTTCACTTCTCTTGAAACATTAAATTAAGTTTTGCCTTTCACTGTTTTGCTGAGTTCAAAACAATGATTTCCATAGTCACTTTAGAGCACAAGCCTATGTAAAAATTGCAACTCCTGCCTGTATTTATAAAATAATTTAAAACCCTCTGAGAAAGTTATATATTTTTTGTTGATGCAGATGCCACCTATACTTTCTAGGCCTTGAGTTCTAAGAGGCTGACTGGGTGATGGTGCAATTAAAAATTTAGGGGACTTCTGTAGCCCCCTAGTAATGTTAACCCAGAGTAACGATATAGATAGTACCATAATGGAATATTCTTCTTTTGGGATAATTTGCCAGCTCAAGTCCCAAATTAGGTACCAGAATCATACCTGCTTGGCTCTGTGAAGTAAGGCCTACGCATATAAGGCCACGCAGAGAAGGGTGTGGGGAATCCTTCGTACTAATAGTCTTCCTCGCTTCTATGTAGGTTACTCTTGGTACTGACCTCTATGCTTCCTTGTGGTGACTGAGAGATTTGGGGAACATGCTCCTCATTAATGTATTTTCTTAAGTGTCTTCATTCTTGTAGCTTCCAAGTAAAAGAGAGGTTTCTTGCCATATCACTTGTTAATTCAGTCTTACAAAATCCCCCAATGTTACTCTTGGGAACAGGGGCTGCCTGACTTAGAATAGTCATCCATTTACTGATTCAGCAAATATTTGTGTTTCAACTGTGCAAGACAACTAAGGAAGAAATTATGTGTTCTCCCTTTTAATGAACTAAGGGTTTAATGAGTGATATATTGATCACATTTTATTTTTTTAAGAACATGTTTAGTTCATGAATATAGATGACCTTCAAAGAACCACCTCCTAAGGGCTGATGTTGACTTGAACCTTTAATATATTAAATGTATTCAGTATTATGTCATTCATTAATTAAATGGTCTCTTGAAATAATAGATTTAAGTGGAACCAATAAACAGAATACAAAATGATTAAATGTAAAGGAAAGAACAACAAAAATTCAGCCTTGTAACAGAAAAAAATTATAACTAACCTTATAATGATTAGAATTTATTCAGAATTGAGAAATGCAACTGTTTTCTTTCTTTGGAGAGCTGGAGGACTATAGGTAGGGAAAATTGCCTATACTGGCAGATTCTCATTCACTTAATATGCATCTAGATTAGTTTTGCTGATCTGGCTCCCACCCTCTATTACCCACTTTCCAGCCCCTTTTACTAAAACTGATGATTCTCTATGGAAAAGATAAGGAGCAGTACTAGCAGTTCCTATGTTGTAGCTACTGTGCTAAGTACTAGGATCACAAGGACAGTTTTTTAAAAAGGCATTTTGTACCATCAAGGTGCTTACATTTTAATAGTGGAAGACAACACAAAGAAAGACAGACTAGAAAACTGGAAAAGTATGAACTGCCAGGAACTGAGTCAAGAGACAATGGAGCATGGATGCCCTGAGCTCTACATGAGATAGTGGTGCTGCTCTGGAACTCCTAAGCCAAGAGGGGCCTCCAGTTTGCAGAGGCATCTTTTGGGTGAGAAGGATATTGGTGCTGTGCTAAGAGTCAAGAGCAGAGAGAGAAGTGATGGAAAGGGAGAAGGCGTACATGTTTATGCTCCTGGTTGGTGTAGTAGAGTGCTGGACTTTGGAATTAGGAAGGCCTGAATTTTAACCCTGCTTGAGATACTTTGCTGTAAGATCCTGGGCCAGTCATTTAGCCCCTTTTCTTAGTCGATTCTTCTTTAAAATGGGCATAATAACAGCACCTATACCCCAGGATTGTTGTGTGGATCAAATGAGACAATGAATGTAACGTGTTCCACACACCTTAAAAAGTTTGAAAATGCTCCTTGTTTGGGGAAAACAAAATAAAATTTTTAAATGATTTGAGTCTTGAGAAGGTAAAAAGTTTCAGTGGAGATAGAAATTTTGAAAGGAATGGAGCAGGAGTTAGATGTTTTTTGAGGAAGGGTTAATTGGGGAAAAAAGCAAATTCTGGAAATAATTCCAGAAAATAAAGTTAATACAAAGGTTAAATACAAAACTTGAAAAGAAGTTAGCAAAATAGGGAATTTACCACCACTCACTACTTGAGGGTTGGGACTGTTTTCTTTAACTTTCTGCACAATTTGTAAAATGCATTTCTTTAGTGTGTTCACTTAAAACATTTTAAAATTTCTCAAGCACTTTGAAATTCCGGTGATGCTAACGTTTTTGTGTGCCCCTTTAGAAATCTAGTGTAATAATGTCTCCTGCTTTGAGGCATAATTACCAAAAATTCTTTAATTCCGGGTGATAGTTCATATATGGTGTTTCAGGGGGACGTTTTTAATGCAAGGAAAGTATTCACATTTCAAAGACAGTAAAAAGATCTGGAAGAAGCAAAAGTAAATCTTTAAATCGTGAGGCTCTCTGCTTCCGTTTAATTGACATACATTTAAACGTTGCCTGTAATGGATTGTTTGCCATTTAACCAACATTCACAGCCTTAGTTAACTTGTGCCTCTTTATAATTGCTCTGGCTTGTTTATTTCATGGTAATTTCTCTTTAGTATTTAGCTCTCCAAACACTAAAAATTTCTTGTTTCAGAGGCATAAAAACTTAATGTGTCTTGAATCTCTTTTTTAATATTAAAACTTTTACACATATTTTTAGTTTAATTGTGTCACCTTCATATAGGGGCTTTCTTGATGATAGATACCAAATACCTGCATTTCCCAGTGTTCAAAGCTTCTAGAATTCAGCTGGTGCTTGTGTAACATGGCAGAGTTCATCTTTGGTTTGGATTTGAATTGTGTCATTCATGATTTACTCTAGTAGAATACAATTACTAATATGGCACCTTTGAAGTCCTTTGTTTTTTTTTCCTTAGAAATATTATCAAAATAAAAAATAAAATGGAAATATTTGTAGTACCCGTGAAAAAGATCTTGACCTTTTGAAATAATAGATTTCTTATGCAGAATGTTAAGAACACCTAATTTTTATGCCTTCCTGGTAGCCCTTAAATATCATGTAAGGTTTTTTAATTCTGTAAGAATCTAGGCAAGAAATATTGGGGTTGTTGTGTCTTCCCAAGAATGTGCATGCTTCTATGACTGTCTTTGGTAACATGGGTCTATATGGGAATGTGAGGTATCCTTCTAGAGTCTTTTTCCTTTAATTTTCATTGTGACTTTATAGCGCTTTAAGAGGAGGAGATGTTAGATGTACTTTCAGGCTGTTCTCATGATCTTTTTGAAATAAACTGTAATCATCTCTTCTAGAGGAGCAGGTTGCTATCCAGGGCTGCACTTGAGGTGAGTTGTCCTGTCCTTAATACTGAATAGCTCTGTGACTCTAGGCAATCCCTGTGAGACTTATCTATAACATGGGTGTAATAATACCCAGATAAGTTAATTCAGAGAGTTGTTTTGGGATCCAGTGAGATAACGTATACAAAAGATTTTTATAAACCTAAAGTGCTACAGAAATGTTGCCTAAATTATTGTCGGGATTGATTTCTTCACTTTATACCAGCAATGTTGCATGTGCTTGGTCTGTGAACACAGCAAAGAGGGGCTGATTGCTAAGGGCCAGAGTGAGTTCATTGAGAGCAAACCTTGTCAGTTTTTAGCCTTGTTTCCTTTATGGATTTTATTATTTGAATAATAAGTTTGGAAAATGTCGTAGACTCAACACATCTCAGTTTCTACCAAGTATTTGATAAAAGTTTTATATGTTCATATTTATACACTGTATGGAATGAAGTGAACTGAACGATAATATGCTTGGGTTTGGATTTAAAGAATGTTAATTAATAGATCAAGGTACATTTTTTATAGAAGTCTATAGAGTTTTCCCCTTAGTCCTATATTAGTGGTATTTTTATCCCTGACTTGGATGAAACATAGACAGCATCATAAAATTGGTAGATTATGCAGAACTGAAAGATTGAGTTAATGCATTGCGTGACAGAATTGGGATCCCACAAGATATCAGCAGAAGGCCAAAGCTAATAAGTTGTAATTTAATAAGAGTTAAATGCCAGGTTCTTTACTTGATTCAAAAATATCAACTACACAGATGGAGTGGCAAGAAAGCAGGTCATATGAACGTAGGGGTTCGAGTATTCTATAAGCCCAGTATCTGTTGTCTTATGATGCAGAAACCCAAGAAATGAAAGCCGTTTTAACCTGTGTTCATAGTAATACAAGGTTTCCCAACAGTTTTACTGCAGTATGCAGCTTTTAGAGGAAACCCTTCTGTAGTTCCTCTGAGGAGGGGAGTGGTGATCTCACTTGACTATATGACAGCTAGAGTTGTTATTTTTGGTCTGAGAAGGGAATTAGCCAGAGGAGAATTCGTTAAGGAACCTAGGAAAATCATTTGAAGGATTGAGGCTTAGAGGGAAATAAGTGAGACTGAAGCGGGGGGGAATTTGGTAGTCAGGTAGAAAACCAAATCCAGGATACAGGTGTACAACTAAAGTGTACAACTTGCTCTGTGCCGTGTGCTACAGGGTAAACACTGTTCGCTTGAAACAAACCTTGGGCAAAAATAACTTCTCTCTGAGCTTCAATTTATAAATTTGCTAGAAGTTTAGCTAGATGACCTCTGAGGCACCTCAGACTCTGATGGGTGACTTTTCCTGCTATCTTCCCTTGAACCATGCCCCTTCCTCACTTCCGGTATGCCCCTATTTTGGGAGAGGGAGATTGGTGATATGTTAATTTTTTTATTAATTAATTTAAATTAATTTTTTATTTTTTTTAATTTTTGTCACACAGCACATATGCCTTACCAATATAATGATTTAAAAATTAAGCTGCAAATGATGTGTGTACTTTAAATTCTATGAACTAAACATTTTTTCAATAAATATTCTCAATTCTGTCCCAATAAAGGTCAGTAGCCGTATGCCTTAATAAAAGAGTGTCTTGAAATACTTTCCCTTTTGTAGTTATACAGTGTGTTTTCAGCATTCCATTTTAGCAGTGAAGGGTAGTCCCCAGAGCAACACTACTAAGCAGCAATAAATGTAGCATATCATAACATAGCTATCCTTAAAAACAATGATTTGTCCTTACCAGTATCCCCAGCCCCATTGTAAAAATTAAAGAAAAAGAAAGAAGAAAAGCCCCTAATTCTTGTAAAACAAATGCTAGTATTGGCCATATTGAATGTGTGTGTGTGCATGCATTTTAAATCCATTTCCTGGCCCTCCATTTGGAGCTTTCATTTTCATTTTTTGGGATTTGTGGTTGGTCTATGTGTTGAGCAGAATTTAAAAGTGAACACATAGTGCCAAACCTGGAGTCAGGAAAAGCAGATTTCAAACCTAGCCTCAGACACTTCCAAAGTGTGTGTGACCCTGGGCAAGTCACTCTTTGCCTCGGTTTCCTTATCTCTGAAATGGGAGTAACAGCACTAGACTTTCAATAATTGGAGGATAAATATGTAACCTTTAAAAAACTCTTCTCTAACTTTAAAACACCATATAAGCTGGTTACCATTAGTATTATAATGTTTTTCATGATTGTATACATATTTTCTGGTCCTGCTCCCTTTGCTTTGTATTGGTTCATAGAAGTAAGAGTCTCCTGAAAGCTTTGGTTTCTTATTGTACATTGATAGTCCATTACTTTTATGGGCCACAATTTCCTTAGCTATTCTCCAATAGGAGGATGTCACTTTGGTGTAAAATTTTTGACTATCACAAAGAGAGCTCCTGCCACCATTTCTTAATCGTGCTACCTGCACTGGGTCGATCATCCTCATCTTATGTCCTGCAGTGCCTGGCACATAGTAGGCAAGTACCTTTAACTCTGAACTCATTAGAGAAATTAGCAGTTGTGCTTGTCCCCTAATTCCATGATATAGTAAATGTTTGCCAGCTTATTTTATTCTCTACATAGTTCATTCAGTTGTATTTATAGGTTTAGTATATATTCTTTTAATATGGATTACATTTTATATTTGTCAATTTTAATTGCTGATTCATTGTCCAAAATTGGTCCTTCTGGTTATTTTTGGTTCATAACCAAGGTATTCATTAAAACCTGAGACTAAATTAGTTTGATGAATTCACTTGGGAATCAATCTGTTTTTGTTACAAGGCAGAAGGAAGTGTAGCAGGGGGAAAATATGTACATTTTCTACTTTTCTCCCTTTTGATATATATGAATGAAATTTTGATGGATAAACTACCATGAAGTTGTACTATTTAACCAAGGAGAATTCTCAATTTTTTGTGTTTATAAATGTAAAAAAGCTTGTTAATCAAAATGACCCAATTCCCTCAAATCTTTTTGAGTCATGAAACAGTTCAACGGAAGTAACTGTGATATTTGGAAACTGTCTCTTATCTGCATATTTTTCTTCTGTGTTAACCAGTATTAAGAATCTCTTAAGTTTTGAAAATTGTTAAAATGAAATTGAGTAATATAATAGATATTTTAATTAATCAAAAAAAGAAAATAACCTTTTAGAAACAGTCATTGGCAGAAGCCAGCAGCAGTGATTTAATTATCATTTGCCACAAAAAATTATCTCAGTACTGACGTCTACATGTATAAAACAGTGTCTTCCCAGAAAGGCATCATAAACACAAGTTTTGTATTAATCATATATAGAGAGCTTTGATTCTTCCAAGTTTTGTTAAATTTTATTTTCCCCATAGGGATTTAGATTTGTACAAGTAGCTGCTTTTGAATGCAAATGTTCAGCTAGTTGATAGCCTATTCTGATGTTTTCTAAGTTTTGCCCATTTCAGGGAAAGGCAAATGGAAAAGTGTATACATTTTGCTCAAGTCTTTGCAACAATAATTATTAATAGTTCATCTCACCATGATAAAAAGTGATTCTTTATCAAAGAATCTTTATTTTTTTCTTCATAACCTTACCATTTGATGAACATTAACTTTATTTATTGTCTGATTTTGTTCCATGATATATTTATTACCTCACAAAAGAGGTGTTTTTGCAAGGGGTAATCTGAATTAATAGCAACAAAATAATGGAAAACGAATTTTACTCTTCATAAAATAAAATGATTTATTTTTGAGCATTCAGCTCTGACTGTAAAGCTTTGTTCTGAGAGAGATGAAGAGGGACAGAGATACAGTGAGAGGGAGTGAAGATTGGGATGGATGGATGGTGTGGAGGGGGTGATATTGAGAAAGATTTGTGTGTTCTCCTTCGAGTGTATTCTATGTCTGCCTCCCTGTCAGAGAAGCCCAGTGAACAGAAGGCTAGCACCAGGCCCTTGCTTACTGTAGCAGGAGGCTTTCAGAATGGGCTCCCATCTGTTGGGTCTGTGTACTGATAAAGCTTGCAACAGCTGGCTTGGCTCTCACTTAATCCATTCATTCCATCTACAGATCAGAAGGTGGCCTGTTTCTGCTCAGAGGCCATTGGACCTTGGAGACTTGCCTCAGCCCTATAGCGTTCCCATTAGTCCTACAAGCAAGTATAATGATATGGCAGAAGGGTTAGCAACCTGAGTAAAGGGGTAGAGTGAGATGACAGTTGTGAGAAAGTATTGTGTGGAGCACCAAGGAAGTGTCTTCCTTTCTTCTTTTGTTCTGGAGAAAACTTATTTTTAATATCAGATTATTAAGATAGCATTATCCTATTGATTTTTAAAAAACTTAAATAATTCATCTTAATTCAAATGCCTCTTGATTCAAATAGATTGTGTATCATTTGTAGTTAGCCCTTATGAGTCACAGGTGGCGTTAAAGATGTAATGAGACTCAGTCAACACGGAATAGTCTTACTTAGACAAAAAAACCTCTTTCTATAAGAAAATGTCATTTTATTTCAGGTACTTAGCAAAAATACTCAGTTGTACACAATGTAGTAAGATTTAATCTAACATGTAAGCAATTATTTCTTTGAAAAAAGTTTTGCATGATCATTTGTGTGTAAAGTTAGTATACTAAATATTGTAACATATAAACTATTTGAAGAGAGAGTTTAATTTTATTTCTTAGATACTTATGCCTATCTCACTGATTTAAAAACATTTACTAAAATATTCATTTGAATATCAATACTAACTTTGTAGTTTCCACTCTTTGAAATCACAGTATGTACATAATGAAGTTATTTAGAACTGCCTTAAGTTTACTGAAATTGATATGTACAAGTTAAGTTAACAAAGATACAACATAATGCTCTTTCAGCCTCTCTGCTGATTGGTGATATCAATTTTTATACATATACACTGTCAAAAGAGGAAAGATTTTAATATTTGGATTGATTGCAGATCCCAGAAAGAGAATTCTGTTGAAAGCTATGTTTTATAGTACAGTATTAAAGTTATCCTCCTTAATTCCAAATAGTGTCTCATTTTTTATTTCTAAATTTAAAATAGATAATAGCCACCGATCTTGGTAGTATTCATAGAGCTGATAAATGTTCTGATTGTTACTGACTTGTGATATGTATGCCGTGTCAAACTTTGCCTTAATGTCTTACCATAATTATTGAAAGTCACTTGTTGGAATCATCAAGTAAATATTTTTGAGCATCTGCTGTAAGCTTGCATCAAAGTTGAACTAAAATCATGGATATTTGTGGATTTTATAGTCAAAGCTTTTATATTCAGTTGTATTCAAAATTTTGTATGGGCATTTAAAAAGTAATGAACATGGTAATAGTGATTGTCTTCCATCTGTCACTTGTTTTGAAGGGATAATTTATAGAAAATGTGCGTACACAAAAACTCAATTATTTCCACACTCTCTGTATGTACAGTATTCATAGATCAGACTGACAATTGAACTTTTTCCATCCCAAATGACTTTTTGATATCTAAAAAAAAATTAGTGAAATTTTACTGGTTCCTTTTCTTGTGCAAAGATGTAAGTTGATGTTTTAATTTGTGCACTTTAAGTATCTACTAGAGGGGGATGAATACGAAGAACTTGTTTAAATAACGATACTATCCTAATAAGAAAAGCTTCATCTGCACATGAATTAGTATCCGGACAAATAGATGCATCCCCACTGTTCTGTTCACTTACTAGAGGCTTGCCATGATGTCTTTCCCTCTCAGTAAATCCTTTTACCTTCTCTCTGTGTAATGCCTTTACCCAGGCACTGTCTTACAGGTCTTTGTTTTGTACCTTTCTGCCTGTATATTAATTGGACATGGTTTTGCCCCATCCCTCTACTCATCTATAAACTCCTAGGAGAGGGGCAGTATCTCAGCCAAGATTTTTATCCTTTCTCTTACCCCTCCCTTTCTCCCCTTCCCCAGCTCTGTAGAGTGTGCCCCATACAGCAGTCACCAAAATTGAGTTCTAGGTAGGACCACAGATGAGATCTAGAGCAAGAAACAAACTCAGAGGCTTGGTAGTCCAACCCTCCACTTTACAAACAAGAAAACAGACTGGAAGAGGCTTACTGATATGACATGCCCACGGTCACACGGGCATGAAGACTCAGGTCTTCAAACTTTGGCACCGAATAGTCCAGTCAACACTTTATGAGCACCAACCATCTGCCAGACACTGCCCAGCACTTGGAATACCCCACACCCCACCCCACCTCCCAACCACAGGGTTAGGGTTAGGGTTAGAGTAGGAGTCAGAGGTGGAGGCATTTAAGGTCAGGGTCAGTCAGAGTATTAGGGTTAGATGTGCTTAGGGGAGACAGATGCATCAGAGAGTGGGTGTGTGGGTGTGTAAACACATATACAAAATCAGTACAAGTTAATGCAGGGAGGAAATAGGTCTACTGTTGAGGTGATCAAGAAAGGTTTCATTTAGAAATGTCCTTGAGCTGAATAGCAAAGGAAATGAAGGATTCCAAGAGATGTGGAGGTATATAGGGAACTCATGCCAGGTGGCAAAATTCAATAGTGCAGAAGCTGGTAGAAAATGGTGTGTACGGTACATTGAGGAGACTAGTATGTTGAGATAGCTTCCTGTGTAGGAAAACTGTAAAGTTTGGAAGAACTGGTCATCCGACCTCATGATGAGTTTTATCTTGGGATGACAGCAATAGATTATCTTTTTTAGTATGGTAGGAATTCCCAGGGTTTGTACTTCTGTGCTGTAGCTTTTGAGATCCCAGGATTGACCCAAGTCATTTTATTTGAAACATTGCTTTTCATTTATTCATTTGCTACTGTTATCAATTATTTTTCTTTTTTGACCCTCCAAAAAAACATCTGACTAATTCCTTCAACCAGGACAAAGGGGAAGGTACTTTTGATTTTCTCTTCACAACATTTCTGACATGTGTCCCTTTGTCTCCTTCCACAAGACCACTAGTGCCAATCCTGATGAATGGATGACCTTGTCCTTGACCTGTTGCAGTAATCTTCTTATTAGTACCCCTACTTCAAGGCTCTCCCCCTCTACAGTTCATCAGTTTTAAGTTGCCATGTTGATTATTGTTAAAGCACTTCCACTTATTGAACATTGGGCTTTTGCCCTTGGTGGGCTTTGTCCTTTTCTAAGAATACATTACACCCTCCTCACCTTCATCTCTTTGGAATTCCAAGTTCCTCCAAGTATCACCTCCTTCTTCAGGAGAGCACTTAGTCCCACTTCTCTCCAGCTGCTAGTGGCCCCTGCACACGACCTCTTCTTTACTTTGGCATATTTTGTGTGTTTAGAGGCAGGATATTGTTTCTTTGTTTCTCCCATGGAATATAATCTTCTTGAGGAGAGGGGCTGTTTGATTTTTGCCTTTCTATCCTTTATGTTTGAGACAGTATCTGGCATAATTTTTCTGCGCAGATCTATGATTTCATCATTTTAGAAAACTTGGAGTAAGTCCTCTAAACCTCTATCCCAAAACAGGTGGAAGATTGTTCTGCAGCTTACTTAGAGGAGAGTTACTGGTACTGAAATGTTAAATTACTCATCTTTGGATGTATATGTGTCAGAGTAAGACTTGAGCCCAAAGGTGTGTCTGTCTCCCCCAAAGGATGACATACCATCAAATTAAGTAAGCATCTGCCTAGGACCTAGTAAGTACTTAATAGATATTTGTTAGCTGTTTGGGTAAATAGCCAGGAAAGAGAAAGGGTGGAATATGAGTGTCATTTGTTCCTTGTGGTACAGATTGAGCAGTGACAGGAAGGCAATTTTTGAACCAGCCATTTGGAATTCTTTTTTGGCCAGTGATTGGCCTGAGTCGGTAGCAGAGTTGTTGAAAACACTTCAGATTCAGAGCAGCAACCTGCTTGCAGAGATTAAGGCTTTATTCTCCAGAAACATATGGTAATCGGTAGTTTCGATAAGAGATCCTTAGTCAAAGTTAGTATAATATAGTGAAGAGCTGCCATTTAAATGGAATAGAAAGAGAAATATCTCACTAAGTGGAAAGGTATCTCTTTCCCATGAGAAATAAACAGGAAAAGTCTTAAACCCTGCAGCTTCGTGGTGTAGATAATTTCAAGACCAGATCTTTTTCCTTTCCTTAGCAAATTTGTAAGAGTTGATGAGATAATAACTCCTTTGACCCCGTAACAAATTTAAACACAATCTGGTAAGGAACCTTGTTTTCCTTAGTTCTTTGTCAGATCTAAGAAATTACATCTTTATTTCAAGAATCTAGTGCTGACTTCAGGTCACTATAGATGTGAATCAAGTTTCTTTTAGTAATGATGAGATTGAATTAGACTCTGTAGAGAATTAAGATTTCAAGTGTGCCTATTTTATATTTTAATCACTTTTGTAAACTCTTATATACCTGTAGACTACACCTCTGAGTACATAGTAGAACATGTTGATCTTACATATATTCTGTCAAAATGTAAAAGCAACAGACTTTAGTGGAAATCTAGTAACCTTGTATTTCAAACCTTGTTAGTATTTGGTCAGATTTTTACTGTAATGACACTAAATGAATGTTCAGTTGTTTTTTTTATTGTTATGTATTATTGTACTGTTATTGTATTGTTATGTCACACTTGTGGACTCATCTATTTCAGGTCATGCGTGTTGCCTTTTTAAAATTGTCTTTTTTCCCTCCAATTACCTGAATAAAACATGTAGCTGTTGAGATAACTTTAATAAAAGTGCTTTCTGTAATAACTTTGTAGGCAAACTTAGGTGATATAGTAGGTAGAGTAACATTGTGCCTAGAGTCACGAAGACTGGAATTCAAATTGGGCTCTAATTAGACACTTAGGTGTGTAACCCTTGGTAAATCATTTAACTTATGTCTGCCTCAGTTTCCTCATCTATAAAATGAAGACAGTAATAGCAAATACCAGTCAGGGTTTTCATGAGGATCAAATGAGATAAAATTTCTCAAGTACATAGGCCCTTAGATATGTGCTAGTCATTATTACCATTTGGAAAACTTTAACCTGCAAACTTATTCTTCTGAATTGTGTAGCCAGTACTGATAGTTTATAATGCTATTAAAAATTAAAGACAGATAATTTTAAAAATTCATTATTCCTGCTTAATGTAGCAAAATGTTCTGATAAAATTGATTTTTATCACAACTGATATTAGGGGAATTCCCCAGAATCTGAACCTTCTAGGAAATTTTTTATGGAACTGATCCAATCACTAAATAACTATGATAATTATAGATGAACTATAATGTAGTTTTGGAGAAAATACATGGATTCCCCAAGAGTTTTAATTTGATTATTTTGCATATTTCATCATGTGTTTGTTTACAAATTATTTCTTCCAATTCCATTCCGTTTCCCTCTGAGAGGTCAGATAGTGATGGAAGACCACCTATTTTAGGCTCCTCATAGTTAAATGACTGGTTTTTCTGATATTGAACATTGCCATTACATGTAAATCCTGAGCAATTTGTGGCCACTGCTGTTTGAAAACTTAATTTTTTTATATTTGAGAATCATTTTATACCTGTATATTTTCACATATTTACTCATTTATGGGTACACATGTATATACATACACAGATCACAGTCTACTCTTTTTGAGTGTCTGTTTTTCTAGGTCATAGTTTTAAGAATGCATATAGATGATAATAATGAAATTTTACCTTTCTCATGTCAACCTTGTGAGGTAGGTAGACAGTAATAATATACCTTATTTTAATTTCCAAAGTACATCACATTTAATATTATTTGAATTAGGTAACTAACCATTGGATGAATGAAAATCTAGTAAAAGACTTTACAAATGGTATGGGCTTAGCCAATTTTTTTTGAGTTCTTGTAATATAGGAAGCACTTAAACTTTTTATTAACTGATTATGAAGTACTAGGTGTAAAATGGCCAATTTATATAATTCCCTGTGTTTTACATTTTTTAATTCTCCTAGGTGAAAGCTTTCACTTTTTGAAACTGTTGAATAAAATTTAACGTTATAAAATCAATTGTAAACTGATCAGAAAATGCTTTCTAGTTCTGTAGCAAACCATGTTGCGATCATAGGCCATATACTACAGGCAATCGTGATTTCCATAGTTCAGATAATAAACAGTAAATTAGACACAGTCTGGGAAGGACAAATAAAACAATGAAAGGTATGCAGGAGTGTAAAATACTGCAAATGAATGCACATTTTAAAACATTTAGATCCTTTCGTCTAGAAATATGAAGTCTGAGAAGGGAGGTATGACATAGAATTCTCAATCTTTTTTTTTTCTTTTCTTTTTCTTTTTGTATGATTGACCCCCTGGGCTGAGGAGGAACCTACAGGATCCATTCTCAGAATGTTTTTAAATGAATAAAATAAAATATAGAAAATTATAAAAGAAACCAATTATATTGCAATAAAAATGCATTTTTTTCCCCATCCAATTTCATAGATACTCCAAAATCTATCCATGGAAAGAAAGGGTTAAGAATCCCTTATCTAGAAGAATACAATAGATGTGAAGAAGAGAACTTTTAAAAGAAATTTCACAATACCAGAACTTGGGGCTCTCCATTGAAGCTTTACAGTTATTTTATTTTGGAAGCTTTACAGTTATTTATTAAACAAACTACTACATGTTAGATATTGTTAGGTTCTAGGAAATAATGAAAGCAAAAGACTACTGACCCTCAAGGAGCTTATGTTCTGTTGGGGAAGAAGTAGAGGGGGAGTTCTCTATGCATCCATCCATCTAGCTAGCTAGCTATCTTATCTATCATCTATCCTATCTAGACCTGTATTAATTTAGCATTTTATTTTTGCCCAGTTAAATGTATAATTATTTTTTAACATTTGTTTTTAAAACTTTTGAGTTCCAAATTCTCTCACTTCCTCTCCCCTACCCCACATTGAGAAGGCAAGCGATCCAGTATAGGTTATATATGTATAGTCATGTAAAACATATCAGTAATAGTCATGTTCTGAAAGAAACATAGACCAAAAAAACTCACGAAAAATAATGTAATATACTTCAATCTGTATCCTGGGGATAGATAGAATTTTTCATCACAAGTCTTTCAGAGTTGTCTTGGATCATTGTATTGGGAGAGTAGCTAAGTCATTCACCACTGATCATCTTACAGTGTTTCTGTGACTTTGTACACTGTACATTTCATTTTGCATCAGCCCATGCAAAACTTTCCAGAGAACATTCTACTCATACTTTCTTATTGTATTCAATCGTGATCACACACCACAGCTGGTTCATCCATTCCCTAATGTATTGGCATACCTTCCATTTCCAATTCTTTAACCCTAGAAAAGAGCTGCTATAAATATTTTTGTGCATATGGGTCTTTTTCCTCTTTTTTTTTTTTATATCACTTTTGGGATACAGACCTGGTAATGGTATTGCTAGATCAAAAGGTGTGCCTGGTTTTGTAGCCCTTTGGGCATCCTTCCAGATTGCTCTACAGAATGGTTGAGTCAGCTCACAATTCTACCAGCAGTGCATTAATGCCTCATTTTCCCCACATCCCTGCGGTGTGGGGGAGGGGAGGATTCTTTAACACCACAAGGATGTAGGCCTTGGTCCTTTCTTCTCTGGACTTTAACAGGAAGAAGATAGAGTCCTGCATACTTAGAAGTTTCATTTTTCTAGCTCATAAATTTGTTCCTTTCACCTTAAAAATATTTCTTTGAAACCAGTTTAGAAATTGAGCTTTTAACTTCCATATCTTTTTGTATTTGTCCATCTGTGTTATTATGCTACTAGGGTAAAGGTCATCATTGGAAGTGGAAAATTCTCTCTCTCTCTCTCTCTCTCTCTCTCTCACACACACACACACATACACACACACACACACACACACACACACACACACACTTTTCCCGTTGGGGCCCCTGTTTGATGATAAAACAACAATTGAATCTTTATATATTTATCCAAGGGAAGAAAAAAAGGAGAGTTCACTTCTCTAAAACTAGAGCTAAATATTCTTCACGAAATATTACTTTGGTCTTCTCTGCTGAGCAAATAGTATTAGGAGACCAAGGCTGTGTCAAAAGCCATTGATTCTACTACCATTTTATGAAGGGGATGGAAAGGAATATGTTGAGGTTCTTCAGTTACTTTACCACCTTCCTAGAAAGTAAATATGTCATGTTTTCAAATAAATGTGTATCCCTAGAATGTGTGTAAGCTAGTGCTTCCATCTGTACCTAGGGCAGTAGCTTACAGAATTTCTTGTGAAAACCTAGGATGATTTTCATGCTAATGGAGTGACTGTCCAGCCAAGATCCTTTGAAGAATTTCTAATAGTTGGAGTAGTTTAATTTGTGTACTGTGAATCAGAAATCTAGGAATTGGCCTTTTCCTACCTTGCTTTTCATCACTTCAGTTTCCTCTTGCCCTTTCTCAAACCATCACCTATAACTGTTCCACACCCAAAATCCAGAACTCTGAATTTTTGCTCGGTGACTTCCATTCTTCTGTCCTTCCGTTTCTACCCCTTATCTGGTCTTACGACCTTCCTTTTATCTTCACCATATGGCTTACGTCCTTGGTCACTCCAGCACCACTGGGAGGTTATCCCACCATGGGCCTTTCATGTTCAGGTTTGTCCTGTGCCTGCTTCTCTGCATGCTGGTAATCCTGTCTTCTCTCGTAAGTTTAGCATACCAGTAAACAGGGAACTGTAGCTACTCTGCACCTGGCATCAAAAAAGGCACTGGGAGTATCAATACAGAGGTGATAATTAATAATAATAATCATCCTTCCTTGCATTGAACTTACCTTCTAATGGGGGAGGGGTAGGTGTGTGTGCAAGCACACATCTGGCATAAATACAGAAATAAAAAGGTAATAAATATAAATAAATATAATGCACCTAAACATGGTGCAAGGTATTTGGGGAAGGAAGGTACTAGCAGTCGAGTGAATAAGGAAAAACTTCATTGGTACCTAAGTTACATCCGTAGGGAAGAGAGGATTTTTATGAGGTATATAGCTAAGAAGAAAGGGTATTCCATGCTTAGAATGTGAACAGTGCAAAAGCACAGAGATGAGAAGAACAGAGGCAAAGCCACTATGGTACTCTTGAAGGTCATCAATTATCTTTGCACCAACAACTGGTAGATGGATGGATGGAAGGATGGATGGATAGATAGAAAAATCTATTTCTAGGTAGCCATATCAAATTTTAGTTCCCATTTTTGGTACCAATTTTACTACCACTTACTGTCAGCTGCCTGTTGGATAGGTCTTCCTGGGTCACATATGTGAATAGAATGCTAGACTTTATTGCCTTTTTCTCCATACCCATTCCTCCTCCAGAATTCACCATTTTGGACTGTTGCCATCATTCAGTTACTTGGCTTTGCATCCTTAAAATCTTTCTTGATTCTTCATTCTTCAGTTCCAATAGCTAAATAGTTTCTAATTCTTGATTCTGTCTCTACACTACCTTTTGAACCTCTCCTTTTCACTCCACTCACACATCTACCAACACACATTCAGGTACTTATCACCTGTCCCTTGAACTCTTGCAAAAACCTGCCACGTCCAGTCTTTCTTCTTTCCCAGTCATCCACTGGGTATTTCCAAAGCACAGAGCTGACTTTGTCATTCCCTGGCTCTCAATCTTCAACTGACTCCCCATTGCCTCTAGGATAAAACGTAAACTTGAAAACCTGACATTTGAAGTCCTCTACAATCTATTTCTTACTCATTTTACCTTTGTGGTCTGATTTTATATTACTCTCCTTTACTCTCTCTATTTGTTTCATTCAAGGTGGCCTAGCTACTCCCCATACAAAACATTTCATTTCCACCTGCATGCCTTTATTTGCATATGTCATTATCAATGTCTGGATACACTCGTTACTTACCTTTCTTTTTAAAAACATTTCTCATTTTCTCACTTTGTAGAAAATCCTTTTCTTTATCTGCCTTCCCTTGCCCCAGTTGTTAATGTGCTTTTCCTCTTGAAATTATTACATATTAATTCATATATTCATATGTGTAAATGTTATACTTCCCTGGCAAAACGTAAGCCCATTTATATCAGAGACTTTCATTACATTTCTCTTTTATTCTACAGCAACTCACATGTTACGTTACTACTAATAGGTATTAATAGGTGTTTGAAGTCATCATCAGCAAAAAAAAAAAAAAAAAAAGATTGTTACATTATCTCCCCATGATGGTGAAAAGAGGCAGCTGAGATAATGAATATAGTATGGGAGTTGGCAGCTAGGTGGTGCAGTGGATAGAACACCAGCGCAGGAGTCAGGAGGATCTAAGTTTAAATGTCACCTCAGACACTTGACACTCACTAGCTGTGTGACCTTGGGCAAGCCGTTTAACCGCAATTGCCTCATCTCCAGTTATCCTGATGAATACCTGGTCACTGGATCCAGATGGCTCAGGAAGAGAAAGTGAGGCTGATGACCTGCACCTGCAAGTCACATCATCATTTCTCTGATGGCATGGTCTTCTTCTTTGGTAACAAAGGATGAACACACACAAACACACGCACACACAGTGTGGGAGCTGGGCTTAGAAAGACTTGATTTCAGATACAGCCTCCTGATAGTAACCATGTGATTTCAGAGATATCATTTAGCCTCATTATATCTTAGGCAGCTCCCTAATGCTTTATAGACTTTATGTTTGAAATGACAGACTTGGCTTAGTGGGAGGGATTCCCGCATGGGAAATCCCTATAGTGGTGAAATCATGGATTAATAGATGTAGAGCTAGAAGATACATCAGAGGTCAGTTAGACCGCTCATTTGACATATGAGGAAACTGAGGTCCAATGACATTACATGACTTCCAAAAGATTATAAATATCTGGGTCAAGGTTTGTATGTAGGTCTTTTGACTCTGGAGGCAGTGCTTTTCCCAGTCTCAACCAAGCTGCCTCCTTCCTTCAGGTATAATGGAGAATATGAAGATGGAAGAATATGTTGAGCATCCCAGAATGTAGATAGAGGACCCTTTATAAATGTCTTAAATATCATAATAAAAGAATTTCATTGTTTTATGATAATTGATAAAATATGTGAAAGTTACGTGCTGAGAATCATCTTCCAAGAGGGTTCTAATCTATCAGAGCATTTGCTTTTTGATTTGTTTTTCCAGAATTAGTGAATGATCTCTGCCCATCCTTTTTCTCCATTTCCCCTCATCCCTCTTATTTGAGATGGCTAGCTGATTCTGTAGTCGGTAGCAAAACTAATGAGTTTCAAATCTGTGACTTTACTGTTTAATATTTGCTTTGTGATTCTACCCAGTAGTCAAAAGTAGTTTCTGCTTTTGTAAAAGTTTTTTTTTTTAATTATAAACTTTACTTTTTGATTTTCCCATTTTACCTGAACTTTTCTGTATCTCCCTTGAGGGACAAAACTGTTTGCCTTTTTAGGAGACTAGTTATGGATTGAATATGAGAACAAGTTCATTCATGTGCCTCAATTCTCAGTTGGCCTAAACCATGTATACTCTAGATAGGTAAATGGTTTAAATGATTTGCAAGTTGTATTTGAAAGTTCAAGCAGTAATAAATCTCAGTTGCATTTGGTTAATGTATATATTTGAAGTGACAAAATGAGGAGAAATGGGAAATATCTTTTTGCATTCCTGTGCTTATTATGAACACTTGAAATGCTAGCTTTGAAAATAATTAAATGAAGCTTACTCTGCCAGTCCTTGTCTGAGTCATCATTATTTCACCCATAAGTGTTATTATTTCATCATAAGTAATAAGGTAAAGTCAAATTGGAAATGATAAAATTGAGCAGAGAGCTTACAAGAGTTTACTGTTTTCTCCCAGTTAGAGTTCAGTTAAACATTGGTGGTAGTGTAGGCACCTCACAGAGGTACTGTTGGTTGGCCAACTGCTTGGTTGCTGCTTGCCTGAGATCACAGGATGCTATCCTCACTTAGCTTCTCCTTCACTTGAGGTCCATGGTGTGAACTTTAATGTACTCATGTGTGCACATGTATAATTCAGAATCACTTATGTTGGATTTTCAGTAATTATTTCAGTAGCTGGAATTTTCCAAGTTATCACTGATAAACTGATTGACTCCATAAAAGCAGAACTACTTTTGTAGGGAGAGGAATAGCGACTGCACCCATAATTTCATCAATATAAGGAGCTCTTCCAGGGTAAGAAAACACTATATACTAATGTAGATCAGTCTCTTCATTTCAATTTTGAGATGTGTCTGAGGCATTGAGAGGGTAAGTGACTTAGACATTGTAACATAGCTAGGATTTGTCGTACCCAGCCCTTCCTAATTCTGAGGTCTGCTCCCTCTCCGCTCTGTCACACTACCTGTCATCACTGTATTGCTTCTTTCATAGCTCGTTAGAACAAATGGTTGTAAAATGCCAAAGTAAGAGGGGAGTCAGTATGGTCATAATTGATAAATGTAAAAATTCTAAGACTGGTTTGAATCCGAGTGCCAACACTAGCTATCACTAAAGTACACTCTAGTTTTGAAAAGTGCTTTCTCATACTTTTTTTTTTCAGTTGAGAAAACTGAGGTCAAGGAAAATTAATCTTTGCTTCGAGGTTATACAGCAAGATTATCCAGGGTCAGAGTTAGGCTCTGAACTCAAGGCTCAACCAAGGGAGAACAGTGCTTCCTCCTTTAGGCAATATTGCCTCCCCACGTTGTTGTGAGGCTCAGATGCTCGGAACCAATGATGACTTCTCAGATTTTGAGTGTAATATAAAAGGCAGTTATGGCTGTTAATTAAATTTTCTTTGGTGAAATAGTTAGCAGGTAGAAAAGTCGAGATTTCAATTCACCTTTTCTAACTCCATGCCCAGTATTCTTTTCACTACACCGTGGTGCTCATACAAGTCATCCTTAGTTTGTGACATGAAGGCAAATATTCAACTCTTTTAGTTCAAAATCAGTCAAGAAGGAGATTCTTTGAAATTCTTTAAAGTTTTGTTCACATTTTGCAGTTTGACCCATTGTATTTCATTTTTGAATAGGATTTCACCTGGTGAAATCTTTACGGTGTTACTATCTTCCTAGTGTTTTTATTTCCCTCTGTTCTTTTTTGTTTAACTTCTAAAATTCATGGTACTTGATAGACCACATATTCACAATGTTGTGCTTAGTATTCATTAATTCCAGTAACATTAAAATAAACTCACTACTGCTTCTGTAAGATTACATCATGCTTTATGGTATGACTCAAAGAAATAGGTGTATGGAAATGTAAAGTGCTACGGTCTTTTTTTGAAACACTGAAATTTCTTAAAATTTCAAAATCTGATCTGACCAATTTTAGTGATCTTGTAGAAGCAAATATGTAGTATTCCAGTTTGTCTTCAGTGAAAGTGTATTTAAAGAAGCAAATTTGCACCTTAATATAAATGATAGCTGCTAAACTAAGTAGTGATCTAGCTTTGTGTTCGATGCTTCCTTTTATCATCAGTCCAGGCTTTTTCTCAGAGTCAAATCTATTGATTAACATTAGTCTGCTTCCCAGGATGCCTGCTTTTCATTGAAATGTCACAAGCTTGGGATACTATACATATGCCAAGAAAGAGCCTGAACTCTGTCTAATGCTGCCTTGTAAATTATATGTTTGCTGAGTGTTTAGCAAGTGTAATAGCTTTTCAGCCCCCCTTAAAATGTTGAATGAGGTCATTTTGTGCCTCCTGTGAACAAACATTGGAAAGAAGGGGGTAAATGATGGGGTCAGATCCAACATTTTGCTTTAGCTTCATGGACTCTAATCTTATGTCATGACGGAGCCAAATACACTATGAAAACTAAGTTAGAGTGAAAGAAAAATTTAACTTTGTCTTTACCATAAACTCTTAAGAAATTAATAAAGTAACGATTTTTACAAATGCATCTGCAAATGACTGTCAGTTTTAATTTAGAATTTGAAAATACATATTTGGGAGGCAGAATTTCACTTTTTTCTCTTCTGAGAGTTTGGGGTTTTTTTTCCCCCATAGTACTTATGGTGGTCCAGGTGCAAGCTTTTAAGTACATATGGTCAGTTGTAAAGCACAAGCTTTTGTGTCATACAGCTTGGTCATTATGTTAATTGCATCGATGGATGCTAGTAGGAATCTAATTGAAACACTCAGAATAGGAGGGAAAAATCAAATGAACAAGTAGATACTACTTTTTTCTTCCAAGTTGTTTCATACATTTTCAGACTGTTATTGTTGTAATGGTAGTCCTGGGGGAAAATCCAAAGTCTACCAGAAAATTTAAGCTTATAACACAGTACTTGATTCTTTTTCTTTATTTTCTTGCTTTGGTTTTTTTTTTTTTTTGGTCCATAGAGAACATTGTATTTTTCCCCTTAGAACTTTCTTGAATTTAGAAATGTTTAATACAAAAATTTCTTTCTGAACTTTACTCAGCCCACACTAGACTTTACATTTATAAATATGATTATACTATATATGCTTAAATATTCCAAGAAACATAGGAAATTTGATCTGTGAAAAGTGCTTCAAATAAACTGTTGTTAATGTTTTAATCTTTCCCAAGAAATTTTTTCACACACTTTTCATGATTTAAAATTTTTCACAAATATTAAATCGTAACTTTAAGATTTCTCTTTGAAATTATATATGATTACTAGAATCTTATGCACTTTGGGGGTTATCTTTCTTTTTTTTTCATATATTTGCTTTATCAAAGAAAAATAAGTTTACCAAAAGCCTTTTGTCAATAATATGCCATGGTAAATTAATCAATGCTACAATCGATTGTTATTATCATACATTACAAGAAAGCCATGCAGAAAATCCATAGCGTGGATGAAATAAATGACTATAAAGTTTTGGTCATTTGAGTTTCTTTTTTTTTATTATATGAAAATCTTAAATATGTGTAACATTGGTTTTTTTAGCTATTTTTAGGTTCATGTCTCCTAGGTTCCATCATCTAGACTCTAAGCTCAAAATTCCAAAATAATGGTTCCCAACATTTTTGTTGTATTTTGCCAGTAGTTATTTAAAAATTGAGTTCAAAACAAAAGAATATGTAATGAAACAAAATACATGGGAGATAGCAAAATATTGTATCAAATATAGCATGTCCATTCTTTGGAGTGGCAACCTTAGTTCTACATAGCTTCCAAAGGGACACACTCACCCCCCCCCCCCCCAAATCCCAGATGCTAAAATCAGGGATTTCAGAAGGGTGAATACTTTTTTTCCTGAGTATTTATAATTACATTTTTATCTAGTGCTAAAGAAAAACACAATTAAAATGTTCAACAACAACACTGTCCTTTCTAAAATAGTTCAGTTTAATTCAGCAAGCCTCCGTTATTTAACCTCCTCCTATGTGCTTCTCTCACTGTGCTGTCTAGTCATAAACTGAAGAGGTCCTAGGTGGGGCCAAACAGAATTGTGAAAGGGATTTGAGTCAATGTCAGAGGATCTTGCCTGGGAGAAACATGTCGAGGGGCAAGATAGATAATAAGAGTCATCTTTTGGTATTTGAAGTACAGTCATATTCAAGAGTGACCTGACTTGTTCTTATTTGACCTTAGAGGAGTAAAGAATATAATGAAAAACGAAGTAAATTAGGCTCAGTGTCAAGAAAGATTTCTTAACATTAAGACTGGCCAAAAGTGGAATGTCTAGAGAAGTGATTTATTTAGCCATCCTTAGATGTATTTTGGTTGAGGCTGGATGACCGTAGTTGAAACTGCTCTTTCGTGTGGTGCTTGCATTAGATGGGCTCAGAGAACTTCTGCAGTACTTAGATTTCACGATTCTATGAATGGAGAAGAGGGGCTGAATAGATTTTGGGGGTGCAGTCAATTTGACTTGGCAACCAATTGAATATTACAAAGAGAGAATAACTGAGATTGTTACATTAGTGAACTGGATAACACCCTTATGAGATACAGTGATATAGCAGGGTTCTTTTGGATACTCACTGAAAAATAATTTTATATTGGGACAGATGAGTTAAATAGCAACCATGCAGTTTGTTGTTGTTAAAACTGATCCTAAGGAAACTGTTGAAGCATCTTGCAATTTGAAAAGATGTAAAAACATTGGTTTTTTTTTAAAAAAAAGATATTCCCTCCATCTCCCACATGCCGCCTTTACCGTGATTAAAACACTTGGGTATCAAATGTCATAGTGAAATAGAAATTCATTTATGTCATTAACTAAAAGAATATCATTGTAAAAATATGTTTTCTAGATTGTGAAAAATTTTAATTTATGGTTAGAAAACTAGTTTTGACTAACAATTTGCCTAACAATAACTTTGCATTACTAATTTTTGTTCATAAATTGTTTGGATGAACTAAAATTATTCTTGCTAATCAGTTATTTAAAAACAATGCTTTGGACACCAGATTCAATATGATTTTTTGCACTATTTTCTACATACAGATTACTGTTGGATCAGGGAACTTTCAGCCATCTTGGTAGTCTAATAAATCTTTTATTTACTGTAGGTACTTTATTAACTTGTGATCTAAAAAATATTTAGAATGATTTGTTAATCTGAGATGTATTCATATATGCTACAAGTATTCCCAGATATAGGTGGTGGTGGAGAAATGATCAAGTGTTAGGTGATTGAAAGTAAGCAGGAACACAATTAGTTTGTGTGCCAATTAAACCTTTGATTGTGGACATATTGTCACCACATTGTATTCAGCTGATTAGATACTCACAGGCAAGTTTAGTGACTAGTTTCCATGCTTTCAGTATAGCAGGATCCCTGTAAAATTAAAGGTTCAAATAGAAACTTTGATAATTGTTGGGGTCTTGCATAGGTGGTATATTTTTTTGTTTTTTGCTTGGGTTTTTTCTCTTCCACTTTTCTTTTTACTTTAAAAATTCTTTGTTATAAGGAACAGCTCTCTTGGAAGTGCAGAAGAGGAGTATAGGGGAAGCCTAGGTGATATAAAAGAAAAGATATTAATAAAAATTATTTCAGAAAAGAAAGTATATGAAAATTATGTATTCAAAACAAAGGTAGAACCTTTCATATATTTATTTAGATAGATAGACGGATGGAGGGATGGAGAACTTCCCCAATACCTCTTCCCCAGCAGAACCATAAGCTCCTTGAGGGTCAGTGGTCCTTTGTTGCCATTATTTCCTAGAACCTTTTAAAAATGCTATCATTTTCCAGGAGTTAATCATCATGAGAATTTTAGTAAAAAATCTTGTAGAACTTCCATAAATTTATAATCTGTTTAAATCAATTTGAACAGAGCTACTTAAACAATGAAATACTTGGTACCATTAGTTGTACCTTCCAAACATAATTATGGGGGGAATTATAGATTTTTTTTCTTTACAAGTAAGAGAAAACTAACTGAAGAAACAATTTCATATTTTAAAGTAAAATTTCAGAACTGCTTTCTCCAAATAGAATTATGAATGCAAGTTGGAAAAACAGAGGAGAGAATTTGCTGACATTCCATAATTATTGAATTTTTTTTAGCACTAAATTAAATTTTATGTTGGAATTTGAGGACACAGGATTATGCAGATCCTAAGGAATTTTGGAAACAGCTAACTGTTAATGGGTTACAAGATACTTGTATAGTGCAGTTTATAATATTTCTTACTCGAATTACCATCTGTTATCATTTCACCTCAGGCTAATACTATCTGGGACCTCTCATGTGTAACAGGATATGTTTTTTTTTTTATTAATATAAATTTATTTATTTAACTTTTTTACATTCATTTTCACAAAATTTTGGGTTCCAGATTTTCTCCCCATTTTTCCCTCCCCCTACCCCAATACACCAAGCATTCTAATTTCCCCTATCACCAATCTGCCCTCTCTTCTATCATCACTCCCTTCTTTTGTCCCCATCTTCTCTTTTGCCCTGTAGGGCCAGATGACTTTCTATTCCCCATTAACTGTATTTCTTATTTCCTAGTAGCAACAACAATAATACTTGACAGTTGTTCCTAAAACTTTGAGTTCCAAATTCTCCCCATCCCTCCCTCCCCACCCGTTCCCTTTGGGAAGACAGGCAATTCAATATAGGCCCTCTCTGTGTAGTTTTGCAAATGACTTCCATAATAGTCATGTTGTGTAAGACTAACTGTATTTCCCTCTATCCTATCCTGCCCCCTATTGTTTCTATTCTGTCTTTTGATCCTGTTCCTCCCCAAGAGTGTTGACTTCAAATTGCTCCCTCCTCCCATTACCCTCCCTTCCATCATCCCCCCCACACTGCTTATCTTCTTCTCCCCCACTTTCCTGTATTGTAAGATAGGTTTTCATACCAAAATGAGTGTGCATTTTATTCCTTCCTTTAGTCGAATGTGATGAGGGTAAACTTCATGTTTTTCTCTCAGCTCTCCTCTTTTTCCCTCCACTAAAAAGTCTCCTGCTTGCCTCTTGAATGAGAGATAATTTACCCCATTCCATTTCACCCTCTTTCCTCCCACTACATGTCTCTCTCACCACTTACCTTAATTTCTTTTAAGATATGATCCCATCCTATTCAATTCACTCTGTGCTCTCTGTCTCTGTGTGTCCATGCATGTATGTGTGCGCGCGCGCACGTGTGTACATGTGTGCGTGGGGGGGGGGTCCCAACAACTACCCAGATACTGAAAAGTTTTAAGAATTACAAATATTGTCTTTCCATGTAGGAATGTAAACAGTTCACTTCTGGTAGGTCCCTTATGACTTCTCTTTGCTGTTTCCTTTTTCATGCTTCTTCTCATTCTTGTATTTGAAAGTCAAATTTTCTTTTCAGCTCTGGTCTTTTCATCAAGAATGCTTGAAAGTCCTCTGTTTCATTGAAAGACCATATTTTCCCCTGAAGTATTATACTCAGTTTAGCTGGGTAGGTGATTCTTGGTTTGAGTCCTAGTTCCTTTGACTTCTGGAATATCCTATTCCACGCCCTTCGATCCCTTAATGTAGAAGCTGCTAGATCTTGTGTTATCCTGATTGTATTTCCACAATACTGGAATTGTTTCTTTCTGGATGCTTGCAATATTTTCTCCTTGAGCTGGGAGTTCTGGAATTTGGCCACAATGTTCCTAGGAGTTTCTCTTTTTGGATCTCTTTCAGGTGGTGATCGATGGATTCTTTCAATACTTATTTTGCCCTCTGGTTGTAGAATGTCAGGGCAGTTTTCCTTGATCATTTCATGAAAGATGATTTCTAGGCCCTTTTTTTGATCATGGCTTTCAGGTAGTCCCATAACTTTTAAATTGTCTCTCCTGGATCTGTTTTCCAGGTCAGTTGTTTTTCCAATGAGATATTTCACATTCTCTTCCATTTTTTCATTCTTTTGGTTTTGTTTTGTGATTTCCTGGTTTCTCATAAATTCATTAGCCTCCATCTATTCTATTCTAATTTTGAGAGGACTGTTATCTTCAGTGAGCTTTTGAACTTCTTTTTCCATTTGGCTAATTCTGCTTTTGAAAGCATTCTTCTCCTCATTGGCTTTTTGAACTGAATTTTTGAATTGAGTTAGCCTAGTTTTCAAAGTGTTATTTTCTTCAGCATTTTTTTGGGTCTCCTTTACCAAGGTATTGACCCATTTTTCATGCTTTTCTTGCATCTCTCTCATTTCTCTTCCCAGTTTTTCCTCCACCTGTCTAACTTGATTTTCAAAATCCTTTTTGAGCTCTTCCATGGCCTGAGCCCATTGAATATCTATTTTGGATGTTTGGGATACAGAGGCTTTGACTTCTATGTCTTTACCAGATGGTAAGCATTGTTCTTCCTCATCAGAAAGGAAAGGAGGAAACATCTGTTCACCAAGAAAGTAGCCTTCTATAGTCTTGTTTTTCTTCCCTTTTCTGGGCATGTTCCCATCCAGGTACTTGACTTCTGAGATTCCTCTCCACCCCCACCTAGATCTGCCCAGTTAGTGCTTGGGGTCTGAAATTCAAATGCTGCTTCCCAGCCTCAGGGCTTTCAGTGGCCGGCCAGGCTGCTGTTCAGGGTAAGATTAAATTCAGGTTCTCTGGTGGGGGCAGGGCCGCCCTCAGTTCCCTCAGGGGGTTTGTGGGGAGACCTTCAGTAATGGATCTGAGGTCCTGTCTGCTCCAGGAGCCCCTGACCGCCCCCCTGCCACTGCCTCCCGAGGGGGCCTGAGTTATGGAGACACCCCACTCCCTTCTCGGCCAGCCCAGAAGTCTCTCTCACTGACCTGTAGCGCCTGTGGGTGGAGGGACCTTCGTGGCCACCGGAGATTCCGTCCCTGAAGCCTGCTCGGATGTGCTCTTCTCGGGCCGCGTGGCCAGGTCAGGGGCTCTGCTCCACGTCCGGGTTGCGACACACCTTTGGTGCCAGTTTTTCAGGGCTCTCTGGAGTGAAAATCTCCTCCACTCCGCTGCTGCGTGGCTTGCACTACTCCAGAATTTGTGGGGAGTTGTTTTTACAGGAAATTTATGGGCTGTGGGTTCGGAGGTAGCATATGTGAGTCTTTCTACTCCGCCGTCTTGGCTCCTCCCCCAGGATATGTTTTAAGAACAAATATTAGTTGGAGATTTCCAGGAAGTAGGGTAGGTTATTTACTAAATGGCACCCCAACTCGCTTAGGCACTCCATGTTGGTGATCGGATGCACTTTTTTTCTCCAAATGTCTAGTAGATTAAACTCGTTGGTAAATGTTGGTTTATATTCTTTTCTTCAGCTTGACACTAGTTTTGTAGATATGATGGATATGAAGACGTTACTCATCAGCATATTTATTGTCTGACCGATGTGTCATAGTGTGGTATGGTTTTTCCTGACCCCCTTGTGTGTATTTATCTGTCTGTCTCCCCTTCTAGCTCTTTGTTTCTCTAGAATCCATATCTGAGTTTAAAAGTACTTGTAATTTTCATTGTGACTTCCTATTTACATTTAAAGATTACTTGGGCTGATGGAGTATTATTTCAAGATGAAGTTACATTTCTTTATTTAAATTTTGTCAGCACTTTAACAGCATTAAAAGAGTAAAAAGAAGTGCAGGAGGCATTATTGAAAGTGGCAGCACTTTTCATTTAATCTCCTGTATCACAATGTGCTAAAGAGCATTGTTGGAGTTTCATCTAATTTTGAGGAATTATTTGGGTCACAATGTGAAATGATGGGTAGAGGACAGGTGAATCATAGTACCTCATTGATGCTTTGTTAAAAAAAAAACCACATTCTTTTAGTTTTTTTCTCTACTTGTCTTGTTTTTTTTCCTCCCCCCACTGAAATTAATGCTCATATTAAGCCACACCTCCCCACCCTCAAATTGGCAGTATTCATTATTCTGGACTTTTGTTATGCTTTTATGGTCCCTAGAAAGGAAGAAGATATAGGCGATTAAGTTGAATGTGAGTTTTCAGTGAGTGATAGGTGTTTTTTTTTCTAAAGGGAATACCTAATCTTGTCTTTTGTCTCAAGCATTATTGGATTAATATGCAACATTATTCAGTGAAGTACAATTATAGATTGTTTTATTAGCATATTTTATTTTCACTTTCTGAATTTGTTTCCAGATGAATTATTGAATGCACAGTCTGCATTTGATCAACACACACACGCACACACACATATGTACGCTGTGAAATGTTGCCATTTAACAACATCTAATACCCATTCTTGATGTACAACAAAAAGGGAGAATGTAGAATTTTGGATTTAGGAGATATCCGTTTGAAGGATCATGTAAGACTGTGGTGTTTGGTTTTCCTTATGTTAAGAATCAAGAGTGAGTCATTTATTGAATTATAGAGTTTGTAGTTTAAAGCTCTCATTTTATAAAGAAACTGAGGAACTGAGGTTGTGACTTATTCTAGGTCAGATAGCTCAGTGGTGGTAATAGTGAACATTAATAGAGATTGTCCAGGAAAAAATCTTCTACAAGATGAGTTATGCAAGAGAAGTAGTGAAGACTTTTGTGACTATAGGATTATAGAAGGAACATGTTAGGAAGAAGCCTTAAAAGCGTACTCTAGTCCAGGATATTAATCAGTTCTACAATATGTCTTATACAGTCACTAAACCACAGATGTAAACATCCACTGACAAAGAATCTCCTATGATGACCTGTTTTATTTTTGATAGCTCTGTTTGTTCAAAATTCAGCCTCCTATCCAGTTGCAGTTTGTCTCCTTATAATTTCACACCTTTTGGTCTTTGTTATATCCCTCTGAAAAGGAATCATACAATTAGAAACTTGTTGATTGAAGCACCAATATTGTGCTTATTCCAAAAGCATTCAAAACATGGACTTGGAGAAGACTGGATGGGAAGATTTGGACTACATTGAGGAGCTTCATTACTCATTTTCCCACAACTTTTCTCAGTTTAGTCTTTAATTGCTTCTGACTGCCTAGTTGGTCCTCTCAAACCTGGCACAGAGGAATCCTCTCAGCCACCTTCTGCATATTCTCCTTTCCTTACCAGTTTTGTCCCTTCTACTTCACCTTTGCTCCTTGGTGTTCATTCCCCCAGTGTTAGTTCCCTGTTTAATTTTCCCTCATTGCTCCCATTACCTTTTTTTTTTTTTTTGGTCTCTCTTGCCCCCATACCCCCATAGCTTCTTACAGTCCTTTACTCAGCTGCCAATTTCTAACAACATCATCCACAACAAAACAACAAATATTTGTCTCTATTTAATCTATGCCAGTAACTGTGCCAAGATTTAGGAATTCAGAGGAACCTTGTCCCCATCAAGGAGCTCACCTTCCAAAGTGAGGCACAACTTTAAAAGAAAACTGATACACATTGTAAATTCAAGGTAATCTCTGGAGGATGTTTTTCACCTTTTTCCCTTGTCAGTCTCAGACATGAACTCAAGGAACTTAAGTTAGAAATTGCCCCAATCTTTTAAACTAAGCCCATGATTGTAGTGACCTGGAGGCATGAGCAAGTACCTGATTTACTTATGGTCTATGTCCAAAGCCTTATTTAAATCTAGAAATTACTGAGTCCTAGACCAACCTTCCAACCCTGTGCTTTGCTGATCTTGTCCCCTTCACATAAATAATAGTACGTGCAAAAGTTACTCAAGAAAGCCATGATTCCCATTGAAAGCAAGAGTATTTTAGTGTTAGGTGATACTGCGTTTCTTTCAGACCTGTCATTGCCCTATCATTGGTTATGCATATGATTTCTAGGCATTGTTTGAGTAAAAGTTAATCAGACACATATCTAAATCCTGTACTTAATGACATAGTAGAAAATACATTGAACTCAGAAATCCTAGAGATTTTATGTTAGCTCTAATGATTAAGGTAGCTGGGTGGTGAAATACACAGATTAGTGGGCCTGGAGTTAGGAAGTCCTGAGTTCAGATGTGGCCTTTGACACCCCTTAGCTGCTTCCTTCTTTAGGCAAATCATTTAAATTCACTGACCTTCCTCATCTGTGAAGAGGAAGGCAGGAGCAGACTGCCTTGGAACTCTCTTTCCAGCTATGATTTAACCTCTTTGGGCCTTACTGCAGTAGTAAAATGAGGATAATAATGTAGGTATGCTCTCCCTCACAAGGCTATTTGGAAGAAAGTAAAAAAGTATAAACTACATAAATGTAAGCTGCTTGTGAAAAAGTAAGAGAGAATCTGAATACCAACTGAAGTACTTAATCTAGAAAAGTCAAATTGCACTAAGCTAGGACAAGATCCTTTTTTCCAATTATCTCATTTGCTTTCTATTTCAAAATCATGAATGTGATCAGGCTTCTACCCGTAAAAGAATCTTTTGAGGACAAGGACTGGCTTTTCTCTCTGTGCTTATATCCTCAGTACAGAACATTGTGTATTGCACTTAGTAGATGCTTAAATAAATGCTTGTTGGATTGGGTTTTTAGTGGAACAACTACGTGCCAGGCATTGTGCCAAGCACTAGTGCCACAAAGAAAGGCAAAAAAGATCCCTCTCTCATGTCAGGGAGAAAGCATGTAAATGGGTACATACAAGAATAGATGGACGGTAACTCTAGATAGAGGAGAGAGGTCTCCAGTTGTTGGTGGGGGGTGTGAGAAAGTTTTCCTGTAGAAGATGGCATTTCATCATAGTCTTGAAAGAAGCAGTAGAAACTAAGAGATAGAGGCAAGGCAGAAGAATATTCTGGCCTGGGGAACATCCAGTGCAAAGCCTGAGGGAGAGATGCAGTGTCCAATGCGAAGATCAACCATTAGACTGACTAGTGTAGCCAGACTGTGATAATGTTCTTGAAAGGGTGTAAAGTATAAGAGGGCTAGAAAGGAAGAAAGGTTCCAGGTTCTAGACCTTTAAATGCCAAACAAAAGATTTTATATTAGATCCTAGAAGTATTAAGAAGCCATTGGAGTTCATAGAAGATGTGGCTGACATTGAGAAAAATCAGTTTTGCAGTTTTATGGAAGAGGAATTAGAATGGAGAAGAGACTTGAGACAGCAAGTCCAGTTTAGGAGAGTGGTGATAAAGGCTTCAGTAGGTATGGTGACTGTGTGAGTCAAGAGAAGGGAGTGCATACATGGGAGAAATGTTGTTAAGGTAGAATTGACAAGTTTTGGCCATTAATGGAAATGTAGGAAAAGTGAGAAATGGAGGATAAGACCAAGGTTGTAAGCCTGGGGGACTGGGAAGATAGTTTCAAAAGTATTTTGGAAGTTAGAAAGGTGGGGCAAAAGGATTTGGGGGTAAAAAAATGAATTCTTTTTTAGATAGACTGAGTTTGAGATTTCTACAGAACATCCGGTTTGAAGTACCAATTAGGCAGTTGGTGGAGCTCAGAAGAGAGATGAGGTCTCCATATGTAGATCTAGGAATCATCTGCTGAGAGGTGACATTTGAACCCAAGGGAATTTATGAGCTCATTAAATGAGATAAGTGAAAGAAAAAAGAAAGAGAGGAGAGCCTGGCACCAAACCTTGGGATACACCTACAGTTGGGTGACGATGAATGAAGATCCAGCCAAGAGGATGAAGAAGCAATCATCAGTCATGTCTGAGAGAAGAACCAAAAGGAGAGCTGAGTGATAAAAATCCAGTAAAGACAGTCTCCAAATAAAGAGAAGGATCAACAATGTCATGATGGAGAGGTGGTTGAAAAGGATTGAGTTAACACATTTACATGATAGGCATCTTGACAAATTGGAGAAAATGTTGGAATCACAGGAACTGGGTTCAGATTCTTCTCCTGATGCCTGCTATATTTGTGACCTCTGCAAGTCATTTAATATTGCTAGACCTAATGTTCCTCAGGTGAAAAATGTAGAGTTGGGTGGGATGTTACCAACTGTTTCAGAGGAAAGACAGATCTCATAAGAGAACTGCCAGATCTGTACTTTTACAAGAGATAGAGATTCCAGCTTTGGGCTATGGGGAGTCCTGGGAGAATATCAATTATTGCTTCATGAAGCAATTGCCATTTGAGCCAGGCCTGAAGTTATGGTTTATATTTCAACTGATCAGTGCTTAGAGTGGGGTGGAAGAGTCCAGAGAGTATCTTTAAGAAAGATATAGAAAAGAGAAAAAAAAGGAATAAATGTGAATTTTTTTTTAACTTCATTCAAAGGAGGGAAGGGAAGACTGGGAGTCAGGGGTAAAGAGATTTTGCTTCATTCCAGAATGAAATATATTGAACAGTTGAATTGATTTTCTTAAAGCTTTCAGCACCCACTTACCAATTTGCCCCCATTAGGTTCATTAGACCCTATTGACTTTTTGCACACACACTTAATTTACTTGCTTCACTACAATATTAGTTCATCTATAAGTAGAACTTGAATGAGGGCAGCACCATTCTTTATGTATCAATATCGCGTTCTAAACTTGTCTAATTCTGCACAACATTAATGTGTATTCACTCTTTCATTCGTAAGAATAATCATGTATTTTCAGATACAGTAAGGCTTCCTATTAGTTTAGTCAGAGCAGCTTGTGTGAATGTATCTAGACTGAGCATGCATATGAGCGTGTGTATGTGTGAAAATGAAAAATCTTTTCTCAGAGCATTTAATCCCTGGTGGTGAGGAACTAAGCACGGTTTCTTTTGTTTTTAGCTATATAAATAATCACTGGTGTTTCCCAATAGGCCATTTTTCAAATCTTCGTAAGAAAAAGAAGAAACTACATATTCTCTTTATCTTCTTCCCACTCTTTTAAAAAATACATAGCCACTTCATTATTTTCGGTACTCCAGCGGATCTATAGATTATGATCTACAATAGCCTCACCATGGGGAATTTAGGGCCCCAGAATTGGTGTGGAGGAAAGGGAGAAAAGGGAGAGCTTAGCTGTTAATTGCTATCTTATTTCTTTCTACCACCAAAAGAAGGCCCCAAGGCTGAAATACCACATAAGATATCACTTTATAATACTTGTTCCTCTAAAAATCTGTCCTTTTTCTTCTCTTCTCTCCTTCCTTATCCCACCCCATTTTAAAACTAAAATACACTAAACTTGATTATGAGACAAGATCATTCTGTTGTCAATTTAATTGTTCTTATGGACAAAATGATGAATTGTTTAATTTCAGATGATTAGACTTAGAGTAACTGAATATCAGATTTATATTTAAGATGGTATTAAATTTTGAGCCCCTTAATGGAAGCAAGTTAGAGATAACTCATTCTCTGTAGAGCCTAAGAGTTTGAATAGCTATTTCCTCACAACCTTGTGAGAAAGCCTGTGCAGGTATTTTTGTACCTGAGGAAGCCAATACTCATAAAGGTTGTGATATGTCACATATAAGCAATTGAGCTGAAATATAGATAACTCACATTTATGCAATTATTTTAATAAATAAGTACGTTCCCCTCAGGAGCCCTTTGAGATGGATAGTTCAAGTATGGTTAAGCCCCCTTTGACAGCTGATGAGACAGATGCTTAGAGAGGCGGATTGACTTTTCCTCCATCCATGCCTGTGAGGTCTTCTGGCTCCGAAGTACAGCACTTATTTGTTCACAGTATCCTATTTCTGTTATCAAACATTGAAAAGCTAGCACTCCTTCCTCCAGTGACTTTCCCCATGCAAACTAGTATCTCTCCTCCACCTAGCCTGGTTGACTAAAATGTAATGGCAGTTCCTTGCTAGAGAATAGGCAGGTTCTAGCACAGTGTCATCATAACTGGTGCATAGTAAATATTTGTGGAAATTAATTATGAGCAGTGATTTTAAGTTATTTTCAATCAGTACTGTAAATGACAGCTTTTAAGAGAGGGAACAAAATATGAAAATGTAACTGCCAAGAAATGATGAATATGAATAAATCAGAGAAACATGGGAATATTTGTTTACATGAACTGATGTTGAGTGAAATAAGCAGGTCCAGGAAAACAGACATAATTTTTTTAGTCCAAGACTCTTCTAGGGCAGAGATAACAAACACATAACACTCTTTAATGTGACCTAAACCACATAAAAATATAATTGGGAAATATGTAACAAAAAATAAAAGTACAATAAAAGACAGATACTGTTAATATGTGGTTTTCTAAGTCAGTATGCTATTTCAAGTGATCCTTAGGTACAGGTTAGTGACCCCTGGTTCTGTTTGATTTGTTTTGGAGGAAGCTCCCTCTAACTCATGAAGATTACTTGCTAATTATCTACTACTCAGGGCAAAGATGCTGAGAGCTTATATGACTTATCCACGTATACAAACAGTTTGTACCCGAAGCAGGAATTGAATCCAGACCTAGCTGGCTCTGTGTTCTGTATGATGTTGCCCCATAGACAGTGATCTAAAGAATGCAACTGAAAAGGTCCCTAAGAATAAAAAGAATTCTGTAATGAAAAACAGAACACAACAATAATAGTCCCAAGGAACAGATTATGAAGCATACTTTTCTCCTCTAGGGTAGAATGGTGTCAGGCTCACAATATGAAGTGTTTTTGCTTAAGACTATTTCTTTGTTAAAGGAGGGCTCAGTTGGGAGTTGGGGGATTCTGGAAATGACTATGATATAAAATAATAGGCATAAGTAAAACATTTTGTAGGTATAAAAAAAAGTCACTGCCACCTTTCAGTTCAATAAACAGTTATTAAATACCTACCACATGCAAAGCATTTGTTTATCCTTTTATCTCTTTTAGAAACCATATTTAATTAAAAATTATACAAAAAGGATATCAGCTTTCTGAACTAGTTTCTGGACTAGTTTCATGGGTTTTTTGCAATCAAAGAGTCTATCTGTCTTCCACAGTACAAAGACATATAATGTATGAGCAGTATCAATTTTGGCATTTTGTCTTTGGGGGGAGGTGTTTTTTAAAAAGTAAACTGTTGTATTCAAATTTAATGTGAAGCCCTTGGCTCAGATTTTAATTCTTACTATCTTGAATTGCTTGGTCAGTAGTATTACTACATTAGTATAGTAAAACTTTTCATTTTCCCTACATTCAGTTCATTTGGATTTTTGTACTATTTTCATTACAGTTATTATATATGTAATACTCAGCAACCACTAATACCAGTTAGAATGTTGGAATTACTAGGTCCTCAGTTTTGTGATTCTTACTGTTGATCCCAATGTAGTCTTCAGAGTCAGGGTGGTGAAATGGAAAGCTAAAGAGTCATGGGATCTGAGTTCAGATTCCACCTTGGTCACTTAAATGCCTGTGTAACCCTGGGAAGGTCGTCATCTACATTTTTCCAGTCTGTAGGATGAAGGTATTTGACAGATGACATACCTCTTTCAAGTCCCTTCCCACTCTTAAGTTGATGCTCTTGATTTCCAACATGTTTACCTGAAGCCATGGCCACAATTAATATTGTCATTTAATTTTTTTCCCCAAATTTTTAACCCGTATTATATTTTTAAAATCAAAATTGTAATTTATATTTGTAATGATCCTGAAGCACTGAAAATTCCTGAAGTGCCATCTAGAGCATCATAGACATTATGTTTGATATTGTTTTTATATTAAATATATTTTATTTGTTTTCTTGTCCTTTGAACTCCAAAAAGGGGTGGTTGGTCCCATTTATGAGCCAGGCACGTACGTACGTACTGACCTGTGACGTCTCTTGTCTTGTGATGATAATGGGGTCTTTAATTCTTTTTTCTCTTGGTGTTAATTTATCTTTCATGTGTTTAAGTTGTTGTCAGCCTAAATAAACTGAATGCTTCTTGGCCAGTGATTGCAACTGTGCTTTCCCTGTGCCAGGTAATCATATATTTCTTATTGAATTAATTAGTTCTTTGAAAACTGACAGTTTGTATAAGGGATGTGTTAATGAATTCATCAAGCCATTTGTTTAATCATATATTAATATAATCTAACTGCCAAATAATAATTGTTACATAATTGGTCACTGGTAATATGTTATAATCTACTTAAGCCTTCTATGCCATTTAGTTTTAATCTTCTGATATTATTTGTAGGGAGAAGTTTGATATGATCCTGTTCTCTAGTAATGTTATTTCTTCTTGTTGGTCACAGGACAACAGTCTAAATTGAGAATACTAGGAATTTAAGTTAATGTATATGGACAGTTTCCAAGCTGATTCTTCCAGTACTTTTACCCTAACCCCCTCTTTACATATTGCTTTGTTACAACCACTGCATATGTAAAAATGGGCTGAATAGAGGACTAAGGAGCGTTGTGATGGGGACTTGGGGTAGAGCTATACATTGATGCTATAGCCTCAAAACTTAACACTCTTTAACCAGCCTAATAGTAATGACGCTTTTAACATTTATTTAGCAAGACTGGTCTTTGGAAAACAGACAAAAGCAATCTTTCATTTACTCAGAACTAGCAGAGTAGACCCTGCTAGAGCTTGTATTCTTTGGGTCCTAGCCTTTGAGATCCCAGGATTGTTTCTGTCTCTTAACTGGGTCACTTCTCTCCCATTCATGGACCTTTGATTTCACTGGAGGAGGAACTCAACCCTCCATGAGTAAACTTTGTATCAGTTATTCAGAATTGATTTCATGTTAGAGTTTTTAAACTTACTGTCTGCAACATTTTTGTTAGATTTAGTTAGCCTTTTTACATTCCCTCCTGTTTCCAATCTTTCACCATTTTCACACTGCCCCAGCAATGCAAGTGCCAACCTTTAATTATTCCACTTCACATAAACCTTCTTTCTCAAATTACATTAATAACTCATAATGTTTTTATTTAGCTTTTATTAAGTGTTTTTATTTTACTTTTATTAAATGGTATAGTTATGAGGTAATTTAAGATATTCTGAATATTCTTTAAGATGTGTTATTTTGCTGTTATTTTCACATGGAATTTTTCAGCAAATCTCTAAAATAATTTTTTAAGTGATATAGTTATATAATCTATTGAAACATGTTATCTGTCTTTTAGAATATCATCTCTTTACCACTATTACTCCATAAGAATAGGTTCTTTTCCTTCTCTTCTCCCCAGGACTGTGTAGCTTACTGTCCCTGAGTCTTCTCTCCTTCTCTTTTCCACCTCCTTCATTTCTCTGTCCCTTTCTCCTTCTGTCTTTTTCTCTGTGTGTCTCCTTCCCTCTTTCCCTCTTGGAAGGATAAGTGCCCAGTGACAAACAGATATTTAAGTTTAAGGAGAAAGACCTTACCAGATTTTGATTTTGAGGAGAAAAATATCAAGTATTTTAAAGAAATGCAGTTTTTTTAAAAAAAATATCAAGTCATCACTACACAATAACTCCAAAAATACTGCAAAAAGATAAGAATATAATCCATAATTCATTGCATATTGACAGCCCATATATACCTTCTTATTCTGCGCATTTGTCTATGTATTTCTATGAATCATCCGTAAGAGAATCTACCCAATGCGCTAGAGGCACGAGAATGATAGGAACATAGTTTCAGAAAGACAAATGATCCTAGAGATTCTAGAGAGCATCTATTTTACGGACATGGAAACTGAGGTCCATAGAGTTTGTAACTTGTCCTGGGTTCAAATCTAGCACTCTGTCATTTAATACCATGCAACATCTGTGTAGTACTTGAATCCTCCATCAACAACCAAAGAATATTCCTCGCACAAAGTATGTGCTTCAGTCTTAATCCTTAAATTGATTTAGAGTTAGCATGTAATCTTTTTTTTCTTTTAATCTATATCAGGAGTGGAAAATCCAAAGCCTCAAGGTCACATGTGACCTTCTAGGCCCTCAAGTGCAGCCCTTTGACTGAATCCAAACTTTAACAGAACAAATCCCCTTAATAAAAGAATTTGTTTTGTAAAAGTTGAACTTAGTCAAAAGTCTGAACCCAAGGACCTAAAAGGTCACATGTGGCCTCCAGGCACTAGATTCCCCATCCCTGTCTGGATCTTTGGTTTTTATTAGGGTAGGGGAATCACAGTGAAGAAACTCCAGTTTTTAGGAGCACTGAGAGGTAAAGTGATCTTACTAGAGTCACACTGGTTTTGCATCCAGAAGCAGAAGTTGGAGATTTCCCTGACTTCCTTGGCTGGCTCTGTCTGTTGAGCCAGCCCGCCCATCTTATTGACATTATGAGTTGGCTTTTTTCCAAAAAGCACGTCTTTCTAAATAGGAAAAGGTAAATATCAGAATGCTAAGTCATAACAACTTCTAAATTGGTATAGTCCTAATTAATGAGGTTTTACTCTACTTCTGCATGACTTGTGTTTCTTAACTGTATTAATGTGGTCCCACCTGTTTTGACTTGTGAGTATAGCCTTCGATTGTGTTAAAGAAAAGTTCAGATGTAGGTGATGTTTAATAAATTAGAATTATGGGGAAATTAGAAAGTGAAAGTAGAATGTTCTTGGTGTTTTTTTTGTGACCAAATCACCCTCCTCTTTTTTCTCCCTTAATTATTTGTAAAGGCTGAATGATAGAGAAAATCTCTAACTCAGATTTTAGGTTGCTTATAAGTCTACTGAAGAAATACTGACTTTTAAAAATGGAACCGTAAGTCAGAGATTGGAGTGGAGAAATAGATAAATTAGCTATGCTATGAGAAAAGTATTTCTTATCTGTAATAAGCTTTGTTTTCTCATGTCTTAAGTCGGAAGAACCTAAGTGACGTATGTTCCAAATCTTCCATGTCTCAGCTCCACACCCACTGAAGCACCTGCCCTCCTCCTCAGAACAGAGGTGTGACCAGGAGTCCTTTACTCCAAGTTAAGGCCTGCGTGCTCAAACCTGCAGCATTTGGGAGCTCCACCTGTCCTTAAGTATTCCAAAGGAGGGGAGGACTCCTTTGGACTATAAAATGCTCCCGAATCACTGATTCATTTTACTCTCGCTCTTTTACCTTAATTATCATTTAAATACTAACCATGAGGAATGATGAGAAATGCAAGGAGATGACTTCACCTCCCTATACTTTCTCTCCTGGTGGTTCAGGCCCTACAAAGCCGGAAGCAAACAAAAGATTGGTTGTTGCTGCTTTACTTCCTTCTCTTAGTTGCCATATTTTAATAAATTTTTAAAAGAAGTTGGAGCCTGTTTGTGTGGGTGGGTTATTGGAAGATTAGAATGAGTGCTGAATGGTGGATCCTGAGGAGAGCTGAAAACTGTGTAGACCCAAGGCCTTGGAGTGCAAGAAATCATTGCTAGCTGGAGTTAACCAGTCAGCCCCCACCTCTGAGAGAATTGCCAATAAATTCTCTCTTCCAGATTACCAGATTCTTTATTCAGATCTTTGCATGTGTATCACCCCTTCTGCAGAAGTAAGGTACTTTGGCCTTGAATTCCTAAAACTACTTCACAAGCTACCCCTGCTTCTGCTTACTCTAAACAACTATTAGTTTAATTATTTATACCATTATATTGTTAAGGGCATCTGGGTGGCACAGTGAATAGCATGGGAGGCCTAAAGTCAGGAAGACCCGAGTTCACCATAGTCCTTCTCAGACACTTACTCACTGTGTAACCTCTGTTTACCATACAATAATTGAAACTGAAAAGAGCTTGAGACTTAAATGAACTTGATGATCTTGGGCAAAATATTATCCCTTGTCCCTTAATATATAAACTAAATTGTGTAAGTCTCTTTCCAGCTCCAATTCTAAGGTCCTAGGCTCCTGTAAAACATATGGAGAATGTTTTTTGTTAACTACTGAAGCATCTTCTAACTTCTCAAAAAAATTTTTTTCCTGAGTTTTGTTCAAAATCAATGGATTTTATGTGCTTTAGCTATATGTTCCCTATATTGTGTGATCTTAGTTGCAGAAGAACAAATTCAGGAACTTAGATGAAATGAAATATTTTTATTCATTTATTTGGTTAGAATATTTTTGATTTTGTTCTTGTGTATAAGCTTCAGAAAATGTATATTTATGACTCTGGTTTGTAACTGGTTCACAACCTTTTAAAAAAAAAAAAACCAAATACATGAGGTTTTGTTTTTGTGGTTCTTTAAAGAAAATAATACACATCTCTTCAATCTATAGCACCAGAGGAACCTGCTATATTATAATAGAGTGCAAAATAAAGATTCTTCTCCACTGGTGAACACAGAAGCATACCCATATGTGGTATTCACTTGTGTGAATATTTTAATTTTAAAGAAGGTGAAATATTTTCAGTTTAGGAATCATTTGACTAACCTTTCAGGCAAGATAAGATTCTACAACATTTGTGGAATATCGTTCTCTGAACATATTTACATGGAGAATAAATTGTTCTTCATCTTAGAAAGATTTGAATCTGAATTTCTTCAAGTTTAGGATAAAAGTTAGATGACCTTTAAAAGGTCTGTGATTTTATTGGGACCAAATCAACTCTAAAATTCTGTGGGACACTCTTCTCTTTTTTAAGCTCATCTTGTTAGAAGATTTCGTTAGCGTCTTCAAGAAATCTTTATAATAGTGAATTATTCTTGTCGTTTTTGTTGTATTTGATCCTAGGCCCCTTCAGTGTCAGGTTAACTTCTCTTCGGTCATGCATAATGTTTATTATTAAGTTAAAAATTAAAACACTTAAGGTTCCCCCTCACTTTTTATAATTAGTTTCCTTTTTGCTTATGTTTTATTTTCCAGTAATTTTTTGTCATTTGTGCCTTTTGCTTTTCTTTAAAAAGTTAGATATAAAAACACTTAAAAAATGTTAAGTGTTAAAGAATTGCAAATTCACTAGCATAGCATTTTGGAGAGAACACAAGGTCTGACTTTGTCTCTTACTAGTTCTTTGACGTTATGAAAATCATTTATTTTTCAGGGTTTATTTCTTAACCTTTAATGCCATTCAACACTTATTGAGTATGTGCAGAGCAGATGAAATATATACAAGTATGTGCTTATTTGGGGGAATGGAAGACCAGGAGTAACTGATGGTTAGAATGGAGAAGCTGAAGAAACGCTTCCTTGTAGCAGTGGTGATTGAGACCTGCTTGAGTTTTAAGGAAGCTTAGGGAGTTCATTGGGCAGTGGTTAGGAGAGAGAAGTGTAACCTGGCAAATTCATGGAATGAGAGTTGTCTGTAAGCCAGCCACTTGCACTGGAATGTAGACTGAATGAGGGAGACCGATGTGGGATCAGTCAAGAAAGATAGGTTGGATTCAGATGACAGGCTGAGGAACTTGTATTTTATCTTAGAGGTCCCAGGGAGATTGGAATAAAACAGACAGATTTGAGTTTTGGAAATCCAGATTTGGCCATTGTTTAAGGATGAATTGGAGAGAAGAGAAACTACAGGCAAAGACCAATGAGAAAGCTAATTTAATGGTCCAGGCAAGAGGTGATGAGCTCCTGAATTACAGTGGTAGCTGTCAGTAGAGAGGGGAAATAAATGAATGTGAAAAATGTCATGAGATAAAATTAATAGAACTTGGCAGTTTTTTTATTTGGGATGGGGAACGGGAGAAAGATAAAAAGGAGAGAAGTCCAGAGTGAAAAAACCTGGGTGACTTGATAGGGTGATGGTTGAGTGGGGTGCTGGTTCCTTTCCAAAGAAGGAAGTTTGGAGGTATGTCTTAGGGTGTGTGTGTGTGGGGGGGGATAATGAATTCTGATTTGGATATTTTATATTTGAAAAGCCTTTTGGGATATCCAGATAGAAGCATCCAGCCTGCAATTAGTGCTCCTGGATTGTAGCTCCTAAGAGAAAATGAAGGCTGGAAAAATATAGATTTGGAAAGTACATGCCCATGTAACATTGTCATGGAGGGAGTGAAGAGAACTCGAAGATGCTGAGAGTAAGAGATGGGATTCGAGTTGAGTCTAAAAGGAATCGAGGGGAACTCAGAGATAGAGGTGAGAAAGAAGAGCATTCAGGAATGAGGAACAGACCGTGCAAAAACACCTAGACAGAAGATGGCATTTCTTGCGCCAGGAGGAACAAAGAGGCCTAGGTGCTGGGGAATAAAGTGTAAGAAAACTGGGAGGTAGGAACAGACCAGGTTACAAAGAGCGTTAAATGCCAAAGGAGTTTCATTTTGGAGGTGTTAGGAAGTCACCAGAATTGTGAAAGGATTGGAGTGACATGGTAAGAGTTTTGTATTATTGAAACCATTTAGCAGAGGATGGATTGGAGGGGGGCAGGGCTTTGAGGCAGTGAGGCTAATTAGAAAGCTATTATAGTAGTCTGCGAGAAAGGTAAGAGGATCCGAATCAGAGTGGCTGCTGTGTGAGTGCAAAGAAGCGAAAATAGATAATTGATATTGCCATCACAGGAATGATGAGATTTGGCGACGTCTTTATTTTATCTTGTATGCTGAACAAGAGTGAAGAGTTGAAGATAAACTGCTGAGGTTTCAAGCCTAGGTGACTGAGAGGATGGGAGGTAACCTTGATGTCATAATAAGGAATTTAAGGGGAAAGGGAAGTTTTCAGTTTTCTTTTGGATATGTTGAATTTGAGATGTCTGCCTGATCAAAGTTGTCCAAAAAGCAACTGGTGTTGTTAGGTTATAGTTCAGAAGAGTGAATGAGGGCTGGATATTTAGATCTTGAAATTATCTGAATGATGGTGATAACTTAATCCTGGAAGCTGATAAAATGACTGAGTATGAGAGTATGGAGACAAGACAGAGACAAGGGCCCAGGACCAAGGATGTCTTTTAATTATGGAGCAAGTGGGGCAGTCAGGTATGGGATTCATTGATCTGTAGCCAGGAAGTCAGAATCACTGAAAGGGGGGAGTGTATGAAAAGAATGGGAATATGCTACCAGCTGAGTGAATTAATCCAGGCTGAGTATTAGTCATTGGAGAGAAGGCCATGGAAGGGGGCATGTTACTACAATGTTCCCTGGTCCAACCTCCTGCCAGTTGTAAAACACCCACTTAAAAATGTAAGAATAGGAAAGAAGTATAGGTGCCTGGTGAAGACCCTGCAGTCCTTCATGTATACTAAAGAAGACTTTGGTTGCCAGAAGGTGGAAGGAATTGTTTTATCACACCTCTTACTTTAATTAAAGAAGTCTCTGGATACCACAGAAGTCAGGAGGTGGGTCCCCTCTGAGCCCTCTCAAGGTCCAGGCTTCGTTGGCCTGGCTGGCAGTGGTAAATAAAAGGTGACGGATGCTGGAAAGCTAAGTCTTCCTAATCATGACATAGAACAGATTTGGAATTTTGGAAATAATGTCTGTTGACCCCAGGTTGTGCAAAGATAGATATTTGTCTGTTATGTGGTGAGTAGCCTAAATTTTGAGAGGCTTTTTTAAAAGTAAGTGGTGAATTGTATTCAGTTCCAGCAACTCTTGAAACCATATTCCAGAACACAAAGGTCTCTATAAATGTTGTGGGAGGAAATACAATAATAAAATAGCAGATTTTAGGGGGAACATTGATGTAAACAACATCAGGGGAAAAATAAGAATTAAAAAACCAAAATGGATTTGTGTGACATGTCTTATGGTTGTAGCTACCAGTGGCTATGGTTTCATTTCTGCCTTTGTGGTAGGAGACATCTTGAATAGTTTGTAACAGTTGAAGCAACCTTGCTACTGCCCTGTAGTCTTAAGATGATGTTCAGGTAATGTATCATAAGAGTGCTTTCAGAGATTGATTCTTGTTGTTGCCATCCTACTTCTCTGAAATGACCCCTACAGGAGCCATGGGTGCCATTCAGCCATCTTTAGAAGCAGCATAACCTGAAGTTGAGTGACCAAATGTATAATAGTGACAACAAAGGAATTGTTACCTTTGTCAAAGGGAGGTAGAAACTTTAATACAGACCTTAATACTATACATACAATACAGAAATACAAACATAAATACCAGTCGCTTTTGTCATGCTGAAGGGCTTCTTTGGATTGGTTGAATGATTTGGCCTAGGTTATGTGATTGATATTGAAGACAGAGACTATCAACCATGAGCTATGAGAATTCTAATCAGATACATTTGCTTTAAATCACTTGAACAAGTATCTAGTAGGAGTTCCATTTCAGAGAGGAGTGTATGTGTGTGGGGGGTGGGGGTGGGGGGGGCCGGGATGTATGTTGTGTTCTGTCCAAACTCAATGTAATCAAGTGATCTGAGCAGGAATCCTGAAAATGACCAACAGTCAACTAGAAATCTCAGCAACATGGATATGTTCAGGGATACATATTTTAAATGTCTACATAGGCAAGTAAGCGGTGCTATCGATATAGCATTCAGCCTGGAGTTTTAAAGCCTTCCCTTGGTGCCTCAGAAATAACCGTATAGTTATCAAGCAGGTGGTGTGGAATGCCAGAAGCTTGGTGTCCGACATCGAAGGTACCAAGGTCATTCACTGCATCCTGGGCCTCTGCCTGGTCAGCTTGACTTTTTGTTTTGTCGCTGGATTTGATGACTCTAGAAGAGAGAATGAGACTGACTTTGTGCAACTCTGCCTCACTTAAATCCAGTTCAAGAGCAGATTGAGACATCATCAGCCCATGATGTCAGCGGTCCTTTTCAAAATCAAAGGAACAACAACTCAGCAGAAGTTTATTTGAGAAAGGCATTGTTGGTGTACTTGTGCCTGGTAGATAAAGAAAGAGTGTTGTATTGGGAGTCAGGAGATCTGATTTTCTTCACTGCAATACTAGGGGCTCACACTGACAAGCCCAGTGTACAGTTCTAAAGAGATGACTGAATCTTCTTCTAGACTTACATTGAAATAATCAACAATGTACAGTTTTTTTCAAGTCTCCTTCAGAGTTTCTCAGAGCAGTGAAAGATTTGGGTATGCAAATATTTTTTCTGCAAAGGAAATGCTCTGCAACCTTATCTAGAGAAACATGAGTGGCTTAGTTTAATTTTTTTCTCCCATTTCATTCCAACAGTATTGGACATCATCCTTTGGACCAGTTAGTATAATTTACAGACCTATTTCCACTAAATTGTAATTTGCTGTTTTTTCCTTACAAGTCAAGGAATAACTCAGTGTTGTTGATGTCTTCTCTTTGAGGTTTGTTATCTCCTCTTTTCCCACCTCCAGTTTGCCGTGTTAATTATGATTACTGATCTCATGGTTATGTAGCTATTAATTTAGAAAACAAACACAAAATTTATATGTATAAAAAATTTCCTTTAAAAATTGAAGCAAAGAAATAATTAGTTATATAATCCCTTGCAGTTATTTCTTCTAGTACTAGTTTAATTTTTTAAATGGCAGCCAAAAGGATACTGATACCTAAAGTAATAGATTATAATTCATTGTTATTAACCATCATCATCATCATCTCTTCTCATCTTTTTCCCCAGTGGATTTTAGATAGAAACAATCTTGTGACATTGATCTTTTCATAGTTACCGTTCTCCACACTCTTGCGAGGGTGGACAAAATATTGACTTTTATAATTTAATATTGAGATCAAAGCTTATCTTCTTCAATTTCAGTTACACTACAGAACAGACACTGGTAATATACAGCATACCAAAAAACTTGGACTCTATCTTTAAACTTTCTTGCCAAAACTTCTTGTTGAATACTCTGGAAATTTAGTTTTTTTCCAACATGAATAAATATGTTATTATAGAATTCAGATGGAAAATGTGAATTGCATCTCTTTGAGAAATGTATCTACAACAATAAGTTCAATTTATGAGACTTGGGAGATAGAGGATATCAGATAGTCTCAAAAAAAGTAATAGTTAATTCATAGTGTTCATTGTGATGTCCCTGGTAGTAATTACTCTCCTTAACATCCACGCAGTCTATAGACACTTTTTTTAAAAGCATAAATGCTCTTAATCCCTTTAAAGGGTAGTGTAGTAAGTAAAGAGAATTCATTGATTGGAATGTCACACTTCAGAATGTGCTTGTATGTAAAACAAAAGCTCTCTTAGTTCCAGGGTGAATTTCTCAAACTGAAAGACATTCTTTATAAAGAAAAATAGACTACATTGGAAATAAAATTTTATTTCAAAAATAAACTAAGTTTTGAGAATAAGCCATTTGCTTTTTATAGCAAGGATATTGAAGTGTTACAGGTAAAAACTAAACTGCTTTAGAACTCCTAAAGGTGAGTATTGTTAACATGTGATATTGTGGTTTTTGCACTTGTAAATATTTCAGGATTAGCCTCTAAATTTTCAGCCCAGGTGGAATACCTAGATTTTTTTTTTTTTAATTTCAGGTAATGGATTGCTTCACTAGTCATTCTACTTAGCTTAAGCAACAGCCAAAGTTACTACATTGAAAAATTATATTGGAAGCCCTCAGAAACACTGTCTCCAGGCTTCCTTCCAGTTTCAGCTAAAATCCTACCTTCTATTTAAAAAAAAAAAAAGTCTTTCCTGACCCTCTGTAATGTTAGTGTCTTCCTTCTGTGGAGTATCTCTGATTTCTCCTTTGTCTTACTTGTACATTGTTTGCATGTTGTCTTCCCCATTAGACCCAGTTTTCTTGGGTATAATACTTAGGACACTTAGGCAGCAGCTACCAGTGTGACGTGGCCTTCAATTAATCAGTAAACAATTACTGCCCACCTACTATGTGTCAGTCACGGTGCTAAGTAATTTACAGTAATTATCTCCTTGATCCACACAATAACTCTGGGTTTTATGGTAGTGTTATTTTTCAGTCTTTCCTGAGTCTGTGCCTCCCATGGACCATAGCATACCAATGCAGTCTGTGGGGTTTTCTTGACAAAGATGCTGGATCAGTTTCCTATTTCATTTTCTATTCGATTAAGCCAAACAGAGGTTAAGTGACTTGCCCTGGCTCACACAGCCAGTGTCTGAGATAATATTTGAACTCTGGTCTTCCTGACTCTAGACCCAGTGCTCTATCCACTGCACTACCTAGCTGCCCGCTAAGTACTAGAGAAAGATAAAGACCTTTCCTTCAAGGAGCTCACAGTATAATTGTTATAGTCTATGGTTGTTGCCAGTTTTTGAAGGCCAAAGTAAAAAGCTTGTGTTTTGTTTTATAGTAATAACTCACCTACATAGCCTTTGACAGTTAATAAAATGCTTTATTTGTTATCTAATTTAACTCTTGAAATAGTCTTTTTAGCTCTATAGACAGCAGGATGGTGCTGAGGGTTGTGTGTGTGTTCGTCCTTCATTGCCAAAGAAGAATGACCATGCCGTCAGAGAAATGATGACATGATTTGCACTTAACTTTGTTTTGAGTGAAGGAAAGCTGTGTAGGTCACCAGACTCACTTCTCCAGAGTCATCTGAATCCAGTGACCAGATATTCATCAGGATGACTGGAGATGACCCAGGATGAGGCGATTGGGGTTAAGTGACTTGCCCAAGGTCACACAGCTAGTGAGTGTCAAGTGTCTGAGGTGAGGTTTGAACTCAGGTCCTCCTGACTCTTGCACTGGTGTTCTATCCACTGCACACCTAGTTGCCCCTGGTGTTGAGGGTTCTTCTGCTGGGGAATGATATGATCATGCCTCTATGTTAAAAAGAAATTATTTTGGCAGATGAGTAAAGGAAGTAAGAAAGTGGAGGGACAAAATGATGTGGAAGGTTAGGTAGGAAGCAGTTACCTTCTAAGGATGACATGGGACTGATGAACCAAGGTTGTAGCATTAGAAGTCAAAAGGAAGGGATGAATAGAAAGGTTCTTTCTGAGGTAGTATCAACAGGATTTGCCTATTCATTGAGGTAGAGGGATTAGTAAATAATTGCAGACTTTGAGTCAGAATGAATTCCACAATATCTCTCCAGCAAAAATTGGAAAATTAGGAAAAGGACAGGTTTAGATCTGGGAGGGTCAAGGCAAGTTGTATTTTGGACCTACTGAGTTTGAAGTGTGTGGGCAGGACGTCTAAACAAAAATTTGAGTAGGCTGTCTGATAGCTCGCTGTTATATAGTTCTTTTTGTTGTATAGAGCTCCGTCCCCTTGTCTCCTCTGAATTTATATTCAGGTTTTTAAATCCATTCTGTCCTTACCAAAAGCTGTAACTTCATGTGCCATTTTGTTTAATGCATTTATATTTTGTTATATTAATTTGTGTACAAATCTTATCCCCTTACCATACTGAGTGCCTAATGTAGTACTTCATATGTACACAGTAGCTACTTAAGTTGCATTTGCATGCATTAATCTCAGTTTAATTCCTACATAATAAACTTGGGAAACAAATGACAATTGATCATATAATTAATAGATCTAGAGCTTGAATGTACCTTAGCCATCATCTGGTTCAAGGATTAACCTGTTTTTTGTGTTCTAGAGCCTTTGCTGGTTGGATGAGGCCTTTGGACCTCTATTCAGAATGATTTTTAACAATTCATAATTGAAGGAAATGTTACTTTTCTCTTAGAGTTTAGTGAAAATAATGTTTTGGGTTTTTTTCCCATTCAACTTATATTGAATTTGTACGTTTGGACAAATCTTTGCTTGGGGGAGGGGAAAAAGAGAGAGAACCACACAGACTAACAAGAAGAAACCCGAAAGATAATTAACATTCTAGTAACTTTTAGAAATACTTCCATATAAGATTCTTCAGAGACTGTGAAAGGAAGAGAATTGGACTATGGGGAAATGGGAAAGAAGAATGAAGGGAGAAGAAAATATTAAGGCCAGATAAAAGGCTAGTTTGTTTTTTTCTCCCATTTGTCCTCCTGAAATTTATCAATGGATCCCAGGCTAAGAAGTCATTTCTGTACCTAGAATCAGAAAGATTTGAGGTCCAATCTAGCCTTAGACATTTACTGACTGTAACTCTGAGCAGATTGCTGTCTGCCTCAGTTTTCTTGTCTGTAAAATGGTACTATTAATAGCATTCCCTCATAGGGCTGTGAAGAGCATAAGAAATGTACATATATATACAATGTTTTGCCTACCTTAAAAAGACGTAGGATGCTTAATAATAATAATGATGATGATGATAACCTTTATATGTTACTATGTGCCAGGCTCTGTGCTCAGGGCTTTTATAATTATCTAATTTGATCCTCACAGTTACCCTGTTCCTGACGCAAGGCCCACTGCATCCCCAACTGCGTTATTTTTTTATTTTATTTTACTGGTGAGAAACTTGATACCTGGAGAGATCAAGTGACTTGCCTAGGGTCACACAATGTGTGCACTAAGTGCCAGAGCTGATATTTGAACTTAAGATTTATAACTCTTGTGTTCAGCACTTTATGTAGTCACCCTATTTCCCTGTGATCTCTATGTGGCTTTGAAGTCGGCAAGTGACTTCACATATTTGAACGGTCCAGCAGGGGAGATATGCATTAGAGGTATTACGATCTTCATTTTACAAATGAGAAAACCAGCTTCCTCATTTAGCTGGAACTGCTGGAGCTGGGACTTGAAACCAGGACATCAGACTCCCCAGTCACCAGCCTTTTATTTGGCCTTAATATTTTCTTCTCCCTTCATTCTTCTTTCCCGTTTCCCCATAGTCCAATTCTCTTCCTTTCACAGTCTCTAAAGAATCTTATATGGAATTATTTCTAAAAGTTACTAGAAGTAACTTTTGTGTTTCTTCTTGGTAGTCTGCATGGTTTCCTCTCTTTCCCCTCCCCCAAGCAGTCATAGATTTGTCCAAACAGACAAATTCAACATAACTTGATAGAACTCTTTTAGTTCCGTATCCAGAGTCTGAAATTTGACCTAGACATACATTTGGAAAAATAAGGCTTTAAACACCCACCCTAAATGAAATGCCAACCACGTAGGTTGGGCCATTGTGAATTGTTTTTGAGCTGTTGAACTGGATTCTCCCTTAAAGGGCCCCTTCTCCCTCCCCCCATGTGTATCTGTATATGTCTCTTTTCAGCTATCTCTCCTCCCACTTCTCCTCTTTCCAGGCTGGCCTGTGTGTCAGCTTCTGAGTTAATCATTCATCAGCCTGACAATTTTTCTATTTTTATTGGTTGCCAGGGAATAGGTTTAAGAGAGGGCTGAAAATGTGTCGAGAAGACCCCTTATTTGCCACCCACCCCCATATATTTTTGTTTCACTTCTAACTGGGTGTGTGTCTGTGTGCCTAGACTTGCTTTCCTTCTGTTTTTGTAATAAGAATGTGTTCAATTAACCATTTGCGCGTCAACTGATTTGACTTGGCAGTTACTGAGGAGAGATAGAGGAAGAACAGAGAAAGCAAATGGAAAAAAAAAGCCACCAGGAAGAAGGGCAAGAAGGAGAGATGAGTAATGATTAAACAGGGCATAATTAAGACATGGTATGAAATGCTCTTCCTTGTCTTGAACCCTAGGTTTAGTAAATCTAAAGCAGACAGAACTACAAAGATGTTTGTAGGGAAGGAGTGGGAGAGTGTTGTGTGTTTGGTAAAGTAGGGATTGCAACACACACACACACACACACACACACACAAAATATGTTGAGAAAGAAAGCACAAGAAAATTCCCAGCAGGCTTTTCTCTGGCTCTTCCCCTCCCCCTTCTGAGCTCTGGAGGTTTTTATAGCAGCTTCTCTCCTTCCCCCCTTTCCTTCCACCCCATCTCCCTTACCCACTACCCTCCTCCCCTGATACCCTCTCCCCCCACCCCCCCCCCACTTTCCTCCTCTCTTCCCCCTCCCCCTGCACGTAGGCTCTTGGGGGAAAAAAGTCTTCCAGCCTGACTAGAAAATCAGCCTTGTTTCCTCAGAAACCGCAGCTGCTGCGAGCAGAAAACACGTCAGGCTGGCCCTCCAACACGCACAGATGTGCCTTTGTAAATCCCTCTAAATGCTGAGGATTGCGTGCTGAGGGCACATAGCCTCCTCCCATGCTAGCCAAGGCTCCAGTGAAATGGCTGGGCCTTTCTCTCATCCTGAAAAGTCACCTCTCCCTTTACTTTCTCAGGTTTTTATTATGATTTCTCCCATAATTGCATTATGGGGTGTTGGCAACCACCGGGAAGCAAAAAGCAGGCCCAACCTAAAATCAAACTAGACAGTCCATTCCCTATTGACTTTTTTTGGTAACATATACATACTCCTTACCTTATTATGAACCAAAGTCCATGTGTGTGCCTATGCATACATGCATGTATACACATGTGTGTATATACATATTTTTATATTTATATGAATAATGGTTAGTCATGCCTTAAGGCAGAGAATGTTCAAGCCTGTTGAGCTTGTAAATATCATTTGGTACAACTTCTCCTAAAATGATAAAAATTGGCACCCGAATGGGGGTGTGTGCGTGTGAGTTTTTGTGCACAAATCTGGAATAGAGAAAGCAAAATATAAAACAGACTTAAACAACAACCACAAAAAGTAAGGTCATGTGCATTTATTAAGTGCCTACTGTGTGCCAAGAACTTGGGGGGGCAGAGTAATCCCCACAAATAAAGCCATATAGGCAGGCCTTGCTCTTAAGGAGCTCACAAGTGCAAGACCTAAGTCAAAATGGTCCTTGGAATTGGGGGGGGGAGGGGGATGTTTTACTCAGTGCCACGCTCCAATCTTTTTTACCCCCACCCCCCAAACCCCTTTCTTCAGCGACCTCTTTACAAAACAAAAAACCAAACCACCCAACTTCCAAGGCTGGATGAGTCGCAACTCGCCTGCGTAATTAAAATGAGTGGATGATGGTTGAAAAGGGATGGAAAAGCAGAGCAGGGGAGGGAGGAAGCACGCTCCTGCTGAAGCAGACAAAAACAGGTCTGGCGGATGGGCTGCGGGGGAGGGGCGCCCGCCTCGCCATTGGCTCGTTTCTGGGCTCCGGAGCAGCTGTGGGAGCCCGGGCGCGCAGGATGGCAGTTACTGCTCAAGCACTTTGCTTCCATTTGTTTAATAGCTGCTAGTCGGAGCCAAATGCACGCTCATCAACCTTGACTGGCGGGAAAACCGACTCAGGGCTTTTTTCCCGTTTTAATCTAAAGCAAAGGACAGTCTTAAAGCTAGCAACTTTCCCCCCTTCCTGTTCTTACTCAGCGCATTCCACAGGATCCATGCTGAATTTTTTTTCTTTCACCTTAGCCCACTTCCGCCATTGAGATTCCTCCTTTAACTCTTGTCATCTGCTGGAAGTATTTTAAAAGCCCATTTTGTTGTGTTTTGGATACTTGACAAGCTGGGCATCATAGCTAATATTCCACAGTTGCAATCAATCAACATGCACTTATTAAAGTGCGTATGTGCCAGGTTCTGAGCTAAGCTCTGGGGGTACAAAAAAGGGAAGAAATTTCAGCAAGAAAAATGCCCCCCTATCCTCCACCAAAGACAGTATAATGCTGTACAATGCAGATATAGGACTTGATTTTTAATTCTTTTTTTTCTTTTAATAATTCTTTTGGGGCAGTTTGCTAGAGAGCCCCCTCTCTCATTGAAATACAACTTCAAAGCTGTTACTGATCCGGCCCCTAAATAATATAAGTTGGGACTTTATAATTTAGATCAATTCTTTTTTTATTATGTTCCTGATTTTAATTTGATTCATGAATTCCAGTGAACCTGGTTTGGGGTGTAAAAGCAAAGGTCATTAGGTGAAGATAGATTTGAATTTGTTCCCCAATTCTAAGAAACTGTGTTTTGATGGTGATTTGAGAAAGAGAATTAAAGAGAACATTGGGCCATTAATTGTCACTGCTTTTTTAAAAATCACAATAATATTTGTCAAGTTATAGTGAAAAAACAGGATATTTGCTGGACATTTGAATGTGCAGGGTTAAACTGGGGATATAGTGTGTTTAATATGTGAAAACTTTTCAAAATTTGAGTCACTTAGAAATTTGTTTTGGATCATTGCTATTTAGTGGTGAGGACACTGATGACTCATTTTAAATTGAGATGGGTCCATGAGGTGACTGACTTGAGAAATGCTTTTTTGTATTCATTCATATTTTTATGTGAAGAGACATAAATAAGCAATGAGGTGTGTACTAGGATACAAGTATAAATTTTTCTCCCTAAGTAATGAAGATGAGTGGCAAATGTGACAGGGGAGGGGCTCACTAGCTGTCTTCAGTCTGAAAAGATTAGCATCTATTTTTAGGATTTTGAACCTCTGGAGTAATACCGGTTAAATTGGCACAGGTTAATAAGTTGGGGTCCACAGAGCCTCTTATCTCTGGCACTCAGAATTCTGAATTAAGTGGAAAACCTCAATTCCATATCTCAGAAGATATGCTTAACAAACCTGAAAATAAAACAGACCCAATTGTTAACTGATGATGTTGAGCTTTTTGCAAATCTGTAAGGACAACTTCAGATTGCACAAAGATGTGGGTTAGAGGTTGAAACCTACATATTGCTTACAATCTCACCTATATGTGTCCTTTTATTGGTTTTCTTTTTGATCCTACTCACCCTAAATACTCTGTTACACTGACCCCCACTGGTTAAAATTGGTCTGAGAGTGTTTCTATATTATGTATTTGTGAGTGTCATTTTACACTATCTCAAGTAGATTTTAAAATAATAGAAATATCAAAACCCTAAAATGCTGGACTTTATACCTGGGATATACCTATTTCCATAACCATTTATCACCTCAGTTTCTAAGGAGATAGAGTAACTCCTGAAGGTGTACTTTAGCTATCTGATGCTATACTAGATACAATGTGCAAGTATTACCCCCTCTAGTCAATTTACCCATTTCAAGAAATGCTTAGTGTGAGTGATTATATTAGAAATGTAGTCATGTGAACATTGAGCTTAGATTACATCTAAGTGGGGGCATATTCTTCTACCCTATTGTCATTAAACTTGAGAGCTCATTTACTGAAGGGACAAGATTTGTTTTAAGCAGTCTAATGTGGCGCTGAAATCCAGTTTGGAACTATGTGTGGTTCCATAGCTTTGTCTAGCATGAAAACAAAGACATGCAATTAAACTGTTTCAGGAACTGAAATCAGCTTTCTTCCAACACTCCTATTATATCATTAGATGTGTTCCTATTAATGAAATGATGAATTGAAGACCTTCCTGTGTTTATGTTGTTGGCCTAGCAGTAGCTTGGATTTCCCATGTCTAGACAAAAATTGCACCCATTGGAGATGCATGGGACAGCTGTTTGTAAACTCTTAGTAAGACATGACATAAATGAACTATGGCTAAATCTGTCAGTGACTGGTTTCCTTTTAAATTCAGTTGTACATTGTTTATTTCCAAAAAGCACCTTTTGTGGGAATAGCTGTAAAGCATTTGTATGCATGAACAGAGTCCACATCTCTCAGAAGTGTTCAAAAGGCCTGCATGGACTGAGAAGCATAGAGATTAAAGCCCTAGCCTTTCACCTTAGGGAGTGCAGTTCAAATCCTCCATTACATCCCAAGTAAAATGAGCTTTATGTCATAAACTCTGTCTACTGCTTTTCTCAGACCACCATTATATAATTGGATCTCAATTTCCCACACCAACAATGCAAAACTAGAGGCAAATGGTGGGCCTTCTAGAGTTTTCTTTAGAGTACATTAATTTGGTTTTTAAAAAATACAGCATTGCAGAAATCTGAGTTGGAGAGTATGGTGAAAACTTTACAGTTTTGTGATGTGCTTAAGATTTAAAAACTGCATCTTATTTTCCTTCTGCATACACATTTAAAGGTTTCATACTACTATTGTGTTGACAGTTTATTTTCTCATATCTCCTTTATGTTTAAATTTAAAGTTTTTTAATGTAATACTAAAAAAAAGAAACCTACTGTTATTTATACATAGAAAAAAATCCAACCACATCAGTCCACTAAAAATGAACAAATCTTTTAAAATTGTCAGTGAAAAATTCAGCTCTAATCTAGGAAACTCCGAAACACTTGTATGCAGTAGTTTATCCTGAACAACATTGAATAACTTAAAATAATAGAGGACTGAAAACTATTCTGACCAACAACAATAGAATTTCAAAACAAGCATGGAAAAATTGCCATATAATGAAATTTTAAAAATTTAAATGTAAGGAAACATTTGAAAATGTTAACTTGGATGTAAACGCCATCATGCCAATTATGAGTATTTCCGTATTTAACTATTACATATTTCATTTTATTTCTAAGACAGTTGAAGAATCTGTTATACAGTCTCTTTGTGGTTTTCTTCTCCTTCTCCTTAAAAAATTTTCATAGTTAAAAAGTTCTTTAAATTCTGTGGAAATTAACTATCTTTTCTCTCCTCTAGGACAATTGTTAAGATTAATTTTTAATGTGTTTCCCCTCCAAAAAAAGGTGGAGTGCTTTTGCGAAGTAGTATTGCTTAGAGTTTGACTAAGAGGATCACTCATCCTTTCTAAGTTTGTTCTTCAGGGAAGGGAAGAAATTACATGTCAATGATCTTCCTAGCCAATGATGTTCTCTCACATTGCTGTTTAACATCCAAAAGCCTGCAGTATTCTGGGTGCTGTCTCAGATAAATAAAAGAAGTGGTCCTTGATACGAAGCAGTTTTCTTAGTAAGGCAGATGAAGGGCACTTGCTTTTTTAAAGTGAGTGCCAGTGAAGTAGTTGCCTTCTCCTTTGGGCTAACTGCAGTCCCCCTAGCTATTCAATTTTGTTTCCCTCTAATTGTAGCGGGAAATTCCAGCCAACCAATCCCCAGTTCTAGAATGGAGAGCTAAGTGTTTTTAATTCTTTGGATGCACAAAGGTACCTGTTCCTTATGTATTTCTAGAGTACCAAAGACTAGGGATACTTCACAGATGTAATTCTGTAAAGAATTATGTACTTAAAATAAATTCAAGTTGTAAAACTTTTCTAACACAACCAGTCCCTTTTTCCTAACCTTTTGCCTCTTACACAATCTTAGTAAAATCTGTTTTTATAAGATAAATTCAGGTAGACTTTTTTTTCCTTCCTTTGGAGGGTGGCAGTGTGGAGAAGTTGCTTGTTTTTTAGCACACTGACTGTTGTCTTGAATTCTTCCTAGTTTTGTGATCCTGGGAAAATCTGGTTCCTTGAGTGTAAAGTGAGCATAATATAATAGCATTTCCTCATATGGTTGTCATAAGGATCAGTTAAGATAAAAATATGTAAATAGATTTGCAAACTTTTAAAATGCTTTATAAATACTTGAAATCACCACCATCATTATCATCAACTCTCCTTTTATCTATCCGATTTACATCTTTATCTTGGTATTTTTTCTTTTCTTATCTCTTCCCTGGCATCCTGTTCCAACCAATAAGAAATACCTTATTCTCATGAAAGAGGGCAAAAGGGTATCACAATAATTAATAGACATACCATAGTGAAATCTTATTTTATTTTTCTGATCCTGCATTAGATTATGTGTGGAAATAAATATGAAAAGGCCTAGAAATTGAGTCATATAAAGCCAGTATATGAACTTTACATATCCTCCACCACAGTGTCCACCACCCTCTTTTCTTAAGGATAAGGAAACAGAGGCTCAGACATGTGACTTCATTTCCCTAAAAATGGCAGAGCTGGAGCTGAAGTCTTGGTCTCTTGCTTTTTGAGGCTAGGGCACTGTGCCTTCATGCTTCTCTTCCCTTAGGAGTTCCTTCTTGCTTCTGATTATAGGTTAACTCTAAACAGTTATCCTTCCAAATTGGTCCTACTCAAAATCATTCCCACTTTGAATGTAAAAGTCAACTTATTTCAAAACTTTGAGATTAAATTTCAAATGTATCTAGTCATCCTTTCTCATAATCTTATTTTTGAAGTGACTGAAGTTAGAACAAAGGAAATTCTTAAGCAGTGTATTTTATATACTTAAAGTGTTAATAGATCACCACAGAATTTTTAGGAGCCATTTGAGTCGGGGCAAATATTTGTTCAGAGTTATTTTGACAAAATGTATGAAGTTGAGACTATGATTCCCATGCTGTTAAAGTTAATTTGTTGGTAGAATTTCTCATCGCCAAGAATGGAAATATTTCAGCCTAACCCCTATTAACACCATTTCTCCCAATTCCAAACTTAAAACAAATCATAATAGTACAAACAAACCAACTCATCAAACAGCATAAAACCTAAATGTAAGGTTTTAACTATACACTTTTACATACGGGGGCCTCCTTGTCCTGAAATAGGAAACAACTTCTGTGACTTTATTGGGCTAGAGTATCCCTTCACAAGGCTGATCCTCTCCTTTATGGTGGGTTCCTTCTGTAGCCATCATTTTGTGAAGGAGTCTTCTGCCATCCCTTTTCTTTGATTTAGTGACCTTTTCTTCCCACTAACTTTTTCTCCCTTCCCTCAAAGGTTTTTTTTTGGAATATTGTAAAATAATTTCAACTGTCGGAGGACATTTTCATCTTCATCTCTGTTATCATCTTTATGTCCATGATGCAACTTTACACATCCTTTATTATTTATTATTGCTTTGCTGTTCGGTGGTGTTAGTCATGTCTGTCTCTGCATGACTCACCATTTGGGGTTTTCCTGGCAAAGATACTGGAGTGGTTTTTCCCATTTCCTTTTCCAGCTCATTTTACAGATGAGAAAAGTGAGGCAGTTGGGGATAAGTGACTTGCCTATGGTCACACAGCTAGTAAGTATCTGAGGGCAAAATTGACCTCAAGAAGGTGAGTCTTCCTGACTCTAGGCCTGGCAGTCTATCCACTCTGCCACTTAGTGGCCCTATTAATGTTTATTAGATTCTACCTGATAATATATCTGTATGGATGATATCCTCACCAAAAAAAGAACTCCTCAATAGCTTTTATGTTTGTTTTTTACTTGCTAATCTAAGTACAGAAAATTCTAGAAAAAAGAACTTCTCTAACAGGGTTATTGAATGGCTTTCTGAGTATGTCTTTTAGTTATTTACAGTCATTATAACAAATGTAGTTTTTACAAATTTGCTTGACCTGTGTTACCCCTTTTAAGAATTGTATGCTAATTGAAATTAAGATAGTCTGTAAAAATGTGTTAAAAAGGAGACAGTTGTACTTTATGAAAATGATGTTTATTAGGTTGAAATATTTTGCTAAAAAAATCCCTGATATCTAAATAAAGAGACAAAGATTGGTTAAAATATTATAGAATTATATGAGTGGAATATTTATTAAAATTGGAAATACTCACAGCCAACTAACATTTAATGCTTCAGATATTCATGTTTACCAAGTTTTAACAAATTGTAACTGTCATTGTCCTCTCACCCCAATTATAGCCAGGAAGTTTCTGTAATACCATTTATCCATCCAATGTGCTAACATGGTACTACCTCAGAATTTATGAATTATTTTTTTGACAGTGTTGTTAGGGGCCAAAGAAGTAGTCCCTTTTTCCTAGTCCCTTGTTTTATTTGTGGATAATTGTGAAGAATCTTTAAAAGAAATACAAATCTGAATTTTAAAAATGAGTACATAGGGAGGACTAACAAATGTGAAAATTCTACTATAGTGGAATTGTAAAATTTTTGTATAGAAAATTTAGAGAAAAATAAATTTGAGTGATTATCTACTTTATAGAAATCTTGGTGGGTTTTTTTTTAAATTCACCAAAACTGGTTATTGTAAATAATTAGACCTCTGTTTTCAGTTAAAGCCTAATTAAACATCCCTGGCATCAAAGGGCAAGAATCTTGTGCCTTTTCTGGTGTGTGATTTTTCAGGCCCTCACTGTATGTAGTTATGGTTTGGTGGACATGCCTTAATCCTCTAACACTGGAATCTGTAATAATTACCCCGTTTATAATGGTTTTTGTACTCTGTAATGGGAGTGGCTGGGTATTCTTTATTTTACTTCCTAACCATTTGAAGGAAGCATACTCTAAGCAGTCTCTGAAAGATAGAAAAGACAGGTAGGTTACCCAAATCATTTCCCCTCAGTTACTTGTATACTGAATGAGAGTCTGTAATAGACAGAGATTCTACCTCTTCATGGTGCCAAAATCATGATTCAGGAATGAGATTACAAGGACATTCTAGCCTCATCATTGCCCCCTAGAGTCCTCTATGTCACTCAACCTCAAACTGTACCAAGGCATTTGCTTTTCTACTCTATACTATAAATTTCTTGAGTACTTCCCCAGAGGTAGAACAAGCTTTATTTGCTGTATAAAGTTCACAAGGGCTATCAAGGTTTCTAACAGTTTCAGCCAGTTCCTTCTCTGTTTTTTATATACTCAAGGGGTGTTTCACTTTTGTTTTTTTGACCTATTGCTTAGCATAGTGCTAGTGCCTTGCAACATACTATTTCTATCAAGAAAGAAATCTAGTCTATTGAGAAAGAAATAATGTTACATAGTTGAGAAAGAAATAATACCACCTAATAGGCAGTAGAAATAGTTGAATATGGATCCCTTGAATTGTTCAGGTGCTCGTGGTGAGAACAAGGAAGTGATTTTGTGTTACTTAGTTCCATTTCGCCAATTCAGATTAAGAGTGGATCTATGATTTCATCATTACCAAAGAATTCAGAATGAGAAAAGTTCCTCTGTTAGTGAAAGCCTGCATTTTCTCTGCCTCTTTGAGTTAGAGCATTGAGTGGTGATGACTTGCCCAAGGTCACATAGCCAGTTATGTGCCTGAGACAGAATTAAACCCAGTCCTTTTTGGGCATCGAAGCCATATTGCCTCTCTCTTGATCACTGTTATTATTTATTAGGCATGTGGTGTGTTCAGGACGATATGGAGAATGTTCCCTAGTTGTTGTGAGATATATTCAGATAGTATTTATTCTACGAAGCAAAATAAAACAGTAGAAGAAACCGTTGTATGTTCTTTCTACTACCAGATAACCAAATAACAGAGCTGTTTCAACAAGCTGTGTCCTGGAGTTCCTGTGTTGTCTGTACATGCTAATAAAGAAAATGAGGAGAATTAATAAGCAAGGGTAGTATGCCAGCAAGGTTTTATATGGTTTCTTGAAAAGCTTTCCAGTCCTTTTATGGATAATCATAAAAATTAGGAAAAAACAAAGCAGTTGCCTCAGTTGTTAGAATTCAGGATTGGTAATTCAGTTTGGGTAAGCGGGGGAGGGTGTCGATTGTCAGGAAGGAGGCAGTTAGTTGCATGCCCTGAAATTTGTTTTCCTAAATCCTCAGATGAGTGTGATCTTGGAGACATTACAAACTAATGGTTGTCCACTTTCCCTGGTTAACATGCTTAGAAAACATCTTTAAAATATCCACAATGTGGAAAGGGCTCTTATTCATGTATTATTGGTTTCTAAAGCCACACACCCAGGCACTCTTGTCAGTAGTGGAGAGAGAGAGTAAGGAGAGTTGTTCATATTTGGAGATTGTTTCATTCATTATAGGTAGCAAGTGACTTAATGATTTGATTAAATCCTGGGAAGAAAAGATAAAAGACTTGCCTCTTATAAGCTGTAGCCTACTGTGTGGTTGTATTGAATTCTGTATGTCCCTCTTTTTCCCACCCAGTCAGACTAGGAATTTCGTATAGTTATTGATAGAATTTCCTCTCTTGAATATATTAGACTCAGAAAGACGTATTCTTCTTGCTCCTTCCCTCTGATTTTCCTAGCCTCAAGCTTGCAATCAGGTGTGTTGGTTATCAATGTGGTTCTCTTCTTGGATATATTGACCCACAAAAAGGGGTCATATTTATAAATGGGGAATACTCTAGCTGGCCACCCTTTCCTTAATATAAAGTTCTATCTGACGCTCCTCTTCAAGAATTCCTTTCACATAACGATCCTAGTTTATGTCTAAGTGGTATTGAATGAACAGTTCTTTTTTTTTGAAATACTGTGAGAAAAACTAAGTTATGATCTCGTGATCATCTCGTGATAATCTTGTTTCCTTTGAATAAATAGAAATGACCTTTCTATTTATACTTCAGTTTAATGAATACCACCTGAAAATTACAGTTGGATGCTTAACTGTATATTGAATGGTTAATGATACATTAAATTATTGAAGACAGCACTGTGTAGTGGGAATAGCATTGGATTTAGTCCCAGAGGACCAAAGATTGAATTTTGCACCTGCTACTTGTTGTTGTTCAGTTGTTTCAGTTCTGTCCCACTCTGTGACCCCACTTTGAGGTTTTCTTGGCAAAGACACTGGGGTGGTTCGCCATTTCCTTCTCCAGCACATTTTACAGATGAGGAAGCTGAGGCATACATGGTTAAGTGACTTGCCCAGGGTCTCACAGCTAGTGTGTGAGGCCAGATTTGAACTCCAGATGAGTCTTCTTGACTCCAGACCAAGCATTCTTCACTGTGTCACTTAAATGCCCCAAAGTTACCACTTTTTAACTTCAGAGAAGTCATTAACCTATCTTTCCTTCGGTTCTTTCTTCGTAAGTTGAGGAGTTAAGACCTGGATGGCCTTCTAGCTAGAAGTATTACATTGGAGTCCGGAAGACCTGAGTTCCAGTCTAACCTCAGACATTTATTAATAGTTTGACCCTGGCTAACTCACTTCTCTTCGGATTGCCTCATTTGCCTAGATTGGTATAAACACCTGTCTGATAGGGTTATATTGAGAATGTACTGAGATGAAGTTTATAAAAGCACTTAGCACAGTCCCTGGCACAAAGTTCATGTAATAGGTACTTTTTATCACCCCTACCATTGTAGCTGTATGAATGAAGTTTAGTTTTCAAGATGTCCAACTCAGATCTTTACAGTAGTTGCACAAGTTTTGTTGCTTTGTATTTGTAGGAGAATGTTAAGACCCTTGCTCTTCCCTGCTTCCACTCAGCAATAACCATCTGTAGAAAGGATAAAGGACCAAAACTGTGTGGCTGTAAAATGCCAAAGGCTAACATAATTTCCGTTATTGGCAGCATATCTTTTTCCATATTTTATATCCCATCTTCTGAAATTGTTTTGAAAGCACATGCTCTTCTGGATTCTTCCTGATCATTTGCTACAGCAGCAGGAGCAGTACCATCACCAACAAAAATTATCCTCCCCAGATTAGTGAGTACTCAATGACTTAAATCTCTTCTGTATTTGGAGTTGTTTAAAAATCTTTTTTTGTTTTTTTCTAATTAACCTCTTAACTAATAGCTTTTTAACAGTTGGGACCTGGATGTCATCCTTCTCCTTTTCTTTAGTTAGCATTGTACAGTTAGTCTTTAATTCTGTAAGTACTATATGTTGTTGAATTAATGTAGTTTTTGAAGTATCACATCACTGAAACTTCTATTAAAGTTTTTACATTGATGGAGACAAATTCTGTGTAATTCCATTAGACTTATTCAGTCTGCTTCCATTGAGAGGGTAGTGTCTTCTTTCCATTTGCCCTTTTAAAATTATAATGGTGCTGCATGAACAGATAAACTAATATCAGTGTCATCATTTAGGTGACTGCAAAGTAAATTTTATAAGATTGTTATAATTTTTTCCCTCTTTGTTAATCTTATTTTATAAGAAACTCCTTTTTATTCTTTGGGAAAAGTTGAACAAATTTATTATTTTATTTAAAAAATAATATGAAAAATTCTGATGCCCACCTTTTGCCAGATTTACTGAATACCATCTGAACTATTTAACTGGATGCTGAAATACCTTCTCACTCCCACTAGAGGGGGATTCCTTCCAACTTACATTAGTAGCCTTTTGAAGAAATAGTGTAGGAAAGTCTGGGTGTTTTTGCATCTTTCTTTAATAATACACTAAAGTTAACATTCAGTTTATGATATCAGTTGTTCTTCTCTGTTCCTTACTATACAACCTTATTTAAAAAAAAAACACAACAACATAAAGAATGCAGAAATAGAGTTGCACACATTGAGTAAAAGCAATCGGTTTGTAAGTTCAAGACCATTAATGGTGGAAGGGTCTTTACAAAGCATAATTCACTCCCCCAATTTCCAGCTAAAGAAATTGATTATCCGAGTGATTAAATTACTTGCCCAGTATTATTATTATTGTCCTATATGGTAACATAGTTGATTCTAGAAACTCCTGACATTAGTCTAGTGCTTTTTTTTAAAATAGTATTATTGGGCAACACACAAGATTTTTTCCTTGAAATATATTTCCTTTTTAAAAATCGATTTAGAAGCTTGACAATGCCTCTTTGATACATGGTGCACGGGGGGAGGGTCACTTTTTTTTTTAAAGAAAGACAAAAATAATATAAAACGAGTAGATATCTCAGAACTACTTCAAACTCTCCTTTTTATAAATTAGTAAACTGAGTCCCAGAGATACTAAATGGTTTGGCCCAAGGTTACACTAGTGGTGCACACAGTATCTTAAACAGGATTTGAATCCAAGTCCTCCAACTCTGTTGTTTGTTCTCTGTCCATTGCAAAATACTTGGTAATGACTTTTTTTTTCCTAGTATCATATGTAATTAAAATCATAATCTAAGATATTGTGCCTACTAAACTTATCCTCAACTCCATTTCTAAACTTTACATTTAGATAATTTTGTTTCTCAAATTATAGTCAACTCTACTTTTTATGTCAGTTTATTGATTTATGCTTCATTAAGGGAATATAAAACTCAAGTTGATGTTGCTAATGTGTAACTGCGTACTTTTATATGAATTTAGAAAGCTAGAATGCATTTGAAAACAATGCTTTTTCTGTCCATAAATGATACGGATAAATACGGTATTCATACTGTGCTTCCCCCACAGCATGGAATAATGTATTTGTTGTTGGTTTCAGTCATGTCTGACTCTGTGACCCGTTTTGGGATTTTCTTGGGAAAGATACTAGAGTGGTTTGCCATTTTCCTTCTCCAGCTCATTTCCCTCAATGAGGAAATTGAGGCAAACAGGATTAAATGACTTGCCCAGAGTCACATAGCTACTAAGCTTGAGGCCTGATTTTAAGTTATGAAGATGACTCCTGATTCCAAGCCCCGTGCTGTGGCTATTGTGTCACTTAGCTGCCGTGTAATAGTATTTAGAGAGCTTACTTCAGAGGCAGCAACACTTGGGTTCAAACTTCTCAGACCCAGCTATGTGAGCCTTGGTAAGTTGCTTAACTCTTCAGTACGCTACGCAAAGCTTTAAGATAATAAGTTGCCAAGCATTTCAAATATAATGGATAGAGGTAGTTTTCTCAGTGGGAATTGCCCAAGAATTCACATCTGAAATCTTACAATCCCCTCAAAAGTGCTGCATTCTCTGTTCTTCAGGTGTACAAATCAGTGTACTACAAGAAATGCCCACCTAGACAGTTCTACTGATACCTAAAATTCACTATGTCCAAAATGGAGTTAATCATCTCCACTTTAGATTCTTCTCTCTGTTTCTCTTGATGGCATTACCATTCCCTTAATTAACCAGACTAGAAACTTCAGTCATCCTTGACTCTTCCTTTCTTCCAGTTCCTCCTGTGGATTCGACCCCCAAGATGACTTTAGGATCTGTTCCCTCTTTTCTACTCTCAAGGACACCTTCTAATTTAGTCCATAGAAGTTATGGAATGCACACATCTGGTCACACACCTCATTCCCTCTCTTAGATTTTCCTTAGTTTCCTCTCTTAGGGCAACATTGTTTTCCACTGTGGGCCAGTCCTAATCCTTAGGAATTTTTTCTCATCATCAATCCTAAATGTGACTCTTTATAGTTTCCACTCTTTTCATCTTGTACCTTCTGTGGCCACAGAGTGCCAGTCAAGTCAACTTGAAGATCATAACACATTTCTTTTCCATCCTAAACATTTCTAATTCCTTCAAATGATTCCTTCATGTCATCTACGACATGAGCTCATCTCGCCTATCCTAGTTACCCTCTTGCATCCTTGCCATTGTCTTTCTAAAAATGTAATGCACAGAACAGACCACAGTGTTCCAGATGAAGTGTGACAAAGATATGGTATCATTGCATATTTCTGAAAGATGTGCTCCTCATAATAGTAACCAAGGTAGGAGCAATTTTACTGGGGATGGGGGAGTGGGCTGCCATCTCACAATGTTGCCTAATTTGGAACTTTGCTGTCCACAAAAACACCCATTTTTTTTTTCTGAACAGTTCTATCTATCCATGCTTTCTCCACTTTATACTTGGGAGATGCTTAATTTCTTTTGTGTTGCTGTTCCTAAGGAAAAATCTCTACCTTTAATCCGATTGAATTTCAACTCCATCCCTTTAGTGTGTCAGAATCCTTTTGCATCCTGTCTCTTTATTCCATTGTGTTGCCAATACCTTTCAGTTGAACGTTATCTATGCTTTTTATCATAGACGTTGGTAAGAAGGTTAAATAGCATGGGGCTAAGCATAGGATCCTAGGGGCTTCACTACACATCTCCTGCCCCACTGTCATGGAGCCATGAAGACCTGCTTTGCATATGGCATCCAGTAAGTACACCGTCCACTTGATTAGACTATTGACCAATTCATACATCTTCATCTTTCTCTTAAGACTGCAAGCCTGCATTTTACAAAATATCTTGGCTTTCAAGATCTTCCATTATCTGGTTTCCAACTTATTTTTTCAATATTAATTTCTTCCTTTTCCCCTTCAGATGTTGTTCATTCCAGCCAAATTGGAGATGAAATCAGTAATTGACCTTGTACTGTTCTAGCCTCTGTTCACTTGCCCACACACCTCCTCGCAGTTCAGGAATGGGTTTAATTAAGCACCTACCTCGTGCTCAGCCTTGAGTATGCTTTGAGAGTACAGAGATAAATATGAAACAGACCCTGACCCCAAACCAGGCTCTTATAGTAGTGATACTATGTACACATGTAAATGGAAACAGAATATATATAAAGTACATATAAGGTGTGAGGCAGGGGAAATAAATTCCTAACTTTAGCTTACTTGTGTCTCAGGCATGCTAGGCAGTCTGAGTAAAGGCAGAAAAGTGAATATGGTATACAAGGGATTGACAAAATGAGACCATTTTGACTGGAATGTAGAGTACATGGTAAGAAAGAGTAGTATCCACAAAACCTGGAAAAGCAAAGTAAGGGAAATTATAAATAACTGTAAAAGTCAGACATGTTTGTATATTTTAGAGGCAAGATGGAAAGATAGTAGTTTTCTCCTGTAGGGTAGTGCCCTAGATGGATGTTTTAGAAATATCATTTCAATATCTGTGTTAGAGTATAAGTACAAGGGGAAAAAACTTGAGGTAGGACATCCAGTTGCCTTAGTCTGAGTAGGAGAGGATAAAGAGCCTAAACTAGCCTGGTTATTGTGTGAATGGAATGAAGTGAATGGATGGGAGAAAGGTTGTGGAGTTAAAGTCATTGAGAGGGGGCAACTTAATTGTATGTGAATGATGAGAGAGAAGGAAGAATTGAGAATGATTCTTAGGTTTCAATCTTTAGTGATTGGAAGGGTTGTGGAACCTTAATAGAAAGTTAGGAAGAAGGGAGGGTTTTATGGTGTGCCATGAAGACAGAACAAAAAAAATGTCAGAATCCTGGACAGAACACGTGTCAAGAGGAAGGATCGGTGGCAAGGATACGTGATGTGCTCCTTTGACTTCCATCCACGTGAAAAGGTCTAGAAGATAGTTCTCAGCCTGAAGGGTGGACCTTCACTGTGCACTGTCCTGCAAGATATGGAAAGCAATGGTAGAGATGATGGAGGGCCTGCACTAGAGTAGTGACTGTGTGAATGAAGAGAAGGGAATGAATTGGAGAGAGGCATCACAAAGACAGGACTTGTCAGTTGATTGGATATGGGGTGGGGGCCATGACAGAGAAAATCCCTCCCTTCTATCCAGGTTTAACGCCCTAGCGGCCTCCTTCTTAGTTAGATTTGCTCTATCTTCCTCATAGAACTAAGCCTCTCTTCTTACCTTTCTTAAAGATTTTAAGTTCTTTTATTTTTAGTGTAGTTTATTTTAGTATCGTTGTATATATCTGATTCCTCTAGTAGATTGTAAGTTTCTTGAGGACTGAGTCCATGTTGATTTTCTATTTATAATCCTGGAACACTGTCTTAAGATTGTAGCGTATATAATGTTGTTAAATTGGATGCCATTTACTCTCTACAGTGGAAAAGTTTTAAATTTATTAACTTTCCTTTAAAAAAAAAAACTTTTGGTCAGCATATTCAAAGATCTCATAACTTGAATAAAGCTGGGTACCTAGTGGGGAGTCTAAACTCATTCAATTCAAATGTCCTTTCATGATTGAAGTTGTTATTTACTAAGGGCATTGTATCAAAGAACAGTTTCTGGACTTAAATAATTAGCTTTGGGAATTGAAATGTAAACAAGTATCATTCATTATTTTTTTTTTTTACTGTGTCCGTTGATTCAACAATTTAATTTTTAGCTGGATACATGTGCAACATGTGATACTAAATCTGTTTCATTCTAACATTTCTTCTTCCTTTGCTCTTTACCTAAGTCACATTCTCTTTGAATATTGTGTACTTTTCACTACTATCAGGTGGTTGAGCCCTCATGACTTTAACGTAAACACTTGCAAAATAAAAAACACAGACATACAAACTCAGTCTGTAATTGATTTGTTTCTGAATTTTGTTTTAACCATTCTCTCTTTCCACCTGGATTGAGTTCTTTGTGGAATATTTACCTCTTTATTTTCTTTCCTTTAGGAGTGATTTCAGTTTTGTTTTATAGCATATATATGAGGATATTTGGACTTGATATAAACTGTCTACACACACACACACACACAATTTCTAAAAGGTCTACTCCAGGCCACATTTTGCTGCGCAGACCCTTGAAGCATTGCAGTTTATTAAACATTCTTTTCTCCTTTTGTGCGCTACTTCACTTTTACATTAAAAAACAAGACAATATTTCTGAAGAACAGCTGTTAGTCCTCTTGGTTCCATCAGCTAATGACTTGTCTTTTGACTCTCAAAGACAACCCATGAGCAATTTCATTTACACAGTTAAGTTAGCTACTTGCTTACTTGTTCTTTAACTACCAGCTTTTTTTCTCTGGCTTTGTCTTTCTAGCCCCTGTGTCAGAAAGTCTTGCTCTGCAGCATTCCAGAGTTTCAGGACAGGGCAAGAAACTACTGGTTAACTTTCAGATGTGATGAAACTTTTTCATGGAGAATAAATCCCAATTGTAACACTTGTATACCATATCATTGCAAAGACAAAAGAACATTTTCAGCACTTTCTGATTTTCATGTGAAATAACAAATATTCCAATTGAGCACATTTAGGGTAAATCTTTCTCCTAAACAGTTTTGGTAGTAGATAAATCACCTTGATTTTCTCTGTTCTTATAGGCAGCTGGTATCAGTGACTCAGATATATTAGAGCAAACTCTTCTTCCTTTAGTAGGAGTTTCCTCTTTTACAACCATAGCAAGGGGCTATGGGACATTTGCCTAAATCCACAAATGTCTGTATTCAGCCCTTGAGAAGACTGGGAGACCCATAAATTCATTCCTGGATGTCTGAATTTGATCAGGTCTTTTTCTTGTTGCAAGGTAACAAGTTGTATCAGAATCCTCAGTGCCAGACTAAGTCTGTGCTCTAAGTTCTGTGCTTAGTTAGGCTCAGAGAAGATTTTTGTTAGTTCCTAAATGATTTTTTTCCTTATAATTGCAGGTTGAAGTCTTGGCCTCGGAGGATGCCGCCTTTGGACTCAAGGTGTGTAGTTTGTTGTAGTTTGTTATGTAGGTCTCATTAGTTTAGCCAGTTGGATTTGATGGCCTCAAAACAAAAGAATTTTTCATTTAACATTAAGGTTCTATTACTTAGATCTTCAGAAATTCCATTTTTCCTTTTGAATTGAATTCAGAATGAGAGGACCTAATGTATCCTTTTTTTGTTCTGCCATCAAGTGGGCAGGGGCTGTCATGTTGGAAGGATTACAATAATAGCTCCCATTTTATAGCGCTTTAACATTTGCAAAGTGCTTTACATACATCTCTCATTTGATTCTCTCTTTGGTTCATAATCCATTTGATTATGATAATTAGGGAAAGAAAAAAGGGGTCACTGATAAGTGACATTTAAATTTGAGTTGCCTCAAGTCTTAGCTATTAAGTGGCAATCTGTGGTTCGCCATTTCATCCTCATTTTCAGTAGTTACTTAAGCAAATTGCGGATAAACATTCAACATTATAACGTCAAATAACATAGCTATTTTTCAGGAACTGGTTCTGTTGTACAAGTTCGTTGATCTTACCTTAACAGCAACCAAGAAGTAACTTGAGAATGTAAAGAATTCTTTCTTGTCATAATTTCTTAATTGTCACAAGTAATATGGTTATTCGCTGTTACTTTGGAAAATGTGGTCATTTTCTGTTTCTGTGAGGAATGGTGATGGAAATGCTGGTGTACAAAGAGGCAGTGATCCCATCTTTCAAGACCAAAATGTTGAGAGTTATATAATGCTAAGCAATTTGAAAATGCAAAATTCAGTCTAGTCTTCTGGTAATTACCAAATATTTAAATATGTGCATGAAATTATTGCAGTCCAGTATCAGCTTTTAATTTTTTTTATTTAAATGTTTGTCATGTAGAATAAACAATGTGTTATACCTATTTTAAATGACCTGCTCCAGTGATGTCACCAAAAGCCTCATATTCTGAGGTTAATAATAACTTTTCAAGGCTTATAAATACTATAAGCAAAATTAAACCAAGGGAAAACAAGCTAAATTAACCCCTGATATGAATCTAAATATTTGATAGAATAACTTAAGCTTATGCCCTTATTATATAATTTTCATGTTGTGATATCTGACAAAATGATTTAAAATAAATAATTTAAGCTAGAGCTATTCCAGTATTGAAGTATTTCACATATGGTCGTCTGCTATATTTTCCATTTTTTATTTAATGCCCAGCATGCATAGAGAATATTCGTTGAATATTTAATAGACCTGGAGGGTCAGCTCTTGTGAACTCATTTCCATAATCCTTCAGACTAGCTGGGTAAACAGAAGTATTATTGAAGATTACTGTAGCCAATAGCTCTCACAGTCTGACCCATCACAAAAAGGACCATGCTTTTGTTTTTTGACTGAAGTTCCAGGTCGTCTTCCTAGTCTTAAAACTCAGCACTTATGGAGGTTGAATTATCTTTTTAATAATAACTAATTTGGGGGTGAAGGTATTAAAGTAGGCAAATGTAGTGCCGGGGTGGGACAGGGAGAGTTTCCAATCCTCCTACCTTTGTTGTTATAAAAGACTTCTTTATACAAAGACATAGAAGTTACCTTAATTAAATAAAAGTTCAAGTATATAACTTTGTCAGGGTTTTCCTTTTTCCTTATTTGTTTTCGACATTTATGTCTATCTACTAAATATTTCTTCATTTTTAAAGTTTCTAAATTTATTTGGAAAAAGAATTCAGTGCCTGGCCTAGTGATAAGTCAGTAATATCATATTGGCATAAAAATGACAGCAATATGTATGAATGTATATAGTCACCCTTCCAGTCTTCTCTATCTTTAAAAAAATGAATTCAGGGTAAGAATTTTTCTTTTAAATTTTCTTGTCTTTGTCAGCTTTACTCCTACCAACATTACTTTCTCCCCATCCTTTTAAAACACACAAACAAAATTATTTGAAACTTAAAGCTATAAAAATAATAGAAATGAAGCTTTGGAGAGTTTTTTATGTTATCCCTCATTTATAGATAAATGTAGTAAAGCCAGCTTTACAAAAATTCAGTGAAGCTTTTGAAATCATTATAATTATTAATTTTGTTTTACTGTTAACAGTAACAAAATCTCTATAATATAGGTATATTACATTTTTGTTACCTTTTTTCAAAGATGGTGGCTCAGTGTCTCCTGTTGAATTCATCATCCAATCTCTCCCATTTCCTCTGCATCCAAGACATTGATAATTTCTAATTTAAATTAGCATAAACCCTATTTCAGAGTTTATTGGTGCATGCACATTTGCAGGAGGTCTGTATTTAGAGCACATGGGCAGGCCTCAACTTACAGTAATTCTCATTTATGAAATACCACAAATTATGCCCATTTTCATCTGACAGGCAAGTCAAAATGCATTTTACTCCATTTTTTCTGAGGCCTTTTGATTGTTCTCATCTGTGGTTTAACTCCCTTAACTCCCAAGATTGGGGATTTTTCACAGTTCAAGAGAAAGGGGAAATGGTGACACAGAGCAAGGAAAATAAGGAAAAGATGGAGAAAATGGTATTTTTAAGGTGATTTCTATGTTTTGAAAAATTAATATACATATTCCCACGATTGGAATGATGAAAGTGATTTCATGTAATCTGACTGCTAATGCAATTCTAAAAAGATTTCCCCCAAAATATTTTTAATAAAATGCATGCTTTGAGGATGAAACTGTTCACAGACAGTTATCATCTCTTATTGCAACGTCTCGTACTAAATCTTCTTAAAATAAATATGAAGTCCTTACAAATGAACAATGAAGTGGAAAAGCAATGTTTAAGTGATTGTTGCATTCAACTAGTGTAATGGAAAAAGTAAAATTGGGGCTGAAATAGAAATACCTTTTACTTTATGCTTGTGTGCCCTTTTTTTTGACTATCCTTCAAGACAAAGTCCTAAGATTACTTGCCCTTCTGAATGAACAGCATGGTAAAAAATAAAAGGATAAAAAATTCAGTGCAAGTCAGTTCATGCATTTCAAAGGCAAATAATCTTTGCATACCAGAGCCATAGAAAGTTGAGCTGCTCCTTCTGATGAGACAACTGCTCAAGAAAGTAGAAAGGCTTTCTGCTTTTAAACATAGAAAGGCCAACAACTTGATTTTTGATGCCTCTGTGTTTCTGTGGGAACATTGATGAGAGGGGAAAACAGTAAGATAAAAATGGTGAAAGAAGAATTCCTAGGCCCATTTTTAAAAGCATCGTCAGGTACAAGTCTCTCCTAATTCTTCTGACTGAGACTTTCATAACTAACTTTACACAATATTAGTAACGTCTGCGTCCCCAGTAAAGATAAGAATGTTGTAGTTTTGATGGTCTGCTGTGGTAAGTAGTGTTTTAGATAGTTGTTTATTGTATAACATTAAGAAGAAACACAAAGTAGCGTTAATCTTTTCCCACGTGATGACTCCTTTTTAATACTGTTAAAATATTCACAAACTTCTCCCCCATCCCTATCCCTACTCCAGTGATTATATAGATAAGTAATAGTAGTAGATTAAATCTGTAGTAGCAAAATGCACACTGATAAAAAGCTATGATCAAATTTAGTAATGTTTTAAATGAGTTTGCAGTTTTTTTCATTAATAATAATAACCTTTCTTTGCATAACGTTTTAATGTTTGCAGAACACTTTGCAAACATTATCTCATTTTATCCTTACAATATCCTTTGCAGGTAGTTGCTATTATTATCTCCATTTCACCAATTAAGAAACTGAGTCAGATGTTAAATGACTTTCCCAGGGTCACATAGGTAGTAATTTCTGATTCCTAGATCAGCATGCTATCTACTATATACTACATAATGAATTAATTTATTCATCACTACAGCATTTATTGCACTTATCAAAGAAATCTGTATATGTGTGAATCATTTTTTGTACCATAGGGGGTACATTTGTTTATTTCTTTCACTGAGTCATGCTTCATGTTTGGGTAATCTAATTAAAAATGATAGACTTAACAATTTCAGGACACTTTACAGTAAAATTACCGCTCCTTCTGTGTACTGCTTGGAAACCCATTGGTTTGGTGGAAGGAAAATTGGACTACAAGTCAGCTGACCCAGGGGGTCCTATCCTGCTTCTTTTATTAACCAGGGTTTTTCCCTTGAAGAATTATCTTAACCTTTCCTGGCTTCAGAGCCCTTATCTCCAGAATGAGGAAATTATCTCTTATGATCTATTAGAGACTCTTTAGATTTTGAAATTTAATAATTTTCATGATGGTCCCAGGGGACAAAATGGTTTATTTAATTTTCCTGTTTGTGATCACTCCTAAATTGCAGGCATCATTACCTGTATGTCATCATTATATTCTATGGGAAAACCTGTTGCTGTTTATATGAATTTGTCTTAGAGTTGTTCTTCTAGGAGCATAAACCCCTTTTAAGGGAGACTGTTGCTTATGTGTGTTAGATTTTTTAGCTTATAAGTTAGCATGTTGTTTGGGTTATTACCAGGCAGTCAGGTGGCACAGTGGGTACGATACCAGGTGTGTATCTAGGAAGACTCCTTTTCCTGAGCTTTAATCTGGCCTCAGACTAGCTATACAACCCTAGGCCAGTCACTTAATCCTGTTTGCCTCAGTTTCCTTATCTGTCAAATAATCTAGAGAAGGAAATGGCAAACCACTCCAGTATCTTTGCCAAGAAAACTCCAAATGGGGTCAGATATGACTGAAAATGACTAAACAATACCAATGAAGTTTGATCCTTTTTTCCCCCCAGCTATCATATCGCCAAATGTACTTTGAAAATGGACCCCTTAACGCTATTGAAATTATTGCTGTCTGCTCTTCAAGCATTTGCCAGGTCTTCCTCAACTTTGCTTTACAACTTTGTCTTTTTTTCTTTTTTTCTTTCTAGTTTGAGTCTTCTTACTCATGTAGCACATCAAGTTTATGACAGCTACATTGTCAGAAGTTTGTCTTAATGTCTAGATGTCTTAATAAGTTTTTTGCATTTGTATCTGTTAACTCACTTTCAGTTTCATGTTTAAATGTTCTTAGGGAGAACTGACTTAAGATAGTCTCTCACCAAGAAACATTTCATTGGCTTTTCCTTTCATTGCTTCTGTTTGATGATGATGATGATGATGAGTATGCTGCTGAATTATATAGGAATTATACTTCATGCCTAAATAAATATATTAAAAGACCCATACATTTTGAATAAATCTAAACACATTTTTAAACTTTGCAAATGTTGTAATATTTGTAAGTGGAGATGTCAGTGTTAGATTTCATATTATAAAATACTAGAAATAGAAAGTAAGCCTTTTTAATAAGATGTCAGCTGAGCAATTAAGTTGCAGCATAAATGTATACAGAATGACTGAAAACGTGTTCTGAATATCAAATTGAGTCCTCTTCCAGTACCTTTCCATGGAAGAATGGAAAAATGATTTCTCTTTCTTCAGATTTCTCATAATTACTTGATCTAGATCTCTTTTGTGTATTGTCACATCACTAAGCATTTGTAGACTTGTTTTTCCTTTCTAATCATTTTTTTATATTTTAAGGAGATTTTATTCATATTATCCTTTTCTTTCATCATTATAGTCAACCCAGTTATCCCTTCCCTTCCTAGAGAGCCATCACATATTTTAAAAATTATAGCTTTCAGAAAAAATTCAGCACAACTGATTGCTTCATGTAAAAAGCCCCCAAACACTTGCAGTGTATAAATGTGAGCTGAGAGTCTCCTCATGTCATTTCAATTTGGGTTCTGCTTAAGCTTTATGATTTTTTTTTAACATTTACTTTTGAATTTTTTAGTGTATAGTTACATTTCCGTTTACATTATTATAGTTATGACATTTTTTCTTGTCCCTGCTTACTTCACTTTGCATCAGTTTATGTAACTCTTTCTATTCTTCTCTGTATTTATCACTAACATAGTTTTTTATTGGACAGTGTTATTTCGTTACATCCCACTACCACAATTTGTTTAACCATTCCCCAGTTGATGAGTATCTACTTAGCTTCTAATTTAGTCCTATGGCAAAGAGTTGTGGTATAAATATTTTAGTATATATAAGAATTTTCTCATTATTCATCACTTCCTTGGGGAATAAACCCAGTCATTGAGTCTGATTCAAAGGGTCTGGATATTTTGGTCACTTTATTTGCATAATTCAGAATTGCTTTCCAAAATGGTCGTACCATTTCAGAGCTCCACTAACAAAATTTTATTGTTCCTATCTTTCCATAATTGTTCCAACCATTTTTGGTCTTTGTTGCCATTTTGCAGTTTTCAGATAAATTCTCAGGATTGTTTTCATTTGTATTTCTTTTAGTCTTAGTGTTTTGGACTATTCTTTCATGTGGTTGTGAATGCTCAGTGGATCTTTTCAGTACTGTTCATTTTCATTTGCCACTTACCTCTTGGCCTATGGCTGTTAATTATATGCACATATATATGTACACCCTTTTGTACATTCATATATTCAGTTTGTATATTTTTGGAAATAGAACCTTTATCAGAGAAATTTGATATTTTTTCTTCCAGTCTACCTGATCTGTTATCTTAAGTATGTAAGTTGTGTCTATATAGAAGCTTTTTAATTTCATGTAACCAAAGTTATCTATTTTATCTTTTTTAATTGCTTCTATCTTTTGCTAGATTAGGAATACCTGTAGCTGTGAGCAGTATATGATCTGCTTCATTTCTCATTTTTTTAGTAGTATGTTCTTTAATATTAAAGTTGTATATTTGATTAGAGGGCATTGTTAAATACGGTTTAAGGAGTTAGTCTAACTCTAATTTCTGCCAGATTGCTTTCTACTTTTCCAAACAGTTTTTATCTAATAAAAGTTTTTTCCCCAAGTAATTTGTTTTTTCACTATCACCAATTTTCAGGGTTTGCATTTCTCTTTTTATAATATGGATTTCTAATAATTGTTTATGTGCCTTAAACAGTTTCTACATACTCCTTACTGCAACACCTATCCTCACTTTAGGATAGAAGTATATTTTTTGTTCCTCCAGCACCCGGCAGTATGTTAGTTCTTTAAAAATACATATTGAATTGAATGTTTCTTGAATTACAATATTTAATTTTCCACTCTTTTACTCTTAAGTTTGGGTGTTAATTAAGCAAAAAGTATTTGTGAATTGGTATTATAAATACACTTAAAACCAAAATTAAGGTATTAAAAGATATGTATCTTGTTGAAAAATTGAGAAATTCATACTTTATTGGGTAAATTCGTTATGTGGTAAAAGGTAATTGAAGTGTGCTGTTTTTAAAAACAATTTTTTTCTAATTTTGGTTTGTGGGCTTTTATTTACTTCAGAACAACTGATTTACACCTCAAAGGAGTGTTACTGTATTTGGAGGTCACTATTTAGTGAGAGCAGGAAGGAAGCGGCTTTCCTTGGTCATATGCTAGGGTTCATCAATATTCCGTTGCTTGCATGCACCACAGTTTATTTAGGCATCCCTTGATTGATGGTCAATATTTGTTTCTAATTCATTGTCGCTATGAAGAGTGGTTGATATAAATATTTTAGTACTTGGTTCTTCTCTGTACTCTTAGTGACATGTCCTTGCCAGTGGCGTTTTCCAAATTAGGCTTTGGGAATTTTAGTCACTTTCTTAAAATAATTCCAAATTGTTTTCCAGAATGGCTAGGCTCATACTGTCTATTTTCTTGAACGGTTTTTTTATTCCATACTAATACCCTCCTACCTTTCCCATCTTCTTATACTGTACTCTCTTCATAAACTCTTGTCCAATGTCACTGACCTCAGCCTCCTTGCTATTCCAGGAAGAAGATACTCCATCTCAGCTCAGAGCATTTTCTTTGGCTGTCGCCCATGCTTGGAGTGCTCTAGTTCCTTATCTTTACATACTTGTTTCCCTGATATCCTATATTCTACAGTAAACCTTTTCCATCCCTTCTTATTTCTAGTACTTTCCTTATCTTATTTCATACTTCATATATACTCATTTCTTATTCTAATAGGTTATATATAGATATATAAAGCCTATATCTATATATGACCTTTTAGTTTATATTTGTTTAATTGTTTTCTACCTCATTTGATTGTAAACTCCATTAGGGCAGGATCTCTGTACTGCCTTTTTTTTTTTTTTCCTTTTTTTGTATCTCCATCCTTTAGAACAGGGCCTGGAACATAATTGGTACTTAGCAAATGAATATTGACTGACTAATTTTATATTAATATGTTGTTTAGAAGAAAGAAGAGAGATGCCTTTGTTTTTATCCTACTCAGCAAGATTTACTTTCAGAATTATTTGAGAAAAATGGGAGATCTGTGGGTTTAGTAAGGATCATTAAATTTTGGGAACAAAATTTTCATGATTAAAAATTTTTTAAAAGAAATAATTATCAGCTGTTTATCATTTTATACATAGATGCTCATGGAACCCCAGAATTGCTTTAGTACCATGGGAATCCTTTGAACTGGTTTTTCAGTGACTGGGCTGGCCTAAATTGAGTCTCAGGAATTAGAGTCTGTTTCTAGATATGAGTAGTTGTTCCAATTTATCACATTTGATTGAACTAATTAACCTTCTCCAGTTCTCCCTTTAATAGACCTTTATAATCATTATGTACTTTATAAATGTATCAAAGCATCTTCCTCAAAGTGTAGTATCACAGATCCTAATATTCTAATTTTTGTCTTCTAAGTCTTTGTGTTATATTAGTTAGAAACCTGGCCTTAGTCCTCTTTCTCACACATATTGGCACTTTATCTCTGTGTTGCAGTCAACTTTCTTAAGACTTGTATTGATAGAAGGAATTTCCTCATCCTGGACTTCCCTTTGTCAATGAAATCATGTTCTCTCCCTATCCCAATTTAACTGTCTCAAAACCTTCCTCAATATGGCTAAATTCCCTTTTATAGAGAAGGAAACCAGTTAACAGAATCAAGGACTTAGTAATGTCCATGGCCAAACATTCATACACCTAACCCAGTTATGTTATATATACGTATATACATATATTATATATGTAACCCAGTTTTATATATATATATATATATGAATTGCGAATTGTAAGCTATAGATTTTTCTTGAATCATTACATATCATTTTCTTTTTTTCTCTACCTCTTCATTTTTATTTTTCTTTAACAAGCATTTTAATATGTTTTCAATTCATATCATATTCATACATCATTTTACTGCTGTTTTGGAGAAAGCTTTATTATAAACATTTTCAGCTTCTATATTACTTACTCTTTTTTGAGTTTCTGTGAACATGTGGCACCCAGAATTTTGTGCTACATCTTTTATCTCCTTATTGCTTTTCAGACATTTTAAAATGTATTATATAATTGCTAATAGCTAAGTTTACAGAGTAGAAGAGGATTGGCAGTTACATCATGATGTGTCCCCCAGATCCTTAGACAATTACCAGGTAATAAAATCAACAATCATCCTTGAGAGTAACCTAAAAAGAGAGAAGAATTTGACTGTGGTTCAACAATTTCTAAAATTATTAGTGTGGATATGTGTTCGCACATACCCACAACACACCACACCCCCTCATTTGCTTGAGGGAGGTAAAACCTTTAAAGGAGTTGTTTGTTGAATTTGACAGAGAATTCCTTTCTACTAGCCATGTGGAACAATTTTCCTGTCTTTTTTAACGTTGTTGCTTGGAGACTTAAGTTCCAAAGAAATCAGACAACTTGAATTATTTATTTAAAGCTATGCATTAGGATGCAGATACAGAAGGATTTGTAATTTTGGATTTCCTAGAGAATAGTTAGACATGCCTTGAAATCTGTTATTTCTATCAGATGCTTTCCTTTGATTTATAAAATGTCATTAATTAGATGTCCTTGAAAAAATAAAGATAAGCCTATCTATTTACTACCCTTTGAATTTGTGAGGGATTTCTTTTTTATTTCCATTCCTTGGTTTATAACATTCCTCCTTGCAGTGGCCCTACCTCATCCTCCTCAGCTTATCAAAATTCTGCTCATCTTTCAAAGCCCTGTTCTCCTGACTTAGCTCTTTCATAAGGCCTCTTCTCTTGACCACCGCAACTACAAACCTTAAGCAATTTCTCTCAACCTGTATGGTGGTGAGAGCACTACTCATTTCCCACTTATTTTAGATGAACTTACTTTTACTGCTTTATTGTACATCTGTGGATGTCTAACAAGATTCATCATGTTCTAGCTGGCCACAACTGTATTTTCTGTGACTTTTAATGCTCCACATCCAATCTCACCTTGTTGATGTTAATTAATCATGCTGTTTGATATAATAGGGACAGCAACTAGTTGTGTACCCTTCTTCCTCACATTTTTCTAGAATAATGTGGAATCTCTCCTTAGCTGTTACCTTTGTTCAAATTATAATATCTCCGTCTGCCCCCCACCCAAGTTTCATGGTAGCACAACTCCGTTTTAGGAAAAAGAAAACAATTTTTGCCATAGCCTTCCCCAGTGTCTGGAACTCGTTAAAAAAACCAAAACAAAACACACTAATACACCAAACAACCAGAAATCCCCCAACAAACTGAACGTGTCATTTTATCAGTATAGAAAGTTCCCAGTCCGGACTTTGCCCTGGAGTCACACAACTAGTATGTGTCAATGGCTAGTTCTCTTATTCATCTCATATGTAAAACATAGCTTTCTTTTCTTTTTATTTCCGCAGATAAGTTTTTATTGGTATCTTTTCTTTTTTTACCTCATCTCAATTTTCTCCTGTATTCCTCTTTCCTTCCTTTCCAAGAGAGCTGTCCCTGTAACTTTTCAAAAAGCAGAAGAGAGGGGAAAAAAATTAAAAATTAGTTAAATCTTACTTCCTATATAATGTCCTCCCCTCAACTTTTAATAAGCATAATCTTGATTAGAATACTGCCCAGTTTACTGTAGAGTCAAGTAATATTCCTACCCTTTTAAGCCTTATGATGTTTACCTCTTTCATTTTCTCCAAAAGCTGTTGCGGTTTTTCTTATTGACTCCCCTGTTATGTAGTTAAATTCAAGTTAGTAGCATTTTGTTTTAAAACAGAATTCAATTGAAAATAATATTTACTTCATCTCAAGGCTATCAATTGCAGAAGAAATGGCCTTATCTTACAACAACAGTAACTTAAATATTTTTGCCAATTCCACCTTTTCAGATATATATTAGGAGAGATAAAACTGTAATTTTCCTTTTGGATAGGTTTTGTTTTTATACCACATTTATTTTCAAATATTTTTCCCCCTTCTACGATTTACCTACATAACAAACCTCTCCCTGTAACAACGACATAAAAAAAAGGAAAAATCAGTTCATTAAAGGTAACCAACAGAGAGAGCGATCCCTTTAGAGATGTGAGATGCTTATATTCCTCCAGTGGGATCAGTCCATGAATAACTGGAATGCCCTGGTTTTTTAATCCTGTTTTTTGTGCCTTATCGTAAACTGCCTTGTAATGTGATTAGTTTAATCATTCCTTCTATGTTGCTTTTCTTGAAATGGAATTAGGATTTTGGTTTATTTATAAAGTAAATGGCAATGAAAGTTAGCATTTGCAGGTATGTCAAATAAAATAGAAGCTCTGTGAGACAAACTTTTTAAGGTTAAATATAATCAGAGGACTTGAGAAGACCATATTTGTCTTTCATTTCACACCGAAGTTTTTCATTGAGTATTCTTCCTTTCTTCCATGAGACATTTCCCCCCTCCCCCCTCAAATCTATCTCCTCTACTTTTTTACCAAACAAACCCCAAATAAATGATGGGATTTTACTGTTATGCATGATATTCTTGACTGAATGAGGCAACCAAGATTTAAAAGGTGAGAAAGAAGGAAGTCAGGCCGAAGCAACACATGAAATGCGAGCAGGTGGCACCATGACTTGATTTCTTAGTGAGTTTGGGGGGAGGGGTGTAAATGTTCATTTCAGTTTTTCAACTTTGAGATATAGAAGTTGGCATGAAAAATTTTAGGTACTGTGCTTTCAGTTAACTCAAGTATCCCTTTAAATAACCGTATGTTATAATTATGTTGGAAAAAACTGTGGAAGACATTTGTTGAAATACTAACATGGGATTAAAAAACTAGTAAACCAATCAGAGCAGTTATTCTGTTTAGCTAAACTAGCAGTGTCCTTCACCTTGGATCCACAGACTTGCTCTTTTGTTGTTTTTAATATTTTGTAAACATGTTTCAGCATAATTGGTATTCTTTGAAGTCCAATGTATTTTATTTTATGCACGAAGCATTACTCTGAGAAAATCTGTGAGTTTTGTCATACTATCACTGTGATCCGTGATACAATGAAGTTTAAGATTGCCTGAGCTAAAGGGTCATAACTAAGTTGACATTTCTGATGAGATAATAACAATATCAAGAAGCTTTAGGCATTGGTTGAGAAACCAAACATCTCCATAGTTGAGCAAGTAACCTGTCATGGGTTACTCATAATGGATTTTTTTGAGTTTCATCCAGTTGACTACCAGTACATTGTTATATTTGATAAATCCATTGATCTTGGTATGTCAGATTTCCTTTTTTTAGAATTTCATGTAGTTTTTTTAATATGCCCAAGTGAAATGCGTAAGTTAAGATTCTAAAGTGACTTCCTTTTCCTTGTAAATTAACATTAGTTCTAATTTGATTAGTCCTATTAAACAGTCCCTTCCAATTCCAGCCTTCTAAATGAGAGGATTACAGATTTAGAGCCGGTAGGAGGAGCTTTTGATGCCAACTAGTCTGAACCATTTATTTTGTAGATGAGGAAATCTAGTTAACCAATGTTAAATGACCAGACCATGGTCACAAGCTACATGTCTAAGGTAGAACCAAGTCTTCCTTACTCAAAGTTGAGTTCATTATATGCTACCCTGCTTGCCAGTGCCTTTTAGGTCATAGGTGCTATATTAATCCTAGTGCAATATCAGATTTCACTTTGCTGATAAAACCACATGAATATTGAAACTTAACACAATGTTGAAGGTAAACTGTAGTTTTCAGTTTTATCATTTGTATTTAAGGTGATTGCCTTCCACTCGATTCAGTGGAATTCCAAACATTTGCCTAGGGAAATATGTGTAAGTACATATACATGCTCACATACAGCCAGTCATACATGCACGCATGTGCGCGCGTGGACACACATACAGCCCTTGAGAAACAAGAAGGAATGCATATTTCTTGATTTAAAGATATGCATAAGAATGATTATACCATTACAAACTAGCTAGGATGTAATAGCTAAGGTTGTTGGTTTTGTTTTTTTTCCTGCAGTATGTAATTTTAAGAAATTTGATTATTTAAACTAATAGCAAGATCTTTTAAAGTTGATTATAGTTTTGTAAAAACTTTTAGAAAATTTTTGGAAAATGAATTGTGAGGTTCATTTGTAGTTTCTCCATTTTACATTATACATCATTAGTAAAGAGGATTGGGCTATTTTTCCTTGATACAGGGCTACAACACTTAAAAACATACGTAGCTTTTTAGAATTTTACTTTGGTTCTTATGCTTAGTTTTAATATTCTTTTCTTTTGTTTAGAACTTTACTGGCCACTGCTTCTGCCATCTGCTGGATATTGAAGCACTTGCAGATTTTGTTTTGAAACAAAGCTACTTTATATTAAAATAGTTCTTATTTGGGAACAATGTTTTTAAAATATTTAATATTGATTACTCCACAATATTTTGATGCATTTGCTCCCTATGTTTCTTTTCTATCTTTAGTTGATGTCATTAAGTAATTCTTTGACTCTCTTTTGGGGGAGAAAGGGGACAAATTCATGCCAGAGAAGAGTGGCAAATGTAAAATAATTTATTTAAACATATAGTGATGAACCTAGGAGGCAGATCAGTGGCTCAGTGCACATTGCTCTTGGCTTAGAGGTAGGAAAATCTGTGTTCCAGTGTGACCTCAGATACTTGCTAGCTGTGTCACCCTGGGCAAGTCACTTAACCTGTTTGCTTTAGTTTCCTCATCCATAAAATGAATTCGAGAAGGAAATGGTAAACCATGGCAGGATAATTGCTGAGAAAACCCCATGCACAGCAGTGGTCCACAGGATCATGAAGGGACAGATAGGAGTGAGCAACTGAATGACAACATTTACAAGCCTAAAATAATGGATAATTAAAATTTTTCTGGTCCAAATTTATACGTTCTCTGTAGTTCAGCAATATTTGCGCACTTCAGATAGATGTCATATTTTAAATCTATAGATTTTTTGGTTTGGTTAATGGCATGTTGTATTTAGAGTCAGTAATGCCCTGGTTTTCATTCCATTCAGGTCACTTACTAGGAAAATGGCAACCTTTCTGGGCTTTGGTTTCTCATTTACAAACTGAAGATAATGAACTCAGTAATCTCTTAGTATAATTTGAGCTCCAAATCTATGATCTTATACTTTTTTAAAAAATATATAAACCTCACTTAGATTGAAGTATTTTTAAAACCAAATATTGGGAATTGAAATACAAGCAAAACAAATTAAATCCCTGCCTTCTTTAAAGTTTATATTCTATTTGAGGGAGATATCATGTACAAGGGAGGTGAAAAGGGGAAAGCGGGGAGGGAGGAGATACACCAGCATACCAGAAATACACATAGTACCAGCATATTGAAGAAGCTTGGGCCCTTTTTCAAAAAGGACATTCCATGTGAAACTCAGCAGTTGAAAGAATAGGCAGTATGGGCAAAGACATCTTCATAGGTGATTCGGCCGCTGGGGATGTGTTGAGAAGGACCAGAATGTTGGGAGTAAAGCCATGGCAGGAAATTTTTACACACTGTAATACTTTTATCTTTTAGAGTAGTTAATTACATTACCTAGCATTGAAATGAATTATAAAATGTTCCTTCTTTTTAATAGTGAAAAGTACAGACACAGCACAGCAAGAATAAACTGTGGAATAGTAGATTTGGACAAGGAGTTATACATATTCAAAGTAAATTTAATGATTATCATTTACTATACCTGCTTTCTAGAGCCGTCCTATTATCACAGTGTATTTTTTGAGAACTGTAGGAAATGAAAGGAAAAGCAAGTGTAACTCCTTTCCAGAGAGGTAAATTGAAGACTTCTGTGCTTCATTGCCACCCTCTCACCAGATTATAGAACTAGAATTTAAGGAGCCCTCAAAATTATCCATCTGGAGCAATCCCCTTATTTTATAGATGAGGAACCGGAGGCCAAGGAGTCAGTGACTTTTCCAATGTCGTGCAATTAGTATGCATCAGAGATGATATTTCAACCTAAATTCATGCCTCTAGAACCATCTCCAAATCCTAAAGTGGCGAATTTAAACATGTATCAAGTTGAAACAATAACTTTTTCTGTATATGTTCAAAGTTATGGCATAAGTCAATAAAATCTTAATAGGTTAGGTTTATTGAGTGATTTGAGCATATATGTAAAGTTTAAGCTGAATTAAGTGTTATTTAAGGTTGCTTTATACATACTTGTCAGAGAGCATTGTGTTTTAGAAACCTTCGTATGGATGCTTTAGAATCTGTAATTTAAGAGAGTAGCATAGAGGCACAATAGGAGAACACTTTACTGGCAATCAAGCCCTGAGTTCTGCTAACTTACTGTTTAACCCTTAACCAAAGTTGTTTATTCTTTGTGAATCCCAATTTATTCACCTTAAAGAGTAGTTCTCTGAGGTATCTAATGCTTCTTAATTCTGTACACAATAAAATAAAGCGTAAGGTTGTTGCCGTTATTTTCAGTTTTAATCTATTTTTGTATTGCCATATAGGTTTCAATTTAATTTAGAAATATTAGGATCAGAAACAGAAGCACAACTTTCAGACACTACCAGGCTCAAGATATACGTACAAATGTGTTTTAAATGTTAATAGAAACCAGAGGAAACCCAGAGCCCTTAGAAAATAACAGTGCTCATTAATGAACAACACTGCCCCCAGAAACTTTTGTCATCGTTGTCACATACTATTAGGGACTTCAGCAGGGCCTGCGTCTCTGGCTACTTCAAGGCATTGCTGTACCATCCTACTTCCAGTAGCTGTGCTAAGATCATAGCATGTGGCATTCATTCATCACCAGCCCTTTTCCTTTTCTGCCTTTTCTCTGCATTCCATTTCTGTTCTGAGCTTCCAGAAGATGGCATTTATTCACTTGCTGGGTGACCTGATCTCTAACATCCCCCATATAGAAGGAACATTCAGGTCTATCCCTGGTAAGCTTGTTTGTAGTCCTTAAGACTTACACATGAGGGATCTTCTAGGAGGTAAATGAACGCTCTCTCATTGTACCTTAGAAATGGGTCTTTCTCTCTCTCCCTCTATCTCTGTCAATCTATCTATCCATCTCTCCAGTTCCCAGAACTTGAATGATGTGTCTCCTACCTATGACAATATTCTCACTGGTTTTAGGGATCTAGACATAATGGGAGTCATCTTCCTTTACTCCTAATCTTCATTTGCAACCCTTTATATCCTGTTGTTCATCATGGTTATTCAGATTATTTGGGGATGCTTTCTGAAACATAGAGGAAGAGAGGGATAATGGAATCTTATAGCACTGCCCATACAAATATACCCAAGGAATATTTGTAAGTAACATATCACATTGATATATAATTATGCATTAACATACAGTATTTTTGTTTTTGTTCAGTCATTCTGTGGTATCTGACTCTTTCTGATCCTGTGGACTCTATCACACCATGCCCTTCTATGTTCCACTGTCTCTTGAGGTCCATAAGTCCATGCTCATATTTGTTGCTTCCATGACACTATCTATCCATCTCATCCTGTCTTCTCATTATGTGACTTCAGCTTCTGTAGTATTATCCCTTCCACATTGCTACTTTCTCAATCATGATTTCAATATATTGTGGTTGGCATAAGAAATTAAATGTGAACTTTTGGAATGTTTTGTGGGAACTGCAGATGATAAACAAAGGCCAGCCAATAACACAGAAAAAGTTTAGAAACTCATGTTTTCGTAAAGTATATGTATTACATTTAATGATATCAGGATAGTTCATTTTTTTAATACCATATACACAATCTCTTTTTAAAAGTTAAAACAAGTAAAATGTTAAAAGTTTGCAAAAAGGATAGGAAAGCCAACATATGACACACAAGGATCAGTATTTTTACTTAACATTGACCTACATATAGCCTATGAGCAAAAATTTAATCCAAATTCTATAATAAGATATTGTAAATACTCCCTAAAAGAAAAAGTAAAAAAAAAAATCAGATTTGTCTGTTCCAAAGGAAAGGCCAAAAAATGTTATGCAGATTTTCTAGATCACAGGCATGCCAGTCTCTAACTAAGCCCTTGGATGTGGGGTAACTATATTCATCTTTCTATGCAAGACCCTAATATGTACTCGTGCTATATAAATCTACATGTATGCATTTATGAGTTTTCCTACATTCATTAAAATACCGTCTTACTTAGAATTTCATCCTTCTCAAAGTCTTATTTCAGTGAAAAAATAACCATTATTACTCTGTCATAAATTTGCTCCCATCCAGAAGGGAAACAAATTAAGCAAGAGTCCTTTTCCATCTTCTCTTCCTCTAGCATGTTTAATTACTCATATAGATACTCAGAACAGATTCTAGGTTGTCTTTTTGAGTCACTTTGAAAAGTCAGCCTGCTATCAATTTGAAACTGGACATTATGGTCTTGGCAATAGCCAATGCCTTATTCCTGATCACAGTGTGTCTGTAAATATCTGGACATGGAGTTTAATTTCAGTACTATGTGGTTGAATTACCCAACTATGATTTCTTAATACTAAGCAATTTGTAGTTGAATTGTTGACCCTGTGAATCCATATGCTTAATTTTTTTACAACATAGCCTAACAAATAAAATGAAATCTCCTTTCTACCATAAATTGTGGTAGAGATGCTGTATATATGGATGTACATACAGCTTCTGGAGCCCAGGTTCATGGTTGATTTTTGTAGATATTTTGTTATGTCCATGTACAAAATGGGCTAGAAGAAAAATTGCAAAAGAATTACTGTGCCTGTAGATTTTTCAAAATGAATATTGCATGGTCAAATGTCTGGTACATTTTTGGCATGAAATAGTTTTACTGCATTTATAACTTATTCGACCATATTTTCCCCTAACACTTACATTTGTAGAGTCATCAATCATATTCAGAAATAGAAAACTTGTTTGCCATACTAGGATCATTTAGTTTGGTACCTTGAAAGACAGTGTGGTATAAGGGAAAGTTAGCTGAATTCTTCCTTCAAGAGACCAGCTCTTATTAGCAACTATTAGTAACTTGATGCCTTTTTTTTAATCTCTTGCCTTCCATTTTTTCACCTATAAAGTGAGGGGGTTTCAGCTAGATGATCACAAAGATTTCTTCTTCCTATCATTATGTATAGTAATTAGATTGGGGATTCATAAAAATACTATGTAATGGAGAACATTTGCTAGTCCAGGCAAGCTATACGAAAGTACTGGTTGATATACCAGTACCAGGTATATTTCTTCAGTGCCTTGAGATAATTTTTTTCGTTTAAAATAATAATAGTTAACATTTCTATAGTAATTTAACATTTTACTAGTTCCTTAAAAATTTACTTAAATATATCAAAAATATATGTAACCTGCTTAATTTATTGTGAATCTCTATAGACAGTACTACACACCTTCAGCTTCTCATATTTATTAATTTCAAACCTCTATTTAAACCATCCTCTTTAAAAAAAAAGCCTCTGAAGGGAAAATAAGACACATTTTAATAATGGCTTATGTTTGCATAGTACTTTATGATTTATGAAGCACTTTACAAACGTGTCATTTGATCCTTACATTAAGGTAAGATAAGGTTACTGTAGTGTAGGTAGGTTTGATATTATTTTTGAAATTTCCTAAATGAAGAAATTCAAGCATCATCATATTAGATGAGGTCATCCCATTGTAAATTGCAGAGCTTTTAAAATCCAAGTGCTGTCAGTGGTTAATGAACAGTACGTATGTATGTGTATAGCAGGTATAGGAGCATACATGCAAACTTATTCATACCCTCTTTTTCTTTCTGTAAACTGACCTCAACTTTTGTTTTTAGGGTGGTATCCTCTGCAGTCTACCTGGACCTCTTCACTGCCATACTCTTTTGAATTACAACTTAAGTTATTCAATACCTTTAAACACTGCTGGGAGTCTTGCTCTTTCCTATCAAAAAATTAAGTTAAATACAAATTCTAATCTGTGCTTTATACTTTTCCTGCCATTATTTTCTAAATGAATGGAAATTTACCTATTTTCCATGGTTTTTGTATAAGAATTGGGTCATATTTGATTGTATCATCAAATACAATCTTTAAAAAAAAACATTTTAAAAAACATTTGCACACAACCACTCAAAGACTTATTCGTCTGTGGTGTCTTTATTTCCCTTTATTTAAATAATGGAAAATAAACCAGAATATGTTACAAGAAGCTACTTTATAAATGAAATTAATGAGATACTCAACTTCCATATAGCAGCTGAAGTGTTGTTTGATGTTCCCTAGGAATTAATGTGTGTGTGTTTGTCCTTTGTTGCCAAAGAAGACCATGCTATCAGAGAAATGATGACATGACTTGCACTTGACTTTGTTTTGAGTGAGGGAGTGCTGTGCAGGTCACCAGCCTCACTTCTGCTCCAGAACCTGTGAATCTAGTCACCAGATATTCATCAGGATAACTGGAGATGACCCAAAATGAGGCAGTTGGGGTTAAGTGACTTGCCCAAGGTCACACAGCTAGTGAGTGTCAAGTGTCTGAGGTGAGATTTGAACTCAGGTCCTCCTGATAGCTGCAGTGGTGCTCTATCCACTGTATCACCTAGCTGCCCTAGGAATTAATGTAGGCTCATCTTCATGATCATTCTCTTGATGAACCCTTTGATGGTTGAATCTAGATTGGGTACAAAATTACAACTGTCTTCCTCACCCCCTTTTTTTCTAGAGGATTTTGAGAGTAATGTGTTTTAGTGGATATTTCTTTTCTGTTACTCATCTCTAAAGTTACCAGTATCTTCCCCAGTGGTCTAGCATTGCTTATTACATTAATTGCCTTTGATTTGTAAGTACTAAAGTGAGAGAGTGAAATGAGAATGGGTCATAAGCAATAAGCTGTTTATTATCTTTACGATTTAAGGAACCGACCTTTAGTAGTCCTTTTGAAAGTCTGCATGATTTAGTTGTAGTTTCACTTCAGAATGGAACTTTTTATAAAGTTGTATCACTGTGTGTGTGTGTGTGTGTGTGTGTGTGTGTGTGTGTGTGTGGTGTTAACGGGTTTTCAGAGGAAGACGCTAGATACTCTTATTCATGGTAAAGACATACACTCAATGGGCATCATTTTAATCAGTAATAAATTTTAACTGACGTTTTTAAAAAGTGGGTGTTTTTATTGAAACATTTTTGAAACATTGAAAAGTATTATTGAAAAGAATTTCCTTGTTTAAAAAAAATCAGCAGTTCCTTTGGTTCATGATGTTTTTACTTGGTTTATTTCAAAATGAAAGGGAAAAAAACATACTTAGAGCATAGCAACTTTCTAATCCAACTTGTACTTTATTGTTATTATTCAGAATAATTAGTGTATTTATCTGCATTTTTTTCTAGTACTATGATTTATAAATGGAGGAATTTCTATAGGAAAATATTTAGATTTTCCTGGATTCTTGGGATGCTACCAAATTCTGTCAACCAGGATCAGTGACTTTCAGTAGACAATTTTATATAAATTCATATACTTTTTTTCTTTTTCTGTTTGTGTTGCTTGCATGCTTCTGGTTCCAAGCAATGACAACTCTTATGTTGTAATAACTCACTTGAAGAGTAATATCTTCTGGCTGTAACTAATATCTTCATCTTTATTTTCAATTATAGAGAATTTTCCTTTTGTGAAAGGAAATGAGTATTTTCCTTTTGTAATTTGGTAATATATTTTCTTGAAGACTTTGCTACCAAAAAAGAAAAACAAAATGCAAACATTGATTTGGAAGTCTTCAGTCAGCTCTAATTTTGAAATGCTAATGTGTTAGGACATTTTTATTTCTTTAAAATGATGTAATCAGGTAATGACAAGTGCACAACTTAGAAGCAGAGCTGCATTAGGGTCTTGAACTTACTAGATTCTCTAACTTAAGTACAAAAGGCTGAAAAGAAAAAGTAAACGTTCAGGTGACAATTTTGTGGGGAAAGTTTTTTAAATCACTGTTTTATTATCGTACTTTCAGTCTTTTCTGGATAAATTTTAGAAATGCATTTCTCTATCAATTCATAGATGTTTCTTGAATTGAGTAAAGAAAGAAATAATAATTATTTTCTTTTCTTCTTACATCTCAATTTCTGCCTTTCCATTCCTTTGTCCCTTTCCCCATGAATCCTTCTCTGCATTATGAAGACACAGTCCCTGGATTTTACACTTGGGTGAAGATATATAGATGCCATGCTTTTCAAATTTGCAGATGACACAAAGCTTGGAAGAAAGGTTGGATGACAAAATTAGGATCCAAAAATAGCTCAAAAGGTTAGAAGACCAGGTTGACTCTGATAAGATGAAAGTGAACTGGATAAATCCAAAGTTGTATACTTGAGTTAAAAAAAAAAAATCAGCTCAAGTGTATGATTGGGGTTGGAATGGGGGGAGGGCATAGAATTCAGTTCCTTTGAAAAATATCTAAGCATTGTAGTGTAAGCTAGCTCTCTGACTCAAAAGTGTGATATGGCAGCTGGAATGGCTATTGCTGTCTTTTGGCTACATTAGGAAATCCATAGTGTCCAGTCAGAGCACATCAAGAATGTTGTTTTATAAAGGATATTTTACAAGGTGTGATATACTCAGGAGGATTGGGACCAGGATTTTAAAGTGCCTTGATCATGCTGTAGACAAGGATAAGTTGAAGGACCTAGAGGATATTTTTAACCCATAGAAAATAAAACTTAGAGTATTCTATCTGTGTTCAAGGCTATAAATCGAAAACAGATTATACCTCTTTTGCTTCGTCCCAGGGGGCAGAGTTAATACCCATGTATGTACATTGGAGAGAGGGAAATCTTGACTTCATTTAAGGGGGATAAAAAAAAAAACCACTGTTCCACACAACCTGAGATTTCCAAAAGAGGACTGAACTGCCTCTGGAGATCTCATTAATAATAAGTGTAATAGTAATTCATTTCTATAGCACTTTAAGATCTGTAAAACATGTTTCACTTAACAATCCTGTGTCCCCTTATATATACCTTGGAAGGATTCAAGTGACATTTCCACAGCCAGTTATCATGAAGGTTGTGCAACAGATATTTGATCAGGTGAGAATTGATTAGCCTGTAATCACATTTTGTTATGTTATAACTGTACATAGGCTCCTATTCTAATTATTTTTTTCCCATATACATTTATTGCTTTGGAAATTAGAAAGGATTACATTTTTAAAAAATCATTGTTTTGGTTCCAGAACTTGGTTTTATCGCAGAAGTAGTGGATCACTTAATAATTCATTGACTTCATGTCAAGCATCTATTCACTGTGCTTAACCCTGGGGATATAAAGAAACAGCAAAAAAAAAGCATTCTTAGTCCTCTAAAGGCTTACATACTCTTGTTGAAGAAAGCATGTATATAAATAGTTACAAAGCAGATATACATGGAGTTAGATGGAAGGTAGCATTAGACAAAAAGGTCCTGACAGCAGGGGGTTATTAGGGTGTGGTGACCAGCAAAGGCCTTCTATAGAAGCAGCATTACTTGTATAAGGAAGACCTGATCTGAAGACATGGACACCAGTGATCATAAGACCACATTTAAAGCTTTAAGGGACCTTACAGGGTTTCATGCATGGACTGAGTTTGAAAGAGGGTCAGTTTTGTAAAGATTAAGAAGAGAAACTCATGAAGAGCAATTATTCAGGAAAATCTCATGATTCTCCCAGGTTTTTGAAAATAAAGCACTTTATAAATTTCTAAAACAGTTTTTAACTTTTCTTGTCTTTCCAAAAACCTCCAACATTGACCATCTCCATCTTTTCTCATTTTTGCTGAATGACTGAGAAGTGAAACCTCAGAGTCTTTTCAATACACATATATCTGATAGTGATCTGGAGTAGGCTTTTTTTGTGGTTGTAAATAGTTTGCAATTCTTATTTTGATAAGTATTCTTTGATGCCTTTGATCATTTATACTTTGGGAAATTTACCTTGCTCATTATATCCTAACTCATTATATTGATTTCATTCATAAATAATCTTATCAACTTTTAAAAATCCTCACTTTTTGACAAAGAATTATTCTCCTACGAAGAAATAGAAACATTTCCTGCCCTTCTGTTGTGGAGTTTGTCTGATTGGGAAAACAGTGTTCATAGTGTGAACAAACATACACAAATGCTTACATATAATAAATACAAGTTAATTTTTTTTTCAGGGAGAGATGTTCTTAGCAATTGAAATGATCTGTCAAGAATGTGCAGTTTGGTGTATGTATAAGTATGAGGTTTTTAACACTGTAGAAAATAAGATTTTCAAGCAAGGATTTGTATTTTACTGTTTCATTTCTGGAAGTATTTGATACCGTCACAAAACTCTTATCACTCGATCAGCAAGCATTTATTAAGTGCCTCCTTAATAAAAGTCAGGAACCTTGCTTTAGTCCTTTTATGCGAGGGGTATTTATTCCATGTGGTAGTATCATGTTTATTTGATATAGAAATGTGTATGTATGTGTGCTTATGTGTGTACATACGTATGTGTGTATCCATGTATATGTATGTGTGTACATGCTGCCACCCAGGATAGCATGTATGTCCTCTGGTTGTAAGGACTTTATTTTATCTCTGTGTCACTAGCACTGAGCACAGTGACTGCTCGTTGTAGAGGTAATAAATACTTGTTAATTGATACATTGTAGAACAATTCTAGATATTTACACAATGCGGTAGTAAATGACTTTTAATAGAGATTTTAGTGGCTCTACTTCTCCTCCCGTAGTTGCAGACCTCTTGGTGATTGGCCTCTTTATTCTCAGCTAGGTGAGTGTTCTGTCAGCACATGCAGTGTCACAAGGACTGTATTTCAGGCCGTTCTTGGTTGGTGAAACTTGGCAGATCTTACGCTGTGCTGACAGCTTTCAAAAACCCAGGGTCACCTCTATCCTCCCCGGTGCCTTTCACTGCAGGTGGGGTCACCTATTGACCTCTAAGGTCTCTTCCAGTTTTTCAATTCTTTTATGCTCTGATTTTGTCGAGGCCCACGGTAGAAGCAGGAGGAAAAATTTATTTTAGAAAGAAGCTATTGTGGTAGATCCTGGTTTGATGCTAATCTTAACTTCTAAGAGCTTTGTGCATAGTAGGTAGTCTAAGAAATATTTTTTTAATTTACTCTTTTTAATCCCATTTTTATATCTTTGTATTTATTTAGGGAAGATGATACTTCTCCAAATTCAAGCAGCAACTTAGTTTAATATACTCGATATATTCTTAGATCCTCTTCAGTATTTAAAGGATCTATAATTTTGTCAGCTTTCATTCCTATTTCCCTCACTGACATTAATCACAATCCATTATAGTAAAAAGTCTTTGAGATTTGTTATGGTCAACTTGAGCATCTTAGAACTTTCATAAGGGTGATCCTCAGACAAAGAACATGCAGGCCACCACCATAGACACTCTCAAAAGACTTTGCTGTTTTGAATATGCTCTGATTGTACTCCACAGGCATATCAAGAACCTGGGGTCAATTCCTCGAAAAGACAAATCAGCAGAATAGGAGGTTAGTAGAGCTGAAACTTTTCCATAGAAAGAAAATACTATTTTTATTTGAACAATTGTTTATCCTGACTTCTAGTGAGAGTGTTTGGTTAAACTGAGATCCAAATATTAATAAATGAAATCAGCTTATATAACTCAGAATTGCTTGTTCAGTGTGTCTGGAATATGCAGCATTGTGATATGAAAATTAGAAATAAACTTTTGTAATATAGGAAGTTACTGACTTTCTTTTTTTTAAGTACATATCAATATGTTTTGGTTTTATATCATCTCTTTAATCTTCTGAGGCATCCCAGTATATCCGTTTTCCTCTCTCTACAAGACAAATTTTAAACAGAATAGGAAATTTTCACTTTCTAAGCCAAATCTTTTGTCATCTGATGCTGAATAAATTTATTGACCTCATGGTTTTAATTCATTGCAAAGACAAAATTCCTTACTTATTCTACTCCTTGGTTACTTTTTGAAAAGATGTCAGAAATTGAAGTGTGACATGGAGAACTGAATGCTAAAAGTAGTACTTTCATGTCAGGGTGGAGCTAAGCTGAAGGAAAGCTTAGTTAGCTTTATATAGTCTGAGGACTGAATGAATAATTCTAGTCTTCTGTTCTCTGGGGACATTATTTTGGCACTGTTTTCTGAGGACTTAATTTTCTAGTAATGATAAAAATAAAAATGTGTGAATTCTCTCCTCTCTTCCTTCCCCCACCCATCTTACTCATGTGAGCCTGTTGTATAGAACTCAAGGCCTTATTTTTTCTGTGGTCTATGAGATACTTTGTTAAGTAGCAAGTTTTAGTGATTCATTTGAGAAGACAGAAAGTTAATATTCCCAACTAGAATGGTATGGGCATATTTTGTCTCTTCTGTGTCAAGTTTTAGCACTTGTTAGAATGTTGTCATCGTTCTCTCCTCACCCTGAACACCTCCTGTACCCACCCCACCCCTGGCAAAAAAAAAGAAACTCGGGTTATTTTCAAGACTTTTTGATTAGTGAGTCAGTTGAGAATGTATGATGTTGATAGAGCCAATATGTTGAAAACTACTTAAAAACAAGTTTAGCATTTATAGGAATTAAATTAAATATTAGGCAATTATAAAAAAAATCAGATTAAAAAAACTTGTTGAATTAATACTTACATACCAGCTGTATTCCTGATAAGTACTTGTAAAAGATATTCCCAAGTAAGCAATAAAATTACCATTTTACAAGTGAAGTAATGTATCCTGTGGGTACATTTGCAAAGAAATGCCAAGAAAAATACATGGAGAGTTCTTGAAGTAACAATGCAAATAAAACATTTAACCCTTACAAATACAGGGTTTTAAGCTTAGACAAATGCTTTAATCATGTGGGATATTATGTTACCCTACCTTTATACTTTATTTTGTGACTACCAGCTCTTTATTTAACCTTTTGGAGTATTCATTACTTAATATATAAAATGGAGTTAGAATGGTCAGACTGCCTTATTAGATTGTAAAATTATAATTTAAAAAAACATTTCCTAAGCATCTCTTTTGTACTAGACTTGTTGCTAAGTGGTAGGGATACAATGCTTTAAAAAACAAAAATGACACAGCTGAGGCTCTAAAGGAGATTTCATTTTACTCCAGGGGATAGGAGGTTTAATCAGCTAAGTGCCATAATATGCATGATATGGGAAAGAATGTAGTGAGGGCAAAAAAGCAATCCAGATAGAATCTTATAGGAAAATTTGAAGAGGAAAGATAAGACTTTTATTTGGAAAACCTACATTTACATATTGGCACCTAGGAGACACAGAATAGGGTGCTACACCTTGAGTCTAGTAGACCTGAATTCACATCCAGCCTTAGGCACTTAATAGTAGTGTGATCTTGGACAAGTCACTTAACTTCTGTCTGCCTCAGTTTCTTCATCTTTGAAATGGAGATAATAGTGACATCTACCTCTCATTGTTGCCATGAGGATAAAATGAGATACTATTTGTAAAATATTTTATAAATTTCTAAATACTATGTAAATGCTAAATATCATCATCATCATCATGGAAAGCTTGAGGGAGAAGATGGTGCCTGTAGAAGAAGAATATTTCATATATAGACATTGGCTAACAAGAGATATGCTGGTAAATGTTTAATCACCAGTTTTCCAGAGGGTAAAATTATGCACAATGTTATTAACCTCTTCTCTATCACTTTCTTAAGTCTGTGTACTTTTTTTTTTTAAATTCAAGCTTTGGTTTTGAGCATGTACTTATTTCTGAGGCATAAATATAGTAATAATTTAGCCATCAGCTTTTATGAACCCTTAGGCATTTACTCGTGCTTAACCTTTACTAATGTACAAAGATGGCAGGTTGCATGTTCACTTTGGAGAACTGCTTATAGATCCGTTTTCCTAGGTTTCGAAGGGAAGTAATATGAAATTAGGCCAAACAGCAAAATCTGAACTAGCAGTCACGGAGCGATGCTGGAAGATGAAATTCCACTCTCTGCTCCCCATATTCTCCATGGTCACTGTCTGGTGCTCCATTCTTTCAGGGTGGTCGGGAGGCAGTTTCCTCTAGGTTCAAATGAACCTTCCTCCCAAACACTGTCAGTCTTCCTAACCTTACCATGTTCCTGCCCTGTGGGATACAGTCATCATTGTGATCAGTTGGAGAGTTAGGAAGGTGGTTAGAAATACTGAAGAGTCAGATCCCCCATCCCTCAACTCTCTTTCCCTTCTTCTTTTGCAATATATTCATCTTATGTTAGATTAGTGTTGCTGTTATCTAGGGATCTCCAGCTATTGTTCTTTCTCAATAAATACATCATTTCTACTTCCTCCTCTACCTAACAGTTGTCTTTCTTCCTAGTTTCTCAGCCCCACTCCTTTACCCTGACCTCGGTCTCCAATTTACCTCAGCTATGCAGACCTTCCCTCTCTCTTCCCCACCTGAATTTTCCTTAGGTTCTGAAATTCTTCTGATGGCTCTGCTGAAAAACTTTGTGGGAACCAATCTGGAAGGTCTTAAGTGTGCCAGACAAAGGAACTGGCCATTGATCTTCTAGGAAGTAGTTGAGTGACATGATCAGGCTTATGCTTTTGAAAGATTGTTTTTGCAGGTTGGTGAAGACTAGGAGAGAGACAGGGGAGTCAGCTATTGAGAATCTATTGTGAATAATCAAAGTGCTGAGAACTTAAACAAAAGAATCGATGGTAGTGTTCATAGGAAGATGGAAGCACATTCAGGAGATGTTGTAAAGGTTTTCGGAACAAGACTTGACAACTGATTGTATGGTACTTGCATGCATGGGGAAAAACAGATTCAAAGACTTAGAGCTTTTTCTTCTTTGTAACTGGGTAGATGGTGGTGCCACAATAGCAATGACTGTCATAGTAATTACTCTCAATGACCTTTTAATCATTATGCATTTGTCAAGCCTCTGCTAAATTCTAGGCTCTGAGCCAGGTATTGGAGATACAAAGACACAAAATAAAATATTTTTATATATGCCCCCAGGGAGCTTACCTTTTTTTGATGGAAACTCATGTTCATGTGTTTCATGCTATCCTCCCAACTCACAGAATCAAGGTTCTCTGTGAGAGTAAGTTCTTAAAACTATACCTGCTGCAGCCTTACCACTATATTTCCCTTCGCTAGGCAACCAGAAGACAGAGTTCAACACAGAAGTGTTTACTTAGATTAGAGGAATCTGGGGAAATCATCCCCCTTAGTCCTAGAGCACATACTCATTTTGCCAACATGTGTGTATTAATCACTTAGTATGTGCCAACCATTGTAATAAATTATTAGAATTTTTAAAAAAAGACAAAAATAACCCCTTCCCTAATGAATACAACATACAGATTAACAAGTAGCTAGAGTATATGCAAAATGTGGAATACAGTGGAAAGAGTAGACACACATAAGGAATACACATGAGCAACAACATGGATGCCCTTTGTCTTCAATATTAGGGTACTTCCTAGGCTCAGCATTTCTGCTAGTTGCTTAGTTTGATTCCCTTGACTTCTCTCCAAAGCTGACTCTTTCCACCTCTCTTGACTTGGGAGGGAGAAAAGGAGACATTATGGTGGATTCCTTTTGTGAACACTGCTAGAAGAGTTCCTGATAATTCACCTTGTAGATCGACTTCCTAGAGAAAATGTCTTGGGTTTGCAAAGCTGGCTGATTTTTTTTTAAGGGCCACTGAGGATGTAGGGGATCTTTAGCCAGCAAGTGACTCTAATTTCTTTAAATTGATGGAGGCACAATTTATTACCTCCTAAAGGCAACAAAATATAAGTGCTTCTTTACACTTCCATTACAAGATATAAATGGGTTACTCCAAGTTTCATACCCTCTTACTTAAAATAGAGGTCACTCAGACTGTTAAGTCACTCAAGGTCTAACACCTTTTGCAAGATGAAAATGATCCATTCAGAATCTGAAAGGTGGTATATACATCTTTTATAGGTAAGGTGTGACTGTCTTAACAACTCATTGTCTCTGTAACCTCGTATCCTTCTTGAGTTTAGGATACTCAGCCAGAGCTATGACTTCTGCAGTATACATGTTAATAGCTGCTGAGGAAGCCATCATGTCAGAGTTGACTCTTAGGCTGATTTTTGAAGTTCACTTGGGGTTCTGTCACATAATGGAAGAAAGTACATTCAAAGAATAGAGGAGAACCTCTGCAGGTTGGGAGATAGAATGGGGGTGAGGCTGTGACAGTAAGTAGGTTCATTTTGGCTGGATTAATAGTATTCACAAGGAAATAACATTATCAGTTCAGTATGTTGGAGTTTGGTTATCAAATGGTTCCCATGCCAGACAGAGAAATTGGTATTTGATGGTAGAGCCAGTCAGAAACCTTTGGATTTTATTGAATAGAAGAGAGTCATGGTCAAAGGTGCCTTAGGAGTATCACTTGGGAAATTGTGTGGAAAGTCCATTGGAAAGGGAAGATCAGAAATGGGGTGGGAAGGGAATTTGTAAGTGTTTCTATCCCTGTTTTATAGATGAGGAATCTGAAGTTCTGCTGATCACAACAGTTAAGTGTCTGAGACAATATTTGAACCCAGATTTCTTGACTCCAAATAAAATGCTTTTTTTGAACTATTTTACATTAGAAACAAGGTAGTTGGAAAATAAGGGTCAACCTTAAGGGAGAATATAATGAACTCAGTTTTAGAAGTAGTACACAAAAAATTGGAGATGGAAACATGCTTAAGGAGAAGTTAAAGCTGTCTATATAGATTTTGGTGTTCTCTATATATAGTCTATTTACAATGAAATTTTTTTTAATTCTAAATAATAGTTATCTTGTGCTTATTAGTAACCCATTCCCATCATTTCTTGTGCTCTTATTGTGCTTTTGTGCTACGACTGAAATACTGAGAGTTTTACCATTTACATGTTATGTTATTACCAACATCAGGTAGGTGGTACAGTAGACAGAGCCCTAAGCCTGAAGTCAGGAAGACCTGAGTTCAAATCCAACCTTAGATACTTACTAGCTGTGTCATCTTGGGCAAGTCATGTAACCTTGTTTGCCTCAATTTTTTCATTTGTAAAATGAACTGGAGAAAGAAATGGCAAATCGCTCTACTACCTTTGCTAAGAAAACCCAAGTTGGGTTCATGAAGAGTCGGACAAACTGAAACAACTGAACAACAAAGTGTGCTGTCAGACAATCTATAAAGCCTGTGATAGGTCTGTGCTCCCAACGTCTGCCATGTCACTGACCATCTTTACAGCCCTCTAGCTCACTTTCCTCTTCAGTTACTTGGTAGAAAGTGAAACTATACCTTGATTCACTTAAATAATTCACAGAATCTCAGAGTCCAGTGGGATATCCTAGATCATCTAGATCAACATATATCTGTTAAACACTTTCAACACTAGATACTAGGGATACAAAAACTTAATAAAACACAACTTCTGCTTTGAAGTAACTTACAGTCTATTAAGAAGGTTAAAAACGTCCAACAGCAAACTCTAATATAGGGTAGCTGCCGTAATGTAGCTTTACAGAATCTCTTGTAGGAATCTTATAGGCCATCTAGTCTAACCTCCCTTGGTTAGGAATCACATCTACGATGCTTGCAATAAAAGTTGTTCCACCTCACTTGAAAAGTTGCAGTGATGAAGGTAGATCTCAGCTCTGTGAAGTAGCCAATACCAAATTACTAAGTGTGGTTTCCTTACATCAACCATAAATCTTTGCAGCTTCTGTCCATTGGACTAAGTTTCATCCCCTAATTCTTAACCTTTTTCTTTCTGACAGGCCTGTCAGTATTTTTACACAGTGGTCACAAGCCTCCATAAGGCTATCCCAGGAATTTACCAAGTTCCTTCAGGTGATCCTTACCTGGCATGATCTAGCAGGCATAATGGATAGATCTGAGTTAGTATCCTGTCTTCAGTGTTTATTAGTTGTGTGATACTGGGAAAGTGTCAGTTTCCTTCTCTGTAAAATGGGGTTATAAATAGCACCTCCTTTCCAGGGTTGTCATGAAGATAAAATGAGTTAATAATTGTGAAGCATTTCGTAATCTTTAAAGCACTATTTAAATGCTAGGTATTGCTATGCTAAGAAAGATAAAAATGCATTTTAAAAAATTTTCAACATAGGCTAAGATCAGTAGTTTATTTAGGTAATTATATAAATCATTAAAAAATAATATTTTAAAATAGAACGTTAAAGTAAAATAATATTTTAAAATTTGCAAAGAATCACTTCAAATAATTTTATTTTAAATTTCTCATTTTTCTCTTTTTATTTTCTTGTAAATCCTACAACTATTCTGTCTCCAGCTTTTCATGCTTCCACATTAGCCACCTATTACTGACTCATCCAATTCTGATTTTTATTTATATGATAAAATCTTTCACCTCCTTTTTTTCTGTTTTGTTCAAGTGAATATAATATTATCTGTTCCATTTTCATTGGTTACAAATTTATTCTCTTGATATATCATACATAATTACTTAATTAGGGTCATGTGTCAGTTGAATTTAAAAATAGGGGAAAAGCCTATCATTCCCATGTTGCTGAAGAATTAGTTAGAATAGCAAAAGTAAATTAAAAATTTTTTTGTTTGTTTTCAATATCCATATGAAAAATGGATAGTTGGGTATGTAGTTGAGAAATCTTGACAGTTAAAAAAGGCCCCGAGGACACTTGATAGAAATTTAAAGGACATCAGTTTTTATTATTACACAAGAAATATTTCTTCTCCCAAATATATATGGTTATTATAAAAGTTTTTAAATATTCTATTTTATATTTAATATAAACCGTGAAATAGAACATATAATGATATCATATCTATGAAGTGACTTTTCTTCTTTTCTGATAGACAGTCGAATTTTTCATTATATGCTATTTAACAGTCTATCCAAACTGGCAGGAGTACAATCATATGACTATATACGCACATGCAGCAATACATATTTTCTATTTATGTATGTGTATTTTTTCCTGTATATAAGATTTATTGAGAAGTTTATCCTCCAAAGAATAACTTTTAAAAGGAAGAAGGAAATGGAGACCTGCCAAGCTTGTTGGCTAGAGTCATGGACAAGAGCAAGGCCTGTCTGAACTGCCACTCAGTTTTTATTCTGTGAGTTTGCAGGGTTGGTGATTAGAGTGGCTTTCGCCCAATTATGCTGTGATTATTCCGCTGCAGTGTAATTGACTGGGGAGATATGCTAATACCTGTCATTTGGGATGATAAAAGATGAGCGGAGGACGCAATGCATTATTTAGCTGGCTGTGTGATAGATGAGGGATGCGCAGAGTGCTTTAATTGCTGAGAAGAGAGGTTAAGCTGAACGAACAGATGAATTAGAAATGAGTTTTTTTTATGGCTTGTGGAAAAAGTGAAATAAAGGAAAATGTGCCTTAAAACTGAAACAGCACATAGAAATGAGCACAGCAATACTAGATCTTCTAGGCAGCTCTATTATCAATTTAAATATTAAAGGAAAATGCAGTTTAGAGTTCAGTAAATAATAATAGGAAGAAGAATGTACAGTAAGTTCCCCTACTGAGTCAAAAAAATCATTGTTAAAGGAATTGTTTTTATTTGAGATGACAGTATTTGCAATTTGAAACCGCTTACATTCAAATTATATTTCCAATTTGAAGTATATTTCAGATTGCGTTGAAATATAATTTCTTAAGCCAATAAATACTCCAGTTGTGAATGCTTTGCTTTGTTCTTCAGGTATACCATGTAAATGCATACAGTTCTTGTATCTGCATACTTACAAGAAAAATAAGCAGAGGGAGTCTCTCTCTCTCTCTCTCTCTCTCTCTCTCTCTTCATATATATATATATATATATATACATATACACACACACATTCTTAAATCACCAGAAAAATATAACAATACAATTACTGAGCATATATAGATAATTCTCAAGTGATAAAGATCACAGCCATTTAGCAATTACAAATAATACATTGCATAAAAGGTGTTTTTTCCCATGAAAAAAATTGTTCTCTTTTTATCCCTTTTTTATGTCTGCAATTCCCACAAATAACACATTTTAGAGAATTCACAAAATTATAGTGTGCCTTGTGTGCATATGATTGGACATGTGTATGTTTCATTTTTTAATTCCAGTTGTATGTCCTTAGCAGATAGTTCATTTTTTTAAATGCAGTAGTTCGTCCTTGTAGCGATTATGAGACTTAGAGATACATGAGACTTTTTTCCTAGCAGTGATATCAAAGAGGGAAGCCTCATTTTGTGTTGTTCCAGACTCACAGATGAGGCAGTGCTAACGCAGGTTGAATGGCAGGGGTTGCATTTTTATAAAATGGGCAAAATGACACTCATAGATTGTTGAATTCTCGCCCAGCAGCCACACTGTTGGAGACCTGTGTGACTTGTCCAGAGTAGTACAATTTATCAGGAAATCACTCTCAAACGGCTTATTGAATGGTAATGGATCTGTCTAGGAAAAACATGCATGTTGAAATGGATGTCAACTTTGGACAGATGCTATATGTCTACTACCAAAGTAAGTTTTGTTCTAGTTGATCACCTCCTAACATCAATGGTACCTTGTCTTCACATTTTTCTGCAGCAAAATTAAAGTTTTCCTGGGAAACCACTATGGTCAATATTGAAATTTGGAAATATAACACTTATTCTTATGTAAATGTGACTTTATTAATTAATTACACTTATAAAATAAGGGCAGAAAGTGCAAAATACTGCAAAATGTTCAACTAAGTATTGGATGAATTTATTTGGAAGAAGATACAATTCTTCCCTCAAAAGAACTTGGTAAAGTGGACAATCACATAAACCTGGAAATAAGCCAGAAAATAATATTTTGATTGGTTATGTATAGTTCCAAAGTAACTGTTAAGTAGAAAAATCAGACCACTCAGTGGTCGTATAGATAATTTTGTTGGTGGTGGTGGTACTTTTTGTTTGTTTTTAATACCACTTGCAGTCACATAATTCTTTGTATAGCACCACCTAGCTGTATTCTGACCAACAAATGCCAACCATTAAAAAACATATGTATGATAAAGAGTATGTATTCATTGGAGCAAGGTGGAATAAATTTGGAAATGCTGAACTTGACTTGGAAAAAGCCGTGTACTGTATGTAGTCAAAAAATCATGGAAAATAGAGTTTGTGGGACCTGGGTTCAAATCCCATATGTGTTATTTACTTAGCTTTATTTAAGTGAGTCATTTAACTTCTATAGACCCTCAGTTTCCTTATCCATAAATGACTTGACCTATAAGGCCCTTCCAACGCTAGATTTATGAACACTCAATCATGAAACATTTATTAAACGCCTCCTGTGTGTTAGGTATTATTTTGCTTGCTGGTTAATTTTTGGCTGTGATCTTAAAGGAATTAATTATTAGACTGAATTTTAAAGAAATAAATATATGATTTTACTGGGAGTATTTGAGAAGTATTTGCTTATTAAGTTCCAAATATGTTTGCTGCAGTGTTTAAGTCAAGGACAAGACAAGTACAACCTTGCTGTAAATAGCATGGTCTCTGATAGGTAGAAAAGTTAGTGATATATTAAGATAGCTCATTTTTATTAATGTCTTAATAATACAGAACTAGTAATGTAGAAGCCTATCTAGTTTTATTTAGCAATCTTTCCTATTTATTTTTCCCTAAAAGTAATTAGTTAATGCTGAGAATCCTAATCACTTCCTTTAACATCTAGTGTATCTCTTGAATGTAGAAGTAATTCTTTCTGGAAGGAAGTGATATCTTTATATTAATTATTTTATTTCTGTACTCTAAATTATAATTATAAATAGCATATCTCTGCTAATATCCTGATCATGACATAGAGATGCACCTTTGCTTTTGATGGCCCCTCTGGGAGAGCATAATCTTTTGCAGGTCCTATCTTCTTGGAACAAACTTTCAGATCACGCTAGAAGCCAACATAGTGTCTTTTGTCCAAGAAGAATCTCCTCACCGTAGGGTTGACTTCTTGGTAGTGAATGCTTTTATGCCACAACTACTAATAGAAATTGCCTATTATGGCAAAGAGATATTATGATCTATACTGGTTCAGAGGGTAATCTACTCAAATGAAATCACTCCCCTTGAAGCATTCAAGTAATAGCATTAAGTAGTTCTTTTCCACTTTTTTGAGGGATGAGTTATGTGTTTCTGTTATAATTCCTTGTTTTATATTTAAGTTCCTACATGTGTAAAAACGGTATCTGTAAAAGCCAAATTCAGGAGGAAGCAGCAGAAAACTATTTTGGAATTTCCTTATCAATGTTCTTGCTCTTTAGAAATAACCCTGTCTCACCAATAACATAAATTTTGACACTGATGTCAGTCCCCTCCTAGTGGCTAAAGCCTAGCTCGTAAAGATGTTTAGGATCTGAATCAAGAATGGAACCTGGATATCCTGACCACATCCAGTAGTGTATTTTCTTTTAGTTGTCCTTAAAAAAAATTTTTAAGGCTTAAATTACTCACATAGAAAATATAGAAAGAGGATACCATATGAGTCCATGAATGTCTTTCTTTTACCCCACTTCATATATATATATATATATATATATATATATATATATATATATATGTAAAATCTATAGAAAATAGATAATAAATTTTACTCTCAACTTTTCTGCTTATCTGTTTCCTTTTGCCCTTTCTTCTGTTCTAATCAGTGAATATTAAAAAGTAAACCTTTGTGCTAATTTTCTTTTTTCAACACCTGAATTTATCCCTTTAGGCCCCTCCCTTCCAAAGAGCTATCCTTTGTAACAAAATAAGTAACTGGAAAGATAGATAAAAAGAGGAAGAGGGAAGAATCAAGAAAAACAATAACCATGTAGAAAATAAAATAATATATGCAAAGTCTATACCCATAGTATTCACACCTTTGTAAATTAGTAGGGAAGATAATTTTTTACATCTTTTTTGAGAGTCATTATTTGGTTTTTATTATTTTCTAATTTTGTTTTTATTATTTTCTAAGTTTTCTTCCTTCCATCTTGCCATTGATGTCTGCAGCCTTTTTTTCTTTTTTATTTTTTTTTTAGTTTTCTGACCTGAATTTACATCACTTTTTTGTAAGTCTTTACATGGTTCTCTGCATTCCTCACATTTTTTCTCTTGTACACTAATACTGCATTATGTGAAGTTGCTACAGTTTGTTTAGCTATTGCCCAGTCAGTATGCAACTAAGTACTTTATTTCTGGTTCTTTTTTACTACAAAGTGGGCTGATATAAATATTCTGGTGTATAATAAGTAGGCTCTTTTGTTTTTATCATTGATATCCTTGGGATGTATGCCTAGTAGTGGAATCATTGTGGATATTTTAATCACTTTATTTTCATAATTCCAAATTGCTTTTCAAAATGGTTATTCTGCCAATATCAAGAATTCTCTTGTCTCAGTTTCTTCTCCCTTTATTAGAATGTTAGCATTAAGTTTTCGTACATCTCCTGTTAGTTGCTCAAATAAATTTACCTAAGGTTTCTCTTTACCCTTGTGTTTTACCCTACTCCTCTTTGATCTTTTCATCAGAAATGCATTAAAGTTCTTTATTTCATTAAATGCTTACTTTTCCCCCTCTATAGGATTATTCTTTTTGGTTATATGTTTATATTTTTTGTTTGTTGGAATATTATATTCCAGGATCTCTCATCCGTAGTAAAAGCTGCCAAGTCTAGTATGATCCTGACTGTGGTTCCTTGGTAACTGAAATGTGGTGCTTGCAATTAATTTTATTTTTCCCCTTTCATGTGGGAGCTCTGGGCTTGGGCTGTGACGTTCTTGGGGCTTTTCTTTGGAGTTCCTTTCAGGGGTCGATTTGTGGAATATTTCTCTCTTTGTTCTCTCAACCTTTGACTTGAGTTCAAGTCTGGTCCCTGACATGTGTTCACTGTGTCACCTTGATGAAGTCATTTAACCTTTTGTACTTTAGACAGTTCTCCATGAATATTAGTAGCAAAAAAGAGCCTAACAAATTTCCTCTTCTAGTAGTTCTCTGAACTACTGAAATCACAACTGTTTTATAGTCCTTACTCTTATACTAGATATGGGCTAATATACCACTTTAAGAGAGATATGCATCATTTTACCCTGTGTGAGTCTTTCATTTATTAACTGGGTTTATTTTTTTCACTGCATTTGTTTTCTTTTTGCCAGTGAAATATAGTGCTTTTTTCTTTCAAAGTCTAATGTCTTGAATTTCTTCCCTAACGCATGTAATCTGAGTTCTAAAATTTTAAGTAAAGATTGCTTCCATAGTATTTTGTGGTGTTGTTTTTTTTCTCTGAAATATAATTAGAATAACCTTGAAATTAGACATAGTAAGACTGACTTTTTTTCAGTAGGAAAACTCTAAATTTTTTGTCAGTATTTTCTCTACAGAGAGAGAAGGTGTATTAGATAGTAAGTGATTCTTTGAAAGTTGGTACATAGTTGCTTGCTGGTACTAGGTGATAGGATATTCAAGAGTAAACTTGAAATGAGACATAGTAAGACTGACTTCTTTTTCAGTAGGAATACTCTAAATTTTTTGCCAGTATTTTCTCTACAGAGAGAGAGAAGGTGTATTAGATAATAAGTGATTCTTTGAAAGTTGGTATATAGTTGCTTGCTGGTAATAGGTGATATGTTGGTCAGCCCTTGGTTGGGAGTAGAGCAATGGGAAAGATGATTTATTCTTCATGTGCTCAGAAATATGGCTGAGAATTTTTTTTATGGGAAGTTCTAGACACATACAAAAAAATGTTGAAAATAATAGGATGTATTTGACTAAGTTGAAAAAAGTGTTGTGTCTTTATTGGATCTCTCCATGATACGCGCAGTTTTTATTTGTTGTGTTATTGGCTCCGGAGGCTTTGCTGCAGAGTGGGAAAGGTAATCTCTTACCCTGGCCTTTTCTTACTGTGTACTTCATGTACTTTGGGGGTGGGTGGTGAATGCTGTGCATTTCATTTTTGTTTCTAGTGTTTCTGTTATGAGATTTTGATGATCTCAGTTTGTTCTAACATTGGTTTTGTCTGACACGAGTCTCAGAACTCTTCTTAGAATACAAAGTCAGTGGTAAATTAGCTTACTTTATGGACATAAAATGGAAAGCATCCATTTCAAAAAAGTGTTTAACAAACTCGGCGTCATTTTAATATCTCAGTTGTGCTTGTGTTTTATGAGCTAGAAACAGAGAGGTTCACAGCTTACCAGATTCATCTGTAATTTGACTGACAGCTATACTATGGAATATCATTTCTACAATTACTCAGCTCAGTCCTATGTATAATGTAATACATGACCTCCTTCCCTCCAAAAAAGACTTTCTTCATAAGCAGAAATGACATTTACTGAGATCCAGTCATATGTAGCATCTATGAAAAATTAAGATGATCTTCAAAACTTAAAATATATTTGAAGAAATTGAATTTGTCTATGTACGGTAAAAAATAAGTGTCCGGCAGAAAATGTTGTACACCAAAGTGTGCTACAGATCATTGCTGGGAAGACTCAGACAGTGGAGTGATCTTCGTGATTGTGTGGGACAGTTGGATTGACTTCCCGAAGGAGATCCATGGGGCTAAATCTGTGAAATGCTTAGCATTCAGACCCCTAGCAGGAAGGGGGTGAGGTGTGGGAAAGAAATGGGTATCTCATTCTGGAGAAAACATAAGGAAAATCAGTAGTGCATGTGGTGTATTTTGGAGATTTGAATACACAGGTTTGGCTAGAACTGAGAGTCTGTGTTATGGAGTAGTAGGGATGCCCTATTGAAAAAGTATCTTGGAGTTAAGAGTCTTTGGAAGGTGTTGAATGTCATGGATTGGCAGTTTGACCTTTAGTTATGGCTAATCATTTAAGATTTTTAAAACAAGAACTTGTTATTTGTAAATTAGTCCTTTAGGAAATTTGGCAGTAGTGGGTAGGATAGATTTTTAGGAAGAGAGAGCATTATGCTTTTATGAATAAGATTTCATAAGTGGCATATCTGAATCCATGAAATAAGAAACCGTATAAAATACTGTTCTTTGGTATTTTAAAATAAAATGAAACCGGCACTCCTCATATAGAGAAAATGACGTATAAAATAGTGTACCAGATACAGAACTTGTTTTTCGTTCCACATAATTACAAAATGTATACTAATTTTTTTTTATTTGTTTCCTATTTCTTATTAAGGTTTGTTATAAACTAGTTCATTTAGGATTGGAACTTCATTGAATAATGTTACTAAAGATGGTTGCTTTTTGATTAGGATAAAAATGAGCACTGTGGGGAGAGTCTGAGTACTTATTCTTGGGTTTTCAGGAACGTTCACAGGCTTAGGTCTTTTCAGGCAAATTCCGTTCATGGCAGGAAGAAAAACATCATTTTTCTATTTGTGACTACTTTTGGTGCTCTCATGTTTAGAGGTAATAAAATGCTTTCTAGTAGTTTAAATGAGATGTAATGAATTTGATTTTCGGGAGAGCGATGAGGGGGGAAATTTATTTCAGTGGTTGTTGCTTAATCAACATCTACTCTGCCACTTCACATCAGCTTCTGTCCTTTCCAAGTGAATTAGTTCTTGTGGGCAGCACGTCAAGAGGAAGTGTATTGTTCTTGGCAGGGCACTTGAATTTCTAATTACCAGATTCCTGACTTAATTGCAATTACCTGGACACCCAGGCAGGGTGAACTTTTGGAAAAGAATGTAATTAGTGCAAAAGGAACCTTGCTGCCAACTCCTTGTCTAGATACCAACACTAAACAGCACATTGATAAGTTCACATCTATAAAGACAACCAATCAGTTCGTTTTTAACAGTTCCTAAAGATAATATTGTAAAATGCTTAATAACGTTGAACTCTCAAGCTAACATGTAAGAGTTAACTGGAGAATTAGCATCTTGATTTATAATGTGGTAGAATGTTCCTATGTGTGTATCTTTAAGGATGAATTATTTCTTCTCATTAAATATGACCCTCAAGCTCAGAAATTCTTAGTATTAAGGTATTGATGTTAGTATTCTGCAATATCAATTTATTCTTTGATTTTTACAAAAGGATTTATTAAAATTAATATTTGAGTTTTTTTTAAAAAGAAAATTTTAGATCTGGTATAAAAATGTATCATACTTTGACATTAAAACCTTATAAATTAGCCTGAATTCCTCAACTTTCCAAATCCTTTCCTGTCTAGTTTTCTCATCACCTTCTTTAGATTTTTACCCTGTTTATTCACAGACTGAATTCACAGACTGGGGGTACTGGGAAAGACTTAGCTGCTGTCTACTATCTTAAGTTATGATTTTCTCCAAATAAAACTTCCAGTCTCTCCCTCTTTGTAAGGCTTTCTTCAAATTCACTAAATCATTTTCCTTCTTTGTATGTTACAAAACATGACTGCAAACTCCTCTTTGCAGTTGATCCTTTCTTCAGTTTCTTGAACTAGGCTGAGCCCTACAGCTTGAATATTTTATCTCCTGCCCACATCCTACTTTAAACACTCTACCAAGAGGTGGCCTGATCTAGTTAAAAAGGTCACTGAATTTGTATTTAGGATACCTGTTAGAATCATGGGTAAGAGCCTTAATCTCTGAGCCACAATTTCTTCTTCTGTCAATTGAGCAAAAGAAGCCAATGGCATTTATTAATTACTTGTTATGTACTAGGACCTATGCTAACTGCTGTGAATTAAACAGAAAGGAAAAACAATTTTCACTCTCAATGAATTCACAATTTAATAATTCCAAGATAGGATTGTATTGTAAACTTTAATGCACTATACAAATGGCTCATTCTGCTTTGTGTTTTCCCTTCCCCTAATGTTACATAACATCTTGATAACATATTTTTAGTTACATATTTGTAACTAAAATATCTATATTAAGTATAAACTTTTGTTGAGTACTTGCATTAATTTCATTATTTTTTTAAATCTTATGGTCTCAAGTTTCCGTGTAAAAGATTTTCAGATTTATTTCAGAGAGAAACTCAGATTTCTCTTCTCAGCTTCATTTCCCCATCACCAATTGCCTACAGAATATTTCCATAAATTTCTCATAGACCTCTTATAGTTAACATGTCCAGAACAGAACTTATTCCCTTTCCTCCTAAACTCCCTCCTCTTTTCTAAATTTCCCATTTCTGTTGAGGGTATTACCATCTTTCTAGCCAGCTAAGATTACAACCTCTGCATCATCTTCAAGTCCTCTCATCTCCATTCAGTTGCCAAGTCTTGGCTGCTTCTTTCATTCCCACTCCCACTCCCCCATTTCAAGTTTTCATTATCTCTCACTTCACTGTTGCAGTCTCCTATCCTCCTGGCTCTCCACTGTGCATTGCATCTTATACTCAGTTACTAAAGTGATGTTCCTAAAGCACAAATCTTTCATCCATTTTCTTAAGAAATTTCCTTGACTTCTCGTAGCCTTTATGGTAACCATCTCTGTTTTCCATTTAGACCTTTTCATAGTTTTGCTGTAATTTATTTTTAAAAATCATTCTCACATTATTCTCCCTTGCCCTCTCTCTATACCAGGGATCCTGCCTGACTTGCTTGTTCCTTGTACATGATTTTCCATCTCCCCTCCTTATTACCTTGTATGGATTGTGTCCCATGCCCATAATTCCCTCACCTAAGAATCCTTTGGTTTCTTCAAACATCAGCTAAAGTGACAGCTCATACAAACTACGTTTCGTGAATTTACCTGTTGTCATTTCTTCCAAGATTATATGTTTTATATATTTCTAAAATTATTTTGTATATTTTGAATGTACTTATGGATACATGCCATTTCCCCTCCCTGCTATAAAATGGTAGTTTCTTGAGAGTTAAAGACTAATTAATTTTAGTGTTTATGTCACCAGTGCCTAGGAGCATATATGAAATATAGTATGTTCTTAATAAATACTTGAATGAATACTTTGATTTGCTTTTCTGCTATGCTTATAATCTTCTAAGGAGCAGAGACTTTCTGATATAAATGTATAAAGTCCGTCATGCACATTAGAGTACTTTGGATAATTCTTGATTCTGTGGTCTTTGAAGGGTAAGGGCAAGTTTCGTGGAGAAGATGGAATTTATATTGACCTTTAACAGATTTGTAAACTAAATGAGGGTAAGGATCTCAGAATTGGAGGACACTGAAAGAATAGGAAATGGTGTGAACAAAATCCTGAGATCAGAAGCGAGTAGAGAAGTGGTGTGGAGTGGAGGAGATAAGTTGAGTATAGATTACATGGAGACTTGTCACCTATGGCTGGACATTCACCAAGCAAACAAAAAACGTTTGAACTTGATTAATTAAACAGTGGGGAGCTATTGATGGTCTTTGAGCAGAAGTGACTCTACCAGACTTGTGTATAAGGAAGCTAACATGGGAAAAGATGGTCTTTTTAAAAAGTAGCATGGGCACCCTACTGACATCTGCATTAGTCTCTTACATTGTCAAACCTTTCTTTTGCTTTTTGTGGTGCTTATCGGGGAAATTGAAGTGGCATTAAATGGAAGAAAAGAATATATTTCATAGATTCCTTTATTATGATTACCAAGAGTGTATGTGCACTTCATCATTTTCTTTGATTAGTTCAGTTTTAAAGACTTAATTATTGCTTAAGGAAGAACTCCTTAAATATCAAAATGTTCTGCATAGTACAAAGTCCCTATGTGGCATATTTGTCTTTATTTAAAGGAGAGCCAGAAATTGGTTTACAATTGATTCATCGTGGTTGGGAAGATAATTGTAGTCTTGGTGGTGGGATCCAGTTCCAGCATGATCTGTATTCCTTATTGATAGACTCAAAATAAAAGATGCCATCTCTGTATTTTTAGAGCAAAGTATTTAAAGAATGGCTTTGCTCTTTAGAAAGTGCAGGTCAGAACAGTTGAAATGCAGTGTCCATCTGACAGAGCTTCCAAGCCCACATTACAGTGAAAGTGGAAATGTTGTGAGAAAAGAACATTGTAGAAAATTTTCCAAGTGCTTATAAACATTGAGGTGATGATTTAAAAAAAAAAGTATATAGGTAAATTAATCTTTTGTCCAGTGAATGCTTTTTGTCGGTGCCTGCGACGTATTCATAAACCTTATACTTCTCATTTCTTAACTCTTTTTACGTGACTCACCTGCTTCCAGCACAACTTGGTAATAGATCACAGAATTCTGGAGAAGGTTCTTCCTGGGAAGGAGGTGTCATGCTCTTATTTTGCAAATAGCTGAAAAATAACTGAAGTCAAAGGAGATGATGTGATTTTTCTTGAAGTTGCACACAACTAGCTGGTGATAGAACTAGGACTTTCACCCAATTTCTTTACCTCACAATTCTGTGCATGTATTTAGTGCATATTGGCAAAATGTTGTTGGAGAGTTACATCTAAGAATGAAGACCTCTCAGTTGGGCCTCATTGCACTATTTTTGTAGTTTTAGATGGGTTTGAGATTTAATGTGATTCTTCCTCTTCTTTCCAAATTTAGAATCGTAGATTTTTGAAGGGATCTTAGATATCACCTAATCCAGCTTATGTACCCTACTTGATAAAAAGGGTGTAGCTCAAGACCCACCATCTGTAGGAAGCCTTTCCCAGTTTCCTTCCCCAAATGATAATGCCCTTCTTCCTTGTTTTCTGTGTATTCAGTTCCCTGGTAATTATTTTCTTTATGTTTATTCTACCTAGATATAGATAAGTGCTCATCTTCCACAAATACGTTTGTTGAGTATAGGAGTTGGTTCATTCTTCATACTTCCACAACTGGCACAGTGCTTGACACATAGTAGAGATTTCGTCAATGCTTGTTGATTCATCGATAAAAACAAAGGCTCCAGTTAGAGTACTTCCAAATATTTTTCTTTCTTTTCTGGTGTCAAACAGTGTAGATATCCAGTGGTGCCAGCAAATGATTTTTATTTAAGAAATGAAGATGATGCTAGCCATTCTCCTTTAATAAATCAGGTACAATTATTATAGACATCAGCATCATAATGGCTTGCATTTACTTAGCACTTTAACTTCTACAAAATGTTTTCTATACATTATCTCATTTGATCGTATAACAGTTGTGTAGGGCAAGTGAGGCAAGTCTTAATTCTTATAAAATTATTAAAAATATTCTTATAAAAAGACTAATCATTTGGGGGTGGGGAATAAAAGATTTTCACCAAAAATAAAGGTATCCAAATTGAGTAAGTTATTGGCCTTGGCAGTAAATTTAATCTTAATTTTTTTTAAGTTATGAAGAAATATTAGAAATGTAATGCCATATTTCACCAGCAGCTGTGTTTATGGATTGGTTAATGAACAGAATAGTACATTCATATCCCCATCGGGAGTAATTAAGTAGTTATATAATCTTATATGCAAGCCTCCTTTGCTACCCCTTACTGAAAGTGTTGTCTCTTCATATTTTTTCCAGAATACTCTTGTACCTCTTCTATACTGTTGTTGCCTTGTACTTTTTTCCTCCTAGTAGAATGAAAATTCTTCATTGGAAGGATTGCATCTTTTCTGTGTCTGAAACCCCAGCTTCTTTATTACTCATTTTAGATGTTTAATTATCAGGAAATTGATGTTAAGTGGTCATGTGCCAAGAAAGTGGTAGAATTTGCACTCAAAAACATTTTCTGACTTCAAAGCCAGTTCTTTTTCTATCACATTTGAGCTGCCTCATTCTCAAAAATTTGTAGTCATGTCATGGTAGCTGAGATTGCATGTATAAGCATGGTATGTGGAGAAAGGAAACAAAGTGGAATTTTGTGGTTCTTCTTTGATTGAGATGGAAGTAAATTATTTTAGATATACATGAACTCTTCTGATCACTAGCGCCTTGATACTTAGGTGTTTTTTTGATCTTGTCAGTGTTGTGAGTTCTCCCTCCCACAATGCAGACCATAGCCCAGTATATGACTTCCTGTCTTTGGAATCCTTGCCTGCGTCCTCCTTATATAAACCCTACCTCAGGGCTGGAATTGACCTGTTTTTCTGGATGCTTTCTACTGAATGACTTTATATTGTATGAATACCACTGGAACAGGTATTTCATTTCTCTAATGCCATCCATTATTCTACCTTTCCTGAAAGTTCTTCATTTATACAATAATGTGTTTCAGCCTACATAGATCCCTCCTTTGCTAGTGGAATGTTCCTCAGCTTTAGTTTCAGAGACTGATACACGATGACTTGTAGTTGTTTCACATCGCTGGAAGAATGTTAATGTTAAAAAAAAAGATCTTTGTTTCATTGAGAAGCATGGGGTGGTAAAGAGCTCAGGACAGTTTCCCAAAGCCTTCTGCTCATGTAGTGATGGGCCTTTTCTCATTGTCTATCCACATTGGTTCTCATTTAGGATACTCTGTGATATTCCAGGGCTTGATACAATAAACAGAGTGTCATCTGCAACTCGGACAAACATGAAAAATTTATATCTTCTCATATCCCTGACATATAGGTAATTACAAGTTTTAGAAAAAGCATATGACAAACTGAAAAGAGTCAGTTAGCTAGCCCCCTAATTGAACCAAGAGGGGGAAAAAAACAGCTCTGAAGCCCTTGGCAAATTGTATATACATCTTTTAATTGCTCTCAAGTTTCTCTGTAAAAAACAAAGGCCTTTCTTTTTAATATGAATATCTTCCCAGTGATAATATATGGTTGCAAGTAAGAGGATGAATGAATGAATGAATGAATGTATTTAGTATTTATTAAGTGCCTACTATTTGGTAAATTCTGCAGATACAAATAGAAAAAAGTAAGACAGTGTCTATTCTCAGGAAGTTTATGCTGTGATTGGGGAGAGAATGTATATGGAAGGTTTTAGCTGAAAATCAGATAGAAAAAGCCCCATGGCCCTGAAGCTGCATTGACAAAACCCATGTATGTGCCTTTTCTTTAAGAAATGGTGTTGGGGCAGCTAGGTGATATACTGAATAAAGCACTGGCCTTGGAGTCAGGAGAACCTCAGTTCAAATCTGGCCTCAGACAATTGATACTTACTAGCTGTGTGACCTTGGGCAAGTCACTTAACCCCAATTGCCTTGTCTTGCCCCTTCAAAAAGAAAAAGAAATGGTGTCAATCAGAAAATATATGACCAGAAAACAAGATAATCACTTAGTAAGAAAGGGCAAAACTACTGGACAGCCAATGTGATCTTTTGGTAGACATGCAGTGGCAGCGGATTGTAGGGGAGACTCCCAGCAAGTTGAGTTAGAACCTTCTGGGATGAATTTATCAAATGTCACTGGCAAGAAGTATACAGAATAGGAAGGAGCAGATGCATAGGGATCTGTATCTTTGGAATGAATGCCTGCATCTGAGATCTGTTGACTTACTGGAGTGTCTCTGAGTGGCAGGAAAGTTAAAAAAAAAAAAAAAAAGTAATGCCAGTGGTCCCAAGACAAAATCTTAAGTGCGGTATTGTGTTCTGCTCTAAGCACAACTTCTTTTTTTTTTTTTTTTTTGCCAGTCACTTCAGAATCATTTATTTCCTCCAATAACCCTGGGAGGTAGGTGATGATATTATTCTGAGTATTATTATCTTCTTGTACACATTAGTGTGTGTTCATCTTTCGCTGCTGAAGAAGATCATGCCATCAGAGAAATAATGGCATGACCTGCACTTGACTTTGTTTTGAGTGAGGGAGGGCTTTGTACATACAAAGACTGATCAAATACTCTAATATATTACAATTAGAAAAATTTTCACCTCTACAGTTCTTGATTTGCAATTACTAGTGGAAAGTACTAAATCTCAGTTTTCACAGGGGCCCATTGGCTTTCATTAAAAAAAAAAAATTCATGATGATACTCCCAACCTCCATAATTGGTGCTTTATTTCTTTGGATTGACCAAAGAACCAAATTAGTTCTTTTTATTTTTTTTTTAATCCGAACCAGCATAGGTACCACATTTTTAGGTAGAACATTGATAACTTGGAGTAAGTTTGGAGATGTTTCCAGAATGATAAAGAATCTCTGAGCTTACTACCAAGCGAAGATTGGTTGAGAAAATCCGGAATGAGTGCTTACCTTAGAAAAGAGAATACATAGAGGGAACATAAAAGCTATGTTTAAGGATTTGTCATCCAGAAGAGAATTCAGCCTTGTTCTAAATGGCCCTTGTATGTAGAATAGGACGCAGTTGGTAAAAGTTGCATAGAGGTAGACTTAGGCTGCATGTAAAGAAAAACTTCCTAAAAATTAGATCTAAAATGAAATGGTCTACCTCAGTTCAAAAAGCAGTTGGTTTCCCCTTACCAGAGATCTTTTAGGATAAGATGGGATGACCACTTGTCAGGTATAGTGTTTTTATTCAAGTACACTTTTAAATTAGATAGCTTCTGAAGTGTTATTGAACTCTTGGAATTCTACGTTTCTCTTCATTATTTCAGTGCTTTAAGAATCTGAGATTTCATAACTCTGAGTACGCTCTCAGCCAACACAGATCACAACCTGCTTCCTACCCCCTTGCCAGCAGTTGGTTGGAGAACAACTTGGGCAAATCCTTGGACAAAAGATATATGTCACAGTACCTTGCACGATGAGATTCTGTATTATAAAAACGTTGACTTTAGTCTTCACATTTAATTCAATTCATGTCAAATGAGGAACCCTGGGTTCTTGTAATAGCCTTTCTGCTAGCTACTTGTACAACCTTGTACAAATCACTTAACTTTCTTGCAGCACAATTATGCACAATTATCTGCAAAATAAGGTCATACTCAGATGATCTCTGTGGTGGGTTTTCAACTATATGGACAATAAATTGACTACCTAAGAATTGATGTATTATTATTGTGGGTTTTTTGTTTCATATCATAACCTGAACAATAAACATTCCCTGTCTACTTTATTTTTTCCTGCATGTATAGGTTTAATTCTTTTTAAGTGTTTATGGGTCATAATTAGGAGTCTCTGCAATGTTTCATGTCAGTGATAAGCATTTTAATAGTAGAGTGGTACAAACAGCTCCCTGGGATGGAGACCCCTTTCTGAATGGATGGATCATACAGTATTTTCATGTCACAGGAGAGTAACACTTGTTTCATTTTTATTTGTCTTTACATTTTCAATACCACGATAAGACTATAAAGGTAAAAATAAAGCATTTTAGAATTGTAATTTGTTTTCAGAATGGTTAAAAAAATTCTTCTTTGCATTTCTTCGTTGTTTTCAATGAGATATGAAGAGCAAACATGAAATACTTATTTTTTTCTCTCTGAGCCATTCTCACTGGTGAAAATTTAAACTCAGTCAAGTGGAACACAGTATCAACAGTGTGGGCCCATTGATTATTGTTCCAGAATATTATTATTCTAGACTGTTATTCATGATACAATTCCAGAAGCTGCCTTAGCCACCATTACCAGCCTGAGGGTTGTCATTGTCTTCTTCCCTCTCCTCGTCTCCTTCCTACCATCAGGTACAACCCCATTTTTAACCTTTCACTCGCTGATAGAACCCGAATTCTGATATGGAGTTTCCGAATAGTGTTATGATTCCATTATCTTGACATTTTTCCTTCCCTCTCCCAAATTCCCTCTTGCCTTTCTCCTTTCCTTTTTCACAGGTATACAGACTTTTAGGAAATAGAGAAGGCAAAAGATGTCTATTGTATATTTTCCCCCTTAATGACCAGAATCATAGGCTGGCATTTTGTTTTGTTTTTCTTGTGATTAGTAATTTATATTTTCAAAAAGTTATTATTCTGAAAATGCTACTAAATGCCTTAAGTTTCTGTTTCATTTTATCCTTTTCCAGTGTAGTTTGTTGTTTAGAATTTCTTCCCCACCCCCATTCCGCCGCCAAATACACAAATACCTACATAGAAACAAGCCAAATACTTTCATGTAGTCCAGTTACACATAAACAGGAATAGCTTGTGGTAGTAAAACCACAGAATATTACTTTATGACATTTTATTCTGTCAAAAAGTAAAGCATCAGGGCAATTCTAAATAAAATTCACCAAGTAATTCTTTAAGTTGAAAGCAGACTTACATGGTTTTAAAAATTCTCCTGTCTGTTTTGTTCTCCATTTCAGCCTTACTTTAGGATAACCTCTATAAGGTATCCACGTGACAGTTTTAAAGAGGTTCCAAGCAATGAAGACTCATCCAGCAACAAATGGAAAATGCTTTCAAAAACGATACTTTAAGGGATGATAAAGTAAATTCATGTCTTTTAAAAACCGACTCTTCATTTTGAACCCAGGGCTACTTTGGCCCAAAGGGATTTTTGGTTCTATAAGTAACCACAGTATATCATGTATGTCTGGGTGTTTGGTCACCTCATTGGAGGAGGCATTGTGCTTTACACTTCACTTCCTTTCATTTTGAATTCAAGGGCCATTTCTAATTGATGAAGGGTGCCTTTATGGTCCAGTTATTTTCAAATACATCATGCACTGCTTGTGTTGACCCTTGTCTTCATGGACATGTTGGTCTTTGACCCAGAACTGGTAAATGAACCCTGCAGGGAAATCATTAGAGAATTGGAACAATTGTGGTAGCAGGATCGTGGGTCAAACCATTACCTCCCCATAGGAATGTCAGTTTAAATTGGACTTGTTGGGTTTTTTTGAGAGCACATAGTATATGTTGGAAGAGGACTAAGAACGAAGAACTTAAGGGTGTGCAGGTAACATCCAATCAATGCGAGGTCTCTGCAAAGTTTTGTAATGTTTCTGGTAGCTTTGAAAGGTTTGTTCTTGGTTTTTTTTAAAATTTGTTTGGATATGTAAGGATAGAAGCAAAGCCAGAATTTTGTTAATCCTTAATTTTTTCTTTATCATCATTAATATATAAGTAATATTTATTCTAATTTTAATAATCTTGTCATTGGTTTACTTATCCTTAAGGTGTAAGGCCATTATAAATCTTTCATATATGTGTGTGTGTGTAAATGCATGCATTTATATATATGTATATATATGCATATATATTACACACATATTATACATATATATATATTAGATTCTGTTACTGTTAATGTTATTCTTTTTGTTCAGCCTTATACTAGGATATAATTCCTATTTGCTATTTTCATGTTCCTAGGCTTCATATTATCAAAAGAACAATTTTGTAAGTCACTATGTGTCAGAGAAATTTTTCTTTATGTTCAAAATCAGTTATTTGCCAGTGTTTACTAAGAAACTGCTACCTAGTCCAAACTATAACAACCTTATGCTTCTCTATCACCAACTTTCTTAAACAAAAATGAAGGTTTCGGGCATGGTAAGTACCATATAACCACACAAAGAATGACATTAACTATTTAGCCAACTCCATTGACTCCTTCTGTTACCTCTAAGATCAAATATAAAATCCTCTGTTTGACTTTGAAATCCCTTCATAATTTGGCCCTTTCTTACCTTTCCAGTTACCTTACTCCCTTCCACCTCCTGTAACTGGCCTCCTTGCTCCTCCAGGAACAAAATACACTAGGCTCCCAGCATTGTCTCCACCTGTCTGCCATACAAGGAATGCTATCCCTCCTCAACTCCACCTACTGGCTTCCCTGACTTCCTTTAAGCCCCATTTATTATATGAATATTTTTCCAGCCCCTCTTCATTCTAGTGCCTTCTATTTATCCTGTATATAGTTTGCTTTGTATATATTTGTATGTTATCTCCCCCATTAGATTATAGCCCCTGTTAAGCGCAGGAACTGTTTTTCCTTCCTTTGTATTCCCAGTAATACCACAGCATCCAGAACATGGTAGTAGGTCCTTCGATGCTTACTGACTTGCCTGCATTTCGTCAGACAGAAAAGTACATTATGGCTTTAGGAGTAGTTTTCAGAGTCAGCTTTCTGTGTACAGTCAAACCACCTACTTCTCAGATGTAAAATCAGAATTCTTAATAAAAACAATCATAATGAGAAGATACCCCATATAGTTAAGATTTAACCCCAAATTATTTAAGCAATTGAAAATAAAAGGTAAGAAGTGAGCAACAGAAGTGACATTGATACTGAGTGTAATCATGTCATCCAGATGTTACATCAATATAAACTAACTTTAAGGAAATTTTTAAGAAAAGTCCAGAAAGCACTGGTAACACAAGACAGAAATGAAATAGTCTCCAACCTCATGATGGAGATCTACAGTAACATGTGCACATATAAGTAATTGCAAAGTAAATACGTGGTAATTTCTTTAGAGGGTGGGAGGTGGCATATAATTTTTCATTGGCCTACCCAGTTTACAAGTGCACCAACCGTATGTTACTATCCTTGTCTTCCTTAAACACTTGCAACATTATTTTCATCTTTTATTATCTTTACGAAGTGGATGAGTTTAAAAGTCACTTTACATTACACATGCTCTGTCTCCACCACCCTGTTCTGATTTGCCACTCCATAGTGGGATTAAATGTTTGGCAAAATGTGTTTACACTTAAATCTTAGTTTCTCAATAATATAGTCAGTGTACAAATTAATAAGCACCTGACCTACAAAATTCTTTTTTAGTGTTTTTGGAACCTTTGTTCTTATAATAAAAGCCTGGCATCAATAACTATGACAGCAAACTAAACAGGTTAGGCTAGTGACTGCTATTCTCTTGAAAAACGTTTCTCTGAACTTCTGAATTGGTTCTCCACTTCTCTGAAATAAAATGTTTCTCCACCAGAGTGTTCAGTGATTACCTAAATTAGGAGATTCTTTATTTTGTCCTGTTCTTGGATTACATTTATATAAATGTCCTAGGGGCAAGACAAATCATCCAGGTTGAAAACTTTCTTTTCCTCCCTTTCACCCAAGTGGCTCCTCTACCTGTGAGGACTTGGCATGAACAACTCACTGCTTCCATGCTGTTGGGAAGACCTAAAAGAGAAACAATCTGTGAGCAGTTGAGGGTTTTGTTTTGTTTTGTTTTTCAGCTCTCAGGGGTATGTTAGCTAAGAAATGAATAGAACTGCAATATCAATATTAGAGTGAAGATGTTAATGTTAGCATTAGGGGTTTGGTTTTGATCAACATCCAAGTGAGAAACACTGAATTAATTACAGGGAGTGCGTTGTTATCTTTCCAGTAGAGACCTAGAAAATTATTCACTGGGAAGGAAGATCTGTAACACCAAATCAGTTTCAGTGAATGTGATCCGGGAAACCTTGGTAAGAAAGCATTTTTAAGAGGCAAGATTGGGAGGAAGATGAAAACCTCCATTCTAAATTATTTTTGCACTCATAGGTGTTAAGGTAAGTTGATTTCCTCTTTTCTCAGGTAGATGACAGATACACAGACTGAAGAAGAATATCTGTTTTTTTGTATGCTGGAAATGAGAGACAGAATGAAGGAATTGTTCCTGAATTCTTGTTGTTGTTGTTTTTGTTTTGTGTTTTTTAATTTAACTTTTTACATTCATTTTCACAAATTTTTGGGTTCCAAATTTTCTCCCCTTTTATCCCCTCCCCCACCCCAATACCCCATGCAATCTAATTTTCCCTATCTCCAATCTGCCTTCTCTTCTGTCATCCCTCCCTTCTCTTGTCTCCTTCTTCTCTTTTCTCCTGTAGGGCCAGATGACTTTCTATTCCTCATTAACCGTATTTCTTATTTCCTGGTAGCAACAACAATACTCAACAGTTGTTCCTAAAACTTTGAGTTCCAAATTCTCCCCATCCCTCCCTCCCCACCCATTCCCTTTGGGAAGGCAGGCAATTCAATATAGGCCATATCTGTGTAGTTTTGCAAATGACTTCCCTGATAGTCGTGTTGTGTAAGACTAACTGAATTTCCCTCCATCCTCCCTGCCCCCCATTGTTTCTCTTCTGTCTTTTGATCCTGTCCCTCCCCAAGTGTTGACTTCAAATTGCTCCCTCCTCCCATTGCCCTCCCTACCATCATCCCCCCACCCCCTTGCTTATCTCCTTCTCCTCCACTTTCCTGTATTGCAAAATAGGTTTTCATACCAAAATGAGTGTGCATTTTATCCCTTCCTTTAGTTGAATGTGATGAGGGTAAACTTGTTTTTTTCTCAACTCTCCTCTTTTTCCCTCCACTAAAAAGTCTCCTGCTTGACTCTTGAATGAGATATAATTTACCCCATTCCATTTCACCCTCTTTCCTCCCACTACATTTCTCTCTTAATTTCTTTTAAGATAATGGTCCCATCCTATTCAATTCACTCTGTGCTCTCTGGATGCATGTGTGTATGTGTGTGTATAATCCCACCAACTACCCAGATACTGAAAAATTTTAAGAGTTACAAATATTGTCTTTCCATGTAGGAATGTAAACAGTTCACTTTTGGTAAGTCCCTTATGACTTCTCTTTGCTGTTTACTTTTTCATGCTTCATCTCATTCTTGAGTTTGAAAGTCAGATTGTCTTTTCAGCTCTGGTGTTTTCATCAAGAATGCTTGAAAGTCCTCTGTTTCATTGAAAGACCATATTTTCCCCTGAAGTATTATACTCAGTTTAGCTGGGTAGGTGATACTTGGTTTGAGTCCTAGTTCCTTTGACTTCTGGAACATCCTATTCCATGCCCTTGGATCCCTTAGTGTAGAAGCTGCTAGATCTTGAGTTATCCTGATTGTATTTCCACAATACTGGAATTGTTTCTTTCTAGCTGCTTGCAAGATTTTCTACTTGACCTGGGAATTCTGGAATTTGGCCACAATGTTCCTAGGAGTTTCTCTTTTTGGATCTCTTTCAGGTGGTGATCGATAGATTCTTTCAATACTTATTTTGACCTCTGGTTGTAGAATATCAGGGCAGTTTTCCTTGACAATTTCATGGAAGATGATGTCTAGGCTCTTTTTTTGATCATGACTTTCAGGTAGTCCCATAATTTTTAAATTGTCTCTCCTGGATCTATTTTCCAGGTCACTTGTTTTTCCCATGAGATATTTCACATTCTCTTTCATTTTTTCATTCTTTTGGTTTTGTTTTGTGATTTAAAGTCATTAGACTCCATCTGTTCCATTCTAATTTTGAGAGAACTATTATCTTCGGTGAGCTTTTGAACCTCTTTTTCCATTTGGCTAATTCTGCTTTTGAAATCATTCTTCTCCTCATTGGCTTTTTGAACCTCTTTTGCCAATTGAGTGAGCCTATTTTTCAAGGTGTTATTTTCTTCAGCATTTTTTTGGGTCTCCTTTAGCAAGGTATTGACCCGTTTTTCATGCTTTTCTTGCATCTCTCTCATTTCTCTTCCCAGTTTTTCCTCTACCTGTCTAACTTGCTTTTCAAAATGCTTTTTGAGCTCTTCCATGGCCTGAGCCCACCAGACATCCACCTGGGGTGTCTGGGATACAGAGGCCCCGCCCTCCACGTCTTTCCCTGATGGTAAGACTATTTCCTCGTCATCAGAATTGAAAGGCGGGAACATCTGCACCTCATCAAAGTAACTCTCCATGGTCTTATTTTGCTTCCCTTTTCTAGGCATTTTCCCAGCCAGTTACTGGACTTCTGAGATTCCTGTCCACCCCTGCCTAGATCCACCCAGCTAGTGCTTGGGGTCTGAGATTCAAATAGGCTTTCCGCGGCAGGCGCGGCTGCTATTCAGTGTGAGCTTAAGTTCTGGTGCTTGGGTGGAGGCAGGGCTCCTCCCAGGCTCAGTTCCCTCAGGGGCTTTATGCAGAGGCCTTCAGTAATGGAGCAGGTGGGGGCAGGGCCGCCTCCCAGGCTCAGCTCCCTCAGGGGGTTTATGCAGAGATCTGAGCTTCTGCCTGCTCCTCGGGGAGTCCTGGGCCGCTGCTGCTGCCTCTGCCACTTTCTCCACCACTTCCTCCCGAGGGGGCCCGAGCCACAGAGACACCCCGCTCCCTTCTCAGCCAGCCCAGACGTCTCTCTCACTGACCTGTAGCATCTGTAGGCGGAGGGACTTTCCCGGCTGCCGGAGGTTCCATCCCTGAAGCCTGCTCGAATCTGCTCCTCTGGGGCCGCGGCCAGGGCAGGGCAGAGGTGGGCTCCGCTTTCCGGGGCGCGACGGACCCTGGGGACGGCTCTCCAGGGCTCTCTGGAACGGAAATCTTTTCCACTGTGTTTCTGTGCGCCTTGCAGTGATCCAGAATTTGTGGGGAGTTGTTCTTGCAGGAAATATGTGGGCTGTGTGTTCGGAGCTAGCATATGTGAGTCTTTCTACTTCGCCATCTTGGCTCCACCCCCCTGAATTCTTAATACTATAGGAAAAAACCTCTTCTCCCAACCCCCAGCTGGTGGGAACACCCACGGGCTCTGCAATGTTAAGTAAATATACCATTTATTTGCTGTGAAACTAAGCAGAGGAGCATTTTTGTACAAATTGCTAGTGAGTATTTAGCACTTATTTTGAAGAGTGTTTCTAGGCTAAAGAACAAAGTCAATAAGCTCTGGGGTATGTCCGTATTGCGAAAGGGAAAATAGAAGATTGTCAGTTAATAGGTGAGGAGTCTGTAGAAAAGTGAAGCCATTCAGATCTAACCCTAGAAAAGTGAGTAGCTGTCCTCGACCCTGGAGGGGTCATCTTCTTTTCTTTTTTTCTTTGTTTTATCCTCTTTCTGTAGATTCTGCTCTATCCCTGTAACATTCTATGCATCGAGTTACTCCAGGACAGCTGATATTAGTGGGGAACTTTTTTCTGGGAGCATTGGGCTCAGTGCTGTATACAGTAAGTGTCCTTTATACTATACAGGACTGATTCTCTAATATAATTCACCTTAGCAGTAGTCCAGTTCAGTTCATCACATTTTTATTAAACTCCTACTATGTGCCAAGCAGGGATGATAGGAGTATGAGGACAAGGAAGTCTCATCCTGGAGAAACTTATAATCCAATAGGAAAGATGAGATGTGCGTGCATGAGTGTGTGTGTGTGTGTGTGTATTCTGTTTTTTATTTTTACAGTTTTTTTTCCTATTAGTAAGGTTCTACCTTTTGTCTCTTCCATTTCTATACACCTTCTTCAAAAAACCTATTTTTCAAACCCTACCATAAATAAGCATAGTCTGGGAAAACAATCCTCTGTGTTAACTTTGTCCAAGAATCAGTGTCTCAGTCTGCATATATAAATCTGTCATCCTTATTTCAGAATAATGGGAAGCATTCTATATCATGAGTCCTCTGGAATCATGGTTAATCACTTACTGTCTACGTAAACGCTCTTAAGTCTTTCAAAATTGCGCATTTTTACAGTGTTTTTGCCATAGTGTAATTTTTGTTTCAGTTCTAACTTCCCTTTGCATCAAATGAAAATGAGATTCAAGAGATGCCTGTTCCCCCAATTCCACCATGGTTCCCATAGATTTGTAATTGTTATGCATAATGCTTTCCCCCATTCCTCATTTCTCTTCTACTTGTGTATCTTCTACCCACTCCATCCCTTTCCTTCCTTCTTTCAGAGTCATCAAAATATAACAAAATCACCCCCAACTTTCTGTCTTATTTTATGCCCTCTGTGTCCCTTGCTGACACTATGATATTAAGGAAATGCTTTTATCATACTCTTCTCTCCCTCAATTCATATGCAAACACTTAATCCTGATATATTATTTACTCATTACCCACTATTATTTATCTTTTTCTGTTCTTCATTTCTTGTATTTGTATTTCACAGTTTCCACTCATTTCCCATCTTTTTTACTCGGTTTGCTGAGAATACTTCTATTTTCTTTAAGGACTTTTTTTTTCCTCTTAAGGTAAGTCTCATATGGGCAGGTATGTTATTCTTGATTGTAAGCCTATCTTTGGCCTTTGAGTATCATTTCATGTTCTCTTCTCCTTTATTATTGTACTTGCTAAAAGTTGCGTGATTCTCACTGGTTTCTCAGTACTTGAACTCTTTCTTTTTGGCTAATTGTATTTTTTCTTTAATGTGAAAGTTCTGAATTTGGACTGCTACATTCTTAGGAATTTTCATTTTAGAGTTTCTTTTAGTAGATGACCAAATAGTTAAGTTTTTTTCTATTAACTCTTTTCTCTCTGGGTCCAAGAAATTTTGGCAGTTTTCTCTTATGATTTCTTAATTTCTATTATGTTTTTTCTACTATATTATTTTCTATTATGTTTTTTAAACATAGTATATGTTTAGATTTTTTTTAATCATGGTTTCCAGGTAGTCCAATAATTCTTAAATTATCCCTTCTCAATTTTCTTTTCCAGCTCAGTTGTTTTTCATATGATATATTTTACATTTTCTTTTTTTTTTTCAGTCTTTTGAGTTTGTTTTCTTATGCAGTCATTTACTGCTCTTTGGTTCCTCCTCAATTTCAAGATGTCTTTTACTCAGCTAAAGTTTTATACTTCTTGTGCCAACCTGTTCTTTCTTTTTCCAAATCTCTTTTCCAAAGTTGTCATTTCTTGTTCAGTTCTTTCATCTATTCCCATTATTTATGAGACGGTGGACTTCAGGGATAGGGGAGACTCGAGTATGAGAGCAAAGACTGTGAGCAACGCCAGATTAAGGCCAGAATGGGAGACATTCATTTGTCCAGTGTGACTGACGCTCCATATAGTTTGAAAGGAACAGTGGGCAAGGTCAGTGCTTTAGTAATGAGAGTGGTCAGCTTTACAAAAGTTTTTGTTATATTACCTTCTGGTTAAGCCCATTATCATCCGCTTTCTATTCTTTTACCTTCCTCCCTTTTCTTTTTCTCATCTTTTCTTCACAGTGATTGCATTCACAAATTCAATGTTCACAGCTGTGTACACACCACTTCAATCTGGTCACTCCCTTCCCTAAGTTTGTTTTCCCTCTCACATTGGAAGATGCTGTCTTCCTTTCTTCCTTACCTCCCTCCCCCCATCACCCTCCTCGTGTTCCTCTTTCTCCTCCTATCTCCTTCTCTAATTCTCAAGTTGGTTTGAAATGGCCAATCTTTTACTGCTCCTGAATGGAGTTTGTACCATGGTCTTCTGCCCTCCAGAGCTGAGATAACACGAATCTAAGGCAGTCTCATCAAAGAACCATTACATGGCTAATGTCAGCTTTTGTTCTGACACATATATAGTCACAATTCTCAGCAGTCAGGCTTTAGAAGCTCAGAACTCTGAAAGAAATTATTTATCATATTCAGCGGCACCAGGGATTCATTGTTTGACGAGAACTGTGCTAGATCACAGATGGTATACTTCATGGGTTATGATTTCACAAAACGGGCTGTCTTCACAATTTGGTTCTCTTATATGTCACTCTTGGGAATCCTGTGGATAAGCAATAGACAGAATTTTTAAACTGGTATTTTATTAGTTTAAGCAATATTAGGAGATTTTTTTCTTGCTAGCATCTTGTTACTGTACAGATTTTTTTCAAAATTAAATTACTCATTCTTTTGTTATATTGGTTGTGGGCTTTTTGCCCAAATCAAGTAGGGTTATGAAGAACATATTGTGTCTAGTGACAGTGTGAGTTAGCAGCACTCCAGTGTCTGCTTACAGCCTTTGCATTTATGAACCTGTGCACGACAGCTGTCGTCACTCACCCACAAGGAGAAAAGAGTGAATAAGTTTTCAAGTCCAAGAAAGTAGAGAACTTGAGAAAATGTTATGAGACCTATCAAATTGGAAACAAACTTATAAAATAACAATTACATTTTAAATCTTTAGAGGAATCATTAAACTCTTATGTTTTTTCTTAAGTCTGAAAATGTCCCTTTCTTAAATCAATATTTTTCTTTGCTTTTCCTTCTGTTACTGTATATACCACAGCTCTGCTCTTTAAATGAAACAATTCAGGGTTAAATGTTTATTGGGTCACATAGGGATGTACCTAGAAATGTGCTGAAAATTATCGAATGCCAAAATTGAACGTTTAGACACCACTCTCATTACTTCACATTCCTTAACACTACTGCAAACAGTGCTAGTCCAGAGTTAACAAATATTCCTGGAAGATTGTTGTGTGAATTATTTTTTTGCACGACTCTATCTATATACAATGTCAGTTGGAGCTTCTGCAGCATGTTTGGGCTGCTGGTAGCTTTTTTCTCTCCCAGCATCATGATCATGGGAGTCTTCCTCAAAATGAACCAAGTTTTGTTGCTTTGCAGGCAACCTTGATATTTACATTACAAAAATGGCAAAATTAAAAACTGTATTTAATTTCACAGGCATTTGTTAATTACCTGCTATTTATAAGGCACTGATATTACAAAGGCAAAAACAAAATTGACCCTCTTTTCACTGAACTTAAATTGTCAGACTGAGGGGAGAAGGGAGAGAGGTACAAAAGAGAAGTCATTGAAAATATCTTCCCACCACAACCCCCATCCCTGCTGCTATTTTTCTTCTTACTCCAGTCTTAATAATAAATTACTTTATTATAAGTTATCTATTTTCTAATATTTTCCCTCACACACATCTTTTTTTTTTTCCTGTATCTTTCTAATTCCCTTTTGTTTCTGCCCGGACATTTTGGTAAAATATTGTGTACACATGTGTACACACAACACATGCACAAATTTCTAGAATTTCCTATTCTGGAAACTTCCATTTTTCATTTTCCACTGGTATCTCCCTACTTAGACCTTAGAAATCATTCATACTTCCCTGAGCTACATGTGACCCTTAACTCAGAGAGTGATTATGCAGCCCACAACAGGCCGTCGAATTAGTCTGGCACTCACCCTGCCTAGTCTTCCTGGAGCATGGCCTTCCTGAATCCTAGACGATCGTGGATTCCCATCTTCAACAGTCATACCCAGTTTTCCCATGTAACATCCCTAGTTATATCTCTTCCCAATCCCAATTTGATTTTAATTTTCATTCTAACATGAGGGAAGTCAGTACACTACCATTTTTTTGCAGGTGTCACCTTTGGCCCCTCTTTGAAGAAGTTGAGGACCTTGCCCTGGTTTGCGCCTTTCAATTCAGTTGATTTTTCATCATGACATTATGGAGTATAGTGGATATTTTCAGTGATTTTCATGGTCATAATTGCTTGGGCAAACAGAATAGTTAGATATTGGCTCCAGGCTCTGAGAAATTCCATTGTATATCAATCTCACTCAGATCCCTGTATGTCTTTTGTGCCTTTTTTTCATTGAAAAAGTGAAATGTCAAAAAAAAATTTTTTTCAGGGCCAACACCATAGGACCTGAGGGGCAGGGCATAGGAATGGTTTTGCTGTGCTTCACTTGTCCCTCAGGCACTATCTTCCTTATGGCCTTGTATATGACTTTATCTCCCTCCTTAAAAGTTATAGAAGAGTATTTGATTTTGTTTCATTTTCCTAACAACTGCTCTTTGGTGGCCACAGTCTTGACCCTCAAGAACATGACAGGCACTGCCTCCGCTTCCTAGTAGCCACCATGGCCTCTCTTGAGTTTTCCTCTTTCTCAGCTTCCTTAACCTCCCCTTTTTTTTCCTCCTCACCTGACATGCTAGAGGTCATTAGACCTGAATTGTGGGACCTGAAGACCTAACAGGGCAGGTGTTATATATACCAAGATGCTCTCTGCAATTGACATGTGAACAAGCTCATAGCAAAGGAATAGTTCAGCTTATTTCTTCAACAGTGATTCTTCAGCAGTTGCCTCTGAACCTTCCAGACCTGCAGGTGTGACTTCTGGTTTGCCATAGCCCCCTAGGAACCATCTGCTCTTGCCATTTCCCCTGGAACTAAACCCTTCCTATATTTCTTTGTTTTCTGCTATTAGAATCTGACCTCGTTAAGAATGTTCCAAATCACTAATAATAGGAGAAATGCAAATCAGAACAACCCTGAGTTTTCACTTCATACCTTCCAAATTAACAAAGATGATGAAAGATAGGAATAGTCAACATTGGAAGCATTGTAGAAAGACAGACTCACTAATCAGTGGTTGACAGAATGGTGAAGGGATATAACTGTTTTAGAAAGCAACTTGGAGTTATGAAAGCATTGTGAATGCAATGTGTGTACCCTTTTACAAGGACATTCCATGACTAGATAGTGTTATAACAAAAAGAGGTCAGTGGTTAAAAAAATAGAGGTATTGTGTACATCAGAATATTTATAATAGCATATTTTTGTGGTAGCCAAGAACTGGAAGCAGTGTTCATGTACCCATCAACTGGGAAATGATTAAATAAATTAGAGTATGTAAATGTAATGGAATGTTCCTGTCTTGTAAAAATCAAATATGGTGACTACAGAGAAACATGTAAAGTTTGTGGTGCATACTGAAGTAAACAAAAGCAGAATATATACATACACACACACAATGACTAGAATAAGGAAAATGACAAAAACTTAACAACCCTAAAACAGTTGAAAGTGAGTGTTGCCAATTTACAAGGAAGAAACTTGCCCTTAATGATGATATAAGATGACTCTTCTTCCCACTGATTTGCAGAAAGTGGATGAAGGGGTTCAGAAGTGTGGTATATTGCATATAATTTCAGGATTTTTTCATTATGTTGATTATTTTGCTGATTTTTATTTCTATTACTTTTTTACTTTAAAAAATTTACTTTAAAAAATATTGCTTTATGGCATGGTCTTCCTTTTAAGAAGGATACCTGGGGCAATTTGGGTTATACTAAATGAGATGGCAATTCCATTCAAATGAAAGACAGGGAGGAAAATGTGAGCTCATTGAGAGCAGGGACTGTTTGTATTTTCCATTTGTATTCCTAGTATTTGGAACTTGCTAGGTGCTCAACAGATGCTTTTTCATTTATTTATTTCATTCTCAAAATGTATGTAACTGTATTCATCTGAGCAATGATAAAGATAGCTTAAAATAATTATATACTGACTGTCTAAAACTCAGTAGAGTTTTTGTCTTAAGAAGTTCCCAGATTTTAGTATTGTGATGATACAGCTGAAGGTATGCATTAATGAATGGGCAATGTAATTTCTTTTACTCTGAAACATTACTTTTAAGACTTGAAGTTTCTCAGTATTTTGTCAATGCCAGACTGCTACAACCAAAATAAACATTTTAATGGTGTGTTTCCAAAACTCTTTATATCTATGAATAGACCATTAAATGTATCTCTCCAAATTTACAGATTTCCACAGTTGATTCTAGTGGCGTCAGTACATTTTAAGTAGCAACAGGATTGTATAATGTGCGTATATTTTGATTCTTCAGTATATCTGTGATCTTATTCATGTGGATATTTTCTCCAACAGTGTAGATTAAACCCTTAAAGAACCCATGGCTTCTTTTGGGATGTGATTCTTAATCAGTGTTCTCCCATTTTTCATCCTGTAGCACATCCATTCAATGTTCTGACAAGTTCTTTTATGTTCTTCGGTTTTTCATGATTTTCATTGCAGTACTTGCATAGCCAACCTGTATTCCCTACCTCTCACATGATTGGACTACCTTTCTTTCTGATCGTACATTTTGTCAATACTCTCCCTTCCTACCTTCCTACTTGTTAGGGTGTCACTGGAAATATGGTGCTATCTACTTGTCACCTTCAGATTCTTCTCCATTGCTCTTAAATGATCACCTGAAATTATGTTTTTACTACATTCTGACCAAAAATTTTCAGGTTGTAAATGTATGCAGTTCTTGGTTTACCAAGCCTGGCTGTCATATCAGTCTTCCCTTTTCCAGGTAGTTAGTACTTTTTTTGATAATCATTAGATTAGTGGATTTCATTAACATTAAAAAAATCACAATCTTCTGTACCTTCCCATCCAGTGTGTCTTTGGTCCTTGACCTCCTAATAGTCCTTCACAAAGAGCCTGCTTAAAATGAGGGTGGAGCAGAATAGGTTTTACTCCCACTTTTCTGACATTGTAATTATGTGGATCCCAATGATAGATTCCAGTTATCAGTTAACTCTTTTTCTTGCTCTGTCATTTTGACCATCTATTATACATCTATCTAATGGAATTCTTTGTGCCATTTGGGGAGTGGGAATGTAGTAGTTCACACAAACGTGACTTTATGTCACTTCAGGTTGTAAGTTTCTAGAAGAATGAGGTTAAATCTTTATTATCTATTTTTAATTGCAGGCATTTTGAGGAGGTAAGCAATTTTGTTACAGTTATGCAAAGCCCCCACTATTTTTATATTACTTTTATTTTTTGGCTTAGAAGACTTAGCCTTTGTGAATATTCACTAATAATCCCAGTGTTAAAGACCTCAATACTACTTAGTGGGTATGGCTTCCCATTCTGGGTAGATTTCATTGTGGGAAATCTTTTCCTAGTAGTGAGGCAAAATATGCTTCTCTGTTACTTTAAACTGTTGGTCTTAGCTCAGTCATCATGGAATAAACAAAATAGGTAACTAGCCATCAAATATTTAAGACAAAGCCCATGTCCGATTCTCTCAAACCATCCTGGTATGACAGGACTTCATACCCTTCTCTGAATGCATTTCAGTTTGTCATCACATTTCCTGTCAGGCAGTTTGTAGGATACTCCAACCAAGTTGGTCAGTATTTACTAAGAATTTCCCATGTGCCGGGTACTGTGCTGTGTATTGGGTAGAAATAGAAAGAGAAACAAAAACAGTCCTGCTCTCAAGGGGGGGGGGGGGGACGGCAATACTGAAAAGAGAGGTGAGTGGCATGGGGTGGTGATGATACCTGGTGCTCATACCAGGAGGAGCCTGGTGAGTCAGCAATGCAGCCAAAGAAGAATGAAGATATGGGTGGCTTGGGATCTATCTCCTACATCACCAAGTTGCTTCTCCCCTCTTTTTTTAAAAAAAGTATTACCCAGCTGCCCTTCCCCTTTGTGTTTTAGAAATCCATTCTTGAGGATTTTATATTGAAACCTGTAACTTTCTAAAGTTTTCATTTATCTCAGTCTTTGCTTATTCCACAGGCCATGGGATGCTTTTTAGCTTCTCTTTATCCTTTTACTTAGGCCTTCTTTTCTTGTTGTTCAGTTCTATTAAATCATACCTTACTCTTCATAACCCCATTTGGGGTTATCTTGGCAGAAAACCACTGGAGTGGTTTTGCCATTTCCTTTTCTCGCTCATTTAACACGTGAGAATACTGAAGCAAACAGGTTTAAATGACTTGCCCAGGGTCACACAGCTAGTAAGTGAGTCTTTCTTGTAAGCTTGGAAGATGAATCTTTCAGCACTCTCCACTGTGACACATAGCTTCCCCTCTCCCCACTTTATGAAAGATTTAAATGTTCATTAGAATGGATAGTTTTTAACTTTTAAGCTTTGTAGTGAAGGAAATTAAAACACTTGATACACATAATTTGCTATAAGAATAAGAATGGAAGTTTTTGGAGGACTTAAGAGGGGAAGTTTCTTAACTCCTTAAGAGGAGTAGAGGGTGCATTTCCAACATGAGAAGTCATCTGAGGGTAGGGGAAGTTCTAAGGTAAAGAGATTGCTCTTGTGTGCTTCACATCCTCCCCCCTACCACATCCTGTCAGAATCATGAATTTTCATACCTCTATATAGCTTTTTCATATACAATGCTTCTCCAATGTCTTTTCATTCTAGTCTTCTCTATGAAATACATGCCTCTCTGACAGTCTTCTTCTGTGTTAGGCATGAGCACTATCTCATTCAGTGATTTTCTGTGACATCATATTTACTACTTTGTGTTTGCAATATGGTGTGTTGAGAAAACTTGAATTTTTGTTTCTGTTAGCTTTAACATTACAGTTCTAGATGCTCCTCTTTGTATTTTCATTAAACATGACAGAAGGATGAATTTTGGTACATCTAGAGTCAACCTCTCCACTTTCCACAGTTGGTAAAGTCTTCCAACTTTACCCCAGAGTTCCCGTGGTCTCTTTATTGCCTACCATTGTGAACCATGTGCTCCCAGAGGCAGAGAATGAGTTCAGATGAAAGTCAGTTGAAGTTGACTTAATTTTAGCTACACATCCACTGTATTAACACTATTAGTTTTTTCCGTGATGGACAGCTACTAAAATTGCTTCACTACTTGAAAAAAAAATATTTTCTAGCTAACCTCACTCCTTTTTACCCCCATCGTTTAAAATATGGCCTGTCTGAATTTCTAACTGCTGTTGAACATTTAAACTGTCCTCTTTTGGGCATTTATTCATTTTCCTACTAGTCAGGAATGTTATGTTGTTACTCAAAGACAATCCAGTTTGAATGCTGAGAACATAGTCCACTTGACAGTGTTGAAAGCAAACATGGTGAATTTTTTCTCTGAAAGATTCAACTCCAGCTTCTGACACGAATAATCATGAGTGGTATATAATCCGACGCAGCAGCGCAGCAGAAAGCAATTCTCTGAACATGTATTCCATTGCAACACATCAGAACTTAGCCCAGCTTTTCTGACTGACTGAAGATCTGTACAGTTCTCCATTTTACATTAAGTCCTACAGAAAGAACAGAAATTGGAAGCTTTTGTCCTGGAATCCTAGTTGTTTAGTTAGGTGTGCTTTGCACATAGTTCTTCATAGGCTCATGTACTTCGATCTGGAAGGTGTCTCAGAAGTCATCTAGTTCCATCTCTTTATTTTACAGTTGAAGATAAGTTAATCAACTTGTCCAGAACTGCACATGCAATAAATAGCTTAACCAACACTCAGTCCTGCTCTTCACATTCCAAATCCAGGGCTCATTTCACTGTGCACCCAGCTTCCTGAGATTTGAAGTCAGTGGTAAAAAGTAGTTAACTGCTTTCTGCAATAGCGAAAAGCCAGAAACAAAAATGCTGCCGCCCCCGCCCCCGGTGGGGTAATGTCTGATCACACTGTGGTCTGTGAACATGATGGGATCTGATTGTGGCATAAAAAGCAAGTTGGAAGAGGTAAGGAAAACATGAAAAAACTTGGACAAACTGATGGTGAAGCCTAGAAAGCAGCCACGAGAATGATGGACCCAAAAGCTATAATCATGTAAACTAAAACAGCAATAAAAGGCATTGGAACTTCGGTGAAACCCTAATCAGCAATCTTGGTTCTGAAAAAAAATACAGAAGTGCTCGTGGAGGAGCAGTACTCATGTCATTACCCTTTTGGTCAGTTTTGTTTAACTGGTTTTGGCTTTCTTCTTTTACACAACGCTAGCATATAGTAAGCGTTCAATAAATATTTATTAACTGACTTTGTTACAAGGTACAGTTCTGTGTTGGGGGGGAATATCAGGAAATGAAAAGCACCAATCAAACTGAAGAGACTTTTTTGAAAAGAAAACTGGAAAAACCACAGAATTGCGTTTCAAGCCACAATAATTTAGTATTCTTGCTTAATGTTGTTGAGCGAAGCTACAGATTGATTGGTTTTTTGTTGTTATTTTTTGGTAATTGCTTAAAGAATCTAAATTTAGTGATAAATAGGATCAAAATCTATCTTCACTCTTGTGTAGCAATCCATTTATTCATCTCTTACTGGCTCTTAACAGTCCATCACAGTCCTTATAATGACTGTTTTGTAAACTTTCTATTATCCTTGGTTACTCAACTGGTTCCCTCCCACCCCCCAGTTTCACTAGATTACTTTCCTGTTTTACTAATATTGAAGCAATATGACATTAATTCTCTCAATTCTTCTTCTGTATTCTTTAAAACCTTCCTTTTTGTCTTCCCTCTGGACTACCAAAGAGAATATGGCTTTTATATAGTAGACATTTATTGAATGTTTGTTGGTTTGAATCATGTGTTGATATGCCTCAACCACCTTCTCTTTATATACTCTTTTTTTCAATCCCAAGATTTCACTTATTGATTCTTTGCATATAACTCCCATATCTTTCACTGCAGTCTCAAGCTATCCTTATACAAAATTGAATTTATGACCCTTGTCTGCAAATCAGGTTTTTTTCCTTTCCCTTCCCTATGTCTGTTCATGTGAATACAGTGCAGTTAGAAATCAAGTAAAAGTGAAAAAAAAATTAGACTTCATTTTACTTCATGTAGATAATTATTCATAAATGCAACCTTAATCATTGAGTCCTGCTTCCTTCTTTGAAACATCCAATCAGTTTTCAAGTCCTAAAAACTCTAATTATTCAGCATTTCTCTTTTCAGTTCCCGTGTCCATGAACCTACTTATGACCTTCATTACCTCTTGGAAGCAATAGCTTCCCTTCCAGCCTTCCCCCTTTGAATCTCTCTTCCCTTCAAACGTGCCAACAATCCACTTCTAGATAACTCTTCCTAATGCTAACCAAAAATCATCAATGTCTCCCCATTGCCTACTAAATAAAATCCAAAACCTCTAATGTGGCCTTCAAGGTACCCCACAGTCTGTCTACAATTTTGTCCCACGCTGTTCTTCCTAATATATTTGTACTTAACTAAATTGGATTGCTTGCTTTCCTATGTTTTCCTATTCTTCATTCCCTTGGCCACCTCCATTCATTTCCTGTGCTTAGAATGCACTCATTCTCCATCCCCACCTGTGGAAATTCTACCCATATGTCCCAAGTCCAACTTCAACACCAGCTCTTCCATAATGTTGCCAGTTTAGAGCAAGGAAGTACCTCATTAGTTATCTGTCTGCCCACTTAATTTTATATGTTAGCAAAAACAGCTTAAAGAATTTAAATTGTTTGTTCAGTTATATAAATAACAAATAAAACCAGGTCCTCTGGGACCAAATCCAGTGATCCAGACACCATACCTTCTGGCCGCTTCTTAGCAGTTATTTTTCCTTCCCTCAGAACTCTTGTAGCCCAGTGTGCTCCTCATGTATTTATTGCTGTGTAGTACAGTATGGATTTTGCCCATTGTGCCTAATTTCATCTACTCTGGTTTGCTCCCTGAGGATAAAAGTTTGTCTTTCATATAGTAGACAAAACAATTCATTGCTAAATAAAGGTCTAATTATTTGAATTTCAGTTAGTTCATCAACTTTGGATTTCCTTTCTTCTTAGAACTGTAAAATATATCTAAATAAAGTGTGTATATTACTTTCAAAGTAGTTTTCTGTTTATAGATTTCTCTCTTACTGTGCAAAATGACTTCCATCCAAGACATTGCCTATGTTTCTCAGAGATGTTTTAGTTCGAAATTTTTTCCTTATTGCAGTCAAGTAGTTAATTACTCTATACCTACAAGTAAATCGTCTTTCCTACCCCTACTTTTCTTTTCTTGACTACTTTAAATTCTTCAACAAAAGAAAGTTAACAATGAATGTCATTTCATAATTGCAGTAATGATCACACAGCTGCGCTTTCCTGGTATTATAACACATGTCAGGATCAGTTTAGGAGCCCAGCTTCATTTCCTGCCCAGATGTAATTCTACCAACCATTATTGTGGTTAGAAAGCGCAGCTTCTTGTTGGTTATTGCTGAAGTGTGACAGAGGCCAGAAAGAATTAATGAAAGCCCAGCTCGGAGAAGGAGGCATTTCAGGTTCTGGGGAGTGCCAAGTCAGCACTACCATTTGGGTAGTTTTGCTTTACTTATTGTCTGTCCATCTATCTGTTTGTTTGTTTACTCTTCAACCATTTCCCTAAGAAACATTTTATTTCCGAGTATGTGGATTTCTAAGGAGGAACTCTTACACTTAAATGAACCTGTGAGAACCCTGTAGCAAAGCAAGTGCCTGCAGTGCTAATAATGAGATCTGACAAGGCAGGCCTGCTGTGTTTATTTATGACCTTCTGCCTTTGTTAGCCCTTGTGAGAAATTCCTTCCTAACCATAACAATATTGTTGGAGTTTGGCACTGTACTGAGAGATCCTACCGAGCCCGAGGGCCCAGAAGCTGGCACTTTTTCAGCTCATAACAGATTGGCATCATTCTTTCTTTATTTAGGTCTCTTTTACTTAATTCATGAGTTTTCTTCAGCCTTGACATTCACGTGATCTTTAAAATCTAAAGCAAAAAAAAAAAAATGATTCTTCAAAATAGAGACTACTCTTGTTTATTTTACTGTTTTGTAATTGAACCAACACTTGTTTGGTAGTCTTGCAAATGGATGTAAAAAAGATGACAGCAGGAGTTGGAAATATAGGGAAGGGGTTGACTAAATTCAATAGAATTGTAAATAGGAAGAAGAAAGAGCCACATCTAATTTCATAATGATGATACATTTGCAGACTGATGGGATAATGTGAACTGCTGGTGTTATCTCATAGGTCTATCCATTAGCACCCCACCCACCCCTGTGTGTGTGTGTGTGTGTGTGTGTGTGTGTGTGTGTGTGTGTCCGTCGTCTGTCTGTCTTTCTCGGCCTGTCTCTCCCCTAAAGTGAACTTAGAAGAACTAACTAAATTCTTTCATTGTAATTTTCTAGTTACACAATTGCTGATTCTTTAGAACCTATTTCTATTTTCCTTTTTCCCATTTTCCAAACTAATACTAAATTTATTTTTTTATATCTAATAAACTTTGTTTTCTAATATCCAAGAACCTACATCATTCAGAGAAAGTGATCATTTTAAAACATAGTCGCTAATTTCCAGGCTGCATTATTTTTTTTTTATATCATTCAGAAAAAAAGATATTCCTAAATACAAAACACAGAGAATTTTAAAAGTGGAGGGAATGTCAGATTATCTAGTCTAAACATTTCATTATATAGTGAAATAACTAAAGCCAAGAGGTAAGTGATGTGCCTATGTGTTCACTACTTAGTGAAGCAGTCAGGGTGAGAATTAAGACGGCATTATATTATATATTATTTTGCTCTTTTCCCTCATTTTTTTTGTTTTGTCATTGTTGAGTCAAAAGTTACGGATCTTGAAAATAGTGGAGAGAATAGGTAAAGTGTTACAGGACATAAGAAAGACAGACCCTGCCTGGATTTTCAAAGATTTAAGCCAGTTAATTTCACTCTGACTTCTTGTAGAACTCTAGAATATGTAATTAAAGGAGTGGCATCCAAGAAACTAGGCAAAAACGTGGTCTTCACTAAGCAGTGTTGTTAATCAGTCCTTTCAGTCGTGTCTGACTCTTGGAGACCCCATTTGGAGTTTTCTTGACTGAAATGGTTTGCCATTTCCTTTCCTAACTTACTTTACAAATGAGGAAACTGAGACAAATGGGTTTAAGTGCCTTGTCCGGGGTCACACAGGTAGTAAACATCTGAGCAAGATTTGAACTCTCATGAAGATGAGTCTTCCTGGCTCCAGGCCCAACCCTCTGGGCATGATGGTGCCTCCTACTGGCCCCAAGCACCAGACAGGAATAAATCATTGTAGATAGCTCTCTGATGTAGGAGTTATTAAACTAGCTTATAGATCGTGTTTTTCCCTATATTTCAGCAAACTGAATTGTATCTTAGCCTTACGTTTGGTGTTAGTGATAAGTATAGTTCACATTTGATGATTTTAGTTTTACATTGTATCTTCCTCACAACAACCCTGTGAAGTAGGTAGTGCACATTATTTCATCCTCATCTTTTACAACTAATATTCAGAAAGATCGAGTGATTTGCTCATTGTTGTCCAAATCAGGTCTTCAGAATTTAAGTCCAGAACTTTCTTGTTTATACTATGCTACTTCCAAGAAATAGCTTTCCTGACAATAGCCCTGTTACATATATAATGGAAGTATTATCTCCATTTTGTAGATAATTAAGGAAGAAAACAATTATAGTTCCATCGTAAAATTGCCCTACTTTTCCATAATTATACATCTTTGAGTTTTAAGGGAAGTTTTGTAGTGGGCCAGGGAAGTACGGAAAGAAGAAGAAAGTAACGGTACTCGTGGTGGTGGTGGTAGTTGTTACTGTAGTAGTAATGGAAGAGTTAGTAGGAGCATCGCAAGGACAGTAGCAGCAGTCATCAAGGGAGGCAGCGGTGGACACTTTCAGCTTAAGTCAAAGATTTATACCATCCGGAGATGCCAAGGTGAGGCAGGTAGTTAGAGACCATGAATTTTCGAGAGGTACAGCTAGTTTCCCCTAGGGATGTCTACTGCATGTCTCTATGGTCAGAGGCTATTAGGTGTCTGGGATTGTTCCCAAGTGCACTTGCTAAAAATACAGAGCTTGAAAGATCTCAACATGGAAGTCTCTGCTATAGAACATTTTATTTAAGAAGTCAGGGAGAATAGTGCTCAACAGGAAGATTGGGCATGTCTAAAGCAGACACATCCTGTCACATAGAAACCTTCTGAATATTGAGTTGTTCAGCATATACAACACTTGAGAATGATTACACAGCCAGCATGTGGTTGGCTGATTCTTCTGATGATGCCCAAAGCTCTTTGATGATGCCATGCTGTATTGATTGTACTGAAAGTGAATGTCTCAGGAACCTTGTAGCAGCCATTGTATACTCCTCACGGTATAATTTTCAATGATTGAAGGAGACCAGGTGTTCTGATTCCCATATTCTCTTGCACAATTTTCTGGCACAATTGGTGAAAGTAGATTTCCAAAGCAATTCTGTTTTCCATAATGTTGTATATTTTTTATGACATTCTGACTGTTCCCCAGTTACGTGTAAGCCATCACTGGGTGTCATCTGATGGACATAAATGCTATTCTTTGTATTTCCAAAAGGAAATATAAAGGTTAGTTTGATCAGCAGGCTATTTCTTACTAAGAACCCACCTCAGGAAAAGAAAGTCCCAGAGAATCAGCTTCCACTTCTGATACCTATTGACTGTTGGTTGGGCGTTATCCTTCATTCCCCAAGAGGACCAAAACGGCATCACTATGCTGGAGTGAAGTTACAGTGTTTCTGATTGTGGCTGATCAGACCAGTATGAACTCAGAATGTGCCACCACAGGTTGGGCACAAATATTCCATGGGAACATTTGGGATGAATTCTCTAAATTTGTGCATCTCGTATTTCTTTTGAGCTACTTTGATTCTGCTTTGCTCATAGAGCACAGCACTTTCTCTGATGAGGGCATATCTTGCTGAATGGTCCTGTGCCAGGGTCTCCCATGTCACACAACCAATTCCAAAATTCTTAAGAGGGACCTTGAGAGTATCCTACTAAACCAAGTCATGCAGCCAGTAATAGTCTCTGAAGAGACCATTAGCTCCTTATCCCCTCACATTAATGAGACTTTAAGACGTGGTACTTGTTACTCTCCCCAAACAATCAATGAGTGCCTTCTCTATCATGTTCATTCATGCTCAGATATTAACATGATCATTTTATAACAGAGTTGAATTACATTTTGACCTCATTACCTAAAAGTTTTCAGTCATTGGAGTTATCTCTTTACCAGAACTGCATCCATAACTGTATAATAAAAGTCAGGGAAAATATTGATTTGATATATGAAATTTTACTATATAACTTTGATTTCAAATACTAGCTTGATAATGATTTTCTCCTTTTTCATAGAAGATATTAATAGCTTAAAACTTCCCTAAGATTTTTTGGGACACTGTGTATGTGCAAAGTGCCATGCAAACCTTAAAGGATGATTATATGTACATGTTAGTTATTAGTAGTAGTTTTAGTTCTGTGTAAAATTATCTGTTGTAGCACATACTCCATTGGTGGTTTTTCCTTCTACTAAATTATAAACCCTTTGCCGATAGTATTTGTTTTAGCAAAACTTCATGGTTTTTTTATTATCTCATTAGAATATGCTTATCATAGGTGCTTATTATGTCTCTTGATTGACTGTGCATTATGATTCCTAGCAAATCCATTACCTTTTTTCAACCAACCTGGCTATATTTTTAAGGAAACATGTTCCTGTAATACTAATGAGATTAAAGATCTTCTGCACCCCATTAGGGGGAGTTTGATTAGGGGAGATTTGTAGGCAGGCCAACACCTTTTGTTAAGGAGGCACTGGTTCTCAAGGGTTGTGTTGCCCTCTGGCACTGAAAGGTGTATATATACTCTGAGGTGAGGTTTTACTTTGGGGCTTACTCATTGGAAGTGTCGGAGTAGATGAAACTCTGGGCAGCTGCTATTGTTCCCGTGGCTTTCAAAACTCAGATGTTGGTGCTTCCCTCTCTGGTAACTGTGTATATGTAATGGTTACACAGTTGCATCTGTGTGTTGATCTGTGATGTATGTATTGCTTACAGTTAGATAGTTGGAAGCCCTGTCTGTTGATCTTGATTTCTCTGAAGTTTAGGGTGCTGACTTTTCTCCCTGGACTAAGTGAATGATATATGTGCTTAATTAAAGTGATTGTTGACCCCTTAAAAGTTGCCTTTCCTTTTAGAAAACAGATCCAAGAACCTGTGATAGCAGGCCATCCTGATTGCGTGAATGTGCTTGCTTTTACAGTTCCAGGGTCATAAATTCATACATTAATGTATCTGCATTTTGATAGAATTCTTTCATTTGTGTGCTAAATAACATCCACTAAACAAGAATATTAAACACCTAATAATAAAGTAATATTTTTAACTGCTGTTTTGGTGGACTTAGCCACTTGAAATACTTAGTTTGTTACAGATAAATGAACTGTTGGATATAGATAAATCAAACATAAAGCACTAGATTTTTTTAAATTTAGCTTATTTTTTTTAAAAAGATTAGACTCCTTTTCAGATCAACCATAGTTTGTCATTACTTAGAATTTAAGTCTTGTATCAGAATAGTACCACCAAATTAAAGTAGCTGTCTTGTACAAAAACCATTGCTGGAATACAAAGCACCTTATATAAGGGAAATAATTCCTATTATCCTGTGTTTTACCCGTCAATAAGCATTTATTAAGGTCTTACTATATCAGGCACTGTGCTATGTCCTGGAGATATATATAAATATAAAACACTCCCATAACTAAAATACCTCCTATTATAATGTGAGAAACAACATTCAGATAACTACATAAAAGATAAATGCAGTACTAAGGTACTGCTCTAGAGAAGGCACTCAAAACTAGGGAGGTGAGGGGACAGGGGGTGGACAACCAGGAAAGACCTCCTGCAGAAGGGGGAATTTGAACTGTGTCTAAAGGAAGCTGGGAAAGCCAAGAGGCAGAAAGTTTCCAGACATGGGGAACAGCCAGTGAATAGGGACAGCTGTGTGGAATAGCAAAGAACCCAGCGTTACTAGGTCGTAGCATACAGGGAGGGCAACCAAGTGTAAGAAAACTGGAAAGTTGGAAAGACAAGAAGGGAACAGGTTGTAAAGAACTTTAAAAGTCAAACAGGATTTTGTACTTGTTCCTGGAGGCCAGAACAAGTCACTAGAGTTTATTAAGTCGGAGTGATGGGGTGAGGTGTTACATGGTCAGACCTGTGCTTTAAAGGAAAATCCATTTGGATGGATTTGAGTAATGAAAGATTTCAGGCAAGGAGATTGATCATCAGAAAAATATTTCAGTAAAGTGTGAAGTCATTGGGTGACGGCAGTGTGAGGGGAGAAGAGGAGATATATACAGTAGCTGGTGAGCGAGAGGATGAGAGTTAAAGTGTGTACATAATATTGAAGAACTGCAAGTGGAAAAGTAGAATGTCCAAACAGCTAAGTTTTAGTATGGACCTCATACAAACACAGCTTTTGTTTTCTTCCCGGTGGACTCGGGAACATTTGTAGGTGGGGGTTTTCCCCATTTTTATTTTTTTAAGGTTGCTAATTTATTGACTGTTACTGTAGAATTTGCTGGCTGAAAGGATTTCATTGCTGTAGTCCTGAAGAAATGAATGGCTCCTACGGGTGCCTGCCTTTTTGTTTTTAAATTTTATTTCCTGAATTCCTACGTGTTAAGCATTGCATTGCAGAGATAAATAGTAAAGTTCGTACCCAGAGAGATACAAGAAATGTTGTTCCATTGTTTTTCTGTTCCAGAGATTAATGGTTCTCTTTCATTGTTTAAAAAAAATAGACTCACCAGACAAACTAAATCTTAGCTGTTTACAGTTCTTGTGAGTTTGTCAGTTTGCTTTGAAAACATGGGTCATTAGTATTTATTCTTTCATGCATGGAGTTGATATTTGTAAAAACACCAACTTATCTCCTGCCCCACTAATCCTCTGTCCTCCACTAGTAGGGAATGAATGACTAACTGAATGAATGAAGTACTTGTTAAGTGCTGTTCAAAGCTCTGTACTAATCACTAAGGATGCAAATAGAAAAGTAAGATCATCTCCGATTTCAGGGAGTTCTCTTTCTAATGGGGGAGAAAATACATATAGTAGATTTCAGTTGCAAGTCAGATTGAAGGGTCCCCTGGTCCTTAGGGTACAATAGCTGTTAATACCCTCTTCTTTAATATTACTATTTACTGTCACCATACCCACAGCTCTTGGGGTCAAGGCCCTAGACTGTACCCATCGGGAATTGAGCGGAGATGACAACTAGTTGTAGTTGTTGAGAATGTTACCTTTAAAGACTATTTATTATGTTTTTTAGGTACTATATTATCATTTTAAGGATATGATCAATACCCCCAACCTTTTTCTTCATTTGAGATGAATCTGTGTCTGTGTGCGTGCATGCATGCACATTACATATATGTTATATAGGGTATACTAACTATGCAGTATACCTATGACAAGTATATTATGCATTCACTATAAGTGTTTATTCTTGGTAAGCTAGATGGCACAGTGGATAGAGTGCTAGACCTAGAATCAAGAAGACCTGAGTTCTGATGTGACCTCAGACAGTAACTAGCTGTGTGTCCCTGAGCAAGTCACTTAACCCCATTTTGACTGTCTTCTCTTCTGTGAAATGAGCTGGAGAAACCATTCTAATATTTTTGCCAAGAAAACCCCCATAGGGTCACAAAGTAGGCCACAAGTAAACAACAGAAACAGATGTTTCTTACAAATGCTCAAAATGAATAGCAGAATGACTTGGTGGAGAGTGAGGTGATCTTAGAGTCAGAAGATGTGCATTCATGTTGTGCTTCTGATATCTGCTGTTACATGGCCGAGGGATCTGGACAAGTCATTTAACCTACAGCCTAATGACTTAGGTAACTTAGTATTATAAGTCATAGATGAGTTGCCAACATGCGTCAATGGTGATGATTTCCACACTGGCAGCTTCTCATGATTTTGAAATGATGCTTGAACTCCAGACCATATGTAATATAACTCCTGTGCTTATACAGCCATCTGTGTAACCTTGAACATATATCTTAATCTCTTTGAGCTCTCTGTTGAATCCTGTTTTCCCCATTTATAAAATGAGGAATTAGATTAGAGCAATTATTCCCAATCTTTTTGGTCTCAGGACATCTTCAACTCTAAAAAATTATTGATGACCCCAAATTGTTTTTAAGTTTATTGTATCTCTTGATTTTTTTTTACCATATTTGAAATAAATCCTGATAAATTTTTAAGTATTTATTCATGAATAATGAGCCTATTACAATAATATTTTTATAAAAATAACTATATTTTCCCAAACAAAAACAAAGAGTGGTGTTTTTTTCCCATGTTTTTATAAATCTTCCTAAAGTAGGGCTTAACAAAAAATATTTGGGCTCTCAAATCTAGTTCCACATTCTCCGTGTTGTAATATATTATTCTGGTTGAGGTATATGACGAAAATTCCACTTCTTTCATACATCTGTTAGAGAAAGGAGGAGCATTTTAATTGGCAAATAACCTCTTAGTATTACTATGAAAAGTTTTGACCTTCAAAGACACCAAAGAGGATCTTGGAGAATCATCAGGGGTAGTTTTACCCCATTTTGAGAACTCTGGATTAGAGGATTATTAGAGACCCCCTATCTCTAACTTCATGTATTTCTGTACAGTTCAAATGAATAGGACCGCCTTGTTGATCAGTGAAATCTCTGCAGGGAAGAAAAGCATTATGATAGTCATTTGAAATATCCTGGTTAACTTGGATGTATAGTAACAGAGAAATATTTTTCCTATTTAACATGCACTTTGATACTTAAGTATCATTTCAATGTGGAGCTCCCTCCAGTAGTAAAGATCATAAACTATTCATCAGGTGATGTTTGTTCACGTGCTCTTGTTACGTAGAGGAAACATGCCATCATGCTCCTCTCCAAATTCCCTTGGGTGACCCATATGGAAAATGCAATATTCCAGGGCATAAAATTTAATATAACATTAGAACATTGAACAGTTTGTTAAAATGTCAGCATTTGGAAAATCATATTCAAATATATTTTTAAGTCTAGTGTAAATATAAACTTTTTCATTGTGGTTCATGGCCATGGGAAATGAAAGAAACAAATTAAATATGAATCTTTAAATGATTAGCATCTGAAGGGCTATACTAACTAATGAATTAATGTGTAGTATATCTTGCCTATAAAAATCTGACTTTCAAATGAGGTATAAGTGCAAACAAACTTGGGGGGGGGTCAGTGTCCCACTTCACTTTATAAACATAGCAAAAGGAATCCCAGTGATACTGACATGAAAGCCACTGTGTATATGAGTGGGTGGGTGCCATGAGTAGCAGGGAGAGGACAGAGCAGAACTTAGAATTTGGAAAGAATTTGTGTTTTTGAGGAAAGAAACAGGAAAAATAAAAAGTAGCATGTGCTTAGGGGGACTCCCATGCAATACCAGTCTGCATACATAATAGCATGCTTGACAACAAATACCTTGACCTATCCTTCCCAAATTTTTAATTTCATTTCGTTGGAGTGCCTTAATTCCACCAAATAGAGCTTAATTTGCTTTATTAGGCATTCTCTTCTAAACGTGCAGCTATTTTTATTGAATTTTTTTTAGTATTATGGATTTATTCCTGTCTCCTTGTTCTCTCATTCCTTGAATTCCATTACCTTTTTTTTCCTCTGGAATGTCCTCCAACCTTTCTAACTTATTTCTTTTTCACTGGCTCCACTTCCTGCCTGCTTTTTAGAAGTTCTTCCAAAACTCGGTCCTAGCGTTTCCTTCTTACTCCCTTTTCAGTTGGTGATCTGATATAGTAACTTCTGTGATTTCATGACCTGACCAATGGAAGCTAAACTTAACCTGATACCAGAATATTACCTTTGCTTCAAAACTTTGTCTTCTTCCTGACTTCTCTTTTTCTGCTAATGGCACAACAGTTTAACCATTTGTTCCTACTGCTTGCCTCACAGTTCTCTTTGATACCTCCCTTGCCTTGACCCTTGCCTGCTCATCACTCACCGATCTTTGGATTCCATTTCATATTATTTCTCACTTCCATCCCTTCTGAAGTCCCAGTGTCCCCCCCTAGCTGGTACAGACTGACTCTCTTTTACATGTCTCTGGGAATATTTTAATTGTATCATAACTAGTCTGTGCCTTCAGTTCATTTCCTTCCAGTTCATCATAAACAGTACTATTAGAGTAAAGTTTTAGTTATCCTGACTCCCTTCTCAGAAGTCTTCCATTGTTCTCCAACGTTTACATGACAAAGCCTAAACCCCTTATTTTGACATTACTACTTAAGTCTGTCTACTCCCTGTTTTCCTAGCCTTGTCTCATATCACTCATATCACATTTCATATATATTATCCTCCCGCCAAACTTATTTCTCCAACATACCCCCATTCTTGATGCAATGCTTTTCCATATGTCCTTCCCTATTCCCTAAATTGTCCTCTTCCATCCACTCGTTTTTCAAATCCTCTCCATTCTTTAAGATTTTGGCAAGCACCGCCACATTCATTGATCTTTTCCAAGATTCTAAAATTTATCTCTTCCGAATGGCCACTTATTTGGAATATTATAAAGAGAATTAATAATTTGGATTATGTAATATCCAGGGTTCCTACCACCTTTCTGAACTACTTTTGTCTTGGTACCTCTGTTTCTCTAGCATATCCTCTGAAGCTCATACCTCAACATCTATGTACACTTTATGTGAATATAAAGGCTACATTTTAGTGGTTGGTGATATCTTTTGTGCAGATTAATACCTCCATTAATACCAGTATCTTCCAGCTTTAAAATATTGTAGGATTTTCAGGTCTTCTGTGCCTAGTTTTTAAAATTTCTATGATTAAGAAAGAATTCATTACAAGTTGGTGAGTATTCTGATGATTATATTATTGAACCCAGTCTAAATCATTTATAAATGGAGTTATTTGTATTAAAATCTTTAGGTAGAGTTCAAAAACTTCTTTAGTAACACACTGAAGTCTTCATAATATCAATAGGAGGAAAAACTTTTAAAAATACTACCTCGACTAATGATTCATAAAACACAGTAGAGCACTATACCTGGAATCAGGAAGACCTGAGTTCAAATATAGACTTAGATACTAGCTGTGTGACCCAGAGCAATTCATAAAACCTCTGTCTGCCTCAGTTTTCTCCTTTATAAAATGGTGAGAATTCTAGTACCCACTTTAGTCTAGGATTGTGAGGATCATATGAGGTAATTCTTAAAATGGTATGTAAATGCTAGCTATTACTACTATAATGATGTAGACTCAAAAAAACCCGAGGTTATTTGCATATCATAAAGAGGTATTTGAGGATTTTATCTTGAAGGTGATAGGGAACCAGGGTCTCATGTAAACCACAAAGAGGATTTTTCTTGAAGCATGTACAATTATGCATGTACAATTGTGTGTTGACAAGCCATTTTGGGCGATTGAGATTCCAGACCTGTGATTTCATCATAGGAAAGTCCCTTCACTGATTCCCATCAGCTACACATCTTGGTAACTTATGGTTATAAGGAATTACCTGAGACACTGAGAGTTGGTGTGGTTGCCTAATAGACATAGAACTAAGATGTTCAGGATACAAAACCGAACCCAAAATATGCTAACTCCAGCACTCTATCCTCTATACCATCATGCCTCTCATCTAATTGTAAAAGTAAATATTTAGTTATGTGATGTTTGGTTAAAGAGTGAAATGCTTGTGACTTAGAAAATTTTCATAAATGTTGTCATTTTCTCTTGCTGAAATACTCTTCCCTCCTCAATTCCACCTATTGACTTCCCTGACCTCCTTCAAGTTGTCTCATTTTTAAATAGGTAGTCTTTCCCAGCTTCTCAATTCTAAGTGTTTTCCTTCTCTTAATTTCCTCCTATTTCTTCTATATTTCATTTGCTTTGTATATATTTCTTCACATGTTGTGTCTCTCCCGTTAGATTGTAAACTCTTTGTACTGTCTTTTGCCTCTTTTTATAACCCTCTCCCTTAGCACAGGGATAGGCACATAGTTGAATAAATGCTTATTGATTGGTTGAGTAAATTGATCTTCAGGAAGCTAACTAGTGATGAATTGAATACCATCCTACCAGATGTGTGTTTGACATGAATCTCAATCCATATGACAAAGTGAAATATTCAAGAAAGGAACATGCTATATATGGATATAAAATAATATATACATATAGAGAGAGCCATATGTGCTCAGATGAATAAAATATTTTCCGTGCTTCACTTTGTCTCTGACTACCATATAACTTGCCTTTCGTAGATCCCTCTGCTGGCTGTATTACAAGTACAAATTTGTGTGCTGATTCAAAAGTGTTTCTCTTGTCAAAGTCTGATAAGCTTCTACCACCAAGAAGACATAAGAGAATCCTAAACACAATGAAATCTCTTGTATTTCTCACATGGACATGATTAAAGTTGCTTGTGGGTAAAGGGTAAAGGGAAAGTGGTCAAACACAAGCATTTACCTGGAGACAATTCCAAACACAGATAAAGTTTTGCTGTAAGTTGATTTCATCTAAAACTAAATTCATAAAATATCAGGGCTTTTTATGTAAAGTGTCCATATTTAATAGAATGTTTTCTTTGGTAAAGGGTGGGTGGAAAGTGCTCAGTTTTTTCAGTTATGTAGCAGTTTTTAAAAAAATCTTTCATGAGGAGCAGCAAGATTCTTTCATCAGAAACAAACCACTGAGGCAAAATTACGGTTTTTGTTACACTCGAGCCCAGAGAATCAGTGTCTTAGCATTAGCCCATTAGAAAAAAGGAAGGATTTAAGGAATGCCTTGGGACATGGAGACTTCATACCCTTAAAAGGAGTCCTCCCTGCAATTACCTTACCTGCCAACTTTCCAGCAAGATAAATGGAAGCACTGTAGCTTGAAGGTGCCTTGGTTTGAATGAGATGCAGTAAGGTCTCTCTGTTCTTTCCAGGCATCATAGATCTGATAGTCCTTATAAAAGAATAGGGTTGGTGCCCTGCTGACTAAATTGTCCTCTAGAGTAGTATTAGTTACAGAGCTTCTTTGTTAACTAGGCTGAATGCTTAAAACACTGTTGAAATTCTCTTATTAACACATTTTTAAATAGCTCTGCATATGGATACCCTAAAGAGTGTGAATGTATCAGTATAATTTACATATAAAAGTTATGTGTATTTATAACTGGAATGTAGAAAACCTGTCTTTATTACTGTTCAGTTACTCTGAGGTGGTGAGCATTGAAATGCTGATGTTATGTGAATGGTAGGAATGGTATTTTCTTCAGGTAGCTTGTTGAATCATAGAAATGTATTTGATGGGTTTGCTGCTTCGTAGACAATCTCCATCTTCTTTTCTCCTCCCCTCCCTTTTCTTAATATGTCATGGGATTTTACTATTGGGCAAAAAAGGGATTTTTTTTTTTATTAGGGAGGCAGTTGCAGATTAGCATTTTTTATTTTTGAAAACAGATTTTTGGGATGTTGACTTCACTTAAGTGATTTTTTTTTTTTAATTTCTATCTCCAATTGGAAAGTTGAAACAAAATCCAAGTAAAGCCACAGGAAGCAAAAATCAAATCAAATAAGTGCACATGGAGTTGAAGCCATGATGATTCTACTAGATGATGGTTGGAAGCTATAGTTTGAATATGAGGGGTGTTTTTTTTGCTAATTTTTATATGTGTTTTAAAACCAAGTTATTTTTATATTTTGTTACCTGAGTTCACTTCTTTTCTGTTATGTATCTTGAAACCAACCAATGAAATCATTTTATCTTATTATAAACATTTATGAAATTGTAGATATTAGACTTAAATCTTAAGGCTTGGGCTTCACTTTAAGGGAGCTGATGTTGGTCTCCTTAATTATTTTGCTTTAAAAAATAAAAATAATTATTAATTCATGTTTTTCCAACTATTTATATAGTAGATAGTGATGGTGTATAATCCTTCTGTTTTATAAAATAGGTGAATCATGCCATTCTAGAGGTATTAAGAACAGCTAAAGCCCATCTAATGTGTGGTATCTTGTCCTCATTATCCACTCCTCCTCCCTCCCCTATCCCCACTGGGCCTACCCTTAAGGAGAGGAGCAAGGCAGCTGGGTTTAGTTCTCCAAGTCACATGTACAGTGTGCCCTTGTACTTTTATGAATGAGTTGCATCAGGTTAGTGAGGAAATCCCTTAAAGGCAGGTGCTTCAAGAACTATCTGGGACCTGTCAGTCATTGTTTTCCCTTAGGGGATTAGCAAAATGAGAAGTTAGAATACAGCCTACTTAGGAGTGAGTCTTATCTGCCCTTAAACACACCAAGGTAAGACAGTATTTACTTCCAGCCAATCAATTGGCTTTGGTTTTGTCATGATGATACCAAGCATTTGACTTGACTGTTGAAATAAAATAAAATCATCCTAGCATGCTATCTGCTTATAAAATGCTCCAACTACATAGTATCACAAAAAAAGCTGTTTACAATTCTGAGAATCTGAATAGGTCAAAACTGCAGTTAAACTGAAGTATCCATAGTAAATACATTATTTTACCCACTGTGCGTGTGCAAATTCATGCATCTAATATGCCCTGAACAGAAATTTCTACGTACTTTATCTGTATGAGTTCTAAAAAACTGATTCCATTCGCCCAGTTTTATTTTGGAAGCTTGATATGATACTATTTCTGGGAGTGATATTTTGAATCTACACTGTTTCTGCTACATTTGTTATTCATAGCAACAGTTACCATTTGAGTCTGCTAAAGATTGCCCTCTATTTTACTTAGAAAACTATTACTCTTCTTAATACAGGATATTCTTATGTTTCTATAAACATACTATAGCAAATGTTGGTCTTGGATGATTTTCATCAACTAAACTGGCACAAAGATTTATTTTCTTTCAAATCATTGGTAGTTCTTCTTTAAAGCAGGCTGTTAAGCAACAATGGCAGGTGGAAAATTGAAAAGAGAAAACATAATTCTAGTTCTGGTTCAACTTAATAAGACATGGGCAGTCGTACAATTTCTTTCTCCTGTTTCAGTGGGCTTTCTCCTATTCCATTCCCATCTTCACTGTGGTCTTCTCCATCTTCCTGCTCTACCACCATTGAGGAATGACAGAATTTGGCAATGGTTTCAAAATTCATAGCAGTATGGCTGTGTCATAATGATTAATGAATTTTTTAAAATACAGAGAAGCTTAGGAAGAGTTTAAATCACTGATTCAAAGGAAATTAAGTAGAATCAGGAAAATAGTAAATAAAATAATGGAAATAGAGAGAACAGAATATTGAACCTAAAACAAAGCCATCCAGATTATAACAGTCGTGCTTACTTCAGAAGAGGAGATGAAAAGATGTACCCCTTTCCTTTCTTTGTGAGATGGGGACTATGAATGTGGAATGGTGCATGGACACTCAGGCAGGTTTGATTAATCTGTTGAATAGCTTTACTCATCTGCTTGTTCTTTTGTATTCTTTATTTCAAGGAAAGACTCACTGGAGAGGTGAAGAAATATTTGGAAATGAAAGTGACAAAAACAGTTTTTAAAATACTTTTTAAAAAATGGATGGGAGAAAACCAAGAAAACATGTGCACAAGCATGCACTCTTCCTCTTGGTTGAGTATAGTTAGTTCCTGTTATTCCTACCTTAAGCCTGTGACAGAACTTTGTTCCTAGGCATTGCCCTCCACACTAGTCCCTTCATGCAGATAGGGAAACCTGAGATCCAAAAAGCTTAATTGCTTGTCTTAGATAGTACAACTAGTTAGTGTCAGAACCACGGCTAGGAAGTAGATCAATTGATTCCTCATCTAATTATTTTTGTACTGTATAAACTTCTTACTACCATGTAAGGGAATTTGTAGAGCCAGACTATACACAGTTGGGTGAATAATTATATTCAAGTTATTCAGTTGTCTTGGCCTGGGCTTAATGCATTGAACATTTGCTTCCAGCATCTCCATGGTTTCATTCCCCCTTCCTAAACAAGATGGAAGATACCCTATCTTCCTACTCCCTATTTATCTCTGACCATTTTGAGGGGAGAGGGAAATCATCCTGTTCTTTTCTTACTTCTCTACCCTACTTTTATCACCAGTCCTAGGCTGAACATTTTTAGCTTCATATGTTCCTAGAGAATGAATGTTCCCTCCCATCTGGACCCATGCATCTATTTCTTTTGAGCCTCAGGTCAGCATTTTCCTTCTAAAAGTTGATTGACCTGCTGATTCAGGGAGGGCCCCCCTTCTTTCTCTCTCCCAGTTCTTATTACACAGGTATGCCTTTTTCAGTTTAGTTTGCCTTGACCAAACTCCCATCTCATTAACGCAGTCTTAGTGTGCTCTCTCTTTTCTCTCCTCTCTTTCTCTTCCTTCCTCCCCTCCCTCCTTCCTTCTCTCACTCTCTTTTACATTCTTCCCTTAAATGCTTTTTTAATTTGGTTGATTCCCTTATGTATTGTCAGTTGACCACATATACTATACTGTGTCCCATTCTGCATATCTCATTTTATGGATATTACAGTATTGACAAGCTATAGTCTTGAGTACATGGTTACAAGATTCATAATCATTGCTAATGAGGACTGGCTGAAGAAATTTCACATGTTTTAAATGCATATAGGAGGCACATGATAGATACCCTCAAATATTTGAAGGTTTGCCCTGTAGGAAAAGGATTTAATTTGTTCCATTTTCGCCATAGTGGGAGGACCTAGAACTAAAAAGGTAGAAGTTTCTATGGCTATAATAATGTACCTTCCCTTTGCCAGTCATCCATTCCTAACTCTGAATCACTAGAAGCTGACTAGGGGAGGAACAGTATTGGTGGAATCTGGAGAGTTTGGTGGAAAAATTACATTTTAACTCCCCAATCCCACAAATTGTTGCTTGAGGAAAGACCTTTGTAAAAGTTAAGCAGTTATACAAATGTGAAGACTGCATGTAAAATATACCCATTGATATCAGAGGTACAATACTTTATATTAGTTTGCAGCTACATAAACTTGGATTTCATTGCAAACGCAAATACAACTAGGTGACACTGTGGATTAAGTGCTAGCCCTGTAGACAGGAGGAGGACTTCAAATCCAGGCCATGACAGTTACTAGTTGGGTGAACCTGGGCAAGTCACTTAACCCTGTTTGTCACAGTTCCTCATCTGGAGAAGGAAATGGCAAACCACTCTAGTGTCTTTGCCTAGAAAACCCTAAATGGGTTCATGGAGTCAATAGGAACAACACAAAAATGTTCAGGCACTTTCAGTGAGAAATTAATTAAGCTAGACAGAATATTAAAGCTTTGCCATATTACAGAAGTTAAGATCTTCCTTAAAGAGTACACTAAGGGATCTTTCAAAGCCACAAATAGTCAAAATTTTAACTCTCAATGAAGTGCTTAATAATTTGAATGAAAAATCTTTTGTGTACACACTTCATATACCATAACAAGACTGGTTTATTTCTCCAGAGCTGTGTATTGTAAGAAATTAATACTATCAAGTCTATAAATAAAATATAAGTAAAAACTCACAAGGAACTCTTGGGACATCATAGTTGTTTTGTTTTAATGGATCTTTTCTCTTTCAATGAATGAGTTGCTAATAGTTACTTTACTTACTAGTCTTTATGTCCTCGAGACAGAACAGAACTGATGCTTAGTCTCTAGGGTAGCTAATTAGCAACTTAAAAGAAGTATATTGGCCTCATAAGATGGGGAAAATAAAAGGTATCTAACTTTTACACACCCTACCTTTCTCCTCTAGATTTGTTTTATTGTTTTGATTGAGTTAGCTTTGAAATGGGGAGAAGTGAGTTGAAGGATGCTTGATAACAAAAACAAAACCATTGATTATTCTGCTTTCATTTTCCCCCCTAAAGTGTAAACAGTTGTTTTGTTCCAATTGTTGAATGGCACCCAACTAGAAAAGTTACAGATTGTTTAGAAAATGTATTTCATAAATTTCAGTCCAGCTTGTTTCCATCCATGTACTAATACCTTTGTTACACACAACCTTTCTTTCTGGTGGTATTTATCACAATACCATTTTGATTTTACAAAAGCAATTTATCTGTTATTTTTTTTAACACTGTGATCACATGCAATACTGATCTAAGAAAAGAAGGTGGTCAGAATAGTGCTATGAATTTGAATTGATTTGCAGTGATTTGGGCCTCAATAAGAGTGAAGCAAGAGCTTCAAAATACATGTGTTCATTTCACATATAATCATAATACCATCTCGTAAGCAGTTTTAAAATGTTCAGAAGTTCTCACCTTTCAGTCAGCCAACAAGCATTTATCCAGTGACTTCTGTGCTAGGTGCCTGGGGATCTGGGAATCGCTGGCATCTGTGGGGATGAGAAAACATCTTGTGTATGAGGAAGCTCTCACTGAACTTGGTAGGAAAGTCAATGTGCCTAAGAGTGGAGGGAAGGAAGGGATTTTATTACAGGCCAGGGGTACAGTCTGTGCAGAAGCACAAAAACAGGAGGTTGAAGATCACATCCAAAGATCTTTAAGAAGCCACTTAGCTTGGAACATAGTGTAAATGAAAAGGGATGACACAGAATGAGCCTGGAAAGGTGTGGCCAGAGTCCAATTTTGAAAAGCTCAGAAATCTCAAAACTTAATCAAAGTTTTTCATTATTCTTATATATCTATATTTATACATTTATTTGCCTATTCTCTTCTCTTAATTTGAAAATCAGAGGATGTCATGCCAAAATAATGGTGTTCCCAGGCCACAGTTTTTAAACTAAACACTATCCTCTGTTACATTGGTATTATTAACTCCCTCTAACCACCCAGTAGAGATAGTTAAATATGCCAAAATTGAGCTGGTTTATTATACTAAGTACTCAAAGAGCAATTCTACTTGAAGGTGGTTCCTAGAATAAGGGTGATTTAGCTCACTTTGAAAGAAATGGCCACATTCTTAATGATGTAGCTCATGAGAGCTGTTAATATCTTTAGTTGACAAAGTAGCCATGCTTTGGATGACTGATTTTATAAAAATCTGTAGTAGGTGTGAATTTTGTAGGTGAATTTGGATTGGGCACTGAACCAGCAGTGTCTGTCTACCTTAATACATATTTTCTCTCTTTTCCCCTCTACCCAGGACTTATCTGGCTCCATTGATGACCTGCCCACAGGAACAGAAGCAACATTGAGTTCAGCAGTGAGTGCATCAGGCTCCACCAGCAGCCAAGGGGATCAGAGCAATCCTGCACAGTCACCCTTCTCTCCTCATGCTTCCCCCCATCTTTCCAGTATCCCTGGGGGCCCATCACCTTCCCCCGTCGGCTCTCCTGTCGGGAGCAACCAGTCAAGATCGGGCCCAATTTCTCCTGCAAGTATTCCAGGTATTACTGATTTATTGTGATTTAACTTGGATAGCAAAGCTAGATCTGGTTTTAATGAACAATTAGATTCCCATCAATGAAGTACTTGACAGTAATCTACTATGGGGATCAAAATGTCCCAGTGGTATGAGAGGAATTGTCACCCAAATGTTGTAAATGGCCAGTTCCAAAATATCTCTAATAGTCATTCAAAGACATCCCCTCTACAGTAATTGAGTTAAATGATTTCATTCTTTATTGTTCCTCAGTTTCCATGTTCGTTTGCTCTGCCAAAGCTAAATAATCTTCATTTTTGACTACGTACACCTTTACAGTGTTTAATGCTGAATCAGAACACTTATATCAGCAAATTCCGAATGTTAACCGGTGGGTTTGTTTTTATGACTCTATCTCAGTACATAATGTTGTGTTATTTTCAAAAATCTTATAAATTCATGCTTCTAGTAGTATGTTAATTCATTCATCGTGCTAGTATATTTGAAAGCACTTTCCGATGTGTAGTACTACCCATCTTACACTTGTTAGTGTCTGTGCAACTTCTTATAAATGCAGTTGTTTTATTATTCATTTTATATAACTAACAACCTATTTTCTTTCCTTTAGTAGTTACCTGTACCAATTTTTTTTTTAATCAGACAGTGAGCATTTAGTAAGTGCTTACTCTTTGCCAAGCACTATGCTAAGCACTTAGAAAGAAAGAAAGTAAAAAACAGAGTCCCTGCCTTTAAGAAACTCACATTCTAGTGAGATAACATGGAAAGAACTATGTGTACATTCAAGATACATATGGTTTAAATGGAGCCTTCATTTTGGTATACTTCATTATTATTAGCTGTAAATTAGACATTTTCTTTACATGTATGACCTTGACTGAAGTGATGTAGGTAGATGTGATGGAATATGCTTGCTTTCTTTTCTGAACTTGACACTGTCTGTTTTTTGAATTTCCTGATAGATGCTAATGAATACATCTTAACTCTCATTGTTTTTAATAGTTCCATTTCCATGCTTCTTTTCCTACAAAACAGTATATACCTTTGAGTGGTGGCTACTTTCTAATAATGATGTCATTACAGGAATGCTACCTCCTTCGAATCACTGACCACATTTCATTTTTTTAGTTTCTTAGGATATTTATTTTTTATGATTTTATGTTCCACAAAAGAGAAAGTCTTGAAAAACTCAAAATCAGGTTATACAGAGGAGTGACCCAAATGACACTTAGGGTAGATAACTATCTTAATTGCTTAATTTTTAAAGTTCTATTTTCAGTGAGTATAATCATTAATGTTTTGCATCCGTCTTTATATAAGACATTTTTTCAGATCCTTTTTTAAAAATTCCTTCTATACTTTTCACTCATTGGTTATTGATTTCTATAACATTAAATTGGGCACTTAGAAAAAAGTTCTCCAAGAACTTTTTTTTGGGGGCAAAGGATCTGGCATAGAGTTTTATCGTAGCTAAACACTAGGTAGGAAAATCTATAACAAAGTTAATTTTCCTAAGTGTCTAAGTGATTTTTTTTTTTTAAAGGAGAATAGTTAGTGAACAGTCAATCCATTAATAAGCTGCCAGTAGGCATCTTTTATTATCATGATAGAACTCTATGTGGGATCAGGAAACCAGGTCCTTGTGATTTCTAAGATTGGAGCTGCATTTCTGGAAAAGTTTATTTGATAGAAAGTCTCCTATCTTGGCCAATGCTATTTCAAAAATAGTGACAGCATTTCCGTCATCTGCGACTTCCTCAGCGTGAGGATCACTCCACTACCCGAAGTGGCTGCAGCCTTGCATACCATAGCTTTGAAGATGGTCTTTGAGTGTTTCTGTGGCCAAAAATTCCCTCGCACTGGGCTATAACCTTCTGATAGACCAGCCTCTCCAAAAAGTCTCCTAGTTTTCCTAGGGTCACCTCCTCACCAGGATGAGACATCTTCTGGCTGCTTTTAAGAGAATTTCACTTCTTCTTTGAGTTTTGTTCTTTTGAAATGCAGGACCATTGTGGATTCTTTATTTCTCCACAACGTGTGTCCTTCTAAGCTTGGCATCTGTGTTGTGACAGAAGTAAGCCCTGATTTGAAATGTTGTGAATGTTGAAAGTCAGGTAGGAAGTGCTTCATTTCATATTTTTTGATGAAAAGCATAGAGTTTCAAGTAAATTCTTGAATTCTTAAAATCTCTATCTTAGTGGGCTCAGGATATCATATTGAATTTTTTAAAAGCGTTAAAAAATCCAAAGCAGCTTAGATTCTGTGATTGACAGCTTTTAGCAGGTAAACTCTAGTTCTAGCTACCAAAGGACTTTTATTGGAAGTTAGTGTATACTTTAGAGTTTTTTTCTCTTTATATCAAAACTTGTTCTGTATGCTGTGTGTCCAGCAAGAAGTGCAAAGAATATTAAGTATTTTCCATATAGTTTACTTCTCTCTTAATTTGCGAATAAGAGGCCAAGATAGGACAGCAATTAAATTTCACATCTGGAAAAGAATATGACAAAGAATATATTTGTAAGCCAGTTAGGAGAGAAAGCTTTATAAATGTTGAAAAACATTTGAGATATTTATTAACTCACCACTTTCTCAGTGCTAAAAATCAAGTTGAAGCTATATAGTAACCACCAACATGAAATTGTTATAACTATAAAGAAAATCTCTGTTTCAGATATTTTAAGAATAGTAATGGTATTTGATTGGTATTAGTAATATGGAAACACAATGAGGTATTATGGATAGAGTGCCAGTTCTGGAGTCATAGAGCTCAACTTCTGTCCTGACCCTGATGAGCTAGTTAACTAGCTAACCTTGGGCCAACCATTTATTCTTTCTGTGCCTTCCCATGCAATCCTTTCAGAGGAGTTGCCAGGCTCCAGTGGAAGGAGATTCCAGTTACACATGGAACTCCATACACTGATAAAATCTCAGGTCCAAATGCCACCACCAAAAACTGAAGATATTCTTAGCACTTTCACACCTCCCTTATCCCAGAGTAGCCTCATTCCTGTTCGGGTTCTATTTCTGTGTAGTTCCTCTATCCTTCTCCTTGCTAGTCCCCAAAATGTTAGGTAGAATACATGAAAATGAAATCTAGCCTGTGAAATTCTCAAATCCGTCTGATTAGACCATCTTAGAAGTGTTTTTCTTCTCTCACTTCCACATCTTATATTGTCATTGTTACATGCTAAAACAAATAGGGTCATAATTTTTCATTAATAAAATGAAAGTTATAATCTAGAGACCAGATATTTATGTAACATGCAGCTTCATAAACATTTGGTTAGTTTCTCCTGCTTTATTCTCTTTCCACTTTCTTCCTCTGTGTTCCTTATCCCTAGCACATATAACCACCTCCACTTCAATTTTGTTTTTTCTGACCTCACTTCCATCCCATTACCTCCTGCTATATCTTGCTATACCCTCTCCATGTGACACAGATTGGCTCTTTCAATCATTGTCTCTCCGGCAAGTCATTGTAAAATGAGCAGCTGTTATGTAGCTGATAGCCGTGATGAGGAAAAGCCAAAATATTGGAGGGGATTCTTGCTGGGAAGACTACGTGAATAAAGGTGTTGCTTTCCCAGGGTTTTTTGGAAAAGAACCACATTTTCTCCATCTCTCCTCCAGGTAAATAAAATTGACAGCTAATGAGAAACATCACAAAGGTAGATAAACCACCTACAATGAAGCATCCCAAATGTCTGATTCTGTTCAGTGGCTCTTTAAACTGTTTCTCCACCCACTGCAAATTTGCCCTCCTATTTTGCTTTCTGACAAACATTTCAAGTTTCATGGGAATTGCTACCACGATGCACTTGCATAGCATTGGCACTAGCATATCCCTAACTCAGTGGGGCATTTCCTTCCTGCATTCCTTTTGAAAAGCAGGATGGAGATTTTCTATGGTAAGTAGCCACATGGATCAGCTGCCTTTGTTTGCACGTTACTGGGTTCCAGCATTGTAGCCATCTATAGCTGGGGGAGGTACAGAAATCTGCTTCTGATGTTTAATTTACACATATATTTAAGAATGGAAATACTGGCTTCACAGTGCCGTGTGGTAGCAAATTCTTGAATTCACTTGGTTTTGGGTTTTTTTTTTCTCCTCTTACACCCCTTCTCTTAATCCCCTTCCTCATATTGGTGGAGTTCCATGTGGGAATGAAAGCTACAACTTCCCTATTCCTCCACACCCAGCACTTCTTATTAGAAGAAAATGTGCTTAATTAAATTAAGCAGTCATTTCTGCAACGTATGGCTGCCAAGCATTGGTTTCTTTGTAAAAAATTAATTTCTTCCTTAACTTTTTTGCTGCTTCTCATGTTGCAGTCCAGGTCTCTTTGATTGTTTCTTGTTAAGGAGCAGGAGCTGTGGCTGCCTTTTATTTGGTGTGGGTCTGTCTTACCCTGTCACCCTCGTAGAAGCTGACACAGCACATCAAAATGCGCTGCTCTTGCCAGAAGATTTAGTGGATGTTAATTTCACTTGTCTTGCCTCCTGTGCCAACCGTTCCAGTTTACTAACAAAGCAAAAATGTAAATAAGCCCAACAATTTTTTTTATTTTTATTTTATTGGCCAAAGGCTTTTGTCAGCTTTTTTCTCCTCTGCCATGTAAGCAGCAACAGTGTTTAAATATTAAGAAAGGAGAGGGTACTGTGGGAGATTGCTGATGGGCCTGGCAAGTATTAACCCATAAGTGTCCGAGAGGATTTTTTTGGAGATTCTCCCACCAATTTTCTTTTTAAAATCTAAAGGAATTTAAAACTATTCTTGATAATTCGTCAAATGTGTTAGTGGTAGGAAGTAATGACCTTACGGATTTTGTGCTATTTCCCAAAAATATTTTACTCCTTTGCCTCTTTTTTTTTCCTCTTAGCTTTTGGCATTAGCATCAAATCACATTTCAGATGGAAATAAGCATTTGTTTTTTTCTGAAGCTAGAAGATTCAGTGACCATTGCTCATTTTTTTTTAAAAGAGTAGATATCATGTATCACAATTATCAAATACTTATTTTGTATTGTACCTATTCTGCCCATACATGCTTTAAATAGAGTGATTGAGCCTAGAGACTAATCAAAAACAGCATGTTCCCTGACATCATCGAAAGTGCACTGTTTTATTACTTAATCTCATATGACAAATCTGTTTTCTGTACATAATATCTTCATAGTTATACATAAAACACATTTTTTTCCCGCATGGAGAATAGAAGAAAACCTAAGTTTTTAAAAGTTTTACATGTTTTCCTCTTTGACTCTTTCATTTTTTTTTTTGAAAGATCATTGCATTCCCTATGTTGCTTTCTGTGACTTAATGATTGGGAAACAGCTATCACAGTAGATTAATGAATTATGGGAGAACAAAAACTGAGGATACTATCATGAACAATGTAGGGACCCTGAAGAAAAAAAAAATAATGATGTCAGCCTTTGCTCTTTCCGAGGCTTGTTTAAATGCACCAATCTTAGTTGGACTTGAGCAAGTGCCTCTTCCTCTCCCCCTGTCCCTCATCCTGGGATCTATGTACATTATAAATACATAGGATAAAGGATGACGTTCCATTCTTGTACTCCCTGCAATTTCCAAAACATTTCAGCTTCCTTGCCCTTCTCTCAAACTAAAATATTATAGACACCAAATTTTCTTATCCCCATTATAATGACTTTGCCAAAAATGATATCCCTAGTTACTTTGCACTAAATTTGTCTCTCAAAAGCTTTACTGACTGATCAATTCCTGGATTGTGAGAGAAACAGTCAGCATGCTAGCTGGTCATGATTTTCTTTATGACCCTTAGAAAAATCTTAGATGCCACCAACTTGAACTGAGGAGAGCGTTATATGCCAAATTGTGAGCGTCACTTCTATTTTAACAACCTTTCCATTCAAGTGCTCAGCACTAATCTTTTTTTAAACCTTTTTTTTTTTAACAAGTGAGGGTTAAATGAATGACAACGTACACTGATATAGCCACAGTTACAAACAGGAAGACGGTCTGGTTACAAAGCGAATTCACTTGGTTAATTTGACATTCAGACAAGCGGGCACTGGGAAGATGCTTAATGGGAAAGAGAAAAATGAATAGCAGTTAAGAGTCAGTCATAGGCCAAAGTGAACAGGAAGGTTTTTAGGTGATAGGAAATGATAGTTCCTAGACTAATTTGTCAAGGTTAGTGCTCATAAGATGAAGAATGATTGTTACAGATCAGTTTCCTTTTTTTTTTTTAAAGACATTTCTAGACCTAGATTTTTTTTAATGTTGAGGCCTCCATTCTCCCTAATTGGATAGGCCATTCTGTACATGGCTAAAAGTTCTTTGTGTGAGAAAGATACAGGGGTTTTAGTTTTTTTTTCATATCTAAATGTAATGATGATAGCTGGTATTTATAGCACTTCAGCATTCGCAAAAGGCTTTAAAAACACTATCTCACCTGATCCTCCCAGCACCTTGGAAGGTAGATGCTATTATTTTTCCCATTTTTACAGGTGAGGAAATGGAGTTTATGTGACTTGCCTAGGATCACACAATTCGTAAATGTCTGAAGCAGAATCTGAACTCGGTTCTTTGTACTCCTTGTCCCATACTCTCCCCACCTAGATTCCCCCAGGAATCCGTAGGCCACCACTACTCTACCCCTCTAAGAAGAGCTCACTAGGCTATGTCCCTTAATAGATATTTTTGTCCACAAACAAAGGATACAGTCATATTCTGCTTTTGCCAAACTGCTTATGTACCGAGTATATGTCTGGGAGTCAGATTTTAATAGAGGTATTGATGAACTAGTGCATACAGCTGATGGCGACTCAAATTTGAGGGAAAGCCAAACTTTGTCATGAGAAGTGGCCAAAAGATTTGGTGATGTTTAGAAGGAAACATGATTAGGTATATGAAGGGTTTTCTCATGAAAATGAGGGAATGGCTTATTTTGTTTAGTAAAGGACATCAGAGATAGGAACAATGAGTTAAAAGTAAGAATGAGGTAAATTTCCAGTCAGTAAAAGGAAGATTTTGCTAACGGTAAAGTGAGTTACCTTGAGTTGTCAATATCATTGGGAGTTTTCCACTGGAGACTAACCAGTAACACTAACCACTGGAGACTAACCAATCCTAATTTATAGGATAAGTTTCTGCAAGATAACTTCTAAGGTCTATTTTAATTTAAGTCAACCAGCCATCTATACCTTGCTTACTGTGTGCCAAGAAATGTAATTGGAGCAAAATACTTTCATGTTGGTTGTTGTTTAACATGGGGATATGATACAAATAGAAATTACCAAAAAAAAAAAAAAAAAGCATATAAAAGAGATGGAAGAAGAGTGTTTTGTGAGGTCAGAAGAATAAAAGATTGTTATTGATTGAGGGCCTCAAGGAAGCCTTTGCAATAATAAAATTCAAGTTGTGTATGATGTAATAAAATAACATCTAGCATGACAGAATTTTGAGATTTACCAATCATCTTCAGTAGTCCTAAGAGAGGTAGATAGTCCAAGTGTTATCCTCGTTTTTCCAAGAATTTAACTGACTTGATCATGGTCACACATCTTGTATGTTTCAACAATGGGAGATGAGAGTTGAATGCAAGGCTCCTTATTCAAGCCTAGTACTCATTCTACTACATGAGACTGCCCTCAGGATGATGGCATTTAAGTTAACCTTAAAGTAGGTAGGATTTCAGCTTGTTGGAATGAGAACATAGGGATTTTTCAGGGATAGGGAGTACCATGCACAGAGAAAGTTAAGCACAGGTTTTCATTCCTTTTGGCTCCAGCATGCAGGACAGGGAGAAAAAGAGGTATGAGAAGGGTGGAAAGATAGGGTGGTGTTGGATACTTGAGCATCTTAAATGCCACTCAGAAGTTTGAACTTTCCTAACTAGGAAGAAAAGAGCCAGCTATTGAAGATCTTTGAGCAGAGAAGTAATATTTGACCTGTCAGTGACATGAAAGGATTCTTTGTGATTGGGAGAGAGCCAGAGGCAGGGGAACATTGCTTAGAGAATGGCAGTGATCCATGCAAAAAGTAGTGAGGATCTGAATTACAGTGGTAGCTGTGGTTAAACTGAAAAAATCTTGCAGCTGCTTAAAGGTGGGAAGTGAGGGCAAAGGTTGAGTTAAAGATAACAAATGGCAAGGTTTTAAACAGGTCAGATGTAGTCATTGATAAAAATGATGGAATCAGAAGAAAGCAGGTTTATATCAGCTTGATTTTTGGAAATATTGAGTCAATTCTAATATTAAAATTCCTTTCTATCTAATGAAATCCTAGTATGTGAATTATATTGAAAATCCGATAATTTGAGGGACGATTTCAGCTTGCAAGTGGGTCTTCAATATATTCATTTTCACTGTAGCTTTGGTGGAATCTTAAATATTGTAGCTTTAGATCACAGGACTTATTTCACTTGACAGCAGGCATGATCTACTCTACCTGGAAAGCTTATTTTAGGGCATCTATCAATTTTTCTTCAGCTTCACCAGGGGTAAAAATCCTGCAACAGCTTGTTGTAAGGATGATGCATGCTGGTTATTGGCAAACTGAGCAGAAAATGTAAAAAACACACACACACAGCACCACCACCAAATGTGGTTGCTCTCTCCATGTTTTTTATTCCATGGTGTTACACAAAATCAATTTAGCAATTTTGCAAAACAAGGATACTGATAAGACTGTATTTCCCTTCCTGACAAGTAAAACATTTACTTGTGTGCTGTTTTCCAACAATATGCTTTTTCTTGGGAAGAGGAGAAGAAATGGAAGTTCTTAAATAGATTTGGTGCATTAGTATTGAGGTACAGAACCTTTTACCTTTCTTTACTGGTACAAATTTAAAATCAAGGCATCATTCATTGTTACTTATTTTCTTGTGGTTTGGTCAGTTTTCAGTTATGTCTGACTTTAATGACCTCATTTTGGGTGTTCTTGGCAAAGATACTGGAGTGGTTTGCCATTTCCTTCTACAGTTCATTTTACAAGTAAGGAAACTGAGGCAAAAAGGGTGCAGTGACTTGCCCAGGGTCACACAGCTCATAGGTGTCTGCAGCTGTATTTGAACTTAGGTCTTCCTGACTCCAAGCCCTACATCCACTAGCTGATTACCTTCTATGATAGCCTCAGCAGTACTCCTAGAGGACAGTCTTCCACATTGCTGACAAAAGTGTTACACTATAGTTTTGATGCTGGTACTATTAAAAATCCAAGTTTTTATTGTTTCATTCCTCCATCTGGGTTCAGATCTAAGATTTCCTTAAGCATTTAAAAACATTTTTTTTCCTACAGATCCTCTTATCTACATAGTTACAAATATTTTATTCGCGAATGATAGTCCTTGAGCATTTTTTTCTCCCAAAGCAAACATTCGGCACCTATTATATGCAAGGCCTTGTATCATGTGCTGGAAATTAATACAAAGACAAAATCAGGCTAGTTTTTCATCTCCAGGAAGTTCCCGAAACAGTATTGGTCTAGTTTGGTTATAATTAAGAGTATATTGGCTAACATTTTATGTAGTGCTTTATCTCATTTGATTCTCACAACATCCCTGAGAGTCACGTACATATATACGTGTATGTTTATGTGTATGTATATATGCATATTATATGTATAAGTAATTTAATTATATAATAATATCCTCATGAGCATTTTGTTATCCCCATTTTACAGATTTAAAAAAAAACAATCTGAGGCTAAAAGAGTATCACTTGCCCAGGATTACACAACTAATAAGTGTCTAATGCAGGGTTTTAGTTCAGGTCTTCCTGACCCTGAGTCCCATACACTAACCAGTATGTAGCATAAATACCTCAAAAAAAGGAATAAAATTTAAATGTCTGGAAAAGTTGATGAGACCTTTGAATGGCCCTTTGAGGAGTTTTCATTTCTCCTAGAGATAATAAGGAAACCACTGAATATTTTTGATCATGCAATTGGCATAGTCATATCTTTTTAAGGATTAAAGTAATTAAGCCAAACTCAAATAAGAAGAGGTTCTTGGTGCTACATATTGACTTAAAAAACTACAAATTAGCATTAGTTCTGTTGCATTTTAATTTTATAAACATTTACTAATTATATTTTCATTCTTTGGGGTACGAGAGGCAGAAATTTGACACTTCAGCTTTAAAGCACTTTAATCATCATAGCCCTGGGAGGTACGTAGTACAGATATCATTAACTCTGTTCTACAGATTAGGAAATTGAGGCTCAATAAAACTGTGACTTGTCCACAGTCACAGGAATAAGATATGTAAGTGCCTTCTTCTTTTCTTCTTCCTACTTTCTTCTTTTTTTTGTTTTTGCTCTGACCCATTTCCTCCTACTGTAGAAATGAGAATTTAGATTTTATAGAATTTAAATTTCCAGTTGGTTTTACTTTTACTGTTTTGTTAAAATCTTCCAGTTTTCCTACCTTTTGTAAATTAAACATAAATCAAACATAGAGGTGCCCAGTATCACAAATATATGTTTTTTCTCCTTTTTCATGCTTGGTAATATTAGCAGTGACTAATGGTTTTACGTGGTATATCTGGCAATTCATACCCTCTTATCAGTTACTGTCAATGCTGGCAGCAGGGAATGCAATAAAGCTTTTCAGATACCTTTGGTTTTCATTTTCAATTTTTGAATTGGATGGACTATCAGTGCTCGAAGCTTATGGTGAGATTGAACTGGCAGTAGGTCTTGCGTCAACGTCGCACGCAGTTTCGTTGTTGTTGGCACTGAACTGATTTGTTGTGTCTCTTCACTGAGAAATCAGAATGGAAATGAAAGTATATTGCAAAAGCTTCAACAAATTCATTTTAGTCTAGGGGAAATCCACTTATTGGCAACATTGTTAGAAATTGAGATGAAACAAAATCTAACACCTGGTAACCTGTTACAGTCAGAGTATTCCCAACCTACAGGCTGCATTATAGAGTCTTAGTCCAGAGGACTAAATTTTCTAAATGTAATGAGTAGTATTTGTGGGGAAACCAAAGCCTTTTGCTAAGAGAGTTAAGTTTATTTCCCTGTCCTCAGATAACTGTGAAGTGAAATTATGATGATGTGTTGATTGATTACAGCCGTTAAGTCTCTTAGTCATCAGTTTCATCCCCTACTCTCAATTCCCACACTTGCACCTTTGATTTCTCTTCCACAACCGGGTGATGTGGGTTGTCATTGACTAATGAAGAACAGAATTGGTTTCGGCATGAGACAAACGGAATGCCGACACCAATCCCAAAATGCATTAATCTTTAATAATCCACATCTGCATGTTTATAAATGATATAACCAGGATTTGTTAATGTTGATATTCCCCCTTCCAAACAGAAAGTGACATAGGCGTTTGTACTTGCAAACTGCATTAAAGGCACACAACTGAATGCTCAGAGTGTGACCTTGCTGAGGAGACCAAAATTAATGAATCTTTTAAGTTGATTAAAAAATGTAATGTGTTGCAAGGACTCCCAAAGCAATGATTGGGATTTACTGTTATTGGATAAGCTAGGTGATTTTCTAAAGAAGGCCAACTTGCCCAATTATTCACTTAAACTTGTTTCCTTTCTTGTTTTCTTAATTCGTAATTCCTTTGGCTGGCTTTGGTCTCTACTCTTTCTGGTTTTGTTGGCCTGTTTCTAAGTCATTTTATATGACTTTGTATAAGAAGTCCTCTTAATAATCATATGATCTTCCAAATTAAAGTTTTCAACCCTTTTAGGTATGTATTAGTAATTTAAAAGGAAATTTTTTTATGTGACTGAAAAGTTTGGATAGAATGTTGCCTTAGTTGAATTGGCTGTGATATCACAAATAAAATATTCTTGACTTTCTGCCTCCCTCCCATTTTCCCCCTGGTCATGCCCCAAACCATGCTATTTCTCTTGCAGGAAAAAGCATATTTTCATAATTTACCTGCAATACATAGTAATTTTTAATCTCCTTTTCTAGAAGAGATTTCTCCTTCCACTGGTATAGGTTTGAAACCCTCTACTCCTTTGTTGACTTACTTATTCCATTCCATGTGTCCCCATAAATCCAGTAATCTAAAGTTCTGCTTGTTCTTTTAAGATGTCTGAGGTATCAGTGTAGCACTTTAATTGTCTGTCCAGTCTCTCATATTCTTTATTCATGACTACCTCTCCTTCTTTTCCAAATAAAAAGCATCCTCGACTTGTTTTTTTGTTGTCGTTTTTGTTTGTTTTCCACGAACAGAAATTGTTATTTGAAATAGTTTGAAGCTCTTATCACCTGTAGTTCTCATTTCCCTTTGGGTAACCTACAGTTGTGGTTTGTTTGAGATTGTGGTGTTCCATCACTGCCATCAATAGAGCATCCCCAGGAGAATCAAGAGATATTGCTTTAAATGAAATTTACAAAATCTAAATATATAGTATTGAAACTATCAAACCTGATTCTCAGTCTCAAATTTTGGATTGCTTTTAAGTGAATAAAAACAGAACTCAATTTAGGAATCTGTTATTAAGCCATAGCTCATTCAGAGAGAGGTGTTACTCCTGGGATTCTCACCGTGTGTGTGTGTGTGTGTGCGTGTGTGTGTGTATACATATATTTTTTTTTACTATAGCTTAGGAATGGAATTAGAGTAATGTCATAAGGTTATCAGAAAGAAAAATAATTAACAAGGAAAAACATACTGAACTTATGACTTGAGTGATTTTTCCTCCTTACTCTGTTTTCATAATCTCTTACAATGGAGAGCGACTACAGTTCTACATTTTTAAACTATAGCTCACCTGGAGCAATTTGATAGAGGAAGTCCATGAATCACCAGGTACTTAATCTTTGAATTTCTGAATCGGAGTCAATTCAAACTAGAAGTAGATTCAACCTTACTTTTCCTTCTGCTGTGCAATCTAAAGTTTCTGAATCAAAATCATTTCTCTATCTCATGCTCTGTGTAGTTCTGCATGGCCCTTGTATGGAGGCTTCTAACACAAAAATATTTAAAGTCCTGCTGTGAATTGTGGGGTAGAAAGAAAATAGCAAATGGCAAAGCACCTCTGAATCTTAGCCTGTTTATTAACCAAGTTTCATTGATGAAATATGTTGGGATCCTGTCCCATTGACAGACTTATGTTTTGAAAAGCCTCCTGACACACAATGGTACACAAATGAGAAATTTGAAGTAAACAATGAAAAAATAAAAGGGAATAGGATAAAAAACCTTTTAAGGTGCTACACTCACCAGAATTTCTCATGAATTTATTTTTTGCCATATGTTGTCTTGCAGTAGTATAGACATTGTCTAAGTAGTATGTAGATTGGTTATAACAAATTGAATTTATTAGGTGGTTTAAGAGATTCATAGATAATAAGTTGGAAAACATATAATTCATTGGCAAAGAAAATAGCATGATCTCAATCAGTTTGTACATTCTAAGTTGAACTGGCAGGTAAGTGGTCCAGTGGATAGAATGCTGAACTTGGAGTCAGGAAGACATGAATTGACATATTGCCTCAGACACTTGCTAGGTATGTGAGACCCTGGGCAAATCATTTAACCTTGTTCTGCCTCTCTAAAATGGGGATAATAAAAGCACCTATCTCCCAGAGCTATTGTGAGAATCAAATGAGATCACACATATAAAATGCTTTGCAACCCTTAAAGTGCTATGAAAAGGTTGGCTATTAATATTGCTACTACTACCACCATCACCAGTACCAGTAGTACTACTTCTACCATCACCACCACCACTACCAACACTACTACTACTACTACTACTACTACTTTAACTACAACTATTATTGCTGCTTCTGCTACTCTTAGTACCACACCACTACCACCACCATCGCCGCTACTACTACTACTACTACTACTGCTGCTGCTGCTGCTGCTACCACCTGTTTTATCTAATTCCTTCCTATCTGAGTATCTCATGGAAACTCCTTTTCACAGAGTTACCTTTCTCCCTCTTATTTTAGAATATTTACAGTCTTGAAAGTGTACGTTTTAAAGAGGTGTCTGACTGAACATATTTGAGAGGATGTCTTCTATACTCTATATATCTCCGATTCTTTAGACCCTCTCTGATGCCTCAAAAGGATTAAGACAATTCTTCATACTGTCTAGACTTTAATATATCAGGATTGCTCTATCCTGATCAATACATAGAGAATGTCCCATAAAAATATTATGGTTAATGTCAGAAATGTGTCCTGTTTAGCTGAATAACCTTACCTTCAATAGAGGCTAGTAACCAACAATCTACAGGAAACAGTCAAAAGATTTGTTCAGAACATTAGCCAGATAATGTTCATATTAGTAAAACAGCTGAAATCAGCATGAGCTGGATGAACATTGAATTTGACTTTTTAAGTACATTTTGGACGTTAGCCAACCAATATATTTTCAGACTTCAGGAGATATAAATATGTAGATATGTGTACCTAATGTGTGTATCTATATAAACATACTCATACACATATAATATTTATGTGTATTTGCATATATACATATACATTTATATTATATTATTTAGATTAAAAACAGTCTATAGAGATCATAGTTAAACTCCCTTGTTTTATGGTTGAGGAGATTTGAGGTCCTGAGTTATATATAGCTCTTGCCAAAGTCACAAAGCTAATAAATACATAGCAAAGTCAAAATTTAAAACGACTTCTTTCAGCTCCCTTTCTTTTCCTCATACCCTGATGCTTCATGTCCTGTGCATTTGAAAGTAACTTAAAAACATGTAGGCTACTACTTCCATTAATGAAGCAGTTTCATTATAATTACATATTGTCATTCAAAACTTATTTACCCAAGAATAGAAACCACATAGGAGACTTCAAAATGCATGTTAGGATGTCGATTCCCTTCTTAATGTAGCTCATCTAGATGCCGCAGTCTCTTAGGATGATTAGCAGATAATGCCAGGGTTACATTTAACTGTGGCTTAGCCAACAGTACCTTTTCCATTCTCATATGATTATGTCATTACGGAAAGATTGTGTTGTCCTCCACCAATGTATAATGGAGATTCTAACTGAGCTTTGAAAGGCTTACACTGGAAACACCACCTCTTTTTCCTTCGTCTTCTCAGACACACGATCCCAGACCACCTGGTCAAAGTTTTCCCTATAACCAAGCCACTAGTCATTGAAAAGAAATTGGGTTCTAGATTATTTATTTTAAAAAAGAATTCCTACATAGCTATTATAGTTAGCAAAAAAAGTATTTAGTGACATGCCATCTTGAGTTCCTTTTCAAAGCAATTTAAAATGAACAGATATTTGTCTAGTGTTTAAGAATATGTGGATGGAGGTTATTCACACAAATGGATATACCATGGGAAATTTCAGTAAGAATCTTGGAATTCTTTTCCAGTCTTCAAACTCTGATTTATAGTATACTCCTGGCTATCATTTTATACATAATCACAGACTTTTGGAATTGAGTTTTAGATAAATAAGATTGTACAGGTTCTTTGTTTTCTTGATAAAGTAGAACAATTTATGTAAGTCTAAATTAGAATTGTTGAGAGGAAATGTCTAGATTTAAATGTCTGAAGTCCATGTAATTTAGTGGTTATTTAATTATGGAGTATGTTTCACTTTGCGATTTGAATTATTACTTACCTTTTTTTTAAAATGCATTTTTACATTTAAAAAATCAGATATAGGCTAGGTGTATATTCCATTAAGATTGTATGTTTACGTATATGTGCATGAAATAATGCAAACCCAGTCTGAAGTTTTTTTGGTTCATCTTGTTTTTTTAAACAATAATTTCTAGTTCTTTCCATAGCATCAGTTGTCTTCATAGAGTCACCCTGTGTTAAGACACAGACAGGGAATATATGACAGAAGATGGAGACAAGTGAAACTTTTATTAAAGAACAAAAAGGCAGTGACTTGGCTTTGAAAAGGCCTGTCTCTATCAGGCAGTATAGAACAGCGATCAAGTGAGAAAAAAGGAGCAGGCGGGCGCCTCATCTAATCTTCCTCCTGGGGGCCCAGGTGGACAACTTGGCAACCCTGTTCACAGCTTTTTTTTCCCTCTCCCCTTTGTACCGTAAGAACTGCTAATCGGATCCATGCTGCTGCAACTGTGGTTAGTTATTAACAGAATAAAAGCAGATTTCTTCAAAAGAACGGGTGGGGGAAACGACTATACAAAATTGCAAGGTTGTTAGAATCTTAAATGCACAGCAGTTGATTTTTCCCCCATTCTGAATTATACGATGAATACAAGTCTTTCATCTGTCACTGTACCCATTTCTTCACAAGGCAGCCAAATATTAAGCTTCTCAAACAAAAAAAAAAGTCTTAGAGAAGAAATATTGGGGAGAAGAAGAATGGGTAAGAGGGGAGAATAAATTAGGTTTTGTTTTAATTAATTTGTCCTGGTGAGAGAAATATAAACTGCCTGATCTCTTCAGTTCCCACTACCTCTGTCTTTTGCTTAAAAGTAAAGCACGGATTAGAAGAGATTTAACCAGTAGCCACTTATTGTTGACTATCTAGTCTCCTTCTTGAATGTAGTATCATGTTGATGACTTTTCTTCCAGTATTTGGAATTGCATAAACATAGACTTCCTAACAAGGGGAATAAGAGGTATGTTTCCCAAGGATGCCCTACTCCTTCATTCCTTCCTCCCTACCACCAACAAAAAAGAAAGGAAATTTACCTTCATGAAAAATCCTGGTTTTTTAAAATCGCTAATAATTCTTTTACACTGTTAATTTTAGCTTTCAGTTTACTCTTTAGAAAAGTTACGTTTTCCATGAGAGTTGTATACCAGCAGGTGATGTGAAGTTCTGTGATAATATTATGAAGAACTATGTACTACTTACATATAAAATGCGAGTGCATAAAATATGTCTCTTTTTGAGGGTCCTAGTTTTGACTTTGATGTTCTGAAGGGCAGGTTTATTAAGATGATTTTTAGGAAATCTGTGTTCTATTTTTTTTTTCAGTTTTGTAATTTAACTTGTAACAACCTTATTTAAACTTTTTTGAATTCATATGCCTCAATTTGTCAGCAGAAAATAGTGTTGTGAAATTCACAACGATAATAGGAATATTCATTGGTCAAACTATTGAACCCTTGAATTTTCTCTATGAAAAAAGAAAGCGTTATGTGTTTAAAATGTGGAGTGAGGAGACAAAGAACAAATTCTCACTCCCTTTAGGGAGACAGGCCTTTGTGAAGCCTGAGGCTTCTGGATTGTCATTATCTCCATTTGTTGATGTCTAAAGCATAAATAGTACTGTTTCTTGTCCATATGAGTCTGTGGGGAAATTCTTTGGTAGGGCATATGCCAGTTGTCTTCATTTTCTTTCTTGACAACTGAATGTTATAGAGAGGATGGATTTCCAAGTCAAATCCAAAGGACTCTGCCAATGGCTTTGTCCCCCAAGAGATTGAGGATCTCTAAATTCATGATCTGATCAACATTGACCTTTGATCTATAGTAGAAGAGAAAGGGAATGTAGCCTTCCAAGGAAGTTTTGAAGGTTAGAGCAACACTAATTTTACTACTAAATTTACCGCTAAATAGACAAATTTTTTAAAAGTCTTTTCTATCTTGTGATGTACCAATTGAAGTAGCCTTAGGATTTCCTCGTCTTGATACATTTTGAAGGCCCTTTCAAAGATCCTTAGAATCAAGTCTTTTAATAGCAGGGACCTTTGTCCTTCTCATCTTTATATTCCATATAGAATCTTACACATACATAGTAATTGAATTAGGGCTGAGATCCTTCTATGTCCTCACAACTTAGACACATTCAGATTGTCTTGTTCTCATCCAAAGATCTCTGCCCTATCTCATTTGAAACACAGCTAGTTTTCAGATTTTTACATTAAAATTGGAAACCTATACTATATGTACCTGATTAAAATCACTAATCAAAGAGCCACCCAGGCACATTAAGCAGAAATCCTTGTGCTTACGATGTTGAAGAGGGGAGAGAGTTGGCAAGAATGGTGCTCAGGTCTCAGGTGCTGACATACTTCTGCTAGAAAGAGGAGAATACAATTTTAATTCTACCTCATTAAGGGTTCAGTTTCTGGGCTTGTTTGTTCTGCAGAGGCCAAAATTTGGTAATGTAGGTGTTAGCTCATCAAGGGGCAACAATATTTCCCTTCAGGACTTGAGCATTATTACCCGTATACTGAAGACAGACTCTTAAGTCTTGGAATGGATCTGTCCTCCAGGCCTCGAAGTTGGCCTGTGATTTAAATAAAATAAAAAGTGACAGTAAGACTGTACATTAGAAAAGCTATTTTCCTGCTTTTTCTGAACTTAAAAGGGGGGAAGGTTGATAAAGTTGCCATTACTTATTCTTTAATGCATTTTTTAACATTGACATACATATGTTCATCACAAACTGAGTAGAGGAAAGAAATGGGAAAAGTAGGAAAAAAAGCAGTTTATGTTAGGGAGGTAGTCACTGGTTAGATCCTAGAACTATGCAGACATAAGTACTTAATATATACTACATCATAGACTTAAGCTTTTTTTGAAGGGGAGAAATTGTGATTTTTATGTCAGGGTTTATATGTCTTATTCTTATGTTTATTTATTGCAAATGCATGTCACTCTTGGAACTTTTCTTTACTAGAAGTATTTACCTAGAACCATGAGACCAAGCTGCACTGGTTATGATTATAGCTAAGTGTTATAGCTTACTATATCTACTATATATTTATCCTTTATACTTTAGATTTACTGGATGATAAAGGAAATAGAAAGACCTAGACTGTGCTCACAAGGATTCTAGATTCTAGTTGAATGCTTTTTTTAAATAGTTTTTTTCCCACTGTTTTCTATTACCTAAAGAAAAACAAAACCCCTATGTGCCTCAGTTCTCCCATTGTGAGTGATACAGTACATTATTTGTCTGATTGACTAGTTACCGGATGCTTTGGCAATTATAAATGTTACAAAGTTAAATGATGATTAGGCCATCATCTGTCCCCCTGCCAGCTTTGGCCCCATTCTGTCATATCTAAAAAATCCAATTCTGTGCCCCTCAGATGTTTAACTTGGCTCATTTCTTAAACGCTCTTTGCATGAAGTGGAAAATATGGTCTTAACACTATGTTAAGGGAAAAAAAACACTGAGATTTTTAAATGAACAAAATACTGTGAGTCAGCTCAGAGGCCGTCCTGAATCTTCACTCTCGTTGTCTTATACCAAATGTTATCTAGAATGTGATATATTTTGAAAAGTCATTGGGAAAAAAAGTTCTCATAGCTAAAGTGGCCAGATTAATGAGGGACTTGGGGTGCTGTCTTCATACTTCAGTTTTAACTCATAGCATTGTTTTCAGTCTTGTATTTTACACCGATGCACTCACATCTCCACAGATGTAGGTGAGTAAAATGTGGGGCTCCCTTGCAAAGCTAGCTTTTAATTTTATAGCTCCATCATATGGGTATTTTTTTTGTTTTGTTAGTTTTGTGTTTTTTCTGTGCATATCAATATTCTCCCTTAGTGGAATCGCCAAACTTTGTTTGAAAGATTTTACTTGGGACTAAGTATCATTAAAAACATTCTTGGTTTTGGGTGTTCATTTCATTTAATTCCAAGAGGGCCCAAGTTCTCATTTATTTGGGCCATAGAAATAATTCATTTTAATTCCATAATTCCATCCTTTACCCACAACGTGCTTTTAAATTCATCTTCTGCTAGGGCTGTGCCTGCATATCTGCTGGTGAGAATAAGGTTCTCACGCAGCCAGAGACACTACTGTGGGTTGGGAGGTGGTGGGTTGGGTTGCAAAATGTGGGTTAAAAACTCTGGGTTAATGCATGCATGTTTGCCATGAAAACGTCTCTTGTCTGCTTTTGAAGAAATCTCAAAGGAATTAACTGCTGTGTTAAAGTAATACCTGTCTTGGAAGCTTTGCTGGACAACCAGCAATGTCCCAGACTGTGGTAGTGATTTGCAAATTCATGGATAGGTTTCCTAAAGCATTTTTTATTTTCATTTGAAATATTCTATCCAAGAGCAGTGCCTCAGGCATACGCAGTGAAAGTAGTAGTGTCCTGTGTTAACATAGAATTACTGTTTGTTTACGGTCTTGAGTCACTGAATTCAGTCTGTCATACAGAAGTGTTCATTATAATGTAAGCACTTACTGCCTTGCTGCAGCTGATTCCTGAGTGACTTTAAAAAAAAGAAAGACAAAGCAGTATTTGATGGTAGTGTGCCTTAGAGTTTCTAAATAGACTATAGATCCCTATGGCCTAAGGACATGCCATAATAGCAACATACTGTCTTACCAGTTGACATATGGCAAGGTGAGTAGTCAAACTTGAGTCCAGTCCTTTTATTTTAAAGAAAAATCCATTGTGTAAAATGAATTCTGTTTCTTAGTGTTTTTTATCCACAATGTAAGCACTTTTTGTTTTATATTTAATTAGTGTTAAATTCAGATGGTCTGCAAAGGGACTTCCATGGCTAAACATACCTTGTGCTTTTTGCCCCACTGCTTCATCCATATAGATTTTGTTCTAATGCAAGAGCAACCCCTGTTGACTTTATAGAGCAACAGTTCTCAGGGGCTACCAATTCAACGTTTAGTTTTCACCTCATCTGGGAGAAAGAGTGGCAGTTGAACCCCAGGAGCACTCAGAAACCTCTTTGTTATATTTTGCATACTTATTTGAAAGTAAGAAGATCCCAAAAACAATTTGAGAACAATTTTAGTATTAAAATGTTTTTCATACCTCTTTATTTCTTTTAACCTTATGTTAAATATGGTTCTTCAGCCACTCTGGCTATGATAGACTCACTGTTTCAGAATTAGCTATGAATGACAGTCCTGGGGGACATCTGGGATTTGTTCTCCTTCCTTCTCAGCACTCTTGCACATTGGTTGCATGGCATGACAGAGTTGCCATCTCGTAGAAACGCAGGAGACTTTCTTTTTAACCATAAAACACCAAGCTCTGTGTCAAGGGTTGGGACATGATCCTTTGCCCAGATGAATTGGTGATATTCCTCAGTACATTAACGTCTTTCCTTACTGAATTTTGATACTTTAAAAATATATAGGTAATTAATGAAGACTTAGTCCTTTTGTGGCCAGTGGTGATGGGCATCAAGCTTGATCTCTCTCAATTAACCTACCAGTCAGATAGAAATGAGCCTTTTTTTTCCCCTTCCTGTTGCATTTTTATCTCGCTAACTTGTTTTAAAGAGTGGAGGATACAAAATAGAATTGTACTTTGTCTTTTTCTCACCAGTGCAGGAACCCAGATGCCTTTGTAATAATGTCTGATTTATTCCCAGTGTTCCATAATATTTGTTAGCATTACAGTTAAGATATGGACAACCTAAACCAGAATGTGAGTTGGAATAGACAAAACACCTCAAAGGATTCTTAGATTTCTAAATATAATCTTCTGCTTGCTATGCAGCCTACTTTCTGTAGTTAACATTACTACATTATTCTTTGGGTCAGTTACACATTAGGAAGTTTTTCTTTTAATTCATATCCCAAAATCCTAGAGCCAACAAAATGTATATCATGAAGTAACTTTTATTCCCTAAGTATTTATGGAGAGCCACAAAATGATTAAGACTTTATGCTGGGTGGTAAGAAAGATACAGTGAGGCAAATGTGGTCCTAACTCTTAAGCCTACAGTGTAGCTGAGGAGACAAAATTAATATACAATTGATGAACCATTGTGTTCCAAACTGTGGATGAAAATGCAAACAAAAATCAGTGGAGTAAGATTAAATACCTCTCTCTTCTATAACCATGAACTACCAGTGAAGCTTTTTATAAGTTTTCCCTGAAGGATATGTTATGCCCATTGATTGAAAGATTCCTTAAATCTGTTGATATTAGTAATTTCTGTATTGACTGAATATTACCAATGAAAAATTCTTGGCAGCCATCCATGCCTGCCTGGTTGGAGGCCTGTTTAAACTCAGCTAGATGTGTCCTATCGTATTGTTCAGCAGACTTGTTAAACCTTCTTGCAGAAATGTATGTCAGGAGATTCACAGCTATAAATTGGATCATGTCAGTGAGGTTGGGAATTCACTCAATAAGAAATTGAACATTTCAGCCTGCCTGTTGCTAAATAATGTTTATGCATGCTCCCTCTTGGATTTAGAAGGAAAAAGAAAAATGCTGTAGAAGATCAAACCTGTTGAGCTGGGATGGTGGGTGGGGTCCTGTATATAACTAATAAATTTTTATATCACCAAGATTAAGAAATGTAGCTATGTTGGTTTTACACAATTGCAACATTAATGCAAAGGGTTCCCCCCACCCCCACCCCACTTTCCTTCCTATGTTTTACAGGCAGTCAGATGCCACCTCAGCCTCCTGGTAGCCAATCAGAATCCAGTTCCCATCCAGCCTTGAGCCAGTCACCAATGCCACAGGAACGAGGTTGGTCTTCAATTTGTACCATACATACCTATTGTATTTTGAGTATTTAAGCCTTATTTGAATTGTCTTAGCTACTTGACTGTTTTTAAAAGAACAGTGGTCCTCCTCTCTCCCCTTTTGCAAGTTCCTTATGTAATAGCAGTTTTGAGTGCAGTGGCTTAGATATGGATTCTAGTGACATAAAATGTTTTAAATTATAGTCTGAAATTCTTTCCATCCAGATGCATATCTTGTTCACAAAATCTTAAACTATTTTTGAGATTAGGAAATGAAGTCCAAAAAAATTTTAAGTTGTGTTTGAGATTATATAGCTTTAAAGTTATGAGTAACAGCTACCTTTCCTTACTCCACTGATGCTTTTTGCAACAGAATACCTTTCTGAGATCACCGACCAACCAGCATCCTGGCCAGGTGCCATATGTATTTCTGCCTTAGTCAAGGCTTGTTCCCTCATCTCTTTCCTCTTTGCTGTCTCTACCCCAAAATGTTGAAGTTGATACTGTCACAAAGGAAGAAGAGTTGATTTCAGTGCAAACCAAGGTAGCACAAGTATGGGGTCAGCATCACAGCAAACTCTCTGTATTACTGTATCTTTTTTCTAGACTTGTCTGTCTTACATTTGAGTGGTCCAAATCTGCCCCAGAATCTTCCATGCTGGATCACCAAAAAGATAGGAATTGTTGATTTGGCTCCCTGCTTCTGAAAGATTGATGATACCAAGATAAATACATTTAAAGTACAAGTGATATATCACAATTCATAGTTTAAAACATTAAAATTGCTTTTGTTTTTTAAAAACTTAGCAAATTGAAACAGTGATTTAAGAATAGAATATTTTTCGTTGTTTTGTATTTAGTAGCAAATAAAGTTCTTCAGTTTTCAGTAGAAAAAAGTTGAAGTGAATTAGTAATGCTCTAATTATGAATACATTGTTCTAGTGTAAGCATACTGTCATGACTTAATGACTGATTAGAACATATATTTACATTCTTTTTTCTGGATTTTTTAGTTCCACAGAGTGGGGGTCTATAAATGTCCTATCTTTGTCTTCATTGGTTGCATGTGACTTTGGTCCCATGACAGTGGTACAAAAGGTAATAAAAAGCAAGCCAGAGTCAAAGCAAAGAATACAGCCCCTGCTAAGCTACCATCTCTCTCGACACACAGCTGAAGTAGCCCCACTTACTAGACCTAGACTGGCAAGGAGACGAGGCCTCAAAGAAAGTCTGATTACCCTGGTTCTCACCCCAGGATAAGAGAATTCCTTCTAAATTCTTTTTCCTGAGGACTTTCATCTTACAGCTAATGCATCTAGAAGAAGAAAAAGAAAGGAAAGGATGAAAGAAAAATTCCATTAAGCTAGATTTTTTCCTATTCGAGTCACATTCTTGCAGTGCCTCAGTTTCCTCATCCTTAAAATGGGAGAGAAAGTTGTGTAGATGATATCTAAGGTCCCTTAAATCTGCTATAATAAGGATGAAATTTTCTATAATGCTTCAAGGTCTGGACTGAGTATTACATGTATTATCTTATTTTTCATTTCAACAATCCTGGGAGGTAGGTGCTATTATCATCTCCATTTTACAGAAAGGAAACTGAGGCAAACAGGTTAAATGACCTGCCCAGAGGCAGAATTCAAACTGAGGTCTTCCTGTCTCAAAGTGCCACTCTGTCACAATGTCCCTATTTAGCTATCTTAGTAGCGGCCCTCTACAGGATCCTTTGGTCTTTTTGGTGGGCTGTTCCGTATGAGCTTTTTACCACAAAGATTCTGGTTTGGGCTTTTCTCTTAAAGTCTGACCTCCAAATATTGTGTGTGATGTTTTATTTTATTTGTAAATTGAGAGTTGGAGCATATACAACAGCTGTCAGTTATGCGCATAGCTAACAATCGCCATTCACTTTAGAAAGAAGATAGAAAATGTGCAGTCAGAGTCATACTATTGAATTTTGTGAACAAGTGTGCATTTTGGGCCTATCCCCTTTAGTGTCCATTCATCAATCAAGCAATCTATAGAACTGGGAAGCTTCTCATTATAGGGAGGAGAAAACTTTTGCATTAATTGATTCTCAGCTTTCTTAAACTTGTATTTAGCCAGACTTTGGAGGAGTGTGTGAGGTAGGGAATTTCAAGGGAAGCTGTGCTTATTATAAAACAGCATTTGCTGTTTTAAATACAAAACAAATAGCAAAAATTAGCCCAAACATAGCATTGTTGCTGTTGAAGACACCCAATCTTCAATCATCTGTTAGTCATCTAAAGGTTTACTAAAACTGATTTTTCATTCATTCATTCATGCATGCATTCCATAAATATTTATTGAATGCCAACTATTTGCTAAGCCACTAAAAGAAAACACATAAAAATTGAACTTCTTGTGTTAAAATGTGATTTAACCCATTGTACCTCTGTAATTAATATTCCATTTTTCTGGAGAAGTAAATAAAGGCAGAGAAATTTCCTTCTAATGCTTTCACATGGAATCCCCCCAAAAAGTCCACATTTCTAAAAATTCATTGTTAAAAATCCTTGAGTTTGATGGACATGGTAGGATCAGAGCTATTATGATGCTGAATGTTAAAGTAAACAGTCTGAAAAATCATGTTTACATAGTAAAAGTATTTTATTGCATTTTATTCTTTATTCCTTGATTCTTTGGCAATCTGATGGAATTTCTCATGTTGGTTAGCCTAAGGCTGTCCACCCCCTGCTCAGGAATATTAAGAATTTTACCTCCATCCCCAACCCCTGTAAACATGTGCATGTGTTTGTACACATACACCTATGTAGGCTTCTGGATGAATCTGTAATTGGGTATGTTTCTGTCTGTGATGATATGTGTGCTGGATACTCAAAAGAGAAAGAAGAGCTTAAGAGATAACTTTTATATTATGACCTATTTTCATTGGTCATATATTTGTATTCATTTTTATATCAAATTTGATTCATCATTTTGAATTATTTTATTCTATCTTCAGCACTAGAATGGGGAGGTGATTCTATCTAAATATCTTGAACCTTCAGAACTTGTTACAAGGTTTGGGGATTTTTTTCACCACCTTTCATGTCATCGGAGCAGTGATTAGCATTTTCTCCCCAAACATGGAAAACCATACATATATACTATAAATTAAATTATAGACATAATTTATATATCATGCACACACAATTGCTGTCAGAGTAAAATTAGAAAAATAAAAAGATGCTTTTTAACCAGTTTAACATAATCTTTTGTTAAAGAGAAAGAGAGGATTCTCTTTTATAGAGGTAGGTAAAAAGCCAAAATTCAAATTTATTGACATTATAACGTTTTGTTTTGTTTTTTACTCCTCTCAAATGTTTGCTTAAATGAGAGCAATTAATGATCTTACACTAGACCACTATTTAGGGAAAACACTTGACGAAGGTTTATTTATTAGGGTAAATGTATAGGGGTCAGAATTAATTTTTTTGAAAACCCGCTAATTGTTTTCCCTTTTTAATTTTCACAGTGGTGTGTAGTTAAATATTCATGATAATGCTGATGGTATGCTAAAGGTCTGAAACAGATCAGGAGTCTCAAAATCAACACAGGTTATTTAACCCTTTTCATCTAATGTACCATCAGGGACTTGCTCAGTGAATTCCCATAGTACTAGAATAATTAGAAGATAGTAATGAGAATTTAATTAGTCCTTGAGATATGCTGAAATAGGACCACTGAGAACTTTTCCATTTGGACATGGATTGCAGGCAGAATTGATGCCATTGCAATTCTATGATGTACTGCAAAATATATTCTGTTGCTGGAGGCAGTACCGGGGCACCGTTCTGTGCCTGTCAGATCTACATGGAAAGGACCTAGGATGAGGGCTTCCAAGATTCCTGAACAGCAGCCAACCCACCCCTCAGTCAAGCCCTTTTTTCTCCAGCAGTCTCCCACCTCTCTTTTAAAGGAGACATAGTTGTCATCAAATTAAACAGGAATGTTTTGGTTTTGGTTTCCTTTTACTTGATTAGAGAGAAATCATATTCTATATAAACTTCTATGGTTACCAAATAACATGATACATATGAGAATAATGTTTTGTGGAGTCATTTTTCAATTGTGTCCAACACTTCATGACCCCATTTGGGCTTTTCTTGGCAAAGATACTGGAGTGGTTTGTCATTGCCTTCTCTGGCTCATTTTATACATGAGCAAACTGAGGCAAACAGGGTGAAGTGATTTCCCAAGGGTCACACAGCTAGGAAGTGTCTGAGGCCAGATTTGAACTCAGAAAGATGATTCTCTGACTCCAAACCTGGCACTCTATCCACTGTGCCACCTAGCTGCCCTGTTGAGAATAATATTACATGCTGATTATTTACTTGAGAATAGGTAAACAAGTTGTATGGGGTTTTGTGGTGGTGGTGGTTTGTTTGGGGGTTTTAGCTAGATTTTTTTTTTACTAGACACGACTTCTATGTGTCAACAGCATCACAGAAATCTAGCCCTTACACAGAAGTCAGTCTTCAGAGAGTGATAGTTATCAGTGGCTATATTGTAGTAAATTTAAATGTCATTTTGGCAGTAGAAATAATACCTGTCAAAAGAATGTAACAGATGGGTTGTGTTCAGGCATTTTAAATATTCCCTTTGTAAGCCATTAAAGGAAGGGGAGAAAAAAATACTCAAAATAATTTGAATGTCTGTCCTATAAATGTCTTGTTATTTCATTCTTATTAACTTGCTTGTAATTTGGTATTGTCGAATGTCAAGTTTCCAAGTTTCTTTATCCCACATGTCTCTAGTATTTAAGCACTGTCCCAGCCCCATAATGACCATAGTCTTTTTTTGCTGTTGATCAGACAGCTCTTAGCTTGCTTCTTGAAATCTGAATGAAATTTCTTCCCCAAATTTTTAATTGAATTCCACTCTTTAATAACTCCCATCAGTCTTTTGTGGTTTTTTTTTTCACTTAAGGAAGCAGAAATCCCAAAGATAATCCCATTTTAAAAAGCAGAAGGATGTAATAACCAGAACAGTGGCCTTTGTATAGATTGCCTGGGTTTGAATCTCAAGATAGATACTACACTAACTGTGTCTCTGGTCAATTTGCTTAATCTCTCGGCATTACTTTCCCTTTTGTGTGTGTAGGCACACACACACATATACATGTACATGTATATCTATGATAATGATATCTATGTATAATATTAATATCTATGTCGAATAACTATAGTACTTTGTTCAGTGGATTGTTGTTAAAGATCATGTCAGATAATGTATATAAAGGACTTTTCAAATGTTTAAACATTATATAACAATTAGTTAATACTATTATAACAGAAATTGCTATTTTCCCAAGACTAAAAAAATAATTTCACTTTGCCTCATACTTTGGTGATTTGAATTTCATTCAAAGCAGCCAAATAAAAATTACTCACATCATTAAAGTTCTTGAGCTTGTCATGTCAATTATATCTCTTAAGGTTGAGTCAGAATGCTTTGCTTGATGGCAGCATAAAATATTTCTCTCCTTTAAACCACTGCCAAGATCCTGGACTTTTGCCAGGTTCAAGCCACAGCTTCTGACTTCAGTTGTTCACAAACACAGTTTTCCAACTAAGTAATACATCTGATTATTACAATTCAAATGACATTGTTGGAAAAGGGTTATGAATTTGAATTCTGACTTTGCCAGTTAGACTGTGATGGCTTTGGTGCAACTTGCAAGGTAGTTGATCCAGCTCTAAATCTGCAGTCCTGTGAACCTATGTAAGTAGAAGAGAAACTACAGGAGATTTTGAGGAAAGAGAGGGTACTAACCAATATAAAGGGATCAGGAAATCAATGCAGTGCAGCCCCTGAATTCATTCTTAAAGGAAGCAAAAGATTCTAAGAGGTATAGAGAAGAAGGAAATTAATTCCAGCCTGTGCAAAGGCATGGAAAGAGGAGATTGAATTTCAAGTTTGAGACAGGAGTTGGCCAGTTGGCCTGGAATGCAGAGTACATGAAGGGAAGTACTGTGAAATATCTTGAAAAATAGACCCAGATCACGTTGGGATGGAAAATTTTTTTCTGTTTTTAAATGAAAAATAAGAATTTGTATTTTCCCCTATGAAGGAGGGAGCTCCTGAAGATTTTTAACTGGAGAGTAGCATTAGGCCAGTTAGACCAGTGCTTGAGGAAGAATTATTTTGGCCACTGTGTGGAGGAAGGATTGGAGAGGGGAGAGACAATCAGCAGAGATGCCAATACTAGCTTCATGTTGAGGCTTATATTATAAAACGAACAATAAAAGTGTTTTCCCCCAGCCACCTGTTAGCTTTGCCATTAGCTTAAGCATCTGCTGTCACCTTGAAAAAGACCTTCATGGGTAAAATAAGGATTGGAGGGTTGGAAGTGGTTTGCAAACCTTAAAGCTCTGTATAGATGTTAGCTATTCGTATTATTATTAGCTATCATTATTGTGATAATACTCCAAGGAGAAAATTTTTAAATGTTTTAGAGCTTTCATGTTGGGCAGCTAGGTGGCATAGTAGATAGAGTACCAGACCTGGAATCAGAAATTACAGGGCAAATTACTTAACCCTAATTGCCTCAAAAAAACAGTAAGACTAAAGGGTGAGGACTTTTAGTCAGTATCTTCACTAACCTCTAGCTAAAATTTAGCATTTCCTTCACTTAGGATTTTGTAAAGTTTATCCTGAGAAAACAGTCCATAGATGTTACCAAACTGTCAAAAGAGGACCCATGACATAAAATCGTTAAGAACTCTACACTGAAAGAAATGATTATATCAGTTACACTGTATTTTTAAAAAGACATCTCATGTCATTACTTTTCTTTCAACACAGTCATTTGAACCAAAGGTTAACAAAGTGTTGCTAAATGAAGGTTGATTTAATGAGTATATTAGACTCATTTGTAATCAGCACTTTATGTTAATGGAAATGCTTGGCTGGGGACTATTTTTATAAGTAGATTAATAAATGTCCCCTACATTCTTGTTTACATTTGCTTCAAAAATACTTTCTCAATCAGTTGTACAGGGGGTTAACTTTAGTCCAGCTTTATCTAATTATCACATTTTCCCAATTAATTGTGTCCAGAGTAACTCAGTCTTAGCGTATTTTGAACAATCAGTATCTAATTTTTCTTTCTTATGAATACTCCTTCAAAGAAGAAAATCACTTGTATAACTATAACCCTCGATTTCCTTTCAAATTCAATTTCTAGGGAAGTCATCTGCCTTCTAAATATATGAAGGAAATGATTTTTTGCCTTATCCCCATTTATTATTTTTATTAGTTGACATTTTCTTGTTCTATCATGTCATTTATGAAGCTGAAATGCTACTTAGCTAACTTTTCAAAATTCTATCAAAGCTCTCTTTAGAGGAATAAGGTACCTGATAAAAATATCATTATGGGTTTTCATTAAGTTTTATATAAAGTATATTCAACTTTTATTTGTGGGAAATAGCAATAAACAGCAGGTACAAAAGTTGTCCATCAAAATGTTCTACAAGAGAGAGAGAGGCACTGATGTGTCATTGGATGATGAAGGGTTTCTTTCTGCTTTTGCCACTAGTGTGACCTTGAACAAATTACCTTTCCAGTCCTCAGTTTCTTCTTCCGTAAAAAGATAAGATTGGACTAGTGATTCATTGTTATCCATTCAAGCTCTAGATGTATGTTTCTAAGGATAGATTGGGGGCCACATGGAAAGTTGTTTGTTTCTACCAGTTCGCAGGTCCCTAGAAACGTTTGTCTCTGCCCTGAGTATCTAGCTTAGAATTGACACCACACAGAGCTTAGGCAATTTGCATAAGGAAAGGTTGGATATTTTGTCCCCAGCTACCATCTGGGTAATCAGTCAGATCCCTCCCTTGATTCCAATTTATTAATGATAGATGATGTGAATATCTATGCTAGTCAGTAGCTAAGAGAGCCTTGTGGGGAATGATGGGGAAAACTTGAGATACTGCTGCATCTCTGTATATACAGGGTGCCTGAAGATCGGGAAAAGAAGTGGAACAGTTCAGCCCGTTAACCTAATAGCACAGCTGGTAGAACACTGGGGGGTCTGGGTTAAAGCCTTGAATGAGTCATTAGTTTCTGTCTTCCTCAAAGAAATTGATGTTGTGAAAAGAAACAGGCAGACAAATAGACACTGAACGTATTAAAATGTAACAGCAATATTTTCTTAATTTCATTTTCTCCTCCAGTATCAAGCTGGCAGCTCTTTCTAAAGAGCAGTATCCCTAACTTGCCTTTCTAGGCAGACACCCTCTGCTTAGGTGGTGCTGTGTGTGACCATTACTTCACACATGTGGCGAAACATCTTTTGTTGAACTGGCGTGAAGAAACAAGGCAGTCGTTCTGTGAGTTTAACAGATGCCAACATGAAAATAAATTTTGCATGTGCCAAAGGGAAAATGTGCTCTGTTTTTTGGTGGCTCGGGGAACCTTGAGTATTTTATTGGTACCCTGATAGTGCTCAGCTCTTTGCTCACTAAAGAGGCATCTTTAATGAAGAAATTCTGTTTGTGTGCTCCCTGGTAGCAGAGTATTTGGAGAGCTGTCTGCTTTTTCAGTTTCTGCCTCTTTCCTTTTCCTATTTCATTTTTTAATGATTCAGGTCTTGTGTTTAAGTCATCCCCTCCCCTCCTCTTTGTTTTTTTTTGTTTTGTTTTGTTTTTTGAGATTCCCTAACACTAGGCAGTATTTGGAAATGGAAAAAAAGATGTCTTATTGAGAGCTGGTAACCAAGTAATTGCCTATGTTAATTCTGTGATTCTCTGAGGTTTCTTGACTTTGCCAAGAATTATTCCTCTGACTTGACTGTCAGATCTGTTTCATAAGGCAGCTTCCTTTTCATTAGTGCATTTTTTTTGGAAGGGGGAAGGTAAAGCAATTAGACTTAATTGACTTGCCCAAAGTCACACAGCTAATAAGTGTCAAGTGTCTGAGGCTGCATTTGAACCCAGGTCCTTTTTTGCTCTGGGGCTGGTTCCACCTAGCTGCCCCTAATTAGTGCATTTTCAAAAGATTATCCTATTAAATTTTAAGCCAGTAATCATTTTGGATTGTTTTCTCTTGTCATTATTAAACCCCCTACCCCCCCAAAAAAAGAAAAAGACTTATGTGCATGTATATGTGAGCTGGTAGGTAAATAACAGTGGTCACATTCACGTAATAATAATACAGTATATGATATATTTCATTTAATATATTATATAACATTGTTTAATCTTATCCAACTCTTCATGGTCCTGTGAACCCTAGTGTCCATGAGGTTTTCTTGGTAAAGATGCTGGAGTCGTTTGATACTTCCTTCTCCAGTGGATCAAGACAAACAAGTTAAGTTACTTGCCCAGGATCACACAGTTAGTAAGTGTCTGAAGATGGATTTCAACTCAGATATTCTTGCGTCCAGACCTAAGACACTATCCACTGAGCATCAAGATGCTTCCAATATATAGCTTATTTAATGTAGTATAATAATCAGTTTATATGTCATATGCCAGGCATTGTATTAACCACTTTTACAAATATTATGTCATTTGATCCTTACAACAACACTGAGAGGTAGATGCTATTATATCCTCTTTTTTACAGATGAGGCAGAATTAAGTGACTTAACTCAGGGTCAGACAGGTAGTATGCATCTTAAAAGGGATTTGAGCTCAGCTGGTTCTGACCCACAGCCCAGTGCTCTGTCCACTGCGCCTCCTAAGTTCCCATACAAACATAAATAATAATATAAATATAATCAATAGTATCTCCTTCCCATAGTTGTTGTGAGAATCAAAAGATAATACATTTACAGCATTTTTAATTCTTAAAGCACTATCAAAATGCTCATTTTTGTTATTATCCTCAATCTCTGGGAACACTATAGAGAGGTTTGTCCAAGCACTGAACAGGATCTGTAACAACTGGCCCTTCTGAACCTACCTGAACCAACAGTACTTAGAAGTCATACCATGAAAGGAAAGGAAAATTTTAAAAAATGAAAACATACTTCTTTTTCATTACTTACATGTTATTTCCAATATTTGCTTTACTGTTTTCTCTCTTTAAACATTTGCATATCAAAGTAAAGATTTCCTGTAATCATATGAGAATTAGGAAATAAGACAAATTTGGGATGTAGATTTCATTTAGCTTCATCAACAATTACAATATAACCTTAGGTGAGTCATTATTCTTTAGCAAATCAGGAAGAGAATATTGCAGATTGATGCTTCTGGCCAATGGTAACAGACCATGACTCATGGGTGCATAGTTCCCCACAATCTGTCTCACTTTAAATGTGAGTAACTGGAAGAAAGTTCAGATACGGAGGAAGCATCATAGGATTACAGTGACACTTCCCATACCTGTCACTGTCAATAAATGGCATCATTCATATTAGTATATTTTTCCAGATGATTAAAATTTTCTTATTACCAAATATATACCATGTATTTAGAATTATTTTAATAATTTTTTAATATCTTTAAAAAACTGATCACACTTTGCTGCTTTCTTGAATAGGGTGTGCTTGACATAATTGAACTCTTTCTTACTGTTATATGGGTTAATCTGAAGGAAGGGAGGAAAAGCAAGGAGAGAATTTCAAGCTCAGAATTTTTTTAAAAACATGAATATATTTTTTTTATATGTGATTGGGAAAAATAATTTTTTTTTAAATATTATTTAGGTTATCATTAAAAACTATCAGTTATTGTACATAATAATAGTGACCCCAAGGATCATTGAGGTCTTCAGAACTATTTGCATCTACCTGAAATAAGCTGTGAATGCTGTGCTTGTTGAATTCTTGTGCAAGTTTTTTAAAGAATCTAAAGAATTTTTCCATCTTTATTGTCACCTCTCACTTTTTGTCATTATCCCTGCATAGGAATAATGGTTGCCTTCCTTAATCCTTCTTGCCCACTAGTCAACTGTTTCTAATTTGCTTTGATCTAACATAAAAAATAACCAAACTTTTAAAACTTTTTTTTTTTCAAAATAAAGGTATGTAGGTTCTAATTAAAATACTATGGGGCTGTACTATGAGGAACATGCATGAGCTTTTTTGCTTTGTGATTTTGTCTTGTATTAGTTCTCACCAGTATTTCTTAAAGCTAAGGTTGATGGCTAAGTGACCTCTGGACAGTAACATCTTGATGACAGTATATATCCTAATATTCTTCTGTATCTTTTTCATTTTTTTTCCATTTGTTTTGTGTAAAATTTTGCATACATTACTGATCTCTTTCACCTCACCACCACTGCATACACACATGCATGTTCACATGCACACACACAAATACACATATGCACACACATACACAATTTCTTTATCCCTTAACACATTGCTCTGTAGATCACAAAGAACAAAGACGTAAATTTTTACTTCTGATTTTGAAGTCTCAGCTATGAATCTCTTAGCCCAATTTTTTCAATCTAAGAGATATGTGTGCATGTATATATGTGTGTGTATCATATATATATGTATATATTTTGTATCTATGGTATAATATAGATATAAAATCTTAACTTTAACTTTTTTCCAGCTTACCAAGATGTTTCTTCTCAGGAATCCTATAAAATAGGTAACATGAATATTGTGTCAACTCAGTTTTGTTCAAGTATTTCTTGGGATACCCATTCATTTCTTTCTATACCCATATGACAATTGAAACAAGTCTTTGAATCATGTTGTATTCTATGTATGAAGATAAACTATTAGACTATAATGGAGCATGGAAGAGACAAATAATATGGCTCTTTATTTGTGTGTGTGCCCATTGTTTCTTTAATATGCAGCTTGAAAATTATTCTTAATGCATCTAAAGTAGGAGGTTTATAAACTCTGAAAATATAAGTTGACTTTACTTTATGAATTAGATGTGCTTTTTGAAGTGTACAGGTAAGCCGAAAGTGACATTTTAAAGTTCATTGTAGTGAAACCTTTTATAAAGCGAACATTACCCCCACACATAAGCCCTCCCCCGGTCACTGATTTTGTGATTGTGGATTTTTGCATATGGGACATTTTTTCTTTTCAGTTATTTTTAATGGAGCATATTTGTGTGATATATTATGGTCTTTAATGTATATATTTTGCATTCCTATCTGCAGTAATTAGAAGGCAATTTATTGATTTTTACCATTTTTGAGTTTCGCTTGCTAAAAGTTTTGCTTTTATAAAAAAAAAATCTGATGGTTTGTAATTAAGGGAAAAGCTTCACACCTTTTTAAAATACAGCTGGATTCTCACAGCTGTCAGTCTGTCTATTCAGAAGCCATGAAACAAGCTGCTATTTTACAACAGCTTTCTAAATGAAACAAACAGTGCCACACTAGCAACCGGCATATTGGTGGAGATAGAAAAATCTGTTTTCAAATTTTATTTTCAGAAATCGTTTTAAAGGAAAAAAAGAACTTTCAAGTCTTCCATAGTAGCAAAACTAAAGACATTAGAAAACAACAACCCCAGGATATGCACACACATATGCACACGCTCACACAACCACAGAACTCTAACCATGGTAATCAATCTTACTTAATCTGTACAAGATGCTAAAGGTAGAAGGAATACCTTTTCCCAAAGAAATCCAGGTACCATTTTGCATTTTCATTAGTTAATTTATGTCTGAAAAAGGTTTTTAAGCTTCTCTTTATTTCTGAATAAGAGACACTAAAATGTTTACATATTTTCTACTTTGGGTAGAAACACTTCTTTTCCAGATAATGTTTTTTGTCTTACCACTCTTGGTATGGTTACGATATTAGCAGAGGCAGGATTTTGAAAATGTTAATTTTAGCAAAGCTTTATACCGGTTTAAAAGATTTTTATAAAATGTAATCCTAGTTGGATGTTATTTGTGATATTCTAACTACAGCAACAACAGCAGTGGTGATTTTAGCATTACTACAGTGCTTTAACTTTTGGAGAGTGCTTTAGCTCTTCTCTCTTTATGTGCTCAAAACAAGCCCGGGGAATTTGTGTGATGATTCTCCCCATTTTACACAGGAAAGTGATTTAAGTTAAGTGACTTTACTAGTGTTAAGCATCAGGGAAGTATCTAAAGCAACATTTAAACTCAGGTCTTCCAGACTCCAGGTCCCATGCTCCATCCACATCTGTCCACTCGAAAATACATATATGTATGTTTGCACACATACAGGCTAGGGCCTGTACCTATGATTTCAGTTTTGCAGAGCGGGGAGTTGTCAGGCAGTTGTGGGTTAGGTAACTTGCCCATGTTCATACAGCTAATAAGTGGCAAGTGTCTGAGGCCAGATTTGAGCTCAGGTGCTCCTGACTCCAGGGCCTGTACTCTAATGTATTATGCCACCTAACTGCCCCCCATTTTACTCTCGTTCTCATTCTCTTTTTATACTAATTCCAGTTGGCACTTTCTCATAGTTTGTATGCATTCTGTATATACGTGTGAATGAGTGTGTTTTCTTGCTTATTAAAATATCACCTCCATAGTCTCACTGCCTGGTACTCATCGATGCTTAATAAATGCTTTTTGATTCGCTGATTTCCTTGAATGTGAATCTGAAATCTCCACTACTTGGCAAGTACCAGATGTGCTTTTCAGACTGCCTGTGGGCTATTTCCCACAAAAGCCTCCAACTGAACGTGCTCAGAACTAGTCATCCCTTATCCCTAAGACTTGTCCTTCCTGATTTTCCAGTGGTTATCAATAGCACTGTTAGCATTTCTGGTCACAGATAAAAGTTCACATGTGATAAGACTTTGAAGTTTGTAAAATGCTGTCTTACAAACAATCCCTTGAGCAGTTAGGGTGGTAGAAATATTATTACCATTTTATTGATCAGGGAACTGAGTCTCTGGCAAGTTGTTATTCACACACAACTAGTAAGTGATAGAGACAAGAACTAAACCTTAGCTTCCAGATTCTTAGGCTGTTTGCCCTTTTTGTCTTTTTTTCTTCTATTTTATTATTTATTTTAAAGACTCTATCATTTTTAAATTTTTAGTTCCAGACTCTCTCCATCCCTCCAGCTCCCTTTCACCTTTTAACATATCAATTATACATGTGAAATCATGCACAAGATTTCTATATTAGACATGTTTTTTTGAAAAGTAAAGAAAGTAAAAAAATTATATTTCAGTTTCCTCTAGAGTTTTGGTAGAATTTTTTCATCATCAAAGAGTTATTTGAAATTCTCTCGGACCATTTATAATGCTCTGTCACCATTTATAATCATTACATCATTGCTATCATTGTGCATGATGATGTCCCCATTTTTCTTACTGCACTTTTCATCACTTCATACATGATAATACAGGTCTTCTGCATTTTTCTGAAATTACCTTCCCCATCATTTTTATAGCACAGTAGTATTCCATCACAATCATATGTAACAACTTACTTACCCATTCTCTAATTGATGAGCAACTCCTCAGTTTCTAATTCTTTGCCACAATAAAAAGAGCTGCTATAGATATTTTTGTAGATTTGGTCCTTTTCCTTTGATTTCTTTGGGATATAAGGTAGTTTTATGGCCCTTTGGACATAGTTCCTAATCATTTCTCCATAATGGTAGGACCAGTTCACTGTTCCATCAGTGCTTAATTAGTGTATCTAATCTTCCCTATCCTCTCCAGTATTTGTCATTTCTGGTAGAAGTGTGGTGATACCTCAAGAGTTTGCCTGCTTGTATCCTTTGACCGTTTGTCAACTGGGGAATGGTTCTTATTTTTATAAATTTGACTTATTTCTGTGCTCAGTATATATTTGAGACATTAAGGTTTAATCAGAGAAACTTGCTGTACAAAAAAATGTTTTTGATATAACTTCATTGTGATATCTTTTAGCATAATGTAGTTTCCCTGATTATCTCTTTTAATTAGATCTATTTTTGTTTTTGCTTTGTCTGAGATGTTAATTGCCACTCAAGCCGTTTTTGTTGTTGTTCAGCTGAAGCGTATTAGATTCTACTCCAGTCATTTACTTTAACTCTGTGTGTGTCTTTCTGTTTCAAGTATGACTCTTGTAAACAAAATATTATTGGATTCTGGTTTCTAATAAATCCTGCCAGCTGTTTCCATTTTATGGGAGCACTCATCCCATTCTCTGCTGTCCTGTCTAATACAGTAGTGTAACTAAGAACTGGAAAGGGCAAATATAAGAGCCATTGCTAATGAAGTAATAAAAGATAGCACAGGGAGTTTTGTACCAGTCAGCTGTAACTAAAATACCTGGGAAAATGTTAGAACAAATCATCAGTTTGCTGACATTAGGAAGAACATAAGATTTTATGGAATAGCAAATAATATCAGGCCAATTTAATTTCATTTTCTATTACATGTCTTGTTAATGAGGGAAAAGAAATATATGTAATATGTCTGAACTTGAGTAAAGCTTTTGAATCAGTCCTACTTGATTATTTCATTAATAAGCTGTTTTAGTGCCAAATTGAATGATATGGACAACAAATGGGATGGAGTTTGGGGAAGATCATTGTGGACTACAGTGGTTGGTAATGCTTCCTGCTTTAAAGGAACTTTTGAGTTGTGCCTTGGAAGACAAGGGTGGCTTCAGGTAGGAGGTCTGGATGCAAACCATAACATCAGTAAAATGGTCACAGAAGAAATAAGTATGGTGTGTCTGTGGGACATTAAAGAAGAAAGAAGGGTGCTGATGAAATTCTTCCTCCAAGAAGCAATTTAATCCTGGCAGTTTTTTGTTGGAGTTTCAGATATAGTGAAATGTTGTTTGAGTTAGATTTCCTGCTATTCTTTTGTCCTTATTTACAGTACACTGAGCTATAAAAGAATTTTTCCTCTTCTTCTGGGGCAGCCATTAGGTTCAGCCCCAGACTTCAGGGTTTGACTTTGTCTTGAGTAATCTTAGATGACCCTCTACTAAGTCTTGGTAATCTCCTAGTTCGGGAGATTTTCAAGCAAGAAAAGTGGTTGAAGTTTGCCCTTGGCACATTCTCAGGTTTCAAGAATCAAAAGGTATTCTCATTTAAGAGGAAAAGCTCATCCCTAACTCAAGATTTATATTTACTATATGAAAGCTTTATGCTGTGTCAATTTATACTTTTTTATACTCATTTTCCTTATAGGTTTTATGACAGGCACACAAAGGAACCCTCAGATGTCTCAATATGGGCCTCAACACACTGGAACATCTATGTCACCTCATCCTTCCCCTGGAGGACAGATACATCCTGGAATCAGTAGCTTTCAACAGAGTAACTCTAGTGGAGCTTATGGTCCTCAGATGAGCCAATATGGACCACAAGGTAAAATTTTTTTTTAAGTAATATATATGTGTATTGTATGCATATATGTAAATACATACATATCCCCCCAAACTATTAATATAAAACTCCTAAATAATCTTATTTTAAATGTCCTTTAGATATATCATGTTTTGTTAAAACACTTGTTTTTATGTTAAATTTGGAAACGTATAAAATCTTTCATTGTTCCAAAATTTAGTATTAAGAATAGAAGTTGTCATAGATTGATCCTCACAAAGCGTCTGTTTTGCATCCATACTTCATATCACAGATTCAGAACAGGAAGGGACCTCAGAGACATCTAGTTCAATCCCCTCATTTTACAGATGAGAAAGTATGGCCCAGGGATGTTAAGTGATTTTGCCCAAAGTTATACAACTAGTAAGTCTATAAGTAATGGAATTGTTCTTGGGATGTAAAAGACGCAGGGCCAGCTCCCAAATAATTTAAATTTAAACCTTAATTTTGTTGTTTAGGTACAGGTTACTTTCTCCTCCTTTTTTCCCTGTTATCCAAGAAAAACCACACCTTCATATTTCTTTTTAATTTTCTACTAGATGTTTTTATGACTTTCTGCCCTTCCTAGAAAATTGAATGTGTAGCAGTGATTCTTTAATGCCTTTCAGGAGACAAACTGACAGATGTTGTAGGAAAATAAAGGCTGAAAATACAAATTCTCCCGTGCTTGAGATATCTCAGAGGGTCATAGGTTTAGAGGTTGACAGGTTCTTAGAGACTGTACAGTCTAATATTCTCATTCTAGAAATGAAAAATTATGATAGCATTTAGGGTTATTGTCCTTGTCACCAGATGATGCTTAGACTTAACCATTGCTTGAATATAGTAGTTCTCAAATGCATCAGTGATAAAGGTTATCAGGTGTCCATACTAAGTCTGGGACCAATGTGGGACACTTCTATTATCAGAGGGCCACCTGTGATGCAAGGAGGGGCAAACTAGCCTTGATCTGAGAAAATGTAGCCAGACACTGATTTCAATTTTGATCATTATTGGTATCAAACTTGTGAATTTCTACTGTACTTCTAACCTGAGTGACATAGGGAGACCTACATCTGAAACAAAGAGAAAGAACTAAAACCAGTATTAAATCAATAGCTTATCTTCACTTGCATAGCTACTAAGTGACAGAGACAGAGCTTGAACTGAGCTTCTCTGATTCCACTGTACCACATTCCCTGAGCTTTCATGCGTGCATTTTAAAATCAATTCACTGAGGTTTCGGAGAGTTTGTGTTTTTAAAGTTACTTCATAAACTTTTGAAATTGTAACCTATGATGTATTTGTTGACATCGGACATTGAAAGGTAATTTGCAGAGGGATAATCTGACTCATTTTCCATAGTTAACTAAATTTTCTGAAAATACTAGATATATACCAAATTAAGGTGATCAGGATGGAATAAGGAGTTCAGACAGTCTTTACAGTCTTTGTAACAGGGTTGTCTGTTTATGTTGAAGACTTAGTGTGTACAGCACTATTTCATGAACGTTGTTAAGTAGAGATTTATGGAGTCATTTCCATGACTGATTTAAAGGCAAAGAACCTGGGTTTGATTGTTTGCTTTCCTACCTATGTGACCTTAGGTTATTGATTGGGCTTTTAGGTCCCACCTGCCTCATCTGCGAAATGAAAAGAGTATGCTAGATGATTCCTGAGGTCATTTATCTCGTTAATCCTGTTCAACACTAATTTTGAGTTCTATAAATCTACTATTTTATCTTACTGACTAGAGTCCATCTGGTTCATAAAGTTAGACATAGTGGTCTGAATACTTACAATATTTCCTCTTTTTTAATATGTTCCAATCTCACCATAAGAACAATGAACAATGCTGCAGAAAGATACAAAATCAGTATTAAATTTTAAATTTTTAACTGAAATTTTAAATAACATATTAGAAAGTCACTAATTTTCTTGAGTTTCATAATTCTTCCCTACCTTTGTTAAAGAAATTATCTATTCAATTCCTTTTCATGAGTTGTAAAAAGCTGCATGAGAAAACAAAACTTCCTGGTGAGACAAATGCATGAAAGTATTACTTTGAAAGGACTACTCAATGCCAATAGATTTTAGCATATTTCTCTATTATCATGAAGAAAGGATAATAGATAAGCTGGGAGTTAGAACTCTCAGTTGATTATCAACAAATACCCTGATATTTTGCTCCAGAGCTTCTCACCCCAGCTAACCAAAAGAATTCTCTTTCCTCTGAAAACTCACAGCATATCCTTTGTATCTTCCTTACAAAACATCATACTGTCTGCTTTGTGTTATGGCTCTTACCATACATGTTTTATCTCATGTATTAGATTGTAAACTTTTTCAGAGCAGGGGAATGGATCTGTTTCATCTTTGTGTATCCCATAACATAACTTGAGTGTGGTGGATTTTATGTTGGCTGAATGACTGAAATTAATAAACTTGGCTATTCCTTACTTAACATTTTTTACAGGTCATTGATTCCCTCTCCTCCATTTGGACTATAAATTCTCACATTTTTATGTATTATGAAGCAGTCTGTAGAGTTTATAATAGTATAGAAGATCTTATTACTCTAAAGATCATTTCTTTTCACAGATTTTTTTTAAAGGTATGTGCCCTATTTTTATCTGTTTAATCGGCTCCTACTCACATTGGACCAGATTATTTGTATTCTGTCCATCAGGTACCCTGCCACAGTCCTTTCCTAGGAAAGCATTACCACTCTCTGTGTCAATCAAATAGAGACACTTGGTGTGAAGATGTGGAGCTACCTTGTTTTGTGACTAACCCAGAGTTTATCCATTTATTGTCATGACTTCTTTTGGAAACTCTGTTTGCACAATTTCTCCAAAAAGTGACCATCTGTCTTTTGTTTCAGTACCACAAATAACAAGAAACTAATTGCCTCACATAGTGCATCTTGTTCCATTTATCTTCCCTCCACCCCAAGCATCCTCCCTTCCTTTTAGCTCTTTTTCCCAGGTTAAATATTTCTTTCAACTGATTCTTATAGGACATGGTTTCCAGTTTCTTCAGCTCCATGGTTACTCATTGCTAGGTACATGCCAGTAGTACCAGACCTGTTTAGATTTTTTTGTATACCAGTTTTTTCAGCCATTCTGTTATCCATCCCTTCCTGCTTCGTGTTACTCACAAATGCTTAAAGGAGGCCATCTCTACCTTTATCGAAATCATTTACAAAAGTGTTGAACAGCATATTGGGCACTTTTCACCCTGCAACTTAACAAATTTAGTCTATTAAGGTAAAAGTCAGTGCTTAAGAACAGTGATTTAATAAATGTTACTGTAGATCAAAACATGTGCAGAAGAGCCCCTAATCTGCTTCTCCCAAATAGTGGGACTTAGTTCCTTTTGTTTAGTCAGCTTTTATTTTTAATAGTAGAATCTGTTTTGGAGGTCTAAAGTATTCCAATTGATTTCACTCCAAAAGAATAATAGGTCTGTTGCATGGCACCAGTAAGTCATCCTGAATAACTTCCTGAAGATGATGTATCTATAAAATTCATGATTCTGGAATGCTAAAATGGGTAATTAGTCATTTTTGAAAGCCATAAATGTTATTAAATGCTTTTATTAACCATTAAGTTATTAAACACTTGCATAGCATATTAATAAATGAAAACATCCATTATGCCCTCATTGTATACTAAGCACTGGAGATACATATATGAAAATGAGAGTGCCTGCTATCAAGAGGCACAGCATATAATTGTCAAAGGGACAACATATAAAAGGCAGTTGTTTCTGGACAGATGGAAAGGTCTGGATGTTCTAAGGGTCTAGTTGTGGGGTTGGGTGTCAAGGTCCTCTGATCCTTAGGTTACATCAGTAGGACAGTGCCCAGAATCTAGGGCGTTTAGAGGTAGGGTAGATGGTAAGGACCATTGATTAGGCCAAAGGTCCTTCATGTCCCTGGAAGGCATAGAGTTGGGAATTCCCCATCTCATCCATGCCATGTGAGCTGTCAAGCAACTTTGCCTGAGTTTTATATAAAGTGTCCAGTGAAGAAGGGAGCCTCCATGGTAATGGTCTTCCCACCTCCTAGCCGTCCCCTCAAATAGATTCTTAAGATTTAGCTTTAAGCCACTAAAATATTTGTCATATCAAGCAGTTAATTATTTGATTGCCACCTTCTTCATAGTATATAATAGAATTCAAAGTGACCTGGGAAGTTACCTAATCCAACTCCTCCCTAAAGAGAAACTTCACCAACAGAATCCAAAACAAGTGATCTTTAAAAAAAACAAATAAACACCTCCTTATGTGGCAGGCATTGAGCTAAGTGCAGGAAATACAAATAAGAAAAAAGAAAGACAGTGCCTCCCCTCAGGAAGCCTATAGTCTGATGGGAGAAGACAACATAGAAAAGGAAGCCAAAAAGAAAAGAATGGTAGCCACTTTTTCTTCCATCTAGAATCTCAGATTCCTTCTGCGTAACCTAAAATGACCTGGTTTCAACTACTGGCACCAGCCAGTTTGGATATCTTCCAGCTTTTCCTAAAAAATCACCCTAAACTAAACATAACCCAGAAGGTGTGGCCTGGTAGGAAAGGGGGTATATTGGAATAGTAACTTCCCTTTACTTCATCATAAGATTGTGTTAGCCTTTTTGGCTGCTTTGTCACATTACGTTAAGCTAGGTCATACAGTGGAATGCCAGGCATGGAATCAGAAAGACCTAAGTTTGTATTCTGCCTCAGATATTTACTTGCTCTGTGACTCTAGACAGGTCACCTAACCTCTCTCAGCATCATCTTTCTCATCTGAAATAAATGGGGATGATAATAACACCTGTTTCACAGAATTGTTGTAAGAATTGGGTGAAATGACAATGTGAAACACTTTGCAAACCTTGAGGTACTACATAAATGCTGGCCATTGATACTGTTACGATTATTAATATACTACTAATACCTCCAAGTCTTTTTCCTGTGTAGTGTTATTTGTCCACATTTGATAGCAGAATTGATATTTTTACATTTGAGTCTAGGATTTTGTGATTATCCCTATTTAATTTCATCTTATTAGATTCTGCCTATCTAGCCTATTGGGATTTTTTTGTAACCTAATTCTGTTTAATACCATGAGCCTGTGAGCCAACATGTTAGTAGTTGCTGCAAATTTCTTAGCATTTGAAGATTTTTATAAGCATTCTGTTTATGTCTTTATCTAAGTAATTGGCCAAAACGTTAATTAGAATAGGAGTAGGGACAGAGCCATATAACCCTCCTGGTTGCATTGTTTCATTAATTACCACTCTCGGGGTACTGTTCATCTGGTTTCAGATCCACCAACTTGTACTATCATCTATATCATGTATGTCTACTTGTACCTAAAGTTATATAAATGCAAATGATTTTCCATGCAATTATTTATCCTATTTGTTTCAACAATATTCCTCGCATCACTGTGAGGTAAGTCTAACAGCTATTCTTGTCCCCTTGTTACGTTATGTAAGGTTCAAGAAAGTGACTTGCCTGTGTCCACATAACTTGTTGTAAGTGTCAGATGCACGAACTGAACTCAGTTCTCTCTTTACTCTCAAGTCCAGTACTTTGTATTATACCATCTTGCCTCTTGATGTAAAAGATATGCGATGAAATCAGATGCCTTTGGTATGCTCTGGCTCAAACCATTCCCTGTGCTACCATTTTTTTAAAACCTGATAAAAGCAAATGACTTTCTGTACCGGCATGACATGGACTTGGTAAGACCAAACTGGTTCATGTTAATCACTGGTTCACCTCCTAAAACCTTCAAACCATCCCTTTGAGTCAGCTAAAGTGGTGCTATTTGTAGCCCCCAGCCAGGAATCAGGAAGACCTGAGTTCACATGTGGCTTCAGACATTTACTAGCAGTGTCACCCTGGATAAGTCACTTAATCTCTTTTTGCCTCAGTTTTGTCAACTGTAAAAAGGAGATGATAATGGCATCTACCTCCTAGGGTTGTTGAGAATCAAATAAAATATTTGTAAAGTACTTAACATAGTACTAGTCACATAGGAGGTGCTATTCCCCTTTGTTTCCCCTAATAATGAATAAAAAAATTACAATATTGAAATTTTTCTAGGAATTGAAATCAAGATCACTAGCCTTTAGTCTGAACCAACTTATTTTCATTCCCTTTTGGGATGAGTACTGTTTTTCTGACTCTAGTGCTGCAAGACTCATTCATTTACACTGCATGACTTTCAGAGGTCCTCAGTGGTCTGTGCCTGGTGACTCCAGTTCCTTGATATCACCTGCGGGCTGTCGTGGTATCTCTTCTCATCCACAGCTCTTTTTTTAACTACATTTATGCTTCTCAGAAGCTGATTATCAACAAAAACAAAGTAAGACTTGAATAATTCTGCCTCACCCCCAGGTGTTGATTGTTGCCCTGCTCTTCTTGGACTCTGCTTAGATTTCTTGGTCCTTTCTGTTGTCTTTGGCATTTGCCACCATTTTCTGTGCCTTCTGGCTGTCAGTATTGCTTGAACAGCACCCTTCCACTTTTTTCCTCACTTATTTTCCTTTTTTATTTTTTTGTCTTTGTAGGTTTATTCTTTTTTTAACATTCTATGTTAGTTGATACAAATATAACAATCCTGTTCAAAAAGGGAAATTTCTTGCCGTCATCTTAGACATCTTCATATCCTCCTTGGGAGTCTATCACCATACCTTCAACCCAGGATGCATTCAAATCTTGATTGAGTAAATAAATCTTTGCAAAAACTAGCAAGCATTTAATAAATGCTTACTGTGTGTCAGACACTGTGCCAAGTATGGGGGATTCAAAGCAAAAGTAGTCCCAACTTTCAAGGAGCTTACATTTTTATGGGGGAGGAAAAGTATATGTATATCTGGATAGACAGATAAATGGATGAATAGAGAGAGAAATAGATAATAGGAAGATATGTGTATACATAAAATTGAGGCATGGGTGATAAATACCCAGGAGATGGAAAGTAACCTTAGGAGGGTAGATGAGGGTACCAGGAAAGACTTCCGTCTTTCTTAAAAGAAAGCTATTCTAAGAGGTAGAGTTGAGAAGGAAAAACATCCCAGGAATAGGAGGCAGGGGAGAACCACAGTCACTATAACGTATGGTGACAGGAAATAGAATGGTCTTTGTCAGGAACAGAGAGAAGGCGCATGTGGAGAAGAGCAGTATAAAAGCTATGAATATGGGAAAGGTCCACATTGTGATTGAAAAGATGTTTGTGTTTAGTCTCTGTGGTAACAGGGAGCTTATGAAAGTGTGGGAGAAGGGAGGCAGGCCAGGCACCAGGTTGTGGAGAATGAATTGAACTTGAAGTTTTGGGGGAGTTTGAGGCAAGGAGTCCTATTAAAAGGTAAAAGGCAATGAAAGCTTCAACTAGGACAGTAGCTATGTGAGTAATAAGAATAAGTATATGTAAGAGAGGCAGTGGAGGAAGAAATTAGAAGATGTAGCAACTGCTTTGTTGTGTGGAGTGAGTGACATAAAGGAGTTCAGGAGACGCTGAGGTTGAGGATGACTCAAAGGAGCATGGTACCCATAATAGTCACAAAGAAGTTCAGAAGAGGGTTGGATTTTTGAGTTTTAAGTTCTATTCTTAATATATTGAATGGGAGATAGATGTATGATACCCATTTCAGAATCTCAGTATACACCTGGTGATGTGGGACTGTTGTTTGGGACAGAGACTAGGTATAGATCAGTAGATTTCTGATTCATCTACAGAGATTTTCATTGAACCCATGGAAGTTGATGAAATGATCAAGTGAGAATCTAAAGAGTGAAGAAAAGGGGACCCAGGACAGAACTTTGTGAAACATCCTTTTTTTTTTTTTTATCATGATAGGGTCAAACATCCAGTTAAGGAAATTAGGAAGGAATGATCAGACAAATAGGAAAACCAGTAAAGGATGGTCATAAAAATCAAAAGTAAGGTATGTAACAGTGTCAGATGCTATGAAGGAGTTAAGAAAGATGGCAATTCCAAAAGGGCAATGCAAACATTAGTTATTTTGAATAGAACACTTTCAAGTTTAGTGACGAGGTCTGTTAGGGACCCCGAGAGGCTGGGCCCGATCTCTCAGGCCCACAGGCTTATCTGACCGCAGAGGCCTGCAGGCCTTGGTGGAGTGAGCTGTAAGCAGTGACTGAGGTAGGAGACAAGGTAGTAAGAACTCCGTTTATTCAAGCAGTGAGTGGTGCTTTTATCTCTTTTCTGACGCCAGTGCCCTAAGTGAACCTATCACCAATTAGTTTGCCCTTATAAGAAAGTAATTTACCTTAAACCAGGACTGCCCAGGGTAGACACGTAGCCCCAAGAAAGAAAAACATTTTGGGCTTCTTTGTTCTCTGAAAAGCCCGGGAAAATAGCCTTGAGCAAAACAGGGGCAGAATCCTTCCTCCCAGCGCCATCTTGTTCATGCCTTACCAGTCTCCCCTCAGTTTACATGAGTCATGACCAGTGAATGCCATCCAAGAGGCTGGGGGTTGGCAATTCCCTTACAGAGGTCAGAGTCTAGACATTTCAGAGAATTTAGAAAAAAATGAGACACAAGGAGACACTGATTGTAGGTGTCTTTTTCAAAGAGTTTAGTTTAGAAGGGTAAAAGAAATATGGGCAAAAGTAGATGGCCCTGCTGAGATCTAATGAGAAGAGTGGAGGGAGAATTGAACATGGTTGTAGGCAACAGAGGAGGAACCAGTGAGAGAGTGGAGATTGGAGAGATTGGAGATGATAATGGAGACGGTTTGCTAGAGAAAATGGCACTGGATGAGATCCAAGAGTACATATAGAAAGGCTGGCTTTGGCAAACAAAAAGCCCACCTTATCCTTAGAGACTGAAGGAAGAAATGATAGAAGTGGGGAGCTTATTTCAGAGAGATTTGAGATGAGGGAAAGGAAAGAATATCATTAAATATATGGGAAAGTCCAGGGCTGAGCGGGGGCAGGGCATGTGAGGTAGCTTGAGTAAAGAGTAAAATAATGAATGGAGTGGAGAGTGGTAGGATTGTCTTACTGTAGTGAGGCCCAGTTGAATTAGAAAGCATACGTTTATAGTGGACCCTTGTGGGTGTTGAGAAGTCCAAGAATATGACCTGTCCTCTGTATAACTGAGATTTATTATGAATCTAGTACAGGAAAGGACCTTAGAGGTCCATCTAGTCTGTTCCCCCTTTATTTTACAGATGAATTAACTATGAGGGAACACAAAGGGATGTGGACCTGCCCAAGGTTACATGGTAATATCATATGTGGAATATGAACACACATCCTCTGACTCCAAAGTCGGTGCTCTTTTCACTGAAACACATTCTTCCTATATAGGACATAGGTGGTTGAAGTTGAAGAGAAATAATGAATAAATGGAAAATTTGGAAATTTGAGGGTTAAAAAAAACATTGATATGTTGAGGTAGAAGGGCAACAATTGGAGTGCAGAAAAAGACTGATCCGGGCACTGAACGCATTGAGGAAGGCAAGATAGCGTGCTGAGGTTTAGTAGATAACAGGTATCAGCATCTAGATTGGATTCCATAAAAGGAGGAGATGATGATGGTGAAGATGTGGATGATAAAAGGAATATTCAAGTTCTCATGCCACAACTTGAGGTTTGATAGGGGGCAGAGATGGACACAGAAACATCAGATGGAAGGAGACAAAGGAGGTAGAGTAGAGCAAAAGAAGTTTGTTAATCATCACTTGGGCACATGTAGATTGGCACATGGGGAGGACGAGGCTGAAATGTGGGAATGTAGAAGCAGAGAAGTTAAAGTTGGAAATATGGCAGAGACCTTTGGCAGTTTGGGACTTTGCTATCACAGGGAGAAGAAAAGTACATGATAGGAGCATGCTAAACATTAGAGAATGAGTCTGAGCAATAGTCAGGTCTCCTAATGAAGGGTTCAACCCTTCTGGTTTTAAGCCAGCCCACAACTGCCTGACTTTTCATGTTGCTGAATCCTAGGCTGCTATCTTCGAGGAGTATTTGAAAAACCTTTGGGATGACCCCAGCAGGTATGGTGTGTCCCAAGGCTAACCATGGGATATCTAGCCCTAGCAGGGAGGCTGGAGTTGTGTTGTAGCCCTGGAGTCAACAGGAAGCTGAAGTGTTGTGCCCCACCTCTTTCCCACCAGCCCCAACCACGTGCTCATTGTGTTGAAGCCCTCACACCGAACAGGATGCCTAGTTAATCGAACCTCCTCAGCCCAGTTGTTGTTCTTGGACATCCTGAAGCCTAGTGTGAGCAGGCATAAGGCCAGCCAGGAGCAGACCCTCACTGCTCCATGGTTTTATATGCCATGCATTGTATTCTTCCAAAACCAAGCAAATGTATTAAATTTAGAATAATGAGAATCTACAGCTAATTCAAAATTTCTCATAATAGTAGCCTTTCAAAAGTTTTTTTTTCCAGTATATTATTGAGTGAAATAAGATTGATCACTTAATTTTTCTCTTAAAATTATGGTAGTGATTTTGCTAGAAATCTCAGTTCCCAATATCTTCCATTTAGCACCTAAATATAATTCCAGGTGGGTTGGAATTTAAAATCAATTGGTCATAGAGATAAAGTGGGCAAAGAGTTCATACGCATGTGTTCCAAAAGTGTCTGTGCCAGGCTGTACCCACTTGAAAAGTGTGGGCTCTCGGACTTGGCTGCCTGACATGTCCAGCTGATGTAGGCTGGCCCAGCATCTGCTGCATTCATTGTGTTTAATGCTGGATCCATCTGTTTTCTGTCAAAGCTATTGCCAACAAATTACTGATCTATTAGAGAAACATGGAAATAAGATTGTACTTCTCATTCCTGGCTTTTTGTCTCATATTTTGTTTGGCTTTTATGGAACCTTAGATTTTTGCCGTGTGTGTGTGTGTGTGTGTGTGTGTGTTTGTGTGTTTTGTATATCTAACACATCATAACTGGTATATAGTATTGAACAGTTTGCTTTACAAAAATTGGTATATAAAATAAGAAAAAAATATAGTTCATTCTCCCACTTACCCTCCTAACCCCCCCAAAATATCTGAAGTCCATGTTAGTTTTGAGCAACCAGTTTTACCCCAGGTATGTGAGAGTAAGGAGAAGTCTTACCAGTTTCAAGGAAAAAGAAAGGGAGCTTTTCTGTTTCTGCTGCTGAATAGAGGCCTCTGTAATTATAACTTATTTCCTTGATGTGTACTGCTGAATGCCAAATCATGAAACCGATTGATTGAAGAAGGAAAACAGAGAATGGTGCACAGTATAATCTGTCTGTGTGCATGTATCTGTGGGTGTGTATCATTATCGTCAAACACATGCTCCACCCCATTACAGTTTGCTTTCTGGTATCCAGAGAAAAGCAGCTGCTGAATTAAGCCGAGCTGTTGAAGTAGAGTTCTTCCCTATGTAACTACATCATTTGAACTGAAAAAGATTATAATAGAAGAAGATATAGGGTAACCTATGAATCTGTCTTTTTTTTTTTCCTCCTTTGTGCTCATAGAGTCATTGATTGCCAAATAAAGATGAGGTACAGGAACACAGAGTAATTCAGGAGACCTCCTTCTCTGTTATTCTCTGCAACAAACACAGAAATGTTGGGTTTCTAAAACAAGATTAAAGTGTTATTTCATTTCCTTCCAAAGCAAAGGGCCCATGTGTTTTCACTAAAGAAGGTTTCTAACCAAATGTGACAGTTATGAGGATTTGGGGGAGAAGGGTGGAAACTGGCTACAAAGTAACAGCATGAATACATGAATTAATTATGTGTGCATTCAAACAATGAATTAGTTTATTTTTAATAAAAGCAAAGTGAGGAAAGAGGTGTGTATTTCAAGTCTTGATTATAGGAGAGTAGGGGAGGAGGGGAGGGTGAGGTCATGGAGGAAGGGAAAAAGAGGAAACGTGTCTTTTTCCAAGTCACAGAGGAAAGCTAGGATGACTCGTTATTTAAATAAGCCTGAGATTAGTGAGTAGAAGCCAGCATATTCCACTCTCCGAATTCTTCCCTGAACAAGGATTAGAACACTTTTCCTGTTAAATCAAGTGGGATGGTTTTGTTTTGTTTTTTAAGGCTAAAAATAATATAACTTAGAGAGGAGCCAAGATGGCAGAGTAGAAAGACTCATGTATGCTAGCTCCGAACCCATAGCCCATATATTTTTTCTAAAAAGAACTCCCCACAAATTCTGGAGCACTGCAAGCCACGCAGAAACGCAGTGGAAAAGATTTCCATTCCAGAGAGCCCTGGAAAGCCGTCCCCAGGGGTCCGTCGCGCACCGGACACAGAGCCCACCCCTGCGCTGCCCTGGCCGCACGGCCCCAGAGGAGCAGATCCAAGCAGCCTTCAGGGACAGACTCTCCGGCGGCTGCAAAGGTCCCTCCACCCACAGGCACTCCAGGTCAGTGAGAGAGACTTCTGGGCTGGCCGAGAGGGGAGCGGGGTGTCTCCGTGACTCGGGCCCCCTCGGGAGGCAGAGGCAGCCGTGGCCCGGGACTCCTGGAACAGGCAGGAGCTCCACTGCGGAAGATCTCTGCATAAACCCCATGAGGGAACTGAGCCTGGGAGGCGACCCTACCCCCACCTGAGCACCAGAACTTAAGCTCAAATTGAATAGCAGCCGCTCCCTCCGCTGAAAGCCCTGAGGCTGAGGAGCAGCATTTGAATCTCAGACCCCAAGCACTAGCTGGGCGGATCTAGGCAGGGGTGGAGAGGGATCTCAGAAGTCAAGTAACTGGCTGGGAAAATGCCCAGAAAAGGGAAGAAAAATAAGACCATAGAAAGCTGCTTTCCTGGGGGACAGATGTTCCTGCCTTTCATTTCTGACGGGGAGGAACAATTCTTACCATCAGGGAAAGACGTGGAGGTCGGGGCCTCTCTATCCCAGACATCCGAGGTAGATGTCCGGTGGGCTCAGGCCATGGAAGAGCTGAAAAAGGATTTTGAAAATCAAGTTAGACAGATGGAGGAAAAATTGGGAAGAGAAATGAGAGAGATGCAAGAAAAGCATGAAAAATGGGTCAATACCTTGGTAAAGGAGACCCAAAAAAATGCTGAAGAAAATAACACCTTGAAAAATAGGCTCACTCAATTGGCAAAAGAGGTTCAAAAAGCCAGTGAGGAGAAGAATGCTTTCAAAAGCAGAATTAGCCAAATGGAAAAAGAGGTTCAAAAGCTCACTGAAGAGAATAGTTCTCTCAAAATTAGAATGGAACAGATGGAGTCTAATTACTTTAGAGAAACCAAGAAATCACCAAACAAAACCAAAAGAATGAAAAAATGGAAGAGAATGTGAAATATCTCATGGGAAAAACAACTGACCTGGAAAATAGATCCAGGAGAGACAATTTAAAAATTATGGGACTACCTGAAAGATATGATCAAAAAAAGAGCCTAGACATCATCTTCCATGAAATTATCAAGGAAAACTGCCCTGACATTATAGAACCAGAGGTCAAAATAAGTATTGAAAGAATCCATCGATCACCACCTGAAAGAGTTCCAAAAAGAGAAACTCCTAGGAACATTGTGGCCAAATTCCAGAACTCCCAGCTCAAGGAGAAAATCTTGCAAGCAGCTAGAAAGAAACAATTCCAGTATTGTGGAAATACAATCAGGATAACTCAAGATCTAGCAGCTTCTACATTAAGGGATCGAAGGGCGTGGAATAGGATATTCCAGAAGTCAAAGGAACTAGGACTCAAACCAAGAATCACCTACCCAGCTAAACTGAGTATAATACTTCAGGGGAAAATATGGTCTTTCAATGAAACAGAGGACTTTCAAGCATTCTTGATGAAAAGACCAGAGCTGAAAAGAAAATTTGACTTCCAAACACAAGAATGAGAAGAAGCATGAAAAAGTAAACAGCAAAGAGAATTCATAAGGGACTTACCAGAAGTGAACTGTTTACATTCCTACATGGAAAGACAATATTTGTAACTCTTAAAACTTTTCAGTATCTGGGTAGTTGGTGGGACCACACACACACATGTACACGCATGCACGCACACACACATACACACATGCACAAACACGCAGAGACAGAGAGCACAGAGTGAATTGAATAGGATGGGACCATAGCTGAAAAGAAATTAAGGTAAATGGTGAGAGAGAAATGTAGTGGGAGGAAAGAGGGTGAAATGGAATGGGGTAATTATATGTCATTTAGGAGGCAAGTAGGAGACTTTTTAGTGGAGGGAAAAAGAGGAGAGCTGAGGAAAAAAAAAAACAATTAGTTTACCCTTATCACATTTGACTAAAGGAAGGAATAAAATGCACACTCATTTTGGTATGAAAACCTATCTTACAGTATAGGAAAGTGGGGGAGAAGGAGATAAACAAGGGGGAGGGATGATAGAAGGGAAGGCAAAGGGAGGAGAGAGCCATTTGAAGTCAATACTTGGGGAGGGACAGGATCAAAAGACAGAAGAGAAACAATGAGGGGCAGGGTAGGATGGAGGGTAATTCAGTTAGTCTTACACAACACGACTATCAGGGAAGTCATTTGCAAAATTACACAGATATGGCCTATACTGAATTGCCTGCCTTCCCAAAGGGAATGGGTGAGGAGGGAGGGATGGGGAGAATTTGGAACTCAAAGTTTTAGGAACAACTGTTTAGTATTGCTGTTGCTACTAGGAAAGAAGACATACAGTTAATGAGGAACAGAAAGTCATCTGGCCCTACAGGAGAAAACTGAAGATGGAGACAAGGGAAGGGAGGGAGGATAGAAGAGAGGGCAGATTGGAGATAGGGAAAATTTGATGCTTGGGGTATTGGGGTGGGGGGAGGGGATAAAAGGGGAGAAAATTTGGAACCCAAAATTTTGTGAAAATGAATGTAAAAAGCCAAATAAATAAATAGATAGATAAATGAATGAATAAATGAATGGATGGATGGATGGATGGATGGATGGATGAATGAAAAAACAAAAGCAGAATTAGCCAAATGGAAAAAGAGGTTCAAAAGCTCACTGAAGAAAATAGTTCTCTCAAAATTAGAATGGAACAGATGGAGGCTGATGACTTTCTGAGAAACCAAGAAATCACAAAACAAAACCAGAAGAATGAAAAAATGGAAGAGAATGTGAAATATCTCATTGGAAAAACAACTGACCTGGAAAATAGATCCAGGAGAGACAATTTAAAAATTATGGGACTACCTGAAAGACATGATCAAAAAAAGAGCCTAGAAATCATCTTTCATGAAATGATCGAGGAAAACTGCCCTGACATTCTAGAACCAGAGGTCAAAATAAGTATTGAAGGAATCCATCGATCACCACCTGAAAGAGATCCAAAAAGAGAAACTCCTAGGAACATTGTGGCCAAATTCCAGAATTCCCAGCTCAAGGAGAAAATCTTGCAAGCAGCTAGAAAGAAACAATTCCAGTATTGTGGAAATACAATCAGGATAACTCAAGATCTAGCAGCTTCTACATTAAGGGATCGAAGGGCGTGGAATAGGATATTCCAGAAGTCAAAGGAACTAGGACTCAAACCAAGAATCACCTACCCAGCTAAACTGAGTATAATACTTCAGGGGAAAATATGGTCTTTCAATGAAACAGAGGACTTTCAAGCATTCTTGATGAAAAGACCAGAGCTGAAAAGAAAATTTGACTTCCAAACACAAGAATGAGAAGAAGCATGAAAAAGTAAACAGCAAAGAGAATTCATAAGGGACTTACCAGAAGTGAACTGTTTACATTCCTACATGGAAAGACAATATTTGTAACTCTTAAAACTTTTCAGTATCTGGGTAGTTGGTGGGACCACACACACACATACACACACACACACACACACGCACACACGTACACATGTGCATGCACACACACATGCATGCACATACAGAGACAGAGAGCACAGAGTGAATTGAATAGGATGGGGCCATATCTTAAAAGAAATTAAGGTAAACGGTGAGAGAGAAATGTAGTGGGAGGAGAGAGGATGAAATGGAATGGGGTAAATTATCTCAAATTATTCAAGAGGCAAGCAGGAGACTTTTTAGTGGAGGAAAAAGAAGAGAGCTGAGAAAAAAACATGAAGTTTACCCTCATCATATTCGACTAAAGGAAGGAATAAAATGCACACTCATTTTGGTATGAAAACCTATCTTACAATACAGGAAAGTGGGGGAGAAGGAGATAAGCAGGGTGGGGGGGATGATGGAAGGGAGGGCAATGGGAGGAGGGAGCAATTTGAAGTCAACACTCGGGGAGGGATAGGATCAAAAGACAGAATAGAAACAATGGGGGGCAGTATAGGATGGAGGGAAATACAGTTAAACATGACTATTATCGAAGTCATTTGCAAAACTACACAGATAGGGCCTATATTGAATTGCCTGCCTTCCCAAAGGGAATGGGTGGTGAGGGAGGGATGGGGAGAATTTGGAACTTAACATTTTAGGAACAACTGTTGAGTACTGTTCTTGCTACTAGGAAATAAGAAATACAGTTAATGAGGAATAGAAAATCATCTGGCCTTACAGGACAAAAGAGAAGATGGGGACAAGGGAAGGGAGGGATGACAGAAGAGAGGGCAGATTGGTGATAGGGAAAATTAGATTGCTCGGTGTATTGGGGTGGTGGGATGGGATAAATGGGGAGAAAATTTGGAACCCAAAATTTTGTGAAAATGAATGTAAAAAGTTAAATAAATTTATATTTAAAAAATATATATATAATTTGCATAATAAAATTGGACTTTCATAAGCTACTTTTTAAAACACCCTCTCATCCGAAAAGGCAGTGCCAGGCCTGGACTCAGGAAAACTTATCTTCATGAGTTCAAATCTGACACCAGACACTTATTAACTGTGTGACCCTGGGTAGGTTGCTTAACCCTACTTGCCTCAGTTTCCTCATCTGTCAAATGAGCTGGACAAAAAAATGGCAAACCACTCCAGTGTCTTTGCCAAGAAAACTCTCAATGGATCCCAAAGAGTCAGATACAGCTGAAAAATAACTGTTAAACAAAAGCCATCAGGACATGTTACAAAAGTATAAAAATGCCAAATTCATACAAAGTCACTTCTGGAAGTAGTGATGGTAGAGTCTAGCAATGGAGAAAATTAGGAAGGGATTTCTGTAGGAGGTTACCATAGAGCTGAACACTGAAGGATGGGGATTTTACAAAGCAAAGATGAGTGTGGAGGGCTTCCCATTCACGGGAAAGAACCTGTACAAAGGCACAGATGCAAGAGATGGGACATTATATGTGAGGGACAGCCAAAATCCATCTTGGCTAGACTTGATTAATTATTAATAATTATTATATAGTAATCCTGGTAAGCTATTGGACAATCGGAAGACAATCTGAAGAGATTGGGTAAGGAAGATATTGTATTAATGAGTTATAAATGGTCTAAACTTCAAAAATCACTAGCTTTTAAAATTAAGGCATATGATCAAGATTTTAAAGGATATAAAATTGAATTCCCACTTAGTGACTTAATATTTTCTGAGATATTCATTTTTCAAGTCCTTAAGTGTCATGGAAGTAATTAGTTCTACATTTGTATAAAAAGTCAAAACAGTGATAAAATATTTTGGTTGTTGTCTTCTTTGACTGAATTAAATATGTATGTGTATTAAATATATTTCTTGTATATTTAAAGGTAACAATATTCTACAGAGCTGTGTGAATTGAGGAAATTGTAAGAGTGACATAAATGTAGTAGTTTCTAAGGTCTCTTCCTGCCTTCAAAGGGTTTATGACAGTGGTGTTAAATTCTTATAAAAATGTAGCCCCTAAACCATACATACGAATGCCTCTAGGACACATGGTAACTTAGAAAATCATATAATCATATTATCTATGTTCTAGCTAATTAATTTAATATTTCCCAATTCACTATATTGTGATATTGGGCTTTACCTTGAAGCACAGTTTCTTTCTCTGTAAAGTAGTACTAATAATTCTTGTCCAACCATCTTCTTAGGGTTATCATCAGTTCCAGTTGAGACTGTCTATGTGAATGTACTTTGAAACATAAAAAATTATACAAATGCAATATTACCATACAGGATTGATTTTTTTCGCTTAGCAGCTTTTTATTAGAAGTAGTTAAAAATCCCTTCTATCCCCAGATGTGCTGTTTTTTAAAACAGAAATACTAGTACACATGCAACCATGCTGCCATACAGATCATTGTCGTAGTATACGAGATTAATCTCATTCCCCGCAAAACATCCTTGCATTTTACCATGTCTCTGTCCATTTTCTTGTCTCTTCTTGAATATCTTTACCTCTTTGTTGGATTTTAATATCTCATTTAAAGCTTGACTCAAGTACCACCTCCTTCCAGAAGCCTTCTCTGATGCCCTCGATTGTAAGAGGCTTTCCTCTTTTCAGACACAATTTATTCTCTCCTTCTCTAGTTAAATTATCATATATTGTTTTGTATTGTAGTGAGTGGGTTCTATAACATAGGTGCAAAAACTATCTTTAGAAAATGGGAAAGATGCATCTTCTTTTGTGATGAGAGAAATGGGGAACAGATGGAGATTGGGGAGGGGGGAAGCTCTTGAGGTAGAAGAGGAGGTAAATTGTGAGTTCTTTTATGTCAGCCTCGGTGTTCTTAGTAATTAGTGAGCAAGATCCTCTTCAATGTAGGTTGAAATGGGGGGTTATGGAGAGTTTGTATCATCTAAAATGGCCACTGAGAAAGACACAACAGGATGTCAGTAAGCAGCAAGTTTCATTTTTAAGAGTGAGGTATGAACAGATGGGAGAACACGTATCTATCAAACTAGCCCAATTTGGTGATTTTTATCTAAATTGTGCAGCAATCCAGGAGGAAAGAAAGGGCTCAGCAATGTTACCTCAGAGTTGGGGACTGACATTGTGGACAGTGAAGAATAAGGAATTTTAAAGTACTAGAGTATCATTAAAATAATTGACTATGAAATCCAAAATGGGTAGGAAGAGAAGTAAACCAGGGCTTTTTAGTCTGAGATCCATGAATGAGAGTGTGTGTGTGTGTGTGTGTGTGTGTGTGTGTGTGTGTGTGTTTGGTAATTGTTATAATACAATTGGTTTCTTTTTTACAACTTGAGAAAGAGTCCGTAAACTTCACCAGATCACCAAAGATATCCGTGGTACTGTTAAAGTCAAGTCCAAGAGAAGAGAGGAAAGTTGGGTTTGATTTAAGTCTCCATGTGGTCAAGGCTCTCTCTCTAAGTGTATTCTCAGTTTTCAGAACAAGTAGATATCAGATGGATGGATGGATGGGTTGGTGGGTGGATGGATGGATGGATGGATGTGTGTGTGTGTGCAAATTTCCCTTTGCATAGCTTTTCAGTATACATATCCATGCACACAAAGTGTTCGAGCTTTATCTTGTTTTAATGAAGCTGCTCAGTTGTTCCTTTTGAGTAGATGTCTAGTCGTGGCTAGTATTATTGTCTCAGATGGGAATCACTGTCCTGTTTCAATTTTTTTTTCTCAAGGTACCGTGATTAATGTTTACTGGACCCTGGGCAGAGAAGAAATAATGTTTTTAATCCAGTGTTCCTTGTGAGTAAAAGGGACCCTTAGGAAGGACAGGAAGACCTAGCAGTCCCTCAATGATTAAGTCAAACTGAATAACATTTCAGACTGACTTATATGTGTCATTCTGTATCTACTTTTTCTCCATCTTTTCTGCAGTCCCAGAAGGCAGGAATAGATCTGAATTTATAAAAATATGATCTTGTGACATCACTGGTTGTGGGTGGTAACTATTCCTTCACACAGGCCTGTTTTCTCTCTAAACTCTTTATTCTTCTGATAACAGAAGGGAGAAGAAATATATGTTTGTATACATATACATGTACACACATATAACACACATATACACATGTACATTTGTATATTTTTTTGATACCTTCAGGAATCTCTTTTAAAAAGGAACACTATGTACTGGGTTTGGTATCTTCGAGCAACAGTAACCAGTGGGGAAAAAGAAAGAGGGTTCAGAGGGCACCAGAAAAGCAGTGGAATTCATAGTAGCTTTTTATCTACATATGTCCCATATATATTCAGAATTATAAACCCCAAGATCATGAATCCTCAAGACGTTCCCAAATCAATCTGGCTGACCGACTTAGTTAATGATCTTGGAATTAATGAGACTATTCGATTGATGGTTAAGAACCAGTTAGTTTTGCTTTTTTCAAAGCTGTGCTCAAGCCAAGCATCTCACAATATGTCACATTGTTCATAGAGGAAACCAAATGACTCCTGTGCATACTCTGTATTCCAGGCAAACTGTCGCTGTCCTTGTTCCCCAAGGTCAACGTTCCACTGTCAATGCCCCTGCCTTATTTCTCAGAGGCTCTTCCTAATTATCGTATTAACAATGGCTAGCATCCACTTAGGACTTGAAGCACAGAGTGTTACATGCATTGTCTCATTTTATCATCACAACACAACCCTAGTTGATAGGTGTCATTATAATGCCCCTGTTTTACTGCTGAGATACTGAGACAGTCAGAGGTTAAGTGAACTGCTCATGTTCATACACGTAGAGTCTGAGGTCACACTTGCACCCAGCCCTTTATGATTCCATGTCTGGCATTATACCCATTCTGGAACTTCCCCTTCCCTCCGCCTCTTAGGATCCCTGGCTTCTTTCAGGGCTCAGATGAGGTACCATCTAACCTTCTCAAAGTTTTTGCTGATTCTCCCAGTTAGTAGTAGTTATCAGTGCACTGCCTTGTATTTATTTAATTAGTGTACATGGTAGATTTCTTACTCGTGGGAAAATGTAAGGTGTTGAAGAGCAAAAGTAGAAGCAGCCAGGTAGGACAGTGTATAGAAAACTTAACGTCTATGGGTTGCAGGTAGGTGGCACAGTGAATAGAGTCCCAGCCCTGGACTCAGGAGGACCAGAGTTCAAATCTAACCTCAGACACTTACTAGCTGTGTGAACTTGGGCAAGTCACTGAAAGTAAAATATTGATAAAGAACTTTGTAAAAATTAAAGCATTATTTCCAGTGATTAGTAGTATTACTTTTATTATCGTTTATTGTTACTTATTATTACCTTTGTTTTTTAAATGACTACCTCAATGTGTTATGCATAGTGTTTAATAAATTTGTGTTGTTTTTATGTTCAGTACCATTATTTTTTTAAAAGGTCATTCAAAGCAGTTGCTTTATGAATAGTAGCACCTTAATTAGTGATTCAGTAATCAATAGTCATTTTGTTAATCACCTACTATGTGCCAGATACTGGGCTAAGCATTGAGGATACAAAAAAGACTGCCCCTGCCCTCAAGGTGCTTATATCCATTCTTAAAGGCCACAATATCAATAAGGTCTCCTTCTTTTACTTAGCCTTTTAATATACGCTATTTCTATTTTTATTCAAAGCGATTTGTTGATTAAGAGTTGCCAAATAGCATTAAACCAATTATTGTTGATATTAAACTAGGAAATATTTATCTCCTTTTAAATTGGAGAACAGCTTTAATGATCAAGAGTAGTGGAAACTTATTGTGACCACTTTTTGTCTTGGTTTTCTAATATATCCTTTTCTTATCAAACACACATATTCTGAAATAGCTTATCCTGCCCTCAAAGGTCCAACACCTTTCACGTGGCCTCTGTCTGTAGCCAAGTGCTGTCATTGAATTCATTCCTCACTGTGCCCATCCCACTAAGTAGGTTTTGTAATTTTCTCTTCCCATTTCCACCAGTAACATGGTACATAGCTTACTCCAAAAACATTAGTACAGAAGTAGAGCTTTCTTTCTCTGCCATTTCACAGATATTCCATAGAATGTAGCTGGCTAGTTAGAGATGAGGTTGGTGAATAGTTTTGTACATGATTTTAATAAGAGTTCATAAAACTGCCAGTATAAAAAAAATATAATGTTCCAAAAGTTTTCTTCTAAGTGCAGTATTTGGACTTTGAGATGCATTTTTCCCATCCCCAGAGGGTTCTTGGTTGATGCAGAGAAACCAGTTGACCCCCACAAATCCACAAATGTAACTGAAGTTGTATTAATTTGTAACATTGTTGTTTCCTACTATTTTTCCTTGCAAATGTAAAATATTTTAGCCATGTTATGGATTAAAGAGGATTCTCTCTCTTGTAGCATCTTCTTCGAGGATCTGCTGTTTCAGAGGTGTTGAATACATCCTGTGATAAGTTAAATTAAGCTAGTCTAATCCTCACATGACAGCCATACAGGCCATCGCTGGCCCCATGTGGGAACCTTTCCAGCTTAATAGAATCTTCTACAGTTTGTAATGTGGGGTAGCCTTCAGGAATACAGGGTAGGATGCTGAGCTTTAGGCACAGATTTTTGAAAGCTTAGTTAGATTTTCAGGGAATAGAAACTCCACCATTTTGTAGCTCTGTTTGCATCCAGAGAAATACATCTATCTTTCATAGTAAAATAAAAAAAACTCACCTACTCAGCTCTTTCTAGGAATGGAATTGTTCTGGATGGTCAGGTTTTCTAGATACATTGAAGATTTACCTTTTAGAGTACCAAAATAGACATTCTTTAATTGCAATTTGTATGACAGTCTTTCTAGGATGCCGAACATAAATGTTTAACCTTTTCTTAATGATTCAGGATTGTTTTTTTTTAATATATCGGTTATTGTAGTACAGTGTTACTAAGCCATTTTCTCAGGATCTCTTAAGAGGCAGAAAGCTATTTATTTACCAATGAACTAAATGGCACTAGATTGCTGTATTTTTTATATAGTTTTCTCTTCCCTCCAGATCTATCAGATACTATTTTTCATAGATGGAAGTGGGAGGTCATTAGGGAGTGTTCCCCTGTCCTTTTCTAATTTGTATTTCTTTTTTTTAAATTTTCTTATTTTTAAAAATTCACTTATTTTTAATTTTCACAACTTTCACTTCCATAAGTTTTTGAGATTTAAATTTTCCCCACCTCCCTTCCCCTCTCCTCTCTACTCCCCCTCCCCAAGATAGCATGCAATCTGATTCGGATCTACATATACATTCATATTAAACATTTTTACTTTAGTCGTGTTGTAAATCTAATTTTTATTTCTATTTGATTTGTTTGGATTTGGGATCCAGAAATCTTGCCTTCTTAGATTTATGTGTAGAACAGAGAGCCTGATTGAGAAGCTCTCCTATGCATCAAGAATTTGTGTTTTGATTTACTTTGTAGACTTGGTCATGTGACAGGGCCATTTTTTTCTTGTTCTGTGGTTCTTGTAGATTGGCGAATGAATGAGTAGTTATTGTATATAATTGATAACGATCAGACATTACTATAGAACTTGGCATTCACATGGGTCCCTAACATATACAGACGTGTGTGCTTAAAATTTTGTTGTCATAATTGGGTAGTTTCTGAGATAACATGCAGTAGTTGGCGATCACATAGAAAAAGGAAAAGTATTAGCCATGATGTTAAATAGTATCTCTGAACATAAGATAAAATTATTCCTGAAATTATTTTCTCCAGAATTAGTTTAAATCAGAATGTGCGTTAATTAATAGAGCCACCATTAAGAATGTTTTTTTATGTGGAGAGATGGAAAGAGGGCCATGCAGGACAGTAATGAGGGGAGCAGTGAAAGTCAAGGGGGAATGTGGCAAGACAGAGGGCAGTCCCATAGTTGTCCCCTGTCCTCTAATTGGGTGGTGGTGTGAGAGCAAGCGGCATGGTAGCACCTCAGATCGTCCAACCAGAATCACCACAAGAATGAGTGATTCATCCTGCGGACTTATCTGCGTCTTTGACCCAGTGGAAGAGAGGGAAGAAAAGGCAAAGAGCACTGAGAGACGAACAAAAGACATCAGGACCCTGGAGATGGGGCCGTTGAAGGAATAGAATCCTGCTGTAAAAAGGGAAACACGTTCTCCTTCCCCTCCATGTTGGTACCCTTAGGGATGAGCCTTTGCTGTCCTTTCCTAGCTGTGGCTCTACCATTTAAGCAAAGACCGGAAGTTAGAAATTAAAGAAATGAAGGAAAAAAGATACAAGGAATGTAATGTTTTAAAACCACACAAAACACTGGTGTCCCTTAAATGTTCAACTCAAATTTTTCTTGATGGTTGCAATAACTACATCTTATACTTTTTCATCTGATGTTATGGTTAAGACCACTAGGATATTTGAAGATAACATTTTTGACTAGTAGCTTGAATGGGGCCAAATAAAGAAACACTTAATAAGGGTCATAGTTATATGTCCTAATTTCCAAATTATTAAATTTCAGCTTCCCAATGAATATTTTCACAAGTTGCAAAATTAAATTTCTGTTTGCTTTTTGTTTAGGTAACTACTCCAGACCTCCAACATATAGTGGGGTGCCCAGTGCAAGCTACAGTGGCCCAGGGCCTGGCATGGGTATCAATGCCAATAACCAGATGCATGGACAAGGGCCAAGTCAGCCATGTGGGACCATGCCCTTGGGACGGATGCCATCAACTGGGATGCAGAGCAGACCATTTCCTGGAAACATGAGCAGTATGACACCCAATTCTCCTGGCATGGCTCAGCAAGGAGGTCCCGGAATGGGCCCCCCAATGCCAACTGTGAACCGTAAGGCACAGGAGGCTGCAGCTGCAGTGATGCAAGCTGCTGCAAACTCAGCTCAAAGCAGGTATGCTTTAAGGCAGAAATACATTTTTTTAAGGGATCTAAGATATAGTTGCATAATTTTCTAAGATGATAGTGTAGTTATAATTGAATGTTATTTCTTTTGTAACATAAGGATTAATGAAGTAAATGAGAGACTACCTTCCACATTTAAAAGAAAGGAAGAGGGTAGTGATTGGCAAGCATCAGGGTGGAAAGTTCATACATTTTTTGTGAGATTGATCACAAAGCAGCAAAATCAGACGCAGCTGCAGAGAGAGTAGACTTTGTAGCTAAATAGGATTCCATTTTAAATTGAGTTTAAAACAGCAAGTATTGAAGACTAAGAAAATATAAGTTAAGTGAACCCTCACTTCTACTCCTTTTCTATAAACACATACACACACACATGCCACAAAACTTTGGTGAAATGGAGAAATTCTGTGTGTGCATATGTGTATGTGGTATGTGTGTATACGTTTGTCTTTGTGTAAATGTGTGAAGTTTATATATTTTGTATTTTTATGTTCTGTTTTGTTTAACCAACCATGCTTCTCAATCTACCCGAGCCCAAATGTAATTAATGAAACAAAAATAGTTTCTTTTCGCTTTGATTTCTTTAAAAATCAAAAAACTTGTTTTGTAAGTAAGAATTCTAGAATTTATTTTGTTTTAGTAAAAGTAATATACCTTCAAAATAGGGCCTATTCCAAAACTTTAAACTACAGTAAGACTTTTTGGGGCATTTTGATAAAGGGTAAATTTAAGTTTTAAATAAAGATTACTGGCCATACAAGGGATGATTGAGATGTATGCACCTGAACTGTGTTCTTAGGGAAAAGAAAAAAGACAGATGATTATGATTTATATTGAAAAAAAATAGGGTCTAATTTATTTTTTAAATGTATTACTTTGTTACTTCTTTTCTAAAACGTACTACTTTGGGAATGTAGGGACCCCTGCTGTCATGCTGTCTGCCTCAAATGATAAATTTCCGTTCAAGAATTGTTATAATAGCTCATCTGTTTTTATCTACATTATTGTTATTTAAACTCTACTGGATCCACGAAGTGTTTCTCTGAACACCTACCTATAAAACTTTAGAAGTTCTTTCAATTAGATTTTCTATGAAAAGGCTGATTTGATTGTTCCGGTTAATGTTGAGAACTAAAGTATTGAGTTCACCGTTACTGCAAATCAAGAAAAATAAATCAAATTTTTGAGTGATAGCGGATGTAGAGAGCCAAGATATTTTTAAAATTATTAAAAAGAAAGTAATTTAATCTGCCTGATACTTCAGTAAGTGGGAAACCATTAGAAGGATGGGATGTCTGTCTTAGACTAAAAAATTTAAAACATTAATTCATTCCCATCCCCAACAGTTTTCCTTTTGAATCAGTTTATGTATACATCTGTATACATGTGTATATGTATATAATATGCTCCCTCCTAAGTCCATTTATATAAGTGTGTACATGTGTACACACACATATCAATATTTGCTTTCAATTTTTATCTTTGGTTAGTTAAGAAGTACACATTTTCAAAGTCTGCTTCCTGTTTTGTTAAAACCAGGAACTGAAAAAGAACATAGTTAACAAGCCCTTAGAGTATTTAATAAAAAAAAAACAGAATAACCATCTTCTTCAGTCCTGCTTCTGTCTAGTTGTATGGTGCAAAATATTGTGCCATTTGAACTCATGCTGCACCTTCCGCACTTGAAAGATGGAAGACATGTAGTGGACAGGGTGATTCTTACATGTGCTTCAGAATAAATCCAAAGAGGCTGTTCTTCTGTTCTACTTTAGGCCACCATACATTAGGTCGCCTGCTTATCCCAGCCAGTCTGGGGCTGGCGGACGTCCCATGTTTTCTTCCCAGCACCCCAACTATGGCAACGCTCAGGCTCCCATGATGCACCAGCCTGACCAGTACGGGTAGGTAGTAATGTAAACTGGACTTGCTGTGGGACCTTTGCAGTATTTTTTCGGTTTGTTTTTTTTCCTTTTTAAAATTGTTTATGACATGCCACATGGCTGCTGAAGAAATATCAATTCCAAAAAAAGCTAAAAGATTTAAGAGGAAATGCATCATAGAGAGGGTGGGGGGTGGTTTTGTTTGTCTTATTTTTGGTTTTTGTTTCAGCTTTTCATTCCTACTAACAGTTCTGTAACAGAGTGGTGAAAATCTGCATGCCACCTACCCCCATGTAGATACTGCCCTTGCACGGCTTTTGGCATGCTGCTTCTCCCTCGCGCCTGAAAGAGAAATGAAGAATTTTATCACAGAAAGAAAAACCCAGTCCAGGCATCATTTTTACCCCCATTGTTGTCATTGTTTTGTCCAGGAACTGTGCTGTGCAACATCGTTATCATTAGTGTGTTATTCTCATTACTACCACTGCAGTGAACCCCTTCTCTCATCGCTTAATTCAGAGCACAGTGGTCCCGTTAGACAAGAGACGGTAGAGGTGACAAAAGTTATAAATGGGACTTATTAGGAGTTTCTTTATTTCATCATTGAGCAAATATCTGTTCCAAAGATTTTTGTTAATTTCCCTTTCCCAAGGAGTTTTAAAGCTGTAGAAGTAACCAGGAGATGTAGGATGGGGGCCACAAAAACAACTTATAAAACAATTAACATTTTCCTTTCCAAATAAATTCTTTACATTCTAAGTTCTCTGCTGCCATATTCTCATCAGTTATAACATAAGAATTATGCATTGCTTAATTTCACTTAGGAAAATAGCCGTGATTTCAGTTACTCTTTCCTCCCATCTCTTTTTCCATGATCAGGTGCCTCTAATGTCAAAAACTTGTCTCCATTTCTAGCCTACAATGTATTGTTACTACAATACATTGACCAATTAAGAAGTTCATTTAGTGGTTTTGATGACAGTCCAGATATTTGTTCCTCATATAGAAAGTAATGTTCAGTGACTATTTTAAAGATAATAGGGAGGGAGGCCCTCTGATTTGTGAAGGGAAAATGCTTCAACAAATTCTGTTTATGCTCAGTTTCATTCTTCCCACTTGTCAGAAATACTTCATGTCATCTTTTTTCTAAGCTTTGCACTTAGGTTACTTTTGGAGACAAATAACTTTAGTTGCAAAACTATGATCCGAATTCTAAAAACATCTCTAAATGAAGACTAAAAAAAAATCGACGTAAAATTCCTTGTAGCACACCAAAGTGTAGTAAGAAAATTGTGTTCCTTGTAGCAGTACCCTTCAAGGACAACTCCTGAGTCAATAGAAAGAAACCAGTGTAGGGAAAGAAGCATTTATCACCAGCTACTAATCCATAGGATCTGTCCTTTACCAACTCAGGAGTCCCATTTAGACATACAAAGCTGGTTTGGGTGTAGCTTGCCAAGCCACATTAAGCAGCTGTGTAAAATGAATTTAAATGGCATGCATCAGAGTAAAATCACTTCCACTGGGGCAGAAAATCAATGTTAGCTAACCAGAGCTGGAAGATCAAAATTTGAGTTTCAGCGGGCTATCTCCAGGTATAGTCCTTACAATAGAACCACCTCCTCTTTAATTAAAAATGAGAAAAAAGGACAATTCCTGGAAAGCCTTGCACATGAACCTCCTAACGTATGTGTAACAGAAGCATACAATCTTGCAGCCTGACCTCTGAGAGCTGTGGGGTTTTATGTTGTTGTACTGCAAATCCTTTCCCTTCCTTTCATGCTTCATCCATTACATATATGTACTATTTGCTGTCACTTAAAAAAAAAAAAGTATGTTTGATGGCCTCTGTCCAACTGTGCTTTCAGAAACAGGTTTTTTAAGAAGACTTCTGCTTTGCCTGTTTTTAACAGCTTAAACACTGCACTTACACACACACACACACACACACACTCTCTCTCTCTCTCTCTCTCTCTCTTTCTCTCTCTCTCTCTCTCTCTCTCTATCTATCTATCTATCTATCTGCTTGCTCCATCATATAAAGGTAACTTAACTAGAAAAGCCAGTTTTACTAAATTCTACTCCCTGTTGGGTCAAATTGTAAGAATTATAGGCCTTTCAGAAGCTCCCCAGTCAGAGTCCTTGTCATAATGGCACTTCTCTCAAGTCAGAATCCCAAAAGGGCTGCAGCAGGAGCAGCACACAGGAAGCAATCAAGAAAGAGACAAATGAGTGACGAAGGTAGAGAGTGAGCATGTGCATGTATGGACGTCTGCAATTAGACGGAAACAGAAAGCTCCTATAAAAATGAAATATTATGGCAATTATGGTTCAGACTTTCTTAGCTAGTTGGGTATAAGGCACCATAAAGGAAAAACACATAAACTTAACTCGTTTACGCAAGCAATTTTAGTAAATGCATTACTAGGAGTGGACGCAGTGTGGGGATCACCCCCTCCCCCCATCAAGTAGTATAAGGTACTTTTTCGTGCCTTTTTTTTCCTCTCAGTGTCTTTTGAGGAACAAATAAACTCATTATTTATGACTTGCTAATGTGATCTAGTAGATGTGGAATTTGGTTGTATAAAGATTCTATCTTTACAGATATTATGTATAATTACCTGTTTTGTTCCCATTTTTACATAGAAGATGAATTGCTAAGTTCGAGTGTCCATGGCCTGAGTTAATTCACATGCATATGAGACAAACTCTGGACCCTATCATTATAGTGTAGAACACCAAGAAACTTTGTGTCTTGATCTCTCTTTCCCATGTCACACCAAATCCGCATTATATAGGTTATCTAGGAGGTACTAGCTCATACTTGTTGCTGTTGTCGTCACCATGTTGTTGTTCAGTTGTTTCAGTCGTGTCTGACTATTCATGGCACCATTTGGGGTTTTCTTGGCAAAGATAATGGAATTGTTTGCCATTTCTTCTCCAGCTCATTTTACCACATGAGGAAATTGAGCCAAACAAGGTTACGTTACTTGCCCAGGGTCACACAGCTAGGAAGTGTCTGAGACCAGATTTGAATTCAGGAAGAGGAGTCTTCTTGACACTATGCCCAACACTATCCACTGCACCACCTACCTGCCCCCTAGATCACACTACCCATATACTGTATGAGTTAATGAAGATCTTCATTATTGGAAAGACATTTATGCCACTGATCCTGTATAGATTTTTAACATTTAACATTTTACCCTGTTCTAAAAGAACCACAGAGTTTAAATTTTATTTGCCTCTAGGTTCTAAAAATTAACCTTGTTAGAAAATAGTTATTACTATAATATAGTCACTTCCTGCAAGTAAACGAATTCTTTGCATCATTCAAGTATGCTCGCCTTCGTAGCTGCACCCCAGAAGGAAATGATGGCTCCATGGATTCTGATTCAGATCACTGTGTAGTGTAGACACTTTGCATCTGGAACCTATCATCTTGTAAGATGAAATGCTGTGATTGTATAGTTTCTGCCACTCAAATGTGTTTGGATTCTTTTCTCCCTCTTCCCTTCCTTATTCATCTTAATTGGTAGTGCAAACATATCTTTAAAAATCTTCATTGTTGTGTCTGACTATTACATAAGAATTTGGTCTCCAAAGAGATGAGTTGCTGTAGTTACTCACCAGCAAGACAATCTTGCATTTGGAAGCTCTTCCTCTATAAAGGAGAAAATGGCTGGGGACTCTGGGGGGTTCTGAATGACAGATGGAAAACAGCTACATGAGAATGATGCAAATTGCATACTATAGATATTGGATATATCTTCAGATACTTGATTTTAGCCCAAAGGCCAAGCAAGCATCCCCTTTTTCTAGAGTCTCAGTGACTTTCAGATAGAAGAACAATTTATAGAAAGAGCTGTTATGGAGAATCATATGTATATGGGAAGGAAATTATATAAAATAGAATAAAATTATCTGCCTCCATTAGTACGAATTTCTCTCTTAAGATTCTAAATACATTTCATATTTTAAAAACTTAGTGACGTGCCTAGTACAGCAACCTGTGTGGTTTTTGCTGTTGTTTTGCTGTATCTGAATAACAGAATTGCTTTTGACCTGTTTTGAAAACATAAAATGCATGACCTGAGCCAAATCATCTTTTATGTGATTGCTGAGTTTAGAGCACCCAAAGCAGCTCATCTTCCAATGCGTAAAACAGAGTATTTTTCTCTGGTTTGTTTCACTGTTCAAAAACAAAAAACTGAAGACACTGAACAATCCTGTTTTGCCAACTTTCTGTCCAGAGAAAACACCCTAATTTGGTAGTTTAACTTTTTTTAGTCGTATTAGGTGCCTTACTCACTGAAATAACTTAATTTTAATAAATTACATAATTTATTTTCCCTATTTCTCCCACATCTACAAACTGTTAAACTTTTTTGTACTCAACAGTTGTGAGGATTTTGGTTACAATTAGTTAAGTCTAAAGGCCTCCTCAGCTGAGGAAACAGTTTCTAGATACATTGTGGAGGACAGTCACTGTGTTATGGAGGAAGTAACTTCATGTTATGTAAAAGTCAATGAACAGAAGTTTGCTTCCATTCTGAGAAAAGTAATTTTTTTTATTTTATAAATACAGAAGTATATTAGTAAATCTTGTTGTCTACACACGATTGCTTGTGTCTTTGTCTCGTGCGCATATTTTACAGATAGACATATTTTACACACGCGCATACACACACATCTTTCAGCAGCCTTTCTTCAGTGTTGTGCATTTATAATTCATATCCCACATTGTTGGTGCCAGCAAAGCACTCTTTCCATATTATTTTCTCCCTGGCCAAGATAATGCAGTATTGCTGATGGACTAGGAGCCACTGGCAAGGAAATATATTAATGGAGACAGTGCATTAAAATGTCAAAGGGAAAGGGGTAAAAAAAAAATCTTCAAAACATTTCAAGCCCTGGTTATAGCTAGTTTTTCCCATAATGGGTCCACATGCTCAGAGAATAGTGAGTGGTTGCATTGCTTAAAAGTTTAACCCTTTATCTCTTGGGCTTTTTGTTTCTAAAATGCTGATTAACTGAAGAAGATAATGAAAGTCACAGACAGAAAGTTAGAAAGACCATAATAGAATCTCCATTCATTTCTGTGGTTAAATGCATTCCTATATTTCTGCCTTAATTTTGAGACCTTTAAATTTTGGAATCTAGAAAGATATACTCTATAACATAATGGGGTTTAAATGCAGGACCACTGTATTAGCATGTGTCAGTTTGTATAGAGTATCCTAGGAATAGTCATTCCTGGGCTTTGGGAAAATACCACAAAAACCTTCCATCAATCAGCCAGCTAGTTTATGAAATCCTATTGTGTGCCAGGCATTTTGCTTACCATGGTCCTGACTTAACTCTTAACCAAGGTTCTAACACTGTGTACATAGTGCATACAAAAATATCGATAGAGACATCGTGACCACCCACATACACATATACACTTGCATGATTGCTAGTGTGCACAGCCCCAGAGGTGTACACAGTGTCTTGAGGAGAGACTTTTCAGATATAAGATGGAGCAGGGGACAAGAAAAGGAGAGACCAATCTCTGTGAGGGGTCAACAGATAAGCAGCCTTTGCATCCAAAGAGCACCAATTTTCTCCTAGACTGGGATTATCATTAGACACTGATGCTAATAGGATTCTTTCTGGGAGGATTTTGAACTTGAGGGTGGGAGTTTTTCTCTCTCTAATGGGGAATAATAAAACGTGTTGTGAATGAGGCTAGCATATTGTGAATAAATAAAGAATTGGAGCCAGCCATCAGAGCGTTTCCAGTCGAGAGATTTTCTAAGGTTTCTGCGTAGAGATTCAGGCTAATGAACAAAACAAGATCCCCAAAGATGCTCCAGGCCCTTCTTTCTACTGGTACTTAGATACAAAAGCATGTGTTATAAAATTCTGAACCTAATCCAGTTTTTTAAAGTTGTTGGATACAAAGTTATAGAACTACTAAATGACATCTATTTGTGAATCGACTCATCAAAAAATACTAAAGTATGAATTAGAATGTTATGGTATGAAAAAGTACTATATGAAATAAAATAACTCAGTGTTCTCAAAGTCCTGTAAATAAGAAAAAAAAAAACCTCAGAATGATCAAATGATAATAAAGGAAAAGCAAGAGCTGGAGGCTGGGATAAATAGTGCATCCTCTTACTGCTCCCTTGTCCCCCCTCCTTCTTTCTTTCTTCCCAACGGACAGGCTGGGAATTGGATGGATGGCCACCAGATTTAGGCTAAACTGGTTGGGGGAAAGTGACATTTACATTCTTCCACAGTAGTCCTCCTGTTGCTGTAACTTGTTCATTAACAGTTGAGAGCAGAGATTTTTCAGTGGCTCGAAGCTTTTGCCAGAGCTGCAGCCAGAATTCCAAGTTTGTCTGTGTTACGGGTGATCCCACTTCCTTTGACTACGCCTTTTTTTCCTGTACGTTATGACTATGCAAAGCCTCTCTCCCAATGATAGCCTACTCTCTCAACCAAAGAAGTCCACATGGTCCTCCCTGCCCTAATCAAAACTCTCATTCCCTGAATGCCAGGAGGCATCATCTGCTTAAATAATTAAGGATAAAGGTGCAAATGAGGCTAAAGAGGAATCTTATGCCATTAGTTATAATAATTACATGTGTACAGTATGCACATTTGCTTTGAATAATATATGAGGAACTACTTTTGACCTATTCTCTACAAGGTCCCTAAGAGGGACCACACTTTTTATACCCCCAATCTATTCACCTCCACCTTCTCCCCTCCTCTCTCCCCCCAGCCCCCCATGCATTTCTCAGATAATAAATCAGCATTGGACCTTCCATTGACACCGGTTTTCACCTTCACTCACTTGGCATGCCAAACTCTCAGTTTTCAGTTTAAAATAGAACCCTTAGGAAGAATATAGTTATTGACAATAAAACTATTGGTCAGCTCAGAGGACCCTCCCATACACACACATTTGGCTTTCAAGAGTCAGCAATGTGACTCTGATGTCAACTTCTAAGACAATATGGCCTGTGGCTAAAGGTAATCTGTGTCTTATCTCCAGGTTGTTATCTCACCTAAAATTTAATAGCCCTGGCCTTTATTTAGGATGAGTGGGGAAGTTGGTGGATCTTCTGGAAAGGACTGATATGCAGATATATCTATGAAAACCTTTTGTCATTCGAGGAGGGAAGGTTTATTTCTGTTTCCTTGCTTGGGAGGATGGAAGTAGAGGGACCAAACCCTGAAGCGTTTTTCTCTGGGTCTGTAATCATTATTTGTGTTTAGGTACTAGGTCTATGAAGAAAAGGAGTTCCTTTAGCTAGGAGCAAACAAACAACTTCGCTGGTGCTTTCTAAATCAAAGTGATGTCAGTATGTAAGAATCACCTGAACATTGTCCTACTCCTGTCAAAAATTCTGCAGCAGCTGCAAATGATGTTGAGAACAATCACTGATGTTAGTGAGTGGCAGAGGATGGGAAGGACTCCAGGGTTCCTTAGCATCCAGTCTGTTACCAGATGTAATAAGACCTAGCATTTATATGGTGCTTTGAGGTTTGCAAAGTACTTTACCATTAATATCTCATTTTATCATCACGATAACTCTGTGAGGTAGGTGCTATTATTATCTCTATTTGTGGAGTTTGGGAAACTGAGGCAGAGTGCAGTTAAATGTCTGAGGCTGGATTTGAACTCTGGTACTCCATACTCTGTGCTACCTCACTGCCACAGTGTTAAACATCCTTTTAATTAGTAAACTAAGTAACGTTTCTGACTAGGCTCCCTTTGGTGTATAAGATACAGGGAAACTTTAAAAATGTCAAGGGATATCTCTATTCACACTGCAGCAAGTAGTTCTAGATATATAGGTACTTTAATCAAATTTGGAGATGTTTGTTGTTTGTTTGGGAGGAATGGGAGTGGCCTGTACTTCGGGTTTCTTTGGTTTGGGGCCCCGGCCCTCCTGATAAATGGGACAGCTTACATTCTCAGAGATTGTCTGGGGCACTGAGGGGTTAAGTGACTTGCTTGGGATCACCCATCAAATTCCGTTTGCCTTTGAGGATGGTTTCTTATGTATTTCATTACGTAGCACCTCATGATTACTGGAATGACAAAATGTCTCACTGACTTTCACAAGTTTGTCAGATAGCGATGACTCCTTCGTGCAAGGGTTCTTAACCCAGGGTTTACTCTCCTCCCCCCGCCCCAGCCCGCAAAGAGTATGTGAATGGACTTAAGTCAGAAAATGTTTACATCTTCATTTTAACTATCCTTTGGTTTCCTTCATAATCCTATGTCTTTTATTCATTTAAAAACATTATTCTGAGAAAGGGTCCAAGACACATAAAAAGGTTAACTCCTGCCTTAGCATGAAAGAAGTATGTAAACATAAAGATAAAATTTTGTTTACTCAGTCTTACTTTCAAAATGTTACTTTCCCAACAGTCTCATCTTTGTAAGTGAACTCCTTAAGCCAGGGTATCTTCGGGTGGCAAAACCCTAAACAAATGCCATCTTTTAAATAATGGCAATCTTTAAATACAAGGCAATTGAAATAAAGACCTTAAAGAGAATAGAATTTCTAGGTAGAAATGCAGCAGAACAGATTGTAGCCTTATCAATAATGTTGCTTTTCTTCCCAGAAAGTATTATGAACCGTATTTTACTAGACAGAAGAATTGTGCCACCTTGTCAAAGCTGCATGTAGTCATGAATGCCTCAATTCATAAACTTACAAGTTTAATTAGTAGGAAATTAATAAATGGCCTGGAATTCTTGGGCAAGGCATGCTCATGGAGATGAGAAAAAGACAGCACTTGGCTGTCTGGTGCTGTTGTCTCCCTTGATATGCCACTGAGCACCGCACTGCTACTTTGAGCTTTCTGGCAACCAAAGAAAAATGCTTAAGGTGCGAATCTTTGGAGTGCCTTTGGAGATCAGAATCCTGGTTCATTTTCCTATGTCTGCCAGTACACAGAACTTCATAGTGGAACCATGTGGCCAGGAGACTGAAGCCAGGGTTCGCAATCCAGAGAGGTGGTTATCATCAACTCTTACCCAGCTAATGCTGTTTCTCCTCTCATTCTGGAAGGGGAGTGCTTCTTACCATAGAACACTCTTAAAGCTCTATGTATCAGGTGGTTGTGAGAGAAAAAGTGAGGATAATTAATCAGTACTTTGGGAACAATTTCAGGGAAGCCATTTTGGTAAAAAAAACTAGTTACTTGCTTGACATCAAAAAGTGGGGTTAAAGGAAGTGACCTCCAAGATCCCTTTCATCTCCAGAGTTTATACATGGAAAAGAATCATTATATAGACCTACCTTATGAATGTATATGAAAGAAAATATCTTCTTTTGGAAGAAAGAAGCAGGGTACAGTGAGCCTGTGGCTTTTTAGAATCCATATTAGTTGTCATGATTATACATGAAAAATAACTCTGGGGGGCTGTAGGAGGGTATGTCTGTTATAAAATCTTTCATAAGACATAGAAAAAGAATATGAGTATTGATTTGTAATGCCTAAACTGTGCCCTACTCACATTTCAAAATACTCAGCCACACATTAAAAGGTAAAAATGAGGGAGTGATTGTTCTTTTCAGATTGCTAATAATCTCATAATAAATACCAGGGAGTATTACAATAAGGTCTTTAAATCAAGAATTTTTCACTCTGCCAAGCCTCAATCTTGGATTCTCTTCTCCCCCTCCCCTTCACCTTCCTTCTCTATTTATATTCCCAAGGTTCTGAATGTTATTGGAAGGGATCAGACCATCATTTAGCACCGGGCATATACCAGGGCAACTAAAATTCATGTTGTCTACAATGGGTCTTTATTGATGTATGTCAGAACTTTTATTTTTCCCTTATAATGTCTGTTTTGCCCTCCCTTCCGATTGTATTTTCTCTTCTCTCCTAAAGTTTATTACCCCTCTACTCTACTCCACACCTATCCCCAGCAGATGTCATTGGCTACTACTCTACTAAAAAGATTGAACCATCAAGTCATAAACTTTTATTTTCCTGCTTCACATTTATAAAACCCTTCCTAATATTTATCCAGCCTTTTTTCCTTTATTCTTGTCTCTGAGAAAATGATAATCCTTTGATTGCCTATGTTAATTCTTTTATCTGTGTCCTCCCTATCACTCCGTGTCTCTTCTAGGGCTATTGATAATTCCTTCCTTGTTTCTCATCCGCGATTTCTTCTTATCTGTAGACTCCCTCTTCCCCTTCCATACTATCCACAAAAAAAAAAAAATTCTACCCTGCCATCCTCTCAAACTGTTATCTCATATCTCTCCTCTATCATCCCTGATCTTCTAGAAAGAAAGTTCTTTGCTTACTACCTTGATTCCTTTACCTCCCACTAACTTGTTAATCCAACCATTGGACCAAAAAATTTCTCCATTTTTCTTTTTTTCCCTATCTTTCCTCAGCTACTAGCATGGTACCTTTATGAATAGGAGGTGTTTACTTGAATTCAACTAACTAGATTCTGGGGTTTGGGACTGGAAAGTCTGACTAGATATTAGGAGATGGGTGATGAATGTTTCTGCCAGGAAGATTAAGGGTTGATTAGGCAGGTAGGACAATAGAGAGAAAGCAATGTCACGGGCAGAAAGGATGGAATGAAAGGAAAAGTGTTCGTGTGTGTGTGTGTGTGTGTGTGTGAACAGAAAAGAGCCAGTCAGAAGTAAAAAATAGAGAATGTCTTTCTTGAAAATATAAACGTTATTTGTTATATGGCATGGCTTTCTCAGAGGGGGATATACTGGGAGAAATTCTATAAATATAAAAACAAAAGCAGTGAAAAGAAAACTTTTTTTTAAGTCACAACACATGAGAACTTACAGGGAGCCATCAGTTCTAGTAATGGCTAAAGTCAGGCTTCCTCTCTTTGGAACTTGGGTCCTAGCTGAAATTGCCAACACAGATTACTATAGGTTACAACTCTCCAAACACACCAGGAAAAGAGAACACTCATTTCGATTTTTTGTATTTCTAATACACTCACTCTCCTCAAGATTGTTAGGGGAGTTTTTATTTTGTTTTTGCTTTTAATTGAATTTGTTGCTTCAGAACCAGAACTCATCATCCCTTAAGAGCTAGCGTTTTTCCTGTTGAACCATTTTCTGTTTTGGACATAGGAACCTCTTGATAAGAGCAGTCTCTAACAACTGTTACCAGTTAAAAATAAGACAGACCAATGTGGGTGCCATCTACTCACCTCACCTGCCTATTCATGATGCAATAGGAATCAATGAAACATTTTATTTTGTTGATTAAAAAATATTAGGTGATTGTCTTATACTTAGGGAGTGTTATATATTATGTAATTTTTAGCAAGACAACATTGCCATTTAATTTCCAAAAAGCAGCTAACATTATAGGTCCCCCAAATATGACCAATAAGGAGGGAACTATGAAACTGGACGCTCACATAGGACAAATTGCAACACTTGTGAGCCACATAGAAGCAACTGCTGATTAACTGATGTGTCTTTCCATGGGTGAAGGTTTAAAAGAAAGAAAAAATGTGAGAGTATACATTTAATACTAATTTATAATTTGAAGTCAGAAGCTCTTCCTTTTTTGTCTTTGTCTTTGGACTGATGGCAACCAATACCACTGCACTTTCACACAGGGCTTGGTTTCCAGCCAGAGCAGCTCCCATGTCAAGAATAATATGTTATTTGGCCACCAAGGTTGCTAATCTCGTGGTTGTTATGGGCATACTAATGGATTAGTCACACGGAAAATTGGCTGGAGGTTGGCCATTCAGTTGTTCTGTGTTTTTCCCCCTCCTCTCCCAATACTAGATTTCAAGTCATTTAGAATAAGTAATTGACCAAATTCTCCTATGCGCTTCTGTAGAAGAATCTTTACCAAGTTAAACATTTTGGAAATTGGCCTCATTCCAATGTGTGTATAAAGTTAGTTGGTTTTAGACAAAAAGATTTAAAATATGGCATACAATATAAGGGGGTGTGGGGGTGGGGTATGAGAACAAACATGGCAGACCCTAGGACTGTTGGTGATCCTGAGTTGTTGATTTTCTGATTACTCATAGATTTACATGAAGACCCGTTGCCCTTATTTTCAGTGTTAATATGTTTAATTTTGTTAATAGGCACTCTCATTTGAGTTAGAGTGAATTGTGAATTAATATATATACTGCTACTATAAGGGAAAATATATGTGAATCAGCAGTTTGGCATGTTGTCCCAACAAAACTTATTCGCTAGTGAGTATAATTTGCATGCATAATTTTAAGGCTCTGTCCTAGCCCTTCCCTCCGTGCCTCCCTCTTTTCCTCTCTGACCCTCCTCCTATATCTTTAGTTATTATCTGTGTTCCTGTTTCATAAATATATCTAGTCCCTCTCTTCACTCCTGCATTACCAGCTGCCTATTAGTATTTCAAACTGGATAATCCAGAGACTTCTCAAACTTCACATATCCAAAACAGCTCGTTATGGCTACCTCCTAATTAATACCCACAGTTTCCTTAAGCTTCCTAATATCTCTTAAAAGCAAAGACTATTTGTCTATCTTTCCAGCTTCATTGTACTTTTTATTCCCTCCCTCTCACCCTTCCATTCTGCAATCCAGCCAAATGTGTTCTCCCATTCTTACCCTTGACTGTCCTCCCTTCTCTTGCCCCCCATACCTAGCATGTATTGCCTGCTGACCTCAGCTTTATAGATTCTCTTCTTTCAATATACAGTCCAGCTTTCTATTAAAAAAACCTTCCGTGGTTGTCTACCCCAACTGTTAATGCCTGCCCTCTCACTGTGTTGTATTTTTTTTGTGTAAATAGTCTTCATAGTTATTCTGCATGTACCTGTATATGCTACTTGCCCCCCTCACCCATTAAATATATGCTGCCTGAGAGTAGGGATTGTTTCGTTTTTTCTCATTTGATTCCCCTAGCACATACCAGCCACTTCATAAATGCTTGTCTATGGATTGAGTGATGTATTCTCAAGTGTGGTATTTTTGGAGAACATGCATCAGAATGGACCTTCTGTCTCTGTTACAAAAGCATCTTCTTTTCCCACATGTTTCTGGGGGGTTGTTGGTGGCCCTTCCCCTTGCCTCTCCCCCCGCAGTTCCCCTCCCCACTCCTCCTCGGCTCTCTATCTCAACTCCCAGTTGCCATTCTATTTCAGGCCTTTATTACTTCTCACTTTGAACTATCATCACCAAATGTCAGCAGGCATTTATTAAGTGTTTCCTGTGTCCAGGCACTGTACCGAGTTCTTTACAATTAGCATCTCATTTGCTCTTCACCACAACCCTTGGCAGTTAGGATTGTTCAGTCATGTCTGATTCTTTGTGACCTCATTTGGAGTTTTCTTGGTAGAGATACTGGAGTGATATTTCCTTCTCCACCTCATTTGACAGATGAGGAAACTGAGGCTAACAGGGTTAAGTGACTTGCTCAAGATCAAACAGTTAGTGTCTGGGACTGGATTTGAACTCAGGAAGATGAGTCTTTCTGACTCCAAAGGTAGCATTCTATCAACCCACTGTCCCACCAGCTCCTATAATTCATTTAATACCAAAATATATTGGCAGAGGCCCGTCTTCTACTTTGTTGGAGGAAGGAACTGCCAGCTCTTTCAGTTTTAAGACCTTAGCATCCTCATGTAGAAAGAGGAAAAATTCTGTTTTTATTCTAGTTCAGCTTATTTAGTTTTATTTAGTTTTTTTTACTTTAAATACAAATATTTCCAAACATGCTTATAATACATTCAGTGGATTTTTAGACTGATGTCTTCATCTGATAAATGTCAATGTCAGTGGAAAATCACTCTTTCCTTGCTGCCTTCACACTGAACCATAGGAAACGGTCATTTAAAAATTGCTGTTCATTCCTTTTCCTCATCAGTGCTATGTCTTTTGTTGGCAGATGAATGTGTACTGTTTTAGGTAGCTCCTATGTGGGTGAAGGGAAAACCCATAAAAAAAATTATGTGTGTGTGTGTTTGGACTAAGAAGGAGGAGAGAAGTCAGGAAAATGCATTTACAGAAAACATACTCCTGAATTACTCTCATTATAATAACCCATTTGGTGTCATAGCATGACAGATTATAAACACTTACATCTAGTCTCAACTCAAGACAGATTTAAATAAAGTACTTCTGGCTATTGTGCAGGTCACTGTGTTTAAATAACAAACCCCCAAATCATGCTTTTGACATTTAAAAGAGAGAGAAAATATTGTCATTCTGCAGACCTGGCACAGATAAGCAGAGGGCAATTTGGTCAGTACACTGTGATTTGTGAGTGCAGCCTAACACAGTCATTTTCTCAGTGTGCAATCAGTGGCTACCTTAGCAATATGTCCACATAACAACAACAAAGAATTCTTTTAAAATGTTTACCCCAATTACCCCCTGAGATACCTTCGTGCATTTACCGCCACAGCCATTGTAGGTTAAGGTTCTAGAGAATCGGAGCAGCAGTAATTTATTACAAAAGCCATATAGGCCTAAAGACCCACTGGAAATGAAAACCTAATGTTCACAACCCAAAGGGTCAAGCTGCAGCATATGCTGCCTTTGAAAAAGAGCACGTTTTGTTTTGGAAGAGGTCCTTTTTTTGGCTGGTTGGGTTTTTTAATTTGGCAGGCGGGGGTGCTGGGGGGCTGTTTGTTTTTCTCTTCCCGACTCTCCCCCACTTCCCCCCTCTCCCCCCCACCCCAGTCTTACCTCAATCAAATTTTTTGATCCCTAATGAGAAAATTAACTGTGATCTACTGCACTTTCTTGTATTCCATCTGCAGGATTTTGTTTGTTGCTATAGTTAGAGATTTTTGTCTACCCCACAGATAAGAATCCCATCTATAAACCAGCTAATGTGTAATAAAGTCAAGTGAGCAGCCTTCTGAAGTTGGGGTGAATAAGAAGCTTTTCATCTTGAGTCCTATAAATCACCCATTGCAGCAGTGATCCGTAAGGCCCTGAAGTGCTCAGTTATTTCACAGAGGTCATGTTTCCTTCCATAAAATAATTTGCTCCCAATTTCTGAAACTCAGCACTTTGTACTATATGGCTGTGATTTATTGTTTTCCATTGTGACCACTCTTGCTTCTTCACATTTGCCAATGATTTTTTGGCAAACTCCTCAAAAGCTGTATTTATGTGCACACCTCTAGTGATAGTGGTCAGTTGGCCCTTTTCTCCATTTTCATCTGGGATTGAGTGCCCACAGGAATCACTGAGGGCTAGAGGCATATACTTTTCCCAGGAGGAATTATTTCCTCTTGTGTGCCTAAGAATCATCCAAACCAAAGGACAAATCTCTTTCCTAAAAAGAAGTTGGCAAAGATCTAATAAAAATTTTGCTTTCACTCACCACTACCTGTCTACTACCATGTCCCTAATATTGTACTCTTGAAAAGGATATGGAAACACACATACACACACACACATATCATCATCACCCAGTTTCCTTGCCATCATACAGTATTGTCTCCCATCTCTAGGGGATGACCTGCCTGAAAGTCTGAAGGGAGCAAAGCCTACTTACGACTATAGCCTTAAGTTGATTCTAACTGCAGCCCACACCACAGACTACCAAAAAATTCTTCTCTTATTAATTTTGTATCTGATTTAATGGTTCTAAAAATTATTCTTTTGTCCTGTTATTTTTTTCCTTAAAAAATGATCAAATTATATTAAATGACTGTAATGGGAAAACTGGACTAAGGGATTTTTAATATTACTTAGTACGAGAATATATGTTGGCACTTTAAATCACCCCCTTCCCTCCCCCCCCCCAAAAAAAAATAGGACTGACCATGCACTGGATAACATGGTAGAATAAATTTCTTCTCTTGTCTCATGGCGATTAAGACTCTTTTTCCCTTTTTTTCTTTCCACCTTCCCTTCCTATTATTAAGTTGTAAATCCTAATGAAATGCTTCAATAACAAAGGAAAAGCAAGAGTATGAGAACATTTCCACAGTAGTCTGACTTGTAATGTACTGTGGTATTTGAAACAGAAAAGAATTGAGCCTTGTGAGAGGGCTATTTATTCAGCTATGGGAGATGATCAAATGACGTATGAGCCAAAGTTCAGTCATGTGGCAAGATTTATTAAATATGGAATAAACTGGAAAAGGGATTCATTCCTTTTAGCAGTGAACAAATCTATGTTTGGAATGCCCACCTAGACAACATGTGTAGGTCTGGCTTGTTTTGTTGAGCATGCAGAATAGAACGATCTTCTAGGCAGCTTCCTTTCTCTCTAGTGTTGGGGATTGAAGGACCTTACTGTACAAACATTGTAACTTCCATCTTTAGAGCACTTCAACATAGTGATTACTTTTCACATTCCCCTGGAGTAGGCAGGACAAATGGTGGTCTTCCCAAGGAAGAAGTGGCCCTCACCTAATCCATCCTCTGGAATTAAGAGCAGCAGGCTCTAGTGACATGGAAAATGTCCTGGAAAACGCTAAGAGATCAACCTTCCTATTTACAGACTTGGGGCAGAAATTTCCTTCTAATAGCTTACCATCCAGATTACCTTTAACGTATTTTAGATAAATAGATATATATTTAGATAAAAGGATTATCTAACTTTAGAGTATGCACCCTAAATATGCACACAAGCTATTTGTGCCTGACCAGTGATAGAGCATTACAAGTTCACATTGGTCTTATCAACCATAATAGGACAAATTGAAACTTTTGACTGTAGTATAGTGGTGTCATTTTGCTGCTCTTTGCGAATGAAAGACAACCAACCTATAGATTAATATGCATGTTATATGTGTGTTTATATATGTTATGTATGTATGCAAACATGGGTATAATATATCTATAAATATAAAATTGATTTATAGTTAGATAAATAATTTACATTATATAATTTTATGTATGGTTATATAATTTAATCCTCACAATAACCATAAGAGATAGATTGTATTCCCATTTTACAGATAAGAGTAAGGTTTAGATAGATTAAGGGACTTGCTTTCTAGGGGATTCTGTTTTTAGTATAAACACAGCTCTTTTGATTCCTGGTTTATTGTTCCTTAGCATTCATTGTTCAGTACTTACTGGCACTCACTGTAATCAGCAGGTGTTTTATAAATAAGGAAACTGAGGCCTGGAGAAGTTAAAATGACTTCTCCAGGGTCATACAAGTAGTGAAATGCCCCCCACTGTAGAGTGAGGGCTGTACCCTCGAGGTTTTCTCTTCTGCTGCAGTCCTTTTCCTCACCCTGTCCCCACCTCCGGAGCTGCTAATATTACAGTCTTCATCCAGAAACCAGCCCTTTCCTTGGAAAGCTCAACGCTTGGGGCTACTATTAACAACATAATTCAATTACTTTATGGATTCAAAAGAATTTTACAGGCTAGCCAGGGAACATAACCCTTATTTATGGCGTTATCTTGGGAGGGGAAATGTGTCCCAAGTTCCGACAACTAATTTACAAATGAACTTTTGGAACACACCCCACTCCTAAATTGAGGATTGCATGTACACCATTTGTTTCCTTGAGAAAAACAGGAGGTAAATCCTAAAGCATACCATTTGTTTTATTTTATGACAGCTGCTTAAACAAAGTATCCACCTTCTTTGAATAAAAACATCAAAGAAGTGAACCAAATATTTTTGAGTTAACTCCAAAAACCAACCCAGTGATACTCTGACCTCAAGAGTATAGAAGTGTTTAGCAGCTGCTGTGAAACATATTTATAAGTGTTTAGTGACCTGGCGGTTAATCAAAATGAGTTTGGTGATCTCAGCTCAGTTCCTAATGGATTGTAGTTTGCATTATTCCACTGATTCAACACAGTTTGTCACAGGTAGTCTTTAATCAAAGAAACTTATCAATGGAATTGAGAGGGAAGGAAGGAGGACTGATTCATTTCTTCCCAGACCTCTCCTTAACCATCCTCTCAGCCCCTAACATCATCATTCTTTGGTCATCACTAAGCAGTCCTTGGTAGAAGACTGATTTTCACAGTACTTCGAAAAAGAAAAGGCTGGCAAAAAAATTGCAAATTTTTAATTGTTTGCTTTTACACAGGAAGTGACACTGGTTACTATCTTCATTTTTCATTTTGGTGCTTTAATTTCTGAAGATTTGTCACATCAACTCTGTTGATGAGATAAAACAGTATTATCCAAAATTTGAAAAGTTTTTTTTTTTTTTAAGATACAATATTTACATAAGAAAAGCTTGACTAGTACTGTAGAACCTTTTAAAGTTGTTGCCACATGGTCGTCATCTTTCTTTTGGCTTTGTAATTTTTCCTAAGGGAGTTGTACCACTGTGCAATTTAAATTCCTTTCCCCCCACATCTCATTATAAGCAGTCAGAAAAGTGACACTCTGTGATGGTGTCTCCTTCATATCAAAGAATACCCTTTGCCTTTTTACACAGAGAAGAGAAGCTCGTCTTCGAACAAGCAAAGGACAGAATAACTTTTTTAGGGGGGAGGTTTGGGTGGTGGGACAAACTTTAGATAATACCACTGGACTGCTCTTTAGGAGAAACTTATAGAGTGGCCAAAAAAAAAAAAGGAGAAGAAACCATTCCCTAAGCTATACCACTCATAATTTTGCTCAAAAATGCTAAAAATCAAATGCTTTTGTAATATAATTTCTAAGTATTGAAGTTAAATCATCAGAATTAGATTTTTTTAAAAGAAAGAAGTTATCTTAGAAATAAATGTCCTTGAGTATGACATCTGAAAATCTGGAAACATTCTGACCCGTAATTGCAGAGAAGATCAAATAGATTAATTTCTTAAAATAACAGTTTACTTCTCTGAGGACGGGGCAGGGTTTTCAAGAGGCTCCATAGTAGTTGTAAATAGGGTCAGACGGGTTTGTCTTGGTTTTTTAATAGAACTTGGTTTGTTTTGCTTCTGATGTTTTTCTTCTGGTTTGCATCTCCCCTTCCCTTATTTTTCTCCTGTCCATTCTTTCTCATTCTAAACATCCTGAAACACTTAATAATGGACACGTAAATATTTAATAACTATTATCCTCAAAAACTTTGTGAGGTAGATATTAGTGCAAGTAATGGTATCTTCATTTTATAGATAAGAAAACTGAGATATGTAGAAATTAAGAGATTTACCCAGAGTTACATTGTACGTTTTGGAACCTGGATTTGAGCTCAGATCTTCTGACTCCGAGAACCGTACTCTTTCTTAAAACTTATCCATTTATGTCACCTGTATGAAAACCTCTGATTTAAAATCACTAAATACTTTATAAAACTTGCTAGTTATTAGTAGATTTCCTATACCCACACCCCCTTCTTCATCCCTGCTACAAGAAAGTGGAGGTAAAAATGACTGCTCTTGTTTCTGTAGGAGGTGAATTATCACAGAAAACCACAATGTTAAACTTCTCTATTGTGTTTGATAAGGCATGTGTTATCAACACGCATGTGTCTGTGCTTTCTCTTTCATAGGCAAGGCAGTTTTCCTGGCATGAATCAAAGTGGACTTATAGGCTCCAGCTCTCCTTACAGCCAGCCCATGAACAACAGTTCCAGCTTGATGAACCCACAAGCCACTCCTTACAGCATGACCCCCAACATGGTGAATAGTTCAACAGGTAATAATGTGCAACACTACATATGATTATTGAAGGCAGTACTCTCCTTTAGGAAACTCCCCATCTTTTTTTTTTTAAAAAACCTTTCTAGGTTTCACCAGCATGTATTAAAAAAGACAAAAGAAATTGGATCTTTTGGTGACTTGAAGAAAATCCTACATTTCTGCTTTCCGGAAATCTGAACATCTGGGAAGCAAACAGAACTGTTTTACCTTTTCAGGACTACTGGGTCCAAAATTTGACTAATGTTCCATAAATTGCATGTTCGCTTTGGTTTATAGTATATTCATGTCTTTCAGCTAGGACAGTGCATCAGAAGTGGGTATACTTTCTAAGTTCTCTTTTTCTTTGACAAAATCAAATTGTTGCAGAAACTTGTGGTGGACTCCATAATAAGACTCATGCTTATGACATGTGTCATGTAAGAGAAATACATTTCAGAATTTGGTTTCTGAAGAATCATTGAAGGACCAAACAGGGAGGAAAAAATTTTTAATATGTAATCTCTTTTTAAATTACACATTTTTTTATTATTTCCAGTTCAACCCAGTTGAATTTCTAACTACTGAATTCTAACAGGGTCCTATCTCATTAATATAAAAAGATAAATTCTTTTAAGTTAGGTGAAATGCAGAGTTTCTAAGCTGTTTAGCAAAAACTCCGCACAGTCTTGACACTTAAGATTCTAAAACCATTCCCTTCAACTACCCCATGTTTACTGCCTATGGATGAAGAATATTTCTATTCTGGATATGAAAATTCATTGCGTTTCAACTATTATGATATTTTGTACTTCAGAAGATCCCATTGTTGGATGAAATTAACTCTCCTTTTATGTGACAGATTGTAACTTAGCATGTTGTTGTTAAGCTCCACTTTGTAATAGGTCAAAGAAAAACATAGTGGAATTAAAGGTTAAGATCTCTTGAAATTCACATTCTTTCATACCTTTACTTTCCAGGCTTTTACTGTTAGCCTCACAGTAAGGGAAAGAGAATGGACAGTGAGCTCCCACCGCGATGTATCCCACCTAAAGTTCTGAGCTCTTGTTTTCAAGGGTCTGGATTATTTGTGGTAGTAATGAGAAATTTCTTCTTTAAACGTTTTCTCTTAGTAGGGATGAAAGAATGAAACCTATTGGTCAAAACAAAAGTGTTAAGTTTTACGTTGGTTTTTTTTTTTTTTTAAATAAATTGACCTTTCTTAACATTAAACAGGAAGTCATTTGTTTGTCCCAGAAGCATACTTTTACATTTGAGGTGGAAAGTGAAAAGCAACTGAGCAGTGGCCCATTAGGAAAAGGTTTACTTTTTCCTCTACCAGTGCTGTCCCAGGTACCCTTGTAGTTGGATTTTGTCGTATATTTTGTCTGGCTTGCTGAAATAAAATTACTTCTGAGCATTGAAACTGCACTATAAATTCTGATGCACTATTAACAGTAGTCATTTTCCCCCTTTTCTCTTTGGCCCCCAGAGCCGCAAAAATAACCCACAACAAACAGATGGCACAGTGCCCTGCCTAAGAAGATTTATGTATTCCTAAGGAATAACCAGTTTAAAGGAAGATTCACAGAGAGGGTTGTTTTTTTTCTCCTGTTCAGATAATTCAGCCATTCGTTATTTCATACAGAGGAAATCTGTTCAGTGCAAGGCCATTTATCCTCCCAGTCTTTTGTATGGGATAGTCATACACTTTTTATTGCATTGTGCATCTTGAAATATTGGATTTTTAATAATTTAAACATTTATCAAATTTTTTTGCCTGCCCATTGGTGTAATTTTTTTCCAGCTTTATTAATTCAAAGGCTACCTGATGGAAAGCAGAGTAATTATAAGATGTACCAGGAGTATTATGTGTTTAACATTTCCTGTGTATCTCTGTATACACTCTTGGATGTGGATTGTGTTGACATTTCTGAGAACAGAAAAGACAAAAAGAAACTTGAAACATACATTGCAAACATTAGTTTTGATTAAGAAATGTACATAAATTCTCTTAATGGGGGACAGAGATTAATTCTTCCAGTCCCAGAATGGCAGAGATCAGTACATCAGTCTTTTTGCCAAAGGCTCAAAGAGATGGGCTGTTAGTGATAGCAGAAAAGCAGTTTCCGTTTCAAAGGACACATTTAAAGAAAAGAAGACATAACCAAATGATGACTGGGCCCAGAAGTAAGATTTTCCTGGATAGTGGCTTAGGGGACTGACACTCCAGCCATCTCTTTGCTCAGTTAAAACAGATGTGCTTTAAATAGTGTACAGGGCAAAAAAAAAAAAAAAAGCTTCTTGTGTAGTGACAAATTGTTCCAGGCTTCAGTGAGCAAGTAATTATTTAAATAGAGTCGGTGTGAGTACAAATGTGACAACTATTTCTTCACTTATAATGCCAAGGGGGGAAGGACAGTAAGCAGCAGGGAATTTTTCTCCCTATAAAGGAGGTATTTTTACCATTTTGGGGGAAAAAATGCAGTTGTTGGTAGTTAAGACAAAATTGCAAGTCCCTTTCAACCTTGTTTAATACAACTTTGTGTAGCTCTTATATAGATTAGTTTCTGTTTACTTGTGTTTGGTTTTATAGTATTCATTCATTGGAGTCTTGTCTGAATGTAAGCTATCATCTTAAGTTCTATCTAAATTCCACAAATGTAGTTCCCATCTCTGGTTCAGCACTTGGCACTCCAAAAGTTACCTTATATATTAAGTAGAGCACGCTTTCATCATGGTAACATACAGATAATAAATAAACAATACTGTAACCATGTACCTCAGTAACTGAGGCATCTTCTGGTGTGGAACCACTTAGCAAAACACTTTTCAAATCTAAACATGGCTTAAAATATTGAATGACTTAAGGTAACCTCTGTTAGAAAAATTCAAGCTCAAATCTATCGTCACATCTGTGGTATCCCCCTGAGGAGGCATCTGGATTCTTGCAGTCATGACCACCAGCTTTGCACATCCAGAGACCCTTCTCCTTTTCTGGTGCTTATCATGTACTTGAAATAAAGAGTCTGTCAGTAGCACATGAATCTCTGAGAGATGCATAATGATTTTCATCTTAAGACTGCCAAGTATCTCTTGTTAAGGATGATGGTGGTCACCAGATTATTTTCAAGTAGTTTGATATCTCACCCCCTCAAAAAAATAGAAAGGAAAAGGTACATGATGAAAAATGAACTTCAGTACAAAGGTAAACCACTTAATTAAACATGGGGATGGAACCTTTTACCCCAAGGGGGAAATAAACGTGCTGATACATGGAATATGTTAGTGAAGAAAAGAAGAGAGGCTTTTTCCAGTGCCTGCTGATCCAATGAGAGAAATTTTTCTCCAGGGCTATCCTGGCTTCTTTGTAAGCAACACATTAGCTTTAGACTATGTTACTTTATATTTGCTACATAAAAATAGATGAGAGGTAGATACACACAAAGACAGGCCCTTTCAGTGTTTTCACAAAGAAGGAATAAAATATTTTTACAGAGTGTGGTATGTTGTATTATTGTCCATGAAAAGAAAAGAATGGTCTGTGTATTTCTAGGCCTGTTTCACCATCTTTAGGGAATGCTGTTGTAGCCTTGAGGGGGAATCATGGGAGCTGGGAAGGAATGAATGTTTAGCTTCAGTTTTACTCATGTCTTATATTCTTTATGGTCTTTTTGAATATATTAAATCCAGTGTGGAATAGCTACTTTAGGACCCTTGACCCACACTTTCTTTATGAAATCATTCCAGCTCTTAAATTTCAGTGGTAAAGCCAGAGGCTAGTACTCGAAACCCAGTCACTGAATGCATATGGCACTTTCTTGCAGTCACAAAATTTTTATTGTCTTTTTTTATGTATGCACTTTACATACTAGATTACTTGTGTCAATAGTGTAAGGGGGACAGTGCCTTGATTTAACACACCTTTATAATGGTAGTGGTCTTTCTCTTCTGGGAAAAAGGGAAAACAGTTCCCCTGGAGAACCATTGCCCCAGGAACCTTAAGGATGTTTGCATGATTCATTGAGAATTCTGGTAAGAAGTCTCAAATAATCATTTCAATAGAAAGCACCTATAGAATCCACAGTAAGGAAAGATCATGCTATCCATTTCACTAAAATACAATTTATATTTCAAGACAGATATACTAATTATTGTACAGTATTCAAAATTAAACTGCATTCTAGTTCATCCCTCTCAAAATAAGAAATTGAAGCAACTGGAATATTTCTCTGTTTGGAAACCTATAAACTTACTGTTATAAGCATAGTGAAAAGAAGAGAAAACCTGGGAAAATTCAAACCAAAGTAGATGTTTTAATTTATCAATCCATGCTTATTTAAGTTGTTTTTAATGTCATTATGATTTAATATACAGACTTAATTTATGGCAAATAGTGATATGTTTCAAATTTTGTAATTGGTTGATGTTGAAAGAATTAGGTTATAACCTGTGAAAAACTGAACTTGTAGAAGAAGTGTTTCCATGACCTTATCCCTCGTAAAAGTCTAGTATTAAATTTACTGCCCTTTATGTTATTTCCATTCAGTGAATAAGTAGCAAGGCCGTCTTTTACAGTACACTTGGACACAGCTAAGCCTCTCCTCTTTTACAGTCACCCTGCCTTTTTCTTCCTCCCACAAGAAAGGGTGTTTCTTTAATGTACAGACTTAACTAATTCATATCCTGCTAGACCCCCCAGAGATAGTTTCCGAAGGATAAAAATGCACAAAAGCGATCCACTGCTCAGAACAACTAGGCTTCTTGGTGTAATATCACTCAGCTGCTTTTTTGAGGTTTCACACACATTCACAAAAATAACAGCATTTTTAGCTGATCCCAATAGATTTTTCTCTGCAGCTGCATCACTTGAAAAAGCTTTTTGTTCCAGTTCTTAAAGTCTAAGTATTGAAAGTAATTTGGAGGGGGGAAAAAAAGAAAAATATCTCAATTATGATTTGTAAGTGTTGTGATGACTTTAAGGACTGACTGGGTTGCAAATGGGCTTTGAAATAGAAGCCCACATAGCCATGGAAAATATAGGCCGTTCAGAGCTGAATATTGAACATGCCGTTGTAGACTCTCCTGGCACGTGGCAGGGTAGGGTTTTTGGCAGACCTATGGTCTCAACCTGTGGTGATGCTAAAGATATTAGCAAATTAGCACCAGAAAGCTTGCCAACTTATTCACCAGAGTCCTGCTCACTCTCTCACTGCTGTAATTAAAACTAATTATTTTCTAAAACATAGTAATACATGAATATGTGCAATAATCATTTTGTAGGGGGCAATCTGTGAAGTAGTTTAAGGTGTGTTGTTTTTTTGTTTTTTCATTTTCTTTTTCTTTTTTTGGCACATTGTACTGTGTCCGTGCTGCCTGGTTAGAGCCAACCTTGCCTTTTCAATAGAGTATGAAGTAGGTCCTGTGCATTCACTCTCAGATTTATTTGTTTTTTAAGAAGGAATTTTTTTTTCTGATTTCAGTCATTTAGAAATTCTATTTCTGCATCTCCTTTCCTCTTTTTTGTTCTCCTATCTTCCTCATTCTTCCTTTCCCCTTTGACACATCCGGTTGGGTGGTCTCCTGTGTAGTCCCAGTTTTGTGCAACTAGTTTTCACAGTGGGGTCCAAAGGGATTCAGCTCTTATTCCCCAGACACCTATATTGCTTCACTGTTTGGTTCCACTTTTTCCTTTATAAAGAATATAACAAACCTACATTTTACCCCAGAAATACCAGTTTGTATTTGCATCTTCTGTCAGTACTAGGTAGTTCTGAGGGGAATAAGTTCTACCCATGAAACATTAAAGTCTAAATGAATATTAGTGAGTTCTGTGACACTGTTACTGGTAGAGGTTGCCTGTAATATGTATTTTGCATGTTGAGCTTTTTATCAGTCTGAGTATGAGCCTATGTCATTGGTCTGCTGGGAAGCAGTTGGGGAGTGGTAAGCCAAGGTACCAAAATGAACTATAAGCCATGGTGCAAAAAAAACAAATTTTCTTTTTTCCTTTAAAAAAAGCACTTGTGTTTTTTTCATAATTATAACAGAGATTATGCAGAAGTTCAGTTATTATGGAATGTGATGGTGCAGTCGTTAATTTGTTACATTGTATTTTTTTTTCCAAACAGCAAATAACCACTTTTACTCCCTGCCACATCAGCCCCCCTCCCCCTAATTTATAACAAATGAAAAACAAATCCATTACAAACGTATATAGTAAAGCAAAACAAATTTCCACCTTGGTCATATCTCAAAAAATATATGTCTCGGACTTTACCCTGAGTTCTTCACTTCTCTCTTAGGTGATGGGTGCCTATTTCATCATTAGTCTTCTGGAACTGTGGTCAGTCATCATGCTGATGGAGTTCATTGGTATTTTAGGCTTTCAAGGTCATTGTCTTTATATGGTAGCTCATTTTTAAATCTTCCATTTTTCAAGTATGTAATATCCATATTCTCTTGAGAGTTCTGCTAGTTCTTTAATAGGTTTAAGAAGATCCTAGTTGAGTATTTTGTTTCGTGTCTAACTGTGGCCTATTCTCTGTTATTCTGTCTGTGAAAGAATAGGATGGATGAATGAATGAATAGATAGAAAGGTAAATATATGGGGCAGGGGAGAGCAAAGACAAAACCTTATACTTGTCTGGTGAAGGATTGCTAGAATATAGTGCTATTTTCATTTCAAGGATATGTATTTTCCAAGGTTACATATTTTTTGCTTCTTCAAGGAAGATTGCGTGCCCCAGACTTCACTTCACTGCATACATTAGCAGGCAACACTGGCAAACCATCTATATAATTCTAAACTCTTTCTCCTGTTTTCTATTAGCATCTATGGGTCTTACAGATATGATGTCACCCGGTGAGTCCAAATTGCCTGTGCCTGTGAAAACAGATGGTAAAGAAGAAGGCCCTCCTCAGGCTGAGAGCAAATCAAAGGTATTTCCTTCCTCTTGTGCACGTGGTGTTGGTTTGACCGAGCAGGAGGCTGCCATGTTGTCCTTTCTTCTTTGGATCTGGCCTCTCCCTTTTTGTTTCTTTTTCGTTTCTTTCTCTCCCGCATGTCTTTTCCATTTGTGTGCAACCTATTTGTTTTCTACTTTTTTTTTTCATGGTGTGGATCTGAAAGTTACTAGTTCTTATGGCATTTAACTCATGGGGGAGGAGGGAAAAGGGAGCAAACCAGAGGAAGAAACGCTTGGGAGTTTGGGGGTGGGGGGAAAGAAGGGATCTTGCCTGGTTTCCAACTTGCAAGCCATTTTTCTCTGCCTTTAGTTTATAGCTTCCTGTTTTGGTCGCCTCAGCAGCAACAACATACTTAATATTTTGCTTTCCCACCTTATTTGACAAATAAGGTGAACAGCTTTTTTTTTCTTTCTTTCATAAGGGGAAACCCATGCTTAGCATTTCATATTAGCTTGAAGTAAGCATGGTGGCTTAGTGAACCTTACCCAAGCATCCAGCAAACTTACCAAGTTATACTAATTAAGAATGTTGTTTTAATACCTTTATATATTTATTATGTGTATGTGTCTGTGTCTGTATATGTCTCTCTTTATATATATATACATATTATATATAAAAATTGGTCAGTCTGTTTTACTGGATGTACTTTTTTGTTATTTTAAATAAAGTTTGCCCTGCCTTTGTCATATTTTTTTTTTATTCCTCTACCACAGGATAGCTACAGCTCTCAGGGTATTTCTCAGCCCCCAACCCCAGGCAACCTGCCAGTCCCTTCCCCAATGTCCCCAAGCTCTGCTAGCATCTCCTCATTTCATGGAGATGAAAGCGATAGCATTAACAGCCCAGGCTGGCCAAAGACTCCATCAAGCCCTGTAAGTGGCTCTGGTTTTTGTTTTGGTTTTTTGGGGATTTTTGGTAATTAATTCTATTTTAATGCTTGCTTGCTTGTTTGTTTAATTTTTTAAAAAAAATTACGGTATTATAGGATTATATTTACTTATAACATATTGTTAATAGACGAGTAAGTTTATGTGCATCCTAGAAGTTTGAATTCTGATAGTTAAGTAGCTGTTGTAAGTGGCAAGCATTCTTCTCATGATTCACCTCTGTACAAAGCATGCTGAATGTGTTTATAAGGAGAATCCTTTTTTGTTACTGGGTCCAAACTCCTTCACACAAATGAATTCATTAAATGTGTTCGGTTCATTGTGCACTTAGAGAAGGTTTTTAAAATGAGGTGTTTTCTTCCGTTATAGGAGAACTAATAGTGTCCATGGTGTAAATTACAAGCTTGGCATCTGAACTAAAATCTTTTATGGGCAGGTTCAGCCTCTGAAACATCTTATTTCCAAATTGCCTATCTGAAAATGCAAATATTACAATCTTGGGACACTGTAGCATAATATCAGTCGTGCACTGTTTCAATCCATTTGTCTGAAATGAAACAAAAAGGCTTGGGAAAAGTTAAATGCATGTGTATTTTTAGAATGCTACTTTTTAAATGAATAATGTTTACGAACATTAGAATTGGGTTAGGTAGAAAAATTTGTATCCTTCACAGCAATGCAAATTCCCTTGAAATTAAGCAGTGGTTGCCAGATGAAATACAAAGAACATAAATGATAATATTAAGTTCAAAGGAATTTTTTTTTTTAGTCTAAATATCATTTGGCCATAGGTAGGTTGGTAGGTCTAGGTCACTTCTTTTTTCTCAGTAGAAAAATTAATTTTGTGCCCTTTCTAAAAGAATAATAATTCTGTTACAACATTTTATTTTATATTCATATGAAGAAAAAAAGCACTTAAAAAAATTTTAACCTGCAGTTACCTTATGAAGAGCACGACTCATAAAGAGCAACTTGGAGATGATGAAGAATCTAACTAGATTCTGGCAGTCTAGTCAAAACCCAGAATGGAGGCTGCTATTAATTATCCCATTAAGTGATTTAAACTGAGTTGAAGGTTAAAGGAGTTGATTGTTCCAGAAAATGTTTGTAGAATTCACATGGAGCTTCAGCATAACCAGCATTTCCTTTTTAGAGGAATGAGGAGATGGCCACACCCTTGGTCACCTTGTTCACAGAGACATGTTTCGTTTCCCAAAAAATGGTCTTTAAACCTCCTAGGGAAAACTAATAGGGAGAAGAGTGCACCTCCTTAATTTTGATGTCTTTATGTTATTTGCTTTGAGTCTCAGAAGGCAGTCAACATTGTGTTTTGTATTTCCATCTTCTCCCCTATCCTTTTAAAAAAAAAAAAATTAGAATCAATAAAAATAAAACTGTTAGCTTTCAAATGGAATTTATCCTTTTTTTATTTTTTAAAGAAATTGATCTAAGATATGAAATGAAAAGTTCAAGATAATAGATAGCCTTATAGACCAAGTAGTTAATAGAATATACATAGAAACAATTTTGTGTTCGGTATTAACCAGCTCCCACTTAACGGTAAGCTTAACGTACTATTACTTAATAGTTATAGTATCCCTGTACAGGAACACTGGGATGAAAACGAATTAAAAACCACAATTTTATCCTGCAATCTAAGAATACCAAACAGTTGCTTGATGTAATGTCTTGTATCTATAAAGTGCTTTCTTTTTATTTTTTCAAAGCACATTTCCCTATATTATTCACACCAATGCCACACATTGTCACTGTTTATAAGGGTTTATGAGAGAATGGTAAATAAAAAAAACCTGGGAAGCAGTGCTCAGTAGTGAAATCAGGTGAGAGTGTTCTATGCTTGCAAAATGCCACTCTTTTGAATAAGATAGTAATTGAAAGAGAGTACCAAAGTAGGTTATAAATGAAGTGCATAGAATTATCTCTATTATCAAATAATTGCAAATGTATGCAATTCATTAGTTCTTCAACTGCAGACATTGACCAGCATCTCATGTTTCCAACACCCTTAATCTAAATGCAGGACTGAAAATGTAGCAAGTGTCAAGATATTTAATGCATATTCTAAAAATACAAATTTTATATTCATACACACAATTACATATACACACACCAAAAAAAAGATCACGTCTGGTGGAGAATGCAGAAATATAAATTTACCTTTAAGAGATGTTTAAAGTGTTACAGATTTATGTTTATATTTCCCCTCCCCCAACCAAACAAAAAAGATTGTAGTATTGTCTTCTTACTGTAATTTTTCAGTATCTTCTGTCTTTGCTTCTCCATTTCAGACAAGGTCTTGAAAATGTGACAGTTTTGTTTGTTTGAATCAGGTCCCTGCAAAGAGGCATTAACTATTTTCAAGGCATGTGGGTATAATTTAGGACACTGAGAAAATAATTTGGTTAATGCTGCCTTAATGTCCTAAAAAGTTAACAGTCATCCCAGAAAGAATGTAGTTTACTTTTCCTGCCTAACCGGGTACAATATATGTTATTTATACCATGACTAGGATCCTAGCACCAAAAAGGTATATGTTGAACCTGATTGGTTTTGACTTGGATTTTCTCTTTGCTTTCCCAAACTGCTGTTTTTGTAATGCTTTTTTGGTGTGCTGAATCCTTAATGAGTGTAATCACTAGTCAGTTAAATAAGCAGACTCAGAGGTGTCAACAGTCACATTATAGTTATTTAGAGAACATTATCTATTCACAGGTTTCAGCCATTCCTTTTATCTGATCATCATAACTCTTTCATAAACACCCTGATAAATTAAGACTAAATATTTTTAATTCTATTTTTACCTGCATTTCAGTAATGTGCATAACTTCACATTGATTTCCATACCAAATTAAAATCACTTTTTAAAGTACAAAGACATTTTTATAATGGTGCTATGGAAGCATTTTGCGAGAATTAAAATTATTTTAAAAACAGAAACAGCATTTTGCTAATGAAAATCGCCGTCTTTGTGGCATTTTGCTAATCACATAAGAAAAACATTTGATTTGTACGAAGTTTATATGGCAAGTTGATATAGGAGATAAGGAAGAGCCAAGATGAAAACTAAAAAATTCATAATTGCTTCTCTTGTATTAGATTACCTGACCCCCATGGGCCCTTTTGTTTCAGGATCATACTTTAGCCATAGAATGAGATATTAATCATTGCCTATATATATATATATATATATATATATATATATATATATATATATATATGCCACTTCCCTAGTTGGACATTAGAGCAGCCAAGTCCTAAACTAATAATAAGCTGTTGAAGCACATGAGCAATATATTTGTAAAGCTATTTGGGTGACCCATCGCATAATCCTTTATCAAGATTTTGAATGGACAGAGCCTCATTTGTAATGATCTGAAACAGAAGAATCAAAAACAAGTCTGTGCTGCCCTCAACATTCCCAATGCAGGCAGAACCAGACTGAAATATAATTAGGAAGAAAAAATACAGTAGAACATAGATAATGCTAGTATATAGTTTTCTAAGTCAGTATGCTGCCCGCAGGTATCCCTCTATATAAGATCTAGTGGCCCTCATTTCTATTTCAGCTAGATATCACAGATCTAGAATTCTTGGAACCTGATTCTTTTCTGCAGTCATGTAGAATTAATAGCAAGAACTTATTTTATTTTACCTTTATAAATATACCTTTGGGTAAGCAGTATGGAAAGGTATATAGAAATTGGTGTTCTCGCATAATACTGAACACCCGCATAGAACTGGGACCTGAAAAACATTTAAGTATGAGAGTGTGGAAAGTAGGTGCCATTCTTCCAAGTAGAAAGGAAAAAGGAGTACAGGACACGCACAGTTTTTCCCAAGTAAAGTAGTTGAGCCTACCTGAGGTTTAAGTCCAATCCCATTTTCACCCCCTCGACAAAATTTATAAGAGCAAGACTATATTTTAGTTGACCTGTAACATGACACCCATTTTTCTGTATTTCCAACAATTTAATGCCTTTTTATTAAATGACTTTTTATGCTTAAACATTTTTTAAAAACCTTAATTGGGTAATAAGTTAATTGGAGATGAAAAGTACTGTCTTTTATTAGAAATTCCACTTCCTGCTTGGCAGTGTATTGGACTCCTTTGTCAGAGCCCACCTTTTACTGGAGTAACAAACAAGATATCACATGGCATTAGATGTCTGTGGTTTTTTGGTTTTTTTTTTGAAAGAGAAATGACAATATATTCTTAAACTAAAGAGATTCCAGTGAAATGTTTTAACAGTCTGAAAGATAATGGAACTGTGTTAGGAAGTATGTATTTTAAAACAGTGGCTGTTCATAAATAAACCACATTTTAAATCTTGTATTGTGACATATAATCCTCTTCCAAGGTACCCTTCAAAAACAATTTAAAAGAACTTTTTGTATTAGCTATCTGGAGTAGCAAGTACCAAAGTATTTTCACCAATGTAAAGCCAATCTTTGCCTCACCTAGATCATGCACCCTATTTGTGCAGACACCAGATTGACCCAAAATGCCCTTTTGACTTTTTAGTATCGTAGTTGGCTGGCACAGAATACCAAGTACCAGTGGCATAAAATAGATTTTTGAAGAAAGTTAAAATGCATCACTATAGTAATAATGGAAACGCTAAATCTTCATTCCAGCTAGTGCTGCTATGTGTACAAATGCTAAAACATGGTATTTTTAGGGGAAAAACATTAATACTAAAACAGAGAAAATGATGAGCAAAGTAGAAATGATGACAAAGCATATTTATAAAGATCTTGAGGCTTACAAAGCGTTAACAAACTTACAAGGTAGGTAGTGTAAGAAGCATTACTGTCCTTGAATAGAGGAGAAAAAAGCTTAAGTGACCAGGATCACACAGCTAGTAAGAACTGAGACTCCATCTCAGGTCTTCTGCTTCTCAAAACCGTTCACTCTACCACATTACCCAAGTAAATTTCAAGCTTACATCTCCAGAGAATTCCTACTATGAGACTGAGGCCCCCAGTTATGTCTATAGGTTGTTCCCTCCACTGTTTTTCACTGAAAACTGTATATTAGCTTTATTCTGCACCCCTCCTTCCCCCCACCCAGGTGACTTTAGCCACTCTCATCTTGACAATGGTTACCAATAATCATTTATTAAGAACTACAATGTTCCAGGCCCTGGGAATACAAAGAAAGGCAAAAGACAGTCCCTGCCAGCCATGAGGAGCTGCTCACACTAAGGGGTAAAGACAACATGAAAACAACTGTGTACAGACAAAATATATGCAGATAAATTGTAGGTAATCAGTGTGTTAGAGAAGTGGAGATAAAAAATAATTTTTTGACAGTCCTGTCACATCAGGCCATTGAGTGCAATGATGCTGTTTTGATTGAGGGGAATAAGGAAGGGAGCTCAGAAATTTGTTTTATTTGGAATAAACCACAATTTGAGATCAAAAAATGGAAATGTTGGGGGTTTTTTCCCCATTTATTCAAAAAATGACATGAGGCATTATCAAAAACTTGCCTTCTGAGATTCAACGCTTTTGTATCAGTGAGATAAAATGTTCATTTTGTAAAAAGGGGAGTTTGGGCCCTTTAAAGTCAAGTAAATTCTTAATTAAGAGAATGTATTGTTTGTGCCTGAACTAGTAGCCTTCATTCCTAACTGTTGTGTGATAGCAGTAGTTTGTTTGATATCTTCTTCTTCTTCTACATGTTGTGAGTGCCTTACTTTTGTCTTACTCTCCCCTTCCTCCCCCCCCCCTTATCCTCACCCCACCTCCAAATGCACTCTCTGTGCTTTAGAAATCCAGCTCTTCTACAACCACTGGGGAGAAGATCACACGAGTGTATGAGCTGGGGAATGAACCGGAGCGCAGACTGTGGGTGGACAGATACCTGACCTTCATGGAGGAGCGAGGCTCGCCTGTGGCTAGTCTGCCTGCAGTGGGCAAAAAGCCCCTGGACCTGTTCAGACTCTATGTCTGCGTCAAAGAGATTGGAGGCTTGGCCCAGGTAAGGACAGACTAGGTGCTGATTTTGATGGTGTCTTGGGAGCAGGGAGGCTTATGCTCTCCGGTTTTGTATACCCTGTAATTTTATCAAAAGGATGACTTGGATGAAAGCTTCAGTGGCACACTGATCAGATCAGGTGACAAGGCAGACTGGGACGGATGGCTTATATGTTGGGTGACAGGATCCAAAAACTGCAGCAGGCTTGAAAGATGGCTCCATTTTAATGAGTTAACATTTAATTATGTAGTATTTTACTTAAAACAATTCAACTTCACAAGTCTAAGGGTGGGCTAGAAAGTTTGTTTGAAAATAATCCAGGTTTCTTTGTACATTACAATTTCACTGAGTTCACAGTGCCAAAAAAGCTAATGCCATTTTGGGTTCTATTAAGAAGTATGGTATCAAAAGGAAGGGTATCATTCCACATATAGAGCACTGTAGTCAGTTTTGGATGCACACCCAAAAGAGAGACACCATGCCACCTGAAAACCATTGGAAACAATTTGAAATAATTAGCCTAGGTCATCATATGTCAAATATTCATTAAGACTTTTTCTTCTTAGGTCCAGGGAGCAAAGCTAGCACCTTTGGGTAGAAGTTCTAGTAAGACAGATGCAGACTCGTTACAAAACTTTCTAATAATTAGAGATGCCTACACAACATTCCTAGCGAGAGTAGGTTTCTCCAAGTGAAGTCCAAACAACCACTTTTTAATCTCATTGTAGAGGGGCATCTTGTACAGAAATAGACTGAACTAGATGGTCTTCTTGACCTCTTTCTAATTCTGAGATTGTGTGATTTTCTATCTGCTTTATTATTCACCTGTGTAAAAAAAAAAAAAAAGACATTCCCAAGAGTCTTAGTGCAAATCACGGACTTTAAACTACCCAAAAGAGTTGTGTGCCATAGACATGGAAATGGGAATGAGCATGACACGAGGACAGCGGTCTGACTTTGAGAAATGAACGTGGTAATTTTATGGGATGGTGTGGAGACTAGCCTGTCTGTTGAGAAATATTTAAAGAGTCCTTTGAGAAGAGGGGCCAAGCCAGATCTTATGTAGTTACTTAATGCAGGCAAAGGAGTTAAGGCTTGATAAAATGATAAAACCGCTGAAGATTTTTAATCAGTTGTTGTTTAGTCATTTCATTTGAGTCTGACTCTTTTGTGATTCCATTAAGGGTTTTCTTGGCAAAAGATACTTAAGTGGTTTGCCATTTCCTACCGTGGCTCTTTTTACAAATGTGGAAACGGACTTGTCCAGGGTTACAGAGCTAGTAAGTATCTGAGATCCAATATGAACTCAGGAAGAACAGTTTTCCTGACTCGAGGACTCTACTATGTTACTTATCTACCTTTTTTTGTTTAATCCGTATAGAGTGATCAATGTGGCACACTAATGAATAGATTGAAGGGAACCTGAGGTCATCCATGATCCATGATCGTTCTCCTAGGATTACAGTAATCTGGGCAAATAAAGAGGGATAGATGTATGCAAAGTGCATCTGGAAGGAGGAATTAATTGGTGAAGACTTGGTCACTTGGCTCAATGCAGAGCATGAATAAGGGGCATCAGTCAAAGCCAACACCATGGTTTCTAGCCTTAGGTCATGGGGAATATGATTTGTACTATTGATAGAAACAGAAAAATAGAAGAAATTTTTTTTTCAGAGAGAGAGAGCACTGAGGTACTATTATGTAAAGTCTCTAGGTAAAGCCTATAATTATTGAGCCATAAAAAGCAAAAAAAAAAAAAAGATTTGTTCTTGAGTACCTTTCAGTAGAAGTCAAAGGGAGGAAAATAAACATATGAAGGTTAGGATTCTGAGATTTTTTTTCAGATTTCTTGTATCATTTGTTTCTATGACTGTTTTAAATACTTCTTGTGACTGTTTTCAAAATAATTTATGGAATTAATATTTGAATTGAGGAAATATGACATTTCAAGTTTTAAAAATCTTCAGGTCATTACTATTTAGGTTTAAGTGAAATGAAGAGTTAAATTTTAGTCATGGAAGCTTAAAAAAAATCAAGGCCCTTTCAGGAACCTCCTTTCCCTTCTCCATTTTCCCACCCCAGTACTTCAGCTACACTCCTTTGGGACTTCTAAAGAATACCTGTAGACTAGAGAAACAGTAGGATCTGCCCATAAATAAATGTAGAAATTGTTGGAACACCTCACCCTAGCTATTTCAACAGTGTGTATAACCAACTGAAACCTACAAAGGGGAGTCCTTGCTGGCTTAGCTAATGAGGCTTATTTGAATGTAACTGGATGGCACAGTGGTGGAGAACTGGGCTGGCACTGCCCTCCTCCTGGCATGATCCCTACCTAGTGGGCCATCGGATATGGTTGGGAGCAGGTGCTGCTTATTTATCAGTTCACAGCTTTGCATTTCTGGGTGTCCCAAGCAGCGTTCTGTTTACCATTTCTGAGGCAATCCACAGGCCTGCTGTTTGTAGCCTTGTTTTAAATGCCAAAATACTGGGCATTTAGACATTGAGCGTTTCTGTGAGCATTATGCAGTTTGTTCATTATGCACCACTTAGAGCTAAGTAAATGGGTATAAAGAGCTTTGTGACAAGGTTTGGATCCTAAAATTTAATATTTTATGAAAAACTGTTTCCTTAACCCTTCAAATGCTATTGGGTATAACAGGTATATCAAAAGGCCAAATATTCTCCAAGTTATTTGCAAATCCTCATGTTTTATTTATTCATTTGAATAACCTTTTCATAACTCTGCTCCCTAGAGGCATCTAAAAGGTTAAAATATTACCTAAACTTTTTTTAATCATGCTTTTCTTAGCAATTATATTCTGCTTTAAAAGGACACCATTCCTTGGTTCCACTTGATGAGGGGTATTGCAGCAATTCCTTCCAAAAGCATAAATTGTGCCCATCAACCACATTTAAGCTGACACTGTTAATAGGGCCCCACTCGGTGCATTAAATGGTATGTCACTGTGTCTTAAAGTTACAGTTATTTAGTAAAGGGGCCCAATTTCTGGTGTATTTGTCTTCAGTGAAGGCATCGATCAATCCCCCAAGAAAGCCTCAAGTGGCTTTCATGAGCCAGGAATTACAGGCTCATCCTTCTGGCAGCTCATGACTATTTGGGAGGAAACACTGGGTTTTGTTTGGTTTTTTGGTTTGGTTTTTTTTTTCATATCAATGCTCAAACACTTAAACTGCAGAATAGGGCTAGTGTTATTGCTTTTTTAAATTAGTTTTTAGAACTTTTTTTTTTTTAATTAGAAGAGGGTGGGAGTGTGAGTGAGAGCATACATTTGTTCTGAGATAAATTACTCGCTAGGAGCAGCACAAGCCCTGGATGAGGGCAGAGCATTAGAAAGAAACACCAGGCAGAAGACTCACCAAGCAAAGCTTTTTATGTAGCTATCAGCAGGTTCCTTAATGGTTTTATAACAGTAAATGCTGTCTATGCACTACTGAGTGGGAGTAATGAGCATTAGTTAAAAGAGGCAAATAAAAAAAAGTAAACCAAGACATTAAGTGCTATTTTTTTGGTCTCCTGGCTCTAAACAGGCCACTTTGCTGCAAACCAATGAACTTGCCATTTATTTTGCCTAGGTTAATAAAAACAAAAAGTGGCGCGAGTTGGCCACCAACCTGAATGTGGGCACTTCTAGCAGTGCAGCCAGCTCCCTGAAAAAGCAGTATATTCAGTACCTGTTTGCCTTTGAGTGCAAGATTGAAAGAGGGGAGGAGCCCCCTCCTGAAGTCTTCAGCACTGGAGATACTAAGAAACAAGCTAAGATTCAGCCGCCATCTCCTGGTAAGTAGGAGAACTACAGTCTTTTGTAGCAAAACCAAGACTGAAGGGAGGATGGTTGATTTTCACGGAATCACAGTGGAGTGCCCAGAAGGTATTAAATGCCGTACCCCGCAAAAGACAAAATCTCTCTCTTTGACACATGCAGTAAACAATAAATTTCCCCACATTATATTAGTTGTGATTTACTTAGAGGTTGCGTTCTTGGATTTTAGAATGACGTTCTTTTTTTTTTTTTTGGTAGTTGTAGTTTGTTTTATTTTCGGTTTAATCTAAATCCTGAGGAAATGACTTAGAGCAGAGAAGTCAAACACACCCCTGGAGTTGCTCCCCAATACTCACCACTCTCAGTGAGGCCCAACCAGATTAAAATGTAATCGAGAAATATTCAACAAAAGAAATAAAATACAGTAGAATATGGATAATGTTAATAGATGGTTTTCTAAAGCAGTCTACTGTCCACAGGGATCTTTATATGAGGATTTAGTGCTTCTCTACTCCCCCACTGCCCCTTTTGATTTTGATACCTGTGGTATGAAGAAAGTCTGAGAATTTATAATCCGGGAGTAGTTCACAGTTTAATGCCATAGCTTTTGGAGCAATAAACTCTGTACCTCTTACTTCTTCCCACCGTACCCACATTTTTTTTTTTGAGTATTCCCTCAAAATTTCTCTATAAAATAAGCGATTGTGTCTTGGTTCTCGTTTGCTCTCTTCTTCTTCTCATTGACCTGCTTTAATGCTTTCTTCTTTTGGATCATTTGTCTGTCTTTGGAAAGACCTATAGAATTCTAGTATCTGGTGAATTAAGCCACAAGATTGTGATGGATGAAAAGTCTGCTGAGCTATGAAATAAGTCACTTTCATTGTCTTTCTTGACAGGAGACTACTGACCAACCGAAAAAGTGGACCTGTCTTGAGGGTTCCAAATCCATCAGTGCAACATTTCATTGTTTAAAACATAGCAGAGAAGCAATTTTAAGGAATTTAGTACACTACCATGGTGAAATGCCATGAGGCTATTTTATCTTCCTTGTAGTTTGGTGTTTTGTTTTTGAGTTGCACAGTCTTTGACTTGCTGGGTGTCATTCCTAATCCTACCATAGAGCTGCCCTGGTGATCTCACCTGACTTGAGTCTCAGTTTTCCCATTTGTCTCTTCCTTTAACTTAAAGGATTTCATGAGTTCATTACCTGTGATTAAAGTAGAGTCATTTGAGATCCTTAGAAGAGTGGCATTGCAATAATACAGGTCGACAGTCACACACTTGTAGCCAGTAGTAGTAGTGGTGGTGGTGGTGGTGATGGTTGTAGTATCTCTTCTCTTTTAGATAGTTCCATCTTTTTCTTAGTGTTCTTTGTGTTCTGTTGTCTTTTGTTATCTCAGGTTTTGACAAATGACATTGGGTAAGGAAGCATCTTCTAGTTGGAACATATTCTTAGAGGATTTCCTTAAAACATCCTCCTTAAAAGAGGCAAATAAAAAAAAGTAAAGCAAGGCAATTAAGTACTTTTTTGGGGGGGAGGGTATTGGTTGGAGGTGAGGTGCCCTCATGGCTTTAAAAAAACAACTTTGCAGCAAACCAATGATCTGATCATTTATTTTGTCTAGGTTAATGAAAGCAAGAAGCTGGCAACCAGTCTAACATGACTTTAATAGAAGTTTTTAGCCGTCTCGGGCAAAACGTCTTAATACTTTTCATGACTTTTTCTGACCATAAAAAATTACATTGGTGCCAGATACAAAGCAGGTGGCCACTGCTAGATTTTGTCCTGTGCCACCTCAGCCAGTTCTAAACAATTCCTACTATCAAAGGGTTCTCTTTGGTTTTAGACTGTTACGTTTTTTAAGTCACAGCCCACTGCTTGAAATATTTTTCCAATATCCCTTCTCATGCCATGCAACTTTTAAAGATTATTTTAAGTAGTAATTTAAAAAAAAAAAGTTACAATAATCACCTGGTAAATAGGCAATTATTTTTAAACAAACAGTTGTTCTGGCTGCCATTTGGACAACTGGGTAGGATCATCAGGAGATTTTGAGGGCCACTCTGGATTTGGAGTAACAGTCCCCTGACTTTTATGGCGAGGCCCTGAGAGAAAGTAGATCTCCCTTCCACCCCCAGAATCTCTGAGTCTTTATTCATCATCTAACACCTTAAAAACTACAAAATCTAATTTAAAATTTTCCACGACATTGCATTCGGTTCACAGAGTAAAACAAGCTTCCTATGAACAGCCCTGAAACTATTTTTTTCCCAAATAAAAACCCAGCAGGACATAGGGACCAAAGTGGGGATGTCTGCAAAGATCTAAAGGTTTGTTTTATTTGCCAGGAAAGAACTTGTGTCACTGAATGGTCTGTACTTGTGTATGGAGAATGGCTTTCCCAGTGTGCATCAGCTTTAGTACAAGAAATCCCGCTGAGGTATAGATGCCTCAGAAAGTATAGGGCCGGTTCCCTTAACAGTCAGCCCTTTCTCTTTTCCCTTTTTTTTAAACTGCAGTTTATGGCAACATTATCGTTTTAACGCCACAAAAGAGCTAGGATTGCAGGTGTACTTCAGATAATCCATCCTTTTTAGTTGTCTAAATGGAGCTGAAGCCCTCTGGAACAGGAAGTAGACATAAAGGTTCCTGGTCTTAACCATTAAGTCAATACACATGAGGGAAAGCGCCTTACATAATGCACAAGCAGGCTAAATGGATTGAGCTGGGAATGTTCTGCTTTCAAGACGCTGCTTGATAGAAGAAAGAGGAATGTCGGCCCTAGATGATGGTGGTCTCATTAACAAATCCGTTGGCTTCTTTCGTTTATATGATTTTTTTTTCCCCCAGACTAGAAGCATGTTTTAGGTAATAGTGTTTAATATGCTCATGGCCATTTCTACATCATGAAATTTTAACCCAGGGTAAGAGACCTAGGCCCTTCTCTAATCCACCCTTCTCGTGCTGGGGAGGATGAAACCAAGGACTCCAGAGATGTAGAAAGTCCTTTACCCAAGGGACCACACAGGGAGCTAATGGATCAACCTAGCATTAGAACCCAAGCCTCTCTTTGCTCAGGGTTTTGTTGGTCAGTATACTAATGACCTAATTGCCATTCTGGAAATTGAGTTGTGTTCACATTTACTTGTTTAGAATCTCATATGTTAGAAAGACTTAAAGTAAAATGTGTGCTGTCCAGCTATCTTTTGAACTTGTCTCAATCTAAATCCTAAGATTTTTCCCCCAGTGCTAGAACCATTGTGTAGCTTGTTTCATCCTCATTCGTTTCAGATGATAGCCATGAGTTTTTCCTATATACCTGTGCATAGTTATCACATGTACAAAGTTTATTGCAAATGAAAGTAAAATAACATTACAAAAAAATGAATAAAAAATGAAAAAAATCATTATTCCAGGTAAAGAATTAATGGTCAATTCTGAACATGTGTAAAAACCACCCAACTCTGCTCTAAGTACATTCTAACCTTCTTCTGTGGTTGTGTTATGCTGATGTCAAACTGAATTCCAATAACCACTGGAAATTCATAAAGACCCACCCTTTTGGGACACCAGAAGCCAAAGGCATCAGCATAACCACTGCTGAATGTCTGGGTGGTTTTTTTTCACACTGTGAGACTCAGATTACTGCTTTCAAATAAGTAGAATTAGTTGACAAGGATAACAAAACCTAAGAAAGGCTTTAGGGGCATATGGCGGTGTCTTTATGATGCCAGTGGGGATCTCATTATAATAAACGTATAAAAGTTTTTGCTAAAGTTGTAATGAACAGAGCCAAGGACTCGCTCCTAAGGTTGCCTTGGTAGCATTGAAGCCAGGGTTGGGGAGAAGGAGCCAGGGATGGGGTAAAGAAGCCAGTCATTCAATTAGTAAGTCCGTAACCAAAAACCCATCCATCTTTGCTGGCAGGTGGCTGACTGAATTTCTATTATTAGCTGACAGGTGATGTCACAAAACCTGTCATGGATCCAACTAGGGAATCCTCAGTGGAAGATAAATGAGAAAAGGGTCTGGGTTATAAACAAAGATGGCCTCTGATTGACCTCCATTCACTGTAGACCTTGACATACCAGGCTCTCCTTCCCTTTTCCCATCCCCCTTTCCCCAACCCCAGTCAGAACTAGGGCACTGGGTTCATGCTGTGTAAATTATCTTCCCAGCGTGGAGTCTGGCTGTTCAGTCTGAAGTATGTGAATGTACTTAACCTTCAATAACCTTTCCATTGTTTACTTTAGAGTATACATTTGTAGCTTCTGGCAAAAGGTAGGGCTATCCTAGAGAGCCTGCCAGCCTTCTCTATTAATGGAGTTTCAAGAGGTTGTATTCATTTTTTTTTTCTTTCCTGAAAGGGGAAAAGAGACTGTAGAGGGAGAGGAAAAAAAAAACACTGGCCAAGGGGAAGAATTTACCCTTTTTTATTAGCTGTAAATTTGAACAATTGTAAATAAGGGTCATTCTGAAATCACACGGTTTGGTAAGCCATCTTTCCAAGGAGTTGGAGGTGCTGTTTGCTCCTAATGATTTAAAATGTAGATTTCTTCTCTGCCACATCTTAGAAGGGTGAAGGTAGATCTGCTCCTGTTCTTTCACATTTAGGAAGGGTTCCCCATCTTTCATTACCAATGGATTTTCCCCCTATTTTCATGTGTCTTTGTTTTTTCCCAACTTTGATTTTCTTCCTCCCCAGTAGTCATCCCTTAATAATAAATATAATGGAAAATTAGTCACTAAACTTTTTCTCTTCATTGTCGGGAATCTTCCCACTGTATCTTTCTTTTCCCAGTGGCATATAAGTTGCTATGGAGGAACAGTGTAAACTTTACTGGCCTCTTCTTCCAACACATGTGTGTGCTCTCTCTCTCCCTCCTTCCCTCCATCACTCCCTCTCTCCCTCTCCCCTAAGTTTAACTGAGATAAATATGTAATGCTGTTGAAGAATTCCGAGTAAAAATAATGATTTCCATTTTAGCTCCTAACTCATTGACTTGTCGACAACATGGTCTTTCTCTGAGTTCCTTACAGTCATTTCCCCCAAAAGTTAAATATGGATAAACAGAACTACATTGATGTACAATGTTTAACTTTAGTGACCGGTCCTATTTCTACTTGTTGAAGTTTGGGCAGTGGGGAAGTAGACAAAAGTTCACTTCTTTTTTTTCCAAGACTCCCTTTTTAGCTTTAAGAAAGCAAGCATGAAAGTCAGAACCCTCATTCCAGTTATCATTTCATTATTTGGAGATTAAAATAGTATCCTTATCATTTCATTATTTGGAGATTAAAATAGTATCCTTTACCTCTTCATAGAGCATTCAAAGAGGAAATAACTAAGCTTTTAATGATGACAAATCCTAGAGGTTGAAAAAACACAAATGCCATTAGGCTTGTTATGAACTCATTTCATTGCTTGTTTTTGTGGGTTTCTGTCAATTGGATAATCTCTTGCCTTTCCTTTCCTTTCATCTTGGTGCCACCATCAGCTAATTCGGGATCCTTACAAGGTCCACAGACCCCCCAGTCAACTGGTAGTAACTCTATGGCAGAAGTTCCAGGTGATCTCAAACCACCCACCCCAGCCTCTACCCCTCATGGACAGATGACCCCAATGCCAGGTAGCAGGTATGTTAAGACGCACAAGACACCCTCTGTAATCTCCCTTATTTGACTGCTGTCTGTAATGAAGCTGTTCATAGCTCATTACTTACTTTCCTAGAGCATTCTCCATAGAGAAAGAAATTCACAATTTGCATAACATTAACCAGGAGACTTTTAGAAGACTGCTAACTACAAAATTCATCTCTATCGGCTATTCTGAAGATATATTTTCTGAATCTAAAAATAAAGTTCATGGTGTATTGATTCATTGCAGTGGTAATTCCTGTCATATCATTGAATTTTCATTTCCTCCCTCTTGTCTAGGAACAGTGCAGTCAGTGTGCATGACCCCTTCTCGGATGTGAGTGATTCTTCATTCCCCAAACGGAACTCCATGACACCAAATGCACCATACCAGCAGGGCGTGAACATCCCAGACATGATGGGAAGGATGCCCTATGAACCCAACAAGGACCCTTTTGGTGGCATGAGAAAAGGTATATACTTAATGTAACTTGCATTGTTGGGATCACGCCCTTTATCTTCCTGTCAGACACCATCAGGAGTTCTCTCAAAAGGAAATACAGTGGTATTTTACACATACACACACACATTTTATATACCCATCTATATTGTAATTATACTATAAAGATATATTGATATAATAAATACATAAATATTACATGTATATGTAAAATGTTTTATACATATATATCTAGGGGTGTGTATGTGTGTGACAGAGATGTATATTTTTAATTGCGTGGGACAGCCAGGTGCCCCAGTGGATGGAGTGCCACTGAACTTGGAATGAGGAACACCTCCAGAGTTTATCTGGCTTAGACACTTACTAGCTATGTGGCCCTAGACAAGTCACTTAATGCTATTTGCCTTAGTTTCCTCCTCTGTAAAATGTGCTGGAGAAGGGAATGGCAAAGCACTCCAGTATCTTTGCCAAGAAAATCCCAAAATGAGGTCATGGAGAGTCAGACATGACTGACAGTGACTGAGTAACAACAACATATATAACCATTTCCATAATGCTTTTGGTTTTTTTCATATACATATGCGCACGCATATTTATTCATCAATTTCCACCATATAGTAAGCACTAGAGAAGGTGTGGCTATCTAAGTCACTGTACCTTTCTAGCTTCCGTCTAAGAAAGATGCTTCCAGAGGAAGCTCAGCTGTCATTTTCTGTGGCCCTCTGCTAGCTGTAGGTATTACCTGCTTTTAAAAAAGTCTGACCTTTTTTTTTTTAAAGCAGAAAAATTAGAGAGAAGGTAATTAGTTTTTCAGATGCACTTCTCCATGCTTCTTTAAATCAGATCTTCCCTAGTGTAGCGATCATGAATCGCTTCATATCAAGTCTGCAGAACAGAATGACATAATACTGAAGTGTTAGGTATCACTGCCCAACCAATCAGAAATGAAGTTCGAGCATCTCTGAAATAAAAATGTAAATCAGTAGGAATGTTGGATTTGATTTTCCAAAATTACGATTGCATCTTTACAGGAATATATCTTCTGCTGCCTTGTATAAATTGAAAGTGCAGCTGTATTTCTCTTTATAAATTCCAGTAGTTCCCTATTACCTCGAGGGTTAAATACAGATTCCATCATTTGGCATTTAAGAAACTCTAACTGCCTTTCCAGCCTAATAACATATGCCACTTCATGTATTCTGTGGTCTAACCAAATTAACAGTCTTACTCTCCCTCACAGGCACCACCCTCTATCACCATCCCTTGGCACAAGCCATTCTCCCAACCTAAAACAGTTTCCCTCCTCACCTCTGCGTCTTAGAATCCCTACTTTCCTTCAGAACTAAGCTCAAGCACCACTGTCTACATAAGGCCTTTCCTGCTTCCTTCAGCCTTTCTGCCCCCCAAGCTCCAGATTACCTTGTATTTGTACATGTTTTAGATACCACCTAAGTGTCTTGAAGGCCTCCCCCAATAGAATGTAACCCCCTTGAGGCCATGGTCACTTTTCTTTATGTCTTCATGTTTAGCCCAGTACACCTAGCCAGTGCTTAATAAATGCTTATTAATTGATGGATAGTGGGGTATAGGTTACACCAGATGCTACAGGGATTCCTTTCAAATCTTAAATTCTGTAATTCGGTGACTTTGGAAAGAGAAGTAGCTAAGTGTAGATCAGGAGCAACATTTTAGGAGTCTAGGTTTGGAGTTTATTGTAAACTAAACCAATTATCTACCTATTCTGGGCCAGCCAGGCTATTTTCATATTCCTTTTATTTCACAAAGCCCACACTTTTTATTATTTAGAGAGGAAAAATTATTGCTAGCAAGGTTTTAGGTTGGTGAAAATTTTCAGTCCTACACTGTATCCTATCTGGAGAGAACTAGATAGAATTTAAGTATCATTTAATGTACTGTGTTGCCATCATCCACTTAGTGACACAGTGGCTTAAATGCCCCTTTTCCTCAAATTTTTTCTGCTTTTTTTGGTCTCTCTGTAAATTAACAATACTTAAATAATTGGGACCAAATTAAAATAATATTTCCCTCATTCAAATAAAATGGAAATTTAGATGCTACTTAGATTACCTTAGGTGCCAATCAGATTGTGACCATTTCCCTGACCCAAATGAATTGGAAGCTGTCATCCCCCCTCCATACCATGTCAGTTTTATTACACCAGTACACCAGTGAATTTGCTGAGCTTTGGTGAGAATACTTATCACCAAAAGTCTGAGAGTCTTTTGTATTGTCTTATAGTCAGTAGCTTGTCGTAGAGAAAGCCTGATCCTGAATCAGGAGCCCTGGGAGCTGAGTATCCTTAGACAAGTTTCTTTACCACTGTACCTCAGTTTCCATCTATCTGTTATTAATACCTACTCTATCATCAGGTTATATATAGTGAGATAACAAATATGTAAATGTTTTCATAGGGTCACAGATCTAGAAGCAGAAGGGATTTCAGGGACTGGCTACTCCAACTGCCTCATTTTAGAGATGAGCAAATGATACCCAGGAAATAAACTGACTTGCTAAATGATAAAAGCTATATAACAGTGTGTGTGGTTTCATAGCGTCTGGTTCTTGGAGGCCTTTTCTCAGTCCACATCCTTCTCCATTTCTGTGTATCCTTTGATACTCTCAATCCCTCTCTTCTCCTCGATATAGTATTTATTCTCTCAAGGTTTTTTGACCCTACTTTCCTTGGCTCTTGTCCTTCCTGTCTGACTGCTCCGTATCTGCCCCATTCTCTCTGACCCTGCCACTACCCTGGTCCGAACCCTCATCACTTCCCACCTGGATTAATGCAGCGGCCTACTTAGTGAGTCTTCCTGTCTCAAGTGTCCCCACTCAGCTGTCAAAGTGGCCTTCCCAAAACACAACTCTCATTAGATTACTCCACCCACTCTACCCCTCACCCCTACCCCAACCCCAAACCCTTTCAATAAATTCCAACATTAACTCTAGGATCAATTATAAAATCTTTTATTTGGCTCTTCAAATCTTTCATATTTCTTCCCATTTCTCCAGTCTTTAAACACCTTACGTCTCTCCACATACTCTGTGATACAAGTGACATTAGGGCCTCCTTACTATTTCCTGCATGAGGTACTCCATCTCCTAACTCCAGGCATTTCCCCTGGCAGTGCCCTCCATGGCAGGAAGGCTCTTTGTTCAAATACATACTTCTTGGCTTCCATTGGGTCCCACCTTCTGTATGAATCCCTTCCCTGTCCTCCTTACTGTTAGTGCCTTCCCTCTGAAACCACCCCCAATTTAACCTGTATGTATCCTGTTTCTCCCCACTCCCATTAGACTGTGAGCTCCTTCAGAATAGGTATTTTTTTGTTTTACCTTTCTTTGTATCTCCAGTGCTTAACGTAGGTTACCTGACACATAGTAGGCACTTAATAAATGCTAATTGGCTTACCTTGAAGCAGCATAATGCACCTGTATAAAGTTAAACAAGCTAACATCAGTTTCTAGCTGTAAAATGGACATAATACTAGCACTAGCCATTTAATAGAGTTGTTGTAGGAAAAGCACTTTATAAATCTTAAAATATTATAGAGATATGATATTATAATGAAAGATACTATTATAATGTGCTTAATTCTGTCATATACATTATTCAAACTTACTAGGCTTCCAATTTTTTTTTTGACCAGCTTAGAAAATTTTCATCCAGCCTTCCCATACTTCTGACAGAATAACCGTCAAAAGACTGAAAAAACTCAATGTTAATAGTGTGGGTCAATTAAAATTTTTATTAAAATTCTTAATTGCCTACAGGCTAGTTTCTTCTGGGTCTGGCCTAATTTCCTTCAGGTCCTAGGCCTATGCTAATTTGCATATCTGACCTAATTGAAACTCTACTCTCTGTTATAAATAACAATTGTTTCTCCTTTCATTAATTGGAATTAGTCTAATTCTGTAGCTATTTTCTTTACCCTGATTCCATAAAGGTCACCACCTGGATAAATTGAGTAGGTCAGAAAGAATTCTTTTTAAGGGTTTTGGTTTTTTTTTATAAATTACCCTCTTGACAGAAATCATACCTACCTACATATCCCTGTTCTCTGTTTAAAAAATAACTTCTCAGCCTATAGTCTTCTTCCAGTGAAAACATTCGTTTAGAATATACAAAATTTTGAAATGGTATGTGTGACTTAATTCCCTCAAAACTGAATTTCAGAAAGGTGCCTTGACATCAGCAAGTAATGGCTGTGGGTGTACTACTCATTTTCCATTGTAGTTCATAGGCTAGTAAATTTGTATATGGTGTTCACAGAACTCCACTCAAGGGTGTGGCGCTCTTGTTTTGAGTATGACTAGTAATCTCTGTACTGAGTGCTACCTGTGTTCCTGAAACCAGGCCTCAGAAGTTGAGGTTCTCATGTAGCCTAGTACTTAGGTCTGGAGATCTGCATCTCAAAGCAGTACTCCTCACCACATTGTCAGGTGGGGAAGGGAATAAGTGAATGGAGATGATCAATAAAGTGAGGAGCCAGGTCCTTCCTACAACTGACCTATCCCTACAACTCTTCTTCTGTCACATGTACCATGTAGCAGGGTGGGGTGCAACATGTGCAAGCAACAAGTAACATTAGAAACCTAGCTAGCAAAGCCCTTATGATATCTGGGCTTAAAATTAGGGAGATTCTTTTAGATTGATATCTAGCTACCTGGGCAGCACAGGAGCAGGAGTGATTCCGCTGACAAAATGAACTCTCCCCACTTTAAATACCCAAGTCCCCCAAACTCATTTTGAACATGAAATTTAATTGCACCCAAATTCCTTATCCTGCTTTCTCAAGATTGTTGCTTTATTTTGGCATTAGAGACCAGTTACCTTTGTTAGGATGGTTCATCTGGGATTATTAGGGTTCTAGACATTTTTTCCTATAAAATAATTGATAAAGATAGTAGAAGTTTACCTTGAAACTGTTGTATCAGTGCTTAGTTGTCAATCCTTCCTTTAGTGACTATGCCTTCTTAAAAATATTGCAGTGTCTGGAAGCAACGAACCCTTCATGACACCAGGACAGATGCCTAATAGTGGGATGCAGGACTTATATAACCAAGCCCCAACAGGAGCAATGTCCAACATGGCAATGGGCCAGCGGCAGCAGTTTCCCTATGGAGCCAGTTATGACAGAAGGTGGGTTTTGTTTTGATTTTTTTTTCCTGAGGTGAAGACAGAAAACATTTTCATAGGAATCCTCTTTTCTCCATAGACATCTAAGAACAGAACAGTTCATGTACTGAGAATTTTGGTTAACTGAGCCACTAATGATCACTATGTTTCTGGTTTCTATGGAGATTAATGAGGTAAGGAGTGGCCATTCATTCAGCCTACTGTTGATCAACACGTGGGTGTGTTAGACAATTCCCTTCATAGGTCTGACTCCTGATGTGTGTCTGGGCAGAGAAGAATCCTCAGTCTTTAAACTGCAAGTGTATTTATGTAGATGAAAAGTTATAAAAATATGCTTCACTTGGCTTCAATGTGTTAGAAATCTTCTCTCCAAGTACCCATTCTTTACTATTTGAAATTTAAAAAGCACATTTCTCAAAACTATCATTTCAGAACTATCAAATGTTTTTATTTATTGTAATAACTATGAAGTTTATTACTATAGTTTGCAAAAATTCATGTTTACATGAACTGAAGCAAGAATTCTTCAACTTTAACTCTCTCTCTCTCTCTCTCTCTCTCTTTCTTTCTCTTTCCCTCCCTCTCTTTATTATACTCCACATCCCCAGTCTCTCATCTCCTTCTGAAATAGTTTTGGGACATGCTCATGCATTGAGAAAACTACAATGGCAATTAACCTGTAGGCTATGTTTGTAGATGTGCAGATGGCATTTGAAAATCTCTTGAGGTGGACTTACCATGGTTTTTTACTTGTTCTTCTTTAGAGTCCAGTTTTAAATAAAAAAGTCCAACAGGAGCCAGAGAGCAGGCTTTTCTTCCTTGGTACCTTTCAAAAATAGAAAATTGTACTATCTATCTAGGTTTAGCTTTATGTTTACAGAAGAAAAATAATTCAAAGAAATGTATCTGGAAGATAAAAAGATCAGCAAAACTATTTTTGCATAAAATAAATATGAAGACAGTTCATGGTTGAACTATTGAGAAAACTACATTGGGAATTAAAAGTAATTCCCTGTGTAATATAATTCCCAGCCTAAAATAGGTGCTTAGAAAGTTATCTTTGTAAAGGTTCATTGTTTAAGTATGGGTTGCTTCATTTTCTGAAAATTGCCTCTCCTAGTCAATAAACTCTGTACTCGCCCAACAGATTGAATTTAGATGAAGAATTTTTTTCTATATTGGAGAGGGGGAGGTGTTAAGAGGGGGATAAACATTATTAAGACTTTCTAGTTAAGTAAAACTACACTTACAGTATGGCTTATCTCAGAAATGCTTAAAGGATATTTTTTTCCTTGAAATAAAAAGTATCAGGTCCTGTCTCTCATTAAATTTGTAGTCTGTCAATTTATTTTTAAGTACAAGCATTTTGTTTACAATGTTGGGCTTTGCTTTGGCTTGTTTGGGAGTTTTGGGATGGAACAGGCAGGTTTAGGGGACACTGTTTACCATCCTTAGAAAGTGATCAGATGCTCTTAGAATTCCATGCTATCACTTTTCTGAAGGAAGCAATTTTTTTTCCTATTTCCTCTACTGTGCTTTCAAGAACTTTACCTGGCCTAGTTTTAAAATGTTAATCTACAGGCTTCTGCCACTTGGTTGGGAGGTGAGAAGAGCAGTTTACTTACCCCTATCATAATAGAACTCCTGTCCCTTACTCCTAGAAATACCCCTTAACTCTCCCGACTACTTACCATCCAGTATTGAACCAGCCTGATCATTTCTGACCCACTCTAGTTGAAAATACAAGCTCTTCGTTTTAATTTTTTTGGTTACTGTGTCCCTGGTACCTGGGACATACTAGGTGTTTAATGTGTGCTAGATAAATGTGTCTTTGAGATCTAGAACAAGTTACTTTTAACCTGTATATACTGTAGGCAGTTCTCTAAGGCCGCCAATTTCAGAGATTATGCCAGCCTACACTGGCAGTGAGCATTTCTTCACCCAGGACTTCCTATCCAGTCTCTGTTCCTGTTCTGTTCCTTTCTTATTAGCCAATTTCTCCTGTGCCTTTGTCTTGTTTCTTATTGAACACTAAGATTATTAAATCCGATTAGAGCCAAATAGCACATTTTATGGAATGAAATGTTTCATCTTTACAATGTATTGAGAAGGAATACTACAGTAAGCAAATTCAGTAACATTTGAAGTAATTTTTAAATGTATTATTAAGAAAATAGGAACTTATTAAAATAAGAGCTCACTTGTCAGGGAGTAGCAGAAATTGTGTGTGTGGGTGTGTGTGTGTACACATATACATATATGTGTGTGTATGTATTTCTTTAGTTTCCTGAATTCCTGCTTCTTACTTCTACCTTCATTTAAGGATGTTGCAAGTTAAATTCTTGTGTAACAAGTCCTCCGTGTAACAAATCCATTCATGTAGTAGGCGGAGCTTCAGCTCAAAGGCCAAGGAATTTGACCGGCGTCATGCAAGGTGCTTGCTTGTTCAACCAGTATTCCTGTGATACTTTTTAACCAGCAGCCATGCCAAGAGTTTGGCATCATCACCTGAGATGGGTGTTCCCATCCCTTTTACTCAAAAATAAAGTGTTGCTGCTACTAAGTACTTTTGTATGGAAATTGAATGACTAGTTTAAAGGAATACAAGTCTGGGCTTCACAAAACTGAATTGGTCCTTTCTCCCTAGACCTAAATCTTCTCTAGTAGTTGATGGTCTTCTTTGAATTACACCACTGTAGGCATGAACCTTACGGACAGCAGTATCCTGGACAAGGACCTCCCTCAGGACAGCCACCCTATGGAGGACACCAACCTGGAATATATCCACAGCAACCGGTAAGGCATGAAGGAGGTGGAAGTCGTTCTTCTCCTTCTCTCTTTAAAAAACTGGTTTTCCTTCGTCATGAAACTTGATTCATTTAATTAGTACTACTATTTCACTAGATTTAGGTTACAAAATTTAACAAAATATTTAAACATCTTTTTTAAATAAAGAATTAAGGGTATGTTTCATGTTCAGCACCATAAGACATAGCAGAGATTCTGAAATCTTAAAAATAAATATTACTTATAGTATTATGAAGCGCATTAAAACATTTCTGACACATTGTGTAATATTATATTACAAGGGTATTTTGAATGCATGTTTTAAGTTTGTATCTATCACATCTAGTTAAGAATTTAAGGCAGAAACCATATCCTTTCTGTGTGCTGAACAGAATTTTTAATGTCTAGTTTAAAATAATAAATGCTAATGTCTTTGGAATGTGGTTAACTTATTTTAGTTTTTTAATTGATTCATTGAATTATCTAACTTACATTTAAATAGCTATAGTAGCTCTTTGTAAGAATAAAGCTAAGCAGTTCTTTCCAATTTATTTCAATTTTATAGTATAGTATACTATAGTATAGTATTTATAGTATTTCTGCTTAGCTAGTTAAAAATCATGGTGAAGGCATGTGCACCATGCTCATGAGATACCAATATCGTTTTGGAAAGTTTTTAGCAAATTAGAGAGGGTGTTTGTTTTGTTTTGTTTTTCCTTTTTAACATTTATATTAATGAGTAAATACATCCGACAGAGTGATTTCTTACTGGACTAACTTAACTAGATTTCCAAAGTCAAAGGACAACATGATGTCTAAGAACAATCACGAGTTCATTGGCAACCTAATGAAAAGTCACTGTAGAACAGTATTAAGCTATCTTAGGTATTAGGATGACCCAGAGAGTGCTTTAGAGAGAAAAGTAGACCAGAGGCTTTATTCCTGATCATGCACCTTCAGAAACTAAAGCCAATCAAGGATTTCAGTGGAGCTTATAATACAGACTTGGATGGGACTAAAGATGGTTCTGTCCAGCTGAAATAGTTATGGGAATGTTCATGTTAGGTAACGTTAGCATAGCCTGAAAAGTTACTTAAAGCCACATGGAAGTAGAGTCCTAGCCTAGGGATGGGCCAGGGAATTTATTTTATCATAAGACCACTCAAGATCTGCCCACCCTTTGATGACATAACATATATATAGCACTTTTCAAATCTCCAAGTACTATTAGTTATCATTATTGTAATATTCTCCTACAAATTATGTCCCCAGATTTTGGTAGTGAATTAATTACACTAGGAAATTCCAGTATGAAAGGGACACATGATTTTGTTTGGTTTCCATGAAGGTTTTCAGTATCTAAAACCTCCAAGTGCTATAAAATATCTTCCTCAGGCATACTATTAGTATTGAAAAATGATCATAAGTTGCCATTCCCCAATATTTATAAACCTTTTATTTTATATGAATTTCCTACTAGATCATTTCTTTGTTTTCTTTTTGCATAATTTAAAAGTAGATGTGTGTAATTATTTCCCTGAGAGCATATTTATATAATTTATTTTAAATTAATTTCAGAACTACAAACGTCACATGGATGGCATGTATGGGCCCCCAGCAAAACGCCATGAGGGAGACATGTATAATGTTCAGTATGGTAGCCAGCAGCAAGAAATGTATAACCAGTATGGCAGTACTTACTCTGGACCAGACAGGAGGCCTATCCAGGGACAGTATCCATATCCTTACAATAGAGAGCGAATGCAGGGCCCAGGTCAGATGCAGCAACATGGTATACCTCCTCAGATGATTGGTGGCCCCATGCAGTCATCCTCAAGTGAGGGTCCTCAGCAGAATATGTGGCCCACACGAAATGATATGCCTTATCCGTACCAGAACCGGCAAGGCCCAGGAGGCCCTGCACAGGCTCCCCCGTATCCAGGAATGAACCGCACTGATGAAATGATGGTACCTGATCAGAGGATAAACCACGAGAGCCAGTGGCCTTCTCATGTCAACCAACGGCAGCCTTATATGTCATCTTCAGCCTCCATGCAGCCCCTCACTCGACCTCAGTCATCCTACCAGACAACACCATCGATGCCAAACCACATCTCCAGGGCTCCCAGCCCAGCGTCCTTCCAACGCTCCTTAGAGAACCGCATGTCTCCAAGCAAATCTCCCTTCTTGCCCTCCATGAAGATGCAAAAGGTTATACCCACAGTTCCAGCATCGCAGGTCACAGGACCACCACCCCAGCCACCACCAATTCGACGAGAGATCACCTTCCCTCCAGGGTCTGTAGAAGCATCACAACCTGTCTTGAAACAAAGACGAAAGATTACCTCAAAAGATATTGGTAAGTATTACAAATGTCTTCTTCCATATTTAATTCCAGTGCATGTTAGACTAAAGCCTTAAAGAGAAAACTTCATGTCACTTCTGAGTGTCAAGGCATTGTTTTACAGAGAGAATTGCTGGGGGTAAAAAAACCAACCTGAATTGAGGAAACACTGAAGGGGAACCTGAAAATAGCATTTTAATTGGTAAATGGCATGTGCTTCAGTGGCTAGAGCACCAGGCAGCAAGTCAGGAACTGAATTATTGACTCTGCATTTTTACTTAACTACTGGGTGACCTTAGGCAAGTTACTTAAAATATATTATGATAACACCTATTTAACAACGGTATCAAATAGCTTATTAAGACTTGAAAATAACTCCAGATGTTAAGGAAAAACCACTCCGTAACTTCATTTACAACCTAGAAACTGATCTAAAGACAAGAAGAATTTTCATTACTATAATATATATAATTGATATAATGCATTACAGACCCACCACACACGCATGCGCGCACACACACACACACACACACACACACACACACAAAACATACATGAGCCAAGCTGCTTTCTGGCTTTAATACTGACCTGTTCAGGCTGCTCTGAACCCATATGAGAAAGTTTTAGATGACTAAAAGTACACACTATTTTTTCTGAGTTTTATATGAGGCTCTGAAATACAGGAAACACAAAAATAGAGAACTCTGTTGTGTCCTTAAATGGCAAGGAGAAATATTTCTCAAATTTCTAAGTAACTGAGCTTATTTGAAATGATCAGCAACAAAAAACCTTTTCTTAGAAAGTGATAAAAGATGGAGAAGATTTTATATCAAAGATTGATTTTCCTTGTTGTTAAAGATCCGTGTCACCTTATTCCTGGTGAGGCTTTGCCTGCCCCAACCTCTATAGATTTAACATCTCACACCCTCTTCTTGCCCTGTTACAATGAACTTCACTTTATAACCATCATAAGCATCTTCATATGCCTTATCATTGCTTTTGCTTAATCATTTTCATGGCAAAGATACTAGAAGGGTTTGCCATTTCCTTCTCATTTTACAGATGAGGAAACTGAGGCAGACAGGGTGAAATGACATGCCGGGGGCACGCAACTACTAAGTGTCTAAGGCTGGATTGAACTGAGAAAGAGAAGTCTCCCTTACTCCAGGCTCAGCACTCTATCCACTGTGCCACCTAGCTGCCCCTTTTAAGCCATAATTACTCTGATTGGTTGCGACCTGTTGTCTCTTGTTTTGTAGGCCACGTAAATTTAGGAGTCCCCTAAATGTGCTTGTATCCCTTACCTTCTCATTATAGAAAAGTGAGTGGGGGGAGGCGTCAGACCCTGCTTATATGTTTGCTGAACCAGAATTATTTATTTAAGATATACTCTGCTTACACCCTGTAACAAAATCCTCCAAAGATTTATAAAAGGAGAAAGCAGCAAGAAGAAAGCTAGTCTATTTGTTCACTATAAAATTATTAATAAACTTACACAACAACAAAAAAGAGTAGAATAAGTGAAAGACATCATTTACTTACTATCAGGAAACGTGTATTTAGTTCACGTTCAGCCTACAAAAAAATATTGGGAGCACGTTTGAGTTATAAACTGCTCTCTAGCTCAGCACCCAGTGTTGAACCTGAAAACTTCCAGACTTTGCTCTGGCCCTTAACGTCAGTGTGGTTAGCGTTCTGACTTCGGTAGTCTATATCTTCATTTCACATTTCTTACCCCTCAGATCATTTAGTCTTTAGACTATCACAATCACTGCTTTTAATTTTCTGCCTTTTCTCAGTAACTCCTGAGGCATGGCGTGTGATGATGTCCCTGAAATCGGGCCTTTTGGCTGAAAGTACATGGGCTTTGGACACTATTAATATCCTTCTCTATGATGATAGCACCGTGGCTACATTCAATCTCTCTCAGGTAAGAGAATAACCCTTACACCCCCAAAAATGGGGCTACAGGAGAATCCTGCAGGATTTAACTCATGCATAGTGCTGGAATTGATGACAGGGTCAATTATGACCAGCACAGCTGGCCTCACTGTGCCACTGTTTCTGGTTCCCATAAAACACAGTAATCCAGAAACTACTAACTTGACATAGGATAGAGACGAATTTCATGCTTTTCAAATTATAACTGTTTCTCATAATTCTTTGTGTTGTGGTTAGTATTCATTAACAACCAGCAGTTTAGTAAACTGTGTCTGTGTTGACATTTGTTTTCAACCTAATAGTTTGTTTATTTAACTGTTAGTGCTTTCTTCACATTTTCTTGTGTTTGTTTGCCCTGCCAGAGTGATTAACTGTACTTGTACTTAGCCTTTTTTCACCAAAGCTAATTGTTGGGGGGTTTTGTAAAGAGACAATTAAACAGAACTATTAGGCTGAGAACGTTATGTGTCAACACAGACATAATACACTAATCTGCTAATGTTGATGACACTAACATAGACGGGCATTGGTCACAGCATAATAAAACTCATCATAAAGTTATTGCCAATGTCAGGGATTGAAATGGAAAACATAATTTTGGTAGGCCATCACACAGAAAAGGACCAATCCACACCCCATCTTCTTCCCCCACATACCCCCACCTCCCTCCAAAAAAAAAAAAGAGAAAAAATTCAGTATGGCAGCCAGAAAATTATCAGTGACCTGTACCTAAAAAAAAAAAAAAAAAAAGAATCGAGTATATTCTACTATTGATTTTTTTAAAGTTCATTTTAGAAATAACTCCCCCCTCCCCCTACCAAAAAAAACCCCACAAACAAACAAAACTCAAGATGAATAGGTTTTGCTGCTTGCTGGGGACACCCCCATATGAGATCATGCCAGATGAATAGTTTGAAGGAAATGGGGATAATAGTAAACCCAGAAAAGGTCATCTTAATAGAAACATCATTTTCTTCAAGTATTTGAAGGATTGTTAATGCAAAAAATAGAAAAGAAGTTCTGTTATCCCAGAGTTCAGAAATAGAGTTAGTAGAAACTTCTGATAGAATTATTTAAGCTCCATAAAAGAAAAATTGTCTAAGCAAATTCAAATTCCAGATATTCCAAGAGCTGCCTTCATAGGTGGCAATTTGCCCCTCATTGGGGGTTTCCAAGGATAAGCTAACTGACCACCTGTTGGAAGTTAGTAGAAGGTCTAGTGTGGGTTGCACCAAGTGACCCCTGAGGCTGATCAGCCTACTTTGAGATCCTGTAACAAGCCACTAACTCTGTGCTCCTGGATAAACCATTTTATTTCCTTAATTGTCTAGTTGAAGTAATAAATAAAGTATCTCCTTTCTTCTTCCTTAAATCACCCCAGGTATTGACTAATACTGAAGTGTAACTTTTTCTCTACTTGTAAAACAATGTAGAAATTACATGAAGTCTCTTCAGTAGATAAGTATGAAAAAAATTACTCTATCTTTACTGGAATAATTATATTTCATGTCTATAAGTGAACAAACTTCTGATTAATTATTTTCATAACCAAAATTGTTCTAGCAGTAACCCCATTTCCCTCCCAAAATAAAGTTTGACTTAAAAAATATATATACTCACTGTTTCAAGTATGTCCTAAGCTGGCCACTTAGAAACCTAGGCGGTGCAGTGTTTCTTCTTAATAGTTGTGCTTTTGACCTTAATTTAAAGAAAGGAGACATGGGGGTAAAGGCAAGGGTGGTTTATGTAAGATTTTTTTGCCAGAGGGAGCTTTTCATCGCTTCACTAAAGATAATATGTTTCTTTGAAAGTAATATGGTAATATTTATCAGTAATTTTCATTTCTACCAGCTGAAGTTAGATATAAGAGTAACTTAAATGTGAAAACTGATTCTGCCTAACTTTCTGATTTGTTTATCAGGGTCTGAATTGATTTGTTTTTAGTTTTTACAAAAAGCAGTTTTGTCAAGATCATCTTACTCTTAAAAAAGAAAAATTTAAGGGGAAAGCTTATGTTAGGATAACCTGTGGCACCTGAGGCAACATAATCATCATAAAATGATAATAATAGCTATAAAAATAAAGGGAAAAACACTCCTTTAAGTAATGGAAAGGAAGGAACCACTTTAAGCGAGTGAGTCTATGAAATCCAAGCCTTCATTTCCCAATACTGTGTATAAGGGCTGTGTACAAATTTAAAAAGAAAAGAGCGATGTACAACATTCCCTTTGAGAATATGAAAGTGTAAAGGAAGCAAAGTTATCGCGTGGGTAGTTTGTGAAGGTAAGCAGCAATTAAAAAGCAAGATAAGATACACTTAGGTAATAATGGGAGGGTGAGGAAGCTAGTTTTCCTTGACCGTGCACTTGACCGCTCCTGGCCAGGCAATCCATAAATTCTAAGAGTTTATGGAGATATTCTCCTAAGTCTTAATTTATTGTCACGGAAAGTGTCCTCCCTTTTGGTTGTAATTGGACATTATGACACCATTTCCTGTTTTTCTTCTTTCCTCAGTTATCTGGATTTCTTGAGCTTTTAGTAGAGTACTTTAGAAAATGCCTGATTGACATTTTTGGAATTCTAATGGAATATGAAGTGGGAGACCCCAGTCAGAAAGCACTTGATCACAACGCAGATAAGAAAGATGACAGTCAGTCTTTGGCAGAGGACTCTGGGAAGGAAGATGAGGAGGCTGAATGTATCGACTATTATGATGATGAAGACGAGGACGAGGAGGAGGAAGATGAAGAAGATGAAAAGACAGGAGCTGAAGATAAGAGCATGGTTTTTGCCTCTCCTGAGGCCAGCGTTGATCCAAACGAGAGGCCAAAGCAAGCAAGCAAATTTGACAGACTGCCAATAAAGATAGTAAAGAAGAACAATCTGTTTGTTGTTGACCGATCTGACAAACTCGGCCGTGTTCAGGAGTTCAACAGTGGGCTTCTCCACTGGCAGCTCGGGGGAGGTGACACAACCGAGCATATCCAGACTCACTTCGAGAGCAAGATGGAGATTCCTCCTCGCAGGCGGACACCTCCTGCCCTCAGCTCCCTGGGAAAAAAGAGAAATCTGGAAGGAATAAATGAACTTGAGGAGCACCCAGAGAAAAGCATAATAGCAACCATTGATGATGTCTTGTCAGCTCGGCCTGGAGCGCTGCCTGAAGACTCGAACCCTAGTCACCAGACCGAAAGCAGTAAATTTCCCTTTGGTATCCATGAAGCCAAAAGCCACCGGAATATTAAACTGCTTGAGGATGAGCCAAGGAGCCGAGATGAGACGCCACTATGCACCATCGCCCACTGGCAGGACTCTTTGGCCAAGCGCTGTATCTGTGTGTCAAATATTGTCCGTAGCTTGTCTTTTGTGCCTGGCAATGACGCTGAAATGTCCAAACATCCAGGCCTGGTGCTGATCCTGGGGAAGCTAATTCTTCTTCACCATGAGCATCCAGAGAGAAAACGAGCACCTCAGACCTACGAAAAAGAGGAGGAGGAGGACAAAGGCGTGACCTGCAGCAAGGACGAGTGGTGGTGGGACTGCCTCGAGGTCTTAAGGGATAATACGTTGGTCACGTTAGCCAACATTTCTGGGCAGCTAGACTTGTCTGCTTACACAGAAAGTATCTGCTTGCCAATTTTGGATGGCTTGCTACACTGGATGGTGTGCCCATCCGCAGAGGCACAGGATCCCTTTCCCACTGTGGGACCCAACTCAGTGCTGTCGCCTCAGAGACTTGTGCTGGAAACCCTGTGTAAGCTCAGCATCCAGGACAATAATGTGGACCTTATCTTGGCCACCCCTCCATTCAGCCGTCAGGAGAAACTCTACGCTACTTTAGTTAGGTACGTTGGAGACCGCAAAAACCCGGTCTGCCGAGAAATGTCCATGGCGCTCTTATCGAACCTTGCCCAAGGGGATGCGTTAGCAGCGAGGGCGATAGCTGTGCAGAAGGGAAGCATCGGAAACCTGATAAGCTTCCTAGAGGATGGGGTCACTATGGCCCAGTACCAGCAGAGCCAGCATAACCTCATGCACATGCAACCTCCACCTCTGGAGCCGCCTAGCGTAGACATGATGTGCAGGGCGGCCAAGGCCTTGCTGGCCATGGCCAGAGTGGACGAAAACCGCTCAGAGTTCCTTTTGCACGAGGGCCGTTTGCTGGATATCTCGATATCAGCTGTCCTGAACTCTCTGGTTGCCTCTGTCATCTGTGATGTACTCTTTCAGATTGGGCAGTTATGACATACGTGAGAAGCCAAGCATGTGTGGGTGAAGATTAGAGGGTCCCCTATAACTGGCTGTTTTCTGTTCTTGTTTATCCAGCATAGAAAGAAGGAAAAGAAAATCTTTGCTCCTCTGCCCCATTCACTATTTACCAATTGGGAATTAAAAAAATTAATTTGAACAGTTATAAAATTAATATTTGCTGTCTATGTGTATAAGTACATCCTTTTATTTTATTTTTTTTTAACCAAAGTTGCTGTCTAGTACATTCAAAGGTCACTTTTTGTTTTCATAGATTTCCTTTTCAGTGTTCTTTTCCATGTTTGTATTGCATATTTTTTGGGAAGCAAATTAGTGACTTAAAAAGTTGTGGCAAAACATTATATGACCGGAAAACTTCACCACTTTCAAACAGAAAGGTGATAAGCAACATACCAACTTCCTGTGTGTCTTTTTTTTTCCAGAAAAGTAAAAATAACCCATATCCCATCACCCAAACCTCTGTGCAATAGACGCTTCTAGTGATGTAGGTATAGGGATCAAGCGATGTGTCAGTCAGTAGTCAAACTATGAAATGGTATCGGTTTCTCCACAGGAGAATGGTTACATTAGGCTAGGGGCAAAAACAGTTTGTTTTTTTTAAAGTTAAGATTGAAAACACATACCTGATGACGATCAACGTAAATTGCTTCCTCACCACTACTGTCATGTCTGCTATCTATTGTTTGACTTTCCACAATGACAGTTCTTCACAATTCCTTTAATCATTTTTTAAATATTTTTTTTTACTGCCTAAGGGCCGTGATGTATATAGAAGTTGTACATTGAACATACCCTCATTTTTTTCTTTTCGTTTTCCTTTTTTTTTTTTTTTTTAGTATGAAGTTTTTAGTTTCTTTTTCATGATGTGGTAACTACAAAGTGATGGTAGATTTAAATAATTTTTTTATTTTTATTTTATATATTTTTTTCATTAGGGCCATATCTCCAAAAAAACAAAAAATACAAAAATTAAAAAAATTAAAAAAAAAACCGAGGGTAATGTACAAGTTTCTGTATGTATAAAGTCATGCTCTATTTCGGGAGAGCAGCCGATCACAATTGCTTCATGAATCAAGGTGTGGAAATGGTTGCGTATGGATTGATTTAGAAAATGGTTATCAGTACAGACAAAAATAAGAAATATACAGAAAAAAGGAAGAAACACAACTTCAAAGATTTTTCAGTGATGAGAATCCGCATTTGTATTTCAAGATAATGTAGTTAAAAAAGAAAAAAGAAAAAAAAACTTGATGTAAATTCCTCCTTTTCCTCTGGCTTAATGAATATCATTTATTCAGTATAAAATCTTTATATGTTCCACATGTTAAGAATAAATGTACATTAAATCTTGTTAAGCACTGTGATGGGTGTTCTTGAATACTGTTCTGGTTTCTTTAAGGATGTACATGGCAACAAAACCAGTTATAAAAAAAATGCTGAAAATTACAATAACATGCCCACTGACTCCCTCATTGAGGAACCAGAGACTGGAAAGTACCTTTAAAGGGCACCTGCTTCTTAGTGGGGTGAATTAGTTAGATGTTCTCAAATCATTCAACCACTCCGTCATCCTCTGAATCAATAAACTCTTAGTAATGTGGAGCCGGGATCTGCTTTAGTTTAAAAGGGAGATGGCCACTAACTTTAGAAATATTCAGTATATCCTTGGATGTGAAGAGGAAAGCCTTAGGTAGCTTGTTGGTTGGCCCAGAAATACATTCTTCCTTATTCTAAAACCTGTTCTACCTTAATGAAAGACCTGTTTTGTGTTTCCCTCACATGGCTGGAAATTCTTGGCATGTGTTCATTCCAGCTTAGCGCACCCACCCTACTACACTGAGTGCGTACCTTGTTCAATGAATGTGTTCATATTCAGCACAGCGAGAGATTAGCATTGACATTGCAGGGCATGACGAGGTTTCTAATGCATCCACATTCCCACCCTTCCCCTGGTGCACATTAGCTTTTTTGAATACTGTTTAAAAAAACAACTAATGTTAACTTCTTTCTTCCTGGGTCATTAACTGTTACTGTGTAACAGTGGATTTCTTTGAAATTGCTGCATGGTGATACTGTTGGTGGGCATTCTTCTTGTTCTGATTCTCCCCTTTGCATACCACCCTTGCAGTCACAATGTACTCCAGAGTTGCTGATCCCACAGGCATACTGATTATCTTTCTCCCCATAACTCACTGTAATATATGGAAGAGTTAGATAAGTACATACAGTTATAACCAGAGTGTGAAACATGATTCCCTAATGTCACGAGAGAAAAAAATATTTTTTTCTACAAGAAGCCTCATCATCTATTTACTCCCACATTACTTACTTATTACATAATAATGCAGTCAAATATGTGTTGAATTAAAACCTTATTTATGATGCTACTTCAGATACAATTACTAAGAATAGGATTTGATGCTCAGCTTTAAGATCTGGAGGTTTGTCAGAGGAATGCAATATTATTGTCACTTCTCTTACAGAACCCCGGAGTGGAAGGTGTTATCCAAACCCTTAAGTAATCTGACATGCCGATTCTCATCAAACAAGAGTTTAAAAAAATAGTCATGACTTTATTTGACATGATTTGATTTATGATCAAGTAATATCCTGGATCAGACTTTTATTAATGTGCCTCTAAGTACAGAGATATACAAATCAATTTCTCAAAAAAAAAAGTTTAAAATTTCATCATCTTTACCACATACTAAGAAGTTTACACCCCTAGAATCAAGACCTCCAGAAGTACTTGCAGACTCTGCAACCTTTATGAGAACCAACTAATAACCTTGTTCTAGCAATTGGCTTTTTGTCTTCAGAGATTGGCAAGATACCCCAAACTCAAGGTACTTTACCTTCTCCCTCCCTCCCAAAAAAAGGCAAAGATGCAAAGAAGGTTTAGTGTGGAAATCTGCTATTAGTTGAATCTGCAGGTATTTGAGTGGATAATTTCTTTAATGTCAGATAAGAAAGATTTGAGTGGCATCTGTTGAGAAAACAGCTTTTTTTTTTTTGATTGAGGAGAATGATGTCAGACCAGTTTATACTAGTAGAGTTCTCTCCCCTTTGCTGGCTAACAGTTATAATGGTTTTGTTAATGGAAAATAATATAAATCCAGGAATCTAAGCTATTAACTACCTCTTTTGTGGAAAGCAGATGGCCTTTACACTGAAACCCATGCATTTAAAAATTTTATTATATGTTGCACTTTTTTTCTTAAAGAGTCTACTTAGCTTTAGCATCTCTTGCAGGGAAGCAAAAAGCATATTCTACTTATACCAGAAATAATTAATTCAATAACATTTACTGAACAAATAACGTGTGCCAGGCATTCTTACAAGGTGCCGAAGAGGTCATAAGAGGAATTAGACACGTCTTCCCTCCCCTTACCTAGGACTTCAGACTGGTGGTCCAGGCAGCCAATTTTCTTCTTCAAATTTTTGTTTTACATGCTCATCCTGGCAAGGCTAAGCCCTCACCAGCCCCACAATTCTACTTTGTTCCCCTACTTACATACCCACATGTAGAAAGCCAAGAACGTCTCATGTGCCGCTTTTCACACCAGATAATGATTCCCTTCTGTCAACCTGTCCAACTCTCCCCTTTCCCCCCAAAAAAACACCTGGGTTCGATCTTTGCCTTGCAAACATGAGCCCACTAAGAGCATCACCTATGTATTTTGGTAATACAATTAATTTTGGGAAACTTCCAAGGGAAGAATAAATGTGGCAGTTCACTGGTATCAAAAAAAATTCCTTTTTATCCATTTATGAATTTTACCATGCCTGCTTAAATATCATGATAATAATAATGGGGAATTGGGCCATACCAGATTGGGAGCATGGGTGCCTACGCTCCAGCTTACTTATCTGTAAAGTGGGAATAACTGCCATACCTACCTCACAGGGTTGTTGTGAGGATCAATTGAGATAAATGTATGTGAAAGCATTTTGAAAATTGTAACATGCTACATAAATGTAAGGTATTATTCTTAATTCAGTACTTTGAGGATTCTGTATTTCCATCGGTGTGAGCAGTCCCTCCACCAATGCAGATTGCAACCACTCTACGCCTTAGTGGTCTTCTTGAGTTGCTGCCACCAAAAAAATGAAAATAAGGTCACTATCTGATGACCTATCTTCTGGGGATGAACCTTTCTGAACTTAGCTAGTCTGGTCTTTGGACAGCAGATGCACAGTCCTGTCACCAGGCCCATATTCAAATCCTTTGCAGCTTAGTGGGACCTGCAAAAGTTTTTGCTCTACTGGAATAGCCTTCAAGGAGATATTGAAATAGACTTTCCTGTAAGGTGTTGTCATTATTAAAATGAGGTGGTTGAACTAGATAATGGCTAACAGGTCCCGTCCAGCTCTAAAATTCAATGTTCTAAATAATAAAATTGACTGTTCTGAATATTATCTCCTTTTCCTTCTCCCCTGCTCATATTCTGGTGGGTTAGGGGTGTGGGGTAGAGCTAATGGTCTATGAAACAAGCAAAGAGCAGGGGAAAAAATGGAGAAGTGAGTGATCCTGGATGATTCTCCAAACTAGATTCACAAAACTTTGAATAATCAAAGACTTGGCTGTAACTATGCAAGGAGAGAGTCATGTGCATTCTTCATTTGCGGGGGAGATTTTGACATCTATCCAAAACCTGGCTACTTAATGCTTCTAGCCTAGAAATTCTCAAACCTGATTGGGTTTTAACACCTGTGACAGTACCCAAAGGCATCCTATGATTATACTCGGCATCATTCTTAAAATACATGCCTTACAGTACTTTGGTGGAGGAAGGCAGCAGAAGGTACCATGAAGCCAAACCCAAAACGGCAGGTATGGGAGTAGCCCCAGAATGTAAAAGACCTCCAATTTCTATTGTCTTTGCATAACCCTCTGTTATTCTTTCACCAAAAGAATGTAATTTTATTTAAATTGAATCAACTTCCTTGGATGCTTCACCTTTTACCAGGTTTAGCAATTAAAGAAGGGAGACCGAAGGGGGAATTCTATTTAAAAGAAGATGCCTATAAAAATTCTTAGAAGTCTTATCTGATGACAATATATCAAATAGTAATATCTTTCCATCTTTTATAATGAATTGCCCACTTTTTGCTCTGCTATTTCTTGATTATGTTGAGGACCTATATATAGGTCTGGCCATTTGACTCTGCAGTATATATAACTCCAAGAACATTTTTCCATAAGGATTATTACTTAATTTCCTTTGTTAAATCCCAAGTTTGGGGTTCCTACTAAAAGATTTCAACACTACCAGTAAACTATCCAAAAGTCCCTTATTTAATGCTATAGAGGTGAGTAAAGTTTGTAAGAGTCAAATATAATTGTTTGAACCATCCCATGGCCATGGCTATTTAAAAAGTGTCTATATCACACCATTGATTAATGAAACCTTCATTTCCTACTCCTAAGGAAAGTATGAAGTCAAACACCAGAAAGCTGAGCTGCCAGATGTGGAGTATGAGAAGTCGAGGAGATTATGACATTGAATCTAATATTCTTTTCATCTGAAGTATAGGCCAGAGGAAATTTAATCCCCGGAGAAAACAAGCTAAGTCTTTTACACTTTCCTAGCAAGAGTTCTAGCATTTTGGAAGTGGGCCATATTTCAATAGGATATGGAAGTGGAATTTAAGTTATTTTTCCCTCCAGTGTAGTAAGCTTAAGGTCATGTAAATAGAGGAAGCTTGACAAAACAGTGTTTCCTTAGATCCTCTGTAAGCTCTGTATTTAGCTGGCTCAGACACTGCAGACAACAACTGAAAACGAGCCCCAGAACTTCATCTCCTAAAAGATGAACCTGACCCAAAGGTCACTCAGGTACTTTGTTAAAGTAGGGTTTGCCAAAAGCATGTTGAAAGAATCGTGTGACTATTTAGCATTTACATCCTTTAATTTTTTTTTTCAATTGAATTCAGATTATCAGTTACTCTTTAAAATGGAGATAGAGGGAAAGACAGGCAATTACTGTCTGGACCCTTCTGATTGGCCCTTATTCCCAGGACTGCTTAAACCAAAGCCATCTTTTCAAGTAGTGGTTATGTCATGAATATATCATATAGACTGGGAGTAGTAAATTCTTTTATACAGGATTACAGTGTTGGGGCAGCCAGGTGGTGCAATGGATAGAATACCAGGCCTGAAGATCTTCCTGAGTTCAAATACAGCCTCAGGCACTAACTGTTAGCCCCTGACAAGTCACTTCACCCAGTTTGCCTCAGGTCCTTCATCTGTGAAATGAACTGGAGAAGGAAATAAACCACTCCAATATCTTTGCCACGAAAACCACAAATGGGGTCATGAAGAGTCAGACACAACTGAAAGATGACTGAACTGGCTGTTTGCATCTGGGCAAGTCACCTAAACCTTCCTTGCCCACGCTTTCCTCATCTCTGAAATGCTTTTGGATGAACAGTGGTAATAATATATACATAGTGCTCTGAAGATTGTCTTTGTTGCAACCCGTAGTCACTGCATTATTATTCTACTTTTGCAGTTGAGCAAACAGTCTCAGGTTAAGTGACTTGCCTTAGATCATATAACCAATAAATGTGTGGGCCACATGAAGTCAAACCCAGGTCTCATCTGCTAATCCAGTTCTTTCTAAGATATACTCAGCTTTACCAAGTGAACTCTGAGATCCCTCCCAGTCGCGACATTCTGATTCTACAGGTTATTACAGTTATGTCACACATGAAGTCAAATGTTTCAAATAAAAATAATCTAAAAAGTTCTATATGAATGTTTGGTATGTAAATAGCAGTTTCTTCCAAAGATGTTATCGCTTTGTAGAAATAGAAGAGGGAATGAACTAGATGTTCTGAAATTCTAGGAGTCATTCTCATGACTTCTTATGGCAACCCAATATGCTGAGTGGATAGGGTATAAATGTAATTACTATCGAATTGGGTTTCATATACCTCACATACCCATGCCTTCCTTTCATTCAAGACTTCTTAACCTTTTGTGTCATGGCCCCTTTGGCGATCTTGTGAAACCAGTATACCCCGTTTCAAAATGATGTTTTTAAAAACATAAAATGAAACATGCAGGCTTCCCAACAAAACCAGTTGTTCCGAAAAATAGTTATCAAAAAAGCAAGTTTACAGACTCCAGGCTAATAACTCCTGCTTAACTTCCCTTCTTCATGCATATCAAAGATAAGTGAAAGTTACTAATGTTATTGGCAAATCAGCAGAGATTAAATAAGTATTTACCCGATACGTTGTGCTAGTCATGGTGGTCAATGCAAAGAAATGGTTAAAACATGGTGCTTACATGATACAGTTTACACACATTCAGTTAAAATTTCTTCATGTCACTCTTTATGTTGATTTGACAGAAATGAAACATGTATATGTGCAAGGCATTTTATGGCCTATGGTAGTAGAAACTCATGCTTCCATAGAGTCATGCCATTAGCATTCACCAGAAACTAACATTCAGTTTGTAGTTTTCCAGGGATTTGTCTTCCCTCATAACAGCTAATATGAGTCAGAGCTGGATTCTCTCAGTTACAACTACTCCCTGGGAATAAATTAGAACATTTGATAGCAAAATTAATTGTTAAGGTCATTACATTATGCTATGCTAAATGACCATTTCGTTATACCCATAGACTATCCTTCTGTAAAGTAAGCTTTTAATGTTATTTCTGAATTTGTTTTCTTCTCTTTCTCACTCTTTAACCATCTGCTGTCATGATACAAAGTCCCCTAAAGAACAGGAAGAGAGAAAGTAAGGTTCAAGGGATATCCTTTGGAAATCATTATAACGTGAAAAGTGCTAAATGACATCATTCCAATGTTTATTTAGGTTTTAGTAAGAGGAAATGGCATGATACATTATTCACTGTTAAGATTAATACATATTTAGCTTGGTAAAATTTCTCCATAGGCTTGTTTTGTTGGTTCATTCAGTATTTCACCAAATGGTGTGAACATACTGACAGTACTTGTTTTGGCTTTAAGATTTTATTGGAAATGTCTCTTGATGGAAAAAAGCCATGGTGATTTGTCTAGTTGAATTACAAGTTCAAATGAAAACCTTAGAGGGAAAGCTTTGTTTTTGCAAAATTTTTGCAGGTGATCGCCTCTCCCACTTTTGTAACATTTGATACATAGTAGAGAGGAGAATTTCAAATGGTTTCATTCATTAGCAAAATTTAATTTTTGTCTCTGTTTGAAAATAAAACTATACTAGTTTTTATTTATTAGCTGAGAGGGCTAAGCAATCATCTTGATATTAAGTGACTTCTCTTCCTTCTTTTTTTTACAAGACTTAGGATTTCATTATGATGTAAAGAACTCACATAGAGGAAACTCACTATACTAGTGAAGATCAGTACCTACTCTAACTTCTAACAGATTTGTTGAGCTAGCAGGAGCTTAAATGACTTGCCTAAGTGATAGAGTCAGTAGGAGTCGGAGACTACACCACACCATGCCCCTCTAACGCATATGCCTACCCACAACCTGCCATCGTCAATGAGAGGATGTTGAAATCACCCATGTTTTTTGCAGTGTGATGCCAGTGCAGAGCATTTGTCTGCAATTGTTTTACTTTAAAAAAAATTTTTGTTATATTTTCTTTTGGGTAATAGTGGAGGAAAGTGATGTTTTCCCTGTTTTCTTTAGATTGCTGATGAAATCCAGTTTTAGGTTTGTCTTGGGAAATACTTTAGAAAGTATTGGAAGTATTGGGCTCCCATCTGCAAGCCACAATTTCTAAGAGCTTTCTTGGGATCTTCTCAGGAGCAGAGAGATCAGCAATAATACCATGCATTCATGTAATGCTTTGCCCTTTACAAAGCATTGTCTCCAGAGCTCTTGAGATGTTTGAGTGTATTTTCTCTGTTTCACAGATGAAGAAAATGGGCTCAGTACGGTTTAAGGGAATTACTCAGCTATGAAATGTCAGCTGCAAACCAAGTCCAGGACTTCCAATTCCAAGACAAGTATATTTTCCACTGTATACTGTGCTGTGTTTACAACTGTTTTGCGCCCTTATGTCCAACACATAATCCCCACCAAGTCCATAGCTAAGGATTAAGGTTAGCTATAGGGGAAAGAGTTGGTCTTTTCCCATAGCATTGACCCTCCACTCTTACAGGTATCATAAAAAATAGAAAGAGCAGTCAGTGGACCAGTTCTGCCATTGAAGCTTGCTATACAGAAGTTTTGCATCAAGGCTCATTTATAAAAATGTTGATTAAGAAGCCTGCCTCTCTCCATGCCTTTATGCATGTCACAAGTTCATTTCCTTCAAGACCTGGATTAAAGTTTACCTTCCATGGGAGGGAGATCTTTCCTGATTATTACCTCCTTCACCCACTTCCTTGGATATTCAAAAAATATGCTGTAACCTTTCCAGCACTATAAAAAATGTGAGTTGTAGTTGCTCTATTATGTAGAGCTTGGTGTTACGTTCCCTCTTTAATTGTTGTCATGTTTCTTGCATGCATCATCCGCCCAAGTAGACGGCAAGGTCTTTGAAAAACATAACGCACTCTTTTTGGTTTCCTTGGGATCGCCCCCGGCATATGAGAAAGTGCAGTCAGTTCTTGATAAATACTTCTTGGTTGACAAGCTTGACACCTTGAGAGTACACTGCACAGGTCGCAGGTCACATGGTGTGTTGGGTTGGGAAAGAAGACTGCTAGAGAGTACTTCTTGACATTAGAAACTGATAGAAATTCTTTCTGGTCTACCCTGAAGAAAAAGAGGTTCAAGAGGGGAAAGGGACAGATAGATTGATTATGAACATTTATGTTCACATAATGCTGTATGAAATGACAGTCTAGTGATTGTAATTCTCTAGTCCTACTCCCAAAATGATAATTTATACTTGGTAAAGAATACTCTCCTGTTTGAATCCACTCTTCTCCCTTTGCATTTCTTCTGCCTGTTACGAATTTTTTAAAGATAAAAATAATTAAATCTGAAAAACCTCATTTACCTTCAAATGTTAAGCAATATATTCAGAGACCTTATATAAAAGTATCTATTCCACTTACTCCATTGTGTGTGTTGCAGTTGTGGGGGCAGGGTGGGAGGACAGAAGAAGGAAGAAAGGGTACCTAGGGGCATGGAGTACATCTTTGTATATTGCAAACAATGCATTTAGCTCAATTTTTCCTTTTGTAAAAAGGAATTGTTCGCACCATTATGCATGAGCCCTTTGCTTCCACCTCAGAAAAAAAAAAGTTTCTTCCAACAAAACTTCCCCTATTTTCTCCAAATCCCCTTAAAAGAGTACTTGTAAAGGTCTCCTTTCCCTTTCTTTTGAAGACTGTCCTATAATTAGATCTTTTTCAACCTTGAAAATATTTTCCTAATACTAAGTTTAATGAACATATCAGGGATAATACAATACTTGAGTGAGCAAGTATTACAAGCCAACAGTTTAGTTAAAACACATGGATTTCTCTTTAAAATATAGTCACACATACTGTTGCCTTGATTATCACAGCTTCACAGTAATATTTTAATACATTGTAACCCAACCTCATCACACTGTTGTAAAACCCTACTGTGGCATCATTTGGCTGATTACTTATGATGCAAATCGGAGGATCTAACTATGGAATTTTGTATAACTGGTTCACCTGAGCAAATTGTTGTCACAAAACCAATTGATGCCATTGGGCAGAGTATGCCTGTGTTTCAGCTACATCTCAACGGTTTGATTTTGCTGTTTTCTGTGAGTTGCAGAAATGTTTTTAGTGATAAGTAACCCCAAAGAAAGCATGACACAAATTTTGCACTTCCATTGCTAAAAATCCTTTTCCCTCAAGAGAAATGGAGGTGATTTGTCTTATCTGATCCCCAGTGAATGTGCTAATGTTTCTAAGGATCCTCGTCCTTGGTGCCACTTCCCCTCTCTCTCCATTGTCTCCATGAGTGAGACCTTCTTAAGAACTTCTTTCCTTTTCACCTTCTCCTTCTTTCCTTTTCGCAACTTTTCCCAAGTAAGTGAATTACTTTTGAACCACCCGCTTATACAACTTGCTGTCAGCCGTGCTTACTTCGCCCTCATGCAGTCTGAATTCTATCTCTGTGACTATTGAAACCTCAGTGAAATGTCAGCAATGATATCCTAAGTACCAAATCCAGTGGCCTTCTCTCATTTTTCAGGAACCTCAATTCCTCTTCTGCGATTATCACTATTGACAACTCTCTGTTCCTTGAAATTCTCTCCTCCTTCACCTTTGTGATATCATTGGTCTTCTTTGACAATGAAGGATGAGAAACAACACTGCTTCATTGTCTGTGCTAGTACATTCTCTTGCTTCTCTTGTCTTTGACTTGCTGTGTTCTCTTTTCTTCCATTTCTCTTTTCCCTTGTCCCATACTTAAATATTGTTTCCCCTAATTCCGTTCGTGGGCCTCTCTGGGCCTTCTTTCTGTATCCTTTCTTCCTTGATAATCACATCCCTTTTTAGGGCATTCTCTTGGATGTCCCATTGGGATCATAAACTCAAGATATGCTAAAAAAAAAAAAATTCATGTTCTTCTTCCAGAATTCTCCATTTCTGTTAATGATATATCTTTCTTTCTAGACTTATAATCTCAGTAGTACTTTTGGTTCTCATTCCCATGGCTCTCACATCCTAGTGGATCTGTGTATGAACTATCTTTTGCACACTTCCCTTCTATTCTCATTATGCTTTTCCTAGTTTTCTCACTTGAACTGTTGCAAAACCTCTTAACTCTTCCTATAGTATCTTCTCCAGTGAAAGTACGGTGGCACAGTAGATACTGAGTATGGTAGCATATATTATATATAATACATATATTATATATAATATATGGTAGTATAGTACTGAGCATGGAGTTAGCAAGACTTATCTTCCTGAGTTCAAATCTGACCTCAGATACTTCCTAGCTGTGTGACCCTGGGCAAGTCACTTCACCCTATTTGCCACAGTTTCCTCATCTTTCAAATGAGCCAGAGAAGGAAATGGCAAAGTACTCCTATATCCTTTCCAAGAAAACCCCAAATGGGGTCATGAAGAGTCAACACAACTGAAATGACTGAACAGCAACAAAATACATCTCTGCTTTTTGATAAACACTTAACTCCTCAAAGATCTTTATTGGTTTCCTATTGCCTAGTGGATGAGATAGAAGCTCGGTGCCCTTTTTGATGTAACCCCCATCTGTTTTTCCAAACTTACCTCACTAATTCCCTTTCACAGTCCAATCAAACTAGAATATTCTCCCTTCACTGAACATACCTCTCTTACTGGAATTATCGTATTTTAAGATCCAACTTAAATGTAATGTCGTCTTTGAAGCTTTATGTTATCTCTCTGTTACCATCTACACCCATTTAGGTGTCTAGCAATTATTTCTACTTCCTCACATCCAACATCCAGTGGTGTCCTTTGCTTATTGTATGACCCTTTACCTAGGGTTGTTGTTATTGTAGAGTTGTTTCAGTTCTGTCTGACTCTTCCTGACCCCATTTGGGGTTTTCTTGGCAAAGAGTGACTTGCCATTTCCTTCTCCAGCTCATCTGAAAGATGAAGAAACAGAGGTAAACGGGAAAATGACTTGCCCAGATTCACACAGCTAGTAAATGTCTTCATGGCTCCAGGCCTGGCACTCTCTCCACTGTACCACTTAGCTACCTTTTCCTAAGATAGGGATTTAAATAACTGCCTTCTATGACAGTCAACAGACCCACCTGAACTACTTTCTGTGACACTGAAAAAAATCCAACTGACCATTTGTAATTGCTGAGCTCTTGTCAGTGATCTTTGAAAGGTCATGAAGAGCAGGCGATATGACCCAGAACAAGAGAATAACAATGTCCCAATTCTCAAAAAAAAAAGAGAATAGAATGAATTCTGCAAATAATAGACCAATGAACTTTGACATCAGTCACTGGAAAAATTCTGTAGCGTTCTTAAAAGCACAGTTAGTGAGCATTTAATGAAAGAATCATAGGTTACAAAGAGCCTCATTAAGAGGTTCTGGTGGACAAATATTTCCTCTTTTTTACAGGATTAATAAACTAGTAAGTCAAAAAAGATGCTGTAGCTATAGTTTACCTTCATTGTACCAAAACAATTAAGTCTCTCATGTTGTTCTTCTGAGAAATATGGGATGATGTGGGCTATATGACAGCACATCTAGACGGATTTGGGTTTGGGTGAATAAAGAGATCCAAAGAGTATGCACTAATATTTCATGTCAGCTTACCAGGAGGTCTTTAGGAGATCTCTCAGCAGTCTGTACTTAGCCTTCTGCTATTTAACATTTTTTCTCAAAGACACGGTTATAGGCATAGCATGCTTAACAAGTTTGCAAATAGCTCCTATCTGAATGAGATAACTCATACAATGAATGACAAGATTCAGAAACATAATGATTGACTATAACATGCACAATTTAGTCAGATGGCAAGTGGCACAGTGGATAGAGCACCAGTCCTGGAGTCACGAAGACCTGAGTTCAAATGTGGCTTCAGACTCTTACTAGCTATGGGACCCTGGGCAAATCACTTAACCCTCTTTGCTTTGCTTTGTTCATCTGTAAAATGAGCTGGAGAAGGAAATGGCAAGCAAACCACTCCAGTGTCTTTGCCCAGAATACCCCAAATGGGGTTGCAAGGAGTCAGACTCCACCGAGAAATGACTGAACAGCAGCAGCAAACAAAATTTGCTTCCGGTGAGCAACCATCAGTGGTCTTTGAAAGGTCGTGGAGATGTGCTCCCAGGACTGGAGAATAATGTTGTTCCAATTTTTAAAAAAGAGGACAGAATGAATTTTGCATTTCCATTGTGGTTCCAAAAAGCCATTTTCTAAATACCAAACCGAGAGGTGGCCAGAGCACAGTTTGTCTGAAAAGCAGCTGGGAGGTTGAGTGGACCACAATTTGAAATATGACTCAGTGGTGTGATATGGCAGCCAACAAAACTGATCTATATTAGGCTGCATTAAAAAGCAGAGCTTACAGAACTAAAGAAGTGATCACTCTGACTTTTTTATATCCCGGACCAACCACACGAGCACTTTGTTTAGTTTTGCATACCACATTTTAAAAGGGATATTATTAAACTGGAGAATGCATGTATTTATCGTTCAATCATTTTCAGTTGGATCCAACTCTTCATGATCCCATTTGGAGTTTTCTTGGCAGAAACACTGGAGTGTTTGGCCATTTCCTTCTTCAACTCATCTTTACAGATGAGGAAACTGAGGCAAACAGAGTTAAGTGACTTGCTCAGAATCACCCAACTAGTAAGTATCTGAGGCTGGATTTGAACTCAGGAATATGAGTCTTCCTGACTCCAGTCAGTGATAGATTCACTGTACCACCTAGCTGCCCTGAAAGTGCATAGAAGGCAAGCAAGATGGTATATGTTGGACCCCTAGCCATATAAGGGGTTTAGAAGAAGTTTAACCTATAGAGGAGAAAACAAAGTATATGAGTGGATGGGAGTGGAGAGAGTAGGATGAGTAATGATAGGATTTTTTTTTCAAACATTTGAAAGACACCAACAAGAAAGGATGGATTCGACTTGTTTTGGTCCCAGGAGTTAGAAATAGGGGTAAAGGATGGGAGTTGCAAAAAGGGCAAATTTGCCCTTGGTTTCAGGGGGAAAACTTTCTAACAAGAACTCTCCAGAGGTGGAGTGGCTTTCCTTGGGAAGTAGTGAGCTCTGCCTTACTGGGGGACTTCAAGAAAAGGCTTCAGGAGCACTTGTTGGGGAAGCTGGAGAAGGCAGTCTTCTTCAGGTATAACTTGGAACAGATGACCTCGAAGATCAACCTCTGAGATTCTACCATTCCTTGTGGTCCACGCACTGATTATAATGTTCTTACAATAGCAATAATGGCTTATGGCAAGAGATAGAGGGCAAAAAAAAGTACAAGTAAAAACATATTTACCCAAAGTCTTTCAAATAGGATTAAGAGGGTGAAAAATATGTGAAGAGAAAACTGTCTTTATAGATCTGATAAGCCTGGTAGTACAGAGAGAGTGTTTCATGGTACACAATAGGCAAAAAGGGATCCAGCAATAAAGTCTATTTGCCTATATGCAAATGAACAAGGTAGGGATAATGAAAATGTGGCAGGACGCTGGAGGAACCTCTAGTCATTAGTTAGGGTCTGTCTGTTCAGTCGTGTCCAGTTCTTTTTGTCCCCATTTGGGGCGTTCTTAGGCTCATAGACTTGAATACAAAAAGGTGTTTTATAGTCCTCAGGATTCCCTCAGGAGAGCTAAAGGGCAGAGCCAACTGAAGCTGATGAAAAGTGAGAACGCAAACTCGAAGGCTTATCAGTTTTTAGCTTTTTTTCTTAGATTATACTTTTGGTAAGACAAGGCTCAAAGTGGGGATGGGCCTGGTGCTTCAGGTAGATGCTGTCCTGAAAACAGACATGGTTTGAAGGCTGAACTACTCCAGTTTGATTTTTCTTCTCTTTTCTCTTCTAAAAAAGCACTTTGGATTAGAAAGGGTAGAACACAATTGATCAGCAGGCCAAGAAATCCAAGGTAAGCACGGTGTCGGGAAGCACATGGCTGCCCTCAATGTATTTAAGTCACCATGCCTTGGCATACTATAGCTTAAAGTAATCTTTTTTAGAACTAGCATATGTAACTGCCGAGCTGATGTTGGTGATCTTTGAAAAATCTTGGAGAATACAAAATACCACAAAACTGGAAAAGAACAAATATGACCATTTTGGCAAAAGAAAAAAAGGAAAAGGTGGAGCTTACAAACTGCAAACCAAGGAGCTTGACTTCTGTCTGGCAAAATCCAAAACCTCGTTATGGAGGTGGTTTGTGAGCTTTTCAAAAAGGAAAGCAGGATCACCAAATGCCATCAAAAGCAGGTCATGCCTCGGTTACCTCACTTCCCCTCCTCCCCCCTTTTTCTCCAGGGAAACTAGATTTCAACATTTGTTTTAAAAAAGAAACCTGTTTCCCTAAGATAGCAGGATTGCTTTTTAGGAGGAATGCTGTGAGCATAGTTGATTAGATTTCAGCAGAACATTTGACAAATTCTCTCTTCTTGTGCTTGTAAATAAGACGGAGAGATATAGGTTAGGTGATGTACATTTAGATAGATTTGGAGCTGGTTGAACGACTGGACTCAAAGAAGAGTCGCTAATGACTGTCAGTCTGGAGGGAGATCTCTATTGGTGTTCCCTTAGGACTACCATTTCTATCAATGACTGGGATGAAGACATAGATGGTATGTTTATCAAATGTTCCGGAGGAAACATGACAACAGTAGAGTGCAGGGTCCAGACCCAAAAAGATCTGAGAAACCTAGAATGATAAGCTGAATCAAAAAGGATGAGATTTAAAGTTCTATAACTGGGTTTCAAAAATCAACTTCCAAATAAAGGATAAAGGGATGTGTGGCTAAGCACTAATTCAATGAAAAAGACTGAAGTGTTTCTAGTGAACTACAAATATGACTCCACAAAAAAAAAGTGAATGTTGTTCTAAACTACGGGAAGATATGTGCGGTGTCCAGGCCTGGGGATGTGATAGTTCCATCATACTCTGCTCTAGTCAGACTACATCTGGGATTCTGGATTGAGGTCTTACCACTACATATTCATGTGGACAAATGTTAGCGTATCCAAGAGAATGGCTAGGATAGTGAACATTTGAGTTGAAGAACCCTGGAGAGGAAAGAACAAACTTAGAGGGGACTTGATAGATATCTACCAGTAATTAGAGACCTGGTAAGTGGAATAGGGGTTGGTCTTATCTGGGTTGACCACATACAGCAAAAAGAGGTGTCATGAATGAGCAAAAAACTTCCTAACTCTCTATGAGTGGGTTCAAGTCAGGGAATCTTGTAGAAGAGATTCTTGCAAACATAAGTAAATCCACATGACCTCTGAGGTCTCTTTCAGCTCTTAGATTCCATACCAACATAAAATAAAACTGTTCTCTCTTCTCACCATAGGGGGAAAAAATAAAAGATAAGAAAAACATGTCTCACAAGTGATTCTCACAAGAATAAATATCCCTCTGTTTAGTTCCAATGACAAATTTTAATGTATTTCTTTCAACTCTCCCTCCAGCCCCCAGGGAAATGAATTTCATAGAATGAGAATCCCCAGAATAACTGCACCCCCTTCCCTTTTTTTTTCTTTTACAGGGCACTGAAAAAACAAAATCCTTATCCGTTTTCACTAGACACTTCAGCATTTCAGTTATTTTTGTTGAATTTTCTCCAACTCTTCTCTTGAACAGGTCCAGGAATCCTACACATTGCCATATCTCATTGAAACACATGTCAGTTCTCTCAGCCAAACATATCACTTGTCTTCAGGACTTGGTGAGTCAGAGCTCAGCTACATAAGGGATGAGGCAGTCTCCATGGGGCCAGCAATGCTGCAGTAGGAAAGAGCCTGAATTGGGAATACAGAAAACCTGGGTTCAGATTTTGCTCTGAGTAACTTGCATAGCCTTGAATAGATCACTTAAACTATCTGGGCTTCAGCTTTTCGATAAAATAAAAGTAAAGATGGACTTTTTTATTTTTTAGCTCTTTTCCAGCTCTAAAATTATATGTTTATAATGCACTGCCTCAGAGGTGAGGTACATACCTGTAAAAAAAGACTCCAAAGACTTGGATGCTGACTGATCATTACAACTTAATGGGCTGATGTCTTTAGAACCAGATTTGATGGAAATTTCCCAATTTATCCATTCCTCAAGTCTTTCTCTGCCCAGAGCCAGGACTTTGAAAAATTTTAGATGATAAAACAAGAGGGAAGTACTTTGAAGACCATGAAGGAGAAGAGGAATCCAGTAATATTTCAGTGGTCTTAGGACAGGAAGAACAGATGAATCAGATGGGTAGGAACAGAGCTAACAGAAAATAGCAAAGTTTCAGTAACATGTCTAAAACCTAAATAATCTTTGAGGAGAGGGACAAGTATACTCCATTTATTGTTCAACAAAACATTTTTCCAAATGATTGAGGTGATCTCCAAAGTAAAGATGTTTATTTTTATGCTGGAAGCAAAATGTACATACTGGCACAATATACAAAAAGATCCCCTGTATAGAAATCTGATCAAAAAAAAATGCTGCTTTCAGATGTTAGAAAAGAATATGGTATGATCTGAAAACTTTAGGGAAACATTGAAAACTTTAGTTATGAAGACATTGGCTTCTTAGGACATCTTTAATATGCCAGTCTTTGTATGGCAAAGCAACATTTGATGTGTTCTAATTTGTCATAAAGCTTTGAAGATTTCACTTTTCTGAAGTTTCCTTTCTCTGACCTTTCCTACAATGGGTACTAAGTAGTACTTTGGTGGTATCTACTTTCCTTACAACCCCCAAGGAAAAGAAGAGAAGAGGGTTCTCAAAGGCCAAACAAAGTGGTATAGCAGTAAGCCATGGGGGAAGATCCTTCCTTCCCAGCCCATCAGTTAATCGGGGATTTAATAAATGCCCAATATGTGCCAAACATTGTGGATACAAATCCCAAGGCATAACAATGCCTACCTCAAGGACCTTAGATTCCACTAGGGGAGGACAACATATACACCCGTAAGTATAAACACAATTAAAACAAGCTAAATTGCTAGGGTAGGGGCAAGGCACTAGCAGCCAGGAGAATGTGGGGATGGGCAAGTCATGTCAGGGGAAACACTAGATCTGAGCTATGAAGGAATTCTAAAGGACCTACATATGGAGCTCAAACTGAAGTATCCCTTGCAGGACTAAGGGATGGCTGAGTTTATTGAGTAAAGGAAGAGGAGCAAATTTACCTTGTCCTTCCCCCTGACTCTTTCAAAAAAAAACTACAGGAAACCTGAATCCTAGTTGAAAAGAACCCAGAAAGAAGCAAGATGCTATGATCCAAGAGATTCTCTTGCCTTAAGTTGCCATCTATTTCTGTAACATGTAATGATGACAGTTCACATTTATGTGGTGTTTTAACACATGCAAAGTACTTTACATATATCATTTTGTGGGCTCCTCGCCTCAACCCATTCGGGGGGTGCTATTATTACTGTATAGACAAGGAAATTGAAGCTCAGAGAATGTCTTCTTGATTCTGTGTCCATTGCTTTATCCACTATAATCAGGTGACCTTCAGAGAAACAACATCTCCCTGATTCATTGAAGGTAGCCAAGAAAATTCAAATAATACATAGTATTTTTATAAAATCCTATAGGCACTCAAGACATTTAGAGTTTATCAGGGATTCTTAATCCAGTCATTTAATCAGTTGATAAGCATTTATTAATTACCTACCATGTGTACCAGGTGCTATGCTGAGTGCTAAGAATACAAAGAAAAGTTTTTTTTAAAAAACAGTTTAAACAGCTCACAAAACATAAATGCAAATAATGTCTTGATAATGGGAAAACTGATTTGACACAAACCCCAGCCCCAGCCCTCAGAAGGCTCATTCTCAATCATAAGCTTTAGAGTTAAAAGAGACTTTAGAACTCATCTAGTTCAACACCTTCAGTGTAGCAATGAGGAAACTGAGGCACAAAAAAGTCTTAATGACAACTTAAAGTCACACTAGTAATTAATAGCAGAACCAGAGTTCAAACTGAAGTCCTCTGACTTCATATCTAATACTCTTTGCATTAGATCATAGTAGGATAGCAAGTAGACAAAATACAATCAATCCATCATCAGCAATATTGACTGCTACGTATAAGGCACGGTGCGGGACACAAAGATGTAGAAGATATTTTCCTTATCCTTGACGAGTCCTTAATCCAGACAGGGAGATAGGATGTAGCTCTCTGTAGCCCTCTATCCCAGTTCAGTCCATCTCCAATGAAAGATCATTGGAAGAAAATTATAATAAATCTCATTCATAGAGCACTTTGTGCGTTCTTCACAATGAGCCAGTAAGTGGCAAGTATTATTGCTTTACAGGTGAGGAAATTGAGGATCAGAGAGGTAAAGTGGTTCATCCAGGGATTCACTGCTAATAAGTATCAGAGCTGGTATATTAATTCATCCCTGTGTCCAAGGTAGATTGGGGTTCAAAACAGTTGCTTTTTCCCCCATAAGTACAGACATTTCTGCTGTAACACTTATTTTAAAGTAATTTGTTGCAACAAGATTGATATGTTTGAGAATGTTTTGAGTATAATGAGAATTTTTAGTTTGCTTCTGTATGATGTCTTCCACAAAAAACATCAAGAATGCAGAAAGCTGCACCGATTCCCAATAACTCACAAGCTGCCACCCTGCCGTCACCCACTTACACAAGTATACTTCAGGTCTTTGTATTTGCTGTACATCATCTGATGCAGTAGGAGTTGTGGACAGAGAAGGGTTGGTCTTTATTGCCACTACACCTTCCACCATGGCCTCTAAATGCCCCACCCCAGGCCCCTGATTAGTGGGTCTGCCCAACTTCCAAGAGCCTCTCGAAAGGCCAGCAACTTTGGGAATCCACACAGAGGCTGAGCTCACCTCAAGACCATTTAACATATATAAAACAGTGCGACTGTTCTTATTGAATTCCCTTTTTTTTAAACATATCTCTGACAAAGTTTTTGAGCTTCGTACCCCTCTCCCATGTCTATAGTTTTTACCATGCAGTTTTGGATAGCATGGCACTTGGAGAGAACACGTATAGGATGACATAGCAGAACTGTCTGTGCATCATAGAGCCCTCACTTCATTAGCTATTCTGAAAACATCCCTTTTATTTGGAGATGGAATTCTTTCATAACATAAGAAGCAATGATGAAAGCACTAACTCACTTTACATAGCTCTTTAATGTTTACAAAACAATTTCCTCAAATAAAAAATAAAACCTCTTAGTTATGCAGGTTCTCATGCCCATTTTTATAGATCATGAGCTCCTAGATGTAGTGCTAGAAGGCTTCATAGGGGCCATTTAGACCAAGCCTCTTTTTTTTATAGATGAGGAAACTAAAAAGTAGTTAAGTGACTTGCCCTAGGTTATATTCACAGTGACAGAAAGAGAATTTGAAACCAGATCCTCTGAATCTAAGTTCAGAGTTCTTCCTGCCTATCCCATCAACCAATCAATCCATAAAACTCTAATGAAGTACTTTTCCACCATATCATGCTGCCCTTCATAAGGAAAACAAAACTCAGAGACTAAGGTGACTTTCCCAGGTTCACCCCACCAATAGGTAGGACTTGAATTCTAATTTTCTGTCAGCAAATGTTCCAGAAAGAAAGATAGGTAGAGGAGGATGGGCTTTAGAAATTAAAACTGGAAGCCATCTGGCACCTTTGCTAAGGAGGTGGGGAGGGTGGGAGATGGAGTCATTTCAGGAAGGTTTAGCGAGTCTCAGAGAACAGAAACATTTGTACCCTGGGTGACAGTGAGTGAAGACATTCATTTTGAAGGAAGGGTTGGAACAGACAGGTGTTTGAGTGTTGTGGAAAGATGATGATGTTATTTTTGACAAAATGAAGGGAAACATTCAGAGAGTCATTAGGGAGCATGGTAATGTGCTTGTCATCTGTTCTCTGTGACAGCTTTACCATCTTATAATTTCTCCTGAACCTGAAATTACCTTCCTAGAGAAGGTCTGTCCCCACAGCGAAGGCCCCCTGGCTCACTGGGGCATGTGAAGAAATGGAATCCATATATATGCCACAATCATCTCTTTCAGTTGGACAGTAAATGAGTGAAAGGTTTGGGAAATAGCTGAGAAGAGTCTAGCTGGGAGCTGAGGATGATGAAGGAGGAAAGAGGCAGGTGAATAACAAATCTAAGAAAGGAGGCTCTTCTGTGAGGGAACATAAGCAGCTGCTTTCTGTTTCCTCAGAGAAAAGGACGAAAAAGGGCATAAATTCCAGCAACATGGAATCCATTTAGATATGATGAAGAACTTTACTTCAAGACTTTATTTTTATAAGACAAAAAACTGTATTGCCAAGAAACTGTGTAATCATTTCTGGAGATTTTAAAGAAAGGGGAACATGCATTTATCCTTTATATACTCAGCCTTACCAGAAGGCAAGAGGGATGGACCCCGATAACTTATGGTAGTTCTTTCCTACCTTGCGAGTGCATGAAGCCAGCCACAAAGAGAATGGTACCTGCACACAGCATTATTATTGAAGAAAGGTGGGTGTCAAAAGTTCCAGCTGGTTGAGTCTAGGTTACCTACTTCTGGGCTTCTGTTGTCTTAATAATAGTCTTTGTTTGAGAGTTACAGCACCTTTAATCCTCAGAGCTCAAAGCACTCAATGAGCATGACTGCAAGAGTCCTTTGAGGTAGGCCAGTGTTTAGCCATATTATTCCCATTTTATGAGTGAGACAGAGGCAGTCAACTTGATAGTGAGTCAGTAGCAGAGCCAGCTGTAGAACTAAGTTCTGGGTCACTGGGATCATGATATTAAGGATAGTTAGATGTTGTGTTAGGAATATATATATATTTACATATATATGTATATAGTTTTGGGAATTGGGACAGGTAAGTATTAGGTGGTCAAGTTAGCTGTAGGAACTTAGATGAGAATTATGGAAATCATACCCATTCTTTGGACGTAGTTGAATTTTTCTCTTTAAAGAGTGTTGTTATTTGTCCTTTGTTCTCAAAGAGGACCATGACATCAGGAAAGTGATGCCATGACTTGCACATGGATTTAAGTGAAAAGTCACTTGTGCAAAGTCACCAACCTCACCTTCTCCTCCAGAGCCATCTGGGTCCAGTGGCCAGATACAGACCAGAACAACTAAAGATGGCTCCATCTTTAAAGAAAAGCAGACTATAGAAAGAAGAACTTGTTTATGGCAGGAAAGCTAAAGGAATGGGATAATGGTGAGTACACAAGTCAATATAATGGACTCAAAGCATTTGTCAGTCAACATTTGCAAAGTTATTAAAACAGCTCCATATGGGTAGTTTCACCACCTACATGTGGCCTTACCATGCCACATTGTCCTAGGACACTTTCATTCTAAGAGGAACCTAGCCTTCTAGGGGTCAGTTAAGGATTGACTTGCAGTACATTTTTCTGAAGGATTCTTCTATTAGAAATGTGGAAAGACTAGTTTTATGGTCACAAGTTCTACAGTTCATGTCCCAAGGGCTGGGGCAGAGTTGTTGCCCATTGCAGTGTCTGCCACCATTAGTAAGACAATGATGCTGGATTTAAACTAAATAAGTTAATAGAAATGCCTTTGCCATTTCTCTTATCAGTCTTTTTTAATACATATATATATATATGTGTGTGTGTGTGTGTACATATGTATGTGTATATATATACACATACATATATATATATAGTGTATTGACATTTTTTACCTTAGTTGCATTTTAGGCAGCTAATCATGTTGAATATGGAGTTCGGAAGACCTGAGTTTGAATTCTGTGGGAGATACTTTTTAGCTGTGTGACCTTGGGCAGTTCCCTTCATTTCTTAGAGTCTCACTTTCCTCATCTGAAAAATGGGGAGAACAGAGGCACCCATCTCACAGGGTTGTTATGAGGACCAAATAAAATGATATTAATAGAGCACTTTGCCCACTTTAGAATGCTGTGTAAATGCTGGCTATTATTATAATAATAATTGTTTACCAATGACTCCCTCCATCTTCCTCCTCCCAGGAAATCATCCCTTGTAATAAAGAGTTATAGAGAAGGTTAACTAACCAACATATTGGACAAGTTTCACACTCTATGCAGATTTGGACTTAGAGTCAAAGAAGCAGGCAGGGTGTGGGGGGAGGTGCCTTCTTTCATGAAGCTGTGTTATAAAACCAAGATCGCCTTTTGGAGTGATTTTGTTTTTTTGTTCATAAACATGCTTGCTCCCAAATTGTATCCCTTTATTCTTCACTAAATTGTATTCTTTGTGTTTCTGGTCAATAAGTCCTTGGGTTTCTTTTCCCAGATTTTCACTAATCACTTAAGTTTTAGTTTACAGGTCTTTTTCTGAGTGAGGGGTTATTCTAGAGGATTAATATGTTGTCTCAATTTTGCTTTTAACAGTGAATAAATTTTTCAAAGACGCTGGCAATCTGTATTTTATCATTTTACTCATTAGGCAATCTCTCTTGACTTTCAGCCAGCTTGGTCATCTTTTTCTAATCTCTTTCACTTTGGTGTTTTTCCCACCTCCAAACGTATCTAGAAACCTAATATTCGTACGAGCAAAGCAAAACACCAGTCTTTCCCAAATGTGAGATAATGGAAAAAAAGAAAGAATGTTGGATTTGGAGTCAGGAAAAACCTGGATTCAAATCCTGGCTCTGAGATTTACTAACTGTGTGACCTTGAGTAAATTACTTAACCCCAGTTTTCTCATTTCTAATGGGAATAGTTACGTTCTACCTGTGGTTTTTATCTTCTAGGGTTTTGAAATAATGTATGCAAAGCATTTTACAAGGTTTAAAAGGAATGACGGTTAATACTATTATTACATTTGATGTGACTACCTTTTTGTCGTCAGAGTCCTCCAATACCATGTATTGTATTGGAGCTGATGCTGATAATATAAAACACTAGCAGGTCTTACCAAGTTGGAAAGATGTCTGGTTCAGACCTGGTGACAGACTGTGTCTTACATCCAAGGACTGGTCTAAGTTCAGACAGGATTATCTCTCAGAAGATTGGTAACCAGGTGATCTATTTTTTCTGACACATTCCCTTTCCCTCTTCCTCAAACCCAGTGAAGACCATCTACTAAGAGATGGAGGGTGTTGGGTTTTGTTTGACATTTGTCAGTAAAGGAAAAAAATGATTGCTTAGAGGACATGACAGGTATATCAGCCCTGCATCTGAATTACCTTATAGGTCACTCATAATCTATTTGATCAACACTTTTCAATTACTTCCATCAGTAACGTGAGCCGTAGGTCATTGGATCATTACCTTATACCACTTTTTTCTTATCTTATAGATCTTTTTTTCCCTTTCATTATCCTCATTGTTAGATCTTTCCCCAACATACAAATGTTCTATGAGTCTATCTTCAGTCTAACATTTTTATCCTCAGTCTTTCTCTTGATTAAGGTCCAGTTTAGACCAAATTCCCTCTTTTTTTTTTTTTTTTTTTTTTTGCAGAATGAATCTAAAGTGAAATCAAAAACTCGGAATTCATAGAGCTTTTGTTATTATTATTCCATAAGAATCTGAAGTTGGATTTGAACTCAGGAAGATGAGTCTTCCTGACTGCAGGTCCTGCACTCTATCAACTGTGCCACCAAGAGAGAACAAATCCCAGGGAAGGAAAAAGTCTTTTTATTCAACAATATGTAGAAAGAAACAGAGAAACTCTAAGCTATTTGTAAAAGCAGAAAGTGGCATAAGCAAGATGCCAAGTCTTGGGGTACAAGTATGCACTTCTCAGAGAATGGGGAGAGACAATTAGGACTGAGCTGAACAGATTTAAATTTATTTATCCAGAAAAAGTGAAAGACTAGCAAGCTAAAGGATTTCTAGGGTTTTTTTGGAGCGGGGTGGGGGGGAGTTCCAGGGAGTCATAGTTTGATTTTTGTCTTTACAGTAAATCATTTATTGGAAATCCACAAAAGCCCAGCCCAAGAAAGGAACCACCAAAAACCAAACCAAACAAAATCAAAAACCAAATACCCATGGCTTCAACTGTCTCTCCACGAATGTACCAAATCTGGATGATAATTAGATATCGTAATGCAAAAAGGCAAATCATAGGTATCACAGAGATTTGATGGACTGAGATCCATCGCTTTAATGTGAATCTGGAAAGGCGTATCTTATTCAAAATAGAAAATAGAGGGAAAAAATGGGGCCATGTTGAGCAGTTTTGTGTATTAAAAACATACATATATATGAGAAAATCTGAGATCGAAAGTAGGGAAATGTGGTGGAGAATATCTGAGAAAAGATCAGCAGAGGCAGAGAGAGAAGTAATATTATGATATAATCTATTACAGACAACCTGGACAAGGGAGGAGATAGATGGATGAGGCATTCAGGAAATGGATCACACATCCGAAGAAGGCTTAGGATATGATAACCTTTATTCAGCTCAAAGATATTCAGTTCTCTGAACATCTGCTGTAACTTTCTCTGCCCAAAAAAAGTCACTAATGATATCTTGATTTACCTTAATTATAGACTTAATCCTTCACCTAGTAGACTACTCCATGAAGAGACATTCTCTTCTGTACCTTATTCTAACCTATAAGGAGGAACTAACCATGGGGGTAGCAATGATGGTAATAACCTGGTGGGGGGGGCAGGGGAGAGAAGGGTAATGACCACCATGTCTTGTCTAATCAGTTGCTAAGTATTGCTAATTCCACCTCTACATCATCTCTCCTATAAATCCCCTTTTCTTCACTCCGATGTCTACCACTCTTGTTTAGGACCTCGTCTCCTCACCCTTGAACCATTGCAATAGGCTTCTACTTGGTACCCCTGCCTCGAGTCTCTCCCTTTCCACTTCCATCCCTCCCATTGCTTATATTCCTAAACCAAAGTTCTGACTTCATCAGTTGCTCAGTAAATTCCAGCGGTTTCCAGTTATCTCTAGGATTAAATTAAATTCTGTTTGGCCTTTAAAGTCCTTTATAAGATGGCTGTAACCAACCTTTCCAGCCCAATTATACATTCTTCTTCTTATGCTCTCCAGTCTAGTCAACCTGGTCTTTTTGTATTCCTCATATATGACACCCTATCTCCCATCTCCATTCCTTTGCACAGGTTGTCCTCATGCCAAGAATTCAGGCCTTTTTCACTTCCACCTCTTAGAATACTTAGGTTCCTTCAAACCTCAGCTCAGATGCCACCTCTTGTATGCAAATTTTCTAATCTCGTGACCCAGCAGTTAGTGGTTGCTACTGTTCATGCGTTTCAGTCATGTCTAACTCTTCCTGACCCCATCTGGGTTTTCTTAATAAAGAAACTGGAGTGGTTTGTCCCTTCCTTCTCCAGCTCATTTTACAGATGAGAAAACTGAGGCAAACAGGGTGAAATGACTTGCCCAGGGTCCCATAGCTAGTAAATATCTGAGGTTGAATTTGAACTTAGGCCTTCCTGACTCCAGACCCAATCCTTTATCCACTGCACCACCTAGCAGTAGTTAGTACCTCCTCCCATATCAATTGTGTGTGTGTGTGTATTCTCATGTTTTCTCTCCTTTAAGAGCCCTTAAAATAATAGTAGCTGATATTTATCAAGCTTTATATACTTTTGCATTATTTTATCATATATTTAGAGTTGAAGGAAATCTAATTCCCTGTTTTATATCTTATAAAAACTATGGAAAATTATTATCCTTCCCATTTTGTAGATGAGGAAACTGAGGCTCAAAAAATTTAAATGACTTTCCCAGGATCTCACAGCTAGTAAGATATTTTTGCTTCAGTGTCAACATGTAAGAAGGTTTTCAATGGTGTCCCCCAAGAATTCATGCTTGGCTCTACTACTTAACGGTTTTTATCAATGATTTGATAAAAGTCATGCTTATCAACTTCAGCTATGCCAGGAAGCTGGGAATAATACCTAACACAATTAGGATCCTGAAATATTTTAACTAGCTAAGCACTAGGGTAAATCTAATTAGGTGAAATTCTCTAGGGAACACTGTCAAGTCTTCCACTTGGGTTCTTTTTTTCTCTCTGTCAACTACATGAGTATAGGATGGGCTAGACATGCTTACAGAGGAGACTTGTGAAAAATACCAAGAAGTTTGAGTGGATTTCTATGATTTCTGTACTGGAAGGTGGCAGATCAGAATAGTAATGTTATCTTAGGAAGTGTTCAGTCTCTCAATCAATTGGCATTTACTAAATACTTACTATGTTTCAAGTAATGTGCTAAATATTAGAAATACAAATACAAGTAAAAAAGAAAAAATCTCTGCCCTCAAAGTGTTTCCATTCTAAGGGGAACACAGCTCCTAAAAGGACTTTGCCAAGAGGAGGGGGAGTCTAAATTGGCGGATTGGTAAGAAAAGCTCAGTGTCACCTGGAAAGGAATGAGAGATGGCTGACTTGCACACCCTCCTTAAATAACTGAAGATGCCAGCCGACCCAAGTGAAAGGCTGCAGGGGCAGCGTGTGAATTCCTGGGCTAGAGGAAGAACTGGCACTTGGTGAGGCTTCAGGATGGAAGGAGAAGCTTGGAGGGCAGCCTGAGAAGGAAGAAAACAGAAGGAATGACTATTGAGGTGCAGTGTCCAGAGGAATACAGATGCTCATCCTGCTGTGTTTGACACTGGCACAGCTAGATCATGTCCAGGTCTGAGTTCCACGTTTTAGAAGGGACTGGAACACATCAAGAAGCAGACACCAGCCCTACAAAGATTGGTTGGCGTAATTGGGGATGCTTAGCTGGGAAAAAAGAAGACATGACTTATGAGAGCTCCCTTCAAATATTTGAAAAATTGTCTAGGGGAAGGAGAGACTAAGCTTGTTCTGCAGATATCAGAACTAGGAGCAATTAAGTAAAAACTGCAGGAAGAAAAATTTCATCTCACAGATTCACAAGAAGGAGGGACTGTTTGGCATTCAGAGCCCCTCTCAGTCTGGCCCCCTCTTCTCTTTCCAGGTTTCTTACATCTTCCTCTCTCTCACATACGCACCCTGTGTTCCAATGACACCAGCCTCTTTGCTGTCAAACAAGACACCCCATTTCTAGCCTCCAGGCCCTTTTACTGGCTGCTCCCCACACCTGGAATATTTTCCCTTCTTATCTCTGAGTCCTGGCTTCAAATCTCAACTTAAAAATTCCATCTTCTACCAAAAGCCTTTCCTCACCTCCATCAATACCAGTGCCATCACTCTGATGATCATCTCCAGTTTATCTTATCTATATCTGCTTTGTACACAGTTGTTTTCACGCTGACTTCTTATTAGACTGTGCCCTCTTTGAGAACAGATGCTGTGCCAGCACAGTGCCTGGCATTTCGTAAATGGTTATTGACTCACTGACTATCCCTACTGGTAATTTAGTCTAGCCCATGTCCTAAAATAGGGGTTCTTAACGCTTTTGTGTGTTATGGACTCTTTTGTCAGCCCTGTAAAGCCAATGAAACCCTTCTCAGAAAAACAACGTTTTAAAGTGCATAAAATAAAATACATCAAATGACAAAGAAAACCAATTATATTATAATTAAGAGGTGATTTTTTTCTCATCCAAAATCACAGACACCTCTCCCCTCACCCCATCAATCAATCAATGCATGGATCCCTTAGCAGTACATGAACTCCAGGTTAAGAAGCCAGGCCCTAAAGAATCCCTATCATATATAATAGTTTTAAAAAGAATCCCTATTATAACATACTTGATAAAAGGTCCATGCTTGGAAACCCCAGGAGAAATCCACCATCTCTCAAGGCTACCCATTCCACTCTTGGAGAGTTCTGATTGGCAGGTCGTTCTTCCTGACATCAAGTTTAGCTTTGCCCCATTGCATCTTCCACCTCTTATTCTTGGTTCTGAGCTCTGGGGCCAATGAAGGCAAATCTAAGCCTTCTTCCACATTTTAGACTGTTTCTTTTATGCTATAACATTGTTTTCTTTTAACATTTTTTCTGGAAGGGAGAGTTGAGGCAATCCAGGGTAAGTAACTTGCCCAAGGTCACACAGCTAGTAAGTGTCAAATGTCTTAATCCAGATTTGAACTCAGGTCCTCCTGATGCCAGGATCAGTGCTCTATTCACTGCACCACCCAGCTGCTCCTATGCTATAACAGTTTGTCATTTTTTTTTTTTTTTTTTTTTTAGGAAAACCTCCCCAAATCATTAGTTCCCTCCAGCTAGATGGCCCAGTGGCTAGAGTACTGTTTCTGGAGTCAAGAAGTCTCATCTTTCTGAGTTCAAATCCAGCCTTACTTAGACACTTACTAGTTGTGTCATCCTGGGCAAGTCACTTAATCCTGTTTTTCTCATCTGTAAAAAAAAAAAAAAAAAAAAAAAAAAAAAAAAAGCTCAAGAAGGAAATGGGAAACCACTCCAGTAAACTTTCCAAAAACAACAACAAAAAGGGAGGGAGTTCCCTGTCACTACATTCTTCAGATGAAGGCTGGACAACCAGTTGGGGATATCTATTAGTCAAGATTCCTTGCTTTGGGCAAGAGTTGGGCTGGATGACCTTTGACGTCCATTCCATCTCTACCATTTTTAAAAATTTTATGATCCTGTGGTTTAAATCTATGATTTCTCAAGGGAAACAGTATGTGGATATGGGAAGAATAATGAGGCAAAAGGCAGAAAAGCAGAGTTCTATCCCTAGCTCTGGCAGAAATGAACTGTGTGATCTTAGGAGAGTCATTTTCAACCTCCTAGGGTTCATTTTTGTGGCCTACAGTCTGTGGGGACTGGAAAACTCATCTCTGAGACTCCCTCCCAAACTCTGAAATTCTGTAGATTGTACCTGGGAGAGGAGTTATTACAGTCCTGCTTCATTTGTATCCTGCTCATGTCCCAGACTCTATTAACATAGCTACTAGAAAACTTGAATTTCAAATGTCTGCCTGTATTGCCTTTCACACTTGACTAATCAAGTCAAACTTGGTCTGCTAATCAGGCTTACAGGTGTGAGTGTGAGTCAGCCCCCAGGGGACCTGAGAAAGGGGTCAAAGACCCAAGAACTCACTGGGCTTTTTTTAAACCAGGAACAAGAATGCCTAGGAATCTGGGTGTGGCATTCGATTCTTCTTAATAAAAGCAGATGTGTCAAAAAATGTATAGATAAGGGTCAACTTCTCTGCCTTTTCCTTTCTCTCTTTTCTTCTTTTTCCTTTCTCCCTTTCTCCCTTTTCTCTCCCCTTCCTCAATTCTCTCTCCCCTTTTTTCTCTCTCATCCCCTTCCATACTCTGTCCCCATTTTCCCCTCCTGTCCCCTCTGCCCCCTCCCTGTCACTCTTACACCCCCTCCAAATGGATTGCTCTGAGGGCAGTTGCCCCACTGAAATCCTCTCTCCCCCTCTTGCCAGCATTGCTCATTAGTTTCAGATGGCTCTGGGTGTAACCTCATTAAAATCCCTGCTAAACCATGTTGGGCTTTGTCAGCACTTGAAAGTTAGTCCTAAAAGTCCAAGTTCAGTGATGTGAATTAGAATTTGTTAAAGATGGAAAATTTTCCCTCAGCTGTATCTTTGTTGTGGAAATCCCTGCCCTTCAGAGGAAGAAGGTAATTCCCAAGACTGAATTAAAACAGCTTGGAGCATCCTTACCCACCTCCCCAGGGGCCCATCATAGCCGACTCCAGGTAATCATGTTTCTGTCCATACTACACTTCAGTATTTCTTGTAGCTAGGCACATCTGATTCCTCTAGACCCAGAATTCATCCCATTTAAGGCTGTACCTTTTTGGTGGGGAGGGGGTGAGAAAAAACTAGGCTTTAAGCCCCATGTTTATAAAGTAATAGTAATGACCTACCGTTCTTAAAGATTTACAAACTGTTTTCCTCTCAACAAACCTGAGAAGCAGATAGTGCCAATTGTAATATTCCCATTTTTCAGACAAAGAAACTCAGACTTGGAAAGGTTAAGTTGCTTGCCCAGAATCCCAGTGTCTGGCACAAGGTCAGATCCAGAATACAAACATGAGTCTTTCCTAATTTGTTCTGGATACGTAGACATTTAAAGGTGAGCTGGTTAAAAGTCATAGAGTTATATAGCTTTAAGATGAAGAAATAGGGATTTGATCTACTTGGAAGTCACTCCTTTCATTAACACACAAGTGCAAACTTGTTCAGAACTAGTCCTAGGGGAAGTGTGTAGCTCTGTCTGAAATATAATATGTTAGGCTCATAACCACTTCAAATCAATTCATGGTTGCATTCACAATGAATCCCTATCTGAGATTATCAGGCTGCTTCTAGCCACAGTGTCCAGAAAGTGGCCTAAATTTAAGACTCTAAATTTCCAATACCTTCAGGGGAAGTCATACCATAGTATTCTTGGGATTTGGAGAAAGATTGCTCAAGTTTTTCAAGGTGCTCTGATGAGAATCCCCAAACTCTCAGAGAATGAAAGAGACCTATGTGAAAAAGCCCACAAGGAACTTTCTCTCTCAACTCTTTCTCTCTCTCAACTTTCTCTCTTCTTTTCTTCCTGACTTTCTCCTCCCTTCACGAATCTCTCTACTCTTCCTTCCCCTTTCTCTCTCTTTTCTCCCTCCCTCTGTAACCCAGTAACCAATGCAAACCAGTCACTTAGGTAAAATTGATTTTTGATATCCGGACAACAAGTCCAAACCATCTCATTCAGACCTCGGCAGACAAGGGCTTATTTTTAAAGGCTGACTTTAGAGAAAAAAGAGGTTATTGCTGTGATTCAGCAGAAAGTGTTTTAGGGGGATTATTCTACCATAATGGGTCTTTTGGAAAACATACATTATTTAAAATAATAGTTCCTAATATGTGAGATTATTGTAATTTCTCCTCGCATTTGGACTAGTCACTGGACTAAACACGGTAGATAAAAAGAAAAATGAAAATTCCCTGTCCTCAGAAAGCTCACCATCCAATGAAGAGGATAGCATGCAAACCAGTACCTACAGTCCATATATAAGAGGGAATCTCAGGGGTATGGCACTAGTATTAATGGGGGGAGGAGGTCCTTAAAGACTTCTTGTAGAAGATGGGATTTTAGCTGGGACTTAAAGGAATCCAAGAGGGATAGGGAAGAGGAGAGTGAGCATTCTAGATTTGGGGGGTGAGGGTCAGAGGTCAGAAATGAGGAGGGAGAGCACCGGAGTCATGGGATAAGGCCAGTTAATGGGTCAGAAGCAAGCAGTGAGAGTTCCATTGAAGAAATGGGAAATTGGAAACAAGGAGAAACAGACAGACAGAGATGGAATTGCCTTCGGTATGAGGAATGAGTCAGGGCCAACGGCAAGGAAAACAAAAGGGATCCAGCATTCAGTTCCCTTCTCTGGCTGCAGCTTGTGAATGCATGTAAAATCCTTTGTAAACCTCCAACAAGTCTGTAATTGTGAACGATTAGTATCATCTTTATTATGAATGTGAGTTTTACTTTTCAAAATAAATTGCATTTAATATGAAACAAATGTTGAAGATAGATGGCTGGCATGTTTTGCATTAAAAGTTTTGGGGGTTTTGACCAATGAAAGAAACTCTAAAGCAAGGGTCACCTCCCAGTCCATCCCTGCAGCAGAAAGTTTAATAAAAACATCTAGGGGTAGTTTGGGGACTGAGAACATGCTGTTGCTTTTGGAACACCTGCGTCACTGCAGTGCTGGGTGGCCAGAAGACCCCAATCACTTGTTCACTGTTGGTGGGATCCAGGTCAGCCCTTCTACCTACCGCCCCACCCCCAACCAATATCTCTTCTAATTTGGAGCCAGAGTTTGAAATTCTATAACAAATATGAACTCTTCCGGCTTCTTCCTGCCAAGCCTTTTCTTAAAATCCTGGGAAATTAAATAAATTCATACTACTTGCTAGCAACTGCATAGCCCTTTAAGATTTCCAAAGTGTTTTACATGTTATCTCATTTGTTTCTTTGTAACATCCCTGTGAGATAGGTGATGTTATTATGGCCTTTACTGCTGAGGAAACAGAGGTCTAGAAGGTTAAGTGACTTTACCACAATCACAAACCTGAGGTAGGATTCAAACTCAGATCTTCCTGATTCTAAATCACTGCAATCATAGAATATCAGTCATAAGTTTAACCACGTCATATCCCTAGTATCACAATATTGCCTCTAGAAGAAAGTGTAAACTCCTAAGACTAGCATTTAAACACCTTCACTGTCTGCCTGGCTTCGGACCGATTTGATCCTGCTTCACTTAACACGTTCTACATTTCAACCAAAATGTCATATAAGATGTTCCTTGAAGTTAGTATTCCATCTCCCACCTCCAGACATTTATCTAGGCTATACCCCACATTTGGTATACATTGCTTCATCATTTCTGCCTCTTAGAATCCTTAGTTTCCTTCAAGGTTTAGTCCTGGCATAACCTACTATAACAGGGTTTCTTAACTGTCGGTCAGTGGGCCTGCATGAGATTCATGAGTCAAGGGGTATGTGAATTTAAAAAAAAAATATGTTGATAACTGTATTTTGATAGAATTAGTTTGCTCTGTAATCCTAGATGTTTTACTTTATGCTTTGAAAAACATTAAAGCTCCATAAACTACACCAGACTAAAAAGGGAAAGTCTTTTCTTATCCCTTCAGTTTTTAGTGCCCTCTTCCTCTGAAAATTACTTTGTATTAATGTAATGTATTAATGTAAAAAACAAAAAGTATGTGTTGTTTCCATCTTTATACACACACACACACATACACACACAAACACACATACATTCTTAGAATGTAAACTTCTTGAAGGCAGGGGCTGTTTTTATTTTTTTTCTTTGTATCCCCAGCCTAGCACAGTATCCTTACATGGGTATTTGATACATTTTTGCTGAACTGAATTTAAATGAGAGGTGGAAGAAGGTTTTTTCCAATCTCCCACAACAGGTAATAATCTTCTTTATAACTAGAGAGACTCCATACTTCAAAAGGTATTCTCTCCACTGGGAACATCTCTAAATACTAGAAATTCTTATCTGAAGCTGAACTAAACCTCCCTGGAACTTTCACACTGGTCCTAGTTTTGCTCCCTAGAACTCTGCAGAATAAATCCATCCCCTTCCTTCCACTTATAAAGCCCCCATCTACTTTCACCAAGTCTACTGCCGTTGCCTCCCAATGGCTTTCTCTAATCCAGTCTCTCCCCTCTCAGCCATCCTCCAAAGTGATATTCTATCTTGTTTGTGAACATTTTGTAACTCCCCAGTACAATGTAAACTCTTTCAAATAAGAACTGCCCCACTTCTGTCGTAATACTCACAGCACTGGGTACAGAGTAGGTGCTTAATAAATGCCTATTGGTTGGTTGGTTTATTTTCCTTTTGCCTCTCTTCTGTAGAGATCTTGTGAGCACAGCAGAACTTATGGAGCCATATGAACCCCATCTGGCTTCACTAATGGTTAATAGTGCGAGCACATTGCTGCAGAAAGATGCTTGCCCAGGCAGACAACTTCAAGTCTCTGTCTACTATCTTCTGTCTTACTGTTTCCTTACTTGAGCACAGAACCAGGAAGAGGGCAGAAGATTTCCTCCATATTAGGCTTCTTGAAAGAAAATGACTGCTGCCAAGATCATCCTGAGGCTGAAGAACTACAGAAAACCAGTCCCCTAGCTAGCCAGGAGATCTAGATTCTGGGTATGCTTTGGACAGTGAAGGTCTCAGGGGAATGGGAAATATTTGTTCTGTGGTCCCATCATTTCAGAGAAGAATAATGAATTAAACAGGGTATTTTATATGTTTTCTATATTTCTTCATGTATCCTTTACATCTTATGCAGATTATGTGGCCAAGGAAATAAATAGCTATCCTATGCTTGACATCCGTATTAAACATTTAGTACCTTTTCTAAAAAGACACCCCAATATCCATGTTTTGGGAGAAATCAAACCTTTGTTTTAGAAATGCCCTTGAATTATGATGCAAAATGCCATCCACATCTAGAGAAAAACTATGGAGTTGGAATGCAGAACAGACTATTTTCTCTTTTGTTATGTTTTGTTTCTCATGATTTCTACCATTTGTTTTAATTCTTCTATGCAACATGACTAATGTGAGAATGTGTTTAATAGTAATGTATGGGTAGAGCCCATATAAGATTGCATGTCATGTCAGGGAAGGAGGGGGAAAAAATTTGGAACTTATGGAAGTGACTGTTGAAAACAGAAAACAAATTAATTAATAAATTTTGGGAAAAAAGAAATGTCCTTGGAGTTACTTTAGGGTGAGAAGAGAGCAGAAGAAAGAGTCCAATCCCTTCTTTGAGTCAGACTCCCCTCAGAATTGAACCCAGTCCTATAAGTCCTCTGAGTTCCAGGATACATGTACATGTTTACATGTTTACAGACTGTAAGATCCTTAAAGAAGGGATACAACTGTTTTTGTCTCTATATTCCAGTGTCTACCATGGGGTCCTCCATTAGAATGTGAACTCAAACCTGTTAGGGTAGGTAGTGTTTTTGCCTTTCTTTGTATCCCTAAGACTTGATATAGTCTCTAGTATTCAATAAATGCTTGTCAATTGACTGACATATAATAGGAATTAATAAGGGTTTAATGATTGATTGATTCTAGATTCAGTGCCTAAACAGATCCCCAAACCTCAGGCATAGTTCTGAAATAAGAAGTGAGTCCCTCCTAGCCAACAGTAGCCATATTCATGTTGAAATGCCATTTCTCCTTTGGAATAAATGAATAAATTGAATGAATAAAATGTTCTCATAAAAAGAAAAATAAAGAGGAAAAAGGATGCCTAGTCCTTTTTCAAACTATTAGTGACTTATCAGATCCTTTGTTCTTAACATGAGGGACCTGGGCATCCTGAGAACTTGATTGCCCTACACACAAGAAACAGCCTGAATGCCAACTTTCCTCTACTTGGCTATTTCACTGAGGGCAGACTTGCTTCCAGGAACAAGGCTACTCAACAGAATTTGGTCTTTCTTTGGAATAACATCTGGCCACATCTCTAGGAGGCACATTATTATCCCCAGTCTTACTGCTTTTTTGGTAAACCACATATGGCAGAAATGGAAATAGTCTATGATCTCAGGCTACCCAATACCTATTCTCAGAATGAGCTCCCCATGTCTAGGGAAAAGAATAATAACATTCCTATGAGGAAAGATTCCATAAGCCAAGGGATCTTGAGAAACCTGAAATTCTACTTGATGTTTGTCGCCAACTTTTCTTGACAAAACCCATCCTTTCTAGTTACAGTTGCATCCTGCTAAATAATTCTTCTCTGGTCTAAATATCTTAGAGATATTTGAATGGCCATTCCTATGCCCTTAGTCTTCATTTAGAGAAGTTATTTATATTTAATTTGCTGTATCCTTCCTTGTAAATCTATCCTTGCAGCCCCTTTAATCATACTTTTCTTAGGAGTTCCTCATCTTTGTCTATATCTTAGTGGTAAATGAGGTGTTTAGAATGGAATGCCACCTATGTCTCCGAAGTCATGCTTTGGCCACCTCTTTTCTCCTGCTTTGTTTCCTATTATCTCTCTATCGTGCAGAATGGTATAAAGGGAAAAGTGTTTAGAATCAGGAAGAACTAGGTTTGAATCTGACTTTGAATACTGTCTCTAGGACCATGGGCAGCTCAGGCATAGTTTCCTCATCTGTAGAATGAGGATGCCAATCGTATCTACCTCCATAGATTGTTGTGGGGCTCAAGTGAAATAATACATGAAAAGTGCTTTGTAAACCCCTACATAAAATGCAAATGTTTGTTATTATGTTTAACATTATTTTAATACAGAAAAGCGGTGTGGTACAAAGGAAAGAACACTGACTTTAGAGTCCAAGTACCCAGGTTCAAATCTTCCTCTCTCACTACCAGTGCAACTCTGGGTGAGTCTCTTACCATCAGTTTTCTCATTTCTAAAAAGGGGGCAGGTCTAGATAAATGTCATTTAACATCATTTTTAGCTCTAAATATATGATCCTATGATTATTCCCAAAATATTGATAAGCCTTCCCCTATTCCCATATTGCCATTATGAGTCAAAAGTCATTAGCCTTGAACATTTATTCAATATTCTTGTTCTCAAAATTTCTATTGAGTTTTTATCATTTCATTATTAATCCCTGATTGAATTGCACTGAATTCTACTGTTCTTCTCAATATGGGTATGAGAAAGATTAAAAATTAAGGTAGAGAAACAGAAAGGATAGGTGATATGCACATGATTTTATCTTTTGTTGAGTTCCTATCAATTTTCTAAGATCAAGTGATGGGAAAATCTTCAAGTCATTTCATATGAAGACCCTTCTTCATATGAAGAAGATGGGCAGTCTCCCTCACTGCCCCCCACTCCTCATCATGTGTCTGTGTATATTGCTTGAAGCCCACCAATATAAGCAGAGTTGGGAGATTTAATATTAACTGCACAGAAACTTTTGAGTGAAATTTAGTGCTAGGACATGTCTAATGTGCATTAACATTTATGGACTAAACACACATGGAGTGTGCCACAGGATGGTTGTAATTCACCTCTTTTACCATTTGGATTTTGTGAGAGACAGTTTTGTTTTCCTAAACTCAACTATCAAATAGTAGTTTGTCAGATTTTTTTTAAAAAAACTGAATCTGTGCTTTCATCAGTTTGGGTAATTCTAGATATGGACCTTCCCATATGGAACCAATATGGGTTGGCAACTGCTTTTCAAGTTGGTGCCTCCTCTTAGAGTTTTAGAGAATTACCTGTAGAACTGAGAGGTCAAGATACTTTGCCAGGTCATACAACCAGTCATACCCACCAGAGGCAAGACTTGAACCCAGGTCTTCATGACTTCTCTTATCTACCATGCCATGCTTCGTCTTTATTTGTTGAATAGTGAATCTAAATGCTTGGATAAAAATGTTACACTGAGGTAAGGGCATGGCAGAATTCTTGTTTCAGTAGACCCTCAGATTCAGAAGATAAGGCTAGCACTCTCTTTAGAGAAGCTTTCTATCTGCCAGCAACAAGAAATAGTGAACACTGGTCCATCATTCTCTGCGTGTGCGTTTTTGTATTTGGGGATGTTGCAAAAAGGGTTAGAACTTCTTACACCTGTATCATTATTTGCCATTATTCTAAGGGGATTCCCAAATCTTTTCCTTTCCTCTGATGATGACTGCCCTATTATTCCAGCCACCATCCCTGTGACATCTCAGATCAAAACCTATTTTCGTTGCCCACCAGTCCCCTATGTGAATTGTTTCCACCTCTTTGAATATAAGGGTACTGAATGAAGAATAAAAAAAGTATATAATAAATGTTTACTATGAGCCACCTACTGTGCTAAGCTCTCAGACAGTCCTTATCTTCAGAGAGCTCCCATTCTAGTAAGGGATTAGGGTGTAACAGATATAGGTGGTAGAGGTCAGAGGAAGGGTACTTGGGTTTAGAAAGCTAAATCAAGAGTGAATGAAGTCATAGGGAATTAAACTGATGGACATTTTCAGCAGCATTGGCATTACTGATTTGATTATGGAAGGGAAAAGGCACAAATGTAATGGGGCAAGGTGGGCTGGTGAGAAGATGGCCGGGAGGAAAGGTAAGAATTGCCTTATTTTTTCATCTGTGTACCCCCAGCACTTATCACAATGCCTGGCACATAGCAAATGCTAAAACAATGATTTAAAAAAATTCATTCAGTCACTGCATGTCAGAAATACATCCTTTTGGCTTTTGTTCCTGTTAACATATTTTTTTAAAAAATAATCTTGGGGTAGGGACGCTTATTAGTTGTGTAAGTGTCAGTGTGTGTGTGTGTGTGTGTGTGTGTGTGTGTGTGTGTGTGTGTGTGATATCTGAGATCAGATTTTGAAAGAGAATTGGGAAATGAGGGAAGACCTTGAGAATATTGATTCAGAGATAAGATGGGCCCAGAAAAGAAGGAAGGCTTGAAAGCAATTAGAGATTTTCTGTTATTTCGATGTAGATACAAGGTGCTGTCCAGCTCCAGAACGACACATATTTTGTGGAAGGGAGACAAAGCCCTATTCATAACTGTGACTGATTAGCTAATCTAATACCTCACTCCCTATAGAAACACAGATCAGCCAGAAGTTTTTTTTAAAAAGCCAGCAAAACCCAACTCTGTTGTTTATCTGAACATAAACCCTTCCTCCAGGTTCAATGGAGAAGCAAAGTATGGCAGTAGGAAAAGCCTGTTGATTTTGAAGTCACATAGAGGGGAAATGAATTCCCTCTTCTAATCCTGTCTAGCTGTATGATCATGGGCAAGGCAAAAGAAAGCATCATAGGTCTAGGGATGGAACGGAGCTTAAAAATCATCGAGTCCAACCCCTTTATTTTACAAGTGAGGAAATTGAAGCCCAGGGAGGTTGTGACTTCCAAGGTCATATAGATAGTAAGTAGCAGAGATAAGATCCAACTCAGCTTCTGTGATTCCAAGTTCAATTCTCTTTCTGCTACACCAACCTGCCTCTTATAGACTTAAACATATCACTGAGCCTCTGTTTCCTCATCTGTCAAGTGGCAATAATAATACCTAGCTCACAGTGCTGTTGTAGGACTCAGATGAGATAAGGTATGCATGGAAATTTGCAAACCCTAAAGCATTGCACAAATGTCAGCTATCATTAGTCTTATGATGATTATTGTTATTAAAATAATTATCCTTAGTAGGGGCTCTGCATGCATATGTAGTGGGAGTAAGCATCTATTAGAGTTGGACTTCTTCTAAACCTTCGCCCTGCCTTTTTTAGTGGCCAACTCTACTCATTTCATATGTGTGTGTGTGTGTCTATGTGTGTGTACGCATGCATCTAATTCTTTTGTAGCTATCCTTATATTATCTGTATGCCAAAAAAGGACATTTCTCAGAGAATTCCCTGTTGGGGGGTGATGGGAGGTGAGGAGGAGACAGGGAATGAAGAAGCAGGTTCTAGATCAGCCAAGGATCCAAATGAAGAGACAATGAAGCTACTCACATGTATCTTAGCTTTGCTCAAGCATGACCTTCATGAGTCTGAAGTGCTATGTTCCCTCAAGAGCATACCACCCTGAGGAAGATACAAGATGTCACGATGTAATTGCCAGGGGGTACTATGCCTCCTAATTTTCCCCAGAACCAGTTCTGATCCACAGCACACCCCAGTCCATGGCTGAGTGAGGCAGTTTTTGTAGTACTTGGTAAACAGTGGGTTGTTTTGTTTTTCAGCACCTTAAAACAAAATTTTAAATTTTAAATGAGCAGTGTGTCCACAGTGGCTATTTGTGATTACAGCCTCTAATATAAATCTCTTTTAGTGACATGTAAGAGCAGTGTACATAATGAAATATCCACATGAAACTTGATTTAATGTGCCTTTTCATTAATATAACAAATCAAGTGTACCAAAATTTGCAAATATATTCCTTTGGGCCTAATTAAAATACCAAACAATATACATATATATGTATATTTTAAATGAAGACATTCAGTAGCTAGAATTAGCCACAAAATTAATTCAAATTGAAAAATACATTATGAGCGTATTGTTGTTATTAACATATCAAATCCTCTTCATTGTAAATATATCAAATAATGCATTGCGATTTACTGTGAGCATAAGATGAAAGGTAGGTTTTGCTTGTGAAATACTGCATTGCTGAAGGGTAAGTAATCTGGAGTGGCGCATGAATAGGCAACATCAGATAAAGCAAGAATCATTTCTGCTAGAGGGTGGTTTCTCTATACCCCATGGACAAGTAGTCTGGATGCCCTACAGGGATGCCTTCTTTTGGGTTATGTCAACTTACAAAGTAGACATCCCTCTTCTGCCTCTCTGACCCCAAGGTAGCCCATTAGCCAAAATTCCATGTCCAAAACTGCAGCATCGTATGATGGTACCAAGGAGAGTTAAAAAGAATAAATGGCCTAAGGGAAAATGACCCGGTCGCTGAATGAGGAATAACTAAGGACTCTTAGCAATCCTTATCTCTTTAAGACTGAAAAAACGATGGTAATTCCTACTCTGGAATAGGACTTGAATTAAGAATTAAGAGGTGGTCTTCCAGTGCCAAGATGGCAGAGTGAGGGAGAAACCCTCTGAAGCCTTCCCAAAGTCCCCTCTAAACAACTAGAAAACTGCCACAGAATTGATCCAGGAGCATGGAAGCAGCTTACCGACTTAGAGAGGAGTGAGGTCCAAGAGCAACAGCAGCAGCCAAGCTCACACAGGGGGCCTGCAGCAAGGCTCCCAGCCTGGGGCAGCCCACCAGGGAGGCCCCAGCCTCCTACAAGCTAACAGCACCCTAGGCAACTAAGCAGTCTGTGCAGCATGGCAAAGCCCCACCCCAGTGACCCCACCCCTACAGTGGGCCACCAAGGAGACCTGGACTTCATTGCTGACCAGTGGTGAGGCCCTGCCGCCACCAGCACAAAAACCCTATTTCCAGAGCAACCCAACAGCAGTTCCCCTCCTCCCAGAGCAAGCCAGCAGCTAAACCCCACACCCAGAGAAAGCTAATAGGGAGGCCCCAATCCCCAGAACAAGTCAGAAGGAAAGCCTATCCTCCAGAGAAAGCAAATAACTAAGCCCTGAAACCTAGTGAAAGCCAACAATAAGACCCAGAGCCCCAGTACAAAAAGCTTGGGACAATGCTGGACCAGAACCCAACTCTAACATAAAAACCCCAAGTCACCAAACAAAGCAGAAAAAATGAGCAAAAATCAAAAAAGGGCTTGACAATAGAAAGTTACTATGGTAATAGAGAGGATCAAGGGATTAACTTAGAAAGAATAGTAGTGTCAAAATGTCTACACATGAAGCCTGAAAGAAAAATGTGATTTGGTCTCAGACCCAGAAAGAATTCCTGGAAGAACTTAAAAAAGATTTTGAAAAGCGAATTAAAGAAGTGGAAGAAAAAATGGGAAAAGAAATGAGAGAAATGCAAAAGAATCATGAAAAAAGAATCAATAGGATGGGGAAAGATATACAAAAATTTATTGAGGAAAATAATTCCCCCCAAAATAGAACTGGCCAAATAGAAAAGGAAGTACAAAAGCTTACTGAAGAAAATAATTCTTTAAAAATTAGAATGGAACAAATGGAAAGTAGGGACTTTATGAGACATCAAGATAGGATAAAATAAAATTTTAAAAGTAAAAAAAAATAGAAGAAAATGTGACATTTCTCACTGGGAAAATAATTGACCTAGAAAGTAGGTCAGGAGAGATAATACAAGAATTACTGGACCACCTGAAAGCCATAATTAAAAAACAAGTCCTGGACAACATCTTTCAAGAAATTATCAAAGCAAACTGCACTGTTATATTAGAACCAGAGGGCAAAATAGAAATTGAAAAAATTCACTGATCACTTCCAGAAAGAGATCCCAAAATGAAAAATCCCAGAAACATCATAGTCAAATTCTAGAGCTCATACATCAAGGATAAAATATTGTAAGCAGTCAAAAAGAAATAATTCAAATACTGTGGAGCTGCAGTCAAGATTACACAGGAATTGGCAACTTCCAAATTAAAGAAATGGAGGGCTTGGAATATGATATACCAGAAGGCAAAGGAGTTAGGATTAAAACCAAGAATCACCAACCCAGCAAAACTGAATAGAATCTTTCAGAGGTTGGGGGAGGCGGGGGAGTGGAGAATGGGCATTTAACAAAGTAAAAGACTTTTGAGCATTTCTAGTTAAAAGATGAGAGCAGAATAAAAAATTTGACCTCTAAATATGAATCAAGGGAAACATAAAAAGGTAAAAAAGAAACAAGAAAGAGAAAACATTTAAAAATTCAATAAGGTTAAATTGTTTATATTTCTATATGGCAAGATAATATTTGTAACTTAACAATTTTATTACTATAAGAGAAATTAGAAGGAGTATATGTAGGTAAAGGGTATGGATATAGACTCTGATGGAATGATACTCAAAAAAAAGGAGAAAGAAAATTGCGCTGGAAGAAGAAGGAGGGGAAAGATTGAATAGGGTAAATTATCCCACATAAAAGAGACATGAAAGAGCTATTATACTGGAGGGGAAGATGGGGGGAGGGCATGCAGAGCTTAAACCTTACTGTCATCAAAATTGACTCTAAGAGAGAATAACATATACACTCAGTTGGATAGAGAAATCTGTCTTATCCTATAAGGAAGTAAAAAGGACAGGAATAATAGAAGGGAGAGGGGGAACTGGTAAAAGGGAAAATATATTGGGGAAGGTGGTGATCAGAAGTAAAATACTTGTGAGGAGGAAAAAGGTGGGGTGTAAGACAGAATGAAAAATAATGTGAAAGGAAATACACAGTTATCATAACTATAAATGTGAATGGGATAAATTCACTCAGAAAGTGGAAGTGGAGAGCAGAATGGATTAAAAACCAAAATCCTATAATATGTCATTTACAAGAAACACATTTGAAGTAGAGAAATACATACAGGGTGAAAGTAAGAGACTGGAGCAGAATCTATTACACTTCAGCTGAAGCAAAGAAAGCAAGGGTAGCAAGAATGATCTCAGACAAAGCAAAAACAAAAATAGATCTAATTTTTAATATATATCTAAAAGTTCTAAAGAAGGAAATTATACTTGCTGAAAGGATAGTACCTGTCTATAGTAAGATGGTGAAGTCATATCAATACTAAATACATATGCACCAAATGATATAGCATCTAAATTTTTTATTAAGTTGAATGAGTTACAGGAGGAAATAGATACTAAAATTGTACTAGTGGGGGACTTCAACTTTCCCCTCTCAGAGCTAGATAAATCTAATTTAAAAAAAAAAACAAGAAAGAAGTTAAGGAGGTAAATAAAATTCTGGGAAAACTAGATATGATAGATCTCTGGAGAAAATTGAATGGGAATGGAAAATAATATACGTTTTTCTCAGCAATACAGGGCATCTACATAAAAACTGACCATGGATTAGGACATAAAAACCTCACAACCAAATGCAGAAAAGCAGAAATAGTAAACACATACTTTTCAGATCATAATGCAATAAAAATTACTATGGATAATAGAAAGAGAAATTAAAAATTAATTGGAAATTAAATGATCTAATCCTAAAAAACAAGTGGGTCAAAGAACAAATCATAGAAACAATCGATGACTTCATTAAAGAAAATGACAATAATGAGACGACATACCAAAATTTTGGGGATGCAGCCAAAGCAGTACTTAGGGGAAATTTTATATCTCTGATTGCATGCAATTAAAAAACTAGAAAAAGAACAAATTAAAAATCCCTAATTAAACACTAAAGAGGAAATCCTGAAAAGCAAATGAGAGATTAATAAAATTGAAAGTATGAAAATCATTAAACTAATAAAACTAGAAGCTGGTTTTATGAAAGAAAGCAATTAAATGGATAAACCACTGGTTAATTTGATTTTTAAAGAAAGGAAAAAAGGAGACCAAATAACTAGTATCAAAAATGAAAGGGATGAAATCACTACCAGTGAAGAGGAAATTAAGACAATTTTTCGGAGTTATTTTGTCCAATAAAGTATGCCGATGAGTTAGACAATCTAAATGAAAAGATGAATATCTACAAAAATATAAATTACTCAGATTAACAGAAGAAACAAAATACTTAAATAACCCAGTATTAAAAAAAGAAATTGAACAAGTGATCAATGAAATTCCCAAGAAAAAATACCCAGGACCATATGGATTAACAGGCTAATTCTACCCCAACACAATATAAATTATTTGGGAAAATGGGTAAAGAAGGAGTCCAGGTTCCTTTTTCAACACTAATATGGTACTGATACCCAAACCAGGAAGAGCCAAAACAGAGAAAAAAACTAGAATAATTTCCCTAATGAATATTGAGGCAAAATTTTTAAATAAAATACTAGCAAGGAGATTACAGTCCTTTATCACAAAGATCTTACACTGTGTTCAATATTGGGAAAAGCAGCAGCATAATTAACTGTATCAATAACAAAAATAACAGAAATCATATGATTATTTCAACAGATGCAGAAAAAGCCTTTGACAAAACACAGCACTTATTCCTATTTGAAACACTAGAGACTATACGAACAAATTGAGCTTACCTTAAAATGAGTAATATTTATCTAAAACCCTTAGCAAGCATTATCTATAAGAGGATAAGATAGAAGCCTTCCCAATACAATTAGGGTGAATCAATGATGCCCATTATCATCTCTATCATTTAACATTATACTAGAAATGTTAACTATAGCAATGAGAAGAAAAAGAAATGAGAGGAATTAGACTAGGCAGTGAGGAAACAAAACAATCATTCTTTGTAGATGACATAATGTTTTACTTAGAAAATCCTAGAGAATCAGCTAAAAAACTAGTTAAAATTATTAACACCTTCAACAAAGCTTCAGGATACAAAATAAACCACATAAGTCATCAGTATCTCTATATATTACCAACAGAGTTCAGCAGCAAGAGATAGGGAAAGTCCATCTAAATAGACAATATAAAATACTTGGGGGTCTACCCCAAAGACAAACCTCAGAACTATATGAACATAACTATAAAACACTTTTCACTCAAATAAAGTCAGATCTAAACAATTGGAAAAATATTCATCAAAGCTATCTATAATCATGTGAAAAAATGCTCTAAATCACTATTATTCAGAGAAATGTGCACTAAAACAGCTCTGAGGTACCACCTCACACCTATCAGAGTGGCTAATATGACAAAAAAAAGAAAAGTTGGATATTGGAGGGGATAGAGTAAAACACATTAAATAGGAATAATGCACTGTTGGTGGAGTTATGAACTCATTCAGCCATTCTGGAGAGCAATTTGGAACTATACCCAAAGGGCTATAAAACTGTCTATCTTCTTTGGTCCAGCAATACCACTACTAGGTATATATCCCAAAGACATACAAGAAAAGGGGGAAAGGATCTATTTGTACAAAAATATTTCTAGCAGTTCTTTCTGTGGTGACTACAACTTGAAAATCAAACGGATGCTCAACAATTGGGGAATGGTTGAAGCAAGCTGTGGTATATGATTTTTACAGAATGATATTGTACTATAAAAAATGATAAGCAGGACAATTTCAGAAAAACTGGAAGGATTTACATGAACTGATGCATAGTGAAGTAAACAAAATCAGGAGGATATTGTACACTGTGACAGCAATATTGTTCAATGAAGAACTGTGAGTAGCAGCTATTCTCAGCAGTACAGCGATCAATAATCCCAAAGGACTAATGATGAAGTGTACTATCTGCCTCTAGAGAAAGAACAGGTATTGACTGAATACAGATTGAAGCATACTATTTTTCACTTTCTTTCTTTCATTTTTTTCTTTTATTTGGGTCTTGGTATGCAAAATTACTAATATGGAAATGTTTTACATAATTGCACATCTATAATCTATATCTGATTGCTTAACATCTCAGGTAGGGAGGAGAGGAAATAGGGGGGAAGAACATGAATTTGGAACCCAAAACTTTAAATAAAAATGTTCTTCAAATTGGGGATAAAAGAATTAAGAGGTGCTTTTTGGCAGCAAGAAAATGGAGACAAAGATGATGCTTATTGATTGGAAAATATCTGAGTTCAAAGTGATAAATGAAGAAATAGATTTGAGGAATAACACAAGAAGACTTGTATGGACTGAGACTCAGTGAGATAAGCAGAACCAGAAAGATAAGATACCCTCTCACTACAATGATGTCAATGAAAAGCACACCAAAAACAGATGACCTTTGTGGAATGACCAGTCTTGACTCCAGACAAGAGATGGCAAAAGCTCCTCCATCCTTGCTTGGAGAGGTGGTGGACTGTAGGTACAGAATGCTATGCTTAACTGTTTTCCTTTGTTACAAAGGAAGGTTTACTGGAAATGACTGATGTGTAAACATAAGACATCACTAACACTTCCATCTAAAAGATTAAAGAATCCCAATGGTAGTATTCTAACACAAAATGTCTTCCACACTCAGAGAAAGAAATATGGAAGTCATTTGCAAAATGTGGCAGATCATGTTTGTATATGTGTAGGTTGTAGTGTATTATGTTTTGATGTGTTATATGATTTCTTCCATTTATTTTAGTTCAACTACATAACATGACTACTGTGAAAACGTACTCAATAGTAAAGTATATGTAGAACCTATACAGAATTGTATGCTGTTGCGGGGAGGGAGGGGTGTAGTGGGGGAAATGTGGGAGGGCGGGGGGGATAAAATCTTAATTTTAAGGAAGTGATTGTAGAACACTAAATAAATAAATAAATAAATAAATAAATAAGTAAAAGATTAAAGACAATAACATAACAGCATATACCTGCTTTCTCAGTTCCATAAATCATCTGATCAAATTTGTGAACAGAGACCACCAGTGGCACCAAAAAAATACCTTAGAGCCAAGGTGGCCAACATGGTAGCTCTATCAGTAGAAGCCAGTTGCAGCAATGATTTTGCATTTATCTCAAGGGGCAGATTTTATGACCATAAGGAGCCCATCCTCCATCAGTTATTTCTTTGTATCGGACCACTTTCTTTCCATGTCTTGCTGGAGTTAAGGGCTCTAAATATTGGTTCAGGGAAAGGTTATTTTATCATATATATTGACTCAAAGTATAGTGATATTCAAGTACCCTACCTCCCTATATACTATCAGCGCTTGTCATTTTCTTGTAGAAGATGGTGGAGGAAAGGAGAGAAGTGCTGGTTATTTTAGTGAAGCTACTGGTGAGACTATGAGTTTCGCCTCCCAGGTTAGTGCTAGACAAGGCTATCTGAGACATTACCTTTACTTATGAATAGGAAAGAATAGACTAGGGAAACCAGCCAACTGTGATGTAGCCCAGATAAAGTGGTCAGAAAGCTTCAGAAGGAGAGCAACTGAATAGGAGATTAGGTGAATGCTGATACTTTGTAAATTGTAATGATCTGTTATCCTGATCTCTTCAATGGCAGTAAAATAAATTAGAGTACAATAAAAAACTCTGCATGCTGTCCAGAGAGAACCTAGGAAAGGAATTATGAAGGAGTAAAGCTAGGAATGGATATCCAAAGGTGCACTATAAAAAGAACTCCTTTGGTAGAGATATTTGAATGTTAAGAGTGAAAATCCCTAGACCCCGACATCCAGAGCCAACATGAAAAAGCAGTGAAAAGAAAACACTGGCACTGGAGATAGATCAAATCCCACATCTTATGCTTATTAATGTAACTTTGGGCAATGGTGGCATCTCTAAGCATGAGGATGGTGCTGAATTCTTCAGGGTGGTGATAGAGCTACTATATATGTACTATATATCACATTTATAAAGTGATGCTTTGAAACCTTACAAACAGATGAAATTCCTTAGGGATTGATTGAGTCTTGAGGAGGGGAAATGAGTTTTGTGGGAAGGAAAGAACAGGGCAGGGCAGGGCTGGTAAGCTATTACACAGCATCCACTCTTCCTCTCACTGCCCCCATGCAGTGTTGATCCTATCAAGAATGTTGGTGATCTCACTGTGTTGTTGCTGTGCCACAGGCAACCTAAAGACACAGCACATCTTGAAAGTCTGACTCCAGCCCCATGAGCAGAATGATTTAAAAAAAAAAAATACTTATCTTGAATTTGCTTTATTAGCTTGCTAATGGCTCCAGGTAGACCCCAGGGCTAGAGGGATGGCCTGTGATCTATGGCATTGTGTCTGAAGACCAGAGCTGTTCCGTTTTAGCCCCAGTTCATTGCCAGTAGCAAAGCAACTAAACCCCCACAACTCTGTGCAGTGGAAGATAGAAACTGCTATCCATTCTTCACAGGCTGCCCTGATCTAGACCACCAGGTGGCACAGTTATGGTACTGAACTTAGAAAAGTCTCAGTTCAAATCCTGTTTCAAACTCATTAGTTGTATGATCCTGGGCAAATCACTTAATCTGTTTTAGGCTCAGTTTTCTCATCCGTAAAATGAATATACATGTGTTCATTCTGAGTCCTTCGTTTCTCTATCAGGAAGTGAGGAGCATGTTTCATTATTAGTCCTCTGGAATAGTGGTCGATCACTATACTGATATGAGTTCCTACGTTTGAAAAGTCGTTTGTCTTTTCCAATATTATTGTCATTTTATAAATTGTTCTTCTGGTTCTTTTCATTTCACTTTGCATCAGATCATACAAGTCTTCATAAGTTTCTCTGAAACCAGCCCCTTTATCCTTTCTTGCAACATAATATTATTCCATCACATTTATATGCCATAATTTATTCATATATTCCCCCAAATTTAAGGGCATCCCCTCAGATTTCCATTCTTTGCGATCTCAAAAAAGCTATAAATATTTTGGTACCTCCTCAGAGTTTATTTTGCTCAAAACTAACCTCTTCCTTATTTTGTCTTTCCTCTAATTCTCCCTTCTATCTTATTCCCTTTCCCTCATATTTGTGTTGAGCAAACAACAGTGTATAAGTGTGTATGTTTTCTTCCTTTTAAAATATCAGTTCAGACTGAGATTCAAATATCAGTTTCTCCCCACCTCTCCCTCCATCCCCATTCTTTGTTTGAATAGATATCTACATGCCCACTCTGATTATGGGAAATAATTTTCCTTAACCTTCATCTCCCTTCCCCCAATCCAGTGAATTCCTCTTATCTTTCTCTCCATTACACAGAAGCACTCCTTGGTCTTATATAATTAGACTCCATTGTGAGAGATGATAATGATAGGACTCAAAGGGGGAACATTATCATCTTATAGCTGAAAGCATCCTTCTTTTACTCCTCCATGATCATTCCTCCATGTTTACCTTTTTATTTTTTCTCTTCGCTCTTGTGTTTGAACTTCAGAGTTTCTCTGTAGCTCTGGTCTCAACAAGACGAGTTCAAATCCTTCCTTAGACATTTACTAGGCAAGCCATTGAACTTCTCTCAGTCTGTTTCTTCATATGTAAAATGGGGATAGCAATGGCACATTCCTCACATGTGGGTTGTAGTGAGATTGGTAGCTATAACTGTTATTGTTATCTAGAAGGTATTGAGGTATTGACTGACAATTAATTAAGGTATTAGGTACCATCTACAAATGGTGTCGAAGTATTCAGTGTCATGGCCCAGGGCTGGGGTTGGCATGCACCTATAAAGATGATATGTATCTTTCTAAAGAATGCTGACGGCCAGAAAAGGGGTGTATCTTCCTGAGCAAAGACATGGAGAAAATCATAAATCTCAGGGTGTGGCTACAAGACACTAAATTAATGTGTCAATTTAATTGTGGGAAGAAAAATCTAAGCAAATCATTTATTTAGTGTCATATTGGCCAAGAAATGTGAGGCCATGTGGTATTATGGATAGAAAGCCAGCCTGAAACCAACAAGATCTGGATTCAGATTTTGCCTTTTATACATACCTATGACCCTGAACTGGTAATTTAATTTTTTACATTTATTTTTGTTTGTTTATTTATCATTACATATATTTATTTATTTCTAATTTACAACATTCAGTTCCACAAGCTTTTGAGTTCCAAATTTTCTCCCCACTCCCAACCTCCCTAAGACAGTATGCAATCCAATTATAGATGATATACATTCACATTAAATATATTTTTATATTAGTCGTGCTGCAAAGAAGAATTATAACCAATGGAATGAACCACAAGAAAGAAGAAACAAAATAAAAAAGAGAGAGAGCAAATAGTACACCTCGATCTGCATTCAGATTTCATACTACTTTCTCTGGATGTGGATAGCATTTTCTATCACGAGTCCCTTGGAGTTGTCTTAGAACCTTGCGTTGCTGAAAAAAGTCAAGTCTATCAAAGTCAGTCATCGCAAAATGTGTACAATGTTCTCCTGGTTCTGCTCCCCTCACTCAGTATCAGTTCATACAAGTCTTTCCAGGTTTTTTTGAAGTCTGCTTCCTGGGTAATTTAAGCCCTGAGGGTAAACAACAAAAAGTTACAAAGTTAAGACTAAGTTACAAAGAAGTTGTCAACCTGTAAGGTACAAATTTCTTCAGCTAGGATTTTGCTTTGCCAATAAAATCAGGATCCAGTCCCTGTCTCCATGGAACAGGGAAGGGGGTGATTTGTTTAAATTTTTTATTTTTTTCAATCAATTTTGTAACCACAGCCTTTTTGAGGCATGGTCTCTATTGGCTTCTAACCTATGATCAAAGGATATCCTTTGGGTAGGATGCAACTCTAATAACACACGTTTATGTAGTGTTTTAAGGTTTCCCAAATGCTTTCCTTCAACCACTCTGTGAAGGAGGCAGTGGAAATTTTGTTCTCATTTAACAGGTGGGGAAATGGATTCTAAGAAGTTAGGTGGTGGCCATTTTCTCACAGCTACTTAATTGACTAGGGTGGGATTCAAGTCCAGGACTCTGATTCTATATTCTATAATACCTACAGTGTCTCAGTGCGTAAGTAGATAGATAAAGCATTTACTTTGTGCTGGGAATTGTGCTAAATACTGGGAATGCGGATGTTAGCAAAACAGAAAAATAGCCCCTGGGCTTAAGGGTCTTAAGTTTTAATGGCTGAAGACAATAGATAAAGGGAGCTGAAAAGTAGGAGTGGGGAAGAGGGAGTACCCATTCAGAGCAAAGTGGAAAAGTCCAGAGGCGCAGGACAAGGAGGGAGAGAAATATGCATGGCTGTCCAGGGGACTGCCTCGCTCAACTGGAGGGCCCAGCAGAAACTCACCATTTGGAGGAGGGCACTGAAGGGGCAGAAGCTCCTCCAGGGTAAAAAGATAGCAGCAGCAGAGATGGAAAAATCTGGAGAATCAACAGTGGAGGCTGGAGGGAAATAACCTCTGGAAAATCTCTTCAGCTTTGGCCCCATCCTGCCACAGAAATAGCAAATTATCCCCCTCAACCACAGGGTCCTCTCCAAATCCAAAGGACAGTAAGAGATGTACTAGCTGGGTGCTAGCTGTTTGTTGTGGGGTAGGAATGTTGAGTTGTGAGGCAGAGTTGCACAAAGTCTCCTGCCTCACCCTCTCTGCCAGAGTCATTGAAGTCCCAACGGTGAGACAAAAGTGAAGGATGACTGGTGATGGCCCGGGATGCAGTGGATGACCTTGGCATCTTTGATGTCTGACCAAACTCTAAGTGCTCCACAGTGCCTGCTTCAACTGCCTTCATGGCCATGGAACCAATTATTCTCATTTGTCCATTCCACTAAAGGGAGACTTCACATGCTCTAACTCCCTGACAGGTTTGAGACCTATTGGTCATTTAGCCCTGCTAAATGAGTCTGCTGAGACAGTTCTGTCAGAAGAAGCTGTTGTCCATGCTACAGCTTCTTGGAGCCACAGTTGAGAGTTGGGTGACAGGTGGACCCCAAAGGTGGATGAGTAACCCTGAAAAGAACTCAGCAGAAGTGCTAACCTTTCCTGAACACTCCATACACCCAGGTCCTTTTTTCTGTACCCAATTATTTGCTTATCTCTCCCGTTAGAGTAAGAGCAATGACTGGCTTTGGCCCCTTTTTTCATCCCTTGCATTTAGCAAAATGCCTGGCATATGATAGGTACATAATAAATGTTTATTGACTGACTTATCTGTAAAATGAAGATAATTCTGCTTCCCAGAATTTCTGTAAAGATCAAATGAAATAATATTTGTATTTTGCAAAACTTAAAGTATCATATAAATACTATTATTGTTGCTGCTATTATTATTATTAAAAGAAAGAGCCTTATCTTGTCCAGCCCATCCCGGTATCTCGAATCCCCTCCTCACCATCTCCAGCCAGTGACCATTTTCAGGGGTTAGGAACCTGCATCCTTGAGGGCACATGTGGTCCTCTAGGCCCTCAACTTCACTGAACAAATCTCCAGAGTCTCTTCTTAAAGACCTCCAGTGACAGGAAATTTGCTACTATAGGAAGCAGAATATTCTATTTTTGATGGTCCAGTTGTAGGAAAGTTTTTCCTTATATGGAGTCGAAATCTACATTAGGAGTGAAAGAAATTGACCAGAGCCCTCAAATAAAGCTCCTTCTAGCTACACCTTTTTTAAAAAATTCCTATTTTGTTTATTTTTCTCCTACTTAAGCTGGAAGTTCAGCCACTCGGAAAAGAGACAAAAGATCATCTGTAATGTTAATGAGATTGAAGCTCTTATCACCCATTAATGGGCAGGTCCATTTTTGAGTTTGATTTGGGGAGATTTGTAGGAAGGCCCACAACTTTTGTTAATGAGGCACTGGTTCTAAAGGGTTGTGATGCCCTCTGACTCTGAAAAGTGTATATATACTCTGAGGTGAGGTTTTGTTTTGGGGCTTACTCTTTGGAAGTGTTTGTTTGGCCAGATGAGACTCTTGGTAGTCACTAAGGGCCCCCTCCTCCCTTTGAAAACCCAGATGTTGGTACTTCTGTCTCTGGTAACTATGTATATATGTATGGTCAGACAGTTATCTGTCAGTCTGGGGTGTATGTATTACTTATATCAGACAGTTGGAAGCCCTGTCTGTTTATTTTGATTTCTCTGTATTTTCTTTGAAGTTCAGGGTGCTGACTTTCCCCCTTGAACTAAGTGAATGATATGTGTGTTTGATTAAAGTGTTTGTTGACCCATCAAAAGTTGTTTTGTTCTGAGGGAACAAATAGCTTTAAGGGAGAAACTGAGGGTTCAGATAGAAGGTTTGAATTTTAATTTGATGGGGGGAACGGAGGGGATGTCCCCAAAATGGTTACCTTTAATTTACTTGATTCTTGAATCTACCTTCTATGACTCTAGGTTTGGTCAAGTTTATATAATTTGGCTCCAGCACTTATGCAGCCTGTATGGCCTTAGCTGGGCAGCTAGGTGACATTGTAGTGGATAGAGCTCAGGGCGTGGTTTCAACAAAACTCATTTTCCTGAGTTCAAATTCAGTCTCAGACACTTACAAGCTGTGTGACCCTGGACAAGCCATTTAACACTATTTGCCTCAGTTTCCTCATCTGTAAAATGAGCTGGAGAAGAAATGACAAATCACTGCAGTAACTTTGCCAAGCAAGTTCCAAGTGGAATCACTGGAACAACATCAACAACAATGGCCTTAATTAAACCACTCAACTTTTCCTAGGCTTAGTTTCCTCTTCTGTAAATTAGGTGTATGACCTTCTGTAGGGTGGGTGGTTGTGAAGATCTGATGAGAGAAGCCTAGGAAAGAACTCCTTGTTCTTACAAATTACTCAATTGCTATATACAATATAGATAATAATTGTCGATTGCTTTGTAAATATAAACTATTAGGTTTTAAAAATACCCTCCCCAAAACTGAAAATGTGATGATTTATTTTATTTTCTTTCCTAATAATTCAAACCAAGTTAAAAATCTACTTAAAAAGATTTAATTGGTTGACAATCTTAAACTTGTTGAGATTTCCTAATGAGGGGGAAACTGAGGAAGCACTGGTCTTGGAGTCAGAAAGACTTAGTTTTGAATCCTTACTTGGCACTTACTAGCTGTGGGACCCTGGGCAAATCATTTAACCTCTCTCTCTAGGTCTCAATTTCCTGTCTATAAAATGAGGAGTTTGGATGTTAAAGTTTCTAAAGTTGCTTCCAGCACTAAATCAGTGAACCTTTCTGAACCTGTAAAATGGGGCAGTTAGCCTATGATCTCAAGTTCTTGCTCTAACATTCTGAGTGTTACTTATTAGCTGTGTGAGAACTCAAGGTTGGACAAATCTACCTGAGAATCATGTGCTTTAGAGATGATATTTGAATCCATAGGAGCTGATGAGATCACCATGTAAGGACTACAGTGGCCTCAACAGGCTTAGGGACATTGGGAAGGATTGGTAGAAAAGCTCATCAGTTCAGTTTGGGACATGATGAGTTTAAAATTTTGCCTTGCTTCCTTAATAGATCAGAAAGCAGGAGTCACATCTTATGTCTTGTATTCTACCAATGCTCAGCCCAATGACTCGTATGTAGTACGAGAGGCTGTATGGTTTAAAGAACTGAAGACATGTAGTTCTAGCTTCAGTCCCTTTCAAGCTTGGGCAAGCCACTTAACCTCAATTTTCTTGTCTATAAAATGGGCATGATCATTTGTCTCTATTTTTTAGCCTAGGAAAACTGTTTCCCTTCCAGCACTTAGTACAGTGCTTTGCACAACTCTTTGGTACTGCCATCAATCTGTGATATTAATATGACTGTTTCCTCTACTGATAGAGATGGCAAACCCTCCAAGAGCTTTTATCTCAGCAAGTGCTTAATGAATGATTGTTTAATTGAAATGGGGAAAGCATTTTTTAAAAACTATAAAGTGTTATTTAAATGTAACCTGAAATAAAGGAATTCTTTAAAAAAAAAATAAATGTAACCTAGTAGAAATTGTAACAGGTTCTTAGAGATAGTTGGAACTTGAAGGGACTTTAAAGAATATCTCATTTCATATTCACATTTTACAGATGAGGAAACTGAGACTAAGTGATTTGTCTCAGTTTTTGTAAGCTAGGGTCAGGAGTAGACTTGAAGCCCTTCTAGCTTACCACCAAAGACTACTTCCTAGTTTATTTGATTGACTAAACCCCATCAAGAAAATCCATCTTTAGCTCAATTGACTAAGTTAGTGGCACCTAGGTGGCACAGTGGATAGAACACTGGGCATGGAGTCAGAAAGACTCAAATTCTTGAATTTAAATCCAGCATCAGACACTTACTAGCTGTGTGACCCAGAGTAAGCCACTTAACCTGATTTGCCTCAGTTTCCTCATCCGTAAAATAAGCTGGAGAAGAAAATAGCAAACCACTCCAGTATCTTTGCCAAGAAAACCCCAAATGGGGTAACAAAGAGTAGGACAAGACTGGCAAAATGATTAACAATTGACTGACTTGCTATAACTCGGAGCCAACAGTAGAAAGCACCTAGCATTAATAATAAGAGAAGCAGCATGATGTAATAAACTAATCCTGCATTTGGACTGGAAACCTGGGTTCAAATCTTGACTCTGCCACCTTCTAGCTGTGTGACCATGGGCTAATAATCTCACCTCTCTTTCCCTCAGTAACCTTATCTATAAAATGGAACTGTGTGATAATACTTGCATTATTTTCTTCACAAGATTGTTAGGAGCAAAGCAATCAATGTGTTAAATCCCTACATTAACAGGAGATATTATTGTTACCTGGCTAAAGAGAAGGAGAGATATGAGGATGTACCGTAATTCTGTTGTCCTTTTTGGCAGTGAATGTGAAGTATGGAAAAATTCATTTTTTGCAAAGCAAAATGTCATGGATTTAGTGTGAAACCCACCCTGAGCCCTTTGGTATTTTACTGTCTTTATCCTTGGCCGTCTGTGATTCCCATGTTTCAAAGAGAGAATTTTAAAGGTTCTCAAAGCTCCAAAGATTTCAAATGGCTCTTCTAAAAGCACTTTGATGGTTTAAATGAAAGCACATGAATTAAATTTCTCTTAAATTACACTGAGTTTTAAGCCTAAGAGAAAATGTCTTTGGAAAGATGCATTTGGGGTTTGTTGTGTGTGTGTTTAAAAAAAAGTTAATCCTAACATATTTAGGTCATGAGTGGGAGGGAGGGATAGAATTTAAAACTCAGCTAACAAACTAGCTGTATAACTGCTTTCCACTATCCCCCACCCCATTCCCTTCCCTCCCTGTAAAAGGGCAGATTCTCCTCCAGTCAATTCTTGGCCAACAGTGGAAACTGCCTCCTGCCTTTAGCAAAGCCTTCTGCTAAATTCATGATGAAACCTTCACCACCATCATTGCTGTTTTCATTTCTATGGAAGCTTTAAGGTCCACAATGCCTCTTCCTCAAAACAACCTTTCAAGTCAGGTAATGGGTGTATCATTCTTTTTATTATAGACGAAAAAACTGAGGCTCAGGGACTTGCCCACACTCACAAAGCCATTTAAGTGTTAGCTGAGACACAAACTCAGATCCCCTTTCTCTAAGTCAAGGTCATTGCTTGTGATTCCTTCCTGCTGCATTTCAACATCATTGCTCATTATCTTTTGTTTGAATCCCACAGAAAAGCAGAAAATTCCCAGGAATAAAATTTATTTGTATTAGCTCCTACTATTGTTATTCAGTCATTTCAGTTATTTTTAATTCTTCAAGATTCCATTTGGAGTTTTAGTGGCAAAGATACTGGGGCAGTTTGCCGTTTCCTTCTCCAGCTCATTTTTACAGATGAGAAACTGAGGCAATGAAGGCAATAAATGACTTGCTCAGAGTCACACAGTTAATAAATGTCTGAGGCCAGATTTGAATTCCAGGCTCAGTGCTCTATCCATCACACCACCAAGTGATCCATGTGAGAGGTATATATGTGCTAACCACTAGGGAAACAAAAAGGGGCAAAAGATAATCCTTGCCCTCAAGAAACTCCCAGTCTATGAGAGAGATAAGCAAACAAATGTGTACAAAATGAGCTAAATACAAGAAAACCAAATAAAAGAGGGAAAACACCAGAATTAAATGGTGTTGGGAAAGGTTTCCTTTAGAAGATGAAATTTTAGTTGGGACTTGAAGGAAGTCAGTAGGTGGAGATGAGGAGGGAGAACATTCCAAGCATGGGGGATAGCCAGAGAACATACCTGGAGCTGAAAGATAGAGCATCTTGTTCAGGGAACAGCCAGGAGGCCAGTGTCACTAGATAGAAGAGTAGGAGGCAATGTCATTTCAGACTTAGGGCAAGCTGAAGGTGCTGAAGGAAAAGCCTAGTGCAGTGCTTTCTGGGACCTGGGACCTGGTCCCAGAGGGGTCAAGGGGAAACTAGTTTCCCATAGTTGTGTGTGCTAAGAGAAAACTCTGGGACCTGTCCCTGACCTCAGTGGGAATTAATTCAATTCAGTTTAGCAAACATTCGTTTATCTACTCTACCCAATGAACTGTGCTAAAAGTGAAGGGGTTGCAAAGACGAGCGGAGCATCCGCTCCCGCCCTCAAATCTGGTAGGAGGAGATAAGAAGCATCTACAAACTACCTATAGTACAAAACGATTCATCAACGATAATTGATTAAGCATTGTCCCGGCAGAAAAAACGAAAGCGTTCCTGCCCTCCCAGTGCGGATATTCTAAATGGGGCAGACGAAATATACAGAAGTCAAGTACCTACAAGATAAACATAGAATACTTAGAAGGCCATCTCTTTGAGGAAAGGGAAAAGAAGCAAATATTCCTTAATCACTGAGCTAAGCGCTCTACAAATATTCTCACTGGGCAAGGCACTAAGTGCCTGGGGAGGACCTGGGAAAGGCTCCTTCAGGGGATGGAACCTGGGCTTGGAATATAGGAAGATGCATTAGCTTCCACCCTCTCCCCAGGAAGCTGAGATTTCAGCAATCAATAGTACTTTTTGCCTAACATCTAGGCCAGCCAGTTTTCATCCTAGACTCTGAGGTACTTCCAGACTAGCTCCATGACACACAAACTCTAAAAGTGCAAACTCTTGATTTAACTGCAGCCAGAGATTAGATGCGTGACGCCTGATAGCGTTTGGGACTCGACTGGCGGGGGGGGGGGGGGGGGGGGGGGGGGGGGGGGGGGGGCGGGGGACGGCGTGGCAGAAGGGAGGGGTGGGAGAGGGATTGAACTGAAACTAAACAAAACGAAATAAAGCCCCTCGGTTGCTCTAATCTCTCACTATTACTGAAATGGAGAGCAAGGCAGGGATTACAGCAACTATAAATCAGCTTTGTGTTTGGGATAATCTACTGCATTTTTCAAGGGTTGTTCTCTCCATTTGGCATTCTCGTAACTGCTGGGTTGGCACAAAGTTGGCTATCCATCTCTCCCATCCGCCTTCGCTCCCTTCCCTTTCCTTCCTAATATTTTATACATCCAACAGTTTGAATTCCGAGGGCATTCCGGCTTGTAAATGCTCGGAAGATTCATCTTTATGGACGAAAAGCCAGCACTGGAGAGCTCCGGCTTCTGAGAAAATGCTGGGTTAGGAGGCCGGGAGGAGTGCTTCCGCCGCAGGGTGTTAGCACACAGGGGAGAACCACATCCCCAGGGAAGAGAGGAGGGCGAGCCAAAGCGAGACTGGGAACAGTGGTCGTCCCTTCACCTCATTTCCTGAGAAGATGCTCCCAACTGCGCTTCCTGGATCTTGCCAGCATCCTGCGGAACCCATTAGAATCCTCATGACAGGCTTTGAGCAATCAGCCTGGGGGGAGCAGGGGAGGAGGGGAAACTTTGATTCTGCCCTGCTGCCCATTTCTGTCCCGCACTGGTCGGGTGGAAGGGGAGTTGGGTCGAATGACTTAAAGACCACTCTTGGCGGGGGATGGGCCACGCCCATGTGAACGGGAAATAAAAAGCAGCCTCGCAGTTTCATTTGCTTTAAAGCAGAGTCCTGGGGTAATAAATGTCCGTAGCAAATGTGCTGAGCAAACACCTCAGCATTCATCAATATGCGGGAGCTGTTTATTGCCTCATAAACTTGGAAGCAAGTGATATTGTCTCTTAAATCAATGGCTGTATGGACATCCTTGGCACCGCCAGAGAACAGTACATCCAAGAAGGCACGTTGGACCTGAAATTAATAGCTGAAGCAGTGACAGAAAGGTGCTTAGTCACTGCTGGAAGGTTTTGGAGTCGCTCCAAAGGACGGACAGTAACCTTAGTATGGATCTGGGTCAAGAGGACAGGGACAATGCTTCGGGTCAGGGGCCTCCGCCTCAGGCCAGAGCTTGGGGGATAACTAATTCTTAAACTGCCTGGGTTTTGTTTTTTCTCTAGTGTAGTGCTTAAGAAGAGATGCAAAGGAATGCCCATATAGACAGGGAAAGGCCCTCAGAGACCATCTAGGCCCATTATTTGACAAGTGAGGAAACTGAGGCCCAGGGAGATCATGTGCCTTGCTAGGGTTGCACAAGCCGCAGTGGTCAGAGGTAGGATGCAAACTGGGATCCACTGACTTACCAACCAGCATCTTGTCCAATGTACCAACCACGCTGCTATAACTCGATTGCTTGATGAATGTCAGAGTATGAAGTTGCCCAACCATTATGGCCCCTGATGTGTACAGGAGAGGAAGGAACAGGGATTTGGAAGACCAGTTTTGGTTCTGTCAGTTATTGATGACATGACCTTGGGCAAGTCATTTAAGACTTCAGTTTTCTCATCTGTGAAATGGGAGGATTAGACTGGACTATTTCTAAGAGCCTTCCCTGCTCTGATATCCTATGACTATTGCAGAAAGGGGAAAGAGGTCACTTATTCAAGAAGTTGACTTAGCTTACCAGTATAGCATGAGAAAAATGAGCAGAATGAGTTTGTGGTATGACTCTGAAACTCCATAGAAATGGCTTCATCAAGATACAAGTCTTCTACCAATGGCTTCTGAAACTGAAACTCCATAGAAATAATGGCTTCATCAAGATACAAGTCTTCTACCAATGGCTTCTGAAACTGAAACTCCATAGAAATGGCTTCATCAAGATACAAGTCTTCTACCAATGGCTTCTGAAACTGAAACTCCATAGAAATGGCTTCATCAAGATACAAGTCTTCTACCAATGGCTTCTGAAACTGAAACTCCATAGAAATGGCTTCATCAAGATACAAGTCTTCTACCAATGGCTTCTGAAACAACAGTAGAATCAACTGTTGTTCACTCATCTTCACTCCTGTCTGACTCTTTGGGTGACTCTTTGGCATTTTCTTGGCAAAGATACTGGAGTGGGTTGCCATTTCCTTCCCCAGCTCCCTTTTACAGATGAGGAAACTGAGGCAAATAGGGCCAAAATGGTTTTCTCAAGGTCACACAGCTAATGTGTCTGAGGCTGGATTTGAACTCAAGTCTTCCTTGAGTTCAGACCCACACCCTATCCACTGCACCACCTAGCAGCCCAGAAATTGGCCACCTCTACCCAACATGAGAGACTCCCATCTGGAAGCTAGGCCAGGGTACAGTTGGAAAATGCAAACCAGTGAGGCCACTCTCATCCTTCTCTGCCCCCAAGGAAAGTGTAGGTAAATATCTAAATGTCCTTGGGGGACTATCAGACCCTGATAAAAGCAGCTAGTTGATAGTGGATATAATACTGGCCTTAAGAGTCTGGAAGACTTGAGTTCAAATCCTTCCTCAAACACTGACTGAGCAAGTCACTTAACCTCTATTTACCTCAGTTTCCTCATCTATAAAAATAAGGATAATAATGAATGGCTCCTACCTCACAGGATTGTAATGAGGCTCTAATGAGATAATATATGTAATGCACTTTGCAAAATATTAATGTAAGCTATTATCATTATTTTTACCTAGGTAATAACTCTGGCCAGGCATAACAGGTCCCAGCACATATAATGCAGGCTCAGTTCAGACACATACCCAGAATCAATGCACATTCTCCCTCCCTCCAGCTCTCCAACAGATGATAACAGTTTCAGTTGTTTTGTAGATGCACTATTTTTGGTGGATAGATGTTGCTTAAGCCCCTCAAAAGCACAAGGGTGTATACTCAAGCAGTGGTTACTAATAGGATTTTACTGAGGGTTGAATCTAGATGTGGAGCTTGGTTTAGATAGCCTCTGACATATTTGCATATAGTTTACATATAATTAGCATACACTGCCATAAACTATTCCATCCAGACCCTAACAATTTTCAGGTCCAAATTTTATCACTGCTATCTTTAAGTCATACCTCAGGCTTTCTCCTCTCGAGTCCTTCTTACCCACCCAGAATCGTTGACCCAGATGCCTTGTACCTGAAATATCAATGGATGGTGAATAGAAATACATAACACAAAGCCTAGTAAAGGGATAAAAGGAATTCTGGGCCAGAAAATTCTATGAAATGTACTATTAACATTTATTGTTTAATCATTTTCAGTCATGTCCGACTCTTCCTGACCCCATTTGGGGTTTTCTTGGCAAAGATCCTGGCATAGTTTGCCATTTCCTTCTCCAGTTCATTTTACAGATGAGGAAACTGAGACTACTAGGGTTAAGTAACTTGCCCAGTGTCACACAGCTACTAAATGTCTGAGGCCAGATTTGAACTCAGAAAGATGAGTTTTCCTGACTCCAGGTCCTTTGTTCTGTGCACTGTGGCGCCACCTAGCTGCCCAGTACTATCAGCCACAATTATCCTATTCCAGAGGCTTTGCTTAACTGTTTTTTAGGTAAAGTATTTTGAAGAGGTGTTTGATTGGGTGTTTGTGAGAATGTGTTGTATTGAAACAAAATACTCAAAAGGAATTTCTCTCTGACAAAATGTATCATTAATTTTTTTTTAAAAAAAGGCATTTCTGTGAAATGTCACCCTATTTTATAGGTAGACATCTAGAAAGAAAAGTAGCTTGTTGATAAGCAAAGCAGTCCTTGGATTCTATCTCATATGGTAACTAGTAGTCTCAGCTGACTTTCTATGTCCTGTATTTCATAAACATATTTTTCTTACTTCATAAAGGGAATTTTAAAAAATGTATTTCCTACAGCAGCCTAATTCAAAGTTTTACATTCAAATTATTCAATTTCTTTGAGAACACACTAAGCATCTGAACTATGAGAAGAAAATGCCCCTTTTATATGCTTCAGTAAGTCCAAAACAGCTTAAAGGATTTTCTTCGAGTTTTCCAAAAAATAATTCATTTTTGAACCAAGGAAAAAAAAATATGACAAATTCCCCTACACCAGCAATGCTTTAAGAGAGTAATAGCTTATTTGCCTGTAGAAATGAGAGGCTTTATAGGAATGACAACCTAAACCGTAAAAGTGGCTTACTCAGGACCAGATGTAGATGTCAAGGGTGTTTTCCTTATGCATACTGTCTAGAGATGTAGAGCACTAGCCAGAGGTAATATGGTACAGGTGAAAGAATATTGGCTCAATGTTCAAATCTCCCCTATGATGCTTGTATCCTGGGTGACCTTGGGCACTTAACTCTCTAGGTTTTACATTCCTCATCTGCAAAATGAGGGATTTTGACAGAGCAGTCCCTGAACTCCTTTCTAGATCTATGATGTCCAAATTCTAAAGTTTCTCTTTGACAATATGGACATACTTTGTGGAAGAACAAGAACCACCTCCCATGAAACAAAATTCCTCTTTTCAGTCCAATCTTAAAGTATTTTAAAGTTATTATTATTTATTTTTATCTCATTGAATATAAAATGAAATCCCTTCCCTTTGGAAGTCTGAAAGCAGCTAATAGAAACTTCTCTATGTTTTAAACATGACCTCAGGGCCTTCTTTCTCTTTTCTCCTTGGCTGTGATAGAGGAGAGACATGCTGGAAGCCTCTGGATGGGAAGAAGCTTCTATTAAATGCTTCAGGAGTGGGAATTGGAGTCCGTGGTGGAGTTTGTGACGAGTTAAATCCAATCCACCAAAACCACTAGGACTTAGCTCAGAAGTGAATTGGCACACTGACATCTCCCTCACCCCCAGCCTCAAGGAGGGAGGGACTTTGTCCATTTTGTTCTGAAGTGAATTGTGTGGGGTCAATAACTTAGAACAACCACTTTATGTTTGAACTCCCTGTCCCCAGGGAGGTGGAATATAGAGAGACTGGCTCCCTTGATCTGGGGGGAGTGAGTTGTACTTTATGCTGTCTTTGTAAATATCTCTCTGGAAAAGCTGAAAACAAACAAATAAATAAATCATCCAGGGACTTTTTCTTTCTCTCTCTGACTCTGTACTCTGCTGTCAAATTAGTTTCCCAAAATCCAAGACATACCCAGTTAAATAATGATGGCTATTCACTCATTAACTTCAAATCTTAATGAGTACATTTCAAAACTCTCAAGCTATGCTTGTAAAAGCACTTAAAATCTGGGGACCACTTCCTGTTCTCCTGAAGGCCGATTCTCCCTGAAACACACAAAACTTGATTTGGGTTCAGTTATTTGCAGCTAGGCGGCACAGTGGATAGAGTGCCAGCCCTAGAGTCTGAAGGAACTGAGTTAAAATTTGGCTTCAGATTAACTGTGTGATCCTGGACAAGTCATTTAACTCTGTTTGCCTCAGTTTTCTCATCTGTAAACTAAAGAAGAAAATGGCAAACCACTCCACTATCTTTACCAAGAGAACCCCAAATGGGGTCATGAAGAGTTGAACACAACTGAAATGACTGAACAATTGACTGTGACTTTTGTTCTGGCCACTTCATGTATAGTAAGAGAACATAGTTTTGGGGGAGGGGAGGAATGCATGGGGCATTGTTGGGGCATAAACAATCTGTGATAGCTGGCATTTGGTTCTGGGTAAATCACTTCCCATAACTCTTCTGCATCATACAGGGGAAAGCCCTCATTGTTGGAGAGTTCCTTAAGCTTCTGTACTAGTAGTCTGAATATGTGATCTAGTCCTAGCTCAGCAAGTAACTCTCTAGGTGACCTTAAGCCAGTCACAACTTCTCTGGCCTTTATAAAAGAGACGAGTTCAAATTCTTCCCAGTTCTAAGATATGATTGGAGGTGGGTCTTTTAAAATGAAACCAAACTAATCTAATGTCGTAGTTCTCAATTTTTTTTTTTTTTTTGCACCAGAGAATATTTTTCAGGAGATCAAAAACCCACAAATGGAAGCAAAGTAGATGCTTATCAATGGGGGAATGGTCCATCAAAGTGTGGTACATGAATGTAATAGAAAATTACTGTACCATAAGAAACAATGGAAAGGAAGAATTCAAAGAAGCCTGAGAAGACTTCTACAAACTGATGCAGAGTAAAGTAAGTGGAATTAGGAAAACAATATAAAGACTATAACAATGTAGATGGAAAGGCCAGCAGCAACTGAAAAAATGAAAACTGAATGCTGCAAGGATATAATGACCAAGTTTGTCTCTAAAAATAGAGAAGAAAAAGAACCTTCCTCCCTTCTTTGCAGGGGTGGGGAGGGGAAAGGGGAAGATGAGATTTTTGATATGGAAAATGTCATAGACTGTCAGACTTGGTTGATATGTTGATTAGTTTTGCTGAATTACTTTTTAGCCCTTTTCTTTCTTTTCATTTCTTTCTTTTTTATAAGGAGCTGCTCTCTGAGTTGGAGTAGAGAAGAGTGCTTTTGGAAATGAAACTGGTGCAAAACTAAAAGATATCAATAAAAAATATTTAAATAAAAAGACCCTGCAGACCCAACCACTCCTGCTCAATACCCTCCTCCCACTCAATCCTCTTCAGAGTTCATGGGAGCAGGCAAACTGCTTTTGAAAAGACACCAGTAAGGTAAAATCTGTTTTTTATTAAATAGCATGTCAATTCAGTCCAGAAATGAAAGTATAGATATTGTCATCTTATAAATATTAATATGACCTTAGATCTGGATGGATACCACCTGGGAGACCATCATAGATGCAGCTCCCTCTCTACTCCCTAAGGGCTCTTAAACTACTGTCTGAGAATCTTTTCTTTTATGTCTCTCAGTGATTTTAAGCAGCTATTAAATTCCTTCTGGCCTGGTAATTGGAAAACCTCTAGCTTATCATTTGTCCAGAGAAGCACCAAAGGGAAGTACTTAAAGAAATGGACTTGGAATCAGGAAGACCTGAATTCTAATCCTGCATTGGATACTTACTAGCTACATGACCACCTTTCCCAGCCTCAAAGGTCCCTTCTAGCTCTAAATCTCTGATCCTGGGATCCATTTTCATCTAACCTAGTGTTCTAACCTTTTCCCCAAAGTGGCCCGTTCTCAAGCCTAAATCAGCTTTTCCTCAAAGCATCTAAAAGGGCAGACCTTCAGAACAGGATGGAACCTAGGGACTGAGCCGCAGCAGATGACTTGCTCTGGGAGCTTGGGCCAAAGCTGGCAAATGGCGTATCCAAGAATATGTTTTTCACTCTTCAGGAATGATCTTCCATGACTTCAGTCAGAGCACACAGTTACTCCCTGCGTACAAAGCTGGCAAAAGCCTAACCCTGGTACCTGAAGCCTGCTGGGGACCTAGTACTGTTCCAGCAATGCCGGAGAGGCAGCTTGAGCTATATATAGATCCATCCATCTTGGGAGCCTCTCTCCCATGCCATTCTCCTCGGGCATCCAGCCATTCTTCAGGGAAATCTGGATAGCTGCTCACAACCCACCTTTACTTGGCTTTTCCTACATCTGGCTCTTCAAACAAATGAGGGAGGGAAAAAGCCCATCTGTAGAGTTTCCTCTCAAAAAGGGGGGTAGGTGGGTCTGACATCATCAGCATGTAGGGAGCTGCAAAGCCGGAGATGGATCAGGGCATCTGCAGCCCAATCACAAGTCTGGTGATTCTTGTCGTAGCCACGAGGCCCATCCAGTTAAACATAATTGCCACTGTGTGCCAAGCTGTGATTGTTGCCAGCCTCGACTGCCTGGTGCTGCTCACATGGAGCAGTGTCATTTGCTGGGAGGGCTCTGCTTTTCACTGTTGATCAGAGTGGCGTTGTGAGGCACACACCAACTCTGCAAGGCTTTCAAGGGCCGTTGTGATGGTATAATTGTAAGCTGCAGAGCTGAAGGAGGAACAAGGCGTTTCCCCGATCCTAACTGGGGACCGCCTTGAGCTGAGAGCCCAGCCTAGTCTTTAGTGCTTGTGGGGGGAGTTTGAACATTTTGGAGATGCAGAAATCTTTGCCTTTGAGGGTTTATGAGTGGGCCTCCCAGAAATAACGAATGGGCAGAAAAGATTGTAAATACCTGGGTAGAGTTACGTATCTGGTGGGTTGTCTCGTTGACTGCTAAGTACGGTAATTATTTCTTGGGCAGGGGTTTCTAATCTGGGGGCCTTATCCACAGATCCCATGGATGGATTTCAAGGGATCTATGAACATGGATGGAGGGGGAGGAAATGCACCTTTCTTTTCACTCGTCTCTAACTCAAATTTAGCATTTCCATCTATTGTGAGTTTGAACAATAAATATTAGTGTCCTTGAGGCTTCACCAGACTGACAAAGGGGAGGATGACACAAAAAACACGAAGAACCCTGGCTCTGGGGAAAGAGACTGGACCTATGACTTTATTATCGTAACGACTGCTGACATTCATAAAGGTTTTTAAAAGGTACACATTATGTATATTTTTACATATATACAGTTCAAATTTTACAGACATGCATACAATTCAAATCTGACCTCAGACACTTACTATGTGACCTTGAGCAAGTCATTTAACCTCTGTCTTCCTCAGTTTCCTTCCCTGCAAAATGGGGATAATAAAACACTTATCTCCCAAAGTTGTTATATGGATCAAATAAGGTAATATTTATCAAATGCTTGGCAAACCTTAAAACGCTATATGTAGATGCTACCTATTACTGCTATTGTCATCATTGCCTTTAAATAAAACTTTGCAATCAAAATCTTAATCTGTTGTCTCCTAAACCACCGAAACCTGTATCCTAATTTTACCCCGATCTTCTCTCAGGCTCCAGTGAGCACTGCAGGGACCAAGATTGCAGTGACACCATTTTCAGGGTCCGTGGACAGAGCTTTACATAGGGTGGGGCAATCTGGAAATGAAGATACTAATTAAATTAAATGAAAGACTAAATAGCTTACTGTTCTCAAGGCGCCCAAAGTAGCCTGTCACTCAAACATATCAACAAGCATATAGTAAGCGCCTACTGCATATCAGGCACTAGACCAGGTGTCGGGGCTACAAAGACAAAATGAAGTGGTTCCTGCCCCCGAGAAACTTACGTTCTATGAGTGAAGATGGCACAAATATAAGGAAGTAACAAAACCTAAACAGTATGTATATAGGTAGTTAGGTGGTCCAGTAAATAGAGGGATGGATTTAGTCAGGAAGACCTGAATTCAAATCTGACCTCAAAAACTTACTGGCTGTGTGACCTTGGGCAAGTCACTTAAACCCTGTTTGCCTCAATTTCCTCATCTGTAAAATGAACCAGAGAAGGAAATGGCAAACCCCTCCAGTATCTTTGCCAAGAAAACCCCAAATAGGATCACAAAGAGTCTCCCATGACGAAAATGACAACATAAATCAAAAACAGAGGAGTTGACAGGGCACCAAAAGAAAGAGTATATGTTGGGCTCCACTCCAACTTAGGAGTTGTGATATGAAATATAAAACAGAAAAGGATACTGAGGAGGTTAGTCTATATCTCGTCAGCCTACATCTGGGTGGGGGTTGCAGTTTACTCCCTCACCACCACAAGAGCCATCCAGTCATTATCTTCATGCTTCATGGTCCCCCATGAGTCTCATGTAGCATGTCTTGGCCACAGTTCCTTTGCCTTGCCCAGCCCCCTCCCTGGGATCAATGAGTTGAGATAGCCCCCATTTGCCCTGAGCCGTAGAATTACAAAATCCCTGGTTCCCATTCCATCCAAGGCAGACCAGAGCTATCACTGTCCTGCCTCTAAGATTTACTTGCCCAACACACTGAAAGATCTACGTGAATCCAGCCTGAGCCAAGGCTTGTCTAGAAGGACCTGGGCAAAGGTCCTATAATAACAACAATAATATCTAATACCTATACGGTACCTATGCTATTCTAGACCCTGTACTAAGTTCACATGGTTAAATATCCAAGGCCAGATGTGAACGGGCCCTATCCCCTTCTTCTCTCGTGCTCCAACAAGCACCGCAGGGACCAAGACTGCAGTGATGCCATTTTCAGAGTTCATGACCAGAGCTTTAGCTGGGGTGGGGCAACCTGGAAACTAAGGTGCTAATGAACTAAATGAGAGACTAGCTCATTGTGTTCTTGATTCCAGGTCCAGCACTCTACTAGCTGAGTCATGAGCCCATCACGATGGCCCTCTGTTTCTGAGGATTCAACTTCTCCCTGTCACGGCGCCCCCATCTACTCCCTCCCTTAGTACTTTGCCTCCTCCGTAGAATCAATGTGTTGAGATAGTCCCCCCTGAGCCCCAGAATTACAAAATCCCTGCTTCCAATTCTGTCCAAGGCAGACTAGAACCACCACTCTCCTGCCTCTAAATGCTACTTGCCCAACACATTGAAAGGTATATATGGACCCTGCCCGACTTGCAGGAATGCCAGATGAGACCATTTTACCATTACTAAATTCTCTATGGAACTGAGAATGGAAAAAGAACCACCCCAGCCCCCATATACCACCCCCCCATCTCTGCCACACATACACACACACACACACACACACATCTCCAGCTCAAAAAACCCAGCAGTGCTCTCAAAGTACTGCCAAGTTGGAGTAACATATTAGAAGGATTTTTTTCCCTTTCCCTCAACTCCTGTAAGGCTGGAAAACTACCAAGAGAAAAGATTGATTAGCAGAAGATACCATATGCCCTTTGGAAACAATGAAAGTTAAAGCAGGCTGACTTGGCTGGCTACTCTTTCTCCCAGCTGTCTTGGGAAGGCTTCAGAAACTAGTGGGGAAAGACGTCAGAGGTAGCCTTTGCTTACTTTTCCTTTCCAGCCATTCGGAAAGACTGAAGCCCTATCCAGCACTGAACTTGGCAAGGCAACTGGACACAATAGAAGGGTTAATGAAATGATTAAGTGTCTAGGCACCACAGTTTCATTTTATTTATTTAACTTTTATTAACCTCCACTGAAAGTCTGCCAAAAACCTCACATGGTACAGGAAAGCCAAGAGAGATGCTATCTTTCAACCAGGCAAGATTCTCACTGACCTTGTATTTCCTACCTTTCCTGAGACTGAGGACTGAGTTCTCTCATTTACTCTCTTTGAGTCATATCCCCTAAAGAGAGTAGAAGGAATTTTGAGTTGGGGACAGGGGAAAAGAAAATCCATATCTGACTTGTGACGAAATTTTGTCTTCTTCATAGCTGATGGATTTCAAAAGGCCAGACAGCACAGAAACTCCAATCCCATATCTCTAGGAAGGATGAGGCTGTCAATTTAAAGCAGTCAGTGTTTGGAAGCTAGCAAACCAAGTATTTTTGATCAAAGAGTTCACAGTAAATATAAATCTCCATGTTTCCATCCTGGGATCTCTAAGAATGTTTTTTGCCCATTGGTACTTTCACCATTGGGTGAAGCTATGTACCAATTTTCTTTTCTAAGAAGCAGGTTCTTTTTCTGGGCCCAAGCTTTCAAGTAATTTGAGGAGATAGATGTGTATATACACACACACACACACACACAAATAGAGGTGTATAGATGTATATGTTATGTATAGATATGTATAGATATATGTATAGATGTATGTATAGATAGATGTATATGATATGTATAGATATATATGTATAGATGTATACACACACAAATACATATATACACATATGTATATTTATGTATATATGTATGTGTGCATGTATATGTGTGTGTATCCTGTGTACATGTGTATGTGTGTATATGCATGTGTATACTTACATATATACACACATACATGTATATACATATAGGGATATGAAAAGAGAGATATCCCATGCTTTCCATTTTATTGCTTTCTTATGGAAAAGCTTTTAGATTGTGTCCTGTTTACTTTGTCTAAAGAACTCACTGAATATTGACTAATCCAAATGTCACATATACTATTTGATGGGCTTTTAGCAGCTGCTATCTGAAGGAAAGAAGAATTACTGGTAAGTGCGTGAAATCCAAGTTCTAATTAGGTGATGTCATGACTAGAGCGCTGGGCCTGGAGTCAAAGAGACCCGAGTTGAGGTTCCATCTCAGACATTTACTAGCTATGTGAGCCTGAACAAGTGACTGAATTTACTGCCTCAGTTTCTTCAGCTGTAAAATGGAGACTAAAATAGCACCTATCTCCTAGGGTTCTGGTGAGGATAAAATGAGACAATATTTATAAAGTGCTCAGCACAGTGCCTGAAATGTACTAGGTGTTTAATAAATGCTTGTTTCCTTCCTTCCTTCCTTCTTGTGAATTGTATGCTCCTTAATTGGCGATGTCATTATGTTAAAAGTCTTGACTGAACTTGAATCACTATTATGAAAAGCTAGATGTTCAAAAATACTTCTGGGAATTAAAACACATTTTCATAACTCTGGGCCATAATGGCTTAGATGAAATATCACCTCCAGTCCTGGTTCATCAGTCTTGTGTGATCCAGGCAAGTTTAAAAAGCAATGATTCCCAGCAGTCCTCGAACAAGCAAAACATGGTTCTCATTCTTTCTTACTTGGTGTAATCCTCCTCCTTCCAGTTGAATTTTCTGTGTTTTCCTGGACTGCTTCACTAATTGGAAGCTACCGATGCTGCTTTCACCCTTTCCTGGAACTCTGCACCCATGCCCTTCCCTCCTATAGTGTATGAACTGACTCCCAAGCTCTTCTCTACTTTATACTTAATAGGTACCAATAATAATATCTAGCCTTTACATGGCATTGTAAGGTTTGCAAAATGCTTACAAATATCATTTTATCTTAACAATAGTCCTGGGAGGTAGGTGCTATGGCTTATTCCCGTTTTACAGATAGTGAAACTAAGGCAGACATTGCTAAGGTGATCTGCCCAGGTTCACACAGCTAATAAGTATCTTGGGCAGGATTTTCATGCAGGTTCATCTAATGCCAGGGCAACTAGGTGGTGTAGTGGACAGAGTGCTGGGCCTGGAGTCAGGAACACTCATCCTCCTGAGTTCAAATATGGCCTCAGACTTCCTAGTTGTGTGACTTTATCCTGCTTGCCTCAGTTTCCTCATCTGTAAAATGCTCTGGCAAAGGAAATGACAAACCACTCCAGTATCTTTGCCAAGAAAACCTCACATGGGGTCATGAAGAGTTGGAAATGACTGAAAAGACTGAACAACAGCCACAAAATACGTTGGAAGTCAGGTCGTAGGTTCTATCCACTTTGCCACCTAGAGATGCCCAGTTGTTTCCAATGGATTACCTTATCAAATTGTGTTTCAGATCTTCAGGACCCTTACTGCCTTCTCTCCAGCAGTAGCAGTTGACAAGCACAAATTATTAAATGTTGCTTTCATGTTATTTAAAACAAGAAGACATTCATGAGAGAAATATAATGCTAATATCTATACCAGAGCAAGATAAACAAAGAAAAGCAACTACAGACGCATATCACTAATAAAAATCAATTCAAACATTTAAAATAAAACCCTAGTAAAATAAGCAATTAGCCTTAATCATAGAAATGGAAACTGTCTTTAGTAATGAATTGTTCATTGTACAGGCCACCAAGGAATCTATCTGGTTCTGATTAATTTCATCAATAGGAACTGGTTAGGTAAAACATAGCAGGTTGTCCCTTGGATCATGATAGAGTTCCCCTGCCTTTTGTGATAAGTGACCACCTTACTTTCATCTGAAACTTTATGATTGACAAAGGAACTGATGTTCAGTAAGCCAGGGGAGAGGTGTTTGGAGTTTACAGAAAAGGGTCTACCCCAAACATCACTTTTGTAAAGAAATTCCACTGTATTCCCTTTTCCCAAAATGTTGCTTTATTATTTTTATTGGAGTGACATTTGGGGGGAAAGGGTCACTACTAAATTCAAATAATATGAGTGTGTATGCTTTCACACACACCAAAATCTAGCACAATTTCCTGCATTAGCATATTTTAAAAATTGCCTTGGCTGAACGGAATGATTTTAATTTTCTTTCTGTCTCCTTTTTTCCCTTTTTCTTTCAAGGCTCAACTCATGGGTTGTCTGCCACAGGAATCCTTTCCTATTACACACACACGCACGCACGCACACACACACTGCACGCACACACACACACACAAGTTATTAGCCTTCTCTCCTGGCTCTGCAAATCATTCTTTATAGTCTTATGTTTACATGTTGTATCCAGAGAGAATGTAACTTGTTGAGGGTAAGGGTCTGTTTTTCATGTTTTTCTTTGTATGCTATCCAGGCAGCTAGGTGGTACAATGGATAGATCGCCGGATCTGGCATCAGGAAGACTTGAGTTCAAATCCTTCCTCAGACACTTAGCTATGTGACACTGGGAAAGTCATTTAACTTATTTGCCTTAGTTTCCTTAACTGTAAAATGAGGATAATAACAGCATTTTCCTCAAGGAATTGGTATGAGGCTCAAATGGAATAATATTTGTAAAATAATAGTAGGTACTGTATAAATGCTAAATATATTATTTTCCAAAGAGCCTAGCATGGTCCTTGAAACAGCAGGCATTCAAAGATTTGCCGGATTGGATGGATTGAGTCTTTCTGATTCCGGACCAGGACCTCTTCTTTAAGAGGGTTTTTAGCCCCCATGGAGAACGAGGCCTATGTGCCAGTGGAGGCTGTCTTTGCTACCTTGGCTAGCGCATTCTAGCCACAAGTGCTGAATTAGATTCTGGGAGGGTACGAGAATTCTCTCGCTGTGAAATAAGCTATCCAACCCGCCAGGAAACAGATTGAAACCACAGAGTCAGCAGATAAAGCTTCGGTTCCTGTTCCCTTATTTCCATCGCTCTCACACAATGCGCTGGCTTGTCACATGGAGCGTGTGCATTCACTCTCCTTCTTTCTGCCTTGTTATTCTGTCAATTTCTTAATCTATTTACACTGACTTTATTTTTAGTGTGTCTATTGTGACAGCGAATCCTGGAATTGCCTTAGCTGTTTTCTGAAAATGGCCATTACCAAATCATAATGCCTATCCCAGATAAAAGAGTGGAAGGGCCCCAGGCAATTTCTGGGAGTCCTTAGCAGCTGTCTGCGGTTAGAACTGCATATCAATTCCCACCTTAGAAGGGCTTATTATGCTATGATAAGGGAAGGGTGGCAGAGAAGAGAGCAGCTAAGGTTTACTATTTGGACGAAACTCTCCCCCCAAACGCTAAGTAGCTTCCTCTTTCAGAGAGTTTCTTCACATTAATAGCTCCTCTCCCTCCTCCCAATCTTTTGCTGGCAAACTACAGAAAAATGCAAATGATCCAGGATCCAATTAATTGCTGGAAGGTTGCAGCTGGCTTGGACGCCCTCACAAAGGCCTGGTGAAGTTGGGGGGGTGGGATGGGGGGAATGCACACACAGGCACATGTGGAAGGCATCTGATTGCCAAGAGAAATCAGAGCTTGTTACTGAGGCAATGACTCTCCTCAACCAAGCCATTGTTTAGACAGAGTGTCCACGCAAACTGACCATTTTTAGATTGTAGCCCATGGCAAAAGAGTTGGCAGAAACCTCTTCCCCTCCTCAACCACACGCACTTGCCTTTTTTCAGTAAGGAGTACATAAAGAGAAACAGCATGAGACAATTGTGGCCAAGTCACATACTGCTGTGAGCCTCAGTTTTTCCATCTGTAAAATGAGAGAGCTAGGCTATATGCTCTCTAAGGTCCATTCTAGGAACAGACAAGAATTCTTTTCAATCAATTCAACAGATATTTAATTCAGCAAACATTCAATGAATACTTACCATGTTCCCTGTGCCAGGTATTATGAGGGTTGTGAGAACTGATGACAGTAGAATTCTGAAAAGATTTGAATCTTCCTAGAATTTCAAAATCCACTTGCAATAGAATAGATTTCAGGAAAGAGATTTGTAAATAGCGCTCAAGCCAAGGCACTTGGGGAATCTCTGGGAAGGGCACCCACTGCTTTAGCTTGCAATAGTAATACAACCCAGCTCTGCCATCAGTTTAGAAATTCAACAGTTCAATTCAGGTCAACAAATATTTATTAGGTGACTTTTACATGTTGGATACTACAAGTGCTAGGTGTGAGGGATACATAAATCAAAACAAAATAATCCATGCCCTCAAGGAGTTCACATTTCCCAGGGGATCCAACACATATGAAAATTAGTAAAACAAGGTAATTTGATGGCAAAATATGTGGAAATGCTAAGGGCACCAGAAAAGGCTTCTTGTGGGAGGTAACACCTGTATGTATTAAAATCTGAAGGAACCTAGGGATTTTGAGGGGAAGTGGAGATGAGGGAGGAGCCTCTTCTAAACGTGGGAAATACTGAGGCTCAGAGGTGCAAAAGGTGGGCCAAGGTAGAGTTCAAGGAATAGTAAGTAGGCCTGTTTGATGAGAACATAGAGCCGACAAAGGAGAATCGTATGAAATAAATCTGGAAAGATAGGTGGGACCCAAATTGCAACTGACTGGCACATTGACTTAAGGAGATTGTATTTTAGTTTGGAGGTAATAAAGAGTCCATGGATATTTTTGAGCAGGAGAATGACAAAGTCAGACCTGTGTCTGAGGAATATTCATTTGGCAGCTGTAAAGAGTGTGGTTTAGAGAGGCCAGAAGCTAAAAAATATTAATCAAAAAAGCATTTTTCAACAGCTATTGTGTGTCAAATACTATGTTAGATACTAGGAATACAAAGGTAAAATTAAAACAATCTTTTCCCTTTAAAAGTTTACCTATTATTGAGGGTGTAAATATATTCGGACATAAGTAAACTCAGAATGCACATAAATTAGATATGCAGTGAACAAGGGAAGGGGCATCAATAATCTGGGGGTCAATTAGGAGTATATTATAGTGGTTGAGGAAAGAGGAGATGAAGGTTTCAACCAGTGCAGTGACCATGTGTGTGGAGAGAAGGGGGTAGTTGTGGAGGATGTCAAGGTAGAATGGATAAGACTTGGCAACTGATAGAAAATGGAGGTTGAGGGAAAGGGAAAATTCAAAAGTTGATTCTAAGGTTTCAACCCTGGTTGGGAAAAGTGCCCTTGATACAGAAACAGAAGTTCTGAGGAAGGTTGGATTTAAAAGGGAAGACACTGAGCTCCATTTTGGACATGTTGAGTTGACAAGATGCAGATGTTCAGCAGGCTGTTGGTCATATGCAACTGGAGTTCAGGAGAGAGACTAGGGCTGGCTATGCCAATTTGGGACTCTTGTCTACACAAGGTAATTGAACTGATAATTGAATCTACAGGTGTTTATAAGATCATAGAGAGTACAGAGAGAGAAGAGGACCCAAGACAAATCTTTGGAGTATACTCATGCTTACTCAGATGGAGAGAAATACGGATCCAGCAAGATAGCTGCAAATAATATAAGAAGAGGACTAGCAAAGAATAATGTCCACAAAAGCCAAGGGAAGAAAGTATCCTGGAAAGAGTCAACAGTATCAAAAGTTTATGAAAAGTTAAGGGGAATTAAGATAGAGTGAAAAGGACATCTGAGAAAAATTCCTATAGACTTGAAAATTGCACAGGGAAATGAGGATATGGAAATGGTAGGAATAGAAAACTCTAGGAGTTTGACCATAGAAAGGGAAAGAGATGGAGGACTATAAGCTGAGGAGTTGGAAGGGACAAGTAAAGGTTTTTTAACGGTCATGGAGATTTAGTCATGTTTATAAACATCAGAGAAGAAGCCAGTAAGGAGAAGTTGAAGATCATTGGTGAGTGGGGCATAACATATTGAGAAAACTGAAGAAAATAGATCAAAGACTTTCTGATCTATTAGATCAAATCTAGAGCACTCCCCTTTGGCAAGGAGAAGGGCTATCTTTTCCAAGATGAATGAAGAAGAGGAAAATTGAGAGGGAGTTGATGTTTAGTAGTTTTGGGATGTGGAGTAAGGAATAAGAGGTAACTCATGGCAGATGACCTTTTCTTTCTCATTAAAATACAAGGCAAAATCCTCTGCTGAAAGTGAGAAGGGAATGTCTCATTGGTTTTGAGTAAAGAAGAGGTTTAGTATAGCTGCTGCAGCAAATAAAACAAAGTCAATCAAGGAAAAGTAAAAATATTGCTATGCAGTAGCGAGGATCCAGTTCAGCTTAGACAACAAATTTGTAGTGACCTAGGTCGTGACTATTTGACTTTGTCCAGCGGTGTTTAGCACTACAGAAATTGAACTGGAAAAGTTATGTGGTGGGAATAACCCAAGACTGGGATTCAACAACATGAGTTACAATAGGAGAAGGGGGCAAAGAATCCAAGGGTAGAGTACAGAATTAAACTGGTCAACTATATTGTAAGGGGAACACAACAAAAAGAAGAAACTTAATCTAAAGCAGAGACGATAGAATGGAAGGTGAGTTGTATTGAAAACAAAGACTAAGTTTAAGAGAGATGAGGCAGAATGAGATATGGAAGAAAAGCATATGATAAGGGAAGGGAATTTCTGGATTCAGGATCATGGAAGTGACCCAGTGAGAGTGAGAATTAAGTTGTGATCTTCTCTATTAGTGGCCAAAGTGAAATGAAGATATAGTTGGGGAGGGTGGCAGTTGGGGAGGGTGATGATCTGGTAAGCCTGGCAGCTTAGAGGGTCAAGTAGATAGAGTGTTAAACTTGGAATCAGGAAGACCTCAGTTCAAATTCTGCCTCAGAGACTTACTAGTTATATGACCCTGGGCAAGTCACTTCATCTCAGTTTCCTCATCTGTATAGTGGATTATAACCCTCAAAGTGTTGCTGTGAATATCAAATGAGATATCATGTTTAAAATACTTTACAAACCTTGAAATATTATATAAATGCTAGCTTTTATTATTTGAAGTGATATCAACATACATATATTGACATCCCTGTTTATGAGGTCAAGGACTGTATTCAATACTGAATCCAGTCTTGAACTCCTTGAGAAAAGAAGAATAAACTAGAGGTCAAGGGATAAATGCAATAATAAAAAATAAAAAAAAAAAAACACAAGTTCTGGACAGAGAGATACAGATAAACTGAATGAACCTCAAAAGAAGGGAAGTTGCTGAATAGCAGTGAGGGGGTTGGGGAGGAAGAGAATGAAAAAAGGAATACGAAATACAATGGAAAGTGTCTTCCTAAGAAATCCAGGTTCCCATCAGCACCAGGATAATAGAAAGTGGGAGATGAAAAGATGTGGGAGGAAGGGGAGTCTATTAATAATAGAGTGTGAGCTCCAGAGAGCAAGAACTCAACTGACATCTAAACCAACCTAATCCCACATGCCCGCCTACTAAGTGTGAGGTGGTGGGAGATCTAAAGCCTGCCCTCAAGCTACTGTAGAGCAAGCCAAGGGATTTGGGACTAGATTTGGGATTAAGTGAAATAGGTGACTGCCTATGATAGTCGTTACAACTACTCACATTCATAACAGCCCTTTAAGGTTTCCAAGTATAACCGTTCAATTCCACAAACATTCTTTAAAATTTAATTGATTTCTTTTGTTTTTATATCTTACTAATTTCCAAATATACCCTTTGTCTGGTCCCCTACCCAGTGAGTCTTTCTTTGTAATAGGGAAAAGTAAAAACAGATGAAAACAAATCAGTTCAATAAAATCTACCTCCAAACACAACTGAAAGGATAATGCATTTTCTTATCTCTTCTCAAGAGCTGACCCTGATCATTAAAATTATACCATGTTCCTTTCATTTCATTCGTTGTTCTGTCCCTTTCCCCTGTTGCAATCATTGACAATTTGTTTTCCACTTACTTTACTCTGCATCAGTTCATTTGTCTTTCTGTATTTCACTGAATTCTTTGTCATTTCTTAAGACCTTGTAATATTCCAATATGTTGATGGGTCACAGTTTGTTCAGCCACTTCCCAGCTGAGGAACCAAGCATCCTCTTTGCTTGCTATTCTCTGTTGCAGTAGCCCTTAGTCATAGCAAAGCATCAACCTCTAGATCAATCTAGGTTCTTTCTTTCTGGGCTAGGGACATCTCAGTTGTTCCACTTGCATCGATGCTGGCAGGTTGCAGTGGTTCCTCAAAACAACACAGTTAAAACTCACTCTCAGGATCCTTGGGGTAACCCTATCGTGAGGGAAGACATATGTCTGCTGCTCATAGCTATATTTCCTGACCTATAATAGCAATGTACTTCCCCTTTAAGCCAATCATTAACTCTTAATCATGAAACATATGTTAATAGGAAGCAAAATTGTAACAATGACAACATAACAATCCACCTATAAACCCGAAACATACTCTCTTACCAATGCATACAGTCTAGGGGAGCATGGGCAAAAACTTACAGAACTCTTCTGTGACTCTTTACTTTCCTTCTGGACAATGCCCCTTCTTTGCTACCTGAAGTTATGGAAGCAGTATTGAGGTCTTGTACCAAACAGTAGTCCTAAACCTGGGGTCTGCAGAGCTTCCTAAATCTGCTACCTTGACTGGTCAGTGAGGCCACATTACATTCTTTCAGTGAAAAACCAGTTCTCCGAAGATGGATCTAAAAAGCTATTCAGGTCTGCTTTCAGGGCTTTGTTGAATTTCCCCCTTTGAGCCAAAAAGAGCAGTAAAGAGAAAAGAAGGCAAGCTTCCGGGGGAATTCCCCTCAGATAGTACTAAAGAGCAAAGCAGCCTTTTCCTGGTCAACGCCCCAAATGCTAGAGGAATCATCTTTCTCCAGTCAGCTCCCATTTGAGCTGCCTTCAGATCACACCAGCTCCCATCAACGGCGAAACCTGCCTGTCTCTGGTCAGTCGGTTTCAGCCCGCCTTTATCCACTCAAGCACTTGCTTTTCTCTTCTGTTTCCATGTTGTTTCTACTTGCTTTTCAGCACTGTTGGTTTGTCTGTTCCATTGGCTTCTGGTTTCGCTCTCCTGGATTCTGGTTCCCATATGGAACTTCTAAAATGAGTTTCTATCTTCTAACTCCCCAGTTTTTCTCTCTCTTCTCTCAAATTAGCTCCTCCTTATGGGAAATAAACTACCTCTCTACTTGGTTAAAAAAAAAACTCGAATCCACATTTCTGTTAGATATGACACAAATAGTTGATATACAATTTGACCTCACAGTGACTAGTTATTTCTTTGATGCAGTTTCCTAGCATAAACTTTAAAGTCCTAAAAACAGTCACAGGTGAAATAGCTACTTGGAGACATTACAATTCAGCCATCTTTACCATCAGTCAAAATTTTTACCTTTAAGTGTGAAGCTGTTTTATTTTCACTCTGGCCTCTCAGAACTTTCTGTGTTTCTCCTGAAGATGCTTTTCCCTTTGTTTCTCACACAAATATTATTTTTCTATTACTTTCAGTAAATAAAATGTACATGTAAGAAAAGGGTAGTAACATCACAAAAAATGCTGCTATGGTCATTTTGATACATATGGACCTATTTGTTCTGTCTTTGACCTCCTTGGGCTATAAGTCAAGGAAGGAAATCTCTGGATCAGTCAAAGAGAATAGGTATTTTAGTCCTTTTTTAAATTCATAATTCCAAATTGCTTTCCAGAGTGGCTGGGCCAATTTACAGTCCTTGACAAATATTTATTAAGTACCTGCTATGAAGAGGCATCTAGATGTCAAGGACATATCGGAATATTAATATGGCAGCTGTGAGGAATGTGGTTTGGAGAAGCCAGAAGCTAAAAACAATCAAACAATCTATCAACAAACATTCATTAAGCGGATTTTATGTGGCAAGAACTGTGCTCGATGCCAGGGACACAAACATAAAATTCAAACAGTCCTTTCCCTCTATATATCATGTCTGTCTCTCCTTTCCATCCCTGTCTCTGTCTCTGTTTCCATCTCTGTCTCTCTTTCTCTCTCTCTCTCTTTCCATCAAGGTGGATAGAACCAGAATTCAGGAAGACCTGAGGTCAAGTTCAGCCTCAGATAGTTACAGCTGTGTGACCCTGAACAAGTCACTTTAATTTCTGTCTGCCTCAGTTTCTTCAACTGTAACAAATTAGTATCGTAAAATATGGTCATTGTGAGGACCAAATGTGTAATAATATTTGTAAAGCACTTAGCGTGGTACCTAGTACACAGGAGGTGCTTACTAAATGCTTGTTTTCTTCCTACTGTGCTAAACACTGGAAGAAATGGAAAGCTTAGATAAGAATTATTCCCTGACCTTATGACACTTGCAGTCAACAAAAAAACAAACAGGAAAAAAAACCCATAAAAATGAATCAAGATAGGGATTGGACTGATGATTTCATCGGTATAGGGAAGTCCCAGATGAGGAAACTCCTTCCATCAGTTCAAGTTACCAGCACCTTTTATGCAATTTGTGGTTGAGAGCATTGCCTGGAACGCTGAGAGTTTAAGTACATTTCTTGCCCAGGGTCACACAGCCAGCATGCGTCATGAACCCAGGTATTTCTGGCTCCAAGGCCACCTCTGTATCTATAATACCACATGGCCTCTCATAATGACAGATATGACTACCTAATGCATCAAGCAGGTCCAAACAAAATGTTCTGTATGGCAGGTCCTAGGGAAAATTCACTGCTGACACAGACGATAAGAGGAACTTTCCTATGGGAGCTGGGCTGAATATCAGGTTTCCTAATACCGAATGAGAGGCAAAGTGATGTGATAGGTCTGAAAGCCAGTCTGGGAGTTAGGAAAACAGACAGAAAGACAGAGAGACAGACAGACACTAAAGACAAACAGAGAGACAGACAGAGTCAGAGAGACAGTCAGAGAGATAAGAATATAAACAGGAAGAAAGATAGATAAACATTCAGATATACTATAGATATATACTTCATATAGATATACTATAGGTGGATATATAGACAGACTGACAGATATATAGATAAATGGACAGAAAGATTGATATATAGATAGATAAACAAGCATTCAGAAAGATATAAAGATAAGTATATAAACAGACAGACATATAGATGAACAAACTGACAAATATATAAATAAACATTCAGATAGACAGATATATAGATAGACAGACAGACACAGACAGTCAGATAAACAGACAGATCATAGACTTAAAACTGGAAGGGGCCTTAAGAGGTCCCTGAAATCAATTCCTTCATTTTACCAACGAGGAATCTGAACCACAGAGGTGTTAACTGGCCCATGGTCACGGAGCTAGTAAGTTTCTGGGGTGGAATTTGAACCCAGGTCTTCTTGACTCTAGGTCCATCTACCATGCAGGTCATGTTATCATTTCTCTGATGTCATGGTCTTCTTCGAAAACAAAGGACGAACACAGACAGACAGACAGACACGATTATGCTACCATGCTGGAGAGGATGGTGTAGAATGGGACCAGTAGCAAATCATACTATCTCAACATTTCCAATATTCATATGCAGATGAAATCAAAGTAAAATGAACCTCAAGGACAACAGTGGATGAAAGAAGTCAGAGATGGAGCCCCTGGACTCTGAAGGATATGGCAAGGAGGATATGCTTGTTTTGATGGTTGGAATGATTATTTTGTGTGTATAGTTCACATTCTAGTTGCCTCTGGATTCACACAAATTACTAAGTTTAATGAAGAATTTTAAAAAAAGGTTTGCTTCAATTGGCTCCATCTCCTCTCCTTGCTTGCCTTTAGTTGTATGTGAAAGAAGGGTAAGGTTAGATTATGCAATGATTAGGAAATGTTGGTACCTAATTATGCCCAATGCTATATTTTCTTTACTGCTTTCTCTAGATGCATTTCATGCTCTAGGTGTATATATTTTAATAAATATAGAAATTATACATTTACATATTAAAACTTTTCCCCTCCTCAGGATAAAACCATAATTGATTGCAATAGGGTGGTACCCATATCTATGTCTATTCACATCACAAGACTATAAATCAAGCAGTATATTCCACTTTCTGTCAAGGGTGGCCTCTTGCCTGAATTGCAGGCCTAGTGCCTAGGAGAAATCCAACAGCTCCCTACATGTTAATTAACCTTGCAAACCCAAAACTATAAAAACCTGCAAAATCACATCAATTAAAATGCAAACACCATTGAGAACAGGGTACACCGGGAGCAGCGTTAGCATTTATGCCTCAGAAATTGGCAGTGATACAAATCAGAACTTGATTCCTTTTCCTATTGATTGTATAGAGTTAAGGTGTCAATAATGTGGGTTAAACTTAAAAGTGCATGTATACATCTACTTTTTCATCCTGAAGGTCCAGTTGTTAAACATTCACCAGCACATCACTGACTCAGAGGGTCCTAAACCAATATTTCAGTTGTCATTTAACACCTTGGCATCGATTGGTAAGAAAGACAAACAGCCCTGGTAGTTGGGAGAGGAGATGCCAGGAGAGAAGCGAGACAACTTTGTAGGGGAGATAGGAATATGTTTAAGACAAGCTTTGCCTTCTTCACTTGTTTCTTTTCTCTGAGGCCTGGCCTGACTTCAGGAGGCCAGTGGGCCAGGTTTTCTGTCTTGTATTTCAAAGTCCTGCTACCCTTTGAAATACAAGACCAGAGGCCCAGGAAGAATATGCGGAGGCTGACCCTGTTCATAAACGTAATTTAACAGCACAGATGTTTGAATTAATGCTCCAGCTTGAGGCCCTGAGATTTTCACAGACCTTCGTTGTTAAACATTTGTGACAGAAAGACAAGTTGACTGTATTCTGCCTGTCACCGGAAAAACAGAGAATGCGCTGTCCAGCGGTCCATCCACCTTGGAGGCCTATTGCTTTCGGGAAAGATGAGACTTGCTCATGAGGTTCTCAGCCAAAAGGATTGGAAGGATTGACCCCTGTGGTGATCTCTGAACTTGGACACCGTGATTATTACCCTTGTCTTAAAAGGTATAACTGTGTTATTACTGGCAATAAAATTATCCAGGCCCGTTAAAAAATGCAGCTGTGAAATTTGATCCCTTTGCCCTCCCAAAACAATGGATTCTACAAGTTACTGACCCAAGGAGTGAAGAAGAGTTCTCCTGTATTTGCTTTAAATTTACCAGCCCTTAACCTTGAGTGATGCTTTGTCCTGGCAGTTCTGCTTCATCTTCATTATTTCCTGCCTCATTTCAAGCCTCTCTTTTAGCTTCTGCTTTTTTTTCTTTTTCCTCCTCATTCTTTTCATGCATTTGTCTCTGTAGCCCAGTCTCTTCACCATCATCAATCCAAGCTCTCTAAGCTCTCTGAAGATTGTGACTTACAGTAAAACCTCCTTAACTTGGATTTCACTAATTCAGAATGTGTTATACCTTTGGAATTGGGCTGACATCTGTCTCTCCTCTTCTGCTTCAATACTGGGAAGATCTGTGAATTTCTGAGTGTGAAGAATCCCACTCCTGATACAGTTCACAACCCTAGAACCTCCTTGAGGGTAGCAACTCTTTTTCCTTCTGTCTTTGTAACATTAGCACTCAGCACAGTACCTTTGCAAACCTTAAGGTACCATACAAATTCTAGCTATTTATTATAAGGCAGACTTATCCTCAGATGAAAAACCTACAGTCTGTATTCACATCCACACTTGGAACCTTTCTAGTTGAGCAGAGAGAAAAGTAGCCTAGAACGCTTTCCCAAAATGAAGATTCTGGGAAGAACTCATTAATGGCAGGAGAGGTCCTCATGCCTGCCAAAAATGTTCCCTCTCTTCTTGTGGAAGACATCATGAGCAGAACCCAAATGAAAGACTCCCAGGGCATGATAAGGCCTCTAGATACTTCTAGATGTGAATGACATTCCACTTAATTCAGTTCAACAGACATTTAGTGAATACCTGCTACATGCCAGGTATTGGAGATTCAAAGACAAAGAGACAAAACAGTCCTTGCCTTCAAGGAACTTATATTTTACTGGGAGAAAATAATATATGCACAGGTAAATATACAGAGAGTAAATAGGAAGTAATTTCAATAGAGAGAAAGAATTAATTTCTCTATAGGGAATAAGTGTGGGGAGAGGGCGCAGGAAAGGCCCTCCCTAGGAGAGAGCCCTGAGATGTGCTGGATAAGGAAGTTAGAGATTCTATAAGGCAGGTGAGGATGGCGCAGGAGAGCAGGGGCACAAGATGGGCTTGTCGTGTGCAGAACAAGTAGTTTAGAGTAAAAAATTTCTCCTTGCTGAACCTGGATGTGAAATCCCTATAGTTCTTTGTCCTGCTTCCCCAGGTCTAGAGTCAGGAAGATAGGAGTTCAAATCCAGTCTCAGATACTGACTAGCTGTGCGACCCTGAACAAGTCACTTAACCTCTCTCTGCCATAGCTTCCTCAACCATAAAATGGGGATAGTAATAACACCTCCCTCTCTGAGTTGTTGTAAGGGTCAAATGAGATAATATTTGTAAAGCACTTAATACAGTGCATGGCACATAGTAGGAGTTTAATAAATGCTTACTTATGGCTTCTTTTCTTCCTTCTCCCAGGGCCAGGGTTAAACAGGGTCAACTGGCAAGGTTAAAGAATGAGTATCTCCCAGGGTAATGTTCCACACATCCTTAGGATGAGGCCTGATGAGATGAGGGGACAAAAGTAAGAGTCGGATCATGGAACCATAGATTGAAAGTCAGATGGGACTTTAGAGATAATTTGCCCAAACCCTACTTTCTTTTGCTAGTGAGAAAACCATAGCCCAACAATAAAAATGTAAAAACAATTTTAAAAAAGAGCTGAGAGTTGAACCTGCGTCCTCTGATTCCAAACTCGGCATTCTTTTCACTTTACTATTAGTTAGGAGTCAATTAATGGATAAATATTTACTCATTTTAATTGAACAAGCATATTTCCAATGTCTTCTATATGCAAAGCATTCTTGTAGGTTCTGGTATTGTCTGGACCATTGACCTTAAAAGGATCATCTGGTTCCTGTCTCTACTCTCCCAGCCTTTTGTTTACCCATATTCAAGGCTCTAGTTTCTCAGGGCTCTTAAGTCTTTGTATCATGGACTCCTTTGGGATTCTAAAGCCTATGGACACTTTCTCTTGAGAAACGTTTTTTTGAATCCATAAAGTAAAATAGACAGGATTAAGAAGGAAACCAATTATGCTGAAATGCATTAACCAAAGACTTGAACAAATTGGCAGACCCCAGGTTAAGAGTTAAGAGGAATTATGTATGGCTCTTTGGGGTATGACCTGTGGACTTAGCCCACCCTGGGAGGTGGGCCTAATTCAGAGGAAAGATCAACCATACTGGAACTCAGATAACTTGGGTTCTAGTCTCTGTGTGCCTTAAACAATATAGCCTTGGGCAAGTCAACAGACCTCTCTGAATTTATATCAGTTTACCTTATCAGTAAAATGAAGTGAGTTTTGCCAGAAGACTCTCCAATTTCACATTTACTCTGCCATGTGACTATACTCAGCAGCTTAGCCTGCATAGGTAGGGACAGACCTGGAATCTGGCCTCCATTATGCAGAGCTGACTTTCTGACATAAGGCTTTCCTCTGCTAGTATGGGTTCACTGTAATAGCCTAAGCCAGGTCAAAAAAAAAAAAAAGAGGGTGGCCTCTTTTTCTCCCCTTATTATCACCTCATTAAATTGTCAGGTCTCTGCCTCCTGCCAGGAATGGCTTAATGAGGTGGAAATGGCCTATCACTATATCATCTCCTAATAATTCATATTTCTTTTAAACTTCTTAATTGATGATTATTTATTTTCTATAATAATCTTGTTAAAAAATGTTTTTCAAGAGCCATCTTCTGCCTTTATCAGCGGAAATGCCAGAAGCAGGTAAATACCATTAGTGAGATACACTCAGGCCTGGGCCAGCTGCTGTATAATTAGGCTGAGATTAACGAAGTTGCTATTTATGGGTTTTGCAAGCCTGGAGGTATTTTATACAGTAGCATGCTCTCCCCAAACAGGACATGCCTTCAGCTGGTGAGTGCACTGAGGCCTTCAGCCATGGGGTGGTAGCCAACTGAGTCCCAGTGGGGGAACAGAGGGGATATCCAGGGCACCAAGGTCAAAAATCTTATTTTAAAGTCAGGGTTATTGGGAAGTGGAGTCCTGTTATCAGAATCTCTGAAACATGCTGGGGCATCTTGGGCTTTACTATCCCAGAGGTCAGTAGGAAGGAGAAATGTGAAACATTTTTGACTCTAGGACAGGCTGGGCCTATAAGTTCATGAGTGAAGGGAAATTTTGGGGAGAAAATGTTGTCCATTAATACAGATCAGCACTGTCTCTGCAACTTAGAGTTTCCTGGGTGTTACTGAAAAGGGATCTCTGTGTATGTGGTTGAGTAGTGAGGAAAGAGATAATGTGAATCACAAACATGGGAAAGACGCAAGTCCAGCTCACATAATTGAGGGGGTATAAAGCCTTCCATATAGGAAGCAATAGAATCTAAAAGCATCTAGGTGGTACAGTGGATAAAGCACTAGGCTTGGAATCGGGAAGACTCCTCATCATGAGTACAAATCTGACTTCAGACACTTAGGAGCTATGTGACCCTGGGAAAGTCACTTAACCCTGTTTGCCTCACTTTCCTCATCTGTAAAATGATATGGAGAAGGAAATGACAAACTGTGAGAGCCAGTAAAGTAGGATTTTTTGCTCTTTTTGTTTGTACTAAGAAGTATACTGCCTCTGAATACTGTGATTAAGGAGGACCTCCCTCCCTCCCTGTTGTTGGGACTGGGAAGATATGTAGGAAGATCCACACTTTTTGTTAATGAGGCACTGATTCTCAAGGGTTGCCACACCCTCTGGCTCTGAAAAGTGCATAAAGACTCTGAGGTAAAGTTTTACTTTCGGACTTAGTTTTTGGAAGAAGCTTTGTGTGCCAGATGAGACTCTGGGAAGCCACTAAGCAGCCCCCCGGCTTTGAAAACTCAGGTGCTGGTGCTTCCCTCTCTGGTAAAGATGTGTATGTATGTTAATAGTCAGACATTTGGAAGCATGTCTGTTGACTTTTCATTTCTCTGTATTTTCTCTGAAGTTTGGGGCACTGACTTTTTCCCTGAATTAACTGAATGATACATGTGCTTGATTAAAGCGATTGTTAACCCCTCAAAAGTTGCCTTTCCTTTTAGAGAAGTAGATCAAAGAACCTGTGATAGCAGCCCCTCTGTGTATGTCAGAGTGCTCACTGTTACACAAACCATTCCAGGATCTTTGCCAAGAAAACTCCCAAAATGGGGCCACAGAGAATCGGACATGACTAAACAACAGTGTAGAGACAAACACTGAAGTAGGCATTAGGAAACATGACTTCTAGTTCTGGTAAGGAGTTGTAGCCTCTCTGGGAGTGAGTTTCCTCCTCTGTAAAAATAGGGAATTAGACTAGATGATGTAATGTTGTTTCCAACTTTACTATCTTATTAATCTATGATCATCATGGTGGGGTTAAGGAGAGGCAAGGTGGGCAGAAGGAAAGAACTCAAAGCTGGAAATAGGGGCTTTCATCAAAATTTGTAAGTTTAAATTCAACCAACATTTAATTACCTGCTGTATTCAAGGCACTGATCTACATTCTGGCTTTATGGTTGCTGTTGAGGTGTTTTCAGTCCTTTTTGTCATCCCATTTGGAGTTTTCTTGGCAAATGTACTGAAGTGGTTTGCCTTTTCCTTCTCCTGCTCATTTTATGGATGAGGAAACTGAGGCAAACAGGGTTAAGTGACTGGCCTAGAATCACACAACTAGTAAGTGTCCAAGGCCAGATTTGAACACAGCTCTTCTGGACTCCAGGCCTGACCCTCTCTCCAGCCACTGTACCTCCTAGCTGCCATGTTCTCACTGTGTGAAGATAGAAACAAAAGTGTTACTGTCTTCAAAGTGCTTACATTCTGGTGAGAGGGACAGAAACTCCATATTTAAGATCCTAAGATTTAGAGCTGAAAGAGATTTAGAGATCACCTAAGAGAGCTAAGTCTATCATTTTGTAGATAAAGAAGGAAGATCTAGAGTGGAAATGACTTGCCCAAGGCCACATGGGCAAGTAGAACAGAAAGGATTCAATCTCTAGTCTCCTCTGCCTCCAAAGTCAATATTCTTTCTACCATCCCTCACTGTTCCTAAAGCAACAGCAGTTCATCAAGCACTAGAATATTAGATGCACCCTTTTGAAGTTTCAAAGAAGTAGCTTTAGGACAAATAAAAAGAAAATATTACTTTACACAGCAGGGAGTTAATTGAAGCAATCCTCCCATCACATGATACAGACTTCCACAAGGACTTAAGTAAATCTGTGGGTCTACAGGGAAACGATAGGTTCTCAAAGGAAACTAGAAATGTTTTGTTGAGAGTCCTAACCTTCTATGAGCAGCATGGGGGAAGGAGAGAGTCCGCTAATACTCAACCTTGACATATAAGCAACCCCTCTTCTTTTTTGATCATACATTTTTTCAGGTAACATCTTTTATTTATATTCTTCTACACTGGTTATATATGGCAGTTTGTTCATACCCACCATCTATGTGCTTCTTTGTTGGGATACTCATTTTTACTTCTCTGGAGATTGTTGTGTTCCATATCATAACAACACTGGTAGAATAAAATATTAAAAAGATGGCCTTTGTTAAAGTTTTGGGTCATTGAAAAAGCTTAGCAATTTCCTGGAGGCAATCCAGCTTAATTCTGGACCTCCTGTTTAATTCTGGACCTGACAAGGTGTCTATTTGAAATGTCTGCTTCAGTTATGCACACTGATGGGTAAGTTCTAGGGGTTATCCATCCAACTTTATGTCATTATCTGGCCAATAGTCATTCCCCTTCCATTTGGTCTTTCTTATATGGATGGTCAGATCAAACTCTTTTGAATAGTTATGCATCTCTTCTAGGAGACTCTGCAATGTTAGGGGGCATGGTGTAATCAGCAAAATATCAGCCATAAACTAAAGAGTGTAGAGTAACTCACAATCCAAAGTGACTCTTTGTTCAAATTGAACTCTGTGCTAGACCTCCTCTACCACAATAGCATATTTTTACATTTTTGATCTTGTCTGATATTTATGCTCAGTGTCTCACTGAAAGAGGTTATTTTTATTGTTATATCTTTCAAGGAATTATGAATGATTTTGATGCATGGATAGAAGATACTTTTCGTTGGAAGGAAGCCTTTGAGATGGTATTTATTATACCCAAACAAATGATTTTTCATAATTAACCAGTAATAATCAGAATGGAATCTTGTATTTTCTACCTATTTTAGTCAGGGAGAAAAGCCCTGACTATTATATCCCCAGGTGCCTGTTGGAGATAGAACACTGGACAAGATGAATCATGATGGGGTCCAGGAAAGCAATTCTAAGGATGAGTAGGACAGAATTTTTCTAAAGTCACCAGTAACCCTATTTATAAATTGAACCAAGAGGTTAAAGGTATAAAATAAAGCATTTGGGCTAGAACCTTTGGAACTTTAATACAGACCTCAAGGCGCCAGACCTCTTTCCAAAACAAAGAGTAGTTAAATGGCACAATGGATCAAACCCTGGAGTCAGGAGAACCTGAGTTCAAATTTGGCCTCAGACATTTGATATTTACTAGCTGTGTGACCCTGAGAAAGTCACTTAACCCCCATTGCCTTACATATAAAAAACCCCCCAAAATTAATTTTAAAAATGAAGGGAGAAACTGGAAGATGGAATTTTTCTTTTGTTGTATCACTATGAAAAACTTTTCAGATAAATCATCTATACAATAACCCAACAGAATATTAAAACCTCACATTTGTAAAGGACATCAGAAACCAGACAGTCATTTACTTGAATAGGAAGCCCCTCTTACTACCTCCATCCTTGAGAAATATTCATCCTTTGGACACCTGAAGACCTCTAGTAATGGATAACCAATTGTAACCAAATCAGTCAACTGTACAATGAAGACATTCTAATGATTATTTAATACCAAGGCCCCCAGAAAATCTACTTCAGGTGCAAGGTAAACTCTGGATCTGAATATCCTCAAAACCATAGCTCACAAGCCTGAGGAAACTCCAAACTATTTAATAAAAAAGAATAATAGAGCAGCCATAAAACATTTGCCCTGTAAACCTATGGCATGTTCTCCCATAATTAAAATTGTGTGTTTGTGTTCATCCTTTGTTGCCGAAGAAGACCATGCCATCAGAGAAACGATGACATGACTTGCGCTTGACTTTGTTTTGAGTGAGAGAGGCTGTTCAGGTCACCAGCCTCATTTCTCCTCCAGAGTCAACTCCATAGTTAAAATATCATCATAGGAAAGGATAGACACATTTAGGCATCTTGCAGAAGGACATGCCATGGGAGCCTGGGTCATGCCTAGCGTATGAAGGGATGCATAGGTATAGAGAACACGAAAAGGCAATACGTAGCAACACAGTCCTCTGGTACCGAGAGGTCACTAGTTGTGGTGACGTCCTTGTGCTGCTTTCTCTGGATCTGTTTCCCTGCTGGATACTACTCTTTGCTGGGTTTACACCTGGGCATCATGCTGCATCTCTATTGTTCCTTAATAGGTGCTGCATCTTTGCTACCCTCTGCCTTTCTCTCTCTCCAATGGGCTTCTTTGCTCTTTGCTGGTTGCATCACTCCACTAAATTCATGGCTGGTGCTAGGAATTGCTCCGTGTTACCAGCTTCTGGGTTTCTTCTCTTCAGGCTACTCCTTTACTTTGTAGGATGTAATAACCACAAAGCCTCTCCCTGATCAGGGAAGGTTGTCAGTTGTTTAGTCATAAAAGTCACCATTCACAGAAAACAGAAGCCAGGCAGAGTGCTCCCAGGATAACAATAACACTCAGTCTTATTCCTAATTCTCCCCTTTCAGATGAAGAAATAACAGCATATAATCCCTATTCTACAGGGAAGCCTATCATATTCCTCTCCCCTTTCCCCTACCTACTTCAACTTCTCCGATAGATTCTCCTATGCTATGTCAAATAAAGGAATGAATTATTAAACACTTACTGTGTGCGTTACATTATGCTAAGTGCTGGGCACATAGTAGAAAAATAGGAGTCCCTGCTCACAAAGAACTTTTATTTTAATAGAAGACAAAAGACACATGGGAGATTTCAGCTGTCAAGTCAGATGGAAAAGTCCTATGATCCTTAGAGTGCTACAGCAAAGCAGAAGTGAATGACTTTTCAGGGCAGCTAGGTGATGCAGTGGACAGAGTGTCTAGCCCGAAGTGAGGAGGACTCATCTTCCTGAGTTCAAAGCTGGCCTCAGACATTTACTAGCTCTGTGACCCTGGGCAAATCACAGAACCCTCTCATCTGTAAAATGACTGGAGAAGGAAATGGCAAATCGTTTGAGTATCTTTGCCAAGAAAACCGCATATAGGGTCACAGAGTCAAACATAACTGAAAAACAACTGAATGACAACAAAAAATGATAAAATCATAGCCATGTATGATGTTGAACTATTTGAAAGTGCCAAGAATATTGGTGACAATTTTAAAAATGAAGGGAAAAACTGGAAGATGGAATTTTTCTTTTGTTGTATTACTATGAAAAACTTTTCAGATAAATCACCTATACAATAACCCAACAGAATATTAAAACCTATTTGGGAGAGGGAAGGTTTTCAATAGGCAAGGCTCTAGCACCCCAAAAGACGGTTACCAGGTCACATCCCCGCCTGGGTTGCTTACAGGAGTATGCTGAAGTCAGCTCATACTAGCTCAAGAGAGAAAATTGTTAAATTTTCACCTTAAAATTGTTAATTATTAAATTAACACCTTAAAAATAGGCAAACTCTACAAATCCAGGCTTGATTTATTGTTTGCTGGTTGTCTAGACTTAACAAAGCGATGGATGTTAAATATTTCAGATTAATCTTAAAAGTGTCTGTGTGTATAAGCATGTACCAGGCCACCACTGGTTGCTTCCCAGGCTATAGGGGCTGAGCAAGAAGCAAAGCTTGTGGTCTAAGCATCTCAGCTATGCCAAGAGCCCTTGGGTTCAGGGTCCTAGTACAAATTCCCTAGATCCTCATCATCCTACTCACCCTCCCCTGGATTTTCTATGTATGGCAACCAGAACTAGAGCAATAGAAGATACATGTGGTAAAATCTGTTCATGTCCTAACTATAGACTAGATTAGAAGCTTCAGGAAGACAGGAACTCTGATCTAAACTTTGTGTCTTCCCCAGTGCACAGGGAAGCATAGCACAGTAGTGGTTAAATGTTTGTTGAATAAATGGTTAGGATAGTATGATGGCTCGGGTTGGGTAGGACATGCATAGAAAGCTTCTGCTTTGGTTCAGGATTGTGAGAATATGAAAGCTAGACAGGGAGAATGACAGTAGTTTCATAGGAATCAAAATTTCCACCTTAAAAATGACTGACAAAGTCTTCCACTCACATATTTTTTGCACTGGGATGCTTAAGACAGTATTTAAAATACATACAACACCTCTACTTCTTTCACACTCTCTGTGGTTTCATGTCAGCACTTTAAAAATAAGTTTCCTTAGGTTGATTTTGATTCCTTTTTACATAAAACTGAAAGTTTATAGGAACCCTTCCCCTTTCCTCTTTCCACATTTCTCCACCCCCTCCACCCCACCTTGGATTTTAAAGGCAAATTGAGGTGTTTTTTTTTCAGATTCTCTGCATTTTCTCTATTTTCAGTTTTGGCCACACAGGTCACCATGGGCTGTGGCTCACTGGATTATCAGGACAGCCAAGACAGAATTACCAGGGTCCCATGGGAAGGAGAGGCCCACTGTGTTGTCAGGTATCTGCATAAGACAAATCCCAGAGAAGAAGAAATGGATATGGAAGCTCTGTGGTGTCCTTGGGCCACCTTCTTGGGACCTGCATATATTATATATATTTCATCTTGGGGAAAATGCTTGAGATCCTCCAAGTATTCAAAATTATTGCTGATGACAAAATTACTAAAGGGTTATAAATCATATAAATCACAAGGCAGTGTGGCATCATGGAAAACCCACTAGGGTAGGAGTCACTAGAGACTTGAGTTCTAGTCATTGGATCTTCCACTAACTGATTGTAACCTTGGATGAGTCAGTTCACTTGTACAGGTCCTAATTCACTAACCTCATGAAGAGATTGGATGAGAAGTATCAACCATGCAGCTCACAACATTCCCACTGACCAAATCAGACTAAAATGCAATTGGGAATACCTGACAAAATGAATAAAAATACAATAAAACATAGATGATGTTAATATGTGTTTTCTGAGTCAAAATGTGGGTCCATAGGGATTTTTATGTACAATTTAGTAGCACTTGTTTCTATTTGGGCTTGATACTATTGATCTAGATGATGTCCAAGTGCAAAATGGCTGCTAGGAATTTCTGTGTTTGGAAAAAGGAAGAAGAGACATGATGGAGGTTGAAGAGATGGAGCTTATCTAGGGTGCTGTTGTTTGTCCTTCATTTTTAAAGAGGACCAGTGACATCATGGGGTGACGTCTTGACTTGTGCTTGAATTGGATTTAAGTGAGGAAGAGTTGCTCAAAGTCATCAACTTCACTTTCTCTTCCTGAGTCATTGAAGTAGTGTCACTACAGGACAATTGATGATGGCCTGGGATGCTGTGGATGACCTTGTCTTCAAAGTTTGACCAAGTTCTAAGCTCCCCACAGTGTCTGTTTAAGTCACCCACTTTCATGGCCCTTGCAGCAAAATATTCTCATTGGTCTATTCTGCCGGAGGAAGTGTTCACATACTTGGAGTAGATATCTCCCCAACTCACCAACAGGTTTGAGGTCTGTCAGTTAGCCTCAACCAGGTTTAACTTGTCTGCCAAGACAGTTTACTGGGGTGTGGTCACTGCATATGTTATAGCTTCTTGGAGCCACAGGTGAGAGTTGGGTGACAGATGGACACCAAAGGTGGATGAGCAGTTCTGAAAAGGGCTCAGCAAGATCTCACACCAGAGATGCTAGCCCTCCCTACCAGGAAATGAAAGATATTCTGGGATACTGTTAGGTTTTTGTAATATTAAAGGAGTGACTCAGGTTTAGGTCCAAGATATTGTAGAAGGACAAGGACTAGGACAAGGCTATTGTTCCAGAAGGTGGAGCTCATGGGGGAATTCAGCTGGAACGTGGCCATTGAGAATAAGAAGAAAGGAAGCACCCCAGAAATATATTGTCATTATGCTCTAAATTTCAGGTGCCCTGTGGCAACACCCAAATCACTCTGACCTAGTTATTACTCTGCTTTAAGGTTCATTCCAATGGTTGAGTCTAGCTTCCCTTTGCAGTGTAGCCTTCTCAAATTACTTAGGTCGTTTGAAAATTGAATTGAAAAAATATTATAGTGTGGTTAGCCTCCAACTACAGAGATTTTCACAAAATCATAGTATTTAGAGTTAGAAGGGACTTACTTAAATATTATCAATTCCATCGTGTACCAGAAAGGAGTACCCCTCTGATAATAAATTTAGGACAAATGCTAGTGGTCATTCGGCTCTTCTCAAAGACCTCTAAGGATGGAAACCTACCATATCTGGAGTCAACTTATTCCACATTTGTACCTGTGGTGGGAGCCATATTCCAAGGTCCTACCCTACAAAAAGCCTGGCTAATTTTTCCTTAAGAGACTGAAACTGTCCCTCGGCTTACATAAACTGACGCAAAGCGAAATGAGCAGGACCAGGAGAACATTGTACACAGTAACAGCCACACTGTATGATGATTAGCTTGAATAATTTAGCTCTCCTCAGCAATAGAATAATTCCAAACAGTTACAAAGACATTATAGAAAGAACTGATATCATCTGAGTGCAGATCAAAGCATACTATTTTAACTCTCTTTGTATTTTTAATGTTTTTTTTTTCTTTTGGTCTATTTCTTCTTTCAGAACATGACTAATATGGAAATATATTTTACATGATTTTACATGACCTATCTAAAATTCTTACCTTTTTAAGGGGGGAAGGTGGGTGACGGCAAGCAAAGTAGGATCTTTTGCTGTTTTTGTTTTAGTATAAAATGCCTCTGATTGAATAATGTGATTAAAAAAGATCTTCCCCATCCATTATGGGCCTGGGAAGATTTGTAGGAAGGCCCACACCTTCTGTTAATGAGGCACTGGTTCCCAAGGGTTGTGATGTCTTCTGGCTTCAGAAAGTGTATAAATACTCTGAGGGTGAGGTTTTACTTTGGGACCTACTGACTGAAAGTGTTTTGTTTGGCCACACCAGACTCTGGGAAGCCCCTAACCAGCCCCCCACCCCCACCCCAGTTTTAAGAACCCAGATGTTGGTGCTTTCCTCTCTGGTAACTATGTAATGGTCAGACAGTTGGAAACCTGTCTGTTGGTCTTTATTTCTCTTGTATTTTTCTCTATTGGTGAATGATACATGTGCTTGATTAAAGAAGATTGTTAACCCCTCAAAAGTTGCCTTTCCTTTTAGAAAAGCAGACCAAAGAACCTGTTATAGCAGGTTCCCCTGTGTATGTTGGGGTGCTTACTATTTGTTACAAGGTGAAAGGAAGAAAATTTGGAACTCAAAAATTTTTAAAAAGTAAATACTAAACAGATCTTTTTGTGGTGGCCAAGAATTGGAAATTGAGGGAATGTCCATCAGCTGGGAAATGAGCAAGATGTGGTATATGAATGCAATGGAATACTATTGTGTTATAAGAAATGATGAACTTCAGAAAAACCTGGAAAGACTTATATGAACTGCTGCTGAGTGAAGCAAGCAGAACCAGAAGCTCATTATACACAGTGACAGCCACAGTATTCAAGGACTGTTCATGACCATGCAAGGACCTAAAACATTTCCTAAGGACTCATGATACAAAATGCCATCCATATTCAAAGAACAAACTATGGAATCAGAACACAGAATAAAGCAGACTATTTCCTCTTTTGTTATGTTTGGTTTTCTTTAGTCTTACTCATGTTTTCTCTCATTTCTTTTAATTCTTCTATGCAACATGACTAATAATTTTTAATTTAATAAGAATTTATAAAATAAGTTTATATAAACTTATTTTTATATTTATAAATATATTATATTTATATTATTTTTTAATAACATATTATTATATATAATATAATATATATTATATATTATATTTATATAAAAATAAGAAATTATAAAATAAGTTTAATAAGAATGTATGTGTAGAGCCCATATCAGATTGCATGCTGGGGAGGGAGGAGGAAGGGAGGGGAATAAAAATTAAAACTTATAGAAGTGATTGTTGAGAATTGAAAACAAATAAAGAAATTTAGAGGAAAAAAACCGGTACCATGAAGTTTTGTGTGTGTGTGTGTGTGTGTGTGTGTGTATAATATTAGTCTACTAAAAATAAATGCTAAAAATTGTCTTTTCATATAATTAGAAAAAATAAAATGCTATTAAAAATGAAGAAGAAAGAAATTGTACTTGAGACTTAATCGGCTCAGGGGAACTAAGCTTTAGGTTTAGGGCACGAGTTGTTTCCAGGTCTTCCTCTGGGGCTCTGGCCACATTAGAAGTAGAGAGGCTTAGCCAAGGAACTGAATCCAAGTTTCATCTTTCCTAAAAACCCTTCCTCTGCTAAGGCTAATTAAACTTTTGTTATTGTCATTAACTATCAGATTTATGGATGTCTCCTTGCATTCTAGTCTTGAACCTGAACTACCAGACCAGCCTTAGTCAGGCCTGGCCTCTCAATGACAAGACATCTCTAGCTGTCAGGAAATTTTTCCTGACATTATTCCTAGATCTTCCTCTTTGCAACTCTCACTCAGGGCTTCCATTTCTACCTTCTGGGCCTAAACAAAACAAGGCAAATCCCTCTTCCAAACACTTAAAACCAGTTCATCAAGTCTCTCCTGAATTTTCTCTTCTCCATAGTAAACGACAGTTCCTTTAACTGATCCTTTTGTGTCATGAAACTGTGTGTCCTTCTGTGGATGCTCTCCAGCTTAACAATGTCCTTCTCCAAAGGCAGTGCCCAGAATTAAGTGCTGGTCTCCATCTGTGGTCTTGCCAGGGTCATGGTATATTTCCTTTTTTGTAAAATCTATGCCTCATTAACGCAGTCCAAGATCCCATTTGCTTTTTCAGTCTTCCAGTCATACTGCTGACTTATACTGAACTTGGGGTCCATTTAAAACCCCAGGTCTTTTCCAGACAAACTTCTGTCTTACAATGTTGCTCTAAGGCTATGTTTGTCCTCATCCAATTTCATCTTGTTAGAGTCATTTCAGTGTTCGACATATCTGCATGCTCCTTTAAGATGGGGACTATTTTTTGCCTTTCCTTTATATCCCTAGTCCTTGAGCACAGTACCTAGAACATCATAAGCACTTAATGTTTGTTGACTGATGTACTATCTACTGAGAGAAATGATTATTAATAAGGGATCTGAGGTTTTTTGTTTTTTCAACTTTCTATTTCCTCATTCAAATACCAGCCTTTAAAGGATATTTCATACCTTGCCCAAAGAATTCCTCCCACCCAGACCATCTTATCTAGGTGGACTTCTTACCATAATTCTACCATTTTTTACTGAGGTAAGGCCAGGTGGAGAACAAGTCCCTTTGTCTAGATTGCCTGGGAGGAGTGGTCTGAGTAGAGATGAGTCTTTGTCCAAGAGTGACAGGTTTAGTGTCACAACCTCAGTCCCTCGTTAGAATAGGCCCACCTCTCATTATAATATTTATCCTCTCATTAATTGTTAAACACATGACCTACTTCAGCTGCCTCCATGGCCACTGGAACAAATTGTTTTCATCCGCCCATTCCACCAGAGGAAGTCTTCATATGCTTGGGGTAGACACCTCCCTCACTCACTCTCAGGTTTGAGACTCGTTGGTTACCCTCAACCTGGTTTGGCCCATCTGCTGAAATGGTTTACCAGGGTGTGGCCGCTGTGCATGCTGCAGCTTCTTGGAGCCGCAGGTGAGAGTTGGGTGGAAGAGGTGAACACCAAAGGTGGAAGGGACCCCGAACAGGACTTGGCAGCCATCACACCAAAGGTACTGCTCCTCCCTGAACACACCCTACACAATCCTCTCATGCCTTCCCAGTCAGCAATGGAGCTAAAACAGGGTTGTGTGCTTGCTCCCGTGCTTTTTAGAATAATGTTTTCAGACATGATGACAAATGCTTTCAGTGAGGATGAACACAGCATCAAGGTCAACTACTATACCGCTGGTAAGTTCTTCAATTTCAAAAGATTATAAGCCAAGACCAAAGTGGAGGCGCAACAACCAATTGTTAGCCAATCAAAGTTAATTTTCACCTGACAGGAACACCCACTCTTCCAAGGGAATTTAAATGTTGGGGGAGGGGTGGCCCAAGGTTCATCTTTGGCTTTTGAGAGGACGATTTGAACTCATGTTATTGATTATTTTTGCTAACCATAATTAATTAATTGGTTATTAATCACTCAGAAATTATGTCTCTCAGATTTTTCATTCATCACACCACTACGATGTAGTGATGTTATAATCTCTATATCTTTGTAAGGAACACCCCCTTGGAAGGAGGTGTTGAGGTTCAAGATCGAAGTCAGAAATGTTTAATTGCTCCTCTTTTTCCCTTCACAAGAGATTTTTTTGTTACAGAAATATCTATGAACATATTTACATGGGCTCTTGGGGGCGGAGGCTTTTCTTTTTTTGGTGAGGCAATAGGGGTTAAGTGACTTGCCCAAGGTCACACAACCAATAAGTCTCTAAGGCTGGATTTGAACTCAGGTCCTCCTGACTCCAGAATTGGTACTCTATCCATTGCACCACCTAGCTACCACATGGGCCACCACATCCTTGGTAAGGACCATTATCACGTGTGCAAAAAATTTTTTCTAAAAAAAAATGGAGGAATAGGACATGGATATTCAAACAAGGAATTCTCAAGAAGATAGTAAGAATCAAATTGTAAGTTCCCTCCAACAATGCCAATAACCCACACGTACCTGTGGTTTTCAAAAACCACCCTCAAGTATTTTGAGGCATCCAGAGTTCCCAGGGAGAGCAATATACCATGTTGTAATCTCATCCAAATTCAGTTTTGGGCTCTGAAGTTCTTCCCTGATTCTTCAGGGCCCCCTGCCCCTTTTGAACTCTGCTCCCAGCCCTCAAGAGTGCCAGTTATCAATGAGGATGGAAGGTTCTCACAGTCTTACTTCATAGTCAATGGCATAGAAGATGATTGGTTTGCAAACATAGCGTTTAGAAGAGACTTTAAAAATTCTTTATTTCCTACCTGTTTCTACTTACAGAAAGAGGCAATAAAAATTTTGTTCCTTAAATCATTCTTGGAGCATTCAGAGAAAGTGCTTAGAAAGGGTGGGTGGGGGTAGCAGGGCAGTCCTTCAGAGAGGGACATCTGGCTTCTCTGTCCTCCCCCTGTAGCAATTTTTCCCCAGCATGGAGGAAAACAGAAAGCTGGGCCAATGGCAACAGGAGGGACTTGAAACATGCTGAGATTTTTTTCCCTTGGGGAGAGAATGCAAAATACTTTCCTTTCTGAAGGAATTAAAAGTAGCTCATCAGTTTGTCTTTTAGGATTAATAAATCACTCTATCCCTTTGGGAGGGGGAAGGAGGGATAGAGGAACAGAACTCCATTCACTTGGTCCCATTTTAGCCTTATACATAAGTAGCATGGTAGAACGGTTAGGGAGTCAGCCTTGGAGCCATGAAACTGGAGTTAAATGTTGCTTTTGATACATGCTGGCTGTGGGATCCTGGACAAATCCTTTAATTGCCCAATGCTCTAGAAAGCTGTCTTAAGATTAGAAGTTGCAGAAAAAGTACCGATTAGCAATGACCAGAGAAGTTTTCTCATCTGAGAGTTCTCTTTCTTGATGAATTCTCTATCATTTATATATTGACCTTCAGATTCAACTGACTCCTTCCAGTATGAAGTCTTAGAGATCATCTATCCCAGTTATTTGTTCAGTCATTTGTGTCAGTTGTGTCCAACTCTCCATGACCCCATTTGGAATTTCCTTGCAAAGATACTGGAGTGGTATGCCAATACTGGAGTGGTATGCCATTTCCTTCTCCATCATTTGATGGAAAACTGAGACAAACAGGGTGAAGAGATTTACCTAGGGTCACATAGCTAGTAAGAATCTGAGGCTGGATTTGAACTTGAGTCTTTCTGATTCCAGTCCTAGCACTCTATCCACCACAACATTTATCTCCCCTCATCTAGGCCAGAGGTTATTAGATCTTCTTTTATGTCACAGACCCCTTTGGCAGGCTGATAAAGCCTATACACCCTTTTTTAGAATAATGTTCTTCAATACATAACTAAAAAATATACAATTGCACAGGACACTGGTTATATTGAAACACAATTATCAAAATACTTTAAAAAAACAAGTTTACCTACCCCAGCCTAAGAACCCTTAATCTAGGCCAACTCTCTCATTTCACAGAGGAGGAAACTGGGGCCCACAGAAATTATATAAATTGCCCAAGGACACATGGTTTAGCAAACAGAAGAGCTGGCAGCTGAACCCTGACTCTCTAACTCCAAAATGACCACCCTTTCTACCCTATCAGACTGCTCACCTATGACAGAACAAGCTCTGCCATACCAGACCAAACTCTGTCTGGCCTGTAGAAAAAAGTTGAACCTAATCATTTGGGGTACAGTCACTCATTCTAGTTATATACGAACCACCCATCATTCAACTAATCATGCCCTGGAACTGTTTTAATGATAATAACATTATTCATTCACCAGCAATTAATTGAATGTTATTTTTTGCTTTGACCCAGACAAATCTCCCAGCCAGATAAACTGGTATTTTATGTTTAAAGCAATTATAGTGGGTAATTATAGAGCTGGTTGTCATTAGAAAGGTGATGTTCTAGGAAGAGTCTCAAGGGATTCTGGGCACATTGTCCCAGAATGCCTAATTGGGAGTGAAATGGGTGCTTTTTATAACTGCCCCGTTCATGAAGCCACTTAGCTTTTGTAAAACAAACCACATGGGCTCCAGATGTCATCAGTGATTTCCGGAGATGTTTAGAGGAGACAACTTCTACTATGTGAGACTACTTAATTGTTGTCATGGATTGCTCTGGTTCTTTATCATAATCTGACCTAAAATATATAAGTAAATGGAGATTTGTCTTTGGTTTGGGACAGTAGAACAGTCCAATCTGGGTGTAATGAGGGCAAAAGTTTCAAGGCAGCATGCTGGAGTAAAACGAGCCCTGGACTAGGAGTCAGAAGGCCTGGGTCCTCATTTTGTCTCTGTCTTGTGACGTAAGCACTTATCCTGTTTCTGGGCCTCAGACTGCTTATCTATAAAATGAGAGGTTTGGGAGTAGTTGATTTCACAACTTTGAGATTCTGTAATTCTGCATGGTGAAATGAACAGAGCCAGGAGAACACTGTACGCAGTACCGGCAATATTGTCAATAAAGAATTGTGACTGCCTTAGATATTCTCAGCAATACAATGCTCTCAGACAATCCCAAAGTATTAATGATGGACTGTGCTATCTACCTCCAAAGAAAGAACCGATACTGTTTGAATACACACTGAAGCATGATATTTTTCACTTTCCTTTATTTTTCTTTTATTCTAGTCATCTTATACAAAATGACTAATATGGAAATGTTTTACATAATTGCACGTAAGTAGCCTATATCTGATTGCTTATAATATCAGGGAGGGGGAAGGAAAGGGAGGAATGGATAGAATTTGGAACTCAAAACTTTAAATAAAAATGTTTATAAAATTCTATGACTCTATGAAACTCAAACTACAGATGTCAACTACTACAAGATGGCATTATTATCATTATTTTAAAATGATCAATAACAACATACACATGCATATATGTAATCACAAATATATTCAGTAATAATAATAATGCCATCTTATATATAAATATGTAATGCCATATTATATACATTTATATAGATATCTGTGTATGTGTATTTATACATTTTATATAGATATATGTGTATATATGTGTGTATATGTATATATGTATGAATGTGTGTGGGTGTATACACACACAGACACACATACATATATGTGCACAGAGAGAGAGAAAAAGAGAGGGAGAGAGAGGGATGGAGGGAGACAGAGAGAGAGAGAAAGAGAGAGAGAGAGAACTAAGGCTTATAAAGTTTTCCTCACAAAAACACCATGAGGTAGATAGTGCTAGCATTGTATCAATTGGTTGCAATCTCCCTGAGAGCAGGAATTGTCTTTTGACATTTTTACATCCCCAGTGCTTAGCACATAGGGCTTAATAACTGTCTATTGATTAATTTTAAATGTTTTTTTGTTTATTTTTGATCTGGATTTAAGATTTTAATCAATATAAGAAACTCCTGGTATGAATGTATATGTAGAGCCAATTTCAGATTGCCTGCCATCTTGGGGAGGAGGGAGGGGGAGAAAATTCGGAACTCAAAACTTGTGGAATTGAATGTTGTAAAGTAAAAATAAATAAATTGGAGGGGGGAGGGGGAGAAAATTTAAAACTTATGGAAGGGATTGTTGAAAACGAAAACAAATAAATTACTTTATTAAAAAAATATGAAGAAAGGTGGCCTAGCCATAACAGACTTCAAACTGTATAGTAAAGTTGTAATCATCAAAACTATCCAGTACTAAGAAAGAGTGACAGATCAGTGGAATAGACTAGGTGCACAATAAGAGGAGCAGATGACTGTGATAATCTGGTGTTTGATAACAGCAAAAATCCTAGCCTTAGGGACAAGAACTCACTATTTAACAAAGACTGCTGGGAAATCAGGAAAGCAGGTTGACAGAAACCAGGTACAGACCAACATCTCATGCCATAAGCCAAAATAATTTCAAGATGAGTATGTAATTTAGATATAAAGAGTGATATCATAAACAAATTAGGAAGCATGGATTAGTTTACCTGCCAGATCCATGTATAAGGGAAATATTAATGATAAAACAAGAGGGAGAGAGTCTTATAGGAAGTGAAAATGCATAATTTTGGTTGCATCAAATTAAAAAGGGTTTGCACAAACAAAAATCAATGCAGCCTATACCTGGTTTACAACTTTACTGTACAGGTGGAATTCCACAAACTTTTGAGCAATACAATGATCCAAGACAATTCTGAAAGACTTGTGATGAAAATGCTCTCTATCACTAGAGAAATCACTAACAGAGTCTGAATGAAGATTGAAGCATACTTTTCTGCTTTATTTTTCTTGGGTTTTTTTGTCTGTGTGTTTTTTTTAGCACATCTAATGTGGAAATGTTTTGCATGATTGCATATATGCATATGTATGTATATATGTATATATGATATGGATATATAAAACCTATATTAAATTGCTTACTTTCTCAGTGAGGAGAGAGAAGAAAAAGGGAAGGAGAGAATTTGGACCTAACAATTTTTTAAAATGTAAAAAATTATACATGTAATACATATATGTGTATATATGTACATATGTACACACACATATGTGTGTATACATATATATGTATATATATATATGTTGGATAGTGTCATAAAATGTTTCATGACCTGCCCAGGGTCATATAGCCATTATGCTTCTGGGGTAGGAGTTAACCATGAGCCTTTGCAAATTAAAGGATTTGGACAAGATCATCCTTTCCAGATCTCAAATTTGTGAGATCTGGAGATGTGGTATAATATAGTATGTGGTATCTGGAGACCTGCGAGATGTGGTATAGTATAGAAAACCCTGAATTTAGCGATGGAGGACCTGATTTTAATCCCATCTCTGCTATTTTGTCTCCTGTATGACCCTGGGCCAGTCATTTAACTTCGCTGGGCCTCAGTTTCCTGATAAAATTGGACAGGATGACCTCTAAGGTCTCTTCCACCTCTAAGTCTATTCTCCTCAAGACTCCAAGGCAAAGTCTCTGACTACAACCCCATTCTTCCAATCTATCATTGTTTTACATATGCAGATACTGATTTAAAGGAACCCCCACCCCCCAAAACAAACCCAAACACATTCAATTAACCACTGATGAGATTATAAGAAGCAAAGAAATTTCTGCATCTACTCATCTCACCTCCTCTTTTTTGGCTTGTAGAAAGGATTAAAAAAAAATCTTATTAATACTATTTGTTTTTACATCACCATATGCTTCTGCCCCTCCTGTTTCTCACATAGAACCATTCTTATAATAATAATAGTTAGCATTGAAACAGCTTTAAAGTTTGCCAAGTGTTATATTATGTTACTTCCTCTGCTCCCTGGATGCATGGCTTACTGCTCTAACCCTTCCAGATATGGTAAATATCAGAACGACTTTGTTACACCATTTTACCTCCAGCTCAGTCCTGTGTCACAGACCTCGGGGACAGTATTTCAGCAAGGCTTCAAGCATAATTATAACTAGCTGAGTAATAAAAAAATTAGCATAATGTCTTCACTCACATCAGTTTCTAACTGTAGTGTGACCAAGTCTCCATTATCTTTTCTAATGAGAGATTAAAATAATAGCTAACAAAAATAACTGACACTCACAGATAATCCCAAAAACTCCCATTAAATTTGTCAATAAATTCTATCTCTTCCCTAGCAAACCTATGGGATGGATTGGCAGATTTTCATTTCATTTCCTCTCAACGCCCTTAGCCATCCTTGGAGGTGCTAATGAGGACAAAAATGCCCAAAAGGCAGGCAACAGGTGATAGATGTCAAAGAGGGGGAAGGGAGAAGGAAAGGGAAGAGAAAATTAATAGTTGCACAGATGAAAGTGATATCAAAAATAAAGAGGTTAGGTTAAATAATCTCTCAAGTCCTGTCTAGTATTGAGTCTATGATCTAGTAATAATTCTCTGGGGCAGCGATCTGGAGTCAGGAAGACCTGAGTTCAAATCCAGCCTCAGACATATACTAGTTGTGTGATCTTGGGCAAGTCACTTAATCCTGCTTGCCTCAGTTTTCTCATCTGTGAAATGAGTACCTTAACCAAGAAAACCCCAAATGGGGTCATGAAGAGTTGAACATGAATGAAAAATTACTTAACAACAATGGTTCTATTATCTAAAATATTTTTCGCAGGAAAGTAACCAAGAAAAAATGAGATATGGAGGGAGAACAAAAGGATGCTAACCCATTCAAAGAACAATTACTCCTAGGCTTGAGCTTTTGATTTCCTTGGATGGACCATTCCTTCTTTAGAGGAAACTAGAGATTTCTAATGGCCAATGATGGGTGAACCAAATTGTGATACCTGAATGTAATGGAATAATACTGCAGGTGTAGGAAAAAATGAATATGAAGAATACAGAAAAGCATAAGAAAAATTTTGTTAGAGTTGAGTTGCTTTGCAACCCCTATTTGGGGTTTTCTTGGCAAAGATACTAGAATGATTTGCCATTTCCTTCTCTAGCTCATCTTACACATGAGGAACTGAGGCAAACAGGATTAAATGACTTGCCCAGTGTCACATGGTTTAGCAAGTGTCTGAGGAAGGATTTGAACTCAGGTCTTCCTGACTCCAGGCTTGGCACTCTATCCACTACCCCACCTAGCTGCCCTAATTAGAAGAATTCAGTAATCTTTTACAGCATGAAATATGGAACACTGCATATAATGCTGGAACTGGTGGCTGTGCTGGTTAATTTGCTAAACTGTTTTGTTTTCTCTCTTTTTTTAATTCTCTGCTAGAAGGAGCTGGGTGGCCCAGTGGGCAGGAGCATTGGATTTTGAGTCAGAAAGACCTGATTTTAAATGACACTTAACGAGCTGTGTGACTCTAGACAAATCACTTAAACTCTCTCAGTCTCAATTTCCTCATCTGTAAAATAAGGACAATAACTGAGCCCATTGTAACGTTCTACTGAGATGGCATAGTATAGTACCTTCAAACCTTCAAATACTATATATATGTATACATACATACATATGTGTGTATGTATATGTATATATATACATATGCTAACAATTTTTACAAGAAAGGTTCTATATGAGGAGGAGGGGAAGATGGGTATATAGAGTGATTTATATTAATTATTTTATAATGTTATATTAATAATATAATAAGAATATTAATAAAATATAGATAATTTTAAAACAAAAATTATTAATGTGGTTTTAAAAAATCTTGTCTACCAGCTAAAAAAAAGAAAAGCAGGGAGGAGGAAATGGAGGTTTCCTTTCAAGGTAAAATCACCAAATCTCAGAGTTGGAAGAGCTTCTAGAGGTCAGTTGTTGTAAGGCCTACCTAAAGAGGCATTTTTCTCATTTGACACACATGTCAAACGGTCACCTGCCTCCACTCAAATACCTTCACAGGCTAGTAGCTGGACACCTTAGTGGGTCACCCCTTCCATCACTGGTGAGCTCTAAGAGTCAGGGATTTCTCCTTTATTCTGAGCTTTTCAAGCTGTCTGGAGAAATTTTGATAACCAGGGATGCCACACCAGGGACCACAGGATATCTGGTCATTTAAAAAAGGATCTGTCTGCTGATAGGAAGGGTATATTCGGACGCCAATGGAAGAAGGGCAGACAGACTTGTCCCCAGGCTTCCATTCCAATAAACTTTATTTCCATGACAAGGCACGCACGAGGGTTGCCAATGTCAACATGGAAGGCTCTGGTGTTTACCACTGTGATAGCCTGCTGCTCAGGCGCAGCCTGGTTCTGTTTTGCACATATTAGTTTTGGACAGAGGTTGCTGTGAAAATTTTTCTTCAGATTTCTTGTGGGGGAGATTTAGCATCTGGCAACATGGTGTCCGGCTGTGAGGAGTTTTCTAACAAGCAAGGGCTAGCGGTTGTCATTACTCACTCGGCAGAGATACCCTTCAGAGAAAAGAGCTAAAAGGACATCTGCTGGGTGAGCTAAAGGGAACCTCTTTCTGGGAAAGGCAAGCTACAAGGAGGCTTCAGCATGCCCCAGCTCTTAGCCTGGGAGAGGCCACTGAGGAAGTTACAAGGAGGCTAGCAAAAAGGCAAACAGAAGTAATGCCTTGCGTTTTAATTTGGGCAGGGAGGGAAAGGGGGAGGTCATGTGAAGGGGATGAAAAAATAGCACGAGTGTTCCTTTGGTGGTATCCATGCTAGCTGCTCATTGGTTGCAGCTAATTTGGTATTCTGAATATTCAGTGAACTGATCTAATGCTTTAATAAAATTAGGAAGTGAGGTGAAAGGACGATGCACAGAGGAGGATTTTCCTCCCCAGTCATTTTCTGTTGAAGGCAGTGACCTCTACTTTTAATGAGCTGAAAGATACTTTGCCATCATCTGGGTGAGTAGAGAGGGAATCCCAGGGTGAGGCCAGAGTCTGACAAGACTCTGAATGTGCTGGGGTGAGTGCTTGGGTGAATCTTGCCTTGCCTCCTTGCTGACCCCTGATTTTCCCATTTCACCAATGCCTAAATCAGTCACATTGGAGAAAATGGGAGGGGAAAGAGAGAGGGAGGAGGTCACAGTTTCTGGATAGGATGGCATAGGAAGAGTGACTTAGTCCCTTGTGAAGCACCATTGGCACAATGGATTAATTCTAGGGTCAAGGTCAGCATTCAGGTTTTCTCCAGGGAAAGGAGACAGAGAATGGCCTTTAGATTTTAGAAGCAAAATAGAAACCCTATATCAAACTTAGGATGGGCTTTGCCTTTCCCAAGCTTCCCAACAAATGATGGTATCTAAACCAATTTGGCCCCCAAGGACACCAACTTGGACCAACCATAGACCCATTCAGTACAGGAAAGACACGGCTAATGCCTATGATGCATGAATCTTGCAAAAGTCCAGCACTTATGCTCAGGTGCTCAACATTCAGGTATTTTCCAAATACAAAAGAGACCTTTACAGGAGCAAAAATGTTCTAATTCGGTGGTGTTCCCAAAGAGTGATCTATAAACAAGCTGCCCAGCTATCAGAGGTCCACAGGAAATGTCCTCTTTCTAGATGAAACATTAACAATGGACTTTCTTCAAGTTTACTTCTAGGCTATGGTCTTCCTCAATAGGTAGATCTCCTTGGCTCCTCCCTTCTCCCATAATCTTTACATCACTACTTAAGGAATCTTTCGGAAGCACTTTGAGGATTCAGTTGACTTCTGAGTGGCCCATGAAACCCGCTACAATCTGCTTCTAACCTATCTGTCCAACTTTATCTCATACTCCCCTTTGCATAGTATTTATAGAGCAAAACTGGACTACTCCTTTTCTCCATTTTGCCCTGCCTTCTCCCATTTCTTAATGTTTGCTTCTATTATTTCCCATGCTTAGAATGAATTCTCCCTCTCCATATAGATATCCATCTATTGAAGATGCTTCCAAGCCCAGCTCATTCAATCAACAAACAATCATTTATTAAATGCCTACTATGTGTCAGACATTACTGGTGCTGTAGATAGAAGTACAAAGAATGAAGCAATCACTAATCACAAGGAGTTTACATTCAGACTTCCCTGACCCCTACCATCTTTTCTATAATAGTGATCCCTCCCTTTTCAAGCTTCTCCTAGAATTCACTCTGGATCTCTCTTTGCATTTCACCCTTTCTTGCACCATATTGTGTTCATCTCATTGGATTGTAAGCTCCTTGAGAGCAGGCTTAGTTCTATATCTACTTTCATTTTCCCAGTACATTTCCAGGTCTTGTGCATAGTAGGTACTTCATAAATATTTGGTAAGTTATTTGTTGTAGAATTGAGAGAAGTGGCCAAAGAAGTCCAGCTCATACCTTGTCTGCCCATTTATTTTGAGGGGGTGTATGAAGTATTCAGGGAGGATTAGCACCTCTGGTATGAGGGTTTGCTGAGCCCTTTTCAAGGCTGTTTGGGGATGAATATGCATTGATAATGTGTATAGATTTCTTTGTTACTATGATGGATTTGGCTTTCTGGAGTTTGAATAAATGTCTTGATTTCATATTTGAGGAAGAGAGTTCATATTTTGTGAATTTACCTTGGAAACATGCATGCATATCCATAGTGGCTGCTGTGGGTATTGCATTGGTGCTACAAATGGCGATGAGGATGGGATAGCAAAATATTAAACCTCTACTTCGAGATAGGAAGGCTTTAGGGAAGGAAATTGGCATCCCAGGAAGGGAGGATGAAAATAAGTCTTTGGTTCAGTAGGGATTAAGCCTGACACAAAAGGGATGAGGACTTCAGTTGATACCCAGAGAATTTCAGAGAGCATCTAGAGACAGTAGAGTAGTTCTAGGTGGATAAGGAAGATAAAACAATAATGAAACCATAGCATGGCTTTAGAAGCTATAAAAATGGCATCACTGCAAGGGAATTAGGTTTTAGGATTATCTAATCCAAGGTATTAGATTGTCCTCTCCCTTAAATCCTCTCTCACCCGGTAGCCCCTGAATCTGGGCTTTACTTTTTGCTTCTGTATGATTTGGATTTCCCATCTTGACTCTCCTATTCCAATCATTTACCCTGCTTTATGCCTAAAGTAACTTGGACCAGCAGCCCCCCAGCTAGGTTTCTGTCATATTCTTAGATTCCTTAAGAACCCAGTATGAATTTGTCATTCATGAATCTCTCTAAAGTCTTCTTAGAAGCTATTTGTATCTCAGTCTGCCTCACCTCTTAGGGGAATGAATTCACCTACCCTTAGCATGGATCTGTCTGGTTTCAAGTGCCATCTTTTGGTTTGGCAGAGCTTGGTGAACAAATCCTATTCATTGTACCTAGATTCTTCCACCTAGAAGGTTCCTAGAGGCAATTAGGTGGCACAATGAATAGAGCAATGAGCCTGGAGTCAGGAAGACCTGAGTCCAAATCTAGCATCAGAGACTTACTAGTTGTATGACCCTGGGCAAGTCAGTTAACATCTATTTGCTTCAGTTTCCTCAACTGCAAAAGGCGAATAATAAGAGCACCACCTACTTTGCAGGGTTGTCATGAGGATCAAATGAGATATTTGTAAAATCTTTAGCCCAGTACCCAGAACGTTTTGTTGTTCAGATAGTTCAGTAGTGTCTGACTCTTCATCACCCCATTTGGGGTTTTCTTGGCAAAGATATTAGAGTAACTTGCTGTTTCCTTCTTCAGATCATTTTACAGATAAGGAAATCAAGGCAAACAGGGTTAATGACTGACCCAGAGTCAAGCAGCTAGTAAATGTGTGAGGCTAGATTTGAACTCGGGAAGATGAGGCTTTCTAACTCCAGGCCCATTTTTCTATCCACTGTACCACCTAGCTGCTCTAGAACCCCATACTTACAACATAGCAGGCTCCTAATAAATGCTTGCTTCCTTCCTTACCACCCTAGTAACGTCATTCCTGTCTCTTCTTAGCCTTTGTCTTTCCAACTGAAGTACTATTTTTTTAATCTTTTTGTACATAGAAACACCCTTTGTTCCCAAAATAATTTCATTTGCCCTTCTCAGGACTTTCATTGGTTCTGATAGGTTTGTCCTGAAATATTGTAGCCACAACTGAACATATTAATCTATATTCAGATGAGATATGGTTGATAAAAGAATTATCTGATGGAGCTCCCAATAAAGGGAATCTCATCACCAATGTAAATCAAATGTTCTGTAACTTGGTGTCTTAGACACTTACTTGGGGCACAGAGGTGATAAGTGACTTCCCCAGGATCACATAGCCAGCATGTGTCAAAAGTGGGACTTGAAGTCAAGTGTTTCCCCATTCTTCCATCATGTTTCCTTTATGGTTAAAAAAAAAAAAAGAATATAGGGGAGTGGAGCCAAGATGGTGGAGTAGAAGGATGGACCTGTAAAAGCTCTCCCCCAGACCCTATAAAATACCTGAAAAAATGACTCTAAACAAATTCTAGAGCAGCAGAAGCCACAAAATGACAGAGTGAAAGAGATTTCCAGCCCAAGACAGCCTAGAAAGCCTACAGGAAAGGTCTATCACAGTGGGCTCAGAGCAGAGTGCAGCTCAGTCTTGGTCATGTGGCATGGCACAGACAGGACCAGAGCAGGCCTCGGCGGGGAATCCCTGGCAGCAGCTGCATTTCCCAGATTGCTCAACTCACAAACACACCAAAGACAACTTCAAAAATCAGTGAGAAAGTTCTTTCACCTGGGTAAGAAGGAAACCAGTCTGGCCCCACCAGCAGCAGCCACTGCAGTGGCAGGGTCCATTTTTTGGAGCCCTCAGACTAAAGACCCTGGGGGAATTGAGTGACCAATCTGAATCTCAGCCCTGAGTGGCCATCCTGGGGTGAAGAGAAGCACTGGCATGGTGGAGCTGGAGGCAGTTGTGGAGAGGGAATTCTACTTGCAGATCTAGGGTAGAAAAGTTTTTGGTTGCTCCCAGATTAGTGCACAGGCCAGGAGAGGAGTAAATGCCTCTCCCTTGATTGTGCCACCTTGGAGGAACTGAGAACTTACAGGTCCCTAGAATATACCCTCCTCTTGACAAAGGACTCAAAAGTCCTTTGTCCTCAAGTAACTGGCTGGTAAAATGCCCCAAAAAGGGAAAAAAATAAGACTATGGAAGGTTACTTTGGTGAACAGATATTTTCTTCCATCCTTTTGAATGAGGAAGAACAATGCATACCATTGAAGGAAGACATAAAAGTCAAGGCTTCTGCATCCAAAAACTCCAAAATAAATATACAATGGTCTCAGACCATGGAAGGGCTCAAAAAGGATTTTGAAAATCAAATAAGAGAGGTGGAGGGAAAATTGGGAAGAGAAATGAGGGTGATGCAAGAAAATCAAGAAAAGTGAGTCAACAGCTTTTTAAAGGAGATCCAAAAATTGCTGAATAAAATAACACCCTTAAAACTAGACTAACTCAAATGGCAAAAGAGGCCCAAAAAGCCAATGAGGAGAAGAATGCTTTAAGAAGCAGAATTAGCCAAATGGAAAGAGAGATTCAAAAATTCACTGGAGAAAATAGTTCTTTAAAAATTAGAATGGAGCAGATGGAAGCTAATGACTTTATGAAAAACCAAGAAATTACAAAACAAAACCAAAAGAATGAAAAAATAGAAGACTGTGAAATATCTCATTGGAAAAACAACTTACCTGGAAAATACATCCAGGAGAAGCAATTTAAAAATTATGAGACTACTTGAAAGTCATGATCAAAAAAAGAGCCCAGACATCATCTTTCATGAATTATCAAGGAAAACCAGCCTTACATTCTAGAACCAAAGGACAAAAAAAATTGAAAGAATACACTGATCACCTGCTGAAAGAGATCCAAAAAGAGAAACTCCTAGGAATATTGTAGCCAAATTCCAGAGTTCCCAGGTCAAGGAGAAAATATTGCAAGCAGCTAGAAAGAAACAATTTGAGTGTTATGGAAATACAATAAGGATAACACAAGATCTAGCAGCTTTTACATTAAGAGATCAAAGGGCTTGGAATATGAGATTCCAGAAGTCAAAGGAGTTTAGGATTAAAACCAAGACTCACCTACCCAGCAAAACTGGGGGAAAATAGTCATTCAGTGAAACAGAGGACTTTCAAGCATTCTTGATGAAAAGACCAGAGCTGAATAGAAAATCTGACTTTCAAATACAAAAATCAAGAGAAGCATGAAAAGATAAACAGGAAAGAGAAATCCTAAGGGATTTACTAAAGTTGAACTGTTTACATTCCTACAAGGAAAGATCATATTTGTAATTCTTGAAACTTTTCTCAGTATTTGGGTAGTTGGAGGGATTATACATACAAATACAGACAGAGGGTACAGGGTGAGTTGAATAGGAAGGGATGATGTCTAAAAAAATAAAATTAAGGGGTGAGAGAGTAATACATTGGGAGGAGAAAGGGAGAAAAGGAATGAGGCAAACTATCTCTCATAAAAGAGGCAGGAAAAAGCTTTTTCAATGGAGGGGAAAGTGGGGCAGGTGAGAGGGAAAAAGTGAAGCTTATTCTCATTACATTTGGCTTAAGGAGGGAATAACATGCACGCTCAATTTGGTAAAACTGGTAAAAAAAATGGTAAAATCTATCTTACACTACAGGAAAGTAGGAGAAAAAGGGATAAGTGAGGTGGGGGGTATGATACAAGGGAGGGCAAATGGGAGTGGTGTGAGAGAAGGGAGGGCAGATTGGGGGAAGAGGTTATCAGAATGCATGATGTTTTGGGGTGGGGGAGGGGAGAGATGAGGAGAAAATTTGGAACTCAAAATTTTGTGGAAGTGAATGTTGAAAACTAAAAATAAATAAATGAACATTAAAAAAAAAAGAATACAATAAATCAGTTCCTGATTCTAATGCCCTGTAGCCTTTATGGTTAAAAAAAATGAATAAAATGCTGTCTAAATCCAGAAAAAGAAGTGTGGAGTCTGAATGCAGATTGAAGCATATTATTTGCTCTCACTTTTTTCTCTTTTTATTTGTTTCTTCTATATCGTGGTTTCTTCTGTTGGTTTTAATTCTCCTTTACAACATGACTATTGTGAAAAAAGGTTCAATATGAATACATACATATATGTATATATGTAAAGCCTATATCAAACCATGCACCATCTTGTGGGGGGAAGGGTGGGGAGAAAATTTAGAACTCAAAATCTTATGGAAGTGAATGTTGAAAACTAAAAATAAATAAATAAAATTTAAAAAAAGAATATAATAAATCACTTCAACAATCATTTATTGAATACCTATTATATGAAAGGTAACAAGAAAACAAAGCAAAAAGGAAAAATAATCCCTCTCCTCAAGGAGTTTACATTCCACTTCCAGAACTGCTTCTCCTTAGGAAATGAGGCTGAATTTAAAGGTCTTTCTCTGACAGCTGACTTTCATTAAGTGACTCAGTCATAGCCTGCATTTTGGATACAGCAGTATGGGAGGCAGGGGGAAGACCTTCACTTTCAAAGCAGTTAGCATTAGAGGGAGAATTGGCTTCTCATTCGGAGTTAAGAGACTATTATGACCTCCCATGTTACTCCTGGTTCATTTATAATCAGCTTTTTCATTATCTTGCAGTGAAGCCAGTCCAGATTCACATTAATTGCCTATAACTACAGTCGGGTGGTTCATTTATTCTATTAATTTGGAGTATCCAAAACGGTTTAACCTCTATTTTTGTTTAAAATGCTTTTTTTTGGCTTTGTAACCTCTGGTGTAGCTGGAGCTAAATAGACACACACACATGCACACAAACACACATGCACACATGTATGCATGTATGCATGCACATACGCACACATGTGAGTGCACACACATGCAAACACACCAGCTGGATGGAATAGTCAATGTAACTTGAGAGATGCCTGCAAGGATCTTCCTTTTCAGTTGTGCTCTCCACCAATCAGGTGTCCAAAATTCTACCTACACTTTCTTCTTATAGAGTAAGCATTACTTTGCAACAGGCATCTTTGTTGGACAGGTGACCCTGTTTCTGCACCCTAAGTCAGGAAACCAAGGTTCTAGATTTGGCTCAGCCATTAGATAACAGTAGACCCTGGGCAAATCATTTAACTTCTCTGACCTTTGGATTCTTCATTGATGAAAAGGGGACAGTATACCTTTCTTACCTTTCCCATATGGCCCTTTGAAGTGGAAATGAGTGTATGAGAAAGTCCTTTGAAAATGATAAAATATTATACAGATGTAAGGTATTAATAATAATGATGATGATCATGATAAGAAGACTCTTTTCTTCCTTGAAAAGAGAGATCATGGGAATTCAAACGGGGTGTTATTGCAGAGAGGAAAAGAATACTTAAAAGATGTTGGGAGGAAAATCATAGATTCCCTCCACCAGAATATATATATACACAAAAAAAATTAAATGAAAATGTATAAGCCCCTCCCCATGTGTATGAGGCAGTGTGGTACTGTGGCTAGAGAGCTAGCTAGTGTTGGAGTCAGAAAGATATGGGTTCAAGTCCCAACTCTGACCCTTGCTGGCTGTGTGACCTTGCACAAGTCTTAACCTCTCACTACTCCTAGACAACTGTCTAAAGTAAGATACTGAACAATTACAGATCTGCACTGGTACAGGAAATTTTCTTACCACGAGCTACCTATCAGCAATGAAATCACAAGTACAGACCCCAAAAAACTATAAGGTGAAAGGCAGTGTGGCCTAGTGGATAGATTCAGGAAGATCTAATTTCGTGGCCAAGTCATATGACTATTGAGTGTTCCTCAGGCAACTCTCTACTGCATTGGTGAAAGGAATTTCCACACTGGGAATTCCCTATGCCAACAAAATCACAAACTGAGAAATTTTTTAAGTTATAAAGTATTGTACATGATCCTGAGGATACAAAGAGATATAATACAGACACTTCTTTTTGGTCTATAAAAGGTGAGGGGGATGAGGAATTTAACACATACACAGGGAGTATAATAGAAGGTAGAATAAGGATAGGAGCAAAAGAAACTTTTGACAAATTGAACAGGAAAATGATGCTTTCAACTTGGTAGATCAGGGAAAGCTTCCCAGAGGATATGGCATCTGAGCTGAGCTTTGGAGTAAGAGAAGGATTTTAACAAAACATATATCTCCTTTTATGCTTTTCTGAGCTTGGGAATCTCCATAACCCATAGAATAAACATGTTTCATTGGTCTCCTCTGAGCCTCATAATGGAAAAATCTTCCCATGCATGGGAATTTCAAGCCAAGCAAATTAATTACAGCCCAAGGCCAAGGGCCCTTGCCTTGCTTGCAATGGGAGGCTGTGATATTGGCCTAGAGGAGGCTGCATGCATTTTGGCAACAAGTGCCAAAGAACTCCAGTGGTACCTCAGAGGCTAAGGAAGGGTGGAGTGAGTGAGAAGAGGAGAAATAAGCTTCCACTTGACCACTTAGGTCAAGCTCCCATTTCATGAACACAGGGAGGATTATGGGTCTGAATAAATAAATGGTTTATCCAGGTTTTAGGAAATAAAGTAGTTTCTAATTTCATCTACAAAAAGGAAAACAAAGCATTTCAGTTGCCTTGGCTGATCGCCAAAGCCACATGGTGTTTCTTTGTTAAAATCACCATGTGTCTTTTTGTTCTTTTCACGTCATTTATTGCAGCATGGAAGAAGAAAGTTCAAACATCCCACCAAATCTTTGCAATTGGATGGGGATAGGTAGAGGATTTGAGGGGAAAGACTAACATTTGTGTATTTCATTTTTAATAATGAGGCTGAGGACTGGAGGAAGCATTTTACATTTCCCTATCCCTTGGAAGAGAGCTAACCGGAAAAATCATCTCTAGAGCAGATAGGTAAAGGAAGGGAGAGAAATGAAATAAAATAAGAAAAGACTACGCCAAACCTTCCAGAAGAGAAATCTTAAGTATACTTTGGAGAATATGAGAAGGATAAAGTAAATTGGAAAGTAAGAAACATTAAGGTCATCAGATCTTCTGGGGAAAAAAAGTCACAGTAATGGCTTGGTCAAAAAGGGAAGGTATTAGAAATTCACAGGGAAATAGGATCACAGATTTAGAGCTAAAGGGGATTTTTGAGACCATGGAGTCTAACTGGATTTATAGATTAAAAAAACTAGGCTGAGAAAGTTTAAATGACTTGTTCAAAAGGGAGGAGAAAAGCATTTATATAGTGTCTACTATGTGCCAGGCAGTATGCTAAGCACTTTTTTTTAACCAGTATAATTTCCTTACCACAACCTTCAAGATAGGTGCTATGATTATCCCCATTTCACATACAAGGAAACTGAGACAGACAAAGGTTCAGTGACTTGTCCAGGGTCACACAGCCAGTAAGTGCCTGAAGAAGGATTTGAATGACAAGACTTCCTGAATCCAAACCTAGTGCTCTTATCCACTGCACTGCCTAACTGCTCTTTTCTGAAAGAAAAGAAACATAACCTGGCCCTGAGCCCCAAATGTGGACAAGGTACAATAATGTGCTCCATATAAGGATTCGGGTCGGGGGGGTTCTTATCATAACTCTTACTTGTATTAAGTTAGGTTCCCCCAGAGCAAAGCTGGTTTGCTCTATTTCTACCCCAGGGTTCTAAGCTTGCTTCTAAAGGTTTGGGGTATTTCTAAAGCTACTAGCTCAAATCTCTGCTTTAGTGTGTTTCCTCTACTATCAACTGCCAGTTATTTCCTCAATATCATCTAACCAGTGCCAGTAAATAGCTCCTCAATTTCATATTGATTAGTGCCTAGAATAATTTAATCAATCAACTTCGATTAACTTTTACAAAAGGAATATCAGTAAATATAGCAAGAGTAGGAAGACAAAAACACGGGGCCCCATTCCTCCCTCCATCATTTCAGCCCCTCTTGATTTTCCCATCAGACTTCACTCCTCTGGACTCTATCATGCCTATGTGCTAGGCATGCCTCCCTCATTTTTACCTTCTTTTTATGTGTTGTCTTCCCCCATTAGAGACAGGGACCATCTTCTTTTCCATTTCTTTATCTCCCCAGTACTTACACAGTGCCTACCACATAGTAGGCACTTTGTAAATTTTGTTGATTGCCTGTCTGACTAGGGAGAGAAGACTGCCACGGCAACAAGTTCTCTTTTGAATACTTGACACTCCTTTACTTACTTACAAGCATCTCCTGTGCCAAGGTGAGTCACTGCTGCATAGGGTCAAGAAAGTCTCTCCCAAGAGCTATGCTGGTGTCTCACCAAGCTTGGCGACTGAGAAATACTGGTATAGAAGCCAATTCATAGACCTTTCAAGATCTCACAAGGTCCTCCATGACCTAGTCTGTTCCATAGCCAGTTCTCACTCATCAAGAGCACTCAAGAGACAAAAGAGGTGCCACATTCCCAGTCACCCATGAGGAGATCAGCAGCCAGGAGCAGGTGATCACTGCTGCCACTTCTACTGCCTCCCTCCCCACCCAGGAGCCTTCCTTGTCTCCATCATCGTCAGGAAAGGGAGCGAGATTAAATAATCAGTATGCATACTCAGTCCTGGCTTAGCAACCAACCAAAAAATACTTCCCCCCCTTTGACATGTGGTAAGAAGACAGAAAAAAGTCATGGAATACTTGTACATGCTCTGAAGTCCACATGAGGGAATTGCCTCAGCCAGAACATGCCAAGAATGCTCCTAGGCTTTCATTGGCTAGTCCTGTGTTACAAGGAATACCTGCTACTTGGGAGTCAGATGGGAAAAAGCACTCTGGAGCAGTTAGTAGAGAACAGAGAAATACTAGCCATTAGATATTTTGTGTACAAAGGGAGGCTTCTTCACTCTTGGTGTATTAAAAAATACAGAAGTGGAAAGAACTTCTTGTATGCTATGTTAATAGTAGTCAGGGGCAGCAATAGACCAAAGCTCAAGAGATTTATCAAAGAAACCCAAGCAGAGTAGAAGTTCAGTAATGAGAATAAGTGGTCTTTTTTTTCTCCTTAAAAAACTATTTTAATTGATAACGTTTATTTCAACGTCACCTTCACTTCCAAATATGTCTTTCCTCTCTCCTCCCCAGAAAGCCATCCCTTGTACCAAAAATTTTTAAAAAAAAAAAAAGAGAAAAATGTTAAACAAAATCAGCCTACCTATCACCTGTATTGATAATGTTGTCATTTAGTTCTGTTCAGTCATGTTCCATTCTTCATGACCCCATTTGGGGTTTTCCTTGCCAAGATACCAGAGTGTTTTGCCATTTCCTTATCCAGCTCTTTTACAGATAAGGAAATGGAGGCAAACAGGATTAAGTGACTTGCCCAGAGTTGTACAGTTTAGGAGGTGTCTGAGGCTGGATTTGAACTCAGGAAAATGAGTCTTCCTGACTCCAGGACTGGCACTTTATCCACTGCACCACCTAGCTGCTCCTAGTGGTCACTATTGGCAATACAAAATAGGTTTTACAAGAGGGGTAAAGAAATATGAAGTCTTCAAGAATGAAATTCTGATGGTATAGTCAGGTTTGATTAAATTAGGAGGAAACAAGAAAGGTGTCTAAAGAGTTTGAATTCCAGGCCACATCATCAATTGCCTATTAGACATCTCCAATTTAATATCCAATGGGTATGTCAAATTCAAACATTCCAGAACAGGATACATTATTTTCACCCTTTGCAACCCATCTCTCCTCCAAACTTTTCTTTTTCTGATGATGGTATAACCCTACTTTCAAGTCACCATGTCCTCAGAGTCAGCCTAATTTACTCCTCCCTTTTCCCATTGGCCAATCAGTTGACAAGACTTGCTGATTCCACCTCCATCACCTGACTCTCATCCTTCTCTTTACTCATACAGCCACCACCCTAGTTCAGGTTGTCATCCCCTCTTGCCTGGATTACTACAACATCCCTTTCATTGGACTCCTTGCTTCTAGTTTCTTTTGTCTGCCAAAACAATCTTTCTTAAGCACAATTTGCATCATATTATTCATTGCTCAAAAACCTTCAGTGACTTCATGTTGCTTTTAAGATAAAATACAAACCCCTCAGTTTGGCATCTATAGCTTTTTACAGTAAGGTTCCAGTCTACTTTTCCAGGTTTATTTCACATTACTCCGTTTCAAATACTCTTGTTCAAATACTCAAAAACTTCCTCTCAATTAAATGCCCCAAAGTTGAATGAACTGCATCATAGAGCAGTGTTATCTCCTGTGACTGTTGTGATCCATAAGATGAGGCTAGATGTCTCATTGTTAGGTGATGTGGTAGATGGGACTTATGGATGACCTCTGAGGTTCCTTCTAACTCTGTCAATGATTTTATGAGGGTCTATAAAATTTAAAGGCATAAATAGTAGTCTATCTTTCATGTTTAGAGCCTAGCCCAGTGCCTGATACACAGTGGGTGTTTAATGAAAAATAGACTGATTAAGGCAGCTAAGTGGTACAGTGGATAGAGCACTGGCCTTAGAGTGAAGAATACCTGCGTTCACATCTGGCTTCAGGCATTCACTACCTGTGTCACCCTGGACAAGTCACTGAATTACAATTGCCTCTAAAAATATGCTGATTGATTGACACTTAAACCACCTTCTCCTTTTTAAATTTCATTGATGAGTTTTGTTTTTATATTACAAACATTTACAGATTATCCCCACTTGGTGAGAGGTCTTTTGTAGCAAAAGTAGAACAGTGAAGTAAAGCTGATGATAGTGACTTCATCTGGAAGTGCATATATTTCACATATGTAGTATCCCCTCCCACCGCTCTATTTTTTTAATTAACAGAAATTTATTTTGTAATCCTCCTACTCATCACCTCATTGGAAAAGAAAGACAAAGAAAAACAAATTTCTTATAAAAATATCCATAACTTAGCAAAACAAATTCCCTCGATGGCTATAGGATATGAATATACATACAAACATACATATATAGTTGGAAAAAGAAAAATGTTGTTTGGTGGTACAGAAAGTTAAGTCTAGAATTCTATTCAGGGCTGGTCTCACAAGTATACACAGTAGGCAGCCACCTGCATAGTATATTTGAAGAGTACCAGTGGCCCTGCCCCAATTTCCCAAATATAACTTCATAATTTGTTCTTAGAGGTTCATTTTTTTTGTACCCTTTGTCTTCCAGAGTACCCTGTCATAAATTCATCAGAGTGAGTGCAAAGAGTAATTGTTTCTGTTTTGGCCAGAAGTTCTGAGAGTTTTCTCCTCCAAGGACGATTCCTTTGTAAAAGCAAATGAGGCCATCTTTTACCTCAGTTCTTACATAGCCTTAAACTACTGAATGGGTATTGCCTCAGACAAAATGGGACCGGGAAAGACCTCAGCTTAAAAAAGCCCAGGTCTCCCGCTGCGCCTGGGGGCCATCTCTAGTCATCCTGACCTACGTCTTGACATTGGACTCAGATGACGCTGGAGGCGAGTGAGGCTGATGACCTTGCACAGCTCTGCCTCATTTAAACCCAATTCACTTGCAAGGCAAGCCGTCACTTTCCTGATGTCACTGGTTCTCTTCAACAGTGAAAGATGAACACCAACAAAAATTCATCCCCTCCTTTATGCAGGAACAGCTTTCGTCTTTTTCAGTTATCATCACAGGGGATAAGTTGTCAGTCAGCCGAGAACACATCATCAAAGGATGAGTGTGAGAAGACTCCAGGCAGGGGCAAAGAACACGGAAAGTACCCAAAGACAAATGTCACCTACCCTTCCATTCTGCTCAGGGTTGTTTCTGACTACGTTTAATGTATTTATTTAAATGATTTTTAAGTCATTACTGCAATAATACATTCTGCGTATGCTTTCAATGTATTTTCATTATTACTTTCAATACAATGCTTACAATAAGAAGCCATTAGCCTATATTAATGTCAAACATCAAATGTCCACCAAAACACCAAGCTTCAAGACATGTACAGCTTTTATTTTTTCTTGTTTCCCAGTTGTCTATGGAACTGCATTATTTATTCACTTATTTTTAATATTCTTTAACTTTTGAGTTCCGAATTCTCTCTCTCCCTTTAACCCCTCTGCCACTCATTTAGAAAAGAAGCATAATGAAACTCATTATACATGTGAAGTCATGCAAAACATATTTCCACATGAGCCAGAAACATGTACATCTTAATCAGAAAGAAAAAAATAAAGTAGAACTGGGATGTCTCCTGAGCTCACTTTACTTCTTTTCCCCTATTTCCTTGTTTGTTTCATATTTGTCATTTTCATGATATCATGCTGCTCCATCACATGAATGAAACACAGTTTTTTTCAGCCATTTTCCAATCATTGGACATATAAGGGATTTCCTATTTGTATTTACTATTGCAAATAAAGTAGTTACAAATACTTTGATACATGTAGGCCTTTTAGTCTTTTTCACGATACATTTAGAATAAATCCAGAATCAAAGAGAGTCTATTCTGTGATTCCTGTGCCAAATTATCCTCCAAAAAAGCCTGTCCCGGCGCCACTGAGTACTATATTACAGATACTATATTATATTATTATTACACTGTATCAGCACAATAATAGTTTAACATAGTACCCATAATATCGTGTCTGATGTGACTAAATTGCTTAGTGAATTACATCAAGACTTGGAGTTAGTGAAAACCTGAGTTCAAATCCTACCTCTACTAACTGGGTGATTTGGGAAACATTAAATTCTTCTCCCCATCCTCCTTCAGAAACTTTAGGAATCATAAATACCCCCAGGTGCAAATAGACATTCAGTTTCCAAAGACAAAAATTGCAGAATTTCTTTGCCTTTGTTTGCCACCTTGAAGATTCATGAATGGAAGTTTATCACTCTCCTCTCTGCATTTTGGGGCTGGTGATGACAGGAAAAGAATCCCTAGGGCCAGGCGTAGAATTACTGGGAGGACATGGTCCTTCTCTCTTGTGTCAAAGAAGGAAGACTAAGGATGAAGTCCAAGAGATAAAGGGTTCATAAATTTAAAGCAGTTAGAGACCCAAGAAGTCACTGAAGTCAACTCCCTTAATTTATGGGAGAGTTTCAGGGACATGTATGTGCAAAGTCATACAGGTAATACATGGTGCTGGGACACATTAGTGCTGTCAGAAAATGGTCAGAAAATCAGACTGTTTGAAGACTTTCTCTATTTTCTTCCCTGATGCAGCAAAGAATATCTATGTTCCTTTATGTGTCAATATAGATTTATTTTTATGTCTTCTATTTAAATTTATGGAGGAAGGAAAAAACCACTATGCAAATTACAAAATGATGATAACAGACTGAGAAGTACAGGACCGACTAGAAAGAAAGGGATGGTTTCCCAAAAGTAATGGGATTTTCTACTTCAAAGTGCTTTTTAAATGATGCACTAAAATTTCTTTGAGAGTGAGAGGGGAAGACACCTCAAGGCCAGGTGACTGAGAAACTCAGGACCTACAAGTCTGAGGGTTGGGCTGCTGGGGTCACTGTGGAAACAGCTCCGTGTGGGAGCCAGATTGGAGTCCAGGGGATTCTGGGTCTCCCATCTGTCCTCACCCGTCATTTTCCCCTCCAAAATGTTCTTTCTTTTCAGAACCTAAGGTTAATTACAACTGGGACTTTTACTACAGAAACAAACATTGAGTACTGAGTGAATGTGTGTGTGTGCGTGCATGCGTGCATGTGTGTGTGTGATGTGTGCCCTCTCACTGCAACAAATGAAAATGCTTAATCACAGAGAGATAATATGGTGATACAAGGATGAATACATAATAATAGTTAATGGTTATATAGCACCTTAAGGTTTGCAAAGTGCATTATAAATATTATCTTACTCCATCCTCATAACAATCCTGTGAGGGAGGTGGTATAATTCCCCTTTTACAAATGAGAAACTTGAGAATGAGAGAATGTCACTGGCTTAGGGGTATCAGCAAACCTGGGATTTACCTGGCTAACCCAGAATGTGTCAATTGTGTAGTAACCTTAGCTCCAACAGAAGTCAAAGGAATGCACGACAATCCTTATAGAATTTATTTTGAAGAGGCTTGCTGTCCGCAGCATGCTTCATTCACTGGAAATAGTACTAGATCTGGAGTCATAGATTTTTGTTCAGTTGTGTCCAACTCTTCACGGCTCCCTTTGGAGTTTTCTTGGCAAAGATAATGGAGTGGTTTGCCATTCCCTTTTCATTTTACAGATGAGGAAACTAAGGCAAACAGGATTAAGTGAGTTGGTCACATAGCTAGTGTCTCAGGAAGGTCTTCCTGATTCTAAGCCAGCATTCTATCCACTATGCCACCTAGCTGCCTTGAAGTCACAGGATCAAGGATCAAATCTCAGTCTTTGAGCCTCAGTTTTTCAATACAGCAAATGAGGTGATTGGACTAGACCCAAGGTGAGGAACCTGTAGCCTTGAGGCCACATGTGGCCTTCTACATCCTCAGGTGTAGCCTTCTAAGCCCAAATTTTACAGAACACATCCTTCTATTAAGGGGATTTGTTCTGTGAAGTTTGGATTCAGTCAAAGGGCCCCACTTTAGGACCTAGAGGGCCACATGAGGCCTCAAGACTGCAAGTTCCCCACCCCTGAACTAGATGGACCTTTAAGGTCCCCTCCAGTTTCTGTGATCCTAGTCTACCCTTCTTCACAAGTTTTCCTACACCTAAAATGTCTTTACCCTATGTCAGCCAAGTAAAATCTTTTCCATCATTCGAGACCCAATTTAGATGCTATCCTTTCCATTAAGACTTCTCTAACCACCCCCTCACACACACAGTTAGAAATTATTTTTCTTTCTTCATGCATAGCATAGTCTTTTGTCTGTGCTTCTTTTGTACTGATAATATTCCATCCCCTAGTACTTATTTGTTATTTATCTTAAAACTAATTTTGAATCATGGAGGCTTCATTGGATCTTTCCACATTGCCAATATCCTATCCAATCCAATCCAATAAACATTCATTAAGCACCTACTATGTGCCAGGAACTGTGCTGAGTATTGGGGATATAACTAAATTTTTAAAAAAGGGTCTCTGCTTTCAAGAAGTTTACAATCTAATGGTGGGAGAGGAGACAAAAAGCAAATGAAGTCAAGGAAGCGAAGGTCTTGTTCTGTGGAGTTAAAATCAGGAAGAACAGAAGAATGGGATGAGCCCCCTAGTCAGCTTCTGCCCTCTGTGAAGGCAGACATTGGGATCAGTTTGGTACTGCATCCTCCAACCTTCCCATCAGAGAGAAGAGTCTGAGAGAAGTGGGATCAGTCAAAGCTCCAGTTAGCGGCATGGTGATGAAATTAGAGGTGATCAGCTTAACCTGGGAGGGGCATCATGTGGAGTTGAAACCAGGCAGGGCAGCAGATGCAGAGTGGAGAATCTGAATAACTCTTTGCTTTGCTCCAGTTGAAAGTCATTCCTTGCTGAGATGGTGCGTACCAGATGTTCTGAGCTGGGGCTAGGTTATCTGTAGCTCAAACTGGCAAAGCTGCAGCAACCTTTCATGTGTTGTGAACTCCATGAGAATGGGAACTGTGTCTTATTTATCTTTGACATCCCTTTCTCCTCTCCCCAAAGCCTAGCACAGAGCTCTGCATTAATAAATATTAAATAACACTCTATTCGGTTCTCTCCTTCCCACCTGCACCCAGTAGTGCAGGGCAAATCTAAACCAGGGATTGCTTCCCACCATCTGTGAAAGTGAAAACCCTTGTTTGGGAACTGCTTTCAGGCAGCAGAGAATAAAGAAAAGAATTCTGACTTTGGAATAAGGAGGCTGTGGTGCAAATCTTACCTTTATCACTGTATGCCCTTGAACAAGTGATCTAACCTTTTTGAGCCTCATTTATCAAATGGATATTTTTAAAATAGTTTATTATTTTTATTTTTTGAGTATAAAGTCTTTTCAAATGCATTTGTCTCCACATATTGAGCAAATTAAAACAACAACAAATCCCTCAGCGCATGGCTGCAGAGTATTACCTCTTTGTCAAGAGTGAGTTTCATCTGCGTCCTTCAGGACTCCTGGTTTCTGCTTGCTTTGATCGGAGTTCTAAAGTCTTCCAAAGTTGTTTTTCTCTATAATGTTGTTATCCCTGCCTCATCGTTCGGCTTACTTCACTCCACATCAGTTCATAAAAGTTTTCCAAATTTCCTCTGAAATTAACCATTTCATCATGTCCTATGGCATAATAATATTCCATAAAATTCATAGGCCATTCCATAGTCACTCCCCAAAAGGAGGTTATCTCACTTTCCAATTTTTGGCTGACATAACCACTATAACAGTAAAATAACTACTGTAACTCTATAAATATTTCTGTAATGCAGACTTCTTTTGTTCTGCCCACGAATTTTAAAAAAGTGATCTTTCCATAGAATTGTTTTCCTTGGTAATCCTGTATATTTTATTTTATGCATCTTAAAATATAATTCTAAAGAGTCAATAGATTTCATCAGATTGTCAAGGGGGTCAAGGATATAAGAAAAGGAGAAGAATTCCCTCCTCCCCGAAAAAACTAGAGGATCCCTAAGGACCTTTTCTCTCTAAATCTATGATCATTCCCAGAACTGCATCGAGATCATTTGAGTGAAACCATACTGACCAAAGTATTCACAACAGTTTCTTTCCTCTGCAACTCCACGTGCACAATGTTTCCCACCACTCTTTGCAAAGAGTACCCCAAGTTAGGGTTGGGCAGCACAATTCTCAACTGTTGACTGACAAGGTCTTCAGGAAATTTGAAGGGGAATTCTATTGCCATAGCTATACTCAAGCCTGAGAGGCACAAATTATGAATATTTATAAGAGGAAAAGAGAGGAGAGGAGAGGAGAAGAGAGGAGAGGAGAAGAGAGGGGAGGAGAAAAGGAAAGGAAAGGAAAGAAAAGTAGAGCAATCAGCCCCACCATCTTCTGCAGGGTGTACCAGGAAATAGTTGGAGATCTGCTAGCATGCTTTTTGCTCTCCCCTGTTCCTTGTACTTAGGTTGACCTCTGCTGGGTAAATGTTGAATCACAGTGGATTTTATTGAAGTTAATGTGGTTTTCTTTTTTTAAGTTTCTAACTATTAGGAGTGTTAATATATGGTTTGGAAAAAAACCATATATTTTTTTTAAAAAGCGTGTTTTCTCAGGAGAAATGAAAGACCCTATTGTGATGAGGGCATCATGATGGCTTTCTTTACTCAGGAGGGTAATCTTTTGGGCACATTTGGTAGGACTGGTTTTGCCCTGTACTGCCTATATGACCCAGGCAAATCAAAACCTCTCTGGGCCTCAGTTCCTTCATGTTTAACATGAGGGCTTTGAAAAACAACTTTGAAAGACTTCAGAACTCTGATGAATGCAATGAAGAATCATGAGTACAGAGCACTGAAGATGAAACATATCACACTGCCAAAGGGGTCCATGACAGGAAAAGATTAAGAACCCTGAGACTAAAGCTATCTAAAGTCTCTCTCAGTTCTAAACCTATGATGGCCTTAAAATGAAGAAATAAACATAACATTTTTAGACATGACCAAAATGGGGCTATGTTTTGCCAGGTTGTGTACGTTTATTATGAGAGTTTTTTTCTTTTTAAAGGGCAAAATAATAAATGCTTATAGAGATTAATTACTTATTTGAAAATGAGTGAGTTGGGCTGGATGATCTCAAAGGTCCCTTCCATTCTGAGTCTATGAACTTAAAACCATGAGAAAATTAGGGCATTGGAAATAATCTGGGGTGAATCTGGAGTGAGAAGATATGAGCTCAAACCCCAGTTCTGCTACCTTGTGGTCTGGAATAAGCCACTAGAACTTTCTGTGAATTAGTTTCTTCACCAGCCAAAAGAGGAGGTTGAACTGGATGACTTTGGAGGTCCTTTGCAGCTCTAGACCTATGATAAGTTCAATAAGCACTACTATATGCTAGGTATACAAAGAGAAACACCAAAGTCTGTGCCTTCAAGGAACTTGTGTTCAACTAGGAAAAAAAATACAAAATACCCCAAAAGTAAACACAACCAATTTTGAGGGAGGCAGGGAAAAGCACCCTGGGAGGGTCAGGGATGTGAAGGAGAAGAGGGGGAGAATTTTAGGCTCATGATCCTTTAATTTATATTATCTCTGCATAGACAGTGTTAAAATAACTAAATAGGAAAGCAAGAATAACTTGAAATTCAGTGTGTTCTGGAATTGGATAACCTCCAAAGGACAGAAGGGACAGATTCAGCACAGTGTTGAACTTTGGGTCAAGAAAACCTGAGTTTAAATCCTGATTCATTGGGGTAGAATCTAGGCTGACCTGTACATAGGTTGTCCTTTTCCCTCCAAACACAGAATGACTATACTTTTATGTGCTTGTTATATTAAATGCCTGTACATGATCTGAGACAACCTAAACATAGGTCATATTCAAGTTCTATTCTGAGATTTCACAGTAGACTACACCCAGTTTGGTTTTTCTACCATATCTCAGTAAATTCATTATTGGGAAATCCCATCATCTTGTAAGAGCTAATCAGCCTTGTTACTCATACCTCATCAGTGCCCCCTGCCCCTGTGATTACAGAATGGAGCTATAAACTCCTCCATTTAGGGAGATCAGAACTGACATTTCCTCATTTCCCATCCAGTAGCACTAATTTTGGATTTTTCTTTGAAGTTTCTGGAAGCATTTATTTTCAATGTTTTTGAGTTCTCCCTCCATGCTCTTGTGCTTGCTGACTTCCTTCTCCTTCCCCCCTTTTCTTTTGTGTGTTGTCTTCCCCCCTCACCCCACCCCACTCTTCAAGGCAGCTAGGTGGTACATTTGATAGAGCACCAGGCTTGGAGTCTGGAAGTTCTGAATTCAAATTGGGCCTCACACTTACTGTGTGTCCCTGGGCAAGTCACTTAGCTCTATTTGCCTGAGTTTCCTCATCTGTAAAATGTGCTAGAAAAGGAAATGGCAAACCACTCCAGTATCTTTGCCAAGAAAACTCCATGTACCAAAGTCCATGGGGTCATGTAGAGATGGGCCCAACTGAACAACAACAATTTCCCCCCTTGATTACAAGAACGTTGAGGAAAGGAACTGTCTTTTTAGTTTGCATTTTCAGTTCTTAAAAGGCATATAGGAGGCGCTTAATAAATGTTTATTGACTGACTAATTAGACAGGCACATAATGAACCAGAGTCATGAATTATAGTGTAGGCCCTGAACCTCATGCAGGTAAGCACAGTATAGACCACAGTTTACAGAGGAAATAACGTGATGAGATCAAGTACTCATTAAAGTGCTGAATTATTCATCTTAGCCAAACAAATGGTTTTGCAAAGAACTACCAAAGGCAGCCAATTTTCTTGAGTTAGATTGGGCAGAGAGACCTTTAGTGCTCAAGTGAGAGTAATATATTTGATTAGCTATGATCTTACTCAACCCAGCATATATACACACACGTGCACACACACACACACACACACACACGCACACACACACACACGCACACATACACACACGTGCACACACACACACGCACACATACACACACACACGCGCACACACACACACACATACACACACACGCACACATACACACACACACACGCACACACACACACACACGCACACATACACACATACACACACACACACACGCACACACACACACACACACACACACACACACACACACACACACACACCCCCTAAAGAAAAGGCTACTGAGAGTGAGAGTGAATTGAGATGAAGTTCAGTGTATGTATGTATAGTCTTTTGAACACTTGCGATTTTCAGATGGAAAATTCAGGATTATATTTCAGCCCATCAAAGCTAACATTGGAAGACTCCCCGGACTGAGATAAGAGAAACTTCCAATGTCAATTACAATGTTTTGAAACATTGTATAAAATACTAGTGTCATATGGAACCTGGGAAACTAGCCCAACCCCTTATGTATTTAATTTTTGGTTTAGCGACTGCTTTCTCCCCAAATGGCATTTGTCTATCTCATTCCTTCCACGGAGACTGTGAGGTGTGCATGGACGAAGCCCCGTTGCTAATACTGATCTACCACTAAGGAAAGAAAAGAATTCTTTGAATTGTCCTTTGGGCTTTTGTCAGTCAACAATACCTGATTCATATTTACATGAAAATAAGTGATTTCTTCTAGTTCTTCCCTTATTGCCTTTACAGGAAAAGGTTGAGTGGTACAACTCTGACCTTACATCTTGGATCTCTGCCATGAATGATGCAAAAAACACATGGATATACATTCATATTTGCATGAGATATACATGTATGTGTATAGCATATGTATTATGTGTTTATAGCATATGTATATACATGTGTAGACATAAATGTCCAAGAATAAATGACGCTTTGACCATTTGTGTATACATGTGTATATCTACCTATTTATACATATGTGCTGTGTGTATATGCATCTTATACACATATACATACATACACATATATATATTTAATGACGGGGAGATATAAATATCCAGGAATAGATGAGCCTTTGATTAATTTGCATATATATGAATATATACACATATGTTCACACATATATACATGCATACATACATATATTTAATATATACATAAATACCCAGGAACAAATGTGGCAAAATCTCTCAATTACATTGGCCTCTTCTAAGCTAGGTGGATTCGCATTATAATAAAATTCTTAAAAACAAACATAACCTTCCATTAAAACAACATGCATTTGCTGCTCCCCATGAGCTACATTTGTCTTCTATAATGAAAGTTCATTAAAATGCTACATAGAAGATACCATTTTGAAATTCACAGCCATTAAGGTTCAACTACATAAATGTATTTTAAGAAATATGAACCAGCAAGATTGAAATAGACCAGAGGCCAGTGAGGTATACTTCTGCGCATGCCATCAGTCTGATGAGTCCCAAGGTAATGGGTATATTCAGGGGTGTTGTTAGAATCAACTCCAACAGGCTTTGAAAAGCCGAATGTTAAATGTTCGGTGTGAGCATTTACATTTTGGAAATCAGCATACACAACAAATCAAGGTTTGATTTATTATTTCTTAATTGTCTAGACTTAAGACAGTCTAGAGAGACAGTTGGGGAGCTATGTGGTGCAATGGGTAGAGCCCTGTGTCTGAAGTCACAAAGACTCTCCTTCCTGAACTTATATCTGGCCTCAGACACTTTCTAGCTGTGTGACCTTGAGTAAGTCACTTAACTCTGTTTGCCTCAGATCTTCTGTAATAGGAACTAGAGAAGTAAATGGCAAACTACGCCAGTATCTTTGCCTAGAAAAACTTTAAATGGGGTCATGAAGAGTCGACACAACTGAGATGAGTGAACAGCGGCCAAAGAGAGAATGTTAGAAAGAAAGTTTGGGAGAAAATGTTAATAATGCGGATTAAACTTAAAAACGTGTCCCGGGTACATCCTTTTTACCCCAGAGAGATGAGTGTTGACTATTTACCAACACACCACTAGATACATCTTCTAGTTCATTGATTCAATCATTCATCCATCCAACAAAGGCTTATTGTGGGCCTCCTATGGGCAGAGCACTGGGATGTGCATTTAGGAGGATAGGAAACTTTGACAGAGACAAAAGTCTCTGACTTCCTCAGTCCAAGGTCTTCTGACTTCAGACCCCCTGCCCTTTCCATTGTTCCACAAGTGACCCTGATATCACAAGCTACAAAGCTGGTGCCAAGTATAAGTTTAGTCTGGTCTGAGAAACCGATTCTTAAGGTTGTTTTTTTTTCCTGACCATGATGCTTGAACAGAACTCCTGGTCACCTCTACCCCTAGCTCCTTGGTATTGGATGTAACAATGATGTAACAATAAACATGGAAGTTTATGCCACCATCCCACACCATTGATGAGGTCATTACAAGACACTGGAAGCTGGAGCCTCTAATCCCCCAGTTCTTTCCCAGTTCAATGGCTGGCAAAATCTTCCCATGTCTTCCTGCTCCCCTTCTCCATGCCATCCAAAATCTCCATGCCCTGAGACAAAAATCCTCCCCATACCCCAACCTCTCTCTGCATTCTCATTTCTAACCACCTCATTCCCACCCCTCCACAGTCCCTATTTTCCTCTTTCTCCTTCTCTGTTGTGCCTCCCAGAACTACTGACCTATGGATAACAAACTTACTTGATCTTTGACCCAATTGCTCTTTAGGGTTAGGCTATTTAATTTCCAATTAATTTTTAATCTATACTTCAAAGGCCCTTTAGTGAATGTATATTTTATAGCAATGTGGGCAGGAAAAGGTATATTTAATATTTATACTTTTCTGCATTTATTTGTGAGATCTGTATGCCCTAAAATATGGGCAATTTTGGTAAAGGTAAATTGCATAATGAAGAAATAGGTATACTCCTTTCTATTCCCATTTAATACTCTCTAGAGATCTACCATAGCTAACCTTTCTGAAATTTTATTCATCTCCTTAACTTTTTTCTTCCTTATTTTATGGTTAGATTTATCCAAGTTATTATATATATATATGTGTGTGTGTGTGTGTGTGTGTGTAATACATACATACAAAACATACACATGTATGTATATATGTGTACTTGTGTATATACACTCACACGTTGTTCATTAAGCAATGGTCTCATGTCTTCTCTAAGATCTAGCCTTGCCCTCATTTGGGGGGGATTTCAATATACATTCTGATGTCCCTTGAAACACTCTGGCTTTTAAGTTCATCTACCTGGTCAACTTCTATAACATTGTCAATACCAATGAAAGGTGATAATAGCTTGAATTATAGTAATGACCATATGAGCTAGGGAAAAGGGTGGTTTTGAAAGATACTCTGGAGATACAATCAATAAGATTGTCAACGGATTTGATGTGGAGAGAAAATAAGGTTGAGTCAAACATACCTTGACTCCAAGGTCTTTGGAAAGACCAAGTCAATTGACTCTCCACAGGGCTATTCACCAATCATGTGACTTTTTAAACTAAAATATTCTTCCCTAGCCACTGTTCCTTTTTATGTGTTGTCTACCCATACTAGACCTTAGAGGCAAGAACCAGAACTTGAAGGCAAGAATTGTCTTTCTTTTGTACTTGTATCCCCAACACTTGGTACAGTAATTGGAACATAAGTGCTTAATAAAGGCTTCTCAATAACAAGCAAATGCAAAGATGATGAGTTCCACTTTGGAAATATTGAGCTTGAAAGACTGGTAGAATATCCAGATAGAGATGGAGATTCAGAACAGGAATTAAAAAAAGAGATGAAGGTTAAACATACAGATTCACAAGTCATCCCTGTAGAAATAACAACTGTACCCATGGCTATAATGTTGTAATGCTGCTATTATTTCTATTTATGATATTTCCTTAATAGGTTGTAAATACCCTAAAGTCAGTGATTGTGTCTTATACATCATATTCCCAGTAACATTTAACACCATCCTGTTTATCTAATAGGTGCTCAATAAATACTGGATTAGATATGTAATAACCTATATCAAATCACTTACCATCTCAGGGAAAAGGGAAAGGAGAGGAAGACATAGAACTTGGAAGTCAAAACTTTTTTTTTTAAAAAAGGTGTTAAATATTTTAACATATAATTTGGGGAAAATAAAATATTTAAAAATAAATACTAGATTGGAGGGAGGTATCTTTTTAATTTATTAATTAATTAGTTTATATTTAGTTTTCAATATTCACTTCCACAAGATTTTGAGCTCCAAATTTTCTCCCCATCTCTCCCTTCCGCCCATCCCAAGAGAGCATGCATTCTGATTTCCCCTTCCCCCAATCTGCCTTCTCTTCTATCATACCCCTCTCTTCTCTTATCCCCTTCCCCCTCCATTTTCTTTTTGGGCAAGATAGATTTCTATACCCCATTGACTATATGTCTTGTTTCCCAGTTGCATGTAAATACAATTTTTAACATTTGTTTTTAAAACTTTGAGTTCCAACTTCTCTCCCTTCCCATCCAATCCCACTGAGAAGGTAAGCAGTTCGATATAGGTTATATATGTATATATGCAAACACTTAAACACTTCCATAACAGTTGTGTTGTGAGGGAGGTATCTTGTTACAGAGGAAAGAGTGCTGAACAAGACACAGGACCTGAATCTTGTTTGAATCCAGACTTTGCTACTTATGACCTGTGTGACCCTGGGCATGTCACTTAACCTCTCTTGTCCTGACTTCCTCTTGAAGTTGGACTATGACCTCTGTTAACCCTTCCAGCTCTATATCTACAACCTGATGAATGAATGAATGAAACATACTACAGTATTGAGAAGATTCATCATACAAAGACAATATTGGAAGATTTAAAAATTCATTTGTTTATTTTATGAGGATTTACATTTTATTTTTCCTATTGTCACTCCCAAATGAAATGATAATAATAACACTCATCTCAAATGTGCCTAATCCAGAAAAACAAATTCCCCAAATAGCCATGTTTGAAAATACATATCTTGGCATTTATGTTCATCATCTCTCCAAAAGGAGGTGAGGGGTATTTTCATTTTCAGTCTTTTAGATTCATAATTTATCACTGCTTTGACGAGATTTCCAAGGTCTTTCAAAGTTGTTTTTCTCTACGAGGTGGCTGTCACTGTGTAATCTGTTTTCCTAGGTAAACTCACTTCACTCTGCATCGGTTCATAGAGGTCTTCTCAGTTTCTCCTGAAATTGTCCATTTCATCGTTTCTCATTGCACAATAATATTCCCTTGCATTCATAAACTGCAATTTGTTTAGCTATTCCTAATAAGAGGACACCCTTTTGACTTCCCATTTTGGGCTACTATGAAAAGAACTACTCAAAATACTTTAGTATATAGAGGTCCTTTACCTCTTTCTCTGGTGTCTTTGGTGATATAAACCTAGTAATGGCATAGATAAGTCAAAAGCAACGCATAGTTTAGCAACTTTGGGGACATAATTCCAAATTGTTTTCCAGACTTGGAAGATTGTAAGAAAGAAACATTATCACTTGGCACATGGACAAGCTTCCAAAAAGTACTTGCCAATTTATTTTTCAATCTAGTGAATACAGTTACCTCTGGTTTTTAATATGAGATGCCAAGAGATAGACTGAGACATGTCTACCTACTTAAATAATTCCAGAAGCATATGAATGGAAAACTTCTACTAGCACTTAAATGACACATTTCCTTGTCAGAAACTCCATTACTAGAGGTAGAAATAATATAAGAGACATGGAGCCACATTCCAGGATGTCAGATAAGGGGAGATTACAGGAAGGAAACATCAAATACCAACTAAAATGACAACAATGCCAGAAACATCAAACTGGAGGGCCTGAGGTAAAGAGAGAGCTTGGATTAAGGGCAAGTATAGGGAAGGTGAAAGAGGGACATCCTGTATCCTTGCAGGGAAGGGGGGAGTCAAATCATATCAATACGCATTTATTAAGTGCCTACTAAATGCCAGACATTGTACTAAGCACTGGAGAAATTAAGAAAGGTAAAAACAGCACTAGATCTTACAATCTAATGGCGGAGACAGTACGAAAACAACTATGTACACATAAAATATATATAGGATAAAGGCTTACCAGAAGCTGCGCCAAGGAAAGCCAGACTCTAGGTACTACTCTAATCCCGGCAGCAGTAAGAATAAAAACTACCATTCTCATCTGATTCTACAACAGTCTTGTGAAGAGGACGCTATTGTTATCCATATTTTATGAATGAGGAAATTGAAGCTGGTCAAGGTTAAGTGACTTGTCTGGAATCACATAGCTAGTAAGAGCCTGAGGCAGGATTTGAACTCAGGTTTTTCTGACTTCCCCCTCCATTACTCGATCTACTATACCAGCTAGCCACAAAAGAACCGATTTCTAAACTCTTCAGGTGTGCCTGGCCTCTTAAGAATCCTAGAGACTTCCCAGTTTTCCCTGGAATTGGCTCTTTCAGTGGGTCACAATCAAACTAAAGCTGTGTCTTTGGGGGTGGTCTGTCATATGTCTGTGCATGGTTTGTTTTTCATAATTATACATTGAACTTAGACCTTGTTTTATTATGACTCAGTAATTTATACATATATATATATACATAATTCAGTAACTGAGTTATACATAACAAATGCTTAATAATTTTAATTGATCATAAGCTTGGGTGTGGTCTGGGGGATACAAAGGTCCCCAGAGAAGGAGGAAGGGAAACTCCAACGAGAATAGTGATAAAGCATCAACGATAACAACAACGAAACCTTTCAGCTCCAGGATCTGAAAACTGGGCAAGGGATAAAACCTATTTTTCTCAGCCTACGTAAGGAAGTCCTGCTTCAAGGAAGGCAAGTTGGAAGTTGGAGAACAAATGCAGCGACGGTATGAAACATCTGCTGAAAATGAACCCACCAGATGGATAAAAAGACTAAGACGACGGGCAGGAAGACTTAGGGGAAAAACTGGTGGCAACCCTTCTTTGAATACACTGAACTGCAGATCACTGTTCACTGCATTCTCATTCCGACAAACAACAAAAAAGGGCACGCGCAAGGCAGACCTGCTCAGCCGGGTGTTAGCGTGATGGGGATGTAATAATAACAGCACCTTAAGGGCTGCCAAGCACTTCACAAATATTATCTCACTGGATCCTCACAACAACCCTGGGAGGGAGGGGCTATTGTTATCCCCACTTTTGAGGCAGAGGTTAAGGGACTTGCCCAGGGTCATATGGCTAAAAAGTATATGAGGCAGAATCTGAACTCAGGTCTTCATGACTCCAAGTCCAGCACTCTATGCCTGGGTTGGTACCCAGGGTTGTCCCTGGGAGCATGCTTTCCACATGTGTCATTGTATGCTACAGGGAACTACACATGAAGGATCCAGATCATTGCCAGAGTCCCTGGATTTCTGAGGCAGAAGGCTATAGGGCAGCTCAGGAGATTCCCACCCTCCCTTCCCACCCCATACAACCCCTCATTTGAGCATCTAAGAAAATGGTGAGAAATCACCATGAGATAAAAGAATATTAGGGGACTAGTTCTTTTTCTCGCAAGATGGTTGTTGGAGATTCTTCTCCTAAACCTTGGTAGTAAGTTAACTAAAGCAACTGAAAGATAATGCCTTTTAAAAATAAATTCCCAAACTTCCCACCTTGCTTCATTGGGACTTCGGTGTCTTTTGGAAGATGAGAAAAATGGCTTTCAGGAATAAGGAAGCAATGGGCCCCCTTGTATCCTGTCCTGATCATGCCACAACTGGAATATTGTCTTCAGTTCTGAGCATTACATTTTGGAAAGGACATGAATGATCTGAAATATGTCCAGAGGAGGGAAATCAGGCTGGGGAAGAGCTTGGAGTTTTCATTATACAAGCATAGTGCTGGCATGATGATCCTCATTGCCCAAAGACCAGGTAGGTTACTTATCATTCCTCTTCAGGATACTCTGATAACCCCAAGGAGGATTAGGGTATCTAGTCTTTCTACAAATGACTCCAGCCTCCATTAATGGTGTTTAATTGTAAGAATGTGTTTCTTGTAACCCAGTTTCATTTAATCACAAACAATCACACTAGCTTTTATAAAAAAAATTACTTCAAAAAGTATAATCACAAATATGCAAACTTATTTCTTCAATATATGGTATTTAATCTTCTGTGTCCATCTCTGGAGAGGGAATGAGGATTAGGTTCATAACTTAGTTCTTACAGTCCCAGTTTCAACATCAAACCCCACTGAGGTTGGAGTCCCAGGCGCTCTGCCTCCTCCAGGCTCCCCTGCCAAGCCAGCTGACTGAAATAGCCTACTAGAAACCTGGCTGCAGGGTCTCCACAGCCCAAATTCCCAGATCATTGGGGAACTGGTACCAGCTCCTGAAAGGACAAACAATACAGATTAGAAACCCCAAATCCATTTCTTGAAAATGGGGTAAAATAGAGAGTGGGAGAAGGTATTCCTTTCTCCTGGTTCAATTTGGGGCATCTACTTTATGGGCAAACCGTGATCTTCACTTCTGGAAACAGGAGGAAAGAATGTACAAGATAGAGACTACAGAATAAATTTAAATACCAAAAAAAAAAAAAAAAAAGGGAGAGAGAGAGAGACTAAATGAAAAAGAGAGCAGGACAAACCCCCAGAAACTCTCAGACTGTCCAGTTTTAAAGACACAGCCTTTCCAGGCACTCAGTCAACAAAAGGAGGCTGCTCCTACCCATGGAGTAGAGGACACAGGAAGATTCCACATTGGGCAATCTGGGGATTGCACATGAAAGTCCAGGCCTGGTTTAAAGAATTAGGGATGGTTCAGCCTAGAGAAAAGAAAACTCTAGGGGTTGTGATAGCTGTCTTCAAGCATTTTAAATGCTTAGCTTGAAAAGACCAAGGTCCCACACTGCATCCTGGGCCATTCCTAGACACACTGGATCTACATCTGGTCACTGGACTCAGATGGCTCCAGAGGAGAAAGTGAGGCTGGTGACTTTGTACAGCCCTCCCTCACTTAAATCCAATTCTCTTACATGTCATGGCATATATTCCCTGATATCATGGTCCTCTTCAAGAACAAAGGAGAAAACCGCAAGCATTTGAAGAGCTGTTGTATGGAAGGGGGATTCAACTGTAGTCCCAGAGAACAGAGCTAGGAACAATGAATGAAAAGTTGCAAAGAGACAAATTTGTTTCATGTTAAGAAACGCTCCTTAACAGAGTACTTTGTAATTGCAGTGGGCTGCCTTGGAAGGTACCAGGTTGCCTTACTGAAAGCCTTCAAGCAGAGGTTGTATGACCACTTGTCAATCAGGTTGAAATGGAATCCCTTTTCAGGGATGGGTTGGACTAAATGGCTGAGGCTCCTTGCAACACTAACATTCCGTGGTTCTGTGAGGAAGAAAAGTGGCCGCCTAAGACTGGAGCACAGACGAGGCCTGTGCTGGGTGGAAATAAAGCCTTTCTTTGATGACATTGGGGGAATGCCTTCAAGTTAAGATAGAAGTGAGGGGAGACTGAAGAAGGAAGCCTCGTGGGTTAGGAGCTAGCACTTTTCACAGGCTGAAGGGTACAGTGGATAAGCGTGGCCCAGGCGTGTCTGCGGATTAAATACAATCGTGCACACGAAAATGCTTCCAACTGCTCAAGCTCCGTACAAACAGAAAGCCATCTTGTTTTTACCCATGAAATCACGCTTGCCTTTCCGTTCACTTGGACAGACAAAAACCATTCACCAAACACACCCTGATTATCACACTTTCTTGCACTTAGAGAGGACTAAGTTTTTTCTTTATATATGTTTTGGGACATGGGATTAACTATTTCAGAAAAAAAAAAGACAGTGATGGTTCCACTGCTTTTTGCCCTGGTCAGAGTTGTAACGTTGTCATTCAGTTATTTCAGTTATAGCTGACTCTTTGTGACCCTATATGAGGTTTTCTTGGCAAAGATACTGGTTTTCCATTTCCTTCTGTAATAAAGTAAATAGAGGTCAAGTGACTTGCCCAGGGTCACACAGCTAGTACGTGTCTGAGGCTGGATATGAACTTGGGTCTTTCTGACTCTAGACCTGGCCCTCTATCTATGTTACTTAGAGCTAGCTGAAACTAGGACAGTATAAATGAGGCTTTAAGAGGTTGCTGACAATTTGCATTCCTTTGCTGGCAGAGAAACAACAGAGCTTAACTACTAGTTAGGAATAAATATCTTTAGATTCTATTTCATTGGTATTAGGGAACTCTCTCTACTAATTCAGACCAGCTTCTAAAGAGCCAGTGTGCCAAAGTGGATGGAGAACTTGTTTGGGGAATCAGGAAGATCTGGGTTTAAGTCCTGTCTTTAATGCATCCTGGCTCTGGGCAAGTGCCATAACTTGCCTTTGTGTGAATCTTGTACAAGAATCACATATTAAAGTATTAAGTTACCTAAAGGTGCTCTTGGAGGAGTTCTTTTTCTAACTCCTCACTCATCCACCACTCCATTCTGCCCCACCTCTTAACTGGAGACTCACTTCATGCCACTTGCCCTGTGTGGGATTTATGGTACTTCTCCAGATGCAAAAATTACTAGTTATAGCTCTGGCACTGGTTGGACTGGTGTTGAATTTCAGGTGCACATTTAATTTTATTTTGGAGACAGTTGGGGTTAAGTGACTGGGTCTGAGTCCAGATTTGAACACAGGTCCTCCTGACTTCAGGGCAGGTGCTGTACGTACTGTGTCACCTAGTTGCCCCCAAGTGGCACATTTTAAAAGAGATTTTGACACATAAATCATATTCAGAAAAGGGCGAGTCAGGATGGCAGGGAATCTGTTCTCATGGTCTATGAAAAACAGTTGGAAGAATGGGGAAAGGTTTCGTTAAGAGAAGATTTAGGAGACACATATTATTCATTCTGCATAGCCTTTCGGAGGAATTATGAGTGACAGGAGGAGGTTGCAGGAAGACATAATTCAGCTCAATTTAAGGAAGGGCTCACAATACAAATTGTCTCCAAACAGAAGGAGATACCTGGTAAAGCTGTGCCATCCCCATCACCAGAGACTTAGTAATGGCCTATTTCATCATCTTCAGGGGGAATATTTGATGTTGAAATTGACCAAGATGGTATGTCAGAAATGAGAATTAGTTGTATCCTTAGGATTCATAGAACAATCCTGGAGAGGGTGCAAAGGGGGTGATTTTTTTTTTTGGAAGAAAAGAGATAACTTGGTTCTGAACTACTAGAAAGGAAGAGTCAGTGTCTAACATGAAATGACATGTGGCTTCTGGGGCTAGGCTGACATCACGATGAAGGAGGGAAATGAAACATACCTTGGGGGGAAAGGGTAAAGATGGCAAGGGAGATCACTGGCTGTCATGATGGAAGCAGGCACTTATAATCCATGACTGCTAGCCTTCCTTTCCTGTGGAAAGAGGCAGATTTTACCATCACTCTCTGCTCTCAAGGCACTGAGTTCTTTCTTGCCCCAGTGAGATACTGGCCCTGATCATGTCCCTCCAGGGAAGGTCTGAAGGAGAAAGGGCTATGAGGCAATGTACAGTTGACGGGGAGGAAGACTTTCAAAAATAGAAGAAGACAGAAGTAACAGCAAGTTACAGCCAGACAGCAGACTGGAAAGAAAAACTCAAAGGAAGGAGTGAAGGAGGCAGAAGGAAAAGACTCTGGGGATCAGTAGAGTGTCACAAACAAGGAAGAAGCATCACAACCAGCTCTGCTTCATTAAGCTGTCTAATTTGAAGTAACATGTTCAGAAAAATATATGTACCAAGCCACCTAATGAATTTTACAAATTTGTATGGGCTACCAGGAACACAAATGTGCATGTTCTCTCCCTGTTTTTCTTCATCTCTTTGCTTGTCTTTCTATTTCTATCTCTGCGTCTAGTTCTATCTCTCTGCCTCTTTTTCTCACTGAGATGGTCCTTGTTAGAAACTACCATCTTAAATCACATCTTTTCTTGGAGGAGGAAGAGGTCTTGGCTTCATTTACCTACAAATTTGATTTGATTATTGACCTGAAGAATACATCCTCCTCTTTAGCCCCAGTCCTCCAGAACATTATAGGCTCTTAGGATGGCATAGATTTCCCACAAACATAATGCTGGCCATCTTCACTGCTATCATGAGATAGTGATTTGAAAATGTGGTGTAACTGATAATGAAGTTAAGATACACACTGCAACTAGCCATGGTCCTTGGTCTATCAGCCTAAATCACACACTTGAGAGAGTAGTTTTTAATTTCCACATTTGGACCCTAAACACGTATTAAAGCACCACAGATTGATACTGGGAGGCATGATATTAACCTACTGGCCTTAACTTTTCTAATAAACCCAGCTGCCTTGCTGCAGATGTAACCTAGGAAAACCAGCTGACCTGGGGGTTCTTCATGCTAGGTAATTAATGTGTGCTGGCCCCCAGCTCAAATTAATTTAATGATGAAATAAAATGCAAGAAATAATGCCTAAGCTCACATCAAAGGCACAAATTGAGTGGATTAGGCTGTATTATCTGACTTCTTTCTAGAGCACATTATGTGCACGGCAAAATGGATGCTGTGCCGGTTTCCGTCTGGATTGTTCATTCAACAGCTGTGTGACCAAAAGCAAATGTGCCCCTTCATGCCCTCTTTTATCACACTCTTCCAGTTCAGCTCCCAGGTTTGCTTTAAATGAAACCTTAACCCTCATTACTATCAACAAAATGAAAATTTCCATGCCTCAGAGAGTAGTTGCCTCAATTTTCAGCTACTATTTCTAATGCCAGACTTGCTAATGAAGCTAGTGATGTGCTCACCTAGTGTGACTGGACCAGTGACATTCAGTTAAGTCTGTGAGAGTGATTTTTTACACTATTGCTGTAGTATAAAGTGGTTTTAGAAGCTGAGTGGGAATCCTTGTTCTGCTCCTTTCTACCTCGGTGACCCTAGGTGAGTCACTTCTCTCTTCTTTATCATCTATAATGAGGGTGTTGGACTAAGCTTGCATCTAAAATTCCTTCCAGCTCTAAAAATAGATCATAGAAATGACTGAACCCGAAAGTCTAGAGACCTTTCTGCTACCCAGAAAAAGCAATGGCCTGAGAGTTAAGAGATATAGATTCCAGTCTTATGCACTGGATTTCTGGGAGGGGAAGAAGGAGGGATACTTAGGATAACTAATATATAAGAAACAGAAGATAACTATGAAATGTTATCTTTTTTTTATAAAAGTAGTTAGCAAAAATAAAGATGTTATTTTCCCTGTTTAAGATCATGAACCCTCTGAAAACTACTTACAGACCCCCAAAGACCTTGGACCCCAGCTTGTCATATAGAGTAGCTACAATGACATATACAAATAGCAGCTGAAACACTCAGAGTTCACAAAAGACAAAATTCCCCAAAAAGAAATAATAAAGTCAATGGCCTCAGACTACTTTATATAAACATATAAAAAGTATGGTTCACTAGAAAGACTTATATGAACTAATGCTGAGTGAAATGAGCAGAACCAGGAGAAGATTATATACATAGTAAAAGCCACAGTATGCAAGGGCTGTTTCTGTTAGACTAGCCCTTCACAGCAAAACATTCCCAAAGGACTGTTGAGGCAAAATGCCATCCACATGCAGAGAAAGAACTATGGAACTGGATCACAGAATGAAGCTATTTTCTCTTGTTGTTTTGGTTTTCTCCCATTTGTTTTAATTCTTCTATGCAACATGACTAATGTGAAATGTGTTTAATAAGAATGTATGTATAGAACCCATATAAGATTGCAAGCTGTCTCCAGGAGGGAGGGGAGAGGAGGGGGAGAAAATTTAAGACTAACAGAAGTGATTGTTGAAAATTGAAAACAAATTAATTAAACTTTTTAAAAAGTATGATTCATTCAGGGGAAAAAATGGAATTTCAATGAAATAGAGGACTTCCAAGCATTCTTGTTGAAAAGACCAGAGCTGAATAGAAAATTTGACTTTCAAATACAAGAATAAAGAGAAACATGAAAAGGTAAACAGGAAAGAGAAGCTTTAAGGATCTCATTAAAGTTGAACTGTTTACATTCCTACATGGAAAGAGGTTCTTTGTAACTCATGAGATCTTTTTCAGTATTAGGGTAGTTAGAGGGAATATATATATGTAGATGGGTATGAGTATGTAAGTATGTGTATATTATATAGTGTAGGTATATGTACATGGGTGTATGTGTGTGTGTGTGTGTGTGTGTGTGTGTGTGTGTACACATAGAAGGCACAGGGTGAGATGAATATGAAGAGAGAATACCTAAAAGAATAAAATTTACTGTAGGAGTAAGAGAAAGGGAGAGGTAGAATGTAGCAAATTATCTCACATAAAAGAGGGAAGAAAGAGCATTTATTATGGAGGGGAAGAGGAGAGAGATGAAAGAAAAATAAGTGAGTCTTACTTTCATGGGATTTGTCTTAAGGAGGAACAACACATTGGATATGGAAATCTATTTTACCCTGTAAGAAGGCAAGGGAGAAAGAGTTAAGAGAGGGAAGATAACAGAAGGGACAGCAAATTGGGGAAAGGGATAATCACAAGCAAGCACTACTGTGGGAGGACAGGTCAAGGGAGATAGTGGAATAAATGAAGGGCAGGATAGGACAGAGGGAAATGTGGTTAGTCTTTTACAACATAACTATTATGGAAATGCTTTGCATTGTTACATATGTATGACCTATATGGAATTGCCTGTTTTCTCAATGAGGATGCATGGTGAGGGAGGAAGAAAATATGGAACTTAAAGCTTTAAGAATGAATGTTAAAAATTGTTTCAGCATGCAACTGGAAATTAAGCTATACAGACACTGGAGTATAGAAATCTCTTTTGCCCTACAGGAAAACAGAGGGAGATGGAAGAAGGGTGGGTAATAGAAGGGAGGACAGACTGGAATAAGGGGTGGATGGGATGCATGCTGTCCTACGGTGGGGGATGGGGAGAGATAGGGAGAAAATTTTGAATTCAAATTCTTGTGGAACTGAACTTTAAGAACTGAGAATAAATAAATTACATATTACAAAAATAAAAATAAGTAAATTAGCAAGAACACAAAATATCCAAATAAGAAAGTATGATTCATAAGAAATATGGACTAGGAATCCTAGTGCAATGAGACAAATTTGATCTCATTGAGACTTGGTGGGATGAGACCTATGACTAGAAAATGGCTTTGAAACCTTTTTTTTAAAGCCAAATTCTATAAAAATAAGAGGAGTAACATTTTATGTCAAAAGTACATATTCATGTGAAGAAATTCAGAAACTAGAAAGAGGAAACCTCTCTGGAGTAGAGAGCATTTGAGTGAAGCTCAATGGAAGCAGAAAAGAAAACTATATGTGATGAACAGAGATTACTACAGACCACTTGGTCGGAAAGAAGAAAGTGCTAAGTTCAATGAACAGATTTCAAGTCTGGCACAGAGAGGTATTACATAGTAGTGACAGGCATTTCAATTAACCAGACATTTGGTGGAGCTCTCTCTCTCTCTCTCTACCCCAAGCAGAGCCCTAATAATTTATTGATTTGTCTTAATAATTTCACACTTCAAAAGATTTGAGAACCAACAAGAGGAACTTATACTCTGAATTTGACTCTCACTAGTGTAAAAGCAAATACCCTGACATACACAGGGAGGGTTTGCTGTACGGTTCTCAGATTTGATTTTCTAAAAAGAAAGGCAACTTTTGAGAGGTCAACAATCACTTTAATCAAGCACATATATCATTCACTTAGTTGAGGGGAACAAGTCAGCACCTTGAACTTCAGAGAAAATACAGAGAAATCAAAGTCAGCAGACATGCTTTCAACTGTCTGAGATAAGCAATACGTACATCATAGATCAACAGACAGGTCCAACTGTCTGACTGACATACATAGTTACCAGAGAGGGAAGCACCAACATCTGGGTTTTCAAAGCCTGAGGGCTCCTTAGTGGCTGCCCAGAGGCTCATCTGGCACACAAAGCTTCTTCCAAAAATTAAGCCCCAAAGTAAAACCTCACCTCAGAGTACTTACACATTTTTCAGAGCCAGGAGGCATCCCAATCCTTGACAACCAATGCCTCATTAGCGGACCTTCTTACAAATCTTCCCAGGTCCATTAATGAGTGGGGAAGATCTTCTTTCATCACATTATTCAATAAGAGGCACTTAATTATACTAAAATAAAAACAGCAAAAGATCCTACTTTGCTTGCCCTTACAACTTGCAAGGGGGAACTTTATTGATTTGTCTTAATCATACTTCAAAAGATTTGAGAACCAACAACAGGAACTTACAGTCTGGATTGACCCCTCACTAGCAAGGAGGAACTGGCTGCTAAGGGGGAAATGGTGGGAACCTTGTTGGGAAGGACAACTCCATTTGTCTGAAAAAAATCTGGAAGGTTTTAGAGGAATAGAAGTTTGAAAAGAGTCAACTGTGTGATTTAACAGCAAAAAGAATGAGTGTGATTTGGGGTTGCACTGAGAGGCCTTTCCAGGAATAAGAAGGTGATAATCAAGCATTTAAATTAAATAATTAGTTCATATTATTAACATATTTGTCCTAATGCTACTATGTATCTATGTATATTGCTGGGGATACAAAGACAAAAATGAAAAGTCCCTCCCTTCAAGTCATTTATATTCTATCAGGGAAACATTATGTATGCACACTAACATATACAAAAAGTACAAAGTAAATACAAGGTAATTTCAGGGCAACTAGTATGGGAGATGGAGGACATCAGGGAAAGTCTCATGTTTTTACATGAGCTGAGTTTTGGACAAAGCTAAGGATTCTAGGAGGTAGAGATGAAGACAGAATGTGTGTATTCAAGGCACAGAGGATAGCTTGTGCAAAAGCAAGGAGACTAAAGGTGGATTGTAAAGTTGAAGAAAAGTAAGAAAGTTAGTTTGTCCAGACTGTACAATGCATGAAGGGCAAGTAATCTATAACAAGCCTATACCTGTTCTAAATCAGATCCCTATCTAGAGTACTGAGTTCAGTTCTGGGCAGCACAGACTACCAAAGATATCAGTACAGTGGAAGACAGCCAAAAACTGGCCACCAGGATGGTGCTGTAATGGGAGTTAAAGATCTTCCCTGCCTTTTAATCGGCCTCAAGTGGAGCCCATTAAGGGTAGCTTAATTAGGAGAGGATTGTTTTGTAGGAAGGTCCACACCTTTTGTGTGCTAATGAGGTACTAAGTCAAGAAGGTCATACCCTCCAGTTCTGAAAAGTATACATATACTCTGAGGTAAGGTTTTGCTTTTGGGGTTATTCTTTGGAAGAAGGCTTATGTGGCAGATGACACTCTGGGTAGCCGCTAAGGAGCACCCTCCCTCCCCCCCACCCCGCAGCTTTGAAAACCCAGATATTGGTGCTTCTCTCTGTGGTAGTGATGTTATGTGTTGTCTGAGGTCAGACAGTAGGAAGCCTTGTCTGTTGGTCTTTCTGTTTGTAATTTCTGCTTCCTATTTGCTTATATCAACTCTGAAGTTCGGGGTGCTGTATTTTTTCCTTTTATATCATCTCTGAAGTTTGGGGTGCTGTCTTTTTTTCCCTGAACTAAGTGAATGATATATGTGCTTAATGAAAGCAGATTGTTGACCCCTCAAAAGTTGTTTTCCTGTACAGCAGGCACTCCTATGTATGCTGGAGTCCTTACTCATACAGGTGGTCATGCCATTTGAAGATCAGCTAAGGAAATAAAGCAGGTTTAGCCTGAAGAGGATATTTAGAGACAATATAATAGCCATCTTCAAGTTTCTTAAGGCTGTCATATGGAGAAAGAATTGAATTTATTTTGTTTGACCTCCCCAGGGGCAGAACCAGGAGAAATTACTGGAAGTTATAAAGAGACAAATTTAGGTCTGACTTAAGGAAACCCTTCTAAACAATTAGAGCTATCCAAAAGTGGAAAGGGCTACCTTGGGAAGTGGTGGATTTCTTTTCACTGAAGGTCTTTCTAAATGATCACTTTCTGTGTATGTTATAATGGGGATTCCTTTGTATGTCTAAATTGAGGTAGATGATAACTTAATGACCCTTTCAATTCTGGGAATTCTGTGATAAACTGTTTAAATATGAAATAATCAGTTTTTAGTATTTAGGGGATGTCCATGATCTTTGTATGAATAGTTATGGATGGAAGCAAGTCAAGTATCATTTATTAATCACCTACTAAGTATCAACCATTGGGGATACAAACAAATAGCATATCTAATACTACTATGAGATGAAGCAAGCAAAGTTTTAAAAAAGTTTTTAAATTCTTCTATGTACACAACACTATGCTAGGCACTAGGGATACAAACAACTCAATTCCTGTCCTCAAGGAGTTTTAAATTTATTTAGGGAAAAGAGTGAGGTTTCCAAGACAAAAGAGGCACTCAGAGAGTATTTGGTTTGAGGGATAACTATTTGGTTTTAAGTGAGCATAGCTCCATCATCATCAAACATTATATGGTACTCAGCCAAGAAAATTTGTGTCCAGGGCTTTCTGTCTCATTTGTAATAACTAGTCTGCCATTTTGTCAAGGAATTGCTGTCAGATGTGAGATCACTTTTGCTAATGTTTTTGTCTGACTATATCTCAGATTATCTGTGTCTTCTACCCAGTAAAATCCTTTGTGTACATTTAAAAATACAATTATCAGTAAGCTTTTTTCCCCTGAACCTAAATGATGCCAGTCAGAAAAACCCATCTATACTGTTCACCTTGCATATCACTGCAAACTGAAATGGACAGACCAAGAATAATTCACAGGCAAAATCAATTAGGAATTTCGAGAGCGTCATTTATCAGCCAGGCTGGCGGCTGCCTCATGGAGAGACCCAGAGGAGACCACCCCAAACTGAGGTGGGTGAGTGCATTTTAAGCATTTTTGTACTACTCGGTACAGTCTCATGGTTTCCACAACAAACAGAGTTCTGACAGAGCAAGAGGCAGGCTTGTTGTTAGGCAAGAGCCCCCAAAACAGAGGGGGTTGTCAGGGTACTGCTAGGCAAAGGACCCCAACAGAAAACAGGTGCCAGGAGAGGTAATCAATGAAAGACTGGTTGTCATTCAACAAAAAGTAGTTGTCAGGAAGGGGGGGCTCAGCAAAAGGTAGTTGCCTGGCAATGCCAAATATTAGGTGGGGCACAGGTGGTTACCATGCAAATGGACTTAAACAAAAATGACTGTTAACAATTCATCAGATATTTCACAACCCAAAGGGGAATAACGTTTTGACAGGGGCCCAACAAAAACCTGTTACTAGGCAGGTTATCCAACCCTGCCCAGTAACCCAATAGATATCTCTCAACCTAGGGGCCCAGGGAGGAATAATGTCCATTTCACAAACCACCTCTTCAGTTCATATTTTTTTTTACATTTTTATTACATTTAAAAGATTTAAGTATCTATCCTACTGAATCTTACTAACGCATATCAAAGGTACACTTGTCACCACTACTTTCTGAATTCCTGTTTAATTCTCAAACCATTGCAATCTGACTTTTGACCTCATCACTGACCGGAAACTATTCTCTCCAAGAATGCTCTTTTAAAAAAAATATTATATTTTCCCCAATTACACATAAAAACAATTTTAACATTCATTTTTAAAAATTTTGAGTTCCAGATTCTGTCCCTCCTTTCTTTCCCTTCTTTGAGAAAGCAAGCAATTTTATATAGATTATACATGTGCAATCATGCAAAACCTAATGTTAGACCCCCATTACCAGGCAACTACCTTTAGCTGAGCTCCCCCTTCCTGACAACTACTTTTTGTTGAATGACAACCAGTCTTTCATTGGGTACCTCTCCTGGAACCTGTTTTCTGTTGTGGTCCTTTGCCTAGCAGTACCCTGACAACCCCCTCTATTTCCATATTAGTCAAGCTATTAAAGAAAATAGACCAAAGAATAAAAGCAAACAAATCCAAGAAAAATAAAACTAGTAAAAATACTTTGCATCAATCTGCATTCAGACTCCATCTCTAGAGGTGACGACCATTTTAGATCATAAGTCTCCTTCAGAACTGTCCTGAATCATTGTATTTCTGGGAACAGCTAAGTCATCCATAGTTGATCACCATACAATACTGCTGTTACTGTGCACACTCTTCTCCTGGTTCTGTTCACTTAACTTTGTAACAATTCATATGTCTTCCCAGGTTTTACTAAAAGCACCAGGCTCATCATTTCTTATAGCATAATAGCATTCCATCACAATCATATAGCACAATTTGTTGAGTCATTTCCTAATTAATGGGCATCCCCTCAATTTCCAATTCCATGATTACTCTTGAAAAATTTTTAAAATTCAATTTTATTTTTAGTTCCCAATTCTCCCTCCTTTCGCCATTCCGCATCCATTTAGAAAGTAAGAACAAACCTCATTGCAAATATGTGTAGTCATGCAAAACAAATTTCCAAATTAGCCATGTCAAAGAAAAGTGAGAAAGGAAGAAAAAGGAGGAGAAAGAGAAGAAAATAAGCTTTAATCTGCACTCTGAATCCATCAGTTCTCTATATGGAAATGGATAGCATGTTTCGTCATGAGTCCTTTGAAATTGTGGTTGGTCACTGTGTCGATCAGTCACCATGTTGACCACTGCCTTGCTTAGTGTACACTCCTTCTTATCCCTGCTCTTTTTCTCTTAACCTCTTACCCTTCTACCTCCCTGTTGTGTAAAATGGAATTCTGCACGAAACTATGTGTTTATACATACTCTTCCCTTCTTAAATACGAATGAGGTTCAAGTGTTGCATGCTGCCCTACCACTGTCCACCCTATTGTACAAACTCCTCTTTGCATATCTCATTTGTGTTGTTTTCCTCATTCTTCTTCACCCTTTCCCTCTTTCAGTGCATTCTTCTTCCTTACCCTTCCATTCTTCTTTTGAGATCACCCAAACATGATAGAATCATTGGCTAACTAGATTCTAATTAGAATCTAATTAGACTTCCTTTAAAACCCCTGGTGAAAAGGTTCTGAGAAGTTACATTTATCCTCTCCTCATATAAGACTATAAATACTTTAACCTTGTTTGTTTTGTTCCTTTTGGATTCTTACTGATGTTATCTTTTTTATGTTTCTCTTGAGTCCTGTGTTTAGCAAACTTTTTTATTCAATGCTAGTCTTTTCATCAGAAATGCTTGAAAAGTGCTCTATTTTACTAAATATCTATTTTTCCCCTGTAGGAATTTTGCTGGGTAAGTTATTCTTGGCTGTAATCCTACAATTTTTCTTCAGGACTATCATATTTCAATCTCTGCTTCTGTCCTTTGGTGGTTCCTAAATCTTGTATGATCCTGATTGTCACTCCATGGTATTTGAATTATTTCTTTCTCAATGCAAATATTTTTTTCTCCTTAATCTGAAAGCTCTGGATTTTGACTATAATATTCCTGGGAATTTTTATTTTGGAGATCCTTACAAGAGTTGTCTGGTGGATTAAAAAAAAAATTCTATTTTTTCTAAGACCGTTTTCTTTTATAATTTCTTGAAATGTGATGCTTAAGGTTCTTTTTTTTTTTTTTGGTCATGGCTTTTAGGTAGTCCAAAGATTCTTAAATTATCTTTCAGATTAGTTGTTTTTCCTATGAAATATTTCACATTTGTTTCTTCATCACCATCATCATCTCTTGACTTTGCTTTTCTTGATATTTCATGGACTGATTGGGTTCCATTCAGCCAATTCTAATTTTCAAGGAGTTATTTTCTTCAGCAAGATCTTGTACCCCCCCCCTTTTACCAAGCTGTTAATTCTCTTTTCATAGCTTTCTTGCACAGCTCTCATTTCTTTCCCTCTTTTCCCTTCTACTTCTCATATTTTGCTAAAAATTTTTTTGTTACGTTTTATTTCTTTATCTCTTCTGGGTTTGTGTCCAATCTGCATTTTTCTTTGAGGTTTTGCTTGTAGATGTTTGCAAGTCAGTATCTTCTTCTGTGTTCATGTCTTCAGCTTCCTTGTTACCACAGTAACTTTTTTCTTTGCTCATTTTTCCAGCCTATTGATGGTAGATTTTATGTTAGAGTTGGGTTCTGTTCACCTCTGGGGGAAGAGTGAGAAACGACTGGCCTTAGTTTGCATCTTTTATCCTTCTGCTGCTTTCACAGTTCATTTTGAGGGCCTGTAATATTTGGTGCTTCCAAAGTGTTGTCATCTAGGGAGAGGTCTGTTCTGTGCCCTCCTAATCTGATCCCTGTAAGTTCCTGACCCAGCTTTGGGTCTGCCGGCTTGTGTGTAGTTGAGTTTCAGTAGATGGTTATTGGATTTAGTCACTATTAGCCAGTCCACTAGAAAGTTCTGCAGGTTCAGAGCACCTGAACTGCTGACTCCCCTTTGGTCTGGAACATTCCCATCATGGATATTCTACTTCAGGCTTACATGTTGGGCTAAAGACTAGATCTCAGTCATCATTCTGCTCCTGGGCTCAGAGCCACACAGTTACATTTCCAGAACTTAGTAGTCAGATAGGGCCTTGCTTGCTTGGGACTGATTCTCTCTGCCCTTGATCTGTGTGACTGGAAACTGAGTAATGGGTGATAAGAGCTGCCAGATGGCACCCAATTCTGTACCTGATGCTAGTTCAGATTTCTCCTGGGATCTTTAAGTTCTGGTGCCTCCTACACCAGCACTCTCTTGGCCCCTTTCTGACCTTGAGAATGGAAATGTGCCCTCCTCCTTTCCACACACCTCCCCCCCACCCCCACTGTTGCTCCTTCTGTCACTGTTGCTGCATCACGCTTTTGGCCAGACCACCCCAGTGTCAGAGGATCTGTTTTTCTAAGCTGCCCTGGGCTGGAAAAAATTACTCATATGACTATTTCCTCAGCTTTCCTGATCAGAATTCAGTCTGGCACATTTTCTAGGTTGCTGTAGAGGAAATGTGCTGGGTGAGCTAGGCAAAAATGCTTCCTTCTCACACTACCATCTTAACTCTGCCCCCCGATTACTCTTTATAGTCACACCCAATGGCTTTTTCTTAGTCCTCATCCTTCTTGCTGTCTCTGCAGCATTTGGCGTTACTGACCACCCTCTCATTCCTTCCAAACACTGTCCCCTCCCCGGCTTTCTGTGATCCCGTTCTTTCCTGAGTCTTCATCTAGTGATCTGGTCATTCCTTCTCAGTCTCTTGTTGGATGACTATCCATGTGTCATCTCTCATGGTCAGTGCAGCTCAGGACTCTGTCTTAGACCTTCTCTCTTTTTTTCTCTTCTACACTCTCTCAGCAGTCTCATCTGTAACCCTGACCTCTGTGCATATAACTTAAAGATCTGTCTGCTTTAGTTTCTCTTAACTCTAGTCCAACATTACCAATTTGATTTTCTAAAGGCATTTGAAAAGAACACATCCTCCTCTCCCAAATCCTCCCTTCTTCCTAACTTCCCTATTTCTGCTAAGGATATCAGCATCCTTCCAGTCACCCAGGTTGAAAACCTTGGTGTCATCAGTTTGAGAGCAGGAAATGCTCCATTTTTGTATTTTTATATTCAACTCTTAGCAAAGTACCTGGCACATAGCAAGCACTGAATAAATGTGGAATTAACTGAAGCTTGTGGTTAGGGCTTCCTCTTCTAATCTGAGCACATAAACACTGACTTGCATGGCCTTGGACACACAGAATATCCAACAGTCTCTTTCATGGTAGAAGGGTTGAAACCAAACAGGATCAAAGCTGTGGTGTTCCTTCCCTGGGCTCTGGATTATCATACTACCTATCCCCTGAAAAGTTGTTTTCACAAGTCTTTTGCTCTGACAACCAGATGCAATTATTGGAACCAATGAGGAATTAATGGTATCATTCTTCTGTAAATCAGATTCTTCTCCCCTCCTACTCACTCCGACCTCCCATCCTATATCCACCTACTGTATCAGCAGGCATTTAACAGATGCCAAATTTTAGTTATGGTGTCTGTGGATACCCAGAGCAGGAGAGCTATTTGGCAAGGCATGGAGAACAGGGAGAAATCAGATTTAATGAAGAACAAACATACTCGGTGCCATTCTTTACCCCAACTTGTGGGTGAGCTTTACTAAAAGTCACTTAACCACATTACGATGCCGCTCTTCCTTTTGACAACTGGTTGTTTTCTACATCGTCACAAGATCCTGTATAAGAACTAACAAAATTTACTGCAGTAGCTGAGTATCCCCCATCACCTAATATCTATGCATAAGAAAAAGCAAACCTCTCTCTTAAGCAAGAAGTTGGTGGGTCGATAATGCATTCTGATACCTTGTAACAAGCTTCAATAAAAATTTATGGAAATCAAATCATCGTTGGGTAGATTAAGAGCCAAAGACTTGTTCAATCATTCTTATCATTTGGTGACAGCTTTTATTCTAGCTCTGAATAAAATTTATTACAAATGTAATATGCTGGGTTGTTTTTTTTTTTTTAATTTTGTGACCCATTCCCTCTAAGGGAGAGAAACAATAGGATGGTGAATGGTAATGAGTTTAGTGCCCAGTTACCTAGTAACTGGTAAGCCCCTGTAAGATTTCCACATAGAGATGTATGAATGTCTGCATCTTGCTCAGCTTAGAAAACAGATGGGATTCAGATGGGATATGGTCACTACAGCATAAAGTTGGAGGACTACTAACAAATTGCTGAAGATATTCAAGGCTCAAAAATCTGGTACCCATTTTGGCAAGATAGGCAACAGGAAGGGAAATATGGGTTTACCTAAGCAAAGTTCCCATCACTTAGGACTGGATTATGCCCTTGAGGGCCCCCTGAAGTAAAATTAAGGCCAGAATTTAATGGAAGTTTTAATATTAATACGAATCAGCTAAGTTGTGCATGAAAGATAGCAAAAATAAAATATTATCCTGTAATTAGCAGGGCAAACAAAAAAAAAGTAGCAGGGCTTTGGAGAGTCACCAATGACTAAATAAAAATCAAGATTTCTTTCCCCAAAGCGCTTTTAGACTCAAAACCATGGTGACTAAATCAATCATTGGACCTTTTGAATACCTGTACCGTATTAATCAGAGTTAGCATTTAGAGATAGGAGCACTGCAATGGCAGATGGGCCCTGGGAGCACTCCTTTTTGATATTCATTTGTTTTATTCATTCATTTGATATTCATTTATTTTAGATGCTGGTTCTGCTGCACTATGAAACTAGAACAATACTCTTGAGCTGGAAGTATCTAGAGTACTCTGAGTATTCTCAGAGGTGCAGGTTACAAAGTAACACAAATATGTCAGGTTTTGCAGTTTACCTGACAACGTATCACTCAAGTCAATAAAGAATAGAGACCGTGCCATTGTTTTAATGTATATTTTTAGTCTTTTTCACCACAATTTTACTTTTCTGATGTTTAGGAAGAAAAATGTGTTGCTGTTGAAACTGAAGGACCCCTGTGAAGTTTATATTCCAATGCTCCCCAGTGCTTGAGATAAGATAAATGCGATAATGCAAAATGAGACAAGATAAAGATAATAAGAAAATCAGATAAAAGATAAGACAATTGTTTTTTTCTTAAGACTTTCTTTTCTCAAAAATCTGTGTTTTAGAGGAGAGGTGAGACAAAATGGCAGAGAAAAGGCAGGAATTTGCCTGAAGTTTCCCATATTCCCCTCCAAATAACTTTAAATAATGCCTCAAGGCAAATTCTAGAGTGGCAAAACTCACAAAAGGACAGTGTGAAAAAATTTTCCAGCCCAAGACAACTTATAAGGAGGGCAGGAAAGGTCTATCTCAGTAGGGTAAAGGGAGAGCACAGTCCAGTGCAGGTAGTATCTGGGTAAGCCAGAAGGAGGTCCCTAGCCCCAGCAAAGGTCAGCAATTGAGGCTCAACGGTTCCAGCACAGCAGGTTACCTGTGAAGGCTCCAGCCCCTGGCATAGCAGGTGAGTGAGGGACTAGGCCTGGCAGCCCAATGCAGCAGGTGAGATGCCAGGCTTTTATGCCCTGGGACAGGGAGTAAGCCACCAGGCCCAGAGAGCCTAGTGCAGCAGGCAAATGAGAGAAGTAGAAAGAAAGAATTATGCAAGAGTATAATGAAAAAGGAATCAATAGCTTGGTAAAGGAAGAAAAAAAATGAAAATAAAAGATGCACAAAAATTCACTTTAGAAAAACAGCTCCATAAAAAGTAGAATTAGTCAAAAGTAAAAGGAGTCACAAAAGCTAACTGAAGAACATAATTCCTTAAAAATTAGAAGTGGGCAAGTGGAAGCCAACAAGTCCATGAGATATCAAGAGTCAATCAAACAAAATTAAAAGAAAGAAAAAAATTGAAGAAACTGTGAAATATCTCATTGGTAAAACAGCTGACCTGAAAAATAGATTCAGGAGAGATAATTTAAGAATTACTGGATTACCTGAAAGTTAGAGTTCTCAGGTCAAAGAAAAAATACTGCAGGCAGCCAGAAAGAAACAATTTAAATATCAAGGAGCCACAGGTAGGATTACACAGATTTGGCAGCTTCTACATTAAAGGATTGAAGGGTTTAGAATGCCATATTCCAAAGGGCAAAGGAGTTTGGATTACAACCATGAATCACCTTTATGCAAATCTTTGCATAATCCTTCTGGGGGGAGAATGGACATTCAATGAAATAGAAAACTTTCAAATATTCCTAATGAAAAGACCAGAGCTAAACAGAAAATCTGATTTTCAAATACAAGACTCAAGAGGAGCATAAAAAGGTAAGAAAAAAGGGAAAATGGAAGTGATTCAATAAGGAAAACTGTTTGAATCCCTACACAGGAAGGTGATACTTGTGTAACTCTTAAAAACTGTATCACTATTAGGGAAGTTATAAGGCATATAAATAGATGGAGTGTGAGTATAAGTTGACTTTGATGAGATGATATAAAAAAATAAGAGGTGAGAAAGAGAATTGTACTGGGAGAAGAGGAAAGAGAGAGACAGAATGAGGTAAATTAGCTCATATGAAAAGGCACAAAAGACCTATTATAGCAGAAGGAAAGGAGAGAGGGCAGGGTAAGCATAGCTTGAATCTTACTCTCATCAGATCTGGCTCAAAGAGGGAATAACATACATACTCAGTTGGGTATAGAAATCTATCTTACCCTATATGGAAGAGAGGAAAGAGATAAATTTGGGAAGCAGATTGAGGGGGGTGCTCAGAAACAAAACAATGGTGAGGAGGAACAGGGTGAAAGAAGAGAAAGAGGTATACAAAGGGATAAAATAGGATGGAATGAAACACACAGCTGGTAATCATAACTGTGAATGTGAATGAGATGAACTCACCCACATAACAGAAGCAGATAGCAGAGTGGATTAAAAACATTAATCCTACAATATGTTGTTTACAAGAAACTACAGAGACATACAAAGGGGCTAAAGAAGAATCTGTCATGCCTCAACTTAAGTTAAAAAAGAAAAGCAGTGATAGCAATCATGATCTCAGACAAAGCAAAAGCAAAGTTAGATCTAATTAAAAGAGATAAAGAAGGAAACTATATCTTGCTAAAAGTTATCATAAATAATGAAGTCATATCAATACCAAACATATATGCACCAAATGGTATAGAATCTAAATTTTTAAGGAAGTTAAATGAGTTACAGGAGGAAATAGAAAAACTATACTAATGGGTGATCGCAACTTTCTCCTCTCAGAACTAGATAAATCTAACCACAAAAATAACAAGGGAGCAAATAGAATTTTACAAAAATTAGATAGGATAAACCTCTGGAGAAAAATAAATGGGAATAGAAAGGAAAGTATCTTTTTTGCAGGGATACATGGCACCCACACAGAAATTGATCATGTATTAAGGCATAAAAACCTTCCAATGAAATACAAAATGGCAGAAATATTAAAAACATCCTTTTCAGCTCATCTGCAATAAAATTACATTTAATATAAGGCCATGGAAAGATAGACTTAAAAACTAATTGGGAACTAAGTAATCTAATCTTAAAGAATGCCAAAGAACAAATCATAAAAATAATAAAACATTTCATTAAAGAGAATTATAACAATGGGACAACACATCAAAATTTGTGGGATATAACAAAAGCAGTATTTGGGCGGGGGGAATTTATATTTTAAATTCTTATATCAATAAAGCAGAGAAAGAGCAGATCAATAAACTAGTCATGCAACTAAAAAAACAAATTTTAAATCTTCAATTAAACACCAAATTGGACATCTTGAAAATCAAAGGAGAGGATAATTAAACTGAAAGTAAGAAAACCACTGAACTATTAAATAAAACTAAGAGCTGGTTTTATGAAAAAAAACAATAAACCTTTATTGGTTAATTTGATTAAAGAAAAGCCAAATTACCAGTAAGTATCAAAAGTGAAAAGGGTGAATTTGCCACCAATGAAGAGGAAATTAAAACAATAATTAGGAACTGTTGCCAAATTATATGCCATTAAATATGATGATCTAAATTAAATGGATGAATATTTACAAAAACATAAATTGCCCAGATGCACAGAAGAGGAAATAGAATACTTAAAAGACCCCATATTAGAAAAATAAATTGAATAAGCCATCAATGAATTCCCTAAGAAAAAATCTCCAGGGCAAGACGGATTCACAAGAGAATTCTACCAAACATTTAAAGAACAGTTAGTTCCAATATTATATAAACTATTTGGGAAAACAGGTGAAGAAAGTGTCCCACCAAGTTTCTTTTACACCACAGGAGTGGTTTGCCATTTCCTTCTCCAGCTCTTTATGACAGATGAAGAACTGAGGCAAACAGGGTTAAGTGACTTGCTCAAGGTCACAAAGCTAGCAAGTGGGGTGGGATTTGAACTCAGGAAGGTGAGTCTTCCTGACTCTAGGCTCAGCACTCTATTTTAATTTCCTTTGACCATATAGTTTTAGGTTTATTTGTTTACTTTTCTTCAAAAATTAGGTTGGTAACTGAGGGGCTTTACGACCTCAGCCTCATACCTGAGTCATGATCTTATCCAAAGTAACAGAAATGATTGCATAACTTGGGATAAGGCTCGTAATTCACTTGAGGCTAATAAATGTTTTCAATTCAATTTCAACTCTATTGACTTGTGGCAAGGTGGATATTTCTTATAATCACACCATTAGTTCTGCTAGTATTTAGCAACAGCTTCTACACTCTGTATCCTTATTAAAATCCATTTTGTTTTAGTGATGGACTACTACTTATAGTTTATGTATATTATATATGTATACATATATGTATAGTTTGAATATATGTTACATATACTATATCAGAGGCATATTAATATGTACATAATTTGAGTGAGGAAGTTCTGAATTCAAATCCAGACTCAGAAACTTAATGGCTGTGTCCCTGAACAAGTCAATTCTCTCACCCTGTTTCTTTATTGTGGAAATTGGGGATAATAGCATTTATTTCTCAGAGTGGTGAAGATCAAGTAAGGTAATATTGTAAAGCACTCCAAGTTTTTTAAAGATCTTTCTCTCTTTACCCTGAAAATAACCATTAAGTGCATGGACAAATTTTTACTTGGCAGCAATAAATAACAAGAGTAAGTATTCTCCTTGAATGAATGTAGAGTTCTTGTAAACATTTCCTCATATTCTCTCTGTTGCTTTGTATGCCAGCCCTTGTGGGCAAGGAAATTCTAAATTTAGAGTTTAACCCCTAACCTAAACAATGTCCTTAGTAAAAGTCTCCTTAATGTTGGTTTAGATCTGCAAGGGAAAAAACTTGTATTTATCCATCCTTTTTAAAAATTTCTAGTGCTCACCCTCCATGAAATGGATTGCTTATGGAGAGATAATGTCTGCTCTGTTCCTTTTTAAGTCTGTGAAAAATGTCATCCTGGTTAATAGGGTGATTAAAACTCTTTATGCTCCAGAAGATAAATGTGATTATGTTTGTCATATACTACCCAAGATAAAGACAGCAAGGAAGGCAAACTTGAAATTCCATAACATTTCCCCTCTTCCATATCCAGGAACATTCAGAGCTCAATACACAGATGGTAATCCACATAAAAGAATGAGATTATCTGTTGAACATTTTTCCCTTCCATTAACCAATTTAACAATATGCTTTGGATATAAAAGGCACAGACAAATGACAAAATCTTCTGACATCTAAATTCTGACTGTAGAAAAACACTATTTTATTAGACTATAAGGTTTTCATCTGTATTTTTTTTAGCCTTTTTAAAAAAACCCTCACAGTCAGCATAGGGAAATAATTCTAGGTGTACATACATACCTTCCCAACCTCAGTCTCATCTCATTAGGCCTCTGATTCATGACCATTCTTAGAATGTTGATAATCGCGAATTTTGTTTTTTAGCATCTTTAATATTTCTGCTCCCTCTTCTTGAAGGTTTTATTTGGTAATATCAATTAGGTCATATGGTTGGCATTTGGGGAAAAAACTGAAATTCTGATAAAAATCTCCCAAGTTCCTAAGAAGCCAAGAATAATTTTTTAATAGGAAAAAAGATTATTCTGCTGTGTACTCTCATCTCACCCCCTCTAAAAGAGTACAGTAAAATCACATAGCACAAAAACGTTATATTTAGTCCAAAAAAGCTATAAACTCCTGCATGGGCATGAATTCAGAGGAAGCATGTGATAGTGGATAAAAAGCTGGCCAACAAAGCAAGAAGACCTGATTTCAAGTCTCACCACTAACATATACTGGCAATGTCAAATCTAGGGAAATCATTAAGGCCAGCACACTCCGCTGTCCATCTGCAGCTCTTCTGGGGTTTCAATTTCCTAGAATGAGATGCTGGGCACCCTTTGGTGTCTCCTCTCCCATTTCCCTTTCCAGCTTCCTTTTGGGTGTTGGCTTAAATTAGATTGTAAACTCTTTGCAGGCAGAAACCGTCTTTTTCTTACATATTTAATAAATGTTCCATATTAAAAATATTTATTCAATTCAACAAATATTTATGATACACTTATTACTTATTAGGCACTGTGCAAAAAGAGACAAAAGATAATCCCAACTCTCAAGGAGCTTACAATCTGATGAGTGAAACAATATACAAACAAATACAGATAAAACAAGCTACATACAGAATAAATAGGAAATAATCCAGGAAAGCACTGAAATTAGGGGAGGGTGGGATGGAGAAAGCTTCCTTTAGGAGGTGGGATTTTATTTGAGACTTAAAGCAAATCAGGGAGGTCAGCAGTTGGAAGTAAGGAAAGAGAGTATTCCAGGCATGGGGGACATCCAGAGAGAATGCCCTAAGCTATCTTGTTCATGGAATAGTTATAAGGACAATGTCACTGGCTTCAAATGGATTGTGTCATGGAATAATGGGTAAGAAGAATGGAAGGGTGGAAGGGAGATACATTACGAAGGGCTATGAATGCCAAAGAGAGCCTTTTGTATGTGATCCTGGAGGCAATAGGGAGCCATTAAAATTTATTGAATAGGGGCAAGAGTAGCATGATCTGACTTGTGCTTTAGAGAAATCACATTAGTGACTTACAGAGGATGGACTAGAGTAAGAAGAGACTTGAGGGCTGAAGATCCCCCCATCGAGTCACTGCAATAATCTAGGTGTGAGATAAGGAGGGCCTACACTACAGTGGTGACTGGCAGAGGAGAGAAGGAGGTGTAATGGCGAAATGTTGCAAAGGTAAAACTGACAGGTCTTGAGAAGAAATCGGGGAGGTGAGAGCTAGTGAGGAGTCCTAGATTGTGAGCCTGCGGCATAGGGAGGATGATGATGTCCTTTTGCAATAATGAGGGGCGAGAGAGAGAGAGAGAGAGAGAGAGAGAGAGAGAGAGAGAGAGAGAGAGAGAGAGAGAGAGAGAGAGAGAGAGAGAAAGAGAGAGTGTGATGTCTTCTGGAAATCCAACTTGAGATGTCTGAAAAGCAGTTACAGATTGGAGATTAGGTCAGGAAGGGCAGTATAAACCTCTCAGTGCCTCCAGGCAACTCTAGAACTACTGTAAGAAGCACAGAAGATCTAGTGATCTTCATTGGCAAAGGAAGTACCCTTCTGGCCAGTTTCCTATACCAGTTATGTCAAAGGCCATATATGGCTCATGACAGAACCAAGTGCACCCAAAGCTGATTAAAATGTAATTGGGAAATACGTAAAAAAATTAAACTATAACAAAACATAGATAATGTTAAGATGTGATTTTCTAGGTCAACATGTGTCCCCTCCAGGGATCCTTATATTTGGTTCACTAACTCCAGTTTGTATTTGAGTTTGACATCACTGCCTTACACCAATGAAATAACACTACCAATGTCTTTTTTAAAATGCCATAGAGTGGTTTAACATTGAAAGCATATTATTTGAGACAAATTTTTTTTCTTTTTTTCCCTAGGAGTATTGTGCTAACAAGTTCCATATCAAACTTATTTTATACATGGCCATCATCTTGATCTATCTTACACTCATTTTAAATGTCTTCAGTAAAAGCATTAATAAAGTTCGTTATTCAGAAGCTTTCACAATATACGCTGCCATTTATTTTGCCAATTAACACAAAAAGCGAATGCTTTTCTGGGCTGCTTGTCATTAACATTAATAGGTAATACATATTACGCAACTTGCGTATCATGAAAAAAGGTGCTACAATGGGATTTATAAAGAATATAATAAAGAAATAATAAAGAATAAAAGATATTCCCTGCACTCAAGGCCTAACTCTAAAAGTTTATTTCAAACCATGGGCAGTAAATAATTAATCAATTATTAATTAATTCCAGCTCTATTCTTTAGAAAACCCTGACTTCTTTCCCTCCCCAACATCATTATGTGGAAGAATTCTGCATACAAAGAAAAATAAGAATCTTCAATTCTAACTACAGGTGGGCACAGGTATTTTCTGCAGTGCACACTCCATTTTTCATACAGACTTAAATGCACAGTAATCCATGCATGAGGGTACAGAGCCCTGATAAGGTTAGAAAAAAATCACTGAATTATTCTCTGACTTTTGTATCTGTCTTCTTCAATCAAGGTTAAACCATTTCTCAACCATGTTATTTAGTTTAAAATGAAAGATGAGTGAGACTGTACATATGTAGTTTTATAAATTTCATTATAATTTCTTTTTAGATTTTTGTAATAAGCTATATAAGAAACTCAGAAACTGATTACACCTGTTTAATCACAATTCAGCAATTTGAGTATGGCATCACGGTTTAGAGAAAAATGCTAAATTATGCACTTGACATTTAATTTTTTATTTTTTATTAGAACTAAAAGGTTTCATAATAACAAATAACTTTCAAATGTACTTTATTAGACCTGATAGCTGACTAATTAGAGCTCAAGCAATCATAAAGAAACTTCAAAATTGCTTTTTCAACCAGATGTTGTTTCTCTGGAAAATTTACATATTACAAATATTTTTCTTGTTCTTTTTAGAACTTTTAAGTCTCTGATAAATACAGTGATTGCAATTAGGCACTGTTCTCCATCAGTTTCCATAAAAGACCACAGAGGAACAGAGAGTGTTTTCTTAATGATGAATTTCTTAGAAATTTACTTAGAGAAAATTCATCAGAATTATTAGACTAAATGTTGAATTAGACTCAATATCATGTGAGTTTTTGGTTAAACATATTTGTTAGGTGGGTGGGTTCAACATTATGCTATTTTCACTTTGATGACTGAGGTAAAATTATATAATAGGTACTGTGGTAGTGTTTGGGAATCTAGCATCAAATTATCTCACAAATGTACACTTCATATCAATGACAGCATGACAAAGACAACAAATTACTCTCAAATTATATTAATCTGTTGCTAGTTTTCTATTTACCTCAAAGCATAAGGACATGTAGATATATGACGAATGGTCTCTAAGTGGGGCACTGAATGAGTGAACAAAGGTCACAAAGCAAATGAAAACTTATTTTCAAACAGATGACTGAATATTACAATGTGCACCAAGAGGTGAATGTTTGTACAGCTCAGTTGGCTCTTAATGTGCCAGGCATACTCAGATAATCACACAACATGGGAGATTCCTGGAATAAACTCATTTAATTTAAAAGAATGAGCTACTATTTCTTTATTAGCTAGGGCCATGAGAGTCAACTAGGATTTATTAAGCATCTACTACATGCCAGGGACTATACTAAGCTCTGGGGATACAAAGAAAGACAAAAAACAGTTCTCAAGGTGCTCATGGTCTAAATTTTTTTTTTAATTATTTTTAAAATTTTGAAAATGAACCACCTTTAATTTGAGCTTGGTTTTCCAACCTCGTGGTAGGAAGTAACAAAAGTTTATAAAGATTACTGTTTGAATATTTATCATAAAATTTGGCTTTTCAAATAAGAGGCTTATTTTTAAAGTTTATAGAAATACATCTAACTTTCTATACTAACATATCCTCTATAAAGGGAAGCTATTTACTTACTTGAAACTAGTGTTCTTTAAAACAACCCTCCAAATCTTGGAAAACATGTACCTCTCCCATGTGATTCCAAAATAAAGCGAATGCAGAATGACTTTGAATTTTCAGAGACTACAGTGAAGATACTGACAGCCACAGAGTCCATGTTCCATCAATGATTTGTTCACTTTCCTGAGCAGAAATCAATTTGATCCTTTTCCTTTAAAAAGGAGGGTTATTTTGGCATTTCCAAGATACTTTCCCTGTAACAATCACTTTGGAATACTTTCATTCTCATCTCATTTGGATTTCAGTGCTTCCTCCCACTCGACAGATGACCCAGGGTTCTTGGGAATCACTGGAAATATTGATTGCATTTTACTCCGAAAGTCTTTCATCTAAAAAAAGAAAAAAATCAGTCATCAAATGTTAAAAGAAGGGGTAAATATCCAAAGCTATTATAGATTGACACCTTTGCTGACTGGATAAAACTGCATTGCTCATGGGTAAAGACCAAAGTGTAACACCGGAATATAAATAAAATGTAGGACCAAATTCTGGTTCTTTTGAAAGAATCGAATTCCTACTTTCCACATTCCAAGTAAGTATCAACCTATGGACCTTAAAAACACATAAATATCCTATATATAACTACTAAGATATCTCTAATTACTACAGAAATGGTATTTATTACTGACTTTCAATTTAAAAGATAATGCTGGGAAGGGTGTTGCTATGTATCTGAAAAAATAGGTATCTAAATCCTATGGAGTTATGTATAAGAATATACTTTATTTAAGAACTGGAATTATAAAGTAATGAAGCTTTTTTTAAATCCGAAAACAAACATAACACAATTTACACCTCTAAACGATGGTTTTCCCTTTCAAGGAAGCCACTTTGGTAGGCTATACACTTATTTCAGTTATGTTTCTTTGGCTCAAAACATTCTGGTAACTCTTCCTTTGATAGTGTCTTAAAGCCTCTGGGGTATATTTTCTAGAATATCAAGGCTGGATCTGATTTTTGTAAAAAGGCAAAAGTTATTCAGAGTCAAGTCTGATGAATAACGTAAATGAACAACTGATTAATAACATTTTTTGTTAAAACAACACACCCTAAAGTGTTTTTTGGAAAGAAACAAATCTTTTTCGTGTGTGGTTTAAAAATTTGTTTCAAAGGTAATTCTCTAAGAAGAGGTTCCAGAAACTTTTTCAGCAATGGAAGAATCAGTAAGAGAAATTTACAATCTTCTAAGGTAATTATCTTGAATGACAAGAATAATGGAAGATCTCAGAATCTCTGATATGCTCTCCAGCCCCTGAGCCCACCCTCTTCTGAAACTCCTTATTTCTGTGGAGGGCATCTCCACCCTTCTAGTCTCTCAGGTTTACAAGTCTGGCATTATCTTCATTGTTCACTCTCTCTAACCCCACACATCCACTCAGTTGCCAATACTTGTAGCTTTTAATTCCACAACACCCTGCATCTGACTCCTCTTTAGTTACAGGATAACTAGCCTAGTTCCATCCCTAACCATCTCTCATTTACACTACTGCAACAGCTTAGTAACTGGACTACCTGGCTTAGGTGTCTCCTCTCCAGTACATCACTGAGTTACCAAAGTGATCTTCCTAAAGTACAGGTCTCAATATAATCACTCCCTTGCTCAACAAGCTAAAAACAGTTCCATATTGCCTCTGGGATAAAATTCCTGCTTGGCATTTAAAGCATTTCACAATCTGGTCCCAAGAGACCTTTCCAGTTACTATATATTATAGTTCTTCCCACACTCTATGGTTCATCTAAACCGGCCTTTTAGTTGTCCCTCATACATGATGACAGCGTTCCTGGGCACTGGCTCTCCCCTGGAACTTAAAATGTATTCCTTCCTCATTCACCCCTTAGAATTCCTTGGTGTTTCTTAAAGACTAAATTCAAGCCCTATCTTCAAAATGAATCCTTTCTTGATCTCCCTAGCTCTTAGTGCTCTCCCTCTTAAAACTTACCTTGTATTCATTTTGAATATACTTACATACATACATACAAGAACATAGAACATAAGCTCTTTGAGGGCAGTGAGTGTTCCATGTTTGCCTTTGTATCTCCAGAGTCTAGTTCCTAGTACACAGCAGGTGTTTAATAAATGTTTGTTGACTGAAAACTTTCATTTGAATGTATAAATGATGTTGTATATTTTTAAGCCCCTAAACCAGTTTATTTTTGTTCTTGCTTCCTAACCTTCTCAGTTTACTAAGGGATATGAAAGTGAATACAAAAGGAACTTACAAGTATTTAACTCAGATTAAAGTTTCAGAAGCAAATAAAGCCAAAGAAAGGGAATATTTGAAAGTAACAAGATCTCAATGAATTCTTTCTTTGAAAAAAGAATGAGAAGGCAGAGAACATGGCAAATGATGAATAACAATAAAGTGTATTACATTCTTCACATACAGGAAAGAATTCATTTATCATGTGGGAAATCATTCCAGAATTTGACGTCTATGTACAGTCAGTCCCTTGGCTTGTTAAAACAAAAGTATCAATTAATATAAAGCTGAAAGAAATCAAAATGATTTTTTAAAAGGCATAAAATTAAAATAATTCCAATAACTTATACAAGTTATTGACACTGGAAGCTGGGAAATAACTGGAGAAAAGGACATCAACACTGACTACAACTGTTTTATACAGAAATTTAACTGATTTAAATCAAATGCAATAACTAGAAAAGACCTAAAGGGCCTAAAAACCGTCTTGGGTAGAAAAGACTTAACAAATGAGGAAAGTAGCAACCAAGTACAACATGGATTTATTGGATTTTATTAAATCCAAAACACTGGATTTTATGAGAAGAAAATATATATTTGTAGAACTTATGGGGAAGGATAGTGGAAGATTATGAATAGTGTCACCTTGTAAACATTAAGAAATCAATGAAGGGAAAAACCAATATAAAGAAAGCTTGGTGAGAGACCCAACTAAGCAAAGTCATCTCAGGATAAAACTGGAAGGACAAAAGATAAAAAGATTTTTATAACAAAAACTTTTCACCATCAAAAAGAGTCCACCGTCACCATCAAAAAATAATTCCAGGTGTGCATGTAAATGAGGTAGAAATGGCACTTAAGAGTACAAAGATGGGAAGAACAGCTAGACAAAGAACAGCTGAGATCTAGCCTGGAGAAGCAATTAATTTTGAAGGAGTTGAGAAATCAATTCTCAGGGTATCTGAAGGAGGGAAAGATATCCAAGGCATGGGGGAAATCTTGGACCTTATTATTATCAAAAAGGTGAACAAGATAACATCAATAACTACTAACTTCTATGACTGCTTTCCTATCTATACAAAATTATGAAAATAACAGACATATGTATTGAGGCAATCCTCAATAAGAATATTAATAGGCAAGTAATATTCCACAGCCAATTACATTTTTTACCATCATTTTTTACCAACTGACTGATAGTTATACAGAATAAAAGATTCCCCCACTCTCCTTGCTTATTGTCTTATAACTATATTTAAAACTGATGCAAGAAGGTAAATACTTCTTTAAAGGCTATTTACCAATAAAATGCATATGTTAAAATTATATAAGTTTCTTTGAAAGATTTAATAAAGAGATAACATAGTCCAACAAACCTGAGATCACTAACATCAGGGGAGGCATTAAACAGGGAGCTATGCTTGTCAAAGTTATTCATTACTGTCATGGAAGAAATCTGATGTATTAGTATAAGTTGAAAAGAGATTCTGTATAGATGGTGAGGTCCTCCAGATATTACAGTCATGAGTAACAACGTGCTGATCACATCAAGCTCCAGAGTATCACAAGCCTCCTGAATGAAATTAATGACTTAAACGTTTGGCCTATCTGCACAAAAGAAAAAGAAATACAGTGCCTACTATCCAGTCTATGTTAAGAAGTGGAATTAGAGATGGATTTAATGTAAGAAGAGCTCCCCACAAGTTCTGGATCACTGCAAGGTGTGCAGAAACACAGTGGAAGAGATTTCCGTTCCAGAGAGCCCTGGAAAGCCATCCCCAGGGTCCATCGTGCCCCGGAAAGCGGAGCCCACCCCTGCCCTGCCCTGGCGGCCCCAGAAGAGCAGATCCGAGCAGGCTTCAGGGACAGAATCTCTGGTGGCCGGGAAGGTCCCCCGCCCACAGACGCTACAGGTCAGCGAGAGAGATGGCTGGGCTGGCCAACAGGGGAGCGGGATATCTCCGTGGCTCGGGCCCCCTCGGGAGGCAGCGGTGGAGGGAGCGGCAGCAGCAGCGGCCCCGGGACTCCCCGAGCACACAGGATATTCATTACTGAAGGTCTCTGCATAAAGCCCCTGAGGGAGCTGAGCCTGGGAGGCGGCCCTGCCCCCACCCCAGCACCAAAACTAAAGCTCACATTGATTAGCAGCCGTGCCTGTCATGGAAAGCCCGTTTGAATCTCAGACCCCAAGCACTAGCTGGGCAGATCTAGGCAGGGGTGGAGAGGAATCTCAGAAGTCAAGTAACTGGCTGGGAAAATGCCCAGAAATGGGAAAAAAAATAAGACTATAGAGAGCTTTTTTGAGGAGGTACAAATGTCCTGCCGGTTCTGATGATGAGGAAATATTCTTGCCATCAGGGAAAGACATGGAGGGCGGGGCCTCGGTACCCCAGACATCCCAGGGGGATGTCGGGTGGGCTCAGGCCTTGGAAGAGCTCAAAAAGGATTTTGAAAAGCAAGTTAGACAGGAGGAAGAAAAACTGGGAAGAGAAATGAGAGAGATGCAGGAAAAGTACGAAAAACGGGTCAATACCTTAGTTAAGGAGACCCAAAAAAATGCTGAAGAAAATAACACCTTGAAAAATAGGCTCACTCAATTGGAAAAGAGGTTCAAAAAGCCAATGAGGAGAAGAATGCTTTCAAAAGCAGAATTAGCCAAATGGAAAAAGAGGTTCAAAAACTCACTGAAGAAAATAGTTCTCTCAAAATTAGAATGGAACAGATGGAGTCTAATGACTTTCTGAGAAACCAAGAAATCACAAAACAAAACCAAAAGAATGAAAAAATGGAAGAGAGTGTGAAATATCTCATGGGAAAAACAAGTGACCTGGAAAATAGATCCAGGAGAGACAATTTAAAAATTATGGGACTACCTGAAAGTCATGATCAAAAAAAGCGCCTAGACATCATCTTCCATGAAATTATCAAGGAAAACTGCCCTGACATTCTAGAACCAGAGGGCAAAATAAGTATTGAAAGAATCCATTGATTACCACCTGAAAGAGATCCAAAAAGAGAAACTCCTAGAACATTGTGGCCAAATTCCAGAACTCCCAGGTCAAGGAGAAAATCTTGCAAGCAGCTAGAAAGAAACAATTCCAGTATTGTGGAAATAAAATCAGGATAACTCAAAATCTGGCAGCTTCTACATTAAAGGATTGAAGGGCGTGGAATAGGATATTCCAGAAGTCAAAGGAACTAGGACTCAAACCAAGAATCACCTACCCAGCAAAACTGAGTATAATACTTCAGGGGAAAATATATAGTCTTTCAATGAAACAGAGGACTTTCAAGCATTCTTGATGAAAAGAACAAAGCTGAAAAGAAAATTTGACTTTCAAACACAAGAATAAAAAGAAGCATGAAAAAGTAAACAGCAAAGAGAAGTCATAAGGGACGTACCAAAAGTGAACTGTTTACATTCCTACATGGAAAGACAATATTTGTAACTCTTAAAACTTTTCAGTATCTGGGTAGTTGGTGGGATCACACACACACATGTACATGCATGCACGCACACACACATACACACATACAGAGACAGAGACCACAGAGTGAATTGAATAGGATGGGACCATATCTTAAAAGAAATTAAGGTAAATGGTGAGAGAGAAAGGTAGGGGGAGGAAAGAGGGTGAAATGGAATGGGGTAATTTTATGTCATTTAAGAGGCAAGCAGGAGACCATTTCGTGGAGGGAAAAAGAGGAGAGCTGAGAAAAAAACCAAGAAGTTCACCCTCATCACATTTGACTAAATGAAGGAATAAAATGCATACTCATTTTGGTATGAAAACCTATCTTACAGTACAGGAAAGTGGGGGAGAAGGAGATAAGCAAGGGGGGGGGATGATGGAAGGGAGGGCAATGGGAGGAGGGAGCAATTTGAAGTCAACACTCAGGGAGGGACAGGATCAAAAGACAGAATAGAAACAATGAGGGGCAGGATAGGATGGAGGGTAATTCAGTTAGTCTTACACAACATGACTATTATGGAAGTCATTTGCAAAACTACACAGATAGGGCCTATATTGAATTGCCTGCCTTCCCAAAGGGAATGGGTGGGGAGGGAGGAATGGGGAGAATTTGGAACTCAAGTTTTAGGAACAACTGTTTAGTATTGTTGTTCCTACTGGGAAATAAGAAATACAGTTAATGAGGAATAGAAAGTCATCTGGCCCTACAGGACAAAAGAGAAGATGGGGACAAGAGAAGGGAGGGATGAGAGAAGAGAGGGAAGACTGGAGATAGGGAAAATTAGATTGCTCGGTGTATTGGGGTGGGGGGAGGGGAGAAAAGGGGAGAAAAAAGTGGAACCCAAAATTTTGTGAAAATGAATGCAAAAAGCTAAATAAATAAATAAATAAATGAAAAAATAAAATACCAAAAAAAAAAAAAAGAAAAAGAAGTGTAATTAGAATATTTTAAAATGTGGACAGCATGATGAATTGTCTTTGGGAAACTCCCAAAAGAAATTTTAATAATCCCCAATTTTTCACTGAAAGACAGGTCCAGCTTCTTAAGATCAATACACCCTGTACGAATACTAGTCATTCCAAATTGATAAATGGTCAAAGGATATGAAGAGGCAGTTTTCAGAAGAAATCAAAGCTAACTATAGTGACATGAAAAAATGCTCTAAAAATCACTATTGATTAGAGAAATGCAAATTAAAACAACTCTGAGGAACCACTTCATACTTATCAGATTGACTAAAATGACAGAAAAGGAAAATGATAAATGGTAGAGGGGACATAAAAATATTGGGACATTAATACACTGCTGGTGAAGTCGTGAACTGATTCAACCATTTTGGAGACCAATATAGAAATATAATACTATGCATAGCCTTTGATCCAACAATACCACTACCAGTTCGGCATCCCAAGGAGATTTCCCTCCACCCCACCTCCCAAAAGATGGAAAGGACCTATATGTATAAAAATATTTATAGTAGCTCTTTTTGTGATGGCAAAAAAAATTGGAGATTGAGCCCATCAATGGAGGAATGACTGAATAAGTTGTGGTATATGATTGTGTTAGAAGACTATTGTGCTTTAAGAAATGACAAGCAGGATGCTTTCAGAAAAACCTGGAAAGACTTACATGAACTGATGTAAAGTAAAGTGAGAAGAACCAGAAAAACACTGTACACAGTAACAGCAATATTATTTGATGATCAACTGGGAATGATTTTGCTATCTCAGCAATACAATGATCTAAGACAATTCTGAAGGACTAATGATGAAAAACGCTGTCTATTTTTCCATAGAAAGAACTGATGGAGTCTGAACAGATTGAAGCATATTTCTTTAAACTTTATTTTTCTTTTTGGTCTGTATTTCCTTTTGCAACATGGCTAATAGGAAAATGTTTTACATGACTGCACATGTGCAATTTATATCAGATTGTTTGCCTTTTCATGGAAGGGGGAGGGTAAAAAGAGAGAATTTGGAACTCAAGATTTTTTTATAAAAATTAGGTTAAAACTGTTATTAATGTAATTGAAAAAGTGTTAAAATTTGTTTCTGTCAAAAAAAATCAATACTCTACAAAAAAAGAATTAAATTTTTAAAAGGGCCATGGAGAGCATGAACATACTGTAAAACACTACAAACAAGTTACTGTAAAGAGAAATGGAATAAATAAGTTCATCAAAGTATAACTGAAAAGTAAACTGGTTATGTGGCAAGAGTGTGAGATAAATGTAGGACAGTCCATGTACTCTACTAGTATAATTGCAGTATCAAGATAAAATAGAGAAGGCCTTTATCAAATTCATTGGAAGTTATGGACGAGAGTTGCACAAGATATGCAGGCATGGATTTACTGCAAGTAGCATGACTAGACAGAATAACTACAATGATTAGATCATAATCTGACTATCTGAGAAAGATCTCAATTTCCAATTTAAAAAAATTACTTCTTAAGATTCTGGAATCATAAAGTTTTAACTACAGCAACACACTGTTCTCCTTCATGCTAGAAGCCTATAAAACTTACTCATGTGACAAGCCTAGTATGAAATCAACAATCCTTTCTATATTTCATTTAAGTAATCTATAACTATATTCAGCAATCTCCATCTATGAACTAGCAAAAATACATAGTTTTCACTTTACAGAACAAATTTAATCCTTCAAAGTTGATTATAAAGCAAACCCTATTCACTTAGACAAAATGAATACTCACATTATGAAAATGATGCCTTCCTATGAGAAAAAAGATCATTTACAAATCCAAATAAAACGAAATAACACACATAAGACATTCCGCAACCCTTAAAGAGTTACATGAATGTTAGCTGTTGTTATTATTAAGTTGGAATCTTTTCATAAGGAAGTGTTAAGAGAGCTGCCAGTCCTATAGTAGTGTATGAGCAATACTGGTCTACCACCAGTTAACTTTTCCAACTGAGATATCCTCTCAATTTTTAGCTATCCCACTATTTTCTCAGATCCACAAGAATTTCCTTACATGGCTACAAATTCCAACTCTACATATGTGTCCCATTCAATTTCATTTTCTCTGAGAATTTACAGCAGAGTAACACTAGGAAGCATTAATACCAGTGGGCTTAACAAATGACATGTCCACAAAATTTTCTACGAAAGTTCCTTTAGAGACGTAATTATTAACTTTAATTTAAATTTCTGGTAAACAGTAATAACATCTTTATGTCACAAATAAAATCCCATTAAAATGCCGTTGCCAGTGGACAAGAATAAATAACATTTGTGAAAAGCAACAAGGGTTCGTAAAGATTATGTGATTATCATAAATGAATCTTTCATGGGAGAGCTGACCTGTATATTCATTGATGTAGGGAAATACCAGTGGTGAAATTCTTCCTACAAACACGAAATGGCAACAGCTCCGCAGTTTGAAGTCTTAGAAAGCTGCCTGGGGCACAAAGAGATTACTCAAGGTCATGCGGCCAGGGTATTTTCAAGGTAGGCCCTGAGCTTGGGCTTCCCTTATTCCAAGGTCAGCTCTCTATCTACTATGCTACCTTATCTCTCCTTATTTTTGTTTATAGGGCACTATCTGACCAGGAGTATACTACCAGTTTTCTGAATTCTGTAGGTAACACTCAATATAATCACATATTCTATGTATCAACTTTCCGTGTTGTTCAATCATTTCAGTCATATCTTGCCTCTTCTTGAGGCCATCTGAGGTTTTCTTAGCAAGGATACCAGAGTGGTTTTGCCATTTCCTTCTCCAGTTCTCAAGAAAAGGAGACAGAGTTAAGTGACTTGCCTGTGGTTATGTAAGAATTAAGAGCCTGAGGCCAGATTTGAATTCCGGAAGATAAGTCTTTCTAGTCCAGTACTCTATCCACTGAACCAAATAGCTGCCATAGAAAATACACTTATTTGAAAACTCTGAATGGATGCTATTTTGTTTCAAGATGCTGAATAACAGAACCAAAACTTAAATGTAAACTGTATCCTAACTTTCCTATTTTCAAAGACATCCTCCTGATTACACAGGTTTGCACTTGAGTGTTATGTTCAATTCCTCATTTGGACTCGTTCCACATTCTGACTGAGTTGCCCCAACTTGATCTTGCTGTTCCCCACCTTACCTCTATCTTCAAAACTCTGTTCAAATGCCATCTCATATACAAGACCTTTCCTGAGGGTGTCTCACTCCACCTCTCTAGTATCCTTCTGTTACCTTCCATTTATTTTGTATATATGTTGTATATATGTGTAAGTGTGTGTGTCGTTTCCCCTAGTAAAAGGCACAGATAATTTCAGATTTGCTTTTGCATCCCTTAGTGCCTGGCATATAGTAGATGCTTAACAAATGCTTACTGATTTTGAAACTTAAAAATAATACCAAATTTGGCCAAAGTAAATTCATTTTAATAATTTCATGGACCACAAAAATTATAAAATAGGCAAATGAAAGATTTTATTTCATTCAATCAACAATAAACTGCATAAAACAGTGTTATAATGTTTTTTTACTATATTGCAAACTAGAGTACCTGGTGTTCTGTTCCTAAATGATGCCACAGAGTGTGACATGTCATTGTATCGACAAGTAAATTACTTCAATAAGCCCATCTTCTCCTTCCAGTATTTCCTTAATCATGGTACAGCAGAATATTTTTCGATCTTTACAATGAAATATTATGATAAGCTTCTCCATTCAGCATGGCAAGGTAAATGCTAATTTTCTAGGGAGTACCACTGACAAATGTCAACTTGATATAGTTTAACTGAAAACTGCTGTTTAGTTTACAATGCATTAGTCAGTCTTTTGTTTCTGATTAGAAGTTAACATCTATAGTACTTCTGAGATGAAAGATATTTAAACATTCCACATTAATTTATTTACATTATTACATTAGCATATAAACTAACATAGGATATATAATCCCAGTTTTGCATTTTTCCAGTTGCCCCTAGCAGCCTCCTTTTAAATGATACTCTCTAAAGAATCTTTACTCCTTTCCAAAGCCCTACCATCTCACATGCACAAAGCTTAGAATCTATACTAAAGTCAATTGATTTAGAAATAAAAGCTAATGTGTAATGTTCTGAGAAATACAATCCTTGAAAGTAATCATTCAAACAGCCAATTTTTATTACAGTGAGTAACATTACAGCACAATTCAAAAGCAATCTTCTATTAACAATGAAGTAAACTGAGCAATAGGGGTTGCTTCTACAGCCCCTACTTAAGTGTCAAATACCCAGGGTGACTGGGAATTTTGCCTGTCTCAGGGCTTTTGGTAGTAGGGTGTTGCTAGACCCTGCCCAATAAGAACAATTTGTAACATTCTTTGATCTAATACCCCAACATGCTCAGTATCTAGAGACAGTTCTCTAAAGTGATTTCACTAAGCTGAGTTTTATTTTTACCAACTGTAAAATTTAGTGATATTGCCTTTTGTCTGCCAAATAAATTACAGTAACTGTTCCACCTCTGTCAGGATTTTTTCTAAAAGCCAATCATATACTTTACTGTGTTAAATAATCTCTAATAGCTGCAGATCACTGTTATTTTCCTATCTTAACCTAATGATTCCACCTCATCTGGCAAAATCAAGAGCACCTAAATGCAGCTTCCATTTCATAATGTCTTTTTAATGTGCACTGCTGACAGTATGTCACAGGGAGAAAAAAAAAAGCTTTAGGATTGCTCCATTATGGAAAGTAGTTGTAAGTCTTGCTTAGATTAAAATGATAAAAATGGCTTTCTTGATCAAGTGAATCCTAGAATTAAAGTTTTCAAACACATTTCTTCCAATGTTCAACATGCAAATTAGGCCAGTCTAGGCTTCTGGAAGACTTAGTTTTCTACTTTTAGTTCAAGTAACAATACAAAATTGCTTACATTAATTTCTATATGATAATTAAAGTCTCAATAGAGAAATATGAACTGGTAGCAAAACATGGTGCACACATATCTTGTCCTCAGCCTACTTCAACATTTCCATACCCTACACAACCTATGCTCAGTTCTGAAGCATTCATTTTGTCTATGTGAATAGGCATACTGTTACTCTTATTCCCAGTCTCCTTTCTCACCATTAGTGTCACTAACAATTCTGGAGATATCACAAAAAGTGAGCAAAACTGACAAAAGATGTCCTGTGAATAATTCACTAATGTTCATTTTGGACAGCTGTTAAATTTTTATACACAGTAGGGACAGTGTTACCTTTACTCATAAATAAAAACTATGCTTTTAGAATTCAAAAGAGAAGTCAATACTGCTAAAATGGAGTAAAAATTTTAAATATGTATAAAATAAAACCTTTTAAAACATTCAGAATTTCAAATTTACATTATAAGACACTCTGTTCACTGATTATTAAAAACATCATCAACAATTACATAAACCCTGAAGGCTAAGTAAATAGTAGTACAGTTAGCATGGAACTTCTCAAAAGTTTGCCCATCAGAGTTGGAAAAAGTTCAATAATGGGTCCATCAATGCACTATGTATGTTGTCTAAGGAATATATTAAGTTCTGAGAACCTCATTATTAGAAGGTTGTCTACTAGAAGATTGTTTTTTAGTCACAGCAACTCAGGAAGACTATCTACTAAGGCACAGAGAAGCTACCGAGATTTGCATCAGCAGAAGTACTTGTGATAATAAAAACATAGATATTTCATAGTGAAGTATATTAAAAACATGCCTTCTGTACTTTCTTATAGTTTTCTGAGAATGAAATGTAATCCCTATGTTTGATGCAAACAATTAAACATTAAACCTAACAAATCAATAAAATTATTAACACCTGAATAAGATTTCCCCTCCCCTCCAATAACTCATAAGCAAATCCTGACCTTGGCTCCACAAACCTATCATTTATATCCCTGTCAGGCAGCACAATGAGTGCTTGCTTCATGGAAGATTTAGACCATGTCACAGAATACTGACGTCCCACATTACTTAAGGGATTTTGGTTTCAGGATACTGGATCTTGACAAAATGAATAATTTATATCTATAATCTGAAAACTTAACGTTAATCTCTATTGGGAAAATACAGTCCAACAAGAAAGGGATAATAAGAAAAAGAACAGTTAAGAAAGGAAGAAGAAAGTGCAGTAAACTAATTGTATCTCTATGCACTTTTGTTCTTTCCAAATTGTTCCTTTTCTGAGATCCTTTACTCTCAAATTTCTCTTTGTAATCCTAACCTGTCCTTCCACCTCCCTTCTCTGCTCACTTCTCCTTAACTTCCCTTTGCTCTAGCCCCTGTTCTCTCTGTTCTCCTTAGCTTCACTCCCTCTCCCTTCACACTCTCAAGCCTCTGGTTGGACATTTCAACGAGGCACTTAAATGCTTTGTCTCCTTATTCTTCCACTGTTTTCACCCAAATCTCCAAACTCAGATTATCTCCATCATCCTGTTTTTCTTTCACTTCTATGCTGGACCACAGTTGGAAATTACTGTGGCAAATTTCAACTCCAAGGAGGGAAGTATTTTCTAACAATTATTTCTATCCACAAGTAAAATGAGCTACCTCAGAAAAGAGAGCTGAGGGTAGCTTTGAGAAGTATCCACGCTTAGTGGGCCGGACCCATCATTGTAGTCTCCAAACAGACTTGATGAGCATTTGTCAAAGATAATGTAGAAAAGATTCCCATTTAGGTATGGCTTGGTAAAGATGAGCTCTGAGGTCCCTTCCAAACCTTAAGGTTCTATGTCTAACTTTGTAAATGATGCTAGAAGATCTAAAATCGTGTTGACTAAATCCACTTTATAAATTCATGCTATCTAAAAAATTTCAATGGATTCTCATAGTTACATGACAATCCTTCTACTCGCCTGCAGCTGATTTCAGTCCTACAGGTGGTGTTCCAAACCTCTCTCAAGCCTCTGATGCCATACCTCCACCTCTTCTCTCAGCAGGCCTTTTTACATGACTTTGCAATGTAATTAGATTCTAAGTTTCTTGAGGGTAAGGACTGTCTTTTGCCTCTTTTTGGTATCTCCAGCACTTACATGGACCTGACACATAAGAAATGATTAATATTGCTCAATGAATAAAATACTGAGAAATTCAAGGCCTCCAGTCATGAGTTCCTTCAATTTCCATTCTCTTGCACCGCAAAAACTTCTCTACTTCTTCATCAATTCTGTCCTCCAAGTCCAGTTTTCACAGATGGGGTAGTCTGCTTTCACACACACCAAAGCTAACCTTTTCATTTGTGTCTTTAATCCCCATCCCTTTACTTCATCGATTTTTCCGTCTCTCCCATCCTACTGGCTCTTTTCCCTGTGTAATTAAATACGATAATCAAGTCTACTTTACTCTAAAAATAAAACAAAAACTCTTCCCCTTGACTCAACCACCCACTCCCATATTTCTCCTTTTTTTATCTTTCTATACTTTTAGGTAGAGAAGTCAATCCTCCTCTCCTCTGCTTCTTCACTCTTCAACTACTACAATCTGGTTTCCCTCCCTACCACACGACTGAAAACACTTTCTCCAAGGCCACCAATGATTTCTTAATACCCCAATGGCCTCTACTCAGTTCTCCTCCTCTTTGATCTTGCTATGGCATTCGCTATTGTTGCCCATTACCTCCTGATATCCTCTTTGCCTTAGCTTCCAAAACACTGTTGTCTCCTACCTGGCTGACCATATTTTCTTAGTCTCTCCTATGCTGATTCATCACCCAATGCCAGCCCCTTAAGTGTAGGTGTTCCTCAAAGCTATCCTCAGGATTTTTTTCATCTTTCTCTAATTTCCCTCTCCTTGATGTCCTCATAAAGTAATCCCATGGCTTCAAGTTTCACTTCTTTGTAAATGCCTCTTAGATTTATCCTTAGTCCCAAACTCTCCCACATGCTCCAGACACCTACTTGACAGATACCTTCAAATCAATCAATTAATCAGTTTTTTGTTAAGCAACCATATGCCAGGCACTGTGCTAGTCATTAAGAATATAAACACAGAGAATAAAATAATCTCTACTCACAAGGAGCTTATGTTCTAATGAGAGAAACAAGTGTATATAAAAATATGTACAACATAAATATAAAGCTAATAAATATTAGCATGTACAAATTAGTTTAAAAAGGTGGTTTTGAAGAGAACCCTAGCAGATGAGGGAAAGGGGTTAAATCCTGGTAGAAACAAATGAGGTCTATGAGCTGAAGTGCCCAGAGAATAGAAGGCCCCCAGATCTCTTGTCCTGTTTCTAGCTAGGTCTTTCCAGACATCACTAAAGGAGCAACCCTTGTGGAGGAGGGACCTCCTATCCCCAATAACACCAGTCACCAACTGAGAGCCACTTAACAAGTAAGTCCATGAGCCTGGAGAACAATAGTACACACCCAACTACTAGCCCTGTTTACAGCCTGGCCTCTGCAGTCACGGTCCAGGGAAGAAATCCTGAGCACATGTGACCTGCTAACTTGTTCTGCAGGTACTGCAGTTGCCACCTCCTCAGGAGTCACTAAAGACTTGAAAAAGAAATTTATTGGTTATTCAGTCTCTGCTTGAAGACCTCCAAGCACCAGTATCTCCAAAGGCAGCCCATTCCATTTTTGGTCAGCTTTAGTTCCTTTGGACATTCTCTTTCTTTCCTCAATAAATTCAATGCCTGATTCACAGTCTTTCTTTACCCCAACTCCTACCCTTATACCAGGAAGCTTCAACATAACTACTGACATTCCCTCAGATCCCCTAACTTCCCAAGCTCCTCTCTTCTCAATTCCATGACCCTCACTTCCAATACAGGGATGATCATACCTTGATCTAACCATTATCCATAAGTGTTCTACTTCCATATTAACGAATTCTAAAATTCCTTTATCTGACTGTCATCTTCTATCTTCTACCTTTCTTGATGACTAAAGCTGATCTCCACCCTCACTGTGATCTCTACCCTTCAGGTTTTTCCTAGGCCACTCCCTCCTGCAAAGGCAATATTCCCCCTCCTTTCCAAACTTGAAGCCCTGGTGAAACAAGTCAATTCTACAATATCCTCCACTCTTGAATCCTTGGCCCCTTGCCAACCCTTGACTGCTCTATCTGCCACATCTGCTCCTATTCACATGCTATGAATAGACGGGAACAGAGGAAGAAAAATCACAAAACCATACTGAGTACACCACAAACTTATGTTGTCTAATCTCAATTAGACTTTCATTATAGCAAAATAATTCTTCTACGCATCCCCAGTTGACGAAAACAATAGCATTTACATAGTATGAAGTTTACAAAGCACCTTATAAATATTATTTGTTATTACACTCTCCACATCAGCAACTCCAAGCCTACTCATCTCTCCTCAAAATTCTCACAGCATCATTCTGCCTGCACTCTTAGTAGAAGACTTCATAAGACCTAATTGCACACTTCATCCACATGTCATTCACCAAGCTCCTTCTCCCTTCCTATTTATCTCCCATCACTTGGACTTTTTCCCCACTCTTTGCATCTTCTCCTTCCCTTGATTCCCACCCCATTCTCCCCAGAAGAACGTCCCCATTACTGTCACTCTAACTTTCGATCACTCCCTAATGGCTTCTTCCTCTCTACCTACATGTCTCCATCATTATTAAAATACCATTTCTGCTTGTCATTCCGTCTTTCTCCTTTCCTTCATGGCTAAACTTCTTGAGAAAGCCTCTATTTCCCTTTCATTTTCATCTGAAACTTCTGACTTCTAACCTCATCTTTTAAGGGAAAATCCCTCTCCAAAGTGACAAATTACTTCTTAATTGCCAACTCTAATGGCCTTTTCTTGATTATCATTCTTGACTCCTTTACAGCATCTGACACTATGGATGACCTTCTCTGCTCTCTAGGTTTTCATGACAGTGTTCTCTTCTTGACTGTCTGACCACTCAGTCTACTTTGCTGGATCTTCATCCATATCATGCCCACTAATAACATCCTTCAAGGATCTGTCCTGAGTCCTAGTAATTTTCTCTATATACCATTTTTCTTGGTGAACTCATCAACTCTCAAGGGTTCAATTACCATCTCTACAAAAGATTACTTCCAAATCAATATATTCAGTCAGAATCTCTCCTGAGCTGTAACAGCAAATCACTAATTGCCTTTTGGATATCTCAAAATTATGTCCCCTAAGTATCTTGTATCCAAAACATATTTTATTATTTTTCCCTCCAATCCTCTCATTTTCCCAATTTTCCTATTATTATGGAGAGCACCACCATCACTCCCGTGATCCAGGCACACAAGTTACTTTACTCACTTAACACATCCAATCTGTTGACAAATCTTGTCATTGCTATCTTCATGACTTCTCTTGTATGTGTCCCTTTTCTCCCTTCACAGAACCACCATACTAATTCAGGACTACATCACTTCTTTCTAACGAGTGTTCAGCATGCCTCATCTCTCTTCCAACTCCAACCTATTTTCCACATAACTTTCCAAGTAATTTTTCTAAAGCACAAGCCTCACTATGTCCCTCTGAACTTAATATATTCCAGTGGCTCCTTATTACCTATAAAATCAAATATAGTCTTCTGATTGACACTGAAAGCTCTCCACAACCTGGTCCCTTCCAACCTTTTCAATCTTCTTACACTATACCCCTCTCTATACAATCTGAAATCAAGGTACACTGGAGTACCAGATGTTCTTCAGACACATTTCATCTTTGCACCTTTGCAATGGTTATACTCGGGGCTCTAATACTCTGCGCCTCCTCACTTTCCCACCTTAGTTCCTTGGCTTACTACAAGACTCATCTCAAATCTGCCTTCTGTAGAAGGTCTTTCCTAGTCCTCACAGTTGTTACTGCCCCCACGTTAGCAATTTCTTCCCATCTACTCTGTATATATCTGACATGTACCTTGCCATTTATGCACATGCTGTTTCCCTCACTAGAATGTAAGTTCTCTGAAGACAAGGACTGGTTTTGTCTTTTTATCCCCAGCACTTAAGAATAGTGCCTGATACACAGTATGTGCTTAACACTTTTTGAATGATTGTTGGGAAGGTTTTTTTCCCTCATATCAAGTCTAAATTTGCCTTCACACAACATCCACTCAGATTCCCACTCATTCTCCAGTCTCTCTCATCTCTAATCTTTTTTTGTTTTATTTTAAAAAGTTTTAATGAGGATTATATGCAGTGGGGACAAGCTAGATGCATTTCCAGTAAGATCAGGGGTGAAACAAGGATGTTCATTATCACCACTGTTATTCAATATGGTACTAGAAATGTTAGCTATTGCCATAGGAGAAGAAAAAGAAATTGAAGGGATGAGAATGGACAAAGAAGAAACTAAGTTATCACTTCTTGCAGATGATACGATGACATACTTAGAGAATCCTAGAGAACCAAGTAAAAAACTACTTGAAATAAGAACCAACTTTGCGGTCTGTGATAAAGGCCCCATTTCTAAAATGTATAGAGAACTGAGTCAAATATACAAGAATACAAGTCACTCCCCAACAGATAAATTATTAAAGGATATGAACAGACACTTTTCAGAGGAAGAAATTAAAGATACCTATAGTCATATGAAAAAAATGCTTTAAATCACTATTGATTAGAGATGCAAATCAAAACAACTCTGAGATACCACATCACACCTATCAGATTGACTAACATGGCAGAACAGGAAGATGACAAATGTTGGAGAAGGTGTGGGGGAGTTGGAACATTAATTCATTGTTGGTGGAGCTGTGAGCTAATTCAACCAGTCAGGAGAGCAATTTGGAACTATGCCCAAAGGGTTACAAAAACGTTCATACTCTCTGACTTAGCAATATCACTTCTAGGACTGTATCTCAAAGAGATCATAAACATGGGAAAGGGTCCCAAATGTACAAAAATATTTATAGCAGCGGTCTCTGTGGTGGTCGAGAACTGGAAACTCAGAGGATGCCCATCAATTGGAGAATGGCTGAACAAGTTGTAGTATATGAATGTAATGGAATACTATTGAGCTATAAGAAATAATGAACAGAAAGACCAGAGAGGCCTGGAAGGACCTATGTAACTGATGCTGAGTGAAAGGAACAAAACCAGGGCAACTTTGTACGTAGCAACAACCACAGTGTGTGAGGAACTTTTCTGGTAGACTCAGCCCTTCAAAGCAATGCAAGGAAAATTTCCAATGGATTCTTGAGGCAAAATGCCTTCCACATCCAGAGAAAGAACTATGGAATTGAATCACAGAATGAAGCAGAACATTTTCTCTTGTGTTATGTTTTATTTTGATGGTTTCTCCCATTCATTTTAATTCTTCTATGTAAAATGACTAATGTGAAAATGTGCTTAATAAGAATGTATGGGGAGGAGCCAAGATGGCAGAGTAGAAAGACTCACGTATGCTAGCTCCGAACCCACAGTCCATAAATTTGCTGTAAAAAGAACTCCCCAGAAATTCTGGAGCAGTGCAAGCCATGCAGCAACGCAGTGGAGGAGATTTCCATTCCAGAGAGCCCTGAAAAACCGGATCCAAAGGTCCATCACACACCGGACATGGAGGGGAGCCCCTGCCCTGGCCGTGCGGCTCTGAGAGGAGCAGATTCGAGCAGGCTTCAGGGACGGAACCTCTGGCGGCCGCGAAGGTCCCTCCACCCAAAGGCGCAACAGGTCAGTGAGGGAGACTTCGGGGCTGGCCGAGAGGGGAGCAGGGTGTCTCCGTGACTCGGACCCCTCGGGAGGCAGCGGCAGAGGCAGTGGCGGCCCAGGACACCCAAAGCAGACAGGAGCTCTGCTCCATTACTGAAGGTCTCCGCATAAACCCCGTGAGGGAACTGAGCCTGGGAGGCGGCCCTGCCCCCACTCCAGCACCAGAACTTAAGCTCATGTTGAACAGTAGCCACACCTACCACTGAAAGCCCTGAAATTGGGGAGCAGCATTTGAATCTCAGACCTCAAGCACTGGCTGGGTGGATCTAGGCAGGGGTGGAGAGGAATATCAGAAGTCAAGTAACTGGCTGGGAAAATGCCCAGAAAAGGGAAGAAAAATAAGACCATAGAAGGGTACTTTCTTGGGGAACAGATGTTTCCACCTTTCATTTCTGATGAGGAGGATTAATGCGTACCATCAGGTAAAGACATAGGAGTCAAGGCCTCTGTATCCCAAACATCCAAAATAGATACTCAATGGGCTCAGGCCATGGAAGAGCTCAGAAAGGATTTTGAAAATCAAGTTAGACAGGTGGAGGAAAAACTGGGAAGAGAAATGAGAGAGATGCAAGAAAAGCATGAAAAACAGGTCAATACCTTGCTAAAGGAGACCCAAAAAAATGCTGAAGAAAATAACACCTTGAAAAATAGGCTCACTCAATTGGCAAAAGAGGTTCAAAAAGCCAATGAGGAGAAGAATGCTTTCAAAAGCAGAATTAGCCAAATGGAAAAAGAGGTTCAAAAGCTCACTGAAGAGAATAGTTCTCTCAAGATTAGAATGGAACAGATGGAGTCTAATGACTTTCTGAGAAACCAAGAAATCACCAAACAAAACCAAAAGAATGAAAAAATGGAAGAGAATGTGAAATATCTCATGGGACAAACAACTGACCTGGAAAATAGATCCAGGAGAGACAATTTAAAAATTATGGGACTACCTGAAAGTCATGATCAAAAAAAGAGCCTAGACATCATCTTCCATGAAATGATCAAGGAAAACTGCCCTGAGATTCTAGAACCAGAGGGCAAAATAAGTATTGAAGGAATCCATCGATCACCGCCTGAAAGAGATCCAAAAAGAGAAACTCCTAGGAACATTGTGGCCAAATTCCAGAATTCCCAGGTCAAGGAGAAAATCTTGCAAGCAGCTAGAAAGAAACAATTCCAGTATTGTGGAAATACAATCAGGATAACTCAAGATCTAGCAGCTTCTACATTAAGGGATCGAAGGGCGTGGAATAGGATATTCCAGAAGTCAAAGGAACTAGGACTCAAACCAAGAATCACCTACCCAGCAAAACTGAGTATAATACTTCAGGGGAAAATATGGTCTTTCAATGAAACAGAGGACTTTCAAGCATTCTTGATGAAAAGACCAGAGCTGAAAAGAAAATTTGACTTTCAAACACAAGAATGAGAAGAAGCATGAAAAAGTAAACAGCAAAGAGAAGTCATAAGGGACCTACCAAAAGTGAACTGTTTACATTCCTACATGGAAAGACAACATTTGTAACTCTTAAAACTTTTCAGTATCTGGGTAGTTGGTGGGACCACACACACACACACACACGTACACACGTACATGCATGTGCACGCACACACATACCCACATACACATACATACAGAGACAGAGAGCACAGAGTGAATTGAATAGGATGGGATCATATCTTAAAAGAAATTAAGGTAAATGATGAGAGAGAAATGTAGTGGGAGGAGAGAGGATGAAATGGAATGGCGTAAATTATCTCTCATTCAAGAGGCAGGCAGGAGACTTTTTAGTGGAGGGAAAAAGAGGAGAGCTGAGAAAAAAAAACATGAAGTTTACCCTCATCACATCTGACTAAAGGAAGGAATAAAATGCACACTCATTTTGGTATGAAAACCTATCTTACAATACAGGAAGGTGGGGGAGAAGGAGATAAGCAAGGGGGGGATGATGGTAGGGAGGGCAATGGGAGGAGGGAGCAATTTGAAGTCAGCACTCTTGGGGAGGGACAGGATCAAAAGACAGAATAGAAACAATGGGGGGCAGGATAGGATGGAGGGAAATACAGTTAGTCTTACACAACACGATTATTATGGAAGTCATTTGCAAAACTACACAGACATGGCCTATATTGAACTGCCTGCCTTCCCAAAGGGAATGGGTGGGGAGGGAGGGATGGGGAGAATTTGGAACTCAAAGTTTGAGGAACAACTGTTTAGTATTGTTGTTGCTACTAGGAAATAAGAAATACAGTTAATGGGGAATAGAAAGTCATCTGGCCCTACAGGACAAAAGAGAAGATGGGGTCAAGGGAAGGGAGGGAGGATAAAAGAGAGGGCAGATTGGTGACAGGGAAAATTAGAATGCTCGGCATATTGGGGTGGGGGGAGGGGATTAACAGGGAGAAAATTTGGAACCCAAAATTTTGTGAAAATGAATGCAAAAAGTTAAATAAATTTATATTTAAAAAAAAAGACTTAAAAAAAAAAAAGAATGTATGTGTAGAACCTATATAAAATTGCATGCTGTCTCAGGGAGGGAGCGGGGAGGGAAGGGAAAAAAATCTGTGATATGGAAGTGATTGCAGAACACTGAAAATTAGTAAAATAAAAAAAATATTTTGTGTAGAACCCACATAAGATTGCATGCTGTCTTGAGGATAGAGGGGGAAGGGAGGGGAAGAAAACTGAAGATTTGTGGAAGTGATTGTTGAAAACTGAAAACAAATAAATAAAATTTTAAAAAAAAGTTTTTGGGGGTGGAGCCAAGATGGAGGACAGACCTGCTCTAGCTCTGCCCCCGAAACCCATAAAATATCTGTAAAAAATGACTCTAAACAAATTGTAGAGCAGCAAAAACCACAAAATGACAGAGAAAAACAGATTTCCAGCCCAAGGGAGCCTGGAAGGCCAACAGGAAAGGTTTATCACACCGGACTCAGACCAGAGCGCTTCCCAAGCACAGCAAGGACAGGACTGGAACAGGCTTCAGGGTACAGAATCATGGGCAGCAGCTGTGGTTCCCAGACTTCTCAACCCACAAATGCCAAACACAGCTTCAAAGGTCTGTAAGAAAACTCTTTCACCTGGGTGAGAGGGGAGCATGGTCTGGGTCCAGCCCCAGCTCCAGGGCAGCAGCAACCACTGTGTCTGCAGCAGCAGCATCCACTTTTAGAGCCCTCAGCCTAAAGACATTGGGGGAATCAAGCAGCTGATCTGGATCTCAGCCCTGAGTGGTGGTCCTGGGGTGAGGAGGAGCACTGGTGCTGGAGTGGTGGAGCTGATGATGACTGTGGAAAAGGAATCCTACTTGAAGTTCCAAGGCAGAAAAGAGTGCTTGTGGTTGCTCACAAACCAGAGCGCAGGTCAGAAGAGTAAACTCTTCTCCCTTGATTGTGCCACCTTGAAGGAACTAAGAACTTACAGATTCCTAGAGCTATCTCAGGGCACAGCTGCACAAACCCTCTGAAGCCTATGGTAGTATACCCCCCATTTGATAAACGACTCAAAAGTCAAGTAACTGCCTGGGGAAATACCCAAAGAAGGGGTAAAAAAAGTAAGACTATAAAAGGTGACTTTCTTGGTGAAAAGGTATTTTCTACCATCCTTTTGGATGAGGAAAAACAAAGCATACCTCCAGAGGAAGACATCCAAGTCAAGGCTTCTATATCCAAAACCTCCAAAAAAAAAAACCTGCAAAGGTCTCAGGCCACGGAAGAGTTCAAAAACGATTTTTAAAATCAAGTAAGAGAGGTGAAAGAAAAACTGAGAAGAAAAATGAGGGCAATGCAAGAAAATCATGAAAAATGAGTTAACAGCTTGGAGACCCAAAGAAATGTTAAAGAAAAGAATACCTTTAAAAATAAACTAACTCAAATGACAAAAGATATCCAAAAATCCAATGAGAAGAAGAATGCTTTAAAAAGCAGAACTGTCCAAATGGAAAAGGAGGTTCAAAAGCTCACTGAAGAAAATAATCTTTAAAAATCAGAATCGAGCAGATGGAAGCTAATAACTTTATGAGAAACCAAGAAATTATAAAACAAAACCATAAGAATGAAAAAATAGAAAACAATGTGAAATATCTCACTAGAAAGATAACTGACCTGGAAAATAGATCCAGGAAAGATAATTTAAAAATTATTGGTCTCCCTGAAAACCATGATCAAAAAAAGAGCCTACACATCATCTTCCAAGAAATTATCAAGGAAAACTGACCTGATATTCTCGAACAAGAGGGTAAAATAAAAATGGAAAGAATTCACCAATCACCTCCTGAATCCTTTCAAGGGGAAATCCCAAAAGGGAAACTCCTAGGAATATTGTAGCCAGATTCCCAGAGTTCCCAGGTCAAGGAGAAAATATTACAAGCAACCAGAAAAAAACAATTCAAGTATTGTGGAAATACAATTAGGATAACACAGAATTTAGGAGCTTCTACACTAAGGGATCAAAGGGCTTGGAATATGATATTCCAAAGTTCAAAGGTGACAGGATTAAAACCAAGAATCACCTATCCAGAAAACCTGAGTATAATACTTCAGGGGAAAAAGTAGAATTTCAATGGAACAGAGGACTTCCAAGCATTCCTTTTGGAAACACCAGAGATGAATAGAAAATCTGACTTTCAAATACAAGAATCAAGAGAAATATGAAAAGGTAAACAGGAAAAAGCAGCCTTAAGGAACTCATTAAAGTTGAACTGTTTACATTCCTACATGGAAAGATGTCATTTGTAATTCATGAGAACTTTTTCAGTATTAGGGTGGTTAGAGGGAAAATATATGTAAGCGTGTATGGGTATGTATGTATATGTATATTATATATACATACATACCTACATATATACACACATGTAGGTGTGTATATGTACATGGGTATACTGTATATATATATATGCATGTACATGTATGAGTGTATATATGCATATGTATATGTATACACATACACATACACACAGAGGGCACAGGGTAAGCAGACTATGAAGGGAGAATACCTAAAAAAAATAAAATTTACTGTTGAGTGGAATGTACTAGGAGTAACAGAAAGGGAGAAGTACAATGTAGCAAATGATCTCACATAAAAGAGGCAAGAAAGAACTTTTACAATGGAGGGGAAGAGAGGGTAGATGAAAGGAAATAATTGAGTCTTTGTCTCATGGGATTTGGCTTAAAGAGGAATAACACACACTCCACTGGATATGGAAATCTATTTTACCCTGCAGGATGGCAAGGGGGAAGAGGCTAAGAGGGAAGATAGGGAAGGGACAGCAAACTGGGAAAAGGGATAATCAGAAGTAAACACTATTGTTGGAGGACAGGTCAAGGGAGAGAATGGAATAAATAGAGGGTAGGATAGGACAAAGGGAAATGTGGTTAGTCTTTTACAATGTAACTATTATGGAAGTGTTTTGCATTGTTACACATGTATGACCCATACTGAATTGCTTGTTTTCTCAAAGAGGATGGGTGGGGAGGGAGGGAGAGAATATGGAACTCAAAGCTTTTTTTTTTCAATTTTTCTTAAAATTTATTTAACTTTTTACATTCATTTTCACAAAATTTTGGGTTCCAAATTTTCTCCCCTTTTGTCCCCTCCCCCCATCCCAATACAACAAGCAATCTAATTTTCCCTATCACCAATCTGCCCTCTCTTCTATCCTCCCTCCCTTCTCTTGTCCCCATTTTCTCTTTTGTCCTGTAGGGCCAGATGACTTTCTATTCCCCATTACCTGTATTTCTTGTTTCCTAGTAGCAACAACAATACTAAACAGTTGTTCCTAAAACTTTTGAGTTCCAAATTCTCCCCATCCCTCCCTCCCCACCCATTCATTCCCTTTGGGAAGGCAGGCAATTCAATATAGGCCATGTCTGTGTAGTTTTGCAAATGACTTCCATAATAATCGTGTTGTGTAAGACTAACTGTATTTCCCTCCATCCTATCCTGCCCCCCATTGTTTCTATTCTGTCTTTTGATCCTGTCCCTCCCCCAAGAGTGCTGACTTCAAATTGCTCCCTCCTCCCATTGCCCTCCCTACCATCATCCCCCCCTTGCTTATCTCCTTCTCCCCCACTTTCCTGTATTGTAAGATAGGTTTTCATACCAAAATGAGTGTGCATTTTATTCCTTCCTTTAGTCAAATGTGATTAGGGTAAACTTCTTGTTTTTTTTCTCAGCTCTCCTCTTTTTCCCTCCACTAAAAAGTCTCCTGCTTGCCTCTTGAATGAGATATAATTTACCCTATTCCATTTCACCATTTTTCCTCCAACTACATTTCTCTCTCATAATTTACCTTAATTTCTTTTAAGATATGGTTCCATCCTATTCAATTCACTCTGTGCTCTCTGTCTCTGTATGTATGTGTATGTGCATGCACATGGGTGTACGTGTGTATGTGTGTGTGGTCCCACCAACTACCCAGATACTGAATAGTTTTAAGAGTTACAAATATTGTCTTTCCATGTAGGAATGTAAACAGTTCACTTTTGGTAAGTCCCTTATGACTTCTCTTTGCTATTTACTTTTTCATGCTTCTTCTCATTCTTGTGTTTGAAAGTCAAATTTTCTTTTCAGCTCTGGTCTTTTCATCAAGAATGCTTGAAAGTCCTCTGTTTCATTGAAAGACCATATTTTCCCCTGAAGTATTATACTCAGTTTTGCTGGGTAGGTGATTCTTGGTTTGAGTCCTAGTTCCTTTGACTTCTGGAATATCCTATTCCACGCCCTTCGATCCCTTAATGTAGAAGCTGCTAGATCTTGAGTTATCCTGATTGTATTTCCACAATACTGGAATTGTTTCTTTCTAGCTGCTTGCAAGATTTTCTCCTTGACCTGGGAGTTCTGGAATTTGGCCACAATGTTCTAGGAGTTTCTCTTTTTGGATCTCTTTCAGGCGGTGATCGATGGATTCCTTCAATACTTATTTTGCCCTCTGGTTCTAGAATCTCAGGGCAGTTTTCCTTGATCATTTCATGGAAGATGATGTCTAGGCTCTTTTTTTGATCATGACTTTCAGGTAGTCCCATAATTTTTAAATTGTCTCTCCTGGATCTATTTTCCAGGTCAGTTGTTTGTCCCATGAGATATTTCACATTCTCTTCCATTTTTTCATTCTTTTGGTTTTGTTTGGTGATTTCTTGGTTTCTCAGAAAGTCATTAGACTCCATCTGTTCCATTCTAATCTTGAGAGAACTATTCTCTTCAGTGAGCTTTTGAACCTCTTTTTCCATTTGGCTAATTCTGCTTTTGAAAGCATTCTTCTCCTCATTGGCTTTTTGAACCTCTTTTGCCAATTGAGTGAGCCTATTTTTCAAGGTGTTATTTTCTTCAGCATTTTTTTGGGTCTCCTTTAGCAAGATATTGACCAGGTTTTCATGCTTTTCTTGCATCTCTCTCATTTCTCTTCCCAGTTTTTCCTCCACCTATCTAACTTGATTTTCAAAATCCTTTCTGAGCTCTTCCATGGCCTGAGCCCACCGGACATCCACCTCAGATGTCTGGGATACAGAGGCCCCGACCTCCACGTCTTTCCCTGATGGTAAGAATAGTTCCTCGTCATCAGAACTGAAAGGCGGGAACATCTGTACCCCCTCAAAGTAGCTGTCTAGTCTTATTTTTCTTCCCTTTTCTGGGCATTTTCCCAGCCAGTTACTTGAGTTCTGAGATTCCTGTCCACCCCTGCCTAGATCCGCCCAGCTAGTCCTTGGGGTCTGAGATTCAAATGGGCTTTCTGCGGGGGGAGCTGCTGCTATTCAATGTGAGCTTAAGTTCTGGTGCTGGAGTGGGGGCAGGGCCGCCTCCTAGGCTCAGTTCCCTCAGGGGCTTTATGCAGAGACCTTCAGTAATGGGGCGAGTGGGGGCAGGGCCACCTCCCAGGCTCAGTTCTCTCAGAGGCTTTATGCAGGGAACTTCAGTAATGGAGCTCCTGTCTGCTGAGTGAGTCCCTGACCGCTGCCACTGCCTCTGCCGCTCCCTCTGCTGCTGCCTCCCGAGGGGTCCCGAGCCACAGAGACACACCGCTCCCCTCTCGGCCAGCCCAGACGTCTCTCTCACCGACCTGTAGCGTCTGTGGGCGGAGGGACCTTCCCGGCTGCCGGAGATTCCGTCCCTGAAGCCTGCTTGGATATGCTCCCTTGGGGCCATGGCCAGGGCAGCTCAGGGTTGGGCTCCGCTTTCCGGGGTGCGACAGACCCCTGGGGACCGCTCTCCAGGGCTCTCTGGAACGGAAATCTTTTCCACTGTGTTTCTGCACGCCTTGCAGTGCTCCAGAATTCGTGGGGAGTTCTTCTTGCAGGAAATATATGGGCTGTGGGTTTGGAGCTAGCATACGTGAGTCTTTCTACTCCTCCGTCTTGGCTCCACCCCCGAACAATTCATATTTTTCTTGGAGGCTTTGGATGGAGGAGCTTTGACTTTGTTTTCTTCTGTTTGCATGCTTTGGTGTTCCTTGTCACCAAAGTAAGAATCTATAGTTTGATTCTTTTTCTAGTTTTTGTTCATTTCCCCAGCCATCTACTTGACTTCTGAGCTATTTGTCAAGGTAGTTCTCTGCTTCCAGAGCAGGTAGAGGATATATTGTCAGCCACTGGATCCGCCCCCACAATCTGTGGGCCTAGAGCTCCAGAAACAGTGGCTGCAGTCGTCCCTGCTGCTGCTATGGGTTCCTCTGCCACCTTTTCCTTCTGCTACCTTGGGGATGGGGCCTGACGACTCCACTCTCCTGCACTGGTCCCACATGCTTTTCCCACTGACCTTCCAATTTATGCTCAGCATTTTGGAGTCATGAAGTCTGGAAACCACCACAGGTGCAAGAGATTCAGTCTTTCCAGGGCCTGCTCAGGTCCCATCCATGCCAGCACAGACATTGCTGGACTGTGCTCTGCTCCCAGCATGGCGTGACAGATACTTCCTAGCGACCTTCCAGGCTATCTTGGGCTGGAGATTTGCTTCACTCCATCATTCTGTGGGTTCTGCAGCCTCAGAATTTGTTTAGAGCCATTTTTTACAGGTATTTGGCTGGGTTTGGCAAGTATGCTCTAGAAAGTCCATGCTGTGGCTCCACCTTCAGTCCAAAAATTTTCTACTAGAGTCTTTTTTTAAAAAAAAGTCTTCATTACAGACTGAAAATCACAAAATTCAAATTGTAGTTTGCAGTTATATTTGTAGGTTTTATCTCTGTCTTTCACTCAGAGTTACAAAGAGAGAAGTTAATAATGCATCATTTTCATAAATGCTCTCTCAACAATCCCCAGGCACTGAAAGTATTTCCCTTGTCTACAAACTCATTTTAACTTTCAGTATATAGTAGGAGCTTAAGGGCTGGATGCTGAGTATAGAAAGCATCTGCTTGGCCTCCAAGGAGTCAAAAACAAAAACAAAAAAACAGCAAAAACTTGAAACTCACACCAGATCAAAATATCTGATACGAAACTAGAAAGACTTCCATCACCCCAGAGCTGTACCCAAAAAATCAGCCAGAATCCTGCAGGCAACAGAAAAGGAGCATCTAGCAAAGCCAATACCAGTGCAGGCAAACAAAATCAACCTCTCAGCATGAACAACACAGAAAAGACCACAGTCACATGTAACTGATAAGGTCGTGCTTGCCCAGAAGCAGTAGGAGTTAAGGGCCCTCCAAGAAAGTGCTAGGGAGTTTGGGAACCCCAAGTATCAAAAGCAGCCAGAGCTCCCTAGCAGTGATCAGACCAGGCATCTTGTATCTGATGTCTCTAGTATTCTATCTTGAAATGCCAGACAGGTTCCTGAAGATCTAAGGTTCTGAACCTCAAAGACGAAGGTGGGGAAGGGGAAATGGAAGAAAACAAACATTTGTAGAGTACCTGTTATATGTGCCTGGCACTATGCTAAAACTTGACAATTTTTATTTCATTTGATCCTCACAATAACTCTGTGAGGTAGGTGCTATCATTAACCCCATTTTACAGATGAGGCAAACAGGGTTAAGTGACTTGCCCAGGATCAAACAGCTACAAAGTGTCTGAGGCTAGATTTAAACTCAGGTCTTCCTGACTCCAGAACTCAGGGTAAGTTGGGTAAGAACAAGCAGGACTGACTACCCCATCCAAAAGCACAGTTTGAGACAGTGCCTAGTCCTGGCCTAGCCCCAATTCAGGAACTAAAGCTAGAGAGATGAATAAATCAAAGAATACAGACCAGTATATAAAATGACTGTACATCTAGAGATTCCCCCAAGAGATGGGGTAACTCTCTACCATATGAAAGCACTGACACATAGTGGGACGTGAAGTGAGCCTTGAGTTCAAAACCTATTTCAAACATCTCTTTTTATGTAACTTTGGGCAAGTCACAACTTCCCTGTTCCTCAGTTTCCTCATCTGTAAAAAAGGGACAATAATGACACTTATTTCATAGGGTTATAATGAGGATCAAATGAGTCTACACATTAAAGCACTTCACAAACCTTAAAATGCTCTATTAATGCCAGCTATTATCTTTAACAATAATAATGAGTATGGAAAAACCAGATTTTTCTCTATGAACTACTTTAATACTCAAAAGAAATGAACCAGGAGGTTAAAAAGGAAAGAAATGGAAAAATAACTAGCTTACGAGAGAAAAAAAGTAACCCTTACCCAAGTTATAGACGACCTGAAAACCAGAACAGACCCAAGAGAAATCAATGACTCCTTGAGATAGCAAGAAAAATTAGAATGAAATGAAATGGTTGAAAAAAAAATAGAAGAAAATGTGAGATATACATCACAAACAACATGGAAAATGGGTCAAGGAGAGATAATTTAAGAATTACTGGACCCCTTAAAAATTTTTTTTTTAAATTCTGGACATACTTTAAGAAATCATAAATGAACACTATCTAGATCTGTTAGAACCAGAGGACAAGATAAAGATAGGAAGAATTCACTAATCACCTCCTGAAAAAAATAAACAAAGCACAAAAAGTCCCTGGAATATAACAGCCAAAATCTAAAGTTCCCAAGTTAAAGGAAAAAATACTTCAAGCATCCAGAAAGAAGCAGTTCATCTATCAAGGAACCACAGTTAGGATAGTACAATACCAAAAAGCTTCTATTACAGGTAGGAGGAATACAATATTCCAAGAGGCAAATTAAATGGTGAAAAAAGAAAAAGAAAAGCAAAGAATCTAAGGAGGTTTTCATAAATTGAGGAATGGCTGAATAAATATGCCATCGGAATATAATGGAGTATCATTAAACTATATGACACAACTGCAGATAATCTTGGGTAGTATGAATGGATATAGAGGGAAGTTAGCAGAATCAAGGGAACAATTTCTACAACACAAACAACAGCGTAAAGAAAACCTTTGAAAGACTTAAGAACTCTGATCAGTGAAATGATTGATCATGTATCCAGGGGACCTAATTTTCAGGGAATCTAAGTTATTTATTCTCCTTCCAATTCTTTCCTCAAGAGTTTTTCACTGATTTTTTACAAATCTCTTGGCTCATTTCTCCAAGGTATTCATATAGCCCTTGGAGAAAATCCACATCTGGAATATTATGTTCAGTTTAGGATGTCATAGGTTAAAAAGGATGCTGATAAGCTGGAAAGTGTCCAGAAAAAGACAACCAGTATGATAAAAGGTCTGGAGTCCTTATCATATGAAGATTAATTAAAGGAACTGGGGACATTAAGTTCAATCAGGGAGGATATGATGGGACTCACTTTATTCTATATGGCTACAGAAGGCAGAAACAGAGGCAATGGGCAGAAGTTGCAAAATGACAATTGCAGGGACCAAAGTCAGGAAAAACTTTCTAATAATGAGAGCTGCCTAAAAGTAGAATGTTTTCCCCCTTCTTGGAGGTCATCAGAGGTGATACTGGCCACATATTATAGTGGGGATTCCTTTCAGGTACTGGTTGAATCCAACCTGATTGGTTGCTGAGGTCCCTTAAATTTCCGTGACAGACAAAATCAAGATCCCCAGTATGTGCTTAATGGGAAGAAAGCTACTCTTGGAGAAGGATGCTTCAAACCCAAAAGCATTCTCTTAAATAGAAAGAATAGTACTGAAACCAAATTCCCTAGTTATTATTTAAAAATCACAAAATTAACAAGTAACCCATGTTCATAAACTAAATGGAGTAACTAAGCAACACCTTAAAGATAAGTCATACGACATATCATTTTTCAGTGAAATACAATTTTTACATGGGATCTATGCTTTGAAAAAGCTACTTAACTGGTTACAGAAAAAATTCATAAAAAATTTGAATGATAAATATAATATAAAGCACCTCAAATAGGAAAAATTACTTTTGTGGCTTTAGGTTTTAATTAGAGACATTGCTTACTGATCAATTTGTGCCTTTTCTTGGTGTTTACTTTCCATCATAATTCTATCTATTAATAATTTGAATCCAAGGAAACAAGCTGGATAAAGTGATTCTGTGCATACAAGTGATTTTCTTTTTGAGAAGACATTTAGTTATCCCAACAAAAGAACATGTAAATAGCAATTTTGAAATTTAACTACTTCTGAAATATGTTAAAATATTCTAGGAATAATTTTTCTAAAATTAAAATACTATGTTTGGAAAGAATTCCATGACATATTTTAGTAGATTAATTCTCCAATTACCTAGAGATAAGACTATCAGCAACCCTAACCATCTAGAAAAAGCCAAGATCTCAGATGAAAATGAAAAAGGTCTCTTAAGCAGCAAAGCTATCACAAAGTTCAAGCACTTTCTTCTGTAAGAGAGGTTAGTTCCACTCTAAGGCCTTCATCAGATAACTGAACAGTAAATTGAATTACCATCAATAAAATAAAGTAGTCAAGCTGGAAGTGACAGAAAGACAGAAGGAGCATAAAAAGCAAAAAGGAATAACTATAAAAGCATAGTCTATTTATTTTTATATGTGTGAGGCAAATGGTCTAATATACCTCAACAGTTCTTAAGAGCAACATGTCATTATGGCCAAGTACAATAAGTTGTGCTCATAACAATGTCCCTGAATTACCAAGAAACTTTATTCAATATATACTGATTACCGATTAAGTCAGGGTGTGAAACATTTGTAAAGAATTTCAACCAAAAAAATATAAAAGGGGTTTTTTTTTCCTAAAAGGTGAAGAAGCTTCAATATTTGGAAAATTTATTTGACAGAGAAGACCTCATTTCCTGACAATATTACTGTTATTATTATACATACATAAAAGAAGAGTTTTGTCATAGTTTTTTAAATTATATTTAACAATTTACAAGTACAGAAGCATAACCAATAATATTTTTAAATAGAACTTCAGGGGAAATGAATCTTTTGAGAACATGTATCATTAGCTATTCAGCTCACATCTCCCTAGATGTCTTTCCCGCCATATGTTCCTTTTTTTTTTTGGTGAACAGTTATGTAAGAAACAAGGGGGAAAATCCCTCATGTAAGTACTTTTCATAAATCAAAGATATCTTCTTCTCATGGTAGGATAACAAGCATTCTTAGGGTGATTAAACTCGATTTATGCCAAGCATGAGATTTTTTAAGGCTTTTATGACTGAGTTTATCTTTTCTATTAATTGCTGTATGTTTTGGATCCAAAAATGCTTGGGGCTCAGTTCTACTTTTAAAAGAAAGGTAGTGGTTTAAAAAAAAAAGGGGGGGGGTTAAAAAAAGCAGAAAGGCACTTAGAAATGTTGCCAAAATGGTTTAATTTTTCATGGAAATGTAAACAATTGCATCAATCATTACTTCCTTTAAAACTATTGCTTGTAATTCAGCCTCACAGTCACCAAATTGCTTCTTCAACATTTGTATCAAATAGCTTTCTTCACCAATGTACTATGCCCATTATAGTTCCAGAGGAATTTGAAATAAGGGTTACAGAGATGTGTTCTTGCTATCAGTTTTTAATTTAAAGTAACTGATCTGTAACATTAATTTCAAATAGTTAAAAAGTTACTTCAGAAATTCCATAAGCCTTAAATTTACTAAATATTCAAGACTAACTATAAGGGATAGAGCTTTCCTCCGATGGAACAGTTTTTCAAAGATCACTATGATTCTATGTTCACTGATTTCTACTAAGGGCTATCAAGAGTCAGAATAAGAGGGAACTACACAGGGCACTCTGACATGCAGTAATCAGAATGTGAGATTCAAGCATGCCCCCTGGGGGGGAAACTGGTTGGGAATGCTTTGAGAGTACAGTATTTGGGAAGCAGAAAAGAAATGCAGCAATCCTTTGTGAGATTCCCTCTTCAGAAACTGTTACAATCAAGGCTTCTCAGCAGCCTCTTAGTGTTAATCTTAAAATTTCAACTTTCTACTGCATAGTAAAAGGAAAATGATGTTTTATAGGTCCCAAGGCAACCAACTAGTAGACATAAGGACTTTGGTAAAATGTCAAGGAAGAATTATCTGGGTAAAATTTGCGGAATGCCCAAGATCAAGAGGAAATGAAAAAGGGGGCTGGGAAACTTGGCTAGGGAGTTTGGGAAGAAGAAAATAAACATTAATTAAGGGCCTAGTACGTGTCAGACATTGCCAAGTGTTTTATAAATATTATCTTACGTGATCCTCACAACAACCCTGGGAGTAGGTGCCTTTATTACCCCAATTTTGCAGGTGAAGAAAATGAGGCAGACTGAAGTTTAATCACTTGCCCAAGGTCACACAGCTAAGTGTCTGAGGCTGCATATGAACTTAGGTCTTTCTCACTCCAAACCCTATGCTCTAACCCTATACTACCTACCTGCCAAGTACTCCAGCAAGGAATAAACACAGAGAAAGGAGACTGAGGGAGAAAAATGAACTTTGTAGGGGTATGTCTAAATGATCTGCAGAGAAGATAAGGAGGGCTCTAACCAGGAATTCTTGCACTTGGAGAAAATTCAGGGGAGGTGGTCAAGACTGCCTCAGGCTAAAGTAGACTGGAGAGAGAGGTAAGGGGATTTAAGGAGAAGTTGGAAGACCAGAATGTTCAAATGCCAAACTGCTTCTGAGTCTTTCTGACAAGCTGACCTTCAATGTCAGTCAGCTGACACAGCTCAACAAAGAGGTGAAATGAAATGGCACTGTAAGAACGATAACACAAAACCTCTAGAATCTCCCACAAACAGACATACTGTTAGTGGGAAGAGTGGTCTACCATGAGACAGATCCACCGTGGGAATACACATAGCCAAGGCAATGCACACCCTGCAGGGCTCCCGCCACCCTGGGCCTCAGGCTCTCTGATGGTGCTTCTTTACAGCTTGCTGACAGTCATTATTTTCTTCAGTTGTGAGCTAAACTGACAAACTACTCCTAATAAAGCCCATATACTAGCACCAACAGGATCCTGAGCAGGATCCTAAGCCCCAGACACCAGATTCTTTACTTCTCTCACCAACTCCCCTTCAACTCTGCAGACAGACTCCCTTGAGTGCCAGACAATTCTTCTTAAAGATGGATAGCTTGCTTTTTGATATAAGCCCAAGAAGCATGTCTGATTCTCTATGCCAATTGTCAGGTGTCTCCAATCTGTTCTCAGCTGCCTCCATCTAATGGTCAAGGCTGAATAAACCACTTTAAATTGATTAAAGAACTTCATACTTCCTTAATGAGTAAAGAAATGGTCACTTACAGTAGCCAAGTCTCTAAATTTTCTCAGGTTGATTTATTGATTTCTTCACAACTGGTCTGGTTTTTGGAAAATTCCTTAACACCTTCATTACACAAAGTAATTTGGGGAGATGAAGGGAAGTAGTAGTAGCTGGGGGGAAACACAAAGACTCTATATAGAAGATGGCACCTGAGTTGAGTTTTGAAGGAAACCAAGGACTCTAAGAGGCAGAGGAGGGAGTGTATTTAAGGCATCAGATAGTAGATAAGGAATGTCATGTGTGAGGAACAGCTGGGATGGACAAAGTGTGGGCAGGAGATTAATGTATAAGTTTGGAAAGTCAAATTGGAGCCAGATTGTGAAGAGCTTTAAATGCAAAACTGAGAACTTTACTTTTGAAACTAGAGGTAACAGCAAATCACTGGAGTTTACTGATTAAGGAGAGGTTGGGAGGGTGGGGATATGGTCAGACAAGCATTTTAAGGGAATCACTTTGGAAGATGGAAAGAAAATGAACTGAAGAGGTAGGAAGATCAATTAGGAAATTATGTAATAGTTCAAATAGAAGTAATGATTCCTTCATCATAACAGACCAACAGGTCTGGCTGCATGATTCCCCCAGCTCCACTCAGAAGCATGTGAATAGGAGAAGAGGATATGGATGTGGATGATGGCAGTAAGCCGGGGCTGGGATCTGGCAAAGCATGAGCACTGATAGAAAAATGGGGAAAGGGATCCAAGAGGAGAGGAAAGGATAGAGTTTAACTAATTATCTGCTAGATCCAAATAGGAAAAACAAAATTGTTGAAGAATGTTTTATTGTCTTGACAGTTAGAAGGATAAATCCTAGTTAGCCCCAAAACTTAAAAGGAGGAAGAGAATGGCCTTGATATTATTTGAGGAAATTAGATAATTATTTTTAATGACACCAAGATCCTTCCTGAAACAAAAGCCATGTTTTAGAGGCACATGGAGGGTAATATCATGCTGCAACACATAGAATTATATAGCAAATGTGCCCAAAAGCATGTTATCAAAGAAATGTTAAGCCCACAAAAAAAGATGTGCTGATCCTGTGAACAAAATACTACCAATAGACAGCTTACATGCTCCACATGTATGCATGCGATAACATGAGTTCAGAGGAAGGCCCCGAGCATACTGAGTGGCACTCTTGGGGTAGGTTTATGGGAGGACATGAGGAAAAGTCGCCCAGGATAGGCTTACACTGATGGGTTGTCTGCTTCATAAGATGGCATATTCACATTCACAGATCTATTGACATCCCTTTTTCATGCATTTATCATGTATCATTTTGCAGTCTGTGTACTGTATTCTTTCTATCAGATTATGAACTCCATGATGAAAAGGACCAGACATTATTTAATACTTGTATCACCCCTGGTTCTTAGCACAATGATCACTGGATACTAAAAACACTTAATAAATGCCTGATTGCTGAAAATTAGCCCTATTATCATCTGGGCTTTTAAGGGCAGGTCCCTAGTGAAGAAATCAAAAATGTAAAATCAACTCCCTTTTAATTATGAAAGGATAGTATATAACAAGGGATTCACAAGGTAATATGACAGTTAGCCAAAATGACTCCCTTTAGATTTTAGCAACTTGAAGCAGAAAATCAATTTTCCACTTACATAAAGAGGCAGTGGGAGTGAGAAACTAGAGAATGTTGATTATAACAATAAGAATGAGATTAAAGAGAGAAAAACTTTAATACTTAAAGGTTTCACCAATAAAACTACCAGATAATTATTTTCTAGAGCTAGAAAAAATAATATCAAAATTCATCTGGAAGAACAAAAGGTCTAGAATATCAGACTATCAAGGGAACTAACGAAAAGAAATGCTAGGGAAAGTGGCCTGCCTCTACCGGATCTCAAATTGTATTATAAAGCAGCAATCATCAAAACTACTTGGTACTGGCTAAGAAACAGAGGGGCAAACCAGTGGAACGGGTTAGATACTCAAGACACATTAGTCAATGAATATAGCAACCTACAATTTGATAAGCTCAAGGGCCCCAGCTTCTGGGATAAGAGCTCACTGTTTGACAAAAACTGCTGGGAAAACTAGATGATAATGTAACAGAAACTGGACACGGACCAATGCCTGACACCATACACAAGAATAAAGTCCAAATGAACACATGATCTAGGCATAAAGATTAATACTATAAACAAATTAAGGGAGCAAGGAATAGTGTATTTGTCAGATTTATGGAGAATGGAGAAATTTTTGATCAAATAAGAGATAGAGGACGTTATGAATTGCAAAATGGATAATTTTGATTATATTGAATTGAAAAGTTTTTGCACAAACAAACCTAATGCAACCAAGATAAGGAGAGAAGCAGAAAACTGGGAAAGAATTTTTGCAACTAGTGTCTGTGATAAAGGCTTCATTTCTAAAATATATAGAGAACTGAGTCAAATGTACAAGAATACAAGTCATTCCCCAACAGATAAATTATTAAAGGATATGAACAGACAGTTTTCAGAGGAAAAAATTAAAGCTATCTATAGTCATATGAAAAAATACTCTAAATCACTATTGTTCAGAGAGATGCAAATCAAAACAACTCTGAGATACTACATCACAACCATCAGATTGGCTAACATGACAGAACAGGAAGATGATAAATGTTGGAGAAGATATGGGAGAGTTGGAACACTAATTCATTGTTGGTGGAGTTGTGAGCTGATCCGGCCATTCTGGAGAGCAATTTGGAACTATGCCCAAAGGGATACAAAAATGTGCATACCCCTTTGACCTAGCAATGTCATTTCTAGGACTGTATCCCAAAGAGATCATAAACATGGGAAAAGGTCCCACATGTATGAAAATATTTAGAGCAGCTGTCTTTGTGATGGCCAAGAACTGGAAATTGAGAGGATGCTCATCAACTGGGGAATGGCTGAACAAGTTGTGGTATATGAATGTAATGGAATACTATTGTGCTATAAGAAATGATGAAGAGGAGGACTTCAGAGAGGCCTGGAAAGACTTATATGAACTGATGCTGAGTGAAATGAGCAGAGCCAGGAGAAGTTTGTACACAGTAACAACCACAGTGTGCAAGGAATTTTTCTGGTAGACTCTGCCTTTCACAGCAATGCAAGGACCTAAAAAATTCCCAATGGACTCTTTGAAGCAAAATGCCATACACATCCAGAGAAAGAACTATGGAATTAGATTACAGGATGAAGCAGACAACTTTCTCTGGTGTTTTGTTTTGTTTTTTTTCTCATGGTCTCTCCTATTCATTTTAATTCTTTGATGCAACATGACTAAGGTAAAAATGTATTTAGTAAGAATGTATGTGTAGACCCCATAAAGATTGCATGCCAGCTTGGAAAAGGAGCAGGGTGGGAAGGGGGAAAAAGGGGGAAAGGAGGGGAAGAAAAATTTATGGAAGTGATTGTAGAAAACTGAAAACAAATAAACTAATTAATAAACATAAAAAAATAAAGGTTTCAAACTGCTTAATGCTCCCAAGTTTCAAAACCAGAACCAAAAACTGTATGGCTTCCGACTTTAAGACAGAATTCAATATAAAGTGAACATTATTTTTTTGTTTGATTTTACTAAACTCCAGAAGGGAAAATCAGGATAGTCTAAATTACTAGATCATCAGGAAAAGACTGACTATTCCTAGGTATCTATAGTTCTTTAGATTTTATTTTAAACCTTATCAATTAAAAATAATATACTAATAGCAATTAACAAATGATAATATTTTGTTAAATTAAGTTTTTAATAGAAAAGAACTTGGATTTGTAAAAAGCATTCTATAATCTTGTTTTAATTATCCATGTTTTTGTTTTTACATAGCCATTTAGATCATATGACCAAGACTCAAGCACCACTGCTCACCTGGGTGACAAATTACTTTCCAGGCACAGAACTTAGAAAAAAATAGTCTTTTGAGAGCTGGCTTTGCCAGCACAAACTAAAAAGATGGAAAATGTCACACTATTCAAACAACCTTTCAAGTTTAAATTGGCTTTCCATGTATGATTTCCTACTGGGAAACACATTTACTATAAGCTGACACAAATATTCCAGTAGTAATTATGGTTAAACTGCTTCATTGTAAAATAATAAACTGGCATTTAGGTTTGTTGATTAACCCCCTATGAGTTTGGTTAGCTGAGTGATTTGAGAAAATAGAGTTTCTGTATTATATGGCTAAAGTGATCAGGTCCTGGAAGTTCTCAGACTTTTAAAAATTTACAGATCATAGTAAGATAGTTACATACAATCCCTAACCCTAAATATATATGTGTGTATATACATTTTTTTTTTTGAAAAAAAAAAACATCTTAAAAAAGATTGTTAGTCCTGGTTTTCTTCTGTGACATCTCAGAGTTTAATGAAGCAACCATGCCATGGTAAAGTAAATGATGTTGTAAGCTATCCCCAGTAAAGCAGGATAAGGATTGGATTTGTGACATTGATAGAGCAAACTCCCAGACGAGGAAACTGCCCCCTTACTGATGCAGGTCAACATCCTTGTTATAATTTACAGTTTTAAAGTGTTGCTTCTGAGTACTGACAAGTTAAGAGACTTGTCCAAGGTGACACAAGCAGGTCTTCATGATGCTGAGATCAGCTTTCTCTTTGCTATGCCACACTGCCTCTTTTACAAGGTAAGACTTTAACATAATGATATCGAATCAACTTAGCCACATATGAAAATTTGTATCATTAGTTTATAATTACATCACGTTTCACAAAGTCACTAAAACTTTTTATGTGAAACTATTTTTATGTTTAAAAAGGTTCCAACAACATTTTGTTTTAGAAACAACAAGAAATGAATTCAAAAGGGCCTATAAAGCAAGCAGGTTAAGTATATATCACAGAATGGGGAGAAAACATTACTTCTACAATATTTTTTCTTAATGTCAGAGATAATATATTCTAGTATTTCATAATAATTTTAAAGTTTAAAAATAGGCTGAAATATATTATGAAATTATCTCCGTTCTTGATTTTACTTTCTCTTTCATCATCGAAGTTTTATAAATTACAGTTCTTCCAAAGGGCATGAATTGTGTCTTTATAATTTCCAATCATATTCTCAATAAATGTTGGCAGAGAAAATGATATGAACTTACACTGTAGGAGGCATTAATCTGAGAAACAGATTGTAATGTCAGACTAGGTCCAAAAGAATGTATCATTTCAACATCATAATAACTGCACTAGAAATTTGCTTACTTAAAATTGACAGAAGCCACCCTATTCAGCTATTCCAGAATGCTGAATAAACAAACACAAACTATTCCAGAAAGATTTTCAAGTCTCACTAACTATGGTATGATGTATTAAAATCTGCATAAAAGGCAAACAGTTATACCAAAGCTCTGTGTACAGCTGAAAATTATGAAGCTACAATTACAGCCTATGCCTTCAGGGAACTGCATCTCTTCTAACACCTTGATAGTAAAAAAGCCAACTGAAATAAGTTACTGAAATTGCAGTTATATAACATTATTAATTAAAAACTGTGGATTTCCCTTGAGCCCATTTTAAAGCTTTTAAAAATGAAATATACTATTATTTTTAAAATAATTCCAATGAGAATACAGATACATTCAGACATGTAGTAAATACAAAAAAGGCTTAGGTTTAGGGCAAAGGTGGGGAAGTTGTTGCCTGGAGGCCACATGTGGCCCTCTAGGTCCCCAGTACGGCCCTTTAACTAAATCCAAATTTCACATCCCTTGAACTCAGACGAAAGGTGACACCCAAGGACCTAGAAGGCCCTGTGTGGCCTCAAGGCCATAGGGTGTGTGAATTTGAACATGTTGCACCTCTCTGAGCCTCAGTTTCCTCATCTATAAAGGTGAGGTAATTAATTTATACTAATTGTACTTGAGCTGTTTGTCCAGCAGACATCTGAAACTTGATATGTCCAAAACAGAACTCAATCCCTCAATCTCTGCACTTCCAAACTTGCCTACTCCTTTCAAAGGCACAACCACATCCTCCCACCTCTCAGGCTTCATATCTACCTCCTCACTGTCTCTCTCACTCCCACACCAAATTTATGACCAAGCCCTTTTGATTTCACCTCTGATAAATCTCTCAAATACTCCCCTTCTGTCCTCTGATACTGCCATCACCCTGGTGCAGGCCCTCCCCTCCTGCCCAGCCTATGGCAATAGCTGTTGGTGGGTCAACCTAACACCAGTCCCTCCCTACTGCATTCCACCCTCCATTAAGCTACCAAACTGATTTTCTTAAACCCCCTACTCAAAAAACTCCATTGGCTCCCCCCATCACCTCCAGAATCAAAAACAAAACCCTGTCTGGTGTTGACAGCCCTTTATAATCTTGCCCCAAAAACCCAAACTCTTTCAGTCTCCCCAACACGAATTCTTCAGTCCATTGACACTGGCCGCTGGGTTGTTTCAGCAACAAGACACTCCATATCTCTTGGCCCCAGACATTTTCTCTGATTGTCCCCATCCCCCTTGCCTGGAATACTCTCCCTCCTCATCACTGCCTCCTCTCTTCATGAGCTTATTTCAAGTTGCAAGTAAAATTCTATCTTCCAAAGGAAGCCTTTCCCAAACTCTCTTATTTCTAGTGCCTTCCCTCTACTGATTATTTCCTATTTATCCTTATCATGTCCAAAATTGTTTGTACAAGTTTCTTGGCTAGGTACCTTTTTCGCATCCCAAGTGCTTAGCACAGTGCCTGGCACATAGTAGGTCCTCACTAAATGCTGACTGTAGACTAATTGTTTAAAGGAGTTCTTAGGAAGTGCAAATGAAAATACAGGATTGGATTTATAGTTTCCACTAGCTCTTCCATTCAGTAAGCTCTTATTAAAATAAATGACTGAAAAACAGAAAGGGAAATGTCTGTAAGCCACTGAAAGAAACATCCATAAGAGTTAAGAAAAATTAGAAAGTAAAGCCAAAATAAAAAAAAGAATAGTCTTAAAGGACTTGAAGAAATGTGCTTACTTCCTTTTCTGGCCAGCAGATGTAGCTGTGGTTTAAGATGAGAAAGTAATCATTTTTTTTTTTTATTAAGTGCGCTCCAGGTCAGTCATCAGACGGCACTTTCCTTGAGCTAGATCTACATTACAACCTGAAGTCAGCAATTTTGCATTGTAATATAATTAGGTTTACTGTGTGAATTACTCCCCAGAGTGCCCCCTATATATTGCTCTATATTTATATATATACATATATACATAGACCTGTCCCATTTCTAACTACGTTTGTGTTTGTATGTTAAATATGTTTTCCTTATACACAAGGATTGATTTTTTTCTAAAAAATGGTGGTAAGTGTTGATAAAATTTGATCACAGACAAATATATCTCTCCCTTTTTTTAATATCACAGTTATCATATATACACATATAAATATCCTCTTGAGCAAAAGGTAGAAATTCGAGGGTCACTGATTTCCATGCATCTGGGTAGAGAAAGAACTGAAGTTTAAATTCTTTCATTGTGTCATTACTAGTCAAGAACTGTACAAGAAAAGTGATATAAAAGTGTAACTTGAAAAAAGCTAGTGAAGTCAGGAGGCAGTAATGAGGAGGGAGAATGTGTTAATAGAAAAACGTAAGACTGAAAAATAAAGAGGGCTGGTCACATGAACAGAACAAGATCTAAACAACAGACCACCTGTATGGTCCACTGTACCCACACAATGTCAGGAGATCCAGGTAAGCTGCAGCATGCTCAGGCAGAGAACAAGACAGAAGACACTTAGACAAGGTACCAGGATGCATGAGGGTGGGGCTATACTAGGCTCAAAAGAAAGGGAATTAAGCATCTAGTTGGGACCATTTTTGGTCACCCCAGAAGGTTCTTAAGGCAGGAACTGAGGCTGGTGGAAAATGAACTCCCCAACAGGAGAGAGGACTGAGCCAGCTTTGAGGTCTAGGCCCAGGAGAAATACCCTCAAAAAGGAAGGAGTCAGAAAGTGAGCGAAGGAGAATATAAGAAAAAAGGACTAAAACTAAAATACTTAACAGCAACTCTTTTCATGATATACAAAAAATTGCAAACTAAGGGAATATCCTTTTCAAGAATGATGGCTAGACAAATGCTAAAGGCCAAAGAACAGCTAAACAAATTGTGGTTTATGAATGTAATGGAATATTAACTGTGTCATAAGAAATGATGAAATGGACAATTTCAGAAGAAACTGAAAAGACTTTTATGACCTGATGCACAGAGAAGTGAGCAGAACATTCTAGAGAAAAACAACTTTGAAAGACTTTAAAACTCAACATGATAAACCACAGATCCAAAAGGATAAAGACAAAAAACGCCCTTCACCTCCTAACAGAGATGTGATGAGCACAAAATGCAGAGAAAGACACATTTTCAGACATGGTCAACTTGAGAACAGAGTTATGTATTTAGCACTTTGTTGTTATTGTTATTCCTCAATGAGGGAGTGGAGAGACAGTGAGGACAGATTAAAAAAAAAAGGATACTTGTTATGACATCCAATACTTATTTCATGAATTACAGCTTATACAGTGGTGTTGCTCTGAATTAATTTTTAGGCACTGAACCACACTGTCAACAAGTAATTATGGAAAAACTCTTATCATCCTGCTACAAAAAAAAAGGATATTCTCAATTTATTGCCTTAATAGGGTAGGAATGCTATTGACATTACTGTTGCTGGGAATGAATGGGTAAGCACAGAATTTAAAGTGGATACCATTTGTGTTTTTAAATCACTGTATTGCTTTGCCTGACTTCTTGAGAGAGGAAGATAAAAACTGAGTAGTAGTAGAGAGAAGAAAGACAGGAGTATAGCACTTGAATGGAAAATGGAAAAATAATGAGAAGTGAGCTAACTTTTTTTAATAGTATCTTACATTTTATAGGAAGTACCTGGCCATGTACAGGATGAATTGACTAATTAACAGGCATATTTGAGTCCTTACTATGCTCCAGGCATTCTTACAAGGAACTAGAGACACAAAGACAAAAAATCAAACAGATCCTACCCTCAGGGAGCTCACATCCTGCAAGGGGGAAGAGAACTTGTGTACTTAAAAATATGTACCAAAAGGATACAAGAAGGAAGGATATACTTTTTTCTAGGTAGTTCCAAGGAAAAGACCTAAGACCAATGAGTAGATGTTGCAAGACAAATTTTAGCTCTATAAAATGAAGCTCTTTCTAACAATTAGAGATATCCAAAAATGTATTAAGTTGCCTTATGAGACAGTAAGTTTCTCATTACTGGAAGTATTCAGATAAAGACTGGGCAACCATATGTCAAGGATTCCTATATACCAGGGGGTTCTTAACCTTTTTTTTTTTTCTGTCATGGATCCTCTTTAGGGGTCTGGTGAGGACCCTTCTCAGAAGTATTTTTAAATGCAGAAAAAAACCCCAAAACAGTATTATAAAAGAAATCAAATATATTGAAATAATTATTAAGATATTTTTAAAACAAGTTTGTACACTTAAAGATAAGAACTCCTACCAAATAAGGTGATAGATTTGCTTAGATTAACCATGGTCCCTTCCACTCTAAAAGTCTTAGCAGATAAAAGATTTGATGGTTTTAAAACAGATGCTCCTGATACTGCCAATGTGATAGCAAGGGATATTAAAATCTATTTTATTAGTAATTTTAGTTTGACATGAATTAGCCTTCAAATCACTTCTGAGTAATCTTTTTTCAAAAACAAAAACCAAACCTGCTGTTTCTAGGTATTTCTTACTTTCTAATGTAAGTGCTCAGACTATTCGTATTTAGATCCCCTCAGTGTGAAACTGAGGGGATAGCAGGACAAAAATAGAAGCCATTATAACCTTCAGAATGATTTGTTGTGTGTGTGTGTGTGTGTGTGTGTGTCTAATAAAACAGAGCAAAGAGACTCTCAAATGAATAACTGATAAACATTCAGGCAACCCTCTACCATTAAAATTCTATTTATGTTAAGCAAAGACTAAAGAATGACAATTTTAAATTATGTTTAAAATTTTTTATGAAATGTATCTACTTACTAAAGAGATCATTAGAACTGACTACTCTGGACAAATAAAGTATTCTCCTATGAAAACACAACAAAACAAAGCTACACCCTTATTAATTCCTTTATTAACTCTGGGCCTAATCTCAGGTACTTTACGTACCTGAAAGTACTTGTGTCCATGAAACTCTGAGTTCCAGGGGCTTTATTGATATTTTTGGGCAAGATAGGTTTTGATTTGGCCACTTGTACTCATCAGGGATGGTAGAAATGAAGTTGCAGGTACATTTCTATTCTTCCATATATAAGACAAGAGTAGTTTGATAGATTCTGCCTGTAAAGCTTGTGAGGCAAGACAGCATGTTAGCTACCACATTTTCAAGAATACTGTCATTCTTTGCAATCAAAGAAATATTCTGATCAAATGAGGCTAACTAACATATGAGGGGGCTGCTACGGTATCACAGTAACTTTATTTACATTTTTGTCTTAATTTTGAAATTCAGGAACTGTATTTCTCTCTATAATACCTTACTTTGCTCTATCTAGGAATGTACAGTAGGGACCTCATGAGCATGCCCAGATGAGGAATTTGACCAATCAAAACTCAGCAAGAACTCAAAGTACGGGGCTCACAATGAACCACTTAGGACAGAACAAAAACAAAGAAGGAATATGGACAAGGAGAATGAGGAAGAGATAAAAGATAGAGGACACTAGAGGCCAGAGACTGACCACAGGAGTTCACAGACGCAGATGGAAGCGTTGAGCAAAGTGAACACGTACAGGGAAGTAAAATGAAGACAGAAAGGACCTGGGTTCAGGGGTTGGAAATCATAGGATAGAAAAAGAGCAACAACCAGGGAAGGTAGCTTAGCATGAAGCAGAAAGAGAATGGGCACACAGAACGTAAGAGGTGCAAAAAGCAAACTAAGAGGAAGAAAACGAAGTATAAAGAGAGGAAGAAGATAGATGAAAAGGTGCAAGAGAAAATGAAGTTAGAGCCTGGAAAAGGTGACAGTTAAAGGATGAAGGGTAGGCACAGGAAACACTCCAGAAGGGACTGAACAAATAACTGTGCTGACAAACGTGTATAATTGTTGAATGGACTCAGAAATTCACTGATACAGAGAACGCTCTCTGAGGAAACACATCAGCACTTGTTCTGTATCTTCCATTTTAGAAAGCTGCCAGGAGCAAAGGCGTTTCCTAAATGTGAGAACTGTGGGAAGCCTCAGGAATATACTAGCCTGACACTCATTCTACGGATAAAAAAACTAAGGTCTTCAGAGCCTAAGTGACTTACCCAGAATCACACAATCTTTTAGAGAAAACTATTGAGAAGCATTGTGGCTACATCTAGAATTCTTTTACTTTCTTGATCATAAATTCCAATTGCAGAGAATTAAAAAGAGTATTTTTCATGAAGGAATAACTATGTAACTGTTTCTACTTATTTTTTTAAATCAACTTTTTACATCTCCTTAGGTTGATTTATCAAATAAATTTGAGTTGTGTGTCTTAAAGATCATTAATAATCTGAAATTTTTCAATGATTTTAAAATGCCTTAATATACATTTAAAGTATGCTTGTGAAATCTGAAACCAAATGGCATGTTTTGTAGAATTTTATAACTGAGAGAAATGTGAAAATTCAAGTCCAAGGGTTCTTGAATTTCTGGGTGGGAGGGGATCTGTGAACTTGAAGGGAGAAAAAATTACATCTTCATTTTCATTAAGCTTTAACAGAACTTTATAGCATTTCCTTCAATTATTTAAAAATAGTATTCTGAGAAAGGGTCCAGAGGCTTTTCCAGATTTTCAAAGGGGCCTATGACACAAAAAAGATTAAGGACTACTGATATACAGTATCTTATTTAACAGATAAAGGAACTAAGGCCAAGGAAAGTTAAGCAGCTTGCCCAAAATCACAGGATTACATAGGGCTGGAGAAAGGGCTAGAACCTAAGTTGTCTAACTCCCCTGTTGTAAAATAGACTAAAATTTTACAAAAGGGTTACTTTATCATGTTGTATATTATGCCCAGTTATTTAAATCATTGTCTTATGTAAGTTTAATGTGCAATGAACTTTAGTGAGAACTTAGCCAAGTTCTTCAGCATTGAGTGGGTTCTGTGTATAAATGTGTGTTTAGAGGGAAAAGGGTAAAATTAGCTTAAATTTCTAAAATCTGCATCAGATACGGTGGCTATGCACACTAAGACTTAGGCCACAGATATAGGGATGGTACTTACACTGTGAACTCCTAAAGCTTTCCAGACTGCAAAACTGATTACACCAACTCCGCACCATGCATAAAGTGAGCCCCAACCCAACGCTCTCAAGGCAAGAGAAGAACCACTCTCTGGTAAAGCAGTCGTGGCAGTAATTCCCTGGAAACAAAAACAGAACAATAAGAATAATGTGAGTCAGAAAAAAATGATAAAGAGGAAAATTAATCCAAGAGGATCAATCATAGGATCTCCAATTTAAACTACTAGAGACCTTAGGGGCCACTGAATACATTTTATAGTTGAGGAAATTAAGTCTAAGGGAGATTAAGTAACTTGTCCAAAGTCCAGTAAGTATCTGACTGAGGATTCAGATTTATAGGCCTTTCTGACTCCAAATCTGGTGCTCTATCTACTATGCCACCTAGGAAAATGGTCAAGTGAGAGGTTTTTCTAAGGACAGCTTTCCAACTACTAAGCTAAATAATACAGTAAGAGCTAGCAATTACATAGCACATAGCATTTTACATTTCATCTTCACAACAACTCTGTGAGGGAGGTGCTATTATTATCCCCACTATATGGATAAAGAAACGAAGTTGAGCAATGTTAGGTGAGTTCCCTAAGGTCACACAGCTAGTGTCTGTGGTGGGATCAAACTCATACTCCACGTCCAAACTTCTATCTACTAAGTCACCTAGTTGTGCAAGAGGTCAAGTCAAAGATTCCACCACAAGGTAACTGGCTGTTGTTTTTAACTGAGTCTCTCCACCTTGCCAGGCTAGAAGTGCAGTGCCTACTTATGCATGGGCCAATCCCAATGATCTGCAAAGAAGGTTTGGCCTGCTCTATTTCCAACCTGAGACAGTTCAATACTCCCTAGGCAGTTTGGTTCCTCCTTCCTCCCGTCCTTTTACCACACTGCTTCTGGATTTAGTACAGACAGCTGATGGGATTTTATCCCTACTGCAGCTGAGGTTTCCTGAGCAAGTGATCTGTCGGTCTCAGCTTCCCTGGTGGCAAGGATTATAGGCACATGCAATCATGTCTGGCCCACAAGGTTAATTCTTACAGAAACAATCACTGAAGACCAATTCACCAGTCTCAAACTCTTGGCTCTCCTACCCATCCTCCTCTTCTCACACATCCAAACAATCAGCTTCACATGAAGGGGATAACAGAGGCAGAGAGAAAGGCATCTCTGTCTTTCAAATGTTTGACATCTTTGAATTAATAACTGAAACTGTTTTTGTAGTCCTGTGTATTATCATAATGTCTGTATTAAAACTAGCCTAAATGGCTACTGTAATGTAAGGCAAGGACTCTGGATTTAAACCCTCTCACAAAGACCATATGTTAGCCCTAGCAACCCTAAATACAGCAATGAGAAAACAGTCAGTAGAAGGAGGTTGGAAAAGAGTATGTAGGTTTTTGGAGCACTCCTTTCTGCAGTGTCCTGAGGGGACCCTCTCTTAACCCCTTCATGATCAGTCCCCAGAGGACTGATGAAAGGCAGAAAGTTCAGAGAAAAGAAGGTGAAGAACAGAAACTCTTAAAATAATGTCCCAATTGGTAACCCTTACCTGCCAAGAGACAGAGACTTTACCCATCCTTGGTGTGAGATGACAGATCTAGAAGGATGGGAGAAATGGCACAACTAACCATGTTGCTTTAAGAGGGAAAAGGACTGGCACCAAGAACAAAATTTTTAGAAAGTATATCATATTGTACATGTACACCTATATCAAATTGCTTGCTATCTGGGGGAGGAAAATGGGGGAGAAAATAATTTGTAACTCAACACCTTATTAAAATGAATGTTGAAAACTATCTTTACACGTAATTGGAAAAAATAAAATGCTATTAAGTGGGGGCAGAAAGGAAGTATATCATAGGAAAGGGATTGATAAAGAGATAGACAAAAGGTGACGGAGGATAAGGAATGAAGAGCCCTTCAGAGAAAGGACCATCTAAATGTAAAAGTACTTCATCACAAAGGAAAAAGAGTCAAAATCTCTTGAGGACAAGGAAGGTAGCACAATCAGTTCCATAAGACTCCCTCAAAAAATGAACTAACTATGACAACCTAAAGAATGATTCAGAAGAGCAATCGTAAAATTAAGCAAAAGCATAAAGGACAAAAATTAGAGCTCTGGAAAGTCTAGTCAGAGACTAAAGAATTTAGAAAAAACAGAGGCATGCTCTATAGCATTCAATTATAAAAAAAAAACCAATAGAATTGAAAGGAAAATGAAGCAAAACTTTAAAAAAAGATGAAAAATACAAAAATTCTAAAAATAAAAATATTGTACTTAAAAAACAGACACAAAAAAGATTCTAATAGTAGAGGTCTTCCAGAAAAAAGAAAAACCATAATGTAATGATTTCAAAAACACTAATGATGAAATACAGTTCTTTCCTTTTGGAAGAGAGGACAGAGTAAAGAAAAAAAGAAATGTGGGTTAGTGTGGGTTAGTGGGTGGTGACAGATATTTAAAATCATCAAGAAGACCAGAGCAATTTTGTTACCGTGCTGATAAAATGAACACATATATGCATACATATATGTATGCATAAAATTATTTTTAAAACTTACATAACAAATTCAGCATTCCTTATATAATTAGGCAAAAAATGAACATTTATCAAGCACTAACTTTAGGTCACGCAGTGTGCAAAGTGCTAGAAATGCAAAGAAAAAGAAAAAAATCCTGTCTAGTTCTTCATATATCTGAAAAGTTTGTTGACAATGACTAATGTGAAAATGTGTTTAATAAGAATGTATGTGTAGAACCCATATATGATTGAAAGTCATCTCAGGGAGGGAAAGGAAGGGAAGGGAGAAGAAAGAGAAGGGGAGAAAATTTAAAACTTATGGAAGTGATTTTTGAAAAGTGAAAACAAATTAATTTTTTTAAAAAGTCTACTGATAAAAAAATAAAAGATTTTAAAATAATACCATGAAAATGAAAACCTGAATACCACACTTAAAGAAACCATTCAGAAAACACTACTCAGAAATAGAGAAAGCAGGAAGAAAAATAGCGATTTAGAGAATCTAGTCCATCTGTTGCTGATCTACAGAACAACAGAAATAAAATCCTAATAGGCTACATGGAGTTACGCAAGAAATCATTCATTAGGACCAAGTTTGATTTATACTGTGAATGCAAGGGTGGTTCAACAATTAGGAAAATAATCAAAACATTTAATCATATTAGAAACAAAATCTTCAAAAACCACAATTATCTCAACAGCTGTAAAAAGCCTTCGACAAAACACAACACTTATTTATGCTATAAACCTAACAAGGAAATAACTTTTTTTTAAAATATCACCAAAAATGAAACTTACTCTTTTCATATATGGCTTAAGGAGGGAATAATACACTCACTAAATTTCATATGAAAATCTATCTTACACTACAGGAAAGTAGGGGAGAAGAGGACAAATAGGATGAGGGGGATGACAGAAGAAAGGGCAAGTGGGAGAAGGGAATAACTAGAAGTAAACACTTTTGGGAGGGGACAAGGCCAAATGAGAGAATAATAAAAGAGGGGCAGGATAGGATGGAGGGCAATATAGTTAGTTGTACACAACATGACTATTATGGAAGCCTGTCACAAAACGACACATATATAGCCTGGAGTGAATTGCTTGCCTTCTCAGTGAGGATCAGTGGGGAGGGAGGAAGGGACAGAAGCTGGAATTCAAAGTATTAGAAATGTATGTTGACAATTATTATTGCATATAACTGGGAAATAAGAAACAAAGGTATAGAAATCAATCTTGCCCTACACGAAAAGAGAGGATATGGGCATAAGGGAAGGCTGGGGTGTGACAGAAAGGAGGGCTCGCTGAGGGAAGGGGTAATCAGAATGCAAGGTACTATGGGGTGTGGGGAGGGGAGAGATGGGGAGAAAAATTGGAACTCAAAATATTGTGGAAAGGAATGTTGAAACCTAAAAATAAATAAATACCAAAAAAAGATAATAGCACTTATCTCACAGGATTGTTGTAAGGATAAAACAAGACATTTGTAAAGCACATACGACAGTGACTGGCACATGGCAGGTGCTTAATAAATGCTTGTTTCCTTCTTTCCTTCCAAAATCAACTGCACTTCTATATAATAACAGAATCCTAGAGTCAATAATGGTAAAGGAAATTCTATTCCAAGTAACTAAGAAATGCATAAAGTGTTTGGGGATCAATCTGCATCTAGGATAAAAATGGGAAAATATTAATAGATCTAGGTTGAGTGAGGGGAAAATCTTTGTATCAAACTTCTCTGATAAAGGTTTGCTGTCCAAGACACAAAAACAATTAACAGACATATTATGTATAAACATGTGACCAAAAACTGTTTCCCAAAAAATGGTTAAAGGATATAAACAAACAGTTCTCAAAAGAACTGCAAAGTATCTACATGCTTCAAATCAATAACATTAAGAGGAGTGTAAATCAAAATACCCCTGAGTTCCTTCACTCTCCTCCTCATAAGTTGACAAAGATAACAACAGCCAGTGTTGGAAGGGTTGTAGGAAGTTGGGAACATTGGTCCATTGTTGGAGGATTTATGAATTGATACAATTGTTTTGGAAAGGAATTTGGAATTACACAGAGGCAAAAATGTCCATATCCCCTGGCCCAGATATTCTCTTACTAGGCTTATATTAGAAAGGAAACCAGCGATAAGAGGAAAATCTCCATGTCCCCCCAAATATTTATAGCACATTTTTTGTGATAGCAAAGACTTGGAAACAAAATAGATGCCAACTGGTTGGGAAATGGAAAAAAAATGTGGTATATGAATGTAGTGCTGTTAGAAATGATCACAGTGGTAAATATGGAGAAGCATGGAAAGATCTACATGAAGTAACACATTGTAAAGTAAACAAAGAAAACAATATACATACAATGAATACACATACACACACAAAAGTGAATGGCACAAAATTATAAAGAACAAGCATGTCTTGAAAGAACATATAAAAGACGTCACTCCCACCACACTCCTTGGCAAAAGGTGTGAGGACTACCAAGTGTGGCATTTATTTTCAGACTTTTTTTTTGATGTATTGCTCAGTTATGCTGCATTTTTTTCTTTTAAAAAATATAATAAATTTAAATTCTCTTAAAAAGATAACTGTTGACAAATGTAATGCTTTCTGGAAGGGAGTGTGAGAGGACTATTGGGAGACACTATGGTCATATACAAAGAAGACATAAAAATTTATTTAAAAAAGAAATATTTCAGTCATTTGGAATTATAGTAGTAAAACATAAGTGGAGATTTTAACTTATTTTAGAAGAGTCAAAATCTGCTAAACCTACATTTAAAAAATTCTCAAATCTAAAATTTTTAATAATTTCCTTCATATAGGATATATTCAAACTTAATACTTAAACTCTTTAATTGCTTTTAATAAGAATGACATGCACACCTTCCTGCTTTTCCCACACAGTGGGTCCTACAGCATGGTTCCATAGATACCATACAGATGTGTGCCTTAGTTTCTTCAATTGGTCTTATTTTCCTCCAAAAGTAGGAGCCATTAACCAAATGCTATTAATCAGAGAAAGTTTAAACAACACTGGCACTGGCAATTCTGATTTTAGAAATGTAAGTTAAGTTATTTCCCTAAGGGTCAGAATTCAATCTGTGTATAAATATATCAAAAACATTAGTATTTTGTTTAAATCAAGTAATGACAGTTGTATTTTAAAAAATGAAGAGAACACCAATAAAAAAATTTAACAAGAAAAAAAAAAGACTGGCTAGGCAGAAGTAGGGGAGGTAACAAAGGGCTCCAGATACCAATCAGAACATTTTGTATTTGCTCCTGGAGGCAATAGGAAGCCATTCTCAAAATGAAATGTAATTTGAAATGCTAGCAAGAAAAAAAAGTAAATATATATTATATGCATACCTATGCTTGTGTCTGATTGTAATCTTTTTGTTTAGACTTATTTGGCAATTCTATTTTCCCTATTATTTTCCTTCATTATTACACATAAATTATTTTAAAAATTAAATTAAATATCAAAAATCCTTAATAAGACAATGAATATTTGCATGCAGTTTCACAGAAAGGTTACTTATGAATCCCCAAAACATGTTGTGGATATTGTATACTACATTTTCCAAGGCTAAAACAGTTGAGTTACTCTCCTGTAAAAAACTCTATACCCATTATATATTTCTGTCTCAATATTAGCATGTATTTCATCTTCTGAATATTTACCCATACTTTTCTGAGGAAGCAGTTGGCAAAAATTAATAATCCTTTATATAAGTATAGAAATTAAAAGACAGGATCATTAAGCAATTTACTTAGTTAACTTGAAGTCAGTGAACACAGCTAAGAACAAAAGTTCAGTAACTCCCATTAATCTCATTTTTAGAGAACATTTAAATTAAGTCCAACAGATATTAATCACAAATTTAAAAGATACATTTTAATTATATTTCCCTTACATTTTTGTTATATGAAATAACCTTAATGATATAATTCTCATTTTCCAAGACAGGGAAAAGTTTCATTTTTATAAAAGTAACACAAAGTAATGACAGAGATTTTTTTTTTCCAGCTTGACCTTGCAGCTACCTGAGAAACTAATGTAGTTCTTTATTTACCTAAAAGTGAAGTTGATACTTGAGGACATATTGGGAAATCAGCTATTTCCACTTTAACAGATTAATAATGCTTATTTTGAGAGTTTAGGGAGTTCTTGAGTGAGTTTTTCCTTCTTTGGTCATTCTATAATATGAGATAAGATGATGGTACAGTGGAAAGGATACTGGCTTTTGACTCAAAGAATCCAAGTTCAAATCCCACTTTGCTACTTAGTACCTGAGTGACACTAACAAGTTACTTAACCTTTTTTAAACTCAGTTTCTTAATACATAAAATAAAGGAATTGGACCAACTGGCTTCAGAGATCCCTTCCAGCTTTATGCCTGAACAACTGTTTTGGAGGATTTGGATTTTTTTTATTCAAACCTCAATGTGGTGAGCTTCTATTATAAAAATTCCCTCCACCAATACAAACTAACAGTTGAAGGGACCTTGCCCTGCTCTCACAACAAGTTTATGTTAGAACTAAATTATTTATATAAGTAAAGCAAGAAACATGCATTTTCATATTTCCCTTCAACAAACATGCCATTATATTTCCTATATTTTTAAAATTTTAAACTAGTTACAAATATTAAATATATGTGGCCCTTTAAAAAAATTAAATCCACTGTTAGGTCAATGAAACAAACTTAAAATAATATGTTATCAGCTAACTTTATCTTTACCTTTTTCTTTTTTACTTTTCATAGGTGGGAAAAGAGAGGTAAGCCTTCAAACAATCGACATTTATTGAATTACCAAGTTGTACTCTTTCAACCTTCCTAATTTCTCAATTAAAAGTCACTTAAAATGGAAGAAAACATTTTTTTCTATATTTGTGAAAGAAACTATTACTGTTAAAAACTGATTATCCCTTCAGTAGTCTCTAACCATATCCTTGCTTAAGTTCAATTTTACCTAAAACTTTATTAAATATGCATTTCTTGAATGATTTCACCCTTATCTAAGAAAACGGTTAGAATTGGTATCCATGAAAAGATACTGCTGGATAACCTTTTTGTTGTTCATTTTTCAGTTGTATCCAACTCTTCCCAAAACCAATGGGGGTTTTCTTGGCAAAGATACTGCCATTTTCTTCTCTGGCTCATTTTAGAGAAGAACTGAGGTAAATAGGGTTAAGTGACTTGCCCAGGGTCACACAGCTAGGAAGTGTTTGAGGACACATTTGAACTCAGGAAAATGAGTTTATCCACTGTATCCACTGCACCACCTAGCTGCCCTAGATAACCTTACAGAAAAGCAGTTACATCCACTGACTCTCTATTATTCTCAAGTTGAGAAAAATACCTGTCAATGGAGATCAGTAAATGGGAGTACATGGAGGTTATTTTCCCAAGTCAAGTTAATTGGTTGCAGTGTTAAGACTAGAAAACCCAGTCTCTCAGTTCCAATCTGGCTCTGCTCCTTTACAGCAAATAGCATCAGTGTTTCCTCAAAGTCTCCAGGGAAGGTAAAGCTAAAAGAGTTAAGCATCATCCTAAAAAGTACAGTATTTATGAATGGATTGTGCTTCAAAAGTTTACTTAGCAGTCTCTGCTTAGAACTCTTGAAATTTTTCCCACAGAATTACCACAAACAATAATTAAGTTCCCAGTCTCACCCACAAAATTTACCACGTACCTGAAATATTTGTTAAAAGTAAGGTTAGGATTGGATCACAGATTCATTTGAACACTGACTCCCTTGAGGACAGGCTGGTCTGAGAAACCAAAAGCTTTAAGGTCCGGTAGTATTCAGAGAGGGTTATAGGACTGGAACTGAGTCTTTAAAAGAAGCCAGAGAAGCCAAAAGGCAGAGGTGAATAAAGAGAGCATTCCACCACAGGGAACAGCCCCTAAAAAAGCAAGCAGTCAGGAGATGGAGTTCCGTGTACAAGGAAAATCAATAAAACAATTGTTGCTTGACTGAAAAGTACACGGATGCCAGTGAAACATAAGGAGATTGGAAAGATAGAAAGGCCAAGGTCATGAAGAGCTTTAAATGCCAAACAAAGGTTTTACATTTGATCCTAGAGATAATAAGCACCTGTGGGGCTGGTGGCAAAATTCAAGGCTGGATTCAAAATCCAAGGGACCTGAATCTGAACACTTACTATCTGTGTGACTCTAGACAAATCATCTAACCTCTCGGTCTCAGTCCCCTATCTGTAAAATGGGGATAATAACAGCATCTACCTTTCAAATTAGATAACATATGTAAGGTGCTAGACAGACCTCCTTCAGTCACTAAAGTAATCCAACTACGTCACCCTTCTACTCAACAAATTCCATGACTCCCTATTTCATCTAGGATCAACTGTAACCTCTTCTGTCTGGCTCTTCACAAACTGGTTTCCTGTTACTCCCCTCCACACATTCTCCAGTCTACTTGATATCCCTCCCCCATAACATCCCCTCTCCTGCCTCCATGACTTTAGGTTGCCCCCACACATAGGAAACTCTCATTTCTCACCTCAATCTCTGGTTTCCTTCAATGAAGCCCCAGTACCTCTTTCTACAGGAGCCCTTGCTTAGTTCTCCCCTCCAAGGTTACCTATAATTATTGTATGTGTGTTTTGTATACACATCTATAAATATTCCTTGGGATTGCTATAACTTCCTCTCTGTGGGGTGCAGTAACAGCACGGACTTTCTAGAGCGCTGTTCCTAAGCCCAGACAAATAGCTGCAAAAAATGGCTCTAAACAAATTCTGGAGCTGCAGAACTCACAGAATGATAGAGTGAAGCAAATCTCCAGCCCAAGACAGCCTAGAAGGTAGCAGGGAAGTATCTATCGCTCCATGCAGGGGGAAAGGCACAGTCTAGCATGGGGGCCATGCCAGCAAGATGGGACCTGAGCAGGCCTTGGGGAGACTGAATCTCTCACGCCTGTGGCAGTTTCCAGACTTCAGGACACCAAAACGCCAAGGACAAATTTGGAAGGTCAGTGGAAAAAGTCTGTGGGACCAGTGCAGGAGAGTGGAGTTGTCAGGCCCAGTGCCAGCCCCAGAGCAGGTGAGGGGGAGGGAGGGGAGGAACTCACAGTAGCAGCAGGGGAGCTGCAGCTTGTGTTTCTGGAGCTCTAGACCCACAGCTTGTGGGGGGATCGAGAGGCTGACAATACACACCCAATACCCTCTGGAAGCAGAGAACTACCTTGACAAATAGCTCGGAAGTCAAGTAAATGGCTGGGGAAATGAGCAAAAAACAGAAAAAAGAATCAGACTATATAATCTTACTTTGGTGACAAGGAAGACCAAAGCATGCAAACAGAAGAAAACAAAGTCAAAGCTCCTCCATCCAAAGCCTCCAAGAAAAATATGAATTGGTCTCAGACTATGGAAGAGCTCAAGAAGAATTTTGAAAATCAAGTGAGAGTAGAGCAAAAATTGGGAAGATAAATGAGAGTGATGCAAGAACATCATGAAAAACAAGCCAACTGCTTGCTAAAGGGGACCCAAAAAAGTGCTAAAGAAAATAACACTTTAAAAAATAGACTAACCCAAGTGGAACAAGAGATCTAAAAACCCAATGAGGAGTAGAATGCTTTACAAAGCAGAATTGGCCAGATGGAAAAGGAGGTCTAAAAGCTCACTGAAGAAAATAATTCTTTAAAGATTAGAATGGAGCAGATGGAAGCTAATGGCTTTAGGAAGAATGAATGAAAAAATATCAGACAACATGAAATATCTCATTGGAAAAACAACTGACCTGGAAAATAGGTCCAGGAGAGACAATTTAAAAATTACGAGACAACCTGAAAACCATGATCAAAAAAAGAACCTAAACATCACCTTTCATGAAATTACCAAGGAAAACTGCCCTGATACTCTAGAACCAGATGATAAAATAAATACTGAAAGAATCCACCAATCACCTCCTGAAAGAGACCCAAAGAGAGACCTGAAAGAAACTCCTAGGAATATTGTGGCCAAATTTCAGAGTTCCCTGGTCAAGGAGAAAATATTGCAAGCAGCTAGAAAGAAACAATTCCAGTATTGTGGAAATACAATCAGAACAGCACAAGATCTAGCAGCTTCTACATTAAGGGATCAAAGGACTTGGAATATGATATTCCAGAAGTCAAAGGAACTAGATTAAAACCAAGAATCACCTACCCAGCAAAACTGAGTATAATACCTAAGGGGAACAAATGGTCATTCAACAGAAGACTTTCAAGTATTCTTGATGAAAAGACCAGAGCTGAACTGAAAATCTGACTTTCAAACACAAGAATCAAGAGAAGCATGAAAAGGTAAACAGGAAAGAGAAATCACAAGGGACTTACTAAAGTTGAACTGTTCCTACATGGAAAGATCATATTTGTAAGTCTTGAAACTTTTCTCAGTACTTGGGTATTTGGAGGAATTATATACATATATAGACAGAGGGCACAGGGTGAGATGAATAGGAAAGGATGATATCTAAAAAAAATAAAATTTAGGGGTAAAAGAGGAATCTATTGGAAGGAGAAAGGGAGAAATGGAATGGGGCAAATTATCTCTCATAAAAGAGGCAAGAAAAAGCTTTTTCAACAGAGGGGAAAAGCGGGGAGGTGAGAGGGAAAAAGGGAATCTTACTTTCATCACATCTGGCTTAAGGATGCAATAACATGCACACTCAATCTGATATGAAAATGCATCTTACACTACTGGAAAGTAGGGGAAAAGGGGATGAGTAGGGTGTATTGGGGGGATGATAGAAGGGAGGGCAAATGGGAGGAAGGAGTAATTAGAAGTAAACACTTTTGGGGAGGGACAAGGTCAAAAGAGAGACTAGAATAAATGAGGGGAAGCACAGGAGGGAGGGAAATAAAATCTTTCACAATATGACTTTTATGAAGTCTTTTGCATAACTACACATGTATAACCTAGACTGAACTGCTTGCCTTCTCAGTGAGGATGGATAGGGAGGGAGGAAGAGAAGTTGGAACTCAAAAGTTTTAAAAACGAATGCTAAAAAGTGTTTTTACATGCACCTGGGAAATAAGAAATGCAGGTAATGGGGTATAGAAATCTATCTTGCCCTACAAGAAAACAGAGATGGGGATAAGGGAAGGGAGGGATATGATAGAAGGGAGAACAGATTGGGGGAAAGGGTAATCAGAATGCATGGGGTCTTGGGGAAGGGAGAAGGGAGAGATGGGGAGAGAATCTGGAACACAAAATATTGTGGAAACTAATGTTGAAAACTAAAAATAAATAAATTTTTTTAAAAAGAAAAAAAAAATTTCCTCTCTGTGCATGGCACATCGTAGATGCTTAGTAAATGCTTTCTCTCTTGCTTCTTTCTCTCTTGCTCATCCCCAGAATGTTGGTCACCATATTAAGTTACGTGGGTTTTTTTGTCAACAGCAAGAGCCTAAAGTATGAAGAGGCTTCAGGCTATACCACAGGTTTCACCCCTACTAATGAAATCAAAGATCTTGAAATATCAAAATAGTCAAGATACAGGTATTGCAGTTAAGGTTCAAAACCTCCAGGCAGTTAAGGTTCAAAACCTCCAGACAGTAGAGCCCAATTTTCAAATGCTGAAGAGTGTAATTATCAAATCTTGCAGAGGGTGAACCCATGCCTTAGCCCAATTCTGAAGGCCATGAGGTCTGCCTCAAAATGAAATGTAGTTTGAAGTAGTAAATAAAAAAGTTCCTGTGACGGATTTTTCATCAGTTCCTATGAAAAGGATCTCAAGGGTTTACTAGACTGCAAGTTCAATACAATGTGAAAAAGGCTGAGCAATCATGAGCAAGTCTTATTCTCTCAGTACCCTGGGCAACCCTTCCCCCAAAATAATCTACCTGCCAAATGATTGGTTTAGTGAGGACAGATAACAGGCTTAAAAATGCAGCAAGATTTAGGTTATCCAAAAGAATTTTTAATGGTTTACAAAACCACAGAATCTCATTCACCATAAAAAGTTTTAAACTTTTAAAACAAGATAGGTAGCACAGAACTGCACAATTAGAAAGGCTCTTAGAAGAGACCGTCTAGTCCAGGGCTGGGGAACCTGGCCCTCTAGTACAGCCCTTTGACTGAATCCAAACTTCACAAAACAAATCCTCTTAATAAAAGGATTTGTTTTGTAAAACCTGGACATGATCAAAAGGCCATATCCAAGGACCTAGAAGGGCACATGTGGCCTCGATGTGGCAGGTTCTCCACCCCTGACTTACTCCAATTCATACTGAAAGTTCCCTTTTCAGCATTTTTGACAAAGTAGTAATCCAGCCCCTACAAAAAGATCTCCCTTCCCTTTAGTGACCACTTCTTCTAGAGGCAATTTTAGTATTGAACAGTTCTAATTGTTAAATTTTTTTTTCTCTTGCACAGAACTATCATCCATTGCTCCTATTTCTGTCCTCCAGGGACAGGTAGAACAAATCTTGTCCCTTTTCTACATTATAACCCTTCAAATACTCGAAGACAGTTGTCTCTGCCCTCTCTCTTCCCCTCATTCCAGACCTCTTCTCTTCAGGTATTAACATCACTAGGATCCAGTTCCTTCAGGCAATCCTTATGGTCTCTCAAATCTCCTTACCATTCTGATCACCTTGCACCTTGGCACTGCCTCCCTAAAACATGGTATCCAGAACTGAAATACTTCAGATGTGATCTGACCATGGCAGAATGCAGTGATCCTATCACTTCCCTCATTCTGGATATAATACCGCTCTTAATGTAACTTAAGATCATGTTACCTTTTTTTTGGCTGACCTATAATATTGTCATTTCATATTAAGCAGATAATCCAGTAAAATTCCCTGATCATTTTTCACATAAGATTATGTCCTGTCACTTCTCTCCCAGTTTGTATTTGAGAAATAGATACAATTACCTCTACTAATTTTTTTTTTATTACATTTAGTCCATCATTCTAGATTGTCGAGTTCTTTGGATCTTGAGTCTCTCACCCAATGTGTTAACCAGATCTTCATGTCATCTGCAAATCAAATAAACATATCTATATCTTCAGGAAAGATATTAATAAAAATATGGTTCAGCACACAGCTAAAGGCAGAAATTTGAGCCTCTCTACTCAAGACCTTCATCCAAGTTGAAATCAACTTATTCATCTTCAGATTTATTCCTTTAAGCAATCCACCTAAGTATAAATATCTAGACAACATCTTTCAACCTTGTATTTAGAGCTGAAATCTTCTTTGGAAAGAGAATATACATTTATCCCCATTTTTTTAAAGGAAGCACTTCTAAGTATTTTTACTTAGAAATCAAATTACTTTACTTAGAAGGCAAAGCACTTGGCAAATGTCTGGTAGATAGTAGATGTTCAACACTTGTTCCCTTTAAAACTAGCAATAAAGAGGAACTTTAGACTCTATGCATACATTCAAAGACCTTTTAAATCAATGTGAAACACCATCAAAATAAAAATCTACTCCATTTTCATTCCATGTAGCAAAAAGTTACTGAAAATAAGAGATGCAAATTAACTTAGCAGATCACAAACCTTATTGAACCACTGAGGGCTTTTCTTTTTTGCCAGTGACAAAGTTGTCACAAAACCAGCAAACATTCCTGCAGCAGCAACTGTACCAAGAAAAATTCCACCTGCCAAAGATTAAATAAAAAAAAAAATTAAGAACCTCAGAAAGAGCTTAAATAAGAAAGCTTAAAAGAAAATTTAAGACATTGAAAAAACATTTATTATCTATTCCGCAACGGATATGGAAATGGAAAGTTATTACAATTGTTTAGGATCAGTGACCGTTGTGTAAAACCATCCTTAGAAGCATGTTTTTTTGTTTCCCATTAAATTAAACTGGTTCTGAAACGAGTAATAAAGGTAAGTTTAACGGAAAACGCCCCAGACGGGGAGCGGGCAGCCCTGGGCTCGGGTCTAAGTACCGCCTGTCCGTCGGCTCGGGTCTAAGTACCGCCTGTCCGTCGTGCTCTGACCTTGGGGAGGCGGCTCAGTTTTTCGGGCCGTACACAAACACCCCCGTGATGACGGCCCGCACCTCCCTGCAGCCTTAAAGCCCCACAGAAACGTGAGGCAGCACGAGTACGCCGAAGCACCGCAGGGGGCCGGGGGCGGGGCACCAAAGCACGGACCGCTCCGGTCGGGGCTGGAAGGGACCTCAGGTTATGCGGCTGGAGGACACTGAGGCCGCGGGCGGAGAAGGCTGGGACTGCGGGCTCAACAGGCGGTGGGTTAGAGGCGAGGCGGGGCCGAGCGGAGGGGAGGGTCTAGTGCGGGGGGTCGAGGGGCGCGCACCAGGATCCTCCCCGTCTACGCCTCCCACAATCACCCACACACCCCGGGGTGGAGGCCGCGCCAGCGCCGAGCTCATGGCTCCTGGGGACCCGCAGCTGCGGGGCGCACCTTTCACGAGAAACAGCCGGTGGTCCGGGGCTGCGGGCTGCTCCAAAGAGCCGGGGAGGGCCCCGGGCCCCGAGCCCGCAGGCTCCATAACTGGATGACGGCCCAGCCGTCCACCAACTGAGGCCGGGCGGAAACAAGGAAACCCGAGAGATGAGTGCCGGCGCGGTGCAGCCGGAATATAGTCCCGGGCAGGGCTCCGGCTACAAGGTTCCGCCTCCCGCCTTCCGGAGCCTGAGCTCCGCGTGCTCTGGCCCCGCCCCAAAGGCCTCCTCTACCCCGCCCCCCCAGCCCATGTCCACATCTGCGCAGACGCGCTGTCGCGCCTCTTCTGCGGCATGTGGCCTACAGGCTACTGTGAGAGGACTGTGTTGGATTAGGAGTGAGGAGGGGCAGGCATATAAATATAAATATGTATTGCTAGTAGAGTCTTAGACCTCGAAGATCTGGTAACCTATAACCACTGGAGGAATTTAACACGCTGCCTTGAAATTGTAGCATGGTGTACTAAATGTTTGGATGGATGGATGGATGGATGGATGGATGGATGGATGGATGGATGGATGGATGGGTGACTAGCTAGATGAATGGATGGATAGAGGAATGGATGAATGAATTGGTAGATGGATGGAGAGATGGATGGATGGATAGTTGGATGATGGATGATTAAATGAATAGTTGAATGAATAGCTGTAATGATGAATTGATGGATGGATGAATGAATGGTTGGATGAATAAATGACTGGAGACAGCATTTATTAAACACCATGTGCAAAGCACTGTACTGCACCAAATGCTGAGGATACAGATCAAAGTGAGATAGCCCTTTACTCTCAAAGAGGTCACATTAGCAGGAGACAACATATATGAAAGATTTCAGCCACAAGTCAGATGGAAAGATTTGTTGAATCCTTAGGGTGCAGAGGCAAAGTAATGCTTCTTCTTTAATGTCATTTCCATTGGTAAGTTCATCAATATTATATGTCAATTTCATGATGGCATGTTTTCCCAAGTTCTGGATAACGGACAAAGCTCTCGTGCCTTCCCAGTCACTGAAGGAGTAAAATGGCTGTGTGCTTGCTCCCATGCTTTTTAGCATGATGTTTTCAGCCATGTTGACAAACGCTTTCAATGAGGATGAAGAGAGCATCAAGGTCAACTACCATACTGATGGTAAGTTCTTCAATTTGAAAAGGCTACAAGCCAAGACCAAAGTGGAGGGAGTGTTGGTACATGATTTTCTGTTTGCACGTGATTGTGCACTCAGTGCAGCCTCTGATGCTGAGATGCAACAAAGTATGGATCAGTTTTCTGCTGCCTGTGCTAATTTTGGCCTGATAATTAACACCCAAAAAACACAGGTGCTCCATCAGCCACTACCATACCATCCATATGTGGAACCACCAATTACAACAAATAGAGAAGTTTTGAATGCTGTGGATAAGTTCATTTACTTTGGCAGTGTACTTTCCAGGGATGTACACATTGACAGTGAGGTTGATACACACATTGCCAAAGCTAGCTCAGTGTTTGGGAGGCTCCACAGAAAAGTTTGGGAGAGCAGGAGACTTTTTAGTGGAGAGAAAAAGAGGAGAGCTGAGAAAAAAACATGAAGTTTACCCTCATCACATTCGACTAAAGGAAGGAATAAAATGCACACTCATTTTGGTATGAAAACCTATCTTACAATACAGGAAAATGGGGGAGAAGGAGATGAGCAAGGGGGGGGGATGATGGTAGGGAGGGCAATGGGAGGAGGGAGCAATTTGAAGTCAACACTCTTGGGGAGGGACAGGATCAAAAGACAATAGAAACAATGGGGGGCAGGATAGGATGGAGGGAAATACAGTTAGTCTTACACAACACAACTATTATCAAAGTCATTTGCAAAACTACACAGACAGGGCCTATATTGAATTGCCTGCCTTCCCAGGGGAAATGGGTGGGGAGGGAGGGATGGGGAGAATTTGGAACTCAAAGTTTTAGGAACAACTGTTGAGTATTGTTGTTGCTACTAGGAAATAAGAAATACAGTTAATGGGGATTAGAAAGCCATCTGGCCCTACAGGACAAAAGAGAAGATGGGGACAAGAGAAGGGAGGAATGATAGAAGAGAAGGCAGATTGGTGATAGGGAAAATTAGATTGCTTGGTATATTGGGGTGGGGGAGGGGGTGAAAGGGGAGAAAATTTGGAACCCAAAATTTTGTGAAAATGAATGTAAAAAGTTAAATAAATAAATAAAAGGGAAAAAAAAGAACATAAGACAGGGATGTTTTCCCTATGCCAATCCTTAATGCATCGACCCAGAAGGGGACAAACAGATTCGCACAACAGGCTAGTGGTGGTATGCAGAGGTCAGAGAGAAGGTTCTCAGATGATGAAGGAAATTTCCTGATTCATGTAACCTTATTCAAGTATTTCTGCTATGCAATAATCAAGTTCCTACAGAGTTTAATTTGCTATCTTGCTTTGACTTAGAAAGGCTACCAGTAGATCAATAGCACCAGAGGCCAGAACTGTAATGGACATTCTTTCATTGAGGACAAATTTAGTTGGTGGGGTGGAAAAAAAAGTTTGGGAGAGGTATTAGACTGACTACTAAATTAAAGGTCTATAAAGTCATTGTATTGACCTCATTATTGTATGTCTGTGAAACATGGACAGTCTCCAGTGCCATGTCAGGAAACTGAATCATTTCCATTTGAACTGTCTTAGGAAGATTCTGAGGATCACCTGGCAGGATAATGTACCTGAGAGTACTGACACTGAAGTCCTTGCTCGAGCTGAACTGCCAAGTATTCAAACTGTGCTTCAGAGAGCGCTACTCAGATGAGCTGGCTACGTTGTTCAAATGCCAAATGTATGCTTGCCAAAAAGACTATTTTATGGAGAACTCGCATGGGGCAAGCGATCACATGGTGGCCAGAAGAAACAATACAAGGACACTCTTAAAGTCTCTCTCAAGAACTCTGGATTTGACTGTGCAACATGGGAGACACTGGCATTGGACAGCTCAGCATGGTGTGCCCACATCAGAAGGGGTGCTGTGCTCTATGAGCAAGGGCAGAATTGAGACAGCACAAAGTAAATGTAGGATGCACAAATTTGGAGTATCCACCCCAAATATTCACATGGCCTATCTGTGTTCAACCTGTGGTAGAGCATTCCAAACTCAATATTGGTCTGATCAGCCACAGTTGGACACGGTGAAATTTCACTTAATCTCATTTTGGTCCTCTTCAAAGACGAAGGACAACAACCAACCAACCATTGATAAGATCATATCAGTTTCTGATGTTGAATCATTTGACAATGCCAAAGACTTTGGTGACAAGAACTTTCTTTTCTAAATCTTTAATTGATGTGGCCATAGAATCTGCAGGAGGAATGGCCAGCCTTCATTCCACAAGGGTTGCTTCAGGCAATGGACTGGAAGTATTGCCATTCTCAGTACTCTTAGGTTTGGGGTCCTGAGCTATCTCCATCAGGGTCTGAGAAGAAATGGTGGTAAAGGTGGTGATTGTGGTTTAACTTGCCTGTCACATGCTGCCTCTTGTCTCTCCATCAGGGTGTTTTGTTGCTTCAGGTAAGTTTGTTTGCCTGCCTTGTGGTTGGGAGTTGGTGAGGATGACTGACTCTTTCTCCACAGAAGTTGCGTCCCCGGAGGATGGATGTAAGGACTAGTCTGGAAGCAAGAAAGGTGGGGAGAAAGGTGTTGCCACTCTCAGTGCTCCTATACTTATCTGCCTATATATCTGGTGGCAGTTGATCAATAGTTGTTGCTGTGGCAATAAGGAAAATGGGACTCTTCTCCCCAGTGGAAAATGAGTCAATCTTGCCCAGTCTCTCATTTTACAGATGGGAAAACTAAGGCCCAGAGGGGAAAAAAAATTGCCTATAGTGACAGACATAGTGTTAGAAACTCAGTGCCCACACTCCGTATTCGGTGCTTTTTTCTCTCCCTCTCCAGCCCCTACATATTGAATTGAGCCCATACAGATGAGGACCAGTAAGTAAGTTAGCTTGGGAGAAATACTGAGTACATGATGTGTAATCAACCTGAAAATATAGGTTGAAGCCTTGTTATAAAGATGTTGAAATGTCAAGCAGTCAGTCAATAAAACTTTATTACTTTTCTACTATGTGTCAGGCACAGTGGTAAGTGGGAAGGATACAAAGAAAGTAAAAGGCAGTCTCTGAACTCCAAGGGTTCACAGTCTAACAGGGGATACAATATACAACAACTGTGTACATACAAGTCATATTCAGGATAAATTTGGAATGATCTGCAGTAGAATGGTACTAGACTTAAGGGGCAACTGGGAAAATCATTCCTGTAGAAGGTGGGACTTGAAGGAAGCAGGGAACAGAGATGAGAAGGGAGAGTATTCCAGGAATGGAGCAGTACATCCAAAATGCTCAGTCAGAAGATGGAGTGTTTTGTTTGAGGAATAGCTCCGAGGTCAGTGTTACTGGATCACAGAGTACTGTGGGGGAGAGATTGTAAGGTGTGAGAAGACTAGAAAGGTAGGAGAGCCAGGTTAGGAAGGGATTTAAACAACAATAAGAGGCTTTTATATTTTATGCTGGAAATGACAGTAATTTTTTGAATTGGGAGGTATAATGTCAGGTTTTATAATTATTTACTTACTATTATAATTCATTTATTATTATAGTCAGACTACCTACGTAGACAACTGATTGAAGGATGAACTGGTTTGGAGAGAAAGAGAAAACCAACCAGCAGGCCCCACTTAAGGTGACGAAGCTCTGTCCCAAGCCAGAGTCAGAGGAGAGAAGTCGAGTTCAAGAGATGTTGCAAAGATAAAATTAACAAGACTTGGCCACAGGAGGGTGGTGGAGGGTGAGGGAAAGTGAGGAGTTGACTTGTACGTGACTGTGTGACTAGGAGGATGGTGGTTCCCTCAACAAAAAGAGAGAAGTTGGAAAGAGGGGAGGGTAGGAGCTGAAAGGTAATGAGTTCAATTTGAGGCATGTTGAGTTTAAGAGGAGTGGAAATTTGTTTCATTTTAGTGGTAATAAAGATCCAGTGGTTTTCTCCTTGGGGGAAAAGTAGGTAGGAGTGAGAGAATGTGGATCAGAAAATAAAACAAAATGTAATTCAATTTTTAAAAAAGAACTATTGGCCATTGGGGCTTCTTTGGATAAGGAATTAAACATTTTGTCAGACCCATGGCTTAATAATATCAATTTGGCAACTGGTGGGCATCATAGTCAATGAACATTTATTAGTGCCTACTTTGACTAGCACTGTGCTAGGCCTTGGGGATACAAATAAGAAAGACAGCCCATGTCCTCAAGGAGTTTATAATCTAATTGAGGAAGATAATACAGCAAAAGAAGTTGGTGAGGGGGAGGAGAAATGATGGAGTAAAACCAAAGAAGAAAAGTGAGGAGGTAGTTGGAAATTCTGAGCTCTTTATAAAGGAGGGTTTGGGGAAAGGGTCCCCAAGTCAGAGGGGAGAGGCAGCTAAAGGTGCTGAAAAAGTATTGAGCACCAAAGCTGAAGCAATCTCCATAACAAGATTTTCTGGTGATTGTTATTATCCTGGGGGAAGGCTTTTGTTCCAAAGCCACCAAGCAGAGTAGCTGGTGGGAAATCAAAGAGGGTAGGGAGTAGGGGGGGTGTGGGTGGGGGGAGAGAAATAGCTTGGGGAAGAAACCAGTGAACAGATTATTGAGAAAGTGCAGGTGAGAAGTAAGTAAATAACGAGGGCCTGAATGATGGCTTCATAAATGGATTATGGAGTGATTTAGCAGTTGCATAGTAGTTCTTCACAAATTTGCAATGTCACTAAATTGAGTCCTTAATTCTCAAAAGTTCTGACTTTAATACCTATAGACAGGCATTTTTCTAACTTTTGGAAGAGGCAGACCTTTGAACTACATCAGCAGAAAACCAATGAAGTTGTGTCGCTTCAGAGCCTCAGGGTTTTCTTTGCTTTATCTAGCTGGAAATTCTTAGTCCTAGATACTAAGATCTTTAGAAAAAAAATCCAGGTTGTTTCAGCTTGCTGGTGCCCTCACGCTTAGGCCCTCAGCCTTTTCTTTGAACCATACTTCCTAGTTCAGGGCTTGGGTTCCTCAGTTGGAGACCTCATCCTAGAATATGATTATCTACTTATCTAATTTTCATTTTCGAATATTCAACAATAAGGGAGATCATGATTACTTGTCCAATAGTCACTGAACAATTCAAAATTTCAAGGGTTCTTCAATTGTTAAAGTATGTCTCTTCTTCCATTTTCCCAGGTAAATGAGTGGATGCATATACGGTATAAACCAAGGGTAGAGAAAGTAAGAAGTTAATCAGGAAAAAAAAGAGTGTCATGAAAACCCAGAGAAGACCTTGTTATCCAGGACAATAGTGTCGAATGCTACAGGATGGTTAAGATCAAGGAAAATTGAGGGAAAAAAAATCAAGATTCACTAGCAGAATTTTAGATGACATGGTTATGATGGGGTTCAGACTCTGGGAGCCTCCTTGAGCTCCCCTTGAATCTTCCCACTTAATCTGGCCTTTCTTACTCAAATCTAATCTTCCAGTTTGTTCCGGCAGTCAGGAAGCCCAGGGGCTTTTCATTATCATTTCAGGTCTCATGCACTCCCCACCCTTGATCCCATCAAAACCCCATTCCCCAGGTTGCCATCCAGATCTGTATCCATTCCCATACTGCCCCTATCAAGATCTCTGGATTGCCCCACCTGCTTCCCGCCCAAACCCTCCATTGTCTGACTGCCTGATAGCCTCCAGCTATTTCCAGCCTTTGACCCTCCTTGGACTTCTCCTCAAGACCCTTCCTAAACCCCTCCTCCCATCACCCTGGAATACCAGATCAACCCCCCCCCACATTCCTCCTATACTCTTTTCTGTATTTAAGTTCCATCTTGCCTCCATGAAGGCACTCAGATTCAATCCAGCTCAGACTCTGTCTAGCTGGGATTCTATCTGGCCCGCTTGTGAATACAAGCATTACAAATACTTAGGTTCCTTAAGAGGCAACCCAATTAGGAGAATCCTTAATAAACTTTGTTTTCTTTGGCTTTAAGAAGGCTTTAGTCGAATTCATTCGAGCACGACCCAGACTGTCCGTATTTTGGGGTCCCCATCACCAATTAACCTCATCAGTTACATAACTGATGTATGTCATAAAGAATACCTGAGGGCCACATGTGGCCTTGAGGCTGCAGGTTCCCCACCCCTGAACAAAAACTAAAGGCCAGGAGCAAGATCTTTGGTCTTTGATTCCTGTTTTGACTGAGTTCCTGACTCCTTGATATACTGATATGGCAGGTGTAGATGATCTCTAGATTTCCTTGCAGCACTAGTTCTATTATCCTATGATCATCAAGATAATTGTCTTCTCCTCCTTTTCCTCCACCTTCTTCTCAATCACTAACCCACCTATTCATGCCCCTCCCACTGAATAGAAGCCCTGCTTTGTAATAAATATCAAACTAGCCTTATTCCCTTTTTTTTTAGTAGGGTTAGCAAATCAGTATATCTGAGGAATGTTGTGAATACAGTGTACCTCCATTTTAGCAAAGCCTGAATATTATTCTTATGAAAGAGATGGGTAGAGTCATACTTAGTTGAAAGACCTAACTTAAGAAGTAGTTATCAGAGGTTCAATGTCAACTAGAAAGAAGGGTGGCTCAGGAATATGTTCAGCCCTACCCTGTTTAACATTTTCTCAGTAACTTAGATTAAAGGCAGGATGGAATCCTTATCAAATTTACCTGTGACACCAAACTGAAGGGTAAAGCTAACCCTACGGTTAGAGTCTGGATCCAAAGATTTGAGAGACTACAACACTGAACCAAACTGAATAAAACAGAATTTAATTAGAACAAATATAAAATCTTACAGTCAGGTTAAAAAAAATCTTACAGGTTCACAATGGGGGAAGCATGATGAGACAGTAGTTTCTCTGAAAAAGATTTTGTTTTGTTTTTTGTTTTTTTAATGGCCTGCAAGTCAATCAATCAGTTGAATCAACAGTATTGTATGTCAGCCAAAAAGGTAATTCATTCCTGGATTACACTTAAGAAAATATTCAGGAATAGAAGTGATAGTTCTCCTACATTGTGCCACCATGATTCAGCTGCCTTCTCACCCTGGAACATCCTTCTACCATGCCAACCTTTTTCTCCCATTGGTGAACTTCTGGCCCAGACCACAGCTCCCAGTGGTGATTCTGATTTTCCATACTTTGCTACCCACCCCCATCCCTTTCAGTTCCCTTTTAAGGATTGTCCTTCCTCCATTTGAATGTAAACTTCTTGAGAACATAGACTGGTCTTTTTACTTTTTTGGCACAGTGCCTGGCACACAGTAAGTTCTAACTCAATGTTTCTTGCCTTCATTGCTTGCCTACTTACCCTGGTCATATCATATTTGGTGTGCCATGTTCAGTTCTGGGTGCCACACTTTAGGAAAAACATGGATACACTAGAGAGGTTCTGGCAAGGATAGTGAAGGCAACTAGGTGGCCCAGTAGACAGTGCTGGATCTGGAATCAGGAAGATCTGAATTCAAATCTAATTATTAACTGTGTGGCCCTGGAAAATTCTTTAACCTCCACCTTCCTCTTTTTTCTCAGATGTGAAATTATCCCAATAAATACCTACTGCTCAGGATGATGTGAATGATATTTATAAAGTATCTTACAAATCTTAAAGCTCTATATAAAGCCTAGCTACTATTGTTATTACTACGACTATTATTAATATTACTAGGATTGTTTAACTTAGAAAAGAGAAGGCTTGGGAGGATGTGATATCTGTTTGTAAATTGTGGAAAGCTTGCTGTGTCCCAGTCAGGCAGTCCTCAAATATTTATGAAGTACTTACTGTGTACTAGGCACTGTGCTGAGCAATGAGTATACAAAGGAAGGCAAAAATAGTCCCTTTCTGAAGGGAGAGACAGCATAAAAGCCATGTTTATACAAAGTATTTATGCATAGACCAGTAGTAATCTTGGAGTGAAGGCACTAACAATGAAGAGGACAGAGAAAGGCTTTTTGCAGAAAGTGGGACAATTTTCGCTGATGCTTGAAGAAAGACAAGTGAGACAAATGAAGAGGGAGGGTCATTGTAGACATGAAGGACAGCCAGGGGAAATGTACTAAAGCTGAGAGATGGGATGTCTTGGGGAAGGAAAAGCCTGGAGGTCAGTGGCACTGGATTTGAGCATATGTGAAGGGAGGGAGCAAAGAGTGAAAACACTGGACAGTTAGGAAGGGGCCAGGTTGTGAAGTGCCTTAAAAGCCAAGCAGAAAATACAGATTCACATCAGGTTATTTGATCCAGAGACAATAGGTCACTCTCAGAGGCAAATTTAGACTTGTTATAAGAGGAAATTGGCTAACAATTAGAGCTATTAAAAAAATAGAATGGGCTGTCTCAAAAAGTAATGGGTTTCCCCTCATTAAAGGTCTTCAAGTAGAGATCTGTTAGATACATTTGTAAATAGGGATTCTTTTTGCATACATAGATTAGATTTCCATACATAGATAGGTAGAACTTCCAACTCTGAAATGGTGTCATATAAATAAGCAAACTATAATGTTTATTTTTATCATTAAAACTTTTGTCTTTTATCCTTTCTCCTCTTCCATAGTTTTTTTTGTTTGTACATAGTTTAAGGAATTATAAAGATTGCTTTTATAATTCTGCTTTTCTGTTTCACAGTATTTTGTTTATGTAATTATATTTTTTACTATCATCTTTCTTAACTGAATTACACCATTACATTGATATATTCCATTTTGTCCACCTGCTGTCCTTCCATTGGACAACTGCAGCCTATTTATTCGGAAGATATGTAATGACTTGGCCAAGATCATGTGGCAAGCATTCCCAAAGTGGTTGCTGATATCCCAGTCTCCTAGCCCCTAGTCCAGGGCTCTTTTCATGGCACAACACTCTCTACTTAAGGGACTGTTAACACTTTCAAGACAGCAAAACAATTGACACTTTATTTAAAGTTTGAAATGTCTCTGTAAACTTCAGAGAAATATTAGCAGCTAAATACCTCACCTTCTATGCAGCTATAATGAACAGTGCTACAGAAAGCAGTGTGATGATTTGGTTCATCAGAACTGGAGGATACAACATACACAGTGGTAAGGAAAGGTCCCACGTGATGCAATGTTCCAAGCCCTCTCCACCCCCACCCCCACACCTTGGGTGGCTCAAAGGGAGGCAGAATAGACATCTCTAGTTTCTTCTACCCTGACTCTTCTCCAAAAAAGGCTTTAATTCCTGCCAGGAGGGGAAACAGAAGCTGCACTTTGCTCTCCTCAGACAGAGGGGGTACTGAGCTAGAATTATATCTATGTGCCACCTTAAAATTGTTAGTCAAGGGAATCTGATTGGATTCCATCTAACTTCTGATCATTATGTCATTATATGGGGTTAAGGAGGACCCAAGCAGCCAATTGTGCTAATTTTTTGCCACCTAATACTAATTCCACAATGAATATACAAAATGAATATCAAATAAATCCACTTACCAAAATTTAGTAATTACTAAATAGTAACTGTTTCTCTTTTACCCAGGAACCCTGAGATCTTCCTCTCCCACTTTGATTTTTGTTGTTTTTTCTTTTCTTAAAAGGGTCCTTTCCCTTGAGTAATGACTTAAAGAGGCCTATTCATTGAATGGATGTATCTCGCTCAAAGTGGCCTAAAATGGCCAAGGACCCATCCTGGGCCATCTCCAGTTGTCCTGATGAATATCAGGCTACTGGACCCAGGTGGCTATGAAGGAGAAAGTGAGGCTGGTGACCTTGCACAGCCCTCCCTCACTCAAATCAAAGTCAATTGCAAGTCATGTCATCATCTTGATGTCATGGTCCTCTTGGAGAAGGAAGACAAATACAACATCCAAATCATAGCAAAACAGAAATCAGAGAAAGTACACAAAGGAGAATGTATTCCAGATAGAACAGAATGAAGGAGCTCTGTCACTGGGATTAAGTTAATTCAGCTCAACCAAAAGAGAGATTTCTAGATCTTATCAAGAGGGAAGCTCCCTGAAGTCTCTAGTACAGCAAGCTAGAGAGAGGGACACAATGGAGCTTCTCTCCTGTCTACCTATAATAGTTTCCTTCAGCAACCTAAACAAGGTTGGCCTCTATTATCTTCCTTCTCAAAGCTGGAGGCCAGAAGCACCTGAAGCAATTCAAAGCTTAAATAGCCTTGAAGAAGATTGGAGCTATCTCACCCTTGCCAACTCTGCCCCACCCCTCACAGAGAGCATTCATCTCCGCCAATGAAGAGAAAGTCCCAATAGGCTTTGGTACAAGGATTACACAGATATAGGTTAATTCAAGATAATTTGGAAAGAAGGATAGCACTAGGAACTAGAGAAATCAAGACAACCTTCCAGCCAGAGGGGACACATAAGCTAAGCTTTGAAGGAAGCCGGAAGTTCTAAGAAGCAGAAGTGAGGATTGAGTGCATTCCAGGCATAATGGATACACTGTGTTAGAGCAGGGATGCAGAAGGAATGTTGGGTTGGGGAAGAGCAAGCAGGTCAGATTTGCTTGAGCATAGAGTGTATAAAGGGAAATAATGTGCGATAATGCCAGAAAGATGGGAGAGTATAAAGGTCAAGGTGAGGAGTTTGTGTTTGATTCTAAAGTGACAGGGAATCACTGAAGGCTCTGAAGCAGGAAAGTGACAAGGTCAGACTTGTTAAGCTCAAAGAAAATAAGATTGTTTTAGAGTTCTGATTGTTTTATCTGCTTCTATAGTACTCAACTCAAAAACAGCACAAAAGGTATTTCACTTTAGAAATTAATAATCTAAAATTTTTCAAAAGGTTGTATGTGTTCCTGAACAAGCATTGGTTTTACTTTTACAGTTAAAAAATAATTAAAAAACACATGACAACCAACAAAAGCTATTGCATCACTGTCAATAGCATAAATATTACTATTCTTTTACCAATGGTCAAATTAAGATGCACAAAGTTAGGTGATTGTCAACAGGCACCTGTAATTTAAAAAAAATAATCAGAAACACACTTCCCCCCCTCCCTCCCCTCCACCCCAACCAGGTCCCCTACTGTAGAAGACACTTGCCTGGAAAATGCATATTTGTGAGGGAAGTCACATCCTAAAGCAAAAAAAAAGCTGCAAATATACAAATATCCCAAATTAAGATATGCAGTAAAATAGTTCTAGATTATCTGTCACTTCTTTTGGCCCCATTCAGCCCCACCTAACTTGGAAGTTCTGTCAAACAACCCTGTCCAGTGCAGAAGAAAATCCAATATGATCATTTAAAAAGATCCCTAAGTATTCCAAAGGCCACAAACAGGGAGACTGTGCAAATAAGAATTAGAATGCCTAGAATTGATACAGAGCTAAATGTTCCATGCATCAGCTATTTCTGTTAGGCTATTTTTCACTTTGGAAACTGAAATAGAAATTGATGGGAAATAATAGAGGCTGTTGGGAGAGCAACCCCATCAGAAAAAGGGTATACTACTCTTTTGATGTATGATTCCATTCTGCTGGAAGTTCATAAAAGCTATGCATCTAACCACATTCTTATTTCAAACCTTTTGGCCTCCCTAGGTTTTATTTCATGTTTCTGCCAGCTGTACCTGCTAACATACTGCATTTCCCAGAAGTCTGATGGCCTCACCAGCAACAACTTGCAACCTTGAATGCTCCAGGTTACTTTACCTTCCTTAAAAGCATTGCTTGGTTTCTTACTCTTCGCAGGAATAAAGTAAAATAGTACAGTTGGTTTGTTTTTTTAAATCCAGACCTAGCACAATCCTCTGCAGGTAGTTTCATGAAGCCCTGTGATAGTTATGGACAACATACATGGAGAGGGATGTTAACTTCTGATTGATTGAGAGATCTCTGAGCCTGCCAAGCCAGAGGAAGACTGACAAGCTAGAGAAACAAGATACAAATGTTTGAATGGAGAGCCAGCTGAAGGAGGTAAGGTGCAAACTTTTGAATGGCCAATGGGAAATTTCTCTGGAGCCACAGACATGTGACTCAGTCATATACTTTTACTTCTAGAGCTACAGACATAACTTACTCATATCCATTTACTTCCAGAACCTGCGGATTTCAATTCATTTCAATTGTATGCAACTCTTTGTGATCCCATTTGTGGTTTTCTTGGAAGAGATGCTAGAGTGATTTGCCATTTCCTTCTCCAGCTCATTTGACAGATGAAGGAACTGAGGCAAATAAGGTTAAATGATTTGCCCAGGGTCACACAGATATTAAGAATCTGAGGCCAGATTTGAACTGAGAAAGAAGAGTCTTCCTGACTCCAGGCCCAGCACTCTATCCACTGTTCTACCTGGCTGCCATAGGGCAGGGTTTCTTAAACTTTTACCACTCCTGACCCCTTTTAGCATTTCAGTAACATTCATTGGCAGGGCATGCACAGTGCAAAGTGCACATGCTTTGTGTTCAGAGGCAAGACTACAGTGAAGTTACACGATGCAACAGGGGCCAGAAACACCTTAGATTCATTATGCATTTGATTTTTAATTAAGTTTTGGTTGTTGCATTGTCAACAACCTTATACTGTTGCCAGATTTCTTGCGACTCAACATGGGGTCAAGACCCACAGTTTAGGAAGTACTGCTAGAGAATGAAACCCTAGAGAATGCGGAATCTCCTCACTGAGATCGTTCTATCTTTGACTGAGCTAAAATTTCATTCCACTCTCATTTTAAGAGCTCATCTACTCTTGTGTATTCTTTCCTCTGCTCTAATCTGAATAATTCCCACAATGTCTTTTTACCATTTCTTCTAATCAGTGTGTTTGTTTGACAATCAAGATTGTTTTGGCTATAACTAGCATCTGGAGAAAGGAGAACTAAATTAGCCAATGTGTTCCTCTTCCCTTCAGATGAGCCAAGGAAACTGGCTTTTTTCTAAGCCCCTAAAAAGCATCCTACCCTATGCTAAAAGTATTTAAGATGTGATAGTTACTCTGGTAGAGTATCCCTTTTTGGAGAAGTGATCAATCAACTATGGATGTCCTGAATCCTTTCCCTTCCTGAGCCAAGTTACTGACTATACTATTAGACATTGCCCTCCTCCTACTCTCCACGGAAGTAGAAATCATAGTGTCCCCAGAGATAAGGTGGGATGGGCCAGACTCCTGATAAGATGTCTATCTATCTCTATCTATCTATCTGTCTGTCTGTCTGTCTGTCTTTCTGTCTGTCTGTCTGTCTGTCTATCTATCTATCTGTCTGTCTATACCACATGAGAGTTAGCCATTTCTGTGTCAAGCAGTCATTTATATTCTAACATCTCTATTACATGGAAGAAATTCCTAGTGCAGAAGCTCCCTCCACCAACACAGATAGACAGTTCATCTTTAATGTAGAGTCACAGAGAGTTGCCCTGGTAACACAGTCAGTCAACCAGCAAGTATTTATTAAATATCTACTATGTGTCAGGCACTGTGCCAGGTGACAAAGAAACAATTCCCATACTCAAGAAACTTACATTTTACTAGAAGAGACTACATGCACACATATATATAATATATAAATATATAATAAGTGAAATAACAGAGACAGAATAATGAAATAAATACAAAGTTGTTAAATGCACAGTAATTAGGGAGGGAAAGAACTAGCATTTGAGAGATCAGGAAGGGCTTGTGTAGGAGAAGGTGGTACTTGATCCGTGTCTTGAAAGAATTGATGGATTCTGTGAGGTTGAGGTGAAAAGAGAGTACATTCTGGAGAAGATGGACAGCTAATGCAAAGGCTCAGGTAGGAGATGGAGTGTGGAATGTGAGGAATACAGAGAAGGTCAGTTGTTTAAACTATAGAGTGTAGTAAGAGAAGGAATATATAATGAAGCTAGAAAAGAAAGGTTGGGACCAGGCTGTGAAGAGTTTTAAAAGCATTATAAAGGAATTTGCATTTGATCCTAGAAGCAACAGGGAGCCACTGGAGTTTATTGAGTAGGGTAATCCCCATGAATATACAGAAAATCACTTTGGGAAGTTATATGGAGGATGGATTTCACTTTGAGGCAAGGAGATCAATCAGGAAGCTATGGCAATAGGCCAGGTGAAGTTTGATAATGGGCTGTACTGGAATATTGATTTTGTGACTAGAGAGAAGGGAGTCAGATGTGAGAGGTATTATGGAGGTGGGAACAATGAGATCTAGCAACTGATTAGAAATGTGTGTTGAGGATGAGTGATGAAGTAAGGATGATGTCAAGTTTAGAGATCTAGCAAAGTACAAGAATGGTGAAGGGGAAGAAAGAAGGAAGGAAGGAAAAGGAAAGGAGGGAGAAAGACTAAGCAATTAAAAGTGCTTAGTAAAAATGAAAAAGGAAGTATTTATTAAGCATTTGCTCTATGAGTAGTACTGTGCTAAAGCACTGGAGAAACAAATACACAAGACAGTCCCAACTGTCAAAGAGCTCATTTGTAATGAGAGAGACAACATGTACAAAAGGTTTCAGCTACAAATCAGATGAAAAAGATCCATGGTCCTTGGAGTGCAGCTACCACACACATATTAATGCCTCTTCTGTATCATTTCCATGGATAAAAATCACATCCATTTCTGATGTTGACCAACGCCAAGGACTGTTTCTGACAGTGCCAAGGACTTTGGTGCCAAGAGCTTTCTTTCCTTGGTCTTCAGTAGCTATAGCACCTGCAGGAGCAGTTGCCAGGCTACATCTCCATAGGGATTACTTCCCAAGACAATGGCTACGGACACCAGGCTGGAAACATTTCTACTCCCAAGGCTCTTGGGTTTAGGGTTTGGGGCTGTCTCCATCGGGATCTAAGAGGAGAAGGTGATAGTATGACTGGCTTAGCACATACTGCCTCCTGTCTCTTTCTCAGGATGCCTTGCTGCATCAGCTAAAAATAGAGAAGTTAGAAAGAGGACTGGGTTTTTGGAGGGCAAGCCTGGAATATACAATTTGAAATGTCCAACAGATAGTGATCCAAGATTGTGGTTCAGGATAGAGACAGAGATTGGATATGTAGTCATTGAATCATCTGGAGAGAGGAAATAATTAATCCCAAGGGAAATAATAGGTCATAAAATAGGTCCAGGACAAAGCTTCGGGGAGTGCCCATAGTTAGAGGGTGAGATGTGCATGATGAACCAGAAAAGGAGAATGAGAAGGAGCAATCGGGAAAATAGGAAGTTAACCAGGAAAAAAGAGTGTCATGAAAACCCAGAGAAGAAGATCCTGTTATCCAGGACAACAGTGTCAAATGCAGCAGGATGGTAAAGATCAAGGAAAATTGAGGGGAAAAAAATCAAGATTCACTAGCAGAATTTTAGATGAAATGGTTATATAACTAATATATATCATAGATAGTACTTGAATGGATGTCTCTTTGACTTTGAGGGCTACTTCTCCATCCACTCTACTACACTGCCCCTCTATGTTCTAGAATTCTCATTAATAAATAAATACAACTCCTTTAGGATGGAGTGGATAGAGCCCTGTGCCTGCAGTCAGGAAGACCTGAATTCAAACCTGGGTCCAGATGCTTTCTAATTGTGTGTCCCTGGAGCAGTTATTTAATCTCACCTCTTTCAGTTCCCTTAACTGTAAAATGAGTTTAATAATATCACCCACCTCGCAGGGTTGTTGTGAAGATTAAATGAGATATTTATAAAGCATTTAGCATAGTGCCTGGCACCAAGTAGTCACTTAATAAATACTTGTTTCCTATAACGAAAAACAACTCTGAAGTACCACCTCACACCTATCACATTGGCTAATAAAGCAGAAAAAGAAAATGATAAATGTTTTTTTTTTGTTTTTTTATCAACTAATTTTATTTATTTTCAGTGTTCTGCAATAACTACCATATAACTTAGATTATTATTTTCTCCTCCCTTCCCTCATCTTCCCCTTCCCTCTCCAAGATGGCATTCAATTTTGTATAGGTTCTACACATACATTCCTATTAAATACATTTTCGCGATAGTCATGCTGTGGTAAAGAATTAAAATGAGTGGGAGAAATAATCTAACAAAGCAAAACGCAATGCGCGCGCGCACACACACACACACACACACACAATGATCTGCTACATTCTGTAATTGAATTCCATAGTTCTTTCTCTGGTTGTGGAAGGCATTTTGCCTTAGAAGACCATTGGGAATTTTTTTTAAGTCCTTGCATTGCAATGAAGTTCCAAGTGTACCAGAAAAAACTTTTGCATACTGTGGTTGTTGCTGTGCACAAAGTTTGCCTGGTTCTGCTCCTTTCACTCAGCATCAGATCATATAAGTCTTGCTAGGCCTCTCTGAAGTCCTCCTGTTCATCATTTCTTATAGCACAATAGTATTCAATTACATTCGTATACCATAATTTATTTAGCCATTCCCTAATTGATGGGCATCCCCTTGATTTCCAGTTTTTGGCCACCACAAAGAATGCTGCTATAAATATTTTTGTACATATGGGTCTCGTTCCCATTTTTATGATCTCTTGGGGATAGACAAAAATAATAAATGTTGGAGAAGATGTGGGAAAATTGGAATACTAATGCATTGTTGGTGGATTGTAAACTGTTCCAACCATTCTGAAGAGCAATTTAGAACTATGCTCAAAGGGCTACAATTGTGTGTACCCTTTGATCCAGCAATATCACTTCTAGGTCTGTATTCCAAAAGGAAAATGACCCACATGTGCAAAAATATTTATAGTACCTCTTTTTGTGGTGGCAAAAAATTGGAAATTGAGGAGATGTCCATCAACTGAGGAATGACTGAACAAGTTGTGGCATATGAACATAATGGAATACTATTGTGCTATAAGAAATGATGACTAGGCAGATTTCAGAAAAACCTGAAAAGACTTATATGAACTGTTGCTCAGTTGAAGTAAGCAGAACCAGGAGAACAATGTACACAGTAACAGCCACAGAGTACAGATGATCAACTATGATAGACTTACCTCTTTTAAGCAATACAATGATCCAAGATAGTTCCAAAAGATTCATGATAGAAAATGCTATCCATATCCAGAGAAAAAACTGTAGAGTCTGAATTGCAGATTGAGGGATACCATTTTCACTTTCTTTTGTTTGTTTTCTCTTTCTCATGATTTTCCCCTTTTGTTCTAATTTTTCTTTCACAACTTGACTATTGTAGAGATATATTTAACAGGATTGTACATGTATAACCTATATCAGATTGCTTGCTATTTTGGAGAGGGGGGAGGGAGAAAAATTTGGAACTCAAAATCTTACAAAAATGAATGTTGAAAACTGTCTGTACATGTAATTGGAAAAAAATGTTATTAAGCACACCCCTCCCCCAAATAAATACTTGTTTTCATCCATCCTTCTTTCCTTCCCTCTGCTCTTCCTTTTTTCTTTCCTTCCTTCCCTCCTTTCTTCCCTCTCTTCTTTCTTTCTTCCTTCTCTCATTTTTCTTCCCTTATTCCTTCCTTTCTACTTTTCTTATCATTCCTTCCTTTTTTCCTTCCTTTTCTCATTTTTCTTCCCTTACTCCTTTTCTACCTTCCCTCATGCCTTCCCTCTCTCTTCTCCTATCCTTTGCTCTTTCCTTCCCTCCTTTCCTGCTTTCCCTCCTTCCCTTTCCTCCCTCCTTCCTTCCTCTCTTCTTTCCTTCTCTAGTTCTCCCTCCACAACTCCCTCCCTCCTTTCATTCTGGAGTTTCCACAGTGTTCTAGGGCTGAATATAATCAACACAATATTCTCTGTGAAGAAGCATCTGAAAGACCTTTACTATATATGGAGTCTTTATTTTGTAATTTCAGTATTCTTGCTGTTTGGTACATCATAATTGTCAAATAATCTAGCTAGGGATTTTTTTAAAAGTCATCACCCAGTTTGAAAGATGACTTCACTATTTGAATAGAAATATTATATAAGTTTCTTGGGAAATCACTGTTTTCTGATGGGACATTCAGTAACACCGTTCCTGAAAAGCAAAGAAGCAAGGTAGAAAGGGTTAACTTGCAAATGTCCCTCCATTAGCTGGCATGTATCTCAGACATCCATTGCCTTCTGGGTCCCCACATCTAACTGATGTAAGTATCTTTGAAGTGCTTTATAATCAATAAAGTACAATATAAATGGTAATATTTCCTCTTACAATGAGCTGAGAACAGAACTCAGTAGCTTAAGCATCATTATTCATTACTAGTATCATTACTTACCTTGCAGAAACCTATTCTGTAAGCGTCTGTGTTGAATAATATAATTTTGTCTTACCATTGCAAGTAGATGAAAGTTATCATTGCAGGTTCCTGCTCTTATTTTTTTCTTAATTGTAGAGTGCCATCTTCCTATCACTTTCTATCTCAGGGGAAAGATTTTTGTTAATAATAGCCCAAAAGTTTCCTGCAAGTTTTCTTATTTCCTCAGCCATATACTATACTCTTACAAAAAAAAAAAAAGTGATGTACGTTACTTCCTTTAATGGTGCAGCTATTTGAAATTTAGATTTTGAAGAAACTTTTGAGATTGTCTAATCACACCCCTATTTTTTAAAAATTTAATTAATTTTGTTATTTTTAGTTTTCAACATTTCCTTCGATAAGTTTTGAGTTTTAAATTTTTTCCCAAACCCCTATTTTTGCAAATGAGGCAACTTGGGTCCAGGGAAATTAAGAGATGTATTCAAGGTCTCAGTGATGCTAAATAACAGAGTCAAGATTTGACCCCTGCTCTGGGATTCCATGTGCTATGTTCTGTGCCAAACTACTTGTCCTTACTATCAATCTTAAAAATTATTTCTTGATAACAGAAAAATCACAAGTGTCGCCCACAGCAAAATATATTTCAGCCCGTGTATTATTATTTTCCCTAAATAATCATATACAGGGACAATACCTTGACTCACACTTGGCATTTAGTGGACCATTAAGCACATGAATAATGTCCATAGCATGTACTTCACAGGGGTAAATGTGGGGCTTAAATAAGGTAACATGTGGAAAGTGATTTGGAAACCTTAAGGTGTTGTTTAAATATATCGATTGGAATTGTTAATAATTATGTGTTTTTATTAATGATCCTTTCTACCAGTAGCAACTTTCAACCACAAACATGAGTTGTTTCAATTATTTCAGAAATATTACCTACGTATTCAGTTTTTCACTGTTCAAAGAAAGTAATTTATTATATTGAATACAGCAGAATTTGATCTTTTGTCATATAAAAATTGTAAATTACACACTACTGAATAATACCTTCAATTTTATTTCATTTTTACAATTTAAAAATGTTTTTAGATTATTCCATTTGATCCTTACAACAACCCTATGGAATAGTAGGGGGTACTTATCTTCATTTTGCCTGTGAGCAAATTGAGGCCCAGAAAGGTTAACTGATTTGACTAAGCCTGCATATGTAGCAAGTGCCAGAGAAGGGCTCCTTCCTCCAAGTCCACTGCCTCCAGGAGTTATGAAATGGGGAAGTCAGTAAGAACAGTCAAATTCTAATTAACCAGGATGCTTAGGAAATGGACTGTTCCGGTTAATTTAATTTTCTGGTTAATCGAGAGTTACACAGAAAGCCCTTTTTCTTTCTACTGTTGTAGTTGTTCCGATCCATTTGGGGCTTAGAGAGGATGTGCAGAAAAATTACAACAGCTATTCTATGCTTAAAGCAGTAAGGCTTTATTTGGTTTGCAGTTTAAGAGAAAACTTTGCAGCTTGAGTTGAGCTATCCAAAACCAGGAGCATAGAGAAGGAGGTTGGATTGAATATTCTTACATTGAGCCCAAGGCGTTCAATGAAAGGTAGTTGTTTGTTTTGTAATCAAATCCTTCACGTCTATTTGTTTTCTTCTGTCATCTTTTCCCCTAAAACTGCCAACTAATTCCAGTTCATCTAGCTTTTTGAAATCTCTGGTTCATTGAGGTTCCACTATAGTTATTAAACATTGCACCAATGCTTGGCAATATAAGAGGAGAAGGGATTTCTGCTCCTCTGGAAGAAAAAAATATCTCCATGTAGAGAGGAAGTCAAAATGTAGCCACCAAAACAAAGCTGTATAATCACATGTGACACATACTGTAAGGGCGACTGAAACTCAGGAAATAAAACTGGCATTAGTTGTTGATGAGTACGAACAATACTCAAATTATACAAATATTTCCATATTTGAAAGTACAAATACATGCAGCTTTTTAAAAATGACTTGAACTTGAATGATAGATGTGTGACTATATAAAATGGAGGTAATTCCTACATGGATTGCTATATCCATTGTAATGTAGATCTCAATTTAGTCACGCCTTCTGAATTTGTGCATTATTGTCTACATCCAACTAGAAATCCTCCATAAAGGGTCCTGTAGCACTGGGCACCTTCCTCTGGATCTCTTGACATTGCAAGAATACCAGGTAAGCATTCAGTCTATCAGTGATTCTTTATTCTTACTCTCAGACTGACCCACTTTCTTTTCTAGTCAGATATCTCTCTGATGAATTGATGATGGCATTTAAATCATTTCTGCTCAGTTTTTTTAAAAATAATGGTAATATAGTATAGTTTATTCTTACCTCCCCCATGCACCTATACATTACCCTTTGGGTGACCTGCAGTTTTAATTCTCTTACAAAGACTGTAGTATTGCATGCTTTATAGCCATGTAGCATCAATAGAAAAATACTGACATAAAAAGATGGACCTTTATTCAGGCCTAGAACAGGGAGATATACGTTCATCAAAAGTACTCCATGGAGTATATTCAATGTATCACCTAAATGGAAAGGGATGCACCATAGTTAGTAAGGTATTCCAAATACCATTTCACTGATTTCATTAAGGAAGATCATTGTAGAGCCTTCTAAGTGAGATCCATAATCACCCAAAAGAGTTCACTTTAAGCTATCCACATAAGAAAAACTAAGTGAATGAAGACTACATATTGTCCAGACCAGGGGTGGGGAAGTGTGACCTCAAGGCCACACTTGGGTGTGACCCTTTGACTGAATCCAGACTTCACAGAACAAATCCCCTTAATTAAAAGATTTGTTCTGTAAAGTCTTGGACTCAGCCAAAAGGCCACGCCCAAGGGCCTACAAGATCACATGTGGCCTTGAGACTGCAGGTTCCCCACCCTTGTCCAGATTATTATATACAATTGAATGGATAACACACAGCACTAATTCATCAGAACATATATGTTTGAGGAGATACTGTGGATGACAATGAGCTGACCCAGAATTAAAGAAGGGAGAAAAAGCAGTCTGGATCCTCTTTCAAGAAGTTGCCCAGGGATTTTAATGACCTCAAGCTTCTTCCCAAAACAAAGCTTTTTGATAAAATTTCATTAATTCAGCTCTCCAACTATGACCCTCTATATTAAATGATAGGTATCCATGGTTACTTCTCACTGGAGGGTCTATTTACTTAGTATAAGTATTCCTTATGTTTCACTGAGATTTATCTTCTCTTTGATTTATTTCTGTTTTTGAATATAACAACATCTTAGGCTGTGACTATATAGACCAATAAACTACTTTATATAGTAAATTACATGGCCATTTGGAAGACAGTGCTTTGTTTGTGTTATGTCTACATGGCCCACTGCCCTGTAAAAGAGAATTCAAGGCATTTGACTAGTTCCCTGCTGAAAGCCTTGTACAAAAATTAAAAGATTCATCCATCTACATGTTTCACTTAGTTAAAATATTTTGGTGATATCTCAAATCCATTGTATTCAAAAGAATATTAACAAAATAGTAAAAAAAAAAATACCTAGAATGGAAATCAGAATTTATTTTCCATCCTATTCTGCTACCAGCTAAGCTTCATGATCTTGGGAAAGTCATACCTACTCTTTGAGCCTGTTTCCTTTTTTGCTAAATGAGGAATTAGGCTAACCACTTTTAAACATTCCGTTGAGTTTCTACTATCCTAAGGTCATCATTGGGATATAAGGTTATCTTTGAGATCTTCCCTGTAAATTAAGCCCTTTCCTTGTTCCTTTAGTGTGTGGTCAGACTACAAGTAAGTAATTGCTCCACTTTGCAGTGACTCTCTGAAACTAGGAGTGTGCCTCCAGTGGTGGAAGTGCTGGCCCATGGGTACTGGCCTAATCCAAATAGGAAACCTCACTTTCCCATAGCCAATTTAAAGTTGTTTTTCACATTTTGACAGAAGATGAGAGGCAGCTATTTGCTTAGAAAAATTCAAAATGTGACTCAAAAGCCTTCTTAGAGTCCTTAATTCTTAGATTTTTAAAGCTGTAAGGGAACTGAGAGGTCATCTAATAAGCCCCTTCTTCATTCCAAACAATTAGTGTAAAGAAAATTCAGTTCCCCTAAAAATACATTCTGGATTAGTATAGTCTAGGAACCAAAATAGAACAACAACAGAGGACTATAATTTATTATTTAAAGCTCTACTGTACATTTGTCCTTATTTGGAAGTCTTTCATTGGATTATTCCTCCTCCACCCCCAAACATTAAGAATCATCTAATCACCCTACTTTGAGACAGGATTTCAACAAAATTCTCCTAGATAGGGATGGAAAATCAGGTAGCTCTTGGCCCTTGGCTCAATGTTTTTTTTCACTTTAGAAAAGTGGATTGGCTCTATTCTTAATTTCTGTCAAAGAGATCTAGCTGTTTGTGGCCATAAGGAGTAATTATTAGAAAGATATAGGTAAATATGGTACAGTGGAAAAAATCAGTGGATTTATAGTCAGAGGACCTAGTTTCGAACCCCACCTGTGTAAGTCGTCATAACCTATCTGGGACTCCATCGTCTTAGGTACAACACTAGGAGGTTAGACTGGCTGATCCCTAAAGTCCTTTTTAGGTCTAAACCTGTGATGCATATGCTACAACTTCCCTTGACATACTGGCCTAATCACATGTGACAGTCTACCTCCTTTCTCTGTGTTTTTTCACTGACTGTTCTCCATGCCTGGTATGATCTCATTTCTCACCTCTACCTCCTGCTTTCCCTGGCTTCCTTTAAGACTCATCTCAAATCCCTGCTTGTGTAGGAGGCTTTTCGCAGTTTCTTCTCCACACCCCTGCCTCTATGCCTTCCCTCTGAGGTTACCTTTGTTTTACACTGTATATATCTTGAACGTACATAGTTATTTGCATGTTGTCTGCCTTGTTAATATGTAAGCTCCATAAGGACAGGGAATGAAATATTGTCTTTCTTTGTATCCCTAATATTTGGCACAGTGACTGGCACATAGTAGGTGCTTAATAAATGCTTGTTGATTGATTAACAGAATGACTCATTACTCATATACTCTGTCATATACAAACTTGCGCAGAAAAAAAAAGCCTTACCTAGATCCCTGAACAATCAAATCTGTCTTCCTTCTACTTTTTCCTCTGTTGCCTACCCATCACCCTACCCATCACCCACTTGTTTCAGTGATAGGAAACTGAAAGAATCCAGGAACTAACTGCATATTGGGGGAAAATGTGAAAGGTTTTATTAAAAACCCCTGAATATCAAGTAAAGCTTGGTATAGGAGTGGGAAGTGAGTAAATCAACCTGTGGGAAGTAAGTAAATCCTACCCCATTTCAAGTAAGTATTAAATGCTATACCCTAGTACCTTAACCAAGTGAGATCGTATCTTAATTAATCTATAGATTTTAGAGAGACTACATGTGGAAAAAAGTTCTTGATCAGTTAGAGTAATGCTGCACAGGAAGAGTGTTTGGATTGACTGAGAAAACTTGGTCACACCTGAGGGAGTTGTATAAAAGCAGGGAACCAATTCAGAACCAGAGATAGATTTCCACAAGCAGAGGGGAGAGAGTATTCTAACTAAAATCTTGAGAGGAATCAATTATGAGAGAAGAGCAGAGCCTCTATCTTAGTATTGATCTGTCTTTCCCTCCATACTTAACCAGAGGAAGACCTTATCACCTTTGGTGGTCTTGAGCACTTCCCACCTTGGCATTTTCCCAAGAGCTGAATCAACCAATAAAAGTGTCTATATCATAAGCCAAGGACAGAATGGACACAGATTCTAGGCTCTCTCCAAAGAGCACAGCCAAAAAGCTATGCCATTAAATGATAATCATGTTAGGAAGCACAGTAGTAGGGTCTTGTGAACTATCCTACTAAGCAAAAGACCCAGAGATCCCTCAGGGCCTCTCTCTCTGTGAAAGGGCCAGTGTTTCCCTGAGACAACTTCCTGCCACTCACAAGGGGAGACTTTACCTGAAAGAAGATAGTAAGGTGGATTTTAGTGTGCATGTAAAGTAGATTTTTGTTATTCTTTCTTGTAGTTTAGTTTCTTAGGATCCTAGGCTCATGACTTGTAAACAGCTCCACCATGCTTGCATGAAACTATATAGTGATAAATCATATAAACATTTGTGCTAAAATTGTAAATGTCCACTGTGACTGTGCAGTGAGATATAATGGTGAGCTAATGTAAACTTGTGAGGCTATTGTTAGTCTATCACCCTATAAAGCAGGTAGGCTCTGGTCAGTGAGTGGTAAACCCTTGGGGTTGAATGAACATGCTGGAATGCTGTGTGTACCTTGATTGGCACCCATCGAGGCTTGGTAGAAATCTGTTTGCCTCAGCCGGCCCCCATTGAGGCTTGAGGGGATTTAGGTAAGTGCACAAGCTGTGCCTATCTTGATTAACCCCACTGAGATGTAGGGGTAGTTGCCTACTAGAAGGGTGATTAGGAAACACTTTAGGAGTTAGTGTTCTCATTATCAGCAACTCCTTTGAGAAGACTAGATTAAAATAAAATAAGATTATTAGCCCTTCCAAAGCTATCTTCCTATCCTTCCTTTCTGACCAGATCAAGAGTGAACTTTGCTAGCAGCCCTCCTGTGTGTTACCTGTCTTATAAAGACAAGTGCCCCCAGGCCCACTTGCTCTCAGGTTCCCACACATAGCTTCATTTCCAGCCTCCCTATTCTTCTTACTTAGGGTAGACCCAGGACAAAACTGCCCCAAGGCTTCATTGACCCCAATTTCCCTGATGCAGCTTCTTGGTCATCTAGAGGTATAAAAAGTTCCAGCTGCATTGTATGTAATCTGGGCCTCTCAGACTTGATAAGTGCTTAAAATCGCATACCCTAATGACCTCCTGATCAAACTGTTTCCAGATGGTGAGCATGAGGCCTCATCCAGAGAAGCTAAATAACCACTATATCCTTGTTGCATAATCTTGCTGTGTCAATGCAAAGTAAACTTCCTTTGTTAAATATTCAATGCCTCACAAGTGTCACATTTCATCCCAAAACTGAACCTGAACTGAAAGGATTGGATCCTGAGGAGATGTAAAATCCTCCCTCTGGGGACTTGACCTGCCAGTGGGTATGGAGGTCAGGAGAGTAAGGCCCCAGAGCCTCGGCCACTCAGATAAACTTGCTAAGTAACTAACTACATATATTTAAATGAATCAATTTTGAGGCACAAAGTAGAATAACAACTTTTAAATAACTTCTCCTAAGTCTTCATCAAGATTCTTTGCCCATTCATTCTCATTTAGTTTCTTTTTTTAAACCAATTTCCTATGTATTTTAAATTTGAAAATTAATTTATTCTTTGACATCACAAAAATTTCTCTTTCAGACAGAATGTTTAAAGAAGTTTTTCAAAGCTGGAAAAATCCTGAGAGAGCCTATCCCATCGTATCACAAAGTAACAATTCTAGTATAGATATTTAAGCAGAAAATGTATGAGTACTTAGGCAAGTGGTGACCGCTAGAAGCCAGATGAGTTCACCAAGATTGTCATGCCCCAAGATCCAGATTTCCTTTCTTAGCATGGTTATATTACCAGTCAGTAATGATACAGTGGATAGAAGGTTGGCTTCAGAGTCAAGTCCTGCTTTTGACACAGACTGCTTCTACTATCCTGGGAAAGTCACTTAACTTCTCAATGTCCCTGGTCTGGATATAAGTGAAAAATATGGACTAGTATATAAAAAGAATATTTATGTAACTAGCATACAAAAAGACATAGTGGATCTGGATTTTGCATTTCTTACACAACCCCCTGGGGACACGATAGCAACTGTAGGCTAATTAATAGTACAATTATATGAGTTACTAACTTGTTGAATGACAATTCAAAGAGGGTTGATTGTATGAGATCAGTGTCTACTGATTACCTTTAGTGTTATGCCATAAGACTAAACCCTTGATGCTGTCTTAATTCACCATTTTAATTAATATGTGGCTAAAAGACCTGAAAGCCATGCTTGTCAAATTCTCATGAAGCTGGGAGCTAATTCATTGAATCACTGCGTCAGGATCTAAAATGATCTTGATAAGCTGAGCCTAACAAGATAAATTTTAATAGAAATTAAAGTCTTATGCTTAGGTTAAAAAATTTGAAAAAGCATTAACATACATGATGCAAGTGATGAGACATGGATTTAAAGGGACTGAAAACTCAGCTGTTGCTACCAACATAGCTATAATGATCACAGGTTTTATTAATAAAAGGAGAGTTTATAACACATCAAACATAAAACAGTCCCACTGTATTCTGTGCTAGTTATAATACATCTTTACAACTCTGTTTATTTCTTAGTGCTACATTTTAAGGGGACTATTGACAATCCTTAACTTATCCAAGGGAAGATGACTAGCATGGTGAAGGGACATATCCCATATCGTATGAGACACAGTTGATTAGCTGGGGTGAAGCGGGGAAAGGGTGTTAACCTTAGGGAAGAAACAGATTTAAGGGGCTCGTTATATTCAAATAGTAGATAGCTAGTAATAATAGCACATAGAAGATGAAGTGGTGACTATTAGACGCCAATCAACATGAAATAGGAGCTAATTCATTGTATTCCTAAATCGTTATCCAAAATAAGCTTGATGTGTTGACCCTAACAAGGTGGAATAGTTGGAAGAACTGTTAAGTGAAAGAGAGAGTTGACTTACTCTCTTCAGAGTACAAAATTAGGACCAATGTGTGGAAAGAAGGTAAATGTCAACTTATTATAAGAATCATCTTGAAATTAGAACTGTGCAAAAATAGAATTGGCTGCCTCATTAAGAGTGATGTACCTGTCACTGAAAGTGTTCAAAAAAAAAAAAAAAAAGAGAGATTGGATGACTATTTGTCAGGGAAGTTGGAGAAAGGATTCTTAAAATGGGAAGGCGTTTGTACAAGATGACACCCCTAAGGCCATAGAATCAAAGACTCTCAGCGCTGGAAGCAAACTTAGCGGTCATCTAGTCCAGCTCACATCTGAACAAAAATCCTTTCTTTAACATACTCAACAAGTGGTCATCTAACTTTTGGGTAACTATTTCCATTGAGAGAGAACCAGGGGTGTGCTGGAGTCAACTCAAACTGCCTAGCAACTGGATTTTTAAATTTTGGAAATCAGCAAATGCTACAGATCAGGACTTGATTTATTGTTTTGCTGATTGTCTAGACTTAAGAAAGTGATGGAGAAAATGTTAATAATGCAGATTGAACTTAAAAGTATGTTGTGAGGAGCAATGAGGTGGCTCAGTGGATAGAGTACTGGCTCTGGACTCAGGAGGATCTGAGTTCAAATCCATCACTTGACACCTACTATCTGTGTGACCCTGGGCAAGTCACTTAGCCTCTTTGCCTACCAAAAAAAAAAAAAAAGAAAGAAAAGAATGCATATTTCTCCCTTCCCCCTCCCCTCAGAGTCAGGCATCAAACATTTATCAGCACATTCCTGGGGAGAACATTCCTGGGAAGAACTCTCCTGCCTGTCAAGGTAGCCCATTCCACTTGTAGATATTTCAAATTCTTGGCTTGTTTTTTTGTTTTTTTTGTTTTTTTTTTTTAGGGAAGAAGTTCCTTCTTTTATTGAATGGAAAAACTAGCATTTAAATGTTATGTAAGCATAATCTACATAAGTAACCATTAACTTTAATTACGATCAAGTCCCACTAATTCATTTACCTAATTGTTTATAAAGTCCACTCTTCAGGTTAATTCAGCAGCATTTTCTATTCCATGCAGCAAGGGTAGAAAACATTGATTTGCATATCCATCTATCTGATAGAGGATTTTAACGTCAGTAATAGTTGCAGTCATTTTCTTCTCTTTGTCAAATGTAAGTATGTGGTATTCTGACATTGAGAAATGAATCAAGTCTTAGGAAATTTAGACTTATTATTTGATACATAAAATGTGCTTAATTCAGTTTTAAATTCAACTCTCTACCTTTAAACACACCCTGGCTTTCACCCATCTTCTTTGTGCTGGAATTTTCCATCAGTTTAGTGTTGTCCCAAGCACAAAATCCGTAAGTGATGGGATACCAGGTCATGAAGTAACATGACAGGACAGAAGAAACCTTCTTTTGAATGTTCAGGAGGGCAGAGATTTATACTGAGCTGAAGATTCATCATTTTCGCCTGTGACAGCATTATAAATTTAGTCAGGCATCTTCGAACTTGTAGGTGTAAGTCTGTGGTATCACAGTGTGTCCAAACCCTTGGTAGTGACCCAAGGGTGAAGATGGCATAGAAGAAGCAACAGAAATCTGGGCTTGAGATGATGATAATAAACTTGTATTTTCACTTTGTTCTTCCTCGTTAGGAAAAAACTTTTTACTACGATGCCCCAGGACTGTCCTTCCAACGTTTCTTACTTGTTCAGATATATCATCTCTAATATCTGAAATGTCCCACATTGCAAGAAAAGAATCAAAGCATGAGCCTTCTTCTGCCTCCTGCACATAGGGTTTGTAGGAAAAACTGTAGTGATGAGCAATAGCAGCAAAGAACATCTCAATACAGATGTATCTGTAGACCTGTATCTTGGCTTCTTTTTGCTTACATCAAGTCTACATTTGCTTCTTTGAGATTTCCACTCATTTCTTCTAGTTCTGCCCTGTGAGGCCAAGCAGAACAAATTAGATCTCTTTTCTATACTTGAAGACAGAGAACATCTCCTTCTTAAGGCTTTTCTTCTCCAGATTAAACATTCTCAGTTGCTTTAACTAGTCTTCCCATGGCATGATCTTGAGGCCCTCCATTATCCTGGTTACCTTTCCCTGGAAGGCTCTACAACATGCTAATATTCTAGCTAAGAACCAAGAACCGAACACAGTCCTCTATATGTGGTGTCGCCATTGCTGGCTACAGCAAATCTCATCCTCCTAGTCCTGATCATGGTCTCTCTTAATGAAGCTACTTCATACCGTTAACTGCCAGATCCTTGCTGGACAAACTGCTCACCACTTTGTAATTGTGACACTTAGTTTTTTTAATCCAAGTATAAATATAAGACTTTACATTTATCCCTATTAAATTTTATCTCACTTTCAGTCCAGTATTTCAGTCTGTCAAGATCTTGTCACATCCCAACTCTCTCATCTAGTGGGTTAGCAACTCCTCTCAGCTTTGTGTCACTTGAAAATTTGATAGACAAGCCATCTATATAGGCTTATTCAAGTCATTTGTAGAAATGTTACACAACACAGGGACAAACATAGATCTCTGGGACCCTTTCTTTTTTTGTTTTCTTTCTTTTTTTAGTTTCCTTGTCTTTATTTTTTAAAGTAATATTTTATCTTTCCCAATTTCATGTGAAGACAATTTTTAACATTCATTTTTTTAAAAAGAAATTGAGTTCCAAAATTATTTCCCTCCTTCCTTCACCTCCTCCCCCCGCAGGAGGACCCTTTCTAGAGACATCTTTCCAAACTGGCATTGAACAAATAATAATTACTTAGTCTTAGAGTCTTTCTTTGTGATCAGATTTGTATACATCTAGCTTGAATATCCTCTAGCTCACATCTAATCATCTTTTCTGCGAGGAGAACTTGAGAAACATTGCCAGATTCTTTGTGAGAGTCTAGTTCACCATTTCTCTGATACTCCCCTGTTCTAGTTTCATGAAGAATAGGTCACACCAGATTAACCTCATTTCCTTTCCTGACTCTCAGTAAAGCCATGCTAATTTTTTTTGTGATAATCAATTCCTTTCCTAAAAGTTCACTAAACATCCATTTAATCATTCATTCTAAATTTTTGTCACGAATGAAAGTTAGATTTACTCATCTGTCTATAGTTTACAGATTTCCATTTGTGTTTTTTATTCCTATTCAGGACAATTTGCCATCTTCTAATGAAATAAGGTACCTATCCCATTTGCTACTATGATCTTTCAAAGATCACCAAGAGTAGATGACGATAACTAGCACTTTATAGAACTTTAAAATTTGTAAAGCACTTGAGAAATAACTTATCCTCATAACAACCACCAGAAGTGCATACTATATCCCTATTTTACATATGGGGAAACTGAGGCAGACAACAGTCAAGTGACTTGCCAAAGACCCCACAGTTAGTGTCTGATGATGTCTTTGAATTAGGGCTTTCATAACTGCAGTTCTAGTATCCTATGTTCTGCTTCTACAGGATTCTTTTGGTACCAGAGGATATAGTTTATTTGAACCTGCTGACTTGGCTTTCATTAGAGGCAGCTAGGTGTTCTCTTAATATCTTCTTTACTTATTTTGGTTACAAAGCTCTCCAGTCCAAAAACCATGTTCCTTGGCAAGAAAAACAAAATAAATTATGAGCAATTCTGCCTTCTCCTTGTTGTCAAAGCCACATAAAGCAGCAGGCTTTCTTTCACCCTCTTTGATCCTCTGCTTTTCCTCAGTAGAGTTTAAAACAGCAGCCTTCCTCCCTTTTGGGGTTGCCCTCCTTAGCTTTCCTCATCACCCTCATGTCATTCTGAGCTGTAGTGCTCCAAACATTGTTTTAGGCTTGTGCCACCTTTTCATAGCCATCCTCTGTTACTTGTCCCTGCTTCCACTTTCTGTGTCTTTAAAAACAATTTCAGTTGGTCAGTGAATTCCCTCTTTACCCAGAGCAATCTCTTCAGACAACTCCCCCTTTCTTCCTTAACTTATCTCAGTTTTTCCTTTGTCCTCAGAATTTCTTTCTCACAATGGTTTCTCTTTCAGCTGTAGGATTCTTTGTTTCTCTGAATGGCTAAATGTTGCATATTAGATTCCTAAAGAAGGAGAATTATCCTTAAATAGTAGGGTGTAGAATGTAGATGTGACTACTACAGATGTACTACTGAACAGTAGAATGTAGGGTGAAGGCAAAGTACCTATAATAAAGTGATTCTCACAATAAATACTATTGAATGCTTCTGCTAAGCTACTTCTAATTTACTATTATTTATGATATTTCTAAATTCATCATACCTGGGACAACAATTCAGTTTAACTTATTATATCCCTTTGAACTCACTCTTCTGCAACACTAGAAAAGATTCTCACTTCAAAATCATCTGTCACTGTAACCCTTTACAAGTCCATATAGAACAGCTGGAAATTTGCCAATGCATTTGAATCAAGAGATATTTTATAATGATGGAAAGGAAAATAAAGAGTATAGAAAAACATTGAACTTTAGCATCAGCACATAAAAGGAGCATTTCATTTTTAAAAAACAGGATCCTCCTAGCATAAAACAGTAGGAAAAAAAATTGAGATCTACTATAATAATAGTAGCTAGTATTAAATAGCACTTTAAGGTTTACAAAGTACTTTATACATGTTATCTCATCTTATTTTCCCAACTAGCTTGGGGAAGTACATGCTTTTATTATCTCATTTTACAGATAAGGATATTCAGGCTGACAAAGAGGTTAAGCAATTTGCCCAGAAAGTGTCTGAGACAGAAAAGGAATTGAGGCCTTCTTGACCCCAGCACTATAATCACTAACCACAGTAATCACTACGATACCTAAGCTGTCTCTATACTGGGGGCACTGGGCGTTGGGGGTAGAGGTGGACACCATCCAGGTCACTAACTCTATAATCCCAAATTGCAAAGAGCCCCTGAGAAGACATTTAATAAATTGGTACTGACATCCATTCTGTGGGGAAGATTGGCAGTTCTTTATGATTTAGGCTCACACAAGTCATAATAATAATAAATAAATAACATTTGCATAGGACTTTAAAGTTTGCAAAGCGCTTTACAGATATTGTCTCAATTTATCCTCACTGTTAACCACTCTGGCAGGTAGGTGCTATTCTGATCCTCATTTTATAGATGAGGAAACTGAGGTAGACCAAAGTTAAATGATTTACCGAGGGTCACATAGCTACTAAGTGTCTCATGCCAAATCTGAACTCAGATCTTCCTTTCTCCAGGTCCAGCACTCTATCCACTGTACCAGCTTGATGCCTTTAAGTAAATGATACTTAAAAGTAATGTATGTGAGAGTTCTTCAGATAGGGCCTCCTATTTCAAAATATATCCTTCAACCACCTGTCCAGTTGGTTATAGTTCTATCAAGAGGTATGTATTTCTTTGAATAAGAAGACTTTTAACTCTTCGAGATTCCCCAGTTAAAATGAAATTGCCCCTGAAGGCTTGGATACCTTTAGTACTCAACAGTTAACAGTTTGGGGTGAACTCCAGAGCATAGCTACTTGTGGTAGAGAGAAATATCAGAAAAGGAACACTGGAAGGGAAGATAGTAAGGGGTCAAAGGTAAGCTATTTCACATTCTTGTCTATGCTACCTCTTGTCTAATCCTACAAGGCAGTCCCAGTATCTTTTGTCCCAGGCTTTATGGACACTATGATATTTATTCTGGGATCTTACTAATTATCATATACTTGGACAGAGTGCGTGGAATGGTGAATGGAGAACCATCTTTGAAGCTAGTGGATTCAATTATTGCTTCCTATTGACACTGTCTGGGTGACCTTGGAGAAGTCACTTAATCTTTGAGTGTCCCAGGCAATTCTCTAAGCCAGAGGTATGAAATGAAGACTGAAAGAAGTGTGTTGCTAGAACTAAATTAAAATGTGATTAGGAAAATTTTTCCCCCAAATATATTAATTTATTGGTTTTCAGTTTTCAACATTCATTTCTATGAAATGTTTTTAAAATACAATAGAATATAGATAATGTTAGTTCATGGTTTTCTAAGTCCATGTGGGGCCCACAGGTATCCTTATGTATTAGTGATCCACATTTCAATTTGTTTGACATCACTGTTCTAAGACTAGAAACTGCAAATCTGCATTGGTGGAACATATTTCCTCATCTAGAATTCCTGGCATCAAAGAAAGCACACGTCATCACAGAAATCACTGGTCTATCCCATCTTCCAAAAGTTCCTTATTCAATAAAATTGTATTAAGCTTCTTTCATGCTTTCATGTGCATGAGAGGCTAAAGAGTCTTCTTTTGAGGGACGGCCCCTTAATAAAAAAAAAATTAAGCTGGGAGGAGAAGACCCTTAGGGTTTCTGGGTAAAAGGGAAACAATTACTATTTAGTATTTAAATCCACTCTGTGCTAGACCTTATCTTGAAAGGGCCATGGTCTCACATTGCGTCCTGGGCAATCTCCAGTTGTCCTGATGAACATAAGTCACGGGATCCAGGTTGCTCAAGAGAAGAAAGTGAGGTTGATGACCTTGCACAGCCCTCCCTCACTCAAATCAAAGTCAACTGCAAGTCATGCCATCATCCTGATGTCATGGTCCTCTTGGAGAAGGAAGGACAAACACAACCACAACAACAGCAGAGCCTAGTGCTGGGTCACAAAGGGGAGAAAAATGGTGCCTTCCCTCACAAAGCTTACAGTCTACAGTGGGGATAAAATATTCTAATCTGGCTCTGCCACTCACTTACTATATGATGCAGAGCTTCACATTCCTCATCTGCAAAATTAGGATTTTGGATTAAATTTCTTAGGTCTTTTCAAAATCTCTTCTAATTTCTGTGATTCCACAACGGACATGACTTGTGAACAAGTGTGTATGGGGGAGGAGCAGGTGATACAAATTTTCAACCTGAGTGACTGGAAAAATAGTGATACCATTAATTGGACTAAGGATTCAATGAACACTTGTTAAACACTTACAATATGGAAGGTGAGAGGAAACATAGCTGGACTTGGAGTCGAGTCAAGAAGATGAGTTCAAATTCCACTTGTAAAACTTGAAATTGTAATATCATGGGCAAGTTACTTAAAGTCTATGATCCCTAGACAACTTTCTTTACACTTGTCCAGTAGGTTATAGACAGGTTTTGATCTATATTGATTGAGAAGAATCCTCACATTAATGAAAGCATATATCTTTGATGTGATATTAACAGGTGTGCAAGATACCATATAAGTAAAAAAAACATAGGCACTTACTATGTGCCAGGTACTGATTATAAAGACTAGACCTTTGATTTTCCTGTCTTCATATCTCCCACATGACAACAATCATCTGCTTTCTCTGTCAAAGAACTTGCCTCAAACCTCACCAAAAAAGTAGAAGCCATTTGCCTAGAGCTCCCTTCTCCCTCATCCTCTTAGCTGAGGTGCTCACTTCATACTTCACAGAAAAAAAAAAGTTATTCACCAAAAACTCCCTCTTCTCCCCATCTCCTCACCTCACATCTCTCTGACATCATTCCTCTACCCCATACTCAGTCACACTATTTCCTCCTTCACTACAGTCTCAGATGAAAAGTTAGCCTTTTATTTAACAAGGCCATGGTGCTAGCAAATATTTAGTAACCAACTCTATGGGGGGAAATGTGTACTTGCTGACATACTTATGAATTTAACTGCATTATTAAACTTTTCTCCCTCACTTTCTTAATCTAACGCAACAAACCAGACCCTGATTTGTAGCATTTACCAATTTCTGAAGTGTAAATCCTCACATGGACAATTTAACAATTGATTCTCCCTAGTGGTCAAGCTGCCTCCATCCAAAGTACCTCTACTTTGATCTCATTCTCAATTTTCTCCAGCAGATTCCCTTCATCTGTCCTCCTGAGAGATCTTCAGTCTTTCCATATCTACTGACTCCCTCTCTGTGGCCAACAAATCTCCCCATTCTTAAAAAAACCCAAACTCAACATCCTTACTAGATCCTACTACTGCTACCCAGAACACCATGAAGACATTGCCTGGGGAGCAGCCCCCTGAGCAGCAAGCAGCCTTGTACTGTTCCAGGACTTTATCCTTCTGCTGCAAGAATGAAATCTAGCAATCAATAAGCCTTTATTAAAAATCTACTATATATCAGTTCTATGAATGCAAAGACAAAAGTTAGACAGTCCCTGCTCTCAAGAAACTTGCATTCAATTGGAAATACAGTGGGTATGTAAATAAGTATACACCATTTAGATACAAAACAAATGCACGATAACGTTTTCCTCACACAGAGCAGGGAGTAAGGAGAACACTAGCATCAGGAGACATCAGAGAAGACTTAAAAAATACATCTTTTTGATTTCTCAGTTGCACTTTGTAGAACTTATCCCAGGTGCCAAAATTATTGGTAAGGGCTGATGTTTGGTAACAATTGAGCTTGTGTTCCATAAGGCCCAATGGAGATGGAGGGCAAAGGAAGAAAGAGTCTGGGGAAGGGTATGAATGAGCCAAACAAGGAATAGAAGAGAGAAGAGAGAGTGGAAAAAAGGGAGACTTTTGCTCTAGAAAACAGCAACTCTGAATCTCTGTTTTCAGGAGGCAGCAAGTACAAACTTGTTATCCATAGGTACCAGTTGATCCTAAAATGGACATTATTCCTCACTGGGCCCCTAGGCTGAGAGATATCTGTTAGATTACTGGGCAGGGTTGGATAACTGGCCTAGTAACAGTTTTTCTGTTGTTGGGCCCCTGTCAAAATGTTATTCCCCTTTGGTTTAATATCTGATGAATTGTTAACAGTCATTTTTTTGTTTGGTCCATTTGCATGGTAACCACCTGTGCCCCACCTAATGTTAGACCCCCAATTGCCAGGTAACCACTTTCTGCTGAGCGCCCCCCCCCCCTTCCTGATTGGTTACCTCTCCTGGCACCTCTCCTCTGTTGGGGTCCTTTGCCTAGTAGCACCCTGACAACCACCTTCTGTTTGGGGGTTCTTGCCTAGCAGCAAGCCCCCCTCTTATTCTGTCAGAACTCTGTTGTGGAAACCACAAGGCTGTACCGAGTAGCGCCGAAATGCTTAAAATGCACTCACCCACCTCAGCTCGGGGCTGTCTCCTCTGGGTCTCTAAATGAGGCAGCCGCCAGCCTGGCTAATAAATGACGCTCTTGAAATTTTCAGTTAATTTTGCCTGTGACTTATTAATTCCATCCATTTCAATCCTATCTTTCAGGGTTCTATAATCATGGCCAGAGTATTGATTTTCCCAGCAAACATCAAGGCCTTAGGACTGATGGCACAGGGAGTTCAGATTGGAGATCTGGAGGACTGGAGTTAATTCACCTATGGTCCCAGCTCAAACATTACATACCAGGATGACAGGGAGATGAGGCATGTGGAAAGACTATTCCTCATAGGCAGAATATATACTTAGCTCTATGTTGGACCTGGTTTTGAGCCTTTGGTTCTTTGAGTATTCCTTTAGGTGTCAGAGTCCTCAATAGGGCTGGCACCAAGCTTTTGTCAATGATGTAAGTTTTTCTGGCCCCAGGTCTAACACCTATAGACTAAAAGATTCACACAATACTCGCTTTTAGAGAATTTATAATTCGGTAAAAAAAAAAAAAAGAGATAGGCAGCTAGGTGGCACAGTGGATAGAATGCCAGGCCTAGAGTCAGGAGGATTCATCTTCCTGAGTTCAGATATGACCTCAGACACTTGCTAGCTGACTGACCCTGGGCAAATCCCTTAACCGTTTTTGCCTCAGTTTCCTCATGTGTAAAATGAGCTGGAGAAGGAAATGACAAACTACTCCAGTATATTTGCCAAGAAAACCTCAAATGAGATCACAAAAAGTCAGACACAACTGAAAAAGACTAAGCAATAAGAGAGGAAGAGAGATGTTCATAGGTAATAATATAAATTAAATGTGAGGAAGTGAATAGGAAGGATCAAATAGAAAATCACAAAAGATTTTATAACTGTATATACACATGTATAGCCTATATATTATATATATACAAACACCTATGAATACCTACATATACATAGGTATACAGGTATACACATTTACCTTATATATAGCTTATGTTAATTTCCATTATGTTGACCCATTGCCCCAAGGCCCACTGATATGGGGCTCTCCTCATTGGTGGACTCTCCTGCCCTACGTGAGGAACAGGTGGAGTGGGTGCAATCAGGAAAGCTCCAGGTCTCTTCAGTTTTATTCAAGACTTCTTTGGGCTCCTTTGGGTACTTCTGGCTTCCAGTTTTGAGAAAGAAAATGAAAGAAGCCAACCTCACTTTAGGTTGCGGAAGGAAAAGATTCAAGAAAGACATGAGAGGAGCTGGAAGTATCCATCATGGCCCTGTGCCCAGCTTGCTACACTAGAGATTTTAGGGAGTTTCTCCTTTGGGTGAGATCTGGGACTCTCTTTCAATTGAGTTGTCACCTTAATGCCAATGGAAGATGGCCATTATTTTGTATTTCTTTGTATATCTTCTGCTATGCATACTTTCTCTTATTTCTGTTTTGCTATGATTTAGATAAATGTGCTTCTTTGCCATTTGTTGCCTGTGTTGTTTTGGAACTGATATTTGGTGAGAAAAGACTCAAGCCACAGATATAAAGCTTGGGGTCCTCCTTCTACCTCAATAATAATAGCATAGTGGTCAGAAGTTAGATTGAGCCTAATTATGTCTATAGACTGATAATATTTAAGGGAGTAGACAGCTATAATTCTAGCCTGGTACCCCCTTCTGAGTAGAGCAGAGTGGCTTCTGGCCCCAATCTCCCGCTTCCCCTCCTGACAGGAATGGAAGTCTCCCTTGGAGAAAAGTGGGGAACAATGAGGCTAGAGATGTTTATTATGCCTTCCTTTGAGCCACACAATGACACTACACACACACATACACATACACACATGCACACACACATTCCCTCCCCCTGCTACATGCAGGGAACATCCTTTACACATATGGGGACTTATTACATATATACATACATACACACATCCCCTCCCCCATGTTACATGCAGCAGAACATCCTTGACACACATAGGGCCTTACCACATACACACACACACACATATACAGAGAGAGAGATACACATACACACAACAGGTAGGATATGTGTGTACGTGCACACATGCAGCGTGCATGGAGTTTACCATGTATGTTTCCTGGAAGGGCATTATGAACCCAAAGAGTAAGAAAGTTTCCCAAAGTATGCCTAGGTCATTCATATTATCACAGTCTCTGACACAGGATCACACAGACAAGGCCATAAGAAGGAATTCTAAGCTCTTGTGTAAATTGAGTTGAGTGGGACAGTTTGAGGATAGGTAAGTTAGCAAAGGGGCAATGGAAGGAGGCAGAGGCCCTGAGGCATCCCACATAGTCCCAAAATTAAATGTAGTTAAATACAGTTAAATGGAGTAAGTCTGCTCTGATTTGTTTCAGCTGGGGAAGAAGGGAGTAACAATGATGAATGCAGTCCTAGGGGATGGGTGAACTGAGGCCAGTGAGAAAGCGGAAAATGGTTGTGTCAGACTACACATAGGTAAGGGAGGACCTCCACAGAGAAAGAAGTGTGTTTCTCCTACCCCTCAATGTGTCTACTCTATGTTACTCCATATTAGTTAGGGCTGACCTGTAGACTTAGAAGAAAATGTGTCTACCTGGAAGTAGGAGAGGGAAGGGTGAGATTAGCACACCCAGTCTGACTGTATTCCCAAGTCAAGGAAGATGAAGGGTTTTTGTTTGCTTATGTGTTTTTGTTTTTGTTCTTGAGGATGGAGGGACTGAAGATGAGGAGATACACAAAACACTTTACACATATTATCTCATTTACATATATTATTGAGCACCTAGGTGACACAGCGAACGCAATGTTGGACTTAGAGTCAGGACACCCTGAGATCAAATCTGGCCTCAGATACTTAGTAGGGGTATGACCCTGACTAAACCCCACTTAAATCCCACCTGATTAAATCTGTCTGCCTCAATTTCCTCATCTCTAAAATGAGGATAATAGTATCTACCTCAGAGGCCACTGTGAAGATAAAATGCAGTGTTTATAAAGTGTTGTGCTAACATTAAATCTCTATGTAAATGCTAGCTACTGTTACCACTATTACCATATTTATTTATTTGACCTGCACAATAAGCCTGCCAGGTAGGTAAAACAAATACTATCCCAGTTTTATAGATGAGGAAACAGGTTCAGAGAGGTTATTTACTAATGTTTACACAACTAGTAAGTTTCAGAATGTGTACCCATTTCTCTCCTGACTTCAAATCTAATACACTTCCTTGAACTGTACACTACCTTTCCTACCCAGAAGGCATTTGGACCTATAGAACAGGAGTTCAAGAAGAAGATTGGTGCTAGAGAGATATATCTGATGGTTATTAACACTCGCCTGGAGCAGTATGAGTACTTGAAATCACAGAGGGAGAAAGTATGTGAGAGAAGAGACCCAAGGACAGAAAGAATTCTTATTTCCTCTCATTTTCCAGGAAGAATAGATTGTTAGAAATTGGACTTTTGTAGGTCATGGGAGATAACATTCTCCCCAACTGTGCCCAGGTGAGGTGACTCTTTGAAAGGCCTTTGTATTCTCTGCTTGTACAGCCCACTTAGAGAACTGACCTTGGGCAGACTTAACAGAGCTCATGCTTACAATCAATCAGTTATAGAATTCAACTCCTGGAGTCTTCTGCAATTCACCGGGGTAGGAATTTCTATAAGATGATTTTCAGGGCACCAAATGGGCTCTTTTTGTCTGCTTAGCTGCTGGGGAGCATGACTCTAGCCTCACTGAATGAGTTCAGAGGCAGCCCCACTTGAATATTGAAGAATCCTGGAGGGTGAGTTTATGCCATTCCAGGTTCAAAGACAGAGTCATATTCAATAAAATAAATCTCATCCTATTAAAATAAAGTTGTTGAAGACATGCCCAGGGAAATCTTAAATATGAGACTATCATGAAAATAATATTCTTTAGAATTGAGAAGGAATATTACTCTAGGGCACAGAGGGTTTGGTTTTTTGCTGTCATTTGTTTAAGTTTAAAATAACTGAAAAGACATTTGAAAATTAGTTTCCATAGCTAGGTCACATGTACTTAACCATTGCTGTATCCTATAAAAGACACATATACTATTATAAAGCTGAGAGTAACTTCAAAGAGCCATTCATTTGGTCTCACACAAGTTGGTGTTGTCAATTCATAACTCTGAAATTAGGAACAATTAATAGTGACTAAGGGAGGTAACCTTACTAGGAAAACAAGCTGTAGTCCAAAGTTGTTATCTGAGAGGGAAGACAAAACCCCATGCATGTCTTAGCCAGAGTTCACAAGATGATAAAATCTGTGGGCTATGCAGGGTTTAGAAAGGAGGACATTGAACAAGTCCAAAGATGGAGAGGTCAGCATGGAATAAATCTACAGAATAAATCCAGAAAAACCACCATGTGAAGGAAGCAGTGAACTGGTAGTACACTGATTAGCTAAATGATGGTTTCTACTTCCTGCCCCTCTCTACCCCCCACCCCCAACTAACTTGAAGCATTTTATCTACTAACAGACAGACTGGGCAAATACGAGAGGGACTGAAATTGTGTTGGCCCCAACTGGAATTAAAATTCACTGTGAACACATGACTGGATGAATGTAGCAAGCAAGCTGGTGTAGAAAGTGTTCAATTTGAAGTGAGAGGACCTGGGTTCAAATTTTGTCTGTGCCACTTATAGTGTTGACATCTGTCAAATAACTTAAATTTATCTTTAAAGTGAGTGGGTTGAACTCAAAGACCTTGAAAGTCCCTTCCAGCTCTCCATTTATGATTCTATGACCTTATGATCATGGCAGCAAGGTAGTGCTTATTATGAAGCCTATAATCAAGAAGACCTGCGTTCAAATTCAACTTCAGACACATACAAACTATGTGATCTGGAGCAAATCACTCTATCTCTGTCATTCTGGTTTACTCCATTGGAAAATGGGGTTAATAATAACATCTACCTCCCACAGTTGTTGTGAGATCAAGTGAGATATTATTTGTATTACATGGCTCAATATCTGACACATAGTAGGTGCTTGATAGATGCGTGTTTCTTTGCTTCCTATGATCATGGCTATAGAAATCAAGACTTTCCAAAAATTGATCAACAGGAGTAGGGACATTCCAAAGTAAGTCTGGGATCAGGGTTGAGGAGGAATTTCCTTCTGACAGGGTAGCTTGCTCTTGGCTAGGTTGTAAAATCTAGGTTTGGTGATTTCAGATCAAAGAGCGTTGTCCAAAGTCCCCTTAAATTCCCGAATAAATTCCTCTGCCTTTTCCAACATAGGATAGGACTGTTTTCCAGGAGGCAACCTGTCTCACTAGATAGGTCCTAACAAAAACTATTGGAGGGTGAAGACAGAAGGCCTGGGTTCAAATCCCAAATCACCATGGGCAAGGTACTAAAACTCTGTGCTTCAGGGCTTTCTTCATTTGTTAAAAAAAAAAAAAAGTTTAGGGTGGAGACTTTGCACAGCCCTCCCTGACTTAAATCTATTAATTCACTTGCACACCATATCATCACCTCCTGGATGTTGTGGCCCTCTCCAAGAAGGAAGGGCAAACAGCAACAACATTTGTAAAACAAAGAGATTGACCTAGATGAATTGTGAGCTTTCTTTCAACTCTAGAACTTTAAATTTTGGCTATTTGGGGGCAATTAACAAAGACTAAGGAAGAGAAATTTGGTGTGGAATTCACAGAGAAGTTCGTAGGAGGACACGGAAGCTAGGAGGTCACAGAAAGGAGCAATCTGTGAAATGATGAATTATCTTATACATCTTTTCCACCAGACTTTTTACTGTATAGGTGCGCTAACTACATAGTTCCCCTTACAGGCAGCTAAGTGGTACAGTGGATAGAGCACTTGACCTGTAGTAAGGAAGACCTGAGTTCAAATTTGACATCAGATACTTCCTAGCTCTGCCACCCTGAATCATTTAATCATTTAAATGATCATTTAATCATTTAACCTTTGCCTCAGTTTCCTCAAGTGCAAAATAGGAATAATAATAGCACTGACCCCCCAGGGTTGTTGTGAACATCAAATGAAATAATATTGATAAAGTGCTTATACTTAAAACACTATATAAATGCTAGCTATTTTATTATAAATAATTAATAATAATGCTACATCATTTCACCAGAGGTAAGAAGTAGCAAAGCCAGAGTTCAAACCCAGGTTCTCTGATTTCAAATTCGTTTTCTCAGTTCACTAGAGCTTTCCATCTCATAGAATGAGATTGGGAGTGGTAAGGAAAGAAGCTTGCAGCTGATAAAAAGGAGGTACTCAGAAGACAAGAAGACATCAAGACTGAATCTGAAGAACTAGGGGCAGGGTAAATCTGTCATGTTGACCTTGGGCGTTTCCAGTGACCATGAATGACTAATTTATCTGAAATACTTTGGCTATAATAATATTTAACATTTATCTAGTGCTTACTTTGAGCTAGGTACTATGATAAGTGCTTCACAGTTATTACCTTATTTGGTCCTTACAACAACCTTAGGAAATAGCACTATTATTGTCCCCACTTTACAGATGAGGAAACTGAGGCAAACAAGATTAAGGGACATGCCAAGGGTTACAGAGCTAGACAGGATTTGAACTCATAGCTTTCTGACTCCAGGCCCAGTGCTCTATTCACTATGCCAAATAGAATCCCATGATTTTTGCCAGGAATAACTACAGGTTGTTGGAATAGAAGTTACCCTAGAAACTCAAAGAAGAGTACCCTAGCAACCTGTACCAAGCAGTTTTTATTCTGTTCTGTTCCTAAGATATTCTTGGACCAGATTGTTATGATTTGTTGATTAGCTGCTTGTTCCTTCTGAATGGAAAAGACTACACCTAGAAACCAAAGACCTTGACAGTATAAATACTTAGAAGAACTTCTGTGGGAACAAAAGGACAGACCAGAAGCTAGCATGTTTCTGTCATAGAATACAGGGTACATTTTTCATTAAAGTAAGTTAGGTTCAGCTGGTTTGCTTCACCATTTCCTCCTGTCATAACTAGGTTATCTTGATTCACAATCACAAAACCATAGAGTTAGAAGTTGACCTCAGAGGCCATTTAACCCATAATTATACCCTCTACAACATTGCTAACAAATCAAGGGAACTATCATTTACTAACTAACTACTAGTGCCAAGGATTATGCTTAAGGACTGAGGATACTAAGAAAAGCAAAAATAGCCCCTGCTTCCCAGGAGCTCACATTCTAATGGGGAGGAAACCAGGCAAGCAATCATGTACATATAAGATATGCACAGGATAAATTGGAGGCAACCTCAGAGTCAACCAGCTAAGAAGAATTTATTCATTGCCTCTTCTGAGTCAGGTATTGTGCTAAATGCTGGGGATACAAAGAAAGACCAAAAAAAAAAAAAAAGAACCAAACCAAATGAAAAATAGCCTTTAGTCTCAAGGAGCTCACATTTTAATGGTGGGGGGGCGGGGCATAGAGACAATATGCAAATAAGCTACATACAAACAAGCTATATATAGGATAAATTGGAAACAATGGTGAGAAGTCTCTGTCATTAAGTGGGATCAGAAAAAGTTTCTTGCAGAAGGTGGGACTTCAGCTGAAAACTGAAGAAATCCTAGGAGTACAGATGAAGAGGGAGAAAATTTCAGGTATCGGGACAACCAGTAAAAATGAACAGTCAGGAGACAGATTAACAAGGACAGTGAAATTGTATCATAGAGCACTTGGTAGGGAGCAAGATGTAAGACTAGAAAGGCAGGATGGGATCAGAATATGAAGAGGGCTTTAAAAGCCAAAAGGAAGATTTTACATTTGATCCTGAAGATAATAGGGAGCCACTAGAGGAGTGGAGTGACATAGTCAGAAATGCCTTTTAGGAAGATCAGTTTGATAACTAAGTGGAGGATGGACTAGAGAGGGAAAAGATGTGAGGCAGGGAGAACAACCAAAAGGTTACTGCAATAGTCCAAGTGTGAGGTGATAAGGACCAAGGTCAGACTGGTGACAGTGTCAGAGGAGAGAAATGAGTATGTATATATGAGAGATGCTGGGAAGGTAAAATCAATAGGACTTGGCTACAGATTGGATAGGAAGGGGTAGGAAGTGGAGAGAATAAGAAGATAGAAATGATATCTAGTTTGTGAGTCAGGATGATGAGGAGGATGGCAACACCTTCAGCAATTATAGGAAAGTTTAAAATGGGGAGGGTTTTTAGAGTTCTGTTTTGGACATGTTGAATTTAAGGTATTTGCTGTACACCCAAGTTGTAGTGTCAATGTGATATTCACAGCACCTATGATGGCCATGAATATCCAGGTGCAATTCTGAGTTGTGAAATACAACAGACTTTCCACATGGAGGACAGAATTAAAACATTTATTCAGACACCAGAAAGCCACAGTAACAAAACAATGCAGAGAACAACATTATCCCTAAGCCTTCCTCCAGCTAGGCTTCTCAAAAACCAGCTCCATTAAACAGTATTACAAACAGACTCTTTCACTCACACTAGCCAGCTGCCTGCTTGCCTGCATCCTTCCTAGCTCTGGCAGCTCTCAAGACGAACTTCCTCTCAGCTCTGTTCTACCTCCGTCTCTTCCTGTTCCACCCATTCAACAAACTCCTCCAACCACAGGCTCTATGTGACTCAGACTTCCACGTGCCCCAGGCAGGTCCCATTGGTCTGTTATTGAATGGGAAAGATCTCCCCCTTCAAATGACCATTACACCAGCTGAAGATGTCCATTTGGCAGTTGGAAATACAAGACTAGTGATCAAAAGAGAGACTAGGGCTGGATAAGTAAATATGAGAATCATCTTCATAAAAATGATAATTAAATCTACTGTGGCAGATGAGATCACCAATCAAAATAGTATAGAGGAAGAAGAGAAGAGGATCCAGCATGGAGTCTTGAGGGACATCCACAGTTAGCAGATACAACCTGGATCGAGGTGCAGTAAAGAATACAAAGAAGGAACAGTCAGACAGGTAAAGGGAGAACCAGGAGAGAGGTGTGGCATGAAAGTTCCTAAAGAAGAGAGGAAGAAAGAGTAACCAGGAGAAGGTGATTGACAGTATGAAGGCAGCAAATAGACCAAAAAGGATGAGGACAGAAAAAAAGATCATCAGATTTGAAAATTAAGAGACTATGGATAACTTGGGCGTGAAAAATTTTAGATGAGTGATAAGGTCAGAATTCAGATTTTAAAGGATAAAGAAGAGAGGACTGTGGGGGTAACATTCTATCTCCTACCTTGATGCCCTTGCTGTCCCTGTGTGTACAATGCTCTCCCTTCTCCCACGCTTCTCATGGTTCACCCTTGGAAGTCCTAGCTTCCTTCAAAGCACAGTTCAGGAACCAGACACTGAGACAGCCAGATATATAATAAATGCTTATTTAATTGAATGATTAAAACTTGTTCTCTGACTCATTTTCCTGAGTTCAAATCTGATCTCGGACACTTACTAGCTCTGTGACCCTAGATAAGACATTTAAACCTTTTCTGCCTCAGTTTTCTCATCTGTAAAGCGAGCTTGAGAAGGAAATGACAAACCACTCCAGTATCTTTGCCAAGAAAATTCCAAAATGGGGTTGTGGAGAGTTGGACATGACTCAATGACTGAACAACAACAAAAAAGTCATTGAAAATCTAGGATCATTTCCATTTCTTTATAAGGTCTATTAGCACAGGATTTTTGTGGAGAAACTGATGCTTCTTCTGATGGTATTGATGCCATTGCAAAACAGTTGTCCCTTTTATGGGATGTACCTGTATTATATTCTAGTTCAGAGGAAGGAGAAAAGACTTTAGGAAGAAGAGGGAGCCTTAAAGAATGAGTTCACGTCATACATGTTAGAGATACCCGATACCATAGGATCAAAAGAAAACCCCAGGTCCTCTGATTTCCTTTCTCCCTTCAAAACTCTGTCTCCAGTTCTTTTTAGATTGTTACACATACAGTTCTAGTGCCACCACCAGCATTTCTCAGTGCCTTCTTCTTTCCCCTTCCCAGAACAGAATCTCCTTTGAAGAATTACCCACAGAAGTAGATATATTAAGAAGCTGAAGATTTCTTGCAAGAAGCACCTTCTTTAAATATGGTTCTGTAAATCCAATACACAAGAAAAGTTATTTAACTGAAACATGAGAAGGCCAACGTATGCCAGATTATCTTTCCAAGGCACCTTGAAGGTGTTCCTCTTGATCACAATTGTTCCCATCAGGCTGTTGCATAAGGAAAAAAAAGGGTACTGATTAATAAATAATATTAATAAATAACCTTTGGTTGTTTCTGTCAAAATACCAACCTTTTCTAAAAAATATTTTGTCTCTTTCAATGGAAACATGACATAGGGAATTGTAACATTTTCTTGGATGATATCAGTTAATTTGCTCCCATCTAGAGCATCAATTAATTTGCTCCCATCTAGAGCATCAATCCTGAGCCTTGCACAAGAATGAAAGGTCCTTTCTTCTGGGCATTCTCCTAGTATTTATTCCTTAGCATTCCATATTTGACTCTACCTTCTCTGTATCAATCTCTGGTTGAGGAGGTTGTTTTTGTTTGTTTTTTAAGGAAGCAAAGAACTATTGGTGAAATGAAGTTTGTTTACAAGTCATTAGCGATTCTTTTTACCCTGCTGAGATTCAAAAGCCTATTCAGTAAAAAAGCAAATCTTGCTTAAAGTTGCCACTATAGATACTGTTTCACAATAAGATCATAAGTACACTATAACTAAAACTCCATCATAAAGAGGCAAAGCCCTCTCTTCTGTGTCTTCCCATGGATCATGTATTTATAATATATAATATTGTTTCATTGCTAACTTGGAGAGAACTAACTTTTGTTACTTGCTAACTTCTAGGGAAAGCTGAACCAATACATAGTTGGCAAGAGTGGAGCAGAAAAGGAGTGGGCAGTGTTCAGCAATCTGGTGTATAGCAATGCGTTTATTCATCTGGGCCAGAACACTCACAAGCACCAAGACTGGTTTGATGAAAATGATGAAGAAATTCAGAAGCTACTAAATGAAAAATGAGACTCCACCAGGTTTACCAGTACAATAGTTCGTCCATCTCTAAGAAGGCAGCAAACTGGGAGGGGAAGAGAAAACAGTTACAACTTAGGATCTTGATGTCATGGTCCTCTTAGAGAACTAAGGACAAACAATAACAAGGTGGCAGCATTTAATTTCATCAGAAGTAAAGTACAAAAGAAGCTTAGAGAGATGGAGCATTCTTGGCTCAGTAAGAAGACACATGAAATTTAGTTTTACACTTACAGTAACAATCCAAAGTGCTTTTATGAGGCCCTGAAGGCTATTTATGGGCTAAAGACCTATGGTGCATCTTAACTACTCAGTACTTATGGAGCCACATTGATTAGTGAAAAGGACATGGTTCTGGAACATGTTCCTAATGTGTTCTCAACAGACTCTGACAGCAAGTGAGGAGAAACAATGCAGGAAGATCAAATGTGGTATTCTCTTATTTAACAATACAAGCCTGATGGGGAAAAGTGTGCTTCTATAGTAACCCCAGTTACAAAATTCCTTTTGAGGAAGTCCAAAATCCTTGGGGAAACAGAATAAGTTTGGAGGATTTCATGGACTTCTAGGGGGTTTGGGGGCACCTTATCAAATAATGGATTGGCTCCCTAGCAACCCTAAATTAAAAAATTACAAATCCTAGAACGGCACTATGAATTTGGATGAATGTCAACCCATATGGAGTGGGGTGGAGGGGAGGGACTCAGCAAGGAGGGAAGAAAATTGTATTGATTATTTTGATTGATGGGTTGTTATGCTTTTTTTTTTTCCTGTTTGACAGTAACTGATCTTCCAAGAAAGCCTGGTACATTTTGCCTGCTGCTGAGTGAGCAGAGGGAGACAGAACTATTTAGCGGTAGAGAGAATGCTGAGTCCAGGGCTGTATGGGCCATCAGGGACTTAATTGGAGTAGTTTCAGATACTCTTTGGGAGAGATTCATATAGAGAGAGAAGGTATGGAGATGTAGGGAAAACTAAGTCTTTAGGCTCCTGATTTCCAGCTTGCCTCCTTACAGACTTCCCAGAAAGACTTCTTGGGTAAAATTGTTCCTTCTCTCCTGGCTTGAACTGAGGTTTTATCTCACTCCCAAATGAAAAGCTCAATGATTCTTGTGTATTCATTGTAATAATCTAATCTGTATAAATTCTTCAATTTCTATTTGCTGTTCTGCTCACATAAATGGATTTGCTATTCACTATTTGAAATGGTCTTTTGTATTAGCAGCATTTGGGAGAAAGAAACTAAGCTAACTTAATGTAAACTAAAGACTACCTACCATTAATAGTGACTATGGGGGCAACTTTTCTTCTGAAGACTCAAACTCCTGGACTGGAGATAGATAGAATTCTAACTCAATATCTCTCTTAGCCTTGGTGGCACTCCTGGGGTCTGTCTGCCTCTCTTCTCTAGCTAGCTTACTGGTGGACCTTTGGTTTTCCTTGTCTCTGCAGAGGAAGGACAGACTTTGATCCTCTCTATACATTTTGAATCTCATATTTAGACAGCTCATGTGGACATACCTATTTTACATTCGCATTTTCTGTAGAGTAAAGATTGTTTTATATTCAAAGTGTATATTAGTTAAGTGTTTATATGAAGTCTGGTTTGGTTTTTTTTGTCAACATCTCTAGAAACCTAGATATGAACTATTATATTTTGAGATTCTCAGAGAGAACTCTGGGTGAGAAATGAGTCAGTGAGTGATTTTTGAAAAGTCCTTAAGATTTAACCCTTCCCATGTACAGTAAGAGCTTGAAGTTTACCATATTAATATTATCTCTCCTTCCCCCACAACTTCCTTCTCCCCTATCCCAAAGACTCAGGGATTTCTCACCTGATAATTATGGTGAAAGCTAGGGAGAATGTGTATACTTACACATGTATGTGTATATGTATGCATGTATAGATATGTACATATATACATATATGTATATATACATATATACATACATGCATATATGTGTATGTGTATATAACACACACATACATATATATCCCATTGTAATATAAACTTCTCATTAGTAAGGACTGAATTTGTCTCCCTCATGCCTAGTACTATGCCTGGCACATCCTGGGCACGGAAGAAAGGTCTGTTGATTGTTACTCAAACTTCTGTGTTCACAGTAGGCTCATCATGCAGGTCTTCATATAGTTAAACAGATGACCCCTAGGGTAAGAAATAGCCCATGGCACCTCTCTTTCTGGGTGTCTATCTGTCTGTCTCAGCCTCTGTCTCTCTCTCTCCCTCTCTTTTTCTTCATTGAGGAGAAGAAGGAAAGAGGGTAGAGTAGGGCAGGGGAGACAGGAACCAATTTGGATTCATCTAGCAGCTGTTTCCTGATTATTTTAAATTACATAGGTTCCTACATGGACTAATCTTTATTTTCCACCATTCAAAGGGTAGAGGAGATTTTTACCTTTGGGTCAGCCTGTTATAATATTTCTTACTCCACCATGGTGGGACTGGATTATAATATATTATCAGTATTACTACAAAACACTGTGGGTTTGGCTAACTATGCAGAATATTACCATCCCTAGATAAATTGCCATTCTAGTCAACTGATCAGGCTCCTTTAAATTTGGATAGCAGAAATCTTTCCACCAACACCTGTTCAGCCCAAGTTGGATGAAAACCTGATTTCCTAAAATAGCATTACTAAGTGCCAATGACAAAGTAAAGGAAACTGTACTGTTCTCCTTGGCCCTGGACTAAAACTCAAGATCCATCATGGGACATACTGAGTAGGTTCCATGGTGCTGATTGATACCATCCCCATTTAAGGCATATATGAGCAGCAGCCAGGAATATCTGTCCAGGAAAGGGGCCAAATCATTGGGCTAACAAGAAGATAGGTCATGGAACTAAAAAAGAAAAAAGAAAAGAAACAACAACAAAAATGAGTCAACAAATGTTTATTAAATACCACTTTGTGCCAGACCCTGTGCTAAGGGTTGAGGATGAAAAAAAAGACAAAAACACAGATCTGCCCTTAGGTAGCTCACATTCTAATGAAAGGCAGCCACCATTATCTAAAACAGGAGCCAGGCCAAAACAGAAATTATATAACCAACTCTGAGGGGATTATCAAGACACCTCACCCCCAGGCTGTCCTTTCAGTCAGAGAAAACAATGTCCAAATCCTCATGGCCCCTTGTAAATAGTGGTAGACAAAGACTACTTTAAAACTGAATTCTGTCTGATGACTACATTAATTTTGTATCTATCTTGTACATAATTAAATGGACATATATGTATGTGTATATACATATGTGTGCATATATATGTACACATACATATGGTCAGCTAGGTGGTGCAGTGGATGGAGTTCCAGGCCTGAATTCAAGAAGACTCATCTTCCTGAGTTCAAGTTGGCCTCAGACACTTACCGACAACCCTCGTCAAGTCACTTACCCCTGTTTGCCTCAGTTCCTCATTTGTAAAATGAGCTGAAGAAGGAAATGGCAAACCAATCCAGTATCTTTGCCAAGAAAACCCCAAAGGGGGTAACAATGAATCAAACATGACTGAAAAGGACTGAACAACATAACTAGAACACACATGTAGAAGCACCCATGTAAAGAACAATATTCTCAGGGACCATGGATCAATTTCACACATATAAGGAATATGTGTGACAAGGCAAACATGTGGATAGGACACACGTAGTTGAGGGACAGGCATGGAAGTTCAACTCATGCATTTGATGTTTCAAGGCCTCTGGTGTCTGCTATTGATGTTATTATACTGTTCCAACAGGGAACAGGGAATAACCACAAGGTCTGTGCTCTGTTGGTTGTACCACATCTTATCATATCTCTGCTGCTTCCTCATTTTCTCTTTGCGTATCTTCTGTCTTTGTTGCTCCCTATTTCTCTGTACTAGGATATTATTACTACTGCCATCAACTGGATCTCAATTGTTTTGTTTGTCCACAATATGGAGTGCCATCTTGATTTATGAGTGAATTGGATTTAAGTGAGGCAGAGTTGCACAAAGTCCTTAGCTTCACTCTCTTCCCAAGTCATAGAATGTCCAGTGGCAAGACAAAAGTAAAAACTACTGGCGATTGGCCCAGGATGCAGCAGATAACATTGGTGTCTTCAATGTCTGACCAAGCTCTAAGCACTCCATAGTGCCTGCTTCAGCCACCTTCATAGCTGTTAGAACAAACTGTTTGCATTCACCCATTCTGCCAGGGGAAGTCTTCACATGCTTGGGATAGAAATTGCCTAACACCAACAGGTTTGAGGCTTGTCAGTTAACCTCAACCTGTTTTATACTGTTTGTTGAAATAATTTGCTGGGATATGGCTGCTACATATGCTATAGCTTGTTGGAGCCATTGGTGAGAGGTGGCTGACAGATGGATGGACACCAAAGGTGGATGAGCAGCCCTGTAAAAGGGTTCAGTAGCCTTCACACCAGAGGTGCTAGTCCTCCTGGATCTCAATTAGTCATTAGCTGAAGTGCCATTTTCTCTCTCATAAGAAAAGAAGTGAACTCTGTCATCTCTTGTCTAGCTTAGAACTCATAGCTTTAAGAGCTTGAGCTCTTTTAATGAGAATAGCAAACTATTCGCACATCTAGTCATCATACTAGGAAGAAGTATTCAATGGCTTTCATCTCCAAAAGCTTTCCAGCTCCTAAAATAATTACTACCAGGGATTAAGCTGTCTTGGAACATAGCATAGCTGGTCAGATAATTAGAGCTCTCAGGCATTTATCCTGGTTTTGAGCTGATTTCTTTCTGTTAGAAGGACTCATGTCTTTGTTCCAAGCCTCTTCCTGACCCAAGACTAGAAAATCCTATTTCTCCAAACTCATTTTATGAACTATGACAAAGAAACCCTACAAGAATTGTGAGGGATTGAGGCATCATAGTTTTCTGTTGGCTTCCAAAGATTCTTTAGGTCTGCCATGCAAGTGAAGGAAAGAGAGAAAGGTAAAAAGAATAATTTTTTAAAAGCCATGAAATGCTAGTATTGGGCAAAACTCACTATCTAAATCCCTTATTCCAAATTCCTGCCCTTAATAAGCATATGTGGGCAAACCTCTGGAGTTTTGAAAAGAGGGCCAAAATAGGGTGCTGCAGGTGCAAGGAGTATGTTAGGGAGATTAAAATGAAATTAGAATGAGTAGGATTTAGCTGTTTTGATAGAAAGAGGGAGGAAGATAAAGAGGAAGAAGAGGAGAGAGGAAGAGAGAGACAGAGAGAGAGAGACAGAGAGAACATGATTGACGTCAAAAGCTTTAGAGGGTTAACCTTGTCAGGAGAAATACAATCTTGTCCTCAGAGACTGGAACAAAGAGAAGCGGGTAAGTCAAGATGTAAAGAGGTCTCAATTTGATAATTAGAGTATCTGAAGATTTGTAAAACACTTTATAAATATCTTTTAGTCTGATATCCTTTAGCCTGATAGGTAGATGCTATTGGTATCTTTGCTCCAGTTTTAAAGGGGGAAAAAAACTGAGGTTCAGTGGAATTCAGCAACTTGCTTGTTATCGCATAACCAGGATCTGAAACCATGAATCTGATGATTTCATGACCAGAAGTTTTTCCACTACACAGATTGATTCTAATGAGAAAGATGGAAGAACTTTTGCTAGATGGCCCTGATTTTCTCATTAAAGGAGGTGGAGTCATCATCCTCTGATACAGAGAAGAAAGGAGAAGTCCCATTAGGGGCTTAAGGAGGAGCAGCTGTGATATGTGTCACTGAGAGTCAATCATATATGATTAAAAAGGAGGGTGCAGGTAAGATTAGAAAGCATGGATTTGAAGTGAATAAGTTAGCCTGGTCTTGTGATTTTTTTTCAACAGCATTAAGCCTTTCAGGAATAGAAAGTAAAAAGGGCTGAGATGGAGGGGAGGGTAACCTAGCAATGAGGATTGTTTGGGAATGAATGGTATAAGGCAAACAAGCATGGGATTTGAGGGCAGATAGTACCTAAATGAACTGATAAAACATAAAGTCAGGGCTGTGAATGGAGGAAACCAAAGGTCAGAATGCAAGTGATAGAATGAGAAAACAGGTAAGGATGGAAGGACTGGGGTTGAGGAGAAAATGAAGAGAAATTATAATGGAAAGTCTAGTAGTTTTGCACTGGTTTTCAAATGAGAGGATTTAAGTTCGATCATTTATCAAAAGTTGACTCAGGTCTCTATATTTTTGAGAAATGAGGCCTTTATCAGAGAAATTTACTTCAATTTTTTTCACAGTTACTATTGCTAACTGTATTTCCCTCCATCCTGTTCTTCTTCCTCATTCTGTTTATTCCATTCTCTCTCTCCTTTCACCTTGTCCCTCCTCAAAAGTGTTTTGCTTCTGACTACCCTTTCCCCAATCTTCCCTCCCTTCTATCACCCCTCCCCCTTCTCTTATCCCCTTCCTCTTCTACTTTCCTGTAAGGTAAGATAGATTTTTCTATCTGTATCAGTAAGCACCCCAACATACAGAGGGGGGCCTGCTATCACAGGTTCTTTGACCTGCATTTCTAAAAGGAAAGCAATTTTTGAGAAGTCAACAATCACTTTAATCAAGCACATGTATCATTCACTTAAGTCAGCACAGTGAACTTCAGAGAAAACACAGAGAAATCAAAGATCAACAGACATACTTCCAATTGTCTGACATAAGCAATACATACATCATAGATCAACAGATTCAACTGTCTGACCATACATACATAATTACTAGAGAGGGAAGTACCAATATCTGGGTTTTCAAAGCCAGGGGGCTGCTTAGTGGCTTCCCAAACTCTCATCTGGCACACAAAGTTTCTTCCAAAAGCTAAGCTCCAAAGTAAAACCTTACTGCAGAGTCTTTATACACTTTTTAGAGCCAGAGGGCATCACAACCCTTGAGAACAAGTGCCTCATTAACAAAAGGTGTGGGCCTTCCTTCAAATCTTTCTAGGCCCATTAAATGGGTGGGGAAGATCTTTAATCACATTATTCAATCAGAGGCACTTGATTATACTAAAACAAAAAATACATTATCAATACAATACCCAATTGCATGTTTATGTTATTCCCTCTTGGAGTCAGTTCTGAGGAGAGTAAAGTTCACTCACTCCATCTTACCTCCTCCTTTTTCCCCCTCCACTGTGAAAGCTTTTTCTTGCCTTTTTTATGTGAGATAATTTACTCCATTCTCCCTCTCCCTTTCTCTTTCTCCCAGTACTTCCTATCTCACCACTTAATTTTTTTATATGTATCATCTCTTAATATTCAACTCACATACGTATCCTCTGTCTATATATGCTCCTTTTAACTGCCCTAATAATAAGAAAGGTCTTATGAGTTACAAATATCCTCTTCCCATGTAGAAATATAAACAGTTTAATTTTATTAAATCCTTATGCTCTCTTTTTCCTGTTTACCTTTTTATGTTTCTCTTGAGTCTTGTATTTGAAAGTTAAATTTTCTATTCAGCCCTAGTCTTTTCATCAAGAATGCTTGAAAGGAAAGGGCTTAAGTTTGAATCCTCGTTCTTCCAATAACTACCTATAAGATGTCACACAAGCTGTTTCACTGTTTGAGTCATAGTTTCTTCATCTTCCATATGAGGGCATTGGACTACATAGTTCTGAAGTTTCCTCTGAGCTATAAATTTATGATATGATACTATAATCAAACTTAAATGGAATGAGGCAGTGGGAAAGATGGATGGATTAAATACTGTGAGTAGAGTAGAATTTCAGAGTTTAAGATCACAGAGGTGGAACACTGGGGTGATGGAGAATGAGTTTCAGGTTTCACATCACTATAGATGACTGAGGTAGATTAGAGATGGAAGTTGAGGAATGAGAAGCTAGGATGTTGGAAGAAGCACCAATATGAATACTGAAGAAGCAAGGTATGAGGACAGGGATGTGAGAGACCATGATCCAAGTTCTGAACTCCATAATTCAATTCAACAGACATTTATGAAGTGCCTACTATATGCCAGGCACTGTGTTAAGCACTGGGAATACAAAAAGAGGCAAAAGACAGTTCCTGTCCTCTAAGAGCTCACAATCTAATGGAGGAGATAACATGCAAATAAATATTTATATATATGAAATTAAGAGAGGAAAAGCAGTGGATTTAAGATGGATTTGATAAAGTTTCCTATAGAAGGTGGGTTTTTAGTTGAGACTTAAAGGAAGCTGGGGTGAGCAGTTGGAGCAGAGAAGGGAGAGTGTTCCAGGCATGTGGGATAGCCAGAGAAAATGCTTGGAGTTGAGAGATAGAAGGTCTTGTTTGTGGAATAGCCCAGAGGCTAGTGTCAATGAATTGAAGAATATGTATTAGGGAGTGAGGTGTAAGAAGACTGGAAATGTAGAAAGGGGTTAGGTTATAAAGAGCTTTGAATGCCAAACAGAGCATTTGTTTAATTTAATTTAATTTTTTTCCTCCAAATTTATTTGCTTTTAATTTTTAACAATCACTTTCATAAGTTTTAGATTTTCTCCCCCTCCCTCTCACCTTCCTGTCCAAGAAGGCATGCAATCTTATATGGTCTCTATACATACATTCTTGTTAAACATATTTTCACCTTAGTCACGTTGCATAGAAGAATTCAAATGAATGGGAGAAAACATGAGTGAAATTAAACAAAACCAAACACAAAAGGGAAAACAGTCTGCTTCATTTTGTGTTCCAGCTCCATGGTTCTTTCTCTTGATGTGGATGGCATTTTGCATCATGAGTCCTTTGGAAATGTTTTAGATCTTTGCATTTCTGTGAAGGGCTAAGTGGATAAAACAGTTCTCGCATACAGTGGCTATTACTGTGTATAATGTCCTCCTGACTCTGCTCACTTCACTCAGCATCAGTTTATATAAGTGTATCCAGGTATTTCTGAAGTCCACCTGTTCATCATTTCTTATACCACAATATATATGTATATATTAGTATGTGTATATGTATGCATGCATGTATGCTTTATATATGTGTATATATGCATATCTGTGTGTATATGTATAGAGAGAGGGCACAGGGTGAGCTGAATATGAATATAAAAAATAAAATTAAGTGTTGAGAGGAATGTACTGGGAGAACTAAAAAGGGAAAGGTAGAATGCAGTAAATCATCTCACATAAAAGAGGCAGGAAAGAGCTTTTAGAATGGAGGGGAAGAGGGAGGAGGTGAGAAGCAATAAGTGAGCCTTACTCTCATTGCATTTGACTTAAGGAGGGAATGACACACATTCAATTGAGTATGGAAATCCATACTACCCTGCAGGAAGGCAAGGAGGAAGGCGATTGATAGGAGAGGGAGGATAATAGAAAGGAAGGCAGATTAGAGGAAGGGGTAGTCAGAAACAAATACTATTGTGGGGGGACAGGTCAAGGGAGAGAATGGAATAATGGAGGGCAGGACTGGATAGAGGAAAATGTGGTTAGTCTTTCACAACATAATTGTTACAGAAGTGTTTTACATCACTACATATGTATGACATATTGAATTACTTGTTTTCTCAATGAGGGTGGGTGGGAGGAGAGAATGTGGAACTCAAAGCTTTAAAAATAAATGTTAAAAATTGTTTTTGCATGCAAATGGGAAATAATTTGTTCAGGCAATGGGGCATAGAAATCTATCTTGCTCTACAGGGAAATACAGGGAAGGGGAATGATGGAAGTGTGATAGAAGGGAGGGCAGATTGGGGTGCACATTGTTCTAGAGTAGGGGGAGGGGAGAGACAGGAAGAAAATTTGGAATTCAAAATCCTGTGGAGGTGAACATTGAAAACTGAAAATAAATTATATTAAAACCACACAAAAAACGTGTCAGTGGGTTGCAAGTAAATACCTATTCCTTCTGTGACTTTTCTTCTGGAAGGGGTAGGCTAAGAAATGTTTAACAACTATCTCTCTAAGGAAAAAAAAGCAGGTAAAACACACTTTTAAGGTTAATTTGCATTATTAACATTTTCTCTATAACTTTCTTAAGTCTAGACCATCAACAAAGTGATATTAATTCTCACATTGAACATTGGCTGTCATAATCCATTCTGAGCTGGCTCATGCACATTTCTGGTTTGGGTGGACTTAAAATAGGAAGCAATTCAAACTGAAGTGTGTCAAAGGAATGAAATACATTGGGGGAAAGTCATGTGAGCCAGAAAAGGAGACCTATGAGATGAAGTGATGAGATTAACAATAGTGTGGGGCTTCTATCCAGCACAATATGCAGAGAAGTGGTATGGTGGAAATTTGGATTTGGAGTCAGGAAGACCCAAGTTCAAATCCTGCCTCAGAAAATTACTATGTGTGTGTGAATTACTATTACTATAGTAATAATAATTACTTATTATATATTATATATAATATAATAATAATAAAATTACTATTACTGTGTGAATCCAGGCAATTTATGCAAACTCTTTTAGCCTTCCTTTCCTCATCTGTAAAATGGAGTTAAGAGCACCTACCTTACCGGGTTGTTGTAAGGATTAAATGAAATTACTTAATGTAAAGCACTTTGCAAACCTTAAAGGGCTATACAAAGATTAGCTTTCATAATAAAAGGGAGGATGGGTTTGGCAATTCGTGGATATAGGCCTAGGAGAGCTGTCACTCCTTTAAAGAGCCCATCCGCTCGGGCTGTCCTGGTCCTAGAGACTTAGTTATCTTGAAGATAGTCCAATCAGTTAACCAATCAGGAATTTTCTAGGTCCTCTTACTGAAGCATCCTTGGCATGCCCACAACTTCCATCCCGTACAAGTCTCCAAACAAAAGCTTAGGCAAGTAACTTTCTCAAGTTGACAGGAACTCATCAGGACTCCTTTCTCCTACTGCATTAGTGTACCAAATGAGGAAAATGGTAGTTCTGTTTAGTTCATGGTACCACAGTTGAGGAAGAACACAGACAAACTAGGAGTGGTTTCAGAAGAGGGTGATCTGGTATGCCTTATGAAAAGCAGCAGAAAGAAACTGGGAATGTTTAGCCTTTTGAACAGCTGATTAGGGAAGTACAGGGGGGAAGTGAAAAAGAGTAAGAAAAACAACAGGTAGCATTGCTCTACTGCTTACTTTGCGCTAGGCATTGCACTAACTGCCCTCAAATTGTTATCTCGTTCGAGTTTTACAAAAACCCTGGAAAATAGGTATTACTATTATTATTGCCACCCCTCCCCCCGACTTTACAGATGAGAAGACTGAGGCATAAAAAGGGTGAGTAATTTGCCCAAAGTCACACAGTTAGTAAGTGTCTGAATCACATTTGAACTCAGGTCTTGTTCTCCCCAGGTCCAACTGTACCACTATGTTAGCCACTATGAAAGACACAATTATCAGTCATTTAAAAGGATCGGTCTTGTTCTTCTTGTTCTTGGAGGGCAGAACCAGGAGGAGTGAATAGAAATTGGAAAGAATTTGTTTAGGCTTCCTAATGTCTTCCTAGTAATTAGACCTATCAAGAAGCGGAATAAGCAGCTTCACGAATTACGGAATTCCCCTCACTAGATTTCTTTCTTTCTTTTTTTTTTTTTTTGAAGAGTCTGGATGAACACTTTATTGTGGTGTTTTTCTTAAAGCCCAACTCTGACCATGTTACTGCCCTGCTGAACAAATGTCAGAAGCTCTTCTAGAATCAAATACAAATTCATCTATTTGGAATTTAAGGCCCTAACAACCTGGATCCAAACTACCTTTTCAGCCTTCAATACATATTACTCCAGACACATGGGCCTCCTTGCTCTTCCTAGTACATGACAATCCATTTCCTGCTTCTGTGGCTTTACATAGACTGGCCTTCATGCCTGGGATGTACTTCCTCCTCATCTCTTACCAGTTTCCTTCACAAATTCAGCTCACAGGCTGTCTCCTTATAAAAAACCTCTCCTGATCTGATGACCCTGATGTTAGTGGTTAACTGACCAAATTATCTTACACTGTATATATTTGGCAGATACTTATTTGCATACATGTTATCTCTCTCAATGGAATTTAAGTTCCTTGGGGACCAGGACTGTGTCATATTTGTCTTTGCAATCCTATAAACCCAGCACAGTGCCTGGTACACTGTTGTTCAGTCATTTTCAGTTGTTTCTGCTTAGTTGTAACTCCATTTGAGATTTTCTGGGCTAGGGTGCGAGAGTGGCTTGACATTTCCTTCTCCGGTTAATTTTTACAGACAAGGAAATGGAGGTAAACAGAGGTTAAGTGACTTTCCCAGAGTCACCCAGCTACTAAGTGTCTGATACCAGATTTGAAGTCAGGAAGATGAGTCTTCCTGACTCCAGGCTCAGCACTTTATCCATGGTGAAGCCTAGCTGCCCCACAGTACTTGTTTATAAGCACTTACTGAATAATTTATGGATTGAGCTATCTAGACACCAAACAAGAAGTTTGGGAATTTAAATGGCCTTTAGCAAAACAGAAGTAAAGGACCCTAGACCAGTGGAATAGAATTCCAGGTGGTACAAAGAACTTGGGGATGGGGAAGGAATGGCAAGTGAGGGAATAAGTTTTAAAAGTAACTTTGATTAATGAAATTATAGGTATGACTATGATCAAGTCCTGAAATAAATACAAGCCATGAGTTGAGGAATAAATTTTTTTGAGAGAATTTTTATCTCAAATTATTTTTAATTTAAAATAATTTCAATTATTTTATAATTTTTTAAATTGAGATAACAAGGTAGCAAACCTGCCAGGATGTCCCCTGGATTTTCTAACTCCAAGATTCATGCAGAAACTTCTTATACTTTTAGGAGGAGAGGGAAAGGAGGCAGTATGAGGTAGCCAAGAGACCCCAGGGGCCCTCGGCAATGAAGACTAGGAAAGTCTCTACATTCTGGCTGTTTTGCCCTTCATGCCACAACTCCTAAGCAGGCGGCAAAGACACTAGAAACTGAGTTCAAGCTTGTGCTGGGATCCCTTACAAGGCAAAATCCTTGAGTAGGGTGACCTAGGGTGTGCTTCAGCTTAACCTAATCAAAAGTAAATATCTTAAGAGTAGGAAGGTGGAGAATTACTGAAATTCTGACATTATAAAGATCATTTAAGAGAGTGGCAGTCCATATTACATTTGGTATTAACAATTGTCATAAAATTAATTTTATTAACAATTTTGTATCATTATAAAAGATACAAAATCAATGAATCTAATACAAATTATCTGGGTTCCTGTTTTGGAAAAGTACTCTCAGTTGAATATATTGAAAGCAATGTGCTAACAAAACAGAGTACTTTGCTCACAACAACTTGTGATGTCACAGTCTCTAGAATTGGAGGGTCATCTAGTCCAGCATCCTCATTTTACAGACCAGGAAATTTGGGCTAAGATCACATAAGTAGTGGCTGTCTGTCAAGATGTGAAGTCAGATCTTCTGACTCCAAGTCTTCTGGAACACACTCCCTAATGCAAGCATTATTATCCCTATATGCTTTTTTATAACTTAATGTCTTATAAAGTTACCTGGGAACTCAAAATTCTGAAAAAAAAGAGATGTTCAAACTTGTTTTTATGTGCAATTTGGAAAAAATAAAATATTATTAAAAATGAATGTTATAAATAAACAATATATTTTAAATTGAAAAAAAAGAAAGTTACCTGACATTTAGAGGTGAGATGATTTATCTATGAATGAGCATAAGAGGTAGGATTCGATTTATCTAATCCGAAATCCAACAGGTTTATCCACCCGTACAGCACAGATGGAGAAAATTGATGTTCAAGACTTGCCCAAGGTTCTGTCACTTTAAAGTGGTGGAGACTGAATTTGAATTCTCTCTAAATTTGAATCATAAAGACTGATTTGTCTAGAATTCCTACCCTTTAACCACTAAAGCTTGGGCATTGGCATCATTTGATTTCCATCATCACTGGCGACATGAAGTGTCTTTTAATTTTTAAAAATATTTGTGTGTATAGATCCTGTAATCCCAAATATACACACATATATGTATTTATACGTGTGTGTTGTGTGTGTATAGGCAGCCCCTAATTTACTGAAGTCAATGCATATACGTCCCAGGTAGGTGGCCTATTGACGAGAACTTCTCGACCCCCTGTTGTGAAATAGTGAATCTTTCCTTCTTCCTTTCACCTAAGACACCCCTCCACCTCCCACCCAAATCTAGTTTCTTACTTCACTCAAGACCCGCTGCTAGGTCCCCCTCCCCGCAAATGCCACTGCTTATCCCTCCCTTCTTTCCCTTTCTAGGCCATATTTTGTTGAATTTTTATTTATTTATTTTAAACATTTAAAAAAATTTGAGGTTCAAATTCTCTCCCTCCCTCTGGTCCCCTTCCTTATCCGTTCAGAAAGGAAACAATATGATACTCACTCTAAATGTGAGGTCACTTCGTTGACTTTCTCGCCTGAGGGTACTGTTCCCAGTGTTAGGCTGGTTAGTCGGACACCTGCCAGAGTAGGTGGAGATTTGTTCCAGTTTTCCCGAATAGGATTATATTTTCTGAAAGAAACATTGTTACGCGGGGTGTTAGAATTTATAGTGTATAGTATTCTACATCCAGGACGTTAAAAAGTTAAATAAGCTTTTGTAAAAGTGTCCAGGAACCCAACAAATATAACATTGTTTCTGTGGGAAAATACACTGAATTCCAAACAACTAATATTTGCATTTTTAGAACACCTTTTGAGAAGTTGGGGAGTGCCGATGATATTCACGCTACATTTCCTAGGAACATCACATCATTCAGTTGCAAGAACATTTAACTGCTTAATCATTCCTGCGGCCCCTCTTCTTTGCTTTGAAGAAGACAAAACAAACGCCGCTCTTTTTGAGTCTAATTCAATTTTTGTGTCTCTTCCCTATCAGAGAATTTAACCAGATTAGAAAAGGACCTTTGTACATTTCATTTTCATTCTTAAAACACTAGCCTGTTTTTTTTTCCTAGGTGCTATTTGCCTTTTTTTTTTTTCTTATCACAACCCTCTCTCTTCAACTTTCCTCCTCATTTTTTCGCCCATCGGAAATCAACCTCGAGACAGTTCAAGCACTTCGCTCTACCCACGAGGGGCAAGTCATACTTCAAACTCTTCCGAGTAGAATGCAATGGAGAAATTACTCGTCTCATTCTTTCTGCGAGGAATGCTGGGATTTGTAGTCTGTATGTTCCCCAAGTTGCAATTTTTTGGGGCCAGACTCATAAGAATGAACTACAAATCCCAGAGGGTCGAGAAAGGAAAGTGTAGAATAAGAGGTGGGAGGGGCAGAGTTCCCTTCCCTCTCTTCTCCACCCCCATCCTTTTATCTAAGTACGCACAGCTTTGCGAATTGTGGCAAGGTCTCCTAGATCTCTCAGACTCACTTATTCGCCCAACTGAGTGACGGCAGCAAAGCGAGGGAAGAAGGAAAGGAGGAGGAGGAGGAGAGAGAAAAGAGAGACTAGCTCCTCCCGCTTCTTTTAATGTCAACTGTGGGGGAATGGGTTGATTTGACACATTCCCAGTTGCTGGGAGATTACCCTGTGGTTATTAGGCTGGGAAGTGGAGGGATGGATGGGCGTGAGAGGAGGGAAAGGGGAGGTAGTTCTCACTCTGGCTGCTGTAGGGACTCCACAAAGAAAGAAAGGAAAGACAGATAACAACAGACGAATAAAAGGAACAAAGACTGAGGTCTAATACTGAGGAATGAGGGGTAGAAAAAGACGGAGAGCATGGCACAGATAGTGCTAATGATCACATAGAATCTATTATTTTGGGAGGGAAAGACAGAAGCCACTCCATTCCCCCTCCCCCCTTTCCCCTCTTCTCTCGCTCTCTGTGCTTGCAGAAAAGAGCCTGGAGTCTTTAGTGTCCTGAGAGAGGGGTGGGAGAGGCTGGTCTAGCAGAGACCTCTCCCTGTAGAACTGGCTTCCTTGGTGAAAGAAAGAGATAGCGAGCTCCCCCCACTTTTCCCTCCGCGATTCCGAGCATTGCTATTTCTTTAATTACCCCAATTCCCAGTGTCCCTGAGTGTATGGACGCCTACCCCGTCTTAGATGAGGAACCTGGGGGCTATGTGCCCGTAAAGCTCTTGGTAACTGGAGTGGGGGACTCCAGGAAACAGCTTGGAGTATGAAGGGGGAGGGGGTTGGATACTTCTCTTTGGTTTTACTCCCATTTCCCTGGAAGTCAGAAGAACGAGCTGAAGCGTTGGGTTAGCTTTTTTGTTTTTTTAATTTTTTGGGTCCGGTGGCAGCTGCTGTCTGGAAGAAGAGGCTTCCCAGCAGGGAGGCGGACTGAAGTCTTTGAGTGTGTGCTGGGAGTGCAAGCTGTGGAGGGTGGGGGGGGGCGGCCGCCTAGCGCCGCTTGCTAGGGGTGTGACCTTTGCTTCTCTCGGGGGCGACGCGAGCAGAGGACCCCCGCAGCAGCGCTTCAGTACCACGCTCGGCCCGGAGCAAGGAGCAGGCGAGTGTGCTAGACCCTGAACGGAGAGGCAGTCCTGAAGTGATGGGGGGCAGCATGGGCAAGCTGAGACCGGTGGAACAGAGCACCAGCCCTGGGCAGGAGGGTTGCCCTATCTGAGGGGCTTAACCCCAGAGAAGGAGGAGAAAGAGGAGGAGCCCGGGGTTGCAGAAGCAACCACTCCCGCCCCACAAACGCTTACACCCATCGCCCACACCGGGGCTGCGAGGAGGCGAGGAGGCGGAAAATCTCTGAAGCGCCGGCCCGGGCTCTGTGCTGCAGGAGGGCATTTGCAAACAAGTGTCTGTCGCGGTCTACCCGAGGCCCACTCCCGCTGGCGTCCCTTTCTCCCCCTGGGGCAGGCTTCTATGGGGCCAGCGGAAGACATTCAGCCACTTGCCACCCAGTCTTCGAGCAGCCGCTGCCGAGATCTTGTCCTCCTGCTCCTCCTAGTCCCATAGTCCCAGCTCCGCCGCCGCGGCGCTGGGTGTGGAGAAGTCCGCTTTACCAACAGCTGGCCGGATCGGGGGCTCTCACCCGGACTAGTGCCCGAGTATTCAGAAGGATCTAGACCGACCAAAGCAACGTGGTTTTGTTTTGGATTTTGTTCGTTTCCCTCCCCCTAACCCCTCCCGGAAAGCTTGGGGGGTGGCTCGGACTACCTCCCGTTTTCCATCTTCTCTCGGGGGAAGGGCTGCCGCCTGGGGAATGGATTATAATAAACCTGGCGAAGGGGAGAGAAGCAGCTAGCTCGTGAAGCTCTCTGCGCGCCCACTGCCGCTGCCCCTACAGTCGAGTTCTGAGCCCGCCACCCTAGGCATCCCCCAGCAGGGGTCATCTGGAAGAGGGATTAAAAAAATCAACTAGCAGTGCAGCGAGAGGGGCACGGAGAGGAGAGCGAGTGCCCTGTGGTGTGGTGTGGGGTGGGCTGTGTGTGTGTGTGTGTGTGTTGGTGTATGTGAGCGTGCATGTTTTGTCTGTGGTGAAGGGTGTCATTTTCCCTTCATTGACCTTAATTTCATGACCCCTTCAGAACGTGATAGAATTGATTAATAATAGTGGGGTGGTGGGGAGCTCCTTCCCTGAGGAACCTTTCTACTATGACAGCCTTGGTCTCCAAAGGGTTAACTTGGTCTACTTGGCAAAGTTGTCACTGGAACGGTAACCTATTTGGGGAGTTTTAATTTGAGCTTGTGCTGGTGGCCAAGGGGCTCTAGAGAGTGGGGTTATCTTAGTTAAGTGGTTTGTGCTTTTTGGGGGGCCAGGTGGGGAGTTTGATCCCCCAATTGTCTACCCTCTTTGATGACTCCTGGAGGCGGTGGGCCCATGAAAGACTGCGAGTACAGTCAGATCAGCACTCACAGCTCCTCTCCCATGGAGTCTCCCCATAAGAAGAAGAAAATCCCGGCCAGGAGGAAATGGGAGGTTTTCCCAGGAAGAAACAAATTCTTTTGTAATGGGAGGATCATGATGGCTCGGCAGACGGGCGTCTTCTACCTGACCCTTGTCCTCATCTTGGTCACTAGCGGACTCTTCTTCGCATTCGAGTAAGTGGACCATGCAAACCTCTTCTCCCTCTGACCAAGCCTCCTCCTCTCACCCTGCCTCTTTTATTTACTTTCGTTTTCTAGAAGCTGTAGCTACTGTATATGTTATATAACGAATCTCGGTGGGAATTTTTTGGGTTTGTTTTTGGTTCCACAGAAATAATGCTCTCCTGTCGCAGGTTTTGGAGCACAGAGGGAGACAATGCAATGGGTACACACTTTGGTTAACTCCCTGTGGCTTTACTGTTCTCAGAATGAACAAGGATGAAGAGCCACTGGTAAATGACCCTTTCCTTTTTTAAGTGCCAGGGATTGGCCAACTATAAAAGTATTTAAAATTCACTGTTAGGTAAAGACATTTGGGGCATTTTGTGGCACTTACTGTGCACCAAATTTTCAGTGCTCTCCAAGAGGTAATGGGAGATTTTGCTATTTCAGGTGTATAACTGCAACCAACTCAGTATGCAAGTAGATGATTTTAGTTTCAACATTTGGTAAATGATCAGCCTTTTGACTAACAGTTTATTCACTCCTGTTTGTCTCCAAAATATTTTTAAACAGTTGCCTCTTCACTTATCAATAGGTTTCAGAAACAAATCGTCTTCAGAAACAGGTGATTATGGAGACTTCAGGCCTATTAACAAGGATGAAACTGAAGGGGGAACTTCTTATTCTAGAAACAGCCTGGCTGGACTTTGTGATTTGGTCTGGGAACAGAATGCATGTGGTTTGCTTACTATTTTCAGGAAAACCAGATTGGGCCAATTGCAATTCTGTCCTTGTGCCAGCTTACAGAAGGTCTTCTAATTTATTAATAGGTATTAGGTAAAACAGTTTAACTATACTCCAGAATTATATGATTATTATGCAGTTTAGTAGTAATATGAGGATAGATTCTTAAATAGAGCCTGAGATGATAGGAAGACTCATGGCCAGTTTGTGATTACAGTGTACCTATCCATATGCATGTGTGGAAACAGAGATATAGATAGATTTTCTTTTAGCCTCAGCAGCTGAACTACTATGAAGACATAATGGTACTGTTTCAGTAAGCACAGATTCTCAGTTGGATCAGATTAATTAAATCAACAATGTTTACTTTGGGCCCTGATAAGTGGAATGGCTTTGTACCTTGTGTTTGCTTTACTAAATGTTGTCTAGAATGCAAGTGATGCTCTCTTGACAGGGAAGTAACCTTCATATAGAGACATCTAATTTGCTGAGGTGAAATAATTTGTGTTTGAAAATTCTGCTAAGCTGAAAAAAAATTTTTTTTAAAGTAATGCAGGTAAGATAGATTGCCGCTACCACCCCTTCAGCTTTTCCCTACCTACTCCCATTACCTACCCTGTCTTCAAAATAACAAAAAGTTCTAATTTAATGAGTTTTCCAAGTGTTTCCTTGGAGTTTAATAATGAGAACAATGGTATTTTTTTTGAAAATAAGCAGTTGGAATGCTGTGAAGGACTGGTAGCATGTGTAGAAGAGGCCATGTAACAACTCATTAAAACCAAAGACCAGGGAGCTGTTCAGTTGTGATTCTACTACCTTGCTAAACTTGAGATAGTTACTTAAAAAAAAAAAAAATTAAAAAAACATCCTGTGAAAAAGGGAGCCATACATAATGAATTTTATGAAAACCACTAAGTGCTTTGAATTTAAATTCTAAGGACAGTGGCAGATGGAAAGTAGAGACTCTCCATAATTCCATGAAAAGTCATCTAATTGATAGATGGTGTACTAGACAGAGTTCGTTGTACTAATAACTTATGTGTGAAAGCTCATCTGTATTTAAGATCACATGTTAACAGATCTGTTTTCTGTAAGTTTGTGGGAGAACAGGAGATAATCTTTGTTTTTGGATCATCCCCTTTTCTGGCCATTCCAAGCATATAGATTTGTTAATATGGTCACAAAGACCATATTGCAGACCTTTGTTCATGAGCACATTTGATATAAAATAATAAATATTTCATGTCCTGTATACTAAAACCCCCACTATGTGATTAGGGAGTCCCTAAGATTACTTACCAGCTTTTATTTTGCCTTCTTAAGTACAGCATCTAATGAAGCTTCTGTAAATTCATTTTCACATCTTGATATATTTTCTCATACTGCAGGGTACGTTTTTTCTAAGTAAAGAGTTCCCCACAGTCCTTACTAGCAGGTTGTTAGGGCTCTTGCTCTGCGTCAGCATTGAGTTAACTGGTGGGTGTAGAAATAAAAGCGTGTGGTGGGATTTTATTAGCTACTATTTGCAGTAACATTTTAATGCCAGTTATGTATCTGTGTATGTTCTTCCTGAGTTAGGTTAGGTAGCTTTGAAATTCAAGGAAACAAGTCACTCATCCTTGAAATGATGATATAGTTGAGAAGGGTTACTTTTGGAAAATATCGACATTATTGAATTCAGATGGTCCATGGAAATTTGTTTTTTTTCATTAAGAACATATGCTTCCATATTCACATATGACTTCCACTAATTGCTAATGGCATAGTGAAATAAAATAACTTTGGCCAAATCAAATTTATAGGACCTGGAAGAACCAATTAATGATGTTGTGGAAGTGAAATATAGCCGTTACCTACAAGAATGTCCATACTAGAGATCAAAGATGCTGAGAGTACCTACATTTCATGCCTAGATATCTTTAACATTAATAGAACTCTATTGTGCAACATTAGACTCTGCCAGGCTCTAACTATAGGAATGGAGATACCAAATTTTTAAAAAGAATGAGAAAACCAGAAACTGAGGCAGAAATAGTGGTTGATTTCCCCAAAGTTATTCAACAAGTCAGTGCTGAAGCTGAGAAAGGGCATATTTCTCATTTCTCTTGTAATTAAGTTCAGGGATATCTCAATTTTACTTCTTTTTTAAACTGAGTTTTGAAAATACAAAATAACTTGTAGCGTGTGTATATGTGTGTGTGTGTACACATATTATGTGATAACCAATAACTAGGATAGCTTCCCATCCTTCATTTTCTTGGCTTCCAACTCTTTACTTCTTCTGAATAAAAGCTCTTCTGATATAATTGACCATCAAAGTTTTATTTCTTTCTGTGTTAGCTGGCTAGGGTGGTGTTAGGTAATTATTTTTAGGCCATGTCTGCATAAACTTCAAAACTCTTTATGCAGCATAAGGATGGATATAATTGTAGACAGTCATTTCTGTATAGCAGAATTATCATCTTCTGCCAAGAAAGTTTTGATTATAGGTTTTGTGGAAACTAGTCTATTTCACTGCAGTGGAAAATAATTGTCAAGAAAAGACACTTGTAATCATTGGAGAAGTATAAGTAACCTGGTTACTTATAGCAGTTTTAAAATAAGAACTTAAATGAAACATTATTTTGGTTCAAATTTGGTTTAGAGGGTATTTTGATGGTTCTATTCATAAGTTTTGGGAAATATGTAGTCTTGGTTCCAGTTCAAAACTCTTTTCTATGATTTCATGTATTTTTTTTCAGGTCAAATTCTTTTTGAATCAGATATTCTTCCATTTTCTCACTTCCTTCTTCATCCTTCCTTGCTTTCCTCCACTCTCTTCCTGTGAGGAAATACCTTTTATTTGTTCAGGAATTTTTGTCATCACTTTGTAGGGCTGACTTGGCAGAACATTTGTTTCTTACACGCTAATTCAGTAGCTATCATCAAATGGGGGCTTGTTATAGCCAGAATGGCTAGTCTTCCATTGGAAGCTGAGAAAGACAATTTAGCCCATGATTAGGGTAAATAATCCTTTCCTACAAAAATAAACACTTCAGCTCATCATTACATTTTGTTGTCTTAATAATTTCTAAGGACCAATTATAGACAAATAATAACCTAGTAGGGATAGAAACTGGATCTGTGATTTCATTGGTATATGGAGCTCCTACATGGTGAAATTTCCTCTACCCATGCAAGTCAATACTTTTCCTATCATTTATAGTTCCAGGGTGTTGACTAGGGTGAGGAGAGGTAAAGGGATTTTCTGAGTGTCACCTAACCAACGTATCAGGTGTGACTTAAACCAGGTCTTCCAGCTTTCTGTCCTCCTCTTCCCTGCTGCTTCTTACATGTAGTCTCTTCCTTAGTAAACACTTGTTGATTGGTACACTGTTCACAGAAAATTGATGGAAATACAAGCACATAAGTACGTTAAGGCACTTCACACACTCCCAAATATTCATTGGGTATTAGCATATATCATCCTGTTTTTTCCTTACTCTACTATTAAAAATAAACCTTTAATTCTTTTTTTTAAAATTTTTTTTAATGTTTTACAATCATTTCCTTAAAGTTAAGATTTTTATCCCCCCCACCCTTCCCTCAATATCCCCCTCCCTCCCTGTGACAGCATACAATTCTGTATAGGTTCTACGTATACTTTCCTATTGAGCACATTTTCACTATAGTCATGCTACGTAGTTGAACTAAAATAAATGGAAGAAATCATATAACAAATCAAAACATAATACACTGAAACCCACACACACACAAACATGATCTGCTACATTCTGCGAATGACTTCCATATTTCTTTCTCTGAGTGTGGAAGGCATTTTGCCTTAGAAGACCGACATTAGGATTTTTTTTTTTCTCAGAAAGTTCTTGTGTTATTACAAAGTTCCAAGTCTACCAGAAAAAACTCTTGCACACTGTGGTCGTTGCTGTGCACAAAGTTCTCCTGGTTCTGCTCCTTTCGCTCAGCATCAGATCATATAAGTCCTTCCAGGCCTCCCTGAAGTCTTCTTGTTCATCATTTCTTATGGCACAATAGTACTCCATTACATTCATATGCCATAATTTATTCAGCCATTCCCCAATTGATGGGCATCCCCTTGACTTCCAGTTTTTGGCTACCACAAAGAGTGCTGCTATAAATATTTTTGTACACGTGGGACCCTTTCCTGTTTTTATAATCTCTTGGGGATACAGTCCTAGTAGCGCTATTGCTGGGTCAAAGAGTATGCACATTTTTGTAGCCCTTTGGGCATAGATCCAAACCGTTCTCTAGAAGGGTTGGATGATCTCACAGCTCCACCAACAATGAATTAGTGTTCCAACTCTCCCACATCCTCTCCAGCATTTATCATTTTCTTGTTCTGTCATGTTTGCCAATCTTACAGGTGTGATGTGGTACCTCAGAGTTGTTTTGATTTGCATCTCTCTAATCAATAGTGATTTAGAGCACTTTTTCATATGATTATAGATATCTTTGATTTCTTCCCCTGAAAATTGCTTGTTCATATCTTTTGACCATTTATCAATTGGGGAATGACTTGTATGGTTATATATTTGAGTCAGTTCTCTATATATTCTAGAAATGAGGCCTTTATCCCCGAGCTTAGCCGTAAAAATTTTTTCACAATTTACTACATCCCTCCGAATTTTGGTTGCATTGGGTTTAGTTGTGCAAAAACTTTTCAGTTTAAAGTAATCAAAATTATCCATCTTGCATTTGATAATGCTTTCTATCGTTTCTTTAGAAAAAAATTCTTCCCCTCTCCATAAATCTGATAAATACACTATTCCTTGCTTCTCTAGTTTATTCATGGTATCAATCTTTATATAAACCTTTAATTCTTATTCTTAGGATATTTTAGACCGCATCCAAAGTTCCTCACAAGTCTTTCTTTTTTTAGCTAGTAGAATCTTAGAATATGAAGGGTCATATTTTCCAACTTCACATACAATTAGGGAATCCTCTGTATTGTAACAGACAGGTAGTTTGTTATCTATCCTCTGTTTAAACACAATGTCTCTCAACATGCTTGCAGTTAAGGCTAGCTTCTGATGGCTAGCTTTCAGTGGTTTAGATTTTCTCACTCTTGTTAACCATCCAAGATTTCAGGGTTTGGGCAGAAAAACTGACTGCAGCTATGGCTTTTCAAAATCAGAAACTAAATTCAACCTCATGGGTACATATGTATTATGTTTCCCTACATCTTCCCTGAGATTGAATTTGTTCAAACAAGGAAATATTTTTCTTTTGCCAGACTGGTTCTTGCCTCCATTTCCCTGCTATATAGATTTGGTGTAAAAGTTAATTTGAAATTATTGTTCACTTTGGTGCAGTGGAGAGAGCACTGGACTTGAAGAAAGACCTGAATTCCAGTTTGGCCTCAGACACCATCTCTGTGACACTGAACAGGTCACTTAACTTTTGTTTGCCTCAGTTTCCTCAATTGTAAAGTGGGAGTAATACTAGTGCCTACCTTTCAGGGTTATTATAGGATCAAATGAGATAATATTTGTAAACTGTCTGGCACATGGTAGACACTTTGTAAATGCTGCTACTGCTGCTATTTCTCTGTAGCTTGTCTAGCGATTTTGTAGTCAGGCATCTGCTAGAGATTTTGATAAAACTATTTTTAATTCTTAAAGCTTATTCCCTTTCTCTGCACTGTTTTCCCCATTCCCCCCCTCCACCAGTCAAACATTTAAAACAGATATGAACACAATAAAAATATAGTAGTTTTCTTCACATCCTCCAACTAGCCTTTAAAAGCTGCTAAGTTAAATTCCTTTGAGAAGTGGTTGTGAAAGTATGTCAAAATTTGGTTTACATGTATGATAATACTACATATCTTGTTTTATCTTAAGTGTGGATCTGACCATATCACTCCCTTTGCTCAGGTCTTGTTTTATCTTAAGACAAATCTAAATTGGCCAAGTTATGCCAATTTAAGTGCAAGTCGCTTGGAAAGGGATTTAAGCCCATACATTATACTTTAGTATTTAGGCACTTCTCAAAAAATGCAAATGAATTTTTAATTTTGATTAATATGATCTGAAATTTTTTTTGGAGGCATTATTCCTATTTGCAGATGGATTATCCTCTTTAGTTATAAAGTAAATGGAATCAGTATATGTCCATCTATTATTGGACTACCTACTTTCCAAGTGCAATGTCCTCTCACTTCTCATCCTTAAGTTTATGAGACATTCTAGTTCATTTACTCCTTTCTAAAGCCTTCTCCTTCCTCTGCTTACATGATATCATGTGATTTTCCTTTTCCTTTGCTGTGTTCTTTTTCCTCTTGCATCATATCATAAGACCAGTTTCAAGGCTCTTAGAAAGCATTGAGTTCAACCTCTTCCTTTTATGGATGAGGAAATGGTGGCTAAGTGACTTACCCCAAGGTTACTTAGGTCCATATGTAACAGAGGTTTAGACTATATATATTCATCTATATATGTGTATGCATATATGCTCATGCATATATGTATGCACACACATATGTGTGAATATATGTATTTGTGTATATGTATGTATATATACATACATACACATATACATATGTGTATACACACATATACACACACATATGTGTTTAATTTTGAGTGTTCTTAAGGCATGGTTATATCCCTCTCTTCTCCCTTCATTCTTTCCTTTCTTTGAATTAGAATGATCAGGGTTTCACCTTCCACTTGTCATTTCAGATTCACCTCTCTAGCTCTTCTTTCCTGCCCCAATCTTTTTTTTTTTTTTTAAAGTTACTGGTTACTTGACTAAAAGTTATTTCAACTGAATACCCCACTGACCCCTGAAATGTAACTTGATGATTTCTTCTAAATGGGCATTTCTCATTTCCCCCTCACTCTCAAAGATGGGTTTGTTCTTCTAGTGGCCACAACTGTATTTTCAGAATTATTTTTGAATTCCCCCTCCTCTTCATATGCACTCAGTAACCAAGGTTTACCAAATTTTATTTTGCAATATTAATTCATTCATCTGATGATTCAAAAATATTTGAGTGCCTACTGTATATACATATGCTATATATATACACATATACTACATATACATAGTTTTTTAAGGATTTGTTGTTTCCCTTTTTCCATTGTACCTTTTGCTCTCCACTCTGGCTCCCTACCTAACACCTTCTTTCTGGGATGACCTCTTGTTTGGCCCATAGGTTTCTTGTATGTTGGTTCTCATGGTTGTCGCCCTCCATTAGGAGGTGAGCTCCTAATCCTAAGGTCAGGGAGAAGTGCCTTTGCCTTTCCTTGTATCCCTAGGCCTTAGTACAGAGTCTGGCACACAGTAAGAACTTAAATGCTTCTCGGTTGATTGTTTTCATCGACTTCTGGCCCTCATCCTTGTAAGTCTGAATCCCCTGCAGCCTCCTAACTTGTCTCTCTTTCTTATTATTTCCCTATCCTGTGGTTCATACCCTACCAGAATAAATTTTCTCCTACACTGTACTTGTCATATCTATAACAATAACCTTCAATTTAAAAATGTCGAATATGTATGAATCAGAGGGAATCCTAAAACTTAGCCAGCTTTTTTTAAAAAATAGAATAAGAATATTACATCTTCTGCCTCTTTGATTTTTCTTATGGTCCAGTCATGCTGTTTTAATATTGTTCTCTGCCCTGACTACTATTCATCTGGTGCCTGGCTGATGTGTGGGCTTCTGCAAATTAGTAATTACTGACTGAGTAATATTCAGAGCTTGAAGGGTTCTCATTGACTGTGGTATCATATTCCTTTATCTTTTTTCCTTAGTTGAAAAAAAATTTATTAAAAATAATTTTTATTTCTTTGTGAGAGGGCTAAGGTCATCCTTAATTGGGGAACAATGGACTAGGTCTTCATGTTCCAGGATTTTTGAAGCCTCAGGCCTTTGATGTGGGAGCTATTTACAATAAAGTCACAGGAGAGGTAGACTTGTAGCAATAAAATCAAAGGTCCAATTAAAAAAAATGATGCAAATATTTTGGTGCAGGGTGGCCTTCCCAGCTTTGTTTGAGGAATAAATCAGTTAATCATGAAGCATTTATTAAGCTCCCACCATATGCCAGGTACTCTGCTCTGTGCTGAAGATAGTACAAAAATGAGACAGTCCCATGCCCTCAAGAAACTTGACAGAAGGAGGGGTGGGAGAGTGATACTGTATGTGCAAATATAAGTAAATACAAGATATCCACAAGTAAATAATTAAAAGATTTGTTGTTTGGTCATTTCAGTTGGGTCCAACTCTTTGTGATCCCATTTGAGATTTTCTTGGCAAAGATACTAGAGTGGTTTACCATTTCCTTCTCCAGCTCATTTTGTAGATGAGGAAACTGAGGCAAACAGGAGGAAGTAACTTTCCCAGAGTCACAAGCTAATAAGTGTCTGAGGTCAAATTTGAATTTAGGAAGATGAGTCTTCCTAATTCCATACTCAGCACTAAATCCACTTAGCTGTCCTAATTAAATAATGGGGCCTTATTACAGTAGGAAGAATCAGGAAATGCCTCTTGAAGGAAATAGCACTTGATCTGAACCTCAAAGGGAGCTGGGGGTTCCAGTCAGTTAATCAGCAAGCATTTATTAAGTGTCTATTAAGTAAAAGGCACCATATCAGGTGTTGGGGAGAGAATTGCCAAGAATGAGATAATCCCTACTCTTAAAGGGTTACATTCTAATAGGGGAGATAAGTATACATATCTATGTGTGTGTATGTAGATAGATAGATATATCTATATGTATAGATAGATATTGATCAGTCTATCTATATATGTAGATATAGACCAATCCATACATTCATCTATCTGTTTATCTATCTATTGTCTATCTACTAAATCCAAACAAATAGAAGGTATCTGAGGAGAGAAGGCATAAAGAACAGAGGGGATCAGGAAAAGTTTTCTGTAACAGATGGGACTTGGGCTAAGTCTTGGAAGAAGAGAGGGATTCTGTGAGGGGAGTGGGATGAGAAAGTCCTGAGTTACAGAAATAGAGAAGAGTCAATGGCAAGGCATGGAGATACCAGAAGCAGAGAGTTGTGTATGATGAACAGAGAGAGAGAGACAGAGAGAGACAGAGAGAGAGAGACAGAGAGAGAGAGACAGAGAGAGAGAGAGAGAGAGAGAGAGAGACAGAGAGAGAGAGAGAGAGAGAGAGAGAGACAGAGACAGAGACAGAGAGAGAGAGACAGAGAGACAGAGAGAGAGAGAGCTTGGCTGTATCACAGAGTGTGAAAGGAAGAGTAAATAGGAAAGTTAGGTTGGAGCCAAGTTGTTGTAGGGCTTTGAGAGTTAAATAGAGGAGTTTATGTTTGATCTTACAGGCAACAGGATACCCCTGAAGTTGACTGAGTAAGGGGAGTGATATGGTCGGATATGCACTTAAGGAAAATGATTGTGATGTATATAAGAATGATAGACTGAAGAGAGAGGAGACTTGAGGTAGGGAGACCAATCATGAGGCTGTTGCCCTCTTCTAGGTGATGAGAGCTCCCACTAGTATGGTAACAGTGAGTAGAGAAAAAATGTAGAATTTGAGAGAGATGGAATAGAAAAATGGTAAGAGTTGGCATCTAATTAGCTAGGTGGGGGCTAGGCAGAATGAGGAGTTGAGGATGAAGCTAGCATTACTGTCAGAGGTAAGGAGAGGGACCATTCCATGGGATACTGTCTGTACAAGAGTGGGAGATAAAATGTTGTGAATAATGGGGAAGTAATGTTTAATCAGCCTAGAGACATAGGCTGAAGATGGGTTATAATGACTTCTAAACGCCAAAGAGGAAGAGTTTATATTGCATTCTAGAGGCAACTGGGAAGCAATGCAACTTTTTGAGTAGGGAGGGGGATGTGGTCAGACTTGAACAGCTATGTGAAAGATGGATTGGAAAGGGGAAGGGCTGAATGTATGAAGGTCAGTTAGGAGTATATTGTGTAATTGTCCTGGTGAGAGAGGATGAGGGTCTAAAATAGGGTGATTATTGGCATGAAAAGACTGATAGGCATGGATGTGGGATATTTAGGAGGTAGAATTGCCAAGACTTGGTAACTTGGACATGGGTGTCAAATGAGAGTGGAGAGCTGAGAATGAACTGGGTATCTGGAAGAACTGTGATGCTCTCGTCAGAAATAGAAATGGGGAAAGGCGGAGGAATGGAATTAAAGTTGTTGTGGATTAGAGGGCTAGATTTGGAGTCTTCCTGGGGGTGATCATTAAATTCATGAGGAAATGTCTAAGAGGGACAGTATGCAAAGAAAAGAAAAGTGGTGCATATATCCAAATGGAGTGGAAGCAGGGGAACATGAATGCTGATCCCACTTAGGAGAGGGAGAAAAAATACCATGGCAGAGTTAGGCCAGTAAGACCCGAGGAGAGTGGATTCAGGAGGAGGGGTTGGTTAATAGTGCCACAAAGTGTATAAAGGTCAAGAAGGATGAGGACTGAAAGGACCCCTGAATTTAGCAATATAACAGTGTGGATTAAATGGCATGTATGGAAACCCAGATTGTAGAGGGTTGATAAGTGAGTGGGAGGTGAGAAAGTAGAGAAAACAAGTGTAGACAGCTTTTTCTAGGAGTATGGATGGCTGTGAAAGGGAACAAGCAAAAAGAAACTGTATCCTGTTTCCAAGTGCTAGTCATGCCACACGGAAATCTTTTCTCCCTAATGCAGTTTAGAATTACCATAGCATGCAATTTAAAGCAGTTTACTACATGTAGAGAGCTTTTATTCCAACCTTCTTTTTCTGCTCAAGATTTATTGCAATCAGTGTAGATAAGAGCCTGCTATATTTTATGTTGATGGATGTTATTTAAATTTTGTATGTACTCAAGTGTCCCCAACGGTTTTGTATACAGTAAGCACATAATAAATGCTTGTTCAATAAGTGATTGACTGAATGAATCTACTGGTTGTGCCATGAGCTTGTCTAATCAATGTTTGATAAGTGAATGATTGAATCATTGTGTATTGAATGTAAAAACAATGAGTTAGCCAAAAGGTGGACACCTTCCTTTTGATATTATGTATTTTGACTTAGCTTAATGTTTTGTGACCTCACTTAGAAAAGAGGGGTATTAAAGGTTTGTTAGAAATTTGCATTCCAACTGGAGATTTTGATTTGTGATAGCTTCTGAGTCATTGATAGCTGGCTTCCTGACTTGTCTACCAGTTTCCCTGAAATGTGAAGTAAGATAATTCATGACCTCAAACCTCAAGTTAAGTTGTGACTTTTGAGTGGGTTTCAGAGATTTTTGCAATTTAAAGCAGTTCCTCTTCTTAGAATGATACTTTTTTTGGCTTTTAAATGCTAATCATTTCCCACATGGCCATTACTGGGTATCAGATATTGCCCATAAAAGCCCTTGTGATCTGTGCGACCCTATACAAATTTAAGGCATGATCATTACTAAGGTGACAATCATCCTTATGACATTTTAAAACACAAGGCACAAGCATGTTAAATTTTGCAATCTTATACTGTGTGTTTACTGTATAGACAGGGAGAGGAATTATTGCCTCAGATCGTCTCTCATGGCCCGTGGAATTTACACAAATTCAATTATTCCTTCAGATGATTGCCATCCTAATTATATTCGAGAATGATCTTCCAATACTAGAGGTTCTTAAGCTCTTTTGTGGCATGGTCCCCTTTGACAGTCTGATGAAGGCTACTCAGAATAATGTTTTTAAATGCACAAAATAAAAATGATTACAAAGGAGATCAATTCAATTGAAATACAATCATCAAAATATTAAAAACCAAATTTCATGAGGTCAAGGTTGAGTCCTTGCTCTCTATACATTCAATTAGTACTAGTTTATTTAGGATAATATGACAATATTTGTTCTTCTGTCAGTTACAAACAATTATGCTATAGGTAAATTAATGTGAAAAGATGATGCTTTCTGTTGACCAGTGCTGAATGGCCTGTAATCTGCCCTCAGCCATCATAACATTATGATATGGCCTGGATAAGGATGCAGTTGGTTTTGGTTGTGTTGGCACAATGGACCATGAAAACCTTCAAGTCAGTGCGTTGTTTTGGGAGCCCTTGATGCTGAAGGCAACCATGTGTGCTTTCCAAACCCCAGATGACCCAAAGGCTATACTCACTGTTTGTTTGCTCAGTTTATCCCATTCCTGAGATGAAGTGTACACCAAGTTCTCATTTAATCCACATCCTCTTCTAGCCAGGAAGCAATTCAAATTGTATTTTTTATTAAGACCAAAAGACTGGGAGTTGGAATGGTAAAAATGCCAAAAGGCAGGCTCCCTTTGCTGAACTCTCCAGCCACAGAATTTGCTAAACAAAAAAGACCGAATGGTTCACCATAAAAATGTCATGCCATTGAAAATTAAGATAAGACACTCCTCCAGGCTGAGGAGGATAGGAAGTTGTTGTTTTTAAGGAAGTTTCATGCATTTGTTCCATGGCTGGGAGGTGACCCCACTTGAAGGCTTGTACCTTATATGGAATGTCAACTAAACAAAAATGGATGGTAAGATAATGGTCATTTATTAAGCACTTATTGCATGTAGGCACTGTGCTAAGGGGATAGTGATTGGAAGAATGATGAAACAGTCCCTAACACTGAGGGGCTTACATTCTAATAGGGGAAACAAGATGCAAACAACAATGTTGAATCAAGATACATACAGAGTAACTTGGAATTAATTCTAGAGGGAAGGTACTAGCTTTCTAGGGAAATAGGGAAAGGCTTCTTGCAGAAAGTGGGATTTTAACTTGGATTTGAAGGATTCAGGGAAAAGTATTACAAGCATGGGAATCAGTCAGTAAACCTAGAGTTCGGAGAGGAAGCCTCTTGTTCCAGGAACATCAAGGACACCAATGCCACTGGATGTGGAAGTATGTGGAGGAGAGTAAATTATAAGAAAACTGGAAAGAGGATCAGATTATATTAAAAACCATATGGGGGATTTCATTCCCTTTCTCGATACCGTGGAGATCCTTCTTTCTTCATTTTTGTACACTCCATTTGGTGCTAGTAGCAGAGCTAAGAATTTCGATGTATTATGCCAGACCCTATGAGATTTCACTGTTGCTCGGAAGACGTAAGGAGTCCATAGAGAATCTACACATACTACAGAAATCTGCAGTTTCCCAGGAATCATCTGGTCAGTTTCTTTTAAAGAGACTGCACGTGTCTTTTAGGCAACCACATAGATATGCCTTTCTCTAGCAAGTTTGGGATTTGAGTTTTGTTTGGCTTTCTTGTGTTTTCCAGAGTGGAATGAGTAGTTACAGATACTCTAGAACAGGAATAGTTAACTTTTTTTTTTTTCTAACGTCTTGGGCTCCTTTGGTTGTGCAGTAAAGCTTAGGGACCCTTCTAACAGTAATGTTCTTGAATGCATAGGATTCAATACATTCGATTACAAAGGAAACCAATTGTATTGATATACAGTTAAGAAAATATTTGTTGAAAAACAGATCTACATTCCAGAGTAAGAAATTTCAATCAAGAAATTAGTTTGAAGAAATATTCTTTCTTTTGAGCTAAGAAGACTAATAAAACGATTTCATCATGATATAATAGTAACTTGTATAGCTGTAAAGATTTATCTCCATCTGGAATGTAGGCCTTGCCATCATAATGAATTATTTAAAGATATGGCATATTTTCCATTCATGGAACTTAATTCCATCTTAATAATAGCTTTTTAAAAATTTAACAAATAATACTTCTGTTTGCAGTCAATGTGAGGAAATATAGTGAAGAACACTGGACTTGGAGATGGAAGAATTGGAATAGTGGCTCCAGGGCTGGATGTTGAGCCAGGAAGATCTGGATTCAAATCCTGCTTCTGATACCAACCAACCTTGGATGTCACTGAACCACTCTAATTTCAGTTTCATTATCTCTAAAATGAGGGAGTTGCCTTCAGTGACCCCTAAGGTCACATCCTTCTCTAAATTTGTGATCCTGTGATCCTATGACTAGCATTTGGATCCTGCCTCAGATTTTCATGGTGTGATCTGGGTCAATGTATTGAATGTCTTTGACCTTCAACTTCTTCATCCATAAAAGCGTATAATAATAATAACTCCAATAATGGTTGTGCAGAACAAAAGAAATAATGTATGTGAAGCACTCTATCAAGCTTATATTGCTACATGAGTATCAGTTATTATTAAGCTTTGGATTCAAGACTGGGCTCTGACTTATTGGGCATATGAAGATAGACTAGCCACTTAAATAATTATAATGGTTTTTCTACCAGGTTGTGAGGGAAACACTTCGCAAATTTTAAAGCATGTCATACATATAAACTGTTTTAATTATTATAGTCTATATTGACCAGCATAAGTACAGCGGATTCCCAAGAGTCTGCTGATTTTATAAAGCGCTGCCTTACTTCATTTCAAGAGCAAGTCAAGACATCATCCTAGTGATATCATTGGTACTGTTCCAAAATGAAGGACCGACAATAACAACGCAGTGAAGGGCAGATGTGGAAAACATCTGGTTAGTTTGGTTTTTGTAGACAGCTGATCTGGATAACTCAGGCACTAGAGTAATTTTTCAAAATTGAATTAGTTGATTTTATAGAACTGGAAGAGGCCTTAGAGATTATCTAATCCAGGGTTGGGGAACCTGAGTCCTTGAGGCCACACATGGTCCTCAAGTCTGACCCTTTGACTGAAGTCTGCACTTGAGGACCTAGAGGACTAGATTTGGCCTTTAAGCCACAGATTCTCCACCCCTGCCGCCAATCCACTCATTTTATTGATGAGAAACCTTGGATTCAGAAAGGTCAAGGATTTGCACAGTGTCACTCAAGTGAGCTCAAGTCTCCTGATTTCAAATTTGCATTATTTTCATGATTGACTACTGCCTCTACCGATCATAATAGCCAGTTCTTACCATAGTTCTCTAATGTTTTGTTTATGTAATTTCAGGTGACTTTATTATGCACAGCTGATCTTTGATCCTGGCTTTTTTGAAATGAAACAGAACAAAACTGGGTTGGTAAAACTCACACATCCTGTAAATGTCACACATCCTCTGGCTTCCATTCCCACATGCCATCCTAGGTTTTCTTTTTCCCTCTCAGATTCTTCTTTCTCCTAAAATGAGCATTTCTGTATCTCCTTCCCACCTCCTAGCCTTCTCTCAATGTTCTCTCCCTAACATTTGTTTAGAATTATTTTTTTTAGGAAGTTAGAAGTATTTTGGTTGAACTCTTGTAATCCCACAAAGCACGTCACTCCAGTAATATGTTTTTCTATTTCCATTTATCTGAAACACAAACTTTTCTCTTAGACTACAACCCCTAAATGGGAGAAAGTAAAAAAATGGCCTCTGTAGAGGCACAAGAGCTGTTTGAAGTCTTGTCACTTAAACTATGTATTTTATTCTATAGGAGAAACCTCTCACTTCTCCCTTAGAGTCAGTGGACTCTTCCTTAATAAACAGTTTAGCGAACTTTCTTATCAAATTTCCTAGTACACAGTAGATTATTAGCAAGGGGAGCAGCTGGCCTGTTAAAACCTGGCAGAATGATAGGAATGACAAACAGTAGTGACTGCAAAAGATGAGTCAGAAAATCAAAAAATATCTATAGAACTACACTGTATATATCATGGTCCATTTTGAAAACATAATATATATTTGTGATGGTGCCTGGGGTCATGAAGAAACTGACAAATTCTCTTCTGTAGCCTCTATTTTAAGGAGATAAGGAAGTTGATGTGGATTAGAAATTTTTTAAGAATCAAAAATGGTTAAATTGAAAAAACAGCCTCAGCACTTGAATGAGTGGCCTTGTTATCTAGGAAATTCACTCATATGGAGGACTTCATTCTGGAATGAGGTTATATAAGGAAGGTGTTACATTACTATAGTAAGTCTCCTCTTACTCTTCTCATTTTCTTTCTTTCCTCACCTTGTGTATATGTTTTATCTTAAGCCTTTTTATCTATGCCTGGTTAAAGATATATTTGCTTTTGGAATCTGTCATTCTTCTAAAGTCAAAGGTATAAAATTTTCACTAACTCATTTATGAGGAGCCGGACACGAAATGTTTCTGGGCCCTCAAATTCTGTGCCTTAAACTGCGTGGATATGTGCATTTCAGCCCAGCCAAGCAAAGTAAATAGTGTTAATAATAATAATTGGAAGATGAATCCACTTTCTTCTGATGCACTTAAATAATTTCTCTTATATTATATAGCTTGTCTGCTCAAGGTCCTTATTAAGAAACTAGAAAGTGGATAGTGACTGTACACTTTACTGTGATGAAATCTGAAGAACAGGAAAGTTGAAGTGAGATGATGAAGAAGGAAGATCTCGAATCCAGGTCTCTTGACTTTTAGTCTTGAGTACTCTTCATTTATAGACATAAGTTCTACAATCTATGAGCTCTCACACTTTCTCATTCCTCTGGGTTTTGATGACAGTTCCATCAGATTCCCTTCATCATCTCCCTATTCTCCTTCAGACCCTCCACCAAAAGATCAAAAGGGCTAGGATTTTGTTTTTGTTGAGAAGGTGCTAGTGATGGTCAGGTAGTATCTTTTCTTTTCTTTAGAAGTAATAGTATTTTGAAGCCCCAAAGTATTTTGATGATTCCCCATTTACTCATATTCACTCATAATACTCATATTAATTTCTTCACAACCTTATCTTGACTTAAAAAGTGGGAGAGGGGCAGGAGTAGGGACATACGGTTGTAATCTGAGCTGCCTCATATACTTAGGCTGGTGGATCTCTTGAACTCAGGAGTTCTGAGCTGAAGGGGACCATGCTGATTGGGCTGTGCTGCTTGGGTGTCTGGGCTAAATTCAGTATTAATATGATAAAGGAAGAGGCACCAAGATGCCTAAGAATGGATCAGCTGGTCCATGTTTGAAATAGACCAAGTCAAGAGCTCTTTGGCCAATCAGTAATGGCTAATATCTAGCGTTTATATAGTAGGATCAGGCAGTAAATAACCCCTGCCCTCCTAGCCTGGGTAAACTGGAGGGATCCAATTTTTTTAACAAGAAAAAAGCTACATAAAAATAAATTATTGTATCCTAAATACATGTTCCTACAGGAAAAAAATGGTCAGTGTGCATGCCCAATTCCATGGGAAATAGCCCAGTGCTCCGCTACTATATAAATAATAATGAACTTATTTTGTATCCCTGTGGAGATATAAAATGTTTTATATATAATCTCACTTGATACAACAACTACATGTTATATAGTACACACTGACAGTATTATTATCCCCATGTGACATATAATAGGACTAGAGGTCATAGGAGTGTTAAGTAACCTACTGGAATTTACATATCTAGTAAGTGGTAAAGAATCAAAACAGAGGACTCAAAACCTTGCAAAATGGATAGAGTGCTGAGTCTGGAGTCAGGAAGACTCCTTTTCCTGAGTTCAAATCTGGCTTCAGACTACTATTATTAGCAGTGGGACCCTGGGTAAGTCACTTAACCCTGTTTACTCAGTTTCCTCATCTATAAAATGAGTGGAGAAGGAATGCCAAACCACTCCAGTATGTTTGCCAAGAAAATCCCAGCAAGATCAAGCATGACTGAAAAATGATTGAGCTGCAACAAAGAGAATCAGAAGACTCAAACTCAGGTGTTCTGACTCAAAGTCCAGTGTATTCATTGCAAAAGAACAGAAGAATCAGGAGCTAGGAAAGGAGGGTCGTGATTGGTGTGAGGATCTATTTGCTCACAAGTGGCATTGTGATCACTTCCTAGTGCTTTGAATTACCCTCAAGACTCAATTAAAATCTTGTATGTGAAGTCTTTGCTGATTCTCCCCAGATGTTAGCATTCTCCCTTCCAAAACTGCTTTGTGATCATTTTGTGTATATTCTGCACATACTTTGTTGCTGTTCAGTTGTTTCAGTTACGTCTGACTCTTTGTGACCCCATTTAGTGTTTTCTTGGCAAAGATGCTGGAGTGGTTTGCTGAGGCAAACAGGCTAAAGTGAGTTTCCCAGGGGTCACAGAGCTAGGAAGTGTCTGAGGAGAGATTTAAACTCAAGAAGATGAGTCTTCCTGACTCCACTGTGCTTACCTAGGTGCCCTGTATATACTTAAATATGTTATCTCCCCCATAAGCTCTTGGAAATCCAGAACCTAATGCAAAGATGTACATCATAGGTGCTTAATAAATGCCTGCTGATTATTGATTCTGTGCCTTTACCAGCATTTCTTCTGAGGATGGCACCCCTTCCATTCCCAGTCCTAGAAATACTCCTGTGAGCCAAACAGTCTTAGACTATCCCCTCAGACGGTGGTTGAGTCTTAGGTAAAGATGGTTAACAGGATTATGTAGTCCTTTACCAACAGTAATGCCCTTGTGTGGAGGAGCTCTGGGTGGTTCCCAGTTAAGACAACAGATTTTAAATGAAAGAACACATTTTTATTTTCAACCAAAAAAGACATCCGTTTTGAGATTTCCTATTACATGGTGTTCTGTTCCACATCATTCACTATTTGTTTGTTAGTTTCTATTTAAACAATCCTTTATAAGGATTTACAATTTCCTTTACAAGGGGGACTCATGTTTGGATAAAGATCCGTAGAAAGAGGGGTTAAAGTCAAATTTTCAATAGAGTTGTTTCAAATAATATAACTTATAAATTTAAAAAAAGAGTTAAATTAATTTTTAAGTATTCTAAGTGTTGCTAAATTAAAAAAATTTAGTGCTATTGCATTTCAATCATTCATGGGACATTTATTAGGAAATGTGAATATTCTTTTCTCTTTATTTCATATTTTAATAGGTTTTCACAGTTAGGGGTCCTCTGATACAATACTGTCATTTTTGAGTTGAAAAAACTGAGCCTATGGAGAAGTGAATTGCCTGTTTCACACAGCTGTTAATGCAGACCTAATAGAACAAACGTTTCCTAACTCTAGTCCATGATTCTTTCTACAGCACCATCTTGCTGCTCTCGTTTTGTTTAACCAGTCAATAAATATCAAACATCTTCTGAGTTCCAGATATTGTTCTAGGCACTGGGGATACAAGTCTAAAGAATGAAGTGTGCCCCACTGCAATAAGTATGTATACTTAAGAGGAATTCATAAAATGTAATTTCAATAAAATGGAGCTGTTTTGCTCATTGTGTTTTGATTTTATATTACTTTTTGAGCAGATTAATGATCTGATCATTGCACAATGACTGACACTTAGTAGGTGCTTAATAAGTGTTTATTGACTGACATTTATTTATTGACTGGATTATTATTTTTCTGCTGCTAGATAATCATCCATCTGGCAAGTTTCTATCTGGCCTGTCTTCTCTTTTCTGTTTCTACTTTCTTCCTTGGTGAATCTCATGAGCTTCCATGGGTTCAGTGATTATCTCTGTGCTGGTGATAGTCAGGGAGTATATATCCAACCCTGTTCTCTAGTGCCACATCACAAACTGCCAAATGGAAATTGTGAATTACCTGTCCCCTAAGCATCTCAAACTTATCAGGGGCAGCTAGGTGGTGGAGTGGATAGAGCACTAGTGCAGGAGTCAGGATGGCCTGAGTTCAAATCTCACCTCAGACACTTGACACTCACTAGCTGTGTGATCTTGGGCAAGTCACTTAACCCCAATTGACTCATCCTGGGTCATCTTTGGTTATCCTGATGAATATCTGGTCACTGGATTCGTGAGGCTGGTGACCTGCACAGCCCTCCCTCACTCAAAACAAAGTCAAGTGCAAGTCTTGTCATCATTTCTCTGATGGCCTGGTCTTCTTCGGCAATGAAGGATGAACACACACAAACTCACCATGTCCAAAACAGAACTCATTATCTTTTTCCTCATACTGAACTTTCCCCCTTTTGAATTTTCCTATAACTCTTAAAGGGACCAACATCCTTTCAGGTGAATTTGACTAACCAACTCCTTACTTTTTCCAAATTCTTGTCATTTCTATCTCCAGGACATCTCTTGTACACTTACCCTTGTCTCCCCACATAGTCACTACCCTAGCTTGGGCCCTCATCTGCTTCCATTTGGACTTTTGCAATAACTCCTAGTTAGTCTCCCTGCCTCAAGTGTATCTTTACTCTCCTTCATCCGTTATATGACCCCCCTCAGTGAGATTTTCCTACAGTGTAGTCTGACATGCTACTCTCCTATTCAGTAATCTTCACTGGTTTCTTTTAGGAACAAATGTAAACTTTTCTGTTGATCATTTAATGTTCTTCACAACCTAGGTCCATCCTAGTTTTCCAGTCTGTTTATTCATCATTCCCTTCTGTACGCTCTATAATCCATATTGGCCATACTGGCCCCCTCGCTGTTCTTCCCAAGCTTGGAATGCTCTTCCTGCTCACCGGCATCTCTTAGATTGTCTTTCTTCCTTCAGGACTCAAGCAGTACTTGCTGCAAGTGGCCTGGTCCCCCCTACATGCTTGGGCCTTTTTCTCTAAATCTGCCTTAGATACTTTGTATGCGCCTTGTATCTACCTACATGTCACAGGGTGGGGAACTTAAAAAAACCACAACTTTTTATTTTAATCTCTGGTACTTAGCATAGAGTCACGGAGTAAATACCCCATAAATGTTCATTGATTGATTTACAATGATATGGATACTTGAGTAGAAAGGTCACGTATATGGCCTGACTAATGAACTGTCTAATGTGCATCAAGGGCAAACCAATCAGTAGTTTCTCCCTGTGTTGATAGGCCTATTTCTGTTTTAATTTCTGGTTCAATTAATTGAATTTGATTCAATAATTTAATTCAAAATTTACATCCCCATTAGATCTTAGCATATCAAAGCATGTTTAAATAAAAAAACTCAACATGGCAACCAGTGTCACCAATATAATGAATTCCATTTGTCCCTTTAAAGAAACTTATTGATGCACAAGGGATTCTAATGATGGTTGTGATAGGGAACAAATTAAGAATTTGTTTAGAGCACTTCCCTGTATTTGATGTTCCTTAATATGCTTTCACCATTGTACTACAGTAGTAAAATAGGAAGACAGATAAAGAACAGCTAGGTGGTGAAGTGGATAGAGTGTCAGGCCTGGAGTGAGGAAGGCACATCTTCCTGAGTTCAAATCTGGCCTCATACAGTTGCTATATGTGTGATCCTGGGCAAGTCATCTCACTGTTTGCCTCAGTTTCCTCATCTGTAAAATGAACTGGAGAATGAAATGGTAAACCACTCCAGAATCTTTATGAAGAAAATCCCATTCCCCAATTAATAAATTATCAAAGGATATGAATAGGCAGTTTTCAGACAAGGAAATCAAAGCTATCTGTAGTCATGAAAAATGCTCTAAATCATTATTGATTAGGGAAATGCAAATTAAAACAACTCTGAGGTACCACATCACACCTATCAGATTGGCTAACATGACAAAACAGGAAAATGATAATGTTGGAGAACATGTAGGGAAATTGGAACACTAATTCATTATTGGTGGAGTTGTGAACTGACCCAATCATTCTGGAGAGCAATTTGAAACTATGACCAAAGGGCTATAAAAATGTGCATACTCTTTGACCCAACAATACTACTTCTAGGGCTGTATCCCAAAGATACCCATTTCCCATAAAAATGGGAAAAGGACCCATATGTACAAAAATATTTATAGCAGCTCTTTTTATGGTGACCAAGAACTGGAAATCAAGGAGATGCCTATTAATTAGGGAATGGCTGAACAAATTGTGGTATATGAATGTAATGGAATCCTATTGTGCTGTAAGAAATGGTGAACAGGCAAACTTCAGAAAAACCTAGAAAGACATATGAACTGACGCTGAGTGAAGTGAGCAGAACCAGGAGAACATTGTATACAGTAACAACCACAGTGTACAAGAACTGTTTTTGATAAGATTTAGCCCCTCATGGCAATGCAAGGATCTAAAACATTTCTGAAGGACTCACAATGCAAAATGCCATCCACATCCAGAAAAAGAACTATGGAGTTGGAACTCAGAATAAAGCAGACTATTTTCTCTTTTGTTATGTTTTGTTTTGTTCTCCTCATGGTTTCTCCCATTCATTTTAATTCTTCTATGCAACATGACTCAGATTAAAATTTGTTTAATAGGAATGTATGTGTAGAACCCATGTGAAATTGCATGTGGTCTTGGGGAGGGAGAGAAAATTTTGAACTTATGGAAATGATTGTTGAAAACTGACAACAAATTTAATGTTTTTTTGGGAAAGCCTCTAAAAAAAAAGAAATGATGAGCAGGTAGATTTCAGAAAAACCTGGAAAGACTTACAGGAACTGATGCTGAGTGAAGTGAACAGAGCCAAGAGAACATTGTACACAGTAACAGCAACATTGTATAAAGACAAACTTTGATAGACTTAGCCCTTCTCAGAAAAGCAGCGATCTAAGACAATTCCAAAAGACTGATGATGGAAAATGTTATCCATATCCAGAGAAAAACTATGTAGTCTGCAGATGGAAGCATACTATTTTCTCATTTTTTTGTTTTTTCTTTTTTGTGGCTTTTCTCTTTGGTTCAGATGGCATGCCATTTTGGAGAAGAGGGAGGAGAGAGAGGGAGGGGGGAAATTGTAGAACTTGAAATCTTATAAAAGTGAATGCTGAAAGCTAAAAATAAATTATCAAACAAATAAATAATTGAGAAAAAGAAAAACCCAAGTAGAGTCACAAAGAGTCAGACACAACTGAAAAACAGCAAAGCAAACGGCTATAAATCCTAAAGTTTGTTTCCTCTATTTCCTTACGTCTACTTCTTCTCAGTTCTGATGTTTGAGATAGCATATATGTAATAGTGCCACATTAGCTAATGAGATCTTACTTGTTAAACTAAGCTAAGCTAATGAACTCTGCTTAGCTAATCAGCTGGAAAGAAATGAGTTTTCTTTTTTGGTATTTATGCATCACCCAACTTACACATGGTGTTCTAATAATTCATTGGTAAGTCAGGTGTTTAGAATACAGAATGCGAATGCATTTTTAGAATAGAAATAAAAGCATAAGTAGTATTTAAGTTCTCAGACTAGATCACAGGAGGCTAATTTATATCATAGTTGAATTTCCATTAATGGTAAAAAACTGCATCTGAGCTTTGGAAATGGGGTATCATACTATTTGAAAAGGAAAGAAGAATGGTTTCTTTCTTGGACACAGAACCCTTCTTAGGTAAAAATTTAAAATAGATGAAATTTATCTTTTAATCACAGGGTTTAGTGTGCTCCTTCTCTTGTCTTAATGCCTTTTCACTAATTCCTCCCTATGTCTGGAATGTTCTTCCTCCTCACCTCCATCTTTTGGGTTGAAAAGGAAATTTCACCTCTATTTTTTTGCGTGGGCAGCTAGGTGTCGAAGTGCTGGACCTAGATTAAGGAAGACTCATCTTCCTGAGTTCAAATCTAGCCTTAGACACTTCCTAGCTGTGTGACTCTGGGCAAATGACTTAGCCCAGTTTACCTCAACATCTGTAAAATGAGCTGAAGAAGGAAATGGAAAACCACTATTGTTTCTTTGCCAAGAAAACCTCAAGTGGAGTCATGAAGAGTCAGTCATGACTGAAACTTTTGAACAGCAACAAGTTTTTACTTATGAGGACATGAGGTTAAATGACTTCCCCAAGGTCTTATATCTAATTAGTATAGCTGGGATTTGAACTAATGACCAAATGGTTCCAAATTCAATTGTCTTTCTGTTAGGCCACATGTTGCTGTTTTTATCACCTACTCCTGACCCTTTTTTCTTGGGTCTCAGGTGTTAACACCCTCCTGAAGTCCTAAGCCTGCCCTATAGCATCACTTCCCTGATGTTCCATGTCTTACTATCACTTCCTTTCTCTTACCCCCAATTCAGATTGCCATTCCCTGAGTGTCTTAAGCAGGTATTAATTAAATCAGATTTTGTTTATTTGAATGCACACTAATAGGTAAATAACTCATCACTCAGTAACTATCCCAGAGATCATTTCTAAGTTCAGGGGCTTCCTGAGCTTTTATCCTACTGCTGGAATATTTAGTCTTGTGAGACTTAACTTATTAATTTTAATTACATAAAAAGTATGCTGAAATATGTCTTTTCCTCAGACTATTTTGCTGTATGTACTTGGTCTCCTTGTCCACACCTTACAAAAAAAAATCCAGATCTCCCCCTCACTAGCTTGTTCTTCACTAATTAAAAAGAAAACAAACAAACCCAAAACACAACTAGGTTTTTGGATAAGATCTAGATTTACTGAAGTTTGGATTTATGGAAATTAAAATTATTTACACAAGCCACAAGTCTTAAGTTTACTTATAAAAACTTAAATTCACAACAAGAATGAAAATGCTATTTTCTGAAGCTTTCTTAGTTGCATGTGGATTTTATTACCTTGGAAAAAATAATTTTTTTCTCCAAAGTTGTATGTTTTGTCAGGATCTTCTGGGAAAAAATAATGCTTATCTCATTGGTTATTGCTGAATCTGTTGTTATGAGTGGTGATCTGAATTGTTCATTTGAAATGACATTTTGTGTTTTCATAATATTTCCTCTTCTAAATAGACCACAGAGTTCTGCCATTCAGGTTGGCACTTACCTCATCCTTCCTCTCTGAGAAAACAGCCATTTCACGCACTTTTTTTTGAAAACTTTGAGGGCTGACGAGGTTTCCTATTACAGTACTGAGTATTTGTTACATTTTTTTTTTTTTTAAATCTACTATTGATTGCTTGCTTCCAGGCAGGATGCTGTTCACATCCTACTTAGGACATGCCCTCATTTTTTTCTGAAGTGGGCAAAATTTTCTAATTAATTTACAACTTGGTGAATGCCACCTTATTATTTAAAATGTTTACAATTTCATTCAGTGGTGGGGATGAGATTCTAACAAGATATTCTGCTTACAAAAGCATTTTATTACAGCTTAGTAGTTAAAGAAAACTCTTACCAGCTCAGCAAGTATATATGATGTTTATAAAGTCCTTGTCTGCTTTTAAGTTTTAATAATTTAGAAGGTTTCTATAATACTTACATATCTTAAATGATATTTAGAAGTCACCAAAGTCCTTGACACTATTAAATGGTTCAACATCAGAAATAGATGTGGTTTTCTCTGTGGAGATGACCCTGAAAAAGAAGTATTACTGTCTGTGTTTTACTGCATGCCCTATTAGAATGTGAGTTCCTTGAGAAGAGGAACAATCTTGTGTGCGTACTTGCGCCTTGCTTTTCTTTTGGTATTCCCAGCACTTAGCACAGTGCTTTGCACCTAGTAAGCACTTAATAATTTTCCTCAAAAAATGTGCCCAGAACTGAACACAGTATTCTAAACAAAGTCTGATCAACAAAAAGTTAGTAGGACTAGAATTTGGTTCATTCTGAACACTAATCCATGAATATAGTTAAAGATCACATTGACTTTTTCAGCTGCCCTGTTGCATTGTTGACTCATATTGAGATTGCAATTCACTGAACTTTTAAAATGAGCCATTGTCTTTTATCTCTTCTCTTTTGTACATGTGCCATTCACCTTTTCCAAACCCAGCTATATTATTCCTTTTAAATTTATTCCTTCTATTTATTCTTTATTCCTTTTAAATTTTATTTAGTCTTTTTCTAGCCTAAGATTTTTTTTTTTGGGGGGGGAGGACATTCCTTATTTTTATTCCAGAAGTGAAAAAACAAAAGAAAATTAGAAGCAAATGCAGGGGGAAATAGCGTTCTCCCAAAGCATTTGTGCGTTATTCTAGAAATGTGCATAATCATTTGGTTCAAAACAAGCATTTTTTAAGCACCTTCTATGTGCAAGGAAGGAACTGTGCTTTAAATCATGTGTACAAAAAGTTTCTCATGGAATTGTTAGAAAATTTCACCATATGCTTCCTGACAGATGCTGCTGCTAAGTTCCTAGCACATTTTCTAGGTGTATTTTGCTTAGTGTCTGAATGAAGGAGTAGGGTGTCTTAAAGTATACCTTGTGACCTCTTGCATCATAGGATACAGGACAGAAACTTTTGACATAGGCAGATTTTATAGCTGTAATTTTGATGATAACAGTGATTATAATTAAGATTTACAAAATAATTTTGATGACAGTATTGTCCCTGTCAGAACATAACAAGATTCTTTGGTTCTGTGGAGGTATTGGTCAACTTTGTGTCAATTTGAGAAAACTTCCCTGTATCAGTGAAGGAAGTAGGGAATTTTTAAATTTTAAAATTTCATATCTTTTGTTTTTATACCATTCCCTCCCATTCTTTAACAATCATCCCTTAAAACAAAAAAATAAGAGAAAGGGAGAATTCACAACAACCAACACCTTAGCCAAATCCAACATCATACCACAGCATTCTGTACCCATAGTGTCTTACCAAAAAAAAAGGAAGTACATTTTCTTAGCTCTTGTCTGAGGTTTAATTATATAGTATAAAGATTTTTGTTGTTCTTTTTTTCCATTTACATACCCTGTATATGTTTGTTTGTGCATAGTTGTTTGCATGTTGTCTCCCTCATTAGATTTTGAGGTCCTTGAGAACAGAGACTTTTTTCCTCCTCTGTATTCTCAGTACTTGTAAGTACTTAAGAAACACTCATTGACTTACCTTGTAGTCATTGTATAAATTGTTTTTCTGGTACTGCTTACTTTATTTGGCATCAGTTCATATAAGTCTCTGGCTTCTCTGAATTCTTCATATCCACAATTGTTATAGCATGGCCAATTCAATAGTACATTCAATGAATAGTACATTCAGTGTACTGAATCCTGCATCACATATTTATACAGATACAACAGTACTATTGCTCTTGAAATTATGGCTGGGCACTTCTGTTTAATCAGCCTTTTGAAGAATGACATTCATCAGGGTGGAGAAGTTTTTTGTTTCCCTGGTGAGTCATGTTATGAAAAGTTGGGTGCTCCTAAGTTTTACATGTAAACCTCCCCCCCCCTTTTTTTTTTACCTTTCCTTAATATACTGTAATTCCACCATTGATGATCAGTTCCTTTGAGTAAAGATTGTTCTTTGGGCACTTTCTCTTAAATGTCAGTGCCCTGGGATGAAGTTAGATTAAACTGTGATGAGATGATGTAAATCCCATAAAGTCTCAAGTAAGCCCACTTTTTTTCCTTTTCACTTTAGGTGAAGTAATTTGAATTCACTTTCTTGCTGAACCAGATTGAGTCAGGCACAGAGTGAAAGATAGAGGTCAGGCACAGTGCTGAAAGAGGCAATAGAATCCAGGAAGGTAACTAAGGAGAACATTCTTTTGGATCTGAAATTTTGCCTAAAGTTCAACCCACTGTGTTTCTATAAGCTGTGAATACTATGACTGGTCTTTCTGAGAATTAATGGTAGCCATTTTCCCTATACTTCCTGAAGTGAGATCTTAATGATGTTATTTTAATGTATTTCTTTGGATGTGAGACAGTCAGATTATGGCATTTAGATGAACATTCAAATATCTATGAATCTAAAGAAATACTAGAATCATAGGATATCTGTGACTTTAGAAAAATACTGCCCAAACAATTGTCTATCAAATTTGACCAACTGAATTGTTGGATTGGGGAGGGTGTGTGTGTGTGTGTGTGTGTGTGTGTGTGTAGGTGCTAGGTAGAGGTGATAGCCTCATGACAAGCCAGCCCAGGAGTTCCCATATAGATGACAACCATTTTGAAATGATAAAACTTTTTAAAGAAAAATTCACATTAGTGTGTTTTGAAAAAATCCAAATCTACTTTCCATCTTATGTGATCATTAGCGTATCCGACTTGGAAGGGACCTTAGAAATCTGCTAGTCTGGTGTGAACACTAGAGTCAAGTGTTTACTTCTTGCACATGGCATTTTAAAGGGATTGTTACTTCTTTCCCATGTATACCTTTGCCCACACATCTAATTACTGAAACAAATGCAAGATTGTTAATAAACTCTCCCTTCTCCTTAATATGCCCGGTGGAGGAAAAATGCCAGCGTAGTTTATAACATCTTACTCTTTCATTTTGGGTAAGCATAGACTTTCCACTTTAGCCAAGCCATCCTCAGGTGAGTTGCTGGGTAAGGAAAAATCCCAACAGCTGGTGCCTTGGGCTATGCCTGCTGGGACAAGGTAGCTTGGGAATTTCCAAGTGCTGAAGCAGCCACCCCAGCAGGAGATGAGCTAGGATTTCATCCTTTTCTTCTTTCCAAGTCTCTGTAATAACTGCTCTGTATGGTCAACCTTTTCCCCCTCCTTCATTTTCTTCATTCCTTCTAAGTAATGCAAGAAGGTGGCCTCTTTAGCAAGAGACTATAGTGAACAGAGAAATGGAATGGAAAGGGGAGTATCCTCACCCTAGGCATGATTCTCTGCTATACAGTGGCATTGAAGTTAGACACTGTCAGGCCACCCATGGTCTGAACTGGCTTCAATGATTAAATTCCTCTTAGATGTTAAAATAATAACATATAATTATAACATTTGATATTCCTTTATACTCCCAAATAATTTCTTCTCAAATTTTCAGAGTTCAGTAAATTTAATTTTACATAATTCAATGAACTTCTGAGAAATTTGCAAAAGAGAAACAATATCTATCCCAGGGCTGTTTTTTTATCACATGAAATTTTACTCCCTCAAGAGATTTTCTTTTTGAAATGGTCCCTGACAAATTATGGAGAAAACCTGGATATCTTAGCCCTAAGAGCAACCTGAAAGATATAACCATGTGAAAAATGGGAACTCTTACTGAAAGTGCTTTTGCTATCAGGCTATTAACATTATTAGTACACACTTACGTACAAGACAAATATAAGTGATTGCTCAGAAAGGTAATGTAAGGCTTTTAAAAATAACTCTTGCTTGATCATCTACTGAAGGGAAAGTTTCTTCTTCATCTCAGTTCCCCCTTTCTATTTTAGTTCAAGACTGACTAGGATATGAACTTAATACTAAATAAATCTAGCTAAGGAAACTTTCACCATTTGCTTATCAAGAGTGGAATAATTAGAAAGTAGGTATTTCTTATAGGAACCCTGAATACTCTCATAAACTTTGCCACACAAAACTTTGTGATGGAAACATTGATATGGGCCCCCAAAATAAAAATCTTCTGAAGAGGCCGTATTTTCTCTCAAAACATGGTTTGTATAAAAGCTAAACTTTTTAGAAGCTGCACTGGACATAGTTAGGAAAACTCAAGTTCAAATCTGGCCTCAGATGCTTAGCTATGTGACCCTGGGCAAATCACTTAATCTTTGCCTCACTTTCCTCAACTGTAAAATGGGGGTAATATAATTTAGCTCCCAGGATTGTTATGAGATAAAATTCGTAGTGCTTAGCGCAGGATCTGGCACACAGTAGGAACTTAATAAATGCATGTTTTCTTCCTTTGCCATTCTCAATTTCCCAGTCTTCCTTGGTTTTCTTTAACCTGCTAAGATGCTAGGAATATCATATTTGTGTTACTAACATTTGCTTACTTTTAGGAAAAATAGCAGATTTGTTAGGGAGTCATTAAATTTCACTATTGAAAGAAACATGAGAAACCATCTAGTCCAACTCACAGCTGAAAAAGAATTCCTTTTCATTCAGCAAATGATCTTTAAATTGTTGCTTAAAATCTTCTAATGAAGGGGATCTCCTTTCTGTCTGAGGCCGCTCATTCCACATTCAAATTTGTTCAGAAGCTTCTCCCTATGTTTGGCACAAATTTCCCAGTTTTGCAATGTCCTCCTATTTCTCCTACCTGGCTCAGCGCTCTGGGACCAAACAGAGCATGTGTAATCCCCCTCTTTCAGTTAAGAGCCCTTCAGGTGCTCTAAGACAATTCTCGTGGTCCTCTCTGAGTTTTGTTTTTTTTTGTAAACTTGTCCTTCACCATCCTGGGTGTTTTTCTCTGAATGCTCTCCAGGTTATTCATGTTTTTCCTTAAACACGGAAGCAGCTCTCCCACGAGATCATTATTGTTTACATGAAAAATTTATCTAATTATTTTTCAGTATATACTTAACTACTCTTCAGTACATTGCCTTTTTTTCCGCTTTAAGAGGGATCTAATTGTACAACTTTTTCCTATAATCAGGCATTGCTGATATTTGAATTATGGGAGGTTTGAGAAGGATGTAGACAAATTCATGGATAATAAATTAGAAAAAGTTTATTCTGAAGAATTATAACTAGGGGATATTTCTAAAGTCTCAGAATTACTTTGTAGAGAAAAACTTTCGTCATCTCCCATAAAATGACTTTTGGTGCCTTTGTCCAAGACTAGGATGAATTGACGAAACATCATACACCTATTGTTATATTTAATGACCCATTTTAAAGTTAATTAGCTTTGGCACTTCAGGTCTGATCCTTAGACTCAGAAAAGATTAGGAAAGTTATGAGGCAACTCTAGCAACTTTCCCCATTTCCTACATACCTTGTCTTGCAGAAATAATCAAAGAATTATTGGTATAGGAGAATATTTTGAAGTTTGGTACCCTTCAGATGCTTTTTCAGTTTCTCCTTCTATTTTCCTTTCCCACTGAGCTTCTGAGTCATCTGTCCCATTTCAGGATGGCTGTTTTTTTTTTTTTTAGAAGACAATTAAGGTGCTAATATGTTATACATCCCCAGTAGCAGAAGGCGTTCTTTATATCTAGGTGGCAAAGAGATCAGAGAGCTAAACTTGGAGTCAGGAAGACCTCAGTTCAAATCCAGTCTTGGACACTGAATAGCTGTGTGACCGTAGACAAATCACTTAAAGTCTCTCTCTGCCTCAGTTTTCACATTTGCAAAATGGGGAAAATAATAGCACCTAACTTCCAGGATTGTTTTGAGGATGAGATAATATTTGTAAAACATCTTGCAAATCTTTGAGGGCTATCTATATAAATGCTAGCTATTATTCTTTGGACAGTGTCTTAACCTCAAAGAGTGATTAATAGTGCAATTTCAGGTCCAGGGCTTGTCAGCAGGGGAGATATTTTGTGCATGTTGTCTTATATTGTAATTCATATGTTTTATAAAAAAAGTTTATTGTATGTGAAAGTCCCTATCTATAAAGTTTCCTCTTTTTACAAGCGCAGGGAAATAGGAACATCATTGGCAGCTGTAGCATTCAGTCTGGGTGGTTTAGCAGTCACAGCCCTGGGCACACTTGGCACATTCCAGTGGATAGCAGGGGCTGTAGATTATCTGGCAGGAGGTGTAGCAACAGGTCTTGCATTTGTGAGAGCATGCACAGGTAGAAGAACTGCCATTGATTCAGTCCCAGTTGGGGTCTATTACTGATGGGTAATTTTAGGCAAATTCTATATGTAATACCCACATATTTTTCATTCTCATCAATTAATCAGTATACTTATTAGATGCCTGCTATGTGCCAGGAAGTGTGCTATGTGCTGGAGATACAAAAGGAGGCAAAGATAATAGTCCTGACCCTCAAGGAGCTTACAGTCTAATCGTAAAGAATTCATGAATTCCTAACTTCCAAAGCTCAACACTAAATATAGTACATTTGTAAGGCTGATTCTTCCCATTTTGGAAGCATGTTCCACTAAAGATTGGCAAAGAGTAATAAATACAAAATCAGTATAAAATGTACTTTAAATGCATAAGTGGAATATTATTTTGGGTCTAGTCAGCTTAATTAGATTGATTGATTTCGTTGTGAATTTGTGTTTTCTTAGAAGGAATTTATATTAGAGGGAAGCGTCAGTATTTATGTTTAAAAGAGAAAGGGAGGCAGGAAGGATGACTTTGGGAATGCAAAACCTGCAAAATTTAACATGTCACAGATTTCTTTCCAATCTCCTAAATTGTCTTGAGTTGGAAGAATGTCTCATCCTGACCTTTTGTTGGTGCTGCAACTCCAGAATTGAATGCGAGGCATTATTTTTAAATTATTTGGAGGGGAATGTTTGGAAGGCTCATCTGAGTGCTTGCTCTACCTCCATCAACTTGATTTCACTTCAGAAATATTACGTTTAAAATAATCAAAGTTCCATGTGTATTATTCTGGGCTCAGTACAGTTACTGAATTTCCTTGTTTAGAAATGCTGTTTTACATGTCCGTACTACAGACTCCACTGGAGAGGTAGGCTAACGTTACTGTGAACTTCATGGGGAATTGCTGGAAAGAGGCATTTTCCACAGCAGGTAGGAATGGTGATGGATGATGTGTGAGGCAGAACTATTTTCAATGGCTATTGCAACTGGAGTGCTAACCATGGCGGGGTCAAAGGAACAAAGAAAGTAAGGAATTTGGTCAGTTGTGTCAGCAGTTGGGACTCAGACACAGGGAACAGAAAAAAGGAGTAGCAAAAGTCTATTTTCATATAATTCCTTTTCGTGCCTGTGAGCCCAATTTCGGGTTGCCACCAGATTGTGTTTATGAATACTGAATAGAACCTGGACTTTAGCTTAATTTCTCTCACACCAGTCAGAGAGACATGGGTTTGCCATATGTCCTCAAGTTCTGCAGACTGACTGACAGAGGCATGCCAGTTAGTCACCTTATCTGTTGGCTGTGGCAGATCAGCTTCTTGTTGACAGCCAGGATGGTCCTTTTGTCTGTTTAACTCTGGCTTGATAGATGAATGTCTTCACAGATTCTATTCCAAATGAACAGTCACCACCTCTGATAGAATTTATCAGCCACGTGGATCAGCCCACTGATCTGTGTGAGCAGCAGACCTGGGCTTGTTAGAATCAAGCTGTTGTGTTAAATTCTATGTAGCCCTTCTTTTGGAAATAAGGCTAAGTTTTTAAAGGTCTATAGATTATTTGGAGAGTCTGGGTAACTAACACTCTACACAGGCCATAGATACAAAAATCATTAAAAAAACGTTTTTTGAGTGGTTCTTGACCTGCTAGTTTAACCTTTTGACCTTCCTTTAAGAAGTTTCCTTCTCAAGTTTACAAGACCCGTGTTTGACATAGCACAAAATACCAAAGTAGTTCAGAAGATTAAGCTGTCAGATACCATTGATTATTATTTTTAAATATATATAATTAATTATATTATAAATATAGAAATAATATAATTATGTGTCCGATATGATTATATTATAAATGCATAAATTATAAGTATAAAGATTAATTATATTTAATATATAATGATTAAATATATAAAATTAAAATTAAATATATTTTTGGAGGCAATTGTATTTAAGTGACTTGCCCAGAGTCATTCTAGCTAGGAAGTGCCAAATTTGAATTCAGGTTCTTCTGACTTCAGGGCCAGTGCTCTATCCACTGTACCACTTAGCTGCACTTCATACTGTGATTATTGAAATCACAGGCAGGTGTGGTTCATAGTAGGTGTAGCCCAGCAGGTCTGAGACTAATTACTTTTGTATCTGAGACAGTGTGTCCGCAGAGTCTACTGCTTCCACCTTCAACGTTATTTGTATTGTAGGCTCTATGTTTTGTTTTTTACTTATCTATGTGTACACCTTACCTGTGTCTTCACAGGGGCCTTGCACCTACAGGAGGACCTTAACAGACTGTTGAATGTAGCGTACCTTGAATAAATAGTGCTTTGCAAATGTTTCGTGAGCGAATGAATTAAATGACTGTTGGAGTGAGGGGCATCTTGAGGAGTGAGCTTCTAGTGTACCAGGAGATGAATTTGTGGGTACCAGATTCTATGGAGGATTTGATTGTAAGCTCCTCAAGGACAGGAACTGTCTTTTTCTTATCTCTGATGCTCTGCACAATTCGAGGCACGTAGTAGGTGCTTAATAAACATTTATTGATTGGTTGATTAAAGAAAGTGATTTTATGGGGAATTCAAGACTTCACAGCTGTAGTTGTGTCTTCTGATGATTTTCTCCCCATTCTGGTGTGAATAGTGTAAAATGAGGAGACAGAACCCAGGGACGGAGACTGGCTCAGAGTGGCCAGGGCCTAGGTTTGTTTGATTGGAGAGTTAATGGTTAAAGAAAGGGAGTGTAGATTAAGGGGTAAGAAATGTTGGCATCATTTACCATTATGAAAACTCAGAGCATAACATTTCTAACCCCCCTCATCATGAAATCAGTATGTCAATGAACAAATGTTTAATGAGCATCTATTTTGTGCCTGAAATTGATACTAGACCATCCAAGGGCATACAATGAGCACCCAGTAGGCTGAAAGGCATTAGGAAAGGCTACAAGTCATCAGCCCTCCTTGTACAAAGCATTGTGACTTCCAGGTAGCCTACTGATAGGCAGAGGGGAATAGGGGTTGTGGTAGCAGAAGAATGAACAGAACCTCCAGGAAGAGATAATCACCTAACACAGGTTAGACAGTATTAGGGGTCTTAATGAAGTAAGAGTTAAATAGTATAAAAAGAAAAGCTTATTCAAATATGTCAAAAGAATCACAGTTCTCAGATTTCCCATCTGTTCTGGTATCAAACTGTAGCTACATAGATTAGAAGTTAGATGCTAGAAAACTTCAAAAGGTGTCTTGTTTACTCTTTGGAAAATCCCCAAATGAACAGTAAACCTGTATTTCCTCTTTGGGGTTAGTTTCATTAAAGAAAACTTAGTTGTAATAGTAATAATGGCGACAATAATTGTGCTAGCTAGCCTTTTGTAAGGTTGTAAAGTTCTTTACAAACATCTCATTGTATCCTCACAAAAACTCTGGGAGATAGGTGGTATTATATTTCCATTTTACCAGCGAGAGAACTGAGGCAGACAGAGAGTAAGTTACTTCCTTAGTGACTCATAGCTAGGAAGCATCTGAGACTGGATTTGAACTCAGGTCTTCCCTACTCCAGACCTAGTGCTCTATTTCATTACTTCACTTCATATACTATTATTATCCTATGTTAGTTTAAAAGAGTTTGTTGAGTCATTTTTAGTTTTAAAATTATTTTAGTCAATTTTCGGTTTAAATAGTTCTTCTTATAGAAATTGGACGTGTAATTGAGGGAAAGAAGGGAAAAGATGGTATGTTCAAATGATTTTGCTAATGTAGGCTTTTTCATATGAGCTGCCTTCAAGGAAAAGGCTACATTTCTTTGACTAAAACTGGGGAAAAGATTTACCTGCCAAAGAAGTAGTGAGAGAAAAAGTATCTGGTACAGAGTCTATAAGCAGACTTTAGACCAAGTTAATTTTTTTTTTGTTCTTATAGTTAAAAACCATCAGGGAAGTTTAATTTCTCAGCAGTTATTTTTTCTTCCTTCTTGGAGAGCTCCCTGGAAGATTAAGAATTAGCACTCCCTGGAAAGATACAGTCAAGAATTGCGTGTACTAATCTTTTTCAGTTTAAGTATATTCAACATGCAATACTTAGAACTTCCAGAAAAGATAGAAGCCAATTCATTTTACATAATTGGAAACCTTAATTTAAAGAATTTTGTGGGATGATAGAGATATTGTAGCTCAGTTACAGTATGTCATTACTTGGATACATCTATGGTTTCAACAGTATGGGTCATCGTTTTGCTAAAACATATCCTAAGCCACTTTTGTCTTCTCAGCTTGTGCTTTTTCCATGCTATCCTAAGAATCTTCCATGAATGGCCTGATGTCATGGTCTCTCTTCAAGAACATAGGACAAACCACAGAAAATGATCCTTCTCCTTCCCCTTCCCTTTCAGCCCTCCCTCACTCGAACCAAAGACAACTGCAAGTCATGTCATCACCTTGATGCCATGGTCCTCTTCAAGAATGAAGGACACACGCAACACCCCTTCCCCAAGGGGATAGAGATTTCCTCTGAGCCCTACTGGTTCATGAATGCCAGTACAATCTTGGGACTCTCATTCTTGTTCTGTGGCCACCTACATTATTGTCTTATCATACATGTTCTTGATGACAAATTTTATGATGCTTCCTGTTTAGAAATCATTGTTGGCACTTTGTTGTAGCTTATTTACAGCCAGAACTTTCTGTTCTTCATGAGACACTCCATCTCCTGACTCCATGCATTTTCACTGGCTGTCCTCCATGCTCCTTATCACCTGGCTTCCTTCAAAGCTCAGCTAAAATCTAGACTTCTGTAAAAGCCTTTCCTTGTCCACCTTAATTCTTGTACCTTGTTCTCTGAACCTACATTCAGTTTGCTTTGTTTGCTCTTACCTATGCATAATTGTTCCCATGTTGTCTCCCCCATTAGACTATGAACAGGGACTATTGTGTCTTTCTTTGTATCATCTGCACAGGGCCTGGTGCTTAGTAAATACTTAATAGATGCTTGTTGGCTGACTACCTGGCTTTATTAGCTATTTTAAGTGCCTAGACAGAAGGAGAAAGTGGGAAGTAAGGGTCTAACAGCTGCAATTCTGAATTTCCAGTTGAGAGAAAAACCCTTATGATCCTTGAAGCTGGTGGGGAAAGTTTCAGAGTCAGGAGAGGGCTGGAGAATATAACTGCCAAGCTAGGACTACACCTCCCCATGCCCCTGCAGGCATTTCATTCTTGGCACATTAGTGTGTCACTGGACTGGAACCACCAGTCCAATACTAATGACTTGGAGCTACATGATTTATTTTTAATAACTACATTGGGATTTAATTTAACATTGGACTTTGTTAATGCCTTTTATGCAAGAAGTTCTCCAAGTGGAATTTTTGTGGACTGGTTTCTTCTAAATTTGTTATTAGTTTTAAAATTAACTCTTGATTATCCACACTACTGTAGAACATGGTAAAGATAATTCACATTTTATTCATATTTGGCTTTGAATTTTAGAGGCAGTTTTATCTTTTGAATTGTTTTCTTTGGATTAATATGTAGGTTAATGTATCACTCAGACAATGGGTAGCCAGGAAGATTAGAGGAAGTGAAATTGACCTAAGACTAAAAATTTTCTGTGATCTAGTTCAATTGACTAGTACTTGTTTGGTGTTCACTACATGCCAACCACTGTGTGCAGACGCACCAGGAATACAACGACAAAGATGGAACAATCTTTTCCCTCAAGAAATATGCATCTTGCTGGAATTTAATCAAGAGACTAGGCAGATAGAAGGGATTGAAATCTACTAACATCCTAGATGCTTGTTTTGGAAAGAACTTCTAGAGTTGTGCTTACAGAATTTTTGGAGTGTTGTTGGCATAGAATTTTAAATGAAATTGATGGATAAATTAATTTTATCCCTTTATTCAAACTTTCTCATGATGGCAGTGCCTTCTTATGTGCTGTCATTAATTATGACTGGACAAACTGAAGAAAAATAGGGAAAAATGTAATTGCTAAGGAAGCAGTATAAGGAAGCATGTACACTTGTTTGAGCTTGGGCAACCATGATTCTCAGTTTCTCCATCTGTGAAATGAGAAGGTCTGGACAAAACAGGGGCTGAGGTAATTTACAACTATAGATGTATGATCCTATGAATGTTCCTCGATCACACACTTAAGTGCTTACTATGTGCTAGGCACTGAGGGCATCACAAAGATAAATTAGATATAATGTGTGTCCTCTGAGAATCTAGGATTTACTATGAGAACAAAAGATATATAAATTAATAGAATGTAAATTAGAATATGATAAGTAAGAAAAATATAAGATTCTCTGAGATCAGGTAGGAAAGACAAATCATTCCCATATGGCTCATTAACTTTGAGGGGGAGAAAGGCCTCCAAAGTATTGACTTGTTTTGAGCTTTGGGTTGACTTAAAAAAAACAACCCCCAAAACATTCACATTCTTAAGTTTCATCTATGTGGGCTAGTTCTCCTTAGGCCAAATAACTTCTTAAATAATTTTCCGGTTTGAGACTTGCATGAACTGATTCAGAGTTAAATGAGCAGAATCAGGACAACTTATGCCATAACAACCATACTGTAAATAAAAACAAAACTTTGAAAGATTTGAGAAGTCCGTTTGGTGCAATGAACTTGCCTGATTCCGAAAACCAAGGTTGAAACATAGTGGATGATGGACTAGATACACAGAGCGAGATGTTTATTTTTGGACATGGCCGATGGGGGAATTTATTGTGCTTGACTATGCATATTCATTACAAAGGTTTTGTTTTTCATTTCTTTTTTTCCCTCCCTCCACTGGTAGGGTGGAGAGAAAATTGATTTTTATTTATTGAAAAAATAAAATTTAATTTAAAAAATCTTTCAGTTCAGACTTCTGTCAAGTTCTACTGTTGTGATTTTTCCTCATGGGTAGCATGGCATGTAGTTACAGATGGTTGAACTTTAAGGGTAGGGAAGGTAGCAAAGGGATCTAGGCAGTCAGGAAAAATGAGACTTAATGCCAGTTTTGCCAATAATTATCTGTGTAAACTTGGGGAAACTAATCTTTCTGGGCCTTAATTTCCTCATCTGTAAAAAGAAGGAAGTTGAACTAGTTAACCTCAGAAGTCTCTTCTAACTCTAAAACCATATGATTCTATAGTCCTGGGCAAGTAAAAAAAAATGATTTGTGATTTGAAAAGAGCCCTCCAAAACAGCTCTGCATGTTCTCCTGGGAACTTTCCATCAGGGGAGGTTCAGGATAACTCTCAATCTTTTCACCTTGAACGTTTTCTGCTTTTTAACATTCTGTTGAGAAATGGTCAAAGTCAATGGCTCTTTTCCATTAATAGTGACTAGCATTTTTGTAAGCTTAGTATAGTTCCCGGCAAGTAATAGACACTTTAATAAATGTTTATTCACTGATTGACTGATTTAAGGCTTTCGAAATGTTACATTTTAAGATTTACAAAGTACTTTGCAAATGTCTCTTTTTGTCCTCACAATAGCTCTGAGAGGAATACTCAGATAAGGATGAGTCACACAGCTAGTCGATATCTGAGGCTGGACTTGAACTCAGGTTTTTTCAGACTTGGAGCTGCCTATCAGTTTTATTAATGTGAAAAGGATATCAAATTGGCTAAAGAGTGCTTAGTGAACCTTTAGTGATTAGCTTATAAGGCAGCTAGGTGACTCAGTGGATAGAGAGTTGGACCTTGAAGTTAGGAAGACTCATCTTCCTGAGTTCAAATTTGACCCCAGATACTTAACTAGCTATGTGACCCTGAACAAGTCACTTAACCCCCTTTGCCTTACTTTCCTCATGGAGATAATAATAGCACCTACCACCCAGGAATATTGTGATGATTAAAGCACTATATAACTGTTAGCTGTAATTAAAATAATAATAGTATTGAAATATTGAAATAATTGATCAACTAGATTATAAAAGTCCAGAATTCTACAAACAAATTACTTCCTCTGTTTCATGTGAAAATTTAGATTCTTTTAATTTTGAAAGTATTTTGTGGAACTTTGGACATAGAGATAGAAAGGGGAATTGAAAGTACTTTAACGATTGTTGTTTTAAAATTTGTTTTTCACAACTGAATTTGCTGCTGGCTGCCTTAGGGAAATAGAGAATAAGGAGTTTAGATTTTATTGCTGCTTATGTTACATTAGGTTTTCTACTGATCTTTGGCCATTGTAAGAGCAAAGAGCAATGAGTGCAACTTAGTTATTTTAAAGTACTTAGCAGAGCAAGAAAATTGAGTCCATAGAAAGACAAAGTAGCAAATTTAATGTGAGAGATGACATTATAACAGTCATTCAAGTACCCCAATGGGTATCTGGAGACCAGATCCTTATTATTACTGAACCTTAATTGAGGCACAATTCAACCATGTGCCAATTACCATGATGTCTTCTCTTTCTCCACTGCATTAAAAATGCATTGCATTTCTGGCCAGTGGATTGGTCAGGTGAAAATGTGATTAGTAAGAAAGTCCTTCTTCCCTTTTTGGGGACACACAGTTAAGGCCAAGGAGGTAAACAGTGATATTGGAAGATTTTGTTAGTGGCATTGTATGTGATTTCATCCCTGGGCACTGATAGTTAAGAGGTGTTCAAAGAGCAATCTTATTCAAAGGAATTGATCACCAATGGTAGAATTATAAGTACTTAATGTATTGGCATTGTATGTGTGCACACATACTCAGTATTAAGCTTCTTAATGCATCATTCCACTTCTTGAATGGATTTCATAATATTCCTGGGAAATGGGACTCAGGATAGTGGTATTAGGACTTAAAGTAGCCATCTCCTTCCTATTGCAGCTGAGGAAACTGAGGCCCCAGGAGGTGAAATGACTTGCCTTAAGTTACACACGTTTTAAACATGGGTCATTTGACTCCAAGTCTAGTACTCTTTTCATCCCATCTCATTGCCTCCAAATACAATTACTCATTTCTGATAACATTTAATGGTGGTTAGAGCACAGAATACAAAAAAGCAGATATTCTGGTAACTCAGGCCAAAAGATCTCTTTATATATTCTCTGTGATAGATTCTCATCTATTTACCCAGTAGAAGAGTTACCATTTGTAAAGCAAAGTCTTTAGTACTTCGTGTCCTCACAGGATAGGCACAATAACAGGAACCTACCTATGTGAGCTTTTTCTTCAGGATTTTTTAGAGAAACAAGTAGTTTTCTTTTAGGTTGTTGTCATTAGCCTAAAAATGGGAGAACTTTCTCTTCAGAAGGATAAGAAGAGGTGGAAAATAAAATTAGATGAAGATTATTGTTACTTTGATGATAGTTTTTTAAACTTAGTGAACTTTCTACTTTTTCCCCTCTGTCAAATGTTCTTGTTTTTCTTCACCAAGGCAGTGAATCTTCCAGAGATCCTCTTTGGCATCCCTCATCTCCATTTAATTAATTGAGTGTGTGTGTGGTGGGGTGTTGACTTGGTCAGACATGAGATTTTGGAAGATCACTTTGACAGCTCACTGGAATATGGACCAGAATGAGGAGAGATTTGAATTAGGGAGACCAATGAGCAGACTACTGCAGTAGTGCAGGTGTGAAATGATAAGGATCTACATGAGGAGAGGGGGCAACTTCTGAGTAGAGAAAAGTGGATATATATGAAAGATGTTGTACAGGGGCAAACTGGCTATGTGGGATAAATTCAAATGAGGAGTTGAGGATAACACCTAAGTAGGGAACCTGGGCAATTGGAAGAATAGTGGTGCCCTTGATAGTAACAGTGAAGTTTAAGTGTGTGGGGTTTAGGTGGAAAGATAATAAATTCTATTTTGGATATGTTGAGTTTGAGGTGTCTGGGACATCCATGTGGAGAACTGCAATAGGCATTTGGTGATTTGAGGCTGGCAGTTAGGACTGGATAAATAAATCTGTGAATCTTCTGTAAAGGAATAATTGAGATCATCAGATGAGATCACCAGGTGAGGTCTATAAAAAGAGATGAGAAGAAAGCCAAGTAGCCACCCTTGAGGGACACGCATTGTTATTGGAATCATCTGGTTGAAGTTTCTGGGAAGGAGACAGAGAGAACAGTCAGACGGTAGGAGAACCAGGACTGAGCAATGCCATAAAAACCCAGAGGAGACAATATTGGGAGAAGAGTTATTGACAGTGTCCATCCAAGTCTTCAGGAAATAGGAATTTTGAGAAAGGCCATTTAATTTGGGAATTAAGAGTTTATTAGTTTAGTAACTTTGGAGAGAGCAATTTCAATTGAATGATGAGGTCAGAAGCCAGATGGCAGAAGGTTTAGAAGAGAGTGACTCTATACCTTTTCCCCAGACTTTTGCATAGACTTAAAGGGGGAGGGGACTTTAGAGTTGAAAGAAAACATTAAGGAACCTCAAATGTCAGAATTGTTGGATGATTGTTGGACCATTATGAATAGTGTCTAGTCATAGCCTAGCATCCAGAGCTGAAGATGTAGGAAATGTACTGGATGATCACCCTAAGAAAGGATATAAAGTTTCCACTGGTGAACCTCCTGAGGACTGTACTTTAGAGATAGATAAAGGACAACTTGCCGTTCCAGAGTTGTGAGTTCTGACCAGTGTGTTCCTTAGACATGTGCCTCACTCCCTTTGTACTTCACTCTCCCCAAGGACAGGATGTGTATTTATAGGGGACCATGCCCCAGATTTGGAGTTTTATAATTGCTTTTTTTTTTCCCATTTCAGTACATGACTTTGTTAAGACCTAATTGAGCATATTGGCTGATTGTTCATGGGACATGAACAGGCAGAAGTTCATGAGTTATAGTTTTAGGAGGGTGGTACTCCAGCGTGTACCTTCTATCGCTAAGAACAGCAATTCAATCTTGAAGGACCAAGGGAGTTTTCCAGAGGAGGAACTAAACATTGATGTTTAAATTTTTAAATAGACTTAATGTTGATGTTTAAATTTTTTTTCTGTTGTGAACAGAGGACTATTAAGCCCTGCCTGCAATCATTTAGGTTCTCTTCTTTTGAGTTGCTGACCTACCACTTTCTGTGATTTTGAAACTGACATATATACCTGGCTGGTGTAATGTCAGTTATTTAAGGAAGGGGTGTATGTGAGCTAAGGCTCTCTGACAAAGTTAATATGTAGGCTTCATGTTTGTCTGCATGCTTCTGCTTCAATTTAAGTAACCAGAGGGATATTTCCACTCTGCAAGTATCCAGACCTCTTCCTGTATGCAAGAACACGAATCCATTTGGCTACAGGAGAAAACAGCTTAATATGGTGCATTTTCATTTACTTTACTTCCCTTTGGAGTGGGGTGGAGGAATAGCTAATTTATTTTCTTTGGTTGATTTTCAGGTTGATAAGGAAAATATTTTCAAAGGTTAAACAGCCAGGCTGGAGAGATTAATGTATTTGTCTGGAGATACATCTTCCCTTAAGGCATATGGTAGTAGAGGGTGTATAATTTATTTTCTTTAGCATTCTTTTGTTGAATAGGGTTATGAGAACAGTGGTGACCTTGAGTGTCACTGGTTTGTCATGTGATTTGGGGTCTCAGTTTCTCTACAATTTATAAAAGTGATATGAGCCTAAATGCTCAAAAAAAAGTCTTTGGCAATGGCATTGTAGATGGTAGAGCTTTTTTTGATTATAATAAGTATCATTTTACTAATTTAGAATTTACTAATTTAGAATTAGATAGGTGCTAAGATGAAATCTATTTTTGCTTTAGCAGACTTCTTTCTTTATGTATAGGGCAGGTGAATGAACAGGAAAGATTGACAAGGAATGCTTCAAATACCTGGAAGAGGAAACAGTTTTCTTTTTTTTTTTTTGCTTGTAAAAATTTTTATTGATATCTTTTATTTTTATATTACCTTGTTTTTCAAATATATCTCTTACTCCTCTCCTTTTGAAAGAACCAGCCCTTATAACAAATGATAGGAGACAGGTGGAGCAGAGCAGGACCATACCTGTGATTTCATTCAGAACCACCTAAGGTGCAGGGTGGATAGGTTCCTGAGCTTGGAGTCAGGAGGGCCTGAATTTAAGTATGTGCTTTGACACTTAATCAGCTGCGTGATCCTGCAAATCACTTTATCACCGTCTGTCTTAGTTTCTTGTGCAAAAAATTTCATTTGTAAAATGAAGATCATGTTAGTACACTCCTCCCATGATCGCTTTAAGCATCAAATAAGATAATATTTGTAGTGTTTTACAAACTTTAAAGCATTAATTATCAATGCTAGCTATCATTGTTATTATTTATTATTAATTGGTATCAGGATGCAGCTTATGTTCTTACGGTTTTGGGGGGCCATGAGAGGCTAGATGACTTGCTTGAGTTCACAGAGCTAATGAGTGTTCATCTGCCAGCAAGTATTCTACTTAAGTGTTGGGGATAACTCTTCCTTCAAAGAGCTCATGTTCTAATAGTGGAGACAACTTGAAAATGACTAGGTAAATTAAAAGATGTATGTACAGCAGATGGAACAATATATGTAAAACCCTTCTCTATATATTTCTATTTAGCAATTCTTCCTCTGGATGAAGATACCATCTTCCTTCATATATCCTTTGTAGCTAATTTGGGTATTTATAATAATCAAAATAACTTAGTCACTACAGTAAGAAAAAGAAAGAAAAGGAGGTACATTTTCTCCTTTCAGAGACACTTTTGGTCGTTATAATTATATAATAGCTTTATTTTTTTGGCTGTTTTCATTCACATTTTTATAGTTTTTTCATCTTTTTTCCCTCTGGTTCTGCTTATTTCCTTCTGTACCAGTCTTCCCATGCTCCTCTGTAGTTGAGAAGGAACTATTTTTGAGAACACTAGAAATTTATTAGCTTATTTAATGATACATCTTTGTAACAAGGATTTTGTTAGAACAGTTGTTATACCCCAGTTGTATCACAAAAGTAATAAAAGGGAATTTCTTTAAAAATAATTCTGTAATAGGCTGTTTGCCTCCCCCATTTAATTATAATCATAGGATTTTATGCTAAAAGAGAACTTATAGATTATTTAGTCCTAATCTCTCATTTTATGAATCACAAGATGGAGAACATTAAATGACCGAAGTCATTACTCAGATTGTAACAGAGTTGGTACTAATCCTGGTACCTTAAGGCCGAATAACATATATGCAGTGCTTTAGAAACATTAAGGTACTGTAGGAGTGCTAGCAATGATTATGGCACTGGTGGTGCCGGGATGGAGTTTTAAAATGTGTATCAGGTCCCTCTGGTCATTTACATTATTCTTTTTTTATTTTGTTTTTTTTTCCTTTTTTATTATTAATTTGTTTTCAGTTTTCAACAATCACTTCCATATGTTTTAAATTTTCTCCCCTCCTCCCCCAAGACTGTATGCAATCTACACAGACATTGTTATTAAACACATTTTCACATTAGTCATGTTTATTTGCATTATGCTTGAAGCTAATTCAATACTTGGTAAAATTAGTAAAAAATGTATTCTGGCTTGCAGATATTATGTTAAATTTACTTTGTTAGGTCTGAAGTAACTTAAAAACATGAACTTGTTAGAGCATGGATTATTCTGATTACATTTCCCTAAGCTGGTATATGGAAAATAGTTGTAGTCTTACTTTACAAATGAGGAGAATCAACCCCAGAGGGAGTTCGTGATTCTCTTAAGATCATGTATGTGGTAGACTTGGAGCCAGAAATGGGTAAATGGTTATCCCGTGGAAAACATGACTTAAAAAAAAAAAAAACCCAACCGAATGAGTCATTATACTACCTTGTGTTGAGCTAATGTTTTCTGCTGACACGATAGAAGCTGGGTTATGGCTGATAGTTAACTTAAGGTAGGCCCAAGATTGTCTTTACAAAAGCAGTAGAATTTTGCTTCTAAGTTCTATTCCTCACACAAGTGTGATCTTGTACCAGTCATAGACTTCTCTTTTTAAATGTTAAATATCATCTACTGACATTAACTTGTGTAGATATTTCTGAATAAGACCATAGGGGAAGGTATTTAAATTTGTTTTTCTCCAAACTAGCTTTATAAGTGCTCAGAAAGAGAACCCCAGCCAAAGCCCAAAGTGCCTTAAAGAAGAATGTTACAGCTGCTTGTTGAACTGCCACAGCAGCAGCAATAAGAATTTTCACTGTATATTAAAAGTTGTCTTTCAATAGAAACAAGGGGTCAGAGAGCTGGGAAACTGCTAGTTGCCAAGTTGTACCTAAAGTAAACTTTAATTTTGACCAAAATAAATGAAATCAGAGGAAAATATTCTCCAAATTATAAAAGGGCTGCACAAATGTTAGCTGCTGTTATTACTATTATTATTAATAATAAAATATTAAATATTAATATAATTATATTAATATTAAATATAAATATTATTTATAAATAAGAATATAAATCTATTAATAATAAAATAAATATTAAATAATTAAATATTATTATTGTTTTGGGTATTATTATTTGTTGTTTTTATTGGATATGGGATGTAGCTTGGCATGGGAGATAGAGCACTGCTTTTGGAGTTAGCAAGGTCTGGGGTCACAACCTGTTTCTGACATTAACGAGCTGTGTGATTATGGCCAAATCATTTAATCTCTCCCCTTGGTTTCCTCAGTGTGTAAAATGGTGATATAATGCCATTACTGCTCACCTCATAGGGTTGTTATGAGATTTAAATGAGATAATGTATACAAAGCACTGTGTACGTTTTAAAGTGGTATGTATGCATATATTGTATGTATTTGTATATGTATACACACACATTCTTTATCTGTTATGTTTTCTTTCAGTACCATTTTGAAGTAGAGAGAAGGAAACAACAGGAACAAGCAGCCTTCCCGAGACTGAGCTATTATTTCTGCAATGGGAAACTATACTTTTCCTTAATTAGCAGATTTAGTCAAAATTGATGTTCTACTCTGATAATAACATCTAATTTTAAAAAAGTTTACTCATAAGGGCTTTTAGAAATGTGGCTCTAAACCCAGAACTGCTGTTATTCCTTATGATTCTGGAAGAAATTCCAAATTTGAGGTAGAAACTTAATAAGAATCGATAACAAGATTAGGAAGAATGAACTATTTTGTACCTAGACATTGTAATTCTTTAAGTTTTACTTCAAAAGATATTTTCAATGTTAATATGGAAATGTTAATTATTTCTTTTTTAAAAAGCTTATTTTAGTTTTAATTTATGGAATAAAACAAGCATTTCCATAACAGTATAATAAAAAAAGATGATTGGAAAGAAAATTATAAATCCACCATGTACAACTTGCTATTCTCTCTAAATATGCAGCACCATTATCATGTAAATGCCTTTTTTCTCTTCCCTCCCTCCCTCTGACCTAGAGATGATCACCATTAGACACAGATAGGGGTAGGTGTATTATTTTATAAGTATACACATACACACACACATATATATATGTATATATACACACATGTGTGTATAATGTAAAATTATTCTACATGTCTATCAGTTCTTTCTTAATGCAAATAATGTCTTTCTTTTTATGTCTTTTATACTTAATTTGGGCATTTATAAAACTCAAAATAACTTGTTCCAAGTCATTCTTAAAACAATATTGCTGTTACTGTATACAAGGTTTTCTTTGTTCTGCCCTTTTTACACTTCAGTATTTTGTTGAAGTCTGAGATCATTAAATGCATTAATTATTTCTTAAGCAATATTTATTCTAATAGTTATCTTTTGATATTAAAAATAATTTTGGGGTTTTATGTACTTTCTCTGTAATGTCAGTTGTCTTCATTTATATTAACCTTAACCATTGGGTTTATTTTACCTTGATCTATACACGTTTTCATGGCAACTACTCAAATTGTGCAATGGATTCTTATGAGGAACTAAGCAGCTTTTAGGGGCTTTTTTACCTCAGAGGTTTTTATAATTTTTTTTTGGGTCAAACTGATCTGATAAAACCTATGAACCCTTCTCAGAATAATGTTTCAAAATTTATAAAATATAATATATAGTCAAAAAATTGAGAGAGTTACCAAAAGTATTTCCAAAAATTAAGTTTATGGACCTGAGGTTAATAACCCCTGGTCCAGGGCTTCTTAAACTTTTTCCACTTGGTACCCCTTCAGTGCTTCTTAAACTGTGGGTCACAACCCCAGATGGAGGTCGATGCCCACACTTTTAGTGATGACAAATCTCACAGTTTTAAAACTGCTTCTCCACCTATGGATAAATAATTTACTATGAACTGCTTTCAAGATAGGTTAGCAGTTAAAGTGTAGAAACATTTCTTTATAGTGTCACCTCATTTATAACGTTTATAACAGTTATATCCTTAGAATAAGGATCATAAAGGTAGTGATATGTCTTTTCCAAATACTAACACTGGAGCACAAAATTGTATTATGGATTGAATAAAGCACTTCTTTGAGGTGCATGTGATCATATGAACTTTCAGCCCCTGCAGCAGTTTTTTTTTCCTGTTAGGTTGTGCAGTTTTTCAGGGTAGTGTTCAGCTTGAATATTTTCTAATAAAAAATGGTTTTAAAGTGCTAGGGAACTTCTGCCGTGGGCCAAGTTCATCTCTTCACTGGTCACTAAATATAGCCTCACCTCTTTGTCACTTTTGGGTTTCCTTTCATCTTGCACAGATGTTAGAAAGCACAGTAAAAGTGACAGAAACGTATTTCTCATCCAATGACATAGATTTTTACCTCCCTCTGGATACCTCTCACCTTGACTACTGTTTCTGCGGTGAAAGATTCCTCAGGAAATTAAACTAGGCTTGCAAGACAAGGGGGTACAGGGCAGTAGTTTTTCAAATTGACAGACTGACATCAGCTTAAAGTTGGTCTGTGCCTTAATGTTGTTATTGATCCAGTAGAAACAAACAAAAAAATAACTTCTTTAATAACAGTAACGAGTGTGAAAAGCATTATTTATTTTTGTGAATACAAGACATTTTCTGCACTAAACCTCAGCTTTTCTTAGTTCTTTCTATCCCTCCCAAAACTCCACTGAACATGGGATGGGACACACCATTGGAGCTTTAATCTTACCTTACGGAAGATATCCTGAGTGAGGAAAATATTTGTTTCTATTGCTCTGTCGGCCTAGAACAAAGTACCTAGTCCAAGTATCTTCTTTCTTTTTCCTTTTTTGCCCCCTAGATACAAACTTGCTGAGAGTAGAGATTGTATCTTTTATGATGTAGTGAGTATATTTCTTAGTACATGTTGGGTAATTTAAAAATGCTGGTAATAGAATAATTCAGGTACTTTGGATTGTAATCTAATGTCTTGATTATTCTCTCCCACTTTTATTTGAGCTTCCAGGTTTTTTCCTCTTATGACTGACTTGATACGAGTGGTGTCAAGATCTATGCACACAATGCTTCTGATTTCTGCGATGTTTTGTGGTTTCATTTTAGTTATATTTATAGTCATAGGTCTTGGTTGTCAGTAACAAAGAGTCACTGTCTTTCCCATTTGGTACCTTTAGTTTCTTTCCTTCAGAAGGTGATCAGATATGGGGAATGGCAAGCTTCATCCTGGCACATGGAAGTGGTCTTGGGTTCTTTTCTTTTCTTTTTTTTTAAATTTATTTAACTTTTTTACATTCATTTTCACAAAATTTTGGGTTCCAAATTTTCTCCCCATTTCTTCCCTCCCCCCACCCCAATACACCGAGCATTCTGATTGCCCCTATCACCAATCTGCCTTCTCTTCTATCATCCCTCCCTTCCCTTAGCCCCATCTTCTCTTTTGTCCTGTAGGGCCAGATAACTCTCTATTCCCCATTACCTGTATTTCTTATTTCCTAGTAGCAAGAACAATACTCAACAGTTGTTCCTAAAACTTTGAGTTCCAACTTCTCCTCATCCCTCCCTCCCCACCCATTCCCTTTGGGAAAGCAGGCAATTCAATATAAGCCATATCTGTGTAGTTTTGCAAATGACTTGGATAATAGTCGTGTTGTGTAAGACTGACTATATTTCCCTCCATCCTATCCTGCCCCACATTGCTTCTATTCTCTTTTGATCCTGTCCCTCCCCAAGAGTGTTGATTTCAAATTGCTCCCTCCTCCCATTGCCCTCCCTTCCATCATCCCCCCCACCCTGCTTATCTCCTCCCCCACTTTCCTGTATTGTAAGATAGGTTTTCATACCAAAATGAGTGTGCATTTTATTCCTTCCTTTAGTTGAATGTGATGAGAGTAAACTTCATGTTTTTCTCTCACCTCCCCTCTTTTTCCCTCCACTAAAAAGTCTCCTGCCTGCCTCTTCTATGAGAGATAATTTGTCCCATTCCATTTCTCCCTCTCTCCTCCCAATATGTTTCTCTCTTACCGCTTAACTTCATTTTTTTAGATATGATCCCATCCTATTCAATTCACTCTGTGCTCTCTGTCTCTGTGTGTACGTGTATGTGTGCATGTGCACGTGTGTGTGTGTGTGTGTGTAATCCCACCAACTACCCAGATACTGAAAAGTTTTAAGAGTTACAATTATTGTCTTTCCATGTAGGAATGTAAACAGTTCAACTTTAGTAAGTCCCTTATGACTTCTCTTTTCTATTTACCTTTTCATGCTTCTTTTGATTCTTGTGTTTGAAAGTCAGATTTTCTTTTCAGCTCTAATCTTTTCATCAAGAATGCTTGAAAGTCCTCTATTTCATTGAAAGACCATTTTTTCCCCTGAAGTATTATACTCAGTTTTGCTGGGTAGGTGATTCTTGGTTTTAGTCCTAGTTCCTTTGACTTCTGGAATATCTATTCCACTCCCTTTGATCCTTTAATGTAGAAGCTGCTAGATCTTGTATTATCCTGATTGCATTTCCACAATACTTGAATTGTTTCTTTCTAGCTGCTTCCAATATTTTCTCCTTGACCAGGGAACTCTTGAATTTGGCCACAAGGTTCCTAGGAGTTTCTCTTTTTGGATCTCTTTCAGGGGGTGATCTGTGGATTCCTTGAATACTTACTTTGTCCTCTGGTTCTAGAATATCAGGGCAGTTTTCCTTGATAATTTCATGAAAGATGATGTCTAAGCTCTTTTTTTGATCATGGCTTTCATGTAGTCCCATAATTTTTAAATTGTCTCTCCTGGATCTGTTCTCCAGGTCAGTTGTTTTTCCAATGAGATATTTCACATTATCTTCCATTAGTCAAAGCAGGGCTGGGCTCTGTTCCAGGTCCGGTGCGCAACAGACCTTTGGTGTCGGTTTTTCAGGGCTCTCTGGAACAGATATCTCCTCCACTCTGTTGATGTGTGGCTTCTGCTACTCCAGAATTTGTTGGGAGTTCTTCTTTATAGGTATTTTATGGGCTCTGGGTTAGGAGCTAGTATATGTGTATCTTTCTACTCCACCATCTTGGCTTCTCCCCGGTCTTGGGTTCTTGAAGCCTATACTTGTAAGCACATTTAGATTCCACCGAATGAGAAAAGCTTCACGTATAAGTCCAAGGACAGTCTTGTCCAGGGACCATCCTAGCTAAGTGTGCAAAAGCTTATTGGAAAAAAGATTGAACAGGTAGTGATTTGGAGGGCTATACAACTCATAAATCCACATTTTAAGGCAGCTAACCAAAGAACAGAAGCAATAGAGTACTGGTCATGGAATTCAGGAGACCTGAGTTCAAATTTAGCCTTATTAGTTGGGTGGTCCTGGAGAAATCAGTTGACCTCAGTTTCCTCATCTGTGAAATAGGGGTATTAGTGCCTGTTTTCCAAAGTTGTTGTGAGGAAACCTTGAGACAGTATTGTAAAGTATTTTACAAACTTTAGACACTACATAAATGCTGGTTGTGGTTGTTTTATGTGCAGGTGTATACTAAAGTACAGTGGAGTTGTGGTCCTGTGTGGGTGGAGGCACACTGCTGATATCACAGATCTTTTGAAGTAATGAAAATTTAGCTTACTGTGTGTACCTCAATCAATATTCTCCCTCTCACTCCCTTAACCAATATGAATGGACTTTTTAAATGTGTAATTTATGCTGAGAATTTCTTATGTGCACATATTGGGTCTCTATACTTAGAATCATAGATTTAGAGCTAGGAGGAAATAGAGATCAGAGAATTCCACTCTCTGATTTTATAGATGAGGAAACAGGTCCAGAGAGTTTACACTTTGCTTAGGATCACACAGATATTAAATGACAGAGACCAGATTTGAACCCAAGTCCTTTGGGTCTAAATCCAAGGTCCTTTCTGTTTTTGTCATTGTATAGTTTGGGAAGAGCTGAAGATGTAGGAGGTCTGGCAGATCTATTCTTTCCTTGGGTCTTATCCCAGTTATTTCACCACAACCACTGTTATTCCTATAAATGATGCTTTTCGAGGTCACTACCTCCAGAGGAGCATGGAACTGATCTTAGTCCTGAATTAACAGGAAATCTTTGAAAGGGTTAGAGAAAAAATTGTAAAGGGAAATTGAACTCATCATGGTTGCCATTTCAGACACTGCTATTCTGCACCTTCCTGCCTTTGCACATATTTCCCACATGTCTGTATTACACTCCCTTTTCATCTTTACCTTTTGGAATCCCTGGCTATGTTCAAGGCTCCCTTCAAATGCTACCTTTTTGTGATCTCAACCACTGATCTTCCCTCCCACTCCACCCCCATTAACTGTTAGAATTTTCTCTTGAAATTACTTTGCATTTACTTCATATATATTGAGCATTTATTGCAATTTTCATTTTTGCTATTATATGATCTACACAAAGCAGCTGCAAAGTGCATTTTCAGATTATCAGTCATTTGTGGCATACAGATACTTGTCCAGACTTCTCTCTTTTTTTTTTTTTTTTTGTTGCAAGGAATGCAACAGGAACTAGCATGTGTATGTGAGTTTTTTCATAAATTTAGTCGAGTAGCTTCATTGGCTGTGCTAGATATTTTTCTTTTTTTTTTCCTTTAAATTAGCTTATTTGTTTTTGGTTTTCCACAATTACTTCCATAAGTGTTAAATTTTCTTCTCCTCCTTCCCAAGACAGCATGCAATCTTATATGGGTTCTACAGATATATTCTTATTAAACACATTTTCACATTAGTCATGTTGCATAGAAGAATTAAAATGAGTGGGAGAAAGCATGAGAAAAACCAAAACAGAAGAAAACATAACACCAGAGAAAATTGTCTGCTTCATTCTGTGTTCGGGTTCCATAGTTCTTTCTCTGGATGTGGATGGCATTTTGCCTCGAGTCCTTTGGGAATGTTTTAAGTCCTTGCATTGCTGTAAAGGGCTAAGTCTGTCAGAAGCAGTCTCCTCATGCTGTGGCTGTTACTGTGTACAATGTTCTCCTGGTTCTGCTCATTTCATTCAGCATCAGCTCATATAAGGCCTTCCGCATCTTTCTGAAGTCCTTGTGTTCATCATTTCTTATATGTTCTGGATATTTTTCACAGGAGAGAGAGATTCATTTAACAACTGGTTCAGCCTTGGTCATTATGTGAATGTGTAGGAATGTGACCTTGTCTTGTGTTTCACCTCTTGCACCTTTGCTAAAAATTGGCAGTTATTGGTCTTCTATATTTGGTGAAGTTGCCTCTGGGTAACAGTTGCTGCATGTATTTAGTATAGCTGTGGCTGATGCAAGAAACAAATGGAGTGTATGTGTGTGCTCATGCCTGTGCGTGTGAGCGTGTGCGTGTGCGCATACACACGTATATGCACAATACACACATGTATATATACTCACCTGTATGGCACACAAATGTACACATATTGTGTATATATGCATGTGTGTATATGTATATATATTCTCAGAAGACCCTGAAGTGCTTTATAAATATTAGCTATTATTCCTCTTAAAATGACAGAACTTGATCAGCAGTAAATCAGTAAGCTAATATTACCTCTTACAGATGATTATATGAGAGGGGATAGGGAAAGTATCATCTTCATTTCTTTACATTCTTATTAAACTTAGAGTTAAAGGGCAGGTTGATGGTCCCTATGCTGAGGTAGAGTTTGCATTGTTGGTATTGTTTTAAAGATAAACATTAAACTTTCTTTTAAAGCCTTGGAAATCATTTCAGAATGGAATTAAAGGATAATTTCATAATTATTCATTCATTTAGTTAAGAGATTCGTAGTAGGCATCTCCTGTGATCAAGGCCCATAGCTAAGCATGTAAGGGGAATATAAAGATATACAAGATACAGTTTCTTCCCACAGAGAGCTTGTAGTCTAATGGAATAAACACAGAAATTGACAGGATGCTTCTTCTGGGATCAGCTCTAATCCTGTTCTGCATTTTAGCAGTGTCAGAAAAGATGAAAATTTGGTCAAATCTGAAGTATTCAGCTCCAGTCGTATTTTTTTTAGAGCAATAACTTGATTTTGGCACTACTTGCTATTCCAATGAAAAACTTGTTTGGGGTGGAAGAGGTAGGCAATCCTCCAATAAAAGTGGTCTCTTGGGTAGATTTCATTGTAATTTAATTCAACATTTAACTTTTCTAGAGAAAGTAAGAAATACTCCAGCTGCCTTTAGTCATAGAAAAGTTTTTGCATGACCTCTTTCATGCTAGAAACTTAATTCATCCAAGCTGTTCCTGCAAGATTTTCTGAATGACAAAAATTAGTTGTCATACCATTTAATCCATTGGTCCAAGCCACTTGTTTCAGCCTATGTCAAGCAGTAAGATAATATAGGGAAAGCAGAATATGAAGATCATTTTCTTTTGCTTCATGAAATTAACACGCACTGTTGACATTTAAACATGTGTTGGTTTTTTGAATATTTTTGTTATATTAGAATCCAGATGGTCTTTCCAAAAGGAGCACAGTTCCTGCTGATCAAGTGGGAAGTCAAAAGACAGTGCTCCTTCCTGTGTCAGAATCTACTTTGCAGGCTAATATGAGAAGTGGGTAGAGAAGCTATGTAGGAGACTCAGACTCACTAAGGATTTGGAGAATGAAAGTAATTTCTACTCAGCAAATCTTGATTGGTTCATGATATTGGTATTCAGATTGTTGATCATTGTAGTCAAGGCTAGAATGAAAGCATCTTACTGTCCAAGATGCAAAGTTTTGTTATTTCTAATAAAGTTTTTGAAATTTCCCATGGCCACTTTTCCAAAATGGCAACAGCTATAATGCTTTATTGTGCAATTTAGTGTTTGGAGAGCTTGTGTTTTGTCATGATCTATTTGTTTGCTTAATGTTTATGTAAGGAGAATTTAGGATTAAATACTAGTAGTTTTCATTATTAACCGTGGCCATTTTGGCCTTGTAGGTTCATAGTTACACTGTTATCATTGCTGTGTGCCTTTTCACATTTAAAGAAGATGATTTTGACCATCTGCTTGACAATGCAAAGTATTTTTGGTTACTTGAGCAACCTTCTCTAGTAGATGCTCATTAAATGTTTGTTAATGGATTGAATGAACAATTTGTCAAGATTTTTGCGTTCAGAATCAAAGAAAACAGCCTGCTCTTTGCGTTCCCTTTCTGCAACCAATACAAAGAGGGCCTCTTGCCCTCTATGGATCAAGCCCCTATTTCTTGGCTGCTGGAACTTGGGGATAACCTTGATAGCAAAAGATATAATATAGATGCCCCCAAGAAATTGGTTTCCCTGCTTACCTCTGCTTTATGTTTTCAAAGTTTTGTGATTATTAAACAATTTTTAAAAATTGTTATTTTAGACAATTTTAAAATTGTTCCCAAGCTATTGATAAGGGCAAAACCAAAGGCCATCCTATGTCTGAGAAGTGCATTATAAGATTTTAAATTTCAGTTAACTACCTATGTGACATTGGCCTAGTTACCCACCTTGGGCCTCTGTTTCCATTTCAATAAAGTGAGGGCGTTGAATTCAAATATTCCTAAATTCCTTTTCAGCTCTAACATTCTGTAACCCTAATTTTGCTTTTCAGATTGTAATTAAGGATGAGAGGATGGAATATTTAATGGGTGTAAGCATATTTGTGCTCTCCAGCACGTGTGCACACACTCACACACTCACACACACACACAATTCAGAGTATAACTGGTGGGCCTTACTAGCCTTGACAAGTGTTTCTTTCAGGAAGAGGCTTTAAAAAACAATGTGACACCACATGTGGTGTGAAAAATGTTGAAAGCTTTGAAGTCTTCCAGTTGGCTAGACTGAATGTTTCCTGAGGGAACACTGCACCTTTGTGTAAAGGGAAACAAAGTAGTGACTAGGAAGAGAATTATTTCTCTTTGTCCCTTTAATTGCATCACCATGTACATTAGCCATTAGTACATAAGTACTAAGCTTAATGAATAGCTGCTTGCTCATTTACAAACCCATGTGGTAACCTTGATGATGCCCAGGTGTGTGATTCTTATGACACATCATAGTTTCATGTGCTAATGAATTTGAAGAGGGGGAGGGAAGCAATCAAAATGAGAATTACCCTTTAGTAGCAAGGTGGAGTTAATTCTAAGTTAATTGTTCTATAATTTTTTTAAAGCTAAAGTCTTTCAGCTCTTGGCTAAACGTGTGTGTATGTTTGTGTGTGTGCGTGCACACGTGCACACACACACAAAACTATCACAAGGGGAACACAGTTTCTAGGATGCACCCATCCCATTAAATGCTGTCCAGTTTATTTCCATGATCCTGAAGCTAGAGAGTTAGAGGCTTGATCACTGGAGGAGAAGGTATCTTCTGCGTATTGATGTTATTTCACAAAAAATAAACAAAGAGGTAAGATTGCTTTCTTTGACTTATGAATGGAGTAGCCTTCCAATTAATTCATTCATGCAACAAACATTTATTGACCATCTACTTGGTAAGACATTATGCTAAGTGCTATAACTTACTGCAGGCTGAGTGCCTGAACCAGATTAAAATTTAACTGGAAATATTTAATAAAATAAAAATACAATAGAACACAGAGAACGTTCATGTGTGACTTTTTAGGTCAACATGTGGCCCGCAAGAATCCTTATCTACAATATAGCGGCCCCCATTTTTATTTGAGTTTGATGCCACTGCTGTATAGGAAACAAACATCAATGTTCCTGTCCTCAAGGAACTTACAATCCAATAGAGAAAATAAGATATGTACACAGGTAACTACCATAAAAACAATGTGGTAATAGTAGTGAAGTATGAACATTTTTCTAAGGAAATTCAGACATGGGGGAGATACTTCCAACTTGCAGGATAGGGACAAGCTTTGGGGAACTGGCAGCTGAGCTGGTGTTCCGGGATGAGATGAGTGGTGTGGTGTTCCAGGACTTGACAAGAGAAAAGGCGGAGAGGTGAAAAGCTATGGATCGCCATTACTTAGCATTGTCTAAAACACCAAGTCTTCAAAGGAGCGTAACGGCAGACAAAACTTGGAAGGTACATCCAGATCATGTAAGATTTTAGTTTCAGACAAGAGAGAGTGAAAGGTTCTTGATGACTGATTATATTATGTATTGGGTAAGATTGGAGAAGAAACTAGAAATGGGATGGCTGGTTAGGAAGCAAATCCAGTTTCTGAATTTAGCTTAGGGTGAGTAATTACCTTTTAGGTGAGTAATTAGTCTTGATTAAGCTCCTTTTAGAATGCTCCTGGACAATGTTTTACTTTATTTTCTGTCATTTGAATCTGATTCAATAGGCTCTTTAAGGCGCAGTTCTAGTTTAAGATAATTTTTCTCTAATATTTACTAGATACTTTGTTTTTTAAACATAAGGTTTTATTGAGATCTTCTGTATTTTGCTATCTTTTGAGGTAGATAGGTGGTTTGGTGGTTACCCCAAGGGTAACACCTGCCAAAGTTTAATCTGTGTATCACTTTAAGATTTAGAAAGAACTTTTCAAGTATCTTATTTTATCTTTACAATAATCTTTGAGTTTGCTCCAAAGATTATTATACAGATAAAATAAGATACTGAAAAAGTTCTTTCTAAATCTTAAAGTGATATACAAATGCTGTTATTATTATTATTATTATTTTATGTCAACTAGCTTTCCCTCTTTAAACCTCCTTCCTTTTTCCTGAGAGCTATTCTGGAAAAAAATCATCAAAACCAATTAATGTATTGGAAAAATGTGATATAATATACAATATTCCATGCCTGTGGACTCCTGCCCTGCCTCTGCAAAACAGTGGTGGGTAGGGAGGGAGGAGGTATCTTTTCATATCTCTTCTTTGGGGGTGAAGCTTTTGCTTTGTATTTTTGTGACATTATTTTTTGATTTTTTTTTTTTTTGGTGGTAATGGTGGTTCTTTCCATTGGAATTACTTTGAAAATGGAATTTCCATTATGAACTTATTTAGCTTATTGAAATTTTATCCCTATTCTGGGGCTGCATAAAGATGAGCAAACAGCAAGCTTAACATTTTGAGTTATAGAGAAGTGACAAGCAAAACATTTCTGGTTTGCTATTTTCATTTACACTATTTATAGAACTGTTGGGTTAATGACACTAGTTTCATCCTAAGGTCAAAGAGAATCCTTGCATAGTATTTGTGTGTGAGAGTTCTGTCAATGTTTCATATAAGGAAAAGAAAACTATTTATAGAGTTTTATTCCTAAGCTGCTAGGAAAACATGGGGTTGCCTTTTGGATTCTTTGTTTCCTGAATTTTATCATTACTTAAAAAAATCAACCATGGTATGGTTAGCACATTATGGTGGAAAGAGCACTGGATGTGTTGTTGTGTATATTGTATATACATGTATATTATTATTGTTAGTAATAATAACAATAAACAGAAATACCTGGGTTTGAATTTCACCTCTGACATGATTTGTGTGACCTTGGCCAAGTCGCTTAGTATCTACAGGTCTCAGTTTAGGATTCCAATTCCACATTTATGATTTGATGATGATGATGAATATATTTGAATATTTAAAAGACCTTTCTCTTGGGAATATCAGGAGAATTTTGTTCTCAGAGGGACAGTAAGATAGGTACTCTGGTAAGCAGAATGTGAATGATGAATACAGAGAGAGATTTTGAAGGATGAGGTGGCCATCAACCCAAGAGATCAGCTTTTGATTTGGCAGGTGAATAAAAGAGCACTGAGACTTGGAAAGGTTGAAGACAATTTAAATCCTCTTTTCACAGCATTGCTAGGGGAGTGATGACACCCTACCTCTTTCCCATGAAACCTAAGGTGTTTCATAAAACCAGTCTGAACCAAGAGGGATGGTGGTGGGTCTAGGGTGCTTGCTATGGGTATCTGATCATATATTTTTTTTAAAAAGTTATATTAATATCTTTTTTAAAAATGAAAGTCATTTCCCCAAATACTCCCTGAATCCTCCTCTGTGACCAAGAGAAACTGTTCACAGGATTATATAATCATAGATTTACAATTAAAAGTAAATAGAGGTCATCTAGTTCAACTTCCTCATTTTATAGATGAGGAGACTAAACTTACACAACCTCCACAGTTACTACATTGGACAGAGCTGTCACATTCTACTTCTAGCACTGCCCCTCCTCCATCCTCCCTACAGACCAGAGGGAAGTATGCTAAAGCATCTGTTCTCCAGTACCAAGATTAGCCTGACCTAATAATCAAAAAAGGACACACAGGGAGATAATACGACTGACTACATTAAATTAGACCAATTTCTTCCGTAATAAGGTCAGATTTAGATACTTGAAAAAATTTTTAGATTAATATCTGGACCTTGAATTGTACTTGGAAATGTACTTGGAAGTCAAGTGTAGTATATTCCCTTGGGTACACAAGCCACTGTGTACTCTATCAGCTGAAGCTTTTAAATTGTTTTCCTGGGCATTCAAAAGTACAGCATGCTACCAGAGAGCCAATGTGGACTTCACAAAAGTATGGGTCACTAAGTAATCAACATATTAAATTCTATATTTAGGCACAGTGAGTAAAGAAGCATTTTTCTTTCATTAGCTATTAAGCATTCATGACAAAACACATATGAAGTCTCTACTAAGGGAATCCAGATTTATGCTTCCCCAGCTTTATATACTCAATTTTTCTTCCCATGATTACACAGCATTACTAAAACCCATAATTTTTGTAGAGAACAAACTACAGGTACTCAGCATGTTACTATCAGTTATGTGGTTTTTAGAATATCATATCCTACAGCAGCCAGCTAAAGCCAGAGAGCTGATAATGAATTGGACTTTTAAGGGAGCAGGAAGTGGTCTAGCCTTTGGACATAATTTTTTTCTTATTTAATAAATCTAAGATATTGTCCCAAATGGTGGTGATGTCCAAGAGCTTTTTTCATTTGAATTGCATTCATGCTGAGTTTGTCACTTTGCAATTTAGGGAATTAAATTACCAGCAATGAGTCCCTGTCCCAGCTGATTTGAAATCCAGAGAATGCCATTTAATTCTATGTCCCGGCACTGTAGTTTCAGCCAGTAAATATTCCATTTCTTCATCAAAATTTGTTTTGAACTTTTTTCCTCTTATGTCTTCAGATATTTACTTCACCACTATCTAAAGATACTTCCACCTTTACTTTGTCTCTGAAATAAGTCAGGGTCTTTAATAAATTGCTGGATGTAATTTTAGGGTCACAAGCTATTTTTTTTTCTGTTTGAGAACTCATGAAAGATAGACCAGTCCCCTAAAGACCAGAAGGGGAAAAAGTCATGATATTATAAAAGAAAGAAAAAGTACTTGACCTGAGAGTTCTAGACCAATTGGTTTAATTTTAATACCTTTGGAAGTGACTAGAATAGGTTATCAGATAATCAATTTGCAGTTACTTAGAAGAAGTAGAAGACATGGAGGGGAAACTGGTAAGATTTTGTAAAGATTAATTTACCTTCCTTCTCTGATAATGCAGCTAAATATTGCAACACACCCATGGATAGTGAATAGAGCTTGGACTTGGAGTCACAAGACTTGAATTCAAATACCACCTTAGACATGTACTAGCTGTGTGACCTTGGGCAAGTCACATTACTACTCTGTGACTCATTTTCCTTATCTGTAAAATGAGCTGGAGAAGGAAATAGCAAGTATCTTTGCCAAGAAAATCCCAAATGGAGTCATGAAGAGTCAGACATGACTGAAATGACTAAATAACGACAGAGAGATAAAGTATGGTACTGAATATGATATAATGGTCTTGGGGAAAGTATAAAGCATTAGTCTATGAACTTCAGTATGTCTTGATTCTGTCTAGAATGACATCCTCATGAAGGAATTCTAAATATGAAGGCTAGAGACATTATTACTATTAGATTTGTAGGGAGCATGTTGGCAGAACACCCTAATAGCTTAGCATCATGCCACTAGATTGTAAGCATGTCAAGGGCAGGGACCAATACTGCATAGCAGAGTGCTTTGTACATAGTAGGTGCTAGAAGAAGAAGTATACTGTAGTGGAAAGAGCACCTGACATACATTCAGAAAATAACATCTATGTAAGTCCAACATAGATTGAGTTATATGATCATGGGTCAGTCCCTTAAGTTCTATGAATCTAAATTTACTCATCTGTAAATTGAGAATAATGATGTTTACACTATGTGCTTAATGAGATTTTTGTGATGAAAACAATTTATAAATGCTATTGAAATGGTATCTATTATTATAAGTGCTCACTAATGTTTTGATGAATGAACGAACTTTATTAAAGGGCTGAAATGATTGAGTTTCACCGCATTCAGTATTTAGGGCAGCAATCTCTGCAAGGTTTGGGGCTTGCTAGATAGAAGGGACTCTTAAGAGATTAAATGGGAAAACTAGGTATCTTGGATTTGAGAATCTGCTGATTCTTTAAAGGGACTATTTCCAGAGGGTTTGAATCCCCAAAGGCTCCATAAAACACTACATTTATACACAATACACATCAGGTGGATAGCTAGGAATGATTACTTTTAAAAGATTAGTCAGTTTATTACTTATGTTTTCTTTGGGGGAAGGGGTCTGCACCAGTGATTTTATTGGTGTGAGGAACTCCTGGCATGGAAATTCCCTCTATTAATGTTGACTGAATGAATAAACAAGTATATATTAAATACTTACTATGTGCCAAGCACTGCACTAAGCTCTGGGGATACAAATGTAAAAATGAGACAATCCCTGAATCCTCAACAATATTACATTCTAATGGGGGAGACCAGAAATATTGACAACATGGAAAAAGTGCAGTGGTGGCAGAATGTTTTGAGAATTCACAGGGATGAATGAATGGAACTACAGTGGAGTTCATTCCCCATTAGGAAGGAGTTCACCTCCTTCCTAATAACAATGGCAGGATTGATTTGACTATGGTTCCAGAGCTGGCAGTCCTTCAAGGGAGGGAGATAAGTATATGGTCAGGTATGGGGAGAATGGCAAAGCCTAGGAGTCTAGAAGGTGTTGCAGGAGATAGGTCCAATGCAAGAAAATGCAGGGATGGAATGTGAAGTGTTACTGGGGCTGGATAGACATATTTTGGACCATGTGATGCACTCAATAATTGGGACAATACAGGCTGAAAAGTGAGAGCTCTGGAGCTGAGAGAATTTAAGGCATTCTATAAGGACTCAGTGGCTAGGCAGATAGTAAGGTTCAGTGGTTTAAAGAGAGCAATGTCAGGCACGGCAGATGCCAAAAAAATGTCTGAAACCTTATGATTTATTGTCTGAGAGAAATGCCTGAGGTCCAGGGATGTTGTGTTGTGCTCTGGGTATGTGTTAGTCATAAGACTTGAACTTAGGCTTTCCTGCCCTCCTCCCCCAGGTTGATCCTCTATCCACAATACCATACTGACTTTCATTAATTATGTTGATTTAATTTGTTTGGAAGAAGAAACGATGGAGAGCATGCCTGAGTCCCAGGTAGAGAAAGGCTCTAATAGAGATCTTTTTTTTTCCTCCATTAATCTAAATACTGGCCAAGTTGCCTCCTTCATCTTAGCAGATTTGGAGATCTTGTTTAGTTTGACATTAATACAGACTCCAAGGGTCCTTTCTAACATTTTTGCTTGGGAGCTCAAGATTTAACCTTGCACTATTGACCAACATTTAAAATTTCTTTCCAATGCTTTTTGTTTTTACCTAGTATTCATTTCAAATATTTTTCTCCTCCACCTACCTACCTTATTCAACAAGTCTTTCCTTGTAATAAAGAGAAAAAAGGAAAAGAAAGTATAGGAAAACAAACCAACATATTGACTGAACCTGATATTATATATAGTATTCTACACTCACAGTCCTCCATTTCTGAAATGAAAGAGTGAAGAGCTATAATTTCTCACCTCTTTTGTTGGAGTGAGGGGCAGCCTTCATCATAATTATTAAGAAGTCATTCCTTTTTACTGTTTTCCCAGTTTGGTTAGTTGAAATCATTGTGCCTGTGTTTTTCCTGTTTCTATATCAGCCTCATATATCTCCCTATCTCTCTATATTCCTTTTGCACTTTATATTAACAATTTCTTAGAGTAATGATATAATATTCCATCAAAATTCTATTCCTGTATTGTGATATGTTTAGTCATTCTCCATTCAAGGGGCACCTACTTTTTTCCTACTCCTTTGCAAACACAAAAAGTGCTGCTATGAATATTTTGGCATGCTTGGGACCTTTCTATCTTTGACCTTATTGGAGGGTACATATCTAGTAGTGGTATTTCTGGGTCAAAGGGTAAAGCTATTTTTGTTACTTTTTAAAATAGTATTTTATTTTTTCAAATTATATGTAAAGGCAGATTTAACATTCACTTTTTGAAAATTTTGAGTTCTACATTTTCTCCTCTTCTTCCCCTCTCCCCTCTCTGACAGTAATTTCATATAGATTTTATATATATACAATTATGTAAAACATATTTCCGTATTAATCATCTCGTGAGAAGAGAGCAAAAGAAAAAACATGAAAAAAATAAAGTGAAAACAGTATGCTTCAATCTGCATTCAGATTCCATCACTTCTTTCTGTGGATGCGGACAGCATTTTTCATAATGAGGTTTTTGGAATTGTTTTGGATCATTGTACAGCTGAGAACAGCGAAGTCATTCATAGCTGATCATCATGCAATGTTGTTTTGTATAGTGGTCTCCTGTCCTGTTCGTTTCACTTTGTATCAGTTCATGTAAAGTTTTTCAGGTTTTTCTGAAATTGACCTGCTCATCATTTCTTTTAGCACAATAGTATTCTATTACAATCATATACCACAACTTCGTTCAGCCATTCCTCAACTGATGGCCATCCCCTCAATTTCTAATTCTTTGCCACAAAAAAGAGCTACAAAAAATATTTTTGTACAAATGGGTACTTTCTTCCCCTTCCTCCCCCACCCCCTGCCCCTTTTGATTTCTTTGGAACACAGAACTAGTAGTGGTATTGCTGGATCTAAGGGTATGTACGCTTTTTACTTTTTAAGCACTATTCCACATTATTCCCCGAATGGCTGGGATTATTCACATCTTTACTAACATGGTGCTAGTGTCTTTGTATTCTGCCAGCCCCAGCAATACTAGTTCTGCCTCATTTTACTAATTTGCTTTTGTGAGACAAAACTTAGAGCTATTTTCATTCTTTTATTATTCAGTATTTGAAGTAATTTTTGTGGAGTTGTTAATCATTTGCAACTCTTTTTTTGAGAATTGTTTGTTCATATCCTTTGACTACTTATACATTGGAAGAAAGGTCTATATAGAGTATTTAGTGACCAGGCTGAACAAAGAAAATCTGGGCTTTACCAAATATAAAGATTTATCAAGTTGGATATGAATTCTAATATCTTGAAAAATGAAAAGACAGTTCATAATGGCTTTGATCAATTGAATGCATGATTCATCAGTACTGGGTGAGCTGCCTTTGAGTCAAGTACAAATTAGTACACTGACTCTCTTGACTCTTCCATGTTCCAGAAGCCTTTTCACCCTGACCCTGGAAGATCCTGTGCTTCATACAGTCTTATCCTCTGATTGCTGAGTTCCTACCCAAACCTCCATATTGAGGAAGTGCCCGGGGCAACCGTACTCACTCTTGGTGTTCTCATTTGGCTCCATTCTTGATTCTCTGGATGTATCCACCACATATCCACCTACATACTTTCTCTCTCCCCTCCCCCAATTTTCAGCTTTCTTTTATGTATTATATTTTCCCATTAGAACGTAAACTCCTTGAAGGTAGAAATTATCTTTCCTTTTACTTGTATTTGCATTCTGCTTGCATAGTATAAGCCCTGACATAGTGAGTGATTAATACATTTTTGCTGATTTGCTGATACTACAGCAAAACAAAAATACTAAATGGGAGTATAATTGACTAAATGATGTGAGAGAATGTCTGAAAAAGATCTGAGAGTCATAGTGGCCCTAAACAGCAAATGAATAGTTCCATGCTATTCTTTCTTTTTTAAAATGGTAAACTTTAAGATCATGGAATTCAGAGGTAGAAGGGACCTTAGAGATATCAACCTCTTCAGATTTTAGTGTAATTTTAAGAATCAAGAGCTTATTCTATTGAATCAGACATTTTCTAGATCCTTATCAAATGTATCTTTTTTTTTTTTGGCATTTAGAAAAATAACAAGAAAAACATCTGAAGAAGAGTAAAAGTGAATTTGAACTCAGGTCTTCCTGACTCCTGGCCCAGTATTCTATCCACTCTGGCACCCTAACTGCACCCTGTTTGAGGCAGTGGGCTTGTGGGTAGAAGATCTGAGTTAAAATCTCACCTCAAACCTGCGCTAGTGACCCTGTTAAAGTCCCTTAATTTTTGTGAGCTTTAGTTTCCTTATCTGTATGAGAATAACAATAGCACCTAAGCTCTTACAAGGACCAAAAGAGATAATTTATGTAATCTGCTTTGCATTCCTTAAAGAGCTATATAATCATGAGTTATTATCTAAGATCTAACTAATTTGTTGCTTATTTCATAAAGCCTTGCTAATCCCAGCTGACAGTCACCAGAAACCTTCCTCTTTGGCCTTCACATAGCATTTGATTGATATTTAATTAATGTATAATTATGTATTTGGGTATTTTAGTTACGTGTGTGTATGTATGTGTTGTGTATAAAATCTTAACTCTACCAGATTGCTATCTTTCTCAATTAAGGCAAGGAAACTTGTCTTATTTATGAATGAATAAATGAAAAAAGTATTTATTAAACATTTACTATGTTCAGAGCACTGGGATCTAAACTTTGTACCTCCCTTTAGTACTTTGTATATAGTGGATGTTTGATAAATTTTGTATAATTAAAAAGAAAATTTGAACTGGAAAACTGAGAGGCACAGCACACTTTGTAGGGGAGAGTGGTGATATTAGAAGTAGATGATGCCACAGATGTACAGGCACCAATCTGAAGCCCTCATTTCCACTTTAACTTTTCCCCAGCAAAATTATTGCCCTTTTTTGATCTAATTTTTTGAGGAAAGAGATTCTTTAACTGCTGGTTGCTTTTAGGTGTACTCCGGATGAATTTTATGTATCATAATAAAATTTCTTAACAGATTCTTCTGGATGTAGTAGTGTTTTGCTATTCATGATTAAATCTGTAGATAATGCCTATATGCTGATATCTCTCTGGGATTATAATGTCATAAATTCAGAGAAGAAAAGGATCTTAGATGCCAATCGACTCTAAATCCCTCATTTTACAGATGTTGAAACTGAAGGTAAGAGAGATAAAGTGATCCAGTAATTGTACTTGCTTTTATTCCAAATATTTTGCTAATTTGGTTCCTCCTTTCTTGATGTCTTAGAATCTTATTGCTTCTCACAAATGCAGGATTGGCAGATGTGTTGTGTGGGAGTAACAAAAATTTCTTATGTTAATTTCTTTCTAACTAGCACATGTGCTAATGTAAATGTACCCTGTTGGACACAACTCAGCAGCCCTTTTCTTAGGCTTTATTTTTTAAGCTTTCCACCCCCAAAGGATCCTCATGTGCTTCATGAACTGATATGCAAAACATATATTTGTATATGGATTTAATTAATTCCATTCTTGAAATTCAGGATTAAATCAGAAAGGGGAAATCCCTCTGGAACCCTACTTCAATTTCCTTTCTTTTATAACACTTAGTTGGGGAAGAAAGAAAGGAATTATCAAATGAAATCCTTTAAGGATAAAGTGTCTAGTGGATAGACATATGAAGTCAAGAAATACATGATTAGGCTTCGAAAAAGAATCAAATACTTAAGGAAACCACAAGTCCATAATATATGTCTATGTAACCTAAACTTAGAAAACTTCAAACTTGAAATCTTGTCCTGTGGCAAAATGAAAGAAGCTCATTCTAATAAGGCAAGACTAACAATGAACCATACCATTATGTCTAGATGAATTTATAAAGAAATTTTGTATATGTAGTCCACTTAAAAATTGGTCAGGATTGTCCTGCTCAGTGCCTGTTTCAGTTCTGTTAACAGGAGTTGTCCATTCCAATGACTGTTTTCTCTATTTCAAAAATCTGTGATATGTGCAGTGTGGTATAGTGGAAAGAATGCTGCATTTGGATTCAGGTATCAGAGTTCAAATACTGTTTTAGAAGGAGATTAAGTGACATGAGCCCTGGTGATGGAGCTAACAAGCATCAGAGGTGGAACTTGAACCTAGATCCTTTGACTCTTGAGCATCTCCTCTCCTCTGGTTTAAATAATACCAATCCCATTTATTTTTGTTCAAGATTCAGGGTTCAGATGAAAAAAATAGAAGTTCCTCATTTTGTATTTTGTATACAACATCCTTTGAGGGCAACATGAGAAATTCTGGATGTAGAATTTTCTGTATCATATAAAATTTCTTTACAGATTCATCTGGACATAGTAGTTGTTTGATGTTCATGATTAGATCTGGTAGAGAATGCTTATATGCTGATATCTCTCTGGGATTATAGTGTCATAAATTCAGAGCTGCAAAGGATCTTAGTTGCCAGTTGACTCTAAATCCCTCATTTTACAGATGTGGAAACTGAAGGTAAGAGAGATTAAATGATCCAGTAAGTGTCTGAGACAGGATCTGAGTTAGGGTTTCTTGGTGCTAAGCCTTGAACTCTATCCACTCTGCCATCTAACTGCTTTTCTGTATGTTTATGTGTACAAACATATACTTGCACACAAAAAACTTATATAAAATATTTACTGCAGGAGACTTCCTGGGTCTAAGTTTCCTTGTCTGTAAAATGAGTGTGTTTGGAACCTTCCAGCTTTATGTTTAAGATCTGTGAGCATAAGTTCCCTTGCTTGCTTTGCTATGTACCCATGGCAACCCATCCTACCAAACTTTTGTGAGACGTGAGAGGTCAATCTAATGAGCACCTTCAGTTCTTACCATACTGCTGCTTTGGTGACTGGGGAAAGTGGAGGCCGAAGTGTCTGGTTTCTACTTTGACTGCTGATCTTTATCTCTTAACTAGTTCTTAGTTTTTCTCTTTTATTTGTTGCAGTTGTTGTTTGTCCTTCATTCTCAGAGGACCATGACATCAGGAAGGTTATGTTATGACTTACAGATGAATTGGATTGAAGTGAGGCAGGGCTGTGCAAAGTCACCAGACTCCCTCTCTTCTTGGGAGCCATCTGGTTCTAGTGGCCAGATATAGATCAGCACGACTGGAGATGGTCTCGAATATCTGAAGGCAAAATTATGAGTTATAGTGGAAGAAACACTGGATTTAATGTTAGAAGATGTGGGTTGGAAGTCTAGTTTCAGCACAGATTACCTGTGTAACCTGGGCCGAATCATGTTTCCTATCTTGGCCACAGGTTCTTTATATGAAAGATGAGGAAATTTCTTCCAACTCAAATTTTTGTTTGGGCAGTGAGAGGTTAAGTGACTTGCCCAGGATCATACATTCAGTATGTGTCAGAGAAGGAACTCAAACCACACTTTTCCTGACTCTACATCAGCTCTCTATCCATTATACCAAAGTGACCTTTTCTCTGTTTATGTACACACACACACACACACACACACACACACACTTCTACACACAAACTTATATAAAATACTAGTAAGGTAACCTCACTGGGTTTATTTCCTCTTTTGTCAAATGAAAGGGTTGAGGACTCCAAGGTCTCTTCCATCTCTCTCATTAGGATTTTGTAAAGCTGAGATCCCTTACTTTGTCTACCAGCCCATCCTACCCATCTTCCAGAGTTCTGTCAGACTGGAGAGTTCCCACAGAGGTGCCGGGGAGGCTGCTCATGTTGTGGGTCTAGATTTAATGTGGTTTCTCTCCAGAAAAATGAACATAAATGTGTATTTCCTAGCTGCCTAGAGGCTCACCTGTCATCCCATCCATCTTTAAAAAGTGGATTTTCCAGAGGCATCAAGGAAAAGGACTGATTTGTTTGTTGGTTTTTTTAGGAAAAATGATGCAAGAAACTAAGTGTGTTATAAATGTATTCCTTGAATAGCTTACCTTAATACTCACCTACTTTGATGTTTCATGGGACTCACTGGATTACCATGGCATGACTTTATTTTGTATCAGTAAAACTGAATTTCTACATTCACAATTAAATAATGGAAAAAGGAAGATAACAGAAAAGACCTACGCTTGGAGTATTTTGAATTCTGATTCAGTTATAGAAGGGCCATTGACTCACACTGCATGTGGCCTGGAGTAAATCTCCTAATTTCTTGATGCCTCAATTTGTTCATTTAATAAATGGGAATAGTAATTCGTACCATCCATCTCAGAAGAAACTACATGTGGTAGAGGGTGACTAACACTACAAAGTTCTGTGAAAACTCCCAAATGTTACATTAATTGTCAAAGCAGTAACAATAACTCTTTTAATTATAGGCTTTGGCTGGCAAAAAAGGACGAGTAGTTGAACAGAGATTTTCTTTCCTAGGCTTCATAGGTTTCCAGCTTTTCTCCTTATCTTCCCTCCTCCCTTATTGTGTTATTTGATTTTGACAAATTAAATGCTATTTGCATTGGCTTCAGTGCTAAATATTATTTGCAAAGCTGTTGCTGAAATTTCCTAGCATTTTGGCTTTATGTAGGAAGCATTCCCTTGAGTGTATGTTAAATATGCTTCATTTTATAATTAAAGAAGTAGCCTGAGGGTAGCCCATTTGCTAATGCCTCAAGCCCTTTCCATCAAGTGTTGCCTGAGAAATAATTTGATCTTTTAAGTTTTGTGCTTAATCAGTAGGTATCCTGATTATAGGCACCCAAATTGTTGGCATCATTCTTGGCAATTTTAGCAAAAAAACAAAAAAAGTCCCTGAAACCTTCATTTGAAGGGTTTTTTGAAGACATGGTTAAAAAACACATCATTAAGTAAAAATGAGACAGGATTCTTCATCAGTTACAAGTTTGATATCAACTGAATCAACTTTTTCTATGACTTGGAAGAGTCACTAAGGCTATGCAGTATTAGTTCAGTTCAAGTTGAGACAAATATCTGGATTATTTATCTCATTATTTTTCTCCCTTTTCATTTTTTTTCCCTCTTCATAACTCATACTTTTTTCCTTCCCTTTCTCTTATATGTGTAAAGTTGCTTCATCTGGATAGCTGACCTATACAGTAAAATATTTGGTTTAGGAAAGTGGTATATGATCATAGGTCCTTAGGACTTGAAAGAAAGAATGTGGCAGATAGGACTTTTATTTAAAAAAATTAAAATAAGTCACAATGCCAATGTTGTGCTTATTTTGCCATCAAACATAGCATTATGGTAAAATTGATAAATGTGGAAAGGATGCTACATGGTTTTATAAAGTTAAAATCAATAATTTTGCTAGTATATAATGTGCAAACATGTTAAAGTGAATCATCTATGTTTAGATAATTAGTTTTTCATGTCATGAAGTCAATCAACATATTGTGATCCATTTGAGAACCTGTTTCTGTATTACTGTGGGAGACAAAGGTAAGATGTAGTTCCTTCCCCCAAGGAGAAAGAGAAAACAAATGCACATGAAATGGAAAGTAATGAAAGACATTATTTGACTAAATGCTAATTACATGGTGCGGATTAATATATACTATGGGAATTCAGTGAAGGGTAGAGTACTGCCTTGGAGGCCTTTGAACAATTCAATCCAATCCAGCAAGAATTTATTAAGGAAATAGAAAAAAAAATCCCTGTTTCTTGAAGAAAGTAAGATTCTAAGGGGCAGAGGAGAAGAGAGATGGCGTCCTAGGTATATGGGACAGTCTGTGTAAAGGACTCGTTTGGGAAATGGATTGCTGAGTTTGGAAATAGCAATTAGGGTAATTTGATTGTAATGTAGTGTTTGTTAAGATAGCAGTAATAAGCCCAAGAAAGTAGATTGGAGTCAGATGCAAAGAGCATTAAATGCCTGAGTGAGGAGCAGTCAGGAGCTAGCAAAGCTTCTTGAGGACATGGTCATACTAATACATGAGGAAGACTATCTTGGCAGCTGTGTGAAATATGGAAAGGGCAGTGGCTAAAAGCTGAGAGTCCAGTTAGGGGGCTGTTGCAAGTATAAGGACATGAAGTGATAAGGCATTTAAGTAGTAGTGACCATGTGAATTGGGAGGTGGGGTGAATATAGACGTGCTGTGGAGGAAGTAGGATTTGATTAGGAAGGAGGGAGAATATTTTAGAAAAGGAGAATAAGATGAACATAATGCTTTGGTAGAAAACTGACCTGATTAGAGTAGAAGGTTTGTTATCAGGCGATAATGGGAAATAAGAATGAAGAGGTAGAGTGAGGCCAGATCATGAGCCTTCCAATTCATTCTAGAGGAGTGTTGACTTGGTCAATAGGTAATGGGGTGTCTTGATAAATTTTCAGCAGAGGAATGCCATGATTACAGCTGAGCTCAGGGAAGACCAATGAACCACTAGTGTGTTGTTCATCCTTTATTCTTGAAGAGGATTACGGTAGGAGAGTAATGTTTTGACTTGGAAGTGAATTGGATTTAAGTTGCAAAGTTGCACAAAGACATCAGCCTCACTTTCTCCTCCAGAGTCACTGGAGTTCAGTGGCAGGACATAGGTAAAACAAAACAAAACTGGTGATGGCCCAAGAAGCAGTGGGAGACCATGGCCTTTTCAACCCAGTCCTGTCCTAGGTCTCAGCTTGTCTGACACAACATCCATTCATTAATTAAAGGGTAGGTAAGGGCTTAGTTTGCTATCAGTCTGGGAGGGGAAGATCCTCAGAGTTTCTGTCCTGAACAGAAATAGTTGCTATTTACATTCACTCTGAACTATCAAAACCCAAACAATTAGCAAATGAAACTTGAGTTGGGGCCTTTTATTGGCCAATCAATGAAAGACCACTGATAGGTAGAATGAATTTAAAAGATGAATCTAGAGGGGAGGTTCAGAACAAGCATCTGCTATGTATCTGATATTGTGCTAAGTGCTTTACAATTATCTCCTTTGACTAGAGTCAAGGAGGTCTTTTAAGGAAGTGAAGTTAGGTAGAAGTTGATAAGAACCTGGAATAGGATGATGGTAGTGAGAGTAGAATGACATGAATAGAAAGGAGACATTTTAAAGAAATATTCAACAGGATTTTATCATGACCAATGAGTATTGGTTTATTGAACTAGGGATACTTAGCTTGGAGAACTTGGAAACTTGTCTAGTAAATGCCAGGGATGGACTTGAACCCACATCTTCCTTATTCCAAGCCCAGTTCTCTGTAAATTGGGCTTTGCTGTGTCTCTCTTCCGAACATAGGGGTTAGAGGCTGTATCTGTGATATGTATTGCTATAGGGGACCCTTACATGAGGAAACTTGCTCTACTAATGGAGGTCATCATCTTCTCTGAGATGCAGTCATATTTACCTAGTGCACTGAGAGGTTAAGTGATTGCTCAGGTTTATGTCAGAATTAGAACCTGAGCCCACATCTTATTAGGTCCAAGTCCAATTGCCTATCCTTTCTGCCTCTTGAAATCATAATAGCTTCAAATTAATAAAGGTAAATTCATGTTAGCCAAAGGGATGGGAAGAGTTAAATTAATTCTTCCTTGGCCTCCCTCCCAATTTCTTCACTTGTCAAGCAGCAATTTTGATTCGATAAGGAACATTATGGTTTATTAAAATAAACCAAGTCGTGCTAGAGAGAAATGAAACCTTGGTTTGTCTTTCTTGTACTCAGTCTTCTTCCTGTTACATCTCCATTTCATGTGGTTTTCTGGCCAAAAGAAAAATTTCTATTTTTAAAGCAACAGAAAGATGCTTTTCATTCTCGGGTTAAAGAGGCACACAGTTGGTTGTTTAAAGCTTACAATGCCTCCCTTTGGTTTATCAGTCTTGTTACAAAAAATCATAAACCTCTTTCAAGAGCTCGGGATAGTGAATGGCTTAACAGATGTCAAAGATATCTTGGGTGTAAGGAGAAAAAAAAAACCAAATTACTTCCAATGAACTAAGTCTTGTGAAATACTATAGGAATTATCTGGAAATCTATTAAAAATAAAAGTCAGTCTGGAAGTGAAATATCCTTGCTGTAATTCTGTCATGTAAGGATTTTAGGGTTTTTTTTAAACTATATTTAGATGCTAAAAAAAATAAATAACTGAGGCAAGATGTTTTAGCTCAGAAAAACTCTGGGAGAGAGAAGTTTAGGGTGTGAAACTGCTTCCAAATGACTAGAGTTAAATAGTAATTAAACCAAGATATCAGTCTCATCACCCTTCTCTCAACAAATATAGGCACAAATGGATCTCTTGAGGGCAATTTTCTTCATTGGTTCAGGGTTCAACCACAATATTGAGTCTTTTAATGAAACAGTTTGTGAAGTACAGTGCCAGAGAATAATTATGCGTTTTGATGATTACCCTTCCTAATAAAACTAATGAAAACCCCTTTTACTGGGTAGCACTTTCTCATGTATTATCACATTTGAACCTCTCAACAGCTCTCTCAGGTAGAAATCCTTAGAAGCTAGGTTGAAAGCAGTGTCATTGTAAATTCGAACACAGCTCCCCTGACTCCTAGTTCAGTTTTTATTCTATTATATTGTATATTATATTTGTATTATACTGGATACAAGTATGATAATAAACAATATAATACGTTGTATGTTATACAAAGTCTCTTAGCTTTGCACTCAAGTCTTAATAGACTCCCTGCTAAAACTTACAACTCATCTTGTTTGTAGTTGATACTTGTTGAACTTAGGACAGTGGAAAGTTGGATGCTACCTCAGACCTTACCAAGGTCTGGCTCTTTTGACTGTAGGGCAAATGCCTCTTTGCTTCCCATCACACATCCTGCAATCATTCATATCTCTAATGTGAGTAATGCTCTCTAATCAGTGATTCTACCTTAAATGCACATCTCTCCTCGAGGTAGCCATAAATATCCTACTCATATCCTACTCATCCTTAAATAGCTCAATCAAATCCCATCTGATTACTGATTTTAATGAATTGAGTGCACATTTATTTCTGTTGTCCAACTCATTTTCTATATATTGTTTATTATGTGCAATAATGTATCATATTAGCATTATACATCACCATAGGTATAGACCTGTGATTTTATTGATATAAGGAATATAAGGATAAGAAAACTCTTAACAGTCCAGGCCAGTACCTTCTCTATAACTTTTAGGGGCAGCTAGGTGGTACAGTGGATAGAGCACCAGTGCAGGAGTCAGGAGGACCTGAGTTCAAATCTCATCTCAGACACTTGACACTCACTAGCTGTGTGACCTTGGGCGTCACTTAACCCCAACTGCCTCATCCTGGGTCATCCCCAGTTATCCTGATGAATATCTAGTCACTGGATTCAGATGGCTCTGGAGGAGAAGTAAGACTGGTGACCTGCACAGCTCTCCCTCACTCAAAACAAAGACAAGTGCTAGTCATGTCATTATTTCTCTAATGGTATGATCTTCAGTAACGAAGGATGAACACAAACACACAGCATAATAGACCTGCATAGAGAATTGAGGGGTTAAGTGACTTGCTTAGGGTTATATGGCCAATTATCTGCCAGAGTCCCAATTTGAACCTTGATCTCCCTGACCCTGAAGCCATCTCTCTTATAAAACTCTCTTTTACCACATTTTCTCCAAATATACATGATATAGTAGATAGAGTCTTTATTAAGCTTTATACATAATAATTAATAATCTCATCACCATGCTTGCTAATTTAAGCCTTGATTGACACCACCTCCCTTAGCCTTGTCTCTTCCCTGCTTGGAGGGTTGGAGGGCAAAGTATCAAATTTCTCCCAGTGCCTTTCTTTGTTGAAGGAAGAAACTGGACTCTCAGCTCATTCCACTTTGCATGCCTTGCCTAGTTTCAACTCCATAGAATAAAATGCCCCAACACTGAGTACCCTCTGTTCTCTCTCTCCCAACCCCCATCAGTTTTCTGCCTCCTTTTGTATTTTGTCTCCCTTTTTAGATTACAAACTCCATGAGGACAGGGACTATCTTTCTTTTTATTAATTGTATCCCCAGAGCTTAGCACGCTACCTGCCACATAGCAGACACTTAATACATGTTTATTGGATTGGATTTATCCATTTAAAAACATTATTCTAAGAAGGGGTCCATAGGCATTATTTGACTGCCAAGAGGGTTCATGACTCAAAAAATAGCTAGGTATCCCTGATACCCTTGAGGCAGTTAGGTGGTGAAATGGATGGTTGGGAACAACACTTGGATGCAGGAAGACCTGAATCAAAAACAGACATTTACATGATCTTGGGCAAATCCCTTAGACTCTGTCTCAATTTCCTCAACTTTAAAATGGGAATGTTAATAGGGGTCCCCTCCTCAATTTGTTGTGAGGATCAAATGAGATAACATTTTCAAAGCACTTGGCAAAACTTAAAGTGCTCTATAAATTCTAGCCATAATTATTATTTTACATGAATATCTTGTCTTCTCAATTAAATAAAAATAATGAAATATTAGAGATGTAATTAGAAAATTAGAGAAATATTAAGTTACGGTAGAGATTGTTCGGTCCGATGCTTTCATTTTACAAAGGAGGAAACTGAAGGGGTTTGATGACATGCTCAAGGCCACATGAACTTGAATTTCCAACTCGCTGCTCCTTCAAGGACTGTGTTGCCATTAAACTTAGTGTTGGACAGAGAAGAAGTATTTTGCATTTAATTCCATTATGTCCTATAATTACTATGATATGATTTAGTAGTATATAACTGGTGTTACGTGGAATGGGAATAAGGTAAGATTTACTATTACCCCAACTGAATGATTTCCTGCATAGATTAGATTTAAAAGGTAATAACAACATCCCTACTGCTACATGATTACTATATCCTAGTCAACATTCCAACTTCATAATTCTCCAAAATCATTTCGCTCACCCAGTCCTATTCAATCCATCTTGTATTGACTACCTCCCTCCACATTTCCCAGGACAATACTCTTTTCCTAACCATTCTTCTCTGTGACCGGGCACACAAAGCTCAACCAGAGAAGTAGTTAAGTGGGCGCCATACTGTACTAGGCTCTGTAAAGGAATTCCAGTTATGAAAAAGGTGGACTGTCCTGTTTTTCACTCCCTTTGGGATATAAGGCGTAATATGTGCATGAAATAATAGAGAAAAAAATGAGACAACATAGAGTCAAGTTTTAGATTTTGTGACGCAGATGGTACATTCCATATACTGTTCTTGAGAGCAGAGATCACGTCCTAGCCTTGTTTGTACCCTATAAAATCTATAACAGTGCTTTACACAAACAGCTATTTATTAAATGTTTGCTGATTGGTTAATATAGGGCTTTAGAGAAGGGATTTTGGTGACTTTGGGTTATTTAGGGAAAGTGTCATTGGGAAGGTGTGTCTTGAATTGAATTTTGGAGGGTGGGTAGACTTTGGATTGCAGAGGTAAGGGCTAAGCAGGGGGTAATTTGAGCAAAGAAAGTCATGGAAGGGAGTGAGAATTGCATATGGGGATTGATAAAGAAGACTGTCTTGACTGGGCTAAGAGAAGAAGCATTTGGTTTCAGTAAATAGATTTTCTGAAAAGGAAATGAAAAGGAGAGACAAAGAAAAACTGCTTTTGATAGCTTCGCATTTCATGTAAACTTGTGTCTGAGTTTATACTTTCCATTGACTGGTGGATTCAGTCAGATAACTGGTCAGCTTAGGTGGCCTGCTCGCTTGATTCCCTCTTTCTCTGGTGCCTTCCTGCCTGCCCGCCCAGTGAATGGATTATTAATGAAATCACCCAAATTGACTAGCTGTTTGGTCATCCTCTAGGCATACCTGCTGACAGCTGCTCCTTTTCTAAGCAAAATGTGCTAGGGAATGAGACTCAGGGACATTAAGAAAATCACACGGTACAATATTTCCTTGAACCATCTTAATTTTCTGCTTTTTCCATGACAGGATAAGAGTTTTATCTTATGGTACATCTGAAACACAGGGTAACAACTTGGGTAAATATTTGGAAACGTTAGTAAATAAATTTATGGGAAAGAGATGTTTTGGGGCCTATGACACGTACTCACTGAACTTCTGCATGACCTTTAGGATTTCTTACTCTCCCAGTAGCTGAGTCCCTTTCCTTTCCCCAGGAACTATTTAATCCATCTTGTTTGTTGAAAGAACAGAACCTAGATATTACATTCCTGGTTTAGTGGAGTCAACAAGTAATTGTTAAGCTCTTACTGCCTAAGCAGACATTATACCAAGTGCTGGGGATACAAAGAAAGGCAAAAATTATTTGCTGCTCTCTAGGAGTTCCCATTCTAATGGAGAAGAAAACATGGAAATATCTATGTACATATAGAATATATACAGTGTAAATGGAAGGTAATCTCAGAAGGAAGGGACTTGAATGGAAAAGAGTAGGGTAGATGGACCAGAAAGACCTCCTGAGGTGGAATTTGAGGCAGATGAAGACAGTTTGTTCCAATAGCCATGAAGGTGGCTAAAGCAGGCATTGTGGAGGCTGTTGAGCTTACTCAGACATTGAAGATGTCAAGGTCATCCTGTATCCCAGGACATCACCAGTCATCCTGACTTGTCTTGCCACTGGACTGGTGACTCTGGGAGAGAGAATGAGGCTATGATTTAGAGAAGGGACTCTGTCTCACTTAAATTTGATTTATGTGTAAGTCAAGACATCATCTTGTGATGTCCCACGTAATGGGCTCGGAAAACCCGAGTGCTAAGTTGTCTATGTGATGTTGTTAGCACCTGTGATGTCACAGCCCTCTTTGAAAACCAAGGACAAGCAATGACAAAGGGAACCAACCACGAAATTGGGAGTTAGAGGGAGGGAGAGTATTTCAAGAATGAGGGAAAGCCAATAGAATAAATGCTACTTCTTAAGTAGTGTTTTAATAGAAAATTAGTATTTACTTAATTTATTGATAACTATGTTAATAAATTAAATTAGTATTTTAGTAGAAAATTAACTGTGTTTGTCACAAGTTTGTTTATTCTTGTTGATGGTTATATATTGATGGCCTAACAATATTAAGCCGAACTCAGTATTGTAGTCGTTTATAAGTATTTACTTCCCAACTCACTGTCCAAAGAAGAGACACCAATACAAAATGGGAGGATTTTTCTTTACCTTTATCTAATTATCAACAATTCTGTGCTTTTCTTATATCTAACATGTCTTAAGACTCTTGTTTAGTACAATACCTTGAAAATGAAAGATTGGTGTCAAAACTCATTTTTTGTGTATGACTTAGGGTCTTGAGTTCAAATCTTAACTCCTGATTATTATCTGAGTGATCATGGAAAGGCATATTTTCTTCTAGAGGCTTCAGTTTTCTAAAAGTCCCTGATATCTTCATTTTCTCTTCATTTTCCTCCATTTTGTGCCTAAGAGCTGACATCCTGACTTGATTGAATATTAAAGTAGATGAATTGGAATGCTTTATACTGTGCATACAATTTCTAAGAAATGAATTATCTTTGCTGTCACCTTAACCTTCAGCAAGGCCATTCCAAATGCTCACTATTGATGTATTTTCCTTAAATAAATTTAGTGCCAATCAATACCTGAATTTATAATAATTTGGGGGTATTTTGAAGGTAGCCGTTGGTAAAAACAATGACCTCTCTTACTAAAGCTACATCTATTTGCTTTGACATTTTAATGGAGCCATGATTTCATTGAAGTGGATACTCCAGCCTGTGCAAATCATGCTCTCTCCATATCATCTCTTTCTACACAAATCTTATCCCAAAAGATAAGTTTTTGTATTGAGAGAACTTTCTCTAGTATACTTAAATTTCTTGGTGGTGCCAGGAATAATACTTAGGCTTTCCACTTGTTATCACTTGCTCTCATTGCTCACTAATTTCCTTTTCTAGTCATATATGTCCTCAACTATATTTTTTAGACCACTTCTTAAATGTAAGACATCATGAGTATCATGCTGTGGCCTACTTATGTCCACCATGATCTTCCGTACTTTCCTTTCCCAAGTTGATATGAGGTAAAACTTATGGGAATCTAGAACTAGGAAAAGGTATTAAAATATAGTTTGGGTTAACATTCCAAAAATAGTTGAGTAAACATCCCATTCATCATCTCATTCCTTCTGGGAACACTCCTCACTCTTGGAGCAAAAGGATCTTCTCCTTCCTTCATTTAATATCTTAATCCTTTCTTAGTAGAAAAAACAAATCCTAGTGCAGATAGCTTAAGGGAATGAGTAAAAGGGAGACAGCTCTAAGATTCAACTGAATTCCTTAAATATTTACTAAGCATCTACTATTTGCCAGTTACTGTGCTAAATGTTAGTGATATGAATAGGAAGAAGAAAGAAGGTCCTGCTCTCAAAGAGTTTATAATTTAATAGCATACAAAAACAAGTTGGAAAGGGACGGGGGACATCTTGTTCCATGGTCTTCCCATCAAATAGAGATGCAGATGGAAAGTGGAAATGGCTCAAAATATATCCCTATAATTTCTGGGGTGAGGGAAGGCAAGAATGGAAAAAAAAAGGTTACTCATTATTAAAAGATAAATTATCATTCTTAATCCATTTCTCTAAGAAAAGCATTTTGTTCTTGACCTGTCACCCACTTTTCTTGGAGACTTTCTCAGGAATCTGCAAAGAGTTTCAGAGAAAATTATTATTCCTTAGTATTTTTAGTTTTATCAAAAAGGAGATTTTTAATATACTTCAACAATAGTGCCATGGATATCGGTGCTTGTTGATATTGACATTGAAGAGATGAGTTTCTGCAACAAACAGCAAACATGGATCACAAGATCATAGATTTTAGGGCTAGAAGTACTTATGGACCACTGAGTTTATCCCCCTTTTTGAGGTAAAGGAAGAGATGTCCAGAGGGGGAAAGTGCTCAGTGTCATTACTGTCTGAGGCAGGACCTGAACCCATGTCTTCATGATTCCAGGTGGAGCATTCTAGATACTCTGCCTACTCATTCATTCATTCATTCATTCATTCATTCACCAAATGCTTATTAACTGCCAGGGCAAAAAGCATTGTGCTAGGTGTCGAGCCCGTAAAGATGTAATAATAGTCATTATAAGATTAACAGCAGCAGCTAACATTTACGTATCACTTTAAGATTTGGAAAGCACTTCACAGATATCTCATTTTATCCTTATAGTAGCCTTGGGAGGTAGGTGATATTATTATCCAATTTACAAATGAGGACACTGAGGCAAATAGGTGAAGTGATTGCTTATGGTTATACAACTAGTAAGTGAATGAAACTCAGGCGATCTAGATTCCGGTTCCAGCGCTCTATCCCCTGCACTGCCTAGCTATGTAGAATATCTAGGTAGACGTCTATCTATAGGTATATTTGGATATATACGTAACTATATATATATAAAGAGAGAGAGAGAGAGAGAGAGAGAGAGAGAGACACACACACACACACACACACACACACTTACAGAGAGACTTAACACAAACCTTGCCCTCAGGTTTCTTTCAGTCTGTTAGTACCTTTATGACCTTTGCCATCCACTCTACCTCCCTAGGCCTCAGTTTTCTCCTCTGCAAAATGGGAAGGTTGGTTTAAATGGTCTCTGAGATCCTTCCAGCTCTTCTCTTAGGAGAGAGGCAGACACAAATTGGCCTGCCTAGTTCATGGGCTGGATACCTGGGCATACACGGGGAGAGGTTGACTGTTCATGGCACACACTATGAATACCTATGCAAATAATGATACAAGGAAGAATGAGTTGAATGCAAAGGACAGGGCCAGGTCCAAGTACAATGTAATGTTTTCTTCTACTGCTAAAAGGAATCACTTAACAAAGCAGAATCTTTATTGGCTGAAATGAGCTATGGAGACTAATAGGAACAGCTAGGTGGGTCAGTGTTTGGTGCCTGGAGTCAGGAAGACCTGAGTTCAAATGTGGTCTCAGACACTTGTGTGACCCTCGCAAGTCACTTAGCCTTGTTTGCCTCAGTTTCCTCTCTGTCAGATGAGCTGGAGAAGGAAATGGCAAACTACTTTAGTCGGTTTGTTAAGAAAACCCCCAAATGGGGTCATGAAGAGTCAGGCGTAACCGAAGAGCGACCAAACAATTACAACAATAGGGAGGAGGGCAAGGGGAACCTTATACTAACATTTCTGAAATGAAAAACTTTAAACATTTGGGATTCAAATGTGAAATATTGCTGAGTGTTTGGGTGGGGGGACAGAGACCAGGAGAATCAAGGTCACAGTGGGAGAAGTACAAAATGAAAGCACTACCACTTACTTATTTGGAATGAGATGATTAAGATGGTTATTGAAGACTCTTCCACGTTGCCCCTCAAAAAAGAACAAAGGAGAAACACATAATTTGTGGCAAAAATAACCCTTTTTGGTTACTGTCAGTTCTACATCATCATCATGAGGTCATTTAAAAATTTATATTTAGTATTTGAATGCATTATATGGGGTTTGTAGAACAGATCCTTTCTAAATGTATCTTATTTAAAGCAAAGGCAAGGAGCCTACTTATCTGGGGTGTTGAAGGAAGTCTTTTTCAGGTACAGCTGCCTTTCCCCCTGAAATTCTGTGATTCAATGTTCTGTGATTAATAAAAGTTATAGAAGTTCAAGCCTGAATGGCATTCTCCTTCCTGGGACTATAGATGTCTCCACGGGCACCTGTAATGTAGCAGCACATGAAATCTGTGATTCCTAGGTTTCCCTGAGGCGGCTATTTGGCTCAGTGGATGGAATGGTTAGCTTGGAGATAGGAAGAACTGAGTTCAAATTTGACCTCGGACACAATCCTAGACAAGTCAGTTAGTTAACTTCTTTCCGGCTTAGTTTTCTGAGCTGTAAAATGGAAATAATAAGAGTAACTTACCCGCTTCTCAGGGTTGTTGTGAGGATTAAAGAGAGAATATTTGTAAAATGTTGATCACAGTGCTTGGCACCAAGTAGATATGTTTATTCTCATCCCCTTCCTGCAAGGTGCGTTACCCTGGTCTAAGGACTGCCAGCATCCTAGAGACCTGTTATGTCTCCTGGGGTGAGGCTGGATGGACTGAGCTCACATTGATGTCTGTCTGTGTCATCAGTGTTCCTGAAGAATATATCCCACCAGTCTACTGCTCCCTATTAATTTAAACTTTTGTCTAAATCAGGGGCTCTTAACCTGGGATCCATTACCTTGTTTTGTTTTTTGATAAAAAAAAAACCCCTGCCTTTCAATATAACTGGTGTCCTTTGTCTTCCTCTATGTATTTTGTTTTGTGTATTTAAAAGCATTTTTCTTGGAAAAGGTCCACAGGCATCACGACAGTGCCAAAGGGGTGCAGGTGACACGACGGAACCCTTGACCCTAGCTCAGATCTAGCCTGATGCTTCCTAGCCGTGTGATCCCAGGAAAGTTACTTGATCTCTGTTGTCTCAGTTTCTTAATTATAAGATGGTGATATCACACCCACCTCACTAGGTTGTTGTGGGAATCAAATGAGATAGCACTTGACACAGTGCTTGGCACATAGTAGGTGCTATAGAATTCCTTATTCCCTTCCTCCCCTGTCCCAAAGTTAAGAACCCCTGACCTAAATTAGTTTGCAGTTACTGGTTTTAATTTAATGTGACCTTAATACTGAATAATATACCCTCAGTTCATCACAGCTTTGCTTAATGCTCGCTACCACAAGCAGAATCTTTTATTTATATGCCCACATTAAAAAAGCTATGTGTTTATAGGATTTACTTTTTTAGATTCCAGGCACGTGTTGCTCATTTTTTCAAAATACAGTAACCATCATATGCTATGTAAGTGTGGATAACGTAAGCCTGTTCCTTTGGTTGAGCTTGCATTACCTTAATTGATGTACTTTCAGGGGAACTTTAAGTATGGATTTCATAGTCTAAATTAAAAAGAAGGATGTTTGACAAACCTTATAGAGATCATCTGAAGCATGAGAAAATGTTTTTCTTTATTTGAGCCCAGAATAACTGCATGCTCCAGACCTATTTGCACCCCCAAGTTCACATTATGTTAAATATTTTTAACAAAAACTGCCTGCCCTAAAAATTTAGTTATGAACTAGATTTATTCATGAATAGCAGCATGAGCTGTTATTCATCTTGACATCTCGAGGGAATTAGGGAATTTTCTTCAGAGTAGAACCCTAAAGGGACCTGTATATTCATATTTCTTCTATGAGTTTAAGATGCTAAATGTATATACTCCATCTTATAAATAGTGATGCTTCATTATTTTTGAAATATTATTATAAAGGTTTATTGTTGGAGGGTTTTTTCCAATACCTGTGATTTCATTGATGTAGGGAAGTCCTTGGTGAGTTATTTCTCTCCACCAGTGCAAAGCAGCCACTGTTCTACAATTCATTCTTTAAGAGAATTGGAGGTGGGGGGTCGGGTGAGGCAGAAATGGAGAAGTTAGCAGAGTATGCTCCAGGTCTACAAGGTAGTATATATCAGAGGTGGGACTTGAACCCAGATCATCCTGACTCTGAGGAAAGAAGAAAGGAAGGATACAACCATTTATTCAGTACCTACTATGGGTCAGGCACTGTGCTCTTATGGGAGAAACCATGCCATTGTTATACCCATTTTACAGATGAGGAAACTGAGGCAGGACAAAACTGAGGTGACCTGTCTAGGGTCATCAGAGCTAATACCTGTGTGAGGCTGGATTTGGATTCAGATCCTTCTTCCTGACTCCAGGCTGCTAATATTAACAAAATCAAAATATTAATAGCAAAAAATAGCATAAAATCACAAAGATATTAACAAAAAAATATTCACAGTAGACCTTAAAACTCTTCCCCAACTCTGGACCTCACTGAGTTAACTTCATTCTCCATATGGATGACACTTGATGACTTCTAGAGTTCTCTATAATCCTCTGTTATAAGCCTACAATTCTAATCCCACATCAAGTAGAGATAGCAACATGATACAGCAGAAAGGAATTTTAGATTCAAAGTCTGAGTAGTTGTAGTAAAAGGGGGTGTAGACACTGAGCAAGTTACTCAGCCTCTATGGGCCTCAGTTTCCCCATCTGAAAAATGAGGAATAGATGGTCTCTCAAGTCCCTTCCAGTTCTAATTTTATTATCCAATAAATCAGATATTGCTAACATTCTCCATCACCCACTCTGCTTCTCTGTCTACCCACTCTACATCTCCCTTCTACTCGCCTCAGTGGGCTCAAACTCAAGGGCTTTCCTTAGTTTTCCTCAGCAGGTGACATTAAATTTAGACTGTTGAACAAAAAGAGGGTGCATACTGGCTGGATAGATGTTGCTGAAGACTCAGTTTCCCCACATATTTCTTCCCTTTGTTCAAGTTCTAAGTAAGGTTCTACATTCATATAAAACTTGCATTAAATCAGTCCTTCCAGTCACAACTGTCCTGACCCCCCATTTTTCTAGCATTGACCCTGATCACTGCTATCCATAAAAGCTTGATCACTGCTCTCCATAAAAGCTTGAGCTACCAAGAAAACTTGGAGAGACAATAGAAAGAAGTAGAAGAAGATTTTGGTAAAATGTCTACTTCAAAATGATTTGGAGAGGCTAACAGATGCTTGGACAGAGAGTGATGGGCCTGGAGTCAGGAAGACCTGAGTTCAAGTCATGTCAAAACACTTAATAGTTGGGGGACCCTGGGCAAGTCATTTAACATCTGCTTCCGTTTCCTCATCTGCCAAATGATAATAATGGCACCTACCTCAGTAGGTTGTTGTGAAGATACATTTACGTAGTATTTGTAAAATGCTTTGCAAACTTTAAAATGCTGTATGCCTGCAGCTATTATTGTTATTCGCTATTAAAAAAGAATTTATGTTCATGCAATATTTGTACTCTAGGTCAGAATAACTTCCTTTAATATGTAACAATCCACGGTATATTTTTTGTGCTGATACTCATTTTTTTAAATGTAGATGGTTACAAATTTGACTTGATATACATTTAATGTTATTTATAGTCAATCAGTTTTTATGAGAATGCAGTTTATCTTATAATGCCAAAGTGTAATCCCCAAGCCCTCTCCAAATAATTTCTTGTTAGGTTTTTCCCCACTCCCACCCCCCCTTCAGAATTATATCAGATATACTTTACAATATGGCTACTGAAAAAAAAAAGAAAGAAAACAATGTGACTTAATTGATTTTTTAAAATGTCTCTAATGTATCCTCAGACTATTAGACCAATTAAATTAAAAACGAATTGAGACTAGCACTCATATCCTTTTCCCGGCACAATATCTTTTCCCAGCTCTGGAAAATTTTACATTTCCTATTTTGTTTGGGCATGGGGATGGTGTTATTGAATAAAGCTGGAAGCCAAGCTTATTTTATCTTTTGTTAATGCTGTGCTTTGCATCTAATATTATGTTCAAATGCATTTTAAGCCATAGTTCAATCACTGGATGTCAATTTCACTTGAACCAGAAAGCCTGCTTTCTTGGATTTATCTAATAGTGCCATGGATGATGCCCTTGGTTACTTTAGACTGAAAATAGGTCCTTTGGTTTGGATGTCGCCCATTTTAATATTCTTAGGAGCTGAAGGGCTTTGTCAGTTTTGTTTCCCAGAAGCAGGTTTGTGGCATAATCTTTCCTTGGGAGGTGCTACCAGACATCTGTTAAGAGGCAATAAAAGGCCTCTAACATGAAGTCAGCATGGCATTTATCTTTTGCATTACGTTTCCTGGGAAGTTTGCAAAGCATTTCCTAATCTAAATTGGCAAGACACAGGAGCACCACAGAACTTCAGATGCCCACAAAATACAGCCTTAGTTTTGAAAAAAAAAAATTGTACTGGTGTACACAAGAGTCTGAAGGAGTCTTAAGGAGTGAAGAATAATGAATCTCTGTATCCTCTGATAAACAAATGCAACAATTTTAAAAGACAGAGAAAAGGAAGAAACCTATTTCATCTTGCAGGCCATATTATATAGAGAAATTTATGGTGCTTGGCTGATTATTGGATAATAAAATTAGAACTGGAAGGGACTTGAGAGACCATCTATTCCTCATTTTTCAGATGAGGAAACTAAGGCTCATGGAGGTTGAGTAATTTGCTCAGTGTCTACACCCCCTTTTACTGCAACTACTCGGACTTTGAATCTAAAATTCTTTTCTGCTGTATCATGTTGCTATCTCTACTTGATGTGGGATTAGAATTGTAGACTTATAACAGAGGATGATAGAGAACTCTAGAAGTCATCAAGTGTCACCCAGTCATTTTTATAGATAATCAAATTTGCAGGTGAAATAGCAGTATATTTGGAACTGTATTACTTGAATTCAAATTCCAGCTCTGTTTGACTGTGAGCAGGTCACTAAACAGCTTTGGTTCTCAGTTTCCCCCTGTAAAACAAGGGGATCTAGACTAACTGGCTTCTCAGATTCCTTTCAATTCTAAATCTTTGATGCTAGAGTAATTGGTGCAGTTGCAAGGTTATTGTTACATGCAGAACTATAACTCTTCCTCTGATTTCCTGACACCTGATCCACCGGTCTTTCCACTGCATCCCTTTTCCTGCTTCCCCAAAGGAAATAAATCAGTGGTTGCAGAACTGTTTGATTAAAGTCTTAACTCTCTATCCTTAAATATGAAATTTTATCCTTTTGGTGTTTGGAAGGAAGCCCACAAGGCCAAAAGAGAAGTATTTCAGAAGTCGGGAAGTAGGAGACGATGATGAAAGTCTTCCCTGTTACCACCTTGACTCCCACGGTGTACTTTGAAGTTAACAGTAGTCATAATTAACAGGGCACACAAGTGCCCACCGTAGAAGAAGGGTTAAGAATGGCATGCCACGGGGTAACTAACCAAAGCTCCTCGCTGTTTTTTAGACAGCAGGAATCATTTAAAAATCAGTGTAATTTTCTTCATGAGGAATATAATGCAGTCTTTCTTACAGTCAGCTGGGGATATAAGCCATCCTTGTTAGGAACAGAATGACTCCCAAACAGAACATCACCCCTTTCTCCCCTCTCCTCCCCCCAGTTAAAGCAGTTGGCTTTGGAGAAAAAAAAAATAAAGGAACATCTTAGTCCATTGTCTGCTTTGGTTCCATCATCAATGCTTATTTCAATGTCAGATGATGGGCTCCCATAACTGACTTGTGTCAGTCCATATCCCCTGACTCTTGGGGAAGGAAGAGGTAACATCAGAGTAAGATGGTAAATGAATTCTACTTTTCACAATAGTTTTGGTTTTCATTCCAGCTCATTTAATTTTATAGTATTCTAGGTTCTGGTTATTCTGTAGGGGTCACAGGAAGTCCCAACAGGAAGCCTAACAGGCTACATTTCTTGAACTAAGTGGGTGGTGCTGTTTCATGGATCCTTATTGTTAAGAATCTGTACATTGTGCCATACATAAGCTTTCGCCAGTTCATCAAAATCAAAGATGCCTGTTTGGGCAAATTTTTAAAAAAATCATAGGACATAAGTGAAAATAGAATAAATTAACATTAAAGTATTGCAACTGCCTTCTGACAAGTTCATAGAAATGTTGTTTTGAATAGGATATGAGAAAAAATAGCATATTTTTCACCACACCTGCCACCCCCTTTTATTCATGACCCTTGGCAAGATAATACCATTCCTGCTTTCTGTAGGCACTCTATCAATTTGATTGATCTCAATTTAAATCTTGGCCTTTTTTGTGTGTTTTAAAATATGGAGAGTTTTTTTGGTTTGTTTTTTGAGGGGCAGCAGTGTTCAAAGCAATTTCTGATGGTTAACAGAAAAATCTTCTCCCTTTCCTCTCTCCCCTGGTTCCCATGGTGATTCTGTTCATTTGGCTAAGCATTGATTTTGTGTTTTAATTAGGATCTAATAGTCCCCAAGAGCAGAGTTACTGCCATTTAGTAGTTTTTATTTTGTTAATGTTTATCTGACACAAAAACTGTAAACAAGTCATTTTGGACCTTTTGTAGGGTGAATATAGTAGAATATTAAAGACTAGTTACATGTTGTTATTTGCCTTCTCCCCCCACCCCAATAATAGTCTCCAAAAATTCTTAGAGACAGTCTGGAAAACAGAGGTTCATAAATTTCACTGCTTAATCAAGATGAAGATTCTAAACCAATTACTAGAGCAGTCTTAGACTGCTGTACATAGTTTGAACAGGTGATTGAGAATTGTTTCTGAAAAAGTGGCTGTGAAACAAATGTATATGAAGCAAATACTATTTTCCCATTGGTAGACCTTGTCATTTTAGAAATTACTCGGTAACATGTTATTCCAATATTTCAAAATGAAGGTGACCTTGGGTTCTTGAAAACTATTCTCTTGGAACACAAACTTCAGCAGCTTCAGGTGCAGGCCTGGGGATGGTGAAAACATGGTGATGGTGTCTCAGACTCAGTAAAATTTACGGTCTTTTCCCTTAAACCAGTCTTCCAAACTCTCTATTACTGTCAGCAGCAACCCCATCCTTCCTGTCACCCATATTTGCAATCTCAGTGTTTATCTCAGTTGACTCCCCTCTTTCACTCACCCCATGCATATCTAATCAGTTGCCAAAATTTTGTCATTTCTTTTTCTACAATAGCTCTCACATATCTTCCCATCTTTCCACTCATACAGTGAAGGGGAAGGGAATTATCATTTATATGATGTCTACTATAGACCACGCACTGTGCTAAGCCCTTTTTATAAATTTTATCTCATTTGAACCTTATGATAACCCTATAAGGTTATGCTATTATCCCCATTTTACAGATGAAGAAACTGAGGCAAAGCACTTAAATGATTTGCCCAAGGTCAGACAGCTAGTAAGTGTCTGAGACTGCATTTGAACCTGTGTCTTCTTGACTCCAAGTCCAGTGCTCTATCCACTCTAGCCACCTAGTTAGTTCAGCTTCCCATGCAATAGGCTCTGCGTTGCTCTCCTTGTCTTTAGTCTCTCCCTACTCCAATCCAGCTAAGTGATGCAGTGGATAGAGTGCCCAGTCTGGAGTCAGTTAGACCTGAGTTCAAATCCAGCCTCAATTTTCTTGTTACCTGTATGACCCTGGGAAATCACATCACCCTGTTTGCCTCAGTTTCCTCATCTCTGAAAAGAGCTGGAGTAGGAAATGGTATGTAGTATCTTTGCCAAGAATTGGACATGACTGCAACAACTGAACAACAAATTCTGATCCATCCTCCACACAGCTGCCAACTGGATTTTTCCCAAAGTGTAGCGGTTGTCATGTCGCCCCTCTCCTTTCCACTTAATAAATTCTCTTGACTTTTATGATTTCTAAGATCAGATAAAAACTCCTGTTTGTTATTTAAAACTTGTTGCAGTCTGATCTCTATCAATCCAGTCTTCTTATCCATTACTTCCTTCCAGCCTTATTGGTCTGGTGTTCTTTACACAGAATGACTTCTTTCCTCTTCTCTTTCGTGACTCTTCCCCTTCTAATGTTTAGAATTTCCTCTGTCTTTGCTTCTGCCTTTTAGAATCCCTGGCTTCCACAAAGATTCAGCTCAAACGTCTTCCTGTAGGAGTCTTTCCAGTTGGTAGTGATTTCCTCTCGAAGGCTGCCTTCCGTTTATTCTATTGGTGTTTTGTGTGTACTGATTTATGCACATATATATCTCCTGTTACAGTGTATGATCCTCCAGGGTAGGGGCTGCTTCTGCTTTTCCCTACACTTATTGTATTTACGTGATAAGTACTTAATAAGTGCTTGTTGATTGATGGGTTAATTGAGAAGCTCATGATCAGAAGGTCTGTCATAGCAACTCATGAGACACATTTTCCTATGAAATGATGGGTCTTCATCTGCATTTGTGATGTGACTCCCCACATAGGCCTTTTTTAAATATTGAAGACATATGTATTTATTTTATTGTAAAAAATGTAATTTCCTATCTTCCATTATTCCTGTTTTCACTACAGAATTCCAAATAACTACTTGTAAGAAAGACCAACAAGCTATAGGCTTTAAGAACAGAATAAGCCAAATTCCTCTTATCTCTTCATTCCTTTCCAATTTTGAAGATTTGTTGTGTTAAGGAGACACATTTATTGTCAGTGTGGGGAGTGGAGATATTGGAGGTTGGGTGTGTATGTGTGTATTTGTGTACAGTTTATGGAAGCATAACATGAATTATTTAGATTTGAGGCAGTTTCCCATTATGTGCTTCAGATAACAACATGTTTATTATATAAAGATGCTGTCGATAAAAACTATTCAGAATGTGACTCTAGCGTGCATATTTTAGGCACAACATAATGTGTAGTTTGTTGAGTATATTATTGCTTTAGTTTTGTCTGGAGATGTGATTAGTAACACATTAGCAAATAACCTCCTTTCCTTCTCTCCCCACTGCATTCTGACCTTGAAAAGGTGTTGGCACATGTTAAAAGGCCTCTTAGATCTAAGCAGAGCCCTTGGACACATTTATTATAGAATATGTAGGTTAAAACTTTCAGAATGGATAACCTAGGAAAAGCTGAGAAGGAAGCCCCAGAGATGAAGTCACATAATTCCTTGATGAATGGATGAGTGAGTGATTAAAAAAGCATTTATTGTTTGCTAGGTGAAATCCAATTCACATGCAAGTCAAGACATGGTTTATTCCTGATTGTCATTTGTGGTTTTCTTTGAAAATGAAGATCAAATGACAATTATACACTTTGCTAAGCACCAGAGGAATAGCAAAGTGAGATAATTTTCCCTCCCAATGACCTCATAATCTAATTGGAGGAATAGAAATCTATCTCTGAGGCTTCCTCAACTTCTCTCTGTTTTGAAATAGACTTTTAATTCTTAGGATTTATAGCTGGAAGGAACCTCAGAGATCATCTTATCCAACTATCTCATTTTATAGATGAAGAAATTAAAGTCTAGGATTTGAACTCAGGCCTTATGACTCAAGACTCATTGCTCTTTCTAACATATCACAGATTTGAGTTTAAAAACCCATTTGTTAGAGTAGTGATGTTCATTATGAAACAAGACCTTTGAATCCAGTTGAAATGGAGTCATATGCTACTGAGCCAGCAAGATTCCTAAATAGCCCTTGAGGCTACACTTCTAGGAACATTCTTGATGGTGTATAAAAGGTCTCCCTAATTCCTAGATAATCTTTGAGTTATCTGCAGTACCATGTTAGTTCTACAGTCCTTCGCAGCTGTTGAAGATCTTCATTTATACAAACCTCCCCACCTCCTGTGTCATAGTTGTTGAAATATTAAGCAGTTCCCTAATTCCTGTATCAAAGAATTTTGGCGGTTCTTGCTTCTTGTTGATTTAAGAATCACAGAACCTTTCCACATTGAGAGTGAGCTGAGAAACCATGAAGAGCCAGCTTCTGCCTAAATCAAGCATCCCTCTCTCCTAAGAAGAAAACTGGAATATGCATCTTAAAACTTTGTTCGAAATTCATTACACCCTCGATTATAAAATAACTTGCCTGAATCTGGGTATGTTATACAAAATTGCTTCATTCTACTCACTCATTATGGAAAATGGTTTTGAATAAATTGGGGTTAGTTTGTTTCCAAAAAAAATAACAGCTGCTCACTACTATGGCATATGACTTGTTATTATTTTACTTAAAATTATGCCTATTGGAAAGAAATTCTGGTTATTTACTTTTGTGACATTTGTGTTGAGAATGACAATAAGAAGTAGGAAAAGTTTGCTTTTAAATACAAGATATTTCAAAAGTCTAAAGCTATTGAAGCTTAAAAGTTTACTAAAGTTTTTGGGCCACCCTGTATATTGATCCTATTTGAGACAATAAGTAAAATGTACATGATACCAAGATAGGTTCCTTTCTCTGACTTCAGGCTATGCTGTTTGGCTTAGCAGGAAGCTATATATGGCTAATTGAACTTGTACATGTAATTTATCATAGAGAATCTGACATCACTGGGCTGGAGCAGAGATGTACACTTTGTTAGGTCTGAGAGAGGTTGTTCTTTTATAGGACTGGGGAATTCCCAGGTGGCCATTAACAAGAGCACAAGCTTATTCATTGCATCTCCTTGTAAACCATACTGGGGATTCCCTCTCAGCAGGTGTGACTACAAACATTTGATAAAGTGGGTGGGGGAAGGGGAATTTGTTTGACTTAGGGCTATCGGGTGGTTTTAAGAAATCCTTTTTGCCTAGGGCCTGATTAGACCATGAATAAGTTTGATTGTAAATTTTAATTCTTCATTGTGGAAAATGATTGTTACTAAAAATAGTTTTAATTGCAACATTAAGCTGCGGCTGGAGCCAGACAAAAGAAGGCTGGGCAGATTGCTGTGGGTTTGGGAAGTTTGCTTTCTTGAATGCATTATCTGTGCCTTGTTTGTTATGAGACCTACAGCCTGCTTGGCATTCTAGAAGTAAAGGCATTTTCTGTTGTTAAAAAAAAAAAAAGGCAGTCTCTCCTTTCACATATACGATGATAAGTAACAGAAAATATTGCTACATTTTTGTAGTACATTATCCCTACATTTTTATCAAGGTATTTAAGCTGTAAGCTTTCTATTTATTTTACTGATTTACTCTCCATACTATGTCCTCTTCCTGTCTTTTGACATTTTTTTATGTTGATTTATCTGGATGGATCATTGAATAAGAATTCTCTAGAGTACATGCTACAGATTTGGGTAATTAATCAATCAATAAAGATGTATTAAGAAGCACTTAACTGAGTCAGGCTGTGTACTTGCCAGAGAATGCAAAGACAAACATGAAAGAATTCCTGCCTTCAGGGTGAAGAGCTAACATTCTGCTGGGGAAGGTAACATGTACATTCATAAATTATATATATATATATTTATGAAGGCTCATGAAAGAGATGGAGGGATGAAGGGTATCTGTGTGAGAGCATGGTGTTCAAGTCTGGAAAGGAATGAGGGTTGATCAATCTAGGCCTTTCCCCAAGATGGAGGTCCATGAGATATTCACAACTGGTCAAAGGGATATTCTAGGGTAAGGAGGCCCCAGATACTGTTGGAAGTTCCAAGGTGAGGCTGCAGCGGAAACGTGACATTGAAGGTTAGAAAGACTTTTCTGTAGAAGTTGGAGCTTGAACTGAGCTCTGAAGGAAATAATGGTCTCTATGAAGGGGTGAAGAAAGAGTTGTCTTTCACATTTAGTACTCAGCTGTCTGGAAGAGCAGGAAGTTATCAGACGCTACCAACCCTAATAGTGGTGGAAAAGGCCAAATCCTCAGCCTGTTACCGCAACTTAATGCATCACCTTTAAACTTTTCTATTGTTACAAGTAACTTATAAAGAGCTTTAAGATTTAAACCTTTTTCCTCATAAAAGCCTGTAAAGTAGATAGAAGAAATAGTGATGTTTCCATTTTACAGTTTTAAAAAATGATGCCCAAAAGGTTAAATAATTTTTCCATTTTCACAGTAAGTTTTGAAGCCAAGATTTGAACTCAGATCACCTAACTCCAACTCCAGCACTCCTTCTGCTACACCACCCACATAAATGTTATCTACTCATGTATCTACCTTCTACTATAACTGGCATGGTTCCACATGAAACAATCTGTCACTCATAAGACTCTGGGGTTAGAGTATTTTTTAGTGCTACCACCCCCAAATTACCATACTGGGTCAGATCAAGCTCCCTCCTCTGATAATGGCTCTTAGGGATATATTGAGGAATGACATACTTGTTCTCCTGCATGTCCAACCTCAGTAGGCTAGGGGCATAACCTCCAAACATGATAGTTTCCTGTAATGACTCATGAGATTTGTCATGCATGAATTTAAACATATTCAGACCTATTTATATTTTTAGCCTGCACCACTTCTTGGGAGTAATGAGTTCCATGAACTTACTACTTACTATGTAAAATAGAATTATTCTTGATTCTAAAGCTACCTCTTTCAAAATGCAAAGAATTCCACCTAGTTCTATCATTCCACATTTGGCATCCTGTCTAAAAATGATGAAGACTTAATTGGAATGGGCTCATGGTTTCATTTTCATAGACTTTGAAAATATCCCCTCTATTGCTTTCCTGGTTTTCATTCCAGGTTTTGGAAAGAAAACTATATGCTGTTGGTATGTATAATAATAGAGATTTTAAGCATTTCAATAGCAAAATCACCTTCAGATTATAAATTTGCTCTACTTTGTAGCTAATAAATTACTTTTCCTCTCCTTTTGTGTCAGGGCTGTTGCCATACTGAGAAACAAATCCACGTTAGGGAAAGGGGGAATTATCATTACTTCTCTTCCTTATTTCTATTATGAGATACAGATTATAGGCCTTATCAAATGTAGTCTTTATAGCTTGCTGTACTTAGTTAGGAAAGGGTAATTCTTACTGGCTACCTTTCCTTTCTTCTTTTAAAAACAGGAATACCCCTAATTTTGTTTCACATTTCAGTTTCCTGAAATAAAATTAGTGTACTTATCTAGTCTTTTATTCTATCATTTGCTTTTCCTACCAGAGCAAAAGAAAGATTATTATCAGCTTTACCCCGAATCCAGAATCTTCCTTTAATATATCCTCGGGGGTGCCTGTAGGAGCAACCTGTACGACATACTTAATGCATTGTCTTACTCAGCAGACTCTGTGTACCCCACAAAATAAGAGGAAACCTGTCCCATTTCTAGAATAGTTGCTGGTGATATTAGGAACTAGAAATCCCCAATGCCAGTAAGAATAATGGTGCTTTGTTAGCAACTCCTTTCCACAGGAGATGTCTGATATGAGCTTCAATCACATATATGTGTGTGGGAAGAGATATTATTTGTGTGTACATATACTACTGCCCCTTTTGGTGGAAAAGTGAAAAACTGAAAAGTGAATACTTGATAATATAGTAAAATGAATCATAATAGTTCTTAACCGTGTGTGCATGTGTGTGTGCGTGTGCGTGCGCGCCATAGACCCCTTGGAAAATTTGGTAAAGTTTTTGGACCCCTTATCAAGAATAATGTTTTAAAATGTATTAAAATTAATAAGACTACAAAAGAAACCAATATGTTGAAGTATAGTTATCAAAGTATTAAAAAAAAAGTTACTGGACCCCAGCTAAGAATCCCTGTCACAGAGTCTTTCACTGCTCATTTAAGTTTTAGGTATGACATTGGTGGACAAGGATCCAGGCTTATCACTTGCTTGCCATTTCTTGGTCTCAGTTAAGATGAATGCGTAGTCTTAGCTGTTACCCAAGTGCTTACAGATAATAAGGTGATTTAAAAAAAAAAAAAAAAGATTAGTATTCTCTTCAGTTTTAGTTCATTTGAAGTCATGTAATCACAAAGGGAAAAGTCACATATGCTATACTTTGGGGTGTCTCTGTTTACTCCTTTTCTCTAACACTTTTATTTGTTGTTCAAAAAAAGCCCTAATATTAGTAGTTTTTTTAAAATGTCAGTATCAAACAAGGTTTTAAAAAAATTGTTATATAATTATAGTGAGAGATGTGCAGAGTGGACAGAATGCTAGACTTAGTGGGAAGACCTAGATTTGAATCCTGCTTTCCAGAAAGTTAAAATCTGGAGAGCATGGTCAAGTTGCCATACCTGAGACACTCAGTTCCCTCATCTGTAAAATGTGTATGATAACAGCTTGTGCCTCAGAGGAGTGTTGTGAGGAGCATATGGGAGAATGTATATACTTTGCAAACCTTGAAGGACTATTAGAATGCGACCTGCTGTCATCATTGTTATTCTTGTTACCAACTTCAAACTTTGGAAGAGAATCCATCCTCATAGGCATTACACTCTTCATTTAAGGGTTTTTTTCAGAGAATATTGATCCTTGAAGCAATTATCATCTAGAGTCTTGGACCCCGAGTATGAAGGGATTTGAAACCACCTAGACCAGCTCCTACCAGAGCAAGGATCCCCTCTTTGAAAAGTAGTCCTCCAGCTTCTACTGTAAGATCTTCAAGAATGAGATACTCACAGTCTCCCCAGGGACCCATTCTACTTTGGGATAGCTCTAATTGGCTGAAGAGTTTTCCTTTTGTGAATCCCAAAGTTTGCCTCCCTGTGACTTTTCCCTCATTCTTTCTAGTTCCACCCTCTGAGGTCAAGTAAAGTTTAATCCTTACTCCACAAGAGAGTCCTTTACATACTTAGAAAAGAAGCAGATGAAGCCTTTTCTTCCTCAAGCTAAGATTTCTTCAGTTGTATGGCATGCACAGTTATATGGCATCCCATTTTCTTCCCTTGTCCCCACCAACATGGTGGTTGCCCTTCTTATACACACATCAACTACTTTTCAACGTCCTATCCACAATGCAGCATCCAAGAACTGGATATACTATCCCAGCTGCGGGCTGCCCAGGGAAGAAAAAAGGAGGCTTATCCCTTGCTTCCCTCTTTCTAGACTCTCCCTTTTTGTGAGAAGAACCTACTGCTGGATGATCATTTTGGACTGTTATATGACATTGTTGACTGCTCCAGAACTGTTCCTATTATGTCTTCTTGTATATTTATAAATTTTGACATATATAACTTCTAAACTCTGAATTGAATTGTGTATTAAATAACATCTATAAAGCAGTATAGTATCATGGTTAAAGGCTTAGGCTTGGTGTCAGGAAGACCTGAGTTCAAGATCTACCTCTGGCACATACCAGCTTTATGACCATGGACAAAGTACTTTACCTCTCACCAACCATAAACCCTTCTTTGAGACAGAGGTTCTTAACCTGGAGTTCATGGGGATTTGTGCACTTGAATAGGAAAAAAATCATTATTTTCATTATCCTTAAACTGAAATTTTGTATTTCCTTCATTTGTCAAAACTATATTTCCAAGAAAAGGGACCACAAGCTTCACCAGAGTGCCAAAAGGGGTCCAAGATGCAAAAAAATATTAAGAACCCCTCCTTTAAGATTATAAATTATAGAAGAGTTGCCAATCTCCTTTGTGGATAGTTTGTATACTGGAGTCTGCCTTAGGACACAACAAATGAGAACAGTTCAGGGATCGCCAAGCTGCTCTGGGAACCAGACACCCCCCATTCACATCCATTCATATATAATCAACCATGACCAGACGATGTCTGGCTACCTGGCAACCGAGTCCTCTGTCCTCTTTCATATGGATCCCTCAGGTTCCACAGCATTCTTTTCTTTTGCCTTATAAAGTTGTTCTGATATTAATTCTAATCAGATTTCACCTGTAGGAATGGGTGTAGGTTAAGGGTCACACAGCATGATTTTCCCCAGCCTGCTCCTCCTAGAGATGGCCCTGGATGTAAATGTGCTAAGGAGGAAATCAATATTTTTTAACAAGCCCATCCATGTTTTTCTAAGATCACTGAGCGCATCATTTCCTCAATACTGACATTTCCAAAGTTGGGCCATTTCTACAAAGCATTTTTGATCATGACAGGTCACACTATACCATATATCAGGGGATGGCAAGTCACCTTTACTTTCTGCCATTTTGAAGAACCACTTTTTTCTTCAAAATGGCAGGAAGTAAAAGTGGCCACATACAGACCACAGGGTACTGTCTGGACTCCTACCTTTTAGACATTATATTTTAATTGGGAGAGACATGATACAGTTCCTCCTCTCAATAAGCACTGATGGTTTAATGGCCACTCTCTTTTAAAGACTCAGGAATTTACACTCCATCATATTCTGCAAACCAGAAACTTTTATTCACAAAGATTTGCTTCTCAGGAAAGGTTCTGGCTGAGATGAGTGGGTCAGACACACAGAATTGATGTGCAGACTTTCACTCTAGAATTGTCACCAAAGTTCATCCACTACAGACTTACTTCAGGTTGAGTACTGCCTTAAATAGCTGTTCCCATACTTTCGCTGATATCACTGGAGACCTAAAAGTGTTCATTCCCTTTCCTAAAAAGAGCGATTTGTTGTTCAGTTATTTTTCAATTGTGTCTGACTCTTCATGGTACCATTTGGGGTTTTCTTGGCAAAGATCCTAGAGTGGTTTGCCATTTCCTTCTCCAGCTTATTTTATAGATGAGGAGTTGAAGCAAACAGAATTAAGTGATTTGACCGTGGTCACACAGCCGATAAGTGTCTGTGCCTGGGTTGAACATAGGTGTTCCTGACTCTAGAGCCGGCACGCTATCCTTTGGGCCGTCTAGCTGCTTCAAGAAGAGCAATTTACTTCTTACTTATTGTTTGGCTGAAACATTTCCCTTTTTAACTTGCCCAGTATTACGTATATGTGGGTCTTCATTAGAAAGGGGATAGTGAACCTTCTTCACAGATGATCATCATTTCATTCTCTTAGTTTATAAGCTTAAACTACATGGAAAGAGAAGATAGTAAAAGGTAGCCAAACCTGCTATGTCAGAGAAATAAGAAAGCATCACCTTCTGCTATGCTGAATCCTTCAGTGTACGTTGTGTCAGGATTAACAAGCCAAAAGCAATTATGTACATTCACATATGAGGTCCTAATGTGTCAGAGCAGATGTACTAGGTTGTATGCAAATGTAAGAGAGGGGAAGGCTCAATTCAAGGAGTCAAGAAACAGTCTAATGCTACTTTAAAAAACTGCATAATAAATGTTATATTTGACAAAGTGAAAGAAGAATTTCACAAATCTTAGGGTTAAATGTTACATCTTATTTGTGCATCCAAACCTTCTGGTTTCATAGTATTTGGGGGCACAAAGATGAACCCATTTCCTAATGGTTTAAAGAATTGTATTAGGAACATTCTCCCATCCTGATTTAAAAAATACACTAGCATTTTTTACAGTTATCTCAAGAGGTCTCATAAAACCATCCTCCTAATTTACTGTGATTTACTCAGAAATGAATGTATTCTATACCATGCTTTTTAACTAGGAAGAAGGGAACCATGAAATTAACAAAGACAGTGTCATATCTATAAAAAGGTTGAAAGAATCTTTGACATAAAGCAACATATATACATACACATAAACAAATGAATGAATAACATATAAAACAAAAAACTCCTGTGCTAAAAACAGCAAAAGGTAATATCAGGGAAATACAGGGTACTCTCAAACTCTTAGTGTAGTTTTAAGCTATTAAGGCTTAAACAATGTGACTCCCAATTTAAATATAATGTTCATAGATGTAACAGAAGAGAGCAGCCACCTTCACATTTTGCTATTTTGGAGAAGAGTGGAAAAGGAACAGTAGTGATTTGCCATCACCTGGATATTTGGTACACATTAAGCTGTTAAGGCACAAAGTTGCACTAAGATTTTTGGGACACCTTATATTTAAAATGGGAGAAAAAAGTTTTTTTTTTTCCTTAAAGGAATTAACTACACCGGGAATGTTGTTTGTGGAAGATGAAAACCAGGTGACTCCCAAGCAGTTTTCTGTTACCTAAGTGACTTAGGAAATCACAAATGCCAAGCACTGTTGAAGGGTAACCAAGCTTTGGAAATAGCAATAGCGGCAGTCATGAGACTGAGATATCAGAACAGTTCTAAATCCCAAAGAGGTACCCATAAGGGTGTGTAGACCTGATGTAAGCCATGCTGTTGTGTGTGTGTGCATCAGATTTCATGGGTGGTCTTCCTCAAGATAGAATTGCTGCTCCAATTAGGAGAAAGGTTTGTTTCTCCATTGTTTACAACCCACGTAAAGTTTACAGAAGCTTACAACAGCTTCTCTTCAAGTCCGAAGCCAGCTACAGAATTTCTCAGGCTCTTCTTTAATTTTTGTTACCAGGTTATGGTTCTCACACATACCCCAAGCTCAAGATGCTCCTACTTCTGATATGTCCTTTTGTCTCAACCGCAATCCTGAAAAAAAAACCCCAAACCCCAAAACCTTTAGTATTGCTATAATGTATAATGCCATAATGTAACTATATTATTTTTGCTAACTATATTCTTCTTTGCAGGAATGGGAGGTAAGGCTGGGGAAAACTTGCATAAGGACAATAGTGTGATAGAGTGGGGAAAGTCCTGGACTTGAAGACTGGAGAGATCTGAGTTTCAATCCCACCTTCAAAATCATTCAATCAATAATCAATAAATACTTATGAAGCACCTACTGTGTGCCAGGGACTGAACATGTCTATGTCATGTGATGTTGACCAAGTATTTAACCTCTTTGGGGCTCAGTTTCCTTATTTGTAAGATGAAGGGGTTGGTCAAATGACCTCAGTATTAAGTCTGTGGTCCTACTGAGTCACTTAAACTCTCTGGGCTTCAGTTCTTCATCAATGACACTAATACTACAATCGGCAGTGTTGTTATGAAGATCAAAGTAATTACTTTGAAAACCTCTTCCTTGACCATTCTGGAACTCTAGCTTGCTATGTCTGACCAAGCCCTGGAATTGCAGACACTATCACTTAGTTATCTGTTTACTATGTTGCCACAGCTTGAAACCAGTCTTCTCCTGAGTCTATCCTGTTCCACAACCAGGGACTAGGTCACTTACTTGACTTGGGGAGCAGTTTGGTGACATACTGTAGAAAGTGCTGGACTTAGAGTCAGAATGACTTTATTTCAAATTCTGCCTGACATTTTACTTGGTAAGACCCTGGGGAAGTCACTTACCTTTTCAGTTTTCTTGTCTCTGAAATGGGGATGATAATAATAACTCTTCCTTCGTAGGATTGTTGTGAACATATGTAAAGTTCTTTGAAAACTTTATAAATACTAGCTGTTATTACTCTTGTCCCTGATGTCCATCTCCTCATAGTTTAGTTCTTTGGATGACCTCAGTTTTAATACTGTGCTCTCCAGGAGCCTCTGTGCTGGGTGCTGGGGATGCAAAGACAAAAAAACAAAATAAAGCCTTTGCCCTTATGGTGTCTACACTATCTCAGTGACATGGCTTCCTCCACATTTCTTGCACACGCCATTCCACCCCATTCGGAGCACCCAGCGCTGGCTGTCCCTCATGTCTGGAACTTTCTCTTTCTTCATCTTTGCCCCTGAGCTTCCCACGCATCCTTCAGATCTCAACTTAAATCTCGCCTTTAGCGAGAAGCCTTTCTTAGTTCTCCTTGAGCTTAATGTCTCCCCCAGTTCATCCTGTATATAGGTACTTGTCTACATATTGTCCCCCCATTGGTCTGTGAGTTCCTTGAGGGCAGGGGCTGTCTTTTGCCTTTGTCTACATTCCAAGCCCTCGGTTAAGTGGTAGCGCATAAGGGGTGACTAATAAATTCTAGTTGATTGACCGATTCTTCTAGGTGTCTTTCATTTAGTTTTGTTTTGTTGCTAGCAGGGCCAACTAACTTAATAAACTAATCCATGACGTGAGGTAGTGGATGCTAATGACTTAATGAGCAGTCTTTCCCAAGAAACTCATTTACCCTCTGAAGACACAGGGCTTCCTTCCTAGAAGGAAATACTCTAAAGGGGTCAGGCTAGCATAGATCTTTGGTTGTTGTTGATTGGCCTCAGTTGTGGTCAATTCTTGGTGATTTTCTTGGAAAAAATACTAGAGTGGTTGGCCATTTCCTTCTCCAGCCCATTTTACAGATGAGGAAACTGAGGCAAGCAGGGCTAAGTGACTTGTCCAAGGTCACATAACTAGTAAGTGTCTCTGGTCAGATTTGAACTTGGCAAGATGAGTCTTCCTGATTCCAAGTCCAGTGCTCTGTCCACTCTGCCACCTTTAAGTGCCCTCAAGTCACACTGCATAGGAAGCTTAATAATCTGTAGCCAGGATTTTCAGGAATGGAAGTGAATCTTGAAGTCCCTCCTTCTTTCCTGCCATCTTCTACAATCCTGGTTGCTTCTTTCAAAGCTCAGCTTACATACCGCCTTCTAACCTTATCATAATTCTCCTACTTGTTAATGGTTGCATCCTTCCCATATCATCTTTTATCTGTTCCCACACTGTATCCTCCAGTGGAGCATAAGCTTCTTGAAGGCAGACTGTATTTTGTCTTTTGTCCCTAAAGCTCTAAGGCTAGACAGGATTGGATCTGTGGTTCAACAAATTCCCAGGGAGAAAACTCCTACCAGTGAAAATGTTCATCTGCTATGAAATTTATAATCTTAAGAGAGTTGCTTGGGATCCCGAGAGATTAAGTGACTTCCCCAGGGATACATAGCTAATATATGTCTGTGGTCATACTTAAATCCAGATCTTCCTGAGTGTTCTTTACACAGAGCGGGTACTTGATAAATGCTATGGAAAAGGATTTGACTGATTCATTTAGTCATCTCAAAATATGGTGGAGTCATGGAAGAAAGACTGATATTGGAGTTAGGATGGGACTTGAGTCTTAGCTCTGCTCTATATTGCTTGTATTATTTGGACCATGACACTTATTATTTCTCTTCTTTGGTTTCATTATCCCTGGAGAATAAAGGACTTGTATAAGATGATATCTAAGGTCCTTTCCTTCTGAGTTCTGTGATTCTAATACTTTCTTGGGAGAGTGTGCATTTATCAAGGGTGATACTAAGTATGGGAAAAGCTGGGGAAGAACAACTAGGCTGATAAGTTTTGAGGACCACAAAGGGCTTTGGATACGGCAAGGCTCAGATAGGGATTAGTAAATTTTCATCCCCAGTCCTCTGTTTGTTTACACCGCATGAATTTTAGACATGTTTTCCATCTTGCTCATTCTGATTTATTTGTGATCACATGAAAGATTTCTCTTTGTTGGGTGGACCACAGTATCCATCCTGCCTATTTCTCCTCAGGGACTTCTAGTGAAGGAGGAAAAGGAATTTCCATTGTGCAACTTATCTCTGGATGGAAATACTAGCATACGTTCAGAAGTCATTTTGCTTTGGTTAATGCTACCTTATTATGTGAAAAAGGAAAAAGTTATCACAGGAGGGAGTGATCTAAAATTAAGAGTCTGAGAGCTTGAAATAGCTGGGGAAAATAGCTGTTACCATGTAGAAAAGTGAACCTGTTCCACGGAACACAGCAGTTTGAAACTACCTATGGTGAGTATAGGTTAAAGGGAGAGAGAGGAAAACAAATGTCTTTAATAGCTTCCAATATCATGCCAGCTCACTGGCCCCCATGGCTGCCTTGATGTATGCCACCCAGTTATAGGAGAACAGCTCTGTGGTTAGAAGCTCTAAGTGTTAGAATATGTACCTAGCATGCCTCTGGTTGAGATAATTAGTATGTTCTAGGAAAGTAGTAATAGAAATTGACTACCCTCTCTTCTTCTGGACACATTCTTTCCCTCAGTCAGAAATAATCCATTTTCCAGACTTATTACACATTGTTCCCCTTCATGCACTCTCCTTTTCAACCAAGTGGTCCTACTCGTCGTTCTTTACACAGGCTGTTCCCAAAGCTTAAAATTATACTAAGACTTGAAATACCTGGTGTGTGACTTTTCATTCTCAGCTCATTTCAAATGCAATCACCTGTAAGAAGCTAACAGAGACTTTTTCATCCTTCTCTTTGTACCCTCAGTGCCTAGCACAGTTCATAGCAGTGTCTGGCACATAGTAGGTGTTTGTTGAATTGATTTGAACATGTTCAGTAAAGTGCAATTAGCTCCCATGGCACTAAAAGAAAACATTTTAAAATTAAAAAAAAAAAAACTATTCCCCTCCCCTCCCAAAAAAATCACATGGCACTTTGCTTTGTACCACTCTAACATACTTACCACATCCCCTGTTTGATTCCAAGTTCCATGAGGGCACAAGGGACTGGTTTTAGCCAAACTTAGCCCGGTGTTCTGCAAACAGAAAGTGCTCATTTTTGCTGTCTTAAGGACAGAACTGATAGCACTTTAATGGTGGAAACCCCTTGTAAGATTTTGTATTTCAGCAATTCAGTTCGATTCAACATGCATTTGTTAGCATAGTAGGCACTCTTTTGGGAACTGGGTAAGCAAGGTCAAAGCTGAGAGCTAACATTCTTCTGTCTCAGCGGCTTTGACAGCTGGACCTTGGCATGATGTGACTGTGCCGTTTGGTTCTCATGCTCTGCTTCTTTCCTTTTGATGTCATGCCACCAAAGGAATGACAGTCACCATTCATTGTCAAGATGGTTTTCATGTCAATTCTGGCCTGCTTCCCACAATACCTTCAGCTTTGCTTGGCCTTAGAGTTATAAGCTGTGGGGTTAATTCATAAATTTGAAGCAATTATCCAATAAACTGGGAATACAACAGCTTAATAAGGAAATCAAAAGGAATATGTTTGTTTACATGGCAAAACACAATAATTCCAGTGTTAACTTCAGAAGGCCTTCTGCGTGCTGTAGAACCCATGAGATAATCTCCGAGGAGCAGATGCTTGCTGGCTGTGGTACATTGACATGTCAGTGTTGGTCTAAAGACAAACACAATTTGAATGTGTGTACGGTTCTTACAGAAAAGGAATCAGCTCCTACTTTGTAAACTTTCTGATCATTCTGACAAGCAAAATAGATCAAGCTGGGTAATTTTCTACTTCGGCTTTTCTCCCCTGTCATTTGTTTGTTAGACAATAAAGCTTTTCTATCAGAGAAAACTGAAAAACATGCATTTGGGAGAGTATGCTATTTCATGAGTTTGTTATAGAAAAGTGATGAAGGCTTTAATTGGAGTGGGCTTATGTTTTAGTTACAGGTTTATACAGATGGCAGCTTTAATCTTAGCAACGGTTGAAGTTTTCTAGCTTTTATTGAAACCAGCTGCAGACAGGAGGAGTCCCAATTTTATTTCTGAGAAGAATGATCAGAAGCACTAAATAATGGGGTGGTTACGGACCAGACCTTGATTTTGTCATTAGCCTGCATGAAAATGAATACTTCACAGACGCTGTGCTTTGGGAAAATGAGTATAACAAGAAGAGCAGGGGTTTTGAAGATATTCCATCTATTTTTAAAGCTGAAATACAGTTTCAGTTCAGGATATATGCTTACCTGACTCTAAATATGGAAATGCCCTAAATAATCTATGTTTAATATTCCGTGGCCAGTCAAGAGAGTCCTGCCATTTCCACAAAAAGGTTCATTGCAGCATATAATCTTTTATTCCTTCTTTTAAATACATCTTAAGGAGAATGTCTTAGCTAAAATGTTATATTAAACTTCCCAGAAAGCTGACAAAGTAAAGAAGGATTTCTATAATCATGAATTACCCTAGTTATGTGGTGACTATTTGCATTTACTAATGATGGTAAAATAGGAAAATGAATACTGTTATATTTTACCTCAAGGCCCTTTGCTGTCTATTTGTATTTTTTTTTCAGTATGTTGGAGATTTGTGACTTTTGTTGAGAGCAAGGAGAGCTGTGTTGGTAAATATTCAACCATGTGTTTTCTTGAGGAAAAAAACGTAGCAGGACATACTTATTATTTCTTAAGTTCAAAATCAAAGTTTTTAAAAACTTTAATCTGTATTATTAACATTTTCTCCATTTTTTAAAAAGTTGAGGCAACCAAATTAAAAAAATCAAGCTCTGATTTGTATTATTTGTAGATTTCGAAGATGTATATGTTCACCATGAAAATTTAACAATTGGCTTTCCTTAGCTGGCTCCCCCTGAGTGCAGATGTTTCCACCAGATCACAGCCCCTCTTTGGCCTTGGTAAAATAATCTTTGTGGGTTGTCATGTTTTGATTAAATAAATAGTATGTCTTTCTAGATGTACCTAGTTGTTTCAGTCACATCTGACTATTCATGACCCCGTATGGGGTTTTCTTGGCAAACATATTGGAGTGGATAGTTCCTTCTCCTGCTCATTTTACAGATGAGGAAACTGAGGCAAGTATTACGTGATTACCCCAGGCCTATATAGCATGTAAAGGTCTGAGGCCTGATTTGAACTCAGGTCTTCCTGACTCCAGGCTCTGTGATTTATCCACTGAATCACCTAACTGCCTAGATGTACCTAGGTTGATCCTTAGATGACAAATATGAAGTCTGCTATTCCTGGATTTGTGTTCTAAGCCTTTCTACTTTAGTGGTTAGTCACTCAGCAAACATTTATTTAGTGTCTATTATGTGTGAGGCAGTGTGCTAAGGGCTGGAGATTCAAAAAGAAGTCAAAGACAATCTGCCTTCAAGGAACTCACCATCTAACTGGAGGGCCACTGAGCAAACAAATATTTAAAAACAATTTATATACTGGATAAGTAGGACATCATTAAGAGAGGGAAAGGCACTAGGATTAAGAGAGGTTGAGAAAGGATTTCTGTGAAAATGGGATTTTATTTTATTTTTTTTATTTCTCATTTATTCATTCATTTATTTATTTATTTACCCACACGCTTATTTATTTATTTATTTAACTTTTTACATTCATTTTCACAAAATTTGGGGTTCCAAATTTTCTCCCCTTTTATCCCCTCCCCCCACCCCAATACCCCAAGCAATCTAATTTTCCCTATCTCCAATCTGCCTGTCATCCCTCCCTTCTCTTGTCCCCATCTTCTCTTTTCTCCTTTAGGGCCAGATGACTTTCTATTCCTCATTAGCTGTATGTCTTCTTTCCTAATAGCAACAACAATACTAAACAGTTGTTCCTAAAACTTTGAGTTCCAAATTCTCCCCATCCCTCCCTCCTGGGATTTTAGTTGGCAGAGAGGAGGGAGTGCATTCCAGGTATGGGGGACAACCAGAGAAAATGGCCTAAACCTAGAGATGAAATGTCTTGTTTGTGGAAGAGCAGGGGAGCCAGAGTCACTGAAATATAGAGCATGAGTTGGGGAGTGAGGTGTAAGAAGACTGCAAAGGTAAGAACAGTTTAGGTTATGAAGGGCTTTGAATCTCAAACACAGGATTTAGTATTTGATCCTGGAAGCAGGAGGAAGTTACTGGAGTTTAGTGAGTATGGCGGTGACTGGGGCACACCTGTGCTTTAGGAAAATCACTTTGGTGGCTGAATGGAGGTGGAGGGTAGATTGGAGTGGGGGAAGACTGGAAGCTGGCAGATGAACCAGCAAAGCTATTGCCATAGTTCAGGTGTAAGATAATATGGTCCTGATACCTGAGTGATATCAGTATCAGAGGAGAGAAGGAGATGTATTAGATATTGCAGGAGAGCTGGTGAAAAGATAATGAGTTCAGTTTTGGACATACTGAGTTAAAGATTTCTATTGGACCTAATTTATGACCTATAATATAGAAAATTTGTAGCAGTATAGTAATCTGCCCTTTAAAATAACTTTTGGTTGGGAACTGTGTTGTGATTTCTTTCCTCAAATTGATTTTTAACTAAATACTCTTTACTGTTCTAATACATTTGTCTATTTAAATCAACTTGATTTTTAACACAGAACTACTAGATAATTAAAGTAATTCAATGCCACATCCTGGATTAATAAGAAGGTACTAATTCAAAAGGACATCATTGTGAAAAACTTTACATAAAGAGTGTGATCAGAAATTTGCATTTCATTAAGCATTCACTGACCTCTATGTCAGAAGTAGGATGTAAAAGAAAAATTTTGAGGATCTTGTAGTTCATTTTAATAGGCTTATCTTCAAAGAGTGAGAATAGTCTCATTCATTTCTTTTTTTATTTAATTTGCTTCCTCTTTATGTATCTAGAAGGAAGTTTCCATGATGCAGGCAACACTGTCTTTAGATGACTGATTTTTGGGTCCACAAAGGCTGTGTGATCACTCTTACTGTGTTGTTCCAGTATACCGTACTGGAGGGGTTGTGTTTTCGGTAGTGAGCCCCACATAGGTTTGCTTTCCACGTGCAGTCAGCCAACCAGATTTAATTAACTTTTAGAAAAGGTATTTATTACAAAGTAAACAGCAAGAGCAGTTAATGCAAAACACTTCCCCTGATAACTTGGGGAATATTCTCCCACAGAGTTCTGGGGATGGGGTGACAGGAGGAAGAAAGGGTTTGAACTTAAGAGTACAATGGTGGTCAGTATATGTGGAAAATATGAATGGCAAAGAGTTGCCTCACAAATCCTGGCACTGGAAGTTCTTTTCAATATTTGTGGAGTCCTCAAGAATTTCCCATTAGCTCTTTGCTAAGCTCAGTACTTCGGAGGCTTCAGTCTTTTCTGGCTCTACAGACAGTTATAAGACTTTGTCATCATTATAGTATGAGCCCCTGAGCCATACAGTCTGCAAACTTGCTCTCTTTCTACATGGTCGTTTAGACTGGTACATAGCAGGAAATATCTGGGAATAATTAGATAATAATCTCCTTTGAGGGCAGAAACTGCCTTTTGACTCTTCTTGTATCCCCAGTAGTTAGTACGGAGTGCTAGTCATGGTGGGCCCTTAATAAATGTTTATCGACTGTTAGGGCATACTCTAAGCTAAGGACTTGGTTTCTGCAGGCCAATCCACACATGAAGCCCTTTTCTAACTACAACTTTGTGAGATGGGTGGTTGTAGTGATTGTATCTTCATTTTACGGATTAGGAAATTTAAACTCAGGAGTCTAAAAGCAAGCACCCCAACATACACGGGAGGGTCTGCTGTCACAGGTTCTTAGATCTGCTTTCTAAAGGAAAGCAACTTTTGAGGGGTCAACAGTCTCTTTAATCAAGCACATGTGTATCATTCACTTAGTTCAGGGGGAAAAGTCAGCACCTGAACTTCAGAGAAAATACAGAGAAATAAAGATCAACAGATGAAGCTTCCAACTGCCTGACCATAAGTAATACATACATCACAGATCAACAGAGAGATCCAACTGTCTGATGTTACATAAATATAGAGAGAGAAGCAGCAGCATCTGGATTTTCAAAGCCGGGGGGTGCTGTTTTGCAGCTTCCCAGAGTCTCACCTGGCATAGAAAACTTCTTCCTAAAACTAAACCCCCAAATACAACCTCACTTCAGAGTGTATATACACTTTTGAGAGTCAGAGGGGCATCACAACCCTTGAGAACCCAAAGAGGTGTCTCATTAACAAAAAGTGTGGAACTTCCTACAAATTCCCTAATCAAACTCCCCCTAATGGGCAGGCCCATTAATAAATAGGGAAGAGCTTTAATTTCATTAGCATTTACAAGAAGTTAAGTGACTTTCTTAAAGTCACATGATTTGGAATCTGAATCCATTCCCATCTTCTTTTCATTGTAGAATTATTGACTCTCAGGACCATTACTGATTTGGGATTTCTACACCACCCTCAACAAATACAGTTATCTCTTCCACATCACTGGAGTTAGGGATGCAGTATCCCCATGATCTGAAAAATCCATGTAAAATTATTTTGGCCCTTCCTTCATACCAGAGAAGAAGTCTGAATTTTTTCTTTTTCACAGAGTGTTGACAGTACCTTATAAAATCTGGTTTAAGCATTTGCTCATAGGCCCTGTGTCATCTGTTGGCCTTTGCATCTTCTCTGCAGCTTCTGCAAAACTACCCTAAAATTCCCATATAATTTCTTATGCTGACCACTAATGTATTGAAACTGAGATAGGCAAAGTCATGATGTGGAAGGGATAATTGTACTTTGCTGCCTTTCTGTCTAGTCTAATGTTCCTTCTTTCACCCTTTGGCTTCTGTGACGTTAACTTAAACAGGCTAGAGATGTAATAATAATAAAAATAATAAAAATGACAAATAATCTGCATATGGCTTAACAATGAACAAATCCCATGTGTGGATGGTGTGCATACGTACACACATATTATACATATATTTCTACAACACTAAGTCCTGGTACTACATCAGTACTAGACTACATCAGTAATGGACGACAGCAGTACTGGGTAATTAAAAAATTTGTCCTCAGTTTACCCCTTTTTTTTTTTCAGTTTCATAGGGTATCCTCTAATTAGTATCAGTATTCCAGGACTTGGAACTCACCACTTTTGTCCTGAGGAATTTTCTTGGTCCTTTTGCTTTCCTAGCAAAATAGACTTCCCTGAATCTAAATAGGTTTTTAACAACTAATTTCACCAGAGGCTCCTGGGTTCACTTATAGGCTATTCTAGGAGATAAAAACAGAGGAGACCACAATTACCTTAGATCACTGTTTACTCTTGAACTTGCAAAAGACTGGGATGGCAGGCAAGTAAAGACTCTCATCTTAAATGCTAACCTGAGGGCAAAGACGATTGACTCTGCATGGTTAGAAAATTTACTCCCTTCTTCCCCTGCCTCTCAAGAACCAAAGGAATGACCAGAACAGAGATTCCTAACCTTTCTTTTGTGGGTCATAGACCCCTTTGACTTTCCCATGAAGCCTATGGACCACTTCTCAAAATAATGTTAAGTGCATGAAACAAAATACATAGGATTACAAAAAAAATCAATTATATTGAAATTCAGTTTCTATAGCACAGATTCAAAGACTCCAGGTAAAGAAATCTTAGACTAGAGCATGAAATTAATTTAAGCACTAAATTTTTTCCATCTATTCAGTGAGAATCTGTTAAAGCAATGCTTCCTACCTTCCCAAAGAGACCTGGAAAAGTTGAACTGTGATAGAGGAAGAGAGAGATAGAAGAATTAAAGAGATGCCTCTTCTTGAGGGCTCAGGGGATGGTGGGAATGAATGAGGAGGGTTATAGAGGACATGAGTGAAGTAGTTTCAGCAACTGTCCATTTTGGAGAGGGAAATGACCTCCACTCATTGCCTGTTCTGATCTACCTGTCCTTTAAACCTCCATGAAGCTTTCCTTGATGCCTTTCCCCAATCCCCACCACTAGGTGCTAATGAGTTTGCTCTTTAGACCTCATAGAGCACTTTGCTTTGTAATGTTCTAATACACTTGTCATGTAATTGTAGCCTTTATTCCATCCAGTGCTGAACAGCTGTGGTGCTATGTGGGATATTTTGGAAATGTGTAGCTCAGTTGGGTTGGGCTCCATGCCAGATTAGCTGGGAATCTCTAAAATCATCTTGACTCAGTCTATATCCTACTAGCAAAAAGTGACATGAATTTTAAAAGCAAAATATTTAACTGGGATTAAAACAATTAATGAAGGAATAGGGAAAATCTTTTCCACATATATACTCTGGGGATTAGGTCTCATCCCACCCGGTGAATAGTGGGAAAAACCTGAAAACCAAATTGATCACAGTCTTGTGCTATAGTACAGGACATGGTTAATGAGTCTTTCCTGGTTGGACCCAATAGTGGGGAATATGATCCCACTTGCAGCATTTGAGTCATAGTAAGAGGCCCTGTCTCTTAGTTTTCTTCAAAGTGTTCTTGACAGCAGTTAAAAGCAAGCTGTTCTACTACTGTGCCCCCTTTTCTAACTGGGCCCCCATTATTACCTCCTACATAAACTTTTCCCTTCCACTCCAAACCAGGAGTCTCAGTGCACCAATCAAAGGCTGTGATTTCTTATGTAACTGCCTTATATCACAAGCACTTTGTCTCAAAAGACATGGATTCTTGGGAAACTCCTCCCAGTAAGGAATACATCTTGGATGTAGACATCATGTTGCCAGATATCCTCATTTGCCCATGTGCTACTCCTACTCCTATTAGTAGCTAGCATTTATGTGGCATATTAAAGTTTGCAGATTGCTTTTCATATGTTATTTCATTTGATCCTTACAACAAACCTCAGAGATAGATGCCATTGTTTGCCCATTTTTCATATGAGGAAACGGAGGCACAGGGAGGTTAGATGACATGCCCAAGGTGACACGAAAGTAAGTGTCCAAGATAGGATTTGAACTCATCTCCCTGACTTCAAGTCTAGCCCTCTGTGGACTGTGTGCACCAGCTTCCGGCCCCACCATCTAATGGACTAGCTCTCTTATCATTTGTGAAAAATTTGAATAACAAAAAAGATACTACAGAATATATTATCGTGCCTTCTGATTTGGTGTCATCTTATTAAATTATAAACTTGAGGGCAGAGACTATTGCTTCTTTGTTTCATTCTAAACTTTTTGCCTTACCCAGCACCAAGTAGAGTGCTCTGCACACAGTTAGGATTTAATAAGTGATTGCTGTATTATATTTGTTGCAGGGAAGGAACTTGAGCCAGAATTTTGGACAAAACTTATGTTATTATGCCTTCCTAGCATCCTGGTTAGGAAATATCATTGGCAGAAAAAAATAAGGTAGAGAGAAGATTTTTCCATAGAGGGAGTCAACAAGCATTTATTAAGTGCTTATTATGTGCCCAGCACTGTATTAAGCCATGGGGATTTTTTTTAAAAAGTGAAATTCAGGTCCCTTGCCCTCAAGGACCTCACATTCTAATGGGAGAGACAATATGCAGATAACCTTGTACATACATGATCTACACAGTGCAAATGGGAAATAATAGAAGAGGGAGGAAGGGAATAGAATTGAGATTTTAGAATTAGAAAGATAACAGGTATAATAGAGGTGTCAGATTAGGAGATTTGGCTTCTCTCTATTTCTAGACCTGTCACTGACTTACTATGTTCATGGTCAAGTCAACTAAATTTCTATTTCTTCATCTGTATAAAAAGGGGGGGACAGAGAAAGGTTAATAATAACGATACTGACCCTAACACACCTTACATGGTGGTTGTAAGAATAAAATTAGTTAATATACCTGAAAGTGGTTTGGCAAATGCTAGCAGTGTATGAATATTATTGAGATTAAAACCACTCTACCTGGGGGTTCTGGTTCTTTGCCTAGGGAGAGGTTCTTTGTTTGGAACATGGTGCCAATTTTGTTCTAGCATAAAAATTGAGGCTTTCAAATTCTGAGAAGAACAAAATGTTAACTAATTTTTATCCTCATAACCACCTTGAAAGGTGTATAGGGTATGTTGGAATGTGTTTGGGTTTTTTGTCAACCTAATGTGGAAGTATTGATATAGGAAAGTGGGAATAGTCTTAAAGTCAGCTTTGTTGATTAAAGCAGTCTGGTTACTAGTCTGGGTAGTTTGGCCTGAAGAGTTTCCTCCCTTTCAGTGGATATTGACTATCTCCTTTTGACCTTGATCAAATGCCTTTGAATATGGATGAGAATCATGGACTTAGACATGGAAAGTTCCTTAGGTTTCAACCAATCCAGCCTTCTCATTTTATAGTTGAGGAAACTGAGACCCAGAGAAGATAAGTATTTTCCTTGACTAGTAATAATTAAATAGCACTTTAAAATGTACACAGCGCTTTATGTTCGTTATCTATTTGTGCCTACAAGAAGCCTGCCATACTATAAATATTATTTCCCCCTAATAGAGAGCCAGCATCAGAGTCAGAGAGAATTGAGACCTAGATACAAGTGCCGCTTCCAACATAAACCTGCTGGGTTGTCCTGGGCCTATAAGTTGATCTCTCAGTGATCTAGGCATTTCACTAACATTATTTTAGAGAACATTTGTTGGTCTGCATTGGTAGAGGGCATTTCCTATACCAGTAGAATCACACACACACATGGAAAAACTAAATTGACTTTTACTATTCTTACTCTTACCTCAAATTCTAGTCAATAAAATATGGATGATTGAGAGATATTTTTGCAACTTTAATAGCTACTTTATAATTATTATAAAATTATATAACCATATAAGTTATATTTGTAAATTCTGTATAAGTAATAGCCAATCATAAGTTATGGTACTTTAAGGCCTTCCAATAGCTTACTCTCTGGGGAAACGAATACTTTTTATAAATTAGAATCTGTGCTCTTCTAGGTAATACTTTCCTATATTTTATTGGAATGTGCTTACTTTTCCTATCCCATAAACAGCTGGAAGGTAGATAGTAAGAATGAAGTCTTCTTCAGTGGCTGTGACAGTGTGGACATTTCCTCTATTAACTCACTAGATGAAAATGACCACGCTAGAGAGACTTTTAATATGTACCCAGGAACAAGCTGCTTATCTTTCAAATAGGGAGCCTGAATGAAAGTTTGGAAAAGCTCAGTATCACAGGTGAATCTTCCACATACAGTCGCGTAGTGGGATTGCCTCTTAAAAGAGATAATGTGGTTGAAGATTCATTGAGCTTTTCCACCAGCCTCAGCCTCTCTAATAGAGAAGGCAGTACAGGTGTCAATTAACCTACCTAGTAAAAAAGGATTTTAAAATTATGTTCCATCTGGATATTATTCAGTCATCACTCTTATCTTCTCTTTGACGATACTCCCAACCCTTTTGCCACCTGTACAGCAGAAAGAAAAAAAAGCTAGTTTTAGATAAATCTGACTTGATTAACTTTTCTGTTGCTGGCTTGCCTTATTTTATGCCATCCCTGCTCTATCCCCCAACTTCTGCTCTGTATTAGTAGAACCTTTCCCCTTTAAGGTTATCATTTCCTTTTACTCTCTGTTTGTCTTCTGGTTATGTATTTATTCATGTTATCTCCCCATTAGTAAACTCCTTGAGGGCTGGTTCTGTTTCTTTGTTTGTACGTGCATTACCAATGCTTGGCACAGAGTAAGTGATTCGTAAGTGCTTGTTCATTGATTGCTTGACTTCTAGTTCTGCCCTCTCATTTACGGGGGTGATGAGGAAACTCAGAGTTAGGGAACTCTTGGGGGCCAGACGAGTTAAGTCTTGTTCTGTTTGCATCATTCTCTTGGTTCTTCAGTGGCTCTGAGATCCTATCAGCCTGAGTCCTCCCTTCACAGTACATCATGGGTACAGATCACCTTTATTGCCCTGTCTTATCCTTTGCAATTCTTACCCAGGTCCTTCTATAAATCATACAGGATTTTCCCAAAATGCTGGAGACCCTTCTCGGGCTCTTCCGTTATTTTGTGGATGCCAGTGCGAAACTTGGACTGGTTCCATCTGTTATCCCTTGCTATTGCCTCCCTCCTTTTCTACTCCTATGTGCCTCGGGGATGACTTTATGCCCTGTCTCTTCTTACACACTATTGGCACCTTTCTGTTACGCTTTGGGTTACCTGCAGTTTTGTTGTTGAGATAGCGGCATTCTGTTCTTTGCAGCCACATGCCAGCGGTAAGCAGCTTAGAGTCATTGAAAGCTCCATTCAGTTTCCTGAGTATGATGGAACCCAGTCTCCTTCTTTTGATCCTGAGCAAATCATTGTCTGTCTTCAACCCCTGTCAAGATGTATTCTATTCAACTTTCCATTTAACAAGTATTTATTAACAGCTTGGACTATGGCAATAACCTCATAATTGGTCTCCCTGCCTCCAGTCTCTTACTTTTGCAATCTATCCTCCACACATCTGCCAAATTGATTCCCTATGTCCCTCCCTTCTTCAAGAAACCGCAGTGGCTTCCTCTTGCCTCTAGGATAATATCCCGTCTTCTGTGTTGGGTTTTTATAGCTCTTCATTCTCTTATTCCGGCCTACCTTTCTGGGCTTATTGCCCATTATTCTACCCATTCACTTTGTGGTCCAGGCAAACTAGTCTGCTTGCTGATTTCCCATATGCAACATTCCATCTCCCATCTGTGTCTTTATGCATGCTGTTTCCATTGCTGGAATGCATTTACTCCTTACCTCCATGTCATAGAAACACTTCCTTCAAAGTCCAATTCAAATGCCATCTCCTCTTGGAAGCCTCTACCCCTCATCGTTGATTCCCCTCATTGCTAGTATCTTTCCACCAGATATTATTTTGTTTTTAATTTTTCTGTGTACATTTCCCCACCCCCAATACAATATAAGCTTACTGAGGATAGGAATTGTCTCTTTTTTTTTTCTTTGAATGCCCTGTGCCTACCATAGTGCTTGGTAGAAAGTTGGTTGCTTAAAAAATGCTTATTGTGTTACATTGAATTTAAATACTGATGGGCTACCTTAAAATGGCCTTTCAATCCAGCTACAGGTTACAATTAGGGCAATATGCATTTTTCAGCCACAGTTTTTTTTCCCACCCAAGTGGCTAGCTAGGCCAATCTCTTTTGTGATCTTGTTGGAGCAGGCTGAATGGTGTTCCCAGTCTCCCTGCAAATATGCTTTAAAAACCTTCAAAACTTAAAAAAATTTTTTTTGCTTGCTGAGCTAGGTGAAAGGCTAAAGAATAGGTTAGGGTGACACTTCAGATTTCCTCCCCACTCTAATATAATGTGAAAAGGATGGTTGGCAGATAGTTTTACTCAGTGGTTAAAGTGCTGGACCTGGAGTTGGGAAGACCTGAGTTCAAATCCCACGTCAGATACTTACTAGATCTGTGACTCTGAACAGGACACTTAACTCCTGTTTGCCTCCTGTTCCTTCAATGTAAAGGGAGGTTAATGACAGCACCTACCTCTCAGAATTGCTGTGAGGGTCCAATGAGATTATCTACAGACTCAAATGCTATAAAGTAGTCTGTGACACTGTACTAAGAAGCGAGACTTAAACGTTGGACTTATGAACAATAGCCACAGAGATGACTCTGAATTCTACATTTGTCTTCTCTTTTCCCCCACATGGGCTGGTTTGTTGATGGCACCATTCATTCAAACACATACGCACGTAGCATAAATATCCTCCTGAACAGTGTTTACACTGAACCCTTTCCACTAAGCCCTTTGCCTCTCTCCTATCCTGTTCCTCATCAAGCGTGTCTTTTCTCAGTTCTACCTTCACTTCCACTCCAAAGACATTTCCTATTCCTCTACCTATAGCCCATTCCTATCTGCCCTCTTTTTCTTTACCTACACAACGAAGAGATTGGACTAGATCGTTGCCAAGGTACCTGAATCCAGCAAAACCTCCTAGATGCAGTGTATTATGAAACAACAATAAAGCAGAAAACACAGGCAGCAACAACAAGTCCAAATCTCCAAGCATAAATGTCTAAGAAAAGGACATTTGAAACTCCTCCGTGCGTTACGTAATATAGGAACTCTGTTCAATTGTATTAGTTCATGAAGTCAGGACTGTGATGTTAAGGAATCAGAATGTGTGTGTGTGTGTGTGCGTGTGTGTGTGTGTGGCGGGGGGAGGATAACTTCGAACCAAGTTTCACGAGGGGGTGGGACAGACCCTGCAAACTAAAAAGCACATATGTGGATGCATGGAGGAATGGGCTTAGGTACAGGTGAGTCAGTCTTCAGAATGATGCTTTTGTGTCGTGAGGAAAAAAGAGAATCACAGTTCCTTTGAACACAAAAGTTAGAAGGAGATAGGCCAGGCTGCATGTGTATTTGCTGAATAGTCAGAGCAGTCACTAGCCACCCACAGGGTGGCTGCTGATTCATTCTGTGCCTTTTTGCTTCCTCACATTGTGTTCCAACAGAGCCATGCCTTCACTGTTTGCTGAACACCAGTGTGTGTCTATTGTTGCATTCTCCAATTATTTATTTTGAAGCTGGAGTTGTTTGAAGTACTATACTTCAGTGTGTCCTTGGCTATAGCTACACTTGTCTTTTGATAGGGCAACATTCTCATTGTGCTATTAAATTGGTTTTTATCTGATTACATTGTTTAAAGGAAAATGGCTGAAAATAGTTCATATTTATAAATCTTGTATAAGGCTGATGTGGCCTGCAAGCAATTGACAGTCAAATTTGGCCATTATATCAATTAGGAGCTTGTTCCTCTGACTGCCTGTTATAGTGTAATAGTAGCTACAATAATAATACATTTATATGAGGGGAGGAAGACTATATTAGACAGAGGTAGACTGTATAATGGATCTTCATTGGAGTCAAGAAGACATTGGACAACTGAATTCTCCATGAGAATTAAATTCTCCGTGCACTTGGCAACTCTTTAAGACTGAGCTGACATTCTGCAATGGTAGAATTTTCTCAATGGGAGTTTCCTTTACCAATGAAATCACAAGTCTGGTCCAGTAGCATGAACATTTATATGGCACTGTCCATGGTGCTTTCCCCCAGTGGCCTCCTGAGCAAGGTAGTACAAGTATTATCATCTCTCTTCTATGGGTTAGGAAACTTAGAGTTGGAGATCTTACATGACTTTCCCAGGGTCACTCCACAAAGAAATGTCAGAAATGAGATTCAATCCTCTAAAAGCTTCTAACACTAATGTTAGTCTCACTCACTATACCAATTACTGCATAGAAACTGGGTACCAAGGATATCCATTATTAAAACTAGAGGCTATAGAATTGACCTTTGATATTTGTTGTCAGACTTATTTCCTGTAGAATATGTGCTGCAAATTGGAGTAAAACACAAGTATTTTTCAGGTAACCCTAGCAAAGCATTCTTTTGACAAAAAAGTCTTGGATAGAGAAGCATGCCATATCTCACTGAAAATACTTTTAATCATAATTTCTTTGTTTTGGACTTGACTGTTAATTGACTCTCAATTGACCAGGACCTTTACTTATAGTTGGTAATTAATAAATGCATGCTAATTTGAACTGAATTGAAAGCAGTGCAGATTTTGCCCAGGATCTGCTGCAAAAAATGTGTGTGGGCACAAAGGAGCATCATGTTTGCCTTTCTTGTATCTCCAGGGCTTAGGCACAGTGCCTGGCACATAGTAGGCATCTAATAAATATTTGTTGACTGATTTGATGGAATTCTATATGAAGTGAAAACATTAAATTTGCTTCAGTACTTGATTTATTTAATAGTTCCGTTGATTCCTAGTCTCATTCACATGCTTTGAAAAATAATAAAGAACTGAATGATCTTTATCATATTTGGGGAGCTGGAGAGATTGTCAGGATAATATGCCAAAAATATAAACTTAGCTTCTGACTGTAGTCAGCTAGAAATGTTTGGCTCCAGTGGCTACAAGCAATGTAATGATGTGCTCCTATTGCTTTTCATGCCCACTACTGTACAGCATGATCTGTTGACCCACTGAAAAAATCTACCTTCTATTCCAATTGACCAGCACTTTCTTTGTAGTCCTTTGGGCTTTTATGTCTCTCTACCTGCTGAATCTTGCTCTCTGCATGAAACCTCCTTTTTTTCCCCTTGAAGCCTAGGGAATATATCAAATGATCTGTTACAAAGCAAACCAAGAAACCTTAACAATCCAGCCAAGTACCAATAATGTCAATGTGAAGGACCTTAAAGTGGGGGGGAGAGGAATGATAATGCTGATTGAATTTGTAATCATATTTTTCTATTGAGGCAGCATGTTTAGTGTGATTCCCCTGTAGTGAAGGCCAAAGTATATTGAAATACACTGTGTTCTTACTCAGAAGCAATACAAACCCTGCCATTCTGAGCAGTCTGTTTTTTCAGAGTATTGGTTTTCTTCGTGCTGCTGCTGCTGTATAAGCATTTTGGGGCAAGGCTTATGCTTTGCACACTTTTGTTATGGTTTTTAAAAAGTGCCATTATAATATGTGGTGTCTGGCTGAAAGTAGAAGATAGTGCATAATTTGTTCAAAGGATAGAAGAAGGTTCATCTTCATTAAAGAGAAATGACCTTGAAGATGGGTTAGATAGTTTTCCATAAATTTCAGAATCAGTGAAATGCTTCTGTATAGACAATTATAATGCAAATCTCCTTCTTTACTCTCCAAAGTAAAAACAAGTTCACGATAATAATAATGATGATGATGTCTTATTGAGATGTAGCACTTTACCATCATACACTTATTTAAGACAGCTTTACAAGCAATCGTGGCTGATGGAGGCAACATTCTTCTAGGGGTAGTCACTGTTAACTGACTCATAGAGAAGATGATAGCAAGAACTGGACCATGACTGAGTGAGGAATAGGACATGAAATCCTAGAAAGTCGCTCTTTCCTCTCCCCTACCTGGATCACTTTCCTTTCTCTGAATGGTGGTGGTTGTGAGGTGGGATTGAATGGTGATGGGAAGGATGTCCATTATGTCCCTATTACATTGAAGGAACAAGATTCTTTCTTTTGGAACTAATTCAGATGTTTTTACATGATTTGATAGCTTTTTTAAAAATAAACCTTATTTCTGTAGTAAATGGCAACTTAATGTGTTTGTACACTGAAATGGACTCATTTTGGCAATTAGGCTCTTAAAAATCATATTAGAACAGAAATGTACCAAGAAATATCTCCTCTTTTAGTCTTTGTTGTGGAATTGTGGGTAATCAGGATGAAGGAGCTGGGGTGATTTAGTTAATTTTGTGATATGGCAGAAAGCCTGGTAGAGTAATTGGTGTAGATTTCATGATAGAAATGATAACAGAAACTTCTAGATGTGTCTATCTAGACTACAGCTCAATTCAACAAACATTTATTGAGCCCCTGTTACAAACAAAACACTGCCAATAAGGGAGATAAAGAAATGAATAAGGCATTGTTACCACAAGGAGTTTACAGGAGAATGGAAATGAATAGGAATAACCACATTATAAATCAGGATATAAGTGCTTGTTTGTTTTGGCAGCTTATGCAGGAATTATTAACCTGGGGTCCATGAACTTATTTTAAAAAATATTTTTGATAATGATATTTCTGAATAATTGATTTCCTTTGTGACTTTATGTATTTCAGAACATTATTCTGAGGAGTCTGTAGGTATCACCAAATTGCTAAAGGGACCCATGACACCCTTCCCCCCAAAGTTGAGAACTCCTGGTTTAGAGTACAGTGAAATCACATCTGAGTGGAGGGTTGAGCCAGGGCAGGTCTTGCAAGAAATTGTCACAAGAAATTTGAGCTGAACCAGGAATAGATAAGAATTCAGTAGGTGGAGGTGCTGGGGAGATCATTATGGGTATAGAGAACGATAAGATTCCCTTTTACTATTTAAGGGGTCTTCACTATCTTATTTAAATTTTTATTTATTTATTTTAATCTTCACTTTTTAGCAAAATACCAGGGAGGTAACTTTGTTTATGGAAGTGTTCCCTTAAGAACTTAGAAGTGCACAAATATGGTTACAATATGACTTTCCTTGTTAACCTTTATTTCCATTTCCTTCTTGCTTAAAAATTTCCATCCTGGACCTTAGTCCAACATTTATTCCTTTATTTATGTGGAAATTTTTGTTGTCATTATTGTTGTGATATAGCTTAGCTGTGCCTGAATGAAACCTTAAAGAGATCAAATGAAAGAATCCTTTTTCACACTGATACTGTCACTTGGATTGAAGTCAGAACCCCAGTGACTGCAATTTATAACTGTGCAAATAAATTGTCATTTTGAATCTGCATTTTAAATCTACCACTTTTCTTTATTTTTAAGACAGAAAACTAGAGAGGGATATTTTTAAGACCTTTTTCTTTCTCTCGAGATAATTTTTCAAGAAAATAAGATTTATGTAGTACAGATCCATTTATTGGCATTGTATAAGCCTGTTGTCTGAAAATAGGTAGACCAAAGATTCTATACTACTTTCATTGACTGCTGAGGCAAATACTAACATTTTAAGAATTTGTGACTTGGCTGGTGAGTAGATTCCTTTTGGCACAGTAGATAGAGTCTAGGGCTTGGAATCAGGAAGACTCATCTTCATGAGTTCAAGCTCATGTAGTAGCTGTGTGACCCTGGGCAAGTCATCTGCTACAGTTTCTTCATGTGTAAAATGAGCTGGAGAAGGAAATGGCAAACCACTCCAGTATTTTTGCCAAGAGAACCCCAAGTGGGGTCATGACTGAACCTAACCCAAGACTCCTTTCACTGACTTATTGTAATACTTCTGTGACTTAATAGATATCTGTAGAGATTTCTGTGGGTAAAATATCCATCACCCTGTGACCAACCAGATAATAAAGCTCTTCATGTTTAGCTAAGCTGATCTTGGGATGACAGACATATAGCCTCATTACCAGGTCCATCCCCAAAACTTTCCTAGCTCAGTGGTGCCTGCTAGATGTTGTGTTTCTTCAAGAATCAATCAACAAGCGTTTACTGGAGAACTTGGAGTCACCTTTATTTCATACTCTAGTAAGATTTTGGCGTCAGGAACTTAATTATGAATTTACACTACCTATGTATCCTGAACATACAACAGTGCTTGGTAAATACTTCCTGAATCGAATTGAATTTGCCTGGCAAAAGCTTACCTACTGGTTATGAACCCAGGGTAACCAATTCACTTGTTTGAGCTTGTATCTGCATCTGTAAGATGAGGGATCTTGGAGCTAGGGATCTCTAAGGTTACTTTCTTCTTTAACATCTTGTGAATCTGTGTGTGTGTGTGTGTGTGTGTGTGTGTGTGTATTTTAAAGACAAAGCTCATGTTGGTTATGGGTTCGTTCTTAAGCTGTTAAGAAAAAAGAGGGGCAAAAATGACAATTAGTCTCGTTTAGAGAGCCAGTACTGATAACTGAGAATTATTATTTTTCTGAAATTTTGGCACCTAAGACAAGCACCAGACTATGCCTAAGGCAAGAAGACAAAGGATTCTGTAATTGATTTGTGGGAGGGTAACAGGACAGGGAAGAGAAAGAACTTAACCCCAGCTTACCATCTGCTAGATGCTAGCAAAACTAATTACTCTTCCTAACTAGACTCTAAGCTTTTTTATTTTTATGTGTGTGAAAGAATGCAAGTGCTGTGCATGCCATCTAGATTTGTCCTGGTCTAAATTCAGTGCTGTGGGACAAAGTATTGGTCACCCTGTCCTAGTTATCAATCCGGGGTTTGCCAGAATTTAGGTTAGACACTTTAGCTCATCTCAGAAGTAGAATGTTATTGACTTTGAATTATTTCTTACATAAAAGCATAACCCTGTGGCAAATCTTGTTACAGACATGCTTTACAAAGGAATCTATCAATCTACAAGTATTTATTAAGTTCTTGTGTTGCTGTTTAGTTGTTTTCAGTTGTGTCCAACCCTTCATTACCCCTTTTAGGGTTTTCTTGGCAAAGATAGTGGAGTGGTTTGCCATTTCCTTCTCCATCTCATTTGACATGTGAGGAAACTGAGGCAAGCAGAGTTAAGTGACTTGCCCAAGGTCACCCAACTAGTAAGTGTCTGAGACCATCGTGAATCTTGGGCATAGCACTGTACCCACTGTGCCACCTAGCTGCAGGGAGAAAGTGTTCCACCAAGATTAAAGTCTTACTATGTGCTAAATGCTGAGAATTCAAAGAAGAAACCAAAATCAAAACTCTTCCAAAAGTCTGACTCTAAGTGATAGATTCTAGTATCCTGTCTTAATATCTTTTCTTTTGGCTAGAAAGGAGTAACATGCCCTAGAATTTTTATTAGGAACTTTTCTAGAATGCAGAGTCAAGACCCAAGAGTGGAAGAAGGATGAAAGTTATTATGAAATGCTGTGAACTAATTAGATTTCACTCCCCAGTAAGACAGCTTCTAAAAGGATCATCACAATTATTTAATGCTTACTAAGACCCACGGTGTACCAGATAGCATTCTGTGAGATGGAGAAGACAGATCAGCATCAACAATTCTTACCCCTGCTACGGTGCTCTGCTCTGCACACATTGGGTGCTCAGTAACTGTTGCCACTAATTCTTGCATCCTATACTCATTGAAACTGATTCTTTGATTCTCTTCTCTAGTTCCAGATTAGACTCTTGCTTCGAATTTTGATGTCAGACTTGTCCTAAGCAGCTTCCCCCTTTTTAATCCTCTCAGGTTTCAGGACAGATCTGTGGTCTGATTGTGCATTACAGTCATTTGGGATGTTTTAGTCTTTTTGAGTCTTACTAATTGTAATTGAACCAGAACCAGGATGAAAACAACTACCTGGAATCACAGAATTTTTACTTTTTACATTGGAAACCCAGCAGGTCTGTGGAGGATGTCCCCCTGGAATCTACTTCAAATCAACAGAATGATTTATTCTAACAACACTTATTAAGTACCTACTATGTGCAAGGCACCGGAAGGATAAAGATAGACAGAGATCCTACTCTAAAGCAGTTTACAATCTATTGTATCCTTTCCTCTCTATCTCTGCCCCTTATGATCTGAGAAAACCAACTTCATTCATGCTTTAACTGAAAATTTAATCCTGTTAGAATAATTTAAGTACAGAACTCTTCCATACCCAGATCTTCTGAAATGGTGTTACAGACATACTTCACACATGAATCCGTAAATCTAGAGGTCTTACTCTTACTATGTGCTAATAAAATCTTCAAGGCTTTAATAAACTTTTACTATATACTAATAAAAAAGTCCCAGAACTCAAAGATCTTACACATAGTAACTCCTAATAAATACTTGTTGACTGACAGTCTAATGGAGAAGACAACACATGTATATATACACATATGTGTAAGGTGGATACAAGGTAACCTTAAAAGGGAAAAAAGGCATCAGGAGCTGGGGAGACTGGGAAAGACTTACTAAAGAAGATGGCCCTTGAGCTGAGTCATGAAGAAAATCAGGGCTCCTAAGTGTCAAGCAGGGCAAGCATTTCAGGCATAGAATTCAGCCATTTCAAAGACATGGAGTCAGGAGGTGGAGCACCAGATGTGAGAAACAGCAAGGAAGCCAACATCTGGACTATAGCACACGTGGAGAGGAGTAATGTTTAAGAAGACTAAAAATAAATGAAGGGGCTATGAAGTTTGTAAAAAAAGTTTAAATGCCAAGCGACAGAGTTTATTTTGATTCTAGATATAATAGGAAACCAGTAGACTTTACTGAGTAGGAAGGGTGATACGGTCAGATCTTAGCTTTAGAATCACTAAAAATAATTACTCGGGGGGCTGTGTGGACAATGAGTCATTATGAAAGCAGAGGAGGAGACTTAAGGCAGAGAAATCAGTTGAGTTCATCATAATAATCCAGGTGAGAGGTAATGAGGGACTGGAGTAAAGTGGTAGCTGTATGGGAAGTGAGAAAAGAAGGGATGAGAAAACTATTGTAGAGGCAAAAATGACAAGATTTTTTAGTAACTATTTGGCTGTGTGAAATGAGTGAGATAGAGGAATCTAGAGTCATTGAATGCCTGGAATGATGGTGATATCCTAGATGATTCATAGGGAAGTTCAGAGTCAGGTGAGTTTGCAGGGAAATAATGAATTCTTTTTTGGACATGATGAGTTTGAGATGCCTAAGGGGCATCCAGTTTGAAATATCCAATAGGTAGATGTAAGGACCTAAAAAATTCCCAGTGGATTCTTGAGCAAAATGCCATCCACGTCCAGAGAAAGAACTATGGAATTGGACCGCAGAATGAAACAGACCATTTTCTCTTGCGTTATGTTTTGTTGTGTTTTCATGGTTTCTCCCATTCATTTTACTTCTTCTATGCAACATGACTAAGGTGAAAATGTATTTAATAGGAATATATGTGTAGAACCTCTATAAGATAGCATGCCATCTCAGGGAGGGAGGGGGAAAAAATCTAAGATACATGGAAGTGATTGTAGAAAACTGAAAACAAATAAATTAATTTTAAAAAATAAATAAAAATAAAAGAAAAAAAAGATATCCAATAGGCAGTTGGTCATATGAGCCTGGAACTCAGGAGAGAGTTTGGACTGAGTATATCTGTGAATCGTATAATGACGAGGTGGAGGAGGAGGAGTAACTGGCATTTAGATGCTATTTTAGGGACAGCTAGGTGGTGCAGTAAATAGAGCTCTGGGCTTGGAATCAGAAAAACACATCTTCCCGAATTCAAATCCGGCCTCAGACACTTAACTAGCTGTATGACCCTGGGCAAATTACTTAAAATTGTTTGCCTCAATTCCTCATTTGTCCAATAAGCTAGAGAAGGAAATGGCAAACCACTTCAGTATCTTTGCCAAGAGTCCCCCAAACAGGGTCACAAATGATACTTTAAGATTTGCAAAATGCTTTACAAATATTTTATCCTCACAACAGCCCTCAGAGATAGATGCTATATTATTATCATGATTTTACAGTTGAAGAAATTGAGGCAGATGGTGGTTAAGTGACTCACTCAGGGTCAGTCACAGAACTAATAAAAGTCTAAAGCCGGATTTGAAGTCAGGTCTTCCTGACTCCAGGTCCAGGCTCTGTCTACATAGAGTTGATTGCTGAACACAAGAGAGTTGAAGTGATTACAGAATAAGACAGCATGAAGAGAGGGGTGTCTGGGGACAGAGTCTTGGAGGACACCTACAGTCATTGGGTACAATTTCAGTCCCAGGAAAGGAGACTGAGAAGGAGCATTATAAATCTAAAAGGATCAAAATGCCAGTTGTGAGCACCAGATGTTTTCTAACCCCTCTTCCTATGAGGAGGTTTTTTTTCCTGGATCTATGATTTCAGCCACTGTGTGGAAACTCCATTCCCTGATGTAGAAATGCCAGAATTTGGCACCTTCTTGTTAGGGAGTTTTCTGGGATGCTGAGAAATTTGATAACTTGTCCCTTGTCACACAGAAGAATTGGGTCATACTGCTCCCATACAGTTTCTGGAACCCAAATGTTGACCCTTGATCTAATACTCCACTGCCTTTTTCAAAAGGAAGAAAATAAAATTTAAAGCCTTTACTACTAATTGAATATGATGTAAGTAACTTAAAGGATGCAGACAAGAAAAAAGAATTGGATGGGGCGGCTTCTTTTGCTGCCAGTTGAACTTAAAAAGACCCCCAACACAAATTTGCATTAATGGCCTTATCTATAATATTCAATGCTGCAGATGTTCTTGTGGTAGCAGTCTGACTTTGCCATTGAACATCCAGCAATGACATTACTGATTTCATTTTCATAAAGTAATTTCTCTCAAGATAGAACAGTTAACATGCCAATCAATTAAATGGAATTACACGAAGCTTTGCTGTGTTTTATTACTACATGCTGCATTTCTATCACCCTTTTTCTAACTTTCAAGGGCTTTTCACATCCATCACCTCATTTGTTCTCATGACAGGTCAGATATTATCATCTCTATTTAGCAAATGTGGAAAACTAAGGCTCGTAGAAAGTATCTTGATGTGGGTCGTACGAGGCAAAGCCAAGAATAAAAAACCCCTTTCTGACTCCTAATCTGATAGACTTTCCAAGATTCCATGCTGTTTTTCGTTTTGTAAAAGTATTGACAATTAACTTACTAAAAGCAGAAAGCTGTCTTGCACATTAAAGCTGTCTTAAGCATTAAAGACATTTATGAACCCAGCATGTGAATAGTTACCCTTGGCTTGTTAAGGAGTTTTTTTCCTGAAAATTTAGGGGATTTCTAATTTCTAATTTCTACCAATTTGGCTTTGTCTTTATAAATCTCAGGTAGAGGCTTCCTGGCAATCAGGTTTTTAAAACCAAAAAGTATTAGAAGCATTTGGTGTATAAATTATTCATTTCACACCTCAGATTAACAACTTTTTTCTCTTTTTTAGCTCAGTCAAGCATGTTTGTCCCATCCTGTGGTTGAACAGGTTTAGACTCCTACCCATGGTGGTCTGGTACCTAATTTGCTATTACAGTCTTAGAAGCCTGGGGTTACTAAAAAATTGGACCTCTTGCCCAGAGTCATAGCACCTAGCCTTGAGCAGTACTTTTTGCTGCCTCTCAGTCTGTGCATTCAACTTTTTTTTTTTGATAAAAATTTATTTATTTAACTTTTACATTCATTTTCACAAAATTTTGGGTTCCAAATTTTCTCCCCTTTTCTCCCCTCCCCCCCACCCCAATACCCCAAGCAATCTAATTTTCCCTATCTCCAATCTGCCCTCTCTTCTGTCATCCCTCCCTTCTCTTGTCTCCATCTTCTCTTTTGTCCTGTAGGGCCAGATGACTTTCTATTCCTCATTAACTGTATGTCTTCTTTCCTAGTAGCAACAACAATACTAAACAGTTGTTCCTAAAACTTTGAGTTCCAAATTCTCCCCATCCCTCCCTCCCCACCCATTCCCTTTGGGACGGCAGGCAATTCAATATAGGCCATATCTGTGTAGTTTTGCAAATGACTTCCCTGATAGTCGTGTTGTGTAAGACTAACTGAATTACCCTCCATCCTATCCTTCCCCTCATTGTTTCTATTCTGTCTTTTGATCCTGTCCCTCCCCAAGAGTGTTACTTCAAATTGCTCCCTCCTCCCATCACCTTCCCTTCCATCATCCCCCCCCCCCCTTGCTTATCTCCTTCTCCCCCACTTTCCTGTACTGTAAGATAGGTTTTCATACCAAAATGAATGTGCATTTTATTCCTTCCTTTAGTCAAATGTGATAAGGGTAAACTTTTTTTTCTCAGCTCTCCTCTTTTTCCCTCCACTAAAAAGTCTTCTGCTTGCCTCTTAAATGACATATAATTTACCCCATTCCATTTCACCCTCTTTCCTCCCACTACATTTCTCTCTCACCATTTACCTTAATTTCTTTTAAGATATGGTCCCATCCTGTTCAATTCACTCTGTGCTCTCTGTCTCTGTATGTGCGTGCATGTGCGTGCATGTGTGTGTGTGTGTGTGTGTGTGTGTGTGTGGTCCCACCAACTACCCAGATAATGAAAAGTTTTAAGAGTTACAAATATTGTCTTTCCATGTAGGAATGTAAATAGTTCACTTTTGGTAAGTCCCTTCTGACTTCTCTTTGCTGTTTACTTTTTCATGCTTCTTCTCATTCCTGTGTTTGAAAGTCAAATTTTCTTTTCAGCTCTGGTCTTTTCATCAAGAATGCTTGAAAGTCCTCTATTTCATTGAAAGACCATATTTTCCCCTGAAGTATTATACTCAGTTTTGCTGGGTAGGTGATTCTTGGTTTGAGTCCTAGTTCCTTTGACTTCTGGTATATCGTATTCCACGCCCTTCGATCTCTTAATGTAGAAGCTGCTAGATCTTGGGTTATCCTGATTGTATTTCCACAATACTGGAATTGTTTCTTTCTAGCTGCTTGCAAGATTTTCTCCTTGACCTGGGAGTTCTGGAATTTGGCCACAATGTTCCTAGGAGTTTCTCTTTTTCGATCTCTTTCAGGTGGTGATCGATGGATTCTTTCAATACTTATTTTGCCCTCTGGTTGTAGAATGTCAGGGCAGTTTTCCTCAATAATTTCATGGAAGATGATATCTAGGCTCTTTTTTTGATCATGACTTTCAGGTAGTCCCATAATTTTTAAATTGTTTCTGCTGGATCTATATTCCAGGTCAGTTGTTTTTCCAATGAGATATTTCACATTCTCTTCCACTTTTTCATTCTTTTGGTTTTGTTTTGTGATTTCTTGGTTTCTCAGAAAGTCATTAGACTCCATCTGTTGCCATTCTAATTTTGAGAGAACTATTATCTCCAGTGAGCTTTTGAACCTTTTTTTCCATTTGGCTAATTCTGCTTTTGAAAGCATTCTTCTCCTCATTGGCTTTTTGAACCTCTTTTGCCAATTGAGTGAGCCTACTTTTCAAGGTGTTATTTTCTTCAGCATTTTTTTGGGTCTCCTTTACCAAGGTATTGACCCGTTTTTCATACTTTTCTTGCATCTCTCTCATTTCTCTTCGCAATTTTTCCTCCACCTGTCTACCTTGCTTTTCAAAATCCTTTTTGAGCTCTTCCGAGGCCTGAGCCCACCCGACAACCCCCTGGGATGTCTGGGATAGAGAGGCCCCGCCCTCCACGTCTTTCCCTGATGGCAAGAATATGTCCTCGTCGTCAGATCCGAAAGGTGGGGTCATTTGCATCTGTTCAAAAAAGCTCTCTATAGTCTTATTTTTCTTCCCTTTTCTAGGCATTTTTCCCAGCCAGTTACTTGACTTCTGAGATTCCTGTCCACCCCCGCTTAGATCCGCCCAGCTAGTGCTTGGGGTCTGAGATTCAAATGGGCTTTCCGCGGCAGGCGCGGCTGCTAATCAATATGAGCTTTAGTTCTGGTCCTGGGGTGGGGGCAGGGCCACCTCCCAGGCTCAGTTCCCTCAGGGGCTTTATGCAGAGACCTTCATGAATGGGCTAGTTGGGGTAGGGCCGTCTCCCAGGCTCAGCTCCCTCAGGGGCTTTATGCAGAGACCTTCAGTAATGGTGTGAGTGGGGACAGGGCCACCTCCCAGTCTCAGCTCCTTCAGGTGGTTTATGCAGAGACCTTCAGTAATGAAGATCCTGCCTGCTCGGGGAGTCCCGGGGGGGCCTCTGCCGCTGCCCCTGCCTCTGCCTCCGCCGCTTCCTGCCCCTGCCTCCGCAGCTTCCTCCCAAGGGGGCCCGAGTCACGGAGACACCCTGCTCCCCTCTCGGCCAGCCTAGACGTCTCTCTCACTGACCTGTAGCGTCTGTGGGCGGAGGGACTTTCCCGGCTGCTGGAGATTCTGTCCCTGAAGCCTGCTCGGATCTGCTCCTCTGGGCCCATGGCCAGGGCAGCGCAGGGGTGGACTCCGCTTTCCGGGGCGCGAGGGACCCTGGGGACAGTTCTCCAGGGCTCTCTGGAACGGAAATCTCTTCCACTGTGTTTCTGCACACCCTGCAGTGATCCAGAACTTGTGGGGAGCTCTTCTTACATTAAAACCATGGGCTGTGGGTTCGGAGCTACCATACATGAGTCTTTCTACTCCGCCATCTTGACTCCACCCCCCATATTCAACTTTTTAACCTGTAAAAGTACCAAATAGCTTGAAAACTATGTCACAAAAAAGAGCACTGGATTTGGAAGCAGGAAACCAGACTATAAATCCCTGCTCCAGGATGCAACTGTGTTCTGTTGCTTTTCAAACATTTCCTGATCCCATTTTGGGGTTTTCTTGACAGAGGTGCTGGAGTGGTTTACCATTTCCTTCTTCAGCTCACTTTTACAGATAAGGAAACTGAAGCAAACAAGGTTAAGTGACTTGTCCAGGGTCACACAGGTAGCAAGTGTCTGAAACTGGATTTGAACCAAGGTCTTTCTGACTCCAGGCCTAGAGTTCTCTCAACTGTGTCACTTGGCTGCCCCCTTATCTCTGTTAGACCATATCTATTTAGCTTTGGCCCAATTCTAGCTAGAAGCTTTTTGAATCCTGAGTATTATCCAGTGTAGTAGCTATTCCTCTGAAGTTCCAGCTATTTGTAATTTGATAAGCACATTATTTCTATCTTTAATAAATTACTGATAAAAATATTAAACAGCATAGGTCCTAGCCAAGATTTCTGGGTCATTATACTAGTGACCTCCCAAGCTGACACTGAACCATGGACATCTATTATTTCAACTATTCAAACTGCTCTAAACTCACCTAATTATACTATCTTTTGGTCTTTATCCCTCCATTTTCCTCTATAGGACTACCAAGGGACTGTCAAATGCTATGCTTAATTAAAGGTTAACTATATCTTTCTCCTAATCTGCCAGTTTTGTAACCCTATCAAAAAGGAAGTAAGGCTAGTGTGGCATGACCTGTTCTGACTGAAGACATTATGGCTGTTGGTGGTCACTGTTTTCTTCTTTTAGATGCTCATGCATCTTTCTTTTGCTATTAAGTCTTGGAATTTTGTAAGAAGTAAAAGTCAGACTTAGCAGCTGATAGTTTTCAAGTTTCATTCTCTCCCTCTTTTAAAAAAAAAAATCAAGATTTTTGCTCTTCTCTGACTCTGTGATGCCACTCCCATTCTCCACGAGCTTTCAGAGGTCACTGTGAGTGACTTAGCAACCCGTCTGCTAGGACTTTAGCTAAATGTGAGAATTGTGCTATATGATTCTGAGACCTCTTCCAACTCTAAATCCTAGAAGTTTTGGCTTTTGGAAATTCGCAAGAAAAATGAACTTAAGTATTTTGAAAATACATTTACCTTGTTCATGACTCATTTTGCTTTTCTTAAGTAAGAAAAACATGGAATAATTTCCAAATACTGAAAAACTCAAGATGGAAATTTAGAAATCTTTAACAAGTTGAACATAAATCTAATTCACACTCTTATACACAGAATTGCACAGGGTCATTAGTGCTTGCTAGTTCTGTGACCTTGGCAGAAAAAATGATTCTCATAACAGTTAACACTGACTATAATATAACCAAGTGCTGAATACAGGAATGCATGAACAAATGGAAAAGCATTTACTAAATGCTTACTAAGTCATGAGCTGTATTTGGGCATAGAAGGTTATTTTCCTAGAATGTATTATATTATTGCATTTTGAGTTGTTCTTCAGTCATATCTGACTCTTCAAAACCCCATTTGGGGTTTTCTCAGCAAAGATACTTCTCCAGCTCATTTTATAGATGTGGAAACTGAGACACAAAGGGTTCAGTGACTTTTCCAGGGTCACATAGCTCGCACATGATTGAGGCTAGAATTGAACTCAGGAAGATGAGTCTTCCTGACACCAGTCTTTATCCCTTTATCCACTGTTCCACCTAGCTGCCTCACTTTCCCAGAAACTTGATATTTAATGGAATAGGCCACATTGCATCTTGGAGCAGGGGGGACATGGGTGCCCCTGGAAATACAATGGAAAAATGAGGTGTGCTTACAAAATAATGGAGTCAATCCCACAAGTCACAAGAGTCTTAAGAGACTTATTATTCTTTATCATGTTCATGTCAGAACCCATTTCCAAGTTCTCTACAGTGATGATGTTGATGAAGCTTAGTACCCATCTCTATGAGTTCCCCACCATAGTTGCTGTCTATCCTTAGCTTTCTCCACAGGGATTCCCAAAAGATCAATGTTGTAATTGTTTAGCCAGTATGTGTACTCCCTCTATATTAGCATGAACGTTTTAATTTTGTTGACTATATGTTATCCTCCAATCATTTTTATTCATAATTCTATGATAATATTTTAAAAGCTTATTTAAATGAGAGAAAATAATTAGATAATTGCTCTGGTAGAAGCATATGCAAATAGATTCTTCTTACAAATATTTATTGAGAATTTCACATATATCATACATATATATGTTAAAACATTTTGGAAACCTTGTTATAACAATGACGATAATGATGATGTGGAAGAAGAAGGTGAAAGAGTAGGAGGAGGACGACCTAAGAGTTGATCATGATGATGATGCATTGAGAGCAGAAACAAAAGAAAACAGAATGTTGAATCCCTGCCCTTGAGGATCTAATGGAGAAGTCTAATGGGGAAGATTCTGGGGATGTTGACTAACATCATAAGTGAGGTACCAGCTATGAAAGTCTATGATTTTCAGATTCTTAAAGCTGAAGAAATCTCAAAGGTCATCTGTTCTAATTCATACTTGTCAGAGTCTTTTCTTGAGGAACTGCAGTAAGGGCAACCCTCACCATGTACATATATGAAAATATCAATTAGTTATAAGATGCAAATATTAAAGCACAGAAGATGATTAGAATAGCAGCATATAATCAAATACATGATATAATTTAAACTGTGTCTTTAAATAGGGAGGGAAGAGTTAAGGGAGTATCTAATGAAGGATCAATATTAGAAAAGGTATCTTGAAATGTATTTTGAAGGAAGTGTTGGATACTGATGGATAGAATCAGAAGAGACACATTGTAAAGTAAGTGAATGAAGGGCTCTGCCTTCCTATTTATAAACACACTGAAGTTTTCTCGTAGCTTAAAGCCCTTCCTTCATCTCTCTACCAATCTCAATTGTCCACGTTACTTCTGAACTCCAGATGCTTCCTAGGAGCATCCCCATGATGCTTTCAGGGAACTTCAGCCATGAATTATCTCTCTGACCATCTTCTTTCCCTGCCTGCTGCCTCACAACTGTCCACGTATCTCCCTTACCCTTTCCAATTTTTGAACCATATTCAAATCAATACTGCCATTGCTTCTGAAAAGAATGCATTAATCCACTTCCCCATGACTCCATTTACCAACTTGGAAGCTTTTCAAATAAAAACAACTTATCTCAGTTACCGCTCCCTTACATGTGTTGTTTTCTTTTTCTGTTGGAGTATACTCACTTTGAGGGCAGGAGAACTGACTTCCTTTTCTGTTTCTATCCCTGGAGTTTAGCGTAGTTGGTTGGCATATAGTAAGCATGTAATAAGTACCTTTTAAAAATTAATTAATTCATTCAGTCATTGAAAGTGCTTACATCACAGATTTATCTGAGGATCAAGTGGGGCAATAGATATCTATATATCTGTGTTTACAAAATGGATGATGATGATGATGATATTACTATAGAAGGAGATTAATGTTTTGGGTGTGGATTGGACTAAATGGCCAGTAGGGTCCCTTCTGGCTTAAATGCTTCTGTTCTGTTAAGGCTCTGCATTCTTCAAATGCCTGATGTTTCAAATCTTGTGGAAATAACTTTTTCAGCACTCTAATTTTCACTTATATTATGTATTCACCTGACAGACTTGAAAATTAAAAAGTCAGTGGTGGTCTTACTTGGAGTTAGTCAGTATCAGAATCAGATAGCAACCCTGTATTCTATGTATGTGATAGCCAGATGCTATCCGGAGTTTGGACAAAAAAACTGTGGTATTTGAAATTTGCTCTATTAGGAGAGTCAGAATTTGAATGAAATGAATAATTTAATAACCAATAAATTATCTAAATTAACAAATCTATAAAGAATTTAATAATTAGTAAAATTATTTTTAAAAGTTTCTGCTCATTTCAAAACAAAAAGGTGAGCTTTTGGTGGTAGTGAACAGCTTGGGATCATATCAAGAACTGTGTCATTTACCAGGTACGTTACAATTCACTTTGCCCTTCCTATTCAGTTCTCTAATTCAATGCCCATCTGTTATTCCTATCCAAGACATGATAGACCGACTCCATGGACAGCTCTTACGTGTATTAGATAAGCAATAGAAATTCTTTAAGTATTTGACTTTTCTCATGTGGATGGCCAGGCTCATCTATTTTGAGTGGTTGTGGATCTCATTGAAGACACCTTGAAATACAGGAAGACTCAGTACAGTCAGCAAAATGTCATTCGCAAACAGGTGCATGTAGTCATCCTTAGTATCTATAGGGATTCTCTCTTCCATTTGGACTCCCTGCAAGACATCATCCATGACAGTGGTGAAAATCTTTGATGAGCATACGTTTCACTGTTTTATGCCTTGTTTGATATTTATAATCAGTTCATCACTGAAAAAAATAATCTCTGTGATCACATCTAAGGAGGATTCTTGTATGATCTTTACATATGCAAGGGACAGCCTGCCTTAGAAGAAAGCCTTGGGGCTGTGCTTTGCTCTGCCAAGTCAAATGAATTTTAAAAATAATAAATTCATAATAAATGTAGCAGGATCTTGTATGCTGTAAGAGAATATGGTCTATTGGAGAAAATTATCATTGAAAGCCAGCTTTTCTCTTACAGTTTTACTAATAATAATCTCAATGAATCTTGGACCATTCTCGTAAGGATTTTATAGAGATTAGAAAAATCTCACATTTATGTCTTTTTTTTTTTTAAAGGAAAGAAATTGTGTCAGGTTTGTTGAGAGGTGATGTAGATTAGAGGATGGAGTGTTGAACTTGGGAGTCAGGAAGTCCTGTGTTAGAATCCTGCCTCCACCACTTACTAGCTGTGTGGTCCTGGGCAAGTCCCTTAAACTCTCTGTCTTAATTTCCTCATTTGTGAAATGAGGCTAATACCATCTAACATTAGGGTTGTGGTAGGGATCAAACAATATAATATTTGTGAAACACTTTGCAACCCTTAAAGAGCTGCACAAATGTTAGCCATTGTCAGTGTTACCATTACTATTATCATGGCAATAATCTACGTGAAAAAGACCTATAGGTTTTAACTGATCACGTTTAATGTATCAGTAATGTAATACAGATTCTAAAACAGTTCATGGGAATTTGTTTGCATGAATTGAACTATAGTGCTGATTAGAGCACATTTGAATAATTATGCTTAGTTCTGGCTATTTCAATTCAAAGACCATTTTGCTCAGTTAGAATGCATTCATATGAAAATAAATAGTATGTTGAAGATTTGGGAAATTGTCTTGTGAGGAGGGTAAAGGAATTAGGGATATTTAGACCAGAGGAAGGAGAACTTAGAAGACATAACAGTCATCAAATTATTTGAAGGGTCATGATCTAGCAGAAAAAATATACATCTTTGTGGAGATCTGGAGGGCATAAGATCGTTGGTCACAGATTCTCAGGAAGGGAGAGAAGTGATGTTTTTTCAGGACTCAGTTTTACTTTTTTGTTCTAAATTTGGCAAAAATGAATATTCTATGTACAAAGAAGAACATTCAGAGAGGATTGCATATGAAACCACAAATCTCTGTTACATACATCTTGTTTTTTTAAAGTATATAATAAATTCAGCTTGTTCATTCTAAAGTTAGCATTCTTGTCTGTCTTCCTCTAAATTTCCTTCTGTTTTCTTCCGTGCCTTAAAACAGTTTCATTAGTACTTTTTCTTTTTTCTTCCTTTCTTTCTTTCTTCTTTTTCCTTTGTCTTTCCCTGCCTCCCTCCTTTTCTTCCTTTCTTGTCGCTATTGCTATGTCAACCTCCATTGCCCCTCCACGATTGTTCTCTTATGAAAAATAAATGTCATGAAGCAAAACAAATCCATATGTTGGTCATGTCTGAAAATATACATCTCATGTAAAAATTTAGTTAATAAGCAGATTTATCCAGATATACAATGGGTTTGCTTATTAAGTAGTGAGCTTTGTCACTAGGAGTATATGAATAGACAGAAACTCTATAACCAAATGACAGGAATTCTTCAGAGGAGATTCTTGAATTGTCTGGGAAAGGGTTGACTTTATGACTTTTAGGATCTCTTCCAACATTAACATTCCATTATCCTATAGAATTTTAAAAAACCAATGTTTGAAGAGAGACTGTAGAAAGCGCACTAGCTTTGGAGTTGAAGACCTTGGCTTCACATCTTTGCTATGTCAACGACCTTGGGTAGGTAACTTAACCTCTCTGGGTCTCAGTTTCCTAATCAGTACAATGAAGGTGGTGGATTAGATGGTCTGTAAGTACACTTGCAACTCCAAATCCACAATCACATGAACAAGATGCAGCTTTGGCAGCTGTGCGTAGTATGGGTGGCATAAGGGCTATCTAAGGTATGATTTAGTTCTGAATTAAGGAAATGCCTGAATTCAGTCATTTTTGCATTCTCACTCTTAGTCTTGTCTTATACCTTTATTACATCTGGCTTGAATTATTGTGAAAAGGTGTTGTCAAGTCAAGTAATGTCGACAAGCATGTACTAAGTGCTAAGCACTGGGCTAAGTGATAGGGGTACAAAGAAAGTCTCCATAAAACTCCTTGATCTCAAGGACTTCACAGTTTAGCATAGAACAGGTGCCCACAAGCTAAGAAAGGTTTTCATGTTTTAAAGCAGAGTTTTCTTGAAAAATTTAAAAAACAAAATAAAACAAAAGCCCAAAACATTCTTAGCTCTTGGGTCCTACCCATCCTTGATACAACAGAGCAAGTAGCTTTCAGACTTTGGTCACTTGTGCTTCCACAGGGGCCAGGAATGTCACTGAGCAGGGAGCAAACACAATGATTTTCTTGCCCCCTGGATCTGGCCTTTTATCTATGCATTTCCCCACTAGCTTATCTACATAGACGAATGGAAGAGTTTAAAAACTGAGGAACCCTTTGAAGAACCCAGTGATGGCTTATCATTTAACCAATATTATGCTTATCATTTAGCCTTGGGAGATGAAGATCAGGGAAATATATGGTGATCACACCATAAACTAAGGTGAGGTCTCTGATTGATGGACCTGCACCCTCCACAGGAAGTCAAGTTCAAAGAAAAGTTTAAGCCAAAAGAAAAGCCACAGCTAGCTAGGACAGGTGAGCTTTGTTCTAGATAGAAAATCTCAGTAGTCAAGGCTCTGAGGGCATAAGACAGGATAGACTTTGCTCGTTTTAAAGATTTTTGTTTGTTTGTTTTCTTTTTTTTTTGCATTTTCTAAAAAAAAAAAACTAGGAATAGAAGTCTATAGGCTTTAGTTAAGTGAAAAGAGTCTGGTAACAACTCATTTTCCTAAGGCCCCCCCGCCCCTTGTAAATTGGGGGAGATGATGTCCCCCAGACTTCTAAACTGGTTTTCCTGACTCAGTCTCTTTCTTCCTCAAATGCAATGTGCTCAAGAGCCTTCCATAGATCTCCATTTGCTACAATGTAAGACCAAACACTTTAGACTAGTATTTGGCACCATCTTTAATTTGTTTCCATTCTACCTTTCCAGATTATCTCTCTAATTTTATCCAAACTGTTCTACTTACCATGCCTCAAAGAATGCCTTCAAACTCCATCTTCCAACCTTGGTTTTTCCACTCCAGTCTATATTCTCACCATGGCCCTTGTTGTTGTCCACTTCTTTTGTTCATGGCCAACTCTTCATGATCCCATTTGGGGTTTTGTTGGCAAAGGTACTGGAGTGGTTTGCCAGTTCCTTCTCCAGCACATTTTACAGATGATGAAACTGAGGTAAATGAGATTAAGTGACTTGCCCAGGGTCACATGGATAGTAAGTATCTGAGGCCAGATTTGAATTTAGGAAGATGAATCTTCCTGACTTCAGGCCTGGTACTCTATCCACTGCACCACCTAGCTACTCTCTGACAATCTCCTGGAAACTTGGACTCTACTGGACTCCTAGCTCTAACAGGTAGCCTTTTGCCTTGCCTTGCCAAAGTCCAGATCTCCACACTTCTTCCTAATTCTTCTTCCTACCCCTGTGTGGGTACCCTATGTTTCCTCCTTTCTATTTCCTCCACTTTCTAAAAAGTTTCTATACAACGCCTTTATTCATTGTATAAGCGCATTAGAATGTAAGAGCCGTTATTATCTTGCTTGATTGTATTTATACCTCCTGCACTTAACACAATGTATGGAATATAATGAAGGATTACTAAATGTTCTATCTTCCTTCCTTCCTTTTTTCCTTGCTTCTTTCCTTCCTTTCTTCCATCCCACCTAATCTTCTCTATTAACTTTCAAGTTCATCATGAAGCTCTCCACAACCACATCATACCACAGTGATCTTGCTCTTCTGAGCTTCAATATCATTTCTAATCTGTACCATTTATTTACCATTTACCCTTATCCTACCTTTAAATTGTCATTTAACTGTTCATGTATACAAGTCTTATGTAAAGGATAATCGAGTCCCTCTTAGAATTCTTGGCTTCCCCTACCTTCTAGCATAGTGTTTTCTTCACAGGAGCTACTCAAAGAAAAGTTGTTGAATGTTCCCTCTGGAAATAGAAAAGAAAGGATGAATCTGGGAGAGACTGTAGAAGAAAAATTATTCGGACATGTTAAATCAATCCTTGAAGGGCATATTGGTATATACATATCTGTATTTTTATGTATTTCTTTTTTTAATTCACTTCAGTGAACCAGAACATGAGTTTTTTTCATTAAATTTAATTTGTGAAACATAGAAGTCAAAGAAATAAGTTGAACGTTAGTAAAAGGCAGCCAGCAGGACTCAGTCCCTTTTGTTTGGCTGAAGTGTTACTCTTGATGGATGTCAGAAGTGATTGGTGTCTGCTGTCACTTTCATTTTCTCCTATGATGGTCTAGCAGGGAAATAAGAGGCTTGGAAGGAAAATGGAGGTGACCAACTGTTTATGCAGTAATAGAATAAGTACCAAAGGTGATGTGATGGGGGCTTAGATCATAATGCTAAAGATTACCTCAGCTGTCAGATGTTTTATGTGTTGATTTGCCACTTACATTAGCATTCTGTAAAAATAAATCAGCTGTGTTTCTATGGTATTTATCAGAATGAGTTCCTTAGTAAGAGGTCATCTCGATCTCTTGCCCTGTTTTCTGTTCTTTGTATAACATTCCATCTCCCACTTGTGTGATTTTGCAGAAGTGGTCCTTCACGTCTAGAATGACCTCACTCTTCAACCCCACCTTGTAAAACTCCCGGCTCCCTTCAAAGCACTTCTGGGATGTTCCTTCTTGCATGAGGACTTTTCTGACTTTGGTTATCAGCACTTTCTCCTTCTTGGGATTATTTTGTTGTACTTTGTACATAGTTTACATTTACACCCTTGTGTATGTCCACATAGCTGAGGACTTGGTCTTTCTAATGCCTTACACAAGTGCTTTATGCTTAGTAAATATTTGTGGAGTCATTTAATTGAGTTGGTTATTGAATATATCCCCAGGGGTTGCTGGTAAATGTTTAACAATTGGCTCTCCAAGATACTTTTAAGTTTAACTTGCATTTTAAACATTTTCTCCAGCTCCTCTGGGGATTCATATATCCAGGGTTTCTGGGGTTCTGAAAGTATCTGTACTGGTAGTTTGGGGTTGATTTTCTATACCACAGAATCAGAGATTTATAGATGGAAGGAACCCCTATGTTTCAACCTTCCGTGTTTCAACCCCCTCATTTTATAGTTAAGGAAAGTAAGTTGAAGTGAGATTAATGGTTCTGCCCAACGTCACAGGTTAAGGGCAGAATGGGCAGTTGAACCCAGGTCCTCTGACTCCAAATCCAGGACACTCTCCTCTCCTCCACTCACCCTGGGTGGTCCCTATAATCACCATATTGTATAAAGCCTGTTTTTATGTATGGGCCATTCATAAGTCAGGAATTCACAAGTCAGAGACTTCCTGTACTCAGAACATTGCTCTTTGAGAGCATCAGAATAACTTGATAAAGATTCCTCTTTCTCTATATTAGCATCGTGACATGTATAATTGCATGAGTCTCTTAGGGAATCTGTCTACATTCTGTACCAATGTCAAGGTTGGTGGACCTAAAATTAGACTCACCAGCTGTGTTTGGGTTTTCAGACATATCCTTAGTACCTTCTATTCCCTTTGCACCTCTGTTCTGTGCTTATGAATAACCACCATTTCAAAGAAGACACCTGTTTTCTCAATACCACCCTGAATGTATCTTTCCTTTCTTCTTATTGGATGATAGTGGCAAGATTCAGTCTCCTACAGGAAGTCAACACTCTTAGTTCCTAGAGGGTTTGACAAAAAGTTGGCAACAGGAAGGAAACACAACCTCAAAGTGGAGGTGGGTTAGTCACTGAAGGGTAGAAGGTATATATGTGGTGTTAACAACCAGGATAGTGCTTCAGGCAAACTGACTAGCAGTGGTATGAAGCAAAAATACTACAGAATAGCCAGGAAACTTTGAATAACTGGGAAGTCCTACATTGGATAGTACGGTCCTGGGTAGGGCAGGAAGGGGTGAGATTCATATTGGTGAAACAGTCATGCTCAGTGGACAACCAAGAGATAACTGTTTTTTTCTCCCTGTTGTGATATACAAAGAAGGCATCAGACACCCAGAACTGACACCCCAGAGCTCTGGGTCCATAGCAAAAGGGTCCTTCCTCATGAAACATGGACTAGATAAGCTCTAAAGTCCCTTCTATCTCTAAAGCTGTGAGCAAAGCCCCTGAATTCTTCATCTTAGACACGGTGGGCATCTGCCATCTTTATTTCCGAAAGCCATCATCTTAGCCTTCAAGAAAATGGATCTTATTAACTTTTGCTACAGTTCTTCATAGAAGAACTTTTCTTCTTCATAGAAGAACTTTTATTTCTCACTCCCATGCAAAATACAAGTGAAAAAAAAATCAGGTAAAACAAAAGTCTTTTTTCCCCCTCAAGCAGGAATTTCTATTAAACTCATTTGAAAATGAGGAAAATTACCCTTCTTCCCCCCATCTCCACCCTCCCCTCCAATAGCACCCAGGCCAACATTAACAAATCCCTTCACTGTGATGTGCTGGACTTTGCTTTGGAATTTCTGACACAGTGGCAAAAGGGAAACATTTCCAGCCAGCCTCTCCTATGTGACACTGCCTTGACCTCCTCTCTCCAGCTCTCTTCTGCTCCCTCCATCCTTCCAGGCAAATGTTGTCGGCAGGCTTCCCTGGCTCACAGCATCAGGTCATAGTGGGCAGCCAGCAGGGAAAAGTTCATGGCAGGATGGACTTGCTGATGTTCCTGGCAGAATATAGCATGTCATGGCAAATCTATTCCTTCAAAATCTGTCTGTTCAAGGCAGTTTTCAGATGAAGAAATGTAAGCTATCTATAGTCATATGAAAAAATGCTTTAAATCACTATCAGTTAGAGAAATGCAAATCAAAACAACTCTGAGGTACCATATCACACGTATTAGACTGGCTAACATGACAAAACAAGAAAATGGCAAATGTTGAAGCTGTGGGAGAGTTGGAACACTAATTCATTGTTGGTGAAACTGTGAACTGATCCAACCATTCTGGAGAGCAATTTGGAATTATGTCCAAAGGATTATGAAACTGCATATCCTTTGACCCACGCTGACTTGGGGGAGGGGAAAGTGGAGGGAGGCAGAGAAAATTTAAAACTTATGGCAGGTAATGTTGAAAACTAAAAATAAATTAATTTTTCAAAGACAGAAAGAAATAAATACTAAAAACATAAAATAAAACCCAGTGATCCTATAACTCCTAAAAAAAAATCTGTTTAGTGTAGTTTCTTGTATTTTATCAAGGAAATATAAAATGAAATTTTTTAAATTTTAATAACTATGTAGGAAAAAAAGTTAAGTTGTATGTTGCAAACCTTAAGGTCCCAAATATATTTTATGTGTTAAATATAAAATCCTAAATGCAAAGCTCAATTTAAGTAGTACCAAGCTCAGAACCAATTGGCACTTGATGAAATATAAAGGGATGCTTATAAAATGGCTTGTTATACTGGCTGAGTTTTCCTATCTTCCTATAGTACTTAACCCAACAGAACTGTGAGGATCAAATGAATTAAATGCAAAGTGCTTTGCAAACTTTAAAGCCCTCGCTAAATGTCAGTTTTTTTTGTGATTATGATTATTTTCTCTACTATTAGTCTAATTTAACATAAACTCTTCAGTTTAGCCTTAGAGTTGTATATTTACCACAGTTAGCAAATAAAGTGTCCTTAGGCTGATTTTCCATCTACTTAAAATGTGTTTGGAAAACACTGAAAACCCAAGACTTTAAAGTCTGTGCACTAAAAGAGAACTAATTTTCTGGGCTGATCAAGGTATGGAAAGACACTTGAAATTCTAGTGTTTGGAGCATTAGAATCAGCTGCAGTTGGGGATGTTGTTGAATTACTTCTGGAGAAGTAGAAGAAGAGGTCTTTCATAACCTGTCAGGATCTATCTTAGTTGTTCCATCTATTAAAGAAAAATAATACAAATGGTTTACATTAATTCAACAATTAATATGCCTATAGTGTTTAAGGGGACATATGTTTATTATATCCCCAAACATAATTTGGGGATAACATGAATGAGACAAAAATAGTTTCCCTAAAAGAATATAACATAATATAATAAGATGTGGACAGAGATACCCCATATTGCTTTAGTTGTGCCCAAAGAGCTGTGTAAATAAAATACTATAGGAGATTGCAAGATAAGTTACTCCTGGCTGGGGTGATGAGGGAAGGGTCAATGTAGGACAAAACATAGAGAGCTGGAAAGGATCTCAGAGGATCTCAAATTTAATCACCCATTTTATAGTTAAGAAAACCAAGGCACAAAGATACTAAGTGACTTGCCCTGGATCATACAGCATGTTCATGTCTGAGGGGAAATTTGAACCCAGGAATTCCTAATGCCAAATCCAGCACTCTCTTCACTACTCTATTCTGCTTGTTAAAAGGCTTCATTAGATCTTGAAGGATGAGTAATGTTTACATAGATGAAATGGTATTAAGTAGAGGAAAGGTATAATTAAAGACATGGAGGTGGGATTGTGTAAAGAATAATCCAGAGAATAATGAATAGTCAAGTTTGGCCAGAGTGTCAATTATGTAAAGAGGACTTGTGGGAAATAATACTAGAAAGATGGGTTAGGGTCAGGTTGTGGAAGGCTTTGAGTAAACAAATCAAGGATTCCAGACTTTATTAGTTAGGAAATGGGAAACCACTGAAGGTTCTCAGGCAGAAAAAAATAGCAATTGTACGGGCGCTTTAGGGAGATTAATATGGTCCAGAAACATGTTGAATATTTAAGTGACTTAAGAGTATCAAGCCCTTCAATACCTTCTTGTTGTGTCTTGAATACAAATATGGGTTCATAAATTATTCTGAACTTAACCAAATGGTATTCTAGAAATATAAAGTACATTTTTGGCTAGTTCCTTTCCTGATGAGTGTTTGATTATTTTTGCTAGAAATAAGTATACATTTAGAAAATTCCAATTTTAGGATAGCTAGGTGGCATAGTAGATAGAGCACTGGCTCTGGAGTCAGGAGGACCTGAATTCAAATCCAGCCTCAGGTACTTCCTAGCTGTGTGACCCTGGGCAAGTCATTTAATGTAGGAGTGAGACAGGTGAGGAAATTTTTCTACTCTGACTTGGGCATTCTTCAGTCTCCTTTTTCATAATTGTCATCATATATGTTTCTGCCCCCATGTTGCAGAATCAGATCCTTTACTGTTTCATATTTTCCCTTCTTAATTGTCCTATCTGTGAATACAGGGCTAAACCAAATATTTAGGAAACAAGGCTCTAAGATGAATGAGAATGAGTAGATGTGAAGGAAATATCTGCAGAATGACTTAGAGTTATGCATTACGCTGTAGGGAACTGGTTGGAAATGTAACAGATGCTTTTGGGGAAGGGGGCAGTAAGTAACATGATGAAAATTGAGGAACACTACTTTGTCGGCCTTGAATATGGTAGACTGAGATTAATGGAGAATAAATACAAGAGACCATCTATAAGAATGCTACATTTTTCTCAGTGAAAGATAATGGTCAACAGTCATGAACTTGTAGAAAGAGGAGATGCATCTGAAAGACATTACAGAGAAAAGATAGGTAAAACTCAGATTTTGGAATGGGGAAGATTTGAAAATTACTTCTAGATTTTGAACCTGTTGATCCCAAGGTTTTGAGATTTGCCTCCTGTTTCTGAGAATGATGGCAGTAATGTAGAAACTGAATAGAAGGCTACCTGTTTCGAGAATGCGATAAGTTTACATTCTGATCATTTTAAGCTTTAGGTCCTGATGTCATGCCTAAGTGGGGCTGTCCTATAGGTAGAGATATAGTAGTAGGGTAAGAGATCATGACCAGAAATATAGATTTGATAATTACTGAGAATGTGAAGTGGAACAATGAAAAATCCTTCATCATCAAGTATTTAGTGGTTTAATGCTATGTATGACACTAGTGCCAGGCATTATGGGAAGCACAAAGGCAGTATAAGCCCATGGTCCTTTATCCTCAAGGCCCTGCAAAGTACAGATGGTTACAATGTGAAGCAATTAAAGGACCATTAAGTGCTAGAGAGTCCTGGGCCTATTTGAATAGCTTGCTTCTCGTTCCAGGCCCACCACTTCAATTACAATCTGTGTTATTTAGTACCTGCTCCATCCAAAGCACTGAACCAGGTTCTGGGAATCTAACATAGAACAAGTTTTGCTCTCAAGAACTTATAATCTAATTAAACAGTTTTAATCAAGTCACTTCATTTCTTTGCATTTTACCTCCCTTCCCTTTAAATCCCACTTGACCCTGCTTTCATGACACAAATTGTGAGGATAAAATGAACTGTTCAGAAATTATGGCGTGATCTGTCAGTCTAAGATATGATTATTGAAGAATTCTGGAGGCCAGGGGAAGGGGAGATCAGTGTAGGCTGGCGTCCTTAGAGAAAGTTTTAGTGAGGAGGTGGAAATTGCATTAGGTCTTCAAGAATGTGTAGAAGTTGGGTTAGTAGAGGCAATAAGGAAAATCATTCCAGGGACAGAAGGAATGGTGGTATGAGTGAAGGTCAGAAACTGGGAAGAAATGAATGGAATTTGGAGAATGGAGAGAAGATCCATTTAACTGGAGAAAAACTTATGTGTGTTGTACATAGGTAGATACTTAAAAAATATTTATTGAATTGAATTATTGAGGAGTAATTTGGGGGATGAGTTGTAAAGTTCTGTGAAAGTAAGGCAAATGAATTTGGACTTGTATTTACTATGTGCTAGAAATTGTAGAAGTGATAATAAGTCATTGATTAGGGGTATGGGGAAGAGCAGGATCAAAGTAGCACTTGGAGATAAGGGGAGGAACTAAGAAACAGAAATGTGTAGGGAAAATAAGACTCGGGCAGCTAGGTAGTATCGAGGATAGAAGACTGAGCTTGGAATCAGAAAGATCTGAGTTCAGATGTGGCCTCAGACGCTAGCTGTATGACTCTGGGCAAGTCACTGTTTCTCAGTTCCTTGTCTGTAAAAATGGGGACACACTGGAGAAGGAAATGGCAAACACTCCAGTATCTTTACAAAGAAATGCAGGGTTGGATATGACTAAACAACTGAACAATAGTTATAAGACTGTGAGCAGGTACGGCTTTAATATAAATCGAAGTATTCCTAGTAAAATCCAAATCAAGGAAGACGTAGGTAGATCCAAAGGTGAAGAAAAGATGGAGGAATTTATAGAGGAAATTTGAAAATAGTGAAGCAATTCGTTACACCTTAGCACCTTAACAACTGTTTGCCATCATGACTAGGGAGAGAAATGTCAGCTTCTACAAATGTTACAACACTTGAACTATTTCCATGTTTCCCTTAAAATGTTTTTTTTCCCCACATAATCACACTTATTTAGGTTTACAATGACACATATGAGTAAATACAGTAGAAGAGCTTTCTGTGCCAAAGAAGACTGGCCAGATTTCACATTGAATGGCATTTTTCAGTTAAGGCTAACTTTGACTTGAATCCATATTTAATTTCCATTGAGATCAATGGATCTTAAATATGTAATTCTAATCTCTGATGCACCTTTGGTCCTGGAAGCTTAACGTTAATTTGGTTCTTGGGGGTTAGTAACAGTAAGGCAAGGAAAAGTGAGCTTGAGGATGTTTTTTCTAGTAGTTAGAAGTTGTGTTCAGTTGTGAAAACTTAGAGAAGACTAAAGAAGAAGACATCGTGCCCAATTCTCAATTCTTTTGTACTTCCAGTTTATAATAATTTTTCATGAATGAACTTTTATAATGAACTTCTATTGGGGATTATTCTTTAGGGCTAAGTATGCCTCAGAGAATCCCAGAATCTGAGAGATGGAAAGGACTTCAGAGATTGTAAGGGCAGAGATTCTTCACCTGCCCCAAGGGTAAGTGAACTTGGATGGGAAAAATTACATCTTTATTTTCAATAATATATAAGTAATGGTGCATCTTCTTCAATTACTTAAAAAGGTTAAGGGTTTTTCATACTCCATGACTCACACAAAAGATAAGAGTCCTTGATCTAGTCCAACTTATACCTGAGTAAGAATCCCTTCTACAAGATACCCAATAAATGGCCAGTCACCCACTCCTCCCTTGAAGATCTTCAGTGAAGATATCTCCTGAGGCACCCCATTGGTCTTTTCGATAGCTCTCATGGTTAGGAAGTTTTTTCTTTTGACATCAAACCAAAATTCATTTCTCTGTAGCTTCTACCAACAGAGCAAACTAAGTCTCATCTCTTTTTCTGCCTGGTGGCCCTTCATATACTTGGAGGTAGCCATCATATTTTCCCTAAATCTTCTTTTCTTGAGGCTAAGCATTCCAAGTTCCTTCAGCTAATACTCATATGGGATGTTTGAAGTCCATCATTCTGGTTTTCCTTTTTTGAACTTGGTAACTTATCATTCCCATTTCTAAATTGTGGCACCTAGGACTGAACACAGACTCTAGGCCAGGGCAGGGTTCACCAAGGTTTCTACCTTCCTTGTTCTGGACATCATGCTTCATTTATGTAACCTTGGGTTGCATGAGCATTTTTAAAAGTCATGACACCCAGTTAATTCTTTGAGTTGGCTGTCCCTCTAAGAAAATTTTCATACCAAATATTGTCTAATGACACCTTGCCCATTCTCTACCTATGAATTATTGGGGGGTTTATTAAGCCAAAGTGTAAGACTGAACATTTATCACTATTAAATTACATCTTATTAGATCTGGCTTATCATTCTAGTATGTTGGGTTCTTCTTGGATCCTTACTCTCTTGTACTATGTGCCAGCTTTTCCTCTGAGCTATACACCATCTGTAAACTTGATAAATCTGCCACCCGTGCCTTCACCCAAGTCATTGATAAAAATGTTGAACAACATAGGGCCAAAGGAAATGTTTTTCTAGTTTTCCCAGTATCTAATAGGTACACACCCCTCAGCTATAGAGATATTCCTTTTCAGCCAAATTTGGTATAAGGGAATCTGTGTTGGATCCTGTTCAAAGCAACTTAGTTACTGTTCATTCTAAGGTGGCACACTTTCTGAGGCACTACAGGAAGCCTCCAGTGTTACATTTATCGGTGCTATTTTTTACTGCTTGGATCATCTTGAGCAGCTGAGCAACCAACCACCTGTTTACAATTATACCATGGAATATGTCATCTGGGAATTTGTTTGCATTTCTTAGTCTGCATTTAGGAGACCAACAGGGCTAGAGTGATAGGGGAAGAAGTCATATTATAAGGACCCCTTCAGTAGACCACTAAGAAGAAATTGATCTGGGAGCAAATTTGTCTGCTTTCTCCAAAGTCAGGATTATCCATGGACAGAGCAGATAACTGAATTCCACTTGGACAGTGTGAAGATCCCAAATGTAAATTTTGCCCACAGATAGTAGAATTACCTTTCTGTGAAGCTTAAGAATTCTAGAGGAAACAAATGGCTTTCGAAACTCAAAATGTGAAACTAAAATTCTAAATGTTTTTAAGTCTTTTGGTAAAGATTAGAATCAAGATGTGGCTGTTTTGTTTCACCTTTATCAGACCTTTCTTTGGCAACCTTACCAACCTGCAAGCAGATAGTCTCTCAAAAAAAGAAAAGAAAAGAAATTGCCATTTGCAGGAAAAAGAGCTGTGGTAATTCTAGTACATGATTAGAATGTTAAATTGTGAAAAGGATACACACACATATACACATACATACATTCATACTTACATACACAGAGCAAATTATTTGGATTTTCTCTGTTCAATTTTGGCACTTAGAAATTACCTTTTTTGTATAGGAACAGTTCTTAGTGTTGACTGAACATACTTCTGGATTTCCTGTTACCTCCCATTTTATTCTTTTGTTTTTCCTTCCTTCCTTCAAGTCTGTTGATATAACCTTCCCCTGTCTTCCTACTCCTCACCCACCACCCCACATTTGGCATACCTGTGTTGATTTCTAATATTAAGTAGGCTTTGATGTTGCCTAGGAAACCAGAGTAACAATGTGTAAATTCCACGATCAGGATAAAAGCAATGAAATACTCCAGTATTTTTGTCAGATCTATTTATTGGTCTTTTTTATTTTTAAATAAAAGAGCACATCCCTGAAAACCTGGCCAACATAAGTCTGTTGGAACTCTGGAGACTTTTTCCTTTGCTTCTAAGACACAGAATATAATAAGATGTTTCTTTGAAGGGAGGGGAAAAAAAAGAAAAACACATTTCCAAATGGACATGATGTATGGCATTTCTGAGCATCTAAATTTCAACTTTGATACTAGAACTTATATCTTGTTTTCTCATTGTTACAGGTATAGGCACAAAATTGGTAGGAGCAGAATTCCAGTTTCCATAACTCTCACATGATTTTTGTTTCATTTTGGAAGGAATAGGGCAGAATCACACATGGTATTTGGTTTCCTCTACTTGGGGATCAGATTCAGCATTTTACTAGAGCATGGATGGACTCTGAGAAGGAGGAGATTACAGGTTGCTTCATTAGAAGTCTGATTTTTTCAGTAGGATCAGTTGTCATCAGATGACTTAGATTGCTAAGATTCTCTTACTTTTTTTTTTATATTGATTTTTTTCCCCTCAGAATGTTTTTTTTTAAGGCACTTGAGTTAAGTGATTTGCCCAGAGTGACCAAGCTAGTAAGCATCTGAGATCAAATTTGAACTCAGGTCCTCCTGACTCCAGAGCTAGAGCTCTCTTCATTGTGCCACCTAGCTGCCTCCTTACTCTTTTTTTTTTTTTTAAAGAAAGTGTTTTAATGGTCTGTTTTACTTTCAAAAGAAAAAATATTTCAGGCATGTTTATGGAAAAAAGACAGCTTTGTAGGGTTGAAATCACAAAGGGGAAAGGAGTTGGGAAATGACTTCATAACCAAAACTTATCTGAAATATTCATTAAAAAATTCACACAACTTATCATATATGTTTTCTAATGAACTTGTATAATATTTTCTGTCTTAGTGACCTGTGTTTGTATCCAATTCCCAACTTGAATGTGAGTCCTATGAGGCAGGAACTGTATCGTATCTAGTCTTTGCACACACTTCTGCAAATAGTAGATTCTTAATAAATATTTGACTAAACGAAAACACACACAACAGTAGCCACAGCATATAAACAAAGGGAGAATGTACTGTGGTACCAAGCTGTGTATGCTATCCAACTGCAGACAGAATGTAGAATAAGGGTGGTTATAGAATCCTAGGTTTTCAGAAATGAGAGAGACCTTAAAGATCATCTCATTGATCTCCTCCATTTTACAGATGTGGCAGCCAAAGCCCAGTGTGTCTGGCTTATCCAGTCGTATAAACCAAGATCTTCTCCCATCACAGTGTTTTTCCATACTACCATAGTGATTCCTCCACTAATTTCCATTGCTTGGCAGTGATAAAGTTTAGGGAAGCCCTTTTCAGGTAGATGCCTTGGTCTAGATTAAGTGAATAATTTACTCATTTTGAGTGACTGTGTGAAGGAACGGTCACATTTTCTCCTGGCAACGTGATTTATTGTTCAGCTATTGGAAAAATCTTATCTTCTGCCTGATCACCTCTTATTATGCACTGTTTCTCAAAATCATCAGCCCATGGGAACCCCTACTTTACCCACAAACATCCTGTGGTAGAGGCTAGATCTCTACAGGGTGATCTTCAATCCAGAGAACTTCTACTGTGTGGGTGGGCAGATATGGGGAGAAAGGGAGGGGAGAGAGAGAGAGAGAGAGAGAATGAGAATGAGAATATATTTAGAGTTTCTAGGAACAACAAAGTTCATAGCTTATTTGGGGAAATGCCTCCATGTTATAACTCAGTAGTCATTTCTTTGGGGGTCTTTTTTCTGGCCGTAGGTAATCAAGTCAGTCAGTCATTGTGCATTGATTAAGACTTGATAGATGTGAAGTTTTGGCATTACAAAGACAAAATCAAAATGTCCCCTATGCTTAAGGAACTTACTGTCTAATAAGGGAGACAACATAGGTGTATTACAAGACTTACAGACACAAGACATACTTGAGAAGCAAGATTTGGAGTTATTGAGATAGATTCTTTAGGGGAAAAAAAAAGATAGAATCTAGTAAACATGAATGTATAGCCAGCCTGTTTGGGGGATGGATGGAAGCAACATGATTACTGCCAGGAAAAATAATGACTGTCTAATCTTTCAGGGCTTTTTCAAGAGCTAAATAAATATGTGGACAAAAGGGAACCAGTAGATGTCATCTCTTTAGATTTTCAAAAAGATCTTGACAAAGATTCCACATCAAAAGCCATTAAAAAAAAAACATTGTTGCCATGGAATTTTCATGTGTGTATAAACACTAGAATTTAAATAGTACAAAAGTTAAAGAGGAATGTAAGAAATGTCAGTATATGATTTGTGTGATGATGACTAGGGGTGGGAAGGGGAAGGAGGAAATGAAGATAAACCAGAGAGGACTATAATTCACAAAGCTCCCCAGCCCTGGGCCCCCTCCATTCACACCGTGCAAATACGCACAGAACAAGTCCACAAGGAGGTCTTCAAATATGTTGATGCTACATTGGTTATTTTTATCCCCCTTCCCCTCCCCCCCGCCGAAAAAGAATGATTCAAACTTTTCTAAGGTCAATGGCATGGCTTTGAGTGCTTCTTTCTGAGACAAAAAAAAAAAAGTATCCAAAGAAAAAAACAGGACATCTGTCCAAATTTTGCTAAACAGCTATTTTTAAGAAACTTTGGCTCTACAGATTGTATCTCATTTTCCATTTGTTGTGGACAACACATTACTTTTATGTAGGTCAAATTTATGATGGAATTCCATTTTTGAGATAAAAAGATGTACACTGGAGTCCTTAATGTGTACACTATGATATGCCAAGTTTATGGGCTCAAGAATGGAATTTGATTATCCTGGCTACTCTTTCACACACTTTACTTTCAAACCAGACTAGACTAGCGGCCATTCTCAGATCTCATCCCACCCTTTTCCATTTTTAAACATTTGTGCACTACATCTCCACTCATCCCCAGAACATGTTCCCTCTCATCACTTAAAATCTCTTTCTTCAGTCTGACCTGAGATGCCACCTCTTACATGAAGCTGGCCCTGATTCCTCCCTCGCCACTTGACTTTGGATTTCTTCTTTAGCCTATTACATACTGCCTTGTAGCAATTTGTGTACATGTTGCATCCATTCCCTGCCCACCCTCACCTCATCTGATTTTGAATTCCTCAAAGACAACTAACGTGGTTTTTTTTTCATTTTTGCATACTCAACACCTAGAAGTCCACAGTAAATACTTAATAAATATTTCTTGAATATAATTGAATAAAGACATACAGTTTGCGTTTATGACATATATTGGTTTTATCTGTGTTTGAGTAGTGTATAGATGAGTTCAAATCTGGCCTCATATATTCACTATTCAAGTCACTTAAATTCTCCCTGCCTCAGTTTCTGTAGCTGTAAAAGAGATATAATTGTACCTATCTCCCAGGGTTGTTGTGAGGATAAAATGAGATTATATTTACAAACTTTAAAGTAGTATGCAAATGTTAGTTTTTACTATTATTTTATGTTTAGGATCAGAAAAAAAAAACCAAAAACATGTGCCCTCTAGAAAGGGTGAAAGGGATAACATTATTGAAAATTCAGCCCAGACTTCTAAGCTTTTCTTTAGAGGACCAGAGCTCAGGTGAAAAAAAATCTGTAACATAAATGAAGAAAATGCCTATCGATTATTTCCTGAAATTTGTTCTTCTTTACTTTTTTCCTGGCTATTTTTCAAGACCCGCTCACTGGACCAAGGTCTTTTATCTAAGAAAGAATAAGATTCTCTCATACCTTAGCCTTCTAATGTCATTTTTCATCTGGTGAAATATCCATCTGCACTATGCCGGGCCAACTGATATTTGAGCGTTTCCTAGGTTGATCACCATCTTGGTTCTATTATCAAATAATTATTTTTCAGAAATCCTCTTGGCTGAGGGGATTAAAACAAAACAAAAACCTGATCCTCCAGAGATACTACTAATATTCCTATTCCTACTTTCATTTAACTGTGCATATTTATGCAGTGTTCCCTATCCTATCCCTCAAAAAACCATCATAAATATTTATTGAAAGTTTTTGACTAGGTACTCTGCTAGCCATAGGGGTTACAAAGGAGTACACATGAGACTATCTATTATTCGCCACAATATATACATTCCTGAAAACATCATTCACACATGTGTGTATATCTACATGTGTATATATGTATATATTAAATGTACACACATGTGTATATATGTATATATTAAATGTATATACACATGCATGCATATACACGCTATATAGGACAGGTAGATGGTACAGTGGATAGAGTGCCAGATATGAAGTTAGAAAGACTCAACTTCTTGAGTTCAAATCTGGCCTCAGATACTTACTAGCTGTGGGACACTGGGCAAGTCCCTAAACCCTGTTTGCCTCAGTTCTTTTTCTATAAAATGAGCTGGAGAAGGAAATGGCAAACTGCTCCAGTATTTCTGCCAAGAAAGCCCCAGTGGGGTCATGGAGATTTGGAAATGACTGAAATACAACATATGACATGTAATATATCATATATAGCATATGAATATATACACACATATACACGAAGAATCATTTTTCAATGATAAAATGATTACTATAGGGTCAGGCATTATGTTCCTACCCAAGGATTTGGTGTCAATTTTTTTTCAAATTAGACTTGATTTAAGTGGTCAAAGGAACTCTTAGGAAATTGCTTGCTCTACCAATGCAAATCTGGGCAGCTTCTCTGTCAAAGTCTAGCACTCTATTCACTGTACTATCTAGCTGCCTCTATTCCACCAAGTTTCCCTTGAAAGAATAGTTTTTTGTATCATCTTTTCCACCCTTGAGTGCTTGGTGTTCAACTGATGAACAATCTCTTAATTGTCCTCCAAACCCTAGTAATGTTTCCTTTAAAACATGGTGTGCAGACTTGAGCCTAAGGTCAATGTTTTAGCCTATCATCTCGATCATCTAACCGGTGCTGACTACAATGGAATTATTTCTTCACAGGACTTATGTGCTAGGCTCATGTTTATGGAAACCAGTGTGGTATTTGCTATTTAAACAGCTCTATCCTGCTGACTCAAGAGATCCTGGTTGTTATTGATGGCAAATAAGATACTGAAAAGTCTTTGTTACAGAGAAGGGTCATGATAGGTGGAGCCTCAGTTTCCTCCTCATAAAATGACTAGGTACCCTCTAAGAACTCTTCTGGTTCTAACGTCCTGTGATTCTATGAAATCTAGAAGACAGATGCAGTTTGCACAGAACAGCCTGCAGTCCTAATATGCATAGACTTCAGTTCCTCAATAGGTCCATGATCTCATCAGTTGAATCATCTCTGCTTGCACAGATTGCTTTTGCATCCCCTAAGTACTCATCCTATAAACTGTGGGCAGCTAGGTGGCTCAGTGTGGGATGGACAGGTGTGGATGGGCTGTGATCTCTGTTGTTGGAGGGAACTCCAAAATAGCTGAAATAACAGATACATTTGAATATGTGTGTGTGTGTGTATAAAATACAATCTATATGTATGTTTATGTAAAGGTAGATATAGTTTGTACAGATGCGTTTGCGTATTGTCTTTGCTCATTACATAGCAAGCTCTTTGTGGGCAGTGATTGCGTTTGGCCACTTTTTATATCCCCAGAATTTGGCACAGTATCTGTTACATAGGAGGTGCTTAATCAGTGTTTATTGCCTGATTATTGATTGATTAACTTGTTGGGTTTCCCTTCTACGTAAATGTCATGAAATAAATAATTGGTAGCTTCATTTATCTTTTTTTTCAGTTGATGGTTAGGTGAATTATATTGAAGAGATTTTGTGATGTTCTGGGCTCGATAAATTTAGTACAACATTATGTGTAAATTGAAGTTTATGCAAGCAGACTATGTTAAAGCTCATGTCATGGAGAGACTTGAAGAAATAAAGGCTTGGGCTAAAAATAGGTGAACCTGTTCTCAAAGTCATCAGATAAGTATTCTAAATCTTTTCTAAAATGGGTGTCTGGAGGAGCTAAAGATATGGTTTTGAAAGTTATCTGCACTGATACTAAAAGACTTGGGAAATTATCCAAGAAGAGAATATAAGGAAATAAAATAAGAGAGCCAAGGATGGAATTTGGGTAAAAGCCTACAGCTAGAGGGGGAGAAAGAAAGGGGAGCCATCAAATAAGACTGAAAAGAAGCTCTTGAAGTAGGAGAATCATGATGATGAGAGGGAGAAAAATTTCAGAAAGGAAGGATATTATATCCTTTCATCTCCTCGAATCCTCAATTTTGAACCCAAGTCTTAATTTAGACTGTTCCTTTTCTCAGTATGAAATGAAATATCTTCAACTCCCATCAAAGGCTTTCCTTAATGGGATTAATTTTTGCACCAAAGAGATTATGAGAACTTCAGTATATTTCTTATAGGAAAGAGGTCAATAGCAAATGAATTATTGGTATCAATCAAGTCAATCTGGTTTTTTTTGAAGCAAGCAGTTTTGCTGTATAGTCATGTTTCATGATGATCTTTGAGCTCTAATTTGCACATCTTCCAACAAGAAATCTCATCAAGTCCATGATAGTGATGTACAAAGCTCTTCTTTCCCATTAAAGGGATTCACATATTCAAGCAAAATACTTGAAATTTAGAGCAGTGTGGGGTAATAGACAGGGACATTGACTTTGAAGCCAAAGAACATTGGTTCTAATCCCCAATCTGCAACCTATTTAACCTTGGGGAAGTCAGTTAACCTCTTTTAGCTTCAATTTTCTTCTTTGTAAAATAAAGGAGTTGACCTACGTCAAAATAGCTAGAAAAATATAGTGCCTTAAGGTATGTGAAATGCTTTACAAATATCTCATTTTATGCTCACAGCAACTCTGGGAGGTAGGTGTTATTACTCTTGCCATTTTACAAATGAGGAAACTGAGGCAGACAGATATTCAGTTACTTGCCCATGATCATAGCTACTAAGTGCCTGGGAGGAGATTTGAACTCAGATCTTTCTGACTGAAGGTCCAGTGCTATACCCACTGTGTCACCTAGCTGCCTTCATGCCTCCGTGGCCTCAATATCTTGTAGTCCTTTCTCTAATACGCTGGGGTATGCTGAAGTGACTTAGAACAGACTCAATTTTTAAATTTTCGGTGTGATCATTTTTACTTTAGATATTGGCAAGTGATACAAATCAGAGTTTGATTTTTCTGTTTTCTAGCCTTAAGAAAATGATCGAAAAATGTTAATATTACAAATCAGATTTAAAAGTGTGTCATCTATAACCCTCCTTCCCCAAAATAGTTGTTAAATATTTATCAGCATACCTTTGTATTGAAGTAAAAAAAAAACCAACGCTACAAACTTGAACGCGTTTTATAAATATGATGATTATTACTTATAGTTGGTATTATCAGCTTATGTCTTAATTTTACCATCAGGAATAAAATTTAAAAAACTCAAAAATGAATACAAATTTCAATTATGTACATTCTGAAGATTTCATAGTTATGAATAATTATTAAAACATTACCCCAGAATAAATAGTAAATATATTTATTGATGGTGATGGTTGTTCAAAACTTATGTACGAACCTATATTTAAAATGCTCAAACAAAACCCATTTATCAGAAATTAGTAGTGACTCAAATAGAAAAGTACGTTTAATTAATTTCCTCTACCACTTTGACACATGCATCATTTTTATCGCCATCCATGATATAGAAGCTTGTCAGTTGATTGAGGAATGTCTTGTGCATCAGAAGTGTCAGAGGAAGCTTGTCTTGTGCTCATTATGACCAGATGTTATCTACTTTTGTTTCCCTCATCCCTTTCTAAAGGTACTCGGCCCTCCCTGCTAAACAGAGGAGCAGAGTGGGCTTCATATTCCACCAAGTGCCTATTGAACATCGCCACTTGGCTATCTCATAAACATCTCAAACTGTTTCCAAAAGAGAATTGATTAGCTTTTCCCACAAAGAGCTATCGTTCCTCTTAACTTCCCTTTTTTTGTCAGAGCACTGCCATTTTTCCAGTAACTCTGCTTTGCTTTCACAGTCATCCAAAACTTTTCACTTTGACTCACTCTTCACAGCCAATCACTTGCCAAGTCTTCTTTATTCATCCATCCCCATCTCTGCCATCCATCCCCATCCCTCCACTGACACAGCCATCCCCCTAGTTCAGACTCTTATGAATTCTCATTTGACCAATTGCTCAGAGATAGGAAATGTCAGAGTTGGGATTTGAGCCCAAAGCATCTGACTTCAAAACTGGGGTACCTTACATGGTACCATGTGGTGTCTCTTTTTTCAAGTAGTGGCAAAAACCCCATGTTAAAACAATTTATTTTGGTGTAAGGTAACCTTTTATATCTTGCATTACTTAATGCTTTCTTAAAAGATACAGGACTTTGATAACCTAGTACAGTATCAAAAGGTTAAGACACTTCAACTCATAGCTTCTCCAGAATCTCTTAGTTAATCGGAACTGTTTTTCATACTTAGTAACATAAAACTCACTCGGCTTGCATTGACCAAGGGGTAAAAAAAAAAAAAAAGTGATTTCATCTAACCCACCACCAAGTTTGTACCAACCTGGATGAAAAGAGTAGATTATGCTAGACCATTCCCCAGTCTCTGGGGCTAGATCTCAGAGGGGACCTGGTGTCATCACCTCTTCGCAAATGGAGGTGGACTTTCCTTTTTATCCCGAGGATAATGTTTTTACCTACAGGGTAGATTAAAAAAAAATACTGTTTCTTTGTTCCGGTCCCTGCCTGTGTTATTCATTGAGCCCCAACAGAGTTAACTAAAGCTGAGATGAGCCACAGAGAAAGAAAGAACATGGGAGGAAACACATGCATGCTTGCATGCTCACTCAGTGGAAAGCAGCCTCTATGTACATAGAAGGGGGGCGGGGGTTATGGAGGAGCCTTGCTTCCTTGTCGTCACTGGACTGCTTTGCCAGCTTTGTTTGTTTTCCTGGTGTTTTAGGCTCTCTCTTGTGGGAGGTCTGATAGAACAAAGACCACCCACCTGCAGTTTTTCTCTCTTTCTTGATCATGTTTTTTAATCTCACCACATTTCCCTCCTCAACTGGGAGGACTGCTGTGTTTCAACATTAAAGAACTAGCCTCTGACAATTTCCCCCTAAGCTCAGTGAATGTATTTGTGCCTCTTTAGATGTGCAATGCAGGAGCTCTGGGGAGAATTCTGTTTTCTCATTGGCCCCAGGACTTGTTCAAAATCATCAATTAGTTCATGGGTTCACTCATTCAACAAATGTTTATTAAACACCTACTTTTAGGCATTGAATTGTTATGAAAACTACTTCACAAGTTCCCCTACTGAACTAGAATTCTAAACCCTGGGGTCTTGCCCGCAATAGTATGTTTTCATAGATTTCCCTGCTTCCAGAACCCACCCCCCCCCAAACTCATACATACACAGATCTCCTTGAAAATAAAGGGTGTATCTGTAGAACATATCAACAAATATCAAATACAAATGGTATATTTGGGGAAAATTTTTGATGGATAACCAATATGAAGATAAATCAAAATGGGTCTTAGGGGAAAAAAATTAATATATAAATATGCAAAGCTGCTTTATATATCCAGAGTACAAATGTACATTGTACAAGACTAGAACAGATAGATATTAGGTGCCCTTAAGAGGTACTTTAGATGGTGCCATGGATAATGAATGAGATTTAGAGTAAGAAAAACCTGAATTCCAATTCTGCCTTGGCTGCACTGACCTTGGAAAAGTCACTTAACCTCTCTGTGATTCAGTTTCCTCATCTGCAAAGTGGAGACTAATAAAACGCTTATCTCAGGGTTTGTGAGGATCAAATGAGTTAGAAGATGTAAAGCTCTTTGAAAGTTTATGACAGCACTAAGACTTTGGGGACAGCTTGTATAAATCCTAGCTGTTATTATGATGCCTCACTATTCTGTGTCAGGTCATTGTGGCCTCAGTAGCTGTGTCAGGTTGTTGCAGCCTCAGCTGTTATATGTGTGATTCACGCTTTGTCCAAGTGTCTCCGAGCTCGAACATATACAAAATAGAGAAACAGTGAAAGAGACAACCTATTCCCTCATTTTATCTTTTCCCATTACTTCCAGACTTGCCACCGATCATTGCTAGTAGGCTCAAAGTCCATGCTTTTTGCAAAGAGATCCTTCTTGATTGGTGGAGGGTGCGAGTTTCCAAGATTACATGCCATATCTGTGGTTCAGACTCTTTAGGGGGAATTTTGCCCCTTCAAGGACAAAAGTCAGCTGGCATTAAAGAAAGCCCCATCATATGGAAAGATGGAGGGGCAGGGAAGAGGGGAAGAGTAAGATGTAAGAAGACCAAAAGGGGTAGGAGTGGATCAGGTTGTAAACGTGAACTATTGATGTTATTTGGGATAGATTTTGGAAGCTGAGCAGGGTATCAATGAGTTGAAATGGAAGGGGCATTTCAGGAAGAAGGAATGGTATGAACAGAGGGTTCTCAAGTGAGAAAACATGGAGTATGTTGTATATGTAAAATAAGTTTATTTATTGATATAGATACACACATTTGTGTATGTATGCATGTTTATATGTTTAAAAATAATATCTAGCATTTCCGTGTAGCCCATTAAGTACCAGCTCAGTACCATGCTAAGCTCATTACAAATATTATCTCATCTGATCCTTACAACAGCCCTGGGAGGTAGGTTCTGTTATTATTCCCATTTTACAGAGGAGGAAGCTGAGGTAAACATAGATTCAATGACTTGCCCAAGATCACACAGCTAGTAAATGTCCTAGACCAGATTTGAACACAGGTCTTCCTGACTCCAAGTCCAGTGCTCTATATACATTAGTATATGTACACATATACACATTGTCTCCTCCATTAGAATACGAGCTCTTTGAGGTCAGGGACCCTTTCGCCTTTTGTCTTTATGTCCCTAGTCCCTAGGTATTTAATAAACGTTTACTGATGATTTGATAAGAAGGAAGCCACACGGTAGAGAGCTAAGGAGTGTGGGCATTATTTAAAAGACATTGATGGCATTTGAGGAGAGTGTCAGGTGTATGTGACTGCATTAGGAGGATAAATCTGGCCATCATGGGGAGAATGGATGCTTATGGAAAGCCTAGGGTGACTGAGATCAGTGAGATCATAGCACTCCACCTCCACTGATCAGGAGTGCTCCCCTCACAGTTGCTATGTGCTCAAATATTATCAGTGTTTCCAATTTTTTTTTCTTTTCTTTTTCTAAACCAACCAAAACCCAAAGCAAAACAAAACAAAGATCAGATGCTGCACTGAGTATTTGATGAGTAAGGTCAAAAGAACTAAAATAGGAAATGAAATTAATTTTGCATAAGACCAAATGAAATGGAAAAACATTTGCTAAATATATCTGGTGTCACTCAATAAACAAGAACAAAGTACTGTCTTTGGACTTGTGAACACTATCTTTAACTCTGACTCTTTTGTACATATAACACATACTCTGGAGCAATTCTTTAAATCTCAAATCCACTGGCAGATCAGGTCCTCAAAGGACAGCAACCTCAAAGTAGTAGGAATAACCCTGAGATGCTGGAGGAGGGGAGGTCTTTCTGTTATCATAATTCAAAAGCCCCCACCGATGTGCTCTCTCAATGATCATCAGTTGGTGTCAGTTAGTCAGCCAAAGGGAGGGTGATATTTACTGTAGTGGAATAAGCTAGCATTTGTATAATGTTTTAAAGTTTACCAAGCACTTTACATTTGGTGTACCATTTGATTTTCAAAACAGCTCTGGGAGGTAGGGCACAGAGAGTTTAAAAAATTTGCCCAGGGGGTCACTTAATAAGTGTTCAAGGCAGATTTTGAAATCAGGTATTCTGATTCTATGTCCCAACCCCTGACCCCCCACCCCCACCCCCCAACACCATGACATTCTCATATGAGTACATACAATGTCCAGGAGAAAGTGGGGTCAGGCATAGAGCACATGGAGCAAGGGGAGTAAAACAGTTCCTGGAATTCCTTTTCCTGGAGCCTTCAAGATTTCCCCCTTAGATATAATCTACATTTTTCTATTGAACTTCTTCTAGAGCCTTGATTGTGCCTGTCATCACATCTAGTCTGTCCTTGACTCTTGGTATAGACTGACATTAATGTCCTAGATACTACTGGGAGGAAGTTCAAATTCTCTGTTCTGTTTGATTTTGAATCTTGGTTTCTCAATGTCCAGCCATTGTTGTACGGATTAAAGCAGGTTTGCAAGGATACACAGAACTTGGCTGTTCGAAAACTCTAGCCTGGACTCTACTTTGGAGGTCTCTGACTAGCTACTCTTGTTACCTTTCAAAACTCACAAGATTGTAAACCATTCCTTCCTGTCTCTTTCCATCTTTTTCACTTAAGGACAGGAGACTAAATACAAGAGGGGCAGCGAAATGATCTCATCATTGTCACAGCCAAAAGTTGGCCCAAGTTAGGAGAGTATGTCATTGGAGCTACCTATTTCTCTCCCAATCCGGAAGCTTATTTAAAGCCTCAATCATCCCCAATAAAGATCGATCCTGATTTAGTTGGTCAATGCCTTTTATGCCATATATATGCATATGCGTACTTAGTGTTGTCTCAGCAGCTACCCCAAAAGTCTTTTATTCATCATCCAGAAGAAAGGAGGAAGAGAAATAATCAGATAATACTTGTATGTGCTTGAAAGTGGACAGCCACGCCCCTTCATTCTACGTCATCAATCACTTTCAGAATCAACCTCACCAAACATTTCTGTGGGTGCTTGCATCAGGTAGGGCAGAATGGGTTTGCTTGTAAGGATTGGGTCTCATTGCCCAATAATGCCCCATTACACTACTATGGAGGGAAAAGAGACAAGGAAGACCTTGGACTGAGGCTTGCAGGATACTTACAGTTGGCATGTATGACAGAATGAAAAATCCAACAAAGATCTTCCCATCACTGGTGCATTCCCCATCAGAAATAACCTTCTATTTGCTATCCATCTATAGAATTACATTTTTGTTTCCATCAGTAGAATATAAGTTTCTCAAGGGCAAGGACTATTTTGCTTTTTTCTTTGTATCCTTATCCCCTAGTCCAAAGTTTGGAATATAATAGGCATTTAATAAATACTTATTGTTTTAGTAACAGAAGTTAAAATGCCCTAAGTCAGCTTTCAAGTCAAACTAATTATCAACTGGGGACCCTTCTTTAGAGAATGCATGTCTCTAGTTTCCACAAGGTGATCAGGTGATCAGATTCAGGGGACTACATGTGCTATGGTATTTCAATAGACCCAGTGCCCAGAAGACACAGAAGGGCAGTTTTGGGGATAGCAAGGATTTGCTAAGAGAGAGAGTTGGGAAGATTTTAACTCATTGGCTTGTCAGGGTATGCAGGTTCTTGGGAGGATAACTATATTATATCATGTCAATTTGATTTGTATTTCAATTGGAATTGAGAGGATGCTCAAGTACCAGTTGAATTTGATGACCTCTGTGTTCTCTCCCAGCTCCAATTCTATGAATGAGGAAAGGCAGTAATAATTCCTCTGATTTGGGTGGGTAACCTGATAAGGGTTAAAATCATCTATCCTTTGGTCACACTAACCTAGTAACCACTGATTTATGTAGCAAATTTACGTTGAGAATAATTACAAGGTACTTTACAAATGCTGGTGCTCAGTTTTAAAAACAAATAGGATTCATTCTTCAAATTCAAAGCCATGTAAAATTTAGCAATTGTTAACCTGATATAAGTGGCCTTCAACAGTTGATACTGAGAAATTTCACCCTATTATGCATTTATTTGATGTCTAGATAATTTCAAATTTAATTTAAATGTAATAATAATAAACCTTAGGCAGTCTAATGTTCAACACCAGTAACTCTACTGAAAATGTTAATCTCTGGTTAGATTATAATTCCTTAAGAAATGGTCACTTGGAGGTAGGGGAGAGAGGAAGGACAAGCTTGCACTTGGTGACATTTTGTCTTTTAAATTTTATGAAAATAATTTATCTTTTGGTCTGAAATGAAAGAAGCTGTGCTCTATGCAGTTATGGAGACTTAAAATTGCCGTTCTTTTTGAAGCACTCGTTATCTGAGGAGACCACATTGGCACCAGAGTTAACAAAGGTCTAATTCTAGATGACAGATTCTTAGAATTTTTAATAAAATTCATATATTAAAAAAAATGCTATCCCTCATTTCTTGCTTAGTAATGTGTGCATTGTACTTTGCAAAAACAGAAAACTCTAACAGGAATTAGAGTTGAGAGGTACATTGTGAAGTTTTAAAGATAGGATCTAGTAGCAGGATAAAGAATGAATGAATAAATAAATGCCCTCCTCCCCAAAATTGGAGATGTGGGGCAGCTAGATGCCACAGTGCTTTAGAGCACCAACCCTGGAGTCAAGAGGACCTGAATTTTGGATCTGGCCTCAGATACTTGCTCTGTGACCCTGGGTAAGTCATTTCTACCTGATTGCCTTCCTTACCCCACCCCCCTCGTCCCAACCCTCTCCAAAATCTTGGAGACTTCAAAACTATTAGAATTGTTTAGTTACTCAAAATTTTAAGGGGAAGTGGAAGGGAGAGGGCCAAGCATTTATTATATTCTAGGCATTGTGCTAAACATTGTTACAAAAAAGGGCAAAAATACCATCTTTACACTCAAGCTTACATTTCAATGAGAGACAACACAGAGATAACTATGTACATATGTATATGTATACACACACACACACATATAGTAGAAGTGGAAGGAATTCTCAGAGAGAAGGCAATAGTAGAGTATGGGAAAAGGTGGAGAGATTAGGAACGATGTCACGCTTCAGAAGAAGGTAGGATTTGAGCTTGTTCTTAAATGAACGAGGTAGGGAAGCCAGAGAAGTACAGAGGAAGGGGGACATTCCAGGCATAAGGGAAAACCAGCAAAAAGATGCAGAGTTGGGAGATGGCATGTCAGGTGGGAGCAACAGCAAGACAAGGCCAGTGTAGCTGGGTCTTGGAGTTAGTAGAGAGAAGTCAAGTATAAAAAGATGGAAAAGACAGGAAATGACCAGAGTATTAAAAGGCTTCAGAAGTAGTATAATCATCTTCCTCCTTCAGGGATCTCCTTCTCTAATCCTCCAGCATAAATAATACTGACATATTTTATAATTACATAGTGCTTTAATATTACAAAGCTTCACGTATGAGACAACAAGCCTGTAAGGCAGGTAGTCTAAGTGTTATTATCCCCATTAAAAAAATAATTTTAAAAAATTTTTAGTTTTCAACCTTCACTTTTCTCCACCTTCATCCTCTTTCCCCTCCCCAACAGAGCATGCAAACTGATATACGTTCTACATATACATTCTTATTAAACATATTTTCACATTTGTCATGTTGTGTGGAATTAAAATGAATGGGAGGAACCATGATAAAGGAAAAGCAAACGAAAGAGAGAGCAAATAGTCTGCTTCGATCTGTATTCAGATTCCATAGTTCTCTTTCTGGATGTGGATGGCATTTTTCATCATGAATCTTTTGGAGTTGTTTTAGGTCTTTGCATTGCAGAGAAGAGCTAAGTCTATCAAAAGCAGTCATCACACGTTGTACCTGTTACTGTGTGCAATGTTCTCCTGGTTGTGCTCACTTCACTCAGCAGTTCATGTAAGTCTTTCCAGGTTTTTCTGAAGTTCACCTATTCATCATTTCTTATAGCGCAATAGTATTGCATTACATTCATATACCACAACTTCTTCAACCATTCCCCACTTGATGGACATACCCTCAATTTCCAGTTCTTGGCTACCACAAAACAGAGATGCTATAAATATTTTTGTACATGTGAGTCCTTTTCCTATTTTTATTCTCTTTGATATACAACCCTAGAAGTGATATTGCTGAATCAAAGGGTATGCACCTTTTTGTAGCCCTTTGGGTATAGTTCCAAATTGCTCTCCAGAGTGGTTGGATCAGCTTACAACTCCACCAACGATGCACTAGTGTTCCAACTCTCCCACATCTTCTCCAACTTTTATCATCTTCCTCTTTTGTCATGCTAGTCAATCTGATAGATGTGATGTGGTAGCTAGGTGTTGTTTTGATTTGCATTTCTCTAATCAGTAGTAATCATTACTTCTATTTTGCAAATAATAATAACAAATGTAATTGTAGTACTAATAGTTGGCATTTATATAGAGTTTTAGGGTTTATAGCTTTCTAGGTACCTGTAGCATGTCAGGAAGAGAAGTAGATTGTAGATTCAGGAACCTTGGATTTGAGAAGTCTGTACAGATTCTACCACTAACTGTAACTTTAGGTCAGTCACTTCACTAGGTAGCAAAAATTAATTTGCTGGAAATTCTGCACTGAAAATTTTCTTGGCAATCTTTCTTTCTAAGTGAAATGTGAAATGATCGGTCACATATTCAGTAACTGCTCTTAGATGGTTCACTGTTTTGTTGGGGTAGCTAGGTCGTACAGTTTATATAGGTCATTGGTCCTGGAGTCAGGATGACCTGAGTTCCAGCCTCAGACATTGTTCTAGCTATGTGACCCTTGACAAGTCACTTAACCCTATTTACTTCAGTTTCCTCATCTGTAAAATGAGTTAGAGAAGGAAATACCAAACCTCTCCAGTGTCTTGGTCAAGAAAATCCCTAGTGGGGTCCCAAAGAGTCAGCCACAACTGAAGTGATTGCGCAAGAATAACAACTGCTTTGTTGACCTCAGAACGTTTCACAAGTACTAAAATTATGAAAGCTACAGTTTGGGGCAGTAATTTTTACCATTATAAGCAACGTTATACTAGAAAGAGTTCTGGATTTGGCGTCAAAAGATGTAGGTTCAGATCTTCCCTGTGCCACTTACTACCTCTGTGACTTTGGGCAAGTTACTTTGCCACCATGATCCTCAGTTTCTCCATTGGTTATATGAGAAGTCTATATTAAATAGCCTTTGAATCCCCTTCTAGTTCCAAACCTAAGCTCTTAAGGAGCTGTCAGTGGTAAAATAAAAGATTGTCCTTTATTTACCCACATGGGTAACTAGCATAGTCTATTCCTTTATATACCTTAGAAAGATGACACTGGGGAAACACCGTATGTATAAAAGGAACTTGAATAAAGTGCTAGAGAGTCACCCCTATAATTTGTGATTTACACAGACTCTTTGCCCAGAATCAGACACAGATCTGAGTACTTCCTGTTTCTTCTTCTTCCTCTCCTCTGTCTCTTAAGAGTCGGACAGCTAGGTGGTGCGGTGGATAGAACATCAGTGCAGGAGTCGGGAGGACCTGAGTTCAAATGTCACCTCAGACACTTGACTCTCACTAGCTGTGTGACCTTAGGCAAGTCACTTAACCCCAATTGCTTCATTCTGGGTCATCTCCAGTCATCCTAATGAATATCTGGTCACTGGATTCAGATGGTTTGGGGGAGAAGTGAGGCTGGTGACCTGCACAGCCCTCCCTCACTCAAAACAAGAGTCAAGTGCAAGTCATGTCATCATTTCTCTGATGGCATGGTCCTCTTTGGCAACAAAGGACGAACACACACTAATTATCCATTCCCTGATGAGTAATTTAAATCCCATTGAACTAGCTCATAATATCTAGATAAAAAAACATTGCTATTCTGAAAAGCACTGTGGAAAAAAATCTACACCTGCTTTTTTTTTTTTTAAACAAAACAACCTTCTCAATAGATTCTCAAGTCTTTTATTCAATTCCCCAGACCTTGTCAAATGCTGTAGCTATTGTTACTATGGAAAAATAGCTAAAATTATCAAAAAAAATTTCATGGTAGTAACAATTTCCAGAAACTGGACAGTCAGATTTGCCATCCACTGCTCATACCTATGCTGATGATCTGTAAATAAACAGTTTTCCCCAGATATTTCCCTATCACTTCTCATAAGACTGTTTCCAAGGTATCTCCCAGAACCACTGTTCACTCTTTTGCTTCTTGATTTTTTTCCCCAAATAATATAGCAGTCAGTTTCACCATTAGCAAATCTCATGAATTTTTCTGTGAGGGTTAAAGTGAACTGAAAAGATTTTTATCTCAGAAATGTTCTGGGTTTTTATTGTTTTTCCTCCCCAATCCCAAGTAAGGAAGAAAGAAATGAAATTTGTAGCAACAGAAGAAAATAGTTTGAGAAACACAATTAGATTTGGGTAAGAGGGTGGAGGAAATGTTAGGGTGGTGATTTGGGCAATAATCTTTGGTATTTGCTTACTAACTTTTTTTCTAAGGAGTTTGAGCTTTAATTCAACAAACCTTTATGAAGTACCTACTGTATGCATGATCATGCTTAGAACTGAGGGATTTATAAAAACAGGAGAGCCCATGTCTTCATGATATGCGTAGTCCAGAAAGGGCATCTAGTATATATGTATCTAAATACATATAGTGAAAGTAAGATGTGACAAATAGATTCAGTCTTGGATTCTTCTCAGAATTTCAAGTTCTTGGCTATGATTTGAAATTTACCAGGCTGGAAGTTCCAAGGTCACTGTGGGGTATAGAGACTGGTGATTGAATTCTTTTTTCATTTAGTCACATTCTTCAACTAGTTTCCTTCCAAGTAATGACTTGCTCCCTAAAAGACTGTGACTTCAATACTTTAAGCAACGAGGCACTTTGGGAAAGTTTTTATTCCCCTCCTAGAAAGAGTTTTGGCATCATATCCATATAAAGTTCAGATAAAAATCACAGATACAAGATTAGAAGAAAACACATTGTATCAGTTGCATTGCATGTAATATAATTTTTAATTACTAACAACAGCAAAGCTAACCAAGACTGGTGCTTGTTTTGAAATGTGGGCTGGTGATAACGCTTGACTAACAGGACTCAGACAGACGCTATTTTGTAGAGCTGTTGACTGAGCTACCTGTGTAATATTTGGCGCAATCCCAACGTGTAGGTACTCATCCCTTGAAATTTGAGTCCCATCAGACTTACTTTGTGCTCAGCAGTATCTAGAGAGAAAATGTTTATGAAAATCATGTCTGCCTTAAGTAAGATTTCTATTCTACAAAAAGACTTTGGACAGACTGGATAACCTTTTGTAATCGGTGCTTCAGAGAAATGTTTGATCTTGTTTACAAGGATATAGTTGCAGCCTTTCTTGTGAGTGATTGTAACTGTAAGGATCAACATATAATCCACAAGCCTTTTTGTATTGTTATATATGTAGCACTGATCCTTTAATGAGTGGCTAGAACTTTCCTTTATGGATTCTGAAGTCCTCTTACTTTGCTTCTTTACCTAATATGACCTCATACCTAACTAGGGCAGGAGAAACCTTGCATTGCTAGAAGCCGTAAAAAATTTACTACTCTGACTTTACAAGATTTTAACATTTTAACATTTGTTCTCTTTACCTTTTGATACCTTTCCTCCTTCAGTCACAAAAATAAAGAAGGAAATTATGATGATCTGCTTCTTCCTGCCCTTTCCCTTGTAGGACAGTTGAATTTCCTACCTTTCCCCTGTAGGACAGTTGAATTTCCTACCAGGTAGTGAGTTCCGTAGCTCATGGATTTCCTGGATCATAGTTTTCTGAGATCTCTCCATCCACCAAGGCCAAACCAGGTGTCTCCTGTATATATAAAATTGATTTTTGGCCTGCTCAGGGTATTAAAATTGCTTGTTCTGGCTCTGCCTGGTACTTTTACTCAGAATGAATTATGCCCTCTCTGATATTAGCACATGCTCAGGCTACTGCTTCTGTTTACCAGCAACTAACTTCATTCCTCTAAGACAGAGGCTTTTATCTTGGGATCTATCAACTTTGTTGTTCTTTAAAAATATGTTGGTAATTATTTCCATATAATTGGTTTCCTTTGTACTCCTATGTATTTTATTTTATGCCTTTAAAACCATCGTTTGGAGAAAGGTTAGGTAACTTTGCTCCCCACCCCACCCCCAACACAAACAGTTAAGAGCAGTTGCTCAAATCTGTCTTTTCACTGGGTCTTTGTAACCTTTCCTTTTCTTTCCCAAAAATTTATAGTCTATCATTCAGTCAAATGTGAAGTGCTCAGTGACAGTCTTCAAGGTTTGCAGGGCAAGATAGACCAAGATAAATAGATAAATTAAATTCTGTGCTGTCAATGTCTTTGTAATTATATTTCATGCAGGTAATTGAGATTATGAGAAAAAGGTAAAAACAAATGCATTGAATATTTGTATAGTTGATGAAAAAATTACAAACTCCTCATATTACCACTGAAAAAGTCAGATATTGGATCAGTTTAGCATTCTGTTACTCTGAAAATTAATTGTGCCTTAGCTACCTCTGTAAAAGTGAATAGGAAGGGAATGACCTCTTCTATGTTTCTGTTTTTTTTCTGACCTTGCCTTCCAATTGATACCAAAATAAACCTACTGTGCAGGATAATCAATGGTAGTTCACCTCCACCTTCCCCGCCCCCCCCACCCCCATCATGGAAGAGAAAGGCAGTTGCTATGTGTCAATGTAAATGGAACCAGCAATGTAAAACATGCAGCACTGTAGGTGATTATTTTCTAGGTGGGGAGAACATGATAATAAATGAGAAATGCTATTCTTTTATAGCAAGGGAAAGTTGTAGCTCAGGCAAGTGAAGACTAAGCTACTACTTTAGTTGAAAATGGAATGGCATTCAGTAATAGCCCTTCAGTTTGGATGTCAGATGACCCAGAGGTCACACACTAGCTATGTAACCTTGGACTGAGGTCCCTGTAAGACCTCTATAAGCTGAGGTGTCCACATCTATGAAATGGGAGAATTACACCTGTCCTGCCTTCACAGGCTCATTGTGAGAATCAAGTGAGATAAGACTATGAAAGTTCCAGTGTGACACATACAAACATAAGGTATTGTGATCATTCAACCAAGTTGCTTGACTCATAAGCAAACTTATCTAGCTCAAAATGTCCACATTCAAAATATTCTCCCACTTTTCTGCAACATTGTATTTGGCTCAGTAATTGGGTGATTTGGCTACATTATTTCGGAACTTTCTTCCTTAAGTTAATAGGTGGTGCAGTACATAGAATATTTTTTAGAATTTATTTTATTTTTAATTTATGGAACAAAACAGGTATTTCCATAATATAATATAATAAAAAAAGATGATTGCACATGAAACTGCAAATCTGTTATGTACAACTTGTTATTCCTTTTAAATATATAAAAAATTATCATGTAAATTTTTTCTTTCCTCCCTTCCCAGATTGCTACCATTAGACACAAATAAGTATATATATGTAAAATTATACTCTGCATATTTCTATTTATATTAGATTTAAACTCAAGAAGATCTGAGCTCAAATTCTGCCTCATCTACTTAAATGTCGCTTGTCTATAGGTCTAAGTCATTCAAGAGTCGTTCTAAGTCCCTCAGTCTCTATCCTCCTCCATTTATTCCTGAAAATGAGGAAAATAATAACACCAACCTCATGGTGTTGTTGTGGAGATCAAATGAGATAGCGTGTTAAGTGCTTCGCAAACCACACACACGTGTATATGTATGTATGTATGTATGTATATATAGAGATATAGTAAGCTATAATGAATTATGAGTAATATAATGAATTACAGTGAATAATAAGCATAGGCTAAGCATTTTTTTCTAGTCAGAAGCACTCTATTTACATGAAATAGTTTTATTTGAAAAACTATATAGTTTTATGAGGATAAAATAGTTGACTTTGGAAATGAGGCAAAAGCTATTTTCCAAGCCAGATGTAAATGATTAGTTATTATCATCCCAAGTTTTCTGTATTTGTCTTATATTAACTAATAGGTTGCTAAGAGGTTAACAGTGCCAAGTAAGCGTACTTTTTTAAAGACCAAAAATATTTTCAATCCTGAGGGAATTTTATAATGGAAAATTGAATTCTATTTCATGTAACTCTTTTAATTGCATAAGGTATTAAAATGCCCTGTTCTCCCAATATGTGACGTACTGAGAAAGAGAGGACCTCCACTGTATTTAGCGCAGCAGAGATTTAAATGAATCTGCCAGGAGAGGTAATATAGAGACAGTTTGTTCCAACTGTCTACTGTTCTCTGCCTCTCACACTAGCCCACAGATCCAAACCTTGGTCTAGGAAGGGTGATCTGACATAGGAGGTAGAATGCTAGAGGTGAAGATGGGGAGACCTAGGTCTGAATCTAGCTCCAGACATTTACTAGCTATGTCACCCTGAGCAAGTCACTTAATTTCCCTTAGCCTCAGTTTTCTCATCTGCAAAAGGAAAAGGTTTGAACTTGATGACATCTAATACCTCTAACCGCTTTAAAGCTGTTACCTCGAGGGCTGCCTTAAGATAGGGTGTTTTTTTCTTATCCCATGGCATACCATTCTTAGTCCAGAACTATTCCAAGGAAAGATTAATTGTGGGTCAAATGAGGAATACCAATCTGCTATTGTTGGGACAGCAGTCCTAGAACATGGGGTTTTGTTGTGATCTTCCAGATCTCTGGGGAATCCAGTAGAGTTAAATCTTAGTCACTGCTAAAACAGACTTCCAAAAGAGTTCAGATTGGTACAAATTGTCCAGCTTTATACTGGGTGTAATCTATTTGTCCCCCTGACATTGCAGAACTTGTCTAAATTGCTTGGGGGTGGGGATTGACTAGAATGTGCCATGGCCAGTGGTGCATTCTCCGTTCTTATCTACATCTTGCCTGTTACCACTAATCCAGTAGATCGCAGTGTACCAAAGGTATTCCATTATAGAATCTCAGACTCTCAGGGATAGAAGAGACCTCCGACCTCATCCAGTCCAACATGCACCTGGGGAAATCTCATCTATAGGATCCTCCTCAAAGTGGTGGTTCAGACTTTTCTTGAAGATCATCAACAATGAGGCACAAACTACCTCCTGAGGAAGTTAGTTTTAGGCAGTTCTAAATATTAGGAAAATTTCCCCTATATCAAGTTTGAAATCTGCTTTTCTGCCATTTCCATCCATTGTTTTCTACTTCTGCCCCCTGGGACCAGCAGAACAAATCTAATTGCTGTTCCACATGACAGCCTTTCACATATGTGAAGACAGCTTTCATATTTCACTCTCCGCCCCCAACCCCTGCAGAAAATCCTTCTTTTCTCCAGGATAAGCATCCTCAGTTGCATCAGCTGATCCTCTCTGGTAAATATTCTTCAGCTCTTTTGTGTCATGGACACCTTTGGCAAGACCTGTGGATCCCTTCACAAAACAATGTTCTAAAAAATATTAAATATTATACATAGGATTAAAAAGGAAACAAATTTGTTGAAATAGTTATCAATTTAAAAAAATTATAACAGAGTTCACAGACCTCCTGAAATCTATCCATGCACCCCCTGTGGGTCCAAGGATAAGAACCCTGTGAGAAGAGTGCCATACTTGTTACGTCTAGTGGCTCCCAATATCCATTGGTCAATCTTCCACTCCTTTTCTGTATCACATTCTCCTTTCTTGCAACCTGCTGGTCAAAGTTAGGATTTTCCTAATACCCTTTCCGATTCTTTTCCTTCTATGCTTTCCCTTGGAAGTACTTCTCTCAATTCTCCCTCATAATCTGAAGAATAGAGAGGTGTTTCCCTCAAGCCTTTTACCTTCTCCCATAGTAGGGAGATCATCCTGTTTTTTCAGGCATGTAACTTACTCGGCATTAGCTGAAATACAACTATATTGTATTATTAGCAGGTATCTGGAAAATTCCCCTTATCCTCTTTACTTGCTAGATCTAGGATATTCAGTTCTCCTAAAGCTTGCTCATAAAGGTTACTCTCGTAGCACCTTGGATGTAGAGCTGGAAGGGGTATTGGACCTCCTCTAATCTATATCCTTCTTTTTATTGATAAAGAAACTGACCCTAAGAGGTGAAGGGACTAGCCCAACATCACAAATTTAGTCACTGTCAAAGGTGGGATTTTGGCCTGGGATCCCTCTTTTCTATGATGATGTTCCCTGCTTATTTGTTCAAGCATGTTTGATCCAGTAAGCAGGTTCTGCCGAAGCCAGAGTGCAAACACTAACTGAATTGAGCTGCTCTGCTATCAAGTCCTAACCAGAACTGGACTAAAATCCAGCTTCCTGCTCCATCTTCCCTCTTCCCTCCTCTCTCTTCTATCCTTTTTTCTTCTGATCAGACTTCAGACACTGTACCTACATCTTACTCCGTTGCTGCCTTAATGTACTGTGAGATGTTCAGACAGCACACTTCCCCGACAGTGAAGGCAGAAGCAGATTGCTGCCTGATTGCAGCCTTATCTAGAGGTCAGTGGAGATGGACTTGACTTTCCTGAGTGCCTCCTAGCCCTGTGGTTCAAAGACAAAGACAAAATGACAGCTCACCCTATGACATAGCCAGATTCTTAGACTAAAAACTTGAAGCCTGCTTCCTTACTGCTTTCTGATAGCAAGCACAGAATATGATACTGATGAAGGAAATGATGAAAATGAGGTAAAGATGTTGCTACTGATGACATCTCCTTGTGATCATATTTTTTTTCTCTGTGGGCCGTTTACCCAATAGACTAAACATTTTTTTTCCTGCTCCCTCCAATCACTGATTATACTTGATACAAACCCATCCTGGTAAGATACATACCTTTCCTAGGCATCCAGGTGGCTCAATGGATAGAGCACTGGGCCTATAGTCAGGATGACCAGAGTTAAAATTCATCCTCAGGTACTGGGCAAGTCACTTAACCTCTGTTTGCCATTGGAGAGGGAAATGTCAAACCACTCCAATATCTTTGCCAAGAAAACCTCATGAACAGTACTGGCGTGCCATGGTCCTTGGGATCACAAGTAGTTGGACACAACTGAACAACACCAAAAACTTCCCAATGATAATATGTCTAGTGTAAAATACCAATTTGATAACACATTAGAAAAATACGAAAAGGTCTCCTGGGAGTCTGTTTTTAGAAAGGAATGGAAAGTAAATGAGATTAAATGACTAACATGATTCTATATTGCATCCATCTTTTCTTCTGTGTGTTGCACTTACCGTTACTTTAGTGAATATAGGTAATAAATAACAGCCAGCACTGTACCTTTGCTGACACTGACCAAAAGGTATATCTGCCATGTGACAAGGCTCTGGGTTATTGATACTTTAACAAGACTGATGATATCAATTCCTCCACTTGCTCCCAATACGTATTGTAGTGATACCCAATTCATTCAAAGGTTAGATTTCCAGGAAGCCCAACTCTCAGTAGTGATCAAAAGCAGAAAAAAGATTCTCAGTGGACAAGCTATTACAAAGTCCTTACATTCCTATAGAAAAGGCCTGGTGACTTTCTATGGTTAGAACAAGACTTGGAGTTCATGTAAAATTAAATTAACTGATTTAACAAATGAGATAGTGGAAGCATTTGGCAATTAGATTGCTTCAGCGTGAAACAGGACGAGTAGCAGTTATAGAAGCTTCAGTGATAAGTGGAAATCAAATGACCCTGGAGGCTATTCCTCCGTTTCAGGACAAGTGCAATGATTGAATACCCTGAGTTATGAAGAAGAGATTTAAGCGGGAGTCCCCTGCTTAAGAAGGCAGAGAAGTATGTGTGTTCCATTTTAGAAAGATTTTCATCAAAAAGAGTGTTTTGTTTTTTTTTAAATTTTAAGAAAGAGCTTATATTTTAAAAGAGAGGGAATTTTCTTATTTAACTGAAAAAGTTCTCTAAACATTCTCTAAAGATGCCTTATTTAAAAAAAAAAAGGCCTAATTAAATCAAAGTTAAGTTTCTTATGAAAGCTTCTATTTCTAAGGCTCAGCAGCATCCCTTCTCCCACTTTTCATGCTCCCTTTGGAATAATGAATGAATGATAAACATTTATTTCAAGCTTCCTATTTGTCAGACATGATGCTAAGTGCCAAGGATGCAAAATACAAAGGGAAACTGAAGAGTAACAACATTGAGAAATACCTTTTTTTAGAAATGGACATGTAGGCCCAGTTCCAGGCCAGATAACGTTAAAGAAAGCTCACCTATCCAAGGCCAGAAATTCAGGGGCAAAGTCTAGAGTCCCAGGGGTGGGGAACATGTGGCCCTCTAGGCCCTCAAGTGTGGCTCTTTGAATCCAGACTTCACAGGTTTGTTCTGTGATTCCCCTTTTAATAAAATGATTTGATCTGTAAAACTTGGACTCAAGGTGGGGTCTTAGGAGAATGGCTATTAATATAAACCCAAGGAATAAGGTATTGAAATGAGTGGCATAAGGTAGAATACCATGCTTCACATCTCTACTAAGTCAGCAAGCACTTATTAAATGCCTACTATGTGCAGCTTGTTGGTACAGTAGCTAGAACACTGGGCTTGGAAGCAGGAAGACTCATCTTCATGAGTTCAAATCCAGCCTCAGACACTTAGTAGCTGTGTGACCCTGGGCAAGTCACTTAACCCTGTTTGCCTCAGTTTCCTCATCTGTAAAATGAGTTGGAGAAGGAATGGCAAACCACTCTGGTATTTTTGCCAAAAAATCCCCAAATGGAGTCATGAAGAGTCAGACATGACTGAAACAACACAAGAAAAAATGTGCGAGGAATTCAGTGACCTCTATTCGCACAGCTGTAAAACCTCTGCACATGACTCTTTTACCCTTCTATGAACTTAGAGCTCTCAGCTTGGTAAATTAGAGCAAGAATAATGTAAAAATAGGTTTGTCAGAACTTTCATTGTGCCATTTATCTTTTTTTTCCTCTAGTTGTTTGTGACTCATCTTTATATACTCAATGTGGTGTTACAAAATCAACTCACCCACCTCCCTGTTCATTTTTTTTTTCTTGAGCTAGTCACTCAGGTGCTACCCTTTCTTTCTCTGGGCATAGTATCCAGCAACCTGAGTATTCCATTTCCCTTAGTGAACAGTGGCACTATTTGGGCAGCTAGGGGATGCAGTGGATAGAGTGACAGGCCTGGAGTCAAAAAGAATCAACCTTCCTGAATTCCAATCTGGCCTCAGACAGTAACTGTGGTCCTGGGCAAGTCACTTAACTCAGGTTTGACTTAGTTTTCTCATCTGTAAAATGAGCTGGAGAAGAAAGTGGCAAACTACTCCAGTCTCTTTGCCAAGAAAGCCCGAAATGGGGTAATGAAGAGTTAGATGTGACTGAAAAACAACTGAAGTGGATGCCTAATTACAGTTCTGGGAGTATCTGTCAATTGGAGTGGTCAGCAGGAGAAGGACTTTTCAAACTGGGCTGTCTGGAAGTTTGTTATCTACACAGTTATGGTCTCTAGTATTTATGTAAATTGCTAGCATACACAGACGCATGTGTGTGTGTATGTTTTTTATCTGCTCAGTTAGGGTCTTTAGGTATTTATGTGAATTACTGGTATATACACACATGTGTATGTATACATGAATGCGCTCTACTATGTACTCGACCAAGGTCACATAGCTCATAAATAGCAGAGCTAGGATAAGTGTTATGAAAATATTATTGCTGAATCCAGTTCCCTTCTTTTACATCTCTGAATCATGCTCCATTTCCCCTGTAGTAGCACATTTGTTTACAAGTGCAATTAGCAACTCTGCCAGCAGGTGAACGAGACAACAAGCATTATCACTTACCTAAAAGCAGATTATTTATTACACTTGTTTTACTGTGACTTAGATAAAGAACAGCATAAGATGGAGGGAGAAACTTTTTCTACACCACCCACAACCCCACTGTACTTGTGGTTCCTATTGTTGTACTCTTTGGGCATAGCTTGGATGATCTAATATCTCTTTCATGCTGGGTGGCACCAGATTAAGAATCCTGTAGCTTGTCGTCATTTTTCAGTCTCTGTCTTAACAGGAAATATTGGCTAGATCCACATCAATGTGATTTCCTGCGTGTGGGTAGTCCATCCTCCAAGGCAGATTGCAACCTCTCTATAATTTACTAGATAGTCTTTGAGAGCTGTTGTCACTTCCCCATGGTCACAAAGCTAGCAACTATCAGAGGTAGCTCTTGCTCAGGTCTTGCTGACTCCAAGTCTAGCTGCTGTCCACTACACTCAGCTGTTTACATTGATTATAAAGCAGTATAAATATTGTTTTGTTACTATTTGCCATTTATGTGTGTATTTGTTTTCCCCTGCACCTGTGACAAGGGAAGGATTCCTGATTTAGACGTTTCCTCTACCATTGCAGATCAACAGTTTGTCTCTGGGTCTTAGACAGTGAGTTACCTGGGGCATTGAGAAGTTATTAACTTTTCATGGTGACACTCATAGCCACTGTAAGAGACAGGCCTGGAGCCCAAGTTTTCCTAACTCCAGTATGGGCTCTTTTAACATGCTGTCTCTCTAGACTTTAAATGTTTATTGTTAAGATTTCACTATTTGACTAAGGTATTTTAAATTAAAAGGTTCTCTGATTTTTTTTAAGAAGATGGGAAATCCTAAATTTAAAACATAGTACTAAAGAAGGAAATGTAAAGAACACAATTTCCGTATGGACTAGTTATCTTTATTAAGATGAAAAACACTCATAAAGCATAGGTCTGATCCTGTCATTCTTCCCTATTTAAGAAACTCTCACGATTCTGTTACCTCCAAGATGAAATAGAGTCCTTTGTTTGGCATTAAAAGTTCTCAGCTCGACCTTTTCTACTTCTTTCAGGCTTACACTCTCCTATCCTACACACTTCTCTATCCAGATATAATATAATAGGCTACTTAACTATCCCTGCACAAACAGTCCATCTCCTCTCTCTTAGTCTTTGCCCTGGCTGTCCTATGTCTGGTGTGTTCTGACTTCCACCTAACCCTGGAATCTTTTAAGACTCAACTGAAGAATCATCTTCCATGGAAGCCTTTCCCAGTTTCTGTAGATACTAGGACCTGAACCCTAAGGCTACCTTTCATCTACTGTGCATTGATCTTGTATGTACCTAGTTATTTTCACATTGTCTCCCCAATTAGCATATTAGCTTCTTGAGGGCAAGAGATGTTTGGCCTTTCTTTCTAGAACTCAGCATAATAATTTTAATATTGTAAATGTTTAATACATTTTTGTGATTGATTGAAAGGGTATGGATGGTGCACTGGTCAGTACTATAGCAAAAGATACTTAAAATCCATTTTACTTTCTTATGTGAAAGACAGATATGCTTTTGTACTTGAAGGCTTAAAAAGCAGCATATGTGATTATGTGTAGTTCCTCCTATATACTTAGCGACGGCGAGTTCCTATTAACCGAGGGTTTTGTTTGTTTTTATATTCATGTGTACACACAACCTACATACAAGTAGAATTGTTTGGATGTGAAAAAGGATTCTATTTCTGGGTCCAAATCCAGTAGACCTTGATGTTCTCACTGCAGCTAGTTACATTGTTCTTTGAAGTAAAGATAATGTCCAAAGAATGTCCTGTGGAGAAACAAAACTACCTAGCTACCCAATAATTAAATCCAGGTTTCACATCCATAGTGCTTTAAGAATTCAGTCATGTATAGACCTTTCATCTGCATGTTCTGTTATGTATTTTCTCTTATGATTTAAATCAAATTCTTGCTTGTGAACAAAACCTCACAATATAAATACAAAATCCACCAATGGTTATGCCAAATCAAGAATATCCATGTGGGAATGAAAATATTACAATCACTTACTTTGAGATAATATTTGTGATATGCTTAGTATAGCTCCTGGACATAGGCACTATAGAAATGATGATGATGATGATGATGATAGAAATGATGGTCATGATGGTGATGATGATTACTACCCTTGTGTCTTGGCATAAGCTCTTGAAACTTTAAAGGTAGTAAATGCTAAACTTGGACTCAGGAAAACCTGGATTGCAATCCTGATTCAGATACTTACCAGCTATGTCATTTTGAGTCAATCTCTTAACCTCTCTTGGTATCAGTTTCCTTATCTGTAAAACAAAGAGTTGGATTTATTTAATGACCTCTGAAGTCCCTTTTAGATTGAAAACCATGAGCCTGTGATTCCTCTAGACTTCAGTTTCTTCATTTATAAACTGAAGGTTTTAGACTAGATTATCTCTAGAAGCCCACTTCTAAATTGAGCTTGGTGTCTTTGATGTTTCCCCAAGCTCTAAGCATTCCACAGCACCTGCTTCAACCACCTTCCTGGCCATTGGAATAAATTATTTTCATCCACCTATTCCTATGGGGGAAGGCTTCACGTACGTGAGGTAGATATTTCCCTAACTCACTTTCCCCTAACTCATTGACAGGTTTGAGGCCTATCTGTTACCCTTAATTTGGTTTAGCCTGTTTGCCGAGATTGTTGTATGGTCAGTGCATGTACTACGGTTCTTTGGAACCACAGATCAAAGTTGGGTGAACATCTCTAAAAGTCATCCTGACTTTTGTCTTGCCACTGGAGTTCAAAAACTCAGGAAGATAGAATGAGGCTGAAGACTTTGCACAACTCTACCTCACTTAAATCCAATTCATGGCAAGTCAAGACATCACCTGTGATGTCATTGATCTTTTTCAAAAATGAAAGACAAACAACAACCTCTAAACCTAAGGAACAAAGCTGTTCTTTATTAATGAATTTTTTTCTCATTTCCCTAGGTCTAGTTTTTGCTTTTGTTTCTGATGCTGTGGTCATAATCCTCAAGGTAACTTTACTCTTAGATTTAGATTTACTTTGAGATCTCAAACTGCTTTTTCCTCTTAACAAGATATAAATCAACAATAGTATTAACTGTAAATAATTCTTTCACTTTGTACATTAGGAAACAACCTACTGAATTGTCCTTCTGACATATATCTGAGTAGTGCCAGGCAGGTATAACACAAACGTTAACTAGTCCTAGTGAGCCAAAAAGACTGAATGCAGATCCAACAAAAGACATGTTCATCTGTCACTCACGAATCAGGCTAAGGTCAGAAAGTCTCATCCTCAAAAAGTTATTTCTAGGTGATTAATTTTTTGAACATAAAAACTCATATCCTATTTCTGAATATGCCATGTGATGACCACAGTAATGTAAAGGAAAACAGCATGGAAAGAGTGCAAGACCTTGATCAATGCAATGATCAGTCATGGTTTCAGAAAAGAATACAGGTTTCTATCACATTGCTTGAAATGATGTAGCAGCGAGAACCATTCTGATTTCAGTTGGCAGTTGTTAGGCATCATACCAGAAGGATGCATTTTTCTAAAGACTTGAGTTGGTTGGTAGCAAAAACTGAATACTGTGCTCTCTAAAACCTCCAGTGATGGAGATCTCATGACATTTGGACAGGGCTAATTAAATGTTCTCTTAGAAGAAGCCTAAATTTACCTGTCTGCATCATCCACTCAGTGTTTCTATTTCTACCCTTTGGGGCTGAGTCAAGTGAGTGGAACTCCTGTCCCACTATTCTACTATTCCTCCTATTTACTCCAAAAGTTCACATGGACTATTTGTGCCTGACCTGTGATAGAACCTTATGGGTTCATCTGGGACGCACTGTACCTTGACTCCAACCTAGTAATGTCATTTTGGTCTTCTTCAAGAACGAAGGATAACAATCCACCAAAACAACCAACCGATTCCTCCTATTCCACTCAAACTTCTCTTCTTTACCTATAATTCACAGTGAAGTAGCCTTTTCTATATAAATGAGTTCATCTACTGTTTCTGGAAGACAAAAATGTTCACAGTGACAGCTAGAGAGGGGGAAGCTTTTGAGACTTTCATTATTTCAACATTTGTTTCCCACTTTGCATTGAGTGGGCTCATTTCTTTTAAGTTGTGGAGCTGAATCCCTACTAGAGTCCTCTTGTTTTCTCTTCCTGCCACTTGCTGAGGGAGGTTTCAGAAGATTAAGTAGTTCTCCGGTTAAGCTCTCTACTTTCCACAGCATTGAGGCATGTATATAGGTCAGTTTCCCAGTCAGAAATAGGAATCCATTTGGTGTTTATATCTTTGGCATATGTATCATTCATCTTGTATAAAATCCAGACTCTTAGGCTATGGTGTCTTCCTCTTCACAGATGGAGATCAAAATTAGAGATTCCTGTCTGTGGTTGCTCAGAAATGTAGAAGCCTTTCTCAATTTGAGTATGTTTCCCTGTTGCTGCCATAGTTTTAAAACCATTGATCATGCTGGGTCATATGGATTGGATGAGATTTTTCATTAGCTCAGTTTCCTTCTCACAGCCTGGCAGTTACTGTCAGAATGAACTCTGTATGTTGCCTGATCCTGTTCCAAAAGTATTGCAAAATTGGTTTTTATTCTGGGTTATTTTTTTTCTCCTTTTTTTGTCTATGCAGCACTTATAACTGTTATGTTTGAAGAAGACCCTGTAATCGGGATCTTTTTTTTCTCTTATTTTTCCTTTCTGAAAGGCATGTAAAAGGATCACTAAATCTTCCAAAGAGAAAGCTTCAAGCTGTTTACATCTGAGAAACAGCTGCAATTATATCCCTTAATTCCCCAATTGAAAGCTCTGTCTGTTTCCCACTGCAATTTGGTATCTCTTCCTTCTGGTCAATTCTGGACCCAACTCTTTTCTAAATGTCGCACTTACCAAATTGCACATCATAAATCCAGGCCACATACATTTTTCATCCACTTTGTTTTTTCATCAAGAATAATTAGACCCATTTCTTTCATACTGCTGTGGCTTTGCAATGTTGCATGGTTCAACACATCATCTACATATGTTAGCATTTGGAAAACCTTTGGAGAACCATTCATACAGGATCCTTCTGTTTGCATTTTGAACAGGACATTTTCCATAATACTAGAGAACTCCTTATATGGTTATTTATACAAGGTGTACCAAAAGTCTTAGTGCATTTTTTTAAGAGAAAAGGAGAGAAGATGAGTAGTTTAAAGGTACTGAAACTTAGTCACACTAAAACTTTTGGGATACCTCATGTATATCTCCCTGTTTTGTCTGTCGTTTGATATTAAAAGAATTCCAATTTGACCTCCTTTGCTCTCCTCCCTTTTACAACATTCATTCAACTTCTGAAGTCCTATAAATGTGAGTGCTAAGGTGTAAGGTGGTTTGGTGATTAAAAAAAAGGGTAAGAAATAGTTCCTACCCTCAAGGAATTTACAGTCTAGTTGGTGGGGATAAGTATGCAAATAAAAATAATAAGGGTAGTGCCATGGGAGTTAAAAGTAGCTTACTACTGCAGAAGAGATCAGAGGAGCCCTCATAGAAGAGGAGTCGTTTGAGCACTGAGGGAGAAGACATATACTGATTATATTCAAGCATCTGAAGGATTGTTAGGTGGATCACCCTTCTTTTTCTTGTCCTCACAGAGCAGAGCTAGGAGAAATGATGGAAGTTGCTGAAAGGAGATTGCTGCTCCATGTAAGAAAAACTTTCTAATGATGTGCAAGTTCTCCAAAATTGGAATGGGCTTTCCCAACCAGGAGAACCAAGAAGACTCTTCATCAATAGAGACTTTAAATGAAGTCTGATCATTGCTAGTTAGGGATGTCATAGTTAGTTGATTGTCATATAGTTGATTCCTGAGACATCAACCATGACCCAGTTGCTAGGCTTAAGTGAGGAGTGTGCTGAAACCAGCCCTTAAAGGCTAGAAAGAGCCATTTGTTAAATTTTCAGTTTGAGCATTTATCCTGTGGAAACTGGCAATGCAGGCTTATTATTTTGTTGATTATCTAGACTTAAGAAAGTGGTGGTGACATATAGTTACCCCAAGAGGCAGGTAGGAGTTTTTCTTAGTGGAGGGAAAAAGAGGAGAGTTAAGAAAAACAAAACAAAACAAAACAAAAAAACAAGAAGTTTACCCTCATCACATTTGACTAAACGAAGGAGTGAAATGCACACTCATTTTGGTATGAAAACCTATCTTGCAGTATAAGAAAGTGGAGGAGAAGGAGATATTGCAAGGGAGGGGATGATGGAGGGAAGGGCAAAGGGAGGAGGAGGGAGCAATTTGAAGTCAACACTTGGGGAGGGACAGGATCAAGAGACAGAAGAGAAACAATGAGGGGCAGGTTAGGAGGGATGGTAATCCAGTTAGTCTTACACAACACGACTATCAGGGAGGTCATTTGCAAAACTACACAGATAGAGCCTATATTGAATTGCCTGCGGTCCCAAAGGGAATGGGTGGAGAGGGAGGGATGGGGAGAATTTGGAACTCAAAGTTTTAGGAACAACTGTTTAATATTGTTGTTGTAACTAGGATAGAAGACATACAGTTAATGAGGAATAGAAAGTCATCTGGCCCTACAGGAGAAAAGAGAAGATGGAGACAAGAGAAGGGAGGGATGACAGAAGAGAGGGCAGATTGGAGATAGGGAAAATTAGATTGCTTGGGGTATTGGGGTGGGGGGAGGGGATAAAAAGGGAGAAAATTTGGAACCCAAAAATTTGTGAAAATGAATGTAAAAAATTAAATAAATAAATAAAATTAAAAGGTAAAAAAAAAAAGAAAGTGGTGGTGAAAATGTTAATAATGCAAATTAAAAGTAAAAGTGTGTCATGCCTTTTTTGGAGACCTGGTTGTTAAACATTTACCAGCACACCCCTGCCTTTGCCATCTTCATAAGGTCATGTATTTATTGAAATTTTCCCATAAACTTGTATATGCTCATTCAACCATGAGGTTGGTTTTGATCAATGATATACCTACTTTATTTTCTCTGATTCCCCTAAATGCAGGCCAGCTAACAGCAGGTCTGGAAGGAAGTGCTAATGCAACCCACCTACTCATCTCAGCTGTTCTCCAAAGTCCTGATGGTGTGAAGGGGAAGGTTGTAATTATTTCAGGAAGTCTACAGAGAAAGGAAGCAGTAGAAAAAGATATATTGAAGATGCAAGGGAAGGAATGGATACTTGATGAATCAAATTCTTGAATGAGGCGGGATCAAGATAAGACAGAGGGCAGAAGAAGGACAGGATTTGGCTTGGGGTGGGGTAAAAAAGGGGTTATTTCTTTCTCTGAAACAAAATTGAAGTAAAAAAACAGTAGGTGAAGGGATGAAAATGGAAAGGAGAGAAATGAGGGGGTTCATGTAAGATGACCGGAATCTTCTTAATAAAGTCAATGAGGTCATCTGTTAAGTTTGAGGTGGGTGGGCTTGGGTGCTTAAAGAGATTCAAAAAAGATTTGGAATGGTTGGGAAAATGTCAACATGAGATGAATAAAAGGATTCCCAAGCAATAGTGGGAACAGAGTTGAGCTTAAATGGCATTTATTTGTAGTGTGTTCTCTTGTTTAGCCCCTCACTCAGTGTGTTCAGGTGCACAAGTTTTCTTGTGTGATGACCACGGGAATTTCTTTGGCCACTAAGCTTCAGGAATTCTTTGAAAGCTTTCAAGAGCTCTAGTGGGTGGTCTACTTTATTCAGCCTGAGATTAAAGATGTTTATTTTTTTTTCTTTCATTGGGTTTGAAATCTAGCTTGTTTGACTTCAAAGGTAGAAACAGAGCTTGTCTGTTCTGATGAGTTGGACATTTTTCATGACGGTGGTCCAGTGGTCTCGTGGTTCCTAATCCTTGGCTCTCATACAGTGTAGTGTCTTTCCTTATCTCAAGGGGAAATGGATGAATGCCTATGAGCTTTAGCTTGTCCCTGCTCAGATACTTCTTTCTACTAGAGAGGAATTGTGGTTGAGTCGGTGGAAAAATACTGAATTGGAGTCCAAGGACCTGAGTTCAAACTCTAGCTCTTCTACCTCAACAAGTTATTAAACCTCACTAGGCCAATGTTTCATCAACTGTAAAATGAGTAGGTTGGATTTGATAACCCTTACATCTCTCCTGCTATAAATATATGATTCTTTTTTGAACAGTTTGCCCTATCTACTTATGTGTCCCAATGTTCTCTTACAGCATACATTAGTAAATTATTTGTTTCAGAGGATAATCAGGCATTTCCCTTGTGGTCAGGTAGTGCCTCCATAATTTTTACTTTGCCAGTGTGAAGCAATGTTTCTATCCTTGGACCTTTTTCTTAGCCTTACAGTTTGGGAATTTACCTGACCTAGTTTTGTCAAGGTAATTCACTATGCTTAGATATCAAGAAGGAGGGTACGAATAGCAGTGTCCAGTGATACAGGGAAGTCAAGGAGCATGAGGATGGATTAAAAGGCCATTGTATTTAGCATGAAGGAGGGCTTAAGTGACCTTGGAGAAAAATGTTAGTACCAAAGACAGATTCAATGAGTTAGAGAAAGAGTGGAATGGTCAAGAAATGGAGGCACAAACTATAGACTTTTCTTTCAAGGAGTTTGGAAGTAGATGGAAAAACAAGAAATTGGATGACATCCCAAGGTGATGACCAAGCCAAAGAAAGAGCTTGAGCTTTCCCCCGCTAAGATATAGGACACTCGAGAATGTGTATAGACTAAAGGAATCCGTAGGGGAAGAGATTGATGATGCACTGAAAAATATGGAATGATTGATGGAGCAAGGTCACAGATGAGATGAGAATGATTTCATTGCTTCATTCATTCCATGTGGCTACTGAGTACATACAGCGCTAGGAATTGTGAGAATATAAAGAAGTGTAAAATATAGCCTTTCTCCCAAGGACGTTAAAGCAGTCTACACAATGCCTTTCAGATGTAGTGCTCCTAAATGACACTTTATACTGAGAAGAATGAGACTGTGTCTCAACTTGGAAAGACTAGAATTGCATCTTCTGTATAAATCAGGCAGTTATCTACGTAGGGAAATTCAGAGTGGTATTTGTAGGTATTTGAAACAGACAGTATCAAAGGGCAAAGTCTTGGGCCCAGAGTTGCACAGAAGGAAGAGAACAGTTTGGATTGATTTCAGGAAATTGCAAAGCTCCTTTATTGATCTCAAACTTACCATGAAAGCAAACACCTATATTTTCAATACTAACATTCTACCACTGTTTCTGATTGGCAATTAGACATTAAATACAGCTGCCTCTGAAGATGGGCAGGCATAGATGGACTGTGTTTGGAATCATGTGATTGTGGTATTCTGGTACAGTAGATAGAGTGCTACACTTCAAATCCTCCTTCAAACTTTTGCTAGCTGTGTGACCCTGGACAAGTCATTCAACCTCTCTGCCTCAGTTTCCTCATCTGTAAAATGAGAAATGATATAATAATACCTCCCAGGATTGTTGTCAGGATCAAATGGTATAATAAACGAAAAGCACTTTGCAAACTTTAATATAAATGTTAGCTATTATTGTTGTTGCGATTATCTGCATTATTGGAGGGAACTCCTGCATAAAAAAGATCACAGATCCATTTGGTTATCTGTGTGTCTAAATCCCCAACATTCTTCTCCCCCTGTTTGTGATGCCTAAAATTCCAAAATGAGAGATTAATTTCTTTGCCTTAACACTTAATCAATCACCTGTTAAGGTACTTAAAAGCAATGTGTGAGTGTTAACTCACACGTAAGTTTAATGCCTTTATGTGCATTGATCAGATCATCTCCTGAGAGAGCACTTTGTTAGGAAAAAGGTGGTATGAGGGAAGTGAGTGACTGAGGGGAAAGGGCAGGGATGTTAGTGAGGGTAGAAAAGAAAGGGAGGCTGGTGGCACTACCAAGCCCCTGAATTTTTTACCCAAGTTTGGCCCTACTGGAATACCAGTACTTTCTCTCACTTCATGATGGTCCAAGTAGGGAGGGATAGCTGAGTTTTTCTAGTTGATACCATGTTATTCAGAAGCTGAAAGTCCATTCAGGAGCTACTGCAATTAGTGGAATTTCTTTTCCCCAGGACTTTTTTTTGTGTGTGTGTGGATCCAGCTGTGTTTATGGTGTTTTAGCAGCTGAAGAAATTAAAGCTTTTAATTTCCCAATAAAACACATCTTTATGTCTCTTCATTGTCTTTTCTTTGACAGGGTCTTTGCTTTTCTACCCTAATATACATACCTCCCACCTATGTATAATTCAGGCACTAAACCTGCAGCTTATCTAAATTTAAGGGGAAGAGTTTTCCCGTCCTGTCTTTGTCTGCTATAATGGAATGTGATTATTTGTAAAATACTCATTCTTACTGTATGATAATTTTCAAATCTCCCTCCGTTCAGGCTCTGCCTCTCTAAACATCTATTTAAGGTTATTTGAGTACAATTGTTGACATTTGCTGCCATATTTGCCAAGTGTCTGCTCTCTGAAGGTACTGAGGCAGCTCTTCTGTCCTAGGGTAATCTCTAAACTTATCAGAGACATAAGCTGTAAGAAAAGCAATATGGAATACATAAAAAGGGAGGCTTTACAAATGAATCTGTCCATCAACAAACCTTTGTTAATTCCTGTAATGTGCTAAGCACTGAGCTAGACACTAGAGGTACCATTAGAAAAGTGACAGTCCCCTCACCTCCTGGAGCTTATATTCTACTGGAGAGAATTCACTGAATAAGATGTTTCTTTAATGGTAATGCTAGTTATATAAAATAAAGATAACTAAAGATTGCACTTAATCCTCTCCAGGCTTTGATGCAGGGATTATTCTGTATCATAACTTCACTATTGAATACAAGAAAGATAGGACATTGATACATGTTGTGTGGGAGTACATCAGGGAGGCAACATGGCCCTGTAGAAAGAACAATGGAGTGGTCCTCAGGGGTATTAAATCTTTCCTGAAGCCAACTGTTAAAACACCTTGAGCAAGAAACAGGCCCAGAAAGTGGAATGTAAGCACCTCAAAGTTGTCTTACTTTTGTCTTTGTATACCTAGCCCCTAGAACAGTGTCTTGCACATAGTGCTGTGTTCTTTTTTCAGTCCTCCCCAACTCTCTGTGATGCCATTTGGGGTTTTCTTCACAGTGATACTGGGGTGATTTGCCATTTCCTTCTCCAGCTCATTTTACAGAGGAGGACACTGAGGCAGACAAGGTTAAAAGACTTGTCCAAGGTCACATAGCTAGTAAGTGTTGGAGACTGGATTTGAACTTAGGTCTTCCTGACTTCGGTCCTGCCTATCTATTGTACCATTTAGCTGTCCTACCACCCTTCAAAAGAAAATTGAGTAGTGAAATAAATGTTTGTTTATTTGTCTGAGGGCATTTAAGTAGAGCTGCTACTTGGGCTCATAGATCACAGTTCTTGGAGCTGGAAGTATATTAATGAGTTTTTGGTATGTTGCTGTTTGTTTGAAGAAACCTGAGCTACTTCCCATTGAGCATGATGAATAGTGCCCTTCCACATCTGAGGAGTTATTTGGGCTAAAAGAAGCATTGCTAGTAGGATGGAAGACATTCCAGTACTAGGACTGATTACTTTTTGTCTTTGAATTCCCCTACTATAGTGCCTTCTCTTCATAGGTACTTATTCAATTAAATTGAATAATGTACTAAATTATTATTTTGAAAGCAGGTTTCTTATAAGCTACCTGTACTGATTTTTTTTCTTCCTTAGCAAGTTTTTTGCTATTTTGTGAATGCTTTTCTTTCCATTTTCCCAAAATTCAGTTTCCTTAATTGGAATCTCTGGAAATATTTAGAAGTGGTTTAAGTGCATTCAGAGGAAGGCAGTTGTTCAGTCATTTGTGACCCCATTTGGCATTTTCTTAGCAAAGAAACTGGAGTGGTTTGGCATTTCCTTCTCAAACTCATTTTGCAGATAAAGAAACTGAGAAAAAAGAGTTAAGTGACTTAGCCAGGGTCACATAGCTGGGAAGTATCTGAGGCTGGATTTGAACCCAAGAAGAAGAGTTTTTCTGATTCCAAGCACAGTATCTATCCACTTTGCCACCTAGCTGTCTGAGGACAGTCATATGATGAAGCAATGAAGACTTCTATTAGTATCAGTCATGTATCCTGTGACAGTAAGCCACTGAACTCTATTAGCCCTATCAGTGGTCTATGAAATGTTGGTCTCAATGTGTCCACTCTACTTATTTTTCCCCATTATTTAGAAGAGGTCAGCTAGATAATAACAAAATCTATAAAGCACTTTTCTTCTAACAACCCAGTGAGGTGGATAGTATATGTATTGTTTTTTATCATTATTTAACAGATAAAGAAACTGAGACCCAGAGTTGTTAAGTGACTTGCCCAGGGTCACACAGTTTGAGACAGGATTCTCACCCAATCCTCCTTACTCTTGGTCCTTTGCTCTTCCCCTTATTGCCCCTAAGGGTCATTCAGGCTTTAACATTTTATGATTGTCCTTTGTTGCCTCTAAGCTCAGTGATAATTAAGTATGATGACAATAATCCAGAAAAGACCTTGATCTTCATGTGGTTCCCTTGGGATCTGCTCTAGTTACTCCAGGTCACTGGTACCATTAAGGACAGCTAGGTGGCACAGAGGTAGAGCCCTGGGGTTTGGAACCAGAAAGACTCATCTTCATGAGTTCAAATCTGGCCTCAGGCAGTTACTAGTTGTGTGACCCTGAGCAGGTCACTTAACCCTGTTTGCCTCAGTTTCTTCATCTGTCAGATGAGCTGGAGAAGGAAAATGGCAAACCATGCCAGTATCTTTGCCAAAAAAACTCTTAAATGGGAGGGTCACAATGGGAGGGGTCACAAAAAGTCAGATATGATTGAAAAATGACTTAACAATGACCAGTACCATTATAACCTCTGTCCCTTTCTCAGCAGTTTTGCTGAATGAGTGAGGGTGCAATTGTTCAAAACTGAATTAAAGTCCTTGAAACAGGAGACTAAATGTCAGAAACTGATACCTGGCTAACTCTGGTCTGCAGCATATAGCACATTCACCATTCCCTGTCTCATCACACAGTTCCCAGGAATAATCACTGAATTAGAGTTTGTAGAATTTAAGTACAAGGAAAATTTTAAAAATGCAAAAAGCTGGGGTGCCAATCTTGTTCAAAAGGCTCAAATGCCTTTTGAACATAAAAACAAGTTAAGTGTGTTCTATCTGCAGAAATCCTTGAGTCCCTCTCCTGAAACTGGAATGTGATTTCATTTGCATAGCTCATTAACCTCCTTTGGGTAGGTTAACTCCAAAATATTGGCAATGTTTTCCAGGCTTTGGAGTAGAGATTTACATTTCTCAGCATTTTGTCCCTACTGAATGTCACTGTGCTGTCGGAGACAAAGTTGAGCATTAACTGGGGGAAGGGAAAGCTTGGACCTGCTTTAAGATATCCTATGTCTTTGTCTCCTCTTACGGAATTCAAGAGAGGGGAATAGATGAGAAAGATGCTATATATCAACCATGTGCATTTGTAGACACGATATTACAACAAAGACTATGGAAAGAGGCTCATTTTCATTCTTCCTGGATCTTCTTTCCCAGCAAATACAATCAAGGAAGACTGGCTTTGGCATTGATAAATTGAGGCAAGATGGCAAAATTTTCCAGAAGAAAATTTATATTCCATACTATTAGAATTTTAATATAGATGAATTTTTAATGGAAATCAATTTTCCTTCTTTAGATAAGCCTTTAACTTCTTAGGAAATGCAAGCTGCTTTGCTGTTGATTACTAATAGTCCTTTGTTGTTTCTTCCTCCCCTCTCTCTCTCTCAATACCTGCTACTGGCAGCTGTCCATATTTAGCCGTGAAAATCACTCCAGCTATTCCTGTGGTTGGCGGGATTCTCTTCTTCTTCGTGATGGGTACCCTGCTTCGAACAAGCTTCAGTGACCCTGGAGTACTACCCCGAGCAACGCCAGATGAAGCTGCTGACCTGGAAAGGCAAATAGGTAACGCCGAAGGTCTGTCCTTATGCTTTTGATCACTTGCCAACTTAGGTTCCCTTCCATCTTAGTATGGAAGAAACTGCCTCAGACCTTCAAGTAGAGAGGGCAGGAAGTATTCCCACCTTTGATGGGGAAGCTTATAGCAGCCTGAAACCTTCAAGCACCAGGCAACTGGGGACAGAATAGGAGGTGGGCTTTTGTGGTAAGAGGTATAAAATTCAAGAACAGAAGATGTCATGGAAGTTCCTGAGGATGATCCAACTTTAGGTGGTGTTCAAGATCCCAGTTTCACAATTCATTTTACCCAGTCAATTTTTGTGCATGTAAAAAAAATGTGAGAGAAGAAAAGAAAATCATAGGTTTTAGAGTTGGACCCCTCCCTCCAGCCACTAGTCCATTTTATAAATGAGAAAACTGAAGTCCAGATGGGTGAAGTGACCTTGTCCATGGTTACCTCAAGGAGTAAATAGCAGATCTGGGTTTTGAACAAAGACAATATGGCTCTAAGCCCAGTTTTCTTTCCACTTATACTATCCTTTGCCTTCCTTGTTTTTAAAAACAAAATACTCATGATAGATGACTCCTCATTTTGTAGATGCTTTATGTCAGACACACACACACACACACACACACACACAAAATGTCATTTAGTGTTGGCTGGGCCAAATGACTTAGAAGAAGTAACTACCCAACTTTCTCTGGAAAAGAGTTAGTAGTGAAAGAAGAAAAACATAAAGTTGCTGATTCTTGATATTTCTCTCATTTTCATTGTAAGATCTATTTTCCATACAGAAGCAACCACCAAACATTATTCTTTAACTGTTGTATTCATCCAACCTGGGCTTCTTAATTTCCTTTTTTTCGTGACCAAATTAACTCCACCGAAATGTTGCATTGCTATTTATGACCTAACTGAATAGCCTTCCCTTGTCTTAGAGTGGGCTCTGAGTATTGGGTTAAAGTCCCAGGGCAACCTTTGTGTTTGCTGGGAAATGAATTTCAGTCAATAAAATGTGAAGTTCTTTGAAATTCTGACCCCACAAAGATTAAACTGAAAGGAAACAGTGAGCTAGGCCTTATTCTTATCTTCTGCCTTAAATAGAAAAACAGATGCTTGAAGATTTTTAAATGTACTCTGGCACACTTGAAAATCTGATGGTGACTAATAAACTGCCTTGATCATGGAAAGTGTTAACATAAAGTCATGGTTTGAAAAAAATGTTATTATAAATATTTCTCTATCTTTATTTCTATTATTGAACATCCCTCTTCAGTCACGGGTATAACCAGAAATAGATTGCCTTTATCTTTGCCTTTTAGTGGCCAACAGAGTCAACAGTTGAGAGCAAAATTTGACTTCTGATAGTCGTAGTGCTTTGTACCTTGAGTACAGATAATTCTATTACTTTTTTTCTCTCAATTTCTACCTCCAACTCAGTGTAATTCCCTTTCCTCCACTGTCATTCACTTAATAAACATTTATTCATCTCTTATTATGCATAGTGTATCTTACTGAGCACCGAGGAAGTTTCAAAATAACTAAAGCCCCTAATGTTTATCTTGTATTATTTTATATCACAGCTATCCACCATTCCATAATTCCATCATTCTTACTATGGGACCAGCCCATGTTCTGTCCTTGCCAGACAATTCCTTGATGATAGTCCTTTACTCCACACCCCTTTCCCTCCAACCTTTCCCTGGAATCTTATTCTTCTTCAGATATCTCCTTTAGAAGTAAAGAAAAAATTAATTGCTTTTTCATTTAAATTGGATAGGTCACTAGTAGCACTTCCCCAAACGAGTATATATTTTACAATCACATCTGTCAATTTTTACAAGTAGCATACTCATCCCTTCATATACTCATGGCTTCTACTACTTCATAATTTCATAGATTCCCTTCATGGAAACTCCTGGAATGGGAACTCCTTCCACCAATACAGACCGAAACTATGTACAATTTGGTGTATGTCATAGGGAGTTGCCTGAGACAGATAAAGGATGTCATTTTTTCAAAAATAATACCCTCTGGGAAGTGTCATAGCCAGGATTTAAACCCAATTTTTCCTTACTCCAAGTTTAGCTACTTCTAGGTTAAGGGAAGGTCTTTTCTATACTACCCTTCATATCCATTTGTGAAGTTCTTGAGATCTGTGACTAAAAGGCCATGTGCCAGTCCCAGTTGGTTTTCCAGTGGTGTGATAGTTTTGCTATCATCCATCTACCTTCTTGCCTTGCCCTCCTTTTGATCAAAATGACAATGCATGACCTATGCCTGTTAGCTTAGATTATATTTTTTTTAAAAAACAAAAAAGGAAAAAAAGAGCTTCCTATAAAAAAAAAAGAAGTGGGTGGCACAATAGATAGAGCACCAACTCTGGAGTTAGGAGGACCAGAGTTCAAATGTGTCCTCAGATACTTAATAGCTATGTGACTCTAAGCAAGTCATTAAACCCCAGTTGTCTCCCAAAAAGAGACTCCATGGCTCCCCTTGAATTTACACACGTGCATGTGTGCTCACACTTGGACACGGTAGCCTATGAAATGTAACAAAATGTTACAAAAAAGAAGACCTCAAATTCATTCAGTTTCTTTTAGGACCTCTACTGCTTATTTCCTTTAAATCTGATACCATCTCACCATTAGTCAGAGACTTTTTGTTTGTCGGTTTTTTGAGGGATGGAGAGAGAAGTGTAAACACCTGGCTCATGTAATTTTGTGTGAGTGGGCTAATGATTCAGCTGTGAGTCTTCTTTGATACCACGAAACTTCAGAAAATAAGACTGAGCTTGAGTGAAATCTTAGCAAACATGTCATCTACTATGCAGCTCAAGAAGCGAAACTGAAAAGTTAGGTGTGGGAAGTAATTATTATTAGGCTTGGTATTTATTCTGATATTAAATTTTAGTATCTTTTACAGTGTACTTAGGCAGTGGCCTTCAATCAGCTCCAGCTAGCAGTTGCAGTAATCTCTTGAGCATCTGCCAAGGATTAGACAGCTCCCTGCTTTGCCAGACTTGTGGAGAGGAGTAGGTGGCAGGGGGAAGGGTACTGATGTCTCAGATTCTGTCATACTCCCTTGAAATGCCTTAAGAACCATTCTTTGTTCTAACCACACTTTGCTAAATGGTTTGTTTCACTGTGTAATTGTTCGTTTGCAGAGATAATTTCAGTGTCTCAAACTCCTGTGAGGTCCTCTTGCTGCCTTCAGAATTGGATTGCGACTTCTTGTACTTGACATTCCTTTTCCTTCATTCACCATCCTCCTTTTACTGCTCCCCAGAACTGTCTTCCCACTTGTGACCTATTTTGGTTCTTCCATGTTCTTTTGGGGAGACTTTTTTCCCCTTTATCTGAATCAATATAAGCATTTCCCTTCCTGCTCCCTTTTCTGGAATAAAGGGAATCACCATGTGGGGTATCCTTCTACTAATGCAGATCACAATACCTCTTAGATAGAGAAATGGTGATTAAACTCCTAGAATTTAGGGAGATTGATGCTAGACCCATATGCAAATCTACCATTCCTACCCCACCATTATTTGGAGAAAGTTGTTTTAGGCAGAATTAAAGCATCAGATTGTGAGCTCCTGGAGAGAAAGGACTGTCTTTTGTCTCTTTTTTGTATCCCTAGCATTTAGCATGGTGCCTTGCACATAGTAGGTGCTTGTTATTCAGTCCAGTCTGACTCTTGGTGATCCCATTTGGATTTTTCTTGGCAATGATGCTGGTTTGCCATTTCTTCTTCAGGTCATTTTACAGATCAGGAAACTGAGACAAATGAGGTTAAGTGATTTGCCCAAGGTCACAATAAGTAAATGTCTGAGGCCAGATTTGAACTCAGGAAGAGGAGGCTTCCTGACTTCAGGCCTGACTCTCAATCCACTGGGCCCCCTAAGTAGATACTTAAAAATATTTATTGACTGTCAGCTGACATGCTTAATTGTTGAAGTAGAAGCTCTAGCCACTTTTTCACTGAAGGAACCTGATGGGATCTGTGTTTCTGGTTCCTTTGGGCTGGTAGGTACTGGTAGTTCTTTACATTGTGATACACCAATGTTAGCAAATGGTGATGACTTTGAATGCCACACTCATGATTTGTCATGTAACTTTGGGTTCAAGTTTCACCACCTTCCTACCTTGAATCATACTAGCTATGTGAGTCCTAATGCTCAAAAACAGTTTTGATGATATCAAAAGTATTAGAGGTGTATTTTTCATTACAGTATGACCTTATTAATCTAATTAGTTAATAAAACCTTATTCATTCAGATCTTTTAGAATTTGTAATCATGCAGACAGAGGTGGAAGTTTGCTTTTCTGTAACAAACCCTTTATTTATAGCCAATGCAAATGAACCATCCAAATAAGACTGAAGATGAGGTAATCTTAGGTAATTAAAAGAGAGACTTTTTGTGGGGGAGGGAGAATTTTGAATTTAGAACTCAAAACTTTTTTTTAAATGTTAAAAATTGTTTTAACATGTCATGGGGAAGAATATAAAATATTATTAAAAATAATCATAAAAAATTGTAATGCTCTAGAGCTCTGCTAACCTACCTCAGAGTACTCTTGGGCTTTTCCCTCTCTCTTACTAAGCAGCTAATCAGCAATCCAATTTTGTCTGTATGACCTCTCCAGCATCTCCAGTGCCCTTCTCTTTATTCCTATGGTCATCTCACCAGTTCAGAGCCTCATTAACTGGATTCCTGAGGTCCTCTTTTCCTTAAAGCATCTTCCATATAGCTACCAAAATAACCTGAAAGCCCAGGTAACCATGTCTTCTTTTGCTCAAGAACTCCCCAAGGATATCCTCAAGGATAAAATACCCATTACTTAGCTGAGCTTTTTAACCCTTCACATTCTGGTCTAGCCTTCCTTTCTAGGCTGATTGTACATTATTTTCCTTTATACACTCTATGTTCCAGCTACACTGGCTTACTTGCTCTTTCTGAACTTGACATCCCATTTTCTGCCTCCATGTTTTGGGTTTTTTTATAAGTTTTCCTTATTTTCTGAAAGGAATTCCTTTCTTATGTCTCTGCATGTTAAAACATCTGGCCGACTTTATGGCTAAACTCATATGCTACCTTTTATTGGAAAATTTTCCTTATTTACTTAAGAAAGATTTCTCCTTTGTCCTTAAATTATAACTTACATAGCTATCTATTTACATTCTGTTTTTATTGGTCTTTTTATCCCCACTGTCTAGCTCAGTGCCTTGCACATAGTAGGCCCTTAATAAATGCTTGTTTGGACTGAATTGGAATCTAACCTGATCTATTCCCTGTTTTTTTCAGGCGGTAATTGGGTGGTAATTCTTTATATGGGCTATGATTGACATACCAGGTCTTCAATTTAATTTCCCTTTCATCTTGAATCAATTCTCTCAATAATTTTTACTGATTCAAAAGAAAAAAAAAATTCTATCGTTTCTTGTTTAGAGGAAATATTTCTAAGTTTGGAGATCCAAGTGGGTGGAGAAGAAATTTTCTGGGAAATTCCAAACAACTTAATTCCCTGCCCAAGCTGTTTGAGGCCCTGATGGCATTTGGCCCAGCAAGCATACTTACTCTGTTCAATGAGACTTTTTGAAGGGGCTGAGGTTAGGAAATATTGTGGGTCCAAGAGAGGCCAGAAATACCTTCAGCAAAACATACAGGCTGATAAAGAAGAATAAAAGAATTGACGCAATAATGTTGTAGGTAATATAACTTAATTGCTCTGCTATTGTCCTTCTCTAAGGCCTTAGTGTGGAATAGAGGTAGCCTTCAGTCCTTAAGGACTATATCAGTGAAGTATGAGCTCTGACAGTTCATGACAAGGTAGAAAGGCTTCAAAAATGATCATAGCTGTGTACTCTGTATTTGTCATTCAAAGATCAGTCTAACTAAGTTCCAAGGATATCATCCCCAGAAGGCGGGTTATCCACTGTGAATTTTTTTTTTTTGTGGTCCACTGTATGTCATAAAATTATCTACTGCAGCATGAAGGGGTGCCATGTGTTCCACATTGTTGAAAAGAGATCTCACACTAATGGGACAGTAGATCCTTAAAGTATAATTGTAAATGATTCATATGGAGTATACTGATGGCTGAGGCAGGATGTGTAATGAAACTCTCACACAAATGAAAGCTGACATCTCGGAATGTTAAAATTCCTGATTGTCATTTAAAAATATACAACCCAAAAAGAGCTAGAAAATAGAAATTGTAGCTCAGATTCATGATATATTTAGGAAATAACCACAACACTTTTGAAAGGTGTAGTTTTTAGATGGGGGTAGGGAAGATTGTAGTTTTTTAGTTTTATTTTTAAATCTGAGCATGAAGGATATATGTACATGTATACATATGTGCATAAGTTTTCAGACATCTGTGTGTTACCTATGTGGTCTAGAAATTTTTATAATCATTTCTAATACTCTTCCCTTTTAAAATGAAAACCATAGGAATACATCATGTGTTACATTAAAGCCAGTTGTTGATACTGGCTTATTTGAGTTTGAGGTTTTTGTTTTTTTGGTAAGGAAAATTTACCATGTAATGACTGGGGATGGAAAGTTATGATTATAGAAGTATTTTAATTAGCTTTATTGAAGCAGTTTCTGTCTTGTAAAGGGCACCTTTGACTGATTTGCCTTTCTTATCTTCCAAATAGCCTCATGAGGTGGATAGGCGACAAATATTTTTCTTTCTCACACAGGAGGAGGAATAGAGGCACAAAGAGGTTATTCGCTTTGATAAGATTGCAGAATAAGCTGGTACTGGAGCTAAGAATAAAAATGAGAATTCTTGACTCCATTTATATTTTTGGAATTGGATGCATCTCTCCTGAAAATTGCATCTTATTTTTCATTCATCTATTGTTTATCTACATAAGCATGCCACAGGATGAATATATATATGTGTGTGTGTGTGTTTGTGTGTGTGTATACACACAGACATATATACATACATTTATGCATATATATACACATATGTGTATATATATATATGTATAATTTTGAAATTATGACTGTAGAAAGATGAAGGAGCTCCTTTAAACAATTATATTCATTTTAAACAAATGCTTCCCCCTTCTACCAATTTTCATATGTTTAAAAAACTAGTGAATCAGGAAAATTATGATGTAACATAGGGATTAACAAGTTTTTGTATTGCCCAAGAGATAAGAATGGGTTTTGCATTTTTTTAAAAACTTTATTTAAAAATCTAAGAACCGTTCTTAGCTCAGGCAATACAAAAACAGATGGCTTACTGGATTTGGCCTGAAGTTTGTAATTTGCTAACCTCTGACATAAAATTACAATGTAAATACTTGCCAAAGAATAGAAATCTATTCCAATAACTGTTACCATCATTGTTTTCATCAGTAATAACAATTAGCATTTATTAGGTGTCTACTATGTGCTTGCTAGGCTTTGTCCTAAGTGCTGGGAATTCAAAGAAATGCAAAGCCATGATCCCTGCCCCTATGGAATTCACTTTCTAGTGAGAGAGACAGAATGCAAAAAACTACATACATGGAAGACATATTCAGTATGAATGGATAATCTTAGTGGGAAGGCACTAGTGTCTATGGAGGGGTTTGGGGGGTGTTGGAGGAAATGATGATAGGAAAGGCATCTTGCCGTATGTGAGATTTGAGACCATGAAAGGATGAAGAATTTTGATGGATGATAAAAGGTCTAGGTGAGGGCAAAGGTCAAATGGAATTACTGTAAGAAGAGCTTATAGGGCATTAGGAGGGGGACCAAAGATTTTTTAAATGTAGAAAATAAAGGGACCATAGAATACAAGATTATGGCAATGATAACTAATGGGAGAATGTGTTGGGTTTTTATTTACAAATTTACAAAATATTTTGTATTGGTGTCATTTCTAATCTTCCAGGATGGGAAAGCTCAGAATGAGAAACAAATGCGGAATAAAGTATCTTTCCTCTGTGCCCTATGAACAAACTCACTTGTTGATTATTATTCAGTTACGAAACACTTAACTAGCTGACCTCTGAAGTCTATGGTCTTATGAGCAATTTTTTTTTTGGGGTTTGTGAGGAAGAGCTAATTATGCTCCCCTAACAGTCCTTGAAATTTCTGGGCTGAATGAGAAAATTGGATTAAGTGACAGCCCATGTGTCCACAGAGTGCCAGGCACAATCCCACAATTAATCAACCGAGTGTTTCATAAATTCCTGCTGTACATCAGGCGTTGTAGTAGACATTGGGGATACAAAGACAAACCCTTGCTCTTAAGGAGCTTATTGGCTAGCCAGGGGAGACAATACATACCCATATAGGTACATAAAAATAACTTCAAGAGGAAAGATTGAGAATAGATGGGAGTGGAGAATTAAGAAAGGTTTTATGTAGCTGAGCCTGGAAGGAAACAAGGATTTTTGAGAGATGAAGTTGGGGTAAAACTGCATTCTAGTCACAGGGAACTACCCTTGCAGAGATACGGAGCAGGAAAATGACGTATCATGAATGAAGAACAGTAGGAAGAATGGTTGTGTTGGACCTTAGCGGGTCTGGAGAAGAACAGTGGGCACTAAAGCTAGAAAGGTAGGCTGGAATCAGATTGTGAAAGGTCTTAAATGACAAACAAGGGAGTTGTATATTCTTTTATTCAATAGGTAATTGTTGTTCCTCAGTTGTGTCCGACTCTTGGTGACCCCATTTGGGATTTTCTTGGCAGAGATCCTGCAGAGCGGTCTACCATTTCCTTCTCCAGCTTATTTTCTATATGAAGAAACTGAGGCAAAGAGGATTAAGGGACTTGCCCAGGGTCATACAGCTAATAATTGTCTGAGGTCAGATTTGGACTCAGGAAGATGAGTCTTCCTGATCCCAGGCCCTGGTGCTCTATCCATTACACTACCTAGCTGCCTCCTCAAGAGATAATAAGGAGTAGATTCTCTGTGAATTTTGTTGAATTTTGTTCAATTGTTGATGAGATGTGCCTTCTCTTCCCACTCTTTCCTTCCCCATGATCAACCAATTCAGGCCTCAGTAATGAGTTTCATATTATAACTTAAAAGCCTTGTCTAACCCAAGTGCTTGGGGAATGGAGTATTTTGTTTCAAGGTCTGTTACTGAAAAGCTTTCTAAAGTGTTTTAGTATGTTTTTTATCCTAAGTAATAAGTATGTTAGAACATAACCTTTATTTGATGAATGAGGACACTGTCTTGCTCTAGCATCATTATTCTGAACTTTAATAGGATAGTGCAGCCTTATAGATAAAAAGGGCCATTAGGTGGCCCAGTGGATAGAGCACTGCACCTAAAGTCAGAAAGACTCATCTTCCTGAGTTCAAATCTGGCCTCAGATCCTTACTGTGTCACCCTGGGTAAGTCATGTAATCCTGTTTGCCTCAGCTCCTCACCAAAAAAATGAGCTGGAGAAGGAAATGACAAACCATTCCAGTGTCTTTGCCAAGAAAACCCCAAATGGGGTCACAAAGAATTGGACCTAAGACTGAAACGACTGAACAACCATAGACGTAAAACATTAGAACTGTATCAGTGCTGACCCCAGGCCATGCTCACAGAATAATCCTCCTCCTATGCACACCTCCCACCCCATCTCGTTAGTTAAGGTTTTACTGTTTATCTCAATCAGCATTTGAAGCTAGAAGAAGTATTATCGATTACTTTGTCTTATATCTTAATTTGTAGTTCAGCAAATTGTGACTCATAGAGGTTAAATAACTTGCTATGGCCACTTGGTGACAGAACCTGGACTTGTCCACTGACTTAAAACCTAATGCATTTCTCAATTTATTATTCATTCAACAAGCATTTATTAAAGGCAATGCACTCTGTTAAGTGCTAAAGGAAACAGGACAAGTAAGCTATGTTCCTTTCTCCCCCCACCCCACCCCCCCAGGGAGTTGATGTTCTACTAAACTCCACCCTCAGTTATGAGGTCATGTATATTTTTGATTTCCCACTAGATTTTTTAAGTTCCAGGGACAAATCTGTCCCTTAGGTTCCCCTGGATGGGAAGGAGTTGTCTCAGAACACCCTGATCAAGTGTACAGCTCTGTTAAACCAAATAGCACAAAATTATTACAGATCAAATCCTTACTGGTACCTACCACTTGTGCCTAGACCCTGAGGCAGCACAAGAGCACCGTGAATGCCAAATGACTGAGACATCTTTAGGGAAATGCCCACAGCACATGATCTGATAATACCTTCCCTGGAACAGGTGGTACCCTAGGAGGACACAGCAACACACTCCTACAGAAGAAGATGGCACATTCATTTCAATTAAACAAACATGTATTGAGTGTTTGTTCTGTACAGGTTTTGTTATTAGGTGCTGGAAATGCAAAAAGAAAAATGAAGGAGTTTACATTTCACTGTGAGTATATAGCGTATACATCAGTTTGTCAATGGTCTATGACTAGGATATCACATATATATCTGTATGTCAAAGGTCTGTGATTATGTCTGAAGGTAAGCTCCTTCTACCTGAGTAGATGGCAATTTGTGTATATTTATATTAAACCAAGGACAAAAAAGAAAAAAAGAGGTTCATGATGCATACAAAACAATTTTGAAGGTACTGAAAGAGCAGTTCTCAAATTTTTTAAAATAGGAGAGGATACTAAAGCTTTAGGAGTAAATGCTCAGACTTCATAATTTTTAAAAGACACCTAAGAAAATGTAACTGCTATATTTCTACTTTCCTTTTGTTCAAAGACTAATCTACCCATGTACTAGGAGGATATCCTTTGATGAATTTTTAAGACAGGAACAGGCAGTCACAAATAGACTATATGAGTTACATAATTGGCAACAGATGTAAAAAGAAAAAAGATGAGAATCCACTCTATTTATTCTTAGTCAATCACAAAAAAACCAACTCCCCCCCAAAAAAAACCCCAAAACATTTATTCATTAGGACAAAACATTCTCCAACAAGATGTCTCCCATGCACTTGCTAAAAAATCATACATGATTCCTTGGAATATGTAACAAGACCCTCTAATTGTTGATGTCAACTGATACATAGAGTAGGGAAATTTGGGCTCATCAAATGTGTTTGCTACTATTGTTGAGAATGTCCAAAAAAGAGTCCAAGTAGAAGTATTCTTTATCCAGGAGAAGGTGAGGTTTTGCAGATGTTTATGTGCAAATGACATTTTGTTGACCTCATCCAGTCTTGGAACATGGTAGTACATCCTAAATCAGATCTATTATTACTCAACAAAACTTGGCCTAACTAGCATGTCCTTATATCAGTACATGTATCTTGGATAGATGCTGATTATGGACAATTAGCTGGACCCAGAATTGAATAGAAAAGAAGGAAAAATTGCCCCTGGGAAATGACACCAAGCCCTTACTGATTCTAAATCATGGAATACCACATTCTCTGACGAATTAGTTTGGGATCACCCAGAACACAATGGAGGGACCCAAGGTAGGCATATAGCCTTCAATCCATTTCCAGCGAGGAATTGTGCAGGAGATACAATAGCAAGGAGACATGTGTGCCTGTGGAAAGAGGTAGAACTTTTTTGTTGTAGCAAACAATGGGAAACAAAAAAATGCCCATCCATTTGGAAATGGATAAACATTTCATGGTACATGAATATAATGATATATAACTGTGCCATAAGAAACAATGAGTGATGAATATAGAGAGGAATGGGAAGACTCAAATGAAATGATGCAGAGCTTTGAAACAGAATGAGAAAAAGAGTATACCACAATGTAAATAGAAAAGAATCCCACAGTTATTCACTGTGTCAATATAATAACCTAACTTAGATGCAGAAAAGGGGATCTGAGTCTAGTAGTGTAGGTTATTGATATTCCAGAAATCTTATCACAGTTTTCTTTTAAATTTTATTTATTTATTTAATTTTTTACATTCATTTTCACAAATTTTTGGGTTCCAAATTTTCTCCCCTTTTCTCCCCTCCCCCCACCCCAATACCCCAAGCAATCTAATTTTCCCTATCTCCAATCTGCCCTCTCTTCTGTCATCCCTCCCTTCTCTTGTCTCCATCTTCTCTTTTCTCCTGTAGGGCCAGATGACTTTCTATTCCTCATTAACTGTATGTCTTCTTTCCTAGTTGCAACAACAATACTAAACAGTTGTTCCTAAAACTTTGAGTTCCAAATTCTCCCCATCCCTCCCTCCCCACCCATTCCCTTTGGGAAGGCAGGCAATTCAATAGAGGCCATATCTGTGTAGTTTTGCAAATGACCTCCCTGATAGTCGTGTTGTGTAAGACTAACTGAATTACCCTCCATCCTATCCTGCCCCTCATTGTTTCTCTTCTGTCTTTTGATCCTGTCCCTCCCCAAGTGTTGACTTCAAATTGCTCCCTCCACCCTTTGCCCTCCCTTCCATCCTCACCCCCCTTGCTTATCTCCTTCTCCCCCACTTTCTTATACTGTAAGATAGGTTTTCATACCAAAATGAGTGTGCATTTCACTCCTTCGTTTAGTCAAATGTGATGAGGGTAAACTTCTTGTTTGTTTTTTTTTTCTCTCAGCTCTCCTCTTTTTCCCTCCACTAAGGAAAACTCCTACCTGCCTCTTAAATGATATATAGTTACCCCCTTCCATTTTCCCCTCTTTCCTCCCACTACATGTCTCTCTCACCATTTACCTTAATTTCTTTTAAGGTATGGTCCCATCCTATTCAGTTCAATCTGTGCTCTCTATCTCTGTATGTGTGTGCATGTGTGTATGTGTGTGCATGCGTGTACATGTGTATGTGTGGTCCCACCAACTACCCAGATACTGAAAAGTTTTAAGAGTTAGAAATATTGTCTTTCCCTGTATGAATGTAAACAGTTCACTTCTGGTAAGTCCCTTAAGACTTCTCTTTGCTGTTTCCTTTTTCATGCTTCTTCTCATTCTTGTGTTTGAAAGTCAAATTTTCTTTTCAGCTCTAGTCTTTTCATTAAGAATGATTGAAAGTCCTCTGTTTCATTGAAAAACCATATTTTCCCTTGAAGTATTATACTCAGTTTAGCTGGGTAGGTGATTCTTGGTTTGAGTCCTAGTTCCTTTGCCTTCTGGAATATCCTATTCCACGCCCTTCGATCCCTTAATGTAGAAGCTGCTAGATCTTGGGTTATCCTGATTGTATTTCCACAATACTGGAATTGTTTCTTTCTAGCTGCTTGCAAGATTTTCTCCTTGAGCTGGGAGTTCTGGAATTTGGCCACAATGTTCCTAGGAGTTTCTCTTTTTGGATCTCTTTCAGGTGGTGATCGATGGATTCTTTCAATACTTATTTTGCCCTCTGGTTCTAGAATGTCAGGGCAGTTTTCCTTGATAATTTCATGGAAGATGATGTCTAGGCTCTTTTTTTGATCATGACTTTCAGGTAGTCCCATAATTTTTAAATTGTCTCTCCTGGATCTATTTTCCAGGTCAGTTGTTTTTCCCATGAGATATTTCACATTCTCTTCCATTTTTTCGTTCTTTTGGTTTTGTTTGTTGATTTCTTGGTTTCTCGTAAAGTCATTAGACTCCATCTGTTCCATTCTAATTTTGAGAGAACTATTTTTTTCAGTGAGCTTTTGAGCCTCTTTTTCCATTTGGCTCATTCTGCTTTTGAAAGCATTCTTCTCCTCATTGGCTTTTTGAACCTCCTTTGCCAATTGAGTGAGCCTATTTTTCAAGGTGTTAATTTCCTCAGCATTTTTTTGGGTCTCCTTTACCAAGGTATTGACCCATTTTTCATAATTTTCTTGCATCTCTGTAATTTCTCTTCCCAGTTTTTCCTCCACCTGTCTATCTTGCTTTTCAAAATCCTTTTTGAGCTCTTCCAGGGCCTGAGCCCACCTGCCAGCCCCCTGGGGTGTCTGGGGTACTGAGGCCCTGCCCTCCATGTCTTTCCCTGATGGCAAGGATACGTCCTCGTCATCAGATCCGAAGGTCGGGATCATTTGCCTTTGTTGGAAAAAACTCTCTATAGTTTTGTTTTTCTTCCCTTTTCTAGGCATTTTCCCAGCCAGTTACTTGACTTCTGAGATTCCTTTCCACCCCCGTCTGGATCCGCCCAGCTAGTGCTTGGCCTCTGAGATTTAAATGGGCTTTCCTCCTGCCTGCTGTCAATCAGTGAGCTTTAGTTCAGGTGCTGGGATGGGGGCAGGGCCGCCTCCCAGGCTCAGTTCCCTCAGGGGCTTTATGTAGAGACTTTCAGGAATGGAGCGGGTGGGGGCGGGGTGGGGGGCCCACCTCCCAGGCTCAGTTCCCTCAGGGGCTTTATGCAGAAGCCTTCAGTAATAGAGCGGGGTGGGGGCAGGGCCGTCTCCCAGGCTCAGCTCCCTCAGGTTTTATGCAGGAACCTCCTGTAATGAAGATCCTGCCTGCTGCTGGGGGATTCCTGAGTCCCGGGCCGCTGCCGCCTCAGCCGCTGCCCACACCTCTTCCTCCGCCGCTTCCTGCCCCCATCTCTGCCGCCGCCGTTTCCTCCCGAGGGGGCCCGAGTCACGGAGACGCTCCGCTCCCCTCCTCCAGCCCGGCCTTCTCTCTCACTGACCTGTAGCTTCTGTGGGCGGAGGGACTTTCCTGGCTGCTGGAGCTTCCGTCTCTGAAGCCTGCCCGGATCAGCTTCTTTGGGGCCGAGGCCAGGGCAGCGCTGGGGGTGGGGTCCACTTTCCGGGGTGCAACGGACCCTGGGGACGGGTCTCCAGGGCTCCCTGGAACGGAAATCTCTTCCACTCCGTTTCTGCACACGTTGTATTGACCCAGAAGTTATGGGGGTCTCTTTTTACATTAATTCTATGGGCTTTGGTTTCGGAGCTCGTAAACGTGCGTCCTTCTACCCCGCCATCTTGGCTCCGCCCCCCTTATCACAGTTTTAAGCTTTAAAACTGGGACGTTGTGTACTGTCTAATACAGCTGGAATATTGGTTGCTTTGGGCTTTTGTTCCTTTTTTAATTCTTTTTTAAAAATAAATTATGGCTTACTGGGTAGGGAAGGAGGAAGGATATGTCTAGAAATGAGGGTGATGTAGAAATAATAAAAATAAAGCTTTTTTAAAAGTTTGTTGTTATTAGAGATCAGGGACAACATAGATCAGAAATCTGTTTATTCTGGAAGAATTTGGAGGAACAGATTATTAATAGCTAGCACTTATATAGCCCCTTAAAGTTTGCAAAATGCTTTACAAATATTATCTCATTTGATCCTCACATGACCCTGGAAATAGGTGTTGTTATTCCCACTTTACAGGTGAGGAAACTGAGGCAGACAGTGGTTAAGTGACTTGCTCAGAGACACAACTCATAAATATCTGAGGCTAGATTTGAACTCAGGAACACAATTACAAAACACTCTTTATATAAATAAAGACAGATGTAAACAATTAGAGAAATAGTAATTGCCTATGGGTAGGCTGAACCAATATAAAAATAATGACAGTTCTATGTCAGTTGATTTGCTTATTTACAGTGCAATACTAATAAAACTACCAAAGAATTATTTTAAAGAGTTAGAAAAAGTAATAACAAAATTCATATGGAAGAACCAAAGTTCAATAATATCGAGGAAATCAAGAGCATAAAGCCTCAAAACACTTTTCACACAAATGAAAACATATAAATAATTAAGAGAAATGCTAATTCTTCATGACTAGCCTGAGCCAATATGATAAAAATAACAATCTGCCTAAATTAATTTACTTATTTAGTGTTGCACCAATCACATTGTCAAAGAATTACTTTATAGAGCTAGAAAAAATTGTAAGATTCAACTGGAGGAATGGAAAAGGTCAAGAATATAAAGGGAGTCAATTAAAAAAAACAAAACTGGGAAGGATGGGGGACTAGTAGTACCAGATCTCAAACTTATATAAGTCTGTAATCATCAAAACAGTTTGATACTAGATAAGAAATACATTGCTCAATGAAACAAATCAGGTATGCAATATACAAAGACAAATGAGCACAATAACTTAGTGTTTATTAGACCCAAAGTCCCAGATATTGGGTCAAGAACTCATTATTTGACAAAAACTGTCAGACAAACTAGAAAGTAATATGACCAAAACTAGGCATAGATCAACATCTCACACCATATACCAAGATAAGTTCAAAATACATACATATTGTAGATAGTAAGGGTAATATCAGCAAATTAGTAGATCAGCAACGAAAATCCTTGTCAAATCTACGTATAGGGGAAGAGTTCATGACCTGACAAGAGACAGAGAGCTTCACAGGAAGTCAGATCATTGTGATTACATAAAATCAGAAGAGCTTTTGACACGAACAAAAATTAAAAGAATAACAGGAAACTGGAGAAAATATTTTGCTGCAAATTTCTGTAATAAAGGTTACATTTCTGAAACGTTGGGAAGTGGGTCAACTTTGCAACAATAAGAGTCATTACTCAATTGATACATTGTCAAAAGAAAAAAAATTGAGGCTATCATATCAATAATCATATGAAAAAGAACACTCAAGATGACTAATAATTAGAGAAATGCAAATTAAAGCAATATTGAGGACCACCTTATATCCATCAGATTGGCCATGATGACAAAGATGGAAAACAACAAATACTGGAGGGAGATACAGGAAAATAGGAATACTAATGCACTTTTGGTAGAGCAATGAACTGGTCTAATAATTCTAGAAAGCAATTTAAAACTATGCTTAAAAAGTTATTAAACTGTACATATCCTTTGACCCAGTGATCTATTTGGTCCATACCCTAGAAGAGATCAAAGAAAAAGAAAAGGAATTCAAATGTACAAAAGCTGTTTACAGCAGATCTTTTTGTGATAGCAAAGAATTGGAAACTGTGGAAGTGCCCATCGATTGGGGAATAGCTGAACATGTTATACTATGCAAATGCAACAGAATACTATTATGCTCTAAGAAATGATAAAAGGCATAGTTCCAGAAAAATAAAAACAAACAAACAAAACAAACCTAGGAACTGATGAAAAAGAGTTAAGTGAGCAGAACCAGGAGAACAATTCATACAGAAACTATAATGCCTTAAAGGCAATCAACTTTGAAAGACTTAGTGACTTTGATCAATACAATGACCAATCATAATTCCAAAGGATTCATGATGAAATGTTGTCTACCTCCAGAAAGAGAACTGATGGACTCAGTATAAATTGAAGCATATTTTCTTCCATTCCCTTCCTTTCTTCCTTCCTTGTTTCCTTCCTATCTTCCCAATATGGCTAATGCGAAATTTGTTTTTCATGTCTATACATGTATTAAAAGGGTTTTATTTTTCTTGCCTTATCAATGTATAGCAGAAGGGGAAAGGATAGAGAAAGAATTTGGAACTGAAAATAAAATTCAATTTTTTTAAAAGTGAAATATGGTTTGGCAAAGTATAAACCAGTGAATTTGACATTGATTCCTAAAAAATATTTAGAATAAATTGGTAAATGGAGAGTTTGTGAGCATTTACAAATGAAAAGAAGTGATATGTAAGAACTGACCTGAGTTTGGTAAGAATAAATATCAAATAATTTAATTTCATATTAATGAAGTTACTAGATTATTATACAATGGTAATTTACAGCCAAATGAATGGCTGTTTTTGAAGAATATTGACTAATCCACAATAAAATTGTGCAGGGAGGTATGCTCTGTGCTTAAAAGTTTTGAGGGTTTTGGGGGGGGTGGTGCGGTGTTCATATAAACCTATAATTCACAAATAGAAGACATCCCAAGTGAAGAAATTCCTTATAGCAACTCAGGTCTTCAACTGCTTTGCTATTTATAGTCTTAAAGTTGCCTTAGTTTCACTTTTAAGGTGGAGTTTACTTAAAAAGAGACTCTAAGGTATTTTGCCTTGCTATCAGTTAATTTGATTGGGCAGTGGGGAAGACATACAAAATATACACATTAGAGCCTCCTCCTATTTTCTTTTCTCAGTTTTGTGTTGTTCGGTTGTTTCAGTCATGTTCAACTCTTTGTGATCCCATTTGGCAAAAATACGAGAATGGTTTGCCATTTTCTTTTCTAGTTTGTATTACAGATGAGGAAATAGGGTTAAATGACTTATCCCGGTATACATATAGCTGTATACACACAGCTAGTCAGTGTCTGAGCCAGGATTTGAACTTGGGTCTTCCTGACTCCAGGCTCAGCACCTGTGATAATCTACTGTGCCACCTAGCTACTTAGATTGGCACATAGAAAAGGAAGAAAAGATGATTTGCCTAGAAATCGGATGAGTGAGATTTTCTTCATTAGTAATCTCAAAAAATAAAATAAACTCTGCTGCATTCTGCTCACATTTTGGGATATCTATAGCCCAAGCCACATTAAAAAAATGTTGACTGAGAGCCCTTTTAGCCTGAGCATGAAGTTGTACTAAGATAAAAGCAGTTAAAAACTACTCTTGCATGGTGATAAATGGTTGTTGGTTTTCTTTAATCAATATTTTAATAACTACTTGCATATTTTGGCAATTATGAATACAGATAATGCTGTTGGTGATTATCAGAAACAGATTGCAAAGGTGATTCATTGGGATAAAGTTGGCCATTAGAGAAGTGTGATCTCTCTGTGACAAGTGTTTTCCATCACAAGCATCTGGTTGCTTGGCGAGATACTCAAGCAGGTGTGCTGATAACTATCAAGTAGCTATGCCACTGATGAGGATAAATTATCCAGGCCTTTGCTTCTGAAGCTTTCTTCTCAAAAGAAAACTTTGCTTTTTAGTAAATGCATTTAAGGACTTTAGCCTGAATAAACTTACTGTTCCTCTTGTTTAACTAGGGATTTTGTATGATCACAAATTTGCTTTAATCGATTAGCCACTGAGAGAGAGCAAAGGTTTCCATTTGTTTTGGCTACAATGATACCAGTGCTTTGATAGCTTTATGAGCCACAATGAGAGTGAGGTGGACACTAATCCACTTTTTTGCAAAACCTTCTGAGTTGTTAACTAGGGAAGAAACGATGGGAATTTATGAGGATGGTGCTTTGAGTCGCTGTCCTCTGAATTGTTCTTGCATCCCAAGGCTGAGGGAGATGATCACTGCCATTTCTTATCCTTTTTCATTTCCTGGTTATTTCCTCCTACAACCACATCTTCCCTGGCCATGATTCCAAGTGAGAGACTTCCTAGAGAGCCAATAGTGGTACATTAAATGCAAAAGAATCCTTTAGACTCCAGGTGAGCTCCTTCCAACCACAGTCCTACCTCCTAGCAACAGATTCGTGTTTCAGGTTTCCTTTCCCTACCACCATATCTGCCCCAGACATTTGTTCTGAATTAAGGACCTTTCCACTACTTTTTTAGTGTGTTCTCGTAGGAAAAGACATGATCCATTCCTCATTATTTCTCCCAATAAAGACATGATCATTGCCCTCTAAGGGAATATTATCTAATTGAACAGACAATATGTGAATTTCCCAGCTTTATCTCCATGCTCCACCTGTCTTCCTACCCTGGAAGATCTCTTCAGCCTTGCAATCCCCCTCTCACATTAGGGAACTCCTTCTAGAATCTCCATTTTTGAGAAAATGCTCAGATCATTCGTCTTTCAGTCTTCTCCCATGCCTCTTCTTTACTCCCCCTCCTTGTTTTTCAGCATCCTTTTCTGTGTTTTCTTCCCCCATTAGAATGTAAGCTCCTCGAAGTTAGGGACGTTCTTTCTTTTTCCTTGCATTTACATTCTCGGCACCTGACACATAATAAATGCTTGCTTGTTTGACTTGAATAAGTGGAAAGAATTAAATACTGTCTTTCATGTTTCTCTATTCATAGAATACATGAATTTATCCAAACTTTTGTGGTCTTTTTTCTTAATCCCCATTCCAGATAGATTTCTGTTCATTCTACTCATACTAAACATGATTATTTACTGAATGAGTGGAACAGAAAATAAGACAAGAGAAAAACAAGAGGATGCCATGTTAGTAAGACATTGCAGGGTAAGTGAAGTTGGGGCAGTGGGCAGGTCTCTACATGGTTCTCCTAAAGTAATGAATCACTTTTTCTGCAGTGAGAACTCTCAAAAATAAACACAGAAAAGACATGGTCAAGAGTATTTATTCATTGAAGTCACAGTTCTAGTGATTTTTGAAGCTTTTTTTAAACAGGCATGTGTTTTCCTCAAGATCATCATTAATAAATAAGAAAGGTCACGGACCTTCGATATTCTGGTTACCTACGTATTAGTCCCAGAGTAGCCACAGGGTTCTGTTGGTTAAACATGTAATATGAATGGATATTATTTTTCAAAGAATAGACTTCAGTACTTGGTTCATACTAGTTTTTATTTTGTTCAGCTTTTAGGGTTTTTTTTTTTTATAAAAAATATTTTCTTTTATTGGCTTTTGTTTTGTTGGTAGAGATCTGTTTATGTTATGAATGACAGCAAAGAAATCATAAAGAGATATGTTCAATTTACAATGAGAAATTCCAGTTTCCAAACAAAGGAATGTTTTTTGTTGCTGTTTTGTCTTTAAGGAGTAATTTCAGTAATAAATGGCCACATTTCCACATTGGAATTGGTTATTTTATTAATCACTCAGTCAGTAAGCATTTATTAAACATCTAAGTACCAGGCACTATACAAGGTGCTGGGGACACAGAGAAAAAATGAAACTTTTCCCCACACAAGAAGCTTCTGTTCTCAAGAGATAACATGTATGTGTGTGTATGTATGGGGTAGGAACTTAGACCTGTGATTTCAGTCATACAAGGAACTCCCAGATGAGAAAACTTCCTTTGCCAACTCAAGCTTGCACTCTTTCTCAAACTTCTGATGTTAGAGACTTTCACAGGGCAAGGAGAAGGTGAGTGACCTGCCCAAGATTACACAGTAAATATGGGTTGGAGGCAGGATTTGAACTGAGTCATAGTCTCATATATAAAAATCATATGGAAAATAGAAATGTGATAATTTTAGAAGGGAGGCTGCTAGCACTTGGGCTCTCAGGAAAAAGCCCCATGTAGAACTTAGCACTTGAGCTGAGTTTTGAAGGAAACAAACAATTTTAATAGGCAAAAGTGAGGAAGGGAGTGCATGACAGGCATAGGACACAACCAAAGCAAAAACACAAAGACTGGAGATGGATTGTCATTGATGAGGAACAACTTCAAGGTCAGATTGATTATCCTGCCATGGGAATGAAAGTAATTAATATATAATAAAACTTAAAAAAAAAGTTTGGGGTCAGGTTATGTAGAATTTGAAATATCAAATGAAGGAGCTTATATTTGATTTTTAGAAGTAATAGGGAGGTAGTGTACCAGCCCTGTAGTCAGGAAGCCCCGAGTTCAGATCCAGCCTCAGACACTTACTAGCTATGTGACCCTGGCAAGTTACTTATCCTCAATTGCCTCCAAAAGAAAATAATGGGAGCTATTTGAGTTTATTGAGTAGGCAAGTGGCACAATCAGACCTGTATTTCAAGAAAATTCCCTTTAGCCAGGCATGGTGGTGCATCCCTTTAATCCCTACTGCTAGAAAGACTGAGGCTTCAGATTGCTAGAGTTCTGAGCTGCGGTGGACAGAGTATCCACAACAAGACTTGTACAATTTCTTACAACCTTACTGGTGCTTAGGTCACCAGGTTGCCTAAGGAAGAGAGAATATAGCCCAAGTTAGGAAAATGGATAAAGTTAAAGCTTCTGCATTGATCAGTTCTGGGGATTAAGTTGTGCTTCCAGTCTGGATAACATGAAAAGATCTAATTTGAGAAGTAGGAAAGAGGAAGAGAGATAGAGAGACAGACACAGAGAGGAGGGAAGAAGACACAAGTGAGAAGAAAGAAAGAGGGTAAGGGAGGGAGAATGCAGAGGAGAGGAGAGAAGAAAGGAAATTGCTGTGCAGAAGATAGATTGGAGAGGGAAGAACCTTGAGCTAGAAAAACCAATTAGGAGGCTATTGAATAGTCCAGGAAGGAATGTCCTGAACTAGTATGATAGTTGTGTCAATTGCTACTGTTTGCCCTTCATTCTTGAAGAGGACCTTGACATCAGGAAGGTGATGCCCTGACATGCAAGTGAGTTGGATTTAAGTGAGGGAGGGCTGTGCAAAGTCAGCAGCCTCACCTTCTTCCCTGGAAACATCTGTGCTCAGTAGCAAGATATAGGTCAGGGCTACTGGAGATGATTTGGATGTAGTAAGAGACTTTGCTCATTTTAAGCTGTCTTTCCCAGTTCTCAGTTTGACTGAAGCAATGCCCTTTCAGTAATTAAGGCTAGGTAAGAAGTGAGGCAAAGATCTCTTCTACCTAGGCAAAAAAAAAAAAAACAAACAAAACTAGTCTGGAAAGTGAAGACCCTCAGTGTTTCTGTCCAAAACAGAATCTGTTGCTATTTACATTCACTCTGAGCCATCAGGGCCCAAGCAATGTGGGCTGAGGCCTACTGTTGGCCAATCTATGAGAGCCAGAGTGGTTGGTTTTAAGGTATGATTGTCAAGAAAGAAATCTAGCCTGTAAATCCCAAGATACCTTGCAAGGTTTTACATTCTTTTAGGTAGAGTACTCATACAGGTAAATGTATTATACCCTATGTGGACAGAGGGGAGGGGAGCAGATGCATTGCCCAACTGGAACTGGCCAGTTGGGTCTCCAGTGGGGCAACTCCTACTACTCACAGGTTGTTGTTTGTCCTTCTTTCATCTGGGCCCAGTGGCAAGGACGACTAGGGATGGCCCCCATTTGTGTGAGAAGAGAGAAGAGGACAGATGTAAGGGATATTGGAGAGGTAGAGATGACAAGATTTGACATCTGATTGGCTATCTGAGTGAGGGAGAGTGGTGAGTCAAGGACAACCCTAGGTTGCAGTACTGCTTGACTGGAAGGGAGAGTACCCTGAAAGTTTTAGAGCCTATCAAGATCAAACTAGAAGGAGAAGAAAGCCACAGTCTCTCTGATCTTGTACCTCTTAGTTTAGCAAAATGGGACTGAGAAATTTGTCATGTGCAGTTGTGGTGAAGGGAGTGTTTTAGTGCCTTGCTCTTTACCTTTAAAATGCTCCTTATGGGGCAGCAACAGTTGGAACCTACTGAGTCATCTGAAATGGGGATGCTTTTCTTGGCTGAATTAGAGGCTATAGGAAGCAAACTTCTGGGTTCTAGGATGTATTTCACCCCAATCTGACTCTGCAGCCTGGACAAGGTCCCTTCTTCTTTCAACCAGGAGACTGTAACCCAGCATGATCACAAAATATTGAAAGCATTTGTATCTCTATCCTTTATACTCAGAGTTATATTCTACATTATACTCATATACTCATGCTAGCAGTGTGTGTAGATGTGACTGTAAAGATCCTTACAGGCATAAATATCCCTGGAATGATTTTGCATCTATTTTATATTCAGTACTTATTTAATAAGTACCAATTGCCAATTGCCAATTGAGACATCTCAAGTTCCATTGATATTTCAAACTCAACATATCCACAAAGTAACTCACTCTCTTACCTGCCCACCCCCCAGTTCCTAACTTCCCTATTATTGTAGGGGGCAACACCATATTCTCCTTCTCCCATACTTGCAACCTAGGTGTCATCCTCACTCTCTCATCTCTGGTACCGAATTTATTGTCTGTCAATTTGACTTCCATAACATCTCTTGCATTTGCCCCATTTTCTTCTCTAACATGGCCACCATTCTACACATGCCCTCACTTTCAGACTGGACTGTTACAGTGGGTCTTTCTGCCTCAAGTCTCTCCTCGTTCCACTCTGCTGCCAAAGTGATCTTGAAACTCCCACCTGACTCTGACACACCACTCCCCTACATAAGGCAATCCTGTGACTCCCTATCACCTCCAGGACTTTTGTTTCTGCCACTGGACTTTGCTGACTCAGGAAAAGAGAGTGAGGCTGATGGCTTTGTGCAATTCTGCCTCACTTAAATTTAGTTCACACACAAGTGAAGAAATCCTTGGTCCTCTTTGAAAGCAAAGGACATAAAGCAATACCAATCACCTCCAAGATTAAATATAAAATCCTTTGTTTGGCATTCAAAGCTCTTCGTAACCTCTCCCTCTGAACTTTTCCAGTATACATATCTACTATTAGATTAGTGGTACTGACATCCTTGCTGTTCCTCAAACAAGACCCTGCATCTCCAGACTGAGCATTTTCACTGGCTTCACCCACACCTGGAATGCTCTCCTTCTTGGCTTTTCTGGCCTCCTTTAAGTCACAACTAAAATCTCACCTTCTTACAGGAAGGCTTTCCCGATGATCCTTCTTCATTCTAATGTTAGAAAGAAAGAAAAGCTCTTTTAGAGGAGAGATATTTTTGCTGCCTTCATCAAGGAAGGTCTCAGGGAACTTTATAAACTGCAGGAAACTTAAGTCTTCTTGGTCTTTTTCTTTTTAAACATTAAAATTTCAGCAAGACCAATAAATATGTTTTAAGTACCTGCTGTGTGCAGAGCACTGTGCTAAACACCGGATGAGATACAAAGTTTAGATGAACCATAGTCTGGTTCTCTATGTAGCTTACAGTTTAGAAAGAGAAGACACAAATGTAGATGACTGTGATATACAAAATTACGTGATAAATGCTTTAGAGTGATACAAAACAAGGAGTCAGGTTGCATTTATTAAGTACCTTATATTTACATATTTATATGCTGAGTGCAGGGAATACAAAAAAGAGACAAAAAAACAGCTCTTACTCATAAGAAATTCAAAGAAGATACATAGAAGGTAAATTGTGGTTGATGCACTAAGGAAATACAAGAAAGGCTTCTTGCAGAAGATGGGACTTAACTGAGTCTTGAAGGTAGCCAGAGGAGTTAGGAGGCAGAGAAGAGGAGGAAGAGTATTCTAGGGCTGGGGGACAACTAGTGAAAATACCTAGTTAGTGAACAGAGGGTTGTATATAAGGAGCTGCAAGGAGGTCAATACTACTGGATTTTAGTTCATGGAGGGTAATGAGATGTAAAATGACTGAAAAATGTAGAAAATGACCTGATTATGAAGGGGATTTTTTTAAGGATTTTTATTTGATCCTGGAGATCAAAGGATTTATATATTTATTTGATCCTGGAGAAATAGGAGGCTACTCAATCTTATTGAATAGGGGGTTATATGGTCTGAATTGCATTTTATAAAGATGAGTTTGACAGCTGACTGGAAGACAGATTAGAGGGAGAGATACCTAAAACAGAGAGACCAAGCAGCAGGCTATTGAAATAGTCCAAACATGAGGTGATGAGGATCTAGGCCCACACCAGGATAGTTGCAATGTCAGAGGAGACGATGTACCATAAGGTAGAAATGACAATATGCAATGTCTAAGAAAAAAAGTTATTACTGAAAAGGGGAGCAGGGATAGTTTTCTAGAGGAGTTGGTATTCAAGTTTGGCTTTCAAAGTTAGACAAGAATTCAGAATTATAAGGAGAAGAGGTGCAGAAGGTAATGTGAGCCAAGACACAGAAGTGGGAAGGGGTGGGTCATGGTCAACCCCATTTTATTAGTGTCTTGTGCACACAAAGAAATAGTGTTCTGGCTTTAGGATATAACTCCCACCGTAGTTGGAAAGGTAAGATGGTGCCAGGTTATGGAATGCCTGGGGTGCCAGTTGAAGAATTTTGAACTTTCCTTGATAATTAGTGGAAAGCTACTGAAGAGTTTTGAGTCAAAGAGTGGCAGGGCCAGATCAATACAAAAGAAAGTTCCTTTTAGAAGGAAGATGGACAGATTGAAAAAGGAAGATGGTGACACTAGGAAGACTTAATGCAATATGAAGCTATTGTGATAATTTATGCATATGGGGGAGTAAAGACCTACAAAGAGAGAGGGACAGTTTGAGAATAAGAAGAGATAAGATGTAGGAGATGAATGGACCAGAGATGGATATGAGAAGTGAAGAAGAGATAAACACAGGAGAGTGGGAGAATGGTGGGGATCAACCAGAGGCAGATTTGAGAAATGAAGTGAAGAAAAAAGATTTAAAGAAGTCACTAGGATCTTAAACAGAAGAGAATGGGTGAATAGTGGTATTTAATAGAAATCATAGAGTCACAAGGTGAAACAGATTTAGAGGGAAATTTGTTTTGGAGATGCTGAGTTGAGGTATGGGTAGACATGTAGATGGAGAGGTCCTATTGGCATTTGGGGATGTGCAACTGGAATGAGATGATGATTAGGAACAAAAGAAAAAATTCTCCAGTTCTCTTTTTCCATTGTTTATACCACCTTTATAAGTAATGGCATCTGGCTTCTCTCTAGCCCCTCCTAGGAATTATCTTTATTTTTTTAATTTTTTAAGGACCAGAGGAGGTCAGTTTTGACAGCAGGACCATATAGCTAGAGAAGCTAGTCTTTGCATATAATCGTTAGTCACAGCAACACATATGGTAAGGTTGCTCAAAATTCAATAAAAATATATTAGACTTCCTTAGTGATAACACCAACATACCCCATTCTTGCTGTACAGTTTCGAGTGCTCTCCCTTTTAAAAATGACTGTGGGTGCTTGTTTTCTTTTTGAAAACAATCCCAAGTTGACCTTGTTAATCTCTAGCCTAATACAGTTTTCAGCTACTTCTGACATTGCAGAAAGCATGCCCCATGGAAAAAAAGGATTAGAATATGTCTTGCTTTTGTCTTCTCCAGAAGAATTGGCTTTCTCTAATGGAGCACAGATCTATTTCTAGTACTGCCTAGAGAATTTAAACAAAAGCCGAAGAAGCTTGGAATTTCACAAGGACAAAAATGTCCTCTGCCTTTTTCATTGAAGATCCAGGCTTGGCCCCTGGTGGAAAAACCACATAAGTAAATAGAGCAGCCTGAGTTTATTTTTATTTTACTCTGAGTATATATTAGATTATTTCTCTGAGTATTATTATAATTACAATACTCTGAGTATTATTAATCAATTGTTTAAACTCATGGACTTATTCTCATAGATTTATTCCTCCAAGGGACCTCAGATTTCATTTAATCCAGCCCCTTTCATTTTACAGATGAGGAACCTGAGACAAGTGAGGTCCAATGGCTTGCCTATGACAGTAGACTCCAACCTTTTTGATCATATACTCTATTGGTAAACATATTTTGAACATATACCCCCCCCATATATATATATTTACTGATCTTTATAAAGTGTATCATACATGTGCTACTGTACAAATAATCATGTACATTATAAAGCTATTAAAAAGAATGAATTAAAGATGAAGTAATATTCAATCCTAAGGAACCACAGAAATTTATGGAGTAGGGGAATGACAAGGTTCGACCTGAATTGGAGACAACTCCCTTGGGCAGTTGTGTGTAGGACCAATTGGAGTGGGAAGAGGCTTGAGTCAGGAAGATCTATATCTCCCAGGCAATATTCAAAGTACTAAGGATGGCTATGAATATGCTTGGCGTAAAGTATAAAAGACTCTCCATATAGAAGGCAGGAGAAAAACAGACAGCAGAAAGCCAAATCTGTCATAGTAGCCAAGAAGTCAATACACATTAGCACTGTAGGGGACAAAAGCATTCCCAAGCCTTTCCCCTGTTCCCCCTGCCAGGAGGCAAGCAAACACTCATGAGCCTGATTATAACCTGGATAATGAGTACCCCAGCTTCTCATAGAATTGGACATGTACAGGATGCCAGCACAATTAAATGGAAATGGTATATTCCAAATAGTTCTAAAACAGGAGAAAGAGTTTCTGCTTTACATGAATCTATAGCAAACATAGATACTGAGGGAAATGATACAACCCCAAACCAAAGCAACAGTTGCTACAGTCCTTGGTAAAATGAAATGAGGAATACAATAGATTAACTGAAGAACAAAAGAGAAATTCATAGTTCACTGATGGGACAGCAAAATATTTGGACCACAATAGATATTGGAAAGTGGTAGATTATAACTCATGTACTCGGTGGACTTTGGGAAGTACTGGGATAGGTGGAAGTAGTCAATATGCTGAACTTATGACAGTACACCAAGCTATCAAAACAGAACAAGGAGGACAGTGTCATATTCACTGATGCTTGGGTTAGCTACATGGATGCCCATGTGGAAAAATCAAAATTGGGAAATTCATGGCAAACAAGTCTGGGGCAAGATTTAAACCCAGCCCTATCTGACTACAAAGGCTGCCCTCTATCCACTCTTTTTTATAATTTTTTAAATGATATATCTAGTTCATTCATCAGTTCTTTCTTTTGTTGATAAAAGTATTTAGAGATTTAAAATTTCCCCTAAGGACTGCTTTAGCTTCATGCCACAAATTTTGTTATATTTCCTCATTGTTGTCATTTTCTTTGATAAAGTTATCTATTGTTTCTGTGATTTGATCTTTGGCTCATCAGTTCCTTAGGAGTGAGTTATTAAGTCTACCATTAATTTTTAATTATTTCTTCAATGGTCCTTTATTAAATATAATTCTTATTTCATTATGAATGAGGTTGGAAATAATGAAGTAAAGAATGTTTAATAGTTCAGATGTTTCACATTTATTCATAAGGATTCTATGCTTTAATTCATGATTTGGTTGTGGGTTATTTTTAATATACTATATAGTGTTAATTCCCATTTTGTAATTGCCAGAGATCTGTCATTGCTAATTTTTCTAAAATTCTGTATTTCTTATTTGTTTAATTAGATTTGTCTAGGTGTCAAAGAATACATTGAGATCTCCAATTATTATGTCCGTTTCTCCCTATAATATGTTTATCTCTTCCTTTGAGTATTTAGGGGCTTTGCTACTTGGTGCATATATGTTAAGTATTTATATTCTTTGATTATCTGACACCTTTCAGCAAAATGTAGATTCTATGATTATCTGTTTTAATCAAGTTCATTTTTGCTTTTATCTTATCTGAAGACATTGCTCTACCTCTGCCTTCTTGGGTTCAGCTGAAGTATGACAGATTTTGCTCCAGTTCCTTATTTTAACTTTCTATATGAATTTTTTTGCTTAAGTCCCTCTACTTTTAAAAATTGTTTAAATTAAATTATTAACTATACTATGTACAGTTTGTGTTAAAAGACAGAGAAGCTGAAGCTCATTGCATATGATAGATCAAGATTTAGATTTCTTTCTCATGAATGATTTTATTCTGGGCTCCAACTACTTAGACATGAAGACAAAATCATAAATTTAAAACTTGTAGGGAATTTTGAGTATGTCCTATCCAACCATTTCATTTTAAAAATGAAGAAACTGAGACACAAAGCAGTTAAGTGGTTTTTCACAGTCTTGTATAAGCAACAAGTAATAGAGCCAATATTAAAACCTAAGACCTGGTATTACAAAATACAACATACTGTCTTATATCTCCATTACTCTAAGTACTTTAGCATATATAAATATTGTTATAATGTCTATTAATATCATAGATTCAAAGACTTAAAGCTGCAAGGGACTTCAGAGTTCATGTAGTCATCTCCTTCTCTGTACAAACCAAGAAACTGAGGTCCAAAGAGGTTGACTTGCTCTTATCTGATAGATAGTATGTCACCAAGTTGAGAGTCAAACCAAGATGCTATACTTCCAAATGTAGGAACACTCTTCACACAAGATTATGCTGCTTCTAAGTGAGTTTCATTCTCCATTAAGGACTGGAAATTTGAACTTCCTGCACTAAGAATGAAAATTGATGTTCACTCGAGTTCCAGTTTCAATTTGCTCACTCAGATCCACCTCGTAATGTTACTTAATTTTGAGTATATACCATGCCTACGCAACTAACCTTGCTTAATGAGGTGTTGTTTTAATTGAGTCTATTTTAAATAAATCCTCTTGTGTACATATAGCTAAGATTCAAACTTTGACTAATGTCAGCATTAATTGTAATCGTTAGCTAGTGACCTATCACATGTTTCTGATGATAGCCATTTCATATTTATCCAGCTAATTTTCACGTGAGCTTTTGAAAAATATTATCATTTCACATTCAGTATAGATCTTTTCTCTGTACTATTTTAACTCTGGAAAATTTATAAATTTAATTTGAGTAGAAGAGAGATTAGATGTCTAAGAGTCAATAATATACTTTAGCAACAATAATAGTAAGTAATCAATTACAAAGAACAATCAGATATTTTTTTTGCCTGCACAATAATCCATCAAACATTAAACATAAAAGAACAGTGGTAGGAAAGTGAATTGTCCCAGGACCATTCTTGTATCTGAACTCCAATCAGAATTCCAAAATTTGAATGATAATGGTGGTGGTGGTGCTGGTGGTGGTGGTGATGATGATGATGATGATATAGATGGGAGGCACTATTTTTTTAATTAATTAATTTATTTAACTTTTCAACATTCATTTCCACAAAATTTTGGGTTCCAAATTTTCTCCCCATTTCTTCCCTCCCTCCATCCCCAAACACCAAGCATTCTAATTTCCCCTATCACCAATCTGCCCTTTCTTCTAACATCCCTCCCTTCCCTTATCCCCACCTTCTCTTTTGTCCTGTAGGGCAAAATAACTTTCTATACCCCATTATCTGTATTTCTATTTCCTAGTTGCAAGAACAATACTCAACAGTTGTTCCTAAAACTTTGAGTTCCTACTTCTCCCCATCTCTCCCTCCCCACCCATTCCCTTTTGGAAGGCAGGCAATTCAATATAGGCCATATCTGGTAGTTTTGCAAATGACTTCCATAATAGTCATGTTGTGTATAATTATAGTTATAATTCCCTTCATCCTATCCTGCCCCCCATTGCATCTATTCTCTCTTTTGATCCTGTCCCTCCCCAAGAGTGTTGACTTCAAATTGCTCCCTCCTCCCACTACCCTCCCTTCTATCATCCCCCCCACCCTACTGATCCCCTTCTCCACCACTTTCCTGTATTGTAAGATAGGTTTTCATACCAAAATGAGTGTGCATTTTATTCCTTCCTTTAGTTGAATGTGATGAGAGTAAGCTTCATGTTTTTTCTCTCACCTCCCCTCTTTTTCCCTCCACTGAAAAGTCTTTTATTTGCCTCTTTTATGAGAGATAACCTGCCCCATTCCATTTCTCCCTTTCTCCTCCTAATATATTTCTCTCTAACTGCTTAATTTCATTTTTTTAAGATACGATCCCATCCTATTCAATTCACCCTGTGCTCTCTGTCTTTGTGTGTGTGTGTGTGTGTGTGTGTGTGTGTGTGTGTGTGTGTGTGTGTAATCCCACCAACTACCCAGATACTGAAAAAAGTTTCAAGAGTTACAAATATTGTCTTTCCATGTAGGAAAATAAACAGTTCAACTTTAGTAAGTCCCTTATGATTTCTCTTTGCTGTTTACCTTTTCATACTTCTCTTGATTCTTTTGAAGGTCAAATTTTCTTTTCAGCTCTGGTCTTTTCATCAAGAATGTTTGAAAGTCCTCTCTTTCATTGAAAGATCATATTTTCCCCTGAAGTATTATATTCAGTTTTGCTGGGTAGGTGATTCTTGGTTTTAGTTTTAGTTCCTTTGACTTCTGGAATATCATATTCCACACCCTTCAATCCCTTGATGTAGAAGCTGCTAGATCTTGTGTTATCCTGATTGTATTTCCACAATACTCAAATTGTTTCTTTCTAGTTGCTTGCAATATTTTCTCCTTGACCTGGGAATTCTGGAATTTGGCCACAATGTTCCTAGAAGTTTCTCTTTTTGGATCTCTTTCAGGTGGTGATCAGTGGATTCCTTGAATACTTATTTTGCCCTCTGGTTCTAGAATATCAATATTCCTTGATAATTTCATGAAAGATGATGTCTAGGCTCTTTTTTTGATCATGGCTTTCAGGTAGTCCCATAATTTTTAAATTGTCTCTCCTGGATCTATTTTCCAGGTCAGTTGTTTTTCCAATGAGATATTTCACATTCTCTTCCATTTTTTCATTCTTTTGGTTTTGTTTGGGGATTTCTTGGTTTCTCGTAAAGTCATTAGCCTCCATCTGTTCCATTCTAATTTTGAAAGAACTATTTTCTTCAGTGAGCTTTTGAACCTCCTTTTCCATTTGGCTAATTCTGCTTTTTAAAGCATTTTTCTCCTCATTGGCTTTTTGAACCTCTTTTGCCATTTGAGTTAGCCTATTTTTCAAGGTGTTATTTTCTTCAGCATTTTTTGACTCTCCTTTAGCAAGATGTTGACCTGCTTTTCATGCTTTTCTTGCATCTCTCTCATTTCTCTTCCCAGTTTTTCCTCCACCTCTCTAACTTGATTTTCAGAATCCTTTTTGAGCTCCTCCATGGCCTGAGCCCATTGAATATTTATTTTGGATGTTTAGGATACAGAAGCCTTGACTTCTATGTCTTTCCCTGATGGTAAGCTCATCTGAAAGGAAGGGAGGAGACATCTGTTCACCAAGAAAGTAACTTTCTATAGTCTTATTTTTTTCCCTTCTTTGGGCATTTTCCCAACCAGTTACTTGAATTTTGGGTCCTTTGTCAAGAATATGGTATATTCTGGGGATCTGTAAGATATCAGTTAAGGTGGCACGATCAAGCATGTACTAGTCTGGACACAGGGAAGGATTTTTGGCCCAGAATCTTAGAAGCAATTCCCCTCCACAGTCACCTGACCTCCAGTTCCACCAAGCTAGCATTGGTGGGGTGGGATTCCATCAAACTGTGGGGGCAGGGCCTCCATTCAGTGGGAGACAAAGACCAGTTGCCTCAGGGCATCTACACAGGGCTGAGGTAAGACTCAGCTGTTCAGTGCCCACAGGGGTTTTTAAGATCCAGCTATGGTCTCAGGCTGCTGTAGGGGCTGCCCTGAGAACTCCTGCCACCTGCCCGATGTGAAAGCCCTTCTCCCTTCCTGGCCAGCTGAATAAACCCTGTCCCTGACCTTTGGCCCCTGTGGGTTGAGGGATCTGCAGACCCTCTGCTGCTGGGACTGGAGATTCTGCCCCGGAGGGCTGTTCACTAGCCGTGCACACCACCAAGGCTGGGCTGAGCTCCACTTTACGTCTGGTGCAACTGACATTTCCTGTGGGTCTTTCTTTCCCTTGGCTGGAAATCTCCTCCACTCTGTTGTTCTCCACTTCTCCTGCTCCAAAATTTGTTGAGATTCCCTCTCTACAGGTGTTTTATGGGCTGTTTTGGGGCAGCCTCCGTATGTGTGTCTTTCTACTCCGCCATCTTGGCTCTGCCCCCAGGAGGCAATATTATAGAGCAAATAGAGTGAGGAAAGTGAGTACCTTGGAATGAGGAAATGTGGGTTCAAGTCTTACTTCTGATAAATGCTGATTCTGTGACCTGTGGTAAGTCTTTTAGTCTCTAAGTATCTCAAGCAACTTTTAGAAGAAGTAGAGGAATGGAAAGGGGAGAGAATAAATGTTTATTAATTCCGAATTGTGTCAGGCACAGTATTAGTACAGTGAAAGCACAAAGTGCTTTACAAGCGCTTAGTTTGATCCTGACAATAACCCTGTGAAATAAGTGTTATTAAGATTCCCATTTCATAGTAGAGAAAACTGAGGCAGACAGAGGTTAAGTGACTTGCCTATAGTCACACACCTAGTAAGTGTACGAAACTGGATTTGAACTCAGGTCTTCTTGAGTGTAGACCCAAGTACTTTGTCCACTGCCACTATATAACCTGCTCTCTAAGATTATAGGTGCAGAACTTTGCCCATCTCTATTGAATCAGGAGTGCCCCACATCCAAGCAATCGCAGAATAATAGTTCACATTGACATGGCATTTTAAGTTTTACAACATCCTTTATATAGCATAATTTTCTCATTTGAGGCTCGGAACAACTTTATGAGGTCATTATTATTAGCCCCATATTATAAATGAGGAAGCTATGACTTGGAAAAGTTCAGTGATTTGCCTAGTATCACAGAGCTAATCCATGTTGAGAGGGGATTTAGACACCCATTTTCCTGACACCCACTCCAGTTCACTATTATGAAAGACTATCATTCTCTCTGCTGTAATGCATTACAGTATAGAAATATGTGATATGTGTATGTATATTGCTTTGTCTAATAGTGCCCTCCAGTTGGATTCAAAAAAATTCAAACACAAATACGGGACCAGGGAGATATAGTTTAACAATAGTTTACGTGAAAAGAATGGGAAGTTGTGGTAAATTGCAAATTCATTTTAAGTCCATGGTGTATCATGGTGATTCTCCAAAATAAATTATTTCTTTGGCTGCATGAGTGGAGATACAGTGTACACAATAAGGAAGGTATTAGTTCCCTTAGTCAGACCATATCTGAAATATTCTATTTAATTCTTGGCCACACATATTAGGAAAGATTGACAAGCTAGGATCATTTCAGATGACGGCTATCAGGATGGAAATCAGATTTTAAGTCATTCCATACAAGGATTTAAAAAAAGGTAGTGGGCTGGGCTTATTAGCCTAAAGGAGAAAAGATTAAGAGGGATATATGATTTCTCTACCTTCAGATACTTGAAAGCTTATCTTATAGATCTATAGCCAGTTGGTAAATGTAACATAGGGGCTGAGTGACAATTCAAACTCTCCAAAAAATAGAATGATCTGCTTCAGGATACAGTGAGTACCCTAACACTGCAAGTGTTTGAGCAGAGGCTATGTGGCCAGTTTGGGAGTATTAAAGGGAATTCAGGTAGAAGATGTCCTGCACACACTAACTCAACTCTATAATTTCCTGTTTCTGTAATTCTCTGTTTCTGTAATTCTCTGTTCTTTCTGAACAATCCCATTCTATTACCACTTCTCACTATTTCTGTACATGCATTGTACACATTTCTTGTTTTCCTAGTTCTATATATCTTTGCTCCCAAATCTCTTACCTATCTTCCTGCCCTGTCTTTCTGCCTACTTGGCAATATCCTTTTCCCCTCTTTCTCTAAAAAGTCTACCAGCCGGCTCAAATCTTATCTCTTCCTTGAAGCCTCCTTCAACCACCATAACCAAAAGTGATCTCTCCATCCTCTGACTAGAATTTACTGTCTGTACTGCTAATTTTTATCAGTGCCAGATCATGGACAGTCACGGAAAAAGGGAGGTCATGAGGGGTTGGGTTGTGTGACATGAACTGGGTCATCAGAACAAAAGGCCCAGACCAGCTGGCAGACTAGGAGATGTCTATGATGTATTAGGCGAGTGAAACCAAGATTGGAATCTGGGAGTCACAAGGCCAGGTTCTTAATCGTAGTAGACAGAAAAAAGTCAGTATCCAGGTATTTAAACTGGACAAGAAGAAATTGGCAGAAAGCAAAAAGTAACCTAAGTTTATAAGTTTGATGTTAAATCTGGGCACAAAGAAACACATCGGTAATGGAATGCCTATCAAAAGTTAGAAATAGCATCTCAGATTTGGAACAGACAGCAGGCTATACAGAGTCAGGTTATAATATTGATTTCAGAGCAAGGGCTTCCTTCCATATTCCCTAGTCAAAAATATTCTTCCTGGTGTCATAGGGCATATTAATGCCCATTAAAGCATAGAAGGTTGGTTTTTTGTTTTGTTTTATCATGTAGTAGATTATAGATGATTACTGCAACAAAAGTCTCCTCTCTTTGCGAAATCCTCAAAGTTCTAACCATTTGCCACTTCACCTCAGTTTCTTCATCTGAACCTGCCAACATTTGTCTGTATATCCAGCCTCCAGTTCATTAGGTTATAACCTCCATTTGATTGTAAGCATCTTGAAGGAAGAGACCATCTTTTGCCTCTTTTTGCCATAGCGCTTAGCCCAGTGCCTAGCACATCGTAGGTACTTAACAAATGTTTATTGATTGATTGACAGTTCTGGCTCTATTTATTTTTTCTATTCACCATCTAATCTACGTGGGTCATTGGAGTACAACTCTTTACCATTTAAAGTTACTTTACCAGTCTCAGATTCCATTGTGCTCACTTCACATTTCCCTCCATTGCCCATATAAGAAAATGGATTTGAAGTTCTTAGTCCTGACCTCAGGAAATCCTAGCTCATCTACTCTCTTCTGTGTTCCTCAAAGCATATTCCATTCTTTCTGTCCTTTGCCTATCTGAGCTATTAAGGGATAGTCTACCTCCCTCCTATTTTTCAGACTAGTCATGCTTTGGTCTACCATATATATATTATGTGTGTGTGTGTATGTGGATATCTATCTATCTATCTATCTATCTATCTATCCATCTGTCTATCTGTCTATCTATCTGTCCATATAAATAATCTTCTTTCCTCCTTTTAGTTCTGTGGGACTTCTTTTTTTGTTACAGCCTGCTGCACTCTATTGACCCTCTCAATATAGTCTTTGCAACGTGTGAAAATTGTATTTTGTAATGAGACTAGGTCTTACTTATCTTTACTTAAACACTCTATGTTGAATCTAGAGATAGGACTAGACCTATGATTTCAATGGGATTCTAGATAAGGAAAGCCTCTCTACCTGCAGATCAGCACTTTCTATGCTATGTTAGAGAGTTGTCTAGACTTTATAGCACTGAGAGATTAAATGATCTGTCCAGGGCCACACCACAACATGGGAACCTAGGTCTTCTTACCTCCAAGGCCAGCTCTCCCATTCAACATGGCACTTGTCATCTAGTAGATATGTAATAAACATTTGTTGACTGGCTGAATGAATGAATGAATCTGAAGAAGCAATCCATCCTTTTCACATTCCATTACCTAGATTTATCTGTAGTAGACTTTGGTGAGGAATTTTTTTTACATTTTTTTAAAATATATTTTTAATAAATATTTTAAAAAATATTTTTACATTTATTTAAAACATATTTACAATGAAACACCAATACCTCTAGTAGATAGAAGAGAAACACATCACACATTTCATAAATCTTCAAATGCATTTTTATCATTTTCTTTTTTAATTGTAAACTTGACAATTTTCACATCCTGAACCACTCAAAGAAAAAGAACAGAAAAAAAATTTGTATTGCAAACTGGTAACTTCTGTTAGAATATTTTGTCTTAAATTCTTATGTTAAATTTAATTTGTTCATCACAAAATTATTGGGAAAATGTGTTTCTATCTCATTTTGAACTTTTCTGCAAGAAGATGTGTCAGAGATAAAATTATCACAGCTATCTCCTCTTGAGACAAATGCATCAAGAAACACACATTTTGTACTCTCTTGAAGGAAGAACACAGACATTTATAGGTAAACTGTTTGACTCCATTTAACTCACTTTTAAAAGAGTTGAGATAGACACTGTTATTTCACCTAAAATCTAATCAGTATTTCTATTTTCCTGTGGGTTTTTCACTCCCAGACACAGTCATCAAACAGTTCTTGTTAAAGTGCTATTAAAATAACTCATCTTCCTTAGAGAGAGATGAGACCATTGTGCAATGCAGTTTATGAGTCTTAAGCTCTATAGAGGCCTGATGAAAAGATGCTTAGGAAAATTCAGTAGCTGTGAAATCCAACTATTTGCATGATATTTTATATGAGTATACTTCATTCTAGGCAGTAGATGTGTTCTGAAAAACATAATGGAGTTCAAATCATATTTTCCCATTGACTTACCATTTGTGAGATGCCACTGACAGACTCTCTCAGCTAATGAACTGTAAAACATAAGTGCTCAAAGGTAATTTTCAGTTTAAAGGATTCCACTAGTGAATCCTTTGACAGAAAGTATAATCCCCTGGTAATAATACTTCCTAATCTTATCAGCTTTGCAAGTTTGAATTTGGGGGCATTTTGTTGTCTTTTCCATTATGACTCTATTGCGTGATTGTAAATATATGTGTTTAGTAAGTAACACTGGAATACAGCCTGGTTCAGAGAGTGGGCCTAGAAGCCAAAAAGACCTACATTCACATTCTGCTTTTGACCTATGTTGACTGTGTGATCTTAGACAAGTTACTCAAGCTCCCAGTGACCCAGGCAACTCTCTGACTATAAATCACAAATGTGGTGCCCCTCATTAATGATGGAGGCAGTTTCCACAAATTGGAGTCCCCTACATGATGAAGATCACAGATTTCTTTTTTTTTATTATTAATTAATTTGTTTTCAGTTTTCTACAATTACTTTCATATATCTTAGCTATTTTCCCCTCCCTCCCCTAACTTATCCTACTTTCCCTCTTCCATCCCCCCTCCCTCCCTGAGATGGTGTGCAATCTTATATAGGTTCTACATATACATTCTTATTAAATATATTTTCATCTTAGTCATGTTGCATAGAAGAATTAAAATGAGTGGAAGAAACCATGAAAACAAATCATAACACAAAAGAAAATGGTCTGCTTCATTTTGCTATCCAATTCCATAGTTCTTTCTCTAGATTTGGAAGGCATTTTGCCTTGAGTCCATTGGGAATTTTTTAGGTCCTTATATTGCTGGGAAGGGCTAAGTCTACCCAAAAAATTCCTCACATACTGTGGTTGTTGCTGTGTACAAAGTTCTGGTTCTGCTCCTTTCCCTCAGCATCAGTTCACATAGGTCCTTCTAAGCCTCTCTGAAGTCCTCCTGTTTGGCATATTGTATATCACAATGGTATATCATTACATTCGTATACCACCATTTGTTCAGCCATTCCCCAGTTGATGGGCATCCCTTTGATTTCCAGTTCTTGGCCACCACAAAGAGAGCTGCTATAGATATTTTTGTACATGTGCGACCCTTTCCCATTTTTATAATCTCTTTGGGAAACAGTCCTAGGTTCAAAGGATATGCACATTTTTGAAGCCCTTTGGGCATAGTTACAAATTGCTCTCCAGAGTGGTTGGCTCAGCTCACAGCTCCACCAACGATGAATTAGTGTTCCAACTCTCCCACATCTTCTCCAATATTTATCATCTTCCTGTTTTATCATGTTAGCCAATCTGATAGATGTGATGCGGTACCTCAGAGTTATTTTGATTTATATCCTTCTAATCAATAGTGATTTAGAGCATTTTTCGTATGACTATAGATAGTTTTAATTACTTCCTCTGAAAACTGCCTGTTCATATCCTTTGACCATTTATCAATTGGAGAATGACTTGTCTTCTTGTACATTTGACTCAGTTCTCTATATATTTTAGAAATGAGGCTTTTATCACAGACACTAGTTGCAAAAATTCTTTCCCAGTTTTCTGCTTCCCTCTTCATTTCCCTCCCCCAATGGTTGCATTGGGTTGTTTGTAAAAAAAACTTTCCAATTTAATGTAATCAAACTTATCTCATAATGTTTCCTATCTCTTGTTTTGTCAAAAATTTCTCCATTCTCCATAAAACTGAAAAATACAGTATTACTTGCTTCCTTAATTTGTTTATAGTATCTGTCTTTATACCTAGATCATGTATCCATTTGGACTTCATTCTTGTGTATGGTGTCAGGCATTGGTCTATGCCCACTTTCTGCTACGCTGTTATCCAGTTTCCCCAGCAATTTTTGTCAAACAATGAGTTCTTATCCCAGAAGTTGAGTTTATTTTGGCAGGTAGACTCCCAAATATTTTATAGTGTCTACTGTAAGTTTAAATAGGATTTCTCTTTCTATTCTTGCTGTTGGGCTTTGTTAGTAATATATAGAAATGCAGATGATCTATGTGGATTTATTTTGTAACTTGCAACTTTGCCAAAGTTGTTTATTATTTCAAATAGTTTTTCACTTGATTCTCTGGGATTCTCTAAATATATCATCATATCATCTCCAAAGAGTGATGATTTAGTTTCTTCTTTGCCTATTCTAATTCCTTCAATTTCTTTTTCTTCTCTTATTGCTATAGCTAGCATTTCTAATATCATATTGATAACAGTGGTGATAATGAACATCCTTGTTTCACCTCTGATGTTATTGGAAATCCAACTAGCTTATCCCCTTTGCATGTAATGCCGCTGATGATAGGACTCCTTCACCAATTTTCCCAAATAGGCTATATAGTATTAGAATTAACTGGTCTTTAAATGTTTGGTAAAATTCACTTGTAAAGCCATCTGGCCTTGGAGATTTTTTCGTAAGGAGTTCATTGATGGTTTGTTCAATTTCTTTTTATGAGATGGGGTTATTTAAGTATTCAACTTCCTCTTCTGTTAATCTGGGCAATTAATATTTTTTAAAATAATCTTCCATCTCATTTAGATTGTCAAATTTATGGGCATACAATTGGGCAAAACAATTTCTAATTATTGTTTTCATTTCCTCCTCACTGGAGGTAAGTTCATCCTTTTCACTTTGGATATTGGCAATTTGGTTTTCTTCTTTCGTTTTTTTAATCAAATTGACCAAATGTTTATCAATATTATTAGTTTTTTCATAGAACCAACTCTTAGTTTTATTGAGTCGTTCAATAGTTTTCTTAATTTCAATTACATTAATCCCTCCTTTGGTTTTCAGTGTTTCTAACTTGATATTTAGTTAGGGATTTTCAATTTGTTCTTTTTCTAGCTTTTTCAGCTGCATGTCCAATTCATTGATTTCTTCTTTCTCTATTTTATTCATGCAGGCGTTCAAAGATATAAAACTTCCCCTAAGAACTGTTTTTGCAGTATCCCATAAATTTTGGTAGGTTGTCTCATGATTGTTATTCTCTTGAATGAAATTGTTGATTGTTTCTATGATTTGTTGTTTAACCCACTCATTCTTTAGGATTAGATTATTTATTTTCAAATTTTTGTTTTATCTTTCGAGGGCCTTTGATTACATGTAATTTTTATTGCATTATGATCTGAGAAGGATGCATCAACTATCTCTGACTTTCTGCACTGGATTGTGAGGTTTTTATGCCCTAGTATGTGGACAATTTTTGTATATATGCCCCGTACCGCTGAGAAAAAGGTATATTCCTTTCTATCCGTATTCAGTTTTCTTCAGAGATCTATCATATCTACCTTATCCAGAGTTTTATTCACCTTCCTAACTTCTTTCTTGATTATTTTCAGGTTAGATTTATCCAGTTGAGAGAGGGGAAGATTGAGGTCCCCCGCTAGTATTGTTTTGCTATGTATTTCTTCCTGTAACTCCCTTAACTTCTCCTCTAAGAATCTGGATGCGATACCACTTGAAGCACATATATTTAGTAATGATATTGCTTCATTGTCTATGGTGCCTTTTAGCAGGATATGGTCTCCTCTGTTATCTCTTTTGATTAGATCTATTTCTGCTTTTGCTTTGTCTGAGATTAGGATTGCTGCTCCTGCTTTTCTTACACCAGCTGAAGCACAATATATACTGCTCCAACCTCTGACCTTTACCCTGTGTGTATCCCCCTGTTTCAAATGGGTTTCTTTTAAACAACATATTGTTGGATTATGGTTTTTAATCCCTTCTGCTATCCACCTCTACTTTATGGGACAGTTCATCTCATTCACATTCACAGTTATGATTACTATCTGTATCTTTCCCTCCATCCTCTTTCCCCCAGTTTGTGCTTTTAGTTCTCCCTTCCCCACCACAATAGTTTTAATTTTTCACTACTGCCTCTCTCAGTCTTCCTCTCTTTTTTCAGCCCCACTCCCTTTTACTCTCCTTTTCCCTCACTACTTCTTCCCTCCCTTTTAGCTTCCCTTCCCTTTTCCTCTCCTAATACCTATAGTGCTAGTTAGATTTCTGTACTTAACTGAGTTTGTTGTTCCCTTTTTGAACCAAGTCAGACGATTGTAAATCTCAAACAATGCTCATCTCCCCCTGCCCCTTTCCTTCTACTGTAATATGTTTTTATGCCTCTTCCTGTGATGTCATTTACCTTTTTCTCCTTCCTCCTTTTCACATCTCCCATTACAATCCCTTTGCACCCTTAAATCACATTTTTATCATCACATCATTTAATTTATACCCACTCCCTCAATCTATGTATATCCCTTTTATATAGCATAGTAAATATATAATTCTCATGATTAAGAAGTATCATCTTCCCTTATAGGGATGTAAACAGTTTGCCCATATTGAATAATAAGTTTTTTTTCCTGGTTTACCTTTTTATGCCTCTCTTGAGACTTGTGTTTGAAGATCAAATTTTCTATTGAGCTCCAGCCTTTTCATCAGAAAAGTCTGGAAATCCCTTATTTCATTGAATGTCCATCTCTTTGCCTGAAGTATTATGCTCAATTTTGCTGGATAATTGATCCTTGATTGTAGTCCCAGCTCCTTTGCCGTACAGAATATCATATTCCAGTCCTTCTAATCTTTTAATGTAGAAGCTGCAAGGTCCCATGTGATCCTGACTGTAGTTCCTTAATATTTGAATTGTTTCTTCCTGGCTTCCAACAGTATTTTCTCCTTCACTTAATAGTTTTGGAATTTGGCAATGATATTCCTTGGTGTGTTCAGTTTGGGATCCCTTTCAGGAGGTGAACAGTGGATTCTTTCGATGAAGATTTTGCCCTCTGGATCTAGGACCTCTGGGCAGTTTTCCTTGATGATTTCTTGGAAGATATTGTCCAGGTTCTTTTCTTCACCATGACTTTCTAGTAGACCAGTAATTCTTAGATTTTCTCTTCTGAATCTGTTTTCCAAGTCAGTTGTTTTTCCAATAGCATATTTTACATCTTCTTTTAGTCTTTCATTCTTTAGTTTCTATTTGACTGATTCTCGATGGCTCATAGTGTTATTAGCTTCTACTTGCCCAATTCTAATTTTTAACAGATTGTTCTCTTCAGTTAACTTTTCCTTCTCCTTTTCCATCTGTCCAATTGTTCCTTTTAAGGAGTTATTTTCTCCAGTGATTTTTTGTACTTCCTTTTCCATTTGTCCAATTTTCCCAGTTAGGTTTTGTGCTTCTCTTTCCATTTGTCCAATTGCTCTTTTTAACTTCTTTCGTGATTTCTTTTTATATATTTTAAAAATCATTGACCAGTTTTTCTTCTACTTGCCTAATTTGACTTTTAATCCTTCTTGAGCTCTTCCAAGAATGCTCCTTGGACTTGAGACCAGTTCATATTCTCTTCTGAAGTTTCAGATGAATGTACAGTCTCAATGCTGACCTCTTTGGTATTCTTGTTTTGGTCCTTGTCCCCATAGAAAGATTCTATGTTCTGATCTTTTCTGGTTTGCTTCCTGTTCATTATGATCACCCTTTTCCTAGCTTTTAAAGTGGATCTCTGTTTCTGGGGCACAGAGGGCTCTGTCCCATGGTTCCTGTGCTTAGAACTTGAGGCTTTGGAACTCTGGTTCTTTCAGCTCGAAGCTAAAATGTTGTAGCTTACCTGGTACTGAGCTGACTGGTATGCCAAAGCAGAGGCAAGGTGAAGTTTTTCTGAGTTTCCATGGCATTACCCTGGAGCTAGGTGCCTTTAAGTATGGGGAAAGGCTTGTCTGGCCGCAGGAGATCTAGTTTCCTGAGGTAGAGCATAAGCAAGCTCAGTGGTTGGTGAACCCCATTTGCACTAATGATTTCTTGATTCCCCTTGGCTGAGCTGAAGCATGCCTGGGATCCTGGTGTTGGTTGTTATGGGCTCCACGCCCCTGGGGCTCAGGATCTCCTCCTGGTTCTCTGAGGTGGGGCTGTCTAGACAGCTCCCATCCTGTACTGGTCCCCTTCAGCCACAGCAAGAGGGACCCCCCCCCCCCGCTTTGTGATTTTCCTAGCCTCACAGGCTAAGGGACTATTTACCCCTTCTGCTGATCCTACTGTTCCTGGATTTTTCCTAGGGAAATATTCTCTGAGTTTTTCAAGGTCAGCAAGGGATGGGGGATTGTATTTACCAATCACTCCACCATCTTCACTCCCAGAAGTTCAAAATGGTTACTTACAGACGCTTAGTCTTCGGGCTGGGCTGATAGTCTCAGGAGCAGCTACTGCAGCTACCTGGGGTTCTGCAGCTCTCTCTTGCTCACTTCCACTGGACTCCCATCCTGGGCTGAGATATTTGAGAATCCACAGTGCTGCTGCTGCTTCAGACTCCCCAGGGCTTTCTGCATGACTTGCATCTGTGCTGGTATAGACTGTGCGCTCCTCCACAGCCATGCAACAGGTCCTTCCTGTTGACCTTAAAGGCTGTCCTGTATTGGAAATCTGCCACACTCTGTCTCCTATTGTATTCTGCCACTATAAAATTTGTTCACATTCTCTTTTTAGAGGTATCTGAAGGAATTTATCTTAGAGCTTAGGTGAGTACTTGCTCTCATCCCACCATCGTGGCTCCACCCCTTGAGGATCACAAATTTCAAACAACACAGTTCAGTCCTTCTTGAATTTTGGATAGGGATGGATAAACCCAGAAGCAGCTGGATTTGTGATGTGTTCTATGATCATTCTTATTGGGAAAGATTTATATCACGTATTTCTAAAGTGGATATGATAATAGGACTTATTAATATGCAGTTTACTAAAGATCTCAGGTAATTTAAGGGTATCATTCATGGTATAATAATAAACTTTTTATGTTTTCCATAGTACTTTATATACCTTGAGACATCTAGATGGCTCAGTAGATAGAGTTACCTGGCCTGAAGTCAGGATGACCTGAATTCAAATTGGACTTTACACACAAGCTGTGGCCCTGGGCAACTCACTTAACTCTTTGCTTTAATCAACTAGATAAGGAAATGGCAAACTACTGTAGTATCCTTGTCTAGAAAATCCCATGGACAGTATTGCTGTGCTGGGATCTACAGGGTCACAAAGAGTCAAACATGATTGAACAATAAATTACGTATTTTTCGTATTGAGAAGAAAGAATTAGATGGTGCTGTAGATAGAGCACCAGACCAGAAGTCAGGAAGACATGAGTTCAAATGTGACCTCAAACACTAATTTTGTGACCTTGGGAAAGTCACTTAATCCTGCTTGCTTCAGTTTTCTCATCTGTAAAATGAACTGGAGAAGAAAATGGCAAACCACTCCAGTATCTTTGCCAAGAAAACCCACAATGGAGTCACAAAAAATCAGACACTCCTGAAGAGGTAATTGTTGAGAAAGGTAATACAGGTATTATTATCCCCATTTTACAGGTGACAAAACTGAGGCTGAGAAAAGTTAAATGATTTACCATAATCACATAGTTATTAATTAGAGAGCCCATGCTCAAACTCAGGTCTTTTGACCTCAACAAAACCAGTACCCCTGCCATTATAACAGCACTGCTAAGTAGGCAACTAATTGAATGTCTCTAAAGTTCAGAACTGGAAAACATCCCTGTTTCTTCCCTTTCCTCGTCCTAAAATGTGAAATAGTTTTAGAAAGAAATGTGTTAGGTTGTTTGGTGAAGAGAGACAGACAGACAAACAGACAGAAAGAGAGAGAGAGAGAGAGAGAGAGTTGGAAAAAAGAGATGGCTCCCTTTTAGAGACTTTATGAGGTTACATTATACAGAGTTCAGAAAAGGGCAAAAGGACACTTTCCTGATTGGCCTCAAATAGGCAGTAGGTAGTCTCCAAAAGAAGGGCACTTGGAGATGTATATCAGCAAGTAAGTAAGTCAATCTCTTTTGGGGAACCCAAAACACAAGCTTTGCATGGACCCAAAACAAGACCTAAAGGAACCCAAACAAACACTGGCTGGGATCTAAGTAATCCTTACAACCATCTGGTTTCCCTAGAGCATTTCCGGTCTAAGCCTGACCTCTATAGTAAACTTTTTGAGTTAGACAATTTTTAACCACATAAAGCTAAGTTCAAATAATATTAATAAATGAGAAATAATAATCTGCACAGGATTACAAATATGACCCCCCACCCCTTACCCACCCACCTACCCAGTGGTCCTATGTTAGCAGTCTCTGAAAGGTAAATATGTTACAAGATTGACATGAGTAGTAACCACACAGTTGCCCTTGGGGGATGGACTTTGTGGACTTTCCAAGGCGAGACATAATCACTTAGTAGAGACATTGGTGGCAGGGGGTGGCTAGGCAATGAAAGGTAGCAAAGCATTTTGAAGATAGCATAAAGCATAAGGGGGAATGTGGGTGTCTCTGAATACTCATAGTAAGGGTTTGATTTGTTGAGATTAGTACAGTACTTAGTACAATGCCCATCACATAGTAGGCACTTAATGCTTATTTTCCAACAAAATGAGTCAGCCTTATTTAATCTCTTGTTGTATGTATATCGTTATTATTGCAAGAGATAACATGCATCTACATAGTGCTTTTAACTTTTCAATGTTGAAATCACAGAGACATTAGATATTGTCATCTATGACAATATTATGAGCAGACAAGGCAATTTTCCCCCCATGTGCAGAGAACTTGTAACAGATTTAAGCTAATAGAGAAATGAATCTAGAACCCAGATCCCCTGACTCCCTACGCCCATTTCACCAGTCTACACCATCAAGTTTTATAGCTATATCGCCAGAAAGCATGAGTTTCTTTGTGTTTCCTTTTTGCTTTGCTCTCCCAAGTCCTAATAGAACATGTCTTTTCAAGTTTGCCCTCCAGATCAACTTTACAACAAAGTTATAAGTATATAATGATGAGACTTTGAACTGCAAGGTCAGCAGAACCTGATATAAGCCTGCTCACAAACAGATTTATCAATGACCAATCAGAAATTTAGTAAATAAATCTTTCTTGGTCTTCATGTCTGTCCTGAATTTTCATGAAAAATTCAAGGAATTTCTAATTAAATACATATTAGTATCCTGACTTTAAAAAAAAATCTATATCACATCTACAGCCTCACTCTTTCCTCACCATTTCTTTTGGGAAAACTGGAGGAACAATCAAAACAAAGATTATATAGAGCACATGAAAGACCAAATAACTTTTAATTTAGTCTCATTTGGCATATACTTGGCTTGGGCACACACATGGTTTGCCCTGATCCATGTATCACTTAAAGTAATTTATTTTTGCTCACTTTTCAAATTATTATGGTTCATAAAAATAATAACTCATATTTACATATCCTTTAAAAGTTTACAAAACTCTTCCATCTGTTCATTCTTCAACAAATATTTATTTAGTACCTACTATGTGCAAAGTTGAGCTAACTAAAGTAATAGATAAGAGCACTAGCTTTGGAGTTAGAATGACCCTAATTCAAGTCTATACTAGCTCTGACTCATATTGGCTGTGAATGTGGGGAAGTCACTTAATATCTCAGTGCCATACTTAGCTCTCTAAGACTACAAATGAGTTGAAACTGGAGAGACTTGCCATGTTAGCTATAATACTAATAAACTGACATTTTACTTTTCAGTTCTTATCATATTGATCTTCATAATAATACTGAAAGGTAGGTGCTGTTATTGTCCACATTTTACAGAAGAGGAAACTGAGGCAAACAATGGTTAAGTGACTTGCCCCAGGTCACATAGCTAGGAAGTATCTGAGGCCAAATTCGAATTCAGGTATTCCTGATTCTAGGTCTGGTATTCTATCTACTGCATCACCTAGCTTCCAGCATTTATGTAAGACTTTAAGGTTTATAAAGAACTTTCCATATGTTAAGTGGATGAGATACCACTTTATATCCCAAAATAGAAATTATTGGAGATTGGTGGCTACTCTTTATTTGAGCATAACTCAGTATTATCTTAAAGGCACCACATAAGGCAGCCATCCACTGTATCAAATTCTGAGATGTTTCTATTGTCAGGGCACATGAGTTGACCCACTAGTGTCTTGGTTTCTCAGTTATATGGGACTGCCAGATATTTGTTTAATAATTCCATGGAACAGGACCAGCCCTTGACAAAGATTCTAATTAGGAGGAGTTTTTCTTTGGTGCCTCTCAATTCCTCATTCAAAACCTTTCCCCTTCCTTAATGTTCTTCCTTCCTCCTGTCTCAAGTACCCAGTGCTCAGTCATCTCCTCTGCAAAATTCCCATCAAATCTTGTTCTTGTTTCCTTCCTTCTCTCTAAGATGATGAATACATATCACCTTAAAATGTTACCCCTCCAGTAGGTCTTTTGACAGTTATCAATGTCAGGGGTGAAAGGGATTTAAATCTTGATTGTGGAATTTCAGGTACCAATCAAAGAATGTGAGACTGAGGGGAGAGAGAGTTTAATCAGGACTTGTGTGGCACCCTTGAAATTGTACCACATTGAAGATTATTTACTCAGTGTAAAACCATTCTGATAGGGAATGAAGAAATACTCTTCTGATACTATCCAACTTTTCTGAATCATGGAGTAGCCTGCATGAAAATTCTGGGTGTATGTTGTATAGACATAGAGTTGAATATTGATGTGATGCTGGGGGGGGGAGGTCTAAGGATGACATATATTTATACATGTGTAAACAGATGCCGTGAAGGACTATGAGTGTTAGAGATATACACTTTAAGGAGAAAAATATGAACGTACCTGTACAAGAGGACAGTATGTCTGTAAGCTGGAGAATGTATTCACCTTTATGCCTTGTGTTTATATAAATCAAATTAAGACATTTATTAACTATTATATGCAGGACAGAGAGTCTGACGTAGTACCTAGAGACCTACATATAGTGCCAGGATAGACCACGTGGATTCAAATCCTGATACTAAGTACCTATATGACCCTGAGCAAGTTTGTATTACTCAGCTAACTTTCTGGTACTTCTCTCCTAAGTCATATAAAGCACCCATAAGTTTGCTTTAATGGAATGAGGGTTTGCACACTGGGAGTTCTCCCATGCTGATAAAATAGATCTTTTGCCTTAGACCTGTTTTTGGTTCAACCCACTCCCCAGTGATAAGGAGAGAACTCACTATTTCAGGAAGCAGCCAATTCCATTTTTGAACCGCTCTAGATTAGGAAGTCCTTCCTTGTGTTGAATTCTAACTTACTCTTTATTACTTCTATACATTTGTTCAATTTCTGTACTCTAGAACAACACAGAAGTCCAATCTATCTTCCACACAATAACCTTTTGGAGACAACGATCATCAACCCCACCCCCAAAATGCTGATTCTCTAAACTCAATGTCCTCACTCCCTTCTTTAGCATCATTGTACCAAAAGCATTATCAGCTGTTACTCTCGGGAAGTGCCTGTTTAGGGATGGTGTTAGGGTTCAGACTTGTATGAACTCATGCTGAGTGAAATGAGCCGAACCAGGAGAACAGTATACACAGTAAGAGCCACAGTGTACAAGGACTGTTTCTGAAAGAATTAGCCCTTCACAGCAATGCAAGAATCTCAAATATTTCCAAAGGACTGTTGATACAAAATGTCATCCATATCTGTAGAAAGAACTATAGTCAGAACGCAGAATGAAGCAGATCACTTTCTCTTTTGTTATGTTTTGATTTAGTTTTTCTCATGGTTTCTCTCATTTGTTTTAATTCTTCTATGCAACATGACTAATATGAAAATGTATGTAATAAGATTGTATGTGTAGAACACATATAAGATTGCATACTATCTTGGGGAGGGAGGGAGAGAAAATGTAAAACTTATGGAAGTGATTGTTGAAAACTGAAAACAAATAAATTAATTAAATAAAAAAATAAAGGAAGTGCATGGTTGCTTTAAGTCCATGTTACTGGAAATGAATAGCTATGCTTTATTTTACCTCTGTGGAACTCTTTTTCAAAAGAGGCACAGGTGGTAGTCCAGACTTTGTAGGATTCAGAATAATCCCATTTCTCCTAAAGAGAGCAACTGTGCCATGGGGTTTTAGGCTGCTGTTGGATGATTTATGTCATTCTCTACAATCTGTTGCTTGGTACTTTCTATAAGCAATGCTAAGGCAAGGTAGATGCTAATGTCATCCATGTTTGACTGCTTCCTCTGTTGGGGAAAAAAATGGTGTCAGATACTATAAGCTTCTTGTGGCCAGTTTATTAAAAGATCGTGGACTGTGCAACAAAATGCCTGTGAGAAAAATTTGTAAAGTTATTATTTTTGAGAATTTCCTTTTTCCTTTCTTCCACTAGATATAGCCAATGGTACCAGTTCAGGGGGGTACCGCCCACCTCCTCGAACAAGAGAAGTCATCATCAACGGCCAGACGGTGAAACTCAAATATTGTTTCACCTGCAAGATTTTTCGTCCTCCTCGTGCCTCTCATTGCAGCCTTTGTGATAACTGCGTAGGTGAGTAGGAAGAGAAATTGTGTGTGTGTGTGTGTGTGTGTGTGTGTGTGTGTGTATGTGTTTTCAGTCTGTAGAATGCTTATGTTCAGGTATCTGTCAAAAGGAGAGCCACTTTCACATGAACAGACATTGTGTTAAAGGGAGCTAGCTATAGACACTTCTCTTAGGTCCTTCTAGAGTGAAAAACCCAAAAGGAGTTTAGACTTTGAACAAAGGTAGCCTCTTGTCATTGATCCCAATTCTCTAAGCCTGAGGTTCTTAGATTGTTTCCTTAGCTGTAATTCTCTCTCTTTACTTGCCTTTCTCTCTTTCCTTCTCTCCCACCCTCCTTCCCTCTTCTGCCCCTCTCCCTCTCCTCTATCCCCTTCCTTCCCTCTCTCTTCTCTTTTTCCATTCTTCTCTCTCTCCTCTCCTTTCCTCTTCTTCTTCTTCTTCCTTCTCTCTCTCCCTCCCTCCCTCACTCTCCTTCTCCCCTGCAATATGGTTGATGTCCAGATATATCCTGCGAGAAAGAGTGTATATCCCTCCTTAGATTCATCTTTCCAAGTGCGGAGGACAGGAAGGGAAGCTAACAGCAGCCCTAGGAGAAGCAAGAGGCAGAGTTGTTTTTTTCGCTTTAAAGATTCTGTGAACAGCTAAGGCTGGAGACCTGATACTACCAGTAGGTGACTCAGTCATAGGATCATACAATCACAAATTTAGCACTAGAAGGGACTTCAGAGGCTATCTGTTCTAACCCCCTCATTTGGTAAGTGGTGGAAATAGTCTCTGAGAGATTAAGAGACTTGCCTAAGGGGCTGCACAGCTTGCGGCTGTCTGAGTTAAGATCACCTCAGGTCTTCCGGACTCTTCATTATGCCACAGTCCTTTCCTTCTTTAAATCCTCAGGAACAGCTGAGGCAGGGACAGAGAGTTATGGAATGGATTGTGGGCCATGTAACATTACATATAGGTCTTTATATTTAGAAGCCCCAGTTTTGATGCTGACTGGGAAGTTTGTCCAGAGGAGGAAATATTGACAAAGGATAGAGATCCCTTACACATCCCCGCCACAGAATCGGGAGTCAAGTATGGAAAGTACAGAAAGATCCACAATCTTAGTTTGGAGACTTCTTAGGGCTATTAAAAGGTAGATAAAATCATAGGATGATAACTCTAGAGCTAGAAAGGACCCAAGCAGCCACCTAATCCAACCATTCATTTTAAAGATAAGGAAACTGAAGCTGTGCGAGACTAAGTGATTGGTGCCGTGTCACATAGGGCTCTCTAACTCTAGGTGCTGTTCTCTTTCATTATCTTTTTTTTTGGCATATTCTGCATCTCATGGAGTTAAACAATGTGCTCCATGCTTTATTTTATTTTTTTCCAATTTGACATGCCTTTTAAAAAAAATAATATTTTACTTTTTCAAATTACATGTGAAAATAATTTTTAACATTTGTTTTTTTTTAAGTTTTGAGTTAAAAATTCTTTCCCTCCTTGCATTCTCTCCCCTCTCTCTGAGACAGTAAGCAATCTGATATAGGTTATACATGTACATCTTTCATTGTGTCTTTCTGACTTCTGACATTTATATAACCCAGAATTCCTCCAAAGTGTATATTGTAGTCCCTTTGAAGTCCTTCTATAAAAGTGAGTTGAAGATTACAGCTGATGACCCCTGAAGTCCCCTGCATCCTTGGAGAGTTGTGATTATGTTCATTCATAGACTGCCCACTGTTTGTTCCCTAAATCTACAGACAATTTCCTTTTACTGGGCTAGATAGAACTCATTAACTCATTAACTCACACAAGTCTTTAACATCAGGCAGCATCAGAAGTTGTTGGCCATCAGCATTCATGAAACATAGAAGAAAAACGGGGGGAGGAGGGAACGTGAGAATATAACATAAGAATTTTTATACTGGATCAGACCCACAGTCACTCCATCCATCCCTGTATTCTGTCTCTGATGGAGACAACCAGGAAATTTTTTTGGAGATGTGATTGTGTTCCATGAAATGAACCTCAAGGTCATGAACTTGCCCCAAAGCATCACTAATAATTCATCCCTTAATAAGAAAATTATGAATCTATCATTGGTTAATTTTTTTAAAGCCCTATTTCTATTGACACTCAGTTTAATAACAAGTTCCATAATATTAGTGCTCGCCGTTCAAAGTAGTTCTTTTTTTTTTTTTTTGGCTTTGTCCTCATTTACTTCATCCTATTTCTAGTATGCTGTGATTTGTCATGAAGTGTGAGTTTGTCCTTTCTGTGCCCTTCACAGTTTTATAGACTCTCCTCCTAACAGATCTTAGCTTTCATCTCTCCAGAGGGAAGGTTCCTAATCTTTTTGTCTATTCTTGTTGGGCACCCCTCTGTGTTCCCTTGATCATTGAAACTTTCCAGATCAGTTAGGTCCTTCTAGAAGTCTGGATTCTAGAGAGTGCTGGTTCTCCAGACCTCTTAGAAGACATTTTTAAAATTGAATTATGAAAATATTTAATTGGTATTTAACCCACAAAGACAGCATCACAGTGGCAATTTTATAGAAAAGTGAATCATGTTGCCTTTTTGGTTTCTAAAGTCCTTCCTGATAATTCCCACCATTCTACTAGCCCTGTTTGACTGAAGAAACCCGCTGGGGAAATGTCAACAGGGAACATTCCGTAATGACTCCCAAGGCCCTTTGCTGAATGCTCATTAACCTTCTTCCTAAGGCACGGGTGGGGAACCTGCAGCCTTGAGGGCACATTTGGCCTTCCAGGTCCTCGGGTACAGCCTTTTGATTGAGTCCAGCTTTTACGGAACATATGCTTTTATTAAGGGGATTTATTCTGTGAAGTTTGGATTCAGTCAAAGAGCCTCATTTGAGGACCTAGAGGGCCATATATAGCCTGGAGGCAGTAGGTTCCCCACCCCTGTCCTATGGTTTTAATTTTGGATTGTTTCCTACCAAAATGAAGGCATTCCCTAAACAAACTGTCCACTTTGAAGCTCAACTGCCATTTTTATAGATGAACTCTGTGTTTATAGATAATACTACTTCTGTAGAGATCCCTGAGATTTATCATAGTTGGCTTGGCATTTTGGAAGCTATAAGATTGCGATGTCATTTGCAAACCTGAAGCAGTCATTGGGTCTTTCTCTTATATACTATTTATGAAAACTTTGACTGTGACTCATCTTTATTCCTATCTCTGAGATCCCAACATTTACCCTTTCCCATACAGAAAATTGCCTGTTTTGCCCTATCACTTATTTTTTGTTTCTGAGCTAGTTTCCTTTCCATGATAAAATACTCTCTGCCATCCCACAGTGATTTGGTTTTTAAAATAGTTTTTGGAGTAGAATATCAGCAAGGGCTTTCCCCCCCACAATGTGTAAGTTCTTTGTATTTGTTCCCTCTTGTCCATATTTTCCTATGTTTATTCTCCTAGGTCCTCATCAAAATATCATTTCCTCTTTCCCCATTATTTTTATTTTGCTAAAATTTCATTGATGCTATTTTTTCTTTCTGTTTCTTCTAACCTGCTGGTAGTAATATTTTGCTAGTAGTAATATTCACCAATATCTAGCTTTAAATATATCCTTTGAACCCCTTTTTAAAAATGAGAACCACACTGGCAATCTACTAGTCCTTCAGGATGGTGGCTAAGATAATACACAGAAAGAGTTTTGGCTTCCAGACTTCTAGAAAGATATATTTTGACTTCTACCAATATTAAATTGGTATTTAACCCACAAAGATGACACGTATACAAAAGAGAATTATAGTGTCTAAGATAATATGCACAAAGGATAAAAGGAAGAGGAAAAAGAGAAAGAGAGGAGGAAAAGGAAGGACAAAATAAATGAGTATATGTGGTTAATAATGGTAGAATAATATCAGGAACTATATCAGGTACCACTGAGAGCTACAGGCTGCCTAACCCTGGAACTATGGATTACACTCCATGGAGAAGATATGAGGTTGACCTTAAAATAGGACACACACAAAACTGGCCCCTACTTCCTTCTCAAAAAAGAACACAGATATTCAAACCTGTTTTATTTTGGTTTTCCAACTAATGAGACTAAATTTGGGGATTAGCATGACCGATTAGCACACTACTGACTGGACCTTTTGCGTTCAACAAAACAACATAGAAAGCAGACGTCGCCAACCAAGAAGTGTAATTGTGGAGTTTGCTATAGTTATATTTTTAGAGAGAAAGCATTTATTGAAAGAATTCTACTTTTCTTGCAAGATAAAATCTGAGCAGAACACTGGAAGCTGAGAATGGAAACTGCAGCATCTTTTCTTTTTATAATGAATTGGTAGATGGTTCCTTGGTACAATATGTAGATGTCACTTTTGCATCATGAGGAAGGAAAAAAAGCAGCATTACCAGGCAATGAGGAATACATTTTTACTCATTGAAGAGAATTGAATCTAATATAAAATAATATGGGCTTAGCCTGTTTAATTGGAGGCTTTTAGGTAATCAAAACCTTTTTAAAGAATAAATCAGTCTTTTACCCATCAGTAACAGGAGAACTGCAACAGGAAATAATGTGAGACCTCCTCTATGTCAGATGGCTTTTAAATAAGCTTTAAATAAAATTTACCTGGATTGTGGTGGGGTTTAAATCACAATTGATAGTAAGCAGCACTGGTAACATTAAATTGAATCGAGCTACAGTATTTTTTTTTTTTATATCAGAAGATTTGACATATTTAATATAGAATATTTTGGATTTTTTTCAGTTAGCTAACATTTGAAGCTGTAATTTTTAAAACAAACAATTGGGCTGAGGTTCCAGAAATTCTTTGTCAATTTCTAACTTTTGTTGAGTCCCAAAGAATAATAGTGATAACATTTTGTATACCACTTTAAAGTCTAATAATAGTGATAACATTTTGTATACCACTTTAAAGTCCAGTAATAGTGCTAACATTTTGTATACCGCTTTAAAGTCCAGTAATAGTGACAACATTTTGTATACCGCTTTAAAGTCTAATAATAACGCTAATATTTTGTATATCACTTTAAAGTCTACTAAGTTTTCTACATGTTATCTCTTTGATCCTTACAACAACCTTGGATATAGCTGCTATTAATATCTCCTGAGGAAACTAAGGTTAAGTGACTTGCCCAGAGTCTCATACTGAAGGCCAGAAGACTTCAAATACAATACTCTAGTCACTATAATTGTCTTCAGGATGCAGCTCAGGTGAACAGAAGTCTGGACTTCGAAATCTGCTCAAGTCATTGTTATCATCTAAATGTGTGCATCAGGAACATTTTCATGGTACATAGAACCAGAAAAAAATGTAACCCCTTCATTTTTGTCTGCCATCTTTTTCCCAGAGCTTGAAGTCTGAGACTTCTTTTCCTGGTGGACACAAGTTAACTGTGGCTTAAAGCATGTCATGGTATCTTACCAAAGCCCTTTGCCCCACTTAACATGCATTTCCAACCCTATAGGCCTCCTCCACCTCCTTTCCACTAATTGTCCCCTTCATCTTATTCAATATAACCCAAATGGAAACAAGCCTGCAGAAAAACTGTTCTATCGAGTTTATGGTTGAACACAAAGGACTAAAATTACCTGTAAAGTGGCACGTTCCAACAAGCTTTTGCAACCATGGGATGCCAGAATTGTGGAGAGAAACCTTCAGAACACGAGCCAGTTGTCAATCCAGAAGTAGGTTCCTGGAGTTGTAATGCAGAATGTAAATAAGATTTCAGATTCTTTTTCTGAATTCTTGGTCAAAGAGAAGACTCAGGCATTTAGTTAATCAATTCTGGAAGGATTGTATCTGTATTATCTGGGGGCATTGCTCAGGCTGCTGTTAAGAATGAGAAATTCAATTCAGTTCCTTGGTCAAGTACAGGGGTGGGGAACCTGTGACCTCGAGGCCACGCTTCCAAGACAGAAAAGATTGAAAATAATTTAGTCATAAGGACATAATTAGCATGAAGGTGGCCCAGCTCTTGGTGTGTTCATCCTTTGTTGCTGAAGAACATCATGCCGTTAGAGAAATAATGACATGACTTCCACTTGACTTTGTTTTGAATGAGGGAGGGCTGTACAGGTCATCAGACTCACTTCTCCTCCAGAACCATCTGAATCCAGTGACCAGATATTCATCAGGATGACTGGAGATGACCCAGGATGAGGCAACTAGGGTTAAGTGACTTGCCCAAGGTCACACAGCTAGTGAGTGTCAAGTGTCTGAGGTGAGATTTGAATTCAGATCCTCCTGACTTCTGCACTGGTGCTCTATTCACCGTACCACCTAGCTGCCCTTCCAGTTCTTGGTGTCATCTAGATGGAAGCTCTTTATCATGGTGCAGGGTGAGGTTGTGGGAAGTAGGAGAAAAGTAGAAAAGTGTCCTAGAGAAGCTGGGGCACTTTACTTGCACGTTTAACCTTTACCTAAAAAATAGAATTCTTTAACCCAACTAGTTACATGAATTCTGAACTTACGTCGAGTTGAAACTATTTACAGTTGCCAGATGTGATTTTGGCTCCCTCCATCTATCTTCATTTCCCATGCTTTTTATTTTGTCACTTGTTCCCTTCTTGGGGATCCTTTTTTGTCATTCTATGATTCCCTCTATTCCTTCCCACTGTCTCTTCCATATATTTTTTTCTTACTTCTAATTGTGCCTAGAATCATCTTTCTTTACTAATTTGACTAGTCATTGCCTCTTCTAGCAAATCTTTTTTAAAAGCCTTGTACCTCACTAATATTTAATATTTATTATACTACAATACTAATTCCTCTAAACAACAGACATTGGTTAGCCCAAGGCAACTAACAAAATGAAAGTAAAATCTAATAACTTTTCTCATCTTTCATAAAAGTTCATCTCTTAAGCTAATGATTATGTTATTCTCCTAAATTTATACAAACGTGTAGACTTCATAAAAGTCTTATTCCAATGCCTTTTCATGGTGCTATGATGACCCTGAACTTTCAAAGGCTTGTAGTGATATCAAACTCAAATAGAAACAGGGATTGAAATATACATAAAGGGTCATTGGCCACATATTGATTTAGAAAACCTTGTGTTTATATTTTTTAATTAATTAATTTTGTTAAATCTTTCCAAATTACATTTTAATGTTGTGGTTCTGGCTGAACTTGGGAATGATGTAGGCTGTATGAGGCCTGTGAGCCACATGTTTGACATCTCTGGTCTACTGAATTTCAAGAGGTAAAGATTTTTAATATGGTCCGGGCAACAAACTGGGTTAACTGTCCAAGGACCTAGTCTAGCTAATGGAGAAGCAGGCTTATCATCAGTAGGTTGATCACTGGGTGCTGAATTCTTTGAGCATAGGAATCCGTGAGAAACAAACAAAATTCAAAATGGCTCTTAATCCTGTGCAACCTCTGTATGTTTTTGTGGTAATGGTGGTAGAGAATAGAAAAGAAAACAAGGGACGTGAAGAATCACAGAGTTCTGTGATCTTGTGTGTGAGTGTGTGTGTGTGTGTAAGTAAACACATATACTATCTATTTATAATGTATATTATATATTTAATATTTATACTTATTTAATGTATATTTAACATGTATTAATCACTGTGTTATTGTTCAGTTTCAGTCCTGTCTGACTCTTTGTGACTCTGTTTAGGGTTTTCTTGGCAGAGATACTGGTGTGGCATATCAGTTCCTTCTCCAACTTATTTTATAGATGAGGAAACTGAGGCAAAGAGGGTTAAGTGATTTGCCCTGAGTCACAAAACTAGTAAATGTCTAAGGTGAGATTTGAACTCAGAAAGGTGAATCTTCCTAACTCCAAGCCCAGAACTCTATCCACTGTACCACCTATCTGTCCCTGTTAATCACTGTATTTCAGTATAATTGATTTCCTTTGTAATCCCTATGTATTTTATGTTATGTATTTTGAAAACATTATTTTGAAAAAATCAGTCACCAGATTGACAAAGAGGTCCAGGGCAGAAAAAATGATCAAGAACCTCTGGTTTAGCCCGTTCACATTAAACTGTTGGCGCTCTAAATTGGTGTTCCTCATCCAATCACCAAGAAGTTGACATACTACTAAAGGAACTGAACCATATAGACATTGACATTCTTACTATAAATAAAACCTGACAATGTAAGCACATTGCAGTATTTCACAAAGACAGGTTTGGGTTGGTTTGGTTTTTTTTTTGGAAATCCTGCTCAGCTTGCAAGCAACTTTACCAGCTTGCAGAATTGTCACTGACCTTTCCCACATTTTCCAATGCTTTTGCAATAATGTATCTCATAACAGTCAATGTCTCCAGACTGAAAAAGCCTGGTAACCGTCTAGTGGTTTGTGTTTGCCATTCTTATTAAAATCTTTACCTGCCTGTCCACCCAATTTCTGTCAAAACCCTCAGAAGCTGTGTTCATTTCACAATGGAGAGAGAGAGAGAGCTTCTTGATCAGATCACAATATAGCAGTTTATCCATTATCTTTAACAGATTGTTTTTGTTTTTGGTTCAAGGGGTAGATACCAGAGCCACCTCAGTTCCCCTGCCTTTTGATCATGTTCCCTGTCCTTTTTTCCACTCCCCATCCACCACCACAACCTCCCCTCCCAATCACGTCCCAGCTGTGGCCAAATCATTTTACCACCATTTTACAGTTCATAAAATTTAGTTTTTCTCTAAACCCTGATAGAAATGTGAAAAGCATCAGAACTTCCCTCCCCATTCCAGAGTATGTTAAGAATAAACCCCCTTTGGCAAGAAGGGGAAAAAATGATCACATCTGCTTCGCTCTTAAATCATCTAGGATGATCTTGAGAGTTGCACAGTGACCATGGGAAATTGATGCTCTAGCTATGGAGTTTTTAGGTGCACAGACTGACCACATGAACAGCCTCTGAAAAATTCAGCAGTTAGCTATTATAGTAGCAGAACCATCACAAAAGGTCTGTTTCCTGTTTTCTTACACTCTTCCCTTATTCCACTCTAGTGACATCATCCCTTGGGGTATCTGAGATGCCATAGGATATAGCAGTGCCCACACTAACAGAGGGTGAAAAGAGACACTCTCATCTTACTTAGTTAAAAACCAACTATATAATTCCCCTTGCACTTCCCCTCCCCCAACCCCAATCAGGAGCTAACTTCTGTTTGAGGGCAAGAAAAATTAGAGAGTACATCCATTTTTGTGGATCTGTATTTACACTTAACATATATATATATATATATATATATATATATATATATATATATATATATATATATATATATATATATCTCTATCTACCCATCAGCATTCTTTGAGATAACAAAAGGAAATAGATAGATGTACATACTTTCCTATACTTGCAAGCGCATATGTATGTATGTATATATAAGCCTACATGTAAACGTATATATCAATATATTTATGGGTATATGTGTATAGATATGCATTTATCTCCTTTTATCAAAAAATGATACATACGCGTGTATAAAATGCACATACATGCACATATTTACATATCTGTGGGTATATAAGTAAGTTGGTTAGTCTTTTCCATCTTGTTTGACTCTTCATGACTCCATTTGAGATTTTCTTGGCAGAGATACTGGAATGGTTCGCTATTTCCTTTTCCAGTTCATTTTACAGATGAGGAAGCTGGGGCAGACAGGTTTAAGTGACTTATCTAGTTTCAGGGTCTGAAACTAGAGTTGAACTCAGGTCTTCCTAATTCCAGGTCCAGTGCTCTATCCTAGCAGCCCACTAATTATATCCATGTATACATACTCATATATCTGTGTTTTCATAAGTGTAGAGAATTACTGATACTGACTCCCTTCCATCGCCACCCTACACTGAGGAATACCAGTGAGCACTACTTGGTCTGTATCTTACAGTTTTAGGGAGATGCCTGGGGCATTAAGAGGTTAAATAACTTGTCCATCTATGGTCACACAGTAGTGTCAGAGGCAAGATTTAAATCTAGATTTTCCTAACTCTAGGGCTGGCTAGGACTCCTTGTTGCTTCTCATGTTTCATGGAGAAATTTTGAGAAGTCTTTTAAGACCAGGGTTCTTGACCTAGGGTCCATGAACTTTCTTTAATAACTTGAAAACTATAGTTCAAGACTGGTTTCATTTGTTGTCCTATATATTTCATTTCATGCATTAGAAAACATTGTTCTGAGAAGGGGCTCATTGACCTCACTAGATTCTCTCAAAAAATGGTTAAGATCCTCTCTTTCAAAGGAAATATTTTTAATCAAGAAATATTTGACTGCCTCAAATACTCAAGGCACTGTACTAGCCATCAAGAGATATGCAAAGAGAAATAAGACTTGATCTCTACCCTTAATGAGCTCACAATATAATTGGAAATTATAGTATCATAGGATCCTGTCTTCAGAGGTGGCAGAGATGTCATTTAGGCTAACCTCCTCAAAGGTCACACAGGTTAGAAGCATCAGACTTTTCATGTTAACTGATATGAATTAATACCCGGGTTACCTTGGACAAGTCACTTAACCCTGGTTGCTTCAGTTCCCCATCTGTAAAATGAGCTGGAGAAGGAAATGGCAAACCACTCCAGTATCTTTGTGCAAAAACAAGAACAAATTTAGGGCATGAAGAGTTCGACATAGCTGAAATAACTAAAAAATGTTATAACACAATACCTCATACTGGGAATATTCCAGCCTATCTTAAGATCTCTCCCATTCTAATTCTGTAGTTGCTCAAGATCCTGGAGTGGATCAGATGTTCTGCAGCTATTAGGCTCTAGATAGTCAATTACCTCTGACCCCAGCAGTAGTGAACACTGTTTGTACCTGAGCCTCATTGCTCTAGGAATGTTGTGACTGCCTCACCTCATCCCACTGAGCTCCATCAATTGTTAAGAAGAAAATAACTCAAAAAGATTCTCTTTGACTTTGGAGGTAGACAACTTTGGCCGGAATGGTAGAATAAGTCTGGGTTGTCCTTTTTTTTTTTTTTTTTTTTTAAAGGGAAACAGTATCCTTTGTGCTTTAGTTACATAGTTAAATAATGAGCTATGACAATCTGTTTTGTTGTATAAACAATGTTTCATTTTGTTTTTTAAACTAACAAGTCAAAATGAATCACTATATTTTGGCAGGTGAGTAAACTTGGATTTAAAAAAATATTTTAATAATTGCATTTCTTTTTTTAATTTATAGAATAAAACAAGCATGTCTGTAGCATAGTGTAATTAAAAATATGGTTCCGTATAAAACTGCAAATCTATTACATACAACTTGCTATTCCTTTTAAATATATAACAAAATTATCATGTATTTTTTTTCTTTCTTTTCCCTTCCCCAAACTCTAGAGATGCCTACCATTAAGAACAAATAGGGATAGCTATATAGATAGATATATACAAATATATGTAAAATTATTCTATACATACTTCTGTTTATCAATTCTTCTTCTGGATGTAGATGATGAATATAACACTAATAAAGATGAAATTAAAGCAACAAAAAGGAATTATTTTGTCCAATTATATGCCAATAGATTTAACAATTTAAGTGAAATGGAAGAATATTTGCAAAATTATTAATTGCCTAGATTAGAAGAGAAAATAGAATATCTGATAACTTCTTTTCAATATTTTTCATTTGTAATCCTATGTAATGGGATTTCCTTTTATAATTCTGTGTTTTATGTATTTAAAAACATTATTCTGAGAAGGGGACCATAGCCTTTGCCAGACTGCCAGAGGGCTATCTGACAACAAAAAGGGCAAGAACCTAAGGGTATAGCAACAATTTGTAATTGAAATGTCTTTTTTTGTCCTAATAGTAATACTTTTTATGTATTCAATACTTTTTAATCTTTGCAAGCATTGCTAAATTTTAGCAATTGTATTGATGTTCAATATTGTTTTCCATAGCATGAATTTTTTCTAAGCACTTCACATCCATTAACCTATCATTACAATCTTGTTCAGTTGAGAAGGTAGGTATTACTATTCCCATTTTATAGATGATAAACTGAGACCCAGTGAAATTCAGCACCTGGCATAAGGTCACATGGCATGTCGGTGGCAGAGCTGAGACCAGAGTCTAGTTCTGCCATTTTCTTTTCCAGGAGTCTTCCCATTGCCCTTTGGTGAATTTGCATCATTCATGCAAAGTATCCTAGACTTATGGGCTCAGGACCTGGAAAGAACTCAGCTGAATAGAGCAGTTGGTGAGCTACTAAACACTTGGAAATAACTTGAAAATCTGGTGTACATACTTCTATGCATAGGCACATACACACACACACATTCTTGCTATGCTCTGCTAATGCTTCTGGATACTAATATTTACCATTATCCCCTTCCTTTTCAATAAGAAAGCATTAATTTAAATAAATGTCATATGGTGATTGTTTTGGTTTGGTTTGAAAAGCCCAAACACAAACTTTTATCCTGGGTTGGTTAATAAGATTTTTGAAGACTTAAGTTAAACATATCTTGAAGTATTTCAGGCTGGTTTTTTGTTTTTTCAATTATAAGCAGAATTTTTTTTTTTTTTTTTTTTTTTACCATGTCCTACTTGGTGTGGTCCAGCTGGGTGGGGCCAGGCAAAGAGCTTCAGCTTCATTTGCTGATTTTTCACACAAAAAAATATTGTGAGGACAAAAAGATCTAATGTAGGAGAAAGTATTTGGAAAATTAAAAACAAAGAACTCTTTCTATGGAAGATATTTGTATTCTTCTGAAATCATAAAACCAAGTCATCCATGCCAATTTTGAGTTTAAATAATGATCTCTTGGTGAGCCTACATATGATCTCCATGAAACAAGTGGAAATAATGATAGAAGAAATCTGAGGGGGCGGAGTAGAAAGACGCACGTTTGCGAGCTCCGAACCCACAGCCCATAGATTTAATGTAAGAAGAGCTCCCCAGAAGTTCTGGGTCACTGCAGGGGGTGCAGAAACATAGTGGAAGAGATTTCCGTTCCAGAGAGTCCTGGAGAGCCGTCCCCAAGGTCCGTCGCGCCCCAGAAAGCGGACCCCACCCCAGCGCTGCCCTGGCCGTGGCCCCAGAGAAGCTGATCCGAGCAGGCTTCAGGGTCGGAAGCTCTGGCGGCCTGGAAGGTCCCTCCACCCACAGACGCTACAGGTGAGTGAGAGACACGCTTGGGTGGACCGAGAGGAGAGCAGGGTGTCTCCGTGGCTTGGGGCCCCTCGGGAGGAAGCGGCAGAGGCAGAGGCAGGGGCAGGAAGCGGCGGAGGCAGCAGCAGTGCGGCCGCTGCCCGGGACTCCCCCAGCAGCAGGCAGGATCTTCATTACTGAAAGTCTCTGCATAAACCACCTGAAGGAGCTGAGCCTGGGAGACAGCCCTGCCCCACCCACTCCATTTCTGAAGGTCTCTGCATAAAGCCCCTGAGGGAACTGAGCCTGGGAGGCGGCCCTGCCCCCACCCCAGCACCAGAACTAAAGCTTACATTGAATAGCAGCCGCGCCTGCCGCGGAAAGCCCATTTGAATCTCAGACCCCAAGCACTAGCTGGGCGGATCTAGGCGGGGGTGGACAGGAATCTCAGAAGTCAAGTAACTGGCTGGGAAAATGCCTAGAAAAGGGAAGAAAAATAAGACTATAGAGAGCTTTTTTGAGCAGATGCAAATGATTCCAACTTTCGGGTCTGACGACGAAGAGGAAATATTCTTACCATCAGGGAAAGACGTGGAGGGCGGGACCTCTGTATCCCAGACATCCCAGGGGGTTGTCAGGTGGGCTCAGGCCTCAGAAGAGCTCAAAAAGGATTTTGAAAAGCAAGTTAGACAGGTGGAGGAAAAATTGCGAAGAGAAATGAGAGAGATGCAAGAAAAGTACGAAAAACGGGTCAATACCTTGGTAAAGGAGACCCAAAAAAATGCTGAAGAAAATAACACCTTGAAAAGTAGCCTCACTCAATTGGCAAAAGAGGTTCAAAAAGCCAATGAGGAGAAGAATGCTTTCAAAAGTAGAATTAGCCAAATGGAAAAAGAGGTTCAAAAGCTCACTGGAGATAATAGTTCTCTCAAAATTAGAATGGAACAGTTGGAGTCTAATGACTTTCTGAGAAACCAAGAAATCACCAAACAAAACCAAAAGAATGAAAAAATGGAAGAGAATGTGAAATATCTCATGAGAAAAACAACTGACCTGGAAAATAGATCCAGGAGAGACAATTTAAAAATTATGGGACTACCTGAAAGTCATGATCAAAAAAAGAGCCTAGACATCATCTTCCATGAAATTATCAAGGAAAAAACTGCCCTGACATTCTAGAACCAGAGGGCAAAATAAGTATTGAAAGAATCCATCGATCACCGCCTGAAAGAAAACCAAAAAGAGAAACTCCTAGGAACATTGTGGCCAAATTCCAGAACTCCCAGCTCAAAGAGAAAATCTTGCAAGCAGCTAGAAAGAAACAATTCCAGTACTGTGGAAATACAGTCAGGATAACTCAAGATCTAGCAGCTTCTACATTAAGGGATCGAAGGGCGTGGAATAGGATATTCCAGAAGTCAAAGGAACTAGGACTCAAACCAAGAATCACCTACCCAGAAAAACTGAGTATAATACTTCAGGGGAAAATATGGTCTTTCAATGAAACAGAGGACTTTCAAACATTCTTGATGAAAAGACCAGAGCTGAAAAGAAAATTTGACTTTCAAACACAAGAATAAGAAGAAGCATGAAAAAGTAAACAGCAAAGAGAAGTCATAAGGGACTTACCAGAAGTGAACTGTTTACATTCCTACATGGAAAGACAATATTTGTAACTCTTAAAACCTTTCAGTATCTGGGTAGTTGGTGGGACCACACACACACATGTACACGCATGCACGCACACACACATACACACATGCACACACACACAGAGACAGAAAGCACAGAGTGAATTGAATAGGATGGGACCATATCTTAAAAGAAATTAAGGTAAATGGTGAGAGAGAAATGCAGTGGGAGGAAAGAGGGTGAAATGGAATGGGGTAAATTTTATGTCATTTAAGAGGCAAGTAGGAGACTTTTTAGTGGAGGGAAAAAGAGGAGAGCTGAGAAAAAAAACAAAAAACAAAAACAAGAAGTTTACCCTCATCACATTTGACTAAAGGAAGGAATAATGAAAACCTGTCTTACAGTATAGGAAAGTGGGGGAGAAGGAGATAAGCAAGGGGGGGGATGATGGAAGGGAGGGCAAAGGGAGGAGGGAGCAATTTGAAGTCAACACTTGGGGAGGGACAGCATCAAAAGACAGAAGAGAAACAATGAGGGACAGGATAGGATGGAGGGTAATTCAGTTAATCTTACACAACACGACTATCAGGGAAGTCATTTGCAAAACTACACAGATATGGCCTATACTGAATTGCCTGCCTTCCCAAAGGGAATGGGTGAGGACGGAGGGATGGGGAGAATTTGGAACTCAAAGTTTTAGGAACAACTGTTTAGTATTGTTGTTGCAACTAGGAAAGAAGACATACAGTTAATGAGGAATAGAAAGTCATCTGGCCCTACAGGAGAAAAGAGAAGATGGAGACAAGAGAAGGGAGGGATGACAGAAGAGAGGGCAGATTGGAGATAGGGAAAATTAGATTGCTTGGTGTATTGGGGTGGGGGGAGGGGAGAAAAGGGGAGAAAATTTGGAACCCACAATTTTGTGAAAATGAATGTAAAAAAAGTTAAATAAATAAATAAATATTAAAAAAAAAAGAAATCTGAGAAGTAACTTAATCTCACTTTCTTCATCTGTAAAATGGAGGAACTGGACTTGTTTGAGAGATGCATAGTGAAAGAGGAACTAACATTTGTCATGGTTATTTTTAAGGTTTCTTTTTTATAACTATGTAAAAAGAAATCCACATCCTTCCTCTGACACGTATTAGCTATATGACCTGTATGAAAATCACTTAACCTCTTGGTACTCTAGACCTCTCTCCAAGATTCTATAGTTGCAGAAGGTGCCAACCTGAATTGGTAGAGTTCCCTCATCAGGAAGTTCCCTGTGCCAGTGAAATCATATGACCAGTCCTTATCCTTTTACCTTATGAAAAGCAATATGATTTTTATGTAAGGTTAGAAAGGAAATGAGATAAAGACAATTCCTTGGTGGAGAACTGAAGCAGGGTGGGAAGATTATGACATTGGTTGAAGCTTCCATTTTATTCCATTCCAATGGAATCAGGAATCCAAAATGATAGAGAAAGCTTATGCTTCGATGGAAATAATATTTGGCTCCAAACCAAAGGGTTTGTCAATCAATAAGTCAATTAATTAAGCTCATTACTGATATATGACCTTGGGCAAATCACTTAACCTCCTCTTAGAACCTTTCCAGCTCAATCCTGTGCCATCTGGCTGCCGACTGGATCCAAATATACAAATCACACATGTGTGATTTCATCAGTATGAGACAACTCCTTTAATCAACAGCAAATTCATCCCATCTATGACTTAGTAGTAGTCATAGGTAATTGGCCAGAATATATCAGTGCAATCCTACATTTGTAGGATTTAGAATTCAGGTCTTTAAAAATCACATAGTCCAATAGTTCTCAAAATTTTTGTTCTTAGAAACCTTTTTATGTGCTTAAGAGTTATTCAGGACCCCAAAGAGATTTGTTTATGTGGGTTACATCTATTGATATTTAATAGCAATATGATTAATAATGATAATAGCTAACATTTATATAGCATTTACTATATGCTGGGCACTGCACTAAGCACTTTACAGTTATTCTCTCATTTGATCTCAGAACAACCCTGGGAGGGAGCTGTTGTTATTATCCACATTTTAAGGTTCAGGAAACTGAAGCAGACAGAGGTTAAGTGATTTGCCCAGGATCAGAGACTGGATTTGACATCGTCTTCTTAACTTTCAGGCCCAGCACTCCCTCTAGTGAGTCACCTAGCTACCTTAGAAATGAAAACTCATCATTTAAAATTTATGTATTTATTAACTCATTAAAATAATAATAAACTCATTACATGTTTTAATAAATAGTATTTCTTATGAGAAAAATAACTATTTCCCAAAACAAAAAATTTAGTGAGAAGGGTGGCACTGTTGTATGTATTTTTGTAAATTTCTTTAATGTCTGACTTAATTGAAGACACCTGGATTCTCACATCTGCTTCTGTATTCGATCTGTTTCACCATATTGTTTTGGCTGAAGTACATAAAGAAACTATGGCCTCACACGGGTATCCTTGGAAAAGGAAGTAGTGTTTTAATAGGTAAATTATATCTTAGTACTATTTTGAAAACAGCTTTGACCTTCCCAACCCCCTGAAACACACACACACACACACACACACACACACACACATTCACACATTCACACACATACCCCCTCCTGGGGTCCTCTGAGCACACTTTGAGAACAGCTAATCTAGTCCATTTTATAGATATAGGACATGAGTTCTCCATTTAATATCTTTAGCAGAACATGTTTCATACAAATATATATAAAATATTGCACATGTATAATCTGTATTAGGTTGCTTGCTGTCTTGGGTAGAAGGAAAGGGAGGGAGAGAAATTTGAAACTCAAAATCTTAGAAAATTGAATATTGAAAACTCTCTTTACCTATAACTGGAAAAATAAAATATTATTTTCCCAAAAAAATCAAATAGATGTAAATACACAGGGATTAATGTTTAACAAAAGGACTAGTATAATATCATCATCTTGCCCCCTGCATAGAAATGCCTTCTCCAGTGTGTCCTTTATTAGTTTCACTTGGTCATTTGTAATCTTTCACTGTTCATTCACTTACCACTGAGGGAAGCTGAGACTATTAAGCAGGATGAAGCTTTTCATGTAGAAATGTACTGTGCAAAATTGCTCTCTGCCCTTTTTTCTTCCTTTCTTGTCCCTTCATGTCTGTTGACAATATTACTAAGAAGGATGATTTGTTGTTCAGTTATTTTTCAGTCATGTCCTTCTCTTTGTGACTCCATTTGAGGCTTTCTAGGCAAAGATAACTGAGTGGTTTGCCATTTCCTTCTCTAGTTTATTTAACAGATGAGAAAACTGAGGCAAACAGAGTTAAGGGATCTGCCCTGGGTCACATGGCTAGTAAGTGTCTGAGGCCAGATTTGAACTCAGGAAGATGAGTTTTCCTGACTCCAGTCCTGGAGCTCTATCCACCTAGGTGCAAGAAGAATGATTGTTTAAAAAAATATAAACCTTTATTGAGGACTCATACCCTTTTCTAGAATATCATTGAAATTTCCTTTCTACCACTTAGATATGTACATATTGTCTCCCATTATGAACTCTAAGCCTCTTGAGGACATGTACCATTTCATCTATTTCTTTCCATCCTCAACACCTAGTACAGTGCAAAGCACATAGTAGGCACTTAATAAATACACGCTACTTGATTGATATTTAATGAAATCTTCAATATATTTTTTAAAATTTAGCCCTTTCTTTTAAAAAAATTTTTTTTAAAAGTTTCCAATAACTGTAGTATATTAAGTTCCACTGAAGTTTTATGTGGTACATTTTCCATCATTTTCTTTTGAAAGCTAGCCAAAGTAACATTATATCTTGTAATATTTTCTTGGCTTTGGTGAGCCTGAGTTAACTTTCCAGTCATATCCTAATGGAGTGGCAGCTTGTTTATTGCATGACAAAAGTAATCATTTGTACCACCAAATGGCATGTCTGTGCAAACGCATTGCCTACTAGTGCTTGATGTATGGTTTGGGTTTTTTCGGTCTGATGAACCAGCAAAATTGCTATTTCTTTATCTTTGATCATGCTGAAACTCCTCTGTGAGACAGGAAGTTCACCATATGATTCTGTGAGCCTCTCTTGTAATATGATGCTTCAGTCATGTTCAAATAACTAAGTACTTTTCAACCTCCTTGTACACAAAAATCGCACTTCCACTAGCTCTCAATATTGCAAGTGTCCATCACAGCATTTCATCTTCACAGTTTCCTAAAATGTGCCACAGATTGTAACCTAGAAGGGAAATATTCTTGAAAAAAATTTATTTCTTCCAAAACCTACATTTATTTTCATGTCAACTATTGCTGTAGTTACTAGAAACTATGTCTAGAGTATGATAAAACCTCAGATCAGCTTTCTGAAACTCCAAAGAATTCAGGACTCTGAACCCAAAACTGAAATTCCCAGCAAGATGTCTATTGCAGTGAAGGAACAGCCTGTGACAACCCAGCAACAAGGAAGACATCTGAGAAGAGCGATGTGTGATATATTGTGATTAGTGGTCTACTTGGCAAAAGGAAGGAGTACTATGAGTTGCTGGAAGGGTTTATCTAAGGTCAGCCTTTCTGTAGTATCAGGGAAGTACTTGTATGACCTTTCTATTGTGAAAGATAAAAAGTATGAAGAAAGAGAAAAGTTGTCAATGAGTGTTAGAAGTTAGAAACAACACAGCCATAGCAGAAGGAAGTGGAAGGAGAGCAGCAGAAGTGGCCATAGTAGCAGTGGCCAGTGTCAAAAGATAAAAGATGGGACAGGTCTGTCTTCTGCGGGGAGAAGAAAACTGCATCCTGATAACTCATTTATCCAGAATGACCGTTGCCTAATGAAAGGATAATGATATGCCTGGATAAGAAAAGTTTTGAAGGGGTATGATAGAATAGTTATCTAATTAATTTCACCTCCCTTCCTCCTAAAAAACAATGAAAATCTCCGTTTTTGAGGAAAATTTTTGCCAAAGGGCTAATATCTCTAAATTATGCATGTCCTCTGGGAAAAGCCAAAGACTTCAATGGGAGAATGTCAGTTATAAAATCATAGGAACAGAGAATCATAGATAACCTCAGTCTTCCAAGTCCAAATAAACAATACAGTAGCTAAAGAAGGAAGCAGTGGAGTCACTGATCAGTTCCCTCCTTTAGTGTTGAATTTCCCTGATTCCACATTGCTGGAAACAGAAAAGACAGCTTGGAATTTTTACAACTTAGTCAGAAACATTTAACAAAAGGCTTATCACCTGCTCTCCCCACCTCCATTTTCCTCTGGATGCAATAGGTGGGCAGAGACAACTGTTACATTTGGATGGGATGTAGGATGTTCAAGGATAATCATGATGATAGCAACTTGCTTACACAGAAAATATAGTCCTATTTACATAGAGCCTCCCCAAAGGCAGCTAAATGCCCCTCACCATCTTTTTACTTTTCTTGGAATATTGGATTAGATCACCTTTGCAATTCTTTCCAGCTGTAGTATTTTTATTCTTTTAAATATTTTCTCTTGCCTCATGGTACTCTATGTATGGTGTTGGTAAACCATTGGGAAATATAATTTTTCTGTGGCCAGAATCATGTATCTTCCTACCATGCCCAGAGCTATAATTAGGAATTCTTTCATCTGGAGATACATATACACATACACACAACATAGGAGTTGAAGTTGTCAGTGGCATCAGGAGAGTGGGCCAGAAAATCCCTCAGAAAGTATAACCCATTCTTCTGTGGGGATGAATCCAAGGAGAAAGGTGACAAAATAGTATGATCCTGGAATTAGGAGCTGAGGGCCAGGTCTAGAGCAGGATTATGCTGTTTGTTACAGGCCAGCAAAGGACCACTGAGCATGGAGATGGCTGTCTTGGAACTCTCTGAGAAGGAAGCATGCTTTCATCAGAAAGGAAGCATATCTACCCCCAAATGGCATCCGAGGCAAAGCCCTGATGCCCCTGCCCTAGTGATGGGTCTGGTCCACATTTCTCAAAACACACTGTCACAGGATTTTAATCTACTACAAGATAGAGGAGAACTCGGTCCCAGAGCAATAGAAACCATGGAATGCTGAATAGCCCTCTGACTTCTGTTTTGGTTAGTGTGGTGTGGTTTGGTTTGGATTTTTAAAATAAATATAGGTCTGCATGCTAGACCATAGTGACTCAGTGAAGTGCTATTATGCTTTACAGCACAAATAATATCTATCTGGAGATCTTTAAAAAGCAACGGTCCCCCACCTCCTATCGGCTATTATATAGTATTTATATAACATTTTATAGTTTAGGTTGCTTTAATAGAACCTTGTCTATTAGTTTTGAGGCTGGGGTGACTCTGTAAGAACACTAATTCCAGAGGATTCTCTTTATAGTTTTTAAAACATTGTTCCTTTCCAGAACTATTTGTGTGCCATAAAGACAGTTAACTCTGACTCCTGGAAAAATAGGTTTAATCAAAGCAGCCATGTTTCTCACTTTGCGTCATTTTGCCCTGAGAAATTCTCCATCACTAGGTCCAGGTTGGCTTCTCCTACTTTGGATAACCATGGCCCTCACAATGAGGGAATAACATCAGAGAAGATTGTCTTGGAGCAAGTCACCCTGCCTCCTCTCAGGACTTGCCAACGGATGTTGAAAAGAATAAGGAAGAAAATGTATTCAGTCATTCTGACTTCCTTAGAAAAGAGATATGTTTCATAAAATTATGTTATTATACTTGCTGCTTTTTCCAAAAGTGGGTTTGCCCTGAGAATAAGAGATTTGGAGGTAAAAGGAAGATATTTGGAGGTCAGTTGCCTCATCCTTTTTTATAGATGCAGATAGCATCTTTCTTCATAGGTCCTTTGTAGTTATTTTGGCCATTTATAATAGTCACAATGACTTAGACACTCAAAGGTGTTCTTAAATTTTCCAACTTCTAGTCTTTCCAACTTCATGTCCAACATTCAATCCCTATGCCACCCAGCTGCTAAATTTTTCCCTTGACAGTACTAGAGTTGGCTGGTTCTCCATTCTACTTTGGCCTTTAGAGATGGGAATCTCAGCTTGTCTACATCAAACAAAAAAGATTTGGGAAATGATCTTATGAGGCTCCTCTCTTTTCCTATTCAGAACAGAAGAAAGTCCTTGCTGTGGCTCAGGGGTTATGACATCACCTTCCTTGATGTCATGGTCCTCTTCAAGAAAGAAGGACAAACAATGATCCATTAGTAGTAGTAGCTACCCCACTAGAGACCCAAACTACTGGCCAGTTTAGTTGGGCAATGCAGTTCCTTCCTTCCTTCCTTCCTTCCTTCCTTCCTTCCTTCCTTCCTTCCTTCCTTCCTTCCTTCCTTCCTTCCTTCCTTCCTTCCTTCCTTCCTCCCTCCCTCCCTCCCTCCCTTCCTCCCTCCTTCCTCCTTCTTCTTTCCCTCTCCCTCCCTTCTCTCCCTCTGGTCATGTAGGGAATCATACCCTTACCTACAGGTGGGTGCTCTGCCCAAAGGAATATAAATTTTGATTGCTGAAACATCACAAACTATCTTGGGGTTCACAGGTTAGATTTCTTTTTTTAAGGACCATTCCTTAAACCTAAATCACTCTGGCTGTCATTGATTGACCAACAATAGGTCCCAGACCAAGCCTCACCTGGTCTTTGTCCCAGCTCTGATGGCTCGGAGTGTGTGTGAGTAGAAATTATTTCTTTTTTGGCCAGAAACCCTGAGCATCTTCCCCTTCCAGATTGTTGTTGTTGGGTTTTTTAATTTTTTTTAATTAGGTAAAAGAGGCCATTCTTTGCTTCTTTTCTTACCTAGTCTGAGTCATTGAGTAAGCATTGCCTCAGTCAAACTGAAACCTAAGAAAGATCTTCACTTAAAAAGGCCAACGTCTCCCACTGCATCCAGGGTCATCCCCAGTCATCCTGATCTGTATCTTTCCACTCGACCTAGATGGCTCCTGAGGAGAGAGTGAGGCTGGTAACTTTGCCCTTCCCTACTTAAATCCAATTCACTTGCAAGTCAGGTGGGTTTTCTGTGAACCCACCTACATTCCTAGACAGACACCAAAAGAAGTTATCTTCTGCAATCTTTTAAATTCTATTTCCAATACCAGGCCCAAAGCTTAAAGCTTGTTTTGTCAAAGGTGGTGATACTGTTGTTATCATCACTAGCATGTCTGCCTTTGAGTCTTAGATCCAAGAGATCTGCAGCAGCATGAATCCCTTTATGTTCAGGAATTGCAGCGATGAAAGCGTACGGATTTTTTTTTAATGTAAAAACCTCCTTTTTCATAGCTTTGAGAAGGGGAGAAGTCGGGTCACTTTATGAACATCTCATCAAACATTTTATTAATCTTTTTTTAAAAAAATCAAAACCTTTTCATTTTTTTTTTCAGTTTTTAGAAAATAAAAAAAGTAAATCTCAGGGGCGAAGACAGAGGAAATTCCTAATCAAAAAAGTTTTTCCTTTTTTTCCTGGGCATTTACATTTTCTGGAACTTTATACATGTAAATATAAATTAAATATAAACCCTCTTACTATTCCTGCTTCCGTATTTTAAAATATTTAATTATGTAGCATGAGTTTTCATCTCCTTATGGTTTTTGAGAGTTTTTCACATTAAGTGAACCATGTTGTAATTTTGCTTATTCAGGTCAATCTCAGGTTCTTAATGGCCTTTAATACATTTAGATATTTTAGTAAATACTTGTTCCTTGCTTCTCTAATTTTCTAATGATGCCATCTTTTATATCTAAGTAACTCTTTGGAACTTATCTCCATATATGGTGCGAAGGGTTGTCTAAACCTAAATTCTGCCAGACTACTTTACAATTTTCCCAGCAATTTTTGTCAAAAAGACCCCTGATGGGGTCTTTGGGTTTACCAGACATTAGGCTACTAAAATTTTTGCTTCTGTTGTTCCTCTAAATTTTAAACAACACAAAATCATTTCTCTAATCTTTTCCTCCATTTTTCAAATAATTTGAAATCATTTTGATGAATACTTCTTTGTAGTATTGTTTGAAATCCGTTACCACTAAAACCCTTTCCTTCCTATATATTTTCATTATTCCCCTTGAGATTCTTGATCTTTTGTTCCTTCAAGTGAATTGTTATTTTTTTCTAACTTAATAAAAATAATCCTTTGTTAATTTCATTTATATGGAACTGAGTAAGTTAATCAATTGAGATAGCACTGTCATTTTTATTATATAGACTCAGCATACCTACAAGCAATTAATGTATTTCTAGTTATTGAGGTCTGTAATCGTTTTCTTCAACAGTGTTCTGAAATTGTATTTATATATTTGACTGCTTCTCCTACAGCTCCATTTCTGGCTTTTATTCAGTCATGTATGACTCTATATCACACACACACAGACACACACACACACACACCCTTCGAGTTTTCTTGGCAAAGATACTTACTGGAAGTGGCTTGCCATTTCCTTCTCCAGTAGATTAAGACAAACAAAGGATAAGTGACTTATCCAGGGTCACACAGCTAATGAGTGCCTGAGGCTGGATTTTAACTCAGGTTTTGCTGAGTCCAGGCCCAGTACTTTGGATCATCTAACTGCCTTCTTTGCTAGACTACCCTTCCTTTCACTTACCCTATCCCTGGGTCTTCCCAAGAGCTATCTTGGGTCCTCTTTTCTTTTCACTTCTCCCCTCTCCATGATTTCAGTATCTTTCATGCTTGTATTTATTATCTCTATGCAGATAACTGATAGATCCATGCATCCATCAGCTTCAATCTTTCTCCAGTTTCCATCTCCAATCATCATTTCTCTACTGGATATTTAAAACTAAGTATCTCAGAGACATCGCAAACCAAACACATTGAAAGTAAAACATCTTTCTACCTAACTCACCCAAATTTTAGTCAAAGACACCACCTTCCAATATCCTAGATTTATAACCTCAGCCCCTTTTCTTCCTCCCATATGTATAAGTAGTTGCTAAATTTTGTCCTTTCTCCCTCCATAGCATCTATCACTGTCTGTCTTCTCACAAACAACTCTCACCTTAGTTCAGGACCTCATCACCTATCACCAAAACTATTAAAATGGACTCCTGATTGATTTCCCAGCCTCAAGTTCTCTCCAGTCAAGCCTCTACCCAAATGCCATGGCGATTTTCCTTAAGCACAGATCTAACCATGTCATTCTCATATCCAATAAATTCTAGTGGCTTTCCTTTGCATCTAGGATGCAATTAAGACTCCTTAGTTAAGCTTTTCAAATTCTTCATGACCTGGTTCCACCCCACCTTATGAATCTCAGTTTATATTAATACCATTCCCATAGTCTAGAATTCAGCCAAATTGACCTTCTTTCTGTTTCTGTCTCCTGTTTTCAGGAATTTATATTAGCTGTCCTCTATGTCTAGAAGACTTTCCCTCCCAACCTCTCCTCAAAGAGTCCATTTGTTTCTCTTTTTTAGTTTATTTTTTTAATTTCTGCATTTTTATTTTTATATAATTAATTTATCCATTTTTAATTTTCAGCGTTCACTTCCATAAGCTTTTTGAGTTTTAAATTTTCTCCCCATACCTCTCTTCTCCACTCCCCAAAGCGACATGCAATCTGATATAGGTTCTACTTATACACTCATATTAAACATATTTTTACACTAGTCATAATGTGAAGAGTTAGAACTAATGGGAGGAACCACAAGAAAGAAGAAACAGAACAAAATAGCAAAAGAAAAGGCAAACAAATAGTATGCTTCCATCTGCATTCGGACTTCATAGTTCTTTCTCTAGATGTGGATAGGATTTTCCATCATGAATCTTTTGGCATTGCTGAGAAGAGCTAAGTCTATCAAAGTCAGTCATTGAACAATATGGCTGTTACTGTGTACAATGTTCTCCTGGTTCTGCTCATTTCACTCAGCATCAGTTCATGAAAGTCTTTCCAGATTTTTCTGAAGTCTACCTGCTCGTCATTTCTTATAACAGTAGTATTCCATTGCATTCATGTACCACAACTTGTTCAGCCACTCCCCAATTGAAGAATCCATTTATTTCTTCAAGAGACAGTCTGATTACCAGTTTAGATAGGAAGCTTTCCTTTATCTTCCCAACTGCTATTTGGTTTTTCTAGGATGACCACAAAAGTTCTCTTTGTTTACAGATAACAAGAAAAGCTAAAGGAGAGCATTGCTGCCTCCCTGTATTCCTAGCTGAGAAAGGTGTTCTTCAATTTTTCAGGCAACTAGATGGCGCAGTAGTGATAGCACTGGAACTGAAGTCAGGAAGACTCATCTTCCTGAGTTCAAATCCAGCCTCAGGTACTTACTAGCTTTGTGACCCTGCGCAAGTTATATAATCCTGTTTGTCTCAGTTTCCTCATCTGTAAAATGAAGTAATGGCAAACTACTCCAGCTTCTTTGCCAAGAAAACCCCAAGTGGGATCACAAAGAGTCAGAAATAACCAAACAACTTCATTTTGTGCCGTCAGGTTGTTGTCAGCTGAGAAAGAACATCTAATAATAAAAGGCCCTAAAAATGCACTCCTTTCAACTTGTCTTCTAGATATTTGCACATTTGTTCCCAACACTAGTTCTGTTTTTAATAGCTAAATTTTAAATGTCTTCAGTTAACAAAAATTGATTTTCTCTCTCCATTCTCTCTACTATTGAAAAAGCAAAATTTTTGTAATATAGTTCCCTAATTTTTAGAGTATGCCAGACTCCATCATGACTGTCTCATACCCATTCATAATTTTTGCCATCTAATGTTCTATTAGAAAACTACAGTATTGTAGGTTTCTAATTTAACAGTTAATATCACTTTTCAGTTGAAAAAAAAAAAAAAATGCCTTCTTTCTTCCCTCATAGAAATTAATCCTTAATAGGTTGTTAAGGCAAGGGTGAATCAGAAGAAGACATTTTATTAGTAACAATAGACTTTCCAGACCAATTGTTCTTCTTTGGTGTGGTAGGTCTTTTCCTCTTTTGATTCATTTAAAAAGCTAGGTCACTAGAGTATCATCCCAGAGGCTAAAGGATACCTTGGCTAGAGCACTTGGCTTTGAATCAGGAAGACCTGAGTTCAAATCCTTCCTCAGACATTTTTATTGGTGCAACCCTGGACATGTCACTTAACCTCTGCCTCAGTTTCCTCAGCTGTAAAATGGGAATAGGAATAGCATATGCCTCCTAGGGTTGTGAGAACTAAATGAGATAATATTTGTAAAGTACTTTACAAACCTTAAAAGTATTATATAAATTCTAGCTATCTTTATTATCATTATGCGTCACCATTCATAGTTGGAATGTCTGCTTAGAGGAAACAATACACATGGTTTTGTACCCCTATCTCTGCAAAAGGAGTATGAGTGACCAAAGCCCAAAATGCAGAACTCATGATCAGTCAGAGGAACAATTCAAACTATCCATTTCAGATCTGTCAACCATATGTTTCACCCCAGGTTACTTGACCCTGACTTTCTGTACCATGCTCATTTCTGTGTACCTAGTGGATGCATCTCCCATATACCTAAACCCATCTTGCAAAAGTCATTCTTATTCATCCCTGTTTTGTATTTCATTTCTTCCCATTTCCCTTAATACCAATATAGCCTTCGTCCTCAGACTGTACCTTTCAGATGCTTCATTGAAAAGTAATTTTACCTGACCAATTTCTTAGAAGTATAAACTATGTCCAGGATCTTCATGAAAGGATCAGTGGTCATCTTATTCTGGTGGTCGTGATGGTCAAAGGCCACCTATCCTTTCTCTAGGAAAAATGTAAGGTCTTCTTTGGTTCCCTTCATCTCTACCTTCTGGCTTCCCCGACTTCCTTCAAGTCTCAGATAAAATCACACCTTCCACAAGAAGCCTTTCCCAAGCCCCCGTAATGCTAGGGTCTTCCCTCTTTTGATTATCATCAATTTATCTTATCACCAGATAAGTGGTTTGCTTGTTGTCTCATTATTCATTAGTCTCATTAGCCTTTAAGCTCCTTTAGGGCAGGGACTGTCTTTTGCCTTTTTTTGTATTCTCACCTCTTAGCATAGTGCTGAACAGAACAGACACAATATTCATTGAATGACTCTTCTGTAGGCCTAGAGTAGCTGGCTCTGACTTGTGTATGCAGCTTCTGTGGGGCAGAGTCTGTCATGAAGTAAAACCTTGGTGGCCATGATTTATGTCCTTGGCCTTCTCCTTCTGTTTTCTACCATGCTCTCAAAGAAATTTTTAAAAACATGACAGAGCATGTGGACAAGTCACCTACCTTCTTGGCCCAAATCTGAACATTTCTGGGATGTCCCTACCCTCTAGCCAACGTGTGTTTGTGTTGGAAAGAATCAAAGACCCAATGAAGTGCTGTCTGCACTGACATCATGACTGAAAACATCCTGATTCTGGGTCCAGGAGGTTGGGATGGCATCAGCGGGCTTTGATAACTCCTTACATAGAGAAAGCACAGTAGGAAGGATGAGGGTCAAGTGTTGGTTATTGCCACCTTCTGCACTAGCTTCTCAGACTGACTGAAATAGATTAGCATCCCACCTTCAAATACAAAATATGGGGAACCAGTTGTGAACACATCTGATCTCCAGGGAACATTCCTGCTGCGTGTCTCTGGAGCGTATATCACAAGATCACAATTAAAGCTAGAAACTCACAGATGATCTAGTTCAAACTTCCTACTCCCCCCCATTTTTGAAATTAAGAAATGGAAACTGGGTATGATTGTACCACCTATATAATCCAATCTCTCAAGGAGGCTGAAGCTGGCAGTTCTCTTGGGCTTGGTAGTTGTAAGCTACAGTACACTGTAGAGTAAATCCTCAGGAATGAATGAGCTGCCAGTGCCTAAGGAAGGAGTGAACTGGCCCGGGTCAAAGCAAAGCAAGTCAAAGCTCTCATATTGAGCAGTAAAATCCTTCATCTCTAGCCTGGGCAAGATGAGGAAACCTAGTCTGAAAAAAAAGTAAAAGTTCAGAAAATGAGTCTCATTAAGATAAAGTGATTCATCCAGAATCTATACGCTTATAACCAAGATTCAGATCCACATGGTCTACTTCCAGACCCACTTTTCTCTTCTTCACATCACTCTGCCTCTACTATTAACATATTGTGCAGTTCCTTGTGTTTCCAAAGACCTTCAGTTTGCAAGGAAAGTGGAGAACCTAGTGGTTTAACCCAAAGCCCAGTCTTCTCTACTAAGAGTTGACTAACCAGCCAACTCTTTTTGTCTCTAGTACTGCAACTATCCCTCTGTTATATCCTCTGGGTCCAGGTCTGCTGTATTCCAACACCTTTAAGAGCCTCATGTCCTATATTCTTACTATGTAAAATTGTATATGCCTATGTATAGCCTGAGCCATGTTGGTGGTAGTAGAAAAGACTGACTCCCAACCTATCTGGCTTATAACTCATGAAACCTATAGGTTCCCCACCCCACCAAAAAAAAAACACACACCACAAAAATCTCAGCTTCAGTGTCACCAGCTCATCTTTATTACTACCTGGTCTTCAGGTCTACTGATTGATTTGACCTGGTATTTGGAACTGATCACCTTTCTCTCTCTAGACCCTCTACAGCTGGTAGCCACATTGACCTGGCAGCCATTGGCTCAGTTGTTGATGCCAAATATGATAAGTACCACTATCATGGTACTTATATGTTTTTAGTATCATCAAAACTGATCCCCAAATTCTCCAAAGCACTGACAATTGTATCACTAATTTAGTCCTGAGGCTCCCATTCTCACTGGTCCTGAGACCTCAGCTCCATCAAAACTCTTGTCAAGCGAAGGCCAGCTGCCTCCTACCTCTTGATGGGTTGTTTTAAAAAATTCTATCTGTTCCTAATTACATGAAGCAACTAGGTGACATAATGAATAGACTTTGAGTCAGAAAGACTTTAGTTTAAATCTTAGCTCAGACACTTACTGGCCATGTGACTTTGGGAAAGTTACAACCTCTCTAAACCTCAGTTTCTTCATCTATAAGTGCTCTAAGGTTCAAATGACATAACATACTTAAGTGCTAAGAATGGTAACCAACATTTATATGTCATTATTATTTTATTATGATTATTACTGTGTCATTAATACTGTCATAATCAGAGAACTGTACCATTTGCCCACTTGGGTTCAGTTGGCAGGTCACCATTTTTTATAGAGCTGGCTAGGCATACAATACACCTTCTTAATCTTAATAACCAGAACAAATGGAAAAAGTGTCATGGCACCAGTTCAGCCATGCCCTTTTCATTCTGTAATACCCACCAACACAGCCTGGCATTTTTTAACCATTCTTTTCCAGTTTCTGCTGGATCATAGTGTGGTGATGACATTTTAATTTACTCACAAGTTTCCAAGAACCGGAACTTATCTGCTCAGTCCACACCCATCTTTGTAAGCACCACCTCTGTGTGGAGTGAGAAAAATAACCTATTTTATAAGATAAAAAATAGAATTTCTTGGACACTTGTCAGTCAACAGAAAAGCAGATTTGAGCCCCGGAAAGTGGGTTGATTCTTTCATGAAAGACTCCCAACAACTATGGGTTATTATTGGAGTTCATCACTCAACTTTGATGGCCTTCCTCACAGATATACTAAAGAAACCCTAAGATAATAGCTTGAAGGAGTAATAGGGTGTTTATCTGTTTGTTTGGCAACTAGGTACTGTAGTGGATAGAGCCCCGGACTTAGAATCCAAAAGACCTGAGTTCAAATTTGGCCTCAGATGTTTACTAGCTATGTGATACTGGCCAAGTCATTAACCTCTGTTTCAGTTTCTTCATCTATAAAATACGGATAATGGTAGCATACCTCCCAAGATTATTGTGAGGATGAAATAAGGTAATAATTGTAAAGCAATTCACATACTTCGAAGCATTATTCAAATGTTAGCTATTATTACTGTCTATTATTTGTTTGTTACTAAGCATAGTGCTGGAGCAGATGAAGCAAATAAAAAGGGAGAAAAGTGAAAGCTAGAGTAGAAAGTGTTGATCCAGCAAGGGCATGAAGGAGATGATGTGCTCAGAGGCACAGATGGAGAAAAACTAGTTTTGCCAATGAGCAAGGATAGCATTGATATGTGGAGGAGGGGAAGTGAAGGTGCTTATAGTCGTGTTCCCAATGATGTAATATTTGCAAAATGCTTGGCACAATGCTTGGCATGTAGTAGGTGCTACAGAAATTCTTATTCCCTTCCTTTCCTCTTCAGTAATGTAGGATGCAAGGTTATCTATTGGGAGAGTTAGGCATGAAATGAGTCTGAGACTTGGAAAGAAAATTTACAATAGAGGATATGGGGAAGGTGACTTGGGTCAACTGGAGAAAAATCTAAATATTGTCAAGCAGAATAAATTTACAGTAGTCCTGTCGGTGTGGTTTCTTCAACAACTCTAAAGAATAGAAGCAATGAAAACAATATCTGAAAGTTAGTCAGAAAGAAAAGTTGACAAGGCAGAAACAACAGTAAGTCAAGGGGTGAGGGATTCAAAGGCAAAGAAAAGAGGCTTATTGAAATTGTGCACCATAGAGTTACTACTGTAAATGGAGAGGAGAGACCACCAGAGCAAGCGAGACTTGGAAGGACAGGGGTGAATCAAAGGCTCAAAGACTGTAATAAGTTGAAGAGCAAGTAAAGCTAGTAGGTGTGGAAATATTAGGAGATTGCAGTCAGATTGGGAAAATTCAAAGTTCAAGGTCTAGGAAGTATAGTAGTTTTGAGTGATGGGAATGTCTAAAGTGTGAGTGACTGCAACTGGATGGAGGAGTTCATTAGAGTTGAGGTTGGATGAACTGTTAAAAGAGTCATCAGCGTGATCATTAAAGTCATCAGGAATGGCAGCAGAAGATGGGCTGGAAAGAAAATTGATAACTCAGGTATCTAAGTCATTGAGATAAGTGGGAGAGCATTCTGGAAGGGAGTATCTGGCAGTAACAAGAATCAAGACATGCTGGCATAATAGGATGTCATGAACATCAAATGAGGTGACATTTTTGAGTAAGTGCCAAGCAAAAAGGGGGGAATTGGGAGGAAGAGGCACGGAGTATAGTTTCTTCTCCCTCTCAGTTGTAGCAGTACATATATATTGTCAGGATAATGAGGAACTGTTAGGGTACAGACATCCATTGAGGATAGCCTCTAGTAGGAAATTCCTGTTTGGCTAAGGCTACAGGGAACAGTAAGATAGAGCTGAACATAGATTTCCTTAATTCTTTCAACATGAGCTAAAGCTCCTCGGGAAAGTTGTCAGATAGAGGAAATAGAGTTGAAGTCTGGCCTTTGAGCAGACAGAATGTCTGGTGAAACCACAACTCCTGAGAACTGAAAACGAAGCATGCTTCCAACTTCTTGCGAGAAGGGTAACAGACTCAAAATGAAGAATGATAGCCTTTTGGGGGTTCATGACCAATGAAGGTATTTGCTATTCTTGACTGTCGATATTTGTTGTGAAGGTTTACTCTTCTTTTTTCTTTTTTGTTCAATTGATGGAGAGGAATGGGAGAGAGAAAAAAATGCCTTTTCATAGTGGTATTGGGGTGGGGATTGAATATTTAAAACAGGCTAGTAAAAGAGTAGAAGAATCTATTTGGAATACAAGGCATGGCTAGTGGTGGTGCCATTGGTGTTGGGGTTCCTAGGTTTTCTTTCCTTAAATCTTTGTTTTGGTAAGTGTAAGTTATTTCCATGTGTTTCTGTTTATTTAGGATCATGACTTATGGCTCCCGAGTCGTAACAAACACCAGAACAGAGGGAAGGAATAAGGGTGAATCTGTGTTCCGGGTCCAGCCTAGAGCCACCCATTCATTTATTGTGGCTAAGCTTTCACCTCTTTTTTCCTACTTCAAGGGATAGATGCTTAGTTGGGGTGAAGAGGTTGGCCTCAGTTCCCAAAAGGCTTGAAAGAAGCCTTGAAAGAAGGAGCCACCATCATTTGAGGGAGTAGCAAAAAACATGGCATCCTCAAAGGAAAGTCAGGTATCAATTAATGTCATGAGGCAGAAATAGTCTAAGAGGAAAAAGTTTATACTGTTGAAGAATTTATGATAAATTGGTGGTTCCAAAGGGCACAGTGAAAGAAGCAGAAGAGGATGAAGACTGGGGAGCTATAAGGTTGATCCAGGTAAAGATCAATAGATAGGCAAATGGAGAATTATCAGGAAGATAGTGCTTTCACCAAGAGTGGGGAGTTTTGATACATGTAATTAGGGGAGCAAAAGGTTCGGAGGCAAGTTGGAGGGATTTGGTAACCACAGGGCAGAGCTGTTTGGTTTATATTCAGTTTTCCTGGTAAGACTGTAATCATTCTAATGTTTGCCATAATCCAAATATCCCCACAGGCTTTCCAGTTAATATGTATGCACAGAAAAAGGGCATTCCATATAAAATAATATATATGACCCTCTCTAGGATCTGATTATAGAGTAATAAGATACTTCACATAGATGTATATTTGTGTGTGAATATATATGTGTGTATATATGCATATATACTTCTTTATATGAAAATAAAATGGGTACTGAACTTGGAAAAGAACCAGAAAAAAAGAAATAAGTCATATGCCTAACGTTTTTTTTCCCCACCCACTGTGCAGGCTCCCGAAATGTGAGTGGGTGTGTTGCAATATCACTTTGAATAGATCAGCTGAATAGTAGAGAAAAGAAAAACACTGTGTCATTGCTTGTAGAGGACAAAATAAATCATAAATGCATCAAAGATTTCATTTTAAATTGTCATGGTGACAAGAAAGCTTACATTTACTTCAAAAACAAACAAACAAACAAACAAAAACCCAAGACTCCTAGGGATAGAGAGCAGATTAGGGTCCGAGAGACTTGTTTTGAAGGCTGTCATTCACCATTGATCAAGAAGAAACATTTTTTGGAAAGGACCTACATAGCTGGGGTGGGGAGAAAATAATGAGATGAGAAGGCAAAGAAGAAGCATATACTGAACATTTTTTTACCTTCAGACATCCCAGGTATATTTTCTGTCCCAGAATTCCCTAGTTCTAGTGAAGGATCCCCATGTAAACTAAGGATCTCCATCTATAGAATGGGAATAACATTTTATGCTATAATCTGCATCATGGGAAGGGATACCCACATCAATAAGATCCATCCATTGGAGAATTTTCGTTAGAAAATCGTTAGAAAATATTGTCATTAGAATAATTAACTTAGAGTTCATAGATAAAAGCAAAGAAGTTTTATTTTTTCAACCCTGAGTGAGATAAGAAATCCTATTAACATTTCTAAAGTGGCAGTTTAATAAGAAGGCATGTTTTTTTTGAAAGATCATCTCAATCATACATTTAAATTTAGCCAAAAGGGTAATGTTGCTCTTGAAATCTCATGAAGCTAAATACTTTTCTTAAAGGTTAGTTTACAAATACAAATTACATCATCATTTTGGAATATTGTTCAAAGGTTTGGTTTTTTTTTTCTCAAGTAAAGAGACATTTTATTAATTGATTTCCATATTTTTTTTCTGCCTTTCATTTCAGAACGGTTTGATCATCACTGTCCCTGGGTAGGCAACTGTGTGGGGAAAAGAAACTACAGATTTTTTTATATGTTTATTTTATCTCTGTCTTTTCTGACAGTCTTTATATTTGCATTCGTTATCACCCACGTCATTCTTCGTAAGTATGCTGGCAAAATCAGATTATGTATGTAATCATTTGCTTAACTTTGGTTTTCTGATTTATTTAACTTTGATTTAATATTTTGATCATTCAGGGGTTCTCTTTTTCTTCTTTTCCCTTCCTTCCCTTCTCCTTTTCCTCATTTCCAACCTACTGCCCCTTTTTTGCTTTTCTTACCTTTCCTTTTTTTTCTTCCTTCCCTCCCTCTTCCCATGACTTTCCTCAATCCTGCAAGAATGGTTTCCAACTTAGTGACCAGTTCAGTCTTTCCTTTACAGAGCTTGGCTCCTTGAGACCACAGATATAATTTTTACCTTTCTAACTGCAGAAATATCAAGTTACTTCAAACTCTTGTGGATGGTTCTTTTAAGTGATCACCCACACTTGGCCCCTAAGGACCACACTTCATATGCTAACAGTTTAGTTGAGTTAGATTTTGCTGGGAGTTCCCTAAAAACCAGAGTGGATTGTATGTGACTGGACCAGGTTTTTTGGGTAATTTTAACTTCTTTCTCTTTCTTTTTTATATCTCTTTTCCTTTCAAATTTAGTTTGTTTAAAAAAAAATTAAGGCTTCACTGACATGCATAGTTTGTCATAAATAAAAATTTTCAGATGTCAGCCTAGAATATTTGACCAAGTTATTGTCTGGTGAATAAAAGGACTATGAGGAAAACACTTAGAAGCATTTACCTTTCCTAAGAAGGATGGTTCAAATGACGTTAAGTTGATTTTGCTGAGGTTTATTCTCTCCCTGCTAAACCTGAGTCGTCATTCCAAAGATCACTAAGAATTTCTTTTGTCCCTTATTCTTTCCCTTCCCCTTGTCAGATAGAAATGAGAAGGGAGTTAATTGACTTTGGGCTATAAATTTAAGCCTTTAAAGATCCATTAGAGTTCCATTAGCAACATTAAAAGACTAACATTATTTCTTATCCACATTCCTAAAGTGTAACCTACCCATTAGAAGGTAGAGAGCATCTTGCTGGCATGCTTCCGAAGGTGTCTGAAAATAGGCTTCCTCTTTCATCATAGCAGTTCTAAAACCCCAAATGGAGTTGCTATTGCCAAAGTTAGGCATCTAAGTTTTTCTCCTACCCTTTTTTGGTTTGGTTGTGGTGTAGGGGGATGGAGAGGATAAGAAAAGAGGCATGTCTTAGGAATTATTCAGTATTTACACATTACAGTAAATGGAATGCCCCAAATTTTAAGGTATATTTCAAATAATAGTACCAATATTCTGGAGCTAAGATCCTTTTATCTGAATTTGGAATGAACTGTTTTGGAGCAAACCATATATACATGAAAACCACTGATGCTTGGTGGGTGTACATGAAGAAACTTAAGATTTGGTTTGGAAGCCTTCTCTAAATTATTTAGCTCCTTCAAACAGTGCAGACTATAGTTCTCCAGGGCCATCTTTCCTGCATGTTATCAGGGTTACAGACTAATTAGTGCCACACAGACCACGAGAGAGAGCAACGATAGGAAAACCAAGAGTATCACTTAGTATTTTCAGAAGAAGTAACTACTTAACACAACTAAGGAAAAAGTAGCAGTAGCAGAGTGAGCTCATGCTAATCAGTATGATGCTTTTGTATCTATCTCATGGTGTTATAGCTGACCCAATACTTTTAAAAGATTGTTACAGGAATGCAAGTTTTACCCTCTGTCTCTCTGGGCGTGTATCCCTCTCTCTCTACCCCCACTACATAATCAAACACACACACACACACACACACACACACACACACACACACACACACACACACAAACTAAAAATATACACTCTGAAGTAGGAAGTTACAACCAAATTGTTGGTGACACAGATGGATTGCGATGTACAAAGATCTTCACCTAAAGGTTTTCAGTTAGTTGTCTTCAAATTGACCTCAGGTATTAGCAGCTATTTTCACTTTTTGCTTTTATGCAACATTGATTATTCATCAATCTTCCCATGCAAAACATTTTTTAAAAAGATGAAAACTTCTACCAATCTATCAGCCTGCAATACATCATAACATCTTCTTAGACAAAACAAATAAAAACCAATGTTTTCTTCCTTATCCCTACCTGCCCCTCCACACATACCCCTAGAAAGAAAAAGAAGGAAAGAAAAAAGGAAGGAAGGAAGGAAGAAAAAAAGAAAAAGAAACATTTATCTCAATTCCATCCTATCTATCATGTGGTCCATGGAGGAAGAGGGGAATGTCTTCATGTGATCACTATTTTGGTCCCCAAAATGCAGAAAACATTGATAAGGGCTAAAATCTGCTTGACTGCAGTGATAAGCCATCTATCATCTGTGTCCACAGAATAAGAAAGGCAAGAGATAAAGTCAAAGAAAGGTAAAGAATATTGTTATCTTAAAAATCTGTGTTACACACGTAGGACAGAAGTTTTTGAAAGCTATAATTCTGTATTTCTAAGCAGAGAGATGAAAGTTTTAGGAAAGCAGCCTCATTTATTTTCAATAGGCTAAGATTAAGAAATAACAGTTTGAGTGTCCTAATTTTGCATCGTGACTGTCTTCCCTGCGTTATCTTCCTGAAGACTTAAGCTTCTTTTGGTTCTTCATTGTTAAGGGTTTGCGTAAGAGCAAAAAAGAAGAACTTTCTTTCTCCCTGCTGGTCCGTGGGGGTTGAGGTATTTTAAACATCAATTTTTCCATTATTCGTTTCTTACACATTCCCTCACATCATCTCCCATCAACTCCCATTCACCCACAGAGCTACTCTGCCTCACAGGGGTGTAGGATTGATACAGGAAAGAAGAGAAAATTATGAATTAGTTGGAGAGTATGCAACTTTTCTGGTAGCTCTAGAATGGACTGTACAACTGGGAAAGCAAACCTCCAATTGGTAGCTGTCCTATTACCTAAACTGCCAAGAAGAATGACTGCTCACATTTTCAGTGGGCCCCCTTTACAGCTCAGCTCCATTTACATGGCTGGATTGCAGGGGAACCTATGTTCCCTAAAACATAATGATGATAGATAACATGCAAAAGCCTGTCGTAACCTAGCTAGTCAATAATATTGATGGTGTCTCTGCCCCACTGGCAACAACTTGTAAAAGAGATCCTCTGGATGAGCATTTCATTTTTCAAAGCAAAGTAACATGCCAATGCATAAATAATAAAAATAATATCCTCTGGTCAGATAAAATTTTACTCAGACCCTTAAATGATGATTTTTTTTCTTTCTCTGATAGCTCATATTTTAAATGTATTACATCTAAAAGAATTAAGTTATAAACTCAGAGTTTGTGATCTTGTTTATGCTGGGTGCAGAAGTCTTTTACGATGTAGCCCATTTTACAGGACTTCTAGGTTCAAAAGTTAACAGATCTTGAGAAAACAGCCTTTCATGACAGAGTGGAAAAAAATAGTGCATGGTGTTTTGTTTTCATATTAAAATGAAGACGGAAACAAAGGCGTAATCAGAACCATAATTGATGGGGAAGTATGCAGACTTCCATCTGCTCTGGCTCAGAAAATATCCTGCAGATGTTAGGTCTGATTATGAGTCTCGCCATATTCTTGTTGGGTAACTTTAGCCTAATCTCGGTCTCCTACAAGTAAACTGCATGGTGTAGCACTTACAGAATAGAATTATTTAATTGATCTTTAGACACCTACTACAATTTTCACGAAGATATAAGCTCTCAGCATGAACTACACTTTATTTGGGGGAAGAAAAAAGATTGCTTTGATGTTAAATCTTGGTTTCATTTCCACAGGTTCCCAGCAAACAGGTTTTCTAAATGCTCTCAAGGACAGTCCTGCAAGATATCCTTTCCATTTGACTTCTGATTGCACTCATTTTGAAGATGCTATCACATTGTGTGTGGATTACGATTACTTCATGCTCATTGTTTTTTTCTGCCCCATCCCTGGCTTCACTTCCAACAGATATAGTGCTCTGAGATTCTCTGTGGTCCAGGAGGACTTCTTAGCCATAGAGATTGCAGGCAGTATCCCCTGAAATCATCTTTGGACTGATGAAGTACCATACCTGACTTTTCCAGTCTTTAAGTTAGAAGTGAGATTGCCAAGTGTGAAAAATAACCACTTAGATGTGATAAACCATTGCCGTTTGGGCAGAAAAAGTAAGATCAAGGGTTCTGCTTCTTATATTTTGAACAGGCAGACAATATGTCCACCTTCCCACTGTGGGAAGAGCCAGTATAACTCCCTCTGTAGACTGAAAATCAATTGAACACAGAATGCAGAGTGGTGGTTGTAGATTGAATTCCTTCTGAGGGTAGGAGAGAAAAGTGAACTGTGAGTTGAAGTAGTATAGTATAATGAATAAAAGTCAGAAGATCTGGGTTCTAGTCTTTATCCATTACTATAAACATTGAACAAGTCATAGCTTTTCTGAACTTCTCCTGAAAGGAGATGATAATGTCAAGTCCAGTGAACTAAACAAGCATTTTGAAGCCCCTGTTATGTGTCAGGCACTGTTCTGAGCACTGGGAATACAAAGAAAAGCAAAAACGAAAGTTTAATAGTATCTCTACTACATACCTCACAAGTTTATAAAGAGAATCAAATGAGGTAATAGAGGGCAGTGTAGCAGGGGAGGGAGCTTCATAGACCATAGTAATGCTACGTAAATATCGATTGTCATCATCATCTTTATTATTAGTGTGGCATTTAAAGGTAACATTGACTTCTTGACCATGTGGGTAAATGAAGAACCAAATCATTGTTTATACAGTTCTGTATAGACAGCATTCCAGGAAGACAATTCACACTCAGCTGTCATTTGAACCAACATGAATACTATCTTGATCCTCTGAAAACTGCTCTAATCAATCCAGCAGATCCCTCTTGTGTGTTGGGCAAATAATGATCTAAGGAATACAGTTCTACAGGTACAGTAATGTTAATTTCTTGAAAGGAAAGAGCAAATCCAAACCAGGAAGGGATAAGTTTTAGAATCTAGGTTCAGTTCAGCTCTATAATTCTACCATCTTTCTTCTTCATGTAACTAGTTGATTTAGACTTGAACCCTTCATTTCTCTTAGAAATTATTGACATCTTATAATGGACAATTCTGAAAGAATAAAATAACTGAATGTGGTGATGGAGAGGTATTCTTATATGAGTAGATAAACATGTTCTTGAAGCCAGGAAGACCTACATTCCAGTCCTTTCTCTGACAGATTGACTATGTAACCCCAGGCAAGTCTTTTAACCTCTCAGTATTCTAGCTAATTCACTAAGATTGTTAATTCCAGAGAAAGTGCTGACCCTCATTGATGGAGGGAAGTTACTCATCTGGGAGTTCCTTCTGTCAATGAAATCACAGGTACATTCCCTATACTATACCTAATATGATGTAGGATAATATAGCTATGAAATAAGATCTGACCCATATACCTAGGACCTAAGCAAGAAAGTAACATGAATCTAAAAAGAATCTGGTAATAGTTCTAAATATATCTATATCTATATCAGTCTGTCTATCTATTTATCTATGTGTGTATGTATGTATGTGTTTACACCATCTTTTCTAGCCAATTTTCATTTTTTTATGTGGCTCTGCTCTGGAAACTAGGAAACAATTTAAAGATAGAAAAATATGGGAATTGGGGGATTGGAGAATAAATTCTTTTTTATGGAATGTCAGAACTGAAAGAACCATGAAGATCACCTAATTCAGAGGCTGGTAACCTTTTATATCTCAGGGACACCTTTTGCAGTATGGTGAAGCCTATAGATCCTTCTCAGAAAGTTTTTAAATTCATAAATCAAATTGCAAAGGATTCCAAAGGAACCCAATTGTTTTGAAATACAGTTATCAAAAAAAATTTTAAGTTTACGAACCCTAGTTTAAGAACATCTGATCTACTCCAATATCCTTGTTTTAGAGATAATGAAACAGAAGACCAGAAAAGTGAAAGAACTGACCCCCAAGTTCATACAGCTAACTTGTGAGCCAGTAGGGTACTGATTAGAGTTCTGTATTTCAACTTAGGAAGATCAGAGTTGATATTGTGCCTTAGCTCCTTACTGGATGTGTGATTTTGTCTTTTGCTCAATTTCATTGTCTATAAAATAGGGAAGGTTTTGACTTCCATGGCCTCTAAGATCCCTTTTAGCTCTAAACCTATGATCCTATGAACCAACATGTACTTAATACCAATTTGGTGCTCTTCGGCTCACTCTGCTACTTGTGGCTTTATGGGACCCGTAGAAAGTTGAGTTGGCTAGGAGGAAAAAAGAGATTGCATTGGTAATATTAAATCCTGGGATTACGTAAAACAGTATCAGGAAGTAACAGGACCTCTCCCTTCCTCAAGAAGAAACATCCAGGATTCTATCAGAACCAGGTCTCCTCTAGACATGTGGCAAGAGAAGGATTTATTAGCCTTTCTCTTTGGTTCTTAGCATCCATCCTTCTAAAGGGAACATTGCTTTGATAATACAGCTTGTCTCTGTTCTAAATTGTTCTAAATTCCAACTTGTCTCTGTTCTAAATCTAAGTGTCTAAATCTTTCAGGAAGTTGGTTTACGTGGTGAAAAACACTGTATTAGACACATTTTTATAAATTTTATAAATGTTTGTGAACTTAATTTTGGGCCTGGTCTCTGTACACATGGAATATTTTCTGTAGTCATAAGGGTGGCTGCTTTCAAATTGCTCAGTGTTTGGGCACCTGTTTCTTTTCAAGAGCTGCACAAAAAAGGCAGGGAGCTTGCTGAGGTCTTCAAATTATAAATATTAATAACAATAAGCTGTTTTCTGCTGGGAGTGGAAAGAATTCTTCCTTGCTGAATAAGTTCTGACAGAGAACATAGGGTAGTTTGAGTAGCCTTGTATTGTTAACTCCAGCTAGGAGCTAAGCTACCCTGCTTATCCTTCCTCCTGCCTCCAGGCTCCCCTGACCCCCTTCCTCCTGTTCCCCCCCCACACACATGCACACACACAGAAGAGGCAAAGCTTAGCATATTTTGTTATAACTGTCTTTCTCCCTTCTTGCCTCAGGACTTCTAGTGATTTCTGTAGAATACAGTTTACCAATTCCAGGATGACTTGTTAGCAATAGTAAAGTCAGGTGTCTGGAATACTAGCAGAAGAATCCTAAATCGTAGTTCTGACTTGGTTGATTATTAACCTCCTGTCCAGATTTGGATAGAAAACTTCAACGGGCATTTATTAACTACCTACTGTGTGTGGAGCAGCTAGGTGGTGCAGTGGATAGAGAACCAGTGCAGAGGTCAGGAGGACCTGAGTTCAGATCTCACCTCAGACACTTGACACTCACTAGCTGTTTGACCTTGGGCAAGTCACTTAACCACAATTGCCTCATCCTGGGTCATCTCCAGTCATTCTGATGAATATCTGGTCACTGGATTCAGATGGCTCAGGAGGAGGTGAGGCTGGTGACCTGCACAGCCCTCCCTCACTCAAAACAAAGTCAAGTGCAAGTCATGTCATTACTTCTCTGATGGCATGGTCTTCTTACGCAACAAATGATGAACCACACACACTGTGTGCAGAGCTCTGGGCCAGGCACTTAGATGAAATATGTTTTGATGTAAAGAATCTCTGCCCTCACCGACAAACCTGCAGTCTGGTGTTTGCCTGACCTTTCAATGCCTTAATATTTTTACATACAAGAGAGGATTGGTAACATCAACTCCCAAATTGTCCCTACCCCACAGGAAGTCTGGCAGAATCGGTTACTTTAAAATATAAAAGCATTTTAAAAGAAACATATCCTAAAAGTATAGAGTAGTAATAATGTTAATAACTACCCTTTTAGGAAGGAAGGAAGGAAGAAAGGAAATGTTATAAATTTTGCTATGATACAGAATGGTCTGTGACTTTCTTCCACTTAGACCTCCCTACTACTTTTTCAATGAGTGGTTACATCAGAGACCTCAGAATATAATTGGATCCAGCAAATTTTGTGCCATTAATTGAGGAAGTCCTGTGTCATATGTTTGTAATTAGGCAACACATACAGTTCAGATCCTGGGTTGTGTTTTTTTCCGTGATAGTTACCATTTAACATATTTGTGGTTCATTCAGAATATAGTTGACAAGGGACATATAGCAGCAGTCATCCACAAGTTGCATTTTTTTTTTTTTTACAATAAATTTATGCCCTCTGGGCATTATTATCTTGAGTCTAATTAGATTTCTATATAATGGATATCACCCTATTCCTCACCAAAGAGAATACATATTTTGTTAGCAGTCCTGCAGAAACGTGTTACTACATGCTTGTCAGCACTTTGGAATATCAACTAGAAAATTAGTATGAGGAAAACCATTTGGGGGAGGGATAGGAAGAAGGAAAATGACCAATGTTGTTTAGTCATTTTCATTTGGGTCCAAGTCTTTGAGGCCCCATTCAGGGTTTTCTTAGCAGAGACACTGGAGTGGTTTGCCATGACCTTCTCCAGGTCATTTTCCAGCTGAGGAAACTGATGGATGACATAGCTAGTGTCTGGGGCCAGCTTAGAACTCAGAAAGATGAGTCTTCCTTACTCCAGGTCCAATACTATACTATACTGCCTAGGTACCCTGATCAAGGTTGGTCCAGAGCAAAATTTTGCTTTGCCTCACTTAAAAATTATTCACCAGCATAGATTTCAAAATTTCTCCTATGACCCAGTCTTGGAAACTCATGAAAACCTCAGCTCTGTCTTTCTCAATATCCATGACACATATAGGAGATGATCCCTTCAAACAATAGAAAGTTTCAACTCTCTTTTCTGGGTTGACTTGATTATTATCAAGAATATGATAGTAGCGTCCAATAAGTCATACCAAATAGCAGTCAAAATATCCTTCGATGGAGTGAGATGGGCTGTTTTGCCAAGTCAATTTACCAGTACCATCCATGCTCCTCTCTCCACGTACAGAGCCTTCGTTGTGCCCTTGGGTCATGATTACAGAGTTCAGATCCAGTGGTGTCAGCGAACACAGCAGTGCAGAGGTGGGAAGGTCATATCATCCATATTAGTGTAGGAACAGTTAGTATGAGGAAGAACCCAAGCAACTGCAGGTGATGTCTGAGAACAAGCTGGGCAAAGCTGCTGCTCATTGCAGGCCCTGAGCATCCCCTGGTGCTCAAGATTATGAGATCAGCTTCTGTAGTTTTGCTAAGGCAACATACCCATACATACACATATACATATATATATATACATATATATGTATATATATATGTATATATATATATGACAGCAACAGATATAAGTATGTGTATCTGTGTATATAACAACATCATTCCAACACCATGATGCAATTATAGTATAAGTAAAGCTATAGGATGGTGGCCTGTGTTGAGATCCTACTTTTGTCCCCTAATCAGCTTTTTCGTAAAGATGGTGTGTTGTGTCTCTGGAATGGGAATTATGGGGTATGTTTTTATCTACATGTGTTTTGAGGAGAGCAGGGCTCTCTAGAAAGCCTCGACTGGTCTCCTAGTGACTGGTATCTGTGGTTTGCTGTAATAGACCAGCCATGAGTCCTGAACTGCTAAGAGAGAGACCAGAAACCCAGCTATACTAACAGACCCATCCCAGCCTGGGCTAAACTACACATACTTGATGTCTCCCCTGAGGTATTTTCTTTCCTCTCAAAATACACTTTTGTTGTTGAGTCATTTCAGTCATGTCAGGATCTCTGTGACCCCATTTGGGGTTTTCTTGGCAAAGATACTGGAGTGATTTGCCTTTTCCTTCTCTAGCTCATTTACAGATGAGAAGACTGAGGCAAACAGGATTAAGCGACTTGCCCAGGATCACCCAACTAGTAAATGTCTGAGGCCAGACTTCCGTGAAGATGAGTCTTCCTGATTCCAAGCCCAGGGCTCTATTCCTTGCACCCCCTACCTACCCCAAAATATACTAGTGGTGACAAAAGTTTGAGGTCTAAAGCCTGCAGGGTTGCCCTAAATTTAGGTCAATACCAAATAAATTTGAAGGGAACTCACTCTACCTAGATCCAACCAGAGAGATGCCTCAAGAGTTCAGATCAGCTTTGAGTTACTTCTCACCCTCTCTTCCATCTTTCTAGTTCAGACTGACCCAGGATAGAAGAGATACAGAGGTGCTGGAGGTTAAAGCTGTCAGTATTTCACTGTATTAGAATCCTAATTGTGAAAGAAAACTTAAAACCTCACAAAGCCATTGTTGACTTAAAAAATGAAGATGTGGTCATCTTCCACATTTTGTTCTTTGCAGTTTGTTCTTGAGAAATATTTTCCTTACCACCTCTACTTACTTGATATCTAGATCCAGTCTATAACTTAACAAGAACTAAAGAGGCGATACCGTAGTACCCAAAGACACAAATTTCAGCCATCCTGACATGCTCATTGAACAAAAATTATTGTTATTTCTCTCCAGTGCTCCATCTGCTTATCTGGAAAAGGTCAGGACCAGGAAGATAGTAAGCACAGAGAGACCAGAAAGTGATGCTAGCCATTCCCAGTAAGAAGTGACGTAAAGAGATAAGTGGGACAGTGAAATGAGGAGTCTGGGAAGCTCTTCTCAAATAGAAACTTCACCTAGGGACTTCATTATTCTGTTTGTAATTTAATTCCAGTAACATCAGAGGATCATGGATTTAGAGCTGGAAGGGGTTATCTAGTCCAACCCCCTTATTTTACAGCAGAAGAAACTGAGTCCCAGAAAAGTTTGGTGACATGCCCAGGGTAACACAAGTGTTAAGTGTTGGGTTTGGTGTTCAAACTCAGATCCTCCAATGCCAAATCTTGTTTGGATTGCACTAGGCTTCCTCCTTGGAAGCATCAAGATCCGCATAACAGTATGTAAATAGACCGCAAAGTCTAGCATAAATGACTTTTTGTACTCTCCATGCCACCGTTCCCTTCCAGTAGTGCTGATAATTGAAAGTTGCCTTTAATGAAGCAAGCCTGTGAATTTGAAGCATTTGTCCAGGAGAGCAATTGTTCCTTTAGCACAGGACAAAAGGAGTAGATTGAAAAGTACTGATGTGCAGCAATTCATAATGACCCTGTCAACTGGCAAAAATAAGGACGCTTTATACTTTGGTTGTGTTGTATTTTGAGGAGATAAAAGCACCTTTATGTTAGCATTAGGAAAGACAGTGTGGTGTAGAGGGCCACTTTTTAAGCCTGTTTCTTCTGCATTGTGTTTTGCAGGTTGCTTTCTGGTGGACAGGACTGACCTAGGCAAAAAAAAAAAAAAAAACAAACCCACAAAAGGCCACTCCACTTTTCACCTGCTAGTATGTGAAGATTTGTGAGTTTAATTTACAGTCATTGCTGCTCTCCTTTTAGACTCGGAGTCTGTTCAAAGGAAGTGCCTAGATGAATATCCAGTTCTTAAGGTGGCCTTAAGGTTGTTCAGTTTTCAGTCCTGGCCAACTCTTCATGATCCCATTTGGAGTTTTCTTAGCAAAAATACTGGAATGGTTCATCCTGTCCTTCTATAACTCATTTGACAGATGAGGAAATTGAGGCAAATAGCATTAAGTGACTTGCACAAGGTCACACAGCTAGTAAGTGTCTGAGGCTGGAATGGAACTGAGTCATCCAGCTGCCTCATAACCTACAAAATATATTTTATAGTAACATATTTTTTCATCACTGAAATACATATATGCATATAATACATATGATTACAATATGCAGGGGATGTGAGCATAGTAATATGTTACTATATATTATATATATGGTCATCACACTAAGTGATCTGTATATCTCATTCATTTATATGTATGTATGTATATTTATGTATACACTAACTGTTCACCTTTATATTTATATATGTACATGTATAGATGTGTAAATTTACATATATAATTCAGTAATGGAAAAAGTGAGAATAGAGCCAAAGTTTCCTAATATCTGAGAGAGTTTTGCCCTACAGCATGTTTTTATCAAAGGTCAAAAGTTATTGTTCTAGGAAGGGAGAAGTATATACTTTGTCAGTGGGCCTGAAGTAAATGTTGAAAAAAAAAAATAACAGACTAAAGGAAAAAAAGCCCTTATTCACTGAATCAGGGGCCCACAGGGACCGTAGAACCAGGGTAAAAACAGATACAGACAGAAGAGCTAGTGGGGGGGGAGGGAATCATGATAATCACAATGTCCTTTGTATGGCATTTTACATACTCTAGGATACTTTCACATGTAGTAGTACCCCAGAGACAGAGTTAGAGAAGAGGGAGGAAAAGCTGAGGAAACAGCAGGGGGGAAACAGATTACCTGTAAGCCCTCAAGATTACTGTTCATTCAAGAAATCTGGTAAGATTAAATTTATGAGGAAAAATGCAAAGTTATACTTGAGTTCAACATTCAGTTTTTTAAGTGCAAAATGAGAGGTGTGACTAAATAATAGTTTTAGTCTGATAAAGATCTAGGAATTTTAGTAGACTACAAGCTCGATGTAAGTAAACACTTGATAATCAAGAAGTACTTAGGTAATATTAGGCTACATAGAGAGAGAAATAATGTACAGAAATGGCCCCACTATATTCTGCTCTGGTCACATCACCATTGGATTCCCAGATTATAGGGCCCTCCCTTAAATACTTTGTAGTTAATGTGTATAAATTTTATATTTCTTCCTTTCTCCCTTTTTTCCCTTACTCCCTTCTTTTCTTTCCTTCCTTTTTTTCTTTCTCCTTTTCTTTCTTTTACTTCCTTTCTTTGGATTTAATTCTTTTATTTCCTATCAATGTAATAAAAACTGCTGGATAGCAGAGACTTTGTTTTTATACTTGGCACATTGTAGGCACTTGTAGTAGTGTTGAATGAAATGAATGGATATTCATTTTGGGGTGTCACATGATAGGAAAGACATTGAAAAACTGAAAGGTGATCAAACTGGGAAAGTGCTTCAAGGTCATGCTGTGTGAGTCCTGGTTGAAGGAACCTGTTCTGTATCCTGGAGAAGAGATCTGAGATGACATGATAGCTGTCCTCAAACACTTGAAGGACTGATGCAAAAAAGAAATTCAACTTATTCCATCTTGTCACTGATGAAAGAATTAGTTACAATAAGTGAAAGCTGTAGGAAGACAATTTTAGGTTCAATCTAAAGGAAAAACTTAGAGCAGTCCCAAAGTGGAATAGGATATTTGGTAAGGAGTGAGTTCTGTGTCACTGGAACTAGAGGTCTTTGATCAAAGGCTATATGACCAGCCTTTGTTGTAAAGTCTTATACAAGGACAGGTCAAACTTGATGACCTCCAAAGTTCCTTCCAAATGGGAGATACTATGATTATGTGACCTTCTCTCACACTATCTGATAGAGAGAATCAATCTGCTGCAATCACCTGCAATTACTTTCAGCCAGAGAGCTGTATTTTCTAACTAGGCATGTTTTTCTTGAATCCACCACTTCCCTAACTTCCATCTGTACTTTTCCTGTTTTTTTCCCATAGCTTCTTTTTTTCTCTTGTCTATCTTCTGCCAATCCCTTTACTTCCTCACTGCCTTAATTAATACCACATAGCTCATCCAGTCATGATTGAACATAGGTGAGTGAGAACAGGGAGCCTGTTGCTCCCAGAGCCAGAGTGATCAGTGGTCAGTGGTCTGAATATCTGAAGCTTTGGAGACTGTCCAGCTTGTTCTAGGGAAAGGAACAGAAAAAAGCCCTTGAAAAAGGATTTGCCCTGTTATTCTTGTACGCATGGGTTCAAGTAGTCCAAAACAAGAAATGTCCTGCCTAAAATGTAATGTCCACTTCCCTTTCATTCATTCAACAAATGTTTCTTGAGGTCCTCAGCTGTATAGGGCGCAATGCTAGGCACTGTGAGCAATGATAAAATTACTAAGCTTCCTATCCCTAGGCATCTTATAGTTTAGGATCAGTTCACTATCTTCAGTCATTCAACAATTATGTATTGAGTGCTTGCTGTGTGCGGAGCACTCTGATAGGCCCTGGAACAGATGAAAAGTTTGCATGTGGTAAAGTCCCTGCCTTCTTTGCAGTACAGTAGCAGGTTGAATCACAGTGCAAAATATAATTCAATAAATGCATCAAGAAGTTGTAAAGCAAAGTAGCTATGTGATATCTGAGGGGGAAAATCATTACCTGCCAGAGGGATCAAATTGATTATTTTGCAAGTAAGAGGCAATGTGTCAGTGGATAGGGAGCCAGTCCCGGAGTCAGAAATCAACAAGTATTCAATCAAGGATTTGTTAGGGTCCTACTATGGGCCAGGCACAGTGTTTGGTACTGGGGATAGTTACGTATTTGGAGATATGAAATGATCTGCCCACACCAGGTATTACATATTTTGCATATTTGCATTTATTGCACTTTTTTTTACATATTTTGCAATAATGTTAGACATATTTTACACTATATGAGTTGTGTGCATGTTTTTCCCTCTGCCTACCCTGATAGAGTACAAATTTCTTAAAGGTAAGAACCTGAAGTTAGAAGGAGGGGCAATATCACCAGTCAGTTTGAAGTTTCTATTCTAATCAGCTTTAGAATCAATCTAGAGTTGGACGTTAAGAAGATTAATCTGGTCCGTGGTATTCTTGATGGATTAAGGAAAAGAGAGCTCAAAGTAAAGAGATTAGTTTGGAGGCTATTTTAATAGTTCAGGTATGACATAATAAGGTACAAAGCTCGGGTTTGGATGGTTCAAGTGCCAAGAAAAAAAATAGATGTGAAAGATACTTTAATATGTAGGAAGAGTTAAACAGAAATTGATGATCTATTGGATGTGTGGATTTGGGATGACAGAGTACCAAAAGTCAAAGATGACTTAGAGATTTCAGTGCTATTGGGAAAAAAAAAATATAGGTGTAAAGAAATCTGGTTTTGAAAGGAATATAATATAATTAGTTCAGTTTGGGACATGTTTTTGGAGAGAGTATAAAAGTTCACACACAGACAAACCATCTTAACTTCTGTCCTGGCTTAGTTTTACGAAATTCTTTGCATTTTCTTGAATGTATAAAGTACATATGAAAAAAATGTTATGTTTCCAATAATATGGGGTGGCAGGGAATACTTGTCCCATGTAGAACTAAGGTAGTGACACCATCTTTGTGCATCATTAAAGCATTAAAAGATTGAAGCAGTTAAAGGGGAAAGTGGTCAAAAATAGCACCCTAGGGACCTGTGGTGTACCAACCACATAGCATCATCAAGACTTTAATTCAGTTGGTCTTTATTCTCAACTGAGCAAGACCTTGGGTTAAGGGAACTCCTGCTGAGAAACAATAATTTCAGCATAACATAGCATTATCGTCCAATTAAAAGGATTACAGTCATTTCTAATCACGAATTATTGTTCAGCTCTCCCTAAATGAAAAGGGTTTTCAATGGCTGGTAAATCAAATACTAATTGATTCCACATTTGTGGTAGCTTCTAACAGAAAGGCCTTTTTATCCCCAATTTGCATTCATTCTGGGGCCAGCTAGTTTGAAAGACACAGGAGAGCACATTGTGTGGCCTTCCACAATCAAGTACTTTGAATGAGAGTGCGTTGGTTTGAATCCCTTTAAAAAAAAAAAAAGTAGCACCAGTGGGAAAAGTCTAAAAAACATAGTTTTAAAAGTCAGTCAACAGTTACTCATTAAGTGCTTACTGTGAATCAGGTACTGTGCTAAGCTCTGGAATGCAGAGAAAGACAGAAACATGGTCCCTGCCCTCAAGCTCATATTTTAATGAGGGAGATAGTATATAAATAGCTATGTACATTCAAGAAATACAGGGTGTACAGTGAATGATTGTCATCTCAGAAGGTGCTGTCATGATTTCAATTTGCTCTCACACTTTCATGTTCTTTTCTAAAAACAAAACCAGGGTGTTCAGTAGCCAGGCCCAAGGGACAATTTTAGTACAGATGGTCCCCAAAGGTGAGGTCCCTGGTGTGGAAGGCATGGTCAAAAATGGGAGTTAATAGGGTCAGAAATGGGTCCTGGGGAGTTGCTGGTCAAAGATAGAATGTGAAAGAGAGCACTGCCCTGGAGTCAGGAGGTTCTGGGTTCAAATGCAGCCTCAGACACTTACTAGCTCTGTGACCCTGGGAAAGTCACTTAACCCTGATTGTCTAAAAAAATGGGATGTGAAGGGAAGCATGATGTGGAAAAACTTGGATCTGGATAGCAGGAAACCCACATTCTGGTTGTGCCTCTACTGCTAACTGGCTATGTGACCTTGGATAAGTCACTTTAATTTCTAGACTAAATTTCATTCTCTTTAAAACAGAGTACGTGGGACTTGATGAGCTCCATCCTTCCAGCTCTGAACATCTGAGTGTCTGTAAAAATAGGGAGGGCAGCTATTGTGCTACAGGATACTATGGAGCTGCAGAAGGATTAAGGGACCTTCCAAATTGCACAATATGTTGCTCAGGTTTGCTAACTCAGTGATCTTCCCAGGACTTAAAATGCTTCCCTAGTCCAACTAATGAGTTTCTGACAAGTCTGTCTCAGTGTCTCTTGTCATCAGATGAGGTTTCATAGGATTACAACCTTGGCTTCTTTTTGAGAAAACAACTATGAACCTTTGAAAGCCTTCCATAAATGTATGAGGAGAAAGCCTATTCCACAGCCAAGCAGCTAGACAAAATGATGCCTAAATGATTCTAGTTGGATTTCCAATCTTCAAAGAGTCTGTCATTCATACAGTAGAGTAGTTCATGCCCCTGAGCACAATGATAGGCACTCAAGTGACTTGTACAAGTCATACCTAAGGATTATAGTGGCATCTTGTTGATGAGAAAAACACAGTGACAGTTCCTTGAATCTAAATATTAAATTAACACATAATGTGTTGATCTAGTCGCTGTGTTTAAAGAACAAGAGGGGAAACTGCTGACATCTGCTCACCCATCAGTGTCTTTCCTGTGCAGTGATATTGCCTTTGTCTTGCTTTAGCTTTTAAAAAATAATGACAAAGTACATTTAAAAAAAAAGTTTTAGAAGTCAGAAACAAACAAGTCAAAGGACAAAATGGCATAAGGACCTCTTAGAATTCTATGCAGTTTTAGAATCCATGTGATCACTCATAAAATCACACAGCATGGCACTGATGTATCTAAAGATGTCCCATCCTGTAATCCTCAGAAAGAAGACAGAACTGCAGTGGCTCCTCTGGCAGCTTCTCTTTCCCTGTTATGGAATTCAAGGGGCTCAAAGCGAGGTGCTCCCCTCTCTTCCCCTATGCTTGATGCATAGTAGGTACTTAGTTGATTGATGGATGAATTAGCAGCAGTTCTCCAGTTTTAAGAGAGTTACCTATAGGACTTGTCCAGAGTCACACAAACACCCTGTGTCAACGGTACAACTTTGAACCTACATCTCCCTGACTCCAAGGTTGGCTCTCTGTCCACTTTAGACAGAAATACCATGACCTAATTATCCAAACTGCAGCTGGGTGATATCCTGAATACTTAAATGGATTGTGCGATGTCATCAATTGAAGAGATATCTCCAACAATGCAGATTTTGACCTCTCCATGACTGCCTATCCTATATGCCTCATCCAAAACTTCTTCACAGGAAAGCCATCTAGCAGGTAAGTTTTCCTGTATTTCTCCAGTGGATAACTCCAGTTGGCCATCTCTCTTCTCAGTATCCTTTATGTGACTCTTGCCACATCATCAGCCTATGTCTTCTCCACATCATACATTTCCTTCAAGCTCAGTGGTAACACTTTTAGAAATTCACTCAAGGACTCATTCAGTGGTGGGTTTAATAGGCCACTCAGTTGACTTTAGTTTCTAGGTATTGATTAAGTATCCTATAGGTTTTAGCCCCCCCACCAGAAACAAGAGTGTGTGTGTGAAGAGGGGGAGGGTTCTCTGCCAGTTCACTATTGCTCAGCATGTGTTGGTGGTGTGGGGTACTCCAGGGATGCTATTTGCTGTTGTAGCAGACATTAGCCTCAGGGCAACTCTGACTCTGAACAGATGGTCTGCTCCTGCTACCCTGACAATCCTATGAATGCTGCTCCATAACTCGGTTCTTGCCCAGGGGTTGTTTATAATCTTGTTCCCCCTTATTCATAGGATTCTAGATCTAAAGATCAAGAACTGGGAGAGATCTTAAAAGCCACCTAGTCCAAACTCTTTGTTTTATAGGTGAGGAAACCAAAGCATAAAGGAGTTTGCTTTTTGCCATACAGTTTGCTGTCTTCATTCAGACAGATAGATAAATGAATACACACACACACATACACACACACACATATGTGTATATTTATGTGTATCATTTATTCTTTATTCATTTGTAGGTGAATTGTTTTGTTTCTATGAAGTAATATCATATTAGTTCTTTGGGCGGGACAGGTTAAATAGTATTTTATTTTTTCCAATTACATGTGAAGATTGTTTTCAACATTCATTTTTATAAGAGTTTGAGTTTCAATTTTCTTTTCCATCTCACCCATCCCCCTTCCTAAGATGTCAAGTAATCTGATGTAGGTTATACATTGTACAATCATGTAGACATTTCTGTATTAATCATATTGTGAAAGAAGAAACAGAACAATAGGGAAAAGCCACCAAAAAAACTTCAAAAAAGTTAAAATAGTATACTTCAGTCTGCATTCAGACTCCATAGTTCTTTGTCTGCATGTGAATAGCATTTTCCATCATGTGTCTTTTGGACCTGAATTGGACTATTGTACTGCTGAGAAGAGCTAAGTCTTATCATAGTTGATCCCTGTACCGTGTGGCTGTTACTGTATACAGTGTCTTCCTGGTTCTGCTCACTTCACTCAGCATCTGCTCATATAACTCTTTCCAGGTTGCTGTCTTCTTTATAGTGAAGAGAGCAAAGCAAAATTCATTTCTGTGGATGAGATAGCTTTTAAAAATTTTCCTATGACTAAGAAAATGCAATCTGGAAAAATGACATACTGCATAGACTAGTACTCTACCTAATTTTTTTAATTAAAAATTTTGTGATGTTAGTTTTAGTGTGTCCCTTATTTACTTTACAGTAAACATTACAGTAACTCATAAAAAACAATCAAAAATATACTTGGATAAAGAAGAATGCTCAGATCATTAGGTCTGCATAGCTCTCTAGACCTTAATTCTTAATCCATTTCTGCCTCCCACAACTCCTTTCCCATTTCTCTCCTCATGCAGGCACCAAATGCATTTCTCTTTTGCTTGCTGGAATTCGCAATTTCCTGAGCTTTTTAGTCTTTTCTGTACATTCCACAGCTCTCTTCTATCCATGAGGGATGTGGGGAGGGGAAGAATGGGGAACAATAGAAGAGGAAAGGAAGAGAAGAAGGGTTAAAGGGGGAGCAGAAATATGGTGTGCCTTGCATGTTACCTTGAATCCATGTCACTTTGACATAGCTATTAGCTAATAGTGGCATCTTTTTGCTATTTATAGAATTCCTCTGAAGCACTTAAGAGATTGGTATAGAAAGTGTCACATTTACTTAACTGCTTTCATGCCATTGATTACTTGTGAACTGCTAGAACTCAGCCTGCAATTATAATAGTGTTCCTTTATGAGGATGGTTGTTGAAGGAAGATTCAGTGAGTGATGAGAACCAAAAAAAAATAGGGAGTGCCTATTCTAAAGGCTATGATTTCTATTATTGCTATTTTCCCCTGAGAATTTTTCATAGTTTTCACATATAAGAACCAATAATAGCTTTATTTTAAGTAACAAGAAATTGATTTATGGTACACTCAGTTACCTTGTCTTGCAGTGATGGTGATGATGATGATGATGATAGCAGGTATTGATATAATGCTTACGATGTGCCAGGCACTATACCAAGTGCTTTACAAATATTATCTCGTTTGTCCTTCAAAACAACCCTGGGAGATAGGTGTTATATCATCTCACCATTTTACAGATGAGGAAAGTGAGGCAGAGGTTAAATGACTTGCCCAAGGTCTTACAGTTAGTAAATGCCCAATGTAAATGCTTCTGAACTTGCCTTCTTGACTCCAGAACCAGTGCTCTCTCCACTTTGTTGCCTAGTCGCCCCTGTAATCAATGATCATGATGAACCTAAGTGAAAGGACTACTACAAGGACAGTTTTGAAAATTTGAATAAATTTTTAATTAAAAATCTATTTTTTTCATCCTACCACTTCCCTCATCCCCTTGAAAAAAAAGAAACCAATATCCTTGTAATAAATGTGCCTGATCAAAACAAAATCCCATCTTAGCCATGCCTCAAAAATACATGTCTCATTCTCTACCTTGAGTCCATGGTATTTTGTCAGGAAAGCTTCATCTTCAGGCCTCATAAGTATCATGAAGGCAATAGTAGTTCATGCAACTATGTTTATTATAGAAGAGGTAGAATTTATTATTATTTTATGTTTATTATATGAAGAGGTAGAGAAATGGTATGAAAGACTTAATAAGGTCCTCCAAAATGAGTCAGCACAAATATTGCTGCCTGGTTGTATCAGTGCAAAGATGGGCATAGGGGAGTATGGCAAAAAAAAAATTAAATTGGGAAACATGGTTCAAGATTAAGAAATGGAAGAACCTTAATCCCATCTCTTCTCTCTCTAATCCATTATCCTTGCAACTGCCAAAGCAATTTTCCTTCACTGGTCAATAAACTCCAGTGGTTCCCTATTTCTTCAAGGATAAAATACCAACTCTTCTGTTTGCCATTTAAAGCCCCTCTCAGCCTGCCTCTAACCTACTTTTCCAGCTTTATTATTTATTACTCTTTTACTCAAATGCCACTGGCTTTCTTGCTGTTATTCACACAGGATGTTCCATCTCTCATCTCTCTGGCTTTGCCCTGATTGTCCTTATGTCTAGCAATGGGAAACAGTCTTTCTCCTTAACCTTCCCTTCTTTGCATCTCTAGTTCTGTTCAAAGCTCAACTCAAGTGCCACCTTCTCCATGAGGTCCTTCCTTGTCCCACAGTTGTTACTACCTCCTCGACCACAATTACTTTGTGTTTATTTCACAGTTACATGTAAAGATAGTCTTCAACATTCATATTTTTAAGATTTTGGCTTTTTTTCTCCCTCCCATCTCTTCTCCCCAAGATGGTGAGCCATCTAATAAAGGTTATACATAGGTTATGTGATCATGTAAACATTTCCCCATTAGTCATATTGTGAAAGAAGAAACAGAACGAAAAGGAATAGACACACACACACACACACACACACACACACTGAAAATAGTATGCTCCCTAATAGAATATATGCTCCTTAAGAGCAGATTCTGTTTTCTTTTTATCTCTAGCACCTAGGACAGTACCTAGCATGCACTTAATTGATTGGATCAAAAACCTTGAAGTTCATTTACACAGAAGCCTATTTATACAGAAAGGGGTAACCCAAGTCTTAAAGCAAACCAGTAATTCTAAGAGTTGAAAGTAAGGAGGGAAACCATTCTAGGCAGTGCAAAGAAACAGAGGTGGGAGATAGCATTGTGTGTGGGGAACAGCTGGTTTTTTAGACCATGTCAAGGGTAATAATGGTAAATAAAACTGAAAAAGATGCCATAGAACACTAGGTTATGAAGAGATTTAAATACCAAATAGAATATTTTATGTTTGATAATATAAGTAATAGGGAACACAAGATGTTATTGAGTAGGGAGTGGGATACTTTGGCAGCTACACAGAAGATGAATTGGAATGAGGGAGAGACTTATGACAGAAACCACTTGGGAAATTGGCAGTGATACACCAGTAGATAGCTATGGTAGTAGCTATGTAAGTAAAGAGGAGATAGATTTAAGAGATATAATGGAGATATAAAAGATAAGCTGTCTCAAAGACATCGGTCTTTATTAGAACCTTTCCCTGGTTCTAATCTTTGCTCCTGCTATATGTGATCTCTGCCACCATATCTTCTATCTACTACACTGGTTTTCTAGAATTTGTTTTTTGTTTCTTGTTCCTTCTCTTTTTCCTCTTTATTCTCCATTTCTCACTTTACAAAGAAAATGCAAGGGTAGGGTAAGTTTCAGGGGTAATTTCAGGCTTTTGCGTCTCATGGATATTTTAATCACTGCTTGTCAGCCAAAGGTTCTTTTATTCACTGTTGGAAGTACTTTAAAAAAAACAAACCCAAAACCTTCTGGGTTCTGTTCTTTTCTAGATATCTAAGTTTGCTAGAAACCCTTCAGAACCTGGCTCCCTCCTACATTTCCTGTCTTCTTACTCCTTAAGAACCTTCTATATACTGTTAAGATCCAGTGACGCTGACCTCCTTGTGGTTTCTCATAGAAGACATTTCACTTCTTGACTCCATACCATCTCTGTCCTTGCCTGAAACTTTCCTTCCTCATCTCTACCTCTTGAACTCTCTGACTTTTTTCAAGTCCCACACAAAATCTTGTCTTCTCATAGAAGCTTTTCCCAGTCCTTCCTCCTCAATCTTAGGACCTTTCTCCGTTGATTATCTTCAGTTTTCCTAGCATGTGTTTTGATTGTACAGAGTTGTTTTGCAGCTTTTTGGAACATGGGAGGAGGAGGAAGGAAGAGAACGAGGAGGAGAAAGCTGCCTTTTTTCCTTTGGGTTTACTGGCTACATTTCTTGCTCAAAGATCAAGCCTCAAACCCAATTCATTCTGGAGCTCATAGACTGGACAACAAGTGCCCACCCACCTAGCACAGAGTGAATATAATAACTAAATAGTAATTGTTTCTCTTCTACCCAGGAATCCTAAGAGTCTTCTCCTCCCAGTTTGATTGTTTTTTTTTTATTTAAGGGGCCATCTCCCTTGAGCAACAACTTAAAGAAACCTATTCATTGAATGGGTGTATCTCACTCAAAGTGAGAATGCTATAGGACCTTAGCCTGAAAGGACCAGGGTCTCACATTGTATCCTGGACCATCTCCAGCCATCCTGATGAATATGAGGCCATTAGATCCAGATGGCTCAGGAGAAGAAGGTGATGTTGGTGACCTTGCACAGCCCTCCCTCACTCAAAGTCAACTGCAAGTCATGTCATCATCTTGAGGTCATGGTCCTCTTTGAGAATGAAGGACAAACAACACAATAACAAGTTGTTTGCACATCATCTCCACCATTAGAATGTGAGCTCCTTAAAAGTGGGTACTGTTTGTTGTCTTTCTTTGTATCCCAGCACTTAGCATAGTGCCACTGACACATAGTAGGGGCTTAATAATTGCTTATTGACTGATTGGATGGCTAGATGGTACAGTGAATAGAGCACCAGCCCTGAGTCAGGAAGATCTGAGTTTAAATCCAGCCTCAGACACTTACTACCTATGTGACCTTGGGCAAGTCACTTAAACCTATTTGCCTCAGTTCCTTATCTATAAAAATAAGCCAGAGAAGAAAATGGCAAATCACTCCAGTATCTTTGCCAAGAAAACCACAAATGGGGTCATAAAGAGTCAGACAGGGCTGAACTGACTGACATCCAGACAAGTGAGATTCCAGATTAGAGCAGATAATGCCTCCAACATGTTTGTCCTGATATAGAATGAGAGGTGACAGAGCAGGCAATCATTAATTTCTGCTCCTTACTACTTTGTATACTATCCCCCTCCTCATCCATGTTGGTAATGCTCAACCAATAGTAGCATAGCAAGGCATGAAATTTCATGGAGTAAGTTATTCCTTTTTTTGAACTAAATATGAATAATCTCAAACCCTGGGAAAAAAATCAATGATAATGTTTTATAACTTGATATATAGCTTCTCTCCTTAGACACATTAGGAAGTCATGAATATTTACTTTCTCTGGCTAATAATTTATTGATGAGGATGCATGTTGTAGTTTTAAACTTCCAGACCCATGGTGTATATCATTTTCCCTGAGAAACAGAATTTTTAAACACTTATAGAATAGAAGAGCTCCCCTGTCTTTTCAAACCACTACAATCCTATTTCTTTATTGATTTCACTTGTATTGTAGAGAATACCAGACTTCTCCTCTTTTGAGTCACATATTAGAGACACATCCTGGGGACTGCTAGATTTCCTCTGATGTGACAGGCAATGAGGAGTCACAGGGTCATTTCTCTTGTTTGTCAGGAGCCCAGAGCTAGTCCTATCACCAAGTCACCTCCTATGTAGTCAGTCAATAAGCATTTATTAAGTGTTTGCTATGTGCCAGATATTGTGCTAAGTTCAAGGGATACAAAGAGAGGCCAAAATATGATATCCATCCTCAAGGAGCTCACATCCTAATGAGGAAAACAATATACCAAAAAAACTTGTACCTACAAGATATATAGAGTTTAAATGGAAAGTAATCTTGAGAAAATTATTATATGAGAGTTCTGGGACTAACCCAATGCAGATCAAAAATACATACCCTCCCCTGGCCCTACATTGTCTGAAATGCCACCATTATAGATGTATTCCTTAGGGTTCTTCTTCCAAGCATCCTCTTTTATACTACAGTGGGATGAAATAATAATGCATAAACTTGGGAGGGGAAAGGGAGAGAGGAACCCCATAAAAATAAGGTCACAAGGACATAGCTAGCCACTCTGCCCCTAACAGAAAAGATCCGAGAAGGAGAGAACCCTGGGTGACTCATGAGAAGGAAGGGATCACTAAATGAGGACAGGATTCAAAAAAGGGAGAGGAGAGATAGGAAGTGGACCAGAAATCCTTGTGGCCAAAGGGCGGACAGCAAGCCCTCTAAAGAAAAAGGAATAATAGTCATCCAATTATTGTTCAGTTATTTTTCAGAAAATCACTAAGTATTTAATGAGTACCTATTAGGTGCAAAGCACCCTGTTAGGGTGCTGTCCAATGGCATAATAGTAATAGCATTCATATGGTGCTTTAAGATTTACAAAATATGTGCCCACAACAGTCCTGTGAGGTATATTGTACAATGAGGATTATCCTCATTTTAGAGATTTAGGAAACTCAGGTACGAAGAGGTAGGTTCAGGGAAATGTAATGAAAAGAGCATTGATTTTGGAATTTGGAAAGACTTGGGTTCAGATCCCAGTTCTGCTCACTACCTCATGACCCTAGGCAAGCCATTTAACTTCTCTGAGGCTCAGTTTCCTCATCTGTAAAATAACATGAAGAGTTATTATGAAGAAAGTGATTTATAAATCTTAAAGCACTATAAAAATGTGAGAATTAGTAAGGGATTTGCTCTTGGTCATATATTGTTAGTAACAGTGGCAAGACTGAAATCATGCCATGATAAACCATGACGATGCTGATAGCTAGCTTGTATAGAATACTTTAACTTTTACAAAGAGCTTTACAAGTATTATCTCATTTATTATCCCCATTTCACTGTTAGGGAAACTGAGGCAGAGATCAAATGACTGCAGGCAAAGCACATGGTATCCACTTCCTGCTAGAGAAATGATGGACTTAAAATGCAAAATGAGATGTATGTTTTTTATTTTTGGATATGGTCAAAGTGAGGATTTTTACATATATTTTATTTATATATACATATATGTCATATGTATATGTTCTATATGCACATGTATGTACGTATGGTACACATATATTTGTCAGCAGGGTTTTATTTTTATCCCTTAGTTGTTCAATGGGGGGAATGATAGACTAAAGTGCAAAATGAGACACTTAAAAAATCTTTTGGCTGTGGCAAATACGGGGAATTTTTGATGGTCTATGTATATTTTTGTGAGAGTTTTATTTGTGTTTTTTGATTGTTCAAACAGGGGTTGAAGAAATAGGGCAGACATATAAGATAAATAAAATAGAGGGGAGAAAGGATTGAAATCCTGCCTCCTCAGCCAGGTACCCAGTTCATACCTTCAAGGGCTTTGGTGAGAAATGAAAAAAATGAACAAAGATGATGCCACAGTGAGTGAGACAAGTCCCAATATGATTATGTGCTAGCTGATATAATATAAACTCTCATTTCTGCAAGTGCCCAGAACTAGATGATTGTAGTAGGTAAATAGATGAGGTCCAAAATGATAAGGGAAAGCTTTATGAAGATTTGCTTGATCTGGATTTTGAAAGATAGGAAAGACTTGAAGTAAATTGAGGAAAGAGGAGAGAGCATTTCATTCATAGGGTACAGCATGAATAAGGTCACAGAGGCCAAAGTGAGCATAGAGTACTTATAGGTGAAGAGCCTGGCCAGAAAGGAGCAAAGGGTGAGTGTCAGACACCAATACTGTTACATGATTAGAGCAGGATCAAATTAAGTACCTTGAAAACCAGGTAGAGGAGTTTACACTTGACATAGTCGGAAGGAGGAAGCTAATAAAAGTTTAGGGCAAGAGAGTAACATGGTCAAAATTATTTTAGTCTGGCAGTGATATATAACAAAGATGTTTTGAAGTAGACAGATCCTGGAGTCCAGGAGGAGGCTGATGTACTAATCTAGGTATAAGGAGAAATCAGCGTATTGTGTAAGATGCTCTTGACCAAATAATAAATATGGTTATAGACTCAAAAGTTTTGCAATGGAAAAAATACATCATGTCTTTGTTGTTGCTAAACTTTTAAGCCCTTGGGTTTTTTTTTTAGATAACATTTTAAGCTGTGTAAATTTTCCCTTTTTCCTCCCAATTTACTTCCTTGACTTTAAATCACTGTGTTGGAAGCCGTGGTGTGCTTCTTTTCTGTTTGGTCTATTGTTGGTCTCTCAGGTTTCCACACATATTTGATCAGCTCCAATCAAACCACAAATGAAGATGTAAGTGACGTTATGGGGAGTGTGCATGTTTCCTTATGTTGATTAGAGACTGAGGTAGGGAAGTACAGGTGATTTTGCTTTTGCTTCTATGGGGTTGTTGAATTGTTTCAGTCTTTTCTGACTCTTCATGATCCCATTTGGGGTTTTCTTGGAGTGGTTTGCCATTTCTGTCTCTAACTCATTTTACAAACAAGGAAACTGAGATAAACAGGGTTAAGTGAATTACCCAGAATCACACAGTATAGGTCATTTAAACTGTGCTCCTTTTGAAACAAACAGGAATTAGTAAAAGAACAGTTTACATTATTCCCTGTATTTCACCTGTTTGAATCCCTAAACATTATCTTATACTCATGTATAAGTAAGTTCTAGCCAGTAGACCCCTAATACAGAGCACCAAAGGGAGGGGGGAAGGGGTTGGTTATATGGTTTGAAAATCATTTTCTAATAGATACACTGTATCTCAGAGGAAGCATAGAGAGAGAGAGAGAGAAAAGGTCATCCTTGTCATCCTGTGTTCAAATCCTGCTTCTGACACTTACTAGCTGTGTGACCCTTGAAAAGTCATTAATCTCTCAGTGTTTTAAGCAACTCTTTAAGCCTAGAGGTTGTGCAGTAGGAAACAACATACATTGGTCAATGGAATTTCCTTGTTCATAGCCCTGTGCCAATGAAATCTGAGGTCTGCTACAAAAAAACAAACAAAACTTTGCATCTATTTAAATGAAGAGACTATTGCAATGTGACATCACAGAGTAAAAATGTGAATACCATCTCTGTTCTATACCTCTGTCCAAATGCTGAGATGGATTGTCTTATTCCTGTTTTTAATTAAACCTCTTATTGTTTATCTTTCTCGGAATCTGGAAAGATTTTACAATAAGAGCATTAAAAAGTAATTTTTGAAGATATTTCTCAAGCCTATCTGAACACTAGCTTTAAAAGACAATTATTACAGAAACATTTATAAACACATGAAAAGATAGCTAAACAGAATCTACTAGGTTAGCCTAAAAGAAAACATGTGAAGATTGATAGAAATGTAAAATAATCTTTTATAAATTAAAGCGTGATACATTAATTCAGGAATTATAATCCTGTGTATTTTCTATGGACTTTATCATTGGAAACCACAAGAGACATTCTTTGTGATTCTTAGGCAGATGTTACAGAACAAACTACTGGGATGATACTTTGAACCACAATTCTTCCAGTAGATAAATTATTTCCTGGAAGAAATGTTAATCACTTTGGGGAACTAGATCAATTGTATCTGCCATCTATTTAACTATTGATTGCTTCAGAATACTAAATGCAAGCTTGGAAAAAATTCTTTTTACCTTTAAATGCCATGTGGTAGGATTAAAAGGTGAAAACTCTTTATAAAGTCCCTTTCTCCCTTACCTAATTCACTTGCTCAAAATTGAAAATTTAGGATTCCTAGGTCTGGAAAAAGTGTACTTCATGGTTTCTCTTATGGCAATCACAATATCTGTGCAGTGTCTATAATATCTATAAGCAATGCCCTCAAAGCCAGTTTGCCTACACTGTGATTTCAATAAAAGGAATCCCATATGTGATAAATTCTCCATGTCTTTCAGATTAAAGGATCTTGGTCAAATAAAAGAGGTAAAGAAAATTATAATCCCTACAGCTATGGAAACATCATTACAAATTGTTGTGCTGCCCTCTGTGGGCCTATCTCTCCAAGGTAAGCTTTCCCCAAAAGTCATGTCCTCTGAAAGGGATGATTTCATTATAGATCTCAAGCTTTATACGTAAATAAATTAAATCGTTAAGCTGTAGCTGTAGCAGGGCAAAGTGAAATGTTGATTTGATCATCTGGAGACTTTGATCTAAGTAGACAACCAACGGTAGTTTTTTTTTTTTAAGACATAAATTACCCAAGCCAGCTGTCTGTTTCAGTTAAATTCACCACATGATTGTGAGATTTTCACTTTGTTTTATCTGATGCAGAAAAAATTTTCATGAAATGGGTTTATGAAATAGAATAGAGATTTTTTTGTTACTTGTTTATTTTACAGAATCAGTGTCAAACATAAAAACTAACCCCCTAAGGCCTAGTAAGGCTCCAGAGATAGGATTAATCATGAAGTCAGCAAGTATTGATTTCCTCCCATGTGCCTAGCACTGTGGTTATAATAAGAAGTTGCCCCAGGCCAGAAGAAACTTAGCATCTGCTTGAAGAGATATATTATACATTACGTTATTGGAAAACCACAAGAGAAAACAAATATTCCAATGCAGTATGGTACAGACTGTAAATGCTGATATATGTCAGAGAAAGGAGAGATTTGCAAGACCTAGAATATTAGGGAATGAAATCAACTGTACAGGTTTAAGACTCTAAAGAAGTACTGTTCTGTTGACTCTTGAACATCTCTGTCCAGCTCTTCCCCAGCTGATTTTTAATCCTAGCATTGGTCTTCATGCTGGGACTACCTCCATTAGGTTCACCATAACCTCCAACATCAACTTCTGTCGAGTGCCTATGTATGTGGTGGGGTGGGGGAATGGGACACTAACAAATTCCATGATCTGGGGTCTTTAGATGAAGTTTCTAAAAGCGTTAGTACAATGGTACATCTGCCATTTCACATCCAAATATGGTAAAAATGCAAGTTACATCAAAAGTTATTGGGAAAATATCCACTTTCCTTTGAGTTAGGCCTATGATGCTTCTGGGTCACCAGGCTACATGATCAGTTAGTGTGAGTTCATGGAACATCAACCAACTATTATTAAGGTATAAAATGTTATTGGGTAAAGAGGTAAAGAAATTAGCAATGCATTCATATGACATAATATTTTAATTATACACTGTTTTGAATTATCTGGACTATTTCATTGGTGTGCATAATTGAAAGTTCACTCTTGCAATTTTCTCTGAAACAAGAATATTAACAATAGTTTCAATCAGTGTATAGCTTGATGTCATGATTTTAAGCTAAAGGGTATCTAGAGGAGAGCAATGGATGGACAATGAAGGGTCTTGGGTTCCTACCATATCAGGACTGGTTGAAGGAACTGTTTAGCCTGGAAAAGAGATCACTCTAGGGGAACATGATTACCATCTTCATGTTTTTTCAGGGATATCATATGGAAAAGGAATTAGAATTAATATGCTTGGCTCCAGAAGGTCAATCAGAACTATGAGCAATGTGCAGAAGTTGAAAATTTAGGTTTGAAGAAAAGGGAAAACTTCCTAATAATTGGAGCTATTCCAGAGTAGAATGGACTTCCTTGCAGGTCATGGGCTCCCTGTCTCTAGAGATGCTCAAGCAAAGATTAGAGGACCTTTTGTTGGGTGTGTGGGAAAGGAAATTCTTTGTCAAATACAAATTGGCCATAAGAGCTCTTCCAATTCTTGTTTGTTTGGGGGGGTTTGTATTTTTGTTTTTTATTATTCTCCTGAACTTAAGACACCAAATAAGTCTCTTCCAGTTATCTCCTATTAATCTGTTATATTAAACAATCTAAATATAACCAGATCATGTTTTTCCAATGACATATTTATAGATTATCAGAGGGCTAGGACAATGAAGGATTGAGGATGAAAGAAGGTGTATAAGACCCCAAAAGTCTAGGTAACTGTCTGTACTCCTCAGAAGGACTAGTTCTGAGAATCATTTGGGAGTTACTGATTAGGCAAGAATAAGGCATAGGAATATATTGGGAATTTTCACAATTTTACGTCTTGGGTTGTTTTTTATATTTGTAATAGAAGAAAAAACCCAACAGGTATCATCTGTCACATCACCCCAATTTTTTTCTTTTTAAAGGAGGATTGGGATTGTCTTTAGGGAAAGGTTTTATAGAGTTTCTCCTTTTATAAAAATCTTTTCCCCCTTATTCTTAGCTATATACTTGTAATCAATCATGCTGCTCACTTTACAGATCCAATTTTGAAGTAACAAAAATTAATTCTCCCATAACTGGGTTTGGTCTAAGTCTTTTGCTGTTTTTGGCTACATGGTTTTTCTTTTTAAACTCAGTTATTGAGAGTAGGATTGATTTCAAGTGTGTCTATTCTATTTTCTCAGCTATTTAAAATATGAGGAGGTTGTTTGGAAGAAAATAGAGGAAAAAGTGTTCTTTTCAAATTTTTCTTAGAATCAAATCTCTCCATCCATTTTAAAGAGAGTGAGGCAAACACTTTTGTCTTTGTGTTATTATTTTATCATAAGGAGCAAAAACTTGTCTGGAATAAAGTCCATGACACTGCCAAGTTGATTTATGGGTGGAAGTCAATGACAATACCCAGAGAATGTGGTCAGATTTAGGTGATGGCGGGGGATGTGATGATTTTGGTTTTTGGTTTTGTTTTTAAATAACCAAACAGCCCAGAGATTTTTGCCCATAATATCACTAGAGCTCAGCCATATCACAGAATCCTGGAAACATCCCCATGGTCTTACCAGAATTCACCCCTTTTCGAAGACTCTGAACTAATCCTGGAGGAAAGTCTACCTTCTTCCAACACAGGAGGCGTGAGCCATGGCTAGGAGCTTGGATTTTTCACTGGTGATCTGGGAATCAGCAAAGGTTATACTTGCCTTTTAAGATGCATGTAGACAGTCAGGGACTCATTTAGCGTGTGTCATCAATAACATTAAGTAGCTGAACTGATTTATTTGTTGTAAAGAGAAGCTGAGCATTTCTACTGTGAATATTTTCATCAGGTTTTTCTCTGCTTCCTGATGAGCTGAAAATAACCAGCAGAGAGAGAGCGACAGGACTAGGAAGTATCCTTAGAGGCCATCTCATTAGAACTATCTCTGTCCTTAGATAGATCTCCCTTGTTCATTCCCTCCCTCCCTCCCCCTACTGCCTTAAATGTTAGTTGTACTCCTAACAGTCTTTGGAAACAACATGTCTTGGTGAACCATTCCAGGATCCAACAGCCTTGACTCTATGGAAAGTCTTTATATCTTAACTTAAACTTCCCTCACATTGAACTAACTCTCCTCTTACTTGTCTCAGAGGAGAGGTGGAAAATGGCTAGTCCCCAATTGCATTATACCAATCCTGCATTTATTTGAAGCCCTGAATCTGCTATAGTTAAGCTTTTAAATTTAACAAATTCAGTCAGTTTGTTACTAAATGTTTATCCATCTTTGGTTCTATGAAGTATTAAGAGACATAGAGATAGGAAAAAAATACAGTCCCCTGCCCTGAGAAACTTCCTTTCTTTAGGCTAAGTTACACAAGTCCAACTGCTTTCTCAATCAACAAGCATTTATTAAGCCCCTGCTGTGTGTCAGGCACTCCGCTAAGCTGTGGGTATACAAAGGATAAAAGACAGTCTGTACTTTGGAAGAGCTTCCAGCCATCCTTTGCAGTGCTGTCAACTACAGCTAGAGCTTCTTTAGGTTTTAGATGTTCAAACAGGTTAAAATCAGTCATTTAGAAGGCTGGCATTTATTGAATGTTTACTATGGCCAGGCACTGTGCCAAGTGATGAGCCATGGTCTCCTCTAATGATTTAGCCAGCACTAAGCACAGCAAAACTATTACTTAATAAGTTTTTTTATATGCCAGTTTGTTCTATTGGTTACCCCTGGAATATAAACAATGCCCCTAAAACAAAATCTTTTTGAAAATGAGGGAGAAAAATGTGTGTGTACACACTTAACATAACCATTGCCCATTACTGCCTCTATCTTGGAGCCAGAGAATACTCAGACCCTAGAACATCCTCAAGTTTTTGCCATCTAAAGAGTAAGCTAACACAGCTGGGCTACTTTCACTTGTTCACTGCCCTATCAACTGAATTATCTTTGATGGTTTTCATACAACCAGGACAGTAGGGAAGAGTGAAGGATAGAAGACACAGGAAATCCTCCTTCCCAGGTGTCCTCTCAAAGTTTCCTTACTCCCCCAGTGAAGCATTGCCAGTCACCTTTCTTGAGTTATCACCTCACATACAGACACACACATATACATGTGCACACCTAAGTGCACGTGTACATATACACACAGAAGTGCACGAGTACACATACACACACACCCTAGCCATCAAAGACTTAGGTAACTTGAAAACGTAAATCAGAACATGAGTTCTGGTGCAGAGCTAACCTTCAGCTAGAGTGAATGAGTGTTGTCTCTAGAGTCCTCTCTATTCTACTCTATTTTTCTTCCCCTTTCTCCCTACTGACCCACAATGCCTTTATTTTACTCTCTAGTTACCTTATAACCTCTTGTTGAGTGAGGTACCATGTGCAGTACTTTATTAATATTATAACAGTGCCTGACACATAGCAATAATAAGAGACCAAGTCTCCACCAACAGGCCTTTCCACACTACATTTATATGAAGTTGTCCTGTGAACTTGTATACTTTGAAAGTTCCATTATTTCAACAATGCACATATTATTCTTCCTGATTTTAATTAAAACCCCTTCGTATTTAATGAGTAACTATGTACACAAAGTAAATCCTGATTTGGTAGCCAGTATTCTCGGAATGAGTCTTTTGGCAATCAGATCATACACACACATGCATGCACGCGTGCGCACACACACACACACACACATCCTGCCCAGACAAAGCCTTTAGAGAGAGGGAAAAATCAGAAACATCTCTAAACATGTCTTGTGTTTTCAACTCGTTCTCCCTACCTTTTCTCCTTTCTCTCGTTCAGCCTAATTGATAGAAGAGGATTTATCCAGCCGGACACACCCCAGCCAGCAGCACCAACAAATGGAATCACCATGTATGGGGCCACACAGTCTCAGAGTAACATGGTAGGAGCCAGCATATAGCAGTGTTCACCTGATTCCTATGAATGTTTCTTGCTTTTTGCTTTGATACGAGCTAATCAAATAATACACTAACTGGGTTTACCTGCTTCTCCATGGAAGGAAGAGCCATGCCTTACTCTCATACTTTAAAGGAGTTTTATCAAGAGAAGGCAAGGTTTTTAACTTAAGGTGGTAGCAAATGCCATGGTAGGAGAGGTAGGAGTCTAGCTATAAATTATATGAGGTTATGGTTTGTATGTATGTGATATTGATTCTGTGACTCGTAGCCCCGTGCTATGAAGAGTTGACCCCTGCCATATATTAAACCAGACTTATTTAAGTACTACTGGTGAAGTGAATTGAGTATTATTAGATCTGAGTTCAATTCCTAACTCATACACTCTAACTGAATGACTATGTGCAAGTCACCTAACTTCCCTGACTCAGTTTACACATCTGCTTAAAAGAATGCCTACAGTACCTACCTCACAGGGTTGTTGTGAGGACCAAATAAGAGAATGTGTATAAAGTGCTCAAAATGGTATAAAAATGTCTGTTATTATTGATAAAAATTAAAAACAAGATAGGCAAAGTTCACCTGATTGTGAAACAGATGAAGTTCAACTTGGACAACTCTAGTCTCACTTTTCAATCGCCTTTCCTCTACTTCAGGTACCCCATATTTTAGGTTTCTAGCCTCATGTACTCTCTCTGGTATCTCAGAACTTTGAGCTAATATTTTTTATCAGTCATTTACACTTTTGTGTGAATGAGTCAGCCATTGTGTTGCCTTTTTCCCGTTATAAATGGTGTTCTCATGGCTCCCAGTCATTCTGCTCCCATCTTAATTAGGCCTTCACAGAACAATGTTCATGCTCAAGGAGTTAAGAACTGAATGACAATTTCCCAGAGCATTTAATTTCTCTTAATAACTACAAGGCAAGGTCACAGTCTCAAGAGTATATCTGAGTACTCAGAGTTAGAGATGGGGACTGGAGCTGTCATTTCAATGGTATAGAGAACTCACAGGTGAGGGAACCTCCTTCTACCAATGTAGGTCAACACCTTCTCTACAGCTAGAGTAGAGGAGTTAAGTGACTTACCCAGGGTGATGCCATCAGTATATGTAGGAGGCAAGGCTTGAGTTAAGATCTTCTGGATTCGGTGGCCAGCTTTCTGTCCATGACTCCACACTGCCTCTCTGTTTACTCAAGGCTATATAAAATGATTATTTGTTGGACGTTACAGCAAACATCATTCTCTTTATGCCAGTTATGACATTTCTTTTAACTGAATTCTAAAAGCAAGTTCACTGTATAGATACAAACCCTTGGATTTTTGTCGCACTATTTCATGAGAGCTTATCTTTTCCTTTTGTGTACCTCCAGACAGTTATAGAAAAAGAGAGAAGGAGAGGGGAAGAGAGGAGTATATAATATGTCTTAGAAGTGCAGAAAGTGTCTTGAGAACCATTTTATCCCACCTTCTTGTTTTTTTGTTTTGAGGTGATGGGGAGTAAGTGACTTGCTCAGGGTCACACAGCTAGGCTGGATTTGAACCCAGGCCCCCCAACTGCAGGGCCAGTGCACTACCTTCCAGCCCACTTTCTTCTTATTAATGAGAAAACTGAGACCCAGGGATGTTTTGACAAGCCAGTCACCCAGCTAATAACGATATTAATAATTGACATTTGTATAGGACCTTCAGTCCTTATAAAGTGTTGCCCTTTCAATATCCCTATGAGTCTTACAATCTCTACTTTCCAGAGGAGAGAACAACAACCCAGAGAGAACAAGTGATTTGCCTATGGTCCCTCAAATGTGTACCAGCTAGATTTCCAGCTCAGGTCTTGGAATGCCAAATTCAGCATTCTTTTTAACATTATCAGTACTAGAGCTCAGTTCTCTTGACTTCCACTGTGAGATTCTTTCCATTTATAGCATCATAGGCCAAGAACTAGAAGGAACTTTGGAAGCCATCCAGAACATTTAGCAGATGTGGAAACTAGGGACTAGGGAGATTAAGTGTCTTGCCCGGGTTCACATGGGTACTAAGTGTCAGAGAGGGGATTTGAACTTGGGTCCCTTGACTCCAAAGCACTTTTCCCACTTCTTGAATCATATAAATGGACACCGATTGCTATTTCACTGTTCTGAGATGTCTTGTTCTTGTTTTCAAATTCACAACCATGGTTCTGAAGTATTAACATTTGCAGACATTTGTCACAAATAGTATATATCTTGAGGGGGCAGGGTTTTCGTACATGTATGGTAACATGATGAAAATATCAATCACCTTACATCTTTATACATATAAGAGACAGCCTGGCATAGTGGACAGGGAACTAGCCTCAGAGCCAAGAAGATCTGGGTTGGAATTCTTCCTCTAACTCATACCTGCAAGCATTTAACATCTCAGAATTCCAGCAGCTCTCTAAAAATACAAATGGCAGAAAATGTTGTAACTTACATTGTTAGTAGGAATTTCTTCTTTTTTATCTGGGAGCTCCCTATTATAGTGAAATCCCAGGTCAAGTCCCTATCCCTACACTATACAGATAGATATAATTTCACATACATGCCAATATTTCAGGAGATTCCATTATTGTTAGTACTCCCACTGATGCAGGTTGCAATCCCTTCCTACTTCGCTGTGTTCAAAAAGGCATTCCTCAACTCACCATAATAGGTAGCATTTATATAGTACTTTAAGGTTTACAAAGAGCATTGTATGTACTCTCTCATTTGAGCTTCCTAAAACCTTGTGAGGTCAGGGAGATTATTGTCCCCATTTTCCAGATAAAGAAATTGAGGCTGGAGGAATTTGAGCTACTTTCCCAGGGTCATTTAACTCTGGAGGCTCCTTGGACAATGGCCACACGGTCTGCCACTAGGCTTTCCAACTTGGTGGGACCTGCCCAAGCTTGGCACAGTCTATTAATGGTCACATCCCTTCCACTGTGATAAATGGATGATGAATGACAAAACTCAGGTAGAGAAGATACCATTTATAAATGTGTATATAAATATCCTCGGACTTGCCATTTAATACATTTAATAAATGTCTGAATTTAATTATTCAGACATAAGTATCTCTCCATTTTTAAAGATCATGCAGCTGTTATTGTGATATTGTAATATACTACCATCCTCAAACCACTATTTGGAGTCTTTCAGGTTAGCATATCACAAAACTTTATATGATTAAAAGCTAAAATGAATGCTATAGACCAGAAGTATTCAATTCAATTCTTCAAAGATTTATTAAGAACCTACTATGTGCTAGCCATTATGTTAGGTGATGAAGATCATCAAAATGGAACACTGGCTGCCCTTGAGGAGTTTATATTCTGCTGGTAGATATATGTAATCCTGTAACTATTAGGAAGCTGAAATCATAAATGGGAAGATAGCCCTCGCACTAGTTTCTGAAGATGGTACCCCCAGGCACCTGTAATGATTTATGAAGGAGAGCAAAGAGCCTTGAGCCAATAGGACTCTTGCCAGGACCTTCAAGTTAGGAGAGAAATGGGCTACTTATCAATATTTTTCCTCCACATGATGGGTCCTATGGAAATTGTTGTGGTGGTGTTCGTCCTTTATTGCCAAAGAAGACCATGCCATCAGAGAAAAAATCAGGAGGAAAACGTGACGCTGGTGACCTTGTACAGCCCTCCCTCACTCACAATAAAGTTAAGTGTAAGTCATGTCATCAGTATTCTGATGGCACGATCCTCTTTGGCAATGAAGGAGGATAACAGCAATCTGTGAGTAGCCCCAGCTGCCTAAATGGGGACCCTGCTAGCTGGGTAACTCAACTCCTCCTCTCCTGTCCATCTCCCTCTCCCCTTCCTTCTCCTCTCCAAAGCAAGGTAAATTTGGATGGCCAGAGGATGCCCAGTTAACTTGGGTTTTACTGGCTAGATTTCTTCCTTTCCTTTCCTTCCCCTTCCCCTTTCTCTTCCCATTTCCCTTCTCTTTCCCTCCCCTCCCCTCCTGTTCCCTTCCCCTTAAACCTACTCTGAAGCCCATAGACTGGACAATACTAGGCCCCTGCCCAAGCTCCACTTAAGGGCTCCTTTCTGGACCCTCCTGCCTTAAGAGTGATTATCAATAGTAACTGTTGCTGTTTCCCTCCCAGCTTAATTTTGTTATTTTTTTCTTTGGCTCATTAAAGGGGCCATCCCCTGATTATTTCTTAAACAGGCCTGTTCACTGAATGAATGTTACCCCACCCTAAGTGAGTACCTGAATAGGCCCTGACCTAAAGGGGCCAATGTCTCCTAATGCAGCCTGGGTCATCTCCAGTCATCCTGATGCATGTCTGATCACTGGATCCAGATGGCTCAGGAGGAAAAAGTGAGGCTGGTGACCTTGCACAGCCCTCCCTCACTCAAAACAAAGTCAAGTGCAAGTCATGTCATCATTTCTCTCATGGCATTTCTCTTTGGAAATATAGATTGAAAATATAAATAGCAAAGATCACTGCTTTCTTGAGGAGCAAAGGCAGAAAAGTTAAACAGATACTAGTGAAAAAGGATCAGCTGTATGTAGCACTGCAGTGGACTTTAGGCCCAGTATGGCCTGGGGAATATGGCTGTGGTGTAGTTCCAAGAACACTAGACTAGAATTAGTAGGCTTGGGTTCTAGTCCTACCTCGGAGGCCACAATCAAGCTATATAATTTAAACCTTGTAGGCCTCAGTATCCTTCATTTGTCAAACAGTAGAAGATTCCCAAAAGGATGAATTCCCAGATCTCTTCCAGCTATAGAAGTCAGAATCCTACAGAAATACATGCTCTAACATAAAAAGTCTTTGGAAGATGATTCAGGTTCTAGAAATAATTGTTTCTATACCTTATTACTTTATCAGCTATGTAAATATTTCAACTAGAGCTTGAGCGGCTAGGTAATGCAGTGGATAGAGCACTGGGCTTTAGAGTCAGGAGACCTGAGTTCAAATCTAGTCACAGGCATTTGCTAGCTATGTGACCTGATGGAAATGACAAACCACTCCAATATCTTTGCCAAGATAATCCCAAATGGGGCCACAGAGTCAGACATAACTGAAAAAAATTGAAAAACAACTATAGATGTCCAATTTTATCTCAGTACGGAATTCCTCCATCAGTGCAGTTAATGAATTTCTGTGACAAAAAAAAATTCAACACCCTGTGGCCAATCAGTGATGATCCTGCCTGAACTTAGCTAGGCTAGTCCTCAAGCACAAACCATCTATCCCTAGTCATGTATTCAGAGGGCCTCCAGCATTGCTGTTCTGCCAAAACCTGTGCTCTGCTGGGGTAGGAAGTTAGAAAGACATGGGTTTTAATTCTACCTCAGACACTGGTTCTCTGTGTGACCCCAGGAAGGTCACTTATACTCTCTAGGCTTCAATTCCTTCATCTGTATAATGAGGAACTTGGTCTTAATGACCTCAAAGGTTACCTCTAGTTTTAACTCTATGATCCTATGACCCTAAGCCCTCCGTACCATGATGAGGCAAGCATTTGTTAAGTGCATACTCTATACCAGGCACTATGCTAAGCACTGGAGATACAAATAGTGGCAAAAGCCAGTCCCTGTCCTTAAAGATCTTACAGTCTCATGGGGGAGACACCAAGAAAATATGTGCAAAACAAACTATTTATGGGATAACTATGAAATAATAACAGAGAGGAGGCACTGAAATTAAGAGAAGTTTGGAAAAAACTTGCTGTAAAAGATGAAATTTTAGTTCAGACTTAAAGGAAGCCAACAAGGTGAGTAGATGGAGTTGAGGAGGGAGAGCATTCTAAGCATGGCAGCACAGCCGTAGAAAATGCCCAGAACAGAGAGATGGAGTGTCTGGTTCATGGAATAGCCAGGAAGTCAAAGTGGGACTGGTAGAGGAATTCTATGAAGCATTCACTTAATAACAGGGATGCTAGGAATATGTGAATGGCAATTATTGCTCAGGTATGAGTTTGCTTATATTCAATTCATTTCAAACATTTATTAAGCTCCTTTCATATTCTGGGAGATACTTATCTATTTCTGTGACTCCAGCATAATAGATGTTCTAAGTACCTCTGAATGCACACATAGCCACATGCTCAGGGCCACCATCTTTCACCTAGGAGAAGTTAATATTGTACTCCTCATTCTGCAAATGTTGACTCAACCCATACAGTATTTCCACTTTAATTTGGACTAAATTAAAACAGTTGTATTTTTCTTATGATGTAACCAAAAAAACCCAAACAAACGAAATCCTTTCTTGAGAGATACCTGCTTCCCAGGCCATCATTTCAAGGGAGACTGTTTCTTTTATTGTTTTCCTGAAGCTAGCATAGGACCTGATTCTTAGAGACGTGGACAGGGTCCCTCACTGCATCCTGGGCCATCTCCAGTCGTCCTACTCTATATCTTGCCACTGGACCCAGATGACTCTGGAGGAGAAATGAGGCTGATGTCTTTGCACAGCCCGACCTCACTTAAATCCAATTCACTTGCATGTCATGGCATCCCCTTCCTGATGACAAAGTCCTCTCAGAGAAAAGGACAAACAACAGCATAGGTAACTCCCTCATCTAATGGAGATGGGAAACATCTGTGAGACTTATGGTCTTAGACTATAGGCCAGAGTTATCAGACTTGCCCATGGTCACATGAGCAGAATGTGTCCAAGGTAGATCTTAAAGTCAGGTCTTCTTGCTTCCTGGTCTCCTATACCACATTGTCAGGTATATAGTGGGTATTTAATTAATGTTTGTTGTTTAGTTGCTTGAGTTAGCTTTTATTTAAAAAAAAGAAAAGGAAATTTTGGCATCAGGGGTACTTTCCCATGGAGATCAAAAAAAGCTTCTGGAGAAAATTGAGAAGCTGAGAGTAATTTACAAAGTAGAGGGAAAGACAGAGATAGGACCTAGGATCAGCTGAGGAAAGAGAACATCAGTTGACAGTAGAGCCTAAAGCAAAAGGAAATTGCTATTAAATTTTTTTTTAAAAGTAGTTCCATACAATCCATTGGGATTGTCTTCAACTAAAGTCTTCAACTAAAAAATGTAGGAACTTCTGCCTAAGGCGATTTGTAGTATTATCCCCCAAGCTCCACATTGTTTTTGTTTCTTATTATATTTTGGGTAATGTTAGTACTAAATGGAAGTTATGTACCTAACAATTTCTAGGAACTGTCAAAACCTGGAGAAATGAGCTAAAATATTTCAAGAGTGCCAACTGAACTTAGTCTTTGGGGGCAAAATTTCACATTCCTTTGCCCTGATTTATTCAACCTGCCACAACATCCCAACCAGGGCCTCATCAGTCAAAAGAGTCTGCAAGTGTTCACTGAGTCCCAGCCATGTATCAAGTTCCATGGACCAAACAGCATGATGAGGAGTTTCTTTCCATCTGTTTCAACATCAGTTGCTCAGATTAACTTCTGTTCTGTGGGTAAACATGATTTTATTAAAAATGGCGGTTGATATTCACAGAAATGTACTTCTTTACCTTTTATTAAATGAGTAGCATGCTCAACCATCCAATGAAGTAGAATGGCAGTGTCATAGTCTACCAATTCTGTAAAGTATTTAATAGCAAGTTTGCCATTAATAAACTACATGAAGAAAGGAGAGAGGTTTCCTGCTCAGATATGGGCTGGGCTATCGTATGACTTTGGAGGTCCCTTCTAATCCTGGGATTCTGGGAATCATTGTCCTCACCAGTGTTACAAATGTGAACATTAAAGCAAATGAAATTTAAATAATTAGCCCAGGACCATAACAATAAATTGCTCGTAGATCCAGAAATAGGAATAAACTTATTGATTAACTAGAACATACTATTATTCAACAGGGCAGCTAGGTGACTTAGTGAATAAAGCATTGGGCCTAAAGTCAGGAAAACTTATCTTCCTGAGTTCAAATCTGGTCTCTGATGCTTATTTATTGTGGGACCCTGAGCAAGTCAGTTAACTCTTTGCCTCAGCTAGAGAAGGAAATGGCAAACCATTCCAGTATTTTTACCAAGAAAACCCCAGATGGGGTCATAGAGAGGTGGTTCCAACTAAAACATTACTAAACCACAACAAAATCCTCATATGACATAACTTGGAGGCCTCTCATTATCCTTCTTGCTCTCTACTACAATTCTCCAGCCTATACTTGTCCTTCATAAAATGGGATGGGCTGAACTGAACGCAGAGCTCCAGGTCTGACCAAGAAAGATTACAATCACCTCATCCTCCTAGAAGAGACTGTTCTCTTGATGCAACCCAAGATTATGTTAGTAATTTTTTTGTCTGCCACATCAGCAACATGCTGCTGACTCATTGACCTTCAGTCCCCTGAAACCCCTGAATTCTTCAGACAACTGCTAGCTAATCGTGCCTCACAAATTTTTTAAAGTCAATATAAGACTTTGCATTTATTCCTATCAAATTTCATCTTCTTAGTCAGCTCAAAGATTTAACTTGTCAAGGGCTTTTTAGAGCCTGACTCCGACACCCAGCATGTTAGCTGTCATCCCTCCCCCACCACCTTTGTATCATCTGCAGATTCAGTAAGTGTGCCTGCTCTGCCCTTAACCAAGTGTCTGATAAAATGTTAAATGGTACAAGACCAAGAACAGATCCCTGTGCCACTCCACTAGAGACCTCCTTACAAGTTTATGTTCATATTCAGTCGTTTCAGTCATATCTGACTCTTCTTGGGGTTTTCTTGGCAAAGATGCTAGAGTGCTTTGCCCTTTCTTTCTCCAGCTCCTTGTACACATGAGGAAACTGAAGCAAAAGGGTTAAGTGACTTCCCCAGGGTCACATAGCTAGTAAATATCTGAGACTGGATTTGAACTCTATCCACTCCATCTACCGTTACCACCTAGCTGCTCTTACAAGTTGATATTATACTATTAATGATAACTCTTTGGGTCCAGTAACTCAGCTCGTACTCAATCAATCTTGTTAATAGTTTCATCCATCCCTTATCCATTTTTTCCCACAAGAATAACATGAAAGACTTTAGCAAATGTTTTGCTAAAATCTAGGTAAACCATACCTATAACATTTCCCAATTTACCAATAGTAGTAAAAAAAAAACAGAACTAAGATCATTCTTGAATGACTTGTTCTTGATGAAGCCATACTAGCTCTTTTCTGAAGTCATCATTTCTTTTTCTAGATATCTGTTAATCTTTTCTTTAATCCTACATTCTAGAATTTTGCCAGGAATCTGGCACCGTTGGAATAGGTATGCAGACCTGCAGAAGGCTTCTGGGTAACAGCAATTCACAAGTTTTTTTAAATGTAGTTGGACAGTTCCTCTTATATACTCTTTTCAGTCAATTTTGCTGTCACTCTTTTAAAAATATTGAAGTGAACTGCAGGAGAAGGACAGAAGCTTCTAGAAATTAGAGGCAGCATAGAAATGTTTAACAGAATGGCACCTGGGATTCTTAGACTGAATGTCTTATCCTAATCACACTGCCTCCAGTCAGTTGGGAAGAGGGGAGGAAGGAGGAAAGAAAGACAAAGATATATTTTTAGGTATGACTGTTGAAGAAAAGTGAGTAGAGATCATAAAAGTGAAAGTCCTACTTTGCCTCTTAGCTAGTCCATGCCAAGGCTAGGGCTGGCTGGTATAGTGAATTCAATCTTCCAGCCCTGACTCCACTGTGGTAAGGTCGCCAGAGTGAGGCAATAACTCCTCTCCAAAATACTAGGGGTAACTCTGGGACTATGAGGTAATCTAATGCTCATGTGACCAAACTAGCATGGTCAATTTCTATTAATTAATCATCTATCCTAAATTAGCTTTTAGAAAGGTGTATTTACTAATGTGATATGTTTGGATCCCAAGTATCTCCCCTAAAAGTCTGTGACACATTCTCCCTCAAGTAGATATGGAGGTCTAGGGTTAGGGTAACTTAGAGCATATGTCATAAAAGGGGTAACTGACAACTCCTGGAAGTACTTTTGCTAGAGTCCTCAAGATGTTTCCCCTTGGGTATGGTGTAATTTTTCTCTGAGACTTCTTGTGAAACTGCCTTTCAACATCTTATCAAGTCTGTCCTTGTCTCTTGCAAGTATTGTAGACCCTGAAATTGGCTGTTTCTGCTTTGAGAACATTACTAGGACATTGATGAAAATGTCCAAATTCTCCAGTCCTCTGACTCCCAAAGTCCTCTTCTGCCCAAGAGAAAATGGGAAAAGACACCAAGGCTGAAGTATTCTCCTCCACTTAACTAGGAATTCCTTCTCAAGGGTTCCATCGTTTTCCCCCCCAGTGGGCTGTTAGCCTGTTCCTCACTTAAAATCTCAAGACCAACTTGGAAGACAGTAATATCTGAGTGTTAGAGTAGAAAGAATGTTTCCATTCAACAATGAGGAAGGTGGTATGGGGGACAACCCCAGAACAAGTCCATTCTGTACTCTCTTGGTCTTTGGAATGTCAAAACAGAACCACCAAGTTACTCTTCTTTTACCTTAGTACATGAAATACTATACTATTGAGGATGGGGAATTTTACACTAAGATATAGCTCAGGCTCCTCATAGGATGCCAGGCTCACCATTCACTTAAATTCTTCAGTTTCAAACTGACTCAATATTTGATGGACAGTCCACTGGCCAAGTTTCTTCATGAAATCTAAAAGCACTTCAATGTAGTGTAACTCCAGCTTGTCTAATGGTTTTCAAAGACATCTAAATTTTTCAAGGGTCTTTTTTCACTTAGTCTAAAGACTTTGATTGATTTGATTCCATTGAGAGGTGCTCTCATCTGATTAAGGTACTCTGGCATAGATGTGATTTTTTTTAAGTGGAGATGGGGTAGTTATCTAAGCTGATCTCACCCTTACAATTTTTTTTTTTTAGGTGTTGTAGGCTTGGCTTTTTTAATGAAGGCTCATTTTCTCTTGGAATCCTGAATGTTTTGCATATTGGAGAAGGCTTTAGAGATTTATTTCAAAATCTTTGTGATACAGATAGATTTGGTAGCTATCATACCCTGTCTCCCTCCCTCATTCAACAAAAGCAATCTGTCTTAGTTTTTTGAAAGTCAAGCTATTTCACTGCATAATGCCTGAAAATTACATTCGGGATCAAGATTTATCTAATTAAGAGTTATTTTATCCAAAGCAAATCTCATTTTTTGGTCTAGTTGAATGCTAATAGGGATAATAGATGAAAAAAGCTAAGAGGAAGAAAAGTTCAGCAAAAGTCTCTATTTTTAAATGGCCTTAAACACTGTATAAACAGCTCTTTACTTTCTGTGGATAAGTCTTCAAGGGGTAATACTCTAATGAAATGGTCACAGAAGTCTAACAGGAAGAGTCTATCAGCAGGATGGAATTCTCTGGGTCACAGCAGAATCATTTCATTAGGGTGCTTGCCTTGGTAGAAATTTAACCATAGACCAATGGTTCCTCTCCCTTGGTTTCAATTTCCCTTTGGGGAGGTTTTGCTTCAGTTTTACCCCAAGGGCTCTGGGTGGTTTCTCAAGTTATCAGTTAGGGATCTGACTGGCTACTGATTCTCCCAAATGCCCAGAGATACAAAATGTAGGAGAAGAGAATCTTTTGTTGTTTTTTTAGGGTGAGAAGGGGATGTGTATGTAGGAACTCTGACTTTTCTGCCCTATCTCATCTCCTTCAATTTGGCTAGAGAAGAGAGAGTCAAGGTCATGGATAAATCTGCAGAGGTTTATTGAATGCAAAGTATTACATTTAGTAGTAATCATAACACATTTATAAAGAACTTGAACATTTACAAAACATGTTATTTACAACAATCCTATGAGATAGGTCATTGTAGGTATTATTGTCTCCATTTTGTTGATAAAGAAACAAAGGCTTAAAAAGGTTAAGTGATTTGTCCCATATCGCACAAACAATAAGTGATAGGTTTGTGAGGCAGCTAGGTAGTACAAAGGATAGAGCACCATATCTGGAGTCAGGAAGACACATCTTAACTAAGTTCAAATCTGACCTCAGATACTTACTAAATGTGTGACCTTGGGCAAGTTACTTTAACCCTGTTTGCCTCAGTTTCTTCATGTAAAATGAACTGGAGAAATGGCAAACCATTCCTGTATCTTTGCCAAGAAGACCCCAAATGGAGTCATGAAGAATTGAACATGACTGAAAAATGACGTAACTGATAGAACTTGAGTCTGTCCAGTGTTCTTTCCGCCATTGTATTCTGCCTCTAGATGCTGTACTTATAACAAGGCTTGAGGTTAACCCCACAACATTCATATGTCCCTTAGCCCCCCAACTACTAAGTGACCCCTGCCAGCCGGAATATGCTGACTATGGGAACCACTTACATAAAGAACACTTGCCCTCCCTCAAACCTTCACATGGGATAGCGGACTGTTTTCCATCAGAAGGTAGGACTCTCCTTTCCTCTTATTGGAGAGAACTAAGTCTGAATGTGTCTTCATTCTGTGACTGGCTTGAAAGTTCTAATGAGTTATATTTAGGTTGTACATAACTTTTAGTCATTTTAAAAATCCCTGCTTCCTTCCTTCCCCCATGGAGGGAAGGAGTCTCTAGTAGAGGGTCCTTTATAAGGAGAAGATACGTTAGCACAGGGTCAGGGCTGGCCCTGGGCATAACTGTGAAGAACTTAGATTTTGTCTCAGTCACCACTTTTTCCTGAAAAGGGGTACTGCATTCAAGCTACTTTGAGTCTGACCTCTGATAATTACTACTCTGACTTTGGGCAAGTCACTCCAAAGTTCAGTTTCCTCATCTCTAAAATGAGACTATTAAACTAGATATCCTCTGAGATTTTGTTGGTTTTTTTAGCTATTTGTTATTGTTCAGTAGTGTTAGTTGTGCCTGACTGTTCATGATCCCATTTGGGGTTTCCTTGGCAAAGACATTAGAGCAGTTTTCTATCTCCTTCTCTAACTAATTTCACAGACAAGGAAACTGAGGCAAATAGGGTTAAGTGATTTCCCCAGGGTCATAATGAGTCAGAGGTCTATGAATTCACAAAGATGAGTTTTCTTGACTCCAAGCTCTATACTCTTATCTACTGCACCACCCAGCTCAACATCTATGATTAGATAAGACAGCCTATGTAAAATGCTTTGTAAAGCTTAAAACATTATATAAATGCTACCCATAGTTTATTTATTTGTTCATTCATTCATTTATTTAGTTAGTTAGTTAGTTATTATTGTATTGATCCTATAAGCACCCAGTACCTTTATGCTTTCACCCCTCATCTATCCTCTGTAAATTGAGGGAGTCTTATTTGGTGGCTTTTAAGGTCCCTTCCAACTGTCAATCTCCGATCCTCCCCAGAACACCTCCCTATCCATCCAAATCAGCTCTTAGGAGCCTGTCATTTCCTAATAATTTCCACAATGGGTCATTTTTAAGAGTGTTATATCTGAGGACTCACTTGCAGGAGAAAAGGATCTTAACTCACTCAACCTGAACACTGATGTCTTTATTTATTTTCCATGCAACTTTAGCTGGAAAAGAAGAGGCTGTATAGACATTAGCCCCTCCAAACTTTAAATAAGAATGGAAAAAAATGATATATCCTATATTTGTTTATATACTGACCTTTTCTTCTTCTATTCCAGCCCCACAGTGATTTACATTTGTATTTACACAATAACTATTTCTGGAACAACACTGATGTAAAACTCCTACACACACTCCCCTGCTTTAGTGAGACTTTGTCAATGTATTTCTTTTCCTGTTTTTCTTTTAAATCTTATCTCCATCACTACCACTTCTGTGAATGTAATTTCAGGTATAGGCAAACAGGTTGGGAGAATTATTAGGGGAGAAGGAAGAGTCTTTCTGCTGTCCCTGAACTCTCTGCCTTCTAATGGAGGAGGGGGCTGAGTTTGCATAGACCACAGTAGGATTAGCTGGTAGATTGGATATGTCATTTCCCCCCTCTCTTAATTAAAGTTTAGACAAGACTTTGTCTTGATAGGTTCTTATGCTTTGGATCAGGTCAGATGCACAGTAAAAATCTGTGATCACTCAGCTCAGGGGAGACCCCTCCCCCAAAAAATTCTTTTTTTCACCCTTCCTGGACCTTTTTTCCTAAAAATAAAGTATGAACTGATTTCATCTAGTCTGTTATGAGGAGTCAGACGTTATACACATCATTGAAAAGCTTTGCCTAAAGAAACACTGGGAGCACACAGGTGGTCCCAGTAGGCCCTAAATGAATTACTAGCCTAGTAGCACCAAAGACCAGAGACAATACCAAGGGTAGAACCAAGGAGAGCTCATCTTGTGCCCATGAGGTCAGTGGGTGCTTAACCTACTGCTGCCCCCTTTGCCAACCCTAAATGCTGCATGTAACTATAAAGAATGATTCTCTTGATTGGAAAGGATGATCTTTGCCCTCTAGGAGAAAACAAACCTTGGAGTCAAAGGTCTTTAGTGCCCTTTATATGTAGCAGGCTGAGTTTTACTGCTAGGTATCTTTAGTCAGGATTATTTCAGTCTTCATTCAATAATCCATATGCTTTTGCATTGAGGGACTAGTATCTAAAAGCTAAAATGAAAATGATTCATTATAAAATTACTCAAAAGGAAAATAGAAGATGAGGATAAGATGGTATCCCAGAAATTGGAACTGAAAATTTTCAAGGCTTCTGTCCTTGAAAATTCTGTCCGTATCCACTCTATTATTGCAAGGTTATCTGGGTACTCATGAGCTATAGTCAGGATGGGATGCAAAAGTCCCCATTAAGGCCAGATATTCCATTTGATAGTATTTGACAGATATGAAAATTCAACTTTCCAAATGCTAAAGCTTCATTTGGGCAGTGAATTAGCTGTCAAAGTGACTTAATTGAAATAATACCAATGCACTGGTACTATAGATATGACCTTTTGTGCAGTAATAGAAACATTACTTGATCTGACCAATCCTCTTACTAGATACCAGCTTTCTATTCCATTTTGAAGGTCTTAACTCATAAAGAGTTCACTATGAGGAGTAAATGATAGTGTTTATTTCTCATTTTATTATACTTACTGGGTAAACTGCTACTTGCCACCAACATGAGTGCTGTTTTTACTTGGGAGTTTGTAGTTTGTAGGAAGGATTAAAAATGTGACCATAGCCCCAAGACTTCTGGACATACATGCCAAAATAGAAGTGATATAATGAAGGTTTTAATCAGAATAGAGGGAAGCATGTTGTCATCCTCTGATGGCAGAAGAGGAAAACACTCTGAGCAAGAAAAGCAGAAGAAAAAAAGAGGAGAGGGGGAAGTGAAAAGAAAAACAGAAAAGTCAAAAGATAAGGAAGAAGAAAGCATAAGAAGTTATCTGTGTGTGTGTGTGTTTGTGTGGATAAGATCACACAGAATGAAATTATATACTCCCCTGTGGGAGAAGAAGGATCAATGAATTTGATTCAATGGACCTAGAGGATCTAATCATACAAGTCACTTTACTGCTTTTACTTTCTTGAGCAAGTCACAGTTTCTTCATCCATGAAATGTTGTGGGCTGGACTAGATAACCTCCCAGAGATCTTTTCTAGCTCTAACTCTATGATTTAGATTATAGTTTTGTTTTTTTTTTTGCTATGCTCTAAATCTTTTCTTGCTGTAAGTCTATGATTCTATAATATTTTGGCTTTATGATCCAATAAATGCTCAGGAGTTAAGCCAGAGATCAATAGGGAAGCTATCTAACGGGAGGAACCAATTCCTCATGCACTTATTTAACCATATGTCCAAAAATTGGAAGTGAGCATTCAAACAGTGATCAGTTATGGTTCATTTGGTCTTTGTATTCCCAGGACCTTGCATAGTTCTTTACACACAATTGGCACTTGTTGGATTGGAAAGTTATAAAACATTACAAAATATTTTCAAACTATGTATGGTCATTTTTGTTGATATTCTCAAGAACTATAGTCATCCATGACACCCTCCACTCCCTGAAAAATAAAATGGAAGAATCAGGAATGAGGGGAAATGAACAGCTATCAAAATGGAGGTAAATTTGATATGTAATTTCATCAGTATAAAGACCTTCTGCATGAGACAATTCCCTCTACCCATTCATGTCATCCTCTTCTCTTCAATTTTTGGTCTTTGCCACTAAGAGATTGCCCAGGGTCACACACCCAGCATGTGTTCCTGGCACCCAGAGAAGTCCTTTATCCGTTATCTGACAATCTCTCCTTCAATACCCAGGAAGAAATACAGATAATTGTATGTGGCTCAAAAAATAAGTCTTTTGTTTGTTCTCAGGCTCTGCTTAAACAGCAGTAACTCAAGTCAAGGACGCAAATCTACGTTGAAAATAAAGTAGACATTTTGTCCAGTATTGATGTGCTTGCTTCTTTGTAGCTCTCACATGAATTAAAAAAGATAAAGTATATTTCCTCCAGCTAGATATTTGGATTTATTTAAACTCTATCCCCAATAAACTGGATGAAACATATTTCTTGTAATTTTGACTGCTAAATTCAGCCAGTGTTTGTTTCCATTTTTAATGATGCATGTCTTCTGTAGTGCTGAGGTGGAAGATCTATGAAAGTGCCCACTGGAACTTGTTATATTTTTTTAAAGCAACAAAAAAGATTGGGTTTGGTTTTTTATTTTTTTGAGTTTAGGCTTACACGGAACACATCAGACTATAATGTCAAGACCATTGACTCAAAAAGAACAGTAAGAAAAGCAACCAAATTCAGTTGGATTCAGCAACATTTTTTATCTTGAATGTCATGGGGGAGAAAGCTAAGTAGTACTAATGGGGACCCTGGTTGGGAATATACAAAGAATAAGAAAGAGGGGAGAAAAAGGAAACAAGTCAATCAATAAACATTCATTAAGCACCTTCTGTGTTCCAAGGACTGTTATAAGTGCTAGGAATACAAATACAAAAAAATACACAGTCCCTGCCCTGAAGGAGTTTACAATTTGTTGTCCTTTGTTTTCAAAAAAGACCATGATGATATGACTTGCATTTGACTTTGTTTTGAGTGAGGGAGGGCTGTGCAGGTCACCAGACTCCCTTTCTCCTCCTGAGCCATCTGGATTCAGTGACCAGGTATTCATCAGGATAACTGGAGATGGACCAGGAAGCAATGGGAGACCTTGGCCTTTTTAGGCTAAAACCTTTTCAAGTGCTGACTTAGAAGGAAGTAAATCCCATTCAGTGAATAACTGAAGGCCTCTTTAAGAAGCAGTCAGGGAGGGGCCCCTTTGTAGTAGGTATAGTAAAGGAAAGGAAGAATGGCAGCAGCAATTTGTATAGCATAGCGGTTTATAGTTCACAAATTAACTTCCTATATATCTACACAACAACCATTATAAAAACACTCTTTTCCTTGATTCTTTTGGCATTCTTCCCTTTAACTATTTTTGATGTTACCTTTTTAACATTCTTCCTTAGATTTTTTACCACTTGCTTAAGGCTCAGAGCTCCAGACTGAACATATGACACTAAAAGAAGACTCAGCTGAGCTCCTCACAAGAGTTTCCAGCTTTAAGAAAATCTTTTCCCTGAGTTTATAAAACACAAACTAGAAGTTACTAGTAGCATGGCATATGAGGGTGCCTGTTTCTACCCACTGAAAAGCTTAAAAATGTAGTTATATTTTAGGTTGATTGCAAATTTAAGAAAAAAAAGGTTATTTCAAACATTTCTTGCTTCACAAAAAGATTTTATTGTAGTGTTTCTTATATAAGCCTTTGTTTAGTGAATTTGAGTTTTAATTTTCAGTTCTCTAATATGGGTATCATGATGTAGAGGAAAGCACAGGACTTAAAAGAACTAGATTCTAGTTTTAGTGACTACTTGGAAGTTGTGTAACTTGGGGACAGTCATTTAACTTATCACCTTGAGTTTTCTTCATTTGCAAAATGAAGAATAATACTCATTTACGTGATAAGGTTGTTACAATTTAATGGAGGAAAACAACATACAAAAAGAAGCTGAAAAGGTGGGGTGGGAAGGAAGGTGCCCAGCATAGAGAGATGGTCAAGGGGTCTAGAAAAGGGCAGCCAACTGGGAAATGAAGAAATGGCAGGCCTGGGTCACCTCTGTAAGTAAAGGTTCTAGGAGAAGCTCCCCACCATCCTCTCTAAGGGTGGGGCAGAGGGGTAATGTTAAGGTGTATGATCTAAAGCTGAAGTGATCTTAAAGGAAGTGAAGAAAGGAAAAGGGGAAAAAAGATCATGGATTTAGAACTGAAAGGGACCCTACTGACCATCAATTTCAACACTCTCATTTTACCAGTGAAATTCCCAAGACACAGAAAAGTTAAGTAATTTACTTGGAGCCACATAGCTAGCATCTGAGATAGAAATTGAACCCAGATCTTCCTGCCTCTATGCTCAGTACTTTATCCACTATACCACACGGTTTCTCTTAAAGCGGGGAAAAGACTAGCATTTATATAGTGGTTTAAAGTCTGCAAAGCACTTTGCTTGTTAACTCATTTGTCCCCCATAACCCTGTGAGGTAGATGCTATCATTATCCCCATTTTAGAGATAAGGATCATCTAAGGTCAAGTGACTTGTCCAAAATCATACAGCTACTAAATGTCTAAGGCAGGTCCATTCCTGACTCCAATTCCAAAGCTCTGTTTGCTATGCCACCTAGCTGCCATCTAGTAGTACAAGCAAGGCTTTAGTTTTCTCATCTATACAATAAAGTGATTGGTCTCTAATACGCAGCTCAAAATTTTATTGTTCTCTAAGTGCTACAGATTGCAATCCCCAGAATAGAATTTATCTGAATGTTTTAAATAGAGAGCCTTCCTCTCAATCACCAAAGGAAAGAAAGAATCTAACCTATTTCATCTTCCTTTCAAGCCAGTGGGGATTTCAGTAAGTAAAAGATACTTTCGTAGAGAAATGATAAGTAATTCTCATATCAGAAAATTGATAAGTGATTCTCTTATCAAGGAAGAACAAGTAAATTGAGATCACAAAATCTCACAACTGTAATCTTGAGTCTAAATTTACTGGCAAAGCCCCAGGAATATTGAGAGGTTATATTTAGTCATGGAGAGTTGGAAACTGTTACAGAAGTACTAGCTGTCATCAGTAGTTCCAAGTGGTAATTTTCAAGTAAACTTCTTAGCAAAGGACATTGTATTCAAGTCCCTGGGATACCTGCCAGAAAAATGTATGTTTAATCAGGAAACCTTCCTCTTATTCCTCCAATCTGTCTAGAAGATTGTCATGAAACTAGAAACTAGACTTAGTGTCAACTGCTTAGCTACTGAAGTGGCATGTTCATCCCTCCATTAGAAAGAGTAAGGATGGAAGCAGGCGCTCCCTGCAAGGAGAAAGAAAGCCAGGTATTTGGTTATGAGGCTCAGTGGGTTTCAAGAAGTATGGCTACGGTCCATTGATTTGAGGTCAAACTGGTAAAATTCGTATCAAGTAAAGCTTGACTTTTGACCTCACCCCCACACACCTTCAATGAGGTTGAGTCCATGGTAGAAAGTGGTGACTTGGAATCAGATAATATAGTATCATAGATGTGACTTATTAGCTATTGAGCAAGGGAGTCACTTCACCTTTCTGGGGCTCAGATTTCCTCATCTGTAAAATGGGAATGATAATGGCATCTACCTCACAGCTAAGAAGCACAGTGAATAGAGTGCTGGGCTTGGAATCAGGGAGACCTGAATTTAAGTTCAGCCTCAGATAGTTACTGTTTACCCGGCTCTGGAAAAGTCCCCTAGCTTCATTTTGCACCAGTTTCCTCATCTACAGGATGAGAATAAAAATACACCTGTCACTTGCCATGCAAGGTCATTGTGAGAATCCAATATAATTGTGTATATAGAGCCCTTTTGTAAACCTTAAAGCATGATATAAAGGTCAGCCATTATTGTGAATTATTGTGAAGATCCAATGATATGATGTCCATGGGGCCCTCTATAAATGAGAACTGGTTGTTGTAGCTGTTAGTGGACAAGAGAAAAACTCAGTTTTCTTCACTTATATACATTAAAAAAATATTTCTTTCATACCCCTGTGCTATAATGAGAATGTGCCAGGCTCTGCTCTGGAAAGAGGAAGACAAAAATAAATCAGTCCCTGCCCTGAGGAGGCTGGGAAGAGGATAAATAAATATAATAAAATAAATACAATGCACTTTGGTGGAGATGGGGTGTGACAGCTCTGGGGGGTAGAGGAGAGATCCGGAAAGGACCTGCTATTGGAAGTGGCCCTTGAGTTAATCCAGGCATGGGGAATCTGGGGCAGCAGGATGTGGCCTCAAGGTCACAGGTTCCCCACCCCTGAGCTAATCCATGAAGGGAGCCAGGGATTCCAAGAGGTGGAGATGAGGAAGGATTGCATTTCAGACATGAGGCACAGTTTGTGTGAAGGAGAAGTATCAGGCGATGGAATGTCATTTGTAGGGAACAGTAAGTAAGCCAATTTGGCTGAGATGTCGAGTACAGGATAGGGAGTAATGCACGATCAGTCGTAAGATTCATTGGAGCCAGACGGTGAAGGGCTAAGAGGAAGCACCTGAAGATTCTTGTTCAGGCGAGTCTCATGGACTGACCTGTGCTTTAGGAATGCCAGTTTAGCAAGAGTGTGTGTTATACACACAGAGGCACCCAGGTGGTAGAGATGAGATGATAGAGGCTGGCCTTAAGTTAGGAAGACATGAATTAGACTTCTGCCACCTGTTAGCTATGTGACCTTGATCAACCTCTGTGCCTCAGTGTCCACAGAACTAAAATGAGGGAGTCAGAATAGATGACCTCTATCAAGATCCCTTTCAGCTCTATATCTCTGATCCTATGTTTGGAAAAGGAAAGACTGGAGGCAAGGAAATCAATAAAGAGGTTATTGGAATAGTTTAGACAAGATGTAACGAGAACTGGACGAAGGATTGTGGTTATATGAATGGAAAAATGGGGGTGAGCAGGAGAGGGTTTGAAGGGGTAGAACTGGTGAGACTTGGTAAATGATATAGGAAGTCAGAAAGTGTGAATCTGAAACTGCTTGACTGGAAGGATGGATATATGCTCTATGGGAAAAGGAACATAGGAAGAGGAATGAGAGCAGGAGGAAAGATAATAACTTCCATTTTGAATATGTTGAATTTGAAATGTTCATGGGACATTTAGTTGGAGAACACTTTAGTCAATTTTCCCTGTGCTTAGAAAGTAATGTAGTAGACAGAGCCATTTCACAAGGACCTACATGGAATTTTCGTTTCAAATACTTCCCTAAATCCTACCACTAAATTTGATGATTAGGGTTGGTTTTGCTGACCATACCAGTTACTCCTGTTTCTCAAATGACCAGGAACCCCAGGTTCTAAGAAGCAAAACGGGTCTTACACTGACCACCCCAACCATATGGAAAGAGAGAGCCAACCACTGACCTATCTTTTTACTTTCTGATGCTATCACTCTTTTTAAAATATAATATTTTATTTTCCCCCAATTATATGTAAAGATGATTTTTAATATTTGCTTTTTAAAATTTTGAGTTCCAATTTTTCTCCCTCCCTTCCTCCTCTCCCCCCTCCTTGAGTCGGTAAGCAATTTGATATAGTTTACATGTCTTCAATCATACAAAACATATTGCCATATTAGTCATGTTGGAAAAGAAGAAACAGACCAAGAAATAAAACCATGGAAAAAATAAAGAAAGTGAAAAATAGTATGCTTCAATTTGCATTCAGATGCCATCAATAAAGATCACAAATCATCCAGGTTACTATATCCATGCAGTTCCTTCTGGTGTTGTGTTTCAAAAAAGGTTTTGGAGGAAACCATTTGTGGCATAAAAAAGGCTGTCTCTGTTCTCTGATCCAGGCAATGACAATTGTTTAAGTGAACCTATTTTGAAATGATGGGTGTGTAGGTGGACGCAGGCTACCATTGTTATATACTTTGTCTAACATTTACTGGAGTGGTATATATGATATATTCATTTAAGTGGGTTACTTAGATGCCAGGTATGAATGCCATAAATACCAGAATGAAACTTGGATATTTGTGCATGCAGTGCTTTTTGGCAGTTGTCTAACTAAATTATTACTAATGAATTTTTCTTTTCTCACATCCTATTCTTTCCATGTGCCTCTCTTCCCCTTGCATTTCACTCTTCTCATACCTTGGCACCTTTCAACTTCCCCAACTTGCTGCATTTTCCGGCTGCCTCCTGCTCTCCAGTGTGACCAAGATCAGTGCATTCAGAGCACCAAATTCGTTTTGCAGGCTGCAGCTACACCGTTGCTCCAGAGTGAACCGAGCCTAACCAGTGAGGAGCTCCCTTTGCCAGGAAAAACCACACTGGGCACTCCCTGTGCTACCTTGTCCCTAGGGCAGCCAACACCACCTTCCTCCATGCCCAATCTCACATCAGAAACTGTTTTGACAGATATGATACCTTTGAAAGAGGAGCATGATGGCCATCAGTTCCTTACACCAGAGGAAGCCCCCTCACCCCCTGGTATGTTGTCAACAGGCAGTCCTATCACACATAGCCACACCCTGCATGTCCTAAGTTTGGCCAGCCAAGACTCATTGCATGAAGACTCAGTGCGTGGCCTTGTAAAGCTCAGCTCAGTCTGACCAATGTGGACAGTTGGCATAGGAGGAAGGCGCAGTGCACTTTTCCAAGGACTTTGCTACTCTCGAGACCAGATGTGGAAACCAACAGAAGAAATCTTCCCAGCAAAGAACTTCCCCAGCACTCCATATTTTAATTCCATCATGGCCTCGGTGATGAGGATACCCTGTTGTGGATTAAATGAACATCTAGAAAGTAGATGGATCAATTTCAGGGGCATTTGGGGGCAGGTCCTAAAGCTCAAAATTTTGTCTTATTTGACTTTTCTTCCCTTTCCCCAGTTCTTCCTCCCCTCCCACCCTTAATAAAAACTGAAATTGATATCAACGGTCCAGTTTTTTTGAAGCCCCAGCAGCTGGAGTTATATTTCTGAGTCTTTATTTCAGTAGAAGAAAGATCTTGGGATATAAATGCCATATTCTGTGTTCTCCATTGTTGTAACACACACTGGCTAAGGGTTTGTGATATTTTGTGGCCAGATTGAAATGCACTTAAGTGTTATACTACTAATATTTGAATTAGACAATTTACATTCTGTTAATAAAAAATTTTTTTAAAAAAAAAGAAAAAAAAAAGACCCAGCTGTGGATTTACATACCACACTGTAGTATGTGTTACAGTTGTATTGGTATCAATGAGAAGTGCTGCATTTTTTTTTAAAGTTGTGACTTTCTCAGTTCAGTTTCACTGAAGGATAGTTATCAAACTGAAACCAATGGACAATGTTATTATTTCTTAACCATTCAACTTTATTATCTGTGGATAGGTGGTACCTACAATACTCTGGGTTTTATCACATTACTTATCATTTACTCTTCTGTTAAATATTTAAATTCGGTATTGTGTTGTGCCATGCCTGCCCGGGATCAGTCCCTCCCCGCTGTGGGTGAGATTTCCAGTGGATATCCAATAAAAATGCCATCCTCCATTTCTCTGGATCTGCGTACAGTTATCCTTACAAAGCCTAAAGGACAATATCATCTGGAGGACCAGCAAAGATTCTGGGGTTGTTGAAACAGACTAGCCAGGAATAAACCTGGATCCACAATGAATCAGATCAGTGAGTAGTATCGTATTGACGGGAGGGTTTCTTTGCTAAGAAGGTGACATTCGACAGAATGCTGTTTCTAGCATCTATTGTCTACTTATAGCTTGTTATTTAGGGAATTAAGTTGTGTTTGCATTATGTAAAGTTCAATGCTGCTGTAGACAGAAGATAAAGAAGTCTTTCATATAGGAAATTGACTCTTTTTGTTCACCCTGTTCTGTGTACTGAGGGCAAAAGAAAGAAAATGTGAACCTATTAGAGGTGTCAAATAGTAAGTCAGAGGAACTTGTGGGAAGTATGTGCTGAGATCCTGAGGGAGTCATTCCTCTTAACTAGGCTATTAATCAGAATAGAATTAGGAAAATTACTAACTCATCCCTTTCAATATATAACTTGAGACAGGGATTGGGGAGAACATTGGATTTCGCTTAAGGAAAAATTCAACTCAGGGGCACTTGCAGGGGACCCAGTTTGTTATTGAGAACTGTGCCATGTACTCTACTTGCCTTCCTCTTCAGATGATAATGCCTACAATGATTTCTTCTCAGGACAAATTAAATTCTGCAAGATCAAAATAATGCTCTCTGTCCACATGACTGGCTAAAAGACAAGATGCATTTATTATTGATCAAGAAGCCCAGACACTTTGAATTAATGGGATAAGGCCATTGCCTCTAATATAAAGAGGGAGAAAAATGACCATCTTCTTTGAAGAAAAATGAAAATAAAAAAAGAAGCACAATTTGGGCCCTGGAACAAAGCCATCTCTGCTGGCACTGAAACCTCACCCAGATCTCTCCTCTCATGACATTATACTATTTGATTTCTCCCTCTCTGAGAATATGTGATCCTGTGTTTACTGGTGGTCCCCTCACTACCATCATCACTATCACCACTCTTACTCCTTATATTGCCAAGTGTAGAAAACAAAAAGATAAACCACAAGACAGTTTCTAGTTCCCTAGATCTCCTGACCACTCCTTCCTGCATGCAGACTAGAAACTCATATACCTGTCTTTGGAAGAATAAGGAAAAACTTGGAAGCAATTTAGGGCTGTGCCAAGGTGTGATGGGCTGCCTTGGGAGATGATGAGCTCCCCATCAGCAGAGGTGGTCAGGCTGAGGCTCAATGAATATTGGTTGGGGAGGTTATAGGAGAATTTCTCATGCAGGCACAGTTTGGAAGAAATGGCCTCTAACATCCATTCCTACACTGAGATTGTGTGATTTTGAGTCAATCATAAACAAAAGATGCCAGATCTATCCTGTGGTAGTATAATTCCCCAAGACTCTTTTGCACAAATACTTAAGCCTGCCCATCACCCCCATTCACTCTTTGTGAAGAAGTAAAGCAATGTGCCTTCTTGATGTGGTTCCCCAAAACAGATGAGAAGACAAAGGCAGCATGGAGAAGCAGCCTGACACCATGGACAGAGCCTTGGCCCTGAAATAAGGCAGGTCTTAGTTCAAATCCTGCCTCAGATGCTTACTAGCTGTGTGGACCCTGACAAGTCATTCAGCCTCAGTTTCCTCATCTGTAAAATGAGGGTGATAATCCCTACCTCACAGTGTTGTGAGGATCAAATGATACAGTATGTGTAAAGTGCTTTGAAACTTTTAAGGCATGATAGAAATGTTAACTATAAAGTAATGGAAAGAATTCTGAACTAGCATCTTGGAGGCCTGAGTTACAGTGTATGAGCATGGGTAGGTCAGTTTTACTTCCCTAACCTTCATTTTCCCCATCTAGACTACAGTATTTCTAAGATTCCTGCCAGCTCTAATGTTCAAGTGTTCAATAGTTTTTTCTGGGACCAAGATACCCCACCTGATTAGGAGAGCCTCTGAAGAATAAGAATGAGCCCTTATCTTCATGTACAGTGGGTGTTCATAGAATGCCTTTTTTTCTCCCCTCTATCCTTATCTCACACCTCTACTTTCTCTACTAACTAACCCCTACATTATTTATCAAACTCTACTTTCAAGTGAGCATGGCTGTTCAGGATTTACTATGCTATTAAAACTTGGACCATTATCGAAAGAGCCATTTCTCCAGGGGAAGTGAATTTAGTTCATGCAGCCTGTCTCAAGGGGCCCTGCCCCCCTGCATTGTGGTTAAGAGAAGTGAGGGCCTGAGGATAAAATGCATCTGTGTTTATACTGGCTCTCCCCTTTCTATTGGTTCCAAGGGTTGGTTTCTGGAAGCTTGAATGTCCTTCGCTATCCCAGGGTGACATGACCTAGTCTATATTTTTAGATATTTGAGTAATTCAAGCAAGCTATAATCAAATACATTTTGATATTTTGCAAACTGCTAGAGTCATATATTGATTATTTGCTAGATACCAGTGAAGTAAGATAAATATTTTACTATGCTTCTAAAACTTAGACCATTATCTCATGCACACACAAGTTTTATTGTTTAAAGATTCATCTGCTTTCAGTTTTCCCAGGAAAGCTGGGGTAGGATATATGCTGCCCAGGCTCTTTGATAGGATGGCTGAGTTTCATCCAATTACCCCCGGCTTCTGAAAAGCAGGGCTGACGAAAGCATCATCAGATCTGTAGACAGTCTGTGCCTGTGAGAGTTCAGTGACCAGGCACACTGGGGCCCCAGGAATTTGCTGTCACATTCTGTCCTGCAGCTAAGCTGAAATATGACAGGTCTTTCTTTTTCAAGTGGTCCAGCCTATAAGAATGATGCAGCATCCTCCCTTATAACCTTCTATTTTGGACATTGCTAGTGCCCCTGAGGGCCTATTGCTAATCCCACAGTAGCAGACCACGGCCAATTATAGAGCCCAATTTCATTGTTTTCTTATCCTGTTGTTCCTATGATTGGCTCCTCAGGGTTAAAAATGGAAAGTAAATACTATTTTGTTTTCCACTTTGTCATCTCATCCCAGGCCTGAGGGTTTTTTTGTTGTTGTTCTTTCCCCCTCACTGCCTATCCCTTATGTATTTGGTTGTTTTGTTTTTAGAGGTTGCATAGTAGCATTGAAAGAACACTGGATTTGAAATCAGAAGAATGGGTTTGAATTCCACCTCTGCTCCTTATAATCCCTGTGACCTTAGGCCAGTCATTTAACTTCAGTGAGTTGTAGTTTCCTCAACTATAAAATGAGATTAAATGAGATGCTTTCAAGGTTCCTCCCAGTTCCAAATAATATGATCCAATGCCTGCCCCTTCTAGCTACCAACCAAAAGAAAAGCTACCACACTCCACTGTGTTCTATCAGGTCTCCTTGGCACTGTTGCCTTGTGAGGACATCTACTGGAAAATGCAGAGAATTTTCTGAAAGTTTTACCATTCAGTGGCTCCTGAAGGGACTGCAATAAATCCAGCTGTCAGAGGAAGAAGGAGCCCAGGCTGTCCTCATCACTTTCACCTTCACAGACTGACTCCAAGAAGCATAAGATTTCCCTGGACTTTAGGTCTCCCTTCTAGAGTTGTTCTATAACTGCTCCTCTGGGGGGAGCAGAAGGGAAGGGTTAGGATTCATTTACTCTGTGTGTGTGTGTGTGTGTGTGTGTGTGTGGTATGTTTTCACGGCTTCCTAGCAAGGTATCAAGAATTTGGCTTTATAATCCTAAGGGATGTTTGAAAAATTGTCTTACTTTTTGTGATAGTCTTGAGGAGAGCCCCATGTACAACTTATTTTATAGGGCAAGAGGGGATGAAAAGAAAAGAGGAACAAGTTTTGAATATTGCTGCCTTATGACTGTTTTGAAACTGAGCCTAAATAAAAGTCATGTTTACAGTTCTCTTCATCAAAAATCTATGAGCTTGTGGAAATCTAGTGTTTTCTTATCCAAGAGGGAGAGGCTTTAAAATACATTACCTGCTCCTCTACCCCTATATATGTGTATAAAATTCTAGGTCCTCTCTAATGGTATTCTACTGGGTGCTTTCCATATCACTTCCTAAAAGACTGCCTCTAGCTTGTTTCTTTAAAATATGTCCCTTTCCATCTTTTAAATATCATTAATAGCTTAGATTAGCTACAACATTGTTCTCATTGTAATCATAAATGTCCAAGACCAGTACATTTTTGTAAATCAGTGAATCCTCTTGCCCATTGTCCATGGTCCTGGTAATGCAACTAAGATGGATTTCCAAATACAAGTGGTTACTACATTAATTCAGCCATTAAAAATAATTGTGTAGATACAAGATTAGATTGCTTCTGGAGCAAATGAATTTGCAGCTGCCACGATGAGATGAATGACTTCAACTGGAATTATTTTCAGATCTCGTAAACCCTAGGAATTATATGCAGAATGAGTTGGGGAGCAGATGGACAATTTGTGCTGTTGTGAAGATTTTTTTCCTTCCATCAATTGTTATATTTTAAAAAGAATTGTAGTATTGATTTATGGAGTTCTGAATCAACGATCGTCTTAATTGTCCTTGATATCTTAACATGCACAGTTAAACTGAGAGGCCATATGGTCCACCCAATGAAATTTGTTTTGCACTGTTCTGTGTGAGTGGAGATTGTTTTAGCCCATGGTGGAATATGACTTTGAAGCTCTAATGTCCTTATTCTTGGGAACAATTTTGGTCTGTGCTTTATTCTAATTGAGCATTCTGGTATACTCCTCCAAAATAAAAACTATTGATATGTTCAAAGCTCTGAAGCTGAACAATGAAAGACATGTGGACCATCAGAAATGTGTATGCCTATCTAAGTGCCTCTTCGATGTTTTAATCAATGCTTGCATAATTGATTTTTTAAACCCACTGAACTGAATTAAGACAACATTTTTCCTGCCTCAATAAAAGCTGTTCATGGTATTAAATGTAAAACTTCCATCTCTCTCAACACACATGTTCCCACAATAAATCAATCTAATTATAGTCAGACCCACATGAGACAAAATGAAGGGCAGAGGTGGCATGTACATAATGAATATGGACTGTGTAGACATGACCCAGTCTGGATAATTAACAAAAACCTATCTTGATTTTTTTTTAGTCCCAAATTATCCACATTGATTTTTCAAAGATTCTTAAATTTTTCAGTCACAAAAATACTTTAGCAGAGTAAACCACCTAAATCCATATCTCTTCCTATTTGATATCCTCTTTCTCTGTGTCTGTCCCTCTATCTGGGTCTCTGTCTTTTTGTCTTCTATTCCCTCTATCTCTTTCTCTTTCAGAGAGAGAGAGAGAGACATAAATGCCATCAGAATTAGTGAAGAAATATCGACTACATGCATTAATAAATTATTTTCTGAGACAGAAGATAAAGTGTGGTTTATCATATTCCTTCTTATTCCCCTATACTTTCAGCAAGGACTTCCCCTCCCATTTTCTGGTGAAAATAGATGCTGTCCTTTGGGAACTCACTCATCTTCTCCCTTCTCCACTTCCAAATATCTGTTTCTTCTGTCATCCTTGTTTTCTTCTGAGCCTTTTCATAAGAGATGACCTTTCTCCTCTTCAAGGTTAATTCCTCCACCTGTTGCTTTAATCCTATCTTCTCCCACCTCCTTTAGGATCATCTTGTTCTATCAGCTATACCTCTACTTTACATCATCAGTCTCTCTTTCCATTGGTACTTTCTTGCCTACCTCAAAACATTTTCAGTTTCCCTGTATCTTATTCTGACAAATGTTCTTTTCCCCTATTATTGCCTTAGACAACCAAGTTCTCTATCTAAATGTCCCTATATAAATGCTATTATTTCTCAGCCCACACTCCTTCTTCTGCACTATGTATGGCATTGCTGACCAAGAACTTCCTGAAATTCCATCAGGGATGTCATGCCTTCAAGGGACAAAATTTCTAAATTCTAAATTTCCATGGGACTATGCAACTTCTTCCCTCAACAATGTTGTGCTTTTCTCCTATCTCTTCACTCACTTTTCTGTCACATTTGTTGGTCTCACTTCTTACCAGCCCCAAGTTAGCCCTCCAAGCTTCTCTTAGTCCCCTGCACAAGTCTTCTACTCAAGCAAAACTGATTACCTCATCCCCCAAAACTAATTTTTATATTCCACTGGATCTGTGAGTATCATCATGGATACTCCCTCCAGTGGTGCAGCTAATCAGTCATCCATACCTTTATGAATTCCTTGTCCATGTACTCTGCTAACTCTTCCACTGGAGGTCTTCGTCTTGTTCTCTTAACATTGCCTGCCAATCAAAGAAGCGTAGTGCAGTTTTCCTTCACTGCTGATATATTATCAGCCCACATCCTTTTCTGATCATAGATCTTTTTTCATTGACATCATTTCTACCACTTTTTTTATTTCAATATAAATTTATTTATTTAACTTTTTACATTCATTTTCACAAAATTTTGGGTTCCAAATTTTCTCCCCATTTATCCCCACCTCCCTCCCCAATACACCGAGAAATCTAATTTTCCCTATCACCAATCTGCCCTCTCTTCTATCATCCCTCCCTTCTCTTGTCCCCATCTTCTCTTTTGTCCTGTAGGGCCAGATGACTTTCTATTCCCCATTAACTGTATTTCTTATTTTCTAGTAGCAACAATACTCAACAGTTGTTCCTAAACCTTTGAGTTCCAAATTCTCCCCATCCCTCCCTCCCCACCCGTTCCCTTTGGGAAGGCAGGCAGTTCAATATAGGCCATATCTGTGTAGTTTTGCAAATGACTTCGATAATAGTTGTGTTGTGTAAGACTAACTGTATTTCCCTCCATCCTATCCTGCTCCCCATTGTTTCTATTTTGTCTTTTGATCCTGTCCCTCCCCAAGAGTGTTGACTTCAAATTGCTCCCTTCTCCCATTGCCCTCCCTTCCATCATCCCTCCCTCCCTGCTTATCTCCTTCTCCCCCACTTTCCTGTACTGTAAAATAGGTTTTCATACGAAAATGAGTGTGCATTTTACTCCTTCCTTTAGTCGAATGTGATGAGGGTAAACTTCATGTTTTTTTCTCAGCTCTCCTCTTTTTCCCTCCACTAGAAAGTCTCCTGCTTGTCTCTTGAATGAGATATAATTTACCCCATTCCATTTCACCCTCTCTCCTTCCACTACATTTCTCTCTCACCGTTTACCTTAATTTCTTTTAAGATATGCTCCCATCCTATTCAATTCACTCTGTGCTCTCTGTCTCTGTATGTGCATGTATATGTGTGTGTGTGTGTGTGTGTGTGTGTGTGTGTGTATGTCTGTGTGTGGTCCCACCAACTACCCAGATACTGAAAAGTTTTAAGAGTTAGAAATATTGTCTTTCCATGTAGGAATGTAAACAGTTAACCTTTGGTAAGTCTCTTATGACTTCTCTTTGCTGTTTACTTTTTCATGCTTCTTCTCATTCTTGTGTTTGAAAGTCAAATTTTCTTTTCAGCTCTGGTCTTTTCATCAAGAATGTTTGAAAGTCCTCTGTTTCATTGAAAGACCACTTTTTCCCCTGAAGTATTATACTCAGTTTAGCTGGGTAGGTGATTCTTGGTTTGAGTCCTAGTTCCTTTGACTTCTGGAATATCCTATTCCACACTCTTCGATCCCTTAATGTAGAAGCTGCTAGATCTTGTGTTATCCTGATTGTATTTCCACAATACTGGAATTGTTTCTTTCTAGCTGCTTGCAATATTTTCTCCTTGACCTGGGAATTCTGGAATTTGGCCACAGTGTTCCTAGGAGTTTCTCTTTTGGGATCTCTTTCAGGTGGTGATCGATGGATTCCTTCAATACTTATTTTGCCCTCTGGTTCTAGAATATCAGGGCAGTTTTCCTTGATAATTTCATGAAAGATGATGTCTAGGCTCTTTTTTTGATCATGACTTTCAGGTAGTCCCATAATTTTTAAATTGTCTCTCCTGGATCTATTTTCCAGGTCAATTATTTTTCCAATGAGATATTTCACATTCTCTTCCATTTTTTCATTCTTTTGGTTTTGTTTTGTGATTTCTTGGTTTCTCTTAAAGTCATTAGCCTCCATCTGTTCCATTTTAATTTTGAAAGAACTATTTTCTTCAGTGAGCTTTTGAACCTCTTTTTCCATTTGGCTAATTCTGCTTTTGAAAGCATTCTTCTCCTCATTGGCTTTTTGAACCTCTTTTGCCAATTGAGTGAACCTATTTTTCAAGGTGTTATTTTCTTCAGCATTTTTTTGGGTCTCCTTTAACAAGGTATTGACCCATTTTTCATGCTTTTCTTGCATCTCTCTCATTTCTCTTCCCAGTTTTTCCTGCACCCGTCTAATTTGATTTTCAAAATCCTTTTTGAGCTCTTCCATGGCCTGAGCCCACTGGACATCCACCTCGGATGTCTGGGATAGAGAGGCCCCGACCTCCACATCTTTCTCCGATGGCAGGCATTGTACTTCGTCATTAGAAATGAAGGGGGGAAGGAACATCTCTTCCCCAATAAAGTAGCTCTCTGTGGTCTTATTTTTCTTCCTTTTTCTGGGCATTTTCCCAGCCAGTTACCTGACTTCTGAGATTCCTCTCCACCCCGGCCTAGATCTGCCCAGCTAGTGCTTGGGGTCTGAGATTCAAATGCTGCCCCCCAGCCTCAGGGCTTTCCGTGGCAGGCGTGGCTGCTATTCAATGTGAGCTTAAGTTCTGGTGCTCAGGTGGGGGCAGGGCCACCTCCCAGGCTCAGTTCCCTCAGGGGGTTTATGCGGGAGACCTTTGGTAATGGCCCTGAGCTCCTGCCTGCTGCTCCAGGAGTCCCGGGCCACCACTGCCTCTGCTGCAGCCTCTGCTGCTGCCTCCCAAGGGGGCCCGAGTCACGGAGACACCCCGCTCCCCTCTCAGCCAGCCCAGACATCTCTCTCACTGACCTGGAGCACCTGTGGGCGGAGGGAGCTTCACGGCCCCGGAGGTTCCCCCGCGTGGCCAGGACAGTGCAGGGGTGGGCTCCGCGTCTGGAGCGTGACGGACCCCTGGGGACGGCTTTCCAGGGCTCTCTGGAACGGAAATCTCTTCCACTGTGTTTCTGCGCAGCTTGCTTTGCTCCAGAATTTGTGGGGAGTTCTTTTTACAGGAAATTTATGGGCTGTGGATTCGGAGCTAGCATACATGAGTCTTTCTACTCCTCCATCTTGGCTCCTCTCTACCACTATTCTTAACTGGCAATATATTGCTGCCTCCTCACACCCACTGTGAACTTCTCCATTTCCATTTAGTGTCCTTCAACTTGAATTCTTCAAAGACTGGAGTATTCCATGATTGACAATATTACCACAAGAATAATGATTTTTAAAAGATAGGTATTTATCTCAAGGAAAATCTTAAGTCAAAAGAATGAAATGGGAAAAACAATTATTTAGAACCAACTTTGTACCAGACTGTGTTAAGCACTTTACAAATATTATTTCTTTGGATCTTCATGTTACAGTTAAAGAAACTGAGGCAGATAGACGTTAAATGACTTGCCTAGTCTTGTACAGCTACTAAGTGTCTAAGGCTAAATTTGAACTCAGGTCTTATTGAGTCCAAACCCAGCACTATAGCCACTCTAGATGCCTAAAAGAGTTGTATAATTTCCCAAAGACAACCCAACCTGTTCTCTTCCTATTCAATTCTGGAACCAGCTCATTATCCATACATACAATATCTATTTGAGATATACATAGAGATGCACTAGATCTATGAGTTCACCCTCTAACTGCATACCATGATCTGGACAAAGGACTTTCCTTATCCACTTGTTTTCCTTCCATATGTTGATATTCTATATATTGTTAGGCTGGACTTTTGAATAATTATGAATCTAATTTGGAAAACCCTGCAGCATTCTGGAGTTTCATGCCATCTGTACAATGCCATCTGCAGGGTCTTCACCAACTGCCTCTCCCCTCCACTCTCACTCCTTATGAACTTTTATTCTACTTAGTCTGTTCCATGTATTTTTCTCTTTAAAGATATACTACCTTCCGTTGTTATTCATCTTTCTACATCTGTGGTCCATTTGACTGAATTCTTTGTGGTTGGGGACCATTTACTATATGGCTTTTCAGAGAATCTCAGTTGAAAGACTCAAAGGGCATGTAGTTCAATCCATACCAAGGCAATAATTCCCTGCACAACCCCTCCAGTGACACTTCCTGAGGCATACTCTTCCATCTGTATTTTTCTTTTGAAACAGTCAAAGTTAAGTGACTTGCCCAGGGTCACACAACTAGTAAGTGTCTAAGGCTAGATTTGAACTCAGATCCTCCTGACTCCAAGGTCAGTTCTCTGTTCATTTTGCCACCTAGCTGCCCCTTTCATCTTTAATTATTAAAAAGTGTTCCTCTACATTGAGATAAAGTTCATGATGTTGCCTTTTTCCACCCAAGTCTTCCAGTTCTTACTTCTCAGGCCCAGCAAAATGAGTCTAAGTTTTCTTCTATGTGACATCACTTCAAATTTTTGAAGGCAGTTGTCTTGCTTCCTGCTAAGTTGTGTCTTTTCTAGGCTCACCAACTCCAGTTTCTTCAACTGGTCCTCCCACAGCATAGTTCTTTGCATCCTCACCACACTAGTCCCCCGTCTTGTGGAGATACTCCATTTTGCCAACATTCTTCCTAAAGTTTCTCATTCAGAGGTGAAAGCAGTGTTCCAGATGTCATGTGACCAGAGCAGAAAATTGCTGTCATTACCTCTTAGGTGCAAGCACAGTGCTTGGTATCAAGATTGCACTGGTCAATCCTTTAATGATTTAATTACCACATGATTCCATTACCTACAAGAGTCTTATTGTCAGAACCCCTCAACTCCTCAGCTCAAACTCCTTGGGTTGGCACCTACCTCCATTTCACTTTGGCTTTAGATCTGGTCCAAATGTAAAGAAACAAAGGTTGAAAATTAAATTTAATAATAATAGTTAATATGTATATAGTGCTTAAAATTTGCAGAGCACTTTACAACCTGATTGGATCCTCACAAAACCCCCAGAAAATGGGTGCTATTGTTACCCCTGTTTTATAGATGAGGAAACTGAGGCTGACTGAGTAAGTGAATTGCCAAGGGTCCACACAGTTAGTAAACTTCTAAGGTCAGATTTAAACTCAAGGATTCCCAACTCCTGGCCCAATATTTGAAGTGGGATTCCAACTCCCAATTTTACTGAGAGGATCAAGGTCAGAATTTTCTCTGCCATACCCCCAGTGCTAACTGGTATTTTAACTTTATTTCTTAATGTTAATTAAACAGAAGTTTTAATTCCTGCTTTTCAAGGTCACCAAGTTAAGGCAACAAGCATTTATTAAACATCTATGTTCCATGGACTGTGCTAATTTCTGGATAGCCTGGTAAAAATTCTGATAACAGTTCAACCTGTGGACCTTCTGAACCTTTTGATTCTGGTTCAATGGGGCTTTTAAGAATATGGGTTATGTTAAATTTTAAGATATGACTTCGGTTATGTTATTTGGGATTGAGTGGGTTTTCTACAAATAAATATTTATTGAGGATTAGCAAGAAAGGTGTCATAAGCTGTCCATCTCATTATTTAGTTTCCCTAGAGCACCAGGCCTGGAGTCTAGAAGACTCAACTTCAAATCTGACCCAACACACTAACTGGGTGACCCTGTTTGCCTCAGTTTTCTCAACTGTAAAATGAGCTGAAGAAGGAAATGACAAACCACTCCAGTATCTTTGCTAAGAAAATCCTAGAGGCATCATGAAGAGTCAGGCATGGCTGAAATGATTCAACAACCACAAAGAAACAGTTCCTGATAAAGGGATTGTTACAAAAATCCATTTGTACATCTCAGTTGTTTAGAGCTTAAAACACAGCTTTCAGTTTTCAAAAGCATTATAAATAGTAGTTGGGTTTCTAGGCTATCCCACAAAGTCTATTTCACCATGAGGTAGCTCAAATAGTACTAGTACTGGCCATGAGCTCGGAATTCTCTTAATCCTGTCTTCTTGGTCTCAATTCTGAGTACCTCTGTCCTAAAGTGGGTGGAGGATGGGTATGAGCTAAATGGGAGTCTTTGATAACTGGACACTCTTGGTAGTGTTTGGAGACTGAATTCTAGCAATGACAGCATGGAAAGTTGGGGATAGAGGAAGGAAAGAGCAGAACTTTGATGTGAGCAATGACATTTCAAAATTTTTCCATAAGCATTAAGCACCTACTATATGCAAGGCACAGGCCCCTAGGTGGTACAGACAGTGGATAGAGTACCAGGCCTGGAGTTGAGAATATTTCAGGTCAAATCCATTCTCAGATACTTACTAGTTGTGTGACTGTGGGCAAGTCACTCAACCCCTGTTTGCCTCATTTCCTTATCTGTAAAATGGCAACAGACTAGAGAAGGAAATGGCCAACTACTCCAGTGTCTTTACCAAGAAAGCCCCATAGACCATGACAACTAAACAACATGTTAGCTGCTGTGATAGAAAGAGAAAGCTATGTCATTATATTCTCCTGGGGGGGAATGCACGCATAAACATACAAAACAATGTGTATACAGAGTGTCTACACAGGCAAGATCTACACAAATTAGTTTTAGGGAAGAGGGCAGCACTAAAATGGAGGGGTGGGGGGAGAAAGGAACAAGATGCAGCAGAGTCCTGATATAGGAGTTTGAATTGAGACATGAAGCAAACGAGGAATTTTAAGAAGTGGAGATGAGAAAAAAAAATGCGTTCCATCCATGGAAGTTCAGCCAATACAAAGACCCAGAGACTGAAGGTAGACTATTATATGGAAATCACTGAGGAACATGAGGAAGGTCAATGGGGATGGACTACAGTGTGTGAAGAGGAATAGCCTGGAAAGGTAAGTGGGAGCTAGGATTAAAAAAGCTTTAATTGCCAAACATAGAAGCTTGTATTTTAAATTAGAGGCAAATACAAACAATTGCATACACTTAAAACTAACAAGGGGCAGCTGAGGGGTGCAGTGGATAGAGCCCTGAGCCTAGAGTCAAAAAGACTTGAGTTCAAATGTAGCCTCAGGCACTTGCTAGCTGTGTGACCCTGGGCAAGTCATTTAACCCTATTTGCCTCAGTTTCCTCATCTATAAATGAGCTGGAGGAGGAAATCCATCTTTGCCAAGAAAACCTCAAATAGCATCTGAAGAGTAAGACACAACTAAAAACTGATTGAATAATAAAAACAAATAACTAGCAAATGAATGAACGAAATTGCCTGTCAACCAAGCACTTCTGTTTCATTGCAGAGTCCATATAGAGCTATATCTTTAAATAACTTTATGCAGGTATACAATGTATCTGCATTGCAGTTACAGTGTGTCTGCAATGCGGACAAAGTGTACTGGAAAGAGCTTTGGAAGTAGCAAACTAAGGCAAGACACAATTTCTCCCAGCCTCAGTTTCCTCATAAGTAAAATGGGGATGATAATGGCACCTGCCTCACAGAGTCTTTGAGAGGAAGTAACACATGTAAAGCATTTTGCAAGCCTCAAAGCACCATACAAATACTGTAGCAATTTTTAAGTCCCATTGACCTCGAACACCTCTTTAAGCCTCAGTTTCTTTCTCCTATGAAATGAGGTTATTGGACTCTTTTTTTTTTTCTAAGATCCTTTCCATGTCTATGAATACTTAATACAGTTCTTAAAGAGAAATAACAACTGGTCAGCCCAACCCAATTTAGTTACATGTGTGTTTGGGGTAGATAATTCTAGGCACATTTACCCAGCATAGCCACTCCATAATTCCTGCTTTTATTAACTACAGAGCACTTTGGACCAGTGACTTGCTCCCGTGCTTTCTCACCAAAATGAATATATTATTTTAAATATGATTCCTTTAAAATCTGGATTGCAAAGAGCAGAAAATGGAATTTTTTTCTTGAGTAATTTTTGTCTTTGCAAAGATTTCAAAATACTCCAGTTTCATCTGCCCTATGTTTAGATTGTCTCTATGAAAACACATTTTTCTTTTGTCTTCAGGGTCCTTGGGAATTTTAGCTAAGATGTTTTCCTGGCAGAAATTCTGAATGACTCAGCATTTAAACCCAGCTTGACCAAACATGGATGGCTCCCTGGGGACCATGGATCATTTCTTTCTTACTTTTTTTTTTAATCCAAACGATCTTGAATGAAAACATGCAGTGTGCTTTAAAGAGTACATAACGAACATTGCATATCACGCTGAGAAAATATCGATCCTGGGACAAAGACTTTTTTTTTGAACAGTATCTTCTTAACCTTGATCAATACACTCTGGATGAGATACAGAAGAGATGACAAGTATATAATGTTCCTTATTCCCCCTTGCTGGAGACAAAAACATCTATTCTGCAAACATATCTGTGTGTCTGCATCTTTATTTCCTGAGTCAGATCCAATCCAAGGACTAAAACACATTTTGTTAGGCCTGGAAGCCACATTGGAAACACAGTTTATAAGCATAACAAAAACAGATAGATTTAGATGCTTCCAGACTATCCAAGATTCTTCTTATGGAAATTCCAAAAAATCAGTGTCCCTGATGTGCCCTGAGTCACAATTTCAAATCAACTGCTTCTGAGTTTATGGTATAGTTCTATCATGTGTTATCACATATAGAATGCAGGTATGTGTTCTTTGGTGTAAATATGTGTGCACAGATTTAATTTTTTGCAAATAGGTCCAAATTTGAAATGCATTGCAGTAGGTCTCTATAAAGGAATACTATGATGAATACTTCTGCAAAGTTAAAAATCTTTTCTAATAATCTCCCTCTAACTTACTTTTCTAAAAATTAATTTATTTGTTTTCAGTTTTCAATAATCATTTCCATAAGTCTTAAATTTTCTTCTTCTCCTCCTTCCCAAGACAGCATGCAATCTTATATGGGTTCTACACATGCATTCTTATTAAACACATTTTCACATTAGTCATGTTACATAGAAAAATTAAAATGAATGGGAGAAACCATGAGAAAAAAACAAAACAAAACAAAACATAACACAAGAGAAAATAGTCTGCCTCATTCTGTGTTCAGATTCCATAGTTCTTTCTCTGGATATGGATGACATTTTGCCTCAAGAATCCTTTGGGAATGTTTTAGGTCTTTGTATTGCTGTGAAGAACTAAACCTATCGGAAACAGTCTTTACACACTGTGGCTGTTACTGTGCACAAAGTTCTCCTGGTTCTGCTCCTTTCACTCAGCATCAGCTCATATAAGTCCTTCCAGGCCTCTCTGAAGTCTTCTTGTTCATCATTTCTTATAGCACAATAGTTTTCCATTACATTCATATACCACAATTTGTTTGGGCATTCCCCAATTGATGGGCATTCCCTTGATTTCCAGTTCTTGGTCACCACAAAGAGAGCTGCTATAAATATTTTTGTACATCTGGGACTTTTTTCCATTTCTATGATCTCTTTGGAATACAGTCCTAGAAGCGATATTGCTGAGTCAAAGGGTGTGCACATTTTGTAGCCTTTTGGGCATAGTTCCAAATTGCTCTCCAGAATGGTTGGATCAGCTCACAGCTCCACCAACAATGAATTAGTGTCGCAACACTCCCACATCTTCTGTAACATTTATCATTTTCCTGTTTTGTCAGGTTAGCCAATCTGATAGGTGTGATGTGGTACCTCAGAGTTGTTTTGATTTGCATCTCTCTAATCAATAGTGATTTAGAGCATTTTTTCATATGATTAAAGATAACTTTAATTTCTTTCTCTGAAAGCTGCCTGTTCATATCCTTTGACCATTTATCAATTGAGGAATGATTTGTATTCTTGTAAATTTGACTCAGTTCACTATATATATCAAACATTTAAAGAAGAGTTAATTCCAATGCTGTATAGACATTCAGGAAAATTGGCAAAAGAGTCCTACCAAATTCTTTTTATGATACAAATAAGGTTCTGATACTAAATCAGGAAGAGCCAAAACAGAGAAAGAAAATTATAGACCAATTTCTCTGATGAATATACATGTAAAAAATTTTAAATATTAGAAAAAAGAGTACAGCAACTTATCATGAGAACAATACATTAAGATCAGGTGAGATTTGTACCAGGAATGCAGGACTGGTTCAATATTAGGAAAGCTATCAGCATTATTGATCATATCAACAACAAAACTAACAGAAACCATATGATTATCTCAATAGATTCAGAAAAAGCTTGTGACAAAATAAAACATCCATTCCTATTGGAAACAGTGGAGAGCCCAGGAATAAATGGAGCCTTCCTTAAAATAATAAGCAGTATTTACCTAAAACCATCAGCAAGCATTATATGCAATGGGGACAAGCTAGATGCATTTCCAATAAGATTGGGGTGAAACAAGAATGTCCATTATCACCACTATTATTCAGTATGGTATTAGAAATGTTAGCTTTATCAATAAGAGAAGAAAAAGAAAATGAAGGAATTAGAATAGGCAAAGAAGAAACTAAGTTATCACTCTTTACAGATGATATGATAACATACTTAGAGAATCAAGTAAAAAACTACTTGAAATAACAAACAACTGTGGCAAAGTTGAAGGTTACAAAATAAACCCACATAAATCATCTGCATTTCTATATTACTAACAAAACCCAATAGCAAGAGATAGAAAGAGGAATCCCATTTAAAGCTACAGTAGACATTATGAAATATCTGGGAGTCTACCTGCCAAGACAAACCCAGAAACTATATGAAAACAATTACAAAACACTTTTAAGTAACTGGAAAAACAACAGTTGTTCATGGGTAGGCTGAGCTAATAATAAGCTAAAGAGTATAAAAAGGGAACCCCAAACCTTCACAAAAGGGCAGGCATTCTCAGGAGTGAACCTCCTTGGACCTGTGTCCAGAGCAGAGAGGCTCCTTAATGGAGAAGAGAATGAATACTAAAACAGTTCCTTAACATTAGATTTGCAGATCTCTGAACTTGTCTTGACCGGTTTCTATTGGCAGAATCTTTTTTGCGGGGGTAAGGCAGTTAGGGTTAAGTGATTTGCCTGGGGTCATACAGTTAGTAAGTCTGAGGTCACATTTGAACTCAGGTCCTCCTGACTCCAGGGCCTGTAATCCATTCATTGTACCAATGAACCCCAGTAGAATCTTTAAAAGTCACAATTCTAAGGCTTTAGAAATCGAGCATGTCTGCCAATGTGCCCCCCCCATTTCAGCTCTTTTCATGGGCTTCTCTACAGTGCAGGAAGGCTCTACATTCCACACTGTACAAAGCAGCTGTCATTAAGGGCTTCTGCCAAGTACCTTCTCTTCAGTTCATCATCAGTCAGCATTGTTTGCATGGTAACTTGTTCCATCCTTTCCCACATTGCCATTTACCTGTCAAAAAGAAATAGAAGAAGAAGGGAAAGAAAGAATCACTATGTACTGAAAGAGAAGTCTGCTTCCATTTCTGTAACCCAGGGCAACACGTACCATCAGACCTATGGTTAACTCTCAGTTGTTGGTGCTAATGGGGGTGGACAGGGTTCTGAACACCTAGTCCAGAACAATAAATAATCTCAAAATTGCTTGTGTCTGGTTGAAAGAGTGCAGTTTAGGATGATTTGACTTCTTCATTAGACTTTACATGTTCATAGACAATAGGGACTGGACTTTTTATTCCACTGAATACCCAGAAGGAAGCTACTTATGTCAATGCAAGTGATTACCTTCTCTGCAACTTAGAGTCTAAGAGAGGTGCCTAGGACTGTGAGAAAGCAAGTGAGGTGGCCAAGATTGTCCTGTCAGTGTGTATCAGAAGTGGGATGGGAATCCAGACCATCTTGATGACAGGGCCAGCTCTCTCTCTCCATCGTGTCACACACACTGCCCCATCCTATGGTCATGTACATGTTCATGTTAAAGTCATTTTGCATTGCCTGGGTTCATAGACCTCATGTCTAATATCTCATTAGATCCTCACAACAGTCCTGAAAGATAGATATTGTTACTATCTCCAGTTTATAGTTGAGGAAACTGAAGTAGACAGAAGTTTAGTGACTTGCCCAGGGTCATACAGCTATTAAGTACCTGACGCCATATTTGAACTAATGTCTAACCACTTGGCCTCTTAGTTGCCTGAAGGACCTTAGGACCTAATTGCTGGGAGGTGATGTTATGGTAGTTCTCTATCTTACCAGAAGCAATGAGTGTGGTGTGACCAACTGAGCAGCCTAGATGGGTGTGAATGACCTAGAAGGGTAGGGAAGAACGTGAAAGGGAATGGAAGAGGAAGAGTCCAAATGGATTCTTCCAAATGGGATCTGGGTAGCATCAGAAGCAGGGTCTGAAACCATTTCCATTGATTCCAAAAGCAGTGGTATAACTTATCATTTCAAAAACCTAAAAAAATATCTAATTCTTTACACAGATCTTGTGGCCAAGAGTTATGGAGATTGAGCTAACATGGGAGGTGATGTGAATGAGAAAAGAGCTGACTCTTTGAACTGAGTGACCTGGGTTCAAATTCTGCCAGAAAGTGTTCTTTGTGTGTGACACATAGAGAGCAAGTTACTTAGCATCCATGACCTTGTTTCCCCATCTCTGCTATTAGGAGAGTTGAACTCAGTAGTCTCTGTGGTCACTTCTGATTCTGGGTGAAATGTTTTTAGGAAAATTAAGAACTTTTTGCTAGGTATACTTACTGAAACAGCATACCATAATTGTTACTTTAAAAAAAATGATTGAAAAGACTTAACCTAGGTTGTGTGTAATGATATACATCTATTGTCTCCAAGAACTAGCAAGTGACCTAGATTCAGGAACACAGAAATTTGTGAAACTAACCTCTAGACTCACATTGTCTATTGGACATGTCAGACTGAATGTCCTACAGACATGTTAAACTGAACACATCCAAAATTAAGGTCATTATCTTTCCAGCCATTATCTTTCCTCTCCCCTTCCTAACTTCCCTGTTACTGTTGGAGGTATCACCATCCTCCCAGTCACCCAGGCCCCAAACCAGTCAGGGAGGCAGAGAGGTATCTACCCAAGCATATGAAGATTTCCCCAGCAGATTGGGCAGATGAGAGCAATTTGTTCCAATGGCCATGAAAGCAGCAGAAGGAGGTGCTATAGTGCACTTAGGGCTTGGTCAAACATCAAAGATACCAAGGTCATCCACTGCATCCTGGGCCATCTTGACTTTTGTCTTGCCCCTGGATTTTGATGACTCTAGAAGAGAGAGTGAGGCTGACAATGTTGCGAAACTCTGTGTGTCACTTAAATCCAATTCTCAGGCGAGTCAAGAATCAAGACATTGCCTCATGGCATCATCACTCTTCTTCAAAAATGAAGGACGAACTACAATATTTACACTCAGGCCCACAACACAAATGTCATCCTTCACTCTCTCTCTCTCTCTCTCTCTCTGTCTTTTAATGTGTCTGTCTATCTGTCTTTCTATGTGTGTGTCTGTCTCTATCTCTTTCTGTGTCTCTCTCTGAAATCTCTGTCTCTCTGTTTCTCTCTGTCTTTGACTCTGTCTCTCTGTGTCTGTCTCTGTCTCAAAGAGTCTTCGAGACTATTAACTTCTAGGACGCTGTGGAGATTGTTAACTGCCAGGATCCTGTAGAGGCTATTAACTTCCAGGTCTGTGTGATGCAGACAGAGAATGCTTCCTCAGGAAAAAGGAGCCCAATGAATTTGTGGATCTTCAGTACTCAATTATTTTGTGAAGTTCTGATTTTAAAAATGAGAAGTTACCAGATGTTCCTATTAATGTAGTTGGTTAAATTGACAGCCCATCCTTGTTCATCTCTTAATGAGGAAGCTTTTATTGAGAGCATACTATATGTACCCCCTAATAGGGTACTGTGGTAGAATTTTTTTAAAAAGGTGTGACACAGGATCCTAAGCTGTAAGCTATTTATAATTTAATACATTTTTGAGTATTTCTGTGATTAGAAATATATTTTACATTGAAGTAAGCCCATTCTTCCCTTCTTGCTTCTCAGTTGCCCCTTATACTTAAGAATGTGATGTTTGTCTAGTTATTATAATGCCTTTCAATACAATTCAACTTTTTTAGTTTTTAATCTAAACTTAACATTTCATCAAGGTGGGGCATTCCTTGTATGGAAATTCCCTCCACCAGTGCAGATCAGCAACTCATCTGAAACTTAAAGACTTAGAGAGTTGCCTGAGGGTACAAAAAGGCAAAGTAATTTGTCCAGGGTCACACAATTAGTATGTATGACCAGGTCTTTCTGATTTCAAGGTCCACCTTCTGTATACATTACCTTATCTCTCCTTGACTTCTATTAAGTATTTACTAGATATAAAGCATTTTGCTTAGAGGTTAAGAGGGATATAGCAACTCTAATATAGTTTTTTCCTTATGGAAGACTCATCTCTCTCAGTTTCTATCCCCAGTGGCTATTTCATCTCTTTTGTGATTCAGACAGAGAAGTCCTTAAGCAATAAATAAAGCTTTTGAATTGCTTTTCTTATATCTATAATCTATAGAGTATTTGAATTATTGTTTAAAATTCCTTTCAGAGTGCCAAAATTCCTTTCAATTACTCTCACTTGCCAGAGCCCAACCTGGTTCCATACATATTTCCACAGGAGTTTCACTTGGAAAGATTGGGAGCGGGAGATTAGGAGGAAGATGAAGCTAGAGTTCATAAAAGGGAAAAATCTCTTCTAGCTGAGAGAATCTGACCCAAAAGATTTAAACAGCTTTTACATTAAGAGATCTAAATATTATACGCCATTTGCCCATGGTTCTCTGAGAACAGTTTGAGAAAAAACATTTCTGCCTTTGTGCGAAAGATCCTGGGTTTTTCTAGGTTAGGATTTTTAGTACAATTGTAATAATTGCTTGGATTTCATGATGTGAAAATATAATACTTGTATTTTCTCTTTAAAATAAAAACAAGTCATTGAAAAATATTTATTGCAGCCCAAGTTTAAGCCAGTGTGGAATAGAAATCATCCCTTTTTCCACAAATGAAATTCTGTACAGGCAGAAGCTATTACACCTAACAAATAAGGTATGTACATTTTATTACAGCTATAAAGTTACTAACTTAATATAGCCAATTGTTAGCTATTAAAGGGAGGATGGGAGAACTTATGGATTATTCAGGCCCTTTTTCTTCCTTCTTTAATTCGTAGGAACAATAAATTTGGTCCTGAAAAAAAATTTGGAGGTCATCTAATCCAACCCCTTTCATTTTACAGATGGGGAAACAGTCCCAGAGTGGTAAAGTGATTTACCCAAGGTCACACAAATAGTAAGTGGTGAAGCCAAATGTGAACCCAGGTTCTCTGATTCTACATTCTTTCCAGGGTACCAACGCTGGCTCATATAGGGTCCCAGTGCTTTCAGGAAAATCTTCACTATAATTCTTGTGAATGTGGGAGAGATTCAGAAGGTCTAAACCTTTAAGACTGAATTAAAAGGCTTTGTTTCCTTTGAGACATTTAGAACTATTTCTGAATAAATATTGAGATTGTTACTGTTCACTCTCTCTTCAAATTACTTCATCTTTACTTATTTGTGTAACCATTTAATCCTTCTCTTTTCCTCTCCTCTCCATTTCATTTTTATCTTTACAACCGCCTGTGCCTAGCACAGTGCCTCAAACAGGCTCAAATAGATCTGTGATCTCATCCATACCTATCCATAACCCATCCATACCTACCCAACCTATGTGACTCTTGTCCTCATCTCCTCATTAGTTTTCCACAGGAGATCTGGCCTGGAGACTAGGAGGTCACGCAGAACCAGGAGAATCAGAAATCATGTGGAAGGGGATGCTTGAATTCAGTCTTGAAGAAAGCTAGATATTCTAAGGAGCAGAGATGAAAAACGATTGAATCCCAGGCATGTAGGATAATCTTTGCCTCTAAAGGCACAGAGGTGGAATATGGAATCTCATTTTCAGCAAGCATTAAAAAGGTCAGTTTGGCCAGATGTGTATGTGTGTGGAGGGAGATGATGTATTAAGACTGGAAAAATAGGATGGAGCCAGGTTGTAAAGGACCTTAAACGCTTAATGGAAGAAATTATTGAAGTAAAGGAAGAGTTTATTGAAAAGGATTGTGACAGATACAGCTGTACTTTAGAAAAATCATTTTGGCAGCTATGTGATGAATGGATTACAATAGGAGATTATTACAACAGTCCAGGCAATAGATGATAAGGGTCTGAACTGGGGTGGTGACTGTTAGAGTGCAAAGAAGGAAATGGATAGAAGCAATGTTGTAGAAGAACATCTGAGAACTGGGAACCATTGCTCTGGACACTATGTAACCCCATAGTTCTTCTAGGATGTCTATGTTTGATTTTGCGTCATCAGTCAATGAGTCTGTCTAGGGGAGGATCTGATGGGAGGGCATGAGTCTGCTAGCACTCTACAGTATCTCCTGTCTGTCTGGTTAAGCTCTCAGCCAACATTAGGCTAGACTTTAAGCAATGTTAGCTAGTACAACAACCAATTAAAACTATTGATGAGTGGCCCAAAAGCTGAATGATCGTTTCCCCAACTGACATTGGAGTATTCAGAACCTTTTCTGGGGCCCCATTAGTACTTAATCCGTGTTTATCACCCTGAGAGTTTCTGAAGGAATGGTAAATGATTTGCCATTTATAGCTTAAAGATATCTGCCTAGAGGCAATGAGGTTAGAAATATGGGGGGAGAATGGGGGACACAAGAATGAGCTGGCAACCAAGCAGTTTCTGGATTTCCCATGTTAAGAGGGTCTATTTTAGAGTCGCTATCAGTGGCTTAGTTTCCTTTGCAAAGCTGAAATAAATTGAAGTTTCCACATATCTAAATGCTGACTCTCAAATGATTTAAAGAGGAAAATGCACAGGAACCAGATAGGTCTTGAAGTTTTATTGCCTGGAGCATTAGAAAAAAATGGAAAGCTGAGGTTCAGACTCAAGCATATAATATTATGTGATTATCATCTTAGAAGGCTCTCCTCTCCCTCACTTACAGCAATTTTTCCAGAGAATTTGTAATGACATAAATAAATCCAGCTCCACAAATGATTGTATTTCCCTAAATCCTCAACTAGAATAAGAATAATCACTTTGATTTTTTTCACATTACATACTTCTTGTGTAGTTGAATCATTTTGTGAACTTTAAAGTACTTATAAATATGAAGTGGCAATATTGTTATAACAAGTACTCCAATTCAACCTAATTGAACCAACATTTAGCAAGCACTGACTAGGCCAATTATATGCAAGGCACTATTAGGTTTTGGGAAGAGGGAGCAGGTACACACACACACACACACACACTCCAAGTCCTTACTCTCACTAGTCAATAAGCATTTATTAAGGTATTACAATACGTCAGACACTATGCTAGGAACCAAAGGGCCGCTTTAGCTACATGCCAAACGTTTTGGTAAATTGTTGTCATTTTCCTTGATGATTTTTTCTGTTGTTCTTATGATTTGACCTTTGAACTATTCTTTCGGATTAAATTATTTCGTATCAAATTAATTTTGATCTTTTTTTAATGCCTTTATTGAATATCTTTTTTTGCATCATTGTCAGAAAAAGATGTATTTTATAGTCTTGGTTTTGTATATATATTTGTACAGTGTTTGTGTCCTAATAGTCAGTTTTGGCAAAGGTACCATATACAGCTGAAAAATGTGTAAACTCTTTTCTCATTTAAAGACTTCTCCTGTCTAACTGAGCTAAAATTCTATTCATGTCCTTAATTTCTTCCTTGTTCATCTTTTTGTTAGAATTGTCTAAGTCTGAAAGGGGTACATATTATGGTTTTGGTACTATTTCTCCCTGTAATTCAATTAACTTTTCCTTTAAGTATTTAGATGCTATGCTATTGTTGCATTATATAAAATACTGATATTGTTATATATGGTGGTTCTAAGTATAATGTTAGTTAATCAATTTCTCTTTTATGTCCCTTTTTATTATTACTTTGTCTGTAACCACAATTGTTAATCTTGTTTTTTTCAGTTTGCTTGAAACATACTAGATTTTTTCTAGTCCAGTATTTTAATTTTGGTTTTTGTTTCATATAAACAACATATTGCTAGATTCTTCTTTCTAATCTATTCTGCTATCTTCTTCCATTTTATGAGTGAATTCATACTATTCACATTCATAGTTATGATTTTTAATTGCATATTCCCCTCCAACCTATCCATTTGTGCTTTTCTCCCTCTTTTCCCTCTGCTCCCTTTTTAAGATGTGTGTTCGTCTTTCATTGCCAAAGAAGACCATGCCATCAGAGAAATGATGACATGACTTGCACTTGACTGTTTTGAATGAGGGAGGTCTGTGCAGGTCACCAGTCTCACTTCTCCTCCAGAGCCATCTGAATCCAGTGACCAGATATTCATCAGGATGACTGGAGATGACCCAGGAGGAAGCAATTGGGGTTAAGTGACTTGCCCAAAGTCACACAGCTAGTGAGTGTCAAGTGTCTGAGGTGAGATTTGAACTCAGGTCCTCCTGACTCCTGCACTGGTGCTCTATCCACTGCACCACCTAGCTGCCCCAGTCCCTTTTAAGAAAGAAGATGGAGAAAGAATGTACTTAATACTACTCATCTATAATTGAAGTGATTCATTTCCACTCTTGTTCCTCTTCCTTTTACTCCATTTTTTATCACAAGCCTTTTTTTTAACTTTTTCTTTATTTCTCTTTACTTCTCCCCTTCATGATTAACCCCCTGATATTTATTTGATTATACTTATTCCTTCAATGATCCTACTCTCCCTCTTAAACCCCATTTTCCCCTCTTCTTGTCCATTCTTATTTCCCTATTAACTTTAATATATTTCTACATCAGTTGTTTGTGTTTATATGTGTATGGTGTGTTCAACCTTCATTTGTATAGAACTGATAAAAGTGAGGTTAACAAGATGCCTATTCCTCTCACTCCTTTTTCCATGTTTGAATACTCTTCATTTTATCCATTCCTACTATGTGAGATAGTAAGTTCTCTCTTCTTCTCCCTTCTTCACTCCCAAATATATTCCCATATCCTTCTGCTTTCAAGTTCACTGAAACAAAACACAACTTTCTGTCTTATTTAATTCCTTTTACAATTCTTGAAGACAGAGATCTGAGCACAGTTTCTTTTTGCATCAGAACATAAACAATTAAGCCCCTTCCAATTATCCTGATATATTTATTTTTCTGTTTCGCTTAACTCTTGTATTTGCATTTCAAAGCTTTTATTTCCATCTGACCTTTTCTAAGCCAAGAAGGCTTAGAACTATTTCACTAAAGATTCATCTTTCCCCCTGTAGGAATACTAAAGTTTGCCTGATTTGTTCTTCTTCATTATAGTCTTTTATCTTTTGCCCTTTGGCATATTATAAGCTCTTCTGTGGCTGCCAAATTTAGTGTGATCCTAACTAGGGGTCCTTTATACCTGTACTCTTTCTTTTCTGGTTGCATATAATATTTTTTTTTAAACCTGGAAACTGAATTTTTGGCTTTGATGTTCCTTAGAGTTCAATTAAGGTTTCCTTAATCTGTTTTCCAGGTCAGTTTCTTTTGATACTATGTATTAAAATTCTTTTGATACTATGTATTTACTTTTTACTTTTCATTTCTTTTTTTTCACTTTTTCCTTTCAGGAAATGATTGATGGATTTCTTTCACTTCTCTCTCTGAGCCATTTTTATTTGTAATTTCTTGGAATATAGTATCTAGCTCTTCATTTATTTGTTTTTTGTTTTGGTCATGATTTTAAATTAGTGCAGTGATTTCTAGATGATTTTTCCTTGGCCCATTTTCCAGGTCAGTTTCTTTTGATACTATATACATTACTTTTTCTTTTTTCTTCTTCAATTTTTCTTCTTATTTTATTATTTCTTGTTTTCATGGAGTCATTGCTTTCTGTTTGGCCCCTTCTAATTTTCGAAAGTCCAATTCTTGGGTAAAGTTGACTACCTTCTATTCTAAGCCATTAATTCTCCTTACCATCCTTTTCTTTCTAGATGACATTTCACTTAACATGGCATTTTTTTAATCTCTTGCTTCATTTCTTCCAGATAATATTCTGTCCAGAACATTGTTTCCTTTTGTGACTCTATTTGGACTTTCTGTAGAATTACTCTCCTAAATTTACCTCTTGTGTTTCTCTCAATCCGTAATATTTTTTTCATTTTTTGTTTTCTTTTGTTTGCTCCTATCTCCAAGTCTCAGTTTCTGGATTTCAGTTTATATATGAGTCAGACTGCTCCCTCCCACGTTCTTGAAGAGGATGGGCAGGTCCATTTATTCTTGAATGTGGTACACGAGATCACGTCCCATCTTTGGCAAAAAAAAAAAAAAAAAAATCCTTGGTTTTGTCTTAGCCTCCTGGTGCTTCAACTTAGGTTTGGGCCTTAATCCCTTCCCTATCTACTTCTTATTACACAGTCCTAAACCTAAAGTCAGGTCCATCCTTTGCTATGATCCTGACAGGCCCCAACCAGATATTGTTATTGTATTGGACCAAGTCTGCTACAAGACCCCAGCTGCTACTCTGGTTCTTTCTCCTGTTGTGACTTGGGTGAGTGAGGACTTCCTGGACACTGGGCTGACCCTGTCTGCTGTGGTTCCAGTACAGGCTGCATGGGGTGTGGGTTGGGTGCAGATTACCAGGGTGATGGGTCCAGGATGGACAGTCTAGTACTGTTTTGGCCCTGTCTCCTACTATGAGTTGGACACGGTTCTGCCTATGTACTATGCTGTCTGGCTTCTAGTGTCTGCCCTGTCTCTTGCTGTGGTTTATGTGCTGGATACCTGAGCCATGTGTTGGGCACTGATCAGGCCCTGTGTCCTGCTATGGTCCAAGATACTTAAACATCTTGCCTTTTGCCTACCCTAGCTTATCCCTTCTCAGAGCCACTATAGGTTCTGCCATTCTTTCTGTGTAGTCTTGGAGTAGATGGAGGAGATTATAATCTTGTTCTAAAATTTCCTTCTTGTGTATTTTTAGAGAGTTACTGGCATATTTGTGGGGAATCTGGTCTTCTCTAGATACAACCATACCACCACCTTCTCACAATAACTAGCATGCGATGCCCACACACCAAGATTTCCATATTCCTCACTGCACATCCACATCCCAGTTGCAATTTGCTACCTGTTCTTCCCAGCTTAACCTGATATGGGCATATCAGAGTAGCAGCTTAATCCTTTGCATCTTCCTCTGTCAATCCTAGAGAAGCAAAGAAAGATGAGAGTGAGGGAATGAAAAGGGAGAGGGAAGGGAGGGAGAGCAAGGATCACCAAAATCTGAGGAATAGGTCTGAACTTCCTACTGCCCAGGAACCCTTCTTTCAATGCCCATCATTCATCACAGCCAAGAACTCTTCACTGGGAGAAAAAAAGTTTTAGAACTACTGATGTGAGTAAATGTATATGTCTATGTGCATATATAAATATATGTGTGTATTTTTAAAATGTAATTTTCAGGGAAAAGACCATTAGCAATTGGGGAGATCAGCTTTGAGTAGAAGGTTGCACCTGACTTTGCATCTTGAAAGGAGCACAGGTACAGACACCATCCATTCGGGTCAAGAAAGATCACCTTTGCACAGGTGCCAAGAGGCCTGAGGCACATTATTTTGCTCTGGGAACAATGGCTAACTGATCAATTAAACTAAAAGAAGAAGACATGTGGAGCATTAAGCCTGGAAAGATAGATGGGAGTCAGGTAGTGGAAGGCCTTAAATGTCAAGATTTCATATTGTATCCTAGAGAAAAGAGGAAATGCTTAAAGATCAGAGCAACATGGGACAATGGAAAAGAATATTGGAGTCAGAGAAACTGAGCTCGGTTCCCAACCGTGCCATTATTATTTGCATAAAGCTGGACAAATGGCTTCATCTAGCTCAGTCTTCGCATCCTCATCTGTGAAATGAGGAGGATGGATTAGATCAGGAGTTCTTAACCTAGGTTCCTTTGAGCCAGACCATGGACAGATTTCCGGAGTATGAACTTGGAAGGGGGAAAAGGTTGTCTTCATTCTTACCAGCCTTTAAATGAAATTTAGGACTTCCTTCAGTTATGATCTCATAATTATAAATTATATATCTTTATGTGCATAAAGATATATCTTTTTATATAAATTCTAAATCTTTTAAAAAAGATATTATGAGAAGGGAGGCGATGTGATCAGATATGTATTTTGGGAATATTAGTTTTTAATGTAAAAGAATTATTTGGTTCATAGGTTGTGCCACCCAAAATTTACTTCAGGAAAATCTCCAAATATAGCTTCAGTTGGCTCATGTCTCATTTCCCATTAAGATCATAATCTCCTTTCCTATTCTAAATAACTTGCAAGGAAATCGAGTTTTGTGATAGGAATAGTTGAATATTAATTGCATGAAGTAGCGAGGGGAAAGGTTAACATAGAATTGGCAAGCTGTTGTTTGCCATACTCAGGTAAAAACAAGTCATGCTCTGTAATAACACCTCATAAAGGGATGAATTTACACAAGTCTGTCCAAGCATTTGGCCAAGTCATCAAGTATTCACCACTCTCTCTCTATACCTCATTTGATCCATAGGCAATATATCAAAAATGTTCCCATGCCACGCAAGCTTGTCTCTTGTTGGTCTCATGCCAAGCAGTTCAGTTATTTTATTTTAAAGTTCAACGTGGCAATTAGATAGTTCGTAGTATTACTGTCACTTCCTATTTTGGACACTCTCTCTCAAGTACCTGGCCTTCTTCTTCAGGATGCACAAGTTGGGGCACAAACCAGAAGGAAAAAATCATCTGTGGAAATAAGAGGTCCAACAGTTTGGGACTTTGAGTAAGTCTAGAGAAAACTAGAAGACGCAGTGGATAGAGCACTAGGATCTGAAGTTGAGAAGACCTAAGTTCAAATCCATCCTCAAAGGCTTACTAGCTTTATGGCTGTGGACAAGTCATTTAATATCTATCTGCCTCAGTTTCTTCAACTGTGAAATTGGGATAATATTGTCTCTATTTCCCAGAGTTGCTGTGAGGTTCACATGAGATTACTTGCAGAGGACTTAGCACAAGAAGTGACACATAGTAGGCACTTAATAAATGCTAATTTCCTTCCTTCCTTTTCAGTCAATATTGAGCTATCATTATACCCTAATCTGAAGTCAGAGAAAGAAGCATAGGTAAGACAGAATCCAAAAGGAGACTAGGAGAGTGCTGGAAAAGCCTCCAATTTGAAGATAGGATGCAACACATCCCCATTTCTGGAAAAATAAGAATGAGTTGGTAGCCAAACCCTGTCAAAATTGTTCCACCAGAGCAGGGATATTTCCTGCCAAGTCTGAACTTGGTTCAGAAAGATCATAGAGCTAAAAATGAACTTTTGAACCATCTAGTCCTTAGTCACCCCACCCCTGATCTTTACAGATGAAATTGAAGCCCAAGGGGACATGCCTTGCTTGGATAGTAGTGGCAGAATGAGTATTGGCAATTAGGTCTGAGTTCAGTGCTCTTTCCACTGAAACCATGACCACAAGCTAGTGTAAGCTATCACTTCATCTTGTGGCTTCGGGAGCTGATATTAGCCTTACAGGGCAAGTCTCAAAGAACAGGAGAAAAGTCCTTCATGCTGTCCAATAGAGTATTACTATCTATTGGGTCAAGGCAGTAGGATGCCCCACCAGAGGGGGCACCAGGAAGGCCACTTAGCCAAGAATTGGCCAAGAAAATTCCCAGGGATGAATAGTGGTCCATAAAAAAGCTTTTTCTGGGCTGGTGACCCTGGGAATTTCTCTGCCTACCTGGAACAAAGTCTGGAAGACTGTGACCTTGGGAGGATTACTAACCCTCCCAACTTTTCTCATCGTAATATAAGGGTAGATTAGATGATCTCATTTCCAGTTCTAAGTCCTATGATCCATGATTTCTCTCACATGAATTTCTTTGCTTTTGTTTTAATCCTAAGAAGACTTTCCCAATAATCAAAGCTGCCTAAAAAGAGAATGGGCTACCTTGTGAGGAATGGGCTTCCCTTCTCTTGACGGTATTTGAGTAGAGATTTGATAACTGCCTGATTCTGTAAAGGGAATCCTAGCATGCAGGATAGTCTAATAACCCCACAGTTCATTCCATATTTACAGCTCCTGTGACTTCTTGGACTACTTAAGGTCACTGAGATTTTACTATAATCAAGTCCATCTGGCCATTTTGAGACTTGTTTTTTTATATTGTTGAACTATTGTTCAGTCATGTCCAACTCTTTGTGACACCATTTGGGGTTTGGTTGGCAAAGATACTGGAGTGGTTTTCCATTTCATTCTCCAGCTCATTTTACAGACGTGGAAACTGAGGGTAAAGTGGATAAAGTGACTTGCCCAGGGTCACATAGCTGGTAAGTATCTAAGACCAGATTTGAACTCAGGAAGTTCATCTTCTTGCCTGCAGGCCCAGCACACTATCCACTGTGCCACCTAGCTGCTCCATTGGTTTTTTAGAAGTACTATTAAATTCAACCCAGATTTATCCTCAGAGAAACCTAGTGTTATTCAATAGTCTGATCTGAGAATCAGTCAAGTACCTAATTAACAATCTTTATTAAACACCTTGATGTTCCAGGCAGTGTGTTAAACCCTAGTTATGAGAAGACAAAAACGCCACAATCCCTACTCTCAAAAAGCTTTCATTCTTGTGGGGGAGAGCATGACTTTTCAATGAGGGAGGGGAGAGAGGAATTACAAATACTCAGCCCCCTCTTCCCCCCACCCCCAGCATCTGGCATCCTAACTTGTCCTGACAGCCCAAATATCTGCATAAGACTTGATTCCTCCTTTTCATAGAATTCTATCTTAACACGAGGCTTCAAACTATATCCCTTTTTGTTAGTCTTACTAAGGCAATTCTTCCAAGGGGCCATTGTCTGAGAAGGGAAGGGGCTGACTGCTTGTGCTTTTGAAAAGAATAGAAATGGTAGTATCAAAGAGGAGGGTGGCTGGGTGGTACAATGGATGGAACCTGAGCCTGGAATCAGGAAGACCTGAATTCAAATTCAGCATCAGGCACCTACCAACTAGATGACCCTGGGCCAGTCGCTTATCCCCGTTTGCCTCCATTTCCTCATCTGTAAAATGAGCCAGAGAAGGAAATGGTAACCCACTCCAATATCTTTGCCAAAAAAAAACCCAAAATGGAGTCATGAAGAGTCAGGCATGACTGAAATAACTGAACAACTGAACAACAAATGGACACTGTTAAGTAGTAGAAGGAACCTGGATTTCAAAAGCAAACCTGGATTTGAATTCTAGTTCTCCTCTTGTGACATTGAACAAGTTGTTGAAACTCTCTGGGTCTCTATATGGCAGATGAAGTAGCTGGGTGGTACAGTGGATAGCGTGAGACTTGGAGTCAGAAAGACCTGAGTTCAAATCGAGCCTCAGAAACTTTCCAGCTGTGTGACCCTAGGCAAAGTCACAACTCCTCCATGGCTCAGTTTCCTCATCTGTAAAATCAATATGATAAAGGACCAACTTCACAGAGTTGTGAGAATCAAATGAGTTAGCGAAAAGTGCTTTGCATACATAAAGCACTAATAATGAAGTACTAAAATACTTTAAATCTAAAGGAGTTGAAGCTAGATAGTCTCCAAGGTCACATTCACTTCTAAATTCTTTAATCCCAAAGTTCACCTGACCTGTTACCATGTCTGTCACCATGGTGAAGAGGTTCCTAATTTGTTTTTATACCATGGTCCCCTTGGCAGGCAGGTAAAACCTGCAGACCCCCTCCTCAGAGTACAGTATCTGTCAATGGACTGCTTCTGCTAATATCTTCTTACCTGCTAATGTCTATGGTCTTCTTCTAGGAGATGCCAATGTTATCTTCAAAGCAAAATCAGAGCCTCCTGGTACTCAGTGACTTATCTTTTCCACATGAAGTAATAATGAGTGAAATCTACTCTTCTGTCAGTTAGGAAACATATCTTATTTAATCATCCCATAATCTCTGAACAGTTATATAGTTTAGCACTTGGACCTCCATATATGATCCCTGATCACATATATTCTCTATATGTGTTCCTTCTACTACTGGTGATACGATAATCTGTGGAAGGTATTTACCCTGCATAGGTAAAGTAAGGAAAGCGTGGATGTTTTATTATGTTGTTTGATTAAATGTCATTTTTTTCTCCAAAACTAATGTGTTTTCTGGCTGACTAGTAGGGGTAAATTCAATGCTGGAGGCTTACGAGTTATGGCTTTGGATTGCATGCTAACTCACAAAGTGCTTCAGACCTGGGATAACCTTTTTAGGGGCCCAAGTGTGAAAGGAATTATGCCAGATGCTACGTAAAATATACCCTTATGTCGGTCATTAACTTTTCTTGTGTCTGAATTGGAATTATTTTTCTAATCAAGGCGTTCTTTCTCCTTGCTGTTACCTTTTATCAATATACTAAAATGAACTCTAGTTAGCAGCAATATATGTATCTATATGTGTATATATATATATATATATATATATATATATATATATATATACACATATGTGTATATATATATATGCATTGGATTGTGGATATGTATGTGTGGATATATATACACATATACATATTATATAGACACATATACATATATATATGTTGGGTTATATTTTGTGCTATACATTATGGTAATCATCTTTCTAAGTTCAGATGATTGTCAAGCTATTGTTTAACAGATTAACTTATTTTTGGACAAACATTATGAAACTTTTCTTGTTTGCAAAGTGAGGTATGGGGAAATTTGGCAAAGAAGTTTTTATTTTCATGAGATGGATCATGCTGCCATTGCCAGGGCTACAAGTGAGTCCAATACTCATGACTAACCTGGCAAAGAAACTGGAAAGAAATCCGAGCTTGAGTCTCAACAGTGCTGCATCTTTAAAGACTGGGTGTGACTCTTTTATTACAGCAAGTCCCTAGGGAAGCCTAAATTAATTGGCTCTTCAGTGTCAATTTCTTCAGAAATGGAATAGGATTTAGTAAGTGTTCCACACCCCCAAACACATATGTATAGAACTGAAGGTTAAATGATAACCTTGATTTTGATAGAGCCATAATTTTATTGGTATGAGTGCTCCCTTCACTAATGTAGGTCTTCTAACTATGTACTATTCTTACCCAGGCATTGCCATAAATCATCCTTCAAGGATCCATCCAGTTTCAAAAGGACTTTCTCGTGACTTTTTTTAAGTTTTATTGATTTTTTTCTCACATTTCTATCATTTCCAAATATTCCACTCCCATAGAACCTTCTCTTGTAATAAAGAAATACAGTTAAGTGAAAGACAGTAGTGCATTGACTGGGTCTGACATGTTATTCTTCTACCATGAGGAAAGAAATATTTTATTCCAGTCCTCTGAAGTTAAGAATAGCCATTATTTTGATGTGAATAATGATGTCTTTTGGTATTATTTTCTTTTATACTACTCTGGTCATCATGCATATTATTCTTTTAGGACTGCTTACCTCTCTCTGCGTCAGTTCATAAAAGGCTTCCCAAGTTTTTCTGAATTCTTCACATTTATCATTTCATATGGATCAAATTTCTTTTGACTCCTATTAATTTCCATTGATCCATTTCTTATGGTTCAATATTTTATTACATTCATATACCATGATTTATTAAGCCATTCCTCAATGATTGGGAAACTCATTTTTTTACTACCACAAAGAATGCTTTTATGAATACTTTATTGTGTTTGGAATTTTTCTATCGAAAAGTAGGTACAGTTCAGTGACTGTTTCTAAATAGTTTCAAATTGCTTTCTGGAAAAATTGGACCAGTTAATAGATCCATCAACAGTATATTATTGGATCTACCTTCCTACAACCCTTCCAACATTTACCATTTCCTTCTTGCAATGTCTTTCCCAGTTTGATAAGTGTAAGGTAAAAGCTCAAATTTGTTTTAGTTTATATTTATCTTATTGCTAGTCATTTCAAATATATTTTCATATGGTTATTGATTGTCTTAATTGGTTTTCTTGAAAACTGTTTATACCTTTTGACCATATATTCTTTTTCAGAATGTTTCTTGCTCCTATATACCTTGAGCAAGAGAAATATTTGATAGATTTTATCAGAAATATTTGATACAAAGATTTTTTTTTTTCTAAATGACAGATTCCCTTCTTATGTTACACTGGTTTTGTTCATACAGAAGCTTCAATTTTCTGTAATTGAAATTGTCTATTTGTTCTCTTATACTTTTTAATCCCTTTAGGGTACCATTTAACTACTTGGTTCTGTTGCCTCTCATTCTCAATAGATGACTGTTCTTTCTTTTCCAAGCATACATGCCCTTCATAGTATCTTTTATACTACTTTTCATGTCCCTCAAGCCCCTTAGGCAATGGTGGAGGGGGAAGGAGACAAAGAAAACTAAAAAGTTAAATTCCCCAAATCCACTGTGTTAATCCATTAACATGTACATCTTGCATAGGCACTGGCCATGGACAAGAAGCTTGGCCCAAAAACTGAGCAATAGGAAGAGACAAGATCTTATCTTTCTTGGACTTTTGATTACCTCAAACTGTTCAGTGCATCGAAAACCCAATCTTTGACACAAAAGTCATGGTGACATGGGACTGCAATTCTAAAAGAATCAAAATTGCAATCAACTCCATATAGGCTGTCATTCAAAAATGAAATTAAACCCAGTCGCACTGACCCCTGACCCCAGTAAAAAAATTCCAAAATGGGCTGCAATATAGATAAGTCTAAAAAGATAGGCTCATAGGATGCAAAGCTTGGAGATCATCCTATCCAATGCTCCTATTTTATAGATTAAAGAACAGAAGCTAGAGAAATGAAAGATTTGCCCATACTCAATTGAGATGCAAGTTGCAGATACTCCAATTGGATTCATCTAAATCCAAATCTAGTGCTCTACTCAATATCCCTTGCTGTCTCATATTGAGCATTAAGAACAATGAGTCCTCCACTCCCTTTGTAATCCCAGCAGCTAGCAGAGGTCAAGAGTTCTGGCTGGCCTACAGCACTCCATTCATTGTTGCTGATGTTAAGGGTGTGGTGGTGTTTTTTTTTTTAATATCTCTGGTTTGCTGGGAGGAAAAAAAGAATTTCCTTTCCAGTACATGTTTTTTCCATTAGCAACTTTTGTTGTGAGAAAAAGGAGGTTTGGGAAAAATAAGATTGATAAGCTTTTGTAATTGCCCATAGAGCTAGAGGTGAACTACAAAGATTTCATAGTAGTTGCTCTGGGGAATTAAGAAGTTGAATAGGTGCTCAAAGTAGATGAACAAAGGGAAAAGAGAAGAAGTGAAGAGGTCTTTACTTTTGAGATTTCCATTGGATTACATTCATGACTATTTGCTGGGTTTTAAAAATATGTTGTATTGTAAATTTAATAGCTTAGAAAATATTAAAGGGATTAAAGAAAATCTGTTGGGTTTGTTGATTTATTGTTTTTGAGAATCTGGGAGGAACAGCTCTCAACAGGAAATTGATTGTAATGTAAAACCCATTTTGGAAATGTGTCTATTTCCACATGTAAGTGATTTATGTGTCTTTGAGGGAAGAAAAGGAAATGGTAATAACAGCAGGCAAATACAGCGTTTAGTGTTTTTGTCATTTCGAGTTCAGCGCTCTCTTGTTTATATCTCATCCACTGATACTTGCCTAACTGCTTTTGATTCATTGTACTACAGTAAAACCTTCGTTATCTGGAACCCAGTCAGACTGAAAGCTGCGCGTTCAAGCATTCTCAACATGTCCCTGATTTGATGGGACAGCTGGGTGGTACAATAGATAAGAGTCCAGGCCTAGAGTCAGGGAGACCTGAGTTCAAATCTAGCTTCAGGCACTTGTAGATTTTATGGCAAGCCACTTAACTTCTATTTGCCTTAGTTTCCTCATCTGTAAAATAGGGATAATAATAGCATCTGCTTCCCAAGGTTATTGTGAGGGTCAATGAGATAAGAATTGTAAATCACTTAGCATGTTGCGTGGTCCATAAGAAGCACTATATAAATATTAGTTATTAATGTTGTTTTAGAAAATTAGATAGTCTACTAAAATGTAAATCTTCTCAAATGTCTCCAACTGCCATGCAATAAAGCTGCAAAAAAAAAAAAAGTTAAATGAAGAAAGAAAGATGCCGTTCACATATTTCATGGCTGCTGTGGCTTGTCGTCACAGCCCCCAAAATATCCAGATCTCTGTTCGAGGAGACAATAGGACCCAAACTAGTGCCCACTCAAGCTACAAGGGGTGATTCACTTCCCCCTGAACACAGAACTGAGGACAAGAGTCTGTATCCAGGTACGCTTCCCTTGCTTCTTCCCTCCCCCCCCTCTCTTTCTCTCTTTTCTCTCTCTTTCTCTCTTTTCTCTCTTTTTTCCCTCTTTCTTTTCCCTTCCCCCTTCTTTCCCTCCTCTCTCTCCCTTCCATTCTCTTCCTATCTTCCTCTCTCCTTTTCCCTTCCTCTCTCCCTTGCTTTCTCTTTCCTCTCTCCTTCCCTCCCTTTTTCATTTTCCCTTCCTTCCTCCCTCCCTCCTTTTCCCTTCTTTCCCTTCCTCTCTCCCTTTCCCTTCCTATCTTATTCTCTCCCCCTCCCTCTTTCTATCTTCTCTCTCTCCTTCCCTCATTTTTTCCTTTCTCTTTCCTCTCTCTTTCCCCTTCTCCCTCCTTTCTCTCCCTTTCTCTTTCACTTTCCCTTCCTATCTCTTTCTCACCTACCCCCCATTCTTTCCTCCACTCTCCTTCCTTTTCTCTCCCTCCCTCCCCCCCTCCAATTACTCAAAAGACCTTGATGCACTATCATAACCTGGGGGGGAGGAAGGGAGGGGACGGGAATAACTAGCGATTGTGTCAACTGTGTGAATGGTGCATCCTCCCTACTTTGCTGTCTGGAGGAAAAAATGAATGGGACGAGTTGACCTTGTTGCAAAGAAGTGACACATCAACCTCTGAAAATAAAGAACACACTGAAATGTCAGGAGTTTTGAAAGGAGGAAATGAGAGAAGTCTTGATGTCTTATCTGTACCTTGGTTGTTTTATTTTCAGTAAAGTAGAGGTAAAGTCATCATCTATGAAAGAAACATTGAGGTGATGTTGGAGGCTTAAGGAGCAGCCAACCTGAGGAGAATTATGAAGGAATGTATCAGAGGTGAATACAGGAGTAATTTACACATACACACACACACACACACACACACACACACACACACATACACACACACAGCACCTGCTTGGTGAAGATAGGAGAATGAAATGAGCAGGCTTTAATGATAAGACCACATCTTTTTGGTTATTGTTCTGCTGTTGAGTCATTTCAGCTGTGTCTAACTCTCTGTGACTCCAGTTGGTGTTCTCTTCACAAAGATCCTGGAGTGGTTTGCTATTTCTTTCTCTAGCTCATTTTACAGATGAGTAAAGTGAGGCAACAGAGTGAAGTGACTTGCCCAGAGTCACATAGCTAGTAAGTGTCTGAGGCTGGATTTGAACTCAGGTGCTCCCTCTAATTATTTTACTCATTTTTTAATATTTCCCAAATACATTAAAATTTTTTAACATTTATTTTTTCTCTTATAGGAACATAGATTTATTTATTTTTATACTTAATTTGTTTGTTTTCAGTTTTCAACAATCACTTCCATACCTTTTACATTTTCTACCCCTTCCTCCCCAAAACAGCATACAATCTTATATGGGTTCTGCACCCACATTCTTATTAAACACATTTTCACATTATTCATGTTGCATAAAAGAATTAAAATGAAGGGACGAAATCATGAGAAAAGCCCAAACAAAACATAACAAAAGAGAAAATATTCTGTTTCATTCTGTGTTGTGGTTCTGCAGTTCTTTCTCTGGATGTGGATGGCATTTTGCATCATGAGTCCTTTGGAAATGTTTTAGGTCCTTGAATTGCTGTGAAGGGCCAAGTCTATCAGAAACAGTCCTCACACACTGTGGCTGTTACTGTGTATAATGTTCTCTTGGTTCTGCTCACTTCACTCAGCATCAGTTCATAGAAATCTTTCCAGGTTTTTCTGAAGTCCTCAATATTTATTTTTAAAAATTTTGAGTTTCAAAATCTCTCGCCCCTGCCCACCCCTTGAGAAGGCCAGAAATATGATATAGGTCATGTGTGTGAAGTCATGCAAAACATACTCCCATTTTAGCCATGTTGCAAAAGAAAATACACACACGGAAAAATAAGTAAAGTGATAAAAGTGTGTATTATTCTCCACTCAAAGTTCATCAGTTTTCTCTCTCTGGAGATGGATAACAATTTTTATCATGTGTCCTTTGGAATTGTATTAGAACATTGTCTTGATCTACCAACTAAGTCACAGTTAATCATCGTTAAATATTTCTGTTACTGTGTACAAGTTCTCATGGTTTTATTCACTTCACTTTGCATCCATTCATACAAGACTGAGGTTTTAAGTTTTTAAGTATTCAGCCTAAATAGATTACACTCTTCTTACCATTGGTACTGGGAATGCTAGCTGGTTTTGCATAAATTCATAGGAGACTAGGGGAAGGTCACATTCCACTCCCAATACTGGCAGAAGCATTGCCTGGGGTAAATATAAGCTTCATACATCCATAGCCCACTGCCAGATCCTGAACCATAGCTCCCACCTCTGTATCAGGACTCCAGAAATATTTTTAGTATCTAAGTCAGAAAAATCATCTCCCATATACTGTGTAATTAACCTAATCTTGGGGACCATTCTGAGTCGAACCTATTTACCAATGTAACCAGAGACATCAGCTTTGTAAGAGCTTCTTGGGGAAAGACTGGCAAAGGAGTTCACTCTGTTCTACACCTCTTCTCTCTGAGCCACAGTGCTATTTGTTGAGAAAAAGAAGAAAGTCTCATCTTTGTCTCAGCTATAGGCCTTGAGTGCTTACACCTTCCTAGACCAATACTCCTTCTGGATACTTGACAAGTGAACTGCCAGGAGTGGAGATATTTACCAAATCAGAGCTGAGTGAAAGGAATAGGTATGGAAACTGGACTTGTGATTTCACTGATAGAAGGAATCTCCAGATGAGGAAATTCCATCTACTCTTAAAGGTCAGCACCTTCCTTGAAACTTAGAGTCTTAGAGATTTTCCAGAAGCACTTGCAGATGAAGTGACTTGGGTAGGGTGCTGTGGAGTACTTGGAACTTGGTCAGACATCAAAGATGCCAAACTCATCCACTGCATCCTTGGTCATCTCCAGCCATCTTGACTTTTGTCCTGCCATTGAACTTTGATGACTCTGTAAGAGAGAGTGAGGCTGTTGACTTTGTGCAACTCTGCCTCATTTAAATTCAATTTACACACAAGTCAAGACATCACCCCAAATGTCATTGGAACTCTTTGAAAACAAAGGACAACAAAATACTAGCACAAGCTATTTGCTAAATTAGAGAAATAATGATTCCAGAAGTAGATGGTAGAATTCTGGAGGGCATGATCACCCAGCAGGGGAGTTGGCATAAACCTGTAGAAGGTGGTGGGAAGGGAATCCCATGGTAACAAGAGGTCTTTGATGGTCCATTGGTTTGACAAAATGACCCTGGACATGTCACAACCTCTCTAAGATTCAATTTCTTCATCTGTAACATGAGAATAATAATTGTATCTGCTGTACAAGTTATTTTGAGGATCAAATGAGATAACATATAAAAAGAGCTTAGCATAGTATATGGTGTATTTTTTGTTGCTGCTCAGTCATTTTCAGCTATGTCTGACTCTTTATGACCCCATTTGGGGTTTTCTTGGCAAAGATACCAATTTCCATTTCCTTATCTAGCTCATTTTATAGATGAAGAAACTGAGGCAAACAGGGTTAGGTGACTTGCCCAGGGTCACACAGCAAGCAATTGTCTGAGGCCAGCTGTGAGGATAAAGTTGCTGAGAAAAACTAAGTCATTCACAGTTGATCATCATACAATATTTCTGTTACTGTGTACAATAGTCTCCTGGTTCTGCTCACTTCACCCTACATCAGTTTGTGCAAGTCTTTCCAAGTTTTTCTGAGAGCATCCTGCTCATCATTTCTTGTAGCACAATAGTATTCCATTACATTCATATGCCACAACTTGTTCAGCCATTCCCTAATTGATAGGCATTCCCTCAATTTCCAATTCTTTGCCGCTGCAAAAAGTTCTACTATAAATATTTTTGTATATATATTTCCTTTTCCATTTTAAAAAATCTCTTTTGGATACATACTTAGTAATTGTATTTCTGACTTAAAGGGTATGCACAGTTTGATAGTCCTTTGGGCATCGTTCCAAATTGCTCTCCAGAATGGTTATATGGTCACAATTCCACCAACAATGCCTTAGTGTCCCAATTTTTCTACAAACTGGGAAATGTTTAACAAAATAAATAAAAATGCCATGTAGGTAATGTTTGTAGTTTTCGATATATCCAACCTATTCCCAGCCTTGTAGAGAAAGGAAAATGCATATCAGTATTAGGCAAAAAATAAAAGGCAAGAACCCTCCCGGGAAAAATTGATGGTGATTAAAGTGACAATTCCAGAGTACATGCTGAATGGGACCAAAAATTCACCACAGTAATTATGACCACAGTTTCTCTATATCCAACACTGTTTCTATTTGAGTTTGACACCACTGGTCTAGATAGACTAATGAAACCCACAGTCAATGCAATCATACAAACATGAGGTAGACTGCTATCCTTCCCTAGGCAGCCCTTAGGTATAAGGTAAGTGGCTACTTTCTAGTGACATACAAAGTGATAAGACTTTCTAAAAAATGACAGAAAAGGGAATAATTCCCTTCCCCGTTTCTCAGATGATGAGACCAATAACTTATCAGCTTATATGTTAGAGTCAGCATAGCATAGTGGATAAGCCTTGGATTTGGAATAAGGAAGATCTAAGTTCAAATGCTGCCTTTAATACTTATTTCTGTGTGACATAGATAGATAGAGCACCAAGCCTGTGGTCAAAAAAGACCTAAGTTCAAATCCAACTTCAGATACTAACTGGGTGACCCTGGTCAAGTCACTTAATCCTGTTGGCCTCAGTTTTCTTATCTGTAAAATGAACTGGAGAGGGAAATGGCAAACTATTGCAAATCTATACCAAGAAAACCCCAAATGGTCAGACATGAATGAAACAGCTAGATGACAACAATTTGTGTGACCATAGGCACATTCTCTGGGCCTCGGTTCTTATGTATAAAATGAAGGCATAGAGCAAGATGGCCCCTAAAGTCCCTTTCAGCTCTAAATCAATGATCCTATATTTACTCTCCTTATTAGGGAACTTCTCTGTATTCCATCAGTCCTTGTAGTAATGGGTTAATCTTGCTGCTAAAGTATCTCCACCAAAATTTTGCCCATTATCAGTTATTTACTATGGGCAAAAGAAATATGTAGTCCAGGAAATCTTAGACTCAAGGAAGCAATGACTTGTCGTCAGTGCCTGCTAGAGTGCTCCAGTTATTGGCTTGAGGAGATAACATGGGATCTCACACAAAGCACGCATGTCCTAGGGCTGATCCAGGCCTAATTCCAACACCCTCCCTCTAAGTCAGGATCTCAAGTCTCCAGGAGATGTTCTAGGAGGAAGGATAGTGTTTAGTCTGATAACACCATAGCAGACACATCACCATCACTACAGAAAGCCATCTTGGGCATGGTGATTTTTTAACAGTTTTCTCATCCTGACATACTTGATGCTGACTCCCTCAGATTTTGGACCTGTTTCTACACACTTACATCCATACGACTGCCCACTTGGACCTCACATGTTAGACTAGGTAGAGGCAATGTGGCATAAGGATTCAGGCACAAGACTTGGAGTCAAGAAGATCATCATTTTAGAACTGAAGTTTATCAAATCCAAACCCTTCTTTTTACATATGGGGAAACTGATGCTCAATGAGCATAAAGTGCCCATGGTCACAGAGGCAGGAAGTGATAAGAGACATTTGAACCCGGGGCCCCTGACTCAAATCTCATTCTTGTTTCCAGTTCAAATGAAATAATACATATAAAGAACTTCAAAAGTCAATTAAAATGTCAGTTATAATTACTGTGGTGGATTTTTGGCCCCACTCAGCATGTACTCTGGAATTACCACTTCAGTCACTCTCATTTTTTCCCAGGAGGGCTCTTTCCTCCAATTTTTTGCCCAGTACCGATATACATTGTCCTTTCTCTACAAGGCTGGGAATAATCTAGACCCTCCAGAAGAAATTTCCCTTAGTTTGATAACCTGGACCACATTCCACCAGCCTCTTCTTATCCTACTTCCTTTCACTCTGGCTTCCTTCCTGTGTTCTTTCTTCCTTCCTGATAAGGAAACCATCATCTCTGTAACATCGTAGGGAAATGCAGTGCTGATGATCTTTCACCTTCTCTAGCATAACCACCTGCATATATAGCAAACTGCTTAATGCAAGTTGATTGATTAATGTAAATAATGAATCCCATGAAGTAGTCAAATGTATTCAGATTCTGGAGTGTATGTACATAATTAGTGCACACATCATTTAACTCACTAGAACAGTCAGTCCCCTCAGGGGTCACACATACAGTCCCAAGTTGAACTATAGTCCCAAATGGCTTTCCCTGAAAAGTCCATATGAAATACCACAGTCAAATACCCTTTGTTTTCTGTGGATGTGCAGGGATCCTGGGATTTGCCTATCACATCCTCCCCTCTCCCTTCCATCAGCAAAGTAAAAGGGGAAGCCAAGAGGTGAGAACAGGAGAAAACAGTTCATTCAAAAACGTATATGTCCTGGAGCCTTAAAGAGATTAAAATACAATTAAAAATACAAAGTCTGAAATATCTGTGAACACCTTTGCATACACACACACACACACACACACACACACATACATTCAAACATTCAGTAATCGACCCTGCTCAGTCCTACTCTTGTAAGTCCTGGACATGGAAGGATAGAATTCTAGATGAATAAATTCATACACTTCAAGACTTCAAAGATGCACAATTCTGTCTGTGTCAGGACACTTCTCCAACCAATGCCAATCACAACCTTTCTATACTTTGGTAGATGGTTCTCAAGGGATGTTACTGAAAAATTCATCACCTGGTAATGACAATCTTCCTTACCCTAGCTAGCCTGAGGAAAATAGACACATAACTTCTCATCAGACCCAAATCACAAAAATTTTCTGTCTTATTAGGACCCTCCAGAGCTTCCATGCAGTTGACAAGACTTAGTGGGAATATGAAAGCTGTCTTCAAGTATTTGAAACACCGACATGTGAAAGAAGGATAATGTTTTTTCTGTTTTGCCCTATTCAGCAGAGAAACACATTTCAGCTACAAGGAAAAACATCCTAACATTTACAACAATGGAATAGACTGCTTTTAGGCAGGTAGTGAATTTCTTGTCTCTGGAGTTTGTCCAGCAGGGACAGTATGACCCTGTGGTAGATATATTAAAGAAGGACTCCTTATTCAGGTAGAGACTGGACAAGCTGTGGTTTACAGCTAGGTGATGCAGTGGATAGAATGCTCGACTTTGACTCAGGAAGACCTGAGTTCAAATCCTGCCTCAAACACTTACTAACTATGTGACCCTTGACAAGTCACTTAACCTCTCATCTTCAGTTTCCTCACCTATAAAATAGATACAGTAACAGCACTTACCTCAAAAGGTTGTTGTATGGATCAAATAAGATAATATATGTAAAAACACTTGGCAAACCTTAGAGTGCTATATAAAGTCACGTCTGACTCTTCATGATCCCATTTGGGGTTTTCTTGGCAGCCACAGTGGCGTGGTTTACCATTTCCTTCTCCAGCTCATTTTATAGATAAGGAAACTGAGGTAAACAGGATTAAGTAACTTGCCAATGATTAGCTAGTATTATTTGCAACTCTTCCTAATTCTATGATTCTAATTCTTGGGTTCTACAGATATGCTCCATGTAACTTGATTAGCAAAGAACTTTTTTTTCTCAATTGTTGCATTTTTAGACATAGAAGCCATTTACACTTTTTATGTACTACATCCCGGAAACTTTCTTGGGTGGTGGACTAGGACCAGCTATAACATGTCCTCCTCTGCCTTGGTTACATGTTCCTTAGTTTTATATCTTAAATCAATTGCATCAGAGATGGTTCATTCAGTTCACTAACCACCCTTCTAATACCTCAGTTCATTTCCCCTATGTCCTGGAAAGAGGCTTTGTGAAAGTTATTTAGTTTGACATAGAATCCTAAGGGTTGGTTGGAATGAAGGCAACAAGAGAAATCCTAGAAGACCTGTTTGCAAAGTTCAGCATGCCATCCACTTTGGTAAATGACGGTTTTTTTCCAAGTTCTAAGAAGGTAGGTCAGATCAGTAGCTCTGTGTTCCAGGAGAATCTCTCTCTAATTACTCTCTTAACAGTTCAGCCACTGAGATGTGAAGTACCTTTTTCCCATGAAGCCAATTACTGGCAAATATACAGACTTCAAAGATACCCAGTGAGTAGATTTGGGATGCCGGCTGGAAACCTTTAAAGTTGTTGAAGCTAAAGGAGACACTCTGGGCTCACGAAGTAAAGTGTTTTGATACTTTGAGCCACACACCGGGCTGATGGGGGGAGGAATTTTTTTTTCCAACTTTGAGTAATGCCAAAGGTCTAATAAATTTCTATAACAGATAACTACTCTCCTGGCTAGCAAATGAAATGATAGCATGCCTTTTTTCTCTCTCAGTCAAATCAGTAGCTCCCCAGCCACTACGCATTTCCAAATTTTATTTCTTTAGAAATAGAGGGTACTAATAGCTATCTGAGGTAAGAAGAGAGAGAGTAATTTTTTTTAATCCACTACTACATCATTGGCAACACGTAGTTTTGTTATTGTTTTTTAGTCATGTCCAACCCTTTGTGACCCCACGTGGGGTTTTCTTGGCAAAGATATTGGAATGGTTTGCTATTTCCTTCATCAGCTCATTTGACAGATGAGGAAACTGAGATAACTAAGGTTAAATGGCTTGCCCAGCATCACACAGCTAGTAAATCTGAGGCTGAATTTGAAATCAGAAGGATGAGTCTTCCTGATTCCGGGCCCATCACTCTATCTATCGTAGCATTTGGCCACCCTCTCACTGGCCACAAAGAATCTCAAGTGTGGCATGTTGGCCAGGGGACCGGTTTGGGTTTAGAAGACCTGGATGAAAATCTCTGCTTTCTCACTGCTTATTTCATTTCACCTTGAGGATCTCTAAGGTCTCTTCCAATGCTAGATCTTATGAGCTATAATATAAGTTTACGTTGCTCCATCAACAGCCAGCCTTCTTTACTACGATTACTTCTTTGGTTGAGAAATCTTTCCTCTCCATCTCTTTCTGAAATCCATCCTAAGAATTATCAAATGTATCATTTTGTATCAATCCTTTGTTGTTGTTTTTTTTAATACAGCATCTTTTTGTCAAAGGACCTTCAGAGATTTTTCAAGAATTCCCCCTTAGATCCTGAAATAATTTTTGAGATAGGCAAATAGTGAATGTCCATTTTTTTCATTTTCATGCAAGATGCTTTATTAATTATACTTAAGGATATCCATATTTGGTATCTTTCCACAAACTCAGTTAATTATCCAAAATATTCCATTCTCCACCCATTCTGAATAACAAAAAATTTATTTTTAAAAGGCAAAAATAAAATAAAGGTTATTCTAGTATCAAGTGCACTTTTAAAATGTAATTACACTTACCACAACAGTAATGAAAGAAGCATGGGACACAATGCCCTCTTACCAGAGCTTAGGGAATGTCAATTTACAGCCAAATAAATAGAAGTATAGAGAGATTAACTAACTCACACAGTAAATAAAGAGTGATACTGGAATGGAAAAGCATGGCTAAGCTTTCCTTATCTCATAGGACACATTCCCTGAAAGCAGGAGGATCACTTACATAGAATATCTATATACCTGAAAAGCTACTTTTCTCATTAATCAGCTAATAACTGCAGGATCTATGGGGGAAAAAAAAGCACCAGACTCAGAGTCCTCTTTGGAGTTCCAATTCCACCACTTACTTGCTGAATGATCTTAGAGCAAGGTGCTTCCTTTCTTCAGCCTAAATTTTCCTTCCAAATATGGATAATAATACAGTCAATCCTAAACGTTTGAGGGTTTAACTTTCCTGACCCCGGTGACCCAGGGCCTCATGCCCTCAGGTTCTGAAAAGTGTGTGTGTGTATATACTTATATATACATATATGTATATATTTATACATACACACACATATATATACATATGTGTGTGTGCATGTGTGTGTGTGTATATATACTTTGAGGTGAGGTTTTACCTTGGGGCTTACTCTTTGGAAGAAGGTTCATGTGTCAGATGACAATCTGGGTAGCACCCTCCCACTTTAAAAACCCAAATGTTTCTCTCTCTGGTAACTATGTATGTATGTAAGTTATGGTCAGACAACTGAATTTGTCTGTTGATCTGTGATATATGTATTGCTTATGGTCAGACAAAAGCCCTGTCTGTTGGTCTTTATTTCTCTGCCTGTATTTTCTCTGTTGGTATATGTGGTTAAAGAAGGTTGTTGACCCCTCAAAAGTTGCTTTCCTTTTAGAAAAGCAGATTTAAGAACTTGTGCTAGTAGGCATCCTGGATGTGTCAGGGTGCTTGCTGCTACAACTTCAAACATTCCCATGATTTTATTAGTAACTTCATTTTCAATTTCATATTGGCAACTATGCACATTCTTAACTACGAATAGTAGAGAAAAAATGGGAGGCACCATGAACTCAAGTTTGGGGAGGGGATGATATTCTATTAGGCACTTCACTGCTATGCTCCCATAATCTGAGACCCTTAAGGATCTCAAATGGTGCAGAAAACAGGCTTTGATGATGGATTATTTCAAGCTGGTGGGTCCTTCAGTATCTGCAATACCATCCATCAGCCATGAAGGACAGAATGTCAGAGATGATGTTGAGATCTCACCAGTCTTGGCATCTTCCAACATCAGTGACTAAAATCCCAGCAAACTCTCCTTGGTTTTCAGAGGGCAGTCAAGGTAGAAAAATTTACAGCAGTATAATATACAGTACAATGCCATCACATTGCCATCTGACATAGTGGAAGGTAAGGTCCAAGTTCAAAAATGCTTTAGTTTTAAGAATTATATTTGCTGTTCAATATTTATGTAGATTTCATCTGTTATCAAAAGTGGATATTGCCTAAAATCAGTAGATTTTGTTGAGATTTTAGCACAAAAGGTCACAGATTCTTGGGAATTACCAGCAAGAAAAAATATTTTGCATGTTACCAATTTTATTTTGTGTATTGCAGTTTATGGGTTATTTCAGGGTTACTGTTATGAAAAATGCATGTTATCAAAATTAGTGTTCTGTTATAAAGAATTGCATGGTGCAAAGTGTTTCTTTAACCATATCTAATGAAAGATTACAGGTTTTAATGGTTTACAGTTTTTCCCCCCATAGGTTCAATGTATCAACATTTGCATTTTTTACTTTCAAGCTATTTTCTGAGAGTATTACTCCCAGGAAAGTTAAGAATTAGCTGTACTTGTCATTCCTACTTCCCAAGGTTTTTGCAATGAAAGTACTTTGTAAACTGTCAAGGATAGAAATAGAGACTAGACTTGTGTTTTCATTGATAGAGAACTCCCACAGGTAGGAACTACCTCTACCACCACAGGCTTGCACCTCCTCTGCCTCCTCTCTTCTTAGATAGTTCTCTGAGTGGTTTGCTCAGGGTCACATAGCCAGCATATGTCAAAAGTGGGACTTGAACCCAGATTTTACTGGCATGTCCTTTTTCTACTATGCTATGCTGAATAGAATTGAATTGTTTCCTTCTTTTTCCTTTCTCAAAGAATCTGTATTCTATTTAGCCATTGAATGTCCTCAGACTACCAGCTAGTTATTGCCTTGAAAAGATTGTCATTAAAACATTTTATCACAGAGACCTCTTTCTCAGTCTTCACTACTCAAGAACTTCCAAAGGATAGCAATATTTCCTCAAATCAGTTTTTTTAATAGTACCGACAAACATTCACCTGTCCGTAGTCTCCAGAAACTTAAAACCCAAGAACTAAGCCTCAAGTAAAAGGAGAAAAAGAGATATACCTGCCAAACACAACCCATAATTACTCTCTAAAGGATAGCAAGGACACTTAGAGCCTTGGTAACATTCAGATTACCTCTGAGGCAAGTACCTGGTTTGACTCCTCCCTTCCTTGAAGGAGGAAGCAGAGCACCTAAAACATCAAAGACCATGCTTACTCTAGCCAGGGAAATTTGAGCTTTCCCAGATCATGAAACTACCTTTAAGTAAACTGGTAGTTCAGAGTTATGATCTACAAATCACTTTTCACTTCTGTCCCTTCTCATTTTTTCAAAAGGATAATTGATCATGCTTGCATAGACAATAGCACATGGAAAACAGAAGAGTGAGCAGATAAATACAAATTTTAGTATTGTATTCAAATAAAATATATGGCAAAGTTAATCTGGCACAATGATATATTATATACACATATCCATATATATGTACATATACACACATATATACATGTGTATGATATATACATATGCATATGTTTGTGTGTATGTGTATATATTACATTTATATATTATACATATACATGTGTGTGTGCATGTGTATGAATGTGGATTAAGAATTGGAAGGTCACCCATTCAGTGGTCACCCATCCCCTCTATTTTTTCGATGAGGAAATGGAGCTCCAGGAAGGCTAGTTGAATTGCCATAGGTAATTCAGGCGGTGAGCAGCAGAACCAGGTTTCTGAGATTTTCTAAATCTAGATCCAGTGCTCCCTCCAAAACATAGACTGCCTGTCCTTCTGTGTGTGGGAATCAATTCATTTCAACAATTTTTTAAAATGCCTACTATGCACAAGGCATAGTAAGCAGTTCTCATAAATAACTCTAACTAGTATTATTTTTACACAATCAAATCAAGATTTTTATTTTTCTTTTCTTTTTGTGAGTTCTCCAGTACCTAGATGGATCAGTGCATATGATGCTAGGTTTGGAGTCAAGACCCAATTTCAAATCTAGTCTTAGACACTAATAATTTCTCTTCTGCTATCAGCCCTGGTTTCCTCCTCTGCAATAAGAAGAGACTGAAGTCCATCTTTAAGATCCCTTCCAGTTCTAAATCTATGACATAAATGAGATCATTGTCTACAATTGTCCCCGATGCTAGTCACAGTTTCATCCTTGTCACGCATATCACTCATATACATGATAAAAAGAAAACCTCTTGGGTCCAGCTCAAATTTCCTATCACCTAGTGCCCCTTTTAGCCCAGATTTGAGGTTCTCCTTCATGATGACTTGTCTTCCTTTCTTTTTATTGTCTCCCAGTTAAGAGGTCCTTGAGTAGCACCTCCAGGCACATCTTGATCATCCCTAGCACACCACACCCTCAATACACAACTAAAAAGTGATCAAGAAAACAAGAACCCCGATACATTAGGGTGTGGATGGTTAGTCCAGCATAATCACTCTTTCTGCAGCTAGCCAGTGGGTTGGGGAATAGGACATGGGAAGATTTGGAGGAATGGTGGCATGAGACAGGGAGAGGATACCATTAGAATGGATTCAAGGTCCCCAACACATTAAGCCAGAAGGAAGGAAGAAAGGAACTAGCCCATATCTGCTAGTCAGGCAAAAATACTGTCACTATGGGCCAAGCATTGCTAAATCCTGGAGGATACAAAAAAAAATCATAGCAGTCCTTGTCTTCAGGAGAGTCACATTTGAATGGGGGAAATAATATGAAAATGACTAGTTACATAGAAACACAGATAAGATGACTTTGAATGTAGTAGATTGAATTTACTGTAGACTTTTTTAAAAAGCAAACATATATTGTATATTCGTGGTGTCCTCCATAAGGCTCTTTTTCTATTCTATTTTGTATGTTGAAAAGTTCTCTTTTTGTTTTTGATTGAATTCTGAATTTAAAAATTATTTTTGAACTTACTTAAAAAGATATATTCAGAGTAGATGAAAGGTAATCTCAGAGGGGAGGTAGTCCCAACTGGTAGGACAAGGAAAGGTGTCCTGTAGAAGAAATTTGAAATTTGAAGGAAGTAAGAGGAACCAAAAGGGAACCAGTGGAAGAATAATCAATAGACTCACTTCAGCTAAACTCATAGGAATTGGCCTAAGAAATATTTTGAAGATCATTCTCTTTTTCTAAAGGCACAATAATATTTTTTCAATTCAATTACAAAATTATTTTTATTTTTTAATTAATTTGTTTTCAGTTTTCTACAATCACTTCCATATACCTTAGATTTTCTTCCCCTCCCTCTATTTCCCCCCCCCTCCCCCCTCTTCCTGAGACAGTGAAGGCACAATAGTGTTAAAGTAATAATAGAATCTACTCCTGAATCATCCTTATGAACCTTGACTGAGAATCTGTGTCATTGTCTAGCTCCAAGAATACAACAATTTGCTTTCAGCTCTTAGTCCCCAGAAAGAATAAATGAATGAAGTAGTCTATAAGCTATCACAGGCTCTTTGGTTTAGAGATACACGGGGAACTCAAAGGCCATCTGATCCAACCACCTCATTACACAGATGAAAAAAGTGAAGCCCAGAGACTCCATAAGGCATAACAAAAGTAACTGTCGAATGAATGAAGTGAAAGATACAAGGTTTGCTATGAGTTCTAAGGAAGGAAGGGCAGAGGTGAGACTGGAAATATTTTTCAGAGAGGTATTTGAGGACAGTGGTGACCAACTCCAATCCCTCCAAAGGAGTGGAATCCTTGGAAATCCTTTGAAAGGACTGGTGTTTGTCACCACTATCCTGGAAATCCTTCAAACAATTATAGAAAATATTTCAAACCCTGCTCTTTCGTGTCTCTTTTTAGTAGATTATCACTCCTATATATACCAGAGATTGCTAGTCAGAGTACAGAACTTAGAATCGGGAACCTGAGTTCAAATGTGACCTCAGAAACTAGTGGTGTGACCTTGGGCAAGTCACTTAACTGCTGTCCACCTCAGTTTCCTTGTCTGTAAAATGGGGATAATAATAACACCTACCTCCCTGGGTTGTTATGTTATAGTCATCCTTCGTTGCCTAAGAAGACCATGCCATCAGGGAAATGATGACATGACTTGCACTTGACTTTGTTTTGAGTGAGGGAGGGCTGTGCAGGTCACCAGCCTCATCTCCTCCAGAGCCATCTGAATCCAGTGACCAGATACTCATCAGGATGACTGGAGATGGCCCAGGATGAGGCAATTGGGGTTAAGTGACTTGCCCAAGGTCACACAGTTAGTGCGGGTCAAGTGTCTGAGGTGGGATTTGAACTCAGGTCCTCCTGACTCCTGCACTGGTGCTCTATCCACTTCACCACTTAGCTGCCCCAGGGTTGTTATGAGGATAAAATGAGATAACATTTGTAAAGCACTCTGCAAATTTTAAAGCACTATTGTGGTTTTGGTTTTAGTCAAAATTATGGCACAGCCCAGAAACAATATCATTCTTTCCTAATCTTTATTAGTATCATGATTTTAAAAGATATTTTCCTGAGATCGTGGGCTCCCTGTTCTCTACTTAGAAAGGTGAGTGAATGCTTTATAGCCTCTGTTTTTCCATCAGACAGATATCCCTACTTTAAGGGAGTTTCAATTATCTCTCACAATCTCCAGTATTCCATCAAAGGGGGAGGGCAGGCAGAAGAATTTTAAATGTACAAGTGAACTTTGGCTCAAAGCAGGATGCATGATTTTTCAGCCCATTAAACACAGAGTATCTGTGGATCCCCTGTACTACAAAGGCTCCTAAGAAGGGAAGTTAAAATGAATTCATCTTTGGTGAATTTTGCCTAGCCAAGATGAAGGATGTCAAAATGATGCCTGGTGTTTCTTTGCCTGTCAACTCACACATCTCCTTCTCCTGAGGGAATGTCTTTGAAATATTACATGAGAATCAGATTTTTTGGAGTCGAAAAGGACCCTAGGGATCATTTTGTCCAACTCCTTCATTTTACAAATGAGGAAACTGAGTCCTAGAAAAATGAAAGGCTTCCATTATATTAGAGGGTTCACAAATGAAAGAGTCTAGACTCAAACCCCTTTACAATTATCCAGTCTTCTTTACAATTCATAAGCTGCAGAAACATGCCATGAAAATTCCATTTACTCCAGGGCTTATTTTCCCCTAGGCAACTTAGGAATCCAGGCCAAGGAAGCTATTTTTGTTCAGAAAATAGTATATAAATTCAGAGAGGCATCATGGTATCATTAAAAAAAAAAAAGATTAGACTGGGAAACAGCAGCTTTGGGACCTGGTTCCAGCTCCATCAGTAATTCATGGTGTGAACTTGGGCAATTCTTTAACTGATCTGAGCCGCAGATTCACCTTATGAAATGATTACGATTAGACAGGACCACGGACTTGGGATCAGAAGCAGCTTTTGGGGACTGTCTCATCTGACTTTCATTCCACAGGTTAGGAAACTGAGGAATAGAGAAGTTAAGTAATTTGCCCAACGTCACACAGGTGTTGAAGGACAGAGCTGGATTCAAACCCTGGTCCTCTGTCTCCAGATCTAATACTCTTTTCTTCATATAATGCCAGATTGCCTTGAAAAGCCCCATTTGGCTCTAAATGCATAGAATCCAGCCAACGACTATCCCCCAGAAAATGAATACCTTTTAAGTTGTTGTTTTCTCCAGACCTGATTTTATCAGTATAAAGAAGTTCCAGTATGGAAACTCCCTTTCCCAATATAAACTGTCAGCTTTTCTACAACTTACAGGCTCAAAGAGTTGCCTGGGACACTTAGAGATCAAGATACTCGCTCATGGTTACATCACTAGAAAATATCTAAGGCAAGATATGAATCTACTTTTCTTGATTCAATGTCCAACATGCTTCCCACTGTGTTATGCTGCCTCTGAGAGAGGCTGCAAGAGATTCCATGATTTACTCATATGTATGTACATGTGTATGTATGCATGCATATATACCAATAGCATATATGCTTATACATGCAATTACATGTGTGTGTATATACATATAAATAGCATAACAAAAAGGATATTGTGTATGTGTGTGTAGATATAAAATATAAGAAATCATTTGTGTATGCATATATGTATGTAAATAGTATATATGCATATATGTGTTTATATGTGTATATATACACATATACAGGCATATATGTGTATATGTATATATTTGTGAATATGTATGTAAATAATATAACAAATCATTTGTGTGTGCATATATGTGTATATAGGTATATAAATAGCATACAAATAATATATTGGATATATTCATATTTACAAGTATAAAAATACTAGATAGGTATACAAGTTGTCATTGTTGGTCCTTCATTCTCAAAGATGACCAATTATAACAGGAAGGTGAGGTCTTGACTTGCAAGTTAATTGGAGTATATGTATATAAACAGTATATGTGTGTATGTGTATATATAACTAGTATAACAAATAGTATATATACATTTATGTACATTTATGTGTTTATGCAAACAGTATAATAATATTTAGATATCTATGTATATAGATAGTATGCATATATGTATATATATAGTATAACAAAAATATATGAGTGTATATATATAAGTAAAATAGTATAACAAAGTATATGTGTATATATGTAACACATAGTGTAACAAATAGCATGTGTACATATACACCAATAGCATAACAAATAGTGTATATATGTACACAGAAAATGTAATAAAGAGTATAAATGTATTTGTGAGTATATGTGTGCATATATGTGTATATTTTATATATAGTAAGTATACATATGTGTGGGTATTAGTGTATATTTTTATGTATGTGCATATCCATGTGTGTATCTCTGCAGACACACACACACTCCAGAACTGTACAATTTGAGCAAGCACCAATGGGGAGGAGAAAGGAAAGGAGGAGAGGCTATTGCTGGCTACTGGGGGAGGTGGCTGTCAGGGAAGGAACAGAATGAGATTGAGAAGGAGCTGACCTAGAATTTCAAAAGACCCATCAGTTTTAACCTTCCTTACACCAATCAGTCAGCAAACAGTTAGTGAGCACCTACTGTGTGTTACACACTGTACTAATCTGTGGGGATACCTATGAAAAGAGGCAAATGACAGTCCTTGCCCTCATGGAGCTTAAAACCTAATAAGGAAGACACTAGCAAACAAATACGTATAAACAAGCTATATACCAGATAAATAGGAAATAATTAAAAGAAGGAAGGCACTAGTAGTAATAGATTTAGGAAAGGCTTCCCAAACACCATACGTGATTTTCACATGAGTTACTCATCTTAGGTCCAGCTGCACAGGCGGAAGGGCAACCTATTCTCCCCACCCCCAGAGAGATCAGCTATATCCATAGGTTTCCAAAGTGGATGATACCATCTCCTGTGGGAGGCTCCGGAATGAGGGGTGGGGGGAGTGTTAGTACCCTCAGCTGCAGTTGGGTGGTGTTGAATAAAAATAAGGGGGCAGAGGAAGCATAAGGATAAAAGAGAAGAAAATTTTGAAAAACCATTTGTATATGTTTCATCTATTGTGTAACAGAGTTAAAGTCATAGTAATCACATTATTTTCCAAATAAACACACAAAGTGCAAGTTATAATGGATCAATGGTCAAGTCAACCAACAGGTCTTAACAAGAAAGTGTTGGCAGGTGCTGTCATTCATTGTTGGGAAGTCCAGCATGTATCAGCAGAAATATATGCTTGTAATGACTTGTTTACAATACAATACTATACGGTTACATGACACAATCATGTCATCAAAATTTCAATGCAAGAAAAAGTCACAAATTTACAATAAAGTATGAAACTTAAGCTGTATCATTTTAAAAAAATATTTTTTAAATGATGCAAATTAAAAAAAAATATTGAATGGTTAAAGAAAGTAGATTTCCATGGGGCCTCTGAGTAATTTTTTTTAAGGGAATAGTAAAGCAAATAAGTTTGTGAACTTCTGGCTATGTCTTTAACACTCAGTTGATGACCCCTGCCCCTGAGCCCCTAGGGTCATTATCAATCTGAGGGATCAGAAAAGATCTTATAGATAAAATGACATTTGAATTGGGCTTTAAAAGATAGATAAGAATTCCACAGTGAAAACAGAAAGGGAAGAAGATATCCCAAGGAAAGGAAAAAATCCTAAGCAAAGGTATAAAGGTTTTAAAATGTTCAGGTGGCAGAGAATTATCAAGTTTAGTTAATTCATACTTTAGTAGCTAGATAACACAGTAGACAGAACCCTGGACCCAAATTCAAGAAGACTTGAGTTCAAATCCCACTTGGGATACTTCCTAGTTATGTGATTCCCTGGGCAAGTCACGTAACCTCACTCCACCTCAATTTTCTCATCTGTACCTCTCAAGGTTGTTGTGATGACAAAATGCAATATTTGTAAAGTGCTTTGCAACTTTAAAGCTCTAAATGAATGCTAGTTATTATTATTAATTCTAGCAATTATTTGAAAGTATAAATGAAAAATTCAGTGTTTACTGTGCCAGGCACTGTGCTAATCACTAGGAATAAAAATATTTTAATAAGAAAAAATCCTGCCCTCTCTCTACACTCTACTAGAGGAAGACCATACATAAAGGGAAATGATGAAGGGAAAGGTGTTATTCTGAGGAGGTTGGGGATGGAGGGAAGAGAAGGTATAGTGGTGGCGGCAGGCAGAGGAGATGACTTGGATGGATGGAGTGATGGAATGGAAGCCTGAAGCATAGTTTATTGCCCAGGGCCAGTCAGTAGAAGGGTTTTTTCTACTATACTCAGCTTTTTCTCTTATGTGCTTACCATATCTTACTTCATCTAGGCTAAGTGGACAAGTTTCCCCACAGCTCAAGACACAGGACTGTTTTTCAGTATTTGGAAACATCATAACAGAATGGGAAAGACACTAAAATTCTGAGTGTTACTTTTGTACTTGGGCAGCTAGGTGGCACCATAGTGCACAGGGGGCTGGGCCTGAAGTCAGGAAGACATCTTTCTCAATTTCAATCTGTCCTCAGATACTTAACTAGCCATGGGCAAAAGGCTGAATCCTGTTTGCCTCAGTTTTCTCATCTGTAAAATGAGCTGGAGAAGAAAGAAACCTCTCAGGTATCTTTGCCTAGAAAACCCTAAATGGTGTCATGAAGAGTCATGATTGAAAATAACAATAAGCATTTAACAAATACTTGTTGAGCGGAACTGAAACAACTTGTAAGTAATTGGCATTTAGTCCCCATGCAATTATTCACTAAGTGGAGAGGGAAGGAGTATTTATTTGTTCAAGGAGATTTTTTTTAAAGTAAATTAGAACCAGTTTTATTTCTAAGGCTCAGCTGGCCTTTCCTGAAAACTAAAAAATACTCAAGTGGGTCTGTGATTTCCCTGATAGGAATGTTTTCAGAGATACTGAGCATAACCCATCTACACCATTTTGTCTTTTGGAACTCTCATCCATATGCTTCCATAAGTTTGCCATAGAAGGTCCCCCCAGCATACTGGGAGGCTTCGCCAGCTCCTGCGGGCATCACTAAGATATCAGTGGAGCACTAATGCCATCCTCTGGCTAGCCATCCCTCTCACCATGTGATCAGCCCATTGTTTTTGGTCCAATGTTTCTTTAATGTCGTCCCTTACTACTCTTTTCCAGTTCCCTATTCTTGGTGTGTTGCAGCCTGAGAATATCCTCCATGAGTCTCTCTGTTGTACCCCAAGTGACAGTCATTTTTAATGCTTCAGAGATTACAATGTTTCATGATTTGCAGGCAAGTGATAACACTTCCTTAATGTTGGTAAATTTTTTTTTAAATCAGCCTTTGTTTCTATGGGAAATTTGGGGTTCTAAAAGCATTGCAAGAAATGTAAAAAAAAGAAAATGTAGTCAGGGTTCCTTAACAATGCAGTATCACCATCTGGTGGCAGCTACACCAGCATTATAGATTCCAGGATTCTGGAAATGACAACCCATTTTGAAATAGGAATATTACTAATTCAATTATTAGCAGAAACTGAAGGTTTCACAGAGGGATAACTTATGCACCAGAGGCCCCAGGTATAGTCTCAGCAATGCTTAGGGAAGCCCTAGGTGCATAGTGGGGTTTGATAAGGGATGATAGCATGTAAGGGCAGCTAAGTGTCACAGTGGATAGAGTGTCAGGATTAGAGTCAGGAATACCTGGGTTCAAATTTAACCTCAGACACTTATTAACTGTGTGACGTTGGGCAAGTCCCTTAACCCTATTTGCCTCAGTTTCCTTATCTGTAAAATGAACTAAAGGAAATGGCAAACCCCTCCAGTATTTTTGCCAAGAAAACCCCAAATTGGATCAAGAAGAGTCAGACACAATGTAAACAAATGAATATACAGTGACACCTAAGGAATGTTTTACACACAAAAAATCTAGCTTAACTTTTACCAAGTACTTTCCATTTGCTGTGCATCTCAGAGAAAGAAGCTAACTATGCTTTTTTCCTGTATTTGGAAAATACCAATAATAATATAGATCTATGTCATAGAGCCCCAGATATGGAAAGAACCACAGTAGTGATCTCTTTGAACAAGAATTCTTTCTACAATTTTACCAGGAAGTAGTCGTTGAGCCTTTTCTTCCAGGGACGAGGAATTCAGTATGTTCTGAAACTGTCCATTCTATTTGGGGCTGTTCTAACAGTTCACTAGTTTTTCCTCCAATTGATGCTAAATCTGCTTCTCTGCAACATCCACCTATTCAGCACTCCTTATTCTGTGCCTTGTGGCCAAGCAGCAGCTTCATTCCTGTCCCACAGAACAACCCCTCAAATACTAGAAGACAGTTATCCTTCTCTCCTATATCTCTTTCAGACTAAGCATCCCAAGTTCTTAAAAATAATCCTAAAAGGGAGCCAAGATGGTAGAGTAGAAAGATGCACATACTCTAGCTTTTCCCCCATAGTCCATAAAATACCTGTAAAGAAAGACTCTCAACAAATTCTAGAGCAGCAGAAGCCACACAACGACAGAGTGAAGGAGATTTCCAGTTCAGGATGGCCTGGAAGGCCCATGGAAATATCTGTTGCACCAGACATGGAGCAGAGCCCAGCCCAGCCTTGGCTGCGTGGCACCAGGAGAAGCAGAACCTGAGAAGACTTCAGGATGAAATCGCTACACAGATCCCTTAACCCACAGGCACCAAAGGTCAGTGAGAGAGCTTTTTCAACCTGAGCAAGAAGGGAGTGGGGCCCTCCCCTAGCCCCAGCCCCAGGCAGTGGAGGTGGTGGCACAGCAGCAGCAGCAGCGAGTGGCAGGCAGCTATGGTGATGGCTGGGGCAGCAGCCACAGTCCACTATTGGAGTGGCTCAGCATAAAGCCCCTGGAGGAATTGAGCAGCTGATCTGAATCTCAGCTGGGAGTCAGACCAGGGAGTAAACACCTCTCCCTTGATTGTGCCACCTGGGAGGAACTGAGATCTTACAGGTCTCCAGAGCATACCCTACTCTTGACAAAGGACCCAAAAATCAAGTAACTGGTTGGGAAAATGTCCAAAACAGGGGAAAAAAATAAGACTATAGAAGGTTACTTTCTTATTGAACAGGTATTCTCTCCAATCCTTTTGGATGAGAAAGAATAATGTTTACCATAAGGGGAAGACATAAAAGTCAAGGCTTCTGTATCCAAAACTTCCAAATTAAATATGCAATGGTCCCAGGCCATGGAGGAATTCAAAAAGGATTTTGAAAATCAAGTAAGAGAGGTGGAGGAAAAATTGAGAAGAGAAATGAGAGCGATGCAAGAAAAGCAAGAAAAGCAAGTTAACAGCTTGCTAAAGGAGACCCAAAAAAATGCTAAAGAAAATAACACCTTTAAATAGATCAACTTGGGCTTTTCTCCCAAGCTCAGTGCCAGGATCTGTTACTTCAGCTGCATCCCAGAAACAAGATGGTGAAGGTCAGAGTCAACGGATTTGGCTATATTGGGCACCTGGTGACCAGGACTACATTCACCTCAGGTGGAGTAGACATCATGACCATCAATGACCCCTTCATTGACCTCAACTACATGGTTTATATGTTTCAATATGACTCTACTCACAGCAAGTTCAAGGATACTGTCAAGGCTGAGAATGGGAAGCTGGTGATCAATGGAAAAGCCATTACCACCTTCCAGGAAAGGGATCCCAACAATATCAAATGGGGAGATGCTGGAGCCAAATATGTTGTAGAGTCCACTGGAGTCTTTACCACCATGGAAAAGAATGGGGCTCACTTGAAGGCTGGAGCCAAGAGGATCATCTTCTCTGCACCTTCTGCTGATGCCCCAATGGTCGTGATGGGAGTGAACCATGAGAAATATGATAATTCCCTTAAGATTGTCAGTAATGCTTCCTGCACTACCAACTATTTGGCCCCCCTTGGCCAAGGTCATTCATGACAACTTTGGTTTTGTGGAAGGACTCTTGACTACAGTCCATGCTTTTACTGCTACCCAGAAGACAGTAGATGGCCCCTCTGATAAGCTGTGGTGTGATGGGCATGGTGCTGCCCAAAACATCATCCCTGATTCCACTGGTGCTGCTAAGGCTGTAGGCAAGGTCATACCTGAGCTGAATGGGAAGTTCACAGGCATGGCCTTCCATGTTCCTACTCCCAACATATCTGTTGTGGATCTGAACTGCCACCTGGAGAAACCTGCCAAACATGATGATATCAAGAAAGTGGTGAAGCAGGCATCAGAGGGACCCTTGAAGGGCATCTTGGGCTACACAGAGGATCAGGTTGTATCCTGTGACTTTAACAGCAACACCCACTCTTCCACCTTTGATGCTGGCACTAGTATTGCCCTCAATGACCACTTTGTCAAGCTCATTTCTTGGTATGACAATGAGTATGGTTACAGCAACTGTGTAGTGGACTTCATGGTCTGCAAGGTTAGCTTAGTCTTAGGTTAACTAAGGCCATGAACTACATGGCTTCCAAGGAGTAAAGTGGAAAGCCATGGATTTTCATCCCCAGTCAAAAAGGAGTTCCACCACTGGGGAGCCTACATTCCTAACTTATGTTCGTGTACTGGGGATACCATATCCCATTCACATCCTTGTCCCAATACACCCCTGTAGTAGAGGGGAGGGAGAGAAAACTAGAGTCCTGTATTTGTACCTCCAATAAAGTCACCACATTCAGTGCAAAAAAAAAAAAAAAAATAGGCTAACTCAATTGGCAAAAAATGTCCAAAAAGCCAATGAGGAGAAGAATGCTTTAAAAAGCAGAATTAGCCAAATGGAAAAGGACGTTCAAAAGCTCACTGAAGAAAATAGTTCTTTAGAAATTAGAATGGAATGGATAGAAGCTAATGACTTTATGAGAAACCAAGAAATTACAAAACAAAACTGAATGAATGAAAAAATGGAAGATAAAATGAAATACCTCACTGGAAAAGCAACTCACCTGGAAAATATATCCAGGAGAAACAATTTAAAAATTATGGGACTACCTGAAAGTTGTGATCCAAAAAAGAGCCTAGATATCATCTTTCATGAAATTATCAAGGAAAACTGCCCTGAGATTCTAGAACCAGAGGGCAAAATAAATATTGAAAGAATTCACCAATCACCTCCTGAAAGAGATCCAAAAAGAGAAACTCCTAGGAATATTGTAGCCAAATTCCAGAGTTCCCAGGTCAAGGAGAAAATATTGCAAGCAGCTAGAAAGAAACAATTTGAGTACTGTGGAAATACAATCAGGATAACACAAGATCTAGCAGCTTCTACATTAAGGGATTGAAGGGTGTGGAATATGATATTCCAGAAGTCAAAGGAACTAGGACTCAAACCAAGAATCACCTATCCAGCAAAACTGAGTATAATACTTCAGGGGGAAAAATAGTCATTCAATGAAACAGAAGACTTTCAAGCATTCTTGATGAAAAGACCAGAGCTGAAAAGAAAATTTGACCTTCAAACACAAGAATCAAGAGAAGCATGAAAAGATAAACAGGAAAGAGAAATCACAAGAGACTTAGTACAGTTGAACTGTTTACATTCCTACATGGAAAGATAATACTTGTAACTCTTGAACTCTTTTCTCAGTATCTGGGTAGTTGGAAGGATTACACACACACACACAGACACACACACATATACATATATATATATAGAGAGAGAGAGAAACAGACAGACAGACAGACAGACAGGGAGAGAGCACAGGATGAGTTGTATAGGAAGGGATCATATCTAAAAATATAGAATTAAGGGGTGAGAGGAATACATTGGGAGGAGAAAGGGAGAAATGGATTGGGGCAAATTATCTCTCATAGAAGAGGCAAGAAAAGGTTGTGGAAGAGAAAAGGGGGGAGGTAACAGGGAAATAGTGAAGCTTACTTTCATCACATTTGGCTCAAGGAAGGAATAACATGCACACTCAAGTTGTTATGAAAATTTATCTTACACTACAGGAAAGTAGGGGAGAAGGGGATAAACAGGGTGGGGGAGATGATGGAAGGGAGGGCAGTGGGAGGAGGGAGCAATTAGAAGTAAACATTCTTGGGGAGGGACAAGATCAAAAGAGAGAATAGAAGAAATGGGGGCCAGGATAAGATGGCGGGAAATATAGTTAGTCTTACACAACATGACTATTATGGAAGTCATTTGCAAAACTACACACATATAGCCTATATTGAAATGCTTGCCTACTCAGTGGGGATGGGTGGGGAGGGAGGAAGAAAGAGAAGTTGGAACCCAAAGTTTTAGGAACAAATGTTGAGAATTGTTTTTGCATGCAACTGGGAAATAAGAAATACAAGTAATGGGGTGTAGAAATTTATCTTGCTCTACAGATCAAGAGAGAAGATGGTGACAAGAGAAGGGAGGGGTGTTAGAAAGGAGGGCACATTGGTGGAAGAAGCAATCAGAATGCAAGGTGTTTTGGGGTGGGGAAGGGGAGAGATGAGGAGAAAATTTGGAACTCAAAATTTTGTGGAAATGAATGTTGAAAACTTAAATAAATAAAAGAACTTTTAAAAAGATTTTAAAAAATTCTAAAAAATTAATCCTCTAGAGTTAGTCAGTCACTAAGCATTTATTAAATGCCTACTATGTGCCAAACATTGTGCTAAGTGCCAGAAATACAAAAGAAGGCAAAAGATATTCCTTCCTCTCAAGGAGCTCATAGTCTAATGAGGGAGACAATGCATAGGCAAACTATGTACAGGGTAAATTGGAGATGATCTCAGAGGGGAGGTGTAAAGATGAAAGAATATTGAGAAAGAATTCTTGCGGAAGGTGGAACATAACTGAGACTTGCAGGAAGTCAGGAAAGGCAGGAGATGGAGATGTAGAGGGAGAGAGTTCTAAACATAGGGGATTAACAGTGAAAATGCCCAGGATGGGGAGATGAAGTGTTTTGCGTGAGAAAGAACCAGGGTCACTGGGTCACAAAGTATGTGGAGGACAGACAGTAAGATCTTAGAAGGCTAAAGGATAGGAGAAAGCTAGGCTGTTGAATGCCAAACAGACAATTTTATATTTGATGCCAGAGGTCACAAGGTGTTACTGGAGTTTGCTCTATACAATAGGTCAGACAGACCTGCCCTTAAGGAAGATCATCTGGATATTCAATGAACTGGAGTAGGAAGAGATTTCAGACCAGAAAACTAACCAGCAGTCTATAGTAGTAGTCCAGGAGTGGTAGGATAGCAGTCTAGAAGAGAAAACTCTCCTCTCAATATTAATGACAATCTGAATATTTATAATTATCAGTAACTCTCATCTTTTGAATAATGAACATTCAACAATGAACTTAAGATGGATCAAAGAAACCCACTACATTTTAGCAACTCCAGCTAAAGCAAGTCACTGACACTCAGCTGCCAGCTTTACATTTCTGGCAGTTAATAATGCAGTGAGTCGTCTTCCAAGCTCTGGGGATCACTCAAAAGGATTAGACTGTAGAGTTGCCCTCCAGGCTGGGATTCTCTCTGCACCAAACTGGTTTGTCCTCCCTTAGTTTAAAGAAGCACAAGTCAATTTCTTCTTTGGGGCTTGAGACTCAGACAACAGCAGCTCAGCTAAAATCCTCAGGAGTTTCTCACCCTATTTTTCTATCTGCTGCCTTTTGGGCTCTGGCAAAAATAGCATGGCCCAGAAATCTTTGCTTCTGCCAGTCACTGCAATATTGGAAAAGAAAAGCTATTAGGGGATTTGTGACTTAAGACCAAAGGATAGAGAAGGTAGAAGATATATTTGAGAAAGGATGGGAAAAGGGAAGGAATCCTGGGGATTCCATTCAACTGAAGACACTAAACACCTACTGTGTGCAGAACACTGTGCTAGGCTGAGTGAAATACAAAGTTTAGCTAAAATGTAGTCCTTGTCCTGGTGAAACTTACATGAAGTCTAGAAAGGGGAAATGGCAAATATACAAATATGCATAATATGAAATAATTTATGATAAACATAATATTTTTGAAGTGTAAGGAGGGTATAGTCATTACTCTGGAATAGAAGTTTTATGATCAGTCAAGAAGTATTTATTAAGGAATCATATGCCTTCAAGAAATGGGCTAAGTGCTTAGAGAAACAAAAAAAAGGAAAAACCCCCATGGTCTCTGCCCTCTCTGAGCTCATCTTCTAGATGTTCAAACAACTATATACACAAAATGTACGTATTTCCTGTAAATGGCCGGTCATCTTGTATGGAAGGAGCTAGTAGTAGGGTAAGTCTTGCAAAAAGTATGACTGTGAGATTTTGACTCACACTCATCAGACTGGCAAAAAGGTTAAAGAAGGAAATAGTCAATGTTAGAAAGGCAGTGGAAAGACATGGAGCAACTATTCTGGAAAATAACTAAGAACTTTATAAGAAAACTCATTAAATTCTGCTTACATTTTGATCCATTGAACGCACTACTGGGCATCTACCCTAAGGAGATACATGGCAGAAAAAAATGGTCCCATATGTAACAAAATATTGATGGCATCATTTCTTTTGCTAGTAAAAAGAAAAGAAACAAAGGAATAAAAAGAGGAGTTGTCAAACAGGAAGTGATTGCAGAAATTATAGTACCTGAACTAATTGGAACATATTGTGACACACACAAAAAAACAAACAAAAAAAACAAAACAAAAAACCATGAGGAATTCAGAAAAACATGGGAAGATTTGTATGAACTGACACAGAATGGAACTAGCAAGACCTATAGATCAGTATACTTAATGACTACACTGGTGTAAATGAAAGCAACATTTTTTAAAAAAAGTAAATTTTGATTGGGATTAATTGCAAGAAGCAACTTTGTTTCTAGAAAACAGTGACTATAACCCACATACCTTCCTTCTTGGTAGTGAGGTGGAAAGCTATGGGTGTGAAATACAGCAGATACTGTTAGACTTGGTTGCTTTTAGTGTTTTGGTTGGTCAATTACGCTTAGCTTTGCTTTTGGTAAGAGAGAGATATACCAGGAAATTGATTTTAAGAAGAGGAAATTTTTAAAAAGAGAATTTAGAGGGAAAGGATTGAAGAAAAAGATTTGGGTTTGAGTTTTACAATCGTAACCTTTCTGACAAAGGCTTTCATTTGAAATAAAAGGCTTGAGTATGTTTTGAGGGCTTCTGAATTCCCTGATTCATTGTCTCTATCCAGGAGACCCAGGGACTTCCAATATGGCACCTCTCAGTGCATGAATTACCAGCTCTCCTTGCAAGCACATAGTACAGATGGGTCAAAGAATGAACAGACTTATTTTACAGGTCAACAAACACAAATTGGGCTTATCTAAGGCTCTTAGAAAATAATAGTCTTTACCAGACAAGAGCTATTCTCAGAAACTGTCTAGTCTCAGTCATTTTCAGTACTGTCCTAGTCAGAGGTCTGTGCAAGAACCTCATATGAGATTCCTTCCATATCTGCAGGAAGTCTAATAACAGCCTCACTCTACCTGCAGTTCACTTTTCCACTCTCTCTCATCATGTCTCCCACCTGCATGAGTACCTCCTTCCAGAGAAGTAACTACATGCTCCTTACTGAGAGCCTGTGAACAGGTTCCCAATGTGGGTGACACCATCCCATGGAGGGCACTGGAATGATGGGGGGAGTGGTAGTAGTCTCAGGTGCAATTGGAGGGTATTGAATAAAAATAAGTGGACAGTGGAAACATAAGGCAAGAAGAGAATTTTGAAAATCATTCATATATGTTTCACTTGTATAACAGAGTTAAAATTGTAATGATTATATCATTTTCCAAATAAACACACAAAATGCAAGTTATAAGCAATCAGTGGTCAAGTCCTCTAACAGGTCTTAACAAGCAAGTGCTGGCAGACAAGCCTGTTGCACATTGTTGAGAAGTCCAACATGTATCAGCAGCAATAAGTGCTTGTAATGACTTATTTACAATACAATACTAGGTTATGCAATATTGCATTATCAAAATTTCAATGGAGAAAAACCCCACAAATTTACAATAAATTATTATATTTGGGTTGTGTCAGTTTTTAAAAAAAATATTATATATACATATATATATATATATTTTTTAAATGATTCAATTTCAAAAAACCATTAAAGGGTTAGAGAAAGTAGATTTCCAGGCAGGGCGCTGAGTAATTTTTTTTAAAGGGGAGGTAGGCCAAATAAGGTTGGGAAACTCAAAGATTCGGATCTCTATTCTCTTGTCTCTCAGTACCTGGGTGGGGTTATTTGAATTATCCAAGGCTGCTTCCTAAAATATTTATGAAAAGAAGGGAGATTGTGGCAGTTTTTTCTCTAGAAAATCTTATCAGATTGAATCATTCTCTAAGTATATCCTGTCTGGAAACAGGACATGGACTCTTGGTTCTGCCACTTAATACCAAGGTCACAGGGTTGTCTTGAGGAAGCCCCTTGAACTCAGTTCAATTAGAAAATGAGGAAATTGTACTCTGTGGCCTCAAAAGTCCTTTATAGCTCCAAATTTGTGCTTCTCAGGCCTAGTCCAATTGTAGAAACCTATAACTTTAACTTGTTCAAAAGATCATAAATCTATAGTTAGAAACAACATTAGAGAATATCTAGTAAAGTCTAAGGAGACTAAGAGACTTGCATAAAGTCACACAAGTAGAAAGTTGGGATTTGAACTCACAACTCTCAACTTCAAAATCAATGCTCTCAATAGAGTTCATCATAATTAATTTCAGAGGGAGAGAGCCTTTATGAGAAAAAAAAAGCAGATACTCATATCTTTTAAGTTTTATTTTTCACTTTAGTGCCTTATAAACATAAATATGCCATTCTGAACAAAAAAAAATAAAATAGTATTTAAAAAGAGGAAAAGAAAGAAAATCAGAAAGCACTGAAAAGGAAAGGGATGTAGAAGATTTAATGTCTCAAAGATGTGTAATCATATCTGCAAAAATAAACTCAGAGTTCATGGTCAACAAAGAGTTTGAGGCCAAATACTCATTAGTCATTACATTTTCAAAATAACTGTGGTTTTCACCACAGGAATTGAACTAATTGAAACTGCTGAGTTCACATCATTTTGACAGTTTTTAAAAATGGAAAAGTCACGTTACCTAAACAACAACAAAAGCAAAAAGAACTAAGCAGAAGGGAATGTAATTTACAGGAACATGTTGCATACTCTCCAGGAGGGATTCTGATGATTGAATGAATCAGTTTAATTGAGTAAGGCTACCATATTTTTTTCAGTAAATTCTGTAAATTCAGTGAATTTGTAGCTGGGTGGTACAGTGGATAGAGCACTGGGTCTGGAGTCAAGAAGACCTGAATTCAAATCTGACCTCAGATATTTCCTAGCTATGTTGGGTAAATTACTTCACCTCTGTTTGCCTCAGTTTCCTCATCTGTAACATGGTGATAATAGATAATAACAGCACTTACATCACGGGGTTGTGTGAGGATCAGATGAGATAGTATTTGTAAAGAGCTTAGCATAGTGCCTGAAACACAGTAGGTACAATAAAAATGGTAGCTGTAATAATAATACTATTATTATCACTACATTTGTGTACTGTCCTACATAAACATCCTCCTCTGATCTCTTCTTGTGGTGAAGAAATTAATTTTGGTTCTTGAAGAGCTCACAAGTTCTGGTAGGACCCGCCTAATGGACCTTAAGGGTCATCTAGTCCAACCCTCATTTTGGTGTGAGTAAACAGAAACCCAAAGAGTCCTGCAGATGATAAGGGCAGAGTCATGATTTTATGCCTGGTTGTCTAAATCCAAATCTAGCACACTTTTCACCATATCCCATTGCCCCTCTTCAAGGGAATGCTCAATGGCCAGCCTGTCTCTTCCCAGAGAGATTCAATGTCAAGTGATGAAGTTGGTTGGTTGCAGAGACTCATGGTCAACTCATGAGTAAGGTGCAGAGGTTTGCAATATGTGTTAGTGGAAGATATATCTTCGCTGGCAAAATCACAGATCCTTGAAGTATTCATCTGTTGAACCCTAGAGAGCCTCACTGTTGTGAGTAAGTAACATAAAAGCCGCATAAACATCCGTCCATCCATTGTACTCAGTGAAATATTTAGAGCATTATTCATCAAATTTGTAATAGATTTTTAAACCCATTCTGTCATGTGGTAGATTAACAGAGACAAAGGCCAACTGAAAGAGACTGTTTTCTTTGATACAGAATGTTGTGGACTTTTCTTCCTTTAGTACTCAGTCCCTTAGACACTTATGTAATGCATCTATAAACCACCCTCTGGTGCCCCAGAAAACATGCCATACCAGAATATAATTCCTCCCACTTCAGTCTCTGTTTTAACCCTAGGTGTGCCCGGGTCATCGCTGGCTCTTTCCTGGCCATCTCCCCTATACTTCCTCTAAGCTTCTTTTTTTATACAAGTAGAAATTTGAAGGTCAGGAAAGGGAGGGAAAGTGTCCAGGGAGCAGTGGGTGCCATGTTTGCCTTTGAAGAAGGAGCCAATGTGTTGCTACGCTGGACCATTGTGTTTTTTTAATATGATTGCTTAGAAAATTCTTCCCTTTTTTGCCGCTACTTCTTTTATATCCAAATACAAATTGCCCATGCTAGTCCAGGAACCTTTCCCACATGTTGAGTGAAATCATAGTCATAATTATGGAAGTTTGGTGTGTTAAACTAAGGTACCTTAAGAAGGCATCTAATAAGTTTTAGTGAGTTACCTATGGAATCTTAATGAGGCAACCATGATGCTTTGGTGATGTAACTAAGCAGCTTTGGTGGGGTAACCAAGGAAAGCTGGTGAGGTAACTGTAGCCCTTTGGGGAGGGAACTAAGGAGACTTGTTGAGGCAACTGAGAAACCTTGGTGAGGTAATAAAGAAGTTTTGGTGAAATAACTAAGGAGATACTAAGCAGAAGTAAGGTAACTAGGGAATTTTAATGAGTAACTAAAAAGTTTTGGTGAGGTGACCAAAGAATATTTGCTCCTTTATTATCCTTGTTTGTCTTTAATTCAGAGTTTCCTTAGAAAGTTTTGTTTTCATTCTTCAGGGGCAATTTTACCAATGATTTCAATCTTCTGGAGCCAACCAAGGGTAAACAAATTTTTAAAATCACATTTATTTTTGCCCCTAACAAATCCAGCCCCCAAAATATGAAAGAGTTATTCATATATACTATAGTGCTATAAGAAAGGATAAACAGGCAGACTTCAGAAAATCCTGAAAAGACTTACATGAACTGATGCTGAGTGAAATGAGCAGAAACAGGAGAGCATCATACACAGTAACAGCCACATTGTGCAGTGACTGATTTTGATAGACTCAGCCTTTCTCAGCAATGCAAGGATCTAAAACAATACCAAAGGACTCCTGAAGGAAAATGCATCCACATCCAGAGAAAGAACTATGAAGTTGGAATGCAAAGAGCAGACTAATTTCTTTTTTGTTTTATTTTGTTTTGCTTTTTTTTTCTTTCTCATGATTTCTCTCATTATAATTCTTTTATGCAACATGACTAATGTGAAAATGTGTTTAATAAGAATGTATGTGTAGAGTCCATATTAGATTGCTTGCTGTCTTAGGAAGGGAAGAAAATTTAAAACTTATGGAAGTGAATGTTGAAAATAAATTGAAAAAAAGTTATTCATAAGATAAAAATGCATATGTTGGCAAATCAACAGGAAGGTGTTCCAGTCATCTATTCCTTGCTCAGTGGAGAGTTAGAGAATCTTTATGACCTTAGAGTTGTTTCAACTTGAAACCAGGTCATTCTGGTAACTTTTTGATCCAAAATAGGCTTTTTAATTTTCTCTATGTGTTCACAAGCAAGAAAACAAACATAATGTTGTTGTCTATATTATTGAATCAACATTGTAAAAATTAAAACCATTCTGTATCTTAAAAGCCATGTTCTTGGAAAGTTTTGGGTCTATACTATATTTTAACAAAATAAAATATTAATAGAATGCCAAACATGATTTATTAAATGCATAGAACTATTAAATACATAAATAAAACCCGAGTCAGAAGCTAAGCCACCATCTTACCAAAAGTTATTCATTCATTTACTAGAAGATATCAAGTTTTTTTTAATAGAAAAACAAGAATCTTTGTTACATATAGCTTTATTGAGATAACTAGGGAGTTTGGTGCGTTAACTAAGCTTTGGTAAAGTAACAAAGGACTTTCAGCAACCTCCTGCTTCCCCCTCTGGCAGGAAATAAAATTGTCCTTGAAGAACAAAGCAGAGGAGCAGAGGCTAGAGATATCTATTCTGCCTCCCTTCAAGTCACACAGGGATATCTCTATGAACATATGTAGGACAGCTCTCTCTGCACCAAAAGTATGTGTATTCAACTTAACACGTTAGTAGCAAGACTGCCCTTCTTGTCTCTGTCCAGTTCTGAATTTGATTCTGCTTTCTTCTGTGTACTATTAAAATATTTTGCTGGCACTTTTCTTTCTGTTTTGTTTTTATCTCAACCACTAGCTTCACACTGTATTCTCAACTCTTACCCCCACCCCCAAAATAAAGATCTTACCATATAACAATTATAATTGAGCAAAACAGATCCATGAATTGACTGTGTCTAAAACTGCATTCTCAGTCTCCACCTCTAGTCCATTATCTTTCTGCCAAGTGGGAACTATGATTCATTATCACTCTTCTGGCATTATAATTGTATCAATTAAAGTTCATAAGTTAAAGTTTTCAGCAGGTGGATGTAGTACCATTTATTTGATGATTCAATTAAATTTGTAGTTGTTAGCCCAAGCAGGTCAATTTCCCAAATACTCAAATGAATCTGTGATCTCATTGATCTGGAATTTCCTTCCAATGATCCACCAGTCTATCAACAAGCATTATTAATCACCTACTGTGTGCTAGGCACAGTGCTGGGCACTAGGGCTATAAAGACAAAAAATAAAACAGTCCCTCCCCTCAAAATGTTTATATTCTGTAGAGGGAGATGATACAGTCACCAAAAAAGCATATACAGAATTTATACAAAATGAATACACAGTAATTTTGGCAGAAAGGGCACAAGGAGTTAGGAGGATCATGTAGAAAGTGGTGCTTGATATTACTGTTCCCTAAGGAATGATGAGCAAGTAGACTTCAGAAAAATCTGGAAAGACTTTGAATGAACTGATGCTGAGAGAAAGGAGCAGAACCAGGAAAACATTATACACAGTAACATCAACATTGTTCAGTGATCATCTTTGGTAGACTTAGATGTTCTCTGCAACGCAATGATCTAAGACAGTTCCAAAAGACTCATGATGGAAAATGCTATCCACATCCTGAGAAAAAACCATGGAGTCTGAATGCAGATCAGAACATACTATTTTTCCTTTTTTTGTAATTGTTTTTTTTGTTTCTCTTGGTTTTTCTCTTTGGTTCTAACTCTTCTTTACAATATGACTGATGTGGAAATATGTAATATGATTGTACATATATGCCCTATATAAGATTGCACACTGTCTTAGAGAGGGGAAGGAGGAGGAGGAGGGGAAAATTTAAAACTCAAATCTTATAAAAAGTGAGTGTTGGGAGTTTCTACATTCCATTGGGCTACACCCAGCTGAGGCTCCCATCAGGGGTGACTAAGTGGCGGGGAGGCTGGAAGGCAGGTTTGGGCCATCGGGGAGCAGAGGCCTGGGCAGCATGATGACAGAGACTTCTGTGAAAGACATTAAGCCAGGACTCAAGAATCTGAATCTCATCTTCACTGTGCTAGAGACAGTGGTGTTGGCATAGCTCGTGTCCTTCCATGGTGAAGGGGCTGAAACCTATCTGGTCACCGAGAGCTCTTCATTTGCCTCTGATTTCCTCACCTCCCCACCCTATCCAGGCTGAGTGACCAAGGCAAAGGATGGACACGAGGTATGCTTCAGCATTTAAAGGCTGTCTGATGCTCTGCACTGGTCATGGATGTGATCTGCAGAAGACTGGAGAATTCTGTGTGGTTTATTTTGGGGTCCCCAACTTCAGTGAGCCAAACCCCAAGTACAGTGCCCAGCAGCACCCCAGCAAAACGGTACAGAATGACAGTCCCTCTGCCACTTCCCAGTCCCCTCCTGGCCCTCCTGCTGTGTCTCTAGCCTCTGAGAATCAAAATGGGAATGACCTAACCACCCCTCCTGGCCCAGGCAGTGGCCCCCATGCACCCCACATCCCCCCTCACCCTATCAGCACCCGAATTACTCGAAGTCAACCTAGCCACACTCCTGCTGCTGCTCCAGGCCCCTCCTCCAACCCTGTCAGCAACGGAAAGAGACCCGGAGAAGCAGCCAGAGATAGTGAGACACCTTTCTTCTCCACCAGAAACAAAGACTGCCCATCGGGAGCTAGCTGTGTGTGTATGGTATGGGAGGGGGTGTTCTAGCTGACCTATAAGGGGACAGTCATCTCTCCCCCTTAATCCTTAAGCCAAACCCCACCCCACCCCCACTCAAGTGAGAGTACTGTGTCTCCTGCCCCTTCGTTCTGGGCACTCCAAACTTCCTCTGTCTTTTTTAGAAACCAAAATTGGGGTGAGTGTGTTAAATGTGTGTGATATAGGGGACTTGCCTAATAAATACTTACACCCACTGTGCCTGAAAAAAAAGTGAGTGCTGAAAAGTAAAAATACATACATACATACATATATATATATATATTAAAAGAAAGTGGTACTTGAGCTGAATCTTAAAGAAAATGGATTCTGTGGGTCAGAAGGGAGGAGGGAATGTATTCTCAGTATGAGGAACTGCCAGTACAAACCCTAGGTTTCAAATGTGAGAAACAGTGAAAAGTCCAGTTTGACTAGATTATAGAATATAGGATAGGGAGTAATGTATGATAAGTATGGGTAACTAGGTGGTTCAGTGAACTGAGTTCCAGGCCTGAAGTCAGGAAGACTCAACTTCCTGAGTTCAAATCTGGCCTCAGACACTTGCTAGCTCTATGACCCTGGGCAAGTCACTTAACTCTGTTTCCCTCAGTTTCCATCTGTAAAATGAGTGGAGAAATGACAAACCACTCCAATATCTCTGCCAAGAAAACCCCAAATGGGATCACAGAGAGTTGGACATGACTGAAAAATGATTTAGCAACAACATAAGAAGGCTAGGGTAGGTGGATTGGACCCAGTTTCTAAAGGGTTTTAAATACCAAACAGAAGAGTTTATACCTGATCTTTAGGATAAGAGCTACTATGATTTTGGAAAGCCATTTTGGCAGCTCTGTGGATGTTAGATTGTAAAGAGAAAAGTCTTGAGGAAATTATTGCAATAGACCAGGTTCTGAGGACCTGAGTGAGGTTGATGGCTATCTAAGTAGTAAAGACAGAACAGAAACAAAAGATGTTGTAGTGGTAGAAACAACATGCCATAACTGAAAATAAAGGATGAGTCCGGGTAGAGACTGGGAAAATTGCTCCCAAGTATGTGTTAAGTGACTACCTCAGGTTACAAGGTAAGAAGTGGTGGTCAGGATTTGAACCAAGGTCCCCGATTTCAGATCCATTACGTTTTCCACTACACTGTGTTTTGTCAAGATCCTCTCCATGTCCGATATTCTAGGCTTTTAATATTGTACATTATTAAAATGATTATCATAACATGTTCTATAAATATTTGCTGCATGAATGAACTGTGACTTGGATTATCAAGTGCCTTTTCTTCTAATGGCACAATGTGCTTTTCCACAGATATACTATCTCATTTATTGTCTCACATCCTGAGGAAATACAGAATAGCAGGTCTCACTGTTTCTACTTCTTAAATAGAAAAACCAATACATAGAGAGGTTAAGTGAGCACTTAGGGAATAGGATTTATTTAGGTCACCTAGTGAACAGTGCTTTTAGATTTTACAATTCTGAATTATGCTTATACTTATTATGCCCAAGTGGATCATAAATTCTTGGCAGGTTCTGATATTTACATTTTTTTTAAAAAGCCAGAGAACACATGACTCTTTACTTTCTGTTGGTGTTGTTCATTTCAGTCACATCCAACTCTTCATAACCCCCATTTAGGGTTTTCTTGACAAAGATACTGGAGTAGTTTGCCATTTCCTTCTGCAGCTCATTTCACAGATGAGGAAATTGAGGCAAAAAAAAGAGTTGAGTGACTTGCCCAAGATCACACAGTTGGTAAGTGTCTGAGGCTGGATTTAAATTCAGGATGATGAGAATTCCTAACTTCCAGGCCTGGCACTGTATCTATTGTGCTACCATGACAACAGGAGAGGAAGATTTCTCTTCAGAAGACTTAAGACCTTGTCCCATTCAGCAAGACCTTGAGCACAGAAACCCTTCACAATCTACCCTTCTGCATAGGGAGTCTATGAGAGAGGTAAAGAACTGAGGAGATGACACTGTCCTTAAACAGAAAGCAAGATTGTAGAAAATTGTATTTTCTAGAACATCAGATTCATAGAAATAAGCAGCTATAGAAAAGTGAGACAAGAATTATGATGTTCTGTGCCACTTTAAGAAGAACAGAACTTTCCAAAGAAAAGTATGTTACATGCTTTGCTATATCTGATATTCAAAACAAAACAAAAAACTGGGTAGCTGGGAATGAGTCTGACTTTGTGTAATGGGCTAAAATGATTATAATTATGATAAACTTAGATCTCACCATTACACGGAACTGTACTATTTCCAAGACTCTGAACTCCAAAAATCTATTCTCTGAACATAACTCCTAACCCCCACCTCTCTCCCTCTCGTAAAAGACATCAAAGTGATAGTATAGAGCATAAAGTGCTCGAAGTGAAGTCAGGAAAACGAGTTCATATCCTACCTTGGGCATTTGCTAGCTGTGTGACCCTGGGTAAGTCACAACTTCAGTTTCTTCATCTATGAAATCAAAGACGATAATAATAGCCTCTACCTCAACAGGATTGTTGGGTGGATCAAATGAGATAATACATGTATTATAAAGCATTTTGAAAATCATAAAGTGATTTATGAATGTTGCATTTATTAAGTAACTACTGTGTGCTAAGTGCTGGAGATACAAAGAAAGACAAAATGTGGTTCCTACTCTCAAAGAGCTCACAATCTCACAGTCCCTATTTCCTCTCTCCTCACCCCACTGATCTCCCACCATAACATAGTGCTGACTACTCTTCCTTCTTCATTCCTTTTCCTCTATAATCCATCCTTCACATTGATGATGGATTACACAGGAGGCCCCAGTCTGGTACAACTATCTTAGGATATAGGCACATTTACCCAAAGGAAAAATCAGATAGTCCAGGAAACATTTAAAACAATAGCCCTCTATTAGTCTTATTCAGTCATTTCAGTCGTGTTGAACTCTTTGTGACTCACTGGAGTTTTCTTGGCAAAGATACTAGAGTGGTTTGCCAGCTTATGTTACAGATGAGGAAAGTGAGGGAAATAGGGTTAAGTGACTTGCCTAGGGTCACACAGCTAATAAGTCTCTGAACTCAGGTCTTTCTGACCCTAGGCTGGGTAGGTTCATTTTAATTCACACAAAGTGAACCTTGAAGACCAAACATGGATATTCACTATTGAGGTGACCAAAAAACAGGGACACAGGCAACAAAAAAGAATTTCTGGGCAAAGGATGCAAAGGTGGGAGAGTAGGAGGAAAGGAAAACTTGGGTGTGATGGTCATCAAACCCAAAAAGGAGGAAAAGGTTCTACTGCAGTCTTTCAAGAAGTCATCCTTGGGCACCAAACCCAGGTTGGGCCAGGCTCTCCTCTTTTTTCCTAGTCTGTACAGTGAGAAAGCATGGGTTCCCTATCACCTCCACATCAGGAGAGTTCATTCCTCATAGTGATAATGTCCATTTATTGAGATGGGAAACCAATCCTAATTCTCTGGCATCTCAGCAAAGGGGATTAGGGAAGGGCCATTCAGTGTCTAATCCCTATCTCTGACCTCATAAGAACAGAACAATTACCAATGGGCAGATGCAAATTAACAAAGTAGGGTGACAGGACATAGTAGAGAAACTGTCAGTTTCACCAAATTTAAGGATAACTCAATGCATCCATTTGACCATGTCACTCTTCAATTCAAAACTCTTCCATAGCTCTCTATTGCCTGAGGAATAAAATTCTAAAACTTTAACCTGTCATCCAAGGCCCTCTACGATCTTCTACCACTCTACACGTCTAGCCTTATCTCATAGGACTCCCCTGCACATGTGCAATAATCTAGCCTACACTCCATCCCCTGTGTTAACCCACCTCTGTACCTCTCCTCAATCAATCGATCAACAAACATTCATTAAGTATTCTACACATTTTTGTTATTTAGTCATTTCAGGTGTGTTAGACTTTTTGTGACCCCATCTGGGGTTTTCCTGGCAAAGATACTGATGTGGTTTGTCATTTCCTTCTCCAGCACATTTTATAGATGAGGAACTGAGCTAAACAGAGTTAAGTGACTTGTCTGGGTTCACACAGCTAATAAGTGTCAGAGAGCAGATTTGAACTCCAGGCCTAGCCCTCTATCCACTGTACCACCTAGCTGCCTGTGCTATGCACTGGGTATACAAATATAAAGAATAAGACAATTTCTCCCCTAAAGGAATTTATAATGGCTAAGCCTAGAGAACCCTTCTCCCACACCCCTATACCCATCTATTGCCATCCTACTAACAATACTCTCAACTTAAATGCTCTCTCTTCTATTAATGCCTTCCTTGATCAGCCCTAGGCAGGACTAAGCCTCTCCATGTCTCTATAACCCTTAATTTGCACCTCTTTGACAGACCAATGAATCATGTGGTCTTATCACTATAAGTGTTCTTTATATCAACCCAGATCATAATGCATCTGTGTCTTCTTATCTTGGGTAGTTGCTATCCATATTTTTCATTGTTCTTCCACAGATACATTAAAGAAGATAAACCAAATATGCTAGAAGCCTTCTTCTAGGTCTTTTTTCACTTGGAAGATAACAATGAAGCATTTGAACTATCCATCTGTCATCCTTTGCTCACCCCATGTAGTCACAGCTCACCTCTTTTTCTCTTCATCCAATTCCTCCATTATAATGGAAGTTGGAGTCTGGAAGACCTGCCTTTGACCTGCTTCAAACACTCTCTAGCTATGGGCAAGCCATTTAACCTCTCTGTGCCTCAGTTTCCTCATTTGTAAAATGGGGATAATAATAACACCTGACTCCTTGGGTTGCTGTGAGGCTCCAAAGAGGTAACATGTGAGGTACTCTGTAAACCTTTTGAAGTGCTATATGGTTGTTGAGGTGTTCAGCCATATCTGACTCTTCATGACCTCATGGATTTCATGGGTTTTCTTGGGAGAGATGCTGGAAGGATTTGCCATTTCATTCTCCAATGTGTCCCCACTTTAAAATTAGTAACTGAGGCAAATAGGGGTTAATAGGGACTTACCCAGATCACACAGTGACTAAGTGTCTGCACCTGGATTTGAACTCAGATATTCCTGACTCTAAGCCCTGTGCTTTATCTACTGCACCACCTAGCAGCCCCTAATGTTATATAAATGCTAGATATTATTATACGTCTTATTGCCACTTCTTGAGCATAGATCATCATTGGAAATATACCACAGCTTACTTGTACCCAATGTGAATCTTGTCTCTTGGGTTACTCACAATACTATTATCTAGAAGATTTTAGTGTATTCTAAGATATACAAATATTTGAGCATGAAAAGCAGACTATTAGTATTGAAAAGATGGGTCATTTCACCAGAGAGTAGCCTGGGCTCATTAAAAACACAGAGCAATATCCCAAATACAAAACAGTCTATTCTTTTCCCCTGTTCAACTCTGGGCCCAATCCTGTGTGTCTTTTCAGTATCCATCCCAGATAAGTACTGAAGGACTAACTACTGAATTATACTATAGATGCATTATAAATGTATTAACCAGGGACCCCAATTTATTTCATCACTGTATATTTCCCAGTGCTTAACAGTGAGTTCAGTTCATAATTTGCGCTTAATGAATGCTTGTTGAAGCTAAAGCTGATTATAATAAAACTTTCTCTCGGGTAGCAAAGAACCAAGAACATCATATGTTCTTGGCTGAGCAACGAACATAAAAGGATATTGTACAATTGTACAATACAAACAACAAAAATGAAGAATTCAAGGAAACTCAGAAAGGCTTGTGAACTGATTCAGAGCAAAGTAAGCAGAACTAGTAGCATGCTTTATATAATGACCCTAGTCATGTAGAAGAAAATACTGAAAGACCTCAAAATTCTGATTATTGGAGTGATCTTCTGTGAATTTGGGAGACCGCTGATAAAGCATGACTTCCATCCATCAGGAGAAAGGTAGTAGCCTGCTGATAAGTAATAAGCAGCTGGCTCTCTGAAGGGGACACGCTTTTAAATCTGATCTTTACTTTTTTCAAATCTAGACAATCAACAAAGCAATAAATCAAGTCTTGATTTGTAGTTTCCTTCATTTCCAAGGTGTCCATTTCTGCACCGAAAATTTAACAATGAGCCTATACAACCTTAGAAAATGTAGACCATAGGGGTGAATGGGACATAAGTTGTCAAATATGGAAAATGTGTCCAATTGAAAATTTGAAAATTTTCATTTGTTTTGCTTCATTCCAGTTTGTTACAAAGGATGGTTCTTTTGTAGGAGTGTGGGAGAGGGACCTATTGGAAAATGCTAGTGATATTTTTTTAAGAGCATAAATAAAAGTTTCCCCAAGAGGCTAAAGCACTTCCTACCAGAACAGGATTTAGCAGAAAAGGAAATACTGTCCAGCACCTGATTTTTTTGGAAGGCAGGATATTGCCAATCTTGACAAGGCAGATGTCAGCATTTCCTGGTTTGGTATACAGAGAAAAAGAATTGTTTGCTAATCGACCTGAATTCTGGGACTATTCCTTAGGGAGAGATAGATTTAGAGAAAAGACCTCCTTTTACCTTAAGTTTCTTCTGAACTCAATATCCAAGCACTTTATTTATGGCTAAAAATAAACTGAAAAATTTTTAAAATTTCAGGGACTGAATTTATTACAAGAGGTACCTTTATGCCAGGAGAGGGCCTTTCCTTCCATTCTTGATAGGGTTTCCTCTTCCCCTCCCTGTTGATATGAATCATACTGATATGATGCTTTTTTTCTTATAAGATAAATTGCCCATACATGAATTTGTAAAAGAATATCCTGAAGGCAAATGTGAAAGAATATTCTGAAACTGTTGTATCGGTTTAAATTAGAGCAGTCATGCGTTTCTTGATCAGTGACTTCAATTTATTCAGAAAATGGCTAAAAAACCAGGAGTAGGCATTTTGGAAACACCTCTGAGCCATTCAAATACATTCATTTATTTATTCAATATTTACAAAGCAACTTCTATATTAAATGCCTATCAGATAGCATAAAGGTCATGCCCTAAAGTATTTGTGACACACTAGAGTGAGTGCTGGGTCTACAGTCAGAGGTCAGGGTTCAGATACTGTTTCTAACACTTACTGTCTTTGTGATGTCATTTAATCTCCCTAAGCCTTAGTTTTCTCATCTGGAAAATGAAGAGATTGGACTAGCCGGCCTCTGAGAAGTACCTTTGAGTTCTATGATCGTATGATCTCGAGAGGGCAGCCAGGACCGATGGATAGAATGCTGGACCTAGAGTCAGGAAGACTCTTCTTCCTGAATTCAAATCCAGCCATAGATACTTACTAGCTATGTGACCCTGGGCAAGTCACTTAACCCTGTTTGCCTCAGTTTCCTCAGCTGTACAGTGAGCTGGATGGGGAAATGGCAAACCACACTAGTATCTTTGCCAAGAAAACCTCAAAGGGGGTCACAAAGAGTTGGATATAACTGAATAACAGCCACCACCACAGCAAAAATGATTTTGGGAGCCTTTCAATTCTAGCAGTAAGGTGCAAATTAAGAGTCAGAGTAGTGTAGAAAGTCTCAGTCCTTGCTAGAACAGAGCAGGGACAGCTTTAAGAGAAGAGAGAGCATTTATCTTGAGAGTATTGTTAGTAGGATGACAATAGACAACGCAGGGGTGTGGAAGGAGGGTATCCCCGGCTTACAGAGCACTATCAGTAGAATATGAACTTCTTGAGAAGACAGATTGTTTCATCCCCTAGCATTCTGCTGTATTCTCCCAGGGCCAGGCAGGCTACATCAGGGTTCCATGGTACTTGGAGGGTAGATTGGTGGGTTTATCTCTTTTTTAATACTATTAGCTGTTTTTCTCCTTACCTTTAGCCACCAGGGACTCATACCTTAGTTCCATTTAACCAATCAAAAGCTAACAAAGGGACATTTACTTCAGAGATATAGCAAGAATAAGCAGCAACAATGTCCCTGCAACAACTTCCAGGCATCCTTTCTCTTAGGCCATCTCAGTTTCTGAGGAGAGTAGGCTTACTCTTAAGCACAGTTCCAACATAGCATTAACCCCACCATGTTCATGTCCAGATGCAAGATGGCGGCTGGAAGAGTCCTTGTCTCAGCTATCCTAGGCTAAGTACTGAAGGTCACATCTTGTTCTTCAGTGCATCAATGCTGCTCTGGCTGAGAAAAACCAGACTCTACAATGCCATCTAAACTCTCGGTGCTAGAGTACTCTCCTGACTTTTTAAAACTCACAAGGTCAGAAGCTCCTATGTCCTTTCTCTAAAATGGAAAAAGATAAAGCCATAGAACAAGGACAGAAACCCTTTCACAGGATCATATGGACACACAGGAGAAGGTCCAAAAGTTTCACGTCTTACAGAATTCTTTCTTTCTGGTTATCACAAGCAAAGAAACCACCAAGTTTCCCCCAAAGTAGGAAGGGAACAAGAATTTACTGAGTGCCTACTATGTGCCAGACATTGTGCTAAGCACTTTACAAATATTATCTCATTGAATTCTCAAAATAACCCTAGGAGAAAGTTGCTATTATTATTCCCACTTTACAAATAAGGAAACCAAGGCAGACAAAGGCTAAGTCACTTTCTCAGGGGGTTTTAATCCACTCTATAATCCATTTCCATTTTATGGGAGAATTCATCCCATTCACATTCACAGTTATGATTAGTATCTGTGTCTTTGAACTCTAGTCTCCCTAACTCCAGGCCCAGAGCTTTGTAACTCTGCCACCTAGCTGCATCAAGAGTACTTATGCAAAGAGATGGAAGTAAGTCAGATGACAGAAGCTAGCTAAGGTCTTTTGAATGTCTTGGTGGTTGTTCAGTAGTTTTCAGTGATGCCCAGCTCTTGGTGACCCCATTTGGAGTTTTCTTGGCAAAAATACTGGAGTGCTTTACCCATTTCCTTCTCCACCTCATTTTACAGATGAGGACAAAAAGGCAAACAAGGTTAAGTGACTTGCCCAGGGTCACATAGCTAATAAATATCTGAGACCTGATTTGAACTCACAAAGGTGAGTTTTCCTGACTCCAGGCCTTTCACCGCACCACCTAGCTGTCCCCTGAATACCTCTACAGCAAATCAAAGAACGTCTCATTCACTCCATAGTATAGAACGTCTGTGAGCAGAATCTCTAAGGTACTTTCTTTGCATGTCATCAGTACTCTCTCAGAAGGATGCTCTCCAGTTTCCTTATGTGGAGAGATGCTGTCCAAGGCACACTGTCATGTATCAGAACCCCTGTTACGTGTCTCTTTGGATTTGTTGTTTCCTGCTCTTAGGTAAAAGAGTTTCCAGCTATACAGTGCCCTTGTGGGCTTCAGAACATCCAGATTGAAAGGATCTAGAGGTTGGGGAGCTGGAGACCATGCAAAATTTTGCAGTCAACTGAACCCAGTGAGGAGCCAGAATTCAAGTGGTCTACTTGATACAGGTTAGAGGTGGATCAAAGAAAGCCAAGTAGTACTGAAAGAGACTCCCTCATCCATAGGCTAGGCTAAATTTGGAAGTCAATGTCAGAGGGCAGAGGCTTTCTAGAAACTGCTTTTTAAGTCCATTCTCCCCAGGGTCAGGGTGACTTCTCTTCTTGCTATATCGCTCAGTAATTTCCCTTCATAAAAGTTAATTGATGTTAATCAGTTAAATAATACTGAAGTGGTAATCACTGCTGATTAATATTGCTGAGAACACAACAAAATAAGAGGCCCTCACAATAGCACTCAAGTAAAATATCCCAAAATCTTCAGGAGTGCCCCCAAAACCTTAAGAAGTAGATGTAGCTAGATTTGCCATGGGGCACCCAACTCATCAGTGTGGCTCATCAGTGGGAAAGAATTAGGATAAGAATAAGGATCCCCAGAAATTACAAAGTTCACACAATGCTCAAAAAAAATCTCTTGAGGAGGAGCACTAGCAGCTTGGGGAATTAGAAGGTGGTATTTGATTTGAATGAATATAAAGATTCTAAGAGACAGAGGTAAGGATTCCTAGCATGGGGAATAATTGCCAATGCAAAGACAGAGACAAGAGATGGCTAATGTAGCTGAGTCACAGAGTATGTAGAAGGGAAGGAAGTGTAAGAAGTTATTCATGTACATGTTAGCATTATACAGGATTCCTTGTTAAGTGAAAGCATGGAAATGCCACCACAGTGACAATGATGTCCACTGACCTGACTATTAAAGCAAAGCAAGGCATAAAACAGGGATATCTATGCTCAGCAGACATGCTGACCACTGTGATGGATGATGCCCTGTGCAGAGTCCGGATGAAATCAGGATTCCTAAAAGATGATGCAATTCTCTAGCTACCCTTATTTGCAGATGACGTTGTGTTGATTTCTTCAAAGAGATTAGACTAACAGGAAAAACTAAATGGACTTAAAGTACCTATTATTCAAACTATGCCATACAATTGAAAGTTCCTTCCATTGAGTTAATGCATTTATATACATATATATATATATATATATATATATATATATATATATATATATATATATATATATCTGAGACAAACATTGCAGAAGAATGATGAATTTGACCAATAACACATAGGAGAAAAAGAATGGACCGGATTGCACTTGGGAAAATTTGAGAAAACTGTGCTGTTAACTAGCCAAACTTCTCCCAAGCACAAATATTCTTCCTTTTAAGACCAGTGTTTTCCTAGTGATGCTATCAGGTTGAGAATTATGTAATGCCACAATTTCTGAAGAATGTAGGTTATGAGTGACTCAAAAGCAAATGGAAAGATGAATGATGGGTTTACGTTGGTAGCTGCTTGTTTCCAACATCTTGTACACAGTAATTGGCATGAAGGATATCATCAAAGAAATGTATTACCATAGAAGGAAGTGGACAAGTCATCAATCAATTGATCAACCAATTGATTAATTGATTTAGTAAGCGTCTTTGTGCCAAGCATGGGACTCAGTTCTGTAACTGCAAAGCTAAAAAATGACACAGTCCTTAATCTCAAGGAGCTCACATGTCTTTGAAGGAAACACAAACATATGCAAATATGTTTTTAAAAAACAACCAAGGGACTGTTAGGTAGCACAGTGGACAGAGCACTGGCCCTGGAGTTCAGGGGGACCTGAGTTCAAATCTGTCTTCGGACTCTTGACACTTACTAGCTGTGTGACCCTGGGCAAGTCAATTTTCTCCAATTGCCTCACCAAAAAAACCCCAAAATCAACCAACATCAACTTATTGTTGTGCTCAGCCCTCAGTGGACACTCACTGCTACATGTAGTGAGCATAAATGATGACATATGGATAGTCAAGTGCTTCACTGGTGCCCATGAGATATAATTAGACTTAAAAAGACTCTAGCATATTGGGTGAATCTTCTATAAATGCTTTAAGGGAAAACATATAAGAATCCCACAGGATGTTTGGATAAGATGCAATTTGTACCAATAGATGGCATATCCACTTTGATGAGATCAAAGAGCTGTTGATAATCTTAAGTGTAGGTGCTGTCCAGCAGGGCTTGGATTAAGTTACACTGCATTACTTTTAGCCTCAAATCCCCTGCCTACTTATCTCAAAGGAAATAAAGAAAAGATGGCTGTAAAGTTCTTTGGACAACTCACAAAAAAATGTCTTTTATAAATATGATTGTATTTAACAAGGATTACATTAATGATAATTCTTTAATTTCACCATCACTCTAAACTTCTCACAAAGCTTCTCACCTACTCTCACTCAAATAATGAAACCAAGACCTCAAGCAGCTTACAGAAATGGGTTTCTTTCCCCATTTTCTTATAGCCCTATTCAGAGTTATTATTTGTAATGAATGTTTGAATCACTCTCTGTTCCCATTCAGGGAACAGCCACTCAGAGAGAGTGGGCATTTCTATTCAAATATTGAAGTGGAACCAATATGACAGGTACATTTCTGAATTACAGACAAGGAACAGAATCTTGTAGCACAGCCTGGATCTTGGAGTTCTCTCCTTTTTTTCCGCACAGAGACTTAAAAGAGGAAAGGAAGTATTTTCTTCTATTTTATCATCTCTCTTGGATGGACGATAATATGACATCTTTATGCTAATTTATGTTTGAATGAAGACATTTAAAGTTGTGCCATTTGAAAGTATCCCTTTTTAATTCTGTTTTTCTCACTTTAAAAAATTTCATTTTGCTCTTTTGGAGAGGAAATGAGTCTCAATTACACTTAATTTTAACAGTGCCTTTTCATAATTCATAGAATCACAACTAGAAGGCAGAGAGTTAACTCATAGTTAATGTGCTTCTACTGGAATTGCTTCTGTCCTCCCCTACATCTGTGATCTTATTGAGTGTTTCAAGTGAAGCAGGGTCAGAACATTCTGACTGTATAGAAAGATAATGTGGGTGAGTCATAATTACTGAGATTTTTTTTCCTATGAAGAACTAGACTCCTTTATGAGCTCTGCCTTTGGGATGAGACATAAAAATCAGTGCCCTGACCGTGGGTCAATGGTCACCTTTGATCTGAGGAATATTGATGTCAAAAAACAATTCCCATTTTATTTCAATAATTGTGATACAGTAAACATCTTATTAAAATAGCATTAGCACCACCAGGGTCAGTAATACTTCAAGATGATAATTATCACATTTTCTGCCTTGTTCTGGAATCATGGATATTTAAAAATTCTTGCCTGTTTATAGTCACTGAGATTGGATGTGTCTGATTCCCCGAAGCCAATTCCTTAGAGAATAAATCACATATTGGGGAAGATCAGATTCCATCCAGTAGAGGGCACTGGTGCTAATAAAGACAAATTATTTCCATTATAAGGAAAACACAGTTCTGAGATAATCCAGGGGCTGGCATCTGGACGCAAAGAGGAAGCAGCCATCTTCAACAACAGAATTGGGTGTTAGCCGTGATCTTTGTTTTTCCTATTACTAGCTCACAGTAAATTGAAATATTAAAAGTAAGTAATGAAACAACAAGGATAGTTCATATATTTATTGTTAAGTATTAGCAGAGTACTTTTAATGTATTCTAAAGCATGAATATTAAAGCAACAGGATGGTGGTGGTGCTTTTCCCATCACTGTTTTGGTGAATCTAAAATGGAGGTGAATATAAAATACAGCAGAAAGGAATAAACCACAAAACAATAATAAATAAGCTACTTAAGGAAAACCCATAAAGCAGATAGAGTGCCAGCCCTGGAGTCAGGATGACTTGTCTTCCTGAGTTCAAATCTGACCTCAGACACTTACTAGCTGTGTGATCCTGGGCAAGCCACTTAACCCGTTTGCCTCAGTTGGAGAAGAAAATAGCAAACCACTCCGGTATCTGGGCCAAGAAAATCTCAAATGGGGTCACAGAGTCAGATATAATGAACAACAATGAAAAATAGGGAACTATATAATTATATGAGTTAACTAAGCAGTGAGAAGTGAGGCTAATAAAAATAACTTAAAAATTCCTCATAGGATATTAAAAATTAGTAATCTCAGACACACATATATATACATATACATATGTATATGTCAGTTATATTTGGAATAATTTTTTAAAAGTCCATCGCATGAAAATTGTACATGCCATCAAAGGTAAATTATGTTGGCACATTGCTTCTTTTTGTGTTGAAAACTTCTTAAAATCAGGAAATTTTAGAGAATTCCCTGATATTTAATCCCTTACAGTTGAAGTTCAAGGAACATTCCTAAAAGTACAGTAAGTACATCCTTTGAAACATCATTTGTTCAATAAAGTCATAAGTTGTTTTGGGGTACTATATAGTCCCCAAAGGTAGATAGTTGGAACAGTAGGTAGATCACGGGGTCTGGAATCAGAAAGACCAGAGTTCAAATCTAATCTCAGATACTTGTTAGCAGCTGTGTGACAAATCATTGCCATGGCTAGCTGGGCAAATCATTTAGCCTCTTTGCCTCAGTTTCCTCAACTGTGAAATGGGAATAATAATAGCACCGATCTTCCAGGGTTGTTGTGAGAAGGTAATATTTGCAAAGTACTTAGCATGTTACCTGGTACATTAATAAATAAAACCATTAATTAATTAAATAGGCACTTAATAAATGCTTTTTCCCTTCCCCATACTCTTTTTATTTGGTCAATAAAATCCATCATAATACATAAGTAAGGCAGATTTTTTTATATATGAGCAGTTTGCTTTCAGAAAGAAGAAAAATAATTTTAATGAAAAGAAAAAAGAATTATATAAACTTGTGAGGGATATAAGGTACATGATGTTCATATGTGAACAGTTTACTTGCTAAAAGCACAGAAAGAAATTTGATGCATGAAAAATTGACAAAATGCATAGGTGAAGAAAGATTTTCTTTTAAAATGAGGTCAGGAAAGACACAGGTTGTTAGGAGAACTCAGTAAAAAATTACCCTTCAGAAGAATGGACTTAGAGAACAGAAAAAAATGATTAAGGCAGCAGGTAACTGTGGGTCCTCAGCTCATTTTGCTTGTTACTGATTTTAGAGCTTAAGAGGTTAAAACTCACAAAGTGTTGAATTAGATAACTATAGACTATAAGAAGGTTAAATGAGGACTATCCATTTCATAACTCACAGAAAGTTGGATTTCATGAGTTTTACTTCATAAAGAAAAGACAAGTCACTCACTGGTCACCAGTAGATTGAGCTGAGTCAGCCAAGGTTCTTCATCTGGGATCACGGAGAGATTGTAGAGGATCCATCAATTTCAATAGGAGGAAAAAAATGACATCTTTATTTTCATTAACCTCTAGCTGAATTTAAGCGTTTCCTTTAGTTTTTTAAAAACATTACTCTGAAAAGGGGTCCATGGGTTTCACCAGACTGCCAAAGGGGTCCATTATATGAAAAAAAGAAGGTTAAGAATCCTTTTGTTAGAGACAGTAAAGCATCCAGGTGAAGAGGAGTGAAGGACATAATAACAGGTGAGTGTGAAGAACCAGCAAATCAGTCAGGAAATCCTCTACTACTGCATTTGAACCTTGCTGATGGAGGAGAGGAATTGATATGGGGACTTTGTGAAGAAGAAAGTTGAATGGTGATTCATTTCAAGCTATTACCCTTTATGGTCATCCATAGTTTGAGAGAAGTACAACCTCTCAGATGGACTTATTTGCTCTCTACTGTCTTGTCTAATTTAAGGAAAAGCAAAAGGGTAAAGATAGGTTTTGCAGATGTTTTAACCTAAGTATAATTTTTGAAGTTAATTGGGCAAAGCAGTAGCCTGCCAGAGGAAAAGCTGACTGATACCCCTTGCATTGCCCAGTGAATCAACCTGAAGAGGTTCTTTCTTTTTTATATTTGATTGACATATTCTTGGTTTTCACAAACTGAATTTTCTTTTACATACCCCCTTTTTCTCTCCCCTCCTAGAGAGTCATCCCATGTAACAAAGAAAACTTTAAGAGAAAAGAGGAAGAGAAAAAAAATCAGTGAAATCAATCAATACATAGCTGACAATATATGCAATGTTCCGTATCTGTAGACCATCTCCTCCCCCCCCCCCCCCCCCACATACCTCTGCAAAGGACTAGGGGGAGGTGACTTCTTATAGATCTTCTTTAGGGCCATATTTATCCATTGTAATTTTGTCACATCTTTTTTTAATTGTTGTTCCTTTTGTTTATCTTGTTTTAATACTGCACATGTTATTTTCTTGCTCTACTTATTTCCCCTTGCATCAGCTTATCTTTTCATTCTTCTCTAGATTCATATTTGTCACCTCTTAAAACACAGCACTATTCCATTACATCTATAAACCATAATTTGTTAATTCCCCAGTTGATTGACATCTATTTTGTTTCCAGTTCTTTGCTACTATTAATATTTTGGTGTAAGTGGGGCCTTTCTTTTATCAATGACCTCTTCCAAGCCTCATTTGGTTATGGTTTGGGTTTTGGTGTTTCAGACTAAGTGTAAGTAGCAATTATTTCTGTTCTGGATAGAAACCCTGAGGATCTTCTCCCAGATTGGTTTGGGTTGGTTTTTTTGTTTTGTTTTTTTGAGTAGGCAGACTAGGTCTTCTTTAGCTTCATTTCTTACCTAGCCATAAGTCACTGAATGACTGTTGCTTCAGACAAACTGAAACTTGAGAAAAACCTTAGCCTAAAAAGGTCAAGGTCTCCCTCTGTTTCTGGGGCCATCTCTAGTTGTGCTGACCTGTCTTGCCACCGGACTCAAATGACTCTGGAGGAAAACGTGAGGCTGAGGATTTTGCACAGTCCTACCTCACTTAAATCCAATTCACTTGCAAGTCAAGACACCATCCTCTTGATATCATTGGTCCTCTTTAAGGACAAAGGATGAACAACAAGCACTTTGGGGTATATAGGTAGTAACAGAATCTCTGAGTCACAAGGTGTGAACATTTTAGTCACTTTATTTGCATAATTCCAAATTTCTTTCTAAAATAGTTGTATTAATTCATAGCTCCAATCACAGTTCATGACTGTTCCTATTTTTCCACGACACCATCAATATTGAAAATTCACATCTCAATCTAAGGAATTTTGCTATGAGTTCTATTTTGCTTTAATAGTGCTAGAAGCTGATTGGATGGTGCACAATCTTGTTGAGTAAAGAGCTGGCTAGATTTGTCTGTCTCCTCCAGAGAGAAACTTGAAGAACTTTGAAGTTCTCTGACTTAAAAATAAAAGTCTCTTGTCACTATAATAGTCTGATACTTCCTCAGAACTCTTTTAAAGGTGATTGCGAGATTAAAAACCTTGTCGTTGTTTCATCATTTTGAGAGAAGAAAAGGAGTGGATTTGCCCTGTAAGTGGTAAGACCAGAAGGAAAACATTTTAAAAAGCAACTACTATATTAAATGTCTATCAGAAGCAGCTTCACTTGAGGCAGATTGTTCATGAAGACACAAAGAACATCAGTGTTTATAATTCTAAAATTTTGTCTTTCTCTGTGTGTGTGATGAGAGAGAGAAGTGTTTATATGTTTCCATTCCACTGTACACTTAGCCTGAACCCCACTCCTGCACGTAGCATGGAACTGGCTCCAATCAAGTTGGTAAAAATTAGACACAATCTTTTGTTCCATGGGTTTGGGAGAAAATGAGGTGGTTTGTTTGGGCTCCAGGTGATTGGAATGTTTACCTCCAATGCCTTCTGTTGATTTTACCACATCTTTACTAGTCTATTTAAAATGTTTAACTATGAGATAACTAGTGAAAATATACAATTCTAACAGGGGTTCTTATTCTAGGGGTGCAAGAGCTTGTTTTAAAAAATATTTTGTTAACTGTATTTCGTTATAATTGGCTTCTTTGTAATTCTATGCTTTTCAATTTATGCATTTAAAAACATCATTCTGAAAGGTAGCGTGCATAGGGCTTATCAGATGACTAAAGGGGTCTATGACACAAAAAGGTTAAGTAAGAACTCCTGCTCTAAGAAAAAGTGAGAATTTTTTTAAGAGAAGGGGGATACAAAAAGTTAATGAGAATAGAACCTGTGGGTAATAAAACCTATATTCCTTCCTCCCTACCCTCTCCCTCTCCACCCCACCCCTGTTGCTTTAGGAGTCACCACTAATTATGTAACTTTGTTTTGTGGTTGGAATTTAAACTTAAGCCAATGATATTATTTATAAGTATAGCCTATATCAGATTGCTTGCTTTCTTAGGGGAGAGGGGAGGGAGAGAGAAAAGATTATAAAATCTTATAAAAGTAAATATTGAAAACTAAAAAAAAAAAGATGAATGAATTTTTAAAGATAGTTTGATGACATCAAAAATACAAAGATGAATTTGGAAAAAGTATATAAAAGGCAGAGTCAGAAAGGTAGCCAGGACTACAAGGAAGGAATGGATTGACCTATGGAATGGCAAGGTAAGAAGAAAATTTGATGGAATGGAGTAAAAAAAAAATTAGAGAATACACAATGTCTTTGAATGCCAGAGTTTGGGAGGAAAGGGCTAAAAATAAAAGCAGTTCTCCAAGCTAACGACATTAGATAACTCTCCATTATTCTGAAGTGATCCAAAGGCTGTGTATTGACAATTTTATTTTTAGCCAGTAATCTTTTCCCTCTTTTTATTGACTTCATTGCATATTTGACTAGAAGATATTTCATCAAAGTACAAAGTGCAGTAAGAATCCCACTTCCTCCACAAAACCTTGCCCACTCCTATGAGAACATGAATCTCAGGCCCACCTAATTCTAACAAGCTCTTCACTGTTCAGACCCTTTAACACATATATGAACATGACAACTTGTACATAAAATACGTAATGATTTGTTAATGTACTACCTATTATCTTGGCAGAAAAACTGTCCTCCAAGAATGTCTGTTAATGTCATCATAATCTATTTTAGGTTGTAATCTCTTAGTAATTAGGCACAGGCTTTGGGATGGGGCATTTACATGCAAATTCTCAAACTGAAAGGATACTTATCCAATTAGACCATTTAGCATCTATTTAATCCAAAAGATTACTTGGTACCCATTTCATCTATGACCCATGAAAGGAGTTTATATGACCTAAAGGAGACAAGATATTCCAACAATCTTCAGAGGACTGAGGAAATTTCAGGATACTTCTAATCTGAAGTAATTTTTCCATGGGACTTTTTAGGGTTCTTTTATGAAACCTATTTGACTTAAGCCAGGGAGTAAAGACAGGACACCAAGAGAGAATGCCTCTCATTCTTCTGGTTCCCAGTCTTCTCTTCCATTCTCAAGTGCAGAGTAAGTAGGATGAAGGTAAACAAAGGAACAAATTAATTGCAGGCACATTAGTAATGAAGGGGTCTAAATCGATTAATAAATCACCAAGCATTTAGTAAGTACTTACTCCGACCCAAGCACCCATATTAGACACTAGAGATACAAAAACAAAAATGAAACCAGCCCTGACCTCAAGGAGCTACCTTTTACTGGAGAAAATAACGTATACACCTATGAGTACATACAAAGAAAGCATCAGGTTCAAATGAAAGAATCCAAGACAAATGAGTCTAATAGTTACTCCAAGCATCAAAAAAATCACTCTTCTCACCTGGAGGGAGATTACGAAAGCATCCTTGGTCTTATGAGCTACAAAGCTCCAGGCTGCTTTACTGCGTCTATGCACGCCTCTCTGACTTGGGCTGCCTTGTTACCTGTGACAATTAAAAGTTTATTTCCTACATGCTTTACAATCTATTTGGTTGGACATTCCCCAGAAGAGCCCTGTGAGCCAGATTAGAAGGGTTAGCTCTATTTTACTCTTGAGGAATTGTCAGAGTTAAGTGATTTGCCCCAGTTCCCTCAGATAATTAGTGGCCAATCCAGAGAAGTAGGCCTTGTTAATTTTGTAACCTACATAAGCTATCGGACCACATTGCCTGTTCCTCTATAAATATTTCATATGTAAAACAGGTAAAAACACTTACAGTCCAAAAATAAAGAGCCCAAGCAGAAAGTAAAGCAAGTGTCAAGGTCCATTAATCAGGTGCCCACCCTTTTCTGTACTTGGTCACAGTGAAGTGCTCAGGTTAAATTAAAATATTTTCTAATCCTATATACAGATAAGTTGGTAACTACTTTATGTATGCATTTCTGACTCTTGTTTGATGCTGGTAGTATTAGGTTGTTAGCCATCCTGAGTGAGTGTGGACTATGGCATTCTAAAGTAGTCTGTGGAGAATGTTCTGCAAATCTGGGTCTTCTATACACACGAGACTTCCAGTATAGTATTTCCAGAATGCTTTGGCTTCATGTGTGTGGAAGACCCAGATTGAGGGAGCTAGTGAATGTGGAAGAACATGAACCTCCTCTTCAAGTCTATTAATTTTTCTTTTCCAAAATTTTTTATCACAAACTTAAATATCAATACCACTACTCAAAGAACAAAAAGAAGGTTGTTACAACTAAGGTTGTAACCTTAAACTTCTGCTATGTACAGTTAGTTTTTTTCACTTTATCTTACATTTAATATGAGAGTAACAAAATGACCCTGTTTGGGGCCTCTTCTGGACTTCTTTTTGTTTTTTTTCCTGACTTTTTTTTCAAGTATTTTATTGACATTTTTTTTCTCCTTTGCTACTCCTTTGCTACTACTAACTCTTTACCCCTCAAATAGAAGCCCTCTTTTGTAACAATTAAGAATAGTCAGCAAAACAACCATGTCTGAAATTATGTCTCATTTCACACCTCTAGTCCATCATCTCTCTCGCAAGTGGAAAAGGGAGAAGAGAGATAAGCTTCACCATCAGTCCTTCAAATTAATGATTGGTCACTGCATTGATCAGAGCCCTGAAGTTTTTTCAAAATTGTTTTCCTTCCTTTTTATTATCATCATGTAAAGTGTTCACCTAATTCTTCTCATTTCACTGTGAATCAATTCATACAAATCTTCCTAGTTTTCTCTGATTCCATCCTATCATTCATTTCTTATACCACAATTCATTCACCAAATTCTGGAAACCCACATTGTTTCTGATTCTCTACTACAACAAAAAGTTGTACTATGAGTGTTTTTGTACAGATGAGCCCTTTCCCTCCTTCTTTGACTTCTTTGGAGTAGACGCACAGTGGAGGGATCACTATGTCAAAAGAAATGCACAGTTTAGTAAATTGGGGGGAATAGTTCCAAATCACTTTTGCAGAGTGTTTGGACCAGTTCACATTCCTACTAACAGTACATTAGCCTGCCTGTCCTTCCATTGCCCCTCCAACAGTTGCTATTTTTATCTGTCACCAAGCCATCTTCCGGAGTGAAACTGAGACAAGAATGTAAGCTGACAACTCTGTTAACCAGCCGATGTCCCCTATACCATCCATGCAGACATAGAAGAATTGAAGGTTAGACTTGGAATGGCCTTGGACAACATTTGGTCCAACTCTTTCATTTTACAGATGTGGGAAATGAGGCTCAAGGAATAGAAGTGACTTTCCCAAGTTAGCACAGCTAGGAAATAAGGGAACAGAATTCAAACCTAGGTATCATAATTCAGACTCCAGAGCTGTTTTCTCCCATACTACCCTACTAAAGATGATAGCTACTTAAATATGCAGATAAGCATGTAAAAATAAAAAGGAGCATAGACTTAGAACTAGAAAGGGTCTCAGAGGTGACTGAATACATTTTCTACATTTTACAGCTAAGGAAACTGAGCTTCTGAATGGCATTGTCCAAAGCCACACAGATAGTAAGTAGTAAATAGCGGAGCCAAGATTTGGAGCCACGTCCTTTGACTCCAAATCTAGTGCTCCTTCTGTTGACCCACATTCCCACATCACAATAACAACATGATCATCTCATAAAAACTTGTGTGCATGGTTTATGGAAATGTGTTGTAATGCTTTGTGGTCATGCTTCACATTATGTGATAGTACCAAGTACCCTGTGCAAAGTCAGAAAAACCAGGTAGACTACCTGGAAATTCCTTTGTGCATGAATTGTTTTGCCTACAGGATGATATGGAACATTTGTTTATGAGGGTGGGGACTCCACACACAGCAGAGATGATCTCAGCCAGTGTGGAATGAACCTGGCTTAGAGAAGGAATATTTCTGGAGCCGAGAGACAGTGAGCTGGGGCCAAAGTATATGGCATAGACACTTCCTCATGAAGTCCAAGTGTGACTAAGACAGCTTCTAAGTGCTCTACGGAATAAAATGAACATGTATTTGGTCATGTACGACTACAGCCTTATAATACTAAACTATATAAAAATGCTAGCAGTTCCTAGTACAGTATCCAACAAAATGTAAAGGTCTTGTGCTATGGGAGTTTGTGCCAACAAATAAATGATCCATGCTGATTCAAATTAGCCCCAATTAGCCTCATTCAAATTAGGCTGAATGTAAACCTGTGACATCGTATGGAAATAGAATGGTAATTGAGGAGAACTTGACTTTGGCTGCCTTTATCTGAGGTTGTCTTCATTTTCAGTTTTCTCAGGGGGCCACCCTTGCCCCCAAATAGGATACCATTTTGTCTTCTGTGTTTTGCTTTGGACCAGTGATTTCATCAGTGTGGGTACTTCTTCTATTAACGTAAGGGTTCCACACCTTCTCCTCCTCTCTGATTTTTATCCTTTATCCTACCCAAAGTGCTGGAGGCCTCCTTGTGGTATTTTGAGGGGTATGGGTGAAGCAGTGTAGGTTCTTTCTACGTCTTACTACGTGACTAATCCACCTCCTTTTATGTCATATATAGCAACAATTCAGTTAGTCAACTACTATTTAGTAAGCACCTACTATTTGCAAAGGGGCAATCAGGTGGTATGGTGGATAGAGTGCCAGGCCTGGAGTCAGGAAGATTAAGGCTCATGAGTTCAACTTTGGCTTCAGATACTTATTAGCTGTGTGACCCTGGGCAAGTCATTTAATCCTTTTTCCTCAGTTTCCTCATTTGTAAAATAAGCTGGGAAAGGAAATAGCAAACCACTTCAGTATCTCTGCCAAGGAAACCCTGAATGGAGTCACAAAAAGTCAGACACAACTGAAACGGCTCAACAGCAATAACAGCTCTTTGCCAGGTACTGTGCTAAGTGCTTAGGATCCAAAATAAAGGCCAAAAATAGTGCTACTCATAGGAATTTTTAAAAGTCCAGTGTATGGAGATGCAAAAACTGAAACTAAGCCTGCTTTCAAAGAGCTTATAGCCTTTCCATGAAAACAGCAGACTCTCGTCCTTATTGTTTTTTGTACATGATTTTTTGATAATAATGCAACCCCTCCTCTCCAACACACACAAATATACATACACTCACATCTGAAAACTGAATGTGAAATTCTTACTTACTATAAAAATAGATTTTCTTTGGAGTACATTTTGAAAGAAAAAATATAAATTATGTTTTTAACAAATTGCATCTTGAAGTTTTTTCTTCCAATTCTTGGAGAACAGGTGAATGATAAAGCTAACATTTATATAGTGCTTTAAGATTTGGAAAGTGTTTTGTAAACGTTATCTCAATTGATTCTCACAACAACCCTGGGAGGGAGGTGCTCTTATTATTTTTCCCATTTTTTTTAATAGATGAAGAAACTAAAGCAGACAGAAGTGGTATGACTTGCCCAAGATCATACAGCTAGAACCTGAGACAGGATTTGAATTTAGGTCTACCTCATTCTAAATCCAGTACTCTATCCACTGTACTACCTAGCTGTTTCCCAAAACAGACCAAAGCAACCAAGTATGGAAGACCTGGAGCATTCTCTGGGCTCACTCTGACGGTGGTATGGCCTTCTAGAATCCAAGGACATTTTGAAGGAAACTGAAGCGGTGCAGTCCTGTATAAGGACACTTTCTTTTCATTTTTAGTTTTGGCTAATATATTATTTAAAATTCTCACATCACTCTTCATAAATAATGAAAGGCAGCATTATAAAGTGGATGGAAAGTAAATCTTGGAGTCAGAAAGACTTGGTTTCAAGTCTTGCCTCTTACGCAAAGTGACTAAGTAACTAAGGGAAATTCACAGTCTCTCAGTGTCCCCAGCAAATCTCTGCGACTATAAATTATAGAAAAGTTGCTGATCTTTATTGGCAAAGATAGTTGCCACAATGGGAACTCTTCACATGGACAAAATCACAGGTTGTACTCTCCAAACACCAAAATTTTAAAAAATTAGTGATATAGTTTTCTTTCTCACCCTTTTGTCCTTTGAACTTGCTTCTCTCTAGGTTTCCATGACTCTCCTCTATCCTGGTTCTGTTTCTGATTTCCTTTAATCAACCATGGACATCCACCATGACTTTGTCCTGGGGCTTGTGAAGATACTTTCTAGGATAGAAATGGGGATAGAAATGAAAACCTGATGATTAACACTTTACAAAAGTAAAATGAATTGCTTCATAAGGTAGAGAAGTCTCCATCACTAGCAATATTCAAGGACAGGAACAATAATCTCTCATTAGGGATACTGTAGAATAGATTTCTGTTCCAACACATATTCAGTTAGATGATCTTTGAGACCCTTTCCAACTCTGAGATACTATGTTTTGTTTTCACTTTTATAGGCTGATCTTGGTTGGGGTCATTCTTTCATCTTGGAACCCTACAAAGAATTGTGTAACTTCTGGACTCTGTTATTTTTGTAAGAGGTTCCATGGAGTGATAATTCAGTTTTCTATATAATAGAACAGAAGCAGTTAGGCAGCACAGTTGAGAGACTGACAGACCTGGAATCAGGAATACTCATCTTCCTGAAGTCAAATCTGTCTTCAGTCACTTAACTGTGTTACCCTGGGCAAGTCACTTAACCTGAATTGGAGAAAGAAATGGCAAACCGCTGCAGTACCTTTGCCAAGAAAACCCCAAAAGGGATCACACAGTCAGATATGGCTGAACAACAAAATATATAATGGAACAATGTTTGGTTATTTCTATGGTGGCAAACTAATATTTTTAAAGGATAAAGCAATACTTCTCGATGCAGGTAGGCCTTAAAAATTGTGGTGTAAGAATGTTTCACATCCTCTTATGTATATTCAAGAAAGAATTCTAGCAACAATGATCTGTGATGGGGATGTTGATATACTATATGTAAATGTGACATCAATGAATGAAATAAGCGTCCTACCTATTCTTTCATTAGGATCAGAAGCTAATGAGGTATTTAGGTTCAAATATAGTCATTTGTTCAGGGCAGAGAGAAAGACATTTACCAAAAAAACCAAAACAAAACAAAATCAATGAGCACCAAGAAAGAGAAGTCTTTTAGGAGATGTAAAAATAAAAGACTTCAATAACAATGGCTGGAAGGCATATTTGAACCTAAGTGTATTCAGGTTTTCTAGCTTAGCCACCAATTACCTTAAGATTTTAACGAAATATAGTTGATTTGAAGGAGCGGCCAGTTGGGATAATGTTAAAGCATTTCATCTCTTGTTTTACTATGCAAATCTAGCATTTAAGAAGCAATTTAATTCTTCCTTGGTATATTGTGTGAAATTAGAACTAGACTGCATCAGGTGAGCAGTGGTACCTTGTGACCACTCTGTGGCTTAAATAGACAGGCTTCAGTCATTCAATGGTTCAAATATATATCTTTTCATTAAAATATAACCATAGAAACACTAATGAATATAATATCTGAAAGAGGAACTGTATCTAAAGCAAGACTTTAAAGAAATAAACACATTTGACTTCATATCTCTTTTGCTAATTAACACGATCACCGAATATGAGAGTTGGAAGGGGCTCCAGCAGTCGTACTCCAATTCTTACCCCAAGAAATCTCCACCACAATGTAGCATAGATTGACGGAATTTGAGAGTAGCTAACATTTATCTGGAATTTTTTAAGATTTGCAAAATTCTGTCCATATATTATTTCACAATGCTATAACATAGATGCTATTACTATCCACATTTTACAGATAGTTTCTGACTTTGAGTCCCTTACCAGGAGACCTGTGACTTTTACAGCAATCATTCATTTTTACTTCATTAGCTGGGTCTCATGTGAAATGAAATGCTCATGTAATGGTCTCCTTAGGATCCAGAAACTTTTTTTTTTAGAGCAGAGAACAGCTTGAAGTTTATGTTCTTAAATTTCATTTCATTTCTTTTTTTAATTAATATGCTTTTTTGTTTTCTCTTCCATTTCACTCCAAATGAAAAAGAAAAAGAAAACTTTCATAACATGTGCATCCTAAGCAAAGCAAATTCCCTCATTGGTCAGGTCCAAAAATGTATGTTTCACTTTATATTTTAAATCAATTACCTCCCTATCAACTCAACCAGAAACTTTTATAAGCATTCTCTGATGATGAGTGTAACAATGACTCCCTGGTCTCCCACTCCCTGAAGACCAGGTGTGTTACATTTTTCCTCTCCCAGAGGGTTCCCCAGTACCCACAGGGGGCTGAAGGTCTCTCTGACTCTGTATCAGCTCAAGCCACCATAAATTGTTTCCCCTGTTTTTGGGTCCCCATTTCCCAATTCCACTTAGCAACCTAGATCATCTTTTACAAAGGAATATTTTTTTACTTCTGAGTAAAAGGTATAGCAAAAATAAACATACGAAAAATTTCCCCCAATCAAGGGAAAAGCCTTGAGCCCTCTACTCTCTCAGCTTTAGGTAGTCCCAGCAAATTCCAAGTCCAAACGTCTTTCTGGGTTTTCATCCTGGGACCCTGGCTTCTCAAGACTTTCCTCTTAGCTCTTTGGAACCACTGGCCTGGAATCTTGGGCTCCAAGATTTCCATGACCCATGTGCCACTCAGCACCTAGAACTCAAAAGAACCAATAAAACAGGACAAAATCTGTAAGTCCCTTTTTCAAGGCCATGGGGCCTAAGGAGAAGGAAAGCTGCCCCTGAAGCCCTTCCTGGCCCAGGGATCTTCTTGGTGCATCTCATGTAGGGGAATTAATCTTTCACCCTTGGAAAGATTCACTACCAGAAAGGGAGAGACTGGGCCTCAGGTAGATTTTTTAAAACACAGATAGTTTCAGCTATGCAGACCATGGAAAGAGGTTGCTACCAACTCTGATGGCAGAATGTCCATAACTGAACCAGTATTATCTTCCAGAAAAAGGTCCCAAGCATCTCTCACATGAAGTTATAAATCTGGGGAACAGGAAGGATGATGGAGAAAAGAGAGAGGAGAAAGCAGAAAAGTCATGCATTAACTATAGTGTGTAGACAAGAGACCCAACAAACATGTAGTGCTGCAAATAATATTGGAATATGCAACCGTGGCTAGAGACGCACTTGCTATGAGGGTGACATCTAACACAAACTGTTTCATGCGTCCCTAGCTAGTCAATCAAAAAAGACCCAAAACAAAAGCCATCATCTTCTTGGATGAAAGACTGAGACAGAGAAAGTACTGAATCTAGAATCAGAAAACCTGAATTCAAATTTTTTCTCAGACAACTCTTGTCAGTTCTACCTCCTTATCTCTCATGTACATTTTCTTTCCATCACAAACCAACCACTTTAGCTCAGAACCTCATTACCACTTATTTCAATGACTCAGTTGGTTGCCATCATCCAGTCTCCCCTGTCTCAAATCCAGCCTCCACTTAACTACCAAACTGAGATTCCTATAGGATAGACCTGACCATGACACTCCCCTACTCAAGGCTCCCCACTGCCTTTAAGATAAAAGACAAATTGCTCTGTTTGACATTTAAAGCCCTTTATAATCTGGCTCTAATCTTACCTTTTCATGTTGATTATATATCACTCCTCTCAATGTCTATGTTCCAACAAAATTGGCCAACCCACTGTTCCCAAGTACAGAACATTCTTTCTCTTCCTTTTGTACCCTTGTTCAGCATGTCCTCAATGACTGGAATGTTCTCCCTCCTCAATTTTGCCTCTTGGTATCCCAAACTTCTTTCAGGCACAACTCTAAAGCATCTCCTATTTTGTGTCACGGACAACTGAGTGACTTTCCTGATTAACACAGTCATGAAGCAAAAATTATTTTGTGTATATTTTGTTTTATTTATCCATCTACCTAATTTTCCCTCATCCCCTGATCCAGTAGAATCTATGCATTCTGAGAGCAAAAACTCTTCATTTTTATCTTTAAATCCTGAGCAATTGGTACAGTGCCTGGCATGTAGTAGGTACTGTTAGCTCAGGGAACACTTGCTTGAACCTGGACAACTTATCTAACTTTTCTGGACCTCAGTTTCTTCACCTGTAAAATGAGGTGATTTGACCAGACATATTCATTGACATTTTGTTCAGCTCTTAACATAATACAGCATGCAACTAGGATAAAATGACCACCTTTGAACCATACATTTGTGAAATGCATGTAATGGTGTAATGTTAATAGAATGGGAAGATCTTTCCTGCCCATTGATAGGCCTATGTGACCTCCTTTGAGCTCAGGGCCCAGCTGACAGCCGTGATGGAGCCTGAGCCACATGGCATGGTGGGGGGAGTTAGCTAAACAGGTGGAGCTAGAAGGGTGGGGCAGGGAGTGAGAGTGAGGCAGAACTGGGACAGAATGAGGCAGAGTAGCTAACTTGAGGGACAGAGAGAGGAATTTTGCCTAGGGGAACTTGCTTGTGGGGATGCTTAAGAGAGGGAAGGCTTACACTTGGTGGTGGTCCCTGGATTGGCGATGTGTATAAACTTCTTTGTTACCATGGTGGAATTGACTTTCTGGTATCTGAATAAATATCTTTGTTTTGTCTTTGAGGAAGAGAGTTTGTTATATTTTGCAATTCAACCCTGGAAATATGTCTTCATATTCATGAAGTCTGCTATGGGCATCACACTGGTAATATCTAAGTTTCCAAGGAAGAAAAAAGAACATTGATGGACTGACTGAGGAAGAGGAATAGTATAGGCTGCCTGCATAGTACTAAAAATTATTGGTGCACAATAAAATTGCTAGCCTAATTACAAATTGGCTAAATAAAATAAAATTACTTAATCCAAGGCTTTTAGGTTGCATATTCAATCTTTACACACATAGGCTGCGTATGAGGAAGGCTCACTGGTACCCATATCAATGTTGTTTGTTTTTTGTTTGTGTTGTGGAGAACACTTTATTAAAGATTAGGAGTTCAGGAAGACTGAACAAAGTACAGTCAGTTCACTAATTTGTAGGCAGTATAAAGAATGAGGATATTTTATTAATTTAGAACTTTAAGTTGCTAAATTAAGTCCAGAAGGAATTTTTCTCTGGGTCAGTATTATTCTATTTTAATAATTCAAGTTAAAAATTCCATCAGAGTAGACCAAGGCTAACTGGGCATATAATTTGGCAAAAGAACCTTCATGAGTGCACAATTATATGAATGGTATTTGTTTGACTAATGCAATGCCTAGTTCCACGTGTGGACACATTTTTACATTAAATACTTGGGCTAGAAAACTTGAAATAAGAGAATTACTTATATTGAACAGGTATTTCTATATGCTTTTATTTAGGGAGAGAAAAATTAAAGACTCATATAGAAGCACAATATTAAAATGGATTTGGTCTGACAGGATGTCAGTTCAAATTCTGGTATACTTACTACCTGTGTGACTGTGGGAAAATCGCTTAAGCTCTCTAGGAGTCAGTGTAAAGAAATTGTTCGCCAAAATGATCTCCAAGCTCCTTTATAGCTCTAATTCCTATTATCCAGGGTTCCATCCAGGATACAACTATGCTATATGCTACATCTTTCTCCAAAGTCAATAGTTGTTTAGTTGTTTCCATCATGTCTGAGTCTTTGGGACCCCCATTTAAAGTTTTCTTGGCAAAGTCATTGGAGTGGTTTGCCATTTCTTTCTTCAGCTCATTTTACAGATGAGTAAGCTAAGGTAAACACGGGGTGAAGTGACTTGCCCAGTCACACAGCTAGTATTTGGCTGAAGCTGGGTTTGAGCTCAGGAAGATGAATCTTCCTGACTCCAGTTCCAGCACTCTATCTACTGCATCACCTACCTGCCCTTAAAGTCAGTAGACTAGCTGTCTAAGTTGATTTAGGCACAGATGATAAAAGATGAGTAGAGTCAAAGTTAAAGGGAACATAGGAACCAATACATCCAAAACAGCTATTAAATAGTCCGGCCATTATAGAAAATTTATTGGAATTATGCAAGAAAAGTGAGTCAATTGTTCATGCCCATTGATTAAATGATCCCATTTACTCCAGAAAGGTCAAAGATAAAAAGAAAGGTTACGTTAATACTAAAATATTCATAGCAACCCTTTTTTGGTAGCAAAAAATGGGAAACAAAATTGGTTCCTTTTATGATACAAACGTTGGTACACACATATAATTTTATTGGGCTGTAAGGAACAAGTGTAAGAAATTCAGAGAAATATGGGAAGGCCTGGATGAAGTCAAAGTAAACAGAATAAGGAGAAGAATATATGTGATACGTACAAAATTGTGGAGAACAACCCCAAAAAGGAGCTGAAGGTAGATTAGGTGCAATAACTGATGCCTTTTACCCAAGACGATGATAAAATACTCTTCCCTCAGGAGAGCAGGTGGGGGAGGGGTGAACTTCAAATGCCATGTGTAGCATCTTCAGAGAGATTGACCAGTATATTGATTGGTTTTGCCTAATATTTTCTTCATTACAAGGAAGGGATCTGAGAAAGAAAGAAGGGGTGCATAACGATATCAGTAATATATTTTTCCAATTCATTTATTTATTTTAGTTTTCAACATTCACTTCCACAAGATTCTGAGCTCCAAATGTGCTCTCCAGTAATATTTTTTAAAACATTTAAATATGTCTTATCCCACAGGCTCAGGACCTAAAAGAGAGTGAGCCAAAACCTATTAATTATATAATGGACAAGTATTTTCTACCTAAATCAAGTCTAGTAAGTCAAATCCAGAAGTTTTTATTAAGCATCTACTATGTTTCTGGCACTATGCTAAGTGCTGAAGACAGAAAGAAAGGCAAAAAACAGTGCCTTCATTAAGTGACTGTTCTTCTGAGTCTAACTCCAGGTATGGATAGCAAGAAAGGCGGTCTGAGTCTCCAATCCATGATGCCAGTAAGCCTGTGAGATGCTGGTATGAACTGAAAAAGGTGATCTCATGGGAAGGGAGGAAGAGCGGCTGTTCAGCCTGGGCTGAATTTCTCCACTGACACCTGGCAGACTCTAAGCCTCACTGAATGTAAGCTGACAGTCTACTCCTGCCTGGAATTGATATGAAGTTGGGAAGATATTGGTTCCCTGCAATGTCCCTACTCTTAGTGGCAATTTCCTATAGTCAGTCCTAATACCAGATCTATTAAACTATAGATTGTTAGTAGGGGAACATCCAAGGTTAAGTCTAAAATGAAGCTATTAGGCTTAGGACTTTAGACCAATAACAATAAGTTAGGGTTCTTTAACTCTTAGTAATACTGTGGAGACAATTAGGTCAAGGGCTTGTGAAGTTAGCAACATAAATATTATTTGTGTCTCAACTGGTTAATGTTTAAAAAAATTCTTTTGTGGTCCATATTATAAATGCTTTAAAAAGAAGTATCACCTGACCAAAAGTTGGAATTGTTTTATGTGATATGAACTGTTAAAAATGAAAAATTAAATTAAAAAAAATTTTTAAAAAAAGGAAATGAAAAAGTTTATATCCTTTGACCATTGACTATCTGGTGAATGACTCATATATTTTAATCAGTTCCTTATATGCTGAATATGCAAAGATGTTTTTCCTTTGTACTTATTCCCCTCATAATTTTTGCTAAATTTTTTGTGTGCAAATTTTTTAAAATTTGTCATCAAAATTGTCCTTTATTTCTTCTATGATTTTCTTGATCCTTTGTCTTCCCTTACCATATACCTGAAAGGTAATTTCTTCCTTGCTCTTTTGGTTTGTTTATGCTATTTCTCTTTATTATTATAAGCCATCTGTACATTTAGAGTCTATCTTGGTATATAGTGCATACTTGGCATATAGTGTACATTTGATATATTGTATAAAATGTCAGTATAAACCTAATTTCTGCCATATTCCTTTTCCAGTTTTCCATAGTTTTAATTAAATTGTGCTTCCCCAATATTTTGGATCTTTGGGAATGTTTGACACTGTAATACTGTGTTCTGTGTGTTTTATCTGTAATTTCAAAGGCTTTATGAAAAAAATTCAACTAATTTTAACTGATTCTTTAGAATTCTTTAGATATATCATATTATATGCAAAAAGTTATACCTATGTATATGCAAAGAAGCAATAAAATTGGTTGGTTTTCTTTGGAAAAAAAAAACCAGTCCTCTCAAGGAGTTCACAATCTAATGGGATAAAGAGACAACATTCAAACAACTATGTATAAAGTACCCACAAGACAAAATGGAGATAAGCCCAGGGGGATGCACCAGCATTAAGGGGGATTGGAAAAGGCTGCTAATAGAAGGGGGATTTTACTTGGAATTTGAAGGAAAGTCAAGAAACAGAGATGAGGAAGGAGAAAAAGCAATAAAAAATCATGGAGTTGGGGAATATTGTCTTAGGGAGAGGAACAGCAAAGGAGGGCTGGTACTGCATTTCTTTAAGTTAATGAAGTCCATTTAAATCAGACATATTCTCTAGATGATACAGACAGGAACAGGGATTTCAGATGGAATTTTAACCATATCGCCCCTAAATTTTTGCATACACTTTTCCAAATTTTTATGAGAACAATATAGACCATTACTTTTTGAATGAAAAATAAAAAAGGGAAGGTAAACAATTTTTAATCTTGCCTCATGCTGCAATAAAATACAATGTACTCTTAGATGAATCTTCATTTATTCCTTTAAAAATAAGTCTTTACACAAAGTACAAAACACGTCGTCAATGTAATGTTAAAACTCATAGGAAACCACACTTTCCAAGTTGTGTCCCCCTAGAAATTACAGCATTCTTGTGTTTCCCAGGCATTAACATTCTTCAGAGAGTCTGAGAAAGGCTTTCTCAAAACCAAAGATGATGAGCAAACCTAGGTTCTCTCTCCCGGCTATTTATTCTATCTATGTCTTATTCTACCTCAGGCTGAACCTACCCCAAATCTTGAAGTAGATCTATCTGGCACCCCCCAGAGTCCTCTCCTTCTACCATTTTCCCATTCTGCGGTGTCCTTGGCTTCTCCTTTCAAGCAATTTAGTGTCTTCGTGGTCTTGCCTCCCTTTCCTTGCTCTCAGATTAAAACATGCTATTGGTCATCAATATTACTCCTTAGAACCACATTTAACTCAATAAGAAACTGGGATGGAGGTTAAAGATCAGGAAGTGAGAAATAAGCAGACAAATATAAAAACATCTTATTTATATTTTTCTGTGCATAATATATAGGCTTTCCTTGTTTCTTCAAAATGAAGAAGAGACACGGAGAGATTTAAAGAGGCTTGTGACAATGATTTCCATTATTCCTGTTATTGCTCTGTGTGTGTGTGTGTGAGTGTGCATTCAAATAAGCAAAACTTAATTTTTGTAAAGAGGTTATCTCATGTTTCTGTGAACTTGCCAGGACATACTTGGCATTTGGGGTTTGTCCCCTTTGGTTGGTCAGCTGCTCCATAGCAACTCTCATATAAGGAACAATTAAAAGAAACTGTTTATTTATCTTAGAAAAGAGAATCCTGGTCAGGGAGTAAGGGAATGGGGTGGAATGGAAAGGATAGTTGTTTTCAAACTTTAAATAAGCTGTGATACAGAAGTTAGGGGCACTAGGTGGCACAGTAGTTAGAGCACCAGTTCAAACCTGGCCTCAGATACTTAACTAGCTGTGTGACCCTGGGAGAGTCACTTAATCCTGTTTGCCTCAGTTTCCTCCTCTGTAAAATGAGCTAGAGGAGAAAATGGCAAACCACTCCAGTATCTTTGCCAATAAACCCCAAATAGGGTCATGAAGATTCAACCATGACTGAAGTGAATGAACAATATGGCAGCTATATTCAATTTAATTCTGCTTGGCTCCAGAGGGAATAACTAGAACCAATCACTGAAATTTAAAGGAAAATAGACTTCATACCAACATAAGGGAGAGTTTCCAAACAATTACAATCATACAAAAATGGAATGGTCTGCCTTATAAAGTAATGATTTCTTTATCAAATGAGGGGCCACCACCTGGGTGGCACAGTGGATAGAGCACAGTCAGGAAGAAATGTGTTCAGATCCAGTCTCAGACATGTATCTTGTGCAAACCATTTAATCTCCGTTTCCTCAAGTGTAAAATGGAGGACCTGCCTCATAGGACTGTTGTATGGATCAAATGAGATATCTATAAAGTGCTTAGCACTGCCAGGCACATAGTAGACACTATTAAAACGTTTGTTCCCTTTTTTTCTTCCCCCTACAAACAGAAGCTAAAGACCATTTCTAAGTTGTTGTCATGGCGATCCTTATATCTGGAAGGGAATTGAGCTAGATGACTTTTGAGGTTCCTTAAAAACTGAGATTCAATGGTAAGATTGAAAGATCAAGTCTGGAAAGACTTCTATTTTTCTTTTATGAGAAGCTTTGAAAATGCTGTAATTCCTTTGAGGAACTGGTCAAATCAGTTCCTCATTGAATTGTTTCCCCATTCTCCGCCTCTCTTGATATAATCACAGAAATTAAAGATCAAACAGAGATAAGATATTAATCTGTTAAACTGAATGTTAAAAAGAAAAAGCATGTCTATACACTATTGTCCATTTATGAAGAAGTTTCCCTGATTAATCAGAAAGGGAGCTTGACTTTGGCCGGTTAAGCCTTGGCCATACTCCTACTGGCCCTTAAAAGAAGTGATAGAATCCAGCTCTGGGTATAAAAGACTCATAGAACTAGAGAAGGGGAGGCCACAAATAGCCACTTGATTCCATAAAAACAAAAGAATGAATAGAAGCAGCTGCCATGAGGAAGGGCTTGATCGTCATGTCTGCCAACCATGGGTGTCCCGTAGGACTCTGTCCTGGGCCCTCTTCTCTTCTCCAGACTATTTCACTTATTAATTCCATCAGCTCCCATGGATTCACTAATCATCTCTATGCTATTGATTCTCAAATCTACTTATCCAGCTGTAACCTCTCTGCTGACATCTAGCCCCAAATTTCAAACTTCCTTGTAGACGTCTTGAACTGAATGTCCCATAGATATCTTAAATTCAACACATCCAACATGTCCAAAACTGAACCTATTATCTTTATCCCCTTCCCTCCCAAAAAAACCTTCTCATCTTCCTGACTTCCCTGTTACTGTTGAGAATACCACCATCCTCTCAGTCAGGTTCACAACCTAGATGTCAACCTTGACCCCTTACTTTCTTTCACACCCTCCCATATATAATGTGTTGCCAAAACCTGTTGATTTTACCTTCATAACACCTTCATAACATGTCCCCTTCTCTCCTCTGACATTGCCTCTACTTTGATACAAGGTTTTCACCTCACATCTGGACTCTGGCAATAACCTGCTAGTTGGTTTGCCTGCTTCAAGTCTCTCCCACTCCAATCCATCTTCCACTCAGTTTTCAAAATGAAATTCCTAAAATGGTTTTCCAACCATGTCACCCCTTTTCCACTCAGTAAACTCCAGTGGCTCTCTGTCACCTCCAGGATTAAATATTAAATCCCTTGCTTCATATTCAAAGCTCTTCATCACCTGCACCCTTTACCTTTCCAGTCTTTTTACATCTTACACACCTCCCCCACCTCACATATTCTGAGATTCCATATTCACAGGATTCCTTTGTGTTCTTCACACAAGACACTCCATTATCCCTATACCAGGCATTTTCACTATCCCCCACCCTGGAATGCTCTCCCTCTTTATCTCTGCCTACTTTTTTCCCTAGCTTCTTTCAAGTCCCTGCTACAATGGGAAAGAAGTCTTTCCAATCCCCCTAAATTCTAGAGCCCTCTAACTGATGATTATTTCAAATATATCCTGTATGTAGTTTGTACATAGCTGTTTGCATGCTGTGTCCCCCATCGGACTCTGAGCTTCCTTCTGCCTTTATTTGTATCCTCAGGGCTTAGCTTAGTGTCTAATGCATAGAAGGGACTTACTAAATGTTTATTGATTGACAGCTCTGTCATCTAAAAAATAAAAACATGAAAAGATCATTGTGAGCACATGCAAGGCAGGATTTTTGTTGCTTTTTTTGTAGTTCAGTTTCCTAGGCTTAGACTAAATTGAGAACATCTGAAAACTCAGTCACCTTTGAACCCTGGTAATTCACAGCTGTGCTGAGTTACATGGGTTGTCAAGCCTTCTGACTCTGAGTCTATTAGCTGAAAACTGTATATACTGTGAGGTTGGTATTTTACTGCTTATGAGAAGGACCTTTTGGTTCCCTGGATGTGACTCTGAGTAGCCATTTGTTAAGAGTTTCCCCCCACACACACACTCAGATGTTATTGGTGCACCCCCATCCAGTGGTGTATGTAAGTGGTTGTAACTTCGTCAGACTGTGGGAGCCCTGTCTGTTGATCTTTGTGCTAATTTCTCTGCTTATATTTTCTCCGTTTCTATTTTCTCCATGTTCAGGATGTTAACCTTTCCCCTGAACTAGTGAATGACTTATATATGTTTAATTAAAGAATTGTTAACGCCTTTGATGCCATCTTTCCTTTATAAAGCAGATCAAAGGAACTGTGCTAGCAGGCCATCCTGGGTGTGCTAGGGTGCTTGCTAATACAATCATTAAACAAGATTTTCCAGTGCTTCTGAGGTGGGTTTTAGATAAAAAAAAAACCCAGATTATTTGTATTGATTCTGTCTTTGTTGTCCATGTTAGAGAATTGTTTGATCAGTAAAAGTCTTACAAACAGGACTTTTAAGATCTTGAATAAACCCGCTCCAATGGGGTCTAAGAAAAATATGGATTATATTCAATTCTATCCTGTGGCAAATGGTTTTTATAGTTAAGAATAACAGCATGTGAATGTGCCTCACTTTGTCCACTAGATACATTCCCTAAAAAGTTGTATAGATGTCTCATTTTTATAAGTCAAATCCCAACTGAAAAGCAGTGAGGGATATACACAATATCCTGATGTGTATCATATTGTATGATGAACAGTCCTTTTGTAAAGCAATTTAAAAGTTATTCCTGTGATAGTTTTGTGTAAATCCAAATTTTTCTATATTGGAATTACCTAAAAGAATATACATTTCTATTCACAAAGACAGTTCCATCCCTTCTAAGCTGTGGTATCATCATGATCAGTGTAGATTGGCTAAGTGAGGTGTAAGCAGAGACACCTGTCTTTAATGAGACAGAGCAGAAACATGCTAAATACTACCTCAGCTTTACTACATAGCACATACCTTCCTGAGGTCATTATCTCCTTAAATAGATTTTGAGCTATGACAAAGACACTATTCAGGAAACTACCAGATAATAGATTGTAACAACTTTAAAATTTTAGAGATATAAAGTATATTAAAACATACAATAATAAAATTTATGAATATTAATAGCAATGATAAAGAAATGTAACTAAGAGGCCAAAAAAAAGGCAAAGGGGAACTGAGTCAGGAAGAATGCTAAAAGAGGTGAGGGATGCCATTTTTATTGGGGCAGGGGAGAGGGGTGGGTTCTTGGATTGAAATTATGAGAGTTTGGAAGTATGGGTTGCCATCACAATTTGTGTCAACTTCACAAATGAATACACTGGTTTGGGTTTCCTCCATCACTCTTTGCTATGAAAAGAATGAATCCTCTGTCCAATCCAACACTGTTAAGGGGAAGAGGAGGTAGATGACAAGCCACTTCAGTTTCCAAAGCAGGAAAAATGCTCTAGGAAAGAGTCTGACTTCACAAACAAGAAATCTGACCCTGCTTTTGCATTCTTCAACAGATAATGGACTACATTAAGTGCTTCCCTGGTGAATGACTGCCACAACTCTCCCCACCATCCTCTGCCTTTCAGTCTCCGGTGTGTTGAGTTCTAGTCTTGAATCTCCAATTTTCTGTGTCCCTTGGGTTTCAAGAACACAGAAACAGAGAACCTAGCAAACTGTGGGATTCCCCATGTCCCCAGGTAGGTTTACATCCATTTCCTTTGCCTCATGCTTGAGTTGTGAAACATTCCAATAAGGGCATAAGTCATTGGAGGTAGAAACAATTCTTTTTGATGAACACTGGCAGTCTCCGTTCCTGATAGGCTGTCTTCCAAAACTATTTAGCATTGCATAACAACATATAACTACCACACCTTCCTTCCTCCCCCTCCCTATTTACTCCTATTGCTTCTGAATTGCTTTAATAAGAATCATCCTTCCTTCCCAAAGCATTCATGGGGGTTACATGAATATAGTGATTTCAAACCCCAAGTGAGGATAGTCTTTTATTACTATACATTTAATGTTCATCTAGAACAATCTTTTTATGTTCTCAGTATATAAGATTGGAAATTGCTTTCACCAATAAGAAATCTTTAATAGCATCTCTTCTATTGTCCAACATTCTAAACTTTTTGGAGAGTTGGGATGACGTGTCTGGTTTCCAGTTTTGACTTAACAACGTTAGTTTTGAAAGAAACATGAAGCACAGAGCCATAATTATAGTTTGTGATGGAGAAAAGTATCATCTCACCAACTAATATTTCTGGAGTACATGACTTAGTAAGTTGTCACTGAGAGTTGTTGGGCATTGACACAGGTACAGCTGACTCCAAGGCAATGAATGGTTGTTAGCATCCTTTGTAAGGTAGGTCACAATTCCAGTAGGTCGAGTTTCTGGAATATATGGAGCAATAATGGTCCTTTCGTACCTCTTTCTCTCTTATTTCCAGATGGGAGTGACTTGTACACAAACATGTCACTAATTACAGAAATTCCCTGTATGACAGGAGAAACCCTTTTGGCAATGATGTTGAATAAATGATTTAACAGAGCATGTTGAAAGATAATCTGGCAAAAGTCCATGCCTCCCTTCCATCCCCAATTGAAAACATTTTCATTAAAGAATAGGAAAAACATTCATTCTGAAGAGTCTGCTTGAGTCTAGAAATCTTAGTCTAGACAAATTCCTTATACTTTAATTTCAAAATGCCCTCCTTAAAAAGGCAATTAAAACAAATGTCACATGATATTACCAGTTGCATTTAGGTTTTTTTCAGCCTTATTAAGAGCTATTGTGAATTTTTAAAAATTTCCTGTTATTGTACAAACATCTACACTGATCAGGCCTGATGATAATAGAAATCTTTAAAAGGTAAACTGCTATCTTCATTATTGATTAGGTCCTTAGCTCAAACCCAAGACTATATCTTCTAAGATTAAATGAGAATATGTCTTCACAATAATGAAGATATGACATATGACTATTTTTTTAAAAGATTCTGTTTTTTGGGTGACTCATAAAACAGCTCCATAAGCAGTTTCCCAAAAAACATATTCCACAAATATTTTGAGTAGGATCGGTATCATTGTAATAATATTATCTCACAAAGTGGCTACTTTGAAGGACCACACTCATTCGGATATATAAATTTTGGAACACTTAAAAATTGTTTCATTACGTTAAAAAAAATTATCATGAACTTAAATGATCTTGTATGATCAAAAAACAAAATCCAAAAACAAAACTCCACTAAGCATTACTTTCAAAATGATTTGAAAACAAAGATGTTGATATCTACAAAGCCAGTGAGCTTGATTTCTGTTCCTAGCAAAATTCTAAAACATATTATTAAAGGAATGGCTGGTTGGCGTTTATAAAGGGAAGCAGTGATCATTAAAAGCCAGTATGGCTTCAGTAAGAACAGGATATGCTAGACTAACCTGATTTTCTTTTATTTTTCCACTGGACCTTCAATTTCATCAGGATAAAGAACTACTGGAAAGGAAACTACCTCTTCTGGGCCAATCCTAACTCAAGCCAGTCCAAGGATCCTTGCTTGGGATTGGAATATAATGACCATCATAAAAACAACCTGATTGATATTATTTTTAAAAAAGATGATTCCTGATTGAATATTCAAACAAAACACCACTCCCTTCTGCATCTAATTTTATCAGGGCAATATACTAGGTCATAAGGTGAGGCAATGGGAACTCCAACAAAGCTAATGCATCCATTCCCCATAGGTTGAGCCTTTTATGCCACACAAAGCCAATCTCTGGGCTCCCTTAAACTATCTAAACAAGGTACCTCTCCTACCAAACTGGATCTACCAATTTAAATAAGTAGCTGCTTTGCAACTTGTAAGTCTTAGATTTGGGATGCTTAACCTTTTTGGTGTTATGGACCCCTTTAGAAGTCTGGTGAAGTCTATGGACTTCTTCCCAGAATAATGTTTCTAAATGTATAAAATAAAATAGAGTTACAAAGGAAATCAATTATATTGAAATAACACTTATTTAAAAGAAAAATAAAACAAGTACATAGATCACAGAATAAGAACTCCTAATTCTCTAAGACCCAGAAAATAGTAACATTAAGCATCCTGCTCAGAGTCACATAGCCAATATGTATAAAAAATGGAACTTGGAACAAAGCTTGTTTCCACAACCAACTCTCTATCCGTTAGGGCATACTGTCAACCAGGTTCCTCAAGTAAATTTTTTAAATAATGAATCCTTTTCCCAGTGTTTTACTTTCCATAGGTTTATCTATCACTAAACTTGTATATGCTTTTGGTTGGAAGCCTAATAGGACTGTTATCTTCCATTGATCTATTTCTCTATTTTTTAAAATTCAGTTTCACTTTCTTCCATATTCCAGTGAGTTGCCAAAATGACGAACACAAAAGGAAAAAGGAGAGGAACACAATAAATGTTTTCTAGGCCCTTTCGAAAATATGGCGTTGACCCTTTGGCTACATATTTGCAAATATACAAGAAAGGTGATATTGTAGATATCTAGGGTACGGACACAGTTCAACAAGGAATGCCCCACAAATGTTACCATGGCAAGACTGGACGGGTCTAATGTTACTCAACATGCTGTAGGCATTGTTGTAAACAAACAGTTTAAGAGCAAGATTCTAGCCAAGAGAATTAATGAGTATATTAAGCTTGTTCAGCATTCTGAGAGCAGAGATAACTTCCTGAAGCAGGTAAAGGAAAATAATCAGAAGAAGAAGGAAGCCAAAGAGAAAGGCACTTGGGTTCAACTGAAACACCATCCTGCTCCACCCAGAGAAGCACACTTTGTGAGAACCAATGACAAGGAGCCTGAGCTGTTGGAACCAATCCCCTGTGAATTCATGGCACAAATTAAAAAAAAACAACAACTATAAAAAATCTTGGATTATGGAAAAAAAATTCAGTTTCATATGCTTTTGGAGGTAACCACTTTCACTAAGTTATAAAACCTGAGAGCACAAGCCCACTTCGATCAGCTTAATTTTTCAACATGTTTCTTGATATTGTTTTTCTATCTAAATTTCATTATGATTTCATCCCATTATGTCATGAAAATTCTTAACATTATGAATGTATTGCTTTAAATATGTAAACTAATGATGTTAAGTTTGTAAATTGCTAGAAAAAGAGAAAAAACATTACAAATAAAAAAGAAAATAACAACACAAAGAAAATAAATTAATATTAGTATTGATTAATGTCAGGAATATTATTTGTAAACTACTATGATAAAGAGAATGGAAAACAAGATTACAAATTTAAAAGGAAAAGTTAGAGCAAAAACAAAAGAAATTAAGAGTATCATAAGAACATACTATATTCAGTTATATGCTAAAAGAGAATTTAAAGAAAATAAATGGTTAATTACAAATTATAAAACTGGCACAATGGGACATTAATAATCTAGACCAATCTCAGAGCAAGAACTAAGACAAATAATCAATAAATTATCCAGGAAATAAAAAACCATACCTGGTCAAGACTGATAAAAACTTTCCCAGAACTACATAGACTCTTCATAATTATAGAAAACTTAAAGTAATGCTCATTACCTTTTATGAAACAAATATACTATTGATTTTGAAGTCTGATAAGGATATCAATAAAAAAAATCACAGAGCAAGTTGTCTAACAAACACAGATTAAAAAATATTTAAGAAAATATTAGCCAACAGACAATAGCAATACATTTTTTAAAAAATCATTATGATGAAGCAAGGTTTATATACAAAGCTGGTTCAACATATAAAAATTATAAATATAGTGCACTGTATGCACAAAAATCTCTTTTTTTAGCCAACACAATTACATCAGTACATTCAAAAATGCTTTTGGTCAAATCTAATATTAATTCATCTACCAATAAGTATGTATTAAGCACTTATTAAGTACCAGGCACTGTGCTATGTGAAAGTCTTACACTTTTATCCCCCTCCACATCCATTACAATCCAGCTACACTGGTCTGTTTGCAGTTCTTCACATATATGATAGAGACCCTCTGTCTCAGAGACAGCACTGGCTGTATCCCAGGCCTTCAATGTTCTTTCTCTTAGAATGCCTGGCTTCCTTGAAAAACATTCCCCACTGCCACCGCTTACCTCTCTAAGGTTATCTTCCAACTATTGTGTATATATCTTATATAAATCTATTTATATATTATCTCTACCTATTAGACTGGAAGGTAGGTACTGTTTTTCTCTTTCTTCATACACCCAGTGCCTAGTACACAGTAAGTGCTTAATAAATGCTTGCTTACTGTTTGACAGGTGATGCCATCATCCTACTCTTGCTGGTTTTGTCTTTTCCTGACAGTATTTCACTGGTTTCCTTGCCACTGTTAGGCACCATTTCTCAACTGGACCCATGTTCATTGCTAGGCAGCTATCCACTGGACACATGGTAGTGGTACTTTTCTCTGCCTCCACTTACTGGCTTCACCTAGAATCATCAACAGAGGGGCCACTTATTCCTCATAAAAATAGGCAGTGACTTGGTCATCTTTAGCTTAGGGCCTAGAACCTTAAACTCCAACTACTTTAGGGAAGGATGCAGGTTCTTCCATGCCTACTAACAGACCAGGAGAAAACTCTCAGTTGCTCTTTTCCATAAGGAAAGGAATCTGTCAATTCCCAGACTCTTACTTTTGAATATTTTTTTTCTTCCAGAAAGAGAATTGCCTTCAGGACCAAGATCTTTTGAAGCATAAACCAGCTAAATAGACCCCATAGGCATTTAATATCTCTGAAACTTGCCTTACTGTTCACCAAGAACAATGTCTGTCCCAAGCCGCTCTATGACTTAAGGTTAGAAATTCCTTGTAACTCAAAACTAACCATGTACAGTATTCCTGTGTCCTTAAACTCATTCAAATCTCATTCAGTGATGGGAGTGGGGTTAGTATCCCACCAAAGAAATCTCATAAGAGCTGTACAGGCATGAGATACCTCAATTTTTTTCAGCCCAAGATCTTCTAGGTCATATATAAATAATGAAGGGAAGGAAAAAACAACTCTCTAAAAGCCAGATGGATCCAGATGCTAGGTATTGTTCTCCTCCTTCATCCTCTGATTCACATTATTTCTTTTATTATTTATATGTAGCCAGCAATAAGCTTTCCTGACTACATGGTGCAATGCAAGGAGGAAGAAGGGAGGATATAAAATCTAATTCATATAACTAAAAGAATTTTAATTTTTACTGCCTAGATCAGGATTGGCTTAACTTCTTTGTGTCATAGACCCCTTTTGTAATCTGGTGAAGCCTCTGGATGCTTTGTCAAGATAATGTTTTTAAATAATTGAAAGAAATGCTAAATTTCAGTTAGAAGTTAGTTAAAATAAAATTATATTTTTTCCCATCCAAATTCACAAACCACCTGAAATCTATCCATGGAGCCAGAGAGGGTAATACACACCCCAAGTTAAGAAGCACAAACTTCAGCTGAGTTATCTAGATAATTTCAATAACTTATATTGAAAGAATGTTACATGATTACATTCATTATATGACAGTATATAAATATGTAATAGTTTATTTTTTTAAATAAAGATGCTGCCTTTTCCCTAATATTAGGCAATAAGTTGAACCCTTTGAAGCCTACAAGGGTTAGAAAAGGGAAGACTGCTTTTTAGACAGATGAAACATTCATAAGCACTTACAAGGTGCCAGGTACTGTGCTATTATGGGATACAAATACAATGAAGCAAGATAATGACTACTCTCATGGAATTTATATTCTAATGGAGACAGACAGTGCATAAAGGGAACAGGAGAAAAGGTTGGAGGAGACGGAGGTGTTCTCATGAAGGAGAAATTTGACCTTAAGGAGAAGGAAAAGAATTCCAGAAAGGGTTCAGGTGACAGTGAGATGAAGTATGGCCAGGATCCTTCCAAAGTGGTGATCCTGAGGATAAGAGAGGAAAAGAAGTGAGGAAGATTTACCTTCAAACCATAAGATTTGAGTTAGAATCCTGGTTCTACGACTTACTAGCAATCTCTCTGAGGGTTTGAATAGCGCTATCCCTAAAGTCCCGTACTGCTCTAAGTTCTATAATACTTTGTTGGATCTGTGATGTCACTAATGTAAATATCCCTCCAACCATACAGATTGCAATCTATATCCTGCCTTGTGGGACTGCTGTCTGTGCCCTCCTATAAATATGCCCTTGGGAATCCAACTAATGTGCTGGAGTGAGGGAGTGAGGATGGTGTCTTCCTAGATCCCTTTTGACATTGCCTAGACAGAAATGAAGCACAAAAACTGTCAACCTATTATCCCTGAGTGATCTATCATTTTTTCTCCTACATTTGTCCTATAATCCTTAGGAAAAGGAAAGTAAATTGGGCAAAGGGGTCTGGTCATCTGATTTTAAAATTATTTGCCTATCTCTAGGTCTGTAAATGTAATTGCTGTGTTGGAATGGAATTGGTGTTTTCTCATTTAGTTTTTTGAATATTATATTTTTTCTTTTGAATACAAGAAAAATAACAGCACTGGAAGAAAAATACAGTAGGAGGATGAAATGGAGCATATCTCAAGGTCTAGGCATGAAGTTTGTGAGACCCAAACTGATTCCATTTTGTGAACAATCTCCATTTTGAGACATTCTTGTAAATCATTTGATTCTGAGGAATTCCACCTACTCACTTCCTCCCAACTCAGAAAATCCCAAATCTTTCTTAAAATAAGAAATCCAATTACCTAATCCTACATCCTGTTCTGCACCCTGTTTTTATTTTCTTTTAATGTATAAAAATCTATACATATTCTGTATTCAGAGTCCCTGTAACTTCTGAGGGACCCTGGATCCCATTTGTTTTATAATTACATGCTTTGCAAATAATTATATTATTTAATTATATAATTGCATTCTTTGCAAATAAATTGCATAGCTTATTTACACTTTGTTTCCTCAGTTATTATGAAACATTTGTGACAGATTTGACCCCTTCTCATGAGATGGTCCCTTCATAAGGAACACATTTTTAAAAAATTAAAAGAACATATACTTTCAAAGATTCCTGGTTGATCTCTTTACCCTTTTGACTGAGGTTAGGGTGGGAGAGTGTCAAAAATGACTGGCAGGAAGAGCTACTCATTCCGACCTATAAAAAGCAAGGAGAAATGGCTTCCAAACTTTTACTTTTTGTGGGAAAACAGACAATACCAGTTTCCCCTTAGACTTGCAACAATGAGGAAAGAATTTCTCTTTCCTCACTTATGGAAATTCAGTTATACTTATAGGACAGCAAGAACATGTACTTTCCTAGGTGAGTTCTGAAACTGGACCTCAAGTTCCTGATTGTCTCTTCTTTGTTTTTCTTGCCCTACACACAAGTGACCAAACAGCAATTCCGAAATGGATGTTTCTAATCTTGTCAGCTACATTGTGAGTTTGAGAGATCAGAAGTCCCTAGAGTCTGTCTAATCTGTCACTGACTGTCCAGCAGGAGGTGATTTCCACAAGAACTTCTTAGATAAGATGACCACTACCAAGACAATGCTGCAGATGGAAAGACTAAATAGTCTAAAGCCATTCTCTAACTTTCCAGGAGGTGATGAACTTGTCAGTTACTCAGAAAGTATAAATCAAAGGCGTATGTGAAATATCTGCTTAGCAGGCTCACGGTTGTTTTTACCTCCCAGGAAAGTGTTATGGAAGCAGGAAGTATTTGTCAATGCACACTTGAGTTTTTTGTATTTTAAGCTGTGTGTGTGTGTGTGTGTGTGTGTGTGTGTGTGTGGTAAAGGAGTGGGAGTATAATGAACCAAAAAGGGTGAAAAAACCTGATCATTTTTTAGAGATCAGGCAGAAGCTGGATCCTCTTGTGCCTGGAGATAGAGTCTCTTTTGGAAGAGGGCTACCCTCTGGGTTATAGGTAACATAATGTTCTGGAAATTTAATTTATTTTACTTTAAAAAAATCTGAATGTTTTAAAAATTCTTTATAAACTATTTCTGGTTTTTCATCACTTTTTAAGAGGAAGTTTGATTTGAGGAAGTAGAATTGTAGCAAGTTTAGAAATTAGAATATGAATTCTATATCTGTCATGGACTTGTAGATCATAAGATGGGTCACTTTGCTTTTCTGATTGCATTAGAGGAATGCATTTAGAAAAATATATGTTTCCTTAAATCTTCAATGACACCCTTTGATGATGAGAGGATCTTAGCACAAGTCTGACCGTGTCACTATCCTATTCAATAAACTCTAGTGACTCCCTTTTAAAAATAACAAGTAACATATGTGCCATGTGCTATGCAGAACTCTACATTTGTTACCTCATTTGATCCCTACAACAACCCTGGGAGGTAGGTGCTGTTATAATTCTCATTTTACAGACAATGAAACTGAGGCAAAGAGAGGTTAAGTCACTTGCCCAGGTTCATACAGCTAATAAGTATCTGAGGCCAGATTTGAATTTGAATTGGGCTCTTAGCCTAGCACTGTAGCCACTGTACCAACTTTCTGTTTTCTCTATGATCAAATATGAAGTCCTTTGTTCGGTGTAACGCCCCTTACATCATGGCTTCTTTCTACGTTTCCAATTTTCTTACATTTCCCTCCCCTCACACACAACACTCCACCTTCCAGCTCCATGCATTTGTCTTAGCTTTCTCCCATGCCTGGAATGCTCTCCCTCATCACTTCTGTCTACTAATTTCCATGTCTTCATTCAGAATCCAGCTCAAATCCCACCTTCTGCAGGAGGTTTTCCTTCGTCCACTCCTCTCCAAATTCTTTCCCTCTAAGATTACCTTATGAATCTTATCTTATATATTGGTATGTATATAGTTACGTGTATACTATCTCCTCCCACTAAAGTGTGAGCTCCTTGAGACCAGGGACCATGGTTTTGCCTTTCTGTATATCCCCAGAACTTAAGCACAGTGCCTGGATTCTAGTGAGTGTTTAATTCATTCTTGACAGCTGACTCATTTTATTTTTGTATTCCCATCTGTATATACTGGTGAAAAGATAGTAAATTTTGCCCTTTATTTGTCAACATACCTGGTAAGAGAGTTATAGGACCAAAATAATGTGAAGGGGGAAAAATAGACAGATCTCAAAACTCTGCTCAATGCAACGTGTTAATTACGACTTCAGCGAACTGTTAGTGATGGTTTCTCTCTGTTCTGAAGATGTGGAATGAGGCATTATCAGACCAAGCCAATGAGCTGATTCATTTTGCTTAACACCTCTTGTGAAAGAGGGTTCTCCTGAAGGTTGGCAAAGGAATGGGCTAGGATATTAAAAAAAAATGCCAATAAAGTGTTAAGATAATGAAGAAAATAAAACAAAAACTAAAAACCAAATAAAAATATTTCCTAACTTCTGGATGAAATGTGCTCCATATTTGTAATTTCTTTTTATTTTCTGCTCTGGACCTATGATTTCATCCATATAGGGAGCTCCCAGTGATAAAACTCTGTCTCCTAATGCTTTTGTGCAATTTTCTTGCAATTTCTCTTTAAAGCAGGGATGATTTCATTTTTATCTTTTGATCCTCAAGGTCTAGCCCGTAGCAGGTACTTTTAAGATGCTCATTGGCTGATAGTCTTAGAGATAGCCTGGGTCACTGACTTGCCAAGATCACACATAGCTCATCTATGTCAGGGATGAGACTTTAGCCCAGATCATCCTGACTCTGAGGCTAACTCTTACTACTTCAACATGTTGCCTCTCTGTGGATCTTTACTCTATCCAAAATAATTCTCCTTGTAAAAACAACAATGAATTATCCCACTAAAATAAAAACAGTCCCTTTTTTATAAAGTTCAAGGCATTATTTTATCATAATTAGTATTAACATAAAAGACCTATTAAGTGACTTTTATCCAGAAATTAAATAACTAACTTAAAACATATAGTCCAGAAATGAATTTAGTACTCTCTGTGCGATCTGACTAGGTAATATTATTCAGGATTATTACTTCATTGGTGCTGGACACTCTTCTTGTCTTAATGAAGTTTAAAATCGAATGAACTTTTTTTGGCTGCCACAGAAATAAAGTTTCAATAGAGTGGAAGTGGTGGGAAACTATATTGCAAAGGTTAGGATAATAAGATTACAGATTTGCAGCTGACAAGAACTTCTGAGTCCAATCCCTCATTTTACAAAGGAATAAATTGAGGTTTAGAGAGATTAAGTAGCTTGCCCAAGATCACACAGGTAGTAAGGAGCAGGACCAGAATTTGAACCCAAGATCCTCTAACTCTAAATCCAGAATATGTAGGACTGAAGGAGTGGTAGGCAATATAATCAAGTATGGTTAAAAGAAAGAAGGAAAGAATGAAGAAAGTTGATAACAATACTCATTCATATATATACTACCCTGTGAACATGTCATCATCACCATTTTATACTTACACTCTCTGGGAGATTAAATGACTTGCCTTTGATCACAAAGCTATCAAATTTCTGAGGAAGGATCTGAACCCACATCCCTTGACTCCAACTCAAGCATATTATTCACTCTCCCACTCCGACTTTTGAGGAAAACTTTGCACAGAGTTTATCACAAGGAAAGGTCAGTTTCTAAAAGAAATAGCTCACATTTGCATTGCACTATGTAAAAATACTGCACATAGCATTATTTATATCCATTTTATAGATGAAAAAACTGAGACGAAGTGAGTTGCCCAGATTCACATAGCTAGTAAATATCAGAGCCAGAACTTGAACTCAGATCTTCTGATTTATAGAGCAGCACTCACAAGATCAAATGATGCTGGTTTCAAGTTAAGGAAAATACACACCAGATAGTCACTCAGTCAATAAGTAGGCACCACGCTGGGTACTAGAGATACACCCACCACCCACCCCCAAAAAGCACAGAAGGCAATCCCTGTCTTTAGGAGTTCACAATCTAAAGAGGGATACAATAACGGTATGTATGTTTGAAAATAGGGGGAATGAAGAATTTGAAGAGATAGGGAAGCTGGAGAAAGAGGAGATAACGGAGGAAGCACAGTACTCGAGAAAAAGAGAAGAGGTAGAATCAGGAAATTAGTAAAGGAGAAAACCATGGAAGGAAGTTAACTAGAAGGAAGAAAGGTTGAATGAAGATGCAAATATTTAGAGGTAATGAGAAAGATGACACTATTCACTTTAACCACAAGCTTCTCTTTAAATTAGGAAATTAAATTTCCTATTGAAAATTATGTAAGTGGAAAGATGGGGGTGGGGGAGTCCAAGGAAGGTAAAAAAGGTAGATAACAGTTGTTGTTAAAGGAAGTGTGACTAAAGAACTGAAAAGAAAAGAATAGATATTCATCACCAGCAAGGCCCCAGGACAAGCAGGCTGCTTATGGGAGTGCCGGTATAAAACATACAAAAGCCACAGTAATAATTCTGTGCAACACATCTGAACACTGTATTTCTTCCAGATGGACCTACAGGATCAATGAAAAAGATTGGAGAAATGATCCTATAAAGTTAGTGGAAAGATTTTTCTGAAGATTCCATTATTTTCTCTCCTTTGGAAGGGATACTGTGTGTGTGTTCGTCCTTTGTTGCCGAAGTAGACCATGCCATCAGAGAAATGATGACATGACTTGCACTTGACTTTGTTTTGAGTGAGGGAGGGCTGTGCAGGTCACCAGCCTCACTTCTCCTCCAGAGGCATCTGAATCCAGTGACCAGATATTCATCAGGATGACTGGAGATGAACCTGGATGAGGCAATTGGGGTTAAGTGACTTGCCCAAGGTCACACAGCTAGTGAGTGTCAAGTGTCTGAGGTGAGATTTGAATTCAGGTCCTCCTGACTCCTGCGCTGGTGCTCTATCCACTGCATCACCTAGTTACCTAGCACTTATTTAAAGGTGGATTTGATCCGGAAAGACTTACATGGGCTGATGCCAAGTGAAATAAACTGTGTACAAAGTAACAGAAATATTGTAAGATGATCAGCAATGGATGACTTGGCTATTCTCAAGCAATAAAATGATCCAAGACAACTCTGATGGACTTAGTATGAAAAATGCTGTCTGTCCCCAGAAAGAGAACTGATGGTGTCTGAATACAAATTGAAGCATACTTTTTAATTTTCTTGAGCTTTTTTCACTATGTTTTCTTTTATAACATGGCTATTGTGGAAATGTCTTGCATGATTACACATATATGACTTATGTCGAACTGTTTGCTTTCTCAATGAAAGGGGCTAGGGAGGGGAGGAGGGGAAGGGAGATAATTTGGAACTCAAAATTTTAAAAACTAATGTTAAAAATTGTTTTTACATGGAATTGGGGGGAAATAAAATCCTAAACAAACAAACAAAAAGGGGCTTGGAAACACTCCAACCTCATTTTTGCTCTGATAACTTTTGATACTGCACTCCTACAAAGGACAATGGACCTCGCCAGCTCTGAAGGGTCCAAAGGATGTTGAATATCCTCATGTTGCCGTCCATGTCCCAACAACATATGCACAGGACAGCAGTCCTTCACATCAGTGTCCTAAATGCATCCCAGGATCGACTGATAGCAATGTCTGCATTAAGTCAAGAACAGACTAGGGAGTCATAGGTCTACAAAAAGCCCAGCAAAAAGGCTAAGGGGAATTTCTTGAGAACCTCATGAATGAAAGAAAACAACTTCCAGGAACCAGGAGGTGTAAGTTACCCTTTGCCACATGTTTCTCCAAGCCTAAGCCCATTTTTGCCTGGATTTGGTATGTACTGGAGGAAAAATGAATCACAGATGTTGTGGGGAATGATTTATGACCACTTTAGTAAATACCTTTCTCTAAAAGCTACCTGAGTCTGACTGATTAAATGATTCTTAGCTGATAAGCTGGGAGGAAAGCATAACATTGGAGGCTTGAGCTAATGGCATTAGAAAATGACCCTCTGAGAATCATCAGTCAGAATGGGAGTTGGGATAAGGAGCCCCAGAGTTTACAAAGGTAACACTTGAATACCATGAATACATATGGCATGAACTGACATTTGGAAACCAAACTTTACCCAGTATTAAAAGAAACTAAGTCTAGAAAAACTATATTAAATTAGTCTATAATTCTCAAAGTAAAACTTGACAAAAGACTTGTCTACAGTAGGTCCTTGCCATTCCTTTCCATGGTAGATTGGGCTGATCTTTGAAGAAAATAATAAGTAAGGACCTATAAAGAGATTTTGTGTAGCTTTCTAAATCTACATAGAAAAGAAACAAACGTTTGCAAGGCCAGACTAAAATAGAAAGAGATAGGCTGGAACAAAGAGGTTTTATAGACATCTCTGCCCCAGAAAAGTAAGGTGTAACAATGCTGTTTATGTTTTTGTAGTTGGAAATTTTCATTACATATATATTTATCATCTATGCCTATATATATATAATATGCACACACATATATATATGTGTGTATGTGTGTGTGTGTATACATTATATATATATATACACACACACACACACGCATACATATACTGCTGAATAGCTATAGACAGTTTGGGTTTGTTTTTTTGTTAAACTAGTCTTTGGTTGTAATTTCTTTCCTTTTCTCTCTCTGGCTTGGAGAAGAGCTCAGAGGATCGTTAGCAGTTCACACTTTCTTTCTCCCCATGATGACTGAGAGACTCAGAAACTTCACTAACCAGGAGCTCCAACTCAACCAAGCAAGAACAGTGCCATGGCACCTGGGAAAGGGTAGGTTTATTGTTCTGTCCTGCCTTCCTGGAGGCAAGTTGCAGCCTCCCTATCCATTCTTAATAATGTGTATATATGTATACCTCCTCCCTCTCATGAACCAAAGTCCTTTTCATCCTCCTCCTGTGTGTTGGTCTTCCCTGACTGTGGTGTATGCAATTTACTATTACATAATATTAAAGCTAAGTTACTTGTACAGAGTAGTTACATGATTGAGCTAATGTTTCTTTTGATGCATAATGATTTGCACTTTCCTAGGAGCTAAAATTTCCCTGATATGATCAATGCATATTTTAACTCTGTGCGCATGTGTGTGCTTATGTGAAAATGTATATATAATATATACATACACATATATACATATACAGAGAGAGAGAGAAAAAGAGGTTATAATTTTCAACAAAAATCTGACAGAGCACACTTTACAGTAGGTCCTTGCTATTCCCTTCCATGGTAAATTGGGCTGATCTTTGAAAAAAGATAACTGAGGTAACTAAAGACCTTTTATGTAGATACCTAACTCTATGCAGGGAAAAAACAAATGTTTACAAAACTTCATATATGTATATGTGTTTATGTATATATATACACGTATGTGTGTATACATACATACGTACAGAGAGAGAGAGAGAGAGAAACAAGAGGAAATTTAATAGAGATAAGTATAAAGTCCTACACTTGAGTTCAAAAAAATCTCTTTCACAATTACAAGATAGGAGCAGCATAGCTAGAAAGTAGTTTGAAAAGTATCTGGGAGATTTAGTGGACTATAAGCTCAGTATGAGTCAGAAATGTGATTTGGTAGATAAGGAAGCTTTTGCAACCTTAGGCATAGCTTCAAAGAACAACAAAATGCTGATTTAGCCATGCTCTGCCCTGTGTACCACATTTTAGGGAGGATGTTGAAAAGTTGTATTCAGAGGGCAACAAATCATTCAACTAGTCAGTCAATGAGTCAGCAACCATTTATTAAGCATTTACTATGTGTCAGGCATTGTACTAAGTACTGGAATACAAAGAAGGGCAAAAAACATAGTCCCTGCCCTCAAAGGGCTCACATTCTAATGGGCAAGACAACATGGAAATAATTATGTACTTACAAGATATATGCGATGTAAATGGAGGGATTTACAGTATAAATACCAGGACAGTAAAGGACATAAAGTGCATTCAGCAAACATTTATCTAACAATCATCGCCTTCTTTTCGTTCACACCACCCTGGTCCCGATCCTGATCCTCATTACCTTCCAGCCATACTATTATAAGTCCTAATTGGACTCCCTGCCTCCAGTTCCTCTCCTTTTCCATGCCATCCACCCAGCTGCCAAATTGGTGTTCCTAAAGTACTAGTTTGACATGTCATTCCTTTGCTCCAAAATCCCCAAGGTCTTTTTGATACTCATAACAAAATAAAAATTCCTCTGTTTGACTTTTAATGATATTATTATTTAGCTATTATGTTGTAAAAAGTCCTATTTCAGACATATTCAGTTTGAGACACCTATGAAACATCCAGTTTGAAATGTCTAAAAGACAGTTAGTAATGTGGTATTGGAACTTGTAAGAGACCAGGGCTAAATATATAGATATGGGAATAATTGAGCCCATGTGAATTGATGAAATCCTCAAATTAGTGTAGAAGAAAAACAGAAGAGATTCCCAGGACAGAGCCTTGGGAGACACCCACAGTTAATGAGTGACAGGGAGGAAGATGCAGCAGAGGAGAGTAATAAGTGATCAGAAATGTAGGAGAAAAATTGAAAGCAAGCAATCTTGGCAAAACATAGAGAGGAAAGAGTATCTGGGAAGAGAAACTGGAAATCAAAAGCTGCAGAGATTAGACTTACTAGGCTTGGTCACAGAATACTAGAAGCAATGAGTGGGAATTGTAAAGAAGCACATTTAGACTAAATCTGTCTTTTTTTTTAATCCTAACAAAGTCATCTGACAAATGGAATTCACCACTCTCCTCAAAGGAAAGGCCAAACAACTACATGAAAATAAAAGGGATTCCTTTTCATATATGTGTTAGTCTATAGATCTGCTAAACTCCCAAACTATGAGGATCTGTGATTCTATTTCATGTTAAGTTATTTGTACACATTTTACTATATTTTTCCTACAAGATCATAAACTCATCAAAGATTTTAACTGTCTTATTCATCTATGTATCTCCCCTAGTGTTTGACTATGTCTTACACTTAATAGGCACTTAATGAATATTATCTCGCCCTCCTGGATCATTACCTTGTTGTAGTGGAGGAGTTTGTGTAGCTCAATGAAACTATGAGTTGTGCTATGCAGGCTTACCCAAGATGGACAGGTCATAGTGAAGAGCTCTAAAAAAAGGTGATTTACTGAAGAAGGAAGTGGAAAACCACTCTAATATCTTTGTCAAGAAAGCCCCATGGACAGTATTAAAATGATAAAAGATGTGACACCGGAAGATGAGCCCTTTAGATCAGAAAGTGTCCAACATGCTAATGGAAAAGAACAGAGGACAACTCAAGTAGCTCTAGTACTAATGAAGCACTAGGCCAAAGCCAAAAAAAAGTCAGTCGAAGATATATCTGGTGATGAAAGGAAAGTCCGATGTTGTATAGACCAATATTGCATAGGAACCTGGAATGTAAGATCTGTGAACCAACTGTGTTCATTTCATACGCCAGCAAGTTTATGCTTAAGATTTTACAAGCTATTCTTCAGCAATATGTGAACCAAGATTTATCAGAAGAGTAGACTGCTTTTCAAAGAGGCAGAGGAACTAGAGACCAAATTGCCAACATTCAATGGATTATAGAGAAAGCAAGGGAGTTCCAGAAAAACAATTACTTCTGTTTAAAGTCTGACTGGATCACATCAAAATGTGACAAGTCCTCAAAGAGATGGGAGTACCAGATCATCTTACTTGTCTCCTGAGAACCTGAATACATGCCAAGAATCAACAGTTAGAATGAACATGGAACAACTGATTTTAGGTTGGTAAAGAAGTACAAGGCTGTATATTTTCATGCTATTTATTTAACTTATATGCAGAATAGGACCTGTGAAATGCCAGGCTAGATGAATTAAAAAGTGGAATTAAGGTTGCCAGGAGAAACATCAACAACCTCAGATATGTAGACAGTACCAGTCGGATGGCAGAAAGTGAAGAGGAATTAAGGAGCCTCTTGATGAAGGTGAAAGAGGAATGTAAAAGCTGGCTTGAAATTTAACATCAAAAAGCTAAAATCTTGGCAACTGGTCTCATCACTTTCTGGCAAATAGAAAGTGAAAAAAATGGAAGCAGTGTCAGATTTTATATTCTTGAACTCAAAGAAGATTGCAGATGGTTAGTGTAACCATGAAATTAAGACATTTGCTTCTTGGAAGGAAAGTTCTGGCAAATCTGGACAGCATACTAAAAAGTGGAGATGTTACCTTGCTGCCTAAGATACATATAGTCAAAGCTATGGTTTTTCTAGTAGCAATGTATGATTGTGAGAATTGAACTATAAGGAAAGCTGAGCACCACAGAATTGACACTTTCAAATTGTAGTGCTGGAGAAGACTTTTGAGATTCTTTTTAACAGCAAGATCACATCAGTCAATATTTAAAGAAATTAATTCAGACTATTCACTAAATAGTCAAATACGAAAGCTGAAATTTAAATGTTTTGACCAAATAATGAGAAGACAGGGATCATTGGAAAAGACCTTGATTTGGGGAAAGATTGAAGGCAAAACAAGAAGGGGACAGCAGAGGGTGAGATGGATAGATAGTGTCACGTAAAACATGAGCCTGAACAGACTTAGGGATGTAGTGGAGGACAGAAGGTCTGGGCATACTATGGTCCATGGGGGCATGAAGAAATAGACATAATTGAAAAACCACAAAACATTTTCTGTTCAATTTTTTGGCTTATGATAAGAAAGAAATAAGGTATCCATGGGTTAGAATGACCTTAAGTGAAAACTGCTCAACTTCCTTCTTTCCCTCTTCCTTCCCACATCCAGTTTAAAATGTTTAAAAGACATAGACGTTAATGATACTAAATTTAAAAGACACTGAAATTAGAGTAGTAGTAATTGTTCATCCTACATTTTCAAAGAGGACCAAAGACATGGATGGTGTCTTAAATTGTGTGTGAATTGGCTTCAAGGAAAACAGAGGTGCTCAAAGTTGTCAGACTCACTCTCTCTTCCATAATCATCAAAGTCCAGTAGCAAGGCAAAAAGTCAAGACAACTAGCAATTGCCAGGAATGCAGTGTCCTTGTGTCTTTGATGGCTGACCAAGCTCTAAGTACTACACAGCACCTGCTTCAGCCACCTTCATGAATTGTTCCCATCTACTCATTCTATCAGGGGAAGTCTTTAGGTGCTTGGGGTAGACACTCCACTAAGTCACTGCCAAGTGTGAGGCCCGCTGGTTATCTTCAACCTGGTTTTAACCCATCTGCTGAGATAGTTTTACTGGGTTGTGGCCACTGAACATGCTACAGTTTCTTGGAGCCACAGGTGAGAGTAGAGTGTCGGGTAGACACTAAAGTAGCCCTGAAAAGGGCTCAGCTAGCCCTCACACTAGAGATACTAACCTTGAACACTCCAAACACCCCATATTTAGGAAAGACATTAGGAAGGCACCTACTTTCTCCTTTGTTAGAAGGAGAAACTTTGATTCAGGACCACACCTAGTCAATACCTGATTTTTTTTTTAAATCATTCCCTTACTCAAAAAATATTTATTGAACTTCAACTCTTTGTCAGGTTCTGTGGGGAATATAAATATGAACTCAACACAATCCCTACCTACAAGGAATTTGTCATCTAATAACTTAGGTACAAAGCATAGTGTGATGTAAGTGCCCAATGTATTTACAATAGAGAATTCTTAAGAAGAAAAGATCACTTATGACTAGTGAATTGGAAGGATTTTGTAACTAATTTGTAAGAGGAGGTAAAAATTCAGTTGAGCCTTAAAGGATGGGTACAAGTACAGCAGGTAAAAATTGAAGGATGGAGGTGTAGGCAAAGATGGAAGGGAAGAAAAACTATTGTGTTCAAGAAATGGTGAGTATTTCAGTTAACCTATAGTTGAGATTATGTGGAGAATAGTCCATCAGTAAACATGTATTAAGCTCCTACTATATTCCAGGTACTTTACTAAATACTGACAATACAAATTAGGCAACTGGGTGGCTCAGTGAGTAAAGCCCTGGCCTGGGGTCAGAAAGAGCTAAATTCAAATCTGGCCTCAGACACTAGGTGTGTGATCCTGGGTAAATCACTTAACCTCTGTTTGTCTTAATTCATTAGAGAAAGAAATGGTAAACCACTCTAGTATCTTTGCCTAGAAAATCCCAAGGACAGTATTGAATTTGATTGGATATGAAGGTGGGAAAAGGATTGCCAGGTGAAGGAGGTGAAGTGGAGGAGGAGAGGAGAGAAATGAGTGAAGTAACTGGGGAATGGTGGTACCATTCTCAAAAATAGGAAAATCAAGGAGGAGAAACTGGTTTGGTTTAAGAAAATGATTTTAATTTTAAAAGTTCTTTTTAACAAGCATTGATTAAGTGCCCCCTGCCCATGTTTTAGGCACCATGCTAGGGGTCGAGGATACAAGGACAAAAAAATGAGACAATCCCTAACTTCAATAGTAACTACAAGTTATATGACAGGATTGGTAGGTAGAGGGAATTCCAAGCGAGGAAACTCCCTCTGCTAACGAAGACTGGCAGCTTCTCTGTAACTTACCGTCTTTGAGAGTTGCCTAGGATTTTGTGGTTTAGTTGTTTCATTCATGTGTGACTCTTGGTGAGCCCATCTGAGATTTTCTTGGCAACGATACCGGAGAAGTTTGCCATTTCCTTTTCTGGCTCATTTTATAGATGAGGAAACTGAGGCAAACAGGGTGAAGTGAATCGCCCAGGGTCACAGTATCTGAGACCATATTTAAACTCAGGAAAATGAGCCTTCCTGACTCCACTGTACCACCTAGCTGCCCTACTATGATACGCAGAGAATAGTTTTTAGGCCAGTTTGGCTGGAACATAACATTTGTAGGAAACCCTGGAAAGATAGGCCAGAAGCATAACATGAGAAACTTTAAGTAACTAACTGGAATTTGTATTTATCCTAAAGGCAACAGAGAACCACTAAAGCTCCTTTAGCAGGACAATGGCAGCCAGACATGCACCTCAGGAGTATCCCTTTGGCAGCTGTACATAGGATGAATTGGAGAGAGGAAAAGGATACTGCACAGACACCAAGAGAAACAGGTGATGAGGTCTTGAATTAAGGTGGTAACTGTGGAGAGAAGAGGAAAGATGAGAGAGAAGTTAACAAGGTACCTTCAACAGGACTCAGCAATTAATTAGACCTGAAGGGGAGGTGGGAGTGAGGAGTTGAGGATGACTATGAAGTTGGGAACTTGGGAAACTGGAAAAATTGGTGATACCCTTGACAGAAAGGGAAGTCAAGAAGAGGCATGGGTTTAAGAGTAAAGATAAAGAGTTCTATTTTGGTCTTGATAAGTTTTGGAAACTTACAGGATGTGTAAGTGGTGATACCTTGAAGGCAGTTGCAGATTTGGGGCTGGAGTCCATAAGGAGGAGGATGTCTGAATCAGATGACTTCGGCATCACCTGCATAGATAGAAGAGATATAACAAACCTATGTGAAGTGATGAGAGAGAGAGAGAGAGAGAGAGAGAGAGAGAGAGAGAGAGAGAGAGAGAGAGAGAGAGAGAGAGAGAGGAGAGAGAGAAAAGAAGAAGAAGATGATGAAGAAGAAAGAAGAAGAAGAAGAAGAAGAAGAAGAAGAAGAAGAAGAAGAAGAAGAAGAAGAAGAAGAAGAAGAAGAAGAAGAAGAAATGAGAGAAAAGAAAAGAGGACCCAACCAGGGCATTGTGGAACATCTTGAGTCAGGAAGACCTGAATTCAAATTCAACCTTAAACACTTACTAGCTGTGTGACCCTGGGCAAATCATTTAACTTGCATCTGCCTCAGTTTTTTCATCTGTCAGATGGTGATAGCAATAGCACCTACCTCCCAGAGTTTTTGTTAGGATCAAATATCTGTAAAGATCATAGCTCAGTGCCTTGCACATAGTAAGCACTTAATAAATCCTTGTTCCATTTCTCCTACCCCTTCTCCTTTTCAAATCTGATTCCCCATCACTGTCCTTCCCTAACATCCATCCCTGAAAGATATCTACACTAACTCTGTGAAGTATCCATTCAGATTCAGGTTGAAATGTGGGCAATAGAAATTCTTCATGCCTGTGGTCTTTCTTGTGTGGATGGACCAGACGGACTCCTTTGAGGGATTACAGATCTTTTGTTGGAGGCTTAGCAATATTTTAGAGACTGATGTAATCAACTCAATATCATCCACAAAGCAGCATCAAGAGAACTTCATCATCCACAGGGAATTCCTCCTTGATCTAGACTCAAACTAGAAATGGGCTTCTATGGCAAGATGGTAGCTAGGTGGAGCAATGGAGAGAAGACTCATCTTCCTGAGTTCAAAGCTGGTTTCAGACACTTAGTACCTTTGTGACCCTGGGCAAGTCTGTTTGCCTCAGTTTCCTCACCTGTAAAATGAGCTAGCAAAGGAAATGGCTAACCACTCCAGTATCTTTGCTAAGAAAGAGGTCACCAAGAGTCAGACATGACTGAGAAACAACACTATTCATAGGAAGATACAAAGTCATAAACAGAAAGTCATCTCTCTAAAAACTCATCAGTTTCCCTGTTTAACTTCATGAGCAAATATTTTATTTTTTCCCCAGGTGTCTAACTCAGTTTATTCATTTAATCACTCTGAGGAGTAATTTCCCACCAGCAGTACTTCTTGAACTGAACGAGACCATGCTCCCAGGATACTTTGTCCCCAGGAAACTTTTCATCCTGCTAGACTTCATCAGCTGCATCAGTACTTCCTCAGTACCCTCAGTACTCTCTGACTCCTTTGATTGGAGGGCTACAGAGCAAGGCAGAGACCTCCTCCCAAAGCCTCCATTTAAAGAAGGTTCCTGGGACTGCCAATTTTTTTCAGTTCCTACCTGCTGCACTCTTTGGACTGAAGTTAAATGTTTAAGAACTGGATCTCCAACAAAAGTGCATGCAGAAGGCACATTTAAGATTAATCTGCTTCATTTAACATTTTCATGTCTAGGCAATCAACAAAACTCCACCATCCTCTAGTGCCCGGACTACCTTTTACACCCCTCCTTCTTCAACTACCTTTTGTGTATTGTCTTCCCTCATTAAATTGTAACCACCTGGAGGATAGGTGTAGCTTCAGTCCCAAAGTCAATTGGAACTTGCCCCTCATTGGTGGAGATCAATATGAAAGGGACAGCCCTCACCCCCTCGGGACTGGATTTTCTTTTTTTTTTTTTTTTTGAATCCTCAGTGCTTATCACAGTGACTGGCAGATAGTGGTCACTTAATAAATGTTGCTGACTGACCGACTGATCTGCCTGCAGGAGGAAATACACACATGAATGTGATCACAGACCTCTTGTTGTATTCTTTCCCTTCTACTTCACAATTAACAATAATGCCCTATTTTGTATTCTTTTTTTTAAAAATGTTTATTTTACTTTTAATTTAATTTATTAAATTATTTAATTGAATTTATTTCATTTTTATTTATTAAATTATTTAATTTAAATAATTGAATTAATTAAATGGAATAAAACAAACATTCTTGTAACAGTATAATTTTTTAAAAGGATGATTGCACATGAAAGTGCAAATCTATTAAGTACACCCTGATATTCCTTTTAAATAAAGTTATCATATAAATTTCTTCCTTCCTTCCTTCCTTCCTTCCTTCCTTTCTTTCTTTCTTTCTTTCTTTCTTTCTTTCTTTCTTTCTTTCTTTCTTTCTTTCTGTCTTTCTGTCTTTCTGTCTTTCTTTCTTTCAACAATAAAAGTTCTTTAAACTTTCTGGATAGTGTTGTGTGCCCAAATTCACAGTAGCTGCTTTACCAAGGGTTGTTTGAACAAGGTTTGAGTCTATAAAGCTCTTCAGGATCACTGGACAATAATCTCTGGAGATTATCCAACTGCAAATATGCCATCTTTAAATCCGTTTTCATGTTGAATCAGCCTGGCTAATCGCTCCTGCAAAGAAAGCATGGATACCTGTTGGTGGTCTGGTTAGAGAAAAGTATTAGTGTCAATAAATCCCTTTAGCTGTCCGCTTCAGAGAATTTCTTTGACAAATAAAGGAGTAATGTTACATCTGAAGAAGCAAAGGGAAGTCTTTTAGGAAACAGGGGGCTCAGGCTAGGATTAAAAGGATCCTGGGCTTAAAGAGAGTCAGCCATAAACAGGGATGCGCAGGTAAATATTGAAAAACTGGCTCTTTAAAAAAATTGCATGTAAAAGCCACTTTTAAGATTAATATGCATCATTAACATTTTCTCAAGTCTAAACAATCAACAAAACAATAAATTAAGTGTTGATCTGTAACATTTGTGATTTCTGAGGTGTAAATGCCCATACTGAAAATTTAACAGTTGGCTCTCAGAACTGCTGAGCTGCCTCAAGCATACCCCTAGCCATAAGGGTTTTTCCTCCTTAGGCCGAAAAAGCTCCTGAACTCTAAGATGGGGACTAAGGTTGCAGCAACCATTCTTCAGTCTCATCTACACCCCTAATAAAAGAGACTTCTCATATAATGCCTCCTTGTCCAATGCAGTCAGTCCATCAAACAAGAATGACTCTTCCCTTGGACAGAGTGTGGTATAATCAAGTATGTTAGACCTGGGTTTGAATCTCATCTCTAATCTTTACTGGCATGGTGGCCATGGGTAAATCACATCAGTTCTTTGAACTTTGGTTTCCTTATCCATAAGACAGTGATCATATTGGTGATATTGTATGTAAGCACTAACTCTTAAAAGGTCCTATATAAATTCAGCTAATATTGTTACTGAAATGGCTCATTCCAAAGCCATTCATCAATGACTTTCTATTTCCAAGAAGCAGTATAGCATAATGGATAGGGCACTGGATGTAAAGTCTGAAAGGGCTGGGTTCAAAGTCTACCTGAGATAATTATTGACCATGTGTGACCCTGAACAAGTCGTTTAACTCTGTGCCTTATCTACAAAATGAGGGGATTGGGCTAAAAGACTTTTAAAGTCCATTCCAACTCCATATTTATGATTCTAAATTCAACTGCCTCTCTCAGCTCTCATGATCACAGATCTGTAATAATCTAACTGGTCTCCACACCAGTAATTTCCCTTTCCAATCCATTCTTTGCATTGATACCAAAATAATCTTCCTAATGCATAGGTTTTATGCGTTATTCCCCATAAACTCAAACTCCTAAACATTCAGAAGTGCTCTATTACACACTCTGTATTTCAGCCAGACTTGGACTACTAGCTGTTCCCCAATCAACATCCTCCATGTCTAGAGCAGTCTGTCTTCACATCTCCACCTATTGAAATTCTTCCCTTCTTTCTAGGCTAAACTCAGATGACATTCCTCAAGGAGTCTTCCCTGCTCCTTCCCAAATTGTTGATTCCTCCTAACCAATGACCTTATTCTAACGTATTATATTTATTTGTATACACATCTCATCACCTGAATAGACTGTAAGCTCCTTGAGTCAGGGAATGAATCATTTCCTATTTTTGTATTTCCTGAACCTCATACAGTGCCTTAAATATAGTAGGTGACTGACCAATGTTTATTGAATTGAGCTCCTTGAATAAATAAGTGATCCTCATAAAAGAAGTCAGTGCTAAAGACTACCAGTGATGTTTTTGTGTATTTGACAGCAAAGAACTAAAAACAAAATGGATGCCCATCAATTGGAGAATGACTAAACTAAACGGTGTCATATGAATGAAATGCAATATTGTTATCGTTTAGTTATTTCAGTAGTGTCCAACTTTTAGTGACCCCAATTGGGGTTTCTTAGCAAAGATACTGGTGTGGTTTGCCATTTCCTTCTCCAGTTCATTTTACAAATGAGGAAACTGAGGCAAACAGGGTGAAGTGACTTGCCCAGAGTCACACAGCTAGTAAATGTCTAAGGCTGTATTTGAAGTCTGGTTGTCCCTACTCAAGGCTAGGTGGTCTATCCACTGCACCACCTAGCTGCCAAGCACTACAGAAACAATGAATATGATGAATATAGAGAAGCCTAAAAGACTTACATGAATCAAGAACACAAGAGAAATAACTGCAACAATATAAATGTATGACAACTATAAAATAATCACAAATGAATGTAGCAAAATTATAAAGAACAAGATTTACCTCCCCGCAAAAAAGAGATATAAGAAGACATCTCCTTTATGTCTACTCCTTTGTGGGGGGGAAATGGGGTAGAGGTTCCATGAGTATAAAATATTGCATATGGATATATATGTGTGTGTGTATATTATATATGTGCATATAGGTATATATATGCACGATACATTAATATATGTCTTGCTGATTTTTTTTTCTTCTTTTTCCTTTAAAAATTCTCATAATAGACCGCTCTCTGGGAAGTAAGAAGGGGAGGAATACAAGGACAAATCTAACCAATATAAAAACTAAATATATAATTATTTTTTAAATTTGAGTACCAATACTACATTATCCACCATCATCATTGTACCTTTTCTGTTCATTCCTTGTTTATGCATTCATGAGATAGCTTTAAAAAAATTTTTTTTTAAAGTAGACATGATATCTAAGACAACTTCAAAAGACTCATGATAGAAAATGTTGTCCACATCCAGAAAAAGCACTATGGAGTCTGCATGCAGATAGAAGCAGACTATGCTCTCTTTTTTTGTTTGTTTTTGTTTCTCTCTTTCTCATGGTTTCTCTCATTGGTTCTAATTCATCTTTACAACATGACATATGAAAATACATTTAATATGAATGGATTTGTAGAGCTTATATCAGATTGCACACTGTCTTGGAGTGGGGGAGGGGAGAGAGTGGGAGAAAATTTGGAATTCAAAATGTTATGGAAGTGAATGTTGAAAACTAAAAATTAATTAATTAATATTTTAAAAAATATAAGTTAGATATCATTTCAGGCCTTAAGAAACAATATATTGCAACAACATAAAAGGTACTCTCTGCCAATTTGTTTGGAGTGCCAATTAAATGAGTTGCCTTTGGAGCTTTCAACCATATCCCCAAGGTGCTGAGGCAGAGCCATGGGCATTGCATCCTCAAAAATGTAGCCTAGAGGGGAAAACGAAGAAGAAATGCAGACAAGGCTATGATTGAATGGTCTGTTCATCACACACTCACCTGGCCTGGACCACAGCAACACACTATGAGGCAGCAGGAAAGGCACCAAATGTGGCTAAGGTGCACAGGATATCCGAGGGGGAGGGAAAACACAGACATAGGACTCTGATTCCCAGGCTGCCTTCCTTCCCCTGAGCACACTGGGACAGACACACACATAGGGATAAGTTGCAAGCAACCCAAACATAGCAGTTGTTACCCTTCCCAAGTCCCAGAGGCATCTGTGAGCCTGAATCTGGCTCTGCAATACAATCAGCTCTACCAAAAGGTACCATTGTTTCATCCAGCCTAATTATCCACTGCAGCAGTCCCGGTTCATCCTCCTCCTTCGATCTCTCCATTACCACACCCACTTTGACAATAATGTTTACTTTAGGCACAGTGCTGACAGAATGCTACAGATGCTAAGTGCTACGAGTTCAAAGAATGAACAAAACGCTAGGCACTAATGGGTTCAAAGTAGAGTTACTGATGGCTCAATAAATTGTGATATATTAATGTAATGAAACATAACTGTGCCATAAGAAATCATAAAGGGGACCATTTCAGAGAAATTTGGGAAGACTTGTATGAATTGATACAGAGGGAAGTAGGAAGAAATATGAAAACAATTTATGCAATAACACCACTGTAAAAACAAACAAAATCTTTAAGAATTTTGATAAATGCAATGACCAACCATCATTCCAGAGGACCAAAGATGAAAGATGCCACCCATTTCCTGACAAGAGAGGTGACAGACTCAGAGTACAGAATGAAACATATATATTTTGGAAAGGATTAACGCAGGAATTTTTTTCGATTATGCATATTTGTTATGAGATTTTTTTTCTTTTTTTTCCATAGTGGGAATTGGGAGTGATTTTTTTGTTCTTTGAAAGCATAAAATTTCATTGAAAAGTAATTTAAAATAAAAAAAACAAAGCAGGTTTTATGAAGAATTATTTTTTTGAGCTATCCTTTAAAGGATGGGTAAGATCTATACGCAGAGGAAAACAGAACCATTTTCTAGAAGAATAGGCAAACACATTGGGAGAAGGAAAATCTATTTATGGTATATTTAAGGGAAGGCACGTAGGCTAACTTGACAGGAAGCAAGTGTTCATGTAAAGATAATGGACTTAGAGAAAGAAATAAACATTTATGCAGAATCTACTACTGTGCTGGGCACCTTACAAATACTATCTTGTTTTATCCTCACAATAGCCCTTTGAGATAGGTACTGTTCTTATCCCCATTTTATAGTTGAGGAAACTGAGGTTAAGTGATTTACTCAAGGTTCTTATTGCTAGGAGTATCTGAGTCTGGATTTGAACTGAGGTCTTCCTGACTCCAGGTCCAACACTCTACCTATTCTACCTACTCTGCCACCTGCATAATGACGTAATGTTGGGACCATTATGTGGAGAATGTTGAACTCTAGTATAAGGAGTTTGGATGTTATTTATCCTGGAGACATTTTCATCATCAGGCATTTGTCAGACAAGCCACACTGTTCCTGTAAAAGTCAGAATTTAGATATTTTGGCCAAGTTGGCATATGGGAAAATTCTCTTGCTAGAAATTATAAAGTTGTTTTGCCCTGATTTTTTAGATTTGTCCAAAGTGGGTTGCTACCTTGCCAATCTGATTTTAAACAGAACAGAAGGGAGAGTATGAGTGACTTAAATTAACCAGTTCTAACTCTTTCGAAACAGACCAACAGACAGAAAGATACTGGCTTACCTCACATTTTAAAAAACAACAGCATTGTCATTTTTGATCTGCTAGGCTCCTGCTATAAACCAAAGAAAGGTGGCCGGGGCGGGTGGTTTATGAATATAGAAAAAAACGCCATTGATCACACACAGGACTTTTTATCTCTATCTACATTGGTGCTAAGCCATCAAATGGGATGATATTTGTTAGGAGCATAGCCCAGCCCCTGGCACATAGTAGGTGCTTAACAAATGCTGGTTCTCTCCCTTGCATCACAATTAGCCATCTTTTAGGCAAAAGGACACATATGCCATGTGGGCAAGTTGATATGTTGGGTGAAGAAGCCAGGCATTCCTGTTTGAAGAAGTGTTTACTATTATGGCCCTCATCAGCCCCCCAAAAATGGAAACTGCTGCTCCCCAAATCATCCTCTCAAGTTCAGGGCTCTGCGAAAGTGCAAACGTTTTACGTGAAAGCCTATATTTAGGGTACAGAGAATGAGAGGAACTTCCAAGTTTTATGTTGCTGCCTCCTGGTCCAGTGGCTAGAGAAATGAATAATTGTTGATTTTTTTCTCATCTCTCACATTCAATCAATTACCAACTCCTACTGACTCTAACTCCAAACCATCTGTCACAAGTGCCTCTTTCTCATGATACAGACATGATATGTAGAAATATACATACATGCCTCCTTCTCACTCTATGTACAAAGCCCCCCTTTTTTTGAACCTTTGTGAGCTCTCACATGGACTATTTCAATAGCCTCTTAACTGGTCTTCCAGCTTTTAGTATTTCCCTCCTCCAATCCATCCTTTACTGAGCTGCCCAAATAACATGAACAGATCATGTCACTCCCTACTCTAAAACGGTCATTGGCTATCTATTGCCTATAGAGCAAAATGCAATTCCTGGCATTTAAGGTCCACCATACCCTTACCCCTGTAATGACTCTATTTCTTGTTACTCGTTTCCTACACTTTGTTACAGTCAAATTTTACTACTAACTGTTCCCCAAATTATCACTCTGTTGACTCTTACAGGGAATGTATTTTGCTCATCTCCACCTTCAAGATTTTTCTCTTCTTTCAAGGAGGAAGGGGATAAACATTTATATATTACCTACTATGTGCTACCTACTTTTTACGAATATCAGCTCATTTGATTCTCATAACCAAGGTAAATGCTTATTATATCCCCATTTTATACTGGAGGAAACAGACAAACAGAAGTTGAGTGATTTGTCCACAGTCACCTAGCTAGTAAGTGTCAGGGGCTGGATTGGAATTTAAGTCTTTTCTGACTGTCTCAGTTCTGATGTCTTTGCCTCCTATATTAAATCTTGTTTCAGCATTTACTAATTATATGACCCTGGATAAGTCATTTAACCTCCATGAGCCTTAGATTCCTCATCTGAATTGTTTTTGTGAGAATAAAAAGAAATGACGTTGTATATAAAATATTTTACAAACCTTAAAGGACTATATAAATGTCAGTTATCATTATTACTGGGGGAGAATGCAACTAGTATTCCAATGGAACTGGGATCTCATTTGCTTTGTTTTTTCTAAAGGTGTAATTCCCAATTCACACATGCTTAACTGCCCTGTACTGCTCTTGTCCATAATTTTTAGTTCAGCATCAGTCCCAACGAGTTACCTCCAGGTCTTTCTTGCTTCCTCCTGACATCTCCAGGTTACTGCTGAAGCCCTCTGGCTGCCCACTTGTCATCCCACATCCTTGACATTTGACCAGTTTTCTTCGTTTGGTTCATTTTTCTGATCGACAGATACCAGGGAACATGAAGGGGTGGGGGTGGGAGGAAGTACTGAGGGGATCAGGCAAGATTTCATAGAGCAGGTGAGTCTTGAAGGAAGATAAGGATTCTGAGAGGCAATATGAATGGATGAATGAGTGGGAAAAGTATTTATTAAGTAATAAGGATTTATTATTAAATGCCAGGCACCATGATAAGCACTAAAGATACAAATAAAAGCTAACAAGACAGTCCCTGCTCTCAAGGAGCATATGTTCTAATGGTAAAGATAACGCATAAAGTGAATCTAGAATGAAGCGGGGGAAGATGTTGTCAGAAGAATGTTTGTAAATAACCAGAAAGAGTCATGGTGGCCAGATTCCAAGAAAGACAAAATATCAGAGCATAGGGTCTCAGAGGCAGCCTCTAGGTTCTGGGGACTGGAAATTTACTAAGTAATTAATTCCACAGTTGAGTCACCAGAGGTACAAAATTCCATGTGGCTGGGGCAGCATAGAATACAGCATGGTGATATCCACCGTTGAACAATCAAAAATACATCATGGAGTCTTCTATCCTTTTGTTTCAGAAATGCTCCTAAACACAATCTATTCTGGAGAACACAAATTTGGAAAGGGTACATTATATTAAAAAAAACGTATTTTCTAACCTTGGAAAGTTTGAGGATTGCTACTGTGATCTCATATAACTGTTTGACTCGTATGAGTTAATGATTAGGCAAGAAAGAAAGAACACATTGCTGTAAGAGACCATTCCAAGTGTCCCTCATTGATCAACTAGTGACCTGCCTCTGAGATTATCTTTAGCTTAACTTAAATATATCTTGTATGGACACCAATGCTTCCAAGTTGTCTCCTTCCCCCATCAGAATGTGAACTCCTTGAACATGGGGATTATTGATTAAGCACAGTGCCTGGCACATAGGTATTAGTGAATAAAACCTTGCTGACTGAGTGATTATAGGTGGAAATTCACTTTAACTATAAATAGTAGTAAATATGTTGGGTTTTTTCTTATTTAAGTTAAATACAGTGTAATAATAATCAGTGAAATTCCAGTAATGGATTTGGTATAAGAGGGACTTAATTCTAATAAGCTCTGCCAGTTACTGAGGGATTGGGCAAATCATTAAACTACTCTGAAGCCTCAGTTTCCTCAAATGTAAAATGAGGAAGCTCAGTCAATCCATCCACAAGCTACTCCATGCCAGGCACTGTTCTAGGCCCTGGGGGTGGTGGTGATATATAAAGAGTACCCTAAAGGAGTTTACATTCTATAGGAGGAGAAAGGTAGAAAGAGAGAGGCAAAGACAGAGAGAGATACAGAGTGATATACAAAATATATATACGATAAATACAATATGATTTTGAGGGGGCAAGCATTAACAGTTGAGGGATGATCAGAATAATTAGAGTAGATGACCTCTAAAGTCTCTGCCAGTTCCAAATCTATGATCCAATTATACATATATATATATAATAATATAAAAACCATATATGACAAATACAAAAGGACCCAAACCCTATAATACCAAATGAAATATTTCTTAAATTTATCTTTCCTATCCAAGAAAATCGTATGTTGACACTCTTGTTCAATTTAAGTCTTTACTAATAAAATTACACATTTGAAAGAGAAAAAGTTTCATTTATCAAAACAAATGAAACATATCAACCTTTCATTTCCACCTTAGGCTCTTATTTCATAAATTTCATGTGTTAAGCTCTTTCAGAAAACTGAGTTATTGTAAAGTAAACCACTCAGTGATTTTTCCTGGGTCAGGAGAGTGACCCAAGTATCTTGACCCTCTAAAGCCCTGGGCCTTACCATCAACGCCTATTCCATAACTAGGGTCACAGCAAGTCATAAAAAGTAAAAGGGGAACCAGACTCCCTTAGTGCTGACAGACCCATTAGAATACCATTATTTACCACTGCATTTAAACCCAGGTCTTCTGGAGTCAGGAAGCCTCATCTTCTTGAGTTTAAATCTGACTTCACACTAGCTGTGTGACTCTGGGCAAGTCATTTAACCCTGTTTACCTCAGTTTCCTCATCTGTAAAATGAGCTGGAGAAGGAAATGGCAAACCACTCCAGTATCTTTGCCAAGAAAACCTCAAATGGGGTCATGAAGAGTCAGACACAATTGAAAAACAACTGAATAACCAAACTGAATACTTAGTATTGCTTGCTATTGGATTTGATTTGGGTTGGGTCTATCTGAATCCAAGTCCAACCCTAATTTATTTATTGTATGAACTCCATACTGTGCATGGAACCCTTACCAAGAAGAAACTACCTACATGGAGTAAAAGGCCCTGATTGACGGATTATTATTTATTATCAATAATAAAAGCTAGGATTTGTATAAAAATTTTAAGATTTGCAAAATGTTTACATGTTGTCTCATCTGAGCCTCGGAACAACCCTTTCAGGTAGCATGAAGTAGGTGCTAATATTATCCCTATATTGCAAATGAGGAAACTAAGGTAGAGAGAGGTTAAATGACTTGTCCAGGGTCACACCGCTAATAAATGTCTGAAGCAGAATTGGAACTTGAATCTTCTTAAATTTTAAATTTAACATTCTATCCACTATCCCACCTAGCTGCCTATCTATAACGCATGCTCCTCATTGAGGATCCTTCTGGATTGAAAAAATAAATATGTAAACCCATGTCCAAGCAGGCCTGTATCTATTTGTAGTCAAGGGGTACATAATTTGCCTGGGTTCAGAGTGTGTGTGATCTCCTTGAAAACAGAGATGGTGTTTTTATCTCATTTTATCCCCAGCACGTACTGTGCCTAGCCTGGAGAAAGTGTTTAATACATGCTTGTGGATGAGGGCACCATTCATGCTGTTTATTTGAGCACTGACTAGGGCGGAGGCTGCAGATCACACATTGGATTTAACACTGGATGAGTGGCTGTAGGGTGGGGTGGGGTGGTAAACAGGTCAGTTCCCCAGCTTCCCTCAAGTCCCCGCTGAGATTTCCACCTTTTATGGGAGGCCTTTCCTGATCCACTTATGAGAGTGGGAGCGCATTTTTGTGTTCAGCACAGCGCCTGGCCTACAGTAGGCATGCAGTGTATGTTTACTGATTTCCCTGTCAAAAGCTGAGCTCCCTGAGGGCCTCTTGGTGCCCGGCACACAGTAGGCATATAGTGTGTTTACTGACTTCCCTGTCAGAAGCTGAGCTCCCTGAGGGCCTCTCGGTGCCCGGCACACAGTAGGCATATAGTGTGTTTACTGACTTCCCTGTCAGAAGCTGAGCTCCCTGAGGGCCTCTCGGTGCCCGGCACACAGTAGGCATATAGTGTGTTTACTGACTTCCCTGTCAGAAGCTGAGCTCCCTGAGGGCCTCTCGGTGCCCGGCACACAGTAGGCATGCAGTATACGTTTACTGACTTCCCTGTCAGAAGCTGAGCTCCCTGAGGGCCTCTCGGTGCTCGGCACACAGTAGGCATGCAGTGTGTTTACTGACTTCCCTGTCAGAAGCTGGGCTCCCTGAGGGCCTCTTGGTGCCCGGCACACAGTAGGCATGCAGTGTGTTTACTGACTTCCCTGTCAGAAGCTGAGCTCCCTGAGGGCCTCTCGGTGCCCGGCACACAGTAGGCATGCAGTGTGTTTACTGACTTCCCTGTCAGAAGCTGGGCTCCCTGAGGGCCTCTCGGTGCTCGGCACACAGTAGGCATGCAGTATACGTTTATTGACTTCCCTGTCAGAAGCTGAGCTCCCTGAGGGCCTCTCGGTGCTCGGCACACAGTAGGCACATAGTGTGTTTACTGACTTCCCTGTCAGAAGCTGGGCTCCCTGAGGGCCTCTCGGTGCTCGGCACACAGTAGGCATGCAGTATACGTTTATTGACTTCCCTGTCAGAAGCTGAGCTCCCTGAGGGCCTCTCGGTGCTCGGCACACAGTAGGCATGCAGTGTGTTTACTGACTTCCCTGTCAGAAGCTGAACTCCCTGAGGGCCTCTCGGTGCCTGGCACACAGTAGGCATGCAGTGTACGTTTACTGACTTCCCTGTCAGAAGCTGGGCTCCCTGAGGGTCTCCAGGTGCCCGGCACACAGTAGGCCTGCAGTATACGTTTACTGACTTCCCTGTCAGAAGCTGGGCTCCCTGAGGGCCTCTCGGTGCCCGGCACACAGTAGGCCTGCAGTATACGTTTACTGACTTCCCTGTCAGAAGCTGGGCTCCCTGAGGGCAGGGGCAGAGCTTTGGCCTCCCTCGGTGCCCAACACGGTGCCCGCACGCAGCGCGCCGCACGGACGCTCGGGGCCGGCCTCGGGGCGCTCGCCGCCCGGCGGGGCCTGGGCTGGGGCCGCAGGACACATGGGCCGGACGTGCAGCGAGCGGCTCCCGAGCGGGTTAAACCGCGCTCCCGGCGAGCTCCCGCAGGCAGAGCAGGAACAAAGCGCGCAGAGCGTCCGGGGGAGGAAGGGAGACGAGGAGGAGGAGGAGGAGGAAGGAGGAAGGATCGCCGGCTGGGAGCTGCGGCAGGAGGGAGGAGGAGGAGAAGGAGGAAGGGGAGGGGGCGGGTCGAGGGCGGAGGGCAGGGCAGGGAAAGAGAGGAAGAAGTTTTAAAGCGGCGGCGGCGGCGGCGGCTGGAGCAGCGGGGCGCGCAGCGCGGGCAGAGCCGGAGAGCCGGGGCTCGCTGGGAGCTCGCCGGGAGCGCGCGGGCCGCAGCCGGGCTCGCTCGCTCGGTGCCGTGCATTAAATGAAGCGGCTGCCGGGCTCCTGCGGGGTGAGTTAGCGCCGCCGGAGCGCTCGGGCCGCGGGAGGCGGAGGCGGCGGCGGAGGAGGAGCAGCGGCGGCGGCCGCGGCCCAGCCCCTGCGGCCCCAGCAGCCCCCTGCGGGAGCCGGCCTCCGCCAAGTCCAGCCCGGGAGCGGGGAGAGCGGCCGGGCCAGTCCCGGGCCGGAGGATCCGCCCTCCAGCCATGGCGACCAAGGTGAGGCGGGGCCGGGCGGACGGACCGAACTCGGGCCGGACCCCGCGAGCGGCGGCCCGGGGGAGGGGGAGGGGAGGGAAGAGAAGGGAGGAAGGGGCCGGGGCGGCGTCCCCGGCCGGGGGCCACGCTGACACCCTTCCCCAAACATCCCCGCCTCCTCGGGGGAGCAGTCTCGGGCCGGGGCGGCCGTGCCCGGGCGAGGGTGGAGTTCAAGGGCGCCCCTTTAAAGCGCTGCGCCCCCTCCCCAGGCTGGGGAAGGAGCCCCTCCTGCTCTGGAAAGTTTTCACCTGAGTGGTAGTTTCCACTCCACCCTGGAAGGGAAAAGGAAGGGGAAGGGGGGGAGGTTGAAGTCCTGGGAGTCGGGGAAAAGCGTCCCCCCCCCGGCGGGTGGATCCCGGGGCGGCTCAGGACCAGCCCCCGAGCGGCCCCCCTTAACTTCCCGAGCCCTGGAACGCCGGCTTGTGCCGGGCACCCCCGGCCGGAGCCCCAGGAAGCTGGCCTCCGGGGCCGAGGCGTGGAAAGTTTGGGAAAAGCTGCAGCCGAGCCCCGCGGACCCGCTCCTTCCGCCGGCGCTTCTCCCATGTTGCTGTTGTCGCGCTTTTCGGTGCCAGGCTGGAATGCCAGGGGACGGCTGCTGGCTGGGCGTCCGCGCTGAGTAACGTGGGGAGAAGTCCTGGGACCGCGCTGCTCGGCGGAGCCTGGGCTCCCTTCCCACAAAGGGCTTCTCGTCCTCCGTGTTGTGGGCGTAAGGAGGCGGCTGTGCCATCGGTGCCCTCCCGTACCTGGGCACTGGTCTGATGTAAAGCGCCGGGCCGGGCGGGCAGGGGCGAGGCCCCGTAGGAGCCAGCGGTAATGTTTGGAGCACGGACCGCCCTCTTGGGTTTTTCCTTGGTCACGGTATACTTTGGTAGTTTGGGCCGTACTACTACTGCTTTTTTTGGTATTGGTAATAAAAAGGAAAATGATGAGAATGTTGGTAATATTCAGGAAAATTAAAATTGTTCCATTACACTTACCCTTGTGTTTACGTAAACTCCAAGTGGGGGCTGATTTAAACTTTGTCTCCTCCCCTAGTTCAGCAGATCAGGTGTTTAGTAAGTGTTGGAATTGAATTGCTCATTTGTTTAATAATAACTGCAATTTATATGAAATCTCCTATGTTCCTAGCACTGTACTGAGGGCTTCACAATTACTACCTCATTTGTTTCTCACAACTTTGAGAGGCGGGTGCTGTTATAATCCTCATTTTACAGATGGGGAAACTGAGGCAAACAGGGTTAAGTGACTTCCCTAGGGTCACACAGCTAGTAAGTGTCTGAGACTGCATTCACCTTAGCTCTTCCTTTCTCCAGAGACTACTGTGCCACCTGGCTGCCCATATATTAGCTGTGTTTATATAAAAGATGCAGATTATGGCCCAAGGAACTTGTTACACATTGTAATTGAAATCATTTTTTTACTGTTTCTATAAAACAGATTATTCCCTAGTTTTATTAGGTGTAATCATTCAGCTTGCTGTCTTTTTAATTTAAGTATTAATTTGTGTTGACTAATAAAAACAAAGCTTAATATTCAGTACAAAGATTTCTTAAGGAAATTCAAAATTGTTATGATGCCAGACGTTCCAGAAATTATCAGTGACATGTTCTGTTCACTTGATTCCAGAACCTTTAAAGGTGGCACAGGGAACTAGATTTAATAATGGAATGTTAGGGTGCTCTATCATGAATATCCTTTTGCATTGAAATAAATAAATTCAGATTTAACTAATCAGAAACGCACCACACTTTGTACCAAAACTTGAACTTAATTTTTTTTCAGAAGTTCAGAAAGTTTGGATATTTGTTTTCGAGTGCACACATGCTTAAACTTCATGTGGTTGTATACTGATTAGGCAGAACTAAAATTGTTAAATACTTGTTATAATTTGGTTATCTACAGCATTCAGAAGGGAAACTTCTGTATTGTCTGATAAAGTTTTTTTTTCTCTACCCCCAGTCATTCATTTACATTGTACTTATTCCATGTTTGCATTGGAACACGTATTTCTGTTCAAAAGAAAAACATTGATGCTTACTCTTTATATAAAATATCACTTACTCCAAGGAAGCTTTTACTTAACTTTGCATTTTTTCCCCTCTTACTTTTCCAGTGAATAATGGCTTCTTCACATTGAAGAAGTTACTTTGTTTTCTTTATCCAACTCTTAGTTTTGAGGAAGGCTCAACTTTGAATCTTTCAAACACTAGAATTGATATGAAACCAGATATTGATGTCATTATTGGGTGTTGGTCTCAGTACCTGAAGTGGGGAGTATCAAAGCAGAACCCCAAATTTAGGACTTTGCACTGGTGAATTTTTTTAACTACTATTTTCAATCAATATATGCTTATAGTTATACACCTGTGTACATATGTTCATGTAGGTGGATATGTGTGTATGTATGTGTGTGTATGTGTGCATGTAATTCAGGGCATAGAATGCCAGACTTGGAGTCAGGAAGACCTGAGTTCCAGTCTTGCTGCAGATGCTTAGCAGCTGTGTGACCCTGGACAAGTCACCTGAACTCTCTCAGCCTTGGTTTCCTCTTCTGTGAAATGGGGGTAGACCTTGAAAGATTGTCTGGAGATCAGATGAGGTAGCATATGTAATTGTTGTTGATAGTCATTTTAGTCATGGCTCTTTGTGAGCCTGTTTGTTTGCAAAGGTATGAGAGTAGTTTGCTGTTTCTCTCTTCATTTCATTTTGCAGATGGGAAATATGCCTCAGTTTCCTGAATGATTTGCCCAAAGTTAAACAGCTAGCATGTAAGTTTGGATTTGAACTCAGGTTTTCCTAACTCCAGGCCCAATAGGAACATGTAGCTACACTTGTAAAGGGCAAACCTTAAAGCACTATGTTATTAATCAGCAGAAAAGCAAATACTCTTGTTTAAGTTATCCAGATATTTCAGGTAGTATAGTTTCCCCTTTGAGCAATTAGGTAGCATAATGGATAGTGCCCTGGATATGGAGTGAGAGACTCCTCTTCCAGCCTCACACATTTACTAGCTGTGTGACTCTGGGCAAGTCACTTAACCCTATTTGCTTCAGGTTTCTGCATTTGTCAAACGAGCTGGAGAAGGAAATGGCAAATCAATCCAGTATCTTTGTTAAGAAAACCTAAAATGGGGTCATGAAGAGTTGGACACAACTAAAAAAAAATACTTCACAGTAACGTGATTGCCCTAGTCCTAATTTTCCATGTCATTGTCTGTCTCTCATCTCACCTTGTCAGCATTATTGACACAACTATAATTTCTGTGTGCTTCTTTTGTTGTCTCATACTTTTGACCTTTCTGCATTTTTAGGATCCTTTAATTCAAAGTAAATCTGTCACTCAGTGTAGCAGTAATAAGCTTGTTGGAGATATTTCTTATGTGAACATACCAAGAAAAAGAATAAAATAAATAAAATTTAGGAATAAAATATTAACTTTCTTCCCCCTTCCCTCAGGTTAATTGTATAGTTTTGAAGTATTATTTCTTTGCTTCTGCCTCCAGACATGGGGAAAGGTGAAGATGTTGTTATCTAAGGCTAGTAAGAAACCTGATCAAATAATCCCTAGTCATGTACTGTTTGGTAGCATTGTAAGATTGACCAGACTTTTCTCATTCTTTGTATTTGAATCCCCAGGCCTGGGGGCTAGTACAGTTTCTGGCACACAGTAGGTGCTTAAGAGAGGCCAGGTTGACTGAAAGATCTTGTGAGGCCTGAAATGAAGTTACCTGATCACATAGCTAATGGATAAATGAATATCAGAGACAGTATAAACCAGATCAACTGTCTAGGGCACTTTGCAGTGGTAGGTTTTTCAACTTCCAACATCAGCAAAAAGTTTTACTGTAATTGAGTGACTAATTCATATGAGGAACTTGTGAGTAAATGAAATGTTGATTGTCTGAAAACTATCTGGAGTTATTTTTGCAAATGTTGCAGTATCTTCAAAAAGACATTTTTTAAAGTTGCTGAGAGTTTATGCATGTCATTGAATGCAACACACACACGCGCGCACACACACACACTCACACACTCTCATGACCCTTAGCTTTAATTTTCAGGCCAGAGTTAACCTTTGGAATCAAGTGGAAATTGCTTTTGTGTTGACATAATCATCATAACCTAATTCATTTTCTTGGCTTTTAAAAACATTTTTGAAGGCGTTCCTAACATTAATATTTTTTTATTCCCTCCTTTTCAGCCCTGGCTTCCAAATTACAGTATTAGCCTCATGATGTTTGTTTTAAGCAGCTTGTCTCACTGAATTAAGTGAGTGTGGAATGTTGAAAATAATTAATAGGCAGCGATTGGACCCACTCACAACAGCCCCTGGAAATAAACACTGGAAGTAAGAGCTACTTTATGTCCAGAAATATATAATTTTGCCAAATGGCCTTAAAGATAAAACTTTGTTTCATACGTTCCTCAGTGCTGTTTACTAAGCACTGATTTTGCTTTTAGAGAGGATCATGTTTCTTAAGAAGAAATGGAATTTATTCGTAAATTTGTGTGGGCCATAAAGATGAGAGGAATCAAATTATGATGTGGACTTCATTAGGAAATGTTGTGTTGTTGTTTTAAATCAGCATGGAAAATTTTCTACAGCCTGTTTTCATGACCTCATTTTTGTACCTTCACCTGAACATTAACATGCCTTATGGTTTAATTTTCATTCTGTCTAAAATGCTGAAACAGTTTACCTGCCTTTTTTTCTCACTTAATTTGAAGAGATCTAGAGTTATTTCAGTGACAAGAGGGCATTGCTGAGGCAAACTCCAAAAATCTCATTGTAAACCATTTTCTTTTTTCTAGCTAGACAATTCAGTGCTTCAATAACCACTTATTTAAAACCCCATGTGCACTTAAAGCTTATTTCTTATCAAAATCTTCAGAAATATAATAATAGTGCTAGCATTTATGTAATGCTTTAAGATTTGCAAAGCACTTTACAACAATGATATCTTCACACAACATTTCAAGGTAGGTACTATTATTAACCCTATTTTACACATAAGAGAACTAAGGTAGACCAAGATCAGTTGACTTGCCCAAGGTCACACAGGCTAGTTTCTGATGCCAGATTTGAGTTCAGATCTTCCAAGTACAGCCCTTTGCCTATTGAGTTGACAACTGTGAATTGTTTTGTTTATAAGCTGAGTGCCATATTAATTTGAGATGTTAATGGATTCTCCTAAGACCGAATTTCATCTATTTGAAGAATGCTTATAAATCTAACTCTTCATCCAACAAACTGTCTTTTTGGCAAAGTTTCTAGGATTCTTTACAGAGGGAGAAGAGGGGGAGCAAAGTATTAAACAAAATCAAAGCTTCAAACTAGAATACATAATCAATCAGCAGGCATTTATTAAACACTATCATAGACCAGGCACTATGCGAAGCCTAGGGATCTAAAGAAAGGCAAAAACACAGAAACGGTCTCTGCTGTCATAAAGTAGTTGGCTATTTCATTCATTGTCAATTCTTAATTCCCATCAAGCACCAAAAAAGCCAATTTTTTAAAGTTTATGATTGAACTTGGGAACAGGAGCAGCAAGAGCAGGTCAGCAGCACTGTTGTTCTGTGTCATATATTCTTCTATGGAAGTCACATGATACCCTTAGTCTTCAGAAATTGTTGATGTAATGTTTGTTAGAGGATGGTATTCAATATGACTCAATTTTCCTAAGCTATTTTAAGCATCTGAAAATTGAGTCATACAGTGCATCATTACCTGCAGAGGTAGCTTTTTAAATAAGTCATACTTTTGTGGTTGTTCGATAAGTCAAAGAAGCCTTTGATGGTTTTTTTGGGTGAGTTATCCAGGCAGGGTGAAGACTTCACTCTTAGAATTTTAGCAGTTTGAAGGAAGCCAGGTTTAGTGGTAAAGATTTCTTCTCCATTTGGAGTTAGAGGATTTGAGTTTGAATTCAAGCTTTGCTACTCATTTTTAACCAGTATGACTTTGGGGGAGTTACTTTAATTCTGGCCTTTAGCTTCTTCATGTGACAATGAGAGATCAATTAGATGACCTCCAAAGTCCTTCTAGTTCTAAACTGTGATAGGATCCCAGGTTCTTCATGATAAGGAGGTATCTACAATCCCCTTATAAATTTGACTTACCTTATGTTTCATTTCAAAATAATTTCCCAAGACTCTATAGTCAGTTTTGTCTTTTTTTTTTTTTTTTTTTAGGAGATGTATTTAGGTCAGGCTGTTCACTGAAAGCTAGATTTAACTCATGTCATTCTTTATCATTAATCACTATCTTTTAGAAAATTGGTAGAATTTTTAGAAAATCTATAACTAAAAAAGTTTAGTTTTTGTCTAGTGAGATCCCCTAAAATGTATTGCAAAAAAATATACACTCTAGAAACTAGGTCCTTTTTAAATTTTTTAAAAAAGTATTTATATATTTATATTATTTATTTTTATTTATCATTGTCGTACTTTGAAGAGAACAATTGACTTGGGACTCAAGAAACTTTGGTCATTCTTCCCTCTGAGATTTACCTGGGTAACCTTGGGCAATACACTCAACTTGTTTAGACCTCAGTTTCTTTATCTATAAAGTAAGGAGGATTAAATTAAATAACCTGGGATTCCTTCGAGATTGAGTTCTGTGATCTTATGGTTTATGTTATAGGAAGATTTCTGTACTTTTTCATTTCCGGTTAGATTATGTGGTTGATTTAATGCTTTTTATGTGTCAGGCACTAAGTGCAAAACACCAAGAACAAGATAGTCCCTGCCCTCAAGGAGTGCTTACATTTTAACTGGGAACAATACCCATTAAAGGAAGCTGAAAAAGGGAGTTGGGGAAGGCCTCCTTTACAGTTCTGGATCTTGGCCTGCTTAAGTGTTCTTTTGACCTAGGTACTTAATTTTGTGGAGGTTCCAAAGAGGAACTTGCTCACCAGTGAGGAGGAGGCCATAAGGAGTCTCCAAAGTGTCCATTACCTTCACTCCCAAGTACACATGGAAAAGGCTGAAGAGTCTAGAGCTTACTTCTGTCTTAGACTGTATGGAAACTGCTGTTAGTATGAGCAGAAACATAGCAATTTTTGCTGTTTCAATCCTGTCCAACTCTTTGTTGACCCTATTTGGGGGCTTTCTTGGCAAAGATACTGGAGTGATTTGCCTTTTCTTTCTCTAGCTTATTTTTTACAGATGAGGAAAGTGAGGGTTAAGTGAGTTACTCAGGGTCATCTGTCTGAGGCCACATTTGAACTCAGGAAGAAGATGAGTGAGTCTTCCCTGATTCCAGGCTTGGAATTCTATCCATTGTGCCACTTACCTGCTGTACAAAGGATCAGTAATTATTCACATTTATATATTACTGTCTGCTTTACAAAGTGTTTTCCTTAAAACAACCTTGTGATGTATAGGTAATGCAAATATTATAACTCCCATATTTAGCTAAGGAAACAAATGCAGGAAGGATAAATAACTTACATGGAGTTATGTAACTAGTGAATTTCAGAACAAAGATTTGAAACTCACCTTTTTTTTCATGATTTTTCCTACAAGTTCGGTGATCTGCCTCAATAAAAAGATTAACACGCTCGGGATTACAAAATATCAGCCTGAGCTCCTAGTTCCTCAATCTGGTCAATTCTCATGATCCACTTCTCCATTTTGCGTAGTTATGGAGAATGACCAAACCTTTGATCTTACCATCACCTGTAATGGGCGTTCTGCTTCCCATGTTCAAGACTTCTAAAATTCATTTATTTGCATGTGTCATCTTTTATTATTCCATTTCTGGTTACGATTTACTATTCTTAAAGCTATTTGTTCTCATTATAATATAACTCTGACAACCGTCCCAGGCTCTACTTTGAAACCGTTTGCTTCCTTATTTGATAGACCAAACCTGATACCTGAATTACTCTCACCATCCTTCATCCTTCACAAAACCATGCCAATGAGGGTTGCTTTATAGCAGGGCAGTCCTACTACTGCCTAAATTCTCTCTGCCACTCATCAGAGCAACTGTCCTAAAACTTCTCCTTTCCTCAAACCTCTCACAGCAGCTCCTTCACCCATCCGAAAGAATCTGTCTTTGTTATTGTTGAGTCATTCTTCAAGCCTGTCTGATACTTTATGACCCCATTTGGGTTTTCTTGGCAAAGATACTAGAGCGGTTCTCCAGCTCATTTTACAGGGTGAGGAAACTGAGGCAAACAAGGCTGAGTGACTTGCCCAGGGTGACACAGCTAGCCAAAAGTCACACAATGGCCTGTGTGAGGCCAGATTTGAACTCGGAAAGATGAGTCTTCTGATTTCAGGCCTAGCACTCTATCCGCTGTGCCTACCAAATATATATACTTAGACTTGTCTGAAGACATTGAGACTATTTGATGAGAAATTTCCCTTTTTTCCCCCCTTATCTCATACCTTGATGATATCATCCCTACTTACTATCTGCTCTTAACTCAAGTCACAGGAATGGTCCTCCTCCTGCCCTGAGGCAGCCCTTCTATTTTAATTCTTTTTCTTCCAGCTTTCTCCTGCTCCACTGTTATCCCTGTCTCTCACTGTACTTAGTTTCTCTCCATCTAGTTTTCTACCCTGATGTCTAGAAACACAAACTGCCCTTTTCCTCAGCTAACCTCCTTTAAAAAAGTCATCCATCCTCACATGTTGCCCCCATTTCTCTTTCCTCCAGTTGCACCAATGCATCCTAAGTAATCCTAAAAGTAATTTTCCTGAAATGCAGATCTGACAGGGACTTCCTGACTTAGTCAATTCTAGTGGTTTCTTAAGGTCTCCAGGATAAGAAAAAAATCTCATCTGTTTCTCTCTTAAAGACTTTCACAGCCGGGCCCCAACCCCCTTGGATATTACTACCCTTCCTTTTTAAAAAAAATTTAATAGTATTTTATTTTTTCCAATTATAAATAAAAACCATTTTAACGTTCATTTTTTACAAAATTTTGATTTTCACATTCTTTTCTCCCTCCCTCCCCTCCTTTCTTCCTAAAATGGCAAGCAGTTTGATATAGATTATATATGCGCAGTCATGTAAAACATTTCCATATTAGTCATGTTGTGAAAGAAAAAACAGACCAAAAGGGGAAAAAAAGAACACAAAAATAGTATGGTTCAGTCTGTATTGAGTCCATGAGTTCTTTCTCTGGATATGAATAGTATTTTCTGTCATGAGTGCTTTGTAACTGTCTTGGGTCTTTGTGTTGCCTAGAAGTGCTGAGTCAGTCATAGTTGGTCATCACACAATATTGCTGTCACTGTATACAATGTTCTCCTGGTTCTGCTCATTTCACTTTGCATCAGTTCACAGAAGTCCAGGTTCTTCTGAATTCTGCCTGCTCATCATTTCCTCCTGTACAGTAACACTCCGTTACATTCATATACCAAGCCTGTTCAGCCATTCCCTGTCTGATGGGCATTGCACTACCTTTCCTTTACTCTGCAATCTAGAGTAAACTAGCCAAACTAACCTTCTCTCCGTTCCTCACAAAGGGTACTTAGACCTGTTTCCCTTGTTTTTGCACTCTCCTTACCTCTGCCTCTCTCTACCTTTAAGATACACTTATTCACCATGTTTTGCATGAAGCCTTTCATGATCTTTCCTTTAGCAATTGCCCAGACAACTCCCCAAACTACCATATATTTAACTACTTTGTATTTAATAATTTTATCTTTGTGCTGCATATGCATTCCAGACACATATGTGGACATGTGTGTAGGTATGTTTATATGTGTGTGTATTCACACACGTACACAAACTTGCTGTGTGCCACTTTAGTATGTAAACTTGTACATAGGGATTATTTAATTCTTTTTACTTGTATCTCTAGTGCCTATAGCACAGTTCCTGGCACATTATGGGTGTTTAATAAAAATGTGCTCATTGATTGATTTTACGGTTTTCTAAACTCTTTTAAATCTGACATCATTCAACTGCAGTTTTTCTCCAAAGTTACCCATTTGCTGACTGATGATATTTTTCCAGTCCTCATTCTTGACCTGTTTTCAGCATTTGACACTGCTGATCACCTACTCCTGAATATTCTTAACTCTCTGGGTGGCTAGGTGGTAAAGTGGATAGAGTGCTCAGCCTGGAGTCAAAAAAACTTATCTTCTTGAGTTCAAATCCAGCCTTAGACACAACTGTGTGATCCTGGGCAAGTCATTTAACCCTGTTTGCCTCAGTTCTAATCTGTAGAATGAATTGGAGAAGGAAGTGGAAAACCATGCCATTATTTTTGCCAAGAAACCCCAAAATGGGGTCACAAAGAGTCAGGCATGCCCCCATGAGCATCTCAAGTCCAACCTGTCATAAACAGAATGCATTCGCTTCCCTCCTCCTGCCAAAGAGGGCCCCACCATCTTTCTACTTACCCAGGTTCACAACTTGGGTGCTATCTGGCTCCTCACTCTCACTGCACATACCCAGTCGCCAAATCTTGTTGCCATCCCTACAGTATTTCTCACATGCATCCCCTTCCCTCTACTGAGCCACCACCCTGGTTCAGGCCCTCAACACCTCACCTGGACTGCTGAAACTACCTCTTCATTTGTTTCCTTTCCTCCAAAATTTCTTCACGCCAATTCTTCCACACAGTTGTCCAAGTGGTTTTTATAAAAGTGCAGATCTGTCTGTGTCCCTCCCTTACTCAGTAAACTCCACTCCCTCTTGCCTTGAGGATCAGTATAAACTCCTCTGGCATTTAAAGCTTTTTACAACATGCCTCCTTCCCATCTTTTCAGTCTTGTATTACTCCTCTCCAAGTATTCTACAGTCTATTCCAGGGACTGGAATAGCAAGCTAAGGCCATTACTGGTAAACCAGATCTGCCTATGAGCTAAAAATGGTTTTTTTTTCTTACATTTTAAAACAAAATTTTATTGTATTTAAAAATGTAAGCATCATTTAGGTGGTGAGCCAGATTTGGCCCTTAGCCACACTTTGCAGGTGGCAGTACACAGCGCCCTCCTCTTATTTGCATTCCTTTGAGCCAGCCTTTTCTGATGCTGGGAATGCTCACCTTTCTAACCTGCAGCTATTTAGAATCCTGAGCTTCCTTCAGGACTCAGCTCAAACATCCCATAGCTTCGAATGCCTTCCTCTCTAAGGTTGCCTTTCATCTACTCTCTGTGTATCTTATACGTACCTATTAATACATGCAGTTGTCTCCACTGTTAGAACAGAAACTCCATGCCAGCAGGGACTATTTTTTTTCTTTGTATCCCCAATGACCAGCTTAGCTAGGCTAATAATAACTGATTAGTAAAAAGCTTGTTGATCAGTTGTTTCTTAACATTTTTCTGCTTTACATTGCTTGAAGGGAAAATACTTTAAAACATCATTTTGGTTTGTCATTTTCCACATATTAGAGTAGCTGAAAATTTCAGGAAATAAGTATCACTAATGCAGATGGCTGTGGATTTTGTTGGTGGTTTGGGGGTTTTCTGCTTTGTTTTGTTTTTTAGGGGAAGGAGTCCAGCCCTGTGATTTCATTAGCACATGGAAACCTCCTCCACCCATCTAGATAGTCAGATCCTCTGTCATGTATAGTCTTCAGGAATGGCTTGGGGCACGGGAAGGTTAAGTAGTTTGCCCAAAGTCTGAATACTGCGTTTCTGAAACAAAACTTGATCCCAGGTCGTTTGATGCCAGGGATACTCTCGATACATACTCTATGCTTTTCTTTCTTTTTGTAGTCTGCTTATATAAAGTCTCCTTTCCCTTTTTTTATGTTTAGTTTTTTCCCCAGCTTAATCTACTTCCTCCTTATCTGGAAGAGGCAGTCTATGAACTATTAAGTGCCTGCTATGTGCCAAGCAAAGAGACTTTGTCCTCAAGGATTCCCCAGTCCTGTGGGGGAGATTACGAGCAAACAGTTGTGAACAAACTACAGGATAAATTGGAGATAACGTCCTAGGGAAGGCACTAAGATTTAAGGAGGATTGGGAAAACCTTTTTGCCAAAGATGAGACTTTAACTGAAACTTGAAAGAAGCTCAGAGTTGGAGACTTGGGGAGAGCTCTAGACGTGGGGGACAGCCAGTGAAAACATTCTCAGTTAAGAGAGGGGATGTCATGAGGAACCACGAGGATGTTGTCACTTGATGACACAGTGGCCTGAAAGCAGGAAGATCTGAGTTTAAACTAGCCCCAGACACTTACTATCTCTGTGACCCTGAGCTAGTCACTTAATCCCTGGTGCCTCAGTTTCCTCAACTGTAAAATGGTGATAATAGCACCTGCCTTTCAAGGGTTATTGTGAGAATCAAATGATACTAATAAAGCACTTAGCATGGTGCCCAGCACACAGCAAGCGCTATGTAAATGCATTTTCCCTTCCCTTTCCCACCCCCAGAATGGGTGTGAGTGAGGTTTAAGAAGACTGGAATGTAGGAGCTTGGGGAAATGGCCTCCTTCTCTAGTGGTTTGTTGTGCTGTCCACCCCTCGTATGGGCGTACTCGGATCGGTACGGGAGGCTGATTGTCCCTTTTGTTTTCAGATCCTCCCTGCACATGCTAGGTTCTTTGATGAAGTATTAATTTTAAAGACCATTTTGGCCGATGTGTGAGATCCACTTTGTTCTTTATTTGTTATTGAGTTAGTGGAAGTCATGTCTTCTGAGACTTTAAAGACAGAGAATAAATATTTTATAGTAAATGGAGTAAGAGATCCTGCAGAATTCAGTGTCATGTGAGTCTGAGTCATCTGAAATCGTTCAACTCAAGGACCTCCTCCAAGAAAACCCTGCCTTTAAAAAAAAAAGGTTTTAGTCCTTTATAACAATATTACTCCCTACCCCTTGTAATTTTTGAGTGTTTACAAGACTATTTAAAGTCAAGATGAGCTGCTTTTTAGGAGATTAAGAGAACTTCTAAGATGCATTACATTTCTTTTTTTTTTTTTTTTTTTTTTTTAAATTTGTACATTCTGCATTTTTTTATTTATTTATTTATTTTACATTCATTTTCACAAATTTTTGGGTTCCAAATTTTCTCCCTTTTTCTCCCCTCCCCCCACCCCAATACCCCAAGCAATCTAATTTTCCCTATCTCCAATCTGTCCTCTCTTCTGTCATCCCTCCCTTCCCTTGTCTCTATCTTCTCTTTTCTCCTGTAGGGCCAGATGACTTTCTATTCCTCATTAACTGTATGTCTTCTTTCCTAGTTGCAACAGCAATACTAAACAATTGTTCCTAAAACTTTGAGTTCCAAATTCTCCCCATCCCTCCCTCCCCACCCATTCCCTTTGGTACGGCAGGCAATTCATTATAGGCCATATCTGTGTAGCTTTGCAAATGACCTTCCTGATAGTCGTGTTGTGTAAGACTAACTGAATTGCCATCCCTCCTCACCTGCCCCTCATTGTTTCTCTTTGATCCTGTCCCTCCCCAAGTGTTGACTTTCAATTACTCCCTCCTCCCTTTGCCCTCCCTTCCATCATCCCCCCCCAATATCTCCTTCTCCCCCGCTTTCTTATACTGTAAGATAGGTTTTCATACCAAAATGAGTGTGCATTTCACTCCTTCGTTTAGTCAAATGTGATGAGGGTAAACTTTTGTTTGTTTGTTTGTTTGTTTGTTTGTTTTTTTTTTCTTCAGCTCTCCTCTTTTTCCCTCCACTAAAAACATCTCCTACTTGCCTCTTAAATGACATATAGTTACCCCCTTCCATTTCTCCCTCTTTCCTCTCACTACATTTCTCTCTCATCATTTACCTTAATTCCTTTTAAGGTATGGTCCCATCCTATTCAGTTCAATCTGTGCTCTCTGTCTCTGCATGTGAATGCATGTGTGTATGTGTGTGCATGCATGTACATGTGTATGTGTGGTCCCACCAACCACCCAGATACTGAAAAGTTTTAAGAGTTAGAAATATTGTCCTTCCATGTATGAATGCAAACAGTTCATTTCTGGTAAGTTCCTTAATACTTCTCCTTGCTGTTTACTTTTGCATGCTTCCTCTCATTCTTGTGTTTGAAAGTCAAATTTTCTTTTCAGCTCTGGTTTTTTCATCATGAATGATTGAAAGTCCTCTGTTTCATTGAAAGACCATATTTTCCCTTGAAATATTATACTCAGTTTAGCCGGGTAGGTGATTCTTGGTTTGAGTCCTAGTTCCTTTGCCTTCTGGAATATCCTATTCCACGCCCTTCGATCCCTTAATGTAGAAGCTGCTAGATCTTGGGTTATCCTGATTGTATTACCACAGTACTGGAATTGTTTGTTTCTGGCTGCTTGCAAGATTTTTTCCTTGAGCTGGGAGTTCTGGAATTTGGCCACAATGTTCCTAGGAGTTTCTCTTTTTGGATCTCTTTCAGGTGGTGATCGATGGATTCTTTCAATACTTATTTTGTCCTCTGGTTCTAGAATGTCAGGGCAGTTTTCCTTGATAATTTCATGCAAGACGATGTCTAGGCTCTTTTTTTGATCATGGCTTTCAGGTAGTCCCATAATTTTTAAGTTGTCTCTCCTTGATCTATTTTCCAGGTCAGTTGTTTTTCCCATGAGATATTTCACATTCTCTTCCATTTTATTGTTCTTTTGGTTTTGTTTGGTGATTTCTTGGTTTCTCATAAAATCATTAGACTCCATCTGTTCCATTCTAATTTTGAGAGAACTATTAAATTCAGTGAGCTTTTGAGCCTCTTTTTCCATTTGGCTCATTCTGCTTTTGAATGCATTCTTCTCCTCATTGGCTTTTTGAACCTCTTTTGCCAATTGAGTGAGCCTATTTTTCAAGGTGTTAATTTCCTCAGCATTTTTTTGGGTCTCCTTTACCAAGATATTGACCTTTTTTTCATACTCTTCTTGCATCTTTGTCATTTCTTTTCCCAGTCTTTCCTCCACCTGTCTAACTTGCTTTTCAAAATCCTTTTTAAGCTCTTCCAAGGCCTGAGCCCACCCAACACCCCCCTGGGGTGTCTGGGGTACTGAGGCCCCGCCCTCCACATCTTTCCCTGATGGGAAAAATACGTTCTCGTCCTCCCCATCTGATCCGAAGGTTGGGATCATTTGCATTTGTTGGAAAAAACTCTCTAAAGTCTTATTTTTCTTCCCCTTTCTAGGCATTTTCCCAGCCAGTTACTTGACCTCTGAGATTCCCTTCCGCCCCCGCCTGGATCCGCCCAGCCAGCGCCTGGCCTCTGAGATTCAAATGGGCTTTCCTCCTGCTGGCTGTCAATCAGTGAGCTTTAGTTCAGGTGCTGGGGCGGGGCCAGGGCTGTCTCCGAGACTCTGATCCCTCGGGGGGCTTTATGCAGCGACTCTCAAGAATGGAGCGGGTGGGGGCGGGGTGGGGGGCCCGCCTCCCAATCTCAGCTCCCCTGGGGGTCCCGAGCAGAAACCTTCAGCAACAGAGCGGGCTGGGGGCAGGGCCGTCTCTCAGGCTCAGCTCCGTCAGGTTTTATGCGGGAATCTTCTGTAATGAAGATCCTGCCTGCTGCTGGGGGATTCCTGAGTCCCGGGCCGCTGCCGCCTCAGCCGCCGCCCACGCCTCTGCCTCCGCTGCTTCCTGCCCCCGTCCCTGCCGCCGCCGCTTCCTCCCGAGGGGGCCCGAGTCACAGACGCCCTGCTTCCCCTCTCCTTCCGCCCGGCCTCTCTCACTGACCTGCTTCTGTGGGTGGAGGGACTTTCCCGGCTGCTTCAGCTTCCTCTCTGAAGCCTGCTCCGATCCGCTTCTCTGAGGCCTCGGCCAGGGCAGCGCTGGGGGTTGGGTTTACTCTCCGGGGCGCGCCGGACCCTGGGGACGGGTCTTGAGGGCTCCCTGGGACGGAAATCTCCTCCACTCTGCCTCTGCACACCTTGCACTCACCCAGAATCTATGGGGGACTCTTTCTACACCAATTCCATGGGCTTTGGTTTCGGAGCTCGTAAACGTGCATCCTTCTACTCCGCCATCTTGGCTCCGCCTCCCGATGCATTACATTTCAAGTAATAATGTTGTTTAGAAATGAAATAGCAGAAAACTGGATGTCCAGAGGCCTGGGTTCTGCCGGTCGTTGGCATAGTGTGTCTACAAAGTGACTTGAATGCAGTGGGGCACATTGCTATGCACCTAGGAGGGTGTGCATACAACACTCAGTGTTTTTGCCTCAAAAAATGAATTTGTTGGATGTTGAGAATCAAAAGGTATTCTCAAATGAAAGAGGTTTAACTCTTTTTCACACTACATACAGTATTTTCAGTAATCTAGAAATTTTCTACTGACCATTTTGAAAGGCTAATCTTTAAGTAGATTTCTTCTAGACGATATTAATAATAGCTAACATTTATATAGTGTTTTGCAACAGCAAGCCTTTATTATTTTGAAATATTTTAATTTTTTTCCAGTTTACATGTAAAAAAAATTTTAACTTTAGTTTTTAAAATTTTTGAGTTCCAAATTATCCCTCTCCCATTCTTCCTCCCTCATTTAGGAGGCAAGCAGTTTGCTATTGGTTATACACACACAGTCATGCAAAACTTTTCCATATTAGTCATCTTACAGCAAGCATTTAACTAAGCACCCTGGGTCAGACTGAAGCCCTTTACATTTGTTATCTCGTTTGTTCCATGCCAGCTACCTTATAGGGGTAGAATCCTCATTGTACAGAAGAGGAAACTGAGGATGACAGATTTAAGTGACATGTCCAGGATCACACAGCTTGTCCTAGGCTGGATTTTAGCCTAGGGCTTCCCGACTCCCAAGGCCCAGTATCCACTGCAACAACCCTAATACAAAATAAAAAGTATATTAAGTCATTTTAGTTTTGTTTTCCTTTTTCTTTTTTTGATCTAAACAGTCCAGAAAAATTTTCAAATATATTCTAGTAGGATAGAATTTCTGCTGGAATCAGTAGGTGTTCCCAATAAATATCAGTACAGGTCTGTCTCATTTTCCACAATGGATCCATGTTCCTGAAAAAGATATATAAAAATAAAATAATAATAGATTCACTGTGGGACATTGCCATTTAAAAAGAATTTTATTTTTAGTTACAGATTAGCACATAATCACTGTGCTAGTTGAATGGGTTTGGGTTTTGTAGAAATTCTAGCTTTTTATATTTTATTTGCTTTAAGTTTCAGCACTATAAACTATTCCTAAAATTTATTTTAATTTTAGAATTTTATTTTTTATTCTTAATTTAATAAATGCTAAGTAAAATGAGCATTTCCATAGCACAAAACCATAAGCATTGCGTACAGCTAGCTTTTCTTTTAAAATATATAAATTTAGTATGTAACTGTCAAAGCTGTTTTGCTTTTCTGTAATTATTTTTCTAGGCTTACGTTGTCTTCTGTGTAATTTTTAAAAAATGTTGAAGTACCCTTTTTCTTTTTTGGAAGCTGCCTTCTTTCTTCCTTCCTTTGTATTCCCTCCCCATAAAAAAGATGATACAAAGGAAATGCTTTTAATAAGTATACGTAATCAAGCAAAACAAATTCCCATATTGACCATGTTTGAAAATGTATCTCCTATTCCAAATGTAGTCCATCACATCTCTGGAAGAAGATGGGAAGCATGCATCATTGGTTCTCTGGAAATGTGATTGTTGCATTGATCAGAGGAAATTGATTAATGTTAATTTCCTTTCTTCCTTCCCCTGTTGTTTCAGGGCATTAATGCTAGTCAGAAATGAAATAACCAATATTTGACAAAGTTAGTCAATGTAAAGGACACATAATTTGTGGATTGGAAAAATTATATCTCCGTAATTGAGTTTGACTATATCCATAGTCACATATAAAGATCTAACCCAGAAATCTTCATGATAGGAGGTTCAGTGTTCAGACAACATAGATAGGTAGCTAGTGTCAGAATTATTTGTGTCTGGATAAGAGAAAATAGGGGAAAGATTATTAAAAATTTCCTGGAGACTTGGTCTGTTTTGGGTATTTATTTTAAACTTCCATCTTTCTATGTCTTTTGACGCTAAACAGATGCTTTTGGCAGCCTTTAGGACTGTGTTTTGTTTTTATTTTGTGTGGGTTTAAATCATTAGATTATTGATTTTCATAACACCAGGGGAGAGTTTCAAGTGACTAGCCTTGTTGTACAGCTACGGAGAACCAAAATAGAGTCAGAAATGAGATGAGGGGTTAGGGAAAATGTATGGAGAAAATGCTGAATTTAAATTGCGGAAGACAAATCCAATAATAGGTGTGGAACTTAAAATAATAGGTGTGGAACCCTGGACAAATCACTTACCTTCTCTTTGTCCTGGTTTCTTTATCTGTAAAAAGGAAATGATTAAAAAAAGTACCGAATTCACAAGGTTATTGTGAGGGTCAAGTAAGATAATGAGTGTGTACCTTGCTTTGCAAATCTGAAGCCTCTTTTTTACATATGGCATATAACATATATGACATAATTATGTACTTAGGTTATATGACATATACAATATGTTATATAACGTATAGTAGTTTTTTTATTCCTTGGAGATTGGTCTATATTCTCATTTGATTTGCTCAAAAGTTGTAAAATAAAAGTGAATCTGATAAATGAAGCAGTCACTGTTTCAGGATATTAAGGAAAAGACTGTCAAAACTGTCTTTAATATTCATTTAAAGTCTTGATGTGGAAACTATTGTTTTTGACGTTCAGCTACAGGAATAGATTGTTGAATGACAACCAAGTAAAAGGGTTCTTGAACTCTTTAAAAAATAAATACAAATTCATTTCAAGGTCACTGATGGTGCAGGACAGCAAATATGTGGCAAAGTATGAGCTGAATTCCATCTCCGTAATCTGTTTGGTCCCAAAACATACTTGCAATTTACTAGAAGTAGAAATAATAATAGTGGTTACTATATTCTAGGCACTGTGCTAAGCACGCTGCAATTTTATCTCATTTGGTCAGTCCTGGGAGGTAGGTGTTATTGTTATCCCCATTTTACAGATGAGGAAGCTGAAACAGAGGTTAATTGACTTGCTCAGGCTCACAGCTGGTGAGAGGTCCTGTTTGAACTCAGATCTCACCGACTCCAGAACCAGTACTCCATCCGCTGTGCTTGCTGCTAGCAGGATGTAATTAAGTAGCTTTGGAAATCAATGAGCAATGTATACAGATAGAAACAATAATTTTCCAGTAGGACAATAACCACCAGTAACCATTGGGCCATTTGGGGGAGGGGAAGAAATTACCTTATTTGGAAATGCTTAGGTCCTAATTACTTCTTATGGATCCCATAAGTATTTGAGGAGTTCACTTAGTACAAAATTCTTGGGTTGACCAAAGAGTAACATGCCTACCTCTTCTTACTTACAGAATTACCATAAGTAATAATAATAGACTGTCCTCTAGAGAGAATGATAATTCTGACTCACCCATTAGTGGAACACATGATAACATTTTTACAGTAGCTAGAGTGTATTGCCCTGTCCTGTAACTAATGTCACAGGTTTTCAGTATAAGAGGAATGATACAGTGGGTTTCCCCTAGGCTAGGTTGACCACTCATCAGGAATGTTGTGTATTAGGGTCTCTTAACCTTTCGAGTGTATCATTGATCCTATTTGTGTGTTCATTATTTGTCTATTATTTGTGTGTTTAAAAACCACAGAAAATGAAGTACATTAGGGGGTTACCAAGGAAACCAGTTACATTAAAATAGTCATCAAAATATTTTTCAAAAAGTTTCCCAGACCCTGGGTTAAGACCAGAAGGAATTCTTTTTCAGTCATGTGTTTGGCTGCTCTGAGATTCCAGCCCTCTGTTTCTGATCTAGTACTTTTTTTCCCTTTGAATTACACCAATTTTTTCCTCTCAGGTTTTTTTAAATGACAAAAATTAAATTTGAGGTCTTAATTCACTTAAGTACTTAATGCATGAGTTCAAGGGGTGCTATGAAAGAAACTGTGGCCTTCTCTAAAAACAGCTGCATTTGAGTATCAACTGGCTACCGAGAACAAATGTTTTGACTGCTTTTTTTGTTAATTACTGCTCTTGGTACATAGACACACAGCCTCAGTTAAGTAAAATGTTTGTAGACTGGTGGATTATTGAGACATCAAAAAACCTTAAAAGAGATTACAAATAAGTATTCTGCTTTTCTGAATGGAATGGTGCATTGTGAAAGCAGCCGGGTGTGATTAAACTTCCTAAATCCTTGATAATTCTCAGAATAGCATGCTGAAACAATGAGAAAACCGTGTCAGAATGTTCTCTAAGACTTAGAAGAGATGGCATCACACCATGACTTTGAATTTTGAGAATCAATGAATCCTTTTTATTCCTTTTTCCTACACCACTGAATCTTTAGTATAGAAAATAAAAGCAGTTACCCAGAATTTTCTGTAGCTGTTGGATAGCCTTATTTTTTAATCCTTGGCAGATTGCAACCCCTTTGTGATTCTATACCTTATGAATTCTTGTCCATATAATTAGTCCTCCATTGAAGGTTTACTTATAGAATAAGAGGAAAGGTTTCTTATTCTATAAATCCAAAAAATTCATTATCCTTAGGATCTGTCATTTGTCTCATTTATGTGATCTCTCCCCCACCTTTTTATCTTGTCATACATTTCCTCATTAGTGCCTTTTAGACCATATTGCAATCTTCTACTACCTACCATGTGTTCTATTGAATAATTAGGTGAATGAAAGTAAAAACATTTATTTAGGGCCAACTGTACCAGGAAGTTCTAAAAATGCTGTAGATACAAATAGAAAAAGAAAGAGTCCCTGCCTTCAAGGAGCTTAGATTCTAATAAGAGAATGTTCTTATATTTATGTCATAATAAGAGAACATACTTTCTTACAGTTGTTTGTATGGGAATGGTGGCCAGGGAAGGGTGTTTTGGACTGAGAATATATGGAGTAAATCCATAGGGCAATTGATTGCTCTGTCCTTTCCAACTAATTTAATTACTGTTCCTAAAGCTAGAGGTGAAAGGAGATGTGGGGAAAGGGACACTGAGAAGGAGTACTCATCAGTCAGAATGCCGGGTTCCAGGATGGGAGCTGGAGAACCAGGGCAGGAACAGGAGACATTGCATGAAGAAGATCTGAAAGCAGCAGCAAGGTAGGTTAGGGGCAGGCTAGTTAGGGAGAATGCTCTCCCCAATCTGAGTGCAGGGACTCAGGGGGGATACTGGACAGCTCAGTCTTTTGCCCTTTACCTTATTTACTATCTTAATAGCTCTCCTATCTAACAGCTGAAGCTGTATTACATTGTTTAGTGAACATTTTATTAGCCATGGTCTTTTACAGCAGTGAAAAGTTTGAGATTGTTGAAGGCATTGCAGTTTCCCAAGTAAGGTATGGTCTCTATGTTTTTCATCAACTTTGGCCTGTTCCATCACCCTGGAAAACTGATGTTTCACTTCAGTGATGTGGATATTAACTCTTGGTGCTGAGTACAACCTATCTGTATTCATTCAGCTAAGTGAATAGGCCTTTAAAAAAAAGCATTTAGATACCGCATCATGGGATAGCCTAGAGATACTGTTCACAGATGAATACTGTGCTCTTTCTGTGGCTTTATTTGTGCTAGAACTGGAACCATGGAGTTTAGTGCTGATAGGCACCTTATTGTTCATTGCATTCAAGCGAATATTCTAGTAATGAGTTCTTTAAATTTGACTTTGTGGAGGTATGGAAGGAATAGGCAGATAGGTTTCTTACTGACATCCTCGGTTTTGCCTCTGTGCTGGTCAGCAGTTATCAGTGATTCGGGTGAAGCCATAATGATAGTCCCGCACAGTGGATAGAGAACCTACCCCAGAAGTAGGAAGGCCTATGTTCACGGTCTGCCTCTGACACAGTATTGGCTGTGTGACCCTTGGCTGGTCACTTAACATCTCTGTGCTTTGGGTAACTCACTAAGGTTCTTGGAGTACAGAGAAGATGTCAGTCTTGCTTTGATAGAGACAGTTTCCTCATTTAGGTCGTTCTATCAGTGAAACCCCAAGTCCAGCACCTGCCGCCATCTATATATAGAAAGTGTGCTTATCAGATTTGCAGGTGATACTCAGCTGGGATATAGCTAACACATCCGAGGAGAATTGGGACTCAACAAGATCTCATTAGGATGAACTAATAGACCTGATCTGATTACAGAAAATTAAATGTAGACACATGTAAAGTTGAGGCAGTTACGCCCAGATGACTTTGAGGTCATTTTATACACTCTCTCCTCATGAGGATTATTGAAAGGACGTGGGAACAATTAGCTTGGAGAGTTTAGGTAACTGAAGCTTTGAAAGTCCATCATGTAGAAGAGGGATTAGAGTCCTTTAACTTGGCTCTAGAGGTCAGACCAAAGCAGATTTCAGCCTCATGCTGAGCAATTTCACCCTGGAAGGACAGACTTCTCAGCAGTTCCAAGCTGTCCACAAATGGTCTTGTCCTTCTCATCATCATCCGAATCATTGACATTTATGTAGAGTTTTACATATATTGAGATGATGCCATATAAATAGAACTTTGGGGTTTACAATGTGATTTACAAATATTATTATATCCTCACAAGGCTGGGAAGTAGGTACTGTTGTCGCCATTTTACAGAGGAGGAAATTGTGGCAGACAGCAATTGAAATGATTTGCAGAGGGTCACTCAGCCAGTGTCTGAAGCCATATTTGAACTCAGATCTTTCTGACTTCAGGTCCTGCACTATCTAGCTGCCTCCCCATAAAAATAATGCTTTATTAAGGAACTGGGAACGTTTAGCTTAGAAAAGAGAAGATTGAGGGCTCACAGGATAATCATGTTCAAGGATCTAAAGGAGTGAGGAGAGATAGACATCTTTTGTGGAGGAGAGATATACATCTTTTAGCTCCAAAGAGCAAAAATAGGAACAAAGGGTAAAAACTCACAAGGCACCTTTAGGCTTGATGCAAAGAAAAATTCCATGGCAATGAAAGCTTTCCTACAGCAGAATGGACTTCCTTAGAATGTGGTGGGTTTTCCCTCATTGGAGATCTTCAGACAGTAGTAGCTGGAGAGACCACTTTTTGGGTATGTTGTAAAGGATGTATTTTTTTAGGACTCAATGACCATAGACATTCTTGTGAATGTGATTCTGTGATTCTGGTTTCGCATCAGATTTATCCCAGAACATGAAGTATTTTCTTGGAACAGGTTACTGGTAGAAGTTTTTAGAAGTTGTAACTTTTTGTGGTCACCAGAGTTCTGTTAACTGAATTAGTATCTTCATGTTAATGGCCTGAAAGAATTAAGGGTATATTTCCAGATCCCTTCATGTCTTCCGAAATAGAAGCCAACCTTCTAGGTAAACCTGGCTCAGTAAAATTGTATGTTTTAAATTGTTCATGTCAATAATAATCTCTCATATTTGTAAAGTACTTTAAGGTTTGCAAGGAGTTCTTTCTTACACCAGTGCTGGCAGGTAGATCTACAGGACAAGTCTTATTTAGCCCCATTTTCCATATGAGGAAACTGAGGTTCTGCAAAATTGTCTTGGCCATTATCACACGTTGCCCATTTTAAGTGTCTCAGGTGGAAATCAAACTTGGATTTCCTAACTGTGGGTTCTCCCTACGCTCCCTCTGTGGTGTTTGGATGGCATCATCACCTTTCGGGGAAACTACAGTAGAATACTCTTGTTATCCCTAAAGCAATTGCAGTGGAAGGTGGGCTCAATATTGCTCACTTTAGAAGGATTTGTTATTAGGATGTATTCCTATCTCCTCGGTTGTCATGCTGTTCAAATGAGTAAACAAAAAGTTATCTAAATAACAACTGCTGTTGCTATTAGTATTATTATCTGTCTCACAGCCAAAGAGGTTTATTTACCAGCGGTCGTCCCATAGTGTGGATGCTCAGCAAAGTGCTGTGGTGAAGTTGCTGGGAGATACATTGGCACCATCCACCACTTGCTGATAGATCTCTCATCTGACAGCTGTGCAGACTGAATGGAAATGTGTGCTCCAAGGGAAAGAGGCCGTAGGATCCTGGATTTGGAGCAGAGTAATCTGGGACCTGAGGGATCACTTAGTTCAACTCCCTTGTTTTACAGGTGAGGAATTGAGGCTCAGGGGAGAGTAAGCAGCTGGCCCAGAGCAAATCAGGCAGTAAGCATTCATTAAGCACCTACTGTGTGCCAGTGCTGTACCACACACCATACTGAGCTCTGGATAGACACAGAGAAAGACCAAAAATAATCCTTGCTCTGAAGGGGCAGGTCTGACGAGGGAGACCACATGCACTGAGACAGGATAAATCGGAGATGATCAGCAGAGGGAAGGCACTAGCCTGAAATAAGAGAAGGGCTTCTAGTAGAAGGTAGGATCAGAGTTGGGACCTGAGGGGACCTGGAAGGCAATGGCGAGGAGGGAGAGCATTCCAGGCATGCGGGACAGCCAGAGAAAATGCCTGAAGCCAAGAGAAAGGGAGTGTTGGGCTAGGAACTCGAAGGCCAGTGTCACTAAATGTCCGAGTAAATGGAGATTAGTAAAGTGTTAAACAAGATTGGCAAGGTCAGAAGGCTCCAGGTTGTGAAGAACTTTGAACACTAAATAAACAGAGGGTTTTATATTTGATACTAGAGATAATAGGAACGATTGAAGTTTGATGAATGGAAGAGTGACATTCTCACATAATAGCCAGGAGTCCGAGGCAGAATTTAAACCAAAGTCTTACCAACTCCCAGGTCCAGGACTCTAGGCACGTTTGGCCATGCTAACTGTAAACTCTTCCTTTGCTGTGGAAACTCCTCTACTCTTTTTTCCAGCATGCTTCCACAGTAATATAGTTAATGGAGTTGGATGGTAAGCATTTAAATTCTTTAGATTAAAAAATCCTTTTTGAAAATGGGAGATTTTATCTTCTACAGCTCTGGGTAGGGAAAATTTAATCAGATATATTATAGAGGAAATTATAGAAGGCAAAATAGACTTAATAATATAAAAGTAAAATGCTTTTGCATAAGTAAACTGCAGTGAGAGCAAGATGGAAAGATTCAGGGAGAAATCTTCTTTAAACATATCTCATAAAAATCTGAGCTTCAGAATCTATAGGAAATTTACACGTTACAAAAAGAAATACAAATTATCAGTAACTGCTAAAAAGTGTTCAAAATGACCAGCAATCAGAGATATGCAAATTAAAGTGTGAAACACAAAAATGAAACAGTGAAATATGAATTAAAACAAATCATTACACCCACTAGATTGGCCAAAATGGTGTAAAATGAAAAGGGGCTAGCTAAGGAAAGGCATTATAATTTACTGCTGATAGGACTGTGAATTAGTCTACTATTTTGGAAAGCAATATAGAATTATAGAAGAAAAGTTACGGAAATGGGTATACCTTTTGGTTCAGACATCTCTAAGCTGAAGAGGATAATTAATGGAATAAAAGCCCTATTTGTTTAAAATATATTTTCATGACAGCACTATAGCTAAAAACTAGAAATTGTAAGCAACTTTTCTTGCCAGTAATTGGGGAATGGCTGAATAAACTATGGAAATGAATGTGCTAGAATGTTATTACCTTGTTAGAAACAATAGATATGAAGAAGTTAAAGGCATTTAGAAAGATTTATGAAAGTATACTATGAGAGGGAGGTTCCAAATGAACACCATACATACTGCAACTATGTAAATTTGAAGATGACAAAATTTAGGCTAAACCCATGAATGATATTGGTGCTATTTCATATTTAAATTGACAGGCTTCCTTTTCACAGAAATTTAGTTGTAAAGGTGTTTGTACACATTAACTTTTGAAATAGGTGGTTTGTTTAAATTTTCATGAAGTAAATTTTTTATGCCTATTTTCCTTTTAAAAGACAGTTCATCAATAAAAATATACAAGTTGATTTATTTTTAAGTATCAGTGAAATCAAATGTGATGGAAGGTAAGCAATACTTACTACGATGTGTATAGCCTTAGATCTCGACTGATGTGTTTACACTTGACTTTTGTATACTCTTTGTTAAATTTTGTTTTGAGTCAGATCAATTGAGAACAAAGCTTTCCTGTCCTCGAAATAGTTATTCTTGCTTTATAAATCTGTGGAGCACAAAATCTCTCACCAGTTTTTGAGGTTTAAACTCAAGTATTTATTGATTCCATATTTAGACTGTGGTATTTGAGCCCTGTAGCTCTGAGGAAATCTAGTTTTGAATACAACTCAGAACAGATATTGTGCTCATTGTTTGTTGCTTTGTCCTTTACTTTGTATAATTTAACGTACCAGAAAAGTTTGATTCTAATTGTTTCACTTAAAAGTGAATTCTTGTCAGACTAGTAAACAGATTTAAGAAAATCAGATTAATTTGTTTATGAAATCAGGGGTGTTTTTTTGATTGTCTTCTATGAAACGATCGTGTTTTTAGAGCTGGAGGCCCTTAAGTTGGCTAGTCAAGACTTCCTTGTTTTGCAGGTGAGAACATTGGAGGTCCACAGAGATTAAGTGAGAAGGTGACACAGGTAGTAAATGACAGGATGAGGTATTGACCCTAGGCTTCTGACTCCAAGGCCAGAACTTCCGCAGATGAGCAAATCGAATCCTGGAGAAGTTCACTGACTTGCCCGTGCAGTTGTTGTTCAGTTATTTTCAGTTGTATTGAGGTTTTCTTGACAAAGATCCTAGAGTAGTCAGCCATTACTTTCTCCAGTTCAAAGTACAGATGAGGAAACTGAGGCAGACAGGGTTAAGTGATTTGCCCATGGTGACACAGCTAGGAAGTGTCTGAGGCCAGATTTGAACTCAGGAAGAGGAGCTTCCTGACTCCAGGCCCAGCACTCCATCCACTGTGCCACCTGGCTGCCCCTGACTTACCTGTGGACATCTGGTAAATCAACAACCATTTATACATCAGACAGCGTGATTGATACTGAAATGATCCTAGTTTAGTAGGTTTTGAATTTGAAGATCCCTTTAGGGACAAGGAGCATATCTGTCACAACTTTTTCACAAGGTTTTCCTTTATTTGTTTAAAAAAAAAAAGAAATTAGAGTTGTAAGAAAAGCTTGTATACATAGTGCTTCAAGATTTAAAATGCTATCTCAACTTTAAGATTGGTAGCATAAGTATGGACTCACTCTCCCAGAGGAAGGCCTGCTTCATCACCCTAATCAATCCAAGTTCTCCTGAAGGGCTAGAAAAGTCTTTAATGCCATCAATTCAATCCCCTACTCCAATATGTTCTCCAGCATTGTGGTTAGCAAGCATGCCAGTTCCCTTTAACTAATATCATCTAACGTTTACAAATAGATATTTACTGATGAAGATGTAACAAGAATAGAGGAATAGACATTTTTTTCCTCAAAACCTGTGGGGGAGAGGCCAACACTCTCCCCTTTACCACCTTGGTCTCTAGGAAGAGTGGACTCAGACTTAACACAACTCACAAGGTTAAAGCTGTCTCCAGACTTAGTCGCCTAAAAGCACAACACAGACACAACAAAGAAGGAAGCATCGGCAGGGCCCAAGGCTTTTCTCAGGTAAGAAGGAGGACTGCCTGCCACCTTGCTTTTACAGGTTGATGGCTTTGAAACGCACCTCATTTCCAGACAATCCACCTGGCCAAACTTTTGACTGACTTCCGGCCGGAAAGTCACCCTTACTGCAAGAGTGGTAGACAGTTTGAGTTATGTGTGTTCTCCAAACTGGGAAGCAGGACCCTTTTCACCGTAAACACCTCATCCTGCCTTTCTGAAAGCAGGAATGCTATGCATGCCCACCAGGCCCTCCCCCTGCCACATAAAGTGTCTGGCAGCATTATGCAGGAGAATAGTCAGAGAAACCAGGAGGTGCAGAAGGGATGTGATAGACTGGAAAAGTGTGTGCGTGTGTGTGTCTGTGTGCGCGTGTGTGTGTGTCTGCGTGCGTGCGTGTGTGTCTGTGTGTGCGCGTGCGTGTGTCTGTGTGCATATGTAAAAACCCCACATACCCCTTCCAGACATGGAATCTGCACAAAGGGAGGGGATTTGGTTAAAGTCTCGTCGTCTGGTGGATTTCTCCAATTTTACAGCCAATGAATCACTGTTTTTTCCTCACAGTTTTTACCTTTTGTCCAGGTTGATTATATCTGTCTTTGGTAAGATAACTTCACAAATTAACCACTCAAGTTTTATTCCTGTTTTCTGTATCTCCTTCAGTTATATTTGTCTCATTTTGTGGTACACATAACCTTACAGCTGTTATTGGGCTACCCAGCTGCAAACCTAATTCTGTGGTATCACTTTAACAGCATGAATCTACTAGGGAAATTATCTTTGGGAGAAGCCTGCTGATTGATATATATATATATATATATATATATATATATATATATATATATATATATATAATTATGTTATAGTTTAAAATTTTGGCCCTCAAAACTAATACCAAGAACTTAATTTGTGATTTGGCCATTTTCTTTATCTTTTGGTAAAGTTAATCCTTCCTGTCTTGTTAGGAACCTTTATTCCAATAAGCCTTTTTTTTTTTTTAATGAAGATCCATATCAAAATGAGAGCAGCTTGAAAGAGTTGAATTGGAAGATGTTGCGTCTCTAACTCTTCAAAGGTATATTGTTTCAGGGAAGTGTTTTTCAAGGTAAATGTTGTGAATTGGCTGTTTCCACATAAATTCTAAATCTCAGAAGTATACCAGCATGTTTGAAATGCAGTTTATTCTACAAGCAATTATTGAATCTTTTATTATTTACCAGTTACATACTATGTAGGACCTTAGAGCTATATATGCCTTTGTATCTTCTCCATGAATAAACTGAATAGAGCTGTTTGCTCTACAGATGAAACATCCTTTAAACCACCAGTTGTGGCACAAAGTTCTGGTTACTTTTAAGGTGAGACTCTGCATATCCCTTGTGTTTAAAAAAAATTTTTAAAGTAAAAAACAAAAAAAGGCAGCAGCTCTGAGGTCACATGATTTCACCTGTGAAGTAACATGACTAACCATGATGGAGTGTCATGAGGATTCACCTGAGGTACTAGTGTACGAGGTTGAAGTGGAAAGAGTATGAGATTTATATTCTTACTCCATTTACTAATTTGTTTTTGGGGCAAATCACATAACCTTCTAGCATGTCATTCTCAATTTCTTGATAATGAGCAGGAGGAAAAGGTTTTGGCTTATAAATTATTTCAGTTTTGGAAATTCAGCAATTCAGTGTAGTAAACGTTAACTGCTTACTTTGTGCTGGGCGTTGTGAGCTCTGGGTACCCAAAGACAAAAATAAAACTCTCTGTTGTCAAAGAGCTAATATAACATCAGGGGAGATCACAGACGCGTATCTCAATGTATATATAATAAATACAAGACAAACACAAGGTGGTTTGGAAAGTGAGAGCACCGCCATGGGGGAGACCACAAGTGCATCTCTTAGCATGTCCATAATACAAGATATATAAATACAAGATAGTTTGGGAAATAAGTACTCTAGGACTGGGGGAGATCAGGGAAGATCATGTGAAAAAGAGGAAGTCTTAAAAATAGTTAAGGAACCTAAGAGGCAGAGATGGAGAGGGAGTGTATTCCATGAATAGAGGAAGATCCAGGGCAAAGTCATTGAGACAGGAAATGGAGCATCTTTTGTTCAGAAGAAGTATGCTCAATTGGGCATAAAATCTTTCCAAATGTTTAGTCAGCCCATTTTATTCACATTTTCTTCTAGCCTCATAGCCATGGGCTTCAAAACTTTTGGAAGGTAACTTGTTTACCTTAGAGAACAGCTGCTTCTCAAAGGCCTGGGAAGCTCACCAAAGAGACAGCCAGCTTTGTGGCCTGCTGTTCTCATCCATGGAGTTAAAAACTGATAAAGTTACCAAGAGGAAGAATATAGAGAAAAGTACCTAGAACAGAACCTTGGGGAATATGGGGGAGGGGAAGGGCATGAAGGAGATGATGAGCCAGCCAACAAAGGAGATTGAGGAGTGGGAGGTAGGATGTGTGGGTAAAAGGAGAACCAAGTGAAAGCAGGGTCACAAAAGCTCAGGAGGAGAAGGGTGGTCAACAGCATTAAATGCTACACACCCATCAAGGATGAGGAATGAAGAAGGAAAGCCACTGGATTTTGGCAATCTTGAAAAGCGCATTTTTCAATTGCATAATATTTTTATCATTGACTTGGATAAAACACAGGCTACATGCTTAACAGATTTGCAGACTAAAAAAAGCCAGGAATAATATGTTGAATAATTGAATTGGGATCCAAAAAGATCTTCACAGGAGAGATTGGACTGAATCTAATAAGTTGACAATAGGAATGGAGGAAAGTCTTATACTTGAGTTTCAGAAATTTACAATGATAAGATGAGAGTGACAAGGCTGGATAGCACTTATTCTGAGAAAGATCTGAGAGTTTTCATGAACTGCAAACTCAAAGTAAGTCAACAAAAACTCCTCTACTGTTAGTCTATGTTAAGAAAAATTGGTATTGAGGATTCAGTAGATGATAACCCCATTGTACTCTGTCCTGGTCAGAACATATTTGGAGCCAAGTTTTAGGAAGAAATTGAGAAATTAGCATCTAGAAGAGGATGGCTAGTATGGTGAAGGGCCTTAAGATCACATCCTTCATACGATCATCAGTTGATGTTTAGCCAGCAGAAACGACTTACTAGCAAGCCTTGGATAGCTGTCTGTGAACTGGAACATGGAAGAGGGATTAATTAGGTTTGTTCTGCTCGACCAAAAAGAATAGAAAGAGGAGCAGTGTGTAGAAGTAGCTGAGAGGTTTGATCCAAGGAGAAACTTCCTAACAACGTTGTGAAAGTAGAGCATAACTTTGGGGAGCTTGTGGATTCTTCCTCACTCGAGTTCTTCAAGGAAAGCCTGGAAGTTGTCAGGTGTGTTGTAGAGAGAGAGGATCATTCAGATACGGTTCTACTGTGAGGGTTTGGAGGTTCCTTCTGATGCCATAATTTGTGTGTTATCCTACCAAGCTACAAAAGCTACAAATGTGGACCCAAAGGTAGATTGTATGTCTGTTGTCTAAGTTACAGGTTTCATAATTTATCACTAGAGTAGGTGTGTGGTGCTGTTTTTTGTTTTTGTTTTATGAGAGTATTGATCATAGATTTATAAATTTAGAAATAGAGCTAGAAGGAAAGGGACCTTATAAGTCATTTATAATTTAGCCCCTCCACTCTCCCTTCTTCCACTTTACAATGAGAAAACTGAGACCCAAGAATTTTAAATGACTTGTTCAAAGTCTTACAAGTGATAAAGCGGCAGGACCAGGATGATGATATTTGAGAGTTTTTAAAACCAACAAATAACTCAGTCTTCAAACTATAAGGAAGAAAAACTTTTCAGAATATAGAGACCTAGCAGAAGAAACTAAAACTTCAGTATTTACTACCTAACAAGTTGCTTCACATCTCTGGGCCTCAGTTTCATCATCTATAAAACAGTAGGGGCTGAATTCAGTGACATCTAAGGTTCCTTCCTGCTCCAAATAAGTAATCCTATGAGGGGCAGCCAGGTCCAAATGGCAAACCATTTTAGTATCTTGACCACGAAAACTGTGATGAAGAACCGTGAACTGATTGAAATGATAAACAGCAAAGAATAGATCCCAAATCAAGATATGATTTAGGTCTTTTCTAAGAGTTAAATCTGGGGATAGAGTTCATGTATAAAGTCATAGATAAAAAGTAAACACATAGCATCTGGTGAGTCATTGAATTTATTAATATTACTATAACCTAGAGTTACCACTGTTCATGAATTTATAATACCCTTCAGTAACTTCAAGTAATGTATTTTTTTCTCTCTCAAAAGAACCTTTTCTTGTCTTAGAAAACTTGTTTACTGTAGTTGTGTTATCCAGCTTGTGTGTTTATCCAGACACTTTATTTGCTTCATGTCCTCCTCATACTGATTATCAGCCAATTCTGTACCTCTGAACTGTCCTGGACCCCAAGATTAAGAAAAGAACTAGCAAAATCTTTTTATTTTGGTACTATCTCTAGTTTTGAATTCCTTCAACAGAAAATTATCAGTTCAGATGTAGTATTTAAGTGGTGCTACATAAAGACAAGCACTTATATGCTTTTTGGAGGTGATTTTGATCATTTTTTCCATGTAGACTCTACTCTCATGATCTGAATAATTGAGAGAATACTACAGGAATGAGCGAGCTACATTTTTTTTTTAACCAAACGTTTTAGTGGTTTTGGAACTAGCTTGTTTTTTGTCGAGTTGAAACTTAGCCCACATAGAGTAAAGTTAGTTGCCTTACTGTATTAGATTTGTTTGTGTGGGTGGTAACTTTTTAAAAATATCTTCTTTTTTTTAAACTACACTGACTTCCTTTTTGGAAACTGCAAGACTATTTTTTAAGAATTTAAGATGTAAATGGCTGTGGCTTAACTTCTGACCAAAACCCCCAGAATGCCCATTGGCTACTCCAGATTCAGCCCTTTGTAGTCATTAAGCCACAGAACTTTCCTTAGTACCGGAGAAGGGAGGGATAATGCTGCTGTATACTCTGGCCTAGTCAGACTACATCTGTACAGTTCTGCCATGTTTTATTAAGGACATTAGCAAACTAGAGCAGTCTAGAAAAGGTTGACCCAGGATGGTAAAGGAACAGAAGACCACTGAGATTACTTTAGCCTAGAAGAGGAGCATGCTTATAAGGACCCAGTAGCCATCTTCAAGCAGAGGAAGGGCTTTCATACAGAAAGTAGATTAGATTTATCTTTCATCTGAGGACAGAATTAGGAGTGAATGAGTGAAACTTGTGGAGGGACAGATTTCATCTCAGTGGAAGGAAAAGTGTCCAAACAATTGGAGGACTTGAGTTCAAAACTGGTCTCAGAAACTTACTAGCTGTGTGACCCTGGGCAAGTCACTCAACCTTGTTTGCCTTAGTTTCCTCATTTGTAAAATGAACTGGAGAAGAAAATGGCAAACCACTCCAGTGTCTTTGCCAAGGAAACCCCAGAGAGGGTCACAGATGACTGAAAATGATTGAATATCATCACAAAAGTGAAGGAATCTGCTTTAGCAGGTAGTGGGTTCTCTTTCGTTAGAAATCTTTAAACGTGCGCACTATGACCTTCTTAATGTTCCTTACGCCATTCCATTTTCTATATGCCATTTTACTGGCTCTTCCCCATACCTAGAAGGTAGGACGATGAGGGTGATGATCGACTACTTGCTGGAAATGTGGAGAGGGTTTCTGTTCAAGTACAAATTGACCTAGATGAATGGCTGGTTAGGCTCCTTCCTTCTTCCTGAAATCCCAGAATTAATTGAGGAGCAGTGATGAGTGACGCCTGGCAAGATCTACCAGGAAAAGGACAACTTTACATCTATTCCAGGCTGGATAGTGTGAGATCACCTATGCTTTAGATTTATTGATTAATTTTTTACCCTAAATCTCCCTCACAGTGTATTAAAAATTAATCGTGCATTTGAATTGTGTGCAGTATTTTAGTGGCTAGGATTGGGAGGATTCTGAGGTGGACTTTTTTCCTTTATATTTAGTCTAAATTCGAACCATATTTATCAGTGTCTGATTCTGCCATGATCCACCTGACTTTTTGGCTGTCGTAGTTCAAGTCAAGTTGGTTTGCTCAGGTGATGTTTATTGAACACTCAGTTTCTACAGTGAGGAGTCACAGTGCCAGGTATTATAACAGATACAAAATAAATAAGGTATGGTCCTAACCCTCAAAGAACTGTACAATAGGAGAGAGTACTGAAACACAGATAGACTGTATTTGTAAATACAGGGTGAGTGGCCCAGAGAATTTAGGCCTGTGTAATGTAAGGTAGAAAGAAGTACCATACAGGGTACAAAGTAAATGCTATAGGAATATAGAAGGGAAAAGAAAAACGACTTGACTGGAGGGACCTTGGAAGAGGTAATGTGGACCGAATTTGAACAGATGAGAAATGATAGGTAATTCAATTTGACTGGAGTGTAGCTTATATGTTAAGAGAATAGTATGGGATAAGGCTAGAGAGGTAGATTGGGATTACCTCTTTATATATAAAGAGACTTGAATGCCATACTTAAAGAACTTCACTTTGATTGTATAGGTAGGAGGGAGTCATTGAAAGCATGTCAGGGTGATATGAACAGAGCTGTACCCCAGATGGATTTAGGTACTTTGTTCAGGTAACAGTACTTAAGGTGAATAAGAGGAGGAGATAGTACTTGGTGCTATAGTCAACCTGACATTCTTTTTATTCTTTGAACTTTCACGCAAATTATCCACTGTACTTGAAACAGTTTTATTTTTATACTAGATACTCTTTCCTGGTCATAAAAATCCAGTTCAAAGTAGTTAATCAGTTAAGTATTAATTTACTAATATTAATTTATTTTTTATTGATATTATTTATTATATACTAGGCACTCTGCTAAGTACTGGAAACACAAAGAAAGGCAAAAGACAGTCTCATCTCTTAAGGACCTCGCAGTCTACTGGAGACAAACATACAGAAGCTTCTGTACAAATTGGATATATGAAGGAAAAACTGGAAATAATTAGCAGAGGGAAGGCACTAGCATTCAGGAAAGGCTTTCTTTAGAATATGGGGTTTTTGCTGGGACTTGAAGGAAGCCAGAAAGCAGAGATGGGAAGGGAAAGAGTTCCAGGAAAGGGGAAACAGCCAGAGAAAATTGCATTTGGGAGATGAAATGTCTTGTTCAAGGAACAGCGAGGAGGAAATCAGAGGAATGGGGTGGGGCATGAGGGGAAGAAAGGCAGAAGAAGACTGGCAGGGGAACAGGTTTGAACCCTAAACAAAATTTTTTTTTATTTCATCCTGAAAGTGTTAGGAAATCATTGAAGTTTAATGAATAGGTGGGTTAATATGTTCTCAAATTTACACCTTATGAAGAAACTACATCTTCTAGATGACTGATTTTCTGAATATACTTAGAAAATCTTTGATTTATTTTTTTTCATCCTGATCTTTTTTATGTTTATTTATTCCTGGCAGCAAACCTGCTGTCCTTGGAGAACCTGCTTAGTTAAATTAAAAATCTCTTCATCAGAGGATTAGCCACTGGGTGATAACTGGTTTTGATCACAAAATTTAATAAAACTGCCCAGTGAGAAGTATAGTACAAAAATAAGAGACCCTGAGAAAAGTCTTAGAAAGTTCAGCAATTATTGCAGATGGTGGTCAGTTAATAAAATTACATTTTTCATAAGTAACCCCGGAACACAATTTTTACTCATAGCAAATAGTAGCCAATATTGTGGTAATTTACAGTTTAAAGGAACTGTAACACTTTATCACACTTGATCCTTACATAAATCCTCTGAAGTAGGTAATACAGTTATTATTATCCTCATGGCACTAGAAGGGAAGAGGGTGCAGGAAAAACAGCTTTTGTTGCAAGCTGGTGGGTTGGGTAGCCACTGCTGCCTTGGTGCCTGGAGCATGGTGGGCCAGGGTGGGAAGGGGCCCTTTGTGAGAGATGAGTTAGACTTAACTTTGTGGAGTTTTGATCTCCTTTTGGGTTCCTGGACAATGGAAATTGTTGAAGTTTTTTACCTGTGATGCATAATTTCTGTTTTGGAGAGGTTGTGACGATTAGAGGAAATGTCTAGTCCTCTATGTTATTGGTCGCTTTGCATGTATTTGTTTTTAATGAATTAAACGATACCTCTTATTTCATAACATTTGAACAGCTGTAACTGATGGAAAAGCATGCCACAGATGATTATAGAAGAAACATTTCTGTGTTTACTCATTCTGAAGTTTTGTGGTACTTTCCTTTTTGAAAAACAGGTTAGACTATCTCCAGTCTTTTGAGAACTGCGAAGAATTCTGAACAATAAGAAATAGATTCTTTCTTTTAGGACCTTTCTGGTTTATACCATGTACTGTATGGGAAGGATTTCCCAGCATGCAGAGGTCATTTGGTTCTATTTTGAGGAAGTAATTATTCAGGCTAATATGCAATTTCATACTTAATTTCTTTCTTAAAATGGATAACTTGAATTTTATTCTTTTAAGAAAATTATCTTTGCTACAATTTTGAATAAATTGTCAATTCAGAAAAACAAAAGATGCATTATAATATTGGCTTTTATAAAAATTATAATTTGTTTTACAAATTTTACAGATTTATAGTTTAGCATATGAATTAATAATGCACAAGAAGAAACCAGTCATAATATTTCAAAATGAATCAAAATAAAAGGTAGTGCAACCAGGACTTCAAATAGTTTAATGATGTGTAAGATTCAAATAGATCCCAAAGTGTTTTATCAGTTGTGGTTAAAGAGAATGGTAAGGAATCCATAATGAGCTTTATCTTAGGAAAACATCTTCCATGATATGGCATCTTACACTTACAGTTTTCTTCTAAAGCTTATCCTGCTCATTTTTATCTTTGTATTATTTGTGGATTAGTACAACACAGTGGTTATTTCCAAACTTGGGCACCATCTTTTCTAAGTGCAAAACCAGTAGTGCATTTGACATATAATCCCTTGAGGCTCTGCTTGTGAAAAAGATACACAGGATATACAAGTCAGTGGTAGTGGGTGGGGAATGTGGGAAGGGAAGGGTGGGAAAAATACCAGATGGTATCATCCTCTAAGCAAAATGTTTAGGTACCATTAACTTCTGCTTTATTTCTACTAAAATGTTAGACAATTAATCTTATCCCTTAATGAACATCCATGAACATGTATATTTTTAAAAATTTGCTTTTATTTTATTTTATTTTTAGGGTGTATTCTCTCCTTTGAACTTTAACACTCCCCTCCCTGTCAGCATTGAAAAAGTGAGAAAAACAAAACTCATTACAAATATGTATAGTTAAGCAAAACAAATTCTATCAACCATATCCAAAATAAATATTCTTTCTCTCTTTCTCTCTCTCTCTCTCTCTCTCTCTCTCTTTCTGGAATTAGAGATGATATGTTTCATCATGAATCCCTCTAGAATTGTGGTTGGTCATTGTGTTGATCAAAGTTCCTAAGGACATTATTGTTGTTCTTGTATAAATGTTTCTTCTGGTTCCCTGCCTTCATCATGACCACATGAGGCAGTGGAAAGAGCCCAGGCTTTTATAGTTGGCCCTCCTACATACTCACTGTGAGACCCTGGGCAAGTCACTCAACTCAGCATTTGTAAAATGAGACAGTTGGACTCTGTGATTACAAAGATTCCTTCCAGCTCTTAAATCCATGAACCTCTGACTATAAAGATAGACTGCTGAAATCTAGATTATCTGCTTCAGTAGAGGGAATTTCACAGGATCCTAGAGGTGAAAGGAGCTCTCAAGGTGATTTGACTCAGCTTTTTTAAAGTCACCAGTTATTCTTTCTAATTCATTTTAGTAGCGGAAGAAACTCTACCCATGAATTAACCTTGTCTTACAAAGTAATAACTCAAATAATTAAGCTTATGTGTTTTATTAAATGTTAAATCTGAAATTAATAAATGAGATGAACCATAATACATGGAAAAATGAGAAGCAGTTGCTCACCTGTATCTTGGCACAAGGTAAAGGAAGTAAAGCCAGGAACATTTCAGAAATGAGCTTGGAAGCCTCTCAGATAGTTGGAAATGTGCCTTCACCCTACAAGGTAGAAAGAAGACTCTTCTCTGCAAGGAAACCCAGTCTATATATTATTCAGAAGCTTCTGAGGAAAAAAAGACATTTTAAAATGCCTTTTTTCAAAAGCCATCATCAAACATGAACCTTTCCTTTTTTCTTAATTATATCTTAAGGTGGGATAGTAGAAATCATGCTGGTTTTGGAGTGAGACAAACTGAATTCAAATCCCAGCTCTGCTCTTTGCAGGATGTATGTGTGTCCTGAGGAAGTCCTAGTTTCTCTGGGTCTCATTTTCCACAACTATAAAAGGGAAGGATTGGGCTTGATGTCCTCCAGTGTCCCTTTCAGTGATATGATTCTTATGTTGCTCTGTCTAAAATGGACCAGCTTTAAATGCTTAAATTATATATCTGTTAGTATGTCTGTTTCAGCAATCACTAGAAATCTCCTTTCAGGAGTATTAGGTGGACCCTGCTTTTATAAGCCTGTGTCTTTTGGGGCAGGGGAGGGCACTGAGTAGTCATCAGCAGGCTCTATCCGGAAATGCTTCGATAAAATAGCTGTCTCTACTTTCCTGATATACTGTCTGCTAACTATTTTTGGTTACCCTCGGTAACTATTTCGAGGATAGTCTGTCCAGCTAAGGGCTCACCTTGTATTAGGTTGTGAAGAAGATTTAAGAGCGACTGAAGGGAGGATAAACATTGAATCAGCCTTTGGAGCTGAAAGAGACTGGCAATTCAGCTGCCCTACTGAGACCAGGAAGCAGAGGCCTGCGGAGGTCAGTGCCCGAAGCTGCTTAGGAGTTTAGAGGCAGAAATAGAACTAGAATCCTCACCTCCTGACTCCCAAGGCTAGCACTCACTGGCTGAAGTTATTTGATGAGCGTCCAAGATCAGGTGCTTTTAATAAAAAGCCGTTAACAGTCTGCCTTCACATCAGTTGCAGACTTTCTGAATTAGGGGAACTTTTGGATTCCACAGCTTGCCAGATACCTCCTGTATCTTTTATTTATTTATTTTTTTTGTTCTTTCCTTGCAAACCTCCTTACCTTGACTTTGTAATTAAATTTAGAGCAGTAAATAGTTATCCAAAGGTTAAGTTAACCCTGGGTGCTGGTACTAAAGAGGTTTGTTCACTTTGAGGTTCTGCCATGGAACAAAAGTTAAGGAAATATAATTATCTGTATATGAGGCAATGACTTACCGTTGACCACTGTTTATCCAAACTTTGGTATTTAGGCCGCACTTGCCAATTTAACCCTGACTCCTCCTCTGTAGGACGTGTGCTATAAACTGTATTGATTTTGATTTGATTCTTGCTTTGATGTGTTAAAAAGGCCCTTAACGTTTACTAACCTTTGTCAGAGCAGGGAAGTTCTAGAACATAGCTTTAGCTCTCCACCCATCTGCTCTCTTGGTGGTCAGAGCAAAAAAATCTGTCTGTACTCTTTGACTGTGATTCAGACCTCTATAAGTGTTTCCCCTGAGATGTCTTCATTCCGTTCAGGAAGAGGTTACCCATAGCAACCACAGTTGCATGTCTTCCAGCTTTCTATTGGATTTCCTTCCTCATGTATTTTCATACTGTATCTGCATGTTATGTGTAGAAAAAGCAATTAGACTAGGTTTCGTACATAGGACTCTTTCATTTTTCTATATCCACAATGTATAGACAAAAAAATGAGTCATTTTCAAGGCATGATTCATGGAATGCTAAATTTAATCAGCTTATTAATTCTTAGACCCATTAAAGTGACTTTTTTTCTTGCTTACACATATAACATTAATTTTGAAAAGTTACATAGTGAGTTCCTCTTACCTATCCTTGAGACTTATTAGGGTCATGTTGATTGAACAGTTGAAAGTATCTCTTCAAAAGTTTTCTTTCCTTACAATAGCCACAAAATTAAATTGTACCTTAGTGAGACAGGTTACCCTGTGTTTCCTGAATGTTTTTGGATAGCAGTTATTTTCCAAGCATCACCTCTTTTTCAGCAAATAAAGAAGTCTGGTCAGTAACATTAACTCACATTTCAGATAGTGCACTGTGGTTTACAAAGCATGTTCCCCGCTGCTGTCTTTTTTGTTGGATTGTAAAGACATAATCCGCATTTTTCAGATGAGAAAACTGAAATCTAAAGTTAGCTAGCTTGGTCAGTTTCACATAGTAAATATTAAGAGTCTTCTGGCTCCAGACTCAGCTCTATCCACTGCTACATTATCTCTTATTCAGATAAACAGATTATGAGCTGTAGTAAGAAAGAATTGCTTGTGGAAAATGTAAGATTTTCACTGTGAACCAAATGATGCTTTAAAATTGGTAATGACATAATCTAGTATGTCAGGAAAATTTTGTGTGGATTTTTAAAGCACTTTAATGTGAAAGAGATTCTGTGATATTAACAACAGACTATACAGTTACTGTCATAAAACCTAAAGTGAACTCTTGATTTATCTAAATTTTAAAATCACCTACATTTACTTAACATCAGTTTAAGTGGCACAGTGGATAGAGTGCTGGGCCTGGAGTCAGTTCAAATCAGACCTCTGTTACATACTTAGCAAGTCATTTAACTTCTGTCTACCTCAGTTTCCTCAACAGCAAAATAAGGGTAAGAGCTCTTATCTCCTAGGGCGGTTGTGAGATCAAATGAAATAATATTTGGTGCCCTCCCTCTTTCTCTCCCCACTCTCATATCCATACTTTCAAAAGAAGTTTGAGAGGTATTGATACAATTGCCTCAGGTAGGAGAAATATTACTGATGTCAGTGGGTCGTGAGTATTGGGGATGTGTGTGAAGTGTTTAATTGGAAGACTTTGGTTTGAGACCCAACTCTTTATTTTTAATAATATTTCCCTCAATTACATGTAAAAATAATTTTCAGCATTCAGTTTAAAAAATTTTAAGTTCCCAATTCTTTCCCCCCTCCCTTTCCTCTCCTCTCCCTGAGATAGTAAGCAATCTGATATAGGTATACATGTGTAATATTATAAAGTATTTCCATATTAGTCATTTTGTGGAAGGAAACTCAAATCAGATAAAGTGAAAAATAGTACGCTTCGATCTTTATGCAGGTTATTATTAGTTCTTTCTCTGGGGGCAGGTAGCATTTTTCGTCATGGAATGAATCACCCTTGGGATTGTCTCGGATCATTGTTGCTGAGAAAAACTATTCACAGTTCATTGTACAATATTGTTGTTGCTGTGTACAGTTTTCTGGCTCTGCTCACTTCACTCTGCATCAGCTCATTGGTCTTTCTAGGTTTTTCTAAAATCATTCATCATTTCTTATAGCACAATAGCATTCATTACATTCATATACCACAGCTTGTTCAACCATTCCTCAACTGATGGACATCCTCTCAATTTCCAATTCTTGGCCTCCCCAAAAAAGAGCTGTTATAAATATTTTCGTACATGTGAATCCTTTTCCCATTTTTATAATCTCTTTGGGATACAGACCTTGTTAGGGGTACTGCTGGATCCCTTTGGGTGTCGTTTCCAGTTTTTCTCTAGATTGGTTGGATCAGTTCTCAACTCCATCAATAATGCATTAGCGCTGAAATCTACCTCTTGACATATATTAGTCCCGTGAATCCAGGGCAACTATAAAATGGAGTTCTTTGCCCCACCTACCTTCCTCACAAGAATTTTGTAAGGAGATGGCTTTTTAGACTTTAAATTGTTAAACAAATATGTGACATTGTTTATGGCTCTTCAGTTATGAAGTCAGATTTTTTTTCTTTTAAAAACTATATTTTTTTTGCACTTTTTCCCTCTGTTATTAAAGAAAAAAGAATTATGACACCAATCAACAAATAATTTGTTGGTTACGTACAGGGCAGCTGGGTGGTGCAGTGGATAGCGTGCTGGCACTGGGTAAGGAAAATGCTTCAAATTCAACCTTGGGCGTTCGGCAGCAAGTTATCGAACCCTCTTTGCCTTCGTTTCTTCATCTGTCGAGTGAGCTGGAGAAGGATCTGTTTTGTTGTTCAGTCATTTTTCAGTTGTGTCCCAACTCTTTCTAACCCTGTTCCAGACGCTGGGACTCATTTTTTATAGAGAAAGAAACAGACAAATAGGATTAAGTGACTTGCCCAGAGTCATGCCACTAGTGTCTGAGGCTACATATGAACTCAGGAACATGAGGCTTTCTGACTCTAGTCCCAGAACTGTATGCACTGTGCCATCTAGCTTTCCTTAAGATGATTTATAGGGCAGTCCACAGGAAACTTAGTTCAGTAAAAATTCACTGTTGAATTAAATAAGTATAGTACTAACTGGTTTGCTTGCAGGTTAACCTTTTTCCCTAGCTGTATGAAGAAAATGGATTGAAAAGGGGTAGTTTGTTATCATCTGCTGTATTACATTCCAGAGGCTTCACTGAAATTTCATTTGAGAAGTGTCAGTTTTCCTCTTTTTCCTCACTATCTTTCTTACCCTATTTACCCTATTCCTCCTCACTCCTTTGCTTTACTTGTGCCTGCTACTTTGCCCTCCTATTCCTCAACCTCCCCACCCCTCTCCCTGCACCCTATTATTCCCTTGCCCTCTTAGAAGATTTTAATATCGTTCTAGACATGTTATTCTCTCAACGTATTCCTAATGAAAATAAGGGTTCAGCACTAACACCCACCCTCTCTCCACTAGCTTCTTCTGTATCGGTTTTTCTTTTTGTGCCTCATTTATATGAGATAATTATTACTTTTTTATCTCTCTCTACACAAGTTATTATTTCTTTAGAATCACCCTATCATACTCATCTCAATCCATGCCTTCCTTTCAAAGTATCCAAATAATAATAAGTCATAAGAGTTCTGCTAATATTTTTACAATTTGACCTTATTTGAGTCCTTATAATTGGTCTTTAATGTTTACCATATACTTCTAGATGTTATATGTTGAATTTTCCCTTAAGTTCTGGGGGTTTTGTCATAAAAACATGAAAATCTTTGAGTTTTTTAAATATCCATTTTTTTTAACCATTCAGGATTAGACTTAATTTTGCTGGGTAACACCAAGTCTTTTGCTCTGTGGAATATAGTATTCCAAGACCTATGGTTCTTCAGCGTAGTGGCAGCTGTCTTGTGTAATCCTTTTTGTAGCTCCATGATATTTAAATTGGTTTTTTTCCTCGTTGTTTCTAATATTTTCTCCTTAATCAGGGAGCTTTGAAACTTGGCTGTGATATTCCTGTAATTTTCCTACTGGGATCTCTTTTAGGTGGTGATGAGTGTAATTTTGCTTTTTCTACTTTGCCTTCTTGTGCTACAACTTAAGGGCAATTTTCCTTGATAATTTCTCTTTGGAAGGGTTTCTGCACCATTCAGAGCTTAGGAGTTTAGAAAAAATAATTAATTTCCTTGATAGAAGCAGGCTCCAAGAAGAAAGGAGGTTCTATGAAGATCTCTGAGGCTCCCTACTCAAACCATCTAGCTTGTTCCTCATATATTCTTTTCCCAAGGGGCCCACAGTTGAGTTTATGTCAGTAGGGACAGGAATGCCCTAGATCTCTTCCAGAGCTTCCTGGCTCCCAAAAGTTCTGATTGGTGATATCACAGTGGGCAAGCTGCCCCACGTTTCCTAGTGCCCTGGCCCACAACCTGAAGAAATAATTTGCAGTGTTTGCAGTGTTCTAGCTAAAATAAAATGAGTCAGCTTAAAATGGTGGATAGAGTATTGCACTTGAAGTCAGGAATATGGGCTTATATCCTGCCTTCAACACTTACTAGACTCCTAGGCAAGTCAATTAACTTGGCCTTGGTTCCTCATTTATAACATGGGGAAGTTGAATTGACTCTAAAGTTCCTTCTGTTCCAAGTTGATGATCCTTTGATCTTAGGGTTATAATAATGACGTGTCAAAAGAATATCTGTTATGACTCCTATTTACATTACCATGTGTGGTTTTAGTTATTACTTATAGTAATATTTTCAGACATTGCCTCGTACATAAAAGGCCAGGGTCTTCCACTGGGGCAGTCTCCAGTCATCCTGATGTGTATACCTGGCTACTGGACCCAGGTGACTCTGGAGGTGAAAGTGAGGCTGCTAACTTTGCACAGCCCTCCCTCACTTCAATCCCATTCAGTTGCATGTCAGAGCATCACCTCCCTGATGTCATGGTTCTCTTTTAGAATGAAGGACGGACAACAACAGACCTTGCTTCCCTTGATGTTGATTATCAAAGGATTATTGAATAAAGTTTATGTCTGTGGTCAAACCTTTCAAGACAAATTAAAACCAAAATATACATGGAGGATGCCATGTTAGAGCATCACAGAGTCTGAGTGTGAAGGTGTCTCAGAAGATACCAAGTCCAACCCATACCTGAAACAAAGAACTGTTTGATAATGTCTCCAACAAGTGGTCATCCTTGGCTTGAAAATCTATAGGAGGGCTTCTAAATGCCAAGGCAGCCTCTTCTGCTTCAGGGCAGCTCTGATTGTTAAAAGATGTTTTTCCTTATATCAAACTGAAATTTGACAATCTACCTCTTCTGCCTGTTGTTCCTAGTTGTGATTTCTGGGGCCAAACAAGAAATCAATCTCTCTTCCATATAGCCCTTCAAATTCTTGAAGACATCTCTAATGTCTTTCCTAAGTATTCTCTGTGACCATCAACTGATTCACCATCATTTCAAGACCTCTACCATCCTAATTTCTCTCTCTGGCATGCTCTGTAGCTAATAACATTATAAAATGTGGTGCCCCCAAAGAGATAAAAGGAAAAGGAACTATAAAATTTTTTATAGTAGCTCTTTTTGTGATGGTAAAGAATTGGAAACTGAAGGGATGCCCATCAGCTGGGGAATGGCTGCACCAGTGTAGTATATGATTGTGATGGAATATTACTGTGCTACAAGAAATGAGGAAGAGGCAGTTTCAGAAAAGCTTGGGAAGACTCAATATGAACTGATGCAGAGTAAGCAGAACTAGAACGTTGCATGCAGTAATGCAATACTGTAACAGTAATCAGCTATGAAAGACTCGACTGATTGATGAGTGACCTATGACAATTCCAGAAGACTCATGATGAAAGGGACCTACCTACTCACTTCCTGAAAGAGGACCAAGGGATTCTAAGTGCAGATTGAAGCAGATTTTTTTGTTTGTTTTTATTGTTTTTGTCTCTCTCAGCATGGCTAGTGTGGAAATGTTTTGCATGACTTCATATGAATAATCTGTCATACTTCTTGCCTTCTCAATGGATGGGGCAGGGTTGGAAAGAAGGAATAAAAAATTAAAATTAAAAAAAAAATTTAAAATGTCATTCCTTGAGCCTGATACCCGTACCATGAGTGCTTCAGTTGTGGTGTGACGCATAGCACCACACATTTAGTTGTGTCTGACTCTGAAAAGGAAACCAGAGGAAACTCATTAGTTTAATTTCATGTACTATATTCGTTACAACACATTCTCTAAAAAGTGTATGTGAAAGACACACATACATATAATATGTGTGTGTGTGTGCTGTTCTCTTGAAGATTTTCTAGGGAGAAATTAGGCATTTGAGTTGGTGACTTGATGTCTTTCTGGCTGCCCTTACTTTGATAGTAATGCCATGTCACAAGAGAGAGGAGATAAGATTAAGAAAAGTACATAGAAGCAATTCTATTCAGTTACAAAGGTCAATATTAGTATCATATGGTCTATTAGAGGACACAGCCCTTTTTTCTTTCAACTGCTGGTAAACTTTTTCTGGGAATGTACTTTGGAAGGGAGATTGTTTGGATGTTTGGGATATATCTGTGGTGTCAAAAATTTTTATTTTTTTAAAAAAAACACATAGAAGAGCCCAAGAAACTTACCACTTTGATGCCTTTAAGGAGTAAATAGCCCAACCTTCCTCAGTCCAAAGGAATGCCATTATTAACTCCTTGGAAGTTACAGAAATGTGAGACATTCATTTCAGTGACATTTTATTTGTTCCATACCTTCTGGGACTTGGTAGTTCCAAACAAGTGAATTTTCATAGTAATTGCATGGACCTCAGGTCCTTCATCTGTAAAATGAAAGAGCTGGATGAACTTAGATGGTCTCTAAGATCTCATAAAGTCCTAACCTTTTATGATTCTGAGTTCATAATGATGACCTTGAGTCATCAAGGAAAGGTTAAACCGTGCTCACTCTATAGTGTCTGTTTAAGAAGTCATGGAAGGGTGTGATATATTTTAGACCAATTTCTATCCTCAATGGCTCAGTAAGAACAAAGTTTTGGTGCTTAAAGTGGTAAGTTTTAACTTTTGGAACATTTATTTATACAGAATAGTTCGTTCCAGAGGAAGGTATGTAGTGAGAGGTAGGTACTCTGGTACTCTGAATTTATGTAACATCTCACATGCTGTTAGATTTGGAGTTGGAAAAGACCCCAGGGATGACTGATTTCTTGTTGTTCAGTCATTTCAGTTGTGTCAGACTCTTCCTGATCCCTTGTGGAGCTTTCTTGTCAAAGATACTAGAGCAGTTTGCCATTATCTTCACCAGCTCTTTTACCAGTGAGGAACTGAGCCAACCAGGATTAAGTGACTTGCCCAGGGTTGCACAGCTAGTAGGTGTCTGAGGTCAGATTTGAACTCAGGACAATGAGTCTTTCTGACCCCAAGCCCAGTGCTCAATTCACTTTGCCAACTAATTGTTTCACTTTACTTTTACAAGTAATTCCATTTGCACATGATCCTCCAGAATCAACTATAAAATCCTCTGCCATTCAAAGCCCTTTCTAACGGGCACCCTACCTCTCCCCCCTTTTCATTCTTCTCACACTTTACTTACAGGCCAGTCCCAGTGGCCTCCTCACTCACTATGTCTTGTGTGTGACAGCTTTGGGCATTTTCACTACCAGCCATACCTAGAATGTTCTCCCTCCTCATTTTTGCCTCTCTTTCCCTGGCTTCCTCCAAGTCCCAATTCAAGCCCTGCCTTCTACATGAAGCCTTTCCTGATTGCCTTTAAGGCCCTCTTTTGATTATCTACAATTTATCCTGAGTATAGTTTTTCCCCTGGTCGTTTGCCTATTGTCTTCCCCATTAAGGGAACACCTTACTGGTAGGGACTGCCTTTCTTTGTATCCTGAGTACTTAGTACGATGTCTAGCACACAGAACTTAATAAATGTTTTTTGACAAGCTAGTGTTTAATATCTTTTTTTCTAACATGTTATAATTAGCTAAATTCATTTTGTTTAGAAGTTTGGCAGATTTGCATTCTGTTTAATCATTAGTCATATAATAATGGCAGTAGAGAACTAATTCTGTTACATTTTTCTCTGTATTTCAATTCAGTTCAACAAGCATTTGCAAAGCACCTGCCTTATATCAAATGCAGTACCAGGCACCATAGTTTAAAAGATTCATTAAACTTAACGTTCTTGAGAGAGTGAATTGTGAAAACATTCACAGATCAATAAATATAAATGTATTAAAAAAGGAAATACATAAGATAGTTTCCAGGTAGAGAACGCTGATAATCTGGGGTGGTGGAGGATAGGAAAAAGTCATGAACAGGATGTAGCCATTGAGGTGGACTTTGAACGTAACTAGTAAGTTCCAGAAACAGAGAGAGTGTTCTAAGAATGGGGAAGCCTGTGCAAAGACCAGAGGTGTATGTCATATAAAGAGAGGACTTTGGTAGGAACATAGAAAGGGTAAAGGGGAGTGATATGAAACCACTCTGGAAAAATGTGGCATGAAATAAAGAGCCTTCCATGGTGTTGTTGCCCTCCTCTTACAGGCTCGCAAGCTTTACAGTGGCTTTCCCAAAACATGCTACACATCATGGAATCCTTGGGTGTGATATGACCAGGGTAAAGTACAGTGGGCCTATGACTTCCTTTATACCTGGAACCTTTTCCTTTCAATGAAGCCAACAGTCACATAAACGATTTTGGCAACCATGTCTGACTACTGACTTACAGTACCCCTTTTGTGACTATGTCCTGTAATAACAGGTAACATTCCATGGAACAATACTTATTGGTACCCAGAAATAATGTGATTATAGAACATTGCTCAATTATTAGTTGAGAAAAGAAAAAAAATTAATGGTTATGTCTTTGTCTAGACTCCTGCCTTTTGAGTAGAATCTTAAACCATTTAATGATATGACCTCTATTGAAGTTGACCTCTAATTGTATCATGAAAGGGACTGGCTTCTTTCAACTTCCTCCACTAGCACCCAAGCTCCAGCAACTTGTCCTTCTAAAGTAGAAAGATTCTTCAAGCCTAGATGTAGGAGGGTTGTAATCTCAGCCAGTGGAGGGAGTGAATGTTCACCCTAAATGAAGCTGCCCCTCCTTTGAATTTTAGAATCAGGGGAGCATAGATCATAGATTTTGAGCTCAGAAGCAATTTGCCCAGTACAACCCCTTAGAAAGAAAGTCGCAGAGACTTAGTAACTCAAGAGGACCGTGCTTGAGCCTTTCTCCCATTTTCCCTGGGACTCCCAGGATGTGGGAGGGATAGCCTTCAGGATGAGGAATGCTTCCTGGTTTCAGTTAACAGAAGGCAGTTTCAAATTGTGGAATGCAAAAGTTTTTTATATTTTTTGTTCTTGTTTTTTTTTTAAATTTATTTATTTAACTTTTTACATTCATTTTCACAAAATTTTGGGTTCCAAATTTTCTCCCCATTTGTCCCCTACCCCTACCCCAATACACTGAGCATTTTCTAATTTTCCCTATCACCAATCTGCCCTCTCTTCAATCCTCCCTCCCTTCTCTTGTCGCCATCTTCTCTTTTGTCCTGTAGGGCCAGATAACTTTCTATTGCCCATTGACTGTATTTCTTATTTCCTAGTACCAACAACAATAATACTTGACAGTTGTTCCTAAAACTTTGAGTTCCAAATTCTCCCCATCCCTCCCTCCCCACCCGTTCCCTTTGGGAAGGCAGGCAATTCAATATAGGCCCTATCTGTGTAGTTTTGCAAATGACTTCGATAATAGTCGTGTTGTGAAAGACTAACTCTATTTCCCTCCATCCTATCCTGCCCCCCCCATTGTTTCTATTCTGTCTTTTGATCCTGTCCCTCCCCAAGAGTGTTGACTTCAAATTGCTCCCTCCTCCCATTGCCCTCCCTTCCATCATCCCCCCCCACCCTGCTTATCTCCTTCTCCCCCACTTTCCTGTATTGTAAGATAGGTTTTCATACCAAAAGGAGTGTGCATTTTATTCCTTCCTTTAGTCAAATGTGATAAGGGTAAACTTCATGTTTTTTTTCTCAGCTCTCCTCTTTTTCCCTCCACTAAAAAGTCTCCTGCTTGCTTCTTGAATGAGATATAATTTACCCCATTCCATTTCACCCTCTCTCCTCCCACTACATTTCTCTCTCACCATTAACCTTAATTTCTTTTAAGATATGGTCCCATCCTATTCAATTCACTTTGTGCTGTCTGTCTCTGTATGTGCATGCATGTGTGTATATGTGTGTGCATGCACACATGTACATGTGTGTGTGTGTGGTCCCACCAACTACCCAGATACTGAAAAGTTTTAAGAGTTACAAATATTGTCTTTCCAGGTAGGAATGTAAACAGTTCACTTTTGGTAAGTCCCTTATGACTTCTCTTTGCTGTTTACTTTTTCATGCTTCTTCTCATTCTTGTGTTTGAAAATCAAATTTTCTTTTCAGCTCTGGTCTTTTCATCAAGAATGCTTGAAAGTCTTCTGTTTCATTGAAAGACCATATTTTCCTCTGAAGTATTATACTCAGTTTTACTGGGTAGGTGATTCTTGGTTTGAGTCCTAGTTCCTTTGACTTCTGGAACATCCTATTCCACGCCCTTCGATCCCTTAATGTAGAATCTGCCAGATCTTGTGTTATCCTGATTGTATTTCCACAATACTGGAATTGTTTCTTTCTAGCTGCTTGCAAGATTTTCTCCTTGACCTGGGAATTCTGGAATTTGGCCACAATGTTCCTAGGAGTTTCTCTTTTTGGATCTCTTTCAGGCGGTGATCAGTGGATTCCTTCAGTACTTATTTTGCCCTCTGGTTCTAGAATATCAAGGCAGTTTTCCTTGGTAATTTCATGAAAGATGATGTCTAGGCTCTTTTTTTGATCATGGCTTTCAGTCCCATAATTTTTAAATTGTCTCTCCTGGATCTATTTTCCAGGTCAGTTGTTTTTCCCATGAGATATTTCACATTCTCTTCCATTTTTTCATTCTTTTGGTTTTGTTTTGTGATTTCTTGGTTTCTCAGAAAGTCGTTAGCCTCCATCTGTTCCATTCTAATCTTGAGAGAACCATTTTCTTCAGTGAGCTTTTGAACCTCTTTTTCCATTTGGCTAATTCTGCTTTTGAAAGCATTCTTCTCTTCATTGGCTTTTTGAACCTCTTTTGCCAATTGAGTGAGCCTATTTTTCAAGGTGTTATTTTCTTCAGCATTTTTTTGGGTCTCCTTAACCAAGGTATTGACCCGTTTTTCATGCTTTTCTTGCATCTCTCTCATTTCTCTTCCCAGTTTTTCCTCCACCTGTCTAACTTGATTTTCAAAATCCTTTTTGAGCTCTTCCATGGCCTGAGCCCACTGGACATCCACCTCGGATGTCTGGGATAGAGAGGCCCCGACCTCTACGTCTTTCCCTGATAGTAAGAATTGTTCCTCGTCATCAGAATTGAAAGGCGGGAACATCTGTCCCCCAAGAAAGTAGCTTTCTATGGTTTTACTTTTCTTCCCTTTTCTGGGCATTTTCCCAGGCAGTTACTTGACTTCTGAGATTTCTGCCCAGCCCCCCAGATCTGCCCAGCTAGTGCTTGGGGTCTGAGATTCAAATGCTGCTCCCCAGCCTCAGGGCTTTCAGTGTCTATTCAATGTGAGCTTAAGTTCTGGTGCTTGGGTGGGGGCAGGGCCGCCTCCCAGGCTCAGTTCCCTCAAGTGGTTTATGTGGGAGACCTTTGGTAATGGCCCTGAGCTCCTGCCTGCTGCTCTTGGAGTTCCAGGCCACCGCTACCTCTGCTGCTGCCTCCTGAGGGGTCCGAGTCACGGAGACACCCTGCTCCCCTCTCAGCCAGCCCAGACGTCTCCCTCACTGACCTTTAGCACCTGTGGGTGGAGGGACCTTGGCGGCTGCCAGAGCTTCCGTCCCTGAAGCCTGCTCGGATCTGCTCCTCTCGGGGCCGCATGGTCAGGGCAGCGCAGGGGTGGGCTTTGCTGTCTGGTATGCAATGGACCCCTGGGGACCGCTTTCCAGGGCTCTCTGGAACGGAAATCTCTTCCACGGTGTTTCTACATGGCTTGCTCTGCTCCAGAATTTGTGGGGAGTTCTTTTTACAGAAAATTTCTGGGCTGTGGTTTTAGAGCTAGCATATGTGAGTCTTTCTACTCTGCTATCTTGGCTCTTCCCCATTTTTTGTTCTTGTTATCATGCCTTCCCCAAGATAACTCATTGCCTAAAATCTTATCATGTGATTGATTCAGCTGTGATGCTCAGCATCCTTGGGTTGTCTCTCCCCTCTGATTGGAGGGCAGAGAAATAAACTCTTCCCAAACTAGGTAGGTAACTTCAGAGCTTGTTCCAACTTATTTCCAGTTTGCATTTGTGTGTTGTCTTTCCCCATTTGACTGTCATGGGTAGCTAAGTGGCACAGTGGATATAACGCTGGACCTGGAGTCAGGAAGACCTGAGTTTGAATCCAGGCTTAGGCACTTAATAGCTGTGTGACCCTGAGCAAGTCACTCAACCAACTGTTTGCCTCAGTTTCCTCATCTGTCAAATGAGCTAGAGAAAGGAAATGGCAGATCAGGAAAACCTCAAATGGGGTCATGAGGAGTTGGACACAAACAAACAGTATTTTACTCCAAGTTACTTGAGGGCAGGGACTATCTTTTTCTTGTTTGTACTGGCAGCCTTAGCACTCTCCCTGGAGCATACATAGTATGCCTTTAATAAATATTTATTATTGTATGTTTTACAAATTTTAGGTTATCAGCAAACAAGTAGAGTTTAGGGAGTGTTGATAGAAAGAAAGTCCTGTTTATTAGAGAAAAACAATTTAAAAGATGCTCCTGAAATAATAATAAAGGTGATTTGACTTGCCAGAAACTTATCTGAATGAGACCTTTTAGGAAAATTTGAGGGTGGGTGAGCATGAAAAAAGGATTCTCTGCTTTCTTGAGCAATTTGCCTTAAGTTGCCTGAGGTCTGTAACCCAAGTAGACAGTTCAGAGAAGTTAAAGAGAAAAGGAGTTACATATTAAATACGTAAATAGATTTATAGCAGCTCTTTTCATAGTAGCCCCATACTGGAAACCAAGGGGGAAAAGGAGACATCCACCTACTGCAGAACGGCCAAATGAACTGTAGTGTATGAGTGTGATGGAATATTATGGTGCTTTAACGACAGTCTTGGAGGAAACTGAAGATGTGGTGGTCTGGTAGAGTGAGAATTGGGCAGAAGTAGGAGAACAATTATAGACAACAACATTATAGAGGAAAACAACTTTGAAAGGTTTGTGATCTGATTAGTGTGATGACAAACCAGAAGTCCAGAAAATGGAAAATAAATCACATCACCCATTTGCTAGAGATGTAATGGACTTAAAATCTAGGAAAGCAATATGTGGAATTGGATATGGCCAATGTGACAATTAAAGTTTGGGTTTTGTTTCTAATTGTTCTGTGGGAAGGGGTCAGTGAGAACGAGATACGTTAAATGTTTGTAAAAAGAAATGGAAAAAATTATACTCTCTTAATTAAAGCCCCACCTCAGGTCCCAAGTATCTGTTACGTAACATAAGGGGACGTTTTCCAGCAGCACACTCTTTGTCAGAAACTTCATAAGTAGACAAAGAAATAATAGAAAAGGATTAGCTTGCAGTCTGTAGTGCCAGGTGGTAGCGCTGATCACAACTCTATCTAAAGGCATAATTTGAACCTTAGTCAAATTGACTGCAAGCCCAAGCATTCTGTCCATTATACCAAGAAAAATGATTAAATGCTAACTAAAGTGCCAGGTATTCAAGGAAATAAAAACACCTCTCTGGGACTTGCAGGATAAAAGGAGGTGACAGAAAGGATTGAGTCTTACTTAGGGACTAACTCTGTGGACATGTTAATTTGTACTAGGACATGGCAAACTATGAACTGAAAAAAAAATGTATTTTCCCTCCCTTGTTGCAAAGATAGGGGGACTAAGAGTATGGAACATTACATATAATGTCAGAGACATTTGTTTGGGGTGAGATAAGATGGAGGAAAGATAATAATTGAAAAAATTAAATCTTTGTATTTAGGTTATTTATCTCTTTCTTACCTAGCATCTGTTGCCGGGCAGTTGAGCAGTCTCCTAATTTGTCTCTATGCCTCAGGCCTCTCTTTTTCCCAGTCATCTTTCATATATCTACCAAAGTGACTTTTTGTAAAAGGCACTTCCTTACTCAACAGATTGTTATCTCTAGGCTCCCATATAAGCCTGTTTGTGAGACTCTCCAGAACTTGGTCCCTACCTCCCTTTCCAACTTCATCCACCATCCCACATCCTTTTGGCCTAGCCAAGCCAGCTTGCTGCCCCAGCTCCCATGTCTTTGCCTTCGTTCTGGCTGCCTGTAGAATGGGAATGGACTCCCTAGCTCACCTCCGCCATTTAGAATGTCTATCTTTCCTTTAAAATTCTGCCCCAAGCAACACTTTGTACAGGAAACCTTTCTAGTCATCCATCTGTCCTGCGCCTGCTCCTGCCAAATTTCCCTTGTATTTGTTTTTCATGTCCTTATTTATGTGTGTGTTGTCTCCCCTGATAAGTTACAAGCTCCATGAGGGAGAAAATGGGTTGATTTTTGTCTTTCTGTGCATTAAAAGTGCCCCTGGCATGAAGTAGGCGCTTAATAGGTCCTTGCTGACTAATGTAACTTAGATGCTGGTCTAAATCTATATTCTGACAAACTACTCTTTTGTTTTCTTAGGCATTCTTATTTTTGATTCTGTCAAAAACTGGGCTAGTAGTCTCAGTTTTTGATCATTGCTCGTATACTTTGTTCCACTGGATTATGTTCCTGTTTTTTTAGTTAACAGCACAAAGTTTCAGTGATTCTGATCATTTCATTTATCAGTGATTGTTCTTATTCTGTGCTGTTGAGGACCTTCAGCTCCCCTGGTTCCCTTGAGGTTCTGCGCGTCTTGTGCTGTGCAGGTACATTTTACTGTTGTTGGTGTTTTGTGTAGCTCCACAGTGGCTTGTGTAGCACAGATTACCAATTAATTTAGCCAGTCCACGGGCCAGGCACGATTACTGAGTGTGTCTCCTATTACATCTTCCTTTGTTTCTAGAAAGTGTTTCGCAATTTTATTTAAATAAGTTTTGAATGTATTTTAGTAGCTTGATTCTCAAGTATTCTATATGTTTTGCCGTTGTTTTGAATGGAATTTCTCTTTCTATAATTTCATTCTGGTTTTTGCTACAAGCTCTGCTATATAGAAATAGAGTGTTTTGTGCATTGATTTTATATGCTGCTGTTTTACTGAAGCCATTAATCATTTCAAATAGTTCCTTAGCTTATTCATTCTTTAATTTTCTAAGTAAGCCATCATGTCATCTGCAGATTGGAATGTGTTTGTTTTCTCTTGGTGGATGTTTACCATTTGATTTCTTGTTCTTGTCTTGCTGCTATCACTGGCATTTCTTTCTAGAGCTACATAAAGTAATATTCGGGAGAGAGTACACCCTTGCTTATCTAAACTTGTACTTATCAGGAAAGCATCTAACATATCTCTGTTGCAAACAATCCTAATTTTTAATTTTAGAGACTCATACTTTTATTATATTAGAAAAGTACCTCTCACCCCAATTCTTTTTCTTCTTAAAGTGCAGAGAAGTGAAAAATAGTGTTATTTGGGTCATTCATTGGTCAGTGTAAGGCGGGAGATTACATTTATAGATTCTTTTTTTTAGAAATACATTTTCTGAAGTGAAGGGTTTCTTTTTAAAACTATAAACTGATGAAGTTTTGGGTACTTTTTGAATGACTGTACTTCATACATAAATCAAATATTCCCTGTAAAAATCCCTTACTTCTAATTCCAGCTCAACAAACATTTCTTACAGTGAAGTTTGACCTCTTACTGTTCAGCTAGGCAATAATGATACACAAATAATTAGTAAAATAATTTTTAAATGTGCATCAGGTGAATAAAATGAAAGTAAGACATTGGAGGAACTAATTTGGACTGATGAAAATTGAAGTAATAAGCAAAACCAGGAAAATGATAGAGAAAGAAAGAAATATAGTTAAAGAATTTATTAAACCCTTTCTTTATGCCAGACATTGAGCTGTATACCAGTATGATCATGCAAGATAGTACCATCTCTCAAGAAGCTTACATTATAACGCACGAAGGTGGCACATTAAAAAAGGGTAGTTTTTTATTTAATTTTTAAAATTTATATAGTTTTATATAGATGTGTATGTATGTATATATTTTAAAAGTCTACCAAAATTGTACAACGGAGATGCTACATGAAATCCTTGGGGAGAAACCAAGGAAGGCTTCTTAGAAGAAGTAGCATCTATATTGGTCTTTAAAGAATAGGTAAGAATTCAATGGTGAAGGAAAGTAGTATTCTAGTTATTGGAAACTTGATGAATGAAGATTCTCCCTCTTAGGTCAGTACAACAATGTCCATTTTTACCATTGCATCTTAAAATCAAGCTTGATGAGGCATCTACTTACTCTCCTTCAAATCCAATCATCTCTTAGAAATGAATCATACTTATCAATTTATAGAATACCACTGTGTTATATTTCAAAGCTAAACTAATGTGTACTTTCTTCTTTCTTGTCTTTCCCCTCTCCCCCACCCTCATTTTGACAGGCTCGGGTTATGTATAATTTCGATGCTGAACCTGGAAATAATGAATTGACGGTTATTGAAGGGGAGATCATTACAATTACAAATCCGGTAAGAAAAATGTCACATTGGGGTCAAAGAACTGTAGCTCTTTTCATAGGATTCTTTGTAGAACAGAATTGATTATTCAAGACCACAAAACATTTTTTTGCTCTGTGCTCTGAAGTAAATGGAAAATGGACCAAAAGTACAATACCATTTCCCTAAATCTTAAGGCAGAATTGTAGCTCTGCTAAGGACAGCTGAGACTACCACTGAATTCATGACTTTGAGTGATGTTTTCCTATGCTGCCACAACACAGTGTCATGTCTTTATAATAAAAGATGGATGCTTATAAATTTCTTGACTTACTATCCTAAGGGAATTACTTGAGGCCATTATAGAATGGACCTTAGAAATGGAAGTAGCAGGTAAAAGAAAGTATGTGTTATAATGACTGGCATTTCATTCATTTTTTAATCTTTCTATCTATATTGATGACAGAGAATCAGTTAACTGCATTTTATAGATAGGAAAATGGAATCAGAGAAATCTTGGTTTTGCCCCTGTGGAAAAACCAGCTGAATTCTAACATAAAACCTCACTCTTCATAGGTCTGCCATATGCCAACTATTTTTGGCTCTCTTATCAAAAAAATATGCTCTTTCTGGGTAGTTGCCTTACTCAGTCCGTACTTCCTGTTCTACCCTGAGTTATAACACCACATCATGATCAGAAATGGCAAAATGAATGTATATCTTGCATACATTTTTGTCATGTTTTATCAATCTTATATTCTTAGGTGACCACTATGTTTCCAGTACCACTAAGTGCTTTGGGAAACAAAAGTATTGCCTATATTGATTTCATAACTTTTCAGAATAAATTGCCAACTTAATCCCATTTTCAGCAAAGGATCATAGATTAAGAGTCAACAGACACCTCAAAGGTCTGCCTCTTTTATAGTGAACAAAGTTGTTATTCAGTCACTTAGGTTGCGTCTGACTCTTCCTGACCTATTGCGGGGGGCGAGGGGAGGGTGGGGGTGTGGTTCGACAGAGATACTGGGTGTTTTGCCATTTCCTTCTACAGTTCATTTGACTGATGAGGCAAACAGGGTGAAATGACTTGCCCAGTTTCTAAGACAAGATTTGAACTCATGAAAGATGAGGCTTCCTGATTCCAAGTCCAGTGCTCTCTATCCACTGTGCCACCTAACTGCCAATAGTAAAAAGGCCAGACAGTGACATTACTGGAAGGGAAATTTGGGAGGATTTGGGAAAGGAAGGCCAGACAGCTTGTCAAGGTGACAACAAGGTGAGGAGAGTGACACTTAGTATTGAAGACCACCTAGCCCTTCTCCAAATCAGTGTTCCAGTGGAGTTAGCCATAACAGCTCCTAGCAAGAAAGATCAGGGTTGAAGGTGCTTGGCTACTTCTGTGACCTTCTAGAGAGATTAACTCTTTCCCACCAAGCCCAGGAATTAGTTTCTGATTAACAATGCACATACCTCCCTCAGAAAAAAGAAAGTAAAGGAGCTTGAAGAATTTCTCTCCAGTTATTACTAATCCTGTCTTTCTTCCCTCTCCATCCAGAGGGAGAGGGGTTGAGAAGACTCCTACAGAAACAGAGTGAGTTATGAGTAATGGAAACCAGTTGGTTTCTAATATCACTTTCCAGTTGAGATTCTCTGTAAAAGGAGTCAACAGACCAACAGACAGACATTTGTGAAGTATAGGTTGTCTCTGCACACAAGCACAGTCATGGTCCTCTTGGGGCATAAAGGACAAACCACAGCTGCCTGGATGGGGACCCATCTGGCCAGCTCCAGTTGGGCAACTCAGCTCATCCTCCCCTCCCTTCCTTCCCCCTCTTCCCCTCCACATTGGGGTATCATGATCTTAACTGAGAGGTTTCTGCCCAAAGGAAGGTAAATTTTGATGACTGAAACCTCCCTTATTAACTTGGGGTTTGCTGGCTGGATTTCTTTCTCCCAGACTATGCCTTAAACCCAATTTACTGTGGATCACTCTAATTGGACAACAATAGATCCCTGCCCAAGTACCACTTAATGGCTATTTTTTTGGGCCCTCCTGGCTCAGAATGAATGTAAATAGCAGTTGTTTCTGTTTTGGTCAGCAACTGAGGGGCTTCCACTCCTGGTTTGATTTTTTTTTTTCTTAGATTAAAGGGACTATCCCTTGACTCATTTATTAATCAGGCCTATTCGTTGAATGGGCATTGCCTCATGCAGTGTGAGCACTTGAAAAGACCTTAGCTTAAAAAGATCAAGGTCTCCCTCTGCATCCTGGGCCATCTCCAGTCATCCTGATGAATATCAGGCCACTGGACCCAGATGACTCTGGAGGAGAAAGTGAGACTGGTGACTTTGCACAGTCCTCCCTCACTCAAATTAAATTGCAATTGCAAGTCATGTATCATCTCCCTGACATCATGGTCCTCTTCTGGAACATAGGACAGACCACAACTTCAACTGTGTCTGGTTCTGTTAAGAAATACAAATTAATTAGTTGGTTATCACAAAAGAAGATAGAATGTTTAGAGAAGACTTGGCCCTTGCATTCTCAGAGTTTACTAGGGATAGAGTGCAGAGACAGATGGTAGTAATAAATAATGTTACCTCATTGCATTTGCGTTACAAAACAAAGTACTATCAATGTGAAGTCTGAGAAGGGAAAGGGAATCTGGGAAGACTTCCTGAAGAAGGGGGCCCATGAATTGCTTTTAAAGATGGCTAGGAGCCAGGGATATAGAAGAAAAGCCAAGATGTTGGAAACCACAAGAAGAGAGCATTTATAAAAGGAAAGGGATGGGAGGCATTTGAAAAGTATGAGGATGAGAATTAAAGAAAAATCATGATATACCCTTGAAAATTACTTGGTTATTTTTTAACCCAAATTTTCAGATTTTTCTAGTGGGATTACTTGGAACAAAAACTGATAGTTATTCATTTACTAAACATCATCAGGCCTCTTCTAAATATCCCTAAGCATGTGGTCATATACTTGGCATTTAGAAATAAAGGAAATTCATCTTATTTTTAAGAAAATGTCTAAGGCTCAAATTCTAGCCAAATTGTTGAATTTTTTTAAATTAAATTTTGTTCTATTATCTAGTATTTTTTTCCTTTCTTTTCCCCTGGAAAAAAAGAAAAAATGAAAAAAACCCTTGAAACCAATATAAATGGCCAAGCAAAATGAATCCCCATTTTGATAAGTTCCAAAAATTCTGCATATTTAAATCAGCACCTCTCTCTGTATGGTAAAAACCTTGAATTTAAATTTCTAAATGTTAACCCAAGTAGTGATTGATACCATGGGGTTACCCATTTGTAGTTTAGAATTGACAGTTGGGGGCTTGCATTAATGGGATATTTAATTAGGAGCCCAATAAAAAGGAAAGGAGCTCAATAAAAATTAGGAGCTTTTTTTAAAAAAAATTATTTTGTTACATATTTCCTAATTACATTTAAAACAATTTTTAACATTTATTTTTTTAAATTTTGAGTTCCAAATTCTCTCTCTTCCTCCCACCACTCTCCTACTCTTTGAGAAGGCAAGCAGTACAATATCAATTATACATGTGAAGTCATGCAAAACATATTTCCATATCAGTCATATTGCAAAAGAAAGCACACACAAAAAAACCCACAAGAAAAATAAACTAAAAAAAGCAAGCTTCAATCTGCACTCAGGTTCATCTTTTCTCTCTCTGGAGGTAGATAGCGTTCAAGGAAACTCTTGTTAAAGTATTATTTAGATGAAAATTAGAATGTAGAATGTGAGTTTATTTTAATATTATTTTGGATAGTCCTATTTAACCAAAAGAGACACTATAAGAGCAGTAGAAAGAAAGGAAGAGAAAAATTAATTTCCCTAGCCCAGATGACCTGACCACTCATTAACTTACATGTACTTACATTCCTCAGAACAACCCTTTGAAGTAGGTTGCACATGAGGGCACCCCTATTTACAGATAAGGAAAAAGAGGTGCCGAAGAGTATGTAGCAAATAAGTGACATAGCTCAGATTCAGTCACAGTTTTTCCAGCCTTGGAGCTTAGTGCTTTTTCCATTGTATCCAATACATCTCATAAAGTTAGTAATTTTCTAGAATTGAGTTGTGGTTTAAATGATAAGTGAAGAAAATGTGGTTATCAAAATAGAGCATGCTTTGCTTATAATTTGGGCATTATTTAGAACCACCACCAATTATTCATCAATGTTTGATTAATTTTAGTCTGGGTTTAACTTTTTTTCTGGTAGCTAAGGTCTCAAGAGTTTTTGGATGTCTGGGCAATGCCAGGAGGGAGGAAAATGTAATTTATGAATAATGGATTTTGCAGAGGTGATGTATTTAATGTTTAAGTCGTTTTTGTTTTGTTCCTTTTAATTGTGATTTTTCACGCAAGTTTTCCAAATATACCAAATTTCTTTTTGTGTTTTGTTTTTTTTTAGGATGTTGGTGGAGGATGGCTAGAAGGAAAAAATAACAAAGGAGAACGGGGGCTTGTTCCCACAGACTATGTTGAAGTAAGAATTTTCAGTCATTTAATTACAGCAGTTATAACCGATTCCTTCCCTAACTTGATTTTGGAACAGGTTTGAGGGACAGAACGTAAAAGAGAGTAACAATTATTCCTGACAAATGCATTCCCTTCTTCGATGTGATCCGTTGTGGTTAAAATGAGATAAGTAGTATTGTTCAGTAACTGCTCTGGAAAAATTGGAAGCCATCTTATTATGGATTTTAGGGAATAATAAATTGTATGTTGAAGTAAATAAGATAATAGCTTATATCTGTTGTAGTTGTGGTTTTTGTTAGTAGCATTACACTATAATTCCTTACCTTTATAACCTTTACCTTTATAAGTGTTTATAACACTTGACAGTTACAAAGTATTTGTAATATAGTAATCCTGTGAGGATGGTAACCCTATTTTCCAGATAAGAAAACAGATTAAATTACTTGTCCACTACCACCCATCTAATCAGTGACAAGACAGAGGCACTAACCCCAGTCTTAGGTTCAGAGGAGTTAAAGCTTACATAGACCTCAGTGGGTATCCCTTTCATTATACAGAAGAGAAAAATAGGATCCAGAGAGTCCAGGTGTGTTGCCCAAAGTCACTCAGAAAGAGCCCATCCATGTCTTCTGCCTCCACATTCAGTGTTGACTCTGCCACATCAGAATTTCCCAATTCCTTTTCTCCATAGCCTGTTTTAAAAAACTTAGTTGCTCATTGAAACTTTGAAGTCCAGTTTCAATTCTTATCTTTGGTGTCCATTATTATAGCATTAAATTCCTTGAATTGGCCATCCATGGTTAGACACAATTCAGTTAAAAACCAACTAGCCACCACCAACAAAAACATTTGAGCCAACCAGCTGGCTCCCTCTGCTGGTTGTTTTTCTGTATCATGTATAAAATGGATGTAAAATGCTATGATCATGAAGTTCTGCTGATGGTAGATGAACTAAGGTCCTGTGCTGACATACGGAAGTGTTTTGTTTGCTTTTGTCTTTTAACCTAGTGGTTAAATGAAGAGAGAGTACTCACTCTAGAAAAGAGATGATGTCTTTCAGGAGAAAAGAAGGTGATGGAGCTAGTCTCCTGGGATCCCTTTAACAGAAAAAAACCTTTCTTAGTGCCACTCTTCCAGATGCCTCACTAAGGATAGGGGACGTGTCATAATGTCTCATTCATGTCTGCCCAAAGGTAGAAAATCAGCTGTTAAAGTTTATGAGAAGGGTTTCTGCTTTTCATCTGATGCCTAAAAATCTCTTAAGATTGAGAGAAGTCTGAGGTATGACTGGCGTTGAAGTTCACCACAACTTCCAAACTTTCTAGTTTTAGCAAAATCACTTGTGTGTCCACCTTGATGTTTTCAATCAGTTACTTATAGTTCATTCAGTTAGATGTCAAGCACCTTGATGGGTGTGGAGGGAGATACAAAGAGGGAGTAAGACCCAGCCCTTGCCCCCAAAGGATCTTACATACAAGTAAACAGGATTTCAAGCACCATTTTTCCCCTGTTGGTTGGCTCTGCTGGCCTACAATAATCTTAACGTCAAGTGAACTATGAATTGACTGAAAATAATAAGAGTTCCTTTACTCTTCAGATTTTGACTAATGGTGGGAAAGATCAGTTTTCTTGTGGAAATTCAGTAGCTGATCAAGCCTTCCTGGATTCTCTCTCAAGTGCAGTTCAAGCCAGTGCCTCAGCAGTCAACAGTAATAACCAGGTATGTATTCTTCTGGCCTTACTGAAAATGACAGGCTTTGCCGAGTGCACAGCATATTGTGAGAGCTGTGGTGTGTTAAATTGTCATTCTCTACAAGCACAAAAGAAAGTTGCTGTTAGTGTAATGTGCTGCATTTCTGTTGAGTATTATTAGCAAAGAAATCATACATTCAGCATTGATAGAGAATGTTTTTGAGACAAATGGGAAGCAAGGCATTAATGACTATGGAAGAATTCTGGCATAGTGCTATGAATTCACTTATGAGGTTTATTGTGGAAACTGAAGAAATATAGGAAAGAGGGACATGAGAGAAAAAGACCACTTACTCCTAAAAATTTCAACTGAGAAGGCATCTACCACAAAAACAAACTATTTTTGCCTACCAAAGAAAGCTAATACTGAAAAAATCGCATTGAAATAATAAAATATTATTATAGAAGCAATTGACCTTTGATTGGTTTAAGTGAATTTTAACTTAGCCTGGCCTTCTGGATAGTTACGCAGTGTGAGCTGCAAGTCATGCTAAGAAAATGGTGGAGTCAGCTGATTTCATTTTACCACCTTCCTGGCACTTAGGGTTATATTAAGAATAATGGAGGGATTTTATTCCTTCTGTTTTTATGCATGTATGTAAAACTTGTTTAACTTTTTAAAAACTGCTCCAGAAATTAAGGATATGCTTTAAAATATCCCTAGGTTTCTTTACTAACCTGTTATGGACCTATCAGCAGTGCAGTTTCCAAAAGCCCTCCATAATGGAAAGAGTGTTGGATTAGAAAATGACAACTGTGTAGAAGGTGTAAAGCATCAATTAAAAATACTTATTTTTTATTACAATTAAACAAAACTGTTCACTTCATTTGGCCAAGCTTCCATTTCTAGCCAGGCTCTGACACTGAGCAGACTGGGCACTACTGACACTTGGGACCTTGGAAAACCACAGAATCTTTCCAGTCCTCTGTAAAGTGAGCAAGTTGAACCAAATGACCTGAGAGCCTTTTCAGCTTTACTTTTCTCTCATTTGAAATCCTTGAGTTTATTAAGAATTATGTGGAGTAGCACCTATTTTCTTTTACTTCTTTCCTAAAAATATTGCTTTCAAGGTTCAAGGGCAATCATCTGATTTTTTTCTTTGTCCTTTTATAGTAACAACCATAATAGTTAATAGCTAGCATTTATATAATCTTTTCAAGTTTGTAAGATGTTTTACAAATACTGTTTTGTTTGAGCTTCACAATAACCCTGAGAGATGGGTTCTGTTCATTCTCTTTTTCCAGATGAGGAAACTGATGCAGACAGGTTAAGTGATTTGCCCAGGGTCACTAAGCTAGTTAGAATCTGAAACTGAATTTGAGCTGAGATTTTCCTAACTCTCTTCCCATACTCTGTCCACAGAGGATGATGGCATATGGAAAAGAACCCCCATATATAAACTGTAGGCTGTAACTATAGTAATGATGCTATTTCAACCCCCATCTCCCCCAAGGTATTTCTTATGTCCTAAAAGTATTAGGGATAGTCATTTCTTTATTCAGTTGTGTTGTATAGGTTTAATTTGTGGACTTTGGTTGGAGGGAAGTGAACTGACCAGCCAAATATTTGGAGACATGAGGAATGTCTCATTTTGAAAACAGTAATTCTTGTAGTCTGAAGGAACATCTCCGTGGAAATTTATAATATGATGAGACATTCTGGTGTGAGCGGTCTGCATGAGTGAGTATAATTATCTAAATTCTTAGAGGCCGGAGGCTGTAGTGATTCCTCTATTTTAATATTCAAGAAGTATCTTTTCTGATTTAGATTATTCAGTTGGGCATGAATAGAAAGAGCCACAAAGGATTCTGACTTTAATTTAAATACTGTATCATCATCTCTTTGGTGGTGAGACTAAATAGATTAAATTAGATTCCCTTCTCACTCTCACTTTGTATCCCTGATTAGGTTGAAAAGATACATTAACAAGCAGCGAAGCCTCAAGTATGTTTGCTATCAATAAATTGAGCATAGGACTAAATTTCGATGGGTGGATAATAAGATTTTGAGGAATTCAAAAATATTTTTCTTAAAACTGAGAATAATTTTAATAGGGCTAATACAGAGTGGTTTTGTGTTGTTTTGGTTTTTTTTTTACCAGTTTGTGGGGTTTAGGTTTTTTTTTAAGTTTATTACTATTCTAGCCAAGTTTCTTCAGGATCTGCAATCTGATTAATATGGGTACTCCCTCCAACAGTACATGTTACAACCTGTCCATGTTTTCTCATCCTGTTAGACTCTTGTCTGTATGCTCCTATAAATCTTCCCATGGGGTCATCTCCTTTTCCAATCATACATCTCTCTAATATGAACTTCTATGCTACTTCTCTTCAGTCAGGAGGGCAATTGGAGGGATCTGGAAAGGTTTCATATAGAAGATGGTGCTTAAATTTTATCTTCAAGAAAGAAAGGGATTCTCTAAAGTATAGCTAAGGAGAGAGTGCATTCAAGATAGGAGGGATGACTAGGACAAAGGCACAGAGGTGGGAAATGGAATTTGGTGTGGTGTTTGAGGAATAGAGAAAAAAAAAATCTTGTTTGTCTGGATCACTGTATCACCAAAGCAATATTCACAGCACTGAGGGCAACTATGAACATGCTGGCGTAATTTTGAATTGCAAAGTATAACAGACTGTCCATATAGAAGGAAGAAGAAAAAAACATTTATTCAGACACCAGAAAACCAAATCCCAACACCATAAAGCTGAATCCCAACACCATAAAGCCAGATCCATCATAGTAACAAAGAAGTCTATACACATTATCAGGCCTTCCCACAAACAAAAGCCAAAGTAATTTCCTTAATGCAGATCTGATGATGTCAGGCCTATTAATGAATGGGAAAGATCTTCCCATTTAAATTACCAGTACATTTCTCATTTAAATTACCATTACAATCACAGAGTCTGTTAGGCTGGAAAGATAGCTTGGGGCCAGGTTATGAAAGGCTCTCTAAGCTTAAGCAAGTTATATTTTATTCTCAAGATGATAGAGAGCCATGGGAGTTTAAGCAGGGGATTGACATCATCAGATCTGCATTAAGGAAATTACTTTGGCAGCAATACATAGGGTGGAGTCAAGTAAAGAGAGACTTGTGGCAGGAGACTGATTAGGCTGTTGCAGTATCCTAGGGAAAAAGTGGTGAAGGCTTGAATTCAGGTGGTAGCTGTCTGTGAGTAAAGATAAGGGATAAATGCATGAGATATTGTGAAGGCAGAAATTTCAAGATTTGACGACTGATTGCATATATGAATTGAGAGACAATGAAGAGTCAAGAATGACACTATGGATGAATAGTGGTGCCTTCAACAGAAATGGAGGTTAGAAGAGGATAGGGTTTAAGGAAAGGATAATGAGTAAAGATTTTACATGTTGATATATGTCTCTAAGACATCTAATTTGAAATGTCCAATAGGCAATTGGTGATGTAGAACTGAAGTTCTGGGGGTGCCTATGTCTGGTTATGTAGACAGCTAAATGAATCATAGTCACAGAGGTGATAATTCAACTCATAGTAGGAGCTAATGAGTTTACCTGAAGAGAGAGTGGCAAGATCAGAGTGTTGGGAAGCACCCACAGTTAAGGGGGAGTGACATGAATGATGAATCAGCAAAAGAGTCTTAGAAGGAATGGTCAGACAGGTAAGGGAAGGACCAGTAACCCAGAGAAGAGAGAGCATCTAGAAGGAGAGAGTAGTCAACAGTCCTAGTACAGTAGATGGCTTTAGGACTGATGAATGACCATCAGATTTGGTAATTAAGAGATCACTGGTAACTTTAGATAGAGCAGTAGAGTTGAGGAGTGAAGGAGAGACAGGAAGTCATGAAGGTACAGATGTAGACAGCCTTTTCTAGGAGCTTGGCTAAGAAAGGGAAAAGTGATAGAGGACCATTCATTGTTTGAAGGGATGGTAGATCTAGTAAAGTCTTTCTCATGGAGGAAGACGACTTGGGCATGTTAGAAGGAAATAGGGAAGGTATCAGTAAATGGGGAGAAGTTGATGATTAGAAAGGAGAGGGTGTGAATGATTGAATTAATTTACAATCTGGTAGAGAACATGAGAGTAGGTGGAATCAAGCATACATGTAGAGAAGTTAGCCTCAGATAAAAAGGCCACCTCATTTTCAGAAACTAGGGAAAGAATAAAGGAGGGGATGGTGTCAAGGGGTTTTGAGATGAGAAGGAAAGAAGAGGGAGATCACATCATATGGCCTCAATTTTCTTAATAAAGTAAGAGGTAAGACTCTCAGTTGAAATAGGGAAAGGGAGAAAATAGAGGCTTAAGGAGGAAAGAAAAGTTTGGAATCATTTCTTTGGAGGTTATGATAGAAAATCAGTTAGGAATAAAAGGACTGTCTTGCTGCATTTAGAACCCAGTTGAAGCTGAATAACATGAATTTATAATGTACTTATTCAGCATGGTTGTGTGACTCTGGAAAAGTCAGAAAGTGGGAGTAATCCAGAGGTGACATTTGGGAAGAGATGAGCTTTCTTAGGACTAAGGGGTAAGAAACATATTTCTAGAGAGGTTGGTTTGTGAACTTGGATGGGGAGAAAAACTTACATCTTTGTTTCATTATAATTGGTTTCTTTTGTAATCCTACGCATTTAAAAAAACATCATGCTGAGAAGGTGCCCATGGGCTTCACCAGATTGTCAAAGGGGGTCCATGACACAAAAGAGGTCAAAACCCTCACAAATACAGGAAATCCTTTTTGACTTGGACTTTGCGTTGGGCATTCTGAATGACTGGGAAATATTTTTTGCAACATCTCACTGTTTTATGCCTCACTTGATATTTATATCAGATGGTCATTGAACCAACTTACATCTTTCAAGGAATCTTGAATGATTTTGACATGTGCTTGGGCAATTCTTCATTGGAGCAGAGCCTTTAAGGAGGCAATTTATTCTGCTGAGTTGAATGCTTTTGTCATCAAAAAACATAGGAACAGCAATATTTAGTCTTTTAGTCAGTTGTATGACTATGAAGGTGAGGCAACATGGACTTGATCTGGTGTAGCTGCTCTCTCCACACTAATTTTTCCTTCAGGTAATTCAGTGAGCATGTACTAAGCAACTACGCTGTGCTCATTAACTCAGCTGTTAGAGTTCATATGTGGTGCCTCTGCTATCCTACATGGTGAAAAGTTTGCTATAAAAACACATACAGATCTTTTCCATCTTTTTATCTGTTCTCCTCTTCTTCATTCCATCCTTAAATGTATTGGAGTGACTATTCTTCTTTGGGTCTCATGACAAGCTTTCAGGAAACATCTCATTCTATAATACCCTTAATGTTTTATGAGTAAATACTGGCTATACTCCATCTGTAATCTATCCTTTCTGTGAGAGTTTTCTGATATATAGATGTTGTCCCTGGCTGTCATATCTTCCCACTTGACTAGGAGATCAATTTTTACTTTTTAGGTGGTTTCTGAGCTCTTTAGATCTCTTTGTTGTGGCAGTTTACATTGGTTAAGTAAACTTACTTAGGAAATGGTACTGGTTTGTGTAGTCAAGATCTAATCTTTCATCTTTTTTCCCTTTTTGGTGTCAACTTGTTTAAATCAGATAAGTCACTTCACTTGCTGCCACATCTCATTTTTATTTTTCTTTGATGTTGATTTTGGTTTTGGTTCTAATAAGCCAATAGTATGACTAAACACAGATACCTGATTGAGAAATGATTTGCCCATTAGAACTTAGTCTTTTCTTGTCATGATCAATTTCATTTTTTAATGACAGTATTTGGTCTTTACTCAGTTGAAAACCTGTCAGTATTCAGGTTTATAGGTATGAAATATACAATCATATATGCTTGTATAGATATGAGACTTCTGTACAGTCTACATGCCTTTTTACCCTCTTTTTTTTTCTTTTTTCTTACTCCTAAACCATTTTTTGCTAAGAGTTATCATTATTCTTTCCTATGCCCACCTTTGCACTGAAGTCACCAAGTATTGAAATGTGTTAGTTTAATGGAGAGGGTCTTATCTATTTTTTCATAAAATTTCTTTGTTTTCTCCTCCTTTGCACTGGATTTTGAGGTGTGAGCTGTAATTGCGTACACTAGTGGTTTTTGGAAATGCCTCTCATGAGTACTGCAGTGTAAAATTACCTTTCTCATGAGATACTGTTTCTTGTTGCCCGTGGCCACTGAATAAGAATGATTCCCTTTTATCTGCCTCTCCAAGGAAAACCTCTGAGCCATCCTTCTATTTAGCTTAAACTTGCTCTTGTTTTCTGGTTTCATTTATAGTAAAAAAAAAAAAAAATCAGAATTGATATTATTCAGTTCACCTGTAGTATAAAGGCAGCTTAAATGGGTCAGTGGTTAGAGCTCTGTGCTTGTAGTTAGGAAGACCTGAATTCAGATCCAGCCTCAGATAGTTACTTGCTGTGTGACCTTGGAAAAGTCACTTAACTTCTGTTTGCCTTAATCTGCCTGAGAAAGAAATGGCAAGTATTTCCATTCCAGTATCTTTGCCAAGAAAACCCAATGGACAGTTTGGTCGTAGTCCATGGGGTCACAGAGAGTTAGATACAACTGAACAACAAGTGACATGCCTATTTGTTGGTCACTGGACAAGGTTCTCCCTTTCAAAGTGCCATTAGCTGTTTAGTGTTTGCAGATGGTGAGAAAACCATGATTCTTAGCATATTTTGTCCACCTTTCTATCACTCTGTCACAGTTAACACAGAAGCTCAGGAGGAAATCCCACAGGACTGAGGGCCGCATCTATATTTCATAAAGAAACTGTGCAGATAGATTTCAGGAATGTCTTTGAAAAAAAAAAAAAGAGAGAGACCCTATAGACACCAAAATCGTTAAATCAGCATTTTGTGGTAACAAAGAGCTGGAAATAAAATCCACTTATATTGGAGAATGTCAACACATTGTGGTACATGAATATGCTGGAATGTTACTGTGCTTTAAAAAAGTGATGGGCGTGATCAGTACAGAGAAAGGTGGAAAGACATAAGCTGATACAAAATGAAGGAAATAGAGTGAGGAAATCAAAATTCATAATGACTACAACAATGTAAACAGAAAGACCTATCACCACAAAATGATCAGAACTGAATGTGGTGAAACTATAAAGAACAAGCTTGCCTTCTAAAGAAAAGATGTGAGCAGAAACCTTCCCCTGCTCCTTTGAGGATACTAGAGTCCCCACGTGTGGAGTAATTGAATATAGGCTCAGATTTTTTTTTGATATGTTCACAAGTTTTAGTAATCTTTTTTTCTCTTTAAAAAAAATTCTTTGTTATAAAATATGGATCTCTGGGAGGGAGAGGGAAAAAGAAGCAAATTCTAACCCTAAAAAACAAAAAATGCCACTAAAAATGTATTAAAAATAAAAAAGAAAACAGCCTCACGTCACTCAAGTCATCCTGTAATTCCAATTCCTAAAACCTTTTTAACAACTAGGGAGATGGGTTTTGCAATTAGTGATATACCCAGTTATGTTAATTAACTCTTCTATACATTTCAAGACCTCTTTGAGAAGTCTATAACAACAGTCTTTGTACCTGTGTAGATTCAGAATAGAGATCTCAATTTTTGGTGTAGTAGAGATTGAAGACCCTTTACATTCTCTAATTGTTTATGAATAAGTGACGTTAGTCTTAAGAAGCATAGCTTTTAATGACTTAGGAAAGTTTTACCGCTTGTGACCTAATTGGAAGTTGTATATTCCCAAGTGCATTGGGGATACACACACACATACACACCCATTCCAGTGGAATATGTTGACCACTTAGTTAAATATTTTTGAGAGGTAGAGAAAAATATGAATTAATATTATTTATTCTGGCCAATTTCCCTTCTCTTCCCTCCCCTGCAATTCTTCAGTGCAATTTTAAAAAATTAGATGACTGGCTCATCCCTAAAAAGGTTGTTGGGCATAATCTTAAAGAAAACATTTTAGTAGATTGCTCCTTTAAGGGACTTCTTTGAGATACATGATTGAAGAAATGTTTTGGTGGGGAGGACCTGTGTGCCCATAAGCTTTAAGTTTCAGCATGGTGAAGATAGAGGCATTTCTTAAAAGACCATATTGGCCCGAGATATTTTTTACTAACACAAATTATTCAGGATATAAAAAAAGTCTTTTGTTTTGTTATTGCCAAGAAATTAGACTGATTCTTTTGTTCTGCTTGTTTGTGCTACCAGACATGAGCTGCAGAAATCAGGCCAGTAATTGAGCTTAAAAATTTTTGTTGTATGGCATCTTCCTCTATAACTACATTTACTGTAAAAGCATTGGACCAGAATGGAGATTATATTCCTCTCCTTCCTTGTAATTTCATCCATAAAAATTACTGGAGGCAAAAAGCTTAAAAAAAAGAAGGAAGGAAAAAATAGCATTCTGTAGAAGAGAACTGTCAACTTCCTTACCCCATTTATCAAAAGAATTCCCCTTTTGTGAGGGAAGTGCTAATGTTGCTAATATTAACAGTCACAAAAAAATCCTCCCTTAAGGTTTCAGGTTCTAAGATTCTTACCAAACCCACAGGCTTATAAGTTACTTATAGAGAGAGGTGTCCTGCCCTAATTATTTCTGAAAAAGACACTTTTTGTTCTTCGTTTGACCCTTTGAGGATTTCTGTACAGTTTGTTTGTTTCTTGGTAGTTCAGTTCCCTTGGGTTCAGCCATTCATAAGAAACGTAAGCTCACTTTGAGTTTAGCTTTTGCATTCCAAGCAGGTATCAGCACATCAGTCCCAACGCCTCATGCATTTTGTTTGTGTGACAGAGAGCTTTCTCCACTAGAACTCTGCTAATCTTTACTGCCTTTCAAAGTGAATGCCCACTTTTCACAAAGTATCACAAAATCATATTCACCTGTGTTTTTGTTGTTTTTCCATCCATCCACTTCCCTTCTCACTGTTGACACAGGCATCACTCCAGTTCAGGCCTTAATCACTTCTCAACTCAGCTATTATAGTAGCCTCCTAATTGGTCTTCCTGACTCGCATCTCATCTCCTGAGAAGGGGATCTCACACCCACATTCATCCTCAATACAGCTGCAACAGCGATTTTTCCAAAAGAATAGACCCTACCATGTCCCTTCTTTGCTTATTATGCTCTGGTTATCGCCTCTAGGATTAAATGCAGGGTGTACCAAAAGTCCCAAAAGCAATTGAAAGTATAAAGCTCAAGTGACTTAACCAGAGGCACACAGTTAGTATGAGGTAGGATTCATACTCAGGTCTTCCTGACTGTAGTACTCTGTTCAGGGTGCCACCTAACTGCTTTAAGGGAAAAAGAAGAGAGGGGAAGGGAATACACATTTATGTAGGACCTGCCAAGCGCCAGTCATTAATCCATTAGGGCTAATGACTGGCACTTGGTTGGAGATAATCTCACTTTTAAGGACGCGCAGATTCAGGTATTTTCAGATAGCAGCAGCAGCCAGGGAGTTTCATGACTGACACCAGACCTGATTTGTTCAGCCCACTAATATATTATCCAAAATTCTTCATGAATCTTCTAAGCTGAAGGGTTTAACTTTGTTAGTAAAAGATAATTACCAGGAATTATGCCTATGTCACCTTCTAGTTTAATTTATAATAGAGTTGAATTTTAGCAATTTCACCTCTTTTTGAATTGCAACTATATAATAATACAAAGCTGTTAAAATGCATAGATACATAGTTGTGGTATAGTATACTAAAGATACTCTGTAGTTACTAGAATTTGGACTGGTTATTACTTAAAGGGATGTGATAAAATTATTTCAGGTTGGTATCTTTTTTGCTCATAACTCTGAGGAAAAGAAGTAAAATTCATATCTCTATTAATAATGCATCCAGTTAATGATTAAGACAAGACCAATATTGTGTTATAGAATAAATTGGATGATGTGTTGTTTTTTAAGTACTTTAAAACACTTTTAAAACCATATATCCCAAAGAAGTCCTTGATAAAAAGAAAGGCTTCAAAATATTCATAACAACACTTTTTGTGATAGCAAAGAATTGGAAACAAGGTAGATAACTGTTATTTGGGGAAATGACTGAAACTGTGGTGCATGAGTGGAATAGAATATTACTGTGCTGTAAGAAATTATAAACATGATGAATACAGAAAATTAAGGAAAGGTTAGGTGAGATTATGCAGAGTAACACAAAACAATTGAAAATAAATGTTGCGGAATCACAGAAAATAAACAAGAGAAATGAAAAAACATCTCTTCTGCAGTGTGGAAAAATGCAAATATTAGATTTTTTCAATGTGTTTATTGATGTTACTATTTTTCTCTTTTGGAAAAAAGTATATATTATATGAAATTCACTGTGATAGAGAAAGGTACATGGAGAAATAGAGGCAATGTGAAAACAAAAGATATCAATAAAAATTATATTAAAACAAATTTTAGCATCTTTTTCTTTACATCACCTGTATTTCCAATTCATTCCTCCTTCAAGATCCATCCCTTACTATAAGGAGCAAAAAAGAGGAGGAAAAACACTTCATCAAAACTATATAATCCATCAGAAATCTGACTTTATGTGCAGTGTTCAGCATCTATAGTTTCCCTCTGCAAAGGAGGAGGGAAATACCTTCTCTGCTTTGGAGCAGTCCCTAAAGTTAAATTTGCAGCTATTTGAAAGAGATTGATGTAACCCAGGGGTGGGGAGCCTGTGGGCCAAGGCCACATGTGGCCCTCTAGGTCCTCAAGTGCAGCACTTCAGGCCACAGGCTCCCCACCCCTAGTATAGCTAATGACTCTGGGGTTGGGATTGAAAAAATATGTGTTGTAATATACAGCTGAACTAGCATTTATTCCATCTTTTAAACAAAAGGGATCATAATTTCACAATATTTGTTATAATTACTTCCATTGCAGGTTTTCTTCTGGGCAAAGTGATCTTTTACTTAGGGAGTGCAGGGGCTTTGAGCTCCGGAATTGGAGCCAAAATTCCAATTTGGCAACTTTTATTATATGATTATGGATAGATTGTTTAATCTCTTTCCCTCTCAGTTTCCTCATCTGTAAAACTGGAATAATAATCACTGTCCTGTTTACATCAGTTCTTGTGAGGAAGCTTCAAAGCACTATATAAAATGAGCTGTCATTTTTGTGTATATCCACATATCACCACCCTTCCCCCAAAACAAATTTCTCACCTTTCCTTTTTAGGAAAAGAACATATAAGATTAACGGCAGGTGCAAAAGACATCAATAAAAATTAATTTGAAAAAAGTATCTTAAGGCCTTGTGTTATAGCTCTGCGATTCTCTGATTGTAGGGAAACTTATTCCAAAAAGTGAAATACTGTGCAAAGTTGTAGCTAAGGGTAACCTGGAATCAGAGGCCGCACCATCTCTGAAGAACTCTTTGACCTGGAGACTGGGCACCTATTTAGTTGAATCACTCAGTCTATTTTGTTCCTTGTTTAGAGGTATTTGCTGACTGACTGTATGCCAGGCCTATGCTAAGAGGTTCTTATAAGACATTGGGGGATGGGTACAAATGTAGGGAAAGTTTGGGGGTTTTTATTGCCACTTTAGTGTATATATATTTTTAAAGTTGGCTCTATCACAAGGGAGTTTCACATCTGTTTACTATACCCTATCTTGGCAAGGCTAAACAGATGTTGGTGAATTTTGCTGAATTTTTTTTCTTTTTTTATATATAGGTGATGGCCTTCTGGGAGGGGACAGAGAAGGAATGAAGTAGGAAATGTAGGTGATCTGAAAAAAAAGTTATCAATAACAATTATTTTTTAAAAATTAATATAGCTAGCCCCAAGAGGAGACCACTAGGTTTTCTAAGTAGGAATAACTAGCTCAGTTTGGAAATGGAACAAGTCAGAGATCCCATGCAGTTCAGAGGAACACAGGGCCTGTGAGCAGCCCCTGCACTTTCAGTCTGGGCCAGATAGGTAGGGAGAGTCAGCCTCTAAAATTCAATGAATGAAGGAAAAATTTGTAAAAGACAAAAAAAAGCCCCAGTCTCAGTAGTCAGTACGGTTGCTTCTGGAAACAATCCAAATATACCTTCTCATCCTGCCTGTCCTTCCATCCTTCTTAGAGACTTGCACCCTGTTCCTCAGCTCTTTTGTCTTGCTTTTGTTAACATTATCAACCTCCAAACATCTTCATCAAGTTTCCACCATTTCTTCCTTTATTTCACAAAAGAGATAAAAGTAATTTGACCCACAGGTCAAAAAGAGCAAATGAGGAAGTTCATGTATACGGATGTTTTGTTGTTATTAAATTTGATACCAAGACTGTTGCGTTTTTAACCTATACAATTCTAGTTTTACCTGAAGTTTACATTTTCTGTAATTAGAAGTGGGAATGGGGGTGGAGGATAACTGAACACTTTTCAATTTTGAATTGACCAGCTCTCTTGCTTTTAAACCCTCTGGTCAGGTCAGTACTCCTAAAATCCAGCATTAATGCTTATAGCCTCCATGTTCCTCATGTACTGTAACAAAAAAGGAAATTACTAACTACTTTGCCAAAGCAAGTGTCTCCTTCACCCTCAACTTCCCAACAAAGAAATGCCGAAAATAATACTAAAATACACTCTTGAAAATATTTTCAGACTCTTATTAAAAGCTTGTAAATGGCCACCTTTTTTTTTTAGGTAATTCTCTGAAAATGGCCTATGTACTCTATGCCTGACCCTCATTTTACCCAGTTGATGTAACTGCAAAAAATTGTAAATTAAATTTTTGAAAATGGAATTTTTTGATCATTGAACTCTGTTGTCGTTCTGGAGGGGTTTCATCTTAATTGGTCATTATAGAAGCTCTTAATACCTTTCTCTTTCTGTCAAGCTACTGCTTTCATACAGCTTTCCTTCCTAGCATGGCCAGAATTTTTTAGAAGGGGATGACTGTTCCTTGCCCTTAATTCACACAAAGTTCTCTACCCTTCAGCCCAACCAACCACTCCACTGAAACTGCTTCTCTCAAGGTGAACTTCTAAGGAAGGAAACTGCAGAATCTGATGACTTTCTCTCATTCTGCTCTAACTTCCTGCAGCTTTTGCCATGGTCAACCACTCCTTCCTCCCGTATGCTGACTTCCTTCTGTGTCACTGTCCTGTTGTTCTACTTTCTCATTCTCCTTTGCTGTATCCCCCTCCTCCTCCCCATTAGGTTGAACTTCCTGGCACTAATTAACATTCAGTGCATCAGTAGTGATGCTGCCAATTCTTTTCTTCTTCTCCCTCTCTCACTTTTATCCTACTCTTCTCACTCCAGAGATATTTCTGCCTGCACGTTCTTTGCCTCCCAGACACTGAGTGTGCGTGGTTCATGGGAGTGGGGGTGGGGGTGGGGGTGGCATGGAGAGAGGGAGATGGAATGGCCCCCTTGCTCCGGCCACTGCTTCTTTCCTAAGTGGCTGAACCAATTCACAATGATTTCAGTAGTGCCTTAGTGTGCCTGTTTTCCCACAGCTCCCCAACATTTTGTTATTTTCCTCTTGTCTTTGACGTTTTTGTTGAGTGGGAGGTAGAACCTCAGAGTTGATTTAATTTTCATTTCTCTAATATTTGTTTGTAGTTGATTACCAGCCTTCCTCTTGATCTCATTAGATATAGCTATAGTTATGAAGAAGAAACCCAAATGAAATACGCAGCCCTTACCCAGCTCCACATTACCAACTGCTTTCTGAGCTCAGTGTGTCTAAAACATAACTTAACATATTTTCCCCTAAACCTATCCATCCTCTAGTCTTCCCTATTTCTGTTCAGGGGACTTTCATCCTACCAGTAAACGTGGAATCATCCATACCTCTCATATCTGACTCTTTTTTCTACTCTACTTTTGCAACATTTCTTTGCACGTTTTTGTCCTTTCCTCCCTTCACCCAGTCAACCCCCTGCCCTGGTTCACTTCGTCATCATCTCTTGCCATGGGTTATGGTAGGTTTCCTATTGCCTTATGATAAAATACAACCTCCTCTGTCAGGAGTTCAAAATCCTCTATAATTTTAACCCCACCTACCTTTCCAGACTAGTATTTCATTTTACTCTTCTCCACACAGTTTGTTCTAGCCAATTATAGAAACTGACCTAAATGTTATATGTTATTTCCCAATTTCAACCACATTGTCTCCCCTCTCTTCTCTTTCCTTCCCCTCCCCACCCCTTACAATGCAGTGTGGAGTTCCTCTTAACTTACACCTCTTCAAATGCCTGGCTTCCTTCAAGGATTAAGCTAAATCCAGTATGATTCTGTTGCAGTCTAGGGGTGCTGGGAACCCCAAAATTCAAGGGCAAGATGGGGGTCCTGCCTTGAATGAATTCAGTCCAAGCTTTCTTTCAGTCAGAGGCAAGGTTTATTACAACAGTGCTTGGCTTGACAAGCAGGCCAGATACTTAGGGAATATACAGAGGTAAGATGGGCTTTAAGTGGTACAGGAGTGGGTGTAGATGGAATCAAGGAGTGGAGGTCTTAGGGTGGAGCCAGATGAAAATCTAGAAGGCTGCAATGAAATGAGCCTCAGGTTGAACCTCAAGGGCCTCATGGGAAAGTTCAGGGGAAGTTTTGGGGGGCGTTTCCAGCATGTATACCACTCCATCAATGGGGGTGATCCTAGGCACTGAGGATTCAAAGACCAAAAGAAAAGAAACAGTTCTGCCTTCAGGGACCTTACATTCTGTTTGGAGGTGGTGTGGATAAGTGAATAGAGGAGTATGTACATACTTATATACATAGATGTTCGTGTGTGTGTGTGTGTGTGTGTGTGTGTGTATTGAGAGGAGAGAGCAGAGGAAACCTTTCCTGACCCTCTTCCCCTCAGTCATTAATGTTTTCTCCATCCTGAAATGACTGTTTTTATTTATCTGAATTTTATGACCCTAGCTTTATTGCTGGAAAGGAGTTATCTAATCCAACCCCTTCATTTTACAAATCAAAAGAGTAAAGTAACTTGACTGAAGTAATACAGGTTGTAACTAAATCTGGATCTGCAAATCTAGAGCACCCTGCCACACCTCATACATCGTTTCCCTCTACTGCTTCTCACCTATACACCTGTAGCTTCTCCCCGGGTAAGAGCTTACAAATTAAATTATGCTCTAATCTGGTAGTGCTCTTGACTGCATTATCTTTCCACTTAGCAAGGAGATCTAATATCTGCAGTCTGCAGCAGCTTCTAGACCACTTGCTATAGTGACTGATTTCACATTGGATAAACTTTAGGAAATGGTCATTATCCATGTTGATATCTGTCCTTTTACCTGTTTGCCACACTTGTGTACTAGCCCTTTGTTAAAGAAATCAAGTTGGAGTTGCTTCAGTAAATAAATTGTATCATACTTAAATGTTCTAGAGGACCTTGACATTTGAAGACACATGATAAGTCTTTAAAGCAAAGAGTCCTTTGAAAAAAAGTGAATTGTGCCCCATTTTTAATATCAATCTACATTTTCATACATCAGGTTCATAGTCATATGTGCTTGCCATGCTGAAATTTTGTCTCCTCTCATAGAGCAGAAGATTCCGAATCTCATGCTCTCTCAGTATGGCTTCATTTCTTCCTTCAAAGTAGTTTGTTTGTATCACTTGCATGAAATTTGCTCTTTCCTCTGCTGTTTATCTTTCTATAGTTTCTATAACTGCATTGTGGTGTGGGGCTTCACATTTTAAAAAATAATGTTGTGCCAGTATGTTGGAAATAAGCTATTTTTTCTTGCATGTTTGTGGACAAATGCATGCTGGAGTCATCCACTTTGGCCCTCCCTGCCATGAGTTTGCTCTTTCCTGCTAAAAGCAATGGCTTGCTTTTAATTTTTATTCACAGAGCACTTTTTATTTTAAGGGGAATATTTTGGCTCAGATTGGCTACATCGAAAGCCTCAACCAGTCGCCACCTTCATCTTCTTCTCCTTCTCCTTCTATAAATGAGGTAAAAGAAAATCTTGAATGCAAGGGAAAGCTACAATTTAATAAACCCTTTCCCCAAAATAAAGTGATTCTTGCTTGGAAAGTACCTGAGCATTGCTGTTTATGACATGTGGGAATAAAGGGTGCAGAATATCTTATAAATCTTTTTCATGTAGTTTGACTGTGTCCTTATGGAAATGTACCTTTTTGGTACATTGGGGGGGGGGGCGGGGCACATAATCTAATAGTATTATCAACTGGGGATCTGTTAGATTTGACAGTAGTGCATCTTGATATATTGAACTCAACATCTTCCATAGGTCTTCCTTTGAAAACAGTCATGTAAATGTATTAAGCATAGGAAATTGAAACACACATTGATCATAATCAGGAAATGTTTGCCCACAGACAGGTATTCAAATCAGTGTTCATTGAAAGGAGAATTGGCTCTAAAAGATAACTCCTTTGCCTTATGAACTCTAACGACTTCTAATTGTAGATTTCAAATACACCATAGTCAGGTAGAGAAATTGTACACAGAAGGGAGATAAACTGAACTAAGGTTCATGAGAAGAGAAAACACATACGGGCAGAATACTGCTAAAAGAACGTTTAGAAATGGAGGCAGCTGAGGTTTGCAATGAAAGTGTCTCTGGGAAGACGGAATGAAGCAATAAAAAGAGCTTTCCCAGTATCTCTTTGGATCTCTCTTACTAGAGTACTTTGGAGCACCTGGTCAGGTAGGGGGAAAAGAGTGAGCGTCTCTAGGCCTTTCATTGTACCACAGGTAAAATGCTTCCTCGGCTTCCCTTCCAGGCCAGAGAAAGAAAATTACCCTTCCCAAAACAAGAGAATCCCTTTTCTCCTTCCCCCCCAAAAATCCTGCTGCTACATAAGCAAAGAATACACAGATAGAATTGGCATTCCCCATTTTCCTGTTATAGGGATGTTTTATATATTTTCATTGTAGCATAACTTTTTCAGTCTTGTTTCAAAAACAAGTTTTTTTACCCAGGCAGATATATTAGCTGCACCAGCAGCACCCTAAAATGAGCACCTCTTTAAAGGACCTCCTTCAGGGGCAAGCCACATTTGCTAAGGAGGGGAGGGGAGGGGAACACCTGTGGGGGGGGACCTCCTGCCAAGTGTGTTCTGCCAAATTCTGCTCTGGAAACTACAGCTTTTGCATAGTTATTCTGGTCCTGGTTTCTCATAATTCTGGATAAAGTTTGTTCCCAGAACTGTCAAGTCTTGAGTTGAGTGCCAGAAGGGTCCTTAGAAGCCTTCATTTTGCAGATGATATTGAAGTGACCTAGAGATGAAAAGAGACCTTAGGCTTTAGACCAAGTTGATAAAAGTAGCAGGTGGCAAACTCAAGTCCTGTGTCTCCAAGTTCAATGTTCTTCCCACTGTACCATCTTGTTCTCTAATTCCTGCAGTATTTCTTAGTTCTCTCTGAGAGATATAAGAATCAGGCCTCCACCCAACTGGTAGGGATTGCCCTCTCTCCAGAAAAGAAGACCTTAAGGTCTTCAGACTACTTCTTCCATCTTTCCCACTGCTCCTATATTTATCTCCTCTTTGGATTGATTCAGCCTGACTATTACAACTTTGGTATGTCTTTCATGGGGAAGCTAGGTGGACAGTGGATAGAGTGCCAGGCCTAGAATCAGGAAAACTTACTTTTGTGAGTTCAAATTCAACCTCAAACACTTAGAAGTTTAGCTGTGAGACCCTTGGCGTGTCACTTAACCCTGTTTGCCTCAGTTTTCCTCATCTGAAAAATGAGCTGGAGAAGGAAATGGCAAACCACTCCAGTATCTTCGCTAGGGAAACCCGAGATGGGGTCACAAACATTCAGACACAACTGAAAAATATTTGAACAACAATAGTGTCTTTCATGAGCATTCTGTAAGCACCGTGCTTGCAAGTTTTATAAGCTTAGAGATCATGCAAAAGTGCAATAGAAGATAACTGGTTCTAAGCAAGATAAGAAGTGTGACTTTTAAGCCTGGAGTGATTGCAAGCACTGAAACATTGACTTGGAGAGCTAGAAGGGGGACCTTAGAGGCTGTGTCATCTAACCACTTCATACATGTCAGGAAATGAGTCTTGGGAGGGTAAGTGACTTTGAACCCAATTCTTCTGATTCCAAATCCTGAAGTGACAATTAAAAGTTCTCCATTTAAGGATAACTCTTACTTTAGTAGGACCCAGCCCTGACGCTGCCCAAGGAGGTTAAAAATCCTGTAAACCTGTCCTTTTCCTCAACTATATAAACACAGTCTCCCAACCCAAATGAAGATTTGCCCAAGTCAGGGAAATGGAAGTTTTATCTTTTCCCCGTCATTTAGGTTGTCTCACATGTGAATTATTTGAACTGAAAAAACACTATCTAAATCTGTATCATCCATATTCCATGTATCACAACCCTCACACTGCCTTCCCTGGAAGCTCCTCTAGGCGTATCACTAATTGCACTAGTCATTAGCACCAGAGCCATTTCACAGTTTCCATAGCAAGCACTGGGAAACTGTGCTTCCAGATCACCGTGGCTGATAGAAATCCTTTGGGCTGTGTAGGAAGAGAGACCTTCAGATACTCCAGGGCCACCACTGGGAAGATCATGGGCCTGGGAAGAAGTCACCTGATGTGCCTTTCTAGAGATGAATTAGAAGGAGGAATCATGGCATATGATAGCAGTTCTCAGTTTAATTCATGACTCTTGCAAAGTAGTTTCTTTGCTGAGAAAGAAATTATAGTGCTATTAAAAGTATGTAACATTTTGAAGTCATCAGTGTTAAATTGTAACACACACACACACACAGACACCCCCTCTCTTACCTCCTTCCCACACATCTGCCTTTCTTCCTTCCACCTCTGATGACTACTACCTCATAGCCCCTTCAGGAATATAAAGTACACTAATTTTTGTTTTCTAGGCCTAAAGCAGTGTTTCTGATAACGAATTACATAAACTTTGCAGTGATAGCTTCTTTCTGCTGGGCCAGGAAGTAGAGTACCCTGAAATTGAATCAACTGTAACATTTTCTTCTAAGTTAAAATATGAGTATTTTATTATTAAAGGACCTTTCTTTCCTAATATAATCTTTTGGGACATTTTGTTGAGATAAGACTGATTTTTTTTTTAATTTGAAGATCTACTTTCATGCTGACTGAACCTCCCTTTCTTTCTCTTCCTTTTTCCCCTTTTCTTTTCCTACTCTTTCATTTCCTTTTTCTTCGTCATATAATCTTTTAAAGTCTACTCTCTGTAAGGTACTAGGATAAGTGCCATGGGGATATAGAGATTAATAATAAAGATACATTCTCTGTTTTTACTAGTGGAGTTCAGGCAGTTAAAAGTGCCAAGACAAGAAACAAAAACAGTTTAAAAGTCTCCTTCATCACTTGGACTCAAGAACACAACTCTAGTCCATTGAATTCTGGGATTGGATTCAAAAGCCCTCTGAATGGTAGACCCAGCTCTGCCATTAACTGGCTGTATGACTTTGAGCAAGTTAGTTAACTTCTCTAGATCTCTTAATCCAGTTCTCTCATGTTACAGATAAAGAGGTTACCTCTAAGGTGCTAACATCCTTAATGTTTAATGATTCGTTACAGTTCATTTTCAGAATCTCCTTTGAAAGCTCTCTGTGTACAATAGGTCATCCTCCTACTGGATTGGAAGGGAAGGTGGGCTGGGTTTGTTAATATCCCCTTAAGTCTAAACTAGCAAGAAGTTTTTATGTGGGTTTTCCAAATTTCACTACAAAGTTGGTTAGGACTTTCTAGATATCAGTTTTCATGGAATCAAATGTTAGAGCTTTAAGGGATCTTAAAAAACATCTTGTTCAATCGTCAATCCTGTTTGTTTAAACAAATAAGGAAACTCTAAGGGCCAAATAGCCAGAGAAGTTAAATTACTCACCCAGGGTTGCAGAACTAACTCAATGATTCTTTCATTCAACAAATCTTTATTCAACTACAAGATGCTAGTTTTCATTTCAAGTATCCTTATCCTGTACCAAAAGGGAAGCCTTCACTTCCTACACAAAGGAAGCATTCATTACAAAATTCTCAGCGTCTGGGGTTTGACTGTAAAATAGAATGCTCCTAGTAATGTGTATAATTTGTGGAATTGATAATTAGGAGATGTCAATAGGAGAAGTATGATCTTTGGATGAATTTAATAAAGAAAACCATTTTTCTGTTGGATTTTTTTCTCTTTCTAACCTCTTGACACCATCAAGGAGGTTTTGGGTGGATTTGTGAATTATTCTCTTCAGCTCAACTCGGGAAAGAAGATTGTTTTCATTACTAACACTACTTTCCTTCTACTTTGGGGATCATTCATAAGTAACTCATTATGAAAGGGAGCTGTTTAAAGCAGATAATTGCTCATTAAGAGGCCTCAAAAAAATAAAAACAAAGGCTTTGAGTCAAAAGTCACTTCAAAATAATGTAGCAAGAATATTAATCTACCACTTTTATGTTCAGAAGGAAAAGGTTAATGGGAATTTTACTTAGAAGTGTGCCTTAATAGAATTTGAAGTTAGCAAATTTGAAATAAACTATTGTTTGGGTACAGATCTGGAGAGGCTGGATCTATAAATGTTAAATTAGTTAAAAGAAAGGGGCCCCAGTTGTTCTTTAAATGTGATGAAAATGCTACCATTGTTATATTGCAGTTAACATTTCACAGTGCTTTGTGATGGCTAATTAGCTGAAAAACCCTTTTCAAATGTGTTACTTAGAATCTTGCCCAGTTCTTTGGCTCGAGAAACCAAGACTTGAGTTATTAAAGGCATTTCCCCAAGAATAATCACAAAACTGATATATCCAAACTTAGATTAGATCTTTTACTAATGATACAAAGATTGGTTATGGTCATTGCCTATAACAGATGGTAGACTCTTACAGTAAATATAATCCATTCCATTCATGTGGACATACCTGCTCGTTGCCCTTTGGCTGAAGATCTTGGTAATTTGGTCTCTTTGATTACCTTTTACATAGATAGCTTGTAGACACACAAAAATAGTTAGCCTATGTAGTTATCAAATTAGGATTTAATGTTTCAATTTACCCTGGCTAGATTTCTTAGGAGAAAAGGGTGGGAGAAAAGGAACTGTGAGGATTTGATTACTACCTTTAAAAAAAAAAAAAAGGGTTCTCTCTCTCTCTGTCTCTCTCATTTGCTCAGAACTAGAATTTGAACCCCTATTCTCAGACTCCAAGTCCGGCATTAAGAAAAAGAGAATTGCGTTTCATGAATTGTCCTCAAAAGATTAGTCAGGCTCAGATTTAGTAAAAGCACAATAAATACAGCAATGTGCTTGGAATTGGAAGACTCATCTTCATGACTTCAAATCTGACTTCCTACTTCTTAGCTATGTTCCTCTGGGCAAGTTACTTAAACCTGTTTGCCTCAGTTTCCTCATCTATAAAATGAGCTGGAGGACATGACCTTTGCCAAGGAAATCTCAGTGGCGGGGAGGGTCACAGAGGATTGGACACACAACAACGCTAATGACAAAATCATGCTAAATTTAGGATTACCAACAGAACCATCTTCTGAAGGCACAGTTTTAATACCATAACCCACACCTATTGGCCGTCCTTGAAAACATGGACTCCCAGTCCATCTCTGATGCTGACTTTTCATGTGACCACAAGCATTGTAAATGGAAACCAAGAAACACAACTGCCCTAAAGGGATATGGTCCTTTCAGCATAGGCGGTTTTTATAGAATGACAGCAACTATTATATTTAATCACTTATCTGGTAATCAAGGACCCTGGGTTCATCCCGACCAGTGCAGATTCCAGTCTTTCTTATAATCTTTTGTTTCAGAGTGCTGTCTGAAGCTCACAGGACTTCTGTGCCTTGGCTATGGACACACAGTGTCAGGAATGAGATGTGAAATCAGACATCCCCTAGTCTTGATACCTCTCAGTTATTTAATAAAATATAAATTATACACTTGAATCCTGTATATGGTAGAAATCGAAGTATATATCATTGAAGTAAGGCAATAGAGTGATCACATAAAACTTAATTAAGCTTTTTCAGGTCTCTAGGAAACAGGTTATGTAGAAAGGGGAAGGAGCCAAAGGAGGAAAACAGAAAGTTAATGGTGTCTGGGAAAGGACTGAATGGGGCTGGGGGTGGAGGGTTTCCCAGGATCCTGAGCTGAGGAGAGAATGGGGTCCTAGAGGCCAGGAAGTAGCCCAGCTCTGCACTGCCTTCTGTAAGTGCCATAATTAATAACATGGATGTCATTACCAAAGCCTTCTTGACAAGTGTGAACCACTATAAATTGAATAATTGCAAGTCAAGAATTGTTTGTCTTGGTTTGAGTGCCAACACGTAGTGGAAGACTAAACTTTTCGGGGAGCTGAGAGGGACACAAAGAGAAATGGATTGCTTCTCCACAGGGATCTTAGTTCATTTGAGATGACAGGCACATGAATAAATGACTAACAATACCGAGTTGTAAGTGATTAAAATGAACGATTTTCAGAAACAGATGCATCCTGTTAAACATATATCCTGGTTAGATCATTCCCCGCTCCTTGTTTTTCCCCCCAGAGTTTAGACAAATCCAGAAGGTGTTCCAGGGCTAGTTCCATCAAATTGTTCTTTGGTATCACTGATAGCTAGTTTTTACTGTTCCTAATATTTATTCTTTCACTTGCTATGGAAAGTGATAAGCTTATAGGGAGAGAGAGAAAGAAAAGAAATAATCATTTGGGGTCGGGGAGGAGACATCTTAAAAGAACCCAGAAAAGTTTCAAGGAGGGGAGATACCACTTATGCTGAGCCTTGAAAGAGAGAGGGGATTTCAGCAGGCATCAGGAGCTATTTGATGGTTCCCAAAGTGGATTTTGAGGGGAAGGGGGGGGCGGTGTTGTTTTTTAATATAGACAGCTTTCACTCCTAATTGAGCCATGGATTGTTAGCCATTTAGCCTGATTGCTCTGCTGATAAATGTTTAGCCAGTTTATTGGAAGCCCAGTATCAGATAAGTGTTTCCCTGTGAGCTCATGTGGATGAGATATCTTTCTATTATTAATATTTAACTTACAATATAATCACTAGGGAGTTTGTTAAAAGGTAGTTAGGTTTGCTGGGACTTTTTTGAATGTTTATCTAAAAATATTAGAATAAAATTGTACATTCAAATGTAAAATTTTGTCCTTTAAAAAAGAAAAACACAGGCATCAGGTTTGCTGTTTTTTTAATACCCACCTAAAACTTTATCCTTTAAAAACATGGGCATCTGATATTAGTTCTCCATTTCTATGTGATTGAAATACAAAAGAGCAGGCCCTGTAACTCTGAGTGTGTTAAAGAGTAGGTTAGACATCAACTGTATTCCAGCATTTCCTTGCAACTCTCTCTTTTTAAATAAAAAGTTATTGTCTGTGACTTTCTTTTTAGTACCACTTTGTATGTTCAAATGCCACACCTGCCGCACTTAATTCTTAAGAACTAAACATTGCTTTTCTTTCCTTGCCCTTCACAAATGTAGGTGAACAGTGCTAATGACCCTTGGTCAAACTGGAATGCTGGCAAATCTGGGAACTGGGAAAGCACAGATGGCTGGGGAACCAAACCAGAAGGTGCCTCGGCTCAGAAAAACACTTCCAACAACTGGGACGCTGCCTTTGGTCATCCACAGGCTTACCATGGACCAGGTGAGAGAAGGCTGTTCTGAGCCTTTGAAGGAAACAAGTCATCCACATTAGCTATAAATTTTTATGCATGTTAAACTGTCCCTTATTATTATTTTACTGAGAATCTACAAACCATTTTTTTTTCTGCTGTTGCCAGATGTTGGCAGTTGACATTCTTTTCAAAGTACAGGCAAATGTCAATTATTCACGAAGAGATCATCTGCTTTATAACACCTGAGAATGTCACCACTTCCTTTCCTGCCCATCTGGGTCCTAGGATTACAGCAAGGAAGAGCTCAGCCCTTTTTTGTGCCCCAAAGCTAAATGTAAAGTCTTGTCTTTACAAGTCTTTCCTTGGCTTTTGGTTGACGTGATTTGTGTCAGTCTATGCCCTAGTTTAGCAGAGGGAATTGAAAAATGACAGTATGGCAAGAAGCTTTCAGGCACAACATAGAGGTAGGTAGCCTTTTGACTTAAAGCAGAAACACTGTAGTTGAAAGTGCCAAGAAATTCAGACTACTGGCTGATTCTAGAATTCTCTGTTCTCTTCCTCTCACTTCACTTGTATAAATCTCATAGTTTCTGTGTAGTAAGGCTGAGTGCTTAAATCCATCATCCTCCCCATGTAGAAACAGTCTGCTTTAAAGGAAGTTTGGAAAGTAACCTCTGCCACATGCACAAAAATATTTATAGTAGCTCTTTTTGTGGTGGTAAAGAATTGGAAATTGAGGGGGTGCCCATCAGCTGGGGAGTGGCTGAACAAGTCGTGGCATTTGAATGTAATGGAATACAGTTATATGTGCTATAAGAAATGATGAGCAGGCAGACTTCAGAAAAACCTGGAAAGCAAAAGGAGCAGAACCAGGAGAATTTTGTGCACAGCAATAACCACAGTGTACGAGAGTTTTTTCTGGTAGACTTGGATCTTCATAGCAATGCAAGGACTTAAAAAAAAAATTCCCAATGGTCTTCTAGGGAAAAATGCCTTCCACATCCAGAGAAAGAACTATGGAATTCAATTGCAGAATGTAGCAGATCATTTTTTTGTGCATGTGTTTAATGTTTTGGTTTGTTATATGATTTCTCCCATTTATTTTAGTTCTTCTACACAGCATGACTATAGTGACAATGTATTCAATAGGAATGTTTGTGTAAATCCTGTATAGAATTGTATGCTGTCTCAGGGAGGGAGGGGAAAAAAACCTAAGTTTTCTGGTAGTGATTGTAGAGCACTAAAAATAAATAAAATAAAATAAATATAAAAAAAAGAAATTAACTTTATATCAAAAAGCTACAAAGACCATCCGTGATTCCAAAGGACCAATGATAAAGCAAGCAACTACTTCCTAACAGTGTGGTAATGGATTCACGGTACAGAATGCTGTATGTGTGTTTGTTTAGAATATGGACAATAAAGGAATTTGTTTTGCTTGACCAAAAAAAAAAGACTAACAATAAAACATTTTAAGTGGGAAAAAAACCTGGAAAGACTTAACATGAACTGATGTGAGTGAAATAGGCACAACTAGGCCTTGGTCTAAGGCTCATCTATGATACTTTACCCTGTCACCATGGCTACGTATCTTAGCCCCTTGGAGCCTCTGTCTCCTCATGTGTAAGATGAGGTTAATAAAAACACAGTAGCAGCTACACTGTGCAGTGACTGACTCGGATAAACTTGAGTTTTCTCAGCAACGCGAGGATCTAAGACAACTCCCAAAGCCTCACCATAAAGAATGCGCTCCACGTCTAGAGAAAGAACTTGGGAGTCTAAATGCAAGTTAAAGCGTGTCATTTGCTCTCTTGGTTGTTGCTTGGTTTTGCTGCTTCTTTCTCCTGAGTCCTCCCATTAGTTCTAATTCTTATTTAAAAAAAAAACCAAATCTTTGAAATTATGTTCTTTTTAAAAGGGGAGGAAGTAGGAAATGGAAATTCGTTTCCTATGTAGCACTTTTTCTGTGTTGTGTTCTGTATTTGGAGAGGCTATTTTTTGTGGCTGTTTAAGTCCAAAATAGAAAATAGAGAAACAACAACAGCACAAAGAACCTGTTGCTCCTTGCCAGAGATGTAACGTCCTAGACTGGCTGGGACAGAGCATAGACTGAAGACTGAAATTGGAGAAGAGGGAGGGAGCTCTGTCTGTGGGAAGGCACCATTTCCCCAGAGAATCTTAGCATTAGAAGTCATTTACTAAGACCTCCAGAGCTGGGCGGGAATCCATCCCCCTCCTCAACGTACCTGACAGGTGGGCTTTCAGACAGAGGGTGTCCCCCTACCCTGAGCCAGCTAAGGCTAAAGATAGATCTCAGTAGGCAGCTCATTGACTTTTGGGGCAACCCAGATTTTGAGAAAATTCTTCCTTTATCCACTCCACTGGTCTTATTTCTCCTTCCCTTAGACAGAGTAAGTATTATCCTCTCATACTGTGCACACTGTAACTCTCATTTAGAGTCAGGGCTTTTGTACTTACTACCTCTGTAACCTTAGGCAAATAATCTTTCCAAGCCTTGGTTCATCTATACAATGGGAGGGAGGGGAAAGGCCCTGGCACATAGTAGGTGCAAACGGAGGTTGAGTGACTTGCCCAAAGTCATGTAACTAGGAGGCATATGATGACCCATCACTCTATCCACAGAGCCACCCCACTGTTTCTAAAATGAGGAGGCTGAGCTCGATGGCTCTGTGCTCCTTCTGTGATCTCCCAGTGACATTTGTCTTCAGATATTTGATGACAGCTCTCACGTCCCTCTGAGTTTGACTTCTTTAAGCTAATTATTCCAAGTTTCTTCAAGCAAAGGCTGTTTCAGATCTCCCCAGCATCCTGGTCAGCCTCCTTTAGAATAGTTTTTTTGGTCCATGTCTGTTCCATTCTGGTTCCCAGAACTGATCAAAGGAGGTGTGGCCTGACCTCTTCTGGGTCCACCTTTCTTGCTGGTGAATACTGTATGTCTAATGATGCAGCATAAAATTATGTTGGACGTTGTGGTTCAGTGGAAAGAGTATGAGACTTGGAGTCAGGTAAGGCCTTGGTCCAGGTCTCATCTCTGATACTTACTCTGCTACCATGGCTATGTATCTTATAGCCTTTTGGAGCCCCTGTTTCCTCATGTGCAAGATGAGAATAGTAAAACCTGTAATAGCTTCCTCACAGGGCTGTTGTAAAGATAAATGACCTGGTGTGTACAGAGCGCTCTGTAAACTTTAAAGCAGCTGTCACTATCCTTATCATTATTGCTAGCCTCTCTGAAAACCACATTACATACTGGCTTGTACCAAGCTCATAGCCAAGCTAAAACTCTGTTTTTGTTCAAATCACCTTGGTGTTCCTCTTTCCTTTGTTTCTTCTTCATCTCTCATATTCAGTGAAGTGCCTTTGGAGTCTTCCTCAGTAATCTATCAAATTCATCCCCTCCTCTCAGTTCCCACTTTAGTGTTGGCCATCTGTCTGGGCTGTAGCCCCCAACATGTCTTCCTCTACTTTCTTCCCTGCTCCAATCTGACCTTCCTAGTTCCACAACCTGGCATGAAAGCACTCTACCAGCCATTATTACTCTCTCTCTCTCTCTCACTTTTTCCTCCCCCTCTTCCCCTCCCTCTGTCCCTCTTCTTTTCACCAGGCTAGAAATGGAGCAGCCATTTGTTCACAAGCCCATTCATATTTCTCATTGCCACAGAAGCTTTGACCTTCATTTGACTCTCTTTGGTCAGCCTGTTGACCCTTTGCTCCTGGAGCCTCACCATATTAGGGCTCGACTTAATTCAAGTTCCCAGTCGATTTTAGTTCTCCCATCACTCAGGACTCTGGAACTCAGCCAGTTCACCAGTTTCAGCCTCCGCAAGCAGCAGGAGTTAGAGGCTTTCATCACCACACCCAGCATCATTCTACCTTTGAAGCTTTTATCTCATGCAGTTTCTTTCCACACATCCTATACTTCAGCCAGATTGATCATGCATCTCCATACATCGGGTCCCCTGTATTTAGGATAGCCCCTCTCCTGCCTTGAGTTCCTACATACCTTTTAAAGCCTATATTGCCTTACACCTTAACAAAAATTAGCCTTGCAGATACTTACCCAGTTGTGCCATCAAAATGCAAGTAAAGTCCTATGGAAGTGGATATAGGATAGGTGGTACCAAGAGGTGGGAGAAGAGGATGAAAGGAACATGGGAAACAAAACGTCCCATTTCACAGTTTTGCCTTAGACCTTCTCGGCAGGTCATACTGTGTGAGATGAGAACATGAGGGTGGACAGACTCTTGATCTCTGAAAACCTTACTTTGTATTCACCATTCTTCTATTCCATCTTCTTGCACTTGGCTGATCTCTTTTCTTTCCCTTCTCTTCCCCATAGCAGCTGCCGGGGATGAGGATGACTGGGATGAAGACTGGGATGATTCCAAGTCATCACCTCCAACTTACTTTAAGGATGTAGAGTCTACTGAAGCCGGAGGAGCCCAGCGAGGCAATGCTCGTGCTGGTGGTGCTTCTATGAAGATTCCACTTAACAAGTAAAGTCAAATTAAGAATCTTGACTCTTTTAGTCTTGAATAATAACTTGGAAGTTTTTAACCACTAACATTGTATCAGCTTTTATTTGTAGGGCAGATTTTTTTTTCATCAGTCTCTTTATATTGAACTCAATGACATTTGAGAGGCAACCTCCCATAGTATACAGAGCACTGGGTCTGGAATCAGGAAGACCTAGGTTCAGATCCTCCCTCAGGATCTGAACTAAGCTAAGTGACCCAAGGCAAATCATTTAACCTCTCTGAACCTCAATTTCCTTCTGAGTGCAGTGAAGGAGTTAGGGCTTCTAAGTTCTCTTTAATCTCTAAGTCTTACTCTATTCTGTAATCCTGTCATCTGGATCACTAAAATATTCAGAGATGTTATTGTAAAAAACTCCGTAAATATTGAATTTTTCTTCATGATGTCAAATAAAAAAAGTACAGCATATCAAGCGTAATTTCTCTTTTAGTTTTCTCCCATTTTACAGATGATACTTTTGAAAGTACATAACCATCAAAGGTTGCTACTTTATTTTGTTATTGCTGTTTAATTAACCATTTTTCTGGTAGTTTGCTTTTCTGATGAAATTATTTGTAAAGCTCCTTCCTTATTGGGAATAGTGCATTTTATCATTGTGGGAGTTTATGGTAAAGAACAAGGGAGAACAGAATTGTACAGTGCGCAATGAGCATTGGATCTGCAGTCAGAAGTCGTGGGTTCAAACCCCACTTTCCATTAACACAGAAAGATAGCTGAATTCAGATGAAATAGAATGATCAGTGTTGACTTCAAAGGTTAAATGACAAAACACAATTCCCTTCTCTTGGTAGAGAGGTGGGAAATTACAAGGGTGGAAGACCCCTTTTTTAGGATAGTTGAGAATGTTTTAAATCATCTGATAGTGTATAAATCATTGGTTAATCTGTTAATGTACTACTGATGAGCAGTGTCTGTACTTAACATTGTTTAACACTAAACTTTTTAACTGTGTTAAATTTGCTTTCCAGCTTTGAACCAATTTTCTGTTGCATCTGTACTGACTTGTGGACTATAAATACCAAGTCAGATTAACATAAAGTGTAGTTCATTTTAGAACGTGTCACCGTTTTCTAAACATAGCTACTCTCCTTCTAAGACTAGAACATGACAATTGTTGGTGAAGTCACAAAATGGCATTTCTATCAATATCCCAGTAGTTGGTTGGAGGGGACACAGAATAAGTAGTAGACAAGGACCTTCTCTCACGGACCTAACAGAATATTGCAAAGAATGTGTTGCAGGCTAAGAAACTGATTCCAAAGATATTCAGGGCAGTGGCAACAGCAATGTAATAAGTAAAGGGAAAGGGACCTTGTTCAAAAAATTTGTGTGTCTTGGTCAGTGGTGATTGAGTTGAATTGTATTGTTTTGGTCAAATAATCAAAGATGCTGTGCCTATAAGGCAAAGATCTTTCCATTCTAAAGAAGGTCATTGTAATAATAATGTTCCAAGTTAGCATACCTCTATGTACATAAATGGATCTATGTTATAATATGACTTACTGGAAAAATTACTACCAAAAAAAACCAAACCCCTAACACTGTTCAGTAGTCACCTTTGGGAGATTGCATACTTATGCCATGGTTGTTGATATTGCCCAAAAACATTTTTGTAATGCCTTTCCAAGCCTGTAGCATGTTCTGTTGAATGTCCTCAGTAATGGCAAAACTGCCAAAGGTGAGTTTGATTTTTGGAAGCAGCCAATTAATTGAGCTAAATGATACTGCTTTGGTCAAAAATGAAATTATGAGGGAAGAAGATTGATTTTTTTCTTTGATTCCCAAAAAGGTTTTCCAAAAACGTTTTGAGTAATGGGGTTAACATTAGAGTGATTTAATTATACCCCCATGCTGTTCCCAAATGCCAATTTTAACGCTCATTGAAATGCATAAGGCCTTGGATGTTTGTTTAAATAAAATAATCAAGTCTCCTTTCCTGTTAATCACACCTCCTTGTGTGACTAGCTCAGGCTTCTAAGAGTTCCCTCATGTAGCCTAAATGAAATTTTCCAAATTGTCCCACTGCCCTTTATTCGGTGATAGGATTTTGTAGATTTAAAATAAACAGTATCCCTGTAAGTGTAACAACATCTTCTGGAATAAAACTGTTTTCTTAGTAGCTGCAGCTTGATTAAATGACTAATTGGCCATTGAGCAATCTGATAGACCAGGTATCGCTTACCACACCAGTTTCTAGTGAGTGCATGCATCTGAAAGACAGAATGAGGTGAAAATTAGAAATGGGAGGATTTAAATTCGTATAAGGAAAGATTGGGGAACTCAATAGCATTTATTTGTGTGATTAGATTTCCTGGATTTGCAAAACCTGGAATGGAACAATACTTATTGGCAAAGCAGCTAGCAAAACCCAAAGAGAAAATTTCCATCATTGTAAGTTTTTGGTTATTTTGTGTTTTTTTCTTCCTAAATAAGCTATTTTAAGGATAACTTTAGTACTAAGAGGATTATGTTTCCTTTGTGAATGGTCTAAGATATACATACCCTAAATAACTGACATTATCCTTTAGTATTTAAGAATGCTAGAGATAATTAGACTATTAGTGCCTTCATCTATGTTCTCTAGATCTGTTTTTTTTTCTCTTTTTAAGACTATTTGTGGTAAGAGTATCATAACTATAGATCACATTGGAAAACCCTTTTTACCAGACCTCTGAGATGATTAGATAAGCTTAATTTTTATGCTTGAGTTTATAGCCTAGAAAACTAAACATGCAGTATCAGAACACAGCCCTTTCTCTAATGTCAATAGTAATCAGGCTTTTTACCAGTGAGCCATCTGTAACACAAAGAATAGAAGTGAGCACATTAAAAAAATGGTATGAAGATACCATTGAGGATATTAGTCTAGAACTGTGTCCTTTGCTTAATATTTACATAACTCATCCATAGAGCACTGGGATTTAATCCAAAAATTATTATGACAGATAAGAACGCCACACAGCTCAGGACATCCCAGCTGTGTGTCCCAAAATAAATATATTTCAGGAATGGGAGCTGTGGGTTTATGCTGCCTCTGTTCACTTATCCCATATTGGTGTGGTGACTGAAGAAGCCTTTATCACAGTAGCCCCAAGCCCTGAGTGGAGATATAGAACACCTTATTTCATCCTTTATCGCAAGATCTGGGTAGAGGAGAAGTTATAAAAACGTTTGTTCTCCATTACTTGCACCTACAGTCTTTTGATAAGTTTTGAGATTCTGTGAATTTCCAAAATGGGAAAATGAGACTAAGATTTCTCAGTAGTCTGCTGTTCCTACAACCGTATTGGGAGCAAATGACCAGGGTTTGTCCTCATTAACCTACGAAAGAGCCTCTGTCACCTTCTCATACCGAAGGCCTGAATTCCTAATTATGTCATACAATAAAAGTTGCTCTTCCCATTGAAGATAAACCAGTAACTTTAAAGCTTTCTAAGTTAAATTTATGTAGAATTCAGAGTAAAAACAAATATATATTCATAAATAAAAGATTCTTTGAGTAAAGTACCTAATAAGGAAAAAAGATCTGACCTACAATGTGTGTATGTTACATCCATGAGATGTAGCAAGGAGATTGCTACTGGAAGGGGCTTCTGTCCTGAAAAGAGAATCTTTAACCATTGACTGACTAATCATATCAGTTAGGATTCTCTATGCTTCTCTGTAATGAAAAGAATTTTTTTAAGGTAATTTATTCATTTTTAGTTTTCAGCATTCATTTCCATAAGTTCTAAATTTTCTCCTCCCCCTTCCCCAAGACACCATACAATCTGATATAGGCTTTACATAGACATTCCTATTAAACATGTAACAAAATAATTTTTATGGGACACTCTGCGTGCAGGTTGGAGATTATGGCCCAATGTGGGTTTACCCCACCTCTACGTTTGATTGTGTTGTAGCAGATCCTAGGAAAGGCTCCAAGATGTATGGTTTGAAGAGCTACATCGAATATCAGTTGACAGCCACAGTAAGTTCCTCAAATTCTTGTCAAAGCTAGAAGTATATTTCGGTTAACACTTTCAATTCATTTTTCTAACTCTTTCTATACATGGTGTTCATCTATTTGTTTTTCCCTTTCTCTGTCCTTATTTTACAGAACACTAATCGATCTGTCAACCACAGATATAAGCACTTTGACTGGCTCTATGAGCGTCTTCTAGTTAAGTTTGGGTCAGCCATTCCAATTCCTTCCCTTCCAGACAAGCAAGTTACAGGTGAGTATATTGCAGACTTGGGCCCAGCAACTATAGAATAACTTGAAAGAAGGGTTGATCCTGCTATATAACTAGTCTTTGAATAATTTGAAAAAGTCACCAGGTGAATCATAAATGTCCATAGCAACTGGATGGTGCTATCATGCATGGAGCACTGGGTTTGGAATCTGGAACACCCCAATTCCAATCTTGCCCACTTACTAGCTGGATGACTCTGGGCAAGTCACTTGACCTCTGTTTGACTCAATTTCCTTATCTATAAAATGGGGATACTAATAGTACCTCCCTCCCAGGGTTATTGTGAGGATAAGATGAAATAATGCTTGTACAGTACTTAGCACAGTGCCGTGCATATAGTAAGTGCTATATAAATGTTAACAATAAGAGCAATGTTAATGGCTATCATTACTATTATTATTCCAAATAGAGATATCACTTGACTTTTCCCTACTATTGTGAAGTTGCCTCCAGTCTGGAGGAACAGAGTGTGATTTGGGAGAAATTCTTAGTGAGAAGTCTATCCTAATTATTATCATTTATTATTATTATTAATATTTTAAAACCTCCTGGAAGCTCTTCTGGTCCTTCTCAGGGGCTTCCAAGGAGTTTTAGTGAAACAAAATATAACAAAATATAAAATCTAACCATAGATGCAGAGGCTTATCAGAAGAGCTTAATATTAATATGTATAGAGAGTCGTTCTTATAATTCTCTAGCTTTTATTATGTGTTTGTATATAAGTTTTTTTTTTTAAAAGTTCACATTTACAGAGGGCTTTAAGGTTTATAGAGCACCTTTCTCTACTGCCTAGTGTAAGGTAGGTAGGGCAATAATTAATAACTCCATTTTTCAGACAAGGAAACTAAGGCCTAGAGAAGTCAGTTGACCCATCTGTGGTCACACAATACTGTGAGAATCTAGATGCCATGTCTCTAAGTCTGCTTGACTTTTCACATCATATTTTTTCATAAAGATATTTCATAAAGACTTTCTTTAAATGGCTTTGTCGTGTCTTTTCGCGTAAAATAAATATTTACATAACATATAAAACTGTAAAATACAATAGTTTATATATTCCTTAAGTTAATTTTTTTTAAGTTAATTTCATTTTTGTGAACAGATTGTTTAAATTCCTTTGACTATTCTGGATCTGTCCCACGCACTAGCCCTCCAAACTAACAGGATTTACTGTGCTAACTTTTGTGTGGAGGGTGGTATTGTTTTTTTTTGGTTTTTGTGGGGTTTTTAAATGTAATTTTGGGTTTATCAGGAATCAAATGCTTAATGTAGAACAGTTATTTGATGCACAGTGAATGGTATTTTCAAAGCAGTGTGGGTACCTCTATCCCAGTCCTTCCAATGCTGTGACTCAGTGTTGTTTTTTAAAGGCAGGCGGCTAGCCAGCCAGCAGTGTGCCACTTGAAAGCAACAGCTCCTCTATCTGAAGAAAGATGTGCATTGATTCATGCCGAGGAAACTGAAAAGCCCGGAAGTGACTTTCTCTTCCCCCTCCTGCCCAGAATCCCCCTAGCATTATTATATGAAGATACTGTCATCACCTAAACCCTTGAATACCCAGTGAGTGGCAAGGAGAGGCTGAAGGGCACTTCTGTATACTTCAGAATTAATCCATGAAGAGTTCAACATATATTAATCTGAATTATTTTTTTTTGCTTGTTTTAAGATTGAGGTTCTTTATGAGATATTATGAATAAGGCATTTTTGTTCCTTGGTTGTGCCAAGTGTTCATTTGTTTTGTGAGAGGATTAAATGAGACTCTTTAGAAATAGGAAAAATGGAAGTTACCTTTTGATGAACTCTGTAAGTCTTATTTTAAAGTGCTACTGGACAAAGAGTTAGGTCATAGTTGAGACATACTTATTCTGCCAGGAAAATGAGTTCTGGGTAATTTTTTGATAGAAAATGAACATTAATATACTGCTAGTGATTAGGTAAATGGACTGTAATGCTTTCTCCTCTAATGTGAAACTAGATGCAACATGACTCCGTGTTGAACTCCAAAGCTGATTTTTTTAAAACCTTTAAGAAAATGGTATTGCTTCCCTGAATCTCTCTGTAAGAGAAATGCTCTTGCTGTTATTTAAGCAGTTTTATTTTGTTTTTGTGAAGTTTAATACCTTGCACTATTTTGGGGACCTCTCCCCCAGGAGATGAAGGATGTCATGAAATAATTGTGTGTGGGCTACTAAAGGAAGGTCCGTAGACAATGCTGTATTTAGATGTGTAAGTCATTATAATCTGGGTGGCGTGAATCTCAAGGACCATCTTACGTCTAAAAGGAACCTTTTTGAAATCAAGGAATTTTAAGATGCCATTATTTTTTAAAGCATGCTTTGAGCTCTATTTCCAAAGCGGAATTCCAAGCTGCCATTTTGTTTTTATTTCTGTAGATACAAGATATTGGTTAATGAGATAAAGTATTTATGTCACTTGAAAAAAAACTCTAATATTATAGTTGTTTATTTAGTCTTCTTATTTATGTCATACTCACCTTTAAGAAGTCTAGAATGTCAAGAGAAATTCACTTAATGTGTAGTTGAATGAACTGTACCCACTGAAAATTCCATTTTTAACAGTTCTTTCTAATTCTTGACAACAAGAGGAAAATAATAGACATAAGAGTGAAGGATTTGAACTAAAAATGAACATTGCATGATATTTTTTCCTCCAGTTGATATTGAGTCATGGCGAATTTAAAAGTAAAAGGAGAATTTAGTAAATAATAGCTGAAATTATTTATAAAGGCTTTTGATGTTCTACATTATCTCATTTGAGCTTCACAACAGTGCTATCACAGGTGTTATTGAAGATCATCTAAATCATCATTTCTTTCTCCCACTGAGGAAGGAGCCCAAGAGAAAGTCAGTTGTAAAGAATCTGTGAGAACCAATATGGAATTTTTCCAGCGGAAAACTTGGGCATAGAACTATCCAAAATCCTAGTGTCAATTGCTAGCAAAGCCTCAGTTTATAGAGTATCCTACAGATGAACTTGTTAATAACCTTTAAAAGTTTCTGCCTGTTCAGCCTCTCACAGCCAAATACTCAATATTCCATTGTGTAGAATGTAATGGCAGACATATTTCAGTTCTATGTGGATTTCTGTCTTCTTTTAAAATAATCAAAAGCCATTTAGCCCTTGATATTCACGCAATATTTCCTTTTGATACAAAAAAAAAATTTCATCATCCCCTCAGTCCATTTTTGGCTGATTAACTTTGCTTTACAATTGTCTCTTAAGGTACTACATTATAGTACCTACAGTACCTACATTATATATATTTCTACGTTTTATATATATATACATATATATATATATATATTACTACATTATAGGCAAGAAATCATCCTTTTTAAGCATTCTGTTTTAGAGTCTTCGTCCACAAAATCTAGGGAAGTATTTCCCAGTAGTGCATTTGTTCCATAGTTAGGTACTTTTGGTTTTCAAGGCAGCTTCCAAAAGGCAAAAGGAGAAAAATGGTACATTTCTGCATTGGTTCCCATGGTGTTTGCACAGTTCCTGTGTTTATAGAAAATGACCACATGCAGCATTTTTGAGAGGTTGATTTCTACAATATAAAATTTGGCCCAAATAGAAAGAGAGAGAGAGAGTATGTGTTCTTTTATTTACTTTTACGCAGGAACTGGCATAATGTTAGTGGCATGCTCCATTAGATTCAATTACATTTTCTCTGAGGTAGCTGAATGCTGTGGAGGTCCTTCAAGAAAATAGCACTCAGGCTGTGATTGTTGATTCTGTCAGATACAACAAGATGGCATATTGTGTTGCTGAATGCATTAGTGTTAGCAAATGTATTTCATTTTCAAAAACTCAAAAAAAGAGCCTTTCTCATTCTTCCCCCCTACATGGGCTTTGAGTACTCAACCAGTAGTTTGTGTTTTAGGCTAGCCAGAAGTTCCCATGAGGGGAGGGGTTGGTTTTTTTCCAATAAATAGATTTTGCTTTTTATTAAGCAGCTACATATATGGCCTTTCCATTGTTCCTAACAACTAACGATGCCTTGAGGCAAAACAGCATTATTTATCCTAATGTGACTCTTGTAGGTCGCTTTGAAGAAGAATTCATAAAGATGCGAATGGAAAGACTTCAGGCGTGGATGACAAGAATGTGTCGCCATCCTGTCATCTCAGAAAGTGAAGTTTTTCAGCAGTTCTTGAATTTCCGGGATGAAAAGGTAGGCCATGACTTTATGACAGGCTTTCAGATGCTGAAGAGCCAAGTTCAACATCAACCAAAAAATCAGAGTTTTGCTATTTGTTTTTATTAAATGCAATGAATGGGAACTTGTCTCCTGATCATTCTTTAAAACACAAGAGGAAATTCACGTGAGCCTGTATGTAGCAGGAGGGAGGAATTAGGTATCATAGAAGATGCCTCCCTTTGCCCTAGAACAGAAAGAAATCCGAAATTAGTGTCCCTAGGGGTGTTTTGAAATAGGCTGGATCCTTAACACTTCTAGATACTCTAGGTTGTAAAATCAAGGAAATGGACTAAATGACATCTTAGAGTGACTTCCAACCTTTTGGTCTTATAATAAAATTAAACAGAAGACAAAAAAAAATTTATAAGCCTGCTCATATTTTAGTACCTGGGCAACTTGACTTTTGTGATAAACAGAAAATGTGTGTTAGTCTTTATGACCCCTGTAGGCAACCATCGTTATGTTAGTGGCAACCTACTTTTCATTAAGAGGAAGAGATCAGTTGCTTATAATACATTACTGTCAGTTTTGGAAATGGTTTTTTCTCTAAGGAAAGATTGTAAGCCGTCTTGGAGTCATACTTAAGATATTGATATTTTCTTCTTATTCTGGGAAAGTGTCCAATAACAAAAAAAGTCTTGCCTTTTTCATGTCCTTTGATCTAGTAATCCCACTAATGGTCATTTATCTTAGGCAGATCAGAGACAAAAAGTGTTCTCTTTTATAGATAGAGACAGAGAGAGAGAGAGAGAGAGAGAGACCATGTAGATGATAAGAGACAGAGACAGACAGAAACAGAGAGAGAGAGATCACGTAGATGATACATATAACACATCAATAATAACATACACAAAATTTTATATGTGTGAGAGAGATATAGATATCTGTATGATTAATAGCCAGGACTGGTAATTGTAATTACTCAGAGTCTAGCTTTATTTTAATGAATTTGAAAGTTTGTACTATTATGAAAAAAATATACGTTTTACATAAATATAGTCAACCAACACTTTTATGATGGTAAAGAACTGGAAATAAAATGATTCCCCCCTGACTGAGCAATAGCTCAATTGGCATATGAATGAATAAATAAAAATCTACTTTTTAAGCATGTCTTGTATTTTCAAGCGCTGTGTTAATAATAAGTTCAGAGGATACAAATAGAAAAGTAAAACAATCTTTGCTTTCAAGGATTTCACCTTCTGTTAGGGAGACATGGCATATAGAGGGTCTAGATTCAGAGTAGATTCAGAATAGATGGCAATACTTACGGTGGTCATCATTACAGTAGATGGTAAGACCAGCCATTCTACCCAGTAGTGGAATATTATTTTGCAATAATAAATGACAAAATTGAGGAATTCAGAGAAACATGGGATTTATATAAACTAATGCATATTGAAATAAACATAGCCAGAATAATGATATATCCATTACTGTGCATTTTACTTACAACAGTGTAAATTTTAAAACCACCAAAAAGAAAGCTGTTTTCTTGAGTAATTATGACAGTAGTCACAGAGAGCGTATGGAAAAATAGACTATTGTATAGGGTTTTAGAAGTGAATACTCTATCAGTTGTTTTTGCTTAAATCTTTTCTGGAAAGGAGATGTCAGCTCTAAAGAGGGGAGTTGTGGGCAGCGGAGTAATCAGTGTAAAAGGCATCAGTAAGAATTTTGCAAAGAAAAAAACATGAATTATATCAGAAGCAACAAAATATGGATGAAGTATATAAATCCTATAAAATGAATCAAACTTCTTTGACCATTTTAGACTATAATTGCAGCAGCCCTCCTGGAGTCTTTGTTTTGTCTCCAGTACGCTGACTGACTTCTTAAGATGCATTTCTTGTTGGGTGAACACTTGATTACAAAGCATAATTATGATGCCACATTAAGTATGCCATCTTTTCTCACTGGCTTGTGTATGTGTGCATGCTGTGAAGAAATGAGAAGACAATGGGGTCCTTCACATTTGTTTGTGTATTTACATATCATGAGTGTTGTCTGCAGGATTGCTGGGAAAACCTTAATAGTATACTTAAAGCAATGTGATGATTTTCTTGTGTGGGTTGTAAAAATTGGTCTCATAATTTTGCAGTTGTATCATGTAGAATCATGTGGTATATGTGGCTAAAGTGCTGGGTCAGGGAATGAGATCTGAGTTCAGATGTGGCCTTTGAGGGTCTCACCTTATAAGTCACTTCATCTTTTGAGTGCCTGACAAACTCAGAGGTTAGAATTTATCTGCTATCACAGTGACAGAGTTATGAATAAGTTGTTGAAGTTTCACCACCTGGACAAAATTACAGAGCCTTCAAGTGTAGGATGGTTGCTGCATGCAAGACTTCTTTCTACAACAGCTCTGAAAAGCAGATATCCTATCTCAGCTTGAACTTCCAAGGATAGAGAGCTCAGTCTCTCATGTCCCAGCTTTGGACAGCTCTAAGATTCATTAGTCTGTTCTTTGAGCCTCTCAAAGATTCTTTTGGATCCCAGTTCTGTCATCCAGTATAAGAATTGTCCAAGCTTTGTCATCTTATTTAACTGCTAAACTGGGCAGCTGGGTGGCACAGTGGTCAGAGTAGTGCCAAGCCAGGAGTCAGAAAGATTCATCTTTCTGAGTTCAAATCTGGCCTCAGATACTTAGTTGCTTTGTGACCCTAGACAAGTCACCTAACCCTGTTTTCCTCAGTTTCCTCATGTGTAAAATGAACTGGAGAAGGAAATGGCAAACCCCTCCATTATCTCTTCCAAGAAAATCCAAATGGGGTCTACAAAGAGTCACAAATGATCGAACAAAAACAACTGTTAAGCTGTTAGAAGTGTAAACAGTCTTGTAACAGAGCACTAGATACCCTCCACCCTACCTTAGAATTGGTTGATTAATCAACCAATTTAGGTAAAGCAATTCAGCCATCTAGAAAATATACCTTGCTGCAATCACCCAGCCCACATTTCTCCATCTTTTCAACAAAAGTCTTTTAAGAGACTTTGTCATTTGTCTTGCTAAAATCCAAATAGACCATGCCTGCCAACAAGCACCTTAACTTAATGAGAAGAAAAAGAATTGGCTTCTTTTGAATTTATGAAATATCTATTAACATGCAAGAAATAGCTCTAAGCCCTTAGGGCATAGTAATAATAGCTAGGTGTTGCTATAACCCTCTAAGGTTTGCAAAATACCTTACAGATATTTCACTTTATCCTCACAACAGCTCTTCAATGTAAGTGCTGTTATTTCCATTTTACAGAAGAGGAAACTGAGGCAGACAGCAGTTAAGTGGCTTGCCCAGGATCAAACAGCTAATAAATACCTGAAGTTGGGTCTTCCCTAACTCCAGGCCTGGGGCTTTATCCACTGCACCATCTACCTGCCTCATACAGAAATTAGTAAGATTCCATTACTGTCAAAGTGCATATGATCTAATTGTTGTGTAATCATTGTTCTATAGTTTCTGACTCTGTTTACCCTCCCCTGTAATCTAATTACCTGGGATAAAATATATACCCAAAGATAATAAGTAAAGTGATGAAAGTGTGTTAAAGAAAACAACTTAAGAGTTTGATGAAAGAAAAAACCACTTTAAGGCTGTATTAGAAGAAGGAAAGCTTCATGGAGGAGATGGTATTTGAATTTGACCTAAGAGTGTGTTGGTTGTATTTGGGGGAGTGCATTACAGGTATGGGGTATGCAGTAACAAAGGTACAGAGGAAGCAAAGTATTTATTGATTCTAAATGAGTACAATTTGCTTTTCTAGCTGAGTTTTAATGAGGGTCATAGATTTAGAGCTGGAAAGGAGTCTTAAGTCATGAGATCCAATCCCTTCGTTTTATGGATGAGGGAATTACGGGCCTAGAAATGTTTAATGACTTTTTCAGGATCATAAGGGGCAGGATTTGAACACAGTCTAGCACCCTACACTGTGCCATGCTGTTTGCAAGGCATCTATTTTAGTGATGTATTCCAGAACATTTTAGGTCAGATTATAATTTAAATTGGAAGGAATGTTACTACTGTGTGGGTCAGAGACCACCTACTCAAATTAAAATCAGACACTTTTCAAGGTAGAAGCAGAGCAGCAAGATTTTATTATGATCTCGAGAGAAAGGGCACCTCCTCCCAGGAGAGTGGGGCGCCAGCAAAAGGAAAGAACAAAGACTATATGGTCCTGGGAGGTGGGTTCACAATCTAAATGCGACAATTTACCGTAGAAATAAGGAGTAAGGAAAAGGTAGAACAGCCGATGTAAAGCTAACACAGTGCTCAACACCTTATGCTGAGGTGACACTCCAAGGTGGGGGTTAAGTTTGGGGTTTCTTTAAGTCACATAGTTTCTGGGAGATAGAAACTTAGGCCTCTCTACCTACTAGAAGCCAGTTGTCAAGTGCTGAGAAGGCTTCACTGACGTTTTCATTCACCACTGTGCAAATAGAGAGCCTATTACTTTTAAGTTAAGAGACGAAAATGGACAAATCATCATCCCTCTTCTGCCTGGGGTTGCTAGTGGCTGAATGGATGCCTTGAGTACAAAAGAGACAAAATCTCAGTCCTTTACATGGTAATGTTCTTATTTTTAGGAATGGAAAACTGGGAAGAGGAAGGCAGAAAAAGACGAGCTGGTCGGTGTTATGATATTTTCAACCATGGAGCCGGAAGCCCCAGACCTGGAACTGATAGAAATGTAAGTCATGCTCTCTTGGTTTCCATCTCTCTGTCTACATTTTCACCTCCCATGGGATGGCAATCTAGACCAAGCTAATAATGACCTGAATTCAAACTGGGTGAATAATGTCTGTGAAATTGCTTAGGATTGGAGTCCGTATTTAGTCAGAGCGAGAACAGATGTCATCATAGCTGACATTTGTGTGGCTCTTTAAGAATTGCACATCACTTCCACACGCATTATCCCATTTGATCCATTTAATCCATTTTTTTTTTTTACCATATAAGGAAACTGGGACCCATATGTCCCACATCCTTCCGTACTCTTTTCTAAATCCAGTAATGATGGTGCTGGTGATGAGTGTCAGGGCTTGGCACCTAAATCCAGGTCTTTAGAGATCTCTCTCCTATACCACATGCCTCCTCTGGGTATTGGACTAGACCTCAGAGGTGTACCAGAGCCAGCTGGAACCTGAGCATTTACACCTTAAAAATAGACACGTGCTTCAAATCAGGGCTTGATTTATCCTTTTGTTGATTGTCTAGACCAGAGGTCCACAAAACTGGGGTCAGTGGGTCAGTGAGCTAAGAATGTAAATGGAAGTTTTATTTTGTAAATTCATAAACCTGTAAATAAAGCTGTATTGTCTTTAAAAATGTAAAAACTCTTAGCTTACAAGTACAAAAACGGGCCTGTCTCTAGTCTAGACTTTACAGTGATGGAGCATTTAGGGGATGAAGAAAATATTAATGATGCAAATTAAATTTAAAAGTGTATACTTGTTTACGGGTTTTTGGGGTTTTTTTGTCTTTTTGGATAGCCAAGTGTTAAACATTTACCAGCAGCCCCCTGTCTCCAGGGTCTTTTAGCTCTGAATCTACAGAGGCAACATAGAGCACCTGGCCTGGAGTCAGGAGGACCCAAGTGCAGATTGAGACACTAGCTTGCTCTTTGACTTTGGGCAAGTCACTTATCCCTGACTGACTCAAAAACAAACAAAATAACAATGTGTGTAAACAGTTTGAAATCCTTAAGGCTATCTACATTTATCAGGAGAGGTAATAGTGGCAATATTCCGATGTCCCTAATAGCTCTAAAATCTTATGATCCTCTATGAACTAAATCTCTTATGAACTCACCATGCTAAATCTAACTAGAGAAAGAAAAGCTGGCTTTGCTCTCATCCCCGGTTTGTCACCATAACGCCCAGGTTCATCGCATTTTCTCCTTTGAAGTTTGGTGCTTTGGTGATTACCGCAGTGTTTAACCACAGTTTTGTAAAAGGAGTATCAAAATGATAACACAAAGAAGTGTGGAATCAACAAATAGCCTCTTCTGTCTTCACCAGGACAAAAACCTGTTTGCATGTTTGCCTTGAAAGAAGTAACCCTGAAACATGTTCGTAAGAGCTTGTAAAAAGTACCTTATCTTTTGTAGAAAATAATACTAGCTAACAATTTATACAGCACAGTCAGGTTTGCAGAGTACTTTACAAATATCATCTCATTTGACAGTTTGACAACAACTCTGGGAGGTAGATGGAGTTATTATCACCATTTACAGAGGGGGAACCTGAGACCAACCAAAGTTAAATGACCTGCCTAGGGTCGCAGATCTAGTGAATGCCTACGGCTGGATTTGAACTCAGATTTCCTGACTCCAGGGTCTGGCACTATCTTTGTCTTTTGTAGGAACTATGATTAGGACTTAAGAAACAGTTCTTTTGTTTGGGAAAGAAGCAAAGAATCCTTAGAGTCTTAAGTGTCAAATTCTCAGGGGACAATGAGTGATCTATTCAGAATTGCTCTCTTCTGACAATAACTGAAACCAGCTACCAGATTTGACTCATTTACAGTCGTGACAGATTGGGGTGTGTTGAAATTTCATAGATAGAATTTCATCTTAAAGAATCAATAAACCATTTACCTCTGGGTAGCCTTGGTTATCAGATTTCCAGGTGATGATGAAAAGAACAAGATTTTAATAAAAATCAGAATATTATATGATTTGACTAAGTGAGTTAAAGGTGCAGGCTTCTTTAACCTTAATGTTTTCTTTATACCATTAAAGCAGAAATTGTATGTGCCTTTTGTGAAACTAGATCTTATATTTATTTAGTTTTAAAGTAGTAATATATTGTATGTACTTTATGCCATATATGGTAAACAGTGCTTTAATAAGTTGTTGATTTTTTTAAATTTACACTGTCCTCTTTTGGAAACAGCCCAGAATTAATATATCTTGTTAATCTTTTCAGCTTCTTCAGAAGCAGCAGGGGGAGAGGTAGCTGCTATTCTCATTTTCACATAGGGATTACAAAGCACAAAGATGGCTTAAAGTAGGGTTACATGGGTGAATGGCTCAAAGCCCAGATTTAAGCCATCCTCTAAAAACTGTTGTATATGCATCGCTAAATTCACAAATATTTGAGCATTAATTTCCTGCCAAATCATTCTGAAGACTGGAGTGCATATGATCTATCTGCTGAGCTTCTTTCGGGTCCAGTTGGGAGATGACATCTGTGCTTGCTGTGTCAGGAAGCAAAGATAATGGACATCAGATCCGCATCATTTGAGTTGAGTCATCTGCTTCTGTGGATTGGCTCCCTCCTCCCAGTGTCTGCTCATTCCCTGCTTCACTGCATTTCCACAGAGGATAGAAAATAAAAAGTCAATTTCTTCCACTTGTGAGGGCGATTCTAGATTATTGTATCATTTACCCCCCTTCATTGAAACTGGTTAGGTTCTTCTCTTGACCACTTTCAGAGACAAGTATTTTTCTGAATTTCCTTTGTCTAATTCGGTAAACAGTTTATATGCTCACCAGCAGCTACCTCTGCAAACAGCAGGTAGCTTACTTAGCAGGGATTTCATATTAGAAAATTACTACTAGAGTGAGCAATTAGACAATTTTATAAAAGAGTTGAATAAATGACTAATGTATATGTTTTGTTACTTGGTCTATTACTGTTGTACTGAATAATTGAGAAGGAACTCCAGACTTTGGGAAAAAAAATGACTGGATCATGGCTGAAAAATGTTCATTCTCCATTAGAGAAGGGCTGGTAGACCCCAAAAAGAATGTTAGCAGCAGCGCTTTGGCACATTTGGCAGATGTCAGTCATTGTTTAAACACAACGCTAACCCACCAAGGAGCTTCCTCACCTAATCAGTCCATGGATTGTTTGTCTTTGCTTCCCAGAGAACAGAAATGTGAGGCTGTTGGTAAGTTCACCAAGGCCATGGATGATGGTGTGAAGGAACTGCTGACAGTGGGACAGGAACATTGGAAGCGGTGTACAGGACGTAAGTCTCCCTCCAGGCATTTGTTGACCCTTGTTTGTTGTCATTGCTTGAGTTTTTCCCACATTAATGAACTCAGTGGCCCCAAAAGAAAATTGGGTAAGTCAGCTCAAGCAGATAAAGTTTGAAATGGTGGTGCATGGAATAACCTGGAGTCATGAAGACCTGAATTCCAATCCTGCCTCAGACGCTTGCTTAGCTGTGCTACACTGGGCAAGTCTCTTCAACCCTGTCTGTTTTGATTTCCTTACCTGTAGCACCTATCTTCCAGAGTTGTTGTGGGGCTAAAATGAGATGTCATTTGTAAATGCAATGAGAGCCTGTCAAAGTGTTTAGCACAGCACCCTGCATGTAGTAGGTGTCACATAAATGCTTATTCCCTTCTTAAAACTGCTCTGCAAACTTTAAAGTTATTGGTGTTTTTGTAACTAGCCTTCTACAGCAATACACAATTAAATTGTAGTCCATGATGCTAAAGTGGTGGTACATAGTGGCTGTCTCACAAGCCTGCTTTGAGGTTCAAAGGAGATAATGTATACAAAGCACTTTATACAATATAAAGCAATTTGAGCTAAGTGATAGGAGGATAGAGTCAAGAAAACCTGAGTTCAAACTCACCTACAGACACTTAATAGCTGTGTGACTCTGGCAAGTCACTTAATCCCAATTTCCCTCCCTTCTAGTCCCCCCAAAACGCAGTTTATATGTGAGCTCCTTGAGAGCAGACACTGGGTTGGGGGTTTTTTGGGGGTTTTTGTTTGGCTTGGTTTTTGGGGGGTTTTTTTGCCTTTCTTTGTATCCCCAGAGCTTAGAACGGTGCCTGGAATTAGAGTAAGCACTTTATAAATGCTTGCTCACTTTGATTCTTTACATGTGTAATATTTTCCATAGGGTTTGCTGAGAATTCCCAGAATGACTTAAAAATGACTTACTCCAACTTTGGATGGTATAAGCAGAGACAATTTAGATTTCTCATACCCTTCTGCACTGTGTTCTTTTAATTAACCCATAAAGCTCTAAAGGAGAAATTTTATGAATACTGACTATATGCCAAATACTCTGAAAAGCTATTCAGCATTTTATGAGGGGAACTCTCTATTGTCTGGTACCATAGCTATAGTAGAGTGATAGCTGATAGTCTTTAAGAGTAAGCCTTAGACATTTTAAAATTCTGAGCCACCAAAGAGATATGTAATTATGTTAAGGATAGTAAATGGATTCTTAATATCCTGTATTTCTTTAAAAACAGATGCTTCTATCTATCATGACCATACCCTCCCCGCCAGAATTTAATAAATCAGAATACCCCATTCTCCAGCCTTTACTTGTGGGAAACTTGAGAGTTTTTGTTAGCTTTTCTGTTTCCATCAATGGGAACTAATCTACTACATGGATTTTTTTTTTTGTAGTGTGCTTTTTTTTTTTTATACATTTTTTTTAAATCAAGTGCATTTAGGTAGATAAGAGAATATACACAATGCACTTTTTTCCCCTCAGTCTCTAAGATGCCATGCATGTGCTTGGCTCTGTTCCTGCAATTTCTAGAAATAGCCTGAAAAAATCATATTACTTTTAATAATAATAGCTAGCACTTATATTGATCCTACTACGGCACTTTGCATACAAAGTAGAAGCGTAGGAGCACCATTCTAGAAGAAGCTGCAGAGACAGAATGTCCCTTCTCTTTCCCACTGCCAGAGGAAGTGGCTCAAGGAGGGGAAGGGCAGCGAGAAAATAGGCAGCTCTGGTAATAATGACCATGTAGTATAATTACTACCTCAGACCCAGATTTATGTGCAAGTCACACCCCATAGAAAATGAGCCCTTGTCAGCTCCCACAAAGCTGGAAACAGGTGCAGCCAGATCAGACCATTAGCTTGGCCCCCTTGGAGGAAAGTTGACCTTTCCCCCCAATTTCTAGACTGACCTATTGACATGTGCCTCCTAAGGTTTAAAGGTAAAACTGGAAATGCAGTTTTCAGTGTAACAGACTGATGCTACTAATTTCTGAAGCAATATGACTGATATAAACATCATTTTATATCCTTTCAGTAATACACAAAGGCATATATTGCAAAGGGCTACTGGTTGTATTCTTAACCAGAAGAGCATATTGATAATTTCTTATTACTTTGTTAACTCAACCCATGACCAAGTTGGGTCATCTTTGTCTGTTTTTATTAAAAGAATAAAGAGAAGTAAAAAGGTTCTGGGTTTTTTCCAAAACTAAGATGAATCAGAGAACTGTAAAAAAAAAAAAAAGTAGACACTAAGTATGGAATGTTATAGATTAATTAACAAATTAAAGATCAGTAAGCCCCCACCCCCACTTTTAATCTTCCTTTTGTGTTCTTCTTCCATTATACTGAAGATAGTGATGGACTGGCTTTTTCATATTTGTATACTCCTCTCTAAGCACAGTGCCTGGCACATAATAGGCACTTATTAAATGTTTTCTGACTGACTGATGGATGGATAAGTCTGTTTTAAAAGTAATGGCACAATTGAGATCATATATATATATAGAAAAGAAGCAATACGTTGCATTTATGATGTACTTAGGCTTTTTCAAAGCACTTTCAAATAGATTTTATCAGAAAAAAAATCACTTAGGATTTGCTGACAAGCCAACTGCCCCTGCCTAAGGGACATCTGTCAGAAGTAATGACAGCTTTAATTCATCCCATGGCAGAGAAAACTGATGATGTATTCTGAATACAGAAATTAAGTCTGAAAAGTCATGTCAGCAAGTGTTCAATCAAAAAAAAAACAAAATCCATGCTTTTGGCCATAAAAAGTAACTCTTACAGACAAAAGAAAATATTTTTAGAAACTACTAAAAAAAAATGCTGAAGTACGAAAGCATATCTTTTGTGAGATATGTAGTACAAGCAGCCCCCATTTTACAGATGAAGAAGCTGAGACTTGATAAGGGTGCACAGCTGATGGAAAGCAGGAGGTGTGTGATGCTGCCCAGGACTCAGTTCTCAGCCCTGTCATTCCCTTCACCCCTGAAGTGAATCCAAAGGTCCAAGGTCTTGGAGTCACTCCCACTTGCCTGGGCAGAATTTTGTGCTCTTGTAGAGGAAATAAAGGGCATTCCAAGAATCTTAGTGCACTTTTAGGCTATTGAAGCTTAAAACTGCGCTAAGACTTGTGGGAAGCCCTGTACTCGAATTGGCCAACACTAATTGCTTAGGGAGTGACCTCAAAGGTCCATTTAAACTATGGAACCCTAATTTGCCCTTCACTTTTGTGGCCCTCTCCCAACCCCCCAAAATGAATGATTACATCAGATTTGGTGAATGGTGGGTGTGGTTTTACACTTCATTCTATTCGTTTATTCAACATTTCATTTGCCAAATCTGATTTTATTTATATATGTATGTATAGAATGTATATAGCAGGAATGGCAGCTTAATAAACTTGTTTTAAGATGTATTTATCACCAGAGAAACAAACAGGACCCTCACTAAAGCCACACCATGCTGTGAAACACATGGCAACTATCGTGCTCAGTTCTGGATGGTAGAACTGAAGTCCTGAAAGGAAAATGCCCTGCATCTAATCAGATTTATTTACTTGCAGCTCAGCTCACCTGAGCTACACATCTTAGTCCAATTCTTCTGGCCGATAGTTTTCCAAGGAATTTAACTATGTTAGGAGTGGCCCGTAAGATAGAGTGATGGCTTTGGACTTAGGAAGCCTTGAATTCAGCTCAGGCTTCAGACACTCATTAGCTAGACAAGTCTTTTATTGCCTGGGTGCTTCAGTTTTGTAACCTGTAAAATGGAGATAATGCTAACAAGTACTTCCGAGGGTGACCCAAGGGTAAAATTATAGTAAAATGCTATGCTAGCTTTTGTTGTTACTCATTCATGCCTGACTGACTCTGGGACCTGGTGGACTGTAGCATGCCAGTGCTGTCCAAGGAGTGTTCTTGGCAAAGATGCTGGAGTTGTTTACCTTTTCCTTCTCCAGAGGACTGAGGCAGATAGAGGTTATAAGTGACTTGCCCAGCTTGTAGGTATCTGAGACCAGATTTGAACTCGAGTCTTCCTGACTCCAGGCCCAGCACACATTCTTTTCAGTGAGCCTCCTAGTGGCTTCCAAATGCTAACTATTATTAAGTATTCATAAATTTTCAAATGTGAATAATGTTTTATTCTTCCTTGAGGCAAGAAGATCAACAGTATAAATACACAGATGCATGAAAAAGAATCCATTATTTACAAAGTGCTTTGGACCAAGTTCTTTCAAGTCTATCAATTTTGAAAGAATTTCGAATTTTCAAGTCTGTGGAATAGAGCAGGAAAACACCTTAGAAATCAGAGAGTCCAACTTCCTCACTTTGCAGACCAAAAGTCAAGTCCCCAGGTCGTAGAAGCATGGATTTGGTGCTGCAGGGACCTTAGAGGCCTCCCTCATTTTCTAGGACCTGAAGCCCTGAAGGTTATCTGACTTTCCCAGGTTACCCAGGTGGTGAGTGTTGGAGGCAAGATTTAAACCAAGGTCTTGTGACTCCAAGCCCAGCACCCTTTCCACTATGTGAATTAGCAGTGCACAGTTCACCAGGGCAGGTGGCCGGTTCAAGGTCTCGCAGCTAGGGAGTGAGAGTTGTGACGCAGTGCTCTTGTTCTTGCCCCTTGTCTTTCTACAGTACCACATTACTTAGTGCACCATGATGCACGCCTTGTGTCTTTCCAGCAGCTGATCTGCCATGCAGTGGCAGTATTAAAATACAAACAGCATCCTGTGTATCTTTTTCCTCATAGGTAAATGTAATAGTGAAAAAGTGTGAGAATTATTAAAAAACAGAATAAAGTAAAAACAAAGATGTGAGCAATGTACTGACTGACATACATGGCTTTGATAAATGCAGATCATAGTTGGGATAGCTTTTTATCCTCAAATTTACTAATCATTATTTCTTTTCTTTTCTTAGCATTGCCCAAGGAATATCAGAAGATAGGAAAAGCCTTGCAGTGTTTAGCAACTGTTTTCAGTTCTAGCGGCTACCAAGGTATGTCTTTAATCTATTTGTGTATAGGCTGAGCCATATATGGTATCATAGAATCTGAATTGGAAGGGGCCTCTGATCATCATCTAATCCAGTGTTCTCCAAAGTGGAAGCTGTGGTCTAGTTCCAAGGAGTTTATGGTCATCCAGTCATGGGGTAGGAAAATAGGTCATGCTCCTGAAACTCCTAATCGATCATGTGTCCCACCCCCATATCTACTGTGCAAGTTCCCAACCTACCACCCTTTGAATTGGGTGTTGACAGGGCACCTAGGTGGATACCCACGGGTGGAGCATCTGCACAAGTGCTGTTGGGAAAATTTTCTCACCCACTCTCTAACCTCAGATCACTTGATAACTATGATAGGCATACCGCAGAGCAAAGAGTGGGCCTCAGTGACCTTGATTAAAAGCTCTGCCCCTCTCCACTGATAGAGTCTATGAACCAGAACCAGAAATAGTATCTCCAGCAAGTCTTCAGTTGCTTGTCCAAAGCCTACCACCTTTGTTGTAGAAATTTCCACAGGATCTGAGAAGCAAACAAGAATCTTATTCTTGAACATCCTTTTGACTAGGACTTAAACTGGTTAAGAGAGTCACAGTAAGAATTCTTGAAAATATCAACATCTTATTGCATTGAGTTGTATAAAAAAGTAGAGACTTCGAAAATCTAAATGATGAAAGATTGGAGGGAGGGTATAAATTTGAAAGGGGATATAATTTGTGTTCTTCTTGCTAGCTTATTTTTAGTTGTTCCTGGATCTAGTTCTTTTGTGTTCTGTGGAATTAAGTCCATGGCACTTGGTTGACATGGAAGAACCACAGCTGTAATTTTTGCTGTTGAGGCAGACTGAGGCTGGTGGATTGCTTGAACCCAGGAGTTCTGAGAGTTATGGGCAAGATAAGGAAGGAGACGCTGCCACAAAAGAACAAAGTCCTTGATACTGAATGTATCTTATTCCTGAGTCCATTTATTTGCTGAACTTTTACAGTAAGTCTTTTTTTTAATCCATATTGCATAAAGGTCCCTTAAAGCAAAATGGATATATATTGCCTTACATCTCCTCTCTCACTTAACATTCTGTCCATCTTGTTCCATAAGTGAAAGTCTCATCTGAATTGTTGAGATGGAATGTCATTTGACATAGTTGTTGTTGGAGCTCATAGTGCCTTGTCTCTTCCAGTAAGTTACCACTTTTGATTTCATAGTTCATTTCATCTCTTCTTGTTTTATGCTGTAGAGCAGATTTGTTTTATTCCTCAACCCGTGATTTTATCAGGATGGTGAACTCTCAGTGAGGAATGTCCTTTAACAATGTGGATTGGCACCTTCTCTATAATGTATAGTCTAGAGTTGCCAGGGCCACTAAGAGAGGCTCAGTGACTTGCCAGTTCCCATAGCCAGAGGTGAACCAGGTCTTCCTGAATTCCAAGGTTAGCCCCTTAGCCAGCATACATACTATGCCATCTCTCCTATAAGAGATAAATACTAAAAATTGATCTGTTTAAATATATGAATGTTCATTATAAATAATTGGCTAGAATTTTCTTTTTGTTGTCCAGCTCTGTCACATTTCTGAATCTTTAAAAAGTGATTCATAGGAATTGCTAAGCAGAGCTTACAGATTCTAATCCCTACCTATTAGGACTTACTAAAATTCTGTTAAATTTAGGCAGCACTTTTGTACCCTCTGTGCCATTCTCGGAGGTGAGACAGCCGGTTGTAACAAGAAGAGCATGGAATTTTGGGGTCCAGTGACTTGGGCTTGTGTCCTGACTTGCCTTACCACCTTATGTTGGACCTATGGCGCTGCAACCCAACTTCCCCATGTAGAAAAGGAAAGTTCTAGTTTAGATTGTTCTCTTTATAGCCCCTTTCTTAAAGGAACATGTACTGACAATGGTGATGAAGAAAGGAGAGCAAGAGATGGGGCATTTGGAAAGTGAACCTTCATCTGTGGAGGAACTAAGGAAAAAATGTGGACAGGAAATTATCTATCTCAGGTAACGAACGTGGTGGCACAGTCTGCTCACCTGACTTTAATTGGCAGTTAGCACATTTCTGCCATGGCCTAACACAGGGAGGAGCAAACTGAGATGGTTCTCAAGCAGAAATCTAATCCTATCTGCCACCCCTATCTCCAGGAGACTGGCAGTTCTCCAGACTCAGCACTTCTTCACCTTTGACACAGGCTGCATGTGATGCCTGCTCCACTTACCTCCTCACCTGTTGCTCTTAAAATCTCTAGTTACTTTTAAGGCTCAGCTCAGGTGCCACTTCCCTTGGGAAGCCTTTTCTATATACCCTAGTTGTTGAGGTAACAGTGCAAATATTGAATCCTTCCCCTCTTCCCAGTAGCTCTTTGAGGGTGTGATTTGTTACATTTCTATCTTTTCTCAGTTCAATTTGGCAGGAAATTGCAAGGAATCCCTCCTTACCTTGTACTTCTATGGGCTACAAAGGTTTTTGTCACTATTGGGGTAGGGAAAATAAAATTTAATTTATTTAACAGATAGCAAACACAAGCCATAAAGTAATACTGTTATGGAAATATAGACTAAGAGTTCTTAAACTTGGGATCCTGGACCTTTTATAAATTTTATTTTAATAATTATATTTCACTGTCATTGGTTTCTTTGTTTCCCACATGTCATTATGCATTTAAAAACATTATTCTGAGAAAGGAGATCCATAATCTTCACACACTGCCAGAGTAGTCCTTGACTCACACGAAAAGATTAAGAACCCCTCTAGAGAGAGTCTAAACAAAAAGGAGGAATTAGATGATTTTAAGAAATGGATTGAAGAAAATGGATTGCAATGTGGTACCACAAGCATGATATTGTAACAATGGAGACTTCTTCTGTCTGGATATCTGTTTGCTGTCATTACTGTTCTGCCAAAAGCTGAGAAACTGAGAAGTGCAGGATGTGACTTAAAGGCAATTTCATCCTTTAAAGGGTAGAAGAAGGAAGGACAAGAGGAGCTCCAATTCTGAAGTGGATTCTGACCAGTGAGGGAGAGCTATTTACTAAAGTTAAAATCAATGACAGGAACCTTGGGGAAAGTAAATCTTCCATTTTAGAGTTCCTGATTGAGGAGAGAATACCTAGATAGAGTGTGATGTGTATCTAGATTTGGGGAGAGCAGATTTGAAAGCCTTCTGTGAAAAAAGGTGAGCAAGGTCAAAGAGCTTAGTATAGGGGTGGAGAAGCTGCAGCCTCAAGGCCACCCTCTAGGTCCTCAAGTGTGGCCCTTTGACTGAATCCAAACTTCACGGAACAAATCCTTTTAATAAAAGGATTTGTTCTGTAAAACTTGGACCTGTTCAGAAGGCCTCACCCAAGGACCTAGAGGACCATAGGTTCCATACCCCACCATCCCACCCCTGCCCCACCCCACCCCCAACCCCGCTTTACTACTTAGCAGAAAACATTGACCTAAAGAGGATGTAAATCTTTCAAGAAATAAATTCTGAAGATGCACCCAAAAGTGAATCCAATGAGGAGAAAAATAGATGCTGAAAGTGGCTGATGGTAGCCTCACAGGGAACTCTTAGCAGCGAACTTACTTTTAAAAGTCACCTGCTGAAGGTAGAAGTAAAAACACAGTTGAGGAGATATATGAAACAGTAGAATCCCTGGAGCCTAGAATGAGCTTAATTTAAGCTGGTGGTAAACAAGGATAGCAAAAAAGGTGTGGGGGGCAGGGGACAGCTGCAAGGGATACAGTCTGAAGGCAGGAAAAAAATCAAAGCATAAGAATGCTGCTCTGGGTATTTTGCTAGTTTTATTTCCAAAAGAGAAAAATTTATACTGGGAAGAAGAGGTGAGAACATGATTAGTAGGGGAGTAGAAACTGAAGATAGGCGAGAATATGGTAGGATGGCACCTGGCTGCCCTCAGCAAGTTTGTCACCTGTCCAAGACAAACTATATCCTAGGATGCTGAGAGAACCGAGTGATAGGATTGCCCAGCTGCCCCTGGTGATATTTGGGAAATATTGAAGAATATGAAGGGTACCAAGAGCCTGCAGGAAGGGTCAGCGCATTCCCAGTGTATGTGAGCCTGACTTTTATCCTGGAAAAGCTCAAGAACACAGTGTAAAAAATATACTCTGTAGGCATTTAGAAAAAGAAGTTGGGATTCCTCAAAAACAAGCGTGACTTTTCAAGAACAGGTCATGACAAATTAATCTTGTCTTCATTTTTTTTCCTGACAGTGTAACTAGATAGAGTAGCAATTCAGAGAAATCCTGTAGACATTCTATACATAGATTTTAAGAAAGCCTCTCATGCCGTACTGGTGAAGAGGAATGCAGGGTGTGGGCTAGAGGATTGTGCAGTTGAGTGGCTCTGAAATCCAAAAAGTAACCCTTGTTCAGCTTGGAAATATAACTCCAGTGTAGTGCTCTGGAGATCTGCCGTTGTGGGGGCGGGGGGAGGGGGCGATGTAAGAGAGGGGTGATCATAGGTTTAGACTTGGAAGGCACCTTGGAGATCATTGACCATGCTCACATAGCTAGTAACTGTTAAAAAGGCAGGATGGGAACCCAGGTCTTCCTAATTTCAAGTCAAGCGTTCTGACCCCGACACCACACTGCCTCTTCTAATATATCCAGTATAGTCTCTGTAGGATTGCTTTTCATTCTTTGGGCATCTCAAACTCAGTCTGTCCAAAGAGAGTTCACTGTCTTCTTTGTGAAACCTACCCCTCCTTCTACCCCTCCTCCGCATTTCCTTATCTCTTTGGCTGCTACCACCATCTTAGTCACCCAGGAATACAAACTAGAGGTTAATCTGGATCCTTCACTCTTATCCCCTTCTCCCCTTTCTATATCTAGTTCGTTCCCAGTGTCCACATCACTCCCCACATAGGGTAGGTAAATAGGTAAAATTTAATGAAGAGAAATGTGAAGTTCTACATGAGCTGAAAAAAATCACCTTCACAAACAAGAAACAAGAATGGACATTGTAAAGAGGAAGACTTAGGTTTAGTATAAGCAAAATCTTATAGCATGAGCTCCAGTATGAGGCTCAGTGACCTAACTGACTTCCCAAGAAGGTTCCCCATCACTAGAGGTCTTCAGATTGAGTTTGAGTAACCATTTCTTAGCATAAGGACATTCTTATTCAGTTACAGGTCAAACTAGATGCCCTCTGAAGTTCTTTCCCCCTCTTAGGCATTGTGAAGATTTTCACAGAGTTGATAAGAATTAACGAATGAATAAAGAAAGTATTGGCTGAGTGTTTACTCTGTGCTGAGCCTTGGGGACCACAAATAAAAATACAAAACAGTCTGTCCCTGACCCCAAAAACCTTCATATTCCAATAAGGGGAGATAACACATGTAGGAGGGTTTAGCTGCCAGTCAGATGGCAGTGCCCACAGGTCTAGTGGATGGATGAATAAGGAAGATAAGATAGTATGGTTCAGTGTTGTACCATTTTCCTGAGAGGATTGTAGCTGTTTGTGACTTCCTCACTTCAGAGAGACAAGGGATACCAATCCCAAGGATCTAAGTTGAAGGTGAGTTGAGAATAACTTTTCCAGTAGAGTGGTTTTCCAGTAGAGTGGACTGGGTGGTCAGTGTTTAATGAGAAGAGGGCATGCAGTGCATGGTGAGAACTGGACAATGGAGTTGGGTCTACAGATAAGAAGGTCACTTGGATAGAGAAGGGAAAGGTATTTGGGGAGAAGATTTGCATATGGTAAGACTTGTAATACACAAGTGGAAAACAGACCAGCTAATAGATGGAGACTAGAGAGAAAAGTTGACTGTTAATGCTAGCCCAGAGGCATCAAACAAATGACCCTGAGTCATATTGGTGTACACTGGATTGTAGAAGAAATCAAATAAAAATGCATTTGGGCACCAGCAGAGTCTTGATGAATCATAGCAAACTTCAAAGTTACTATCTCTTAAACATTTTCACAGCCTTCTATGAGAGACAGTGTTCCATTGGCCTACTGCCTCAATATTAACTCTTATCTATGTTTATAATTACTGGTCCGTTGTTACTAAATATCTAATATGTGTGACACAATTCTGTCATAAAAGTGCCTCAGACATTAATTAGGAAGTGTATTGTGTTTTATATGTGCATTATATAATTTAACTTGTTCGGTCTATGAGTATTTTCTACAAGCTATTTGGGTTCCTATTTCAATAGGCTTTTCCCTTTCCAGCCAAGATGGAAGTAACCAACATCAAGCACTTTGCTCAGTCTCTCCTATTTACATATGCAAATATCTAATACAGTCATAACCAGTGAGCTCAGAATCCTTTATTCTGCCCCAGTTCTTCTATATCTTTTAGCCTGGATATGTCAGTGAAGTAAATGCAGTTGTATTTTCAGGTGAAACAGACCTCAATGATGCAATAACAGAAGCAGGAAAAACTTACGAAGAAATTGCGAATCTTGTGGCAGAGCAGGTATGAGTATGGCTATTCACATCACTGCATGGTTCTAGTGGAAAAGGAGGCACAGGACATGCTTCCTTGAGGTTTGGTCTACAGGAGAAAGTTTTTCTCTCCTTGTCCAGATTATTCAGTTCTTATGAAAACCAAAGGCAAAAAGTTAATTTTAAGAAAATCGGACTTTCTTAAATGGCTTGCTGATTTTCAAGGAATAAATAATATTATTATATTTCTATTTCATGTAACAGTCTAGACCACTGATTGTGGTGTTGTGGTTCTAACTCTGAGTTAAAGGATATAGATAATTTTCATTAAAATTACAAATAGATTCCTTCTACCCTCAAGAGAATTTATGTAATCTTCAGTAGCCCTGGTTTCTGCTTTTTGGTTTTGGTTTTTAAGAAAATAACCTTTTAGAGGAACGTGTCTCCAGGTTTGCCAATTTTTTAGTTTTAGCTTTTACTTGCTAAGTTCATGGGAATATTTTCAGATGACTTAGCAAAATGGTAAATAGTTTTACTAATTATTAAAAATATATACGACATATCCTAATATGGACAATAACTATGTTTTTTTTAAAGTTAACTTTTCCTTGTTCAGTTATTTTTCAGTGATGTCCAACTCTCTGTGACCTCATTTGAAATTTTCTTGGCAAAGATACGGGAGTGGTTTGCCATTTTCTTCTCCAGCTCATTTGACAGATGAGGAAACTGAGGCAAACAGGGTAAGTGACTTGCCCAGGGTCACACAGCTAATAAATTTTTGAGGCCAGATTTGAACCCAGGGAAGTGAGTTCCTGATTCTAGGCTGTCATTGTCTCCAACTGTCCTAACTTTACCAAGTAAATTGTTTCTTTAAAATGTATATATATGTAACAAAAATACTACTGCAACCAAAAGGAAAAATATCAAATCCAAAAAGTGACTTGAGTAGTCAGCTTTCAAGAAGTAGTCTGCTGCCACTGGGACAGCTAGATGACATAAGGGATAGTATGTTGGCTTTGGAGTAAAGAAGATAGATGTGACCTCAGATACTTATTAGCTGTGTGACCCTGGGCAAGTCACTTTAAAAAAAAAATCTGTTTGCCTTTTTCCTTGACTGTAAAATGGGATAATAATAGTACCTCCCTCCTACTGCTGTTAACAGGAACAAATGAGATAATTCATCTTTTTCATACTGTGTCGCTCCAAAATTGCTTCTTTTAAAGGCTACTTTTAATTTGCTTTATTTTTCACTTTCACAAAGTGTCCATAATAAGAGATTTGCTTTTGTTATTCTTATAGTGAAATATAGTTGAACATTTAAAACACATATGCCTCAGACTTAATTGATACGTTGCCACTTAAAAAAAATATATTGCTTTTTTCTTATTTGATCTGTCACTAATCACCAACATATATATTTTAGCCAAAGAAAGATCTCCATTTCCTGATGGAATGTAATCATGAATACAAAGGATTCCTTGGCTGTTTCCCTGACATCATTGGTGCTCACAAGGTATCTTGATCTTGAGTTGACGAAACATTGCTACCTTCTTCAAAGACAGTGGGTGAAAGATCAGTAGCTACTCTTGTTGTCTAACATCCTTTTATAATGACTAGAAAGATTGGTGTATGGGGATGTTGATGTAACATGGCACTGTTTGAAACTTTTATATGTTTACAAAAGTGTGGTTTGTGGGGCTATAATGCAAAATTCGTGAATGGCTTTTGTAATTCTTTTACTCACTTAATTCCATTTATAGACTTGGAATAGTTGAAACCATTTTCTTTTATTAAGGAACTTGAGATGAGCCTCAAAGACAACCATATGCTTTTGAGTGCAAGAAAAATAAAAACCAATTACCCAATAGGAAGAGAATGAACCCAGTAGCCCTCTCCTCCTAAAAACACATAAAATACTCTGAGTTGTTGGTTCTTACCTGTTGCTTCCTGTTAAAATAGAACCAATATTGGTTTGTCTCTGAAATTAATAGGAGATGTTTGATGAGTCGAACTGTAATGGTTAACAGTACCATTGATGTATTTACAAGGAAGGAGCATTTTACCTTCTGTGCTCACAGTCACAACTCTAGTTCAGAGCCTCATCCCCTCTCACTCAGATTAATGCAGCAGCCTTCTCATTGGTATTCTTGTCTCCAGTCTCTTCCCCTCTCCAAACCATCCTCCACACAGCTGCCAAATTAATATTCCTCAAGCAAAGAAGTTCCAGTGACTGACTCCCTGTTATCTCTAGGATCAAATACACACTCCTCTTTTTGGTATTTAAAACCATTCATAAGCTGGTTCCATCTTAGAAAATGGGCTACTCTCACTTTTACAAACTACATCGCAGCCACAGTGGCCTACTAGCTATTCCCCATGCATGACAGTCAATTTCCTGTCTCCATGCCTTTGTACGTACTGTGCCCCCACCATGCCTAGAGTTCCTTTCCTCCTTCATAGAATCCCTAACTTGCTTCCAGACTCAGCTCACTTAGCACCTCCCTACCTTCCTCCTCTATCTCCAGTTCCTCATTTAGTTTCTTTCTTCCTGGACCCAAGGCTAGACTGAACCCTCTGGCATAGCCTCACTGTTTTAGAATTTTGGTTTGTCATGGTGGCGTTGTCTTGATTTGAACATTTTTGTTTGTAGTATTTATCAGCAGAGTCTCCACAGTGGGGCAATCAAGGATGTCATTGTTCCCTTGTTACCCAGCTTGACAGTTTTGGCATGGTACTAAATAATTGAAATAGCATGAAATGCTGATAGGAATGCGTTCTGAGAGGCGTACTGTAAAACTTGGGATGACCTGGGTTTTAGTGAGAATTCCTGTTATCAGAGTAAGAAGTTGTTTTGTCCCGGGAGCAGCATGACAGTCTTAAGTCACAGAATATCAAGTTCACCAAACTTCCCTCTTGAGTTTTCTGCTTTTGTTCATGTCGTCATTCCCAGACACCTCAGGTCAAAACTTTAATGTCATCTTTGGCTTTTAATTTTTTCAGTTAACATTTATTTTCTCTCCTCTCCATTGGGGGAAAAAGAAACAGAAAAACAAAACTTTTGTAATAATCAAATAATCAAAGGTGGTAGCCAGTTATACAGAATGATGCACACGGTTTTGGACATGAGTATGGGAATTTGTTTTCCTTGACTCTTATCTATTACAAGAATTTGGGGTAGAGGATAGTTGATAGTTCAAAAAAAAAATTTAAAGATAGAAATAGTCAAGCAAAACAAATTCCTACATTGGGTACATCCAAAAAATATGTGTTACATTTATCGAGGAGGTCGATAACATGGATGTGTCTTTATGTGTTACATTTATCGAGGAGGTCGATAACATGGATGTGTCTTTATGTGTTACATTTATCGAGGAGGTCGATAACATGGATGTGTCTTTATGTGTTACATTTATCGAGGAGGTCGATAACATGGATGTGTCTTTATGTGTTACATTTATCGAGGAGGTCGATAACATGGATGTGTCTTTATGTGTTACATTTATCGAGGAGGTCGATAACATGGATGTGTCTTTATGTGTTACATTTATCGAGGAGGTCGATAACATGGATGTGTCTTTATCAGGCAGTTGCTGCTCCACATTATCTCTTGAATTTGGCCTTCTTTTCTATTCCTGATGCCACTTTGTGGCTCACACCCTCATTTCCTCTTAAGTTGACGGTTGCCATAGACCGCTAGTGGGTTTCCCCCACTTTCATTGTTTTCAGCCTCTGATCCGTGCCATGCACTACTACCAGGTTGATCTTCATAATAGAGTTCTGATCACATCACTCCACTTCTCAGAAGCCATTGGTTGACTCCACCATTAGTTGATAAGCAGCGTCTAGTCCCCTTAGAGCCATGACAGCCAAGGTCTTCCACAATCTGACTCCAAACTGCAATCTCTACCCTTGTTTCCAGTTATCCTCCTCTACTTCTGCTTCAGCTGAATTGACCTACTTGTTTCGTATTTACATCCCATGATTTCCTGCCTCTCTACATTTGCTAGTAACCTTCTCTACCTGTGGAATGCTCACAACCCTTTCTTCTGTCTGCCAACATTGTATTCTTCTTTTAAGACCTCTTCCACAAAGCCTTACTTGATTTCCCCTCTCACTCCTTTTGAAAGCTCACTGCTTTCTTTTTAGCTGCCTGCGCATCTATATTCCCTTTTGTGTTGGGCGAATCTGCATGCACTTGCCATGACTGTTGCTGGCTAGATTGTGAGACAAGGTCGTGCTTCGTTTAGCGAGGCCTTCTGCAGTAGCTGACAAGTGCTGGTGGTTATTCAGCCGTTTGGTTTCATCTCCGAAGAACAGTGTAGAAATCCCAGGTCTCTGCTTCACTGTATGTTAGAACTCAAGAGCGTCTTTCTCATTGAACCTGGGATGTATAGAAGACTTTTTTTTATTGACTTAGCTAATAATGCCTGGGTTTTTTTATTTGACAGGGAGCAATAGAAAAGGTGAAAGAAAGTGATAAATTGGTCGCAACCAGTAAAATCACCCCCCAGGACAAACAAAACATGGTGAAGCGTGTAGGCATAATGTCTTATGCACTGCAAGGTAAATATGAAAACTCTTTGTCTAATTCTGCTTTATTGTCCCTAGCTGGCACTCAAGGGGATCGTCTTTAATGTGGAAACTCCCTGTCAGAGCAGTAAGATTCAGATATAAACAAGAGTTAGCTGAATGACTTTGAAGAAAATTTATCACTGAATCTAAAATGTAGGTCTATGTTTAAAATACTTAAGAAGTTTTGTGTTTCCTATGATCACAAGAATAATCAGAATCTTTAAATCCTATTTCATCACACTTTCCCACAGTTGACTTATTTAGCAACTTATTTGAACATAAGCTTTTTTTAATATTTAATTCTTACTGCTTACAGAAGTCACCTCTTTGTCTCTTATTGACAACATCTTTAGCTTCATCTTTTCTCATCTCAAGGTTAAATTTGGGGGCTTCTGTTACCATCATGGTGTGGAACCCACTCCCTATCTTATTTCTTCAAATCCCACCAGCCTTTTTGTTCTGTGCAGTAGATTTGGAGCTGCTCTGAGGTTAACTAAGCTCTCAGGGCTAAAGCAAACCATTTTCCTAGTAGATAAAGAGCAGTTTGGTTATTTGATTCTTTTTTTTGGATCATAAATCCTAAAAAGTTTATTAAATAATAATGAAGCTAAAAGGTAGAGTGAATAGATCACCAGAGCCAAGAAGACCGAAGTTCAAATCTGGCCTCAGACACTTGCTAGCCGTGTGACCTTATCCTTGTTTGCCTCAGTTTCCTCATCTGTAAAATGAGCTGTAGAAGGAAATGGCAAATCACTCCAGTATCTCTGCCAAGAAAACCCTTGTCACGAGGAGTTAGACATGACTGAGTGATAGGACCTCCCTGGGTTGTTGGGAGGATCAGATGAGGTAACATTTGTAAAGTAAACCTTAAAGCCCTATATAAATGTTAGTAGCTGTCACTGACAACTTCCATGACACGTCTTCTTTAGTGGTTAGTGAAACCTTCCGCCCTGTACAGGGATCCCCTCTACAAGTTTCATGCGATCCTTTCCCATTTTTAACTTAGTAATGCCTAACATTAGAAGCAGCTGAGCTATATAGTGAATGTGGTGCTGGCCTTAGAGTCAGGAAGGACTGAGTTTGAATCCTGCTGTAGAAACTTGTTAGCTCTGTGGCCGGGGGCAAGTCATGTGACCTCTTGGCCTTGGATCTTCCTGACTTCCAGGTCTTCCTCTATCTGCTGCATCTTGTAGCCAGCATAGGTCTTTTTTCTATGATAGTCACTAATTTACATTAATTACATTCATTAAAAAATGTTTCTCTGCCATTGGCTTAATTTAGTTTTATCATTCTCCTCCCAATCTCTTGTAAAATACACTGATGAGGGCCTGAGTGTGCTTTGAAGGTAGCAAGGTTAAATTCCTTTGGATGAGTAATCATCACCAAGGAGGAGAGTCATTTACTTTGGGAAATCTAAAGCTGATTTATGTCTTGGTTTTTGATTGCAGCGGAGATGAATCACTTTCACAGTAACCGGATATATGACTATAACAGTGTCATCCGCCTGTATCTGGAGCAGCAGGTACAGTTTTATGAAACGGTAAGTTGGCATTCCTTTTTCAAACGTTTGCACTGGTAGGCTCAAATTAACATATAATGTCACTGTTTTGAAATTCATTCATTCCATTCAACTGTATTTATTACTTGCAGTTTTGGAAGTAAAGAGTTGAGCCTTTTTAAATTAAGAAAGGTGATATAATTTATTTTACATTACCATCGTACCCAAACCTGTCCTTCACTACATTCCTGCTCAGTGAACCATCTCTTGTAACTAAACCAGGGATGGAGAACCTGAGGTAAACTGACCAGCATATCCACTGAGTCTGAAATTATATGCAGAGTTCCACACCCATAGAACCCCACCTCTGCTGAGAAGGGAGGGAGGAGTTTTTGTCATCTTGTGGCCGAGGTTGCTCATTAAAATCATACAGTATTCCATTTCAGGTTTTTACTCGTTTTCATTGTTGTTCTGGTTCTGCTTGCTTCACTCTATTACCCTTTTTTAAAGACTTCCTGTCCTTCAGTAAATCCTTCATATTTAATTCTTATGGCACAGTAATATTCTGGAGTATTTGCATGCCATAATTTGTTTAGCCACCCTGTAGTCAATAGGTATCTACTTTGTTTCAAAATCTTTGCACCACTCAGGGTGAATGTGCTGATGTGATTATTTTGGTCTGTGTTGGAGCTTTCTTTCTGTCTTCAAGCTCCTTACAAGAGCAGTAGTGCTATCTCTGGAATATATTTCTCAAATCACTTTCTTAGTATCATTCCAAATTTCTTTTCACAATTTTTAGACCCATTCTCAGCTCCCCCAACAGGGAGTTAGTGTGTCTATTCTTTCCTCTGGTTTTTTGACATCTGCCAATTTTACTAAGTATGAGATGAAACCTGAAACCTCAGTTATAAGTGATTGGGAGAAGAGGTGAATATATCAACTACTTTTGAAAGATCTTTTGTTTATGCCTTTGATTTTTCTCCCTTGATACCAGAAAAACATTCTGTTCTCTTTTGAAGGAGAAAGAATCTTGGATTCTTAAAACGCCAAGAATTCCCTGTTTTGTTCCCACCTTCCGCCCTCCTTAATGGCCAGTGGGCCGCATATGAATCATCCATTTCTCTGGGTACCACAAACACTACTAAATGAGATGAGATCATCCCCCCTCTATAGTAGGCTTTACAGTAACTTCTCAGCAGGGAAAGGAGACTGGAACAGAGATTAAATCCAGGGCTTTATTTCTTTTTGTGAAAGAGGGGTTTCACAGTCAGCAAGCATTTTGTGTACCACAAGGAGATTTAAAAAGCAAAGCATTTCTCTTTCTCTCTCTCTCTCTCTCTCTCTTTCTCTCTCTCTCTCTCTCTCTCTCTCTCTCTCTCTCTCTCTCTCTGTCTCTCTCTCTCTCACACACACACACACTCATATACTTTCTCTCTCTCTCTCTCTCTCTCTCTCTCCATAATACATAAGAAAGCTAATATTACATAATGTTACATGTCCCAGGCTGTATGTAAAGCAAATACATAAAAGAAACATAAACCTGAAAAGCTAATGAAAAGCAAAGCTTTTGTTCTGAATTCCCCCAGGCACATCCTTAGGCATCCAGTCAGCTGTGTCACGATTATTTTAGCATCTACTTTGCCTGCCCATTTTTAATTCCATGGAAACAGTGGAGCCATATTCATTATCCTAGAAACATCCTACCCTCATGAGAGCAAAGGTGACTGATAACTGACCCACCAGGGTTAAAATCTCTTCTTTCCATCAAAGTTTTAACCTGAGCAGAAAATTCACTGTATCCTTCCACCCATGTACAACCTCTGAAGTAGACATTGTGCTGAACAGATGTGCCTTAAATATATTACTATACATACATATAAAAGGCAGTTCTGACGTACCTTATCTGTGTATATTTATGAAAGTGATCATCCTGGCAAAGGACAAAGAGAAAAGGGAATGTACCACCCTCCTCTAAGTAGAGAGGCTGGAGCGATGCAGTCACTCTATTGGGTGTTTTTGCTTAGTTCTTTTACTTTTTCTTAAAGCAGAGGTTCTTAACCTTATTTTTGTTCTGGATACATTTGGCAGTCAGATGAAACCTATGTAAAATACATAGGATTACAAAGGAAATCAATTATATTGAAACATATTCACCAGATTTAAAAAAATTTTACATATGTAAATATGTTAAACTTATATTTATAGTATACATTTACATATTTTATGTGTGAATATAAGACATATGTGATATAATAATATGTTATAATTATATGCATTATTTACCCATCTCATTTGAGCCTCACAAAACTTTGGGGAGTAGTTACTCCCTATTTACAGATAAGGAAACTGAGATCTTCATAGACTTTCTAGCTAAGTTCATGAACCCTGAGTTAAGAATCCCTGATTTAAAGGGAAGATTCAGTCTTGAGAGATGAGGTCTTTACAGAAATTACTGTGATATAAAATCAAAAAGGTATCAATAAGACTTAGCGTTTTAAAAAAATAAAAGTTTCTCAATATTATTTTTATATATTCATTTTTTTAAAAGTTGGTTTTTAAAAGAAAGTATGAGAGACAGTTGAACTCTCAGGAATTTAAGCAGTAGTCTCCCTCAATGCAATAAATTCATCTATTTGGCACTAATCATGTTTCGTGTGTGTGTGTGTGTGTATACACATATTAGAATGGCATATTACTCCTGTGGTCTTGGAGAAAGTCTTTGGTTTTTGTTACCTCTTGGAATATTCGGTTCAGGAAGTTCCAAAGGTTCTCTCTCTAAAGGCTGAGGGAGCCACTGCACATGGTGATGGACCACATCTAGTTTTCACTTCTAAATTGCAATCCTTATGGCTGCTATACTTTATTTCACAAGATCATTTTAAGATATATTGAAATATTTTTATGGCACTGATGTATCGTAGTTGGTGGACCATACTTCAAAATTTTAGATTTAACTTGGGCACCTAAGAAAGTATGCTATTTAAAAAGTAAATATCTATTTTCAGCGGAATTTACAGATATTCTTAAAATGTTTAATTTGTGATAATTAGAATAAAAAGAAGGTAAATTGGGGGGAGGGGTGGAAGGTAGTGTGACTTCTACAAGTAATTTGTTTTACCATGTAAACTTTTCTTCCAGATCGCAGAAAAGCTGAGGCAGGCCCTCAGCCGCTTTCCAGTGATGTAGGCCAGAACAAAGACCAACATGCAGAAAACTCCGAAGTGCTTCTTTCTAACTTGGGGCAATGCAATTTAAAGTTTGTTTTCTGTTCTTTTTCTTCTTTCATCATCCCCCCAAAAGTCCAAAAAATAACTGAATTGAAGAAAAAAAAAACCCACAAAATTAAGATGTTTACTTTAATAACCAGCCTGAATGCATCGTTTATTCAAGGGTGTCCCTTTTTTTTAAGTTCGTTTTTCATATCCATTATTTAAAAAACACAAATTTGTCTCTATTTTTGGAAAGGACTTTCAGATTGCTGGGGTTTGTTAATGAAAAATTAAGAGTTTTTTCCCATTGATTTTTATATAGATTCCTAATCTCTAAGTCACATAAAATCTTCTAGTTCTTACCCAATGTCAGATAATTACTAATTTCTTTAAAAACATGAAATATGCCAGAATAAAAATATAAATATGTTTGTATATTTTTATAACTCTACAGTCTTTGGGGGATTCCTATCTACTCGTTAGCAAATTCTACGTACATTTCATTTACACATTTGAAACACAAGTGCTTATATTTTGGGGGGCCAGAAGTGGGAGGTGAAAGGGGAGCCCCTGGGATTTTTAGGTCTCTGTCACGTTCTAAAGGTATTTCACCATTTACCTCTTTAAAAGGATTCATACTTCACAAAACAAGCTACAAATGCACTCTCAGATTCTTTTCCCTACTCCTGTTTCTTCACTTAGCCAATGTCTTAAAAGTAATTTCTGCTCCACTGCCCTTGGGACCTGTTAGGATTTGTACTTCTCTTGGTTATCCCTCATTTCTCCTTTCAAATTGGAATCAAAGGGGTAATCATCAGTAGAAATCATTGATCAGGAGCATCACTGAACATCCTTTACTACTGGTTTCCTCCCCTCCACTGATGAGGCAGCCTGATGATAATAGATATAGTAGGAATAAAAGGGCACTTTGCGGGGAGGAGGGGAGGGAGTAACTTGAACACTCCCCTCAAGTGTTTCCACCCTTTTATTCTTTTTGTTGTTCCACCCTCCCCCAAATATTACAAAATGCTGGTGGGGGCATAACATCCACCAGGTACCGAATCTTTATGTTGTAGCATAGTCCTCCCATTGGATACGCTTTTCATTTGGGCGGGTAGGGGGAGAGATGAAAGCACAGCTCCATCATTTAATAGCGAAAGAGGAAAATGACCCTCCACTATCCCACCTCCCTCCCACCCCCCATTCCTCTACCACAACATTGGAAAAGCATGGAGACTACCTTTCAGGCTACAGATAGTGTGAAGCCTGAGTAATGGACGGTAACTCTCAGTGCTTTCGTGTTCAAGAATTGGTGAGAGTTCACCATTTTCCCACCAGTTGTATCCTATGCATAGCCTTACTTGAGACAGAATTGCTCCAGCTGCCTATGCTTCAGTTACTGCCCAATATAGCCTTGACAAGTTAAAGTGACTTAGCTCTGACGGCTTTCTTACTCCACTGTCATACATTACTTTCATTGTTCTGTATTAATAGTTAGAGAAAAGGAAGAATAGAGGCCAGCATAAGATGAAACCAAAAATAAATCAATAAAATGAGGGTGAGTATGTGAGAACATCTTACACTTCAGTGTCAGGGGTTTTTTGTTAATATTTTATAAATAATTCCCCCCCAAGTTTTCCTTTTATAAAATTCCATAGAGCCATGTTTATGATACAGCCATTTAATATATGTACAAATTGTAAAGAATGTGTATAAATATTTTGCACCAAATGCATGTAGAAGCAACTTATAAAATAAATTGTTAAAAACTGTACAGTAAATTCTCAAAGCACTTTTTCAAAACAGTTCCTCAGCATTTTTATTTTTTTCCACTTGAATTGTTGTTCGATGTCTGTTGTTTCTGAAAAACAGGATGGGGTGTGAACTTTTTTCACTTAACTTAGTAGGTTTTTTTTTTTAAGTTCTGCTTTATTTCCAAATTAAAATTCACTTTCTCTTTCTGCTAACTCTCCTAACTCTTCCACCCCCAGTTGAGAAAGCAAGACAATAACCTTGCTATGAACATGTACAGTCAAATTTTAAAAGTTCCCACCTTGTGTCCCAGGCACTTGTATCTCCCTCTTATGAAGAGGCGATAAGCAAACAAATATGTACAGACAGGCAGTATACAGGATCCAGTAGAGTAGATCTACAGAAGGGAGGTACTAGGGTTAAGAAGGATTGGGAAAGAATTGTAGAAGGTGGGATCCTAGCTGGGATTTAAAGGAAACCAAGGAAGACATGTGACTGAGATGAGGAGAAGAAAGAGGATTCCAACATGGAGGAAAGCCAGAGAAAACACTCTGAGCCAAGAGATGGCAGGGTCTTGTTTGTGGAATAACCAGGAGGCCTGTTCTGCTGAATATAAGGTCAGCGGAATCAAGGTCCCCAAGAGGAAGATTAGGTGGGAGAGCATAGGGAGACTGGAAGGTAGGGGAGGGGACTCCAGGCTGGGAAGGGCTTTGTGATCCTGGGAGCCCATGGAGTTTATTGTGTAGAGGGATGACCTTGGTTAAAGCCAAGCTTTTGGAAAGTCACTTCAGTGGCTGGAGGTTGGGTTGGAGTAGGGAGAGACTTGAGGCAGGCAGACCCACTACCAGATTATTGCATTGGCCAGGTGTGAGGTGTTGAGGGCCTGCACTAGAGAGGTAGCAGTGTCAGAGGAACCAACTGACCTTATTCAAGAGATACCACAAAGGTGAAATCAACAGATGGGAGAGGGAGTGTAAAAGAGTGACAAATCCAGAATGGACTCCTAGGCAGTGGGAGCTTGGGGGGTGCCCTCAACATAATAGGAAAAAAAGGTCAAGGTCTCAGAATTCTTTAGCCATAAAGTAGTTAAAGTTTATATAAAATACAGCCCTTTAGAAATCTCTAACCAGAGACTATAGGATTACATTAGAATAGTTTCTTTGCTACAGTCTTTTAAGTTTTTTTATTTATATCTTTTTTATATCATCTACATTTCCCACTGTGTCTCTCCCACCATAGTATCTCAATTATCCTTTTACATTTGAGGAAATGGATCTCTGGGGAATTTTACTTTAACCCTAAAATGCATTTCTGACAATAAACTAGGTAGCAAACTAAGAGATCCAGGGGAGGCTAATTTAATTCAGCTGGGTTAAAAGTTAGATCCAGTCTCAGGCACTAACAAGCTTTGTGACCCTGGGCATGTTACTTAATCTCTGTTTACCTTACTATTGAATAAGGAAATACCCCCCCCCCCCCCCCCCCCCCCAATATCTTTGCCAAGAAAACCTCATGTGGGATTATGAAGAGTCTGGGCACTACTAAAAGTTAAATAGCCAAGGAGAATTGAACAGAGCCGAAAAGGAAAAGAAGCAATTAATGAAGACTTCTATAAAGAGGTTAAAGGGCATACTTGACCTCCATCCAAGGTACTATGCCTTCTGGTGTAGCCATCAGGAGAATGAAGAGAATATTCCCAGCACCTGTCCAGGTAGCCCAAGAAGTCAGAAGCAAGCTTCCAGACTTTTAGTTGAGAAGGCTAATAACCTTTGACAGAGAGAGAACTAAGCAAACTCCCCAGCATCGTAGCTGAGGCCCACAGGAAGTCAGTAGCAATAGAGAGATTCCAGCCCAGGTACTCTTGACTCCAAATATAACCTGTCCAATGAACCAGCAAATTCTCTACTGACTGATAAACTGTCATTCTGTCTGGCCAGGCAGAAGATTGCTAAGATTGGACCTCATAGCTAAGACAAAAAAGGAGGCAAAAGAAAGGCCGACAGAACAAGAGGAAGGAAGAGTTGCCTCTTTTCTGAAGGATGGAGGTTCCCATGGATGTTATTTCGAGGTTTTAGGAGCCTCTGATAATAACCAGAGTTGATAACCATCTCAAGCACAGTACAACAATGTAATGAAGTCAGTGAATCAACAGGCGCAGAACTAAATTCTGGAGATACAGAAAAAGGCAAAAATAGCCCCTGCTGTCAAGGAACTCACCATCTACTGGCAGAAACAACTGTACCAGCAAGATTTATACAGATAAACTGGAGATGATCACCAGAGGAAAGGTGCTAGTGTTAAGGGGCCTTCAGAAAGGTTTCAGGTGAATAATAATTTGGAAGCCAGACTGCAAAGAATTAAAAAGAGGAAATGGAAATACCTGCATTAAAGTGTAACCATTGCCAGAAAAGCTGACCAGAAAGCCTGTAGCAAGCATCGGGAGGGAACCAGGTCTCAGTAGAAGTCAGAAGATGGAACAGGGAAGAAAGGAAAAGAATGAGTTCAGATATAGTATTAGCCTCCCTAGGCTTCTGGCCTTGGGTGGAGACTTTTTAAGGCTTTAGAAATCAACAATGTGTAGCTGGAAAGCCAGCTAGGGATGGGGGTGGAGGAGAGAGAGAGAGGAACCAAGGTCCAGGCAGGGCAATGATGGAGGGAATGTGATGGAATGTTTCCTTCCTTGCAGGCAGGAGACATCAATAGAAGAGATCAGAAGCTTTGTGGTGTGGGAAGTGAGTTATATCTCCATACATATGCCCTGGTTACACAGGTTCCCCACTTACACATCCCTTCATCAAAATGCTCTGGCCACTTGTGTTTCCCCTCAGATAATCCTTGGCAGGTCCACTCTTCCACAGAGTGTATGTATTGGAGGGAGAATGAAATTAAGGTTTAGGGGGTAATGGGGAGTGTTGTCACTAATTAAAACACTTTTGTTATAAAATCAAGGTGCCATCTGACTTAAAAAGTGAAATACATTGGTGGGGGCTCCTGAACTATGATTTGAAAATTATTCTAATTCACAGCATATTTAGAACTCTGGCTAGCCAGATGGTGGACCCAGTGGGGTGATGGGGAGGGCAAGAGTGGATCACATAAGACTGGGGAGAGAAGGTGGGCTTATTTTAGTGAAAGAGCCAATTTCAGTCCCATTCATTTTCTTAGCTTTGTAGGCCATGGTTATATTTGTGTTAGCAGGGCCATATGATAGTAAATCTGAGGGATTATACATTATCTGAATTTCAGATTAATCCCTAAAGTAGATAGGGTTTGTGTGTGTGTATATATAAAACATATACAGTATTACATATTGACAGATTTTATATAGTATTAGAATATACATATATATACAGTATTATATATGGAAGCAGCAAAATAAAGCAATTCTAGTCTTGTTTCTACCTCAATTATTCCCTAGTTTACCTTGAGCAAGTCATAACCTTTCTCACAGTCTCAGTTTCCTTATATAAAATGACTATTAGACTAGACTTTGTGTCGTGGACCTTTTTTAGCCAAGGAATGTTTTTAAATGCATAAAATAAAATATATGGAATGACAAAGGAAACCAATTATATTGAAATGCAGTCGTGTGGGTGGGTGGGTGTGTAATGTGTGTTTGCGACTTTGTGTACCTAAGGTGCTTCCTTGTTTATGGATTTGCAGACCATCTGAAATCACTCCATGGCTCTGAGAAGGGGTCCTTGGTGTACTTGTTAGGAGTCAGTGAATTAGATGGTCTCCAAAACCCTTCCTCAATACTAGTAGGCAATGACCAAAAATTCAGAGCACACTACCTTGTAAGAACTCTCCAGTCCTATGGTCTCCAGGGACATAGCCCCTGAACGAAACATTTGAAAAAAGAAAGGCATTCTCCTCTCAGACTTCATGAAAACCAGTGCTGCTTGAACTGTATCTTCTTTGAGGAAACCCTTTGCAGCTCTGACATCCTATTCAAGGATTTTCTTCTCTCTGCCTGTCTCTCTCGCTCCTTGCACTCCACCCTACTCCCCAACCTAGATTAAAGAGCTTGCTGCTTCAGCCCCTTGGCCGTCACAGTGACTCCTCACAGCCTGATTTACTTTTCCTCTGGGCATAGGGGAAAGTGATTGCAGAGAGGAAAGCGAAGGCTAGGACTGCTGAAGAAACCATTCACTTCAAAATTTGCCTTAGGGCCTACACAAATATGCTTCCGAGCCCAAGGTCAGGGTTGCGTTTTCGTTTTCCTTTTATGGCCGTGCGCACCCAGGCGGCCCAACTGAAGCACTGCTCCTGGCTTAACTGGTCAAGGGATACAGTGTGATGCAATGGAAACTGAAGTCAGCCAACCGACCCAGGTTCCAGGCTAGGTAACCCCTTGGAGCATGGCTGGATTTCCTCATCTGTAAAAAAAGTATCATAAGGGGCTTGCAGAAAGATGGCATATTTTATGTTTTGTTTGGGTTTTGTTAGTAATGTGAAGAAATACAGTTTTATATATAGAAGTCTGATTTCTTCCTTTATTTCTCAGAGTATAAAACTACCTGCATTGCTCTGTTATTGATGGCAGAATAGCCCCAGAAACTTGCTCACGCACACACACGCACGCACACACATGCACGCACACACACACATCAAAAAAACTCAAAAAAAAATTACTTCCCAAAAGAGGAAAAGGCGTGATCAAAGAATTGAACAGAAAAGCTCCAACAAATAAAAACTAATAATGTTATATGAATACCATCAATGTTCCCAGAAATGAAGATGGAACTATTTCAAGACATAAGATTATTTCTATTAGAAATAAATGAGGAATTAATTGGAGTGGGGCATCTTATACAGTTGAAAGAGCACTAGTTCTGAAATCAGGGGACCAAGTTTCAAATCCTACTTCTGCCATGCTTTGTGTAACCTTGGGGAAAATCACTTAGCTTCTCTGGACCTCAATTTCCCCATCTGTAGAATGAGGGGATTGGAGTAGATGGCCTCAAGAATTTGCTCTGGTATAGATCTGTATTCCAATGATATTCAATGAAAATGGTTGAATTGGGCTCATCTTTAAATCTTACGTAACGGCCTAATGTCAGGAGGATTCATCTTCCTGAGTTCAAATTCTGCCTCAAACACTTATTAGCTGTGAGATCCTGGGAGAGTCAATTAACTTTGCCTCAGTTTCCTCAGCTTTAGAATGAGTTGGAAAAGGAACTGGTAAACCATTCCAATATCTTTGCCAAGAAAACCCCAAATGGGGTCATGGAGTTGAGCATAACTGAAAAATGACTGAATAGCGAAAGGATAGAGCTTGGAGCAAGGTGGGAGGGAGTTTAAAGAGGCTGATCTAGCTTTGATGTAGGAGAAAAATTTCTAATAAAAAGCGAAATCCCTAAACGCAGGATTGGCTTTCTCTGAAGGTAGATCTTTGGGCAAAGGCAGGATGACTCCTCACAGGACAGGCTGTACAAGAGATTCTCCTTCTACTAAGTGGCCTTGATAGTGTATGATTGAGCCCAGCATTGGGATAGGCTTCATGGTCAAGCAGTGTTTTCCCACTATGTAAATATGTGTGCTTTGTGAAGTGCAAAACACATATTTAAATGCTCAGTTAATTGAGAGATTGAGAAGCAAAGTGATATGAAGGATGACATAAGATTCACATGCCAGGTTGGCTATTGGACTAACCCATGACATTATATTCCTATTGAATTGTATTATTGTTAAACATGTACAGTACTTATTTCTCTAATAAATATTATTTTAATGTTTATTTATACTTAGTTATACTTTCTAGTTCTCAGTGCCACACTATATATCACAGGATTATTTTTTTGGTAACATTCAAGATTTTTTAAGTATTTTTTTTCCAATTACATGTGAAGACAATTTTTAACATTAATTTTTTTAAAATTTTGAGTTCCAAATTTTTCTCCTTCCCCCCCTTACTAAAATGGTAAATAATTTGATGCAGGTGTTGCAGGCATGCCAAACATGTTTCCATAATAGTTACGTTGTGAAAGAAAAAACAGACCAAAAGGGGGAAAAAAATGAAAAAAATAAAGTGAAGTCATTCATTTAAGATTGAAAGAGAACAGGGAGAAACTGAGGCACAAAATGTTTTGAGATAATTAATCCCCAGTGACACAGTTTCGTTCTCAGTGCTGAAGATGACTGTCCTTCATTCTCGAAGAGGGCCGTGACAGCAAGATGATGACATGACTGGCAGTTGACTTTGATTGGAGTGAGGGAGGGCTGTGCAGGTCACCACTGTTGAAGATGATACAGTTTGATGGAAAGAGCTCTGGATTTGGAGTCACAGATTCTGGGCTCAGATCTTTAGACTAGTCATCACCCGTCCCTGGGCCTCAGGCTGCTCCTATGTAAATAAAGAAATTCTAACAGTGGATGTCTAAGGTACCTTGAGGTCTAAATCTATGATCCTATTTTCTTCTTATTTAAAAGCTTCCCTCTCTACTCTCCTCCACCAGATAATGCAACCATTTTCCACTTTAGAAAATCATGATTTGAAAATCTATCTCTAGGCTGGGAGGCAAGGGCATATATTCAGAGATAAGGGTGGTATAAAAGGAAAAAAAAAACAATCAAATTTAGAAGAAAGAAAAAGTGTATTCATTCTTTGGAGATGAACCTTAAGGCCCTTTTCCCTAGAGTAGCAATTCTTGATCTGGGCTTGTGAATATTTTTTTAATTTTTCAAAACTGTATTTCAGTAAAATCCTTTGTGATCTTGTGTATTTTATCTATGAATTTAAAAAATTATTCCAAGGAGTCTTTCTGTAGGATTCACTAGATTTCCAAGGAAGGAAGGGACAAGGTTAAGAAACCTTTTTACCGATAGAAAGTTAAACCAGGACCTGTGGATATAAGCTTTGAGAAGATAAGAGCTGCATCAGTCAGCCAGCCAGTCAAGAGAGCCTACTATGTGCTAGAGAATGAGCTGAGCACTGGAGAAGGCAAAGGAAGTCAAGAACAAAGAGCCTACCCCTTGAGGAGCTTACAGGGTCGCATGGACCTGAGCTGTCAGTGTATGGGGGAATCTGGGATAATGATGAGCCCTCCCTCGAATCTACAGGAAGCTGTTTCTGAATTCCTTCTAAAGAATCTTAAGTTCAAACAGTAGCTAAGGGAGTTTCCTTGGCCCATTATTTGAGTTCAGAGTTGCAACACATTTCAAAGGGCAGGGCAAGGTAGGGCAGGGCAGAGTGTGTACAGAAAGAGTCAAAAGAAGTGTAACTTTCCCGACTGCTCTCTTAGCCTCAGGGAGGGCAGGCTGCCAACTCAGAAATGACAACAGGGCACCAGGGCACATCAGCTTCTCTGCGCAAAGACCCCCTTTAACAAGTGCCATTATGAGTGGAAGGCAAAAAGGGGATGCAGTGGTGTAGGAAAACTTTCCATGCCTCCATAGCATCTTTCTTTCTCTAAGTAACTTGCAAGCATTAATTTACTCTCAGCTCCTACAGTGATTTGGCTAATTATTTCTCTTTTGCTGCTGCTTCTACTTCTTCTCTTTTCCCTTCCCTCTTTCTCTCTCCGTCTTTCATCATATTGCTTTATTTCTTTTTTCCTTCCCTTCTTTTTCTTTCCCTGCCTCCTTTCTTCCTGTATGCCTGTCCAACTACATCCCTCCCTCTTTCCTTTCATCATTTTTCTTCTCCCTTCTCTTTATTTTTCTCTCACTTCCTCTCTTCTCTTTTTTGTTCTTTTTACTTCTAAAATAATCATTATCACTATTTCACAGATGAGGAAATTAATACACAGGAGGGTGAGCTCTCCTACTCCTGGTGAAATATAATGTGGCCAGGCTTTGGTTCCACAGCACCAAGCACGCACATCAGCTTGCACATGGAAAGAGTTCAGCAGACTAGTCTTGGTCTGACTGGTCTCAATAAACTTGCTCCCGTCCAAAATGATGAATGATATTTAATAACCAGACTATCCAGTTGGATTTGTCTGCAACCCTGTGGACAGCGGGCCAAGCCTCCCCTTTCAAGCGCTGCTTTACAGATTTAAAGTTATTCTTAGCTTTTTGGCAAATCAGGCAGAATGAGTTTCTGCAGCCCTCCCAAAAAGGATTCTCAGTGGTGTAGATCGGCAGGGACTTTATTATTATCGTTTCTTCTGTATTAAACCGAAAACAATGGGAAGTTTTGGCCAGGAAAGACAAAGTGAATCAAGAAGCAGTTACTAGGAATTATGGTTAAAAGGACCAGAGGGAAGGAAAAGAAGGCAGCTGAGAAGGGATCACAGTGAAAGCTCTAGTCACTTTCTTCCTTATCTGAACTCACCTCCGGCTCCCTGAGTGTTAGTGCCTTATTTTACTATTTTAGATTGTCATTCGAGTTTATTCTAGACTCCAGCTGGCACCCCAGTGTTCATGATAAGGTGTTCTCCATTTTGTTTTTTGACCCAAATTTAAAATTATTCCTCAGTAGCTCATTGCCCAGGAAGACCATCACCTTGGAACCAACCTACTCAGCTTGTTTTAAATTTTATTAATGCCTTTTTTTTATACCAAAATCATTTCTCAACATAGGATATCTGTCAGCACCCATAGATCCTTCCCTGGACAAAAACCAACCGACAAAATGACCACCTCTGATAGCATGTGTACCATTCCATCCCTACCAAGAGAAGGGAATTACGTTTTGTCATTTGACCTGTGAGGCCAACATGGATCATTCTATTTCATCGGAATTCAGCTATCTTTCTGTATTAATGGAAACTGGGGTTTGAACCCATGTCTTCTGATTGCAGATCCAATGCTCATTCCATTGTACAATTCTGTTCTCCCTTATTTTTTTTTTATTTTACCTTCATGAAGGTTGTTTTCTTTCCTCCCAAAGAGCAACTATAGGTAATTTTTTTCAAACACTTTACAGTAATAAACATATCCAGATAAATAAAAGTCACACACACACGTAGCTCACTACTTCACAGGGATTAGTAACTCACTTTTGTTGGAGATCTGCCCACCCCTCCCCCCAAAAAATAGAGATGCTGGATAGATTATCATAACTTTATAAATACAGGGTATATATCCGGTATGATAAGATTGTAGACAAGCATGCTAATGGAATTAATTACTATACCACAGAGGCATTGCTAAATGAAAAAATTTATCTGCCCAAATAAGAACTGGATGAGTGCCATATTTGTACACGTGATTACCATTCATTTTGTCATGGACCGTGGACTTCTGAAGCTAGGTAAGCCCTTCAAATGCAGTCCTGAATTAACCACTTTTTTTCTGTACAATGGAAATTTCATTTCTCGGTCAAAATGTAGACTTTCATCTTTATACCTCAGTGAATATTCTCACACTTATATTCCAAAAGGTTTGTACCTCATCTAACTAGCTACACGCAGGCATGAAATAATAGACATTTTGGTGAGCAAGCATTTTTAAAATTGATTTTTCGTTTTCAACATTCACTTTTATAAGATTGTATGTTCTAAATTTTTCCCCTTCCCTCCACTTGCTCCCCAAGATGTCACGCAATTTGATATGAGCTATACATGTACAATCATAGCAAACATTTTCACATTGGCCATGTAAAAGAAGAATCAGAACAAAACCGAAAAGATGAACCAACATTTTGATCAGCAAGAACGAGTAGACTTTGTATTCATGATGCCAGAGGGGCCGGTAAGTTGTTCAGTCATTTGTTTTGTTAGCTTTTGTTGTTTTTCACTCATGTCCAACTTTTTGTGAACCCATTTTGGATTTTCTTGGATTTGCCATTTCCAGCTCATTTACAGATGAGGAAACTTAGGCAAACAGAGTTGCCCAGGGTCACACAGAGAGTAAGTGTCTGAGACTGGATTTGAACTCAGGAAGATGAGTCTGCCTGTCTCCATGTCCAATTGTGCCACCAAGATGCCATTATCAGTGAGTAGTAGTTGTAGGCAGACTGACCCTGGATAAAGAAGAGTTCCCACAGTCATGATTACCCAATAGGGAAGCTTGTGAGTTAATGAGTGCTCTATGTTAGAAGGGACAAAAGTGAAGTAAAGCCCTTTGAGTGTTCCATGTCCTCCTGGGAGACTTCTAATCTTTAAGTTGTCTCTACAAAGTCTGTTTTCATGATCCATGTTTTTCACTTGTAAAGTAATAATATTATCTTTTAACATTGTGCTTATTTGCTTATCTTCTCCTGAATTTTCCTTCACTTCTATATATTTCCATGCCTAATAAATTATTGTCCCTTTTGTGTTTTTGATGAGACTTGCCACTTGGATTCAAGTTTTTCTATTTTGGCCGTTATGCAAGTGATAAATTCTGTTTTCTTGAACCATTCAAAAACAACTTAGGGTTTGGCTCCATACTGTCTTCAGAATTCATAGGTTCCTCTTCCTCATCAGATGTTGATTCATTTTCCTTTGTCTTATAATATTAATTGAGAAATGGTTGGACTCATTTGCATATCCTGGAAGACATCTTCCCTTTTGGTTTATCTGTTTTCACTCAAAGTTATTAACTGAGTTTTCTTCCTCCTGAGATGTCTGGTAATTTCTAGGGGAACAGATCTGACTTTATCTGGGTGCAAGTATCCTTTCCTTCAGGCCTGGTGTGGTCCCCTCTTTTCCTCAGGTACCCTGCCCCATTTCCCTCTGTTCCTTAGTTCTCTGCCTGAGCACTACTGCAGCACAGCCTAGCACCTCTACTTATTTTATTTGGTGAGGAGGGAAGGAAGGATTGGAGAGTCAGAGTTGCTTGTTGCCCCAGAATGTTGGAGTGAGAGCAGGCACAGAGAAGTGTGCTGGCAAAAACTTCAGCAAGGGAAGTACTGAGTGGACTCCAGAGCACAACTTTGTGGGTCCCATTGTGAGAATGATGATTCGTGAAGGAGGGGATGCCAAGTGAGCTTGTTAGGAATCAGTCTTCACTGCTGTTAATTCACCAGGTTATTACCTCATTAAGGCTCTTGATGTCTTATTCTGGAGAGATAGCTGTAATTAGTTTACTTCTTGTGCATAATTCTTGTTTTTGGAGAGGTTGTAAGGATCAAAGAAAATGTCTAGTCTCTCTTGTTTATCATGTGACTGTAGTGTAAATGCTTCAAGTGGAGACTGGAGAACCATCTTTCAGGGATGTTGGAGAAGAAATTCATCAAGACAAGAGTTGAACAAGATCTCTGAGGTAATATAATTAAGAGGAGGAGATTGCCAAATAAAAGCCCTCATTATACTTGCAATTCTAGGATTGTAAGGAAAGGATGATTTTTAAAGGGAGGGAGGAAAGTCATCAGTATTAGCACATCAATAAAATAGATGAAATAAATATGGCACATGGAAACATCCTGCCATCTTGAACAGTTTATGGGTAGCATTTTTCAATCACATCCAATTACTCATGAATCCATTTGGAATTTTCTTAGCAGAGATATTGGGATGGTTTGCCATTTCCTTCTCCAGCTCATTTTACAAATGAGGAAGCTGAGGCAAACAGGGCTAAGTGACTTGCCCAGGGTCATACAGTAAGTGTCTGAGGACAGATTTGAACTCAAGAAGATGAGTCTTCTTAACTCCATGCCTTACACTCCATCTACTGTGCCACTTAGCTGCCCCTTGGGTAGTTTTATAAAATGTTTCATGGTCATATTTTCATCAGAAACTAATTACAGCTCTGTGGGGTGAGTAAAAGCAGGGATCATTCTATAGAGGCTCTAAAAGATGAAAAGATTCGTCCAAGATCAAATGGCTAGTAAGAGGAGAATCCCAGAAGTAAATGCAAATCTTGACTCCACTATGCCTTTCAAACATTATCTAGACATAACCATACCTGCCAAATGACTATTTACAAAGCCAAATACCTATATTGTCATTCCTGACCCCTTATATGTTATGCCCGTTCATCTTTTCATTGAGGCAACTTGGCTTGGAACAAACCAGTAATGGCATTGTGGTGCAAGGGAAGGAACAATGAATTTGTAGCCAAAGATCCTGGCCTTGGATTCCCGTTCTGCCTTTACTTACCTAGGTTAAATCAGTTAGTCTATATTCCACTTCACACACACACACACACACACACACACACACACACACACACATAGTACAATGGAGCAAAAACTTGTTTGGCCTATGCTAGTTAATGCTTTGGCAGGTAACTCAGCTTTTTGTAATTCGGGTTAGATATATGCTCCCATGATATTTGCGCTCAGTAGAAAACATGTTCCTGCAGATTAGGATATATGGTAGCTGAATGTCCATCACAATAGTCTCTAAAATGTGAGCCATGACCTTCCTCCAAGACGTGTTGTTGTTGTGCAATTGTGCCCAACTCTTTTTGACCCATTTTGGGGGTTTTCTTGGCAAAGATACTGTAGTAGTTTGCCATTTCCTTTTCTAGCTCATTTTCCAGGTGAGGAAGCTGGGGCAAACAGGGTTAAATGACTTGACCAGGGTCACACAGCTAATAAGTATATAATACTACAAGATATAATAGTATGTAGTACAATATAATGCAAGAAATGTCAGAAGGTAGAAGACGGGTTTTATCCCACCCTCTCTATAATAGCCAATTGTGAGACTCGCCTCCAACCCAACCACATTTGCCCAAATCCCCAGTAATTCCTCTTTCAAAATCTGCCCCTTCTACTATTACACAAGTTCCCAACCTCCCCTTGAGCTGCATGCAGGACTCTCAGGGCAGTCATAAACAGCTCCTAACTGGTGATCCGCAACAGCTGCTACCACTGGGAAACTCTACTCTGTCCCCTGACATACCCACTCCCTATCTCCCAAATCACCTCATGACTGTAGCAGACATTCCTCAAAGGGCTAGCTCTTTGCTGAGTGGTAGTGACCGTCCATTTGTTGCTGCTGTTCAGTCATTTCAGTCATGTCTGACTCTTCTTGACCACATTTGGGGTTTTCTTGACAAAGATATTGGAGTGGTTTGCCATTTTCTTCTCCAGTTCATTTTATAAATTAGGAAACTGAGGCAAACAGGGCTAAGTGACTTTCCCAGGGTGACACAACTAATAAGTGTCTGAGGCCAGATTTGAACTCAGGAAGATGAGACCATACCAGTCCATAAATATTTATTAAGCCCCTACTGTGCCAGGCACTCTGCTAAGCCCTGGGAATACAAAAGGAGACAACGGACATCCCCTGCTCTCTAGGAGCTCACTACCTAGTTGGGGAGACAACAAGAAAACTAACATGAACAGCATCCTATATAGAGGAAGAAATAGGAAATAATTAAAAGAGGAAGGCACCAGAATGAAGAGGAGTTGGGAAAAGCTTCATATAGAAGATAGGATTTTAGTTAGGATTGAAGGAAACCAGAGATGAGGAAGGAGAGCATTCTAGGTGTGGGGGGCAGCTGGAGAAGGAATGTCTTCTTCCAGAACCAGCAAGGAGGCTAGTGCCAATGGATCAAAGAGAACTCAGGGGAGAAACATAAGAAAATTGGAAAGGTGGGGATGGGAGGTTATAAAGAGCTTTAAGTGTCCAACAGGATTTTGTTAGTTGATCCTGGAGGTGATGGGGAGCCACTGGAGTTTATCAGGAAGGGAGAGGGAATGGTGAGTAATTAGACCCACATTTCAGGAAAATCACTTTGATGGTGCAATGGAAGATGAATTAGAGTAGGGAGACTTGAGGCAGGCAGACCCACCAGCAGACTATTGCAATATCTCAAGCAGGAAATGATGAGAGCCTACGCCAGGGTGGCAGCAGTATCAGAAGAGAGAAGGGGGAATATTAGAGAAAGATTACAAAGGTAAAAAGTAACAGACTGGTTATGGTGGAGGAAATTGAGAATAAAATCTGGGCTGTTTCCCTAAAGAACTGAAAGGATGGTGTTGCCTTCTACTGTTATAGGAAATTCCAAGAGGGTCTAGGGGGAAAAGATATGGCCCTACCCTCCTCCTTTTTATTTTGGCAGAATGAAGTGCACTTGGTTGGGTTGTGCTCTGCAAATCAGATCTCATCAGATCTTTCCCCTCAAATCCACCTCTCTTTCAAAATTCCCAGTTACTGTCAAGGACATCACCATTCTTCCAACCACTCAGCTCCATATAATTCCTGAATACTATTCAGTTCCTCATTCTCTCTGATCTCACTTACTCAGTTCACTGTCAGATCTTGATATTTGTCAAGAAACATTTGTTTCCACGTTTCTCTTGTCTTTTCCTTCTACTCACACAATTGTCCTCCACCTCCAACTAGTTGAGGCCCTTCTTGCCTGGACCATTGAAATAAATGGCCCCCTAACTGGTCTTCCCAACTGAATTCTCTCCTTCAGTAATCTATTTTCCACATAGATGCCAAAGTGATTTTCCTAAAGAACAAATCTGAACATATCAGAAAGCTGAGTAAACTAGTTCCTTGTGGGCTCTAGGATCAAATATTGCATCTTTGTCACCCTTTAAAAATATTTTTAATAATAGTGGTTAACATTTATATAGCAATTTAAGATTTGCAAAGCACTTTACAAATATTATCCCATTTTATCCTCATAAAAACCCTAGGAGGTAGGTGCTATTATACCCATTTTACAGATGAGGAAACCAAGGCAGAGCATGATTAAGTGGCTTGCCCGAATAATAAGCATCTGAGGCAGAATTTGAACTCAGGTCTTCCTGACTCTAAGACCAGCATTCTATCCATTGTAACATCTAGCTGCCTTACTTTTATGTAAGTTTTGTAATGTACGTAAGCACTAATACAGTAGTATATTGCATAAATTATTAATAATTAAATATGCATAACAAGAGGGGGCATGCTCAAAAATATTTACTTCACAAGGATGTACAGTCAAATAGGTTTGAAAGCCAGTGGCCTGTACTCTTAGGTATTTGAAATTTTCCTCTAAGAAAAGTGCTCTTTCTTCTCTGGATTCTGACTCTGAATTTTTTTGCTCATTTAGGTGATTTCTCTTGTCACTCAAATCATATTTGGAGATATATTTGATAACTTTTTAATGGACTTTACAGAGAAACTTATCACGACCATACAGAACATAATATGACATTACAGGCGTTGCGTCATCTCAGATCCCAGGATCAAGGAAACTCAGAGGCCAGCTAGCCCAACCCTCTTATTTTACAGATGAAGAAACTGAGGCCAAGGGGTAAAGTAGCTTGCCCCCAGAATCACACAGCTAGTAATGACCAGAGTGAGAATTTCAACCCAGAGCTTTCTGACTCCGTGGCCAATGCTCTATTTACTGTACCTGTCATCCTTCCTTCTTTCTTGTAATATATAAAATGATCACTGAAAAGTACTCTAAGAAGAGGAAGCAATGAAAATGACTTCTCCAATCATTAGGTTGTTTCTATTTTACATAGAGTGGTAGACAGAACATTTGACTTGGAGTCAGGAATTACTGTTATTGTCCAGACAGTAATCTGCCTCTCCATGACACCGTCCACAGTTTTCCTGACAAAGCTACTGCAGTCGTTTGCCATTTCCTTCTCTAGCTTATTTTATGGATAAGGATATTGACGTCAGGAAGACCTGAATTCAAATCCTGCTTCAGACATTTACTAGCTGGGGTGACTTTGGGCAAGTCATTTAACTCCTTGGCCTCAATTTCTGATAGAACTAGATATTCCTTAAGACTTCTGCCTTTAAATTCTAACTTTAAGTCTTTGATCCTATAATTTTTATGGCCCTAGATCCCATTTTGTTCTCAACAATTGCCAGACTGATGTCATTCATTCAACTCGGTATACAGGGCAGCTTAATTGACCACATAACTCCAAAGGGAATCTCATGTCCCTTTGGATCCCAGAACAGCAATGAGCAGGTGATAGTAGTTCACGAAACAGGATCTTCTCCCTTCAGCCAAAGAAGGGGAAAAATGAAAGTGAGCCAAGCCCTAAGTGAAAGGAATATGGATGATGGAAAGTCCCTACCCAGGAGAGAATGTGGTGCATTCCAAAAGTGGCCTCCCTGTTTTACTTGGAGCTGAGTTTTTGGTTTTTCCATAAAAATCTATGGAAAATACAGCAAGGGAGAGAGAAAAAAAAACATGCCCTCACTTCTGATTGGGAGATCTTAGCTGGCTGAATCTTGAGATAGTATAAGCTTCTTATGGTAATTTCATTGGCAAACCAGTCTGGACAGTGATGGAGAAAAGAATTCAGTTGTCTGGTCAATATTACTGTCTGAATAAATATATTTGGCTAAGGGTAATCTGCTTGCACATAGTTTGAGAATGAAGACAATCAACTTTTAAAACAGCTGCCGTTACTGAAAATACTTTGCTAGCAGCAGAATGTTTTAAAGCCAGGCACAGTGTGGGGTTGCTGAAGCATCTCATATTTAATTTACAACTTCAACTTCAAAAGAGGTGTGATTTCATGAGCATGGTACTCCCGCTGCCAGACCAGATTCCAACTCCTCCGCACCTCAGGAAATGGTTTCATGAGTTTCTGTGGCCAAAAAAATTTTTTAATTGAAAATTTTAAAAGAATACATATTTATATACATATACATGTATATATGTATGCATATTTATGAAATACATATATATGGATACATACATGGGGAACAGTCTTCTGGTGAATGAGACTTTCTAAAGATAGAATTAATTTACAAATATGGCTAAAAATGCAAACATATGGAGAAACAACTGATTTTTTAAAATGTGCATATTGTCTCATCCTTAAGCACAGACTAAAATTTTTTTATTCTTTTGCTAAAATTTAAAAGTAATATTCAGAAATAGCAGCGATTTTTAAGATATTCAAATGTAAAATTATCAACTGATTTGGAACACCAGCTCTGTTCTATTTATGATCCTTCAGTGAAAGACTATGGAATGTCAGAATTGGAAACAGATCTGAGAGTTCATCTTCTCCAAACCACCTCTTAGGATGATTATGAGCATCAAATGAGATACTATTTTAAGGCATTTAGCATAGTGCCTAGCACATGGTAGGAACTTAATAAATGCTCGTTTCCTTTCTTTTACTCTACAAAATCTCCAACAATTGGTTATCTTGCCACTACATGTAGGGACCTCCGTAAGGAACCAACAACTTCTTGAGGTAGTCCATTCCACCCTTAGAACATCTGACTTTTTAGGAATTTTTCCTTCTGTTCAGGAAAACCAGTCTTTCTGCAACTTCAGGCTGTTATTTCCATGTCTATGCTCTAGGGTCACCTAAAACAAGCCCTTCACTTCAAATGTTTAGGAACAAATCTTGTCCCCCTTAAGTCTTCTCTGATTATCACTGGCATGATTTATTTCATCACCTGGTAGCCATGTTCTGGGCTCACTCCAAATTGTCAATGTATTTTCAAAAATGCAGCTCCAAAGATGACACCATATTGGTCTTGCTTGGAGGAGATGGGACTCCTTAGGACTCCTAAGTGGAATGCTTACCTGTGTGATCATGGGCAAGTCTAGCTTCAGACTCATCTGTAAAAGGAGAGGGTTGGACCATATGGCTTTTGAAATCACTTCCAGCACCAGATCTATAATTCTAAATAAAATAGAACCATAGCCTTCTTTACTCTGGACACTGTGCCTATTATACCGTCTGAGACCACATGACCTTTTTTAGTTGCTATGTCATACTATTGACTTTTCATAACAAGTTTGCAGCCACTAAACCCCTAGGTCTATTTCATCTGACTGGTTGTCTAATTCAACTTCTAATATATTGTACTATTGTAATTATAGTACTATTTTAATAGTGGTACTTACAATTAATAATTATAAGTACTATTGTACTACATTATAATATATTATACTATTATAACTGAGCTTTTGAACTGAAACACAGGACTTTATATTGATTCCTATTAAGTTTACCTTTGATTCAGTTTATCTGTTGGAGTTTTTTTAGATTAACAGTTGTACTATTCAACGTTACCTATTTCTCTCTCTCAAAAAAAATATGCTTCAGTATGCACACAGAGTTCATCAATTCTCTCTCCAGAGGTAGATAGCACTTTTCATCATGGGATTGTCTTAGATCAGAGCAGCTAAGTTTTTCGCAGTTGATCATTGTACTGTGTTGCTATTTCTGTGTACAGGTTCTCCTGGTTTTGCTCACTTTACTTTGCATCAATTTATACGTCTTCCAAGGTTTTTCTGAAATGATCCTGTTCATAATTTCTTGTTAGCCTGTTTCTTCTAACCACAAATCACCATTCTTTGTCTTCGAATCCTCAGCTGGTTCTGAACCTACCTTCATATTTTTCCATCTTGTCTGAAAATATATTGTGAGATACTGTCAAATACCTTGATGAAATCCAAGGAAGAGAAATATTTTAATTCTTGGAAATGAGCAGAAATACATTTTGTGTGTTATGGAATATGATGGAATCCATGCAAATGCTTGGAGGTGGGAGAGGGCAGAACAAGAACAGGAACACAAAGAAATCCAATTTGCCTGAAGAGTAGAGTGGTTGACGATGAGTCGTATGAAACAATGCTGGAAAAGGAGGTTGGAAGTAAATTGTGATGGGCTTTAAAGGCAAAGCTAAGGAGTTTGCATTTTATTTTAGAAGCAGTGGGAAATTACTGAAGGCTTTTGAAAAGAAAAGTAAAGTGATGAGAGCTGTACCTTAGCTCTTAGTTCAAGAATATGATTGTTTCCTATTGCATAGTTTGAAAAACTTACTGATCGTTGTTGTACTATTAAATAGTATGACCTACATGTGATTTTCTTTCTTTCCTCAAATAATATTTTGTTTTGTTTGTGGTTGTCTTTGTTTTGGTTTTCTTTTCTTTTCATTAAGGAAAAGGTTATTTGGTTGTGCTAGTTTTTGAAGGGACAGCTGTGTGGCACAGTGGCTAGAGTGCTGGACCTGGAGTCAGAAATATTCATCTTTCTGAGTTCAAAACTGGGCTCAGAAACTCTGGGCAAGTTACTTAATCCTGTTTGCCTCAATTTCCTCATCTGTCAAATGAACTGGAGAAATAAATGGCAAACCACTCCAGGATCTTTGCCAAAAAAAATCCCACATAGGGTCATGAAGAGTCAGGCATCACTGAAAATGACAGGACAACAACAAAAGTTCTTAAAAATTAATTTAAACTTAGATGTTTTGTCAATTTTTTTCTGATTTTGTTGTTGCTATTTTATGAAGTTTTCAATGTGTCTATTCCTTTTCTGACTACTTTTTCATGATGTGTCATTTTATACTTCTAATATTTCTTTCTTATTTTCATGTTCAACATTTCTTTTGATATTTCATCATCTTAATGAATCATAATTAGTGGTATCAATATCAGTTATTGGTCTTATGGATTAATTATAATTTTTTTATTTTTTTCTATTACAAACAAATCTGTTATGAATGCTTTTATACAGGTCTTTATTTTAAATAGAACCCTTAGAATACAGTGTGAGGAGAGGGACCATTGATTTAAGAGTTTAGGAACTGTCATTGCATACTGCAATGTAGCCTAGTGACCATGGCCTTCAAACAGGAGGAGCTGTGTTCAAGTTTTGTCTCTAGTTCATACTAAGTCGCTGTGGGTAAGTCATTTAACCTCTCAGTGTTAGATATAATTCTTTAAGATTAAAAAATACATATTAGATACATAAAAGATACATACATCGATAATAGATACAAAATCAAAGTTAAATAGCTTTACTCTGATTCCTGGGAAAATTTTTAAATGGATCATTAAAGGGACAATCTATTAAGGGAAGCAATGATTACAAAGAGTCAGTGGGGTTTCAAGAATGAGCATTCCAGACTTAACTTCACTTTCTTTTGACAGGATTACTAAACTAATAGATGAGAGGAAATGCTATGGATATAATATACCTAGACTTTTAGTGATTCATTTTGATAAAGTATCTAATACTAGTCTTATGAAAAATAGAGAGAGATATAGATTAGATGACAATACAGTAGAGATAGTTGGGCCCAATGAGTACTTACTTATTAATAGTTCAATATCAGTATGACTAGAAGTCTCCAGGGGAATATCCCAGGGATCTGTGCTTGACCCTGTGCCATTTAACATTTTTATTAACGATGTGGATAAAGTCATAGATAGGATAACTGATTTGCAAATGACACACAGCTGGAAGAGATAGCTAACATAGTGAATGGATGACAGAAGATCTTGACAGACAAGCGTATTGGGCTAAATCTAATAAGTAGTCAAGCACTCTAGATGAATGCGAAGTCTTGCTTTTGGATACAAGAAAATCCACTTCCCATTTATGAGATGAGGGAAATATGGCTAGATAGCAATTGTTCTGGGGGAAAAAAAAAGAGTATAGGGCTTAGTGGACTACAAGCTCTACATGATGTAGCAGCCAAAAAAAACCAAAAAAAAAAAACCTGATGTGATCTTGAACTTCATTAAGAGAGGCTTGCTTTTGAGAACCAGAGAATCCCACGATACTCCATCCTTATGAAACCTCCTCTATAGCATCATGCTCAGTTCTAGATAACACAATGTAAGAAGGTCATTGATGAACTGGAGAGAGTCCAAAGGACGACAGTTAGGATGCTGAAGAGACTTCAGTCCATAACAAGTTCAAGGAACTGGGCAAGTTTCATTTGAATAAAATGGAGATTTGGAGAAGGATAACTGGCTTCAAGTATTTGAAGAGCTGTCATGAAGAAAAGGAATTAGACGTTTTATTTGGCCCCAGAGGACAGAACCAGCAAAAATGGGTGGAAGTTACAAAGAAGAAAATTTGGGCTTGATGTTGGGGAAAAAAATTCTAATGCGAGCTATCCAAAGGTAGAAGAGCCTGCTTTGAAAGGTGGTGGGTTAGCCCTCTTCGGAACTCTTCAAGCAGAAAATCGCCTGTCAGAGATGTTATAGTGGGGGTTCCTTTTGTGTGTGGTCTGGACAAGATGGTGCTGAGGTCTTTTCTGATTCTCAAATTCCATGACTCTATGATCTGCACCTGTCTATGAGTTAGTCTTCTCACCAAGAGTTCACTGCTAATGAAACCAACAAAATCCCAGGTCCAGAACAAAACAAAATTATATATTGCGATATTGCTTTAAGAAATTGTTTTTGGTGGCTATAGGAGAGATAGACTGGAGGTGGGAGAATCTCAAGGCAGAGAGACTGGTCAGAAAGCCAAGGGAAGGGTGGTTCAATGCATAGAGCGCTGGCAGGAGTCAAGAGGACTTGAGTTCAAATCCAGCCTCAAACACTGCTAGCTAGGTAACCCTGGATGAATCATCTAATCCTGATTGCTTCAGAAAAAAAGTCAAGGGAAAAGGTGAGGAGGACTTAAATTAGGGTTCTAGCATGTGAGGGGAGAAGTGGGAACATTTGCCTGAGATATTATGGAAGTAGAATCAATGAGACTTGATAACTGGTTGAATGAGGGAAAATGAAAGTGGGCATAGGAAAAATCAAAGATGATGCTAAGCTTTCAGGCCTGAGTGCCTGGGAGATTGGTGGTACCTTCAATAGGGATGGAGAAGTCAGGGGATGGTGAAGGTTTGGAGGAAAAATGACTTTGGGACATGTTAAGATTACCATCTAAATGGAGACATCTAGCCGGAGACTGGAAATTCAACTCAGAATGAAAGTGGAAGTGCATGGATTTAGGAGTCATCTGTATCTCCCTATAGGACATCACATCTCCAACAGCAGGCATTGACCCTCCCACCAAAAAAATTGCCAAAACCAAAAAGGAACTTGCTCCTGATGAACCTGTGCTGCCTAATAAAGATCATCAATTCTCTGTGTCTTCTGGAAAATTGAATTAAAGTTATGATCACTGACCTAAGACTTGAAAAATATCTTTCTGGGTGGTGGGATGAAAACTGGAATTTACCCATTTCTAGACATAGGGACATTGAATGAGATCCCAGAGGTCATCTAATCCAATACCCTTTTTCTACATGAGATAACTGAGGTCTAGAAAGATAAAATGACCTATCTAAGCCAATATAGACAGTAAGGGGCATAGCTTAGATATCGTAGTTGGTAGTACACTATAGAAAATTATAGGCTGACACATTGAGCTTGACAGGTACAAATATATCCTTGGGAAATGCTACCCTGGCAGAGCTGGATTGCTTTTAGGGTAGAGACCTAGCAGAATAGGAACCTATAAGACTCCTCCTCCATCCTCTTCTCTATCACTCTACGGTCAGAGGAGGAAAGAGATCCAAATAAATTGAGCACATGTGAGATTGGGGAACAGATTTCTACCCTGCTGCTACTTCAAACTTTCTTAATTTTTAAGAAAGGTCACCAAAAATGACTCAGAAATCACATCCCCAAGTTATCTCAAGATACTGAGATACAGTTTTCTAGACCTGATCTTTTTTTATTCAGTCTTAATTTTTCTGCTGCATTTGACATGACCTGCATTTCCTGGTATTTTGCCCTTCTTCCCCCTTCCTAGAGAACCATCTTTAAACAAAGAATAAAAAAAAGTGGGGGTGAGTTAAGGAGGAGGTGAGTTAACCAATACATTAAAAGTCTGACATTATATATGGATGTTCCACACCCATAGTCCTCCTCCTTGGCAAATAAGGTAGGGAGTCCCCTTCTCATTTCTCTCCTTTGAAGCCAAGTTTGATTATAATCTTATCAGATTATATTATAGTATATCTTATCAGTTTATAATCACAGGAGGAATCACGTCTATAGGAGCTTGTAGGTGACAGTATTAGAAAAAATACCTCCCACCCCCTTTGAGTTATCCTTAGAATACTGGAAGTAAAGTAGCAATTTCAGAGCACTGTATTATTTCACCAAAGTGAAGTTTTGTTAACTTCACTTTGTGTCATGTAATATGTCTTCCAAGTATCCTTTGTATTAATTTTTTTCCAGTATAGGACAGTAATATTACTAGCTGTGTGACCCTGGACAAGTCACTGCTTACTTTGGTTTTGTCATCTGTAAAATGATCTGGGAAGGAAATGGCAACTACTCCAATATCTTTACAAGAAAACTCCAAATGGGGTCATGAATTTGTCATGAAGAGTAGACACAACAGAAACAACTGAACAACAACCACAAAAAAATATTCCATTCCATTCATATTCTCCATTTAGACATTTCCAAATACCTTATCTAGTTTGTTTCCCATTCAGACACATTTTTCAGTGAATAGATGCTTTACAGACAAGTCATCAGTTTTGTGGGTTTGAGTCTCCCCTAACTGGTCTTCATTCAATAACCTATCATTTTTTAAAAGCTACTAACAACTGCACATTTTATTTTTCCCTGTGGAAATTCTCTCTTGCATAAGGTGACAGGTTGACCTACTATTTTTAGCATACAAAACGCTAAGAAGCAAATAAAGAAAACCATCTCGAGTAATTTATTAACACCATGGAAGAGGAGAAAAAGTTGTATATAGAAAAGAATAACAAGGCTATGTGATCCAGTACAGGGATCTCAAACGTATGGTCCCTCTTCTAATGCTGAGTTATTTGCAGCTCCTTAAGTTATATGATGTAGTCAGGGCTTTGCTGAAGCTGTCTCTAACCCGCTTGAGAGACAGTTGATTGATAAATTTTCAATATGAGAGTTTTGTGATCCAATCTTTTTCTGTCATGTCCAAATCATGGTGACCCCTTTTTGGAGTTTTCTTGGCAAAGATTCTGGAATGGCTTACTATTTCCTTCTCCAGCTCATTTTACAGATGAAGAAACTGAGGCAAACAAGGTTAAATGACTTGCCTAGGGTCACACAGCTAGTAAGTGTCTGACACCAGATTTGAACTCAGGAAGAGGAGTCTTCCTGACTCCGGGCATAATACTCTATCCACCTCACCACCTACTGCCTAGATTTCATGACCCTGAAATGGAAATACATGTTCTACTTACTTTGATTAAATTAAAAGGGCTATCATGCAAATACAGGATATCATCTTTGCCATCACCAACATCAGCAGTAACACCAATAAGGAAAAGTGTTTCATTTTAAACTTAGTCAACTAAGTTTCCAAGGAAGTTGGCAAGCCAGAGAGGTCTGAAAGAAATAATATTGGTCAGAGCTGCTGACTATTTACAGAAATGACCCAAGAGTTGCTGAGTTGGTTTTGCTGTATGGCAAATTAATATGTAGCAATTTCACTTTCATTTTAATTTTCAGACACTAATTATAGGGCGAGGCAAAATTGAGAGGGAAAGTTCTCCTCCACTTCCCATTGTGGTTGCATAGGAAACTTGCTCACTCTTTTCCTCCCGGTTGCCATGTAATACGATTTCTTCATGTGTGATTTTAATCATACACATTAAAAAAACGTTCAAGAGAATATGGCCTAGGCATGGCTAACTTTTGTTTTGCAGGTTGTTGCTAGGTTTATTTGATGAATATTTCCATCAGTAAATGTAGCCACTAAAACCCAGCTAACAAGAATTAGAGTTTATCTAGATTTTTAGAAATAGACTAAAGAAACCCCAAAGAATCAACTTAGGGGCTGCATTGCTGTGCTAGAAATGTAGAAACCTTTGTATGTGACATTTTCCCCACCACAAGGTAATGCATTTTTTCCTATCTTCTCATTTTCTTCTCTTTTTTCTTCTTACCTCTCTTTCTGAGTATCAGTCTACCGCTTTTAAATAGTTTTCAGATTGCTTTCTTCCAGGATAAAATTTGCATAAAGCTTTATATATATCATCTAATTTGAGCTTTTCAACAATCCTGTGAAGCAGAGGCTATTATTATCCTCATTTCAAAGATGAAGAAACAGAGGTAGAGAGGCTAGGCTATGTGCCAGGGGTCACATACAAGTAAGTGACTGAGACAAGATTAAAATTCAAGTCTTTTTGATTCTAAGTCCTGGGTTTCTAAAAGACTAGAAATAAAGAAAATCCTTGCAATCTTATTCCACATCTGTTTTTCCTGAAGACCATATTATACATTTATACTGAATGGGTGAATATGTGCAGGGGTCCTTCTGAATCTGATTTATTTTAGTATCTGTTTTTCACGAGATGAGCTCTCCATCATCTTCCATATCCAATCAGTTGCTAAATTATGTTAATTCCCCTCCCACACCATCTCTCCTATCCATCTCCAGCCTCTGTACACAGTTACCTCTGCATTCATCCCCCTCCCAGCTGGACGACTGCAATAGCCTCCTTTCTCTTAGTCAACTAAGTTTCCAAGGAAGTTGGCAAGCCAGAGAGGTCTGAAAGAAATAATAATATCGGTCAGAGCTGCTGACTATTTACAGAAATGACCCAAGAGTTGCTGAGTTGGTTTTGCGTGTTTCCTTTCCCTTTCCCTTCTTCTATAACCATCCTCCATTTTCCTAAAGTCCAGGTCTAACCATGCGACTTCCTTGCTTAGGAAGTTTCCACAGCTTCCTCTTAAGAATAAATAAAATCTTGTCTGTCATTAAAATGTCTTCACAATTTCTTTCCAGCCTGTTCCCAGACTTACTTCATTTTTCTCTCTCTACTAGACTCTACCTTCCTCTAAACTGCTCTGCTCATTGTTCCCCATATACAAATATTCCATAGACTGAACCTCAGGCTTTTCCTCGTCATCTTTGCCCCTTCCAGTTATCTCAAGAGTCAGCCCTAGTGTTAAGCCCATGTCCCACAGAATGACCTCTAATGATCCCTCCCTCTATTGAAGTTCACACCCAGTTTACTTTCTTTAACCCCAAAGTGAACTTAGTGATGACTTCTCAAAGAAAGAAAGTTCCTTATGGGCTTGGTCTCAGGTTACAACTTGTCTTGGGCACCTGTGTTCTCTGGGTATTCCTTGCCATCATTGCATGGTTAACTGTCTACTCTCCTTTCTCAACCACCTGTATTTGTGAGAGCATACCTTGTTTTGTTTTTTTTACAAGGGTCAATGCTTTGTAAGTACTACCCTTGTTTTTCTATTTACATAAATGCTTTTTTTTTTTTTGGAGGCAACGGGGTTAAGTGACTTCCCCAGGGTCACACAACTAGTAAATGTGTGAGATGGATTTGGACTCAAGTCGTCCTGACTGCAGGGCTGGTGCTCCATCTACTTTGACACGTAGCTGCTCCTCATAAATGCCTTTCTAAAAGTCAGCAAACTATGGGCTGATTGTTATGGGTAAGATCTGTCTGGGATGAAGTATTAAACTGTTAGAAGAGCAGCCATCCATAGCGTTACCATCCAGAACTTGGGTTAGCACTGTCTTTCTGAGGCCACAATCTACTAGAGCCAGTTCAAGTTGGGGGAGTGAGCTCAGAAATAGCGCTACATTTGCTTTTATTTAACTGTGTACCCATTTATTTCTCTTTTTCCAGAAGAATGTAAGTTCACTGTGGGCAGGGACAATTATTTTTTTTTTTTACTCTAATTGAATATATTTTGTAGGGGAGACTGACACATCAACCATGTACTTGATAAGGACAGAATTGACTTACTTCTTTATAATTTTTATTACTATTATTAATGTAACAAGGGTCTGGCCAATGAGCCCAGTCCCTGCAAGCATGTGCACAGTGCTGTTGATGCAAATACCCAAATGAAAGAGATTTAGGAGCCTGCTTCTGAGAGAATCATGATGATGGTAATGGAGAAACTTTGAAACTTTCATAGACATTCTATAACTGGGTCTGCTCTACTAACCATATGTTATTGATCAGCAGCCTCTCTGATTGGCTTCAGCTGCAGAGGGGTGTGTGTGTGTGTGTGTGTGTGTGTGTGTATATATATATATATATATATATACATATATATATATATGTGTGTGTGTGTGTGTGTGTCTGTGTGTCTGTGTGTCTGTGTGTGTGTGTGTATGTTTGTCCTTCGTTGCCAAAGAAGACCATACCATCAGAGAAATTATGCCATGACTTGCACTTGACTGTTTTGAGTGAGGGAGGGCTGTGCAGGTCACCAGCATCATTTCTCCTCCAGAGCCATCTGAATCCAGTGACCAAATATTCATCAGGATGACTGGAGATGACCCAGGAGGAGGCAACTGGGGTTGTATCTTGCCCACTCACAGCTTGTGAGTGTCAAGTGTCTGAGGTGAGATTTGAATTCAGGTCTTTCTGACTCCTGCACTGGTGCTCTGTCCACTGCACCACCCTATACTAATCAGATCAAAAAATATTCCTTTCTTCGCAGGAACTTTGCATTTATGTTGTTTTAGTATCTGGGCAAAAGTGCGAAATTCAAAACCAGTCAGAAAGTTTCAAAATGGTCAAATGTCTGAATCTGGAAAAAAAGTAGGCAAATGAATGATTGAATTCTTGCAGATGTTTTTGCCCTGGGTAGCTACAGTTTTTACTTAAAGGTTATTTTGCCATGTGTTTAACTACTTTGGACATTTATGAATAGCTTTAAAATTGAATGTGTTCCCCTGATCAGTGACAAGTAGTTGGAAATGGAGCCATCCTTCCTTGGCAACATCAATAAATACCTCTGAAGAGGAATCTTTTCTGAACCCAGAATCTTCAGAAGATTTTTGGCTAAGACCTACAAAAAAGTTCCAAAATATAATAAAGATGTCTTCTATTTTCCCCTTTTAATCATTTTTATGAAGGAGGAATCTAGGGATCTAAAGAAGGAATCTAGGCTTATGAGATCTTCAGCAGTCAGCTTTCCAATTCCTTGTGATTTCAACAAATTTGGTTAGAATCTAATGAATACCTCCTTTATGCTCTCTTTTGCAATTCCTAATCATTTGGTAGCTGTACCTAACTTCCTTCACCAATTCTCACTAAACGAAACTCCCTCTACCTATGTAGGTTGGCACATTCTCTGCAATTTATAGTCCTAGAGGGTTGCCTAGAGGATTGAGAGTCAAAGTAGAATTTGTTTTTGTGTGGAAGTGCTGGAGTGCCGGGCTTTGATGACCTGATGATGAGAGGAACTCATCCAGAATCACTGCCATATTTGCACAAGAACTTGGTGGGACCATTGCTATGTAGAACGCATATTCAACTTAAGCCTACGCTCTCCAGAGACTGAGACATTATCCCGAAGGATGTGCCTTCACGGTGCTGGGTGGAAATGTTTGTATGTTTGCTCTTACTACATCTTCCATGCTAATATCCTTTTGTAAAAGCTAATGGATATTAATTGGTCAAATGGAACTAGAGGTGACTAACAGTGGGGTAGTGTTTTTCAGTGTGCTTTCAAGTTTATTATCTGATCTGAACCTTAACAATCCCATGAGGTAGAGAAGGCAGAGATTACCCCTATTTGCAGAGGAGGAAACTGAGGCTCATCAGAGTTTAATGAGGTGAGGCAAAGGAAGTTCTCCTGACTTCTAATTCCTAGTTCTTTCTACTATAATAACCATTGCCTTGTATGGACTTTCTTTCCTTTGGTCTCTCTCTCTCTGTAATTGTAGAACTGCTTTATTTCATATCCTCAGAGCTGTGTGGAATGTATGGAATGTCCCTCCTTATCTGCTACAACCTGGAGAAGACCCTGACACTTGCACAGGAGGGTTGGAGAAGTCTCCCCCACTGACAGGGCTTGGGAGGATCCTTGACCAAAGTAGATTCCACGACCTACTGAGGAAGGCCCAGATGCAGGCGAGCTTTGGGAACAGCTCGGAGAAACTCGTTTTGACTTTTATCCCCAGTGCTTCCACAGCCAGCTAGCCCCCAGGTTAACTGGGGAGGAAAGAGCAGCTGCCAGACCTCTTGGGGGAGCACTAAGACTTTTGAACCCGAGAAAAGGAAGAAAGAGCAGAGAGTGCTAGGGAAGCTACCCACTGCTCTCACCTGCCCCGGGGCAAGAGGGCGGCGAGAGGGAGGAGAAGGAGGAGCCAGCAGTGGGCCGGGCTGGGGTAGGGAGACAAAGTGAAACTCCTGAAAGTTGCTCAAAGCGTGGAAGGCCTGGCCCAGGGAGGGGCATTTGGCGGTTTTCCCTCACAGCTCCCTGCCTCCAGAGTCCGGGCCAGCTGGGCGGCCGCCAGCGGTTTCCTCCTAGGGGAGCAGGCGGGGGCAGATCCCGAGCCTGGACGGCGCGGGGGCTCCGATCCCGGACGGCGCGGGGGCTCCGATCCCGGCGCTCGGGCTGGGTGGCTGGCAGCACCCGGGGAGGCTGCGGCGCTCCTCGCGGCCCTCTCCCTGCCCATGAGGACAGCTCCCCATGGCTCTGAGCAAAGGGCTGCGGCTGCTCCGGAGGTTCGATCTCTCTGGGGAGAGCAGCACCCTGCTGGAGGCCCGCAGCCGCCCAGACTGCCTGCTCTTCGAGGCTGGCACGGTGGCCACGCTCAGTAAGTGCTCCCCTTCCTTCCCCGGACCCTCGGGGTGCAGACCGTCCTGGGCCGGGCAGGCGCGTGTCCTGGAGAGCCGGGCAGCGCACGGGCAGCGCCTCTGGGGGAGGGAGCCCACTGCCCGGGATGGGGGAAGAGAGGCACTGCCCCGAAAGCTCGCCCTGGGGCTGCTTGTCCAGGGTCTGCGATCCGGGGCAGGGTGGCCCTCCTCCCCTCCTGGGCAGCCTAGCCTCGTGCGGGGTGGACACTCTGGGAGTAGACTTCTCTTTAAAAACCCAAGAATGGAGAGGCTTTGAGAAGCTTGTGGTGGGTGAGTGGGAGGGAGTTGGGGATGGTAGTGTGGATTCCAGCGCCCTTCCAAGGCAGCTTTAGAGCCCCTCGGGTCAGACCTTCTCTAAAGTGATTTCTCTCCATGCTGCTCTGCCCAGTCTGGATTTGGGTTTGCCTGCTGGGCTAGAGGGATCCTCTGTGGGTTATGGGAGGAGGAGGTGGGGGGCATCAACAGCGCCCCAGCAAAGCGAGCCCAAGCCTTTTGTGTCTTACTTTGGTGCCGGAAACCAGGAAATACTATGATCTGAAAGATTTGGCCTCTGTAGAGATTGAGCTGCTGTGCCAACTCCGTGTGTGTGTATGTATGTATGTATGTATGTATGTATGTATGTATGTATGTATGTATGTGTGTGTGTCTCTTCCCTACACCTGTTTTTGGAACAAATGATTACAGTAGGAAATATTGTGAGCCGCGTGCGTAATAGGTACATTGGTACATGGGTAATAGGTACATTATGGAAGCCTTGCTGCTCCAGGTCAACAAAATACATGGTGAAGAAAACTCGAGATACTCGAGTACATAGTTTGGCTGACTGTAAGGACCAGCACTAGATCCTTGCCAATACAATGGGTACACTTCTGAGTTCTTAATGGCATCGAACTTGACCTTGATCTCTAAATACTGTGATAAGTATAAATTTTTTCAGGTAAAACCACCCGGGTTGAATTTGCTACTAGCATCTGTGTGAAGGATTCAAGCAGTAAGTACTTCTAAGTGTTCTAAATTAGTCAGGATTGTGGAACTTTTTAAAAACTTCTTTTTTTCCAAGTGTAGATAAAGCCAGAGATTCTACTTTACAAGTCTGCTGAACATGTGAACTTGTGTATATATAACTGGCTAAATAATGAGTGGAGAGAAGATGCCATGTTTCCTATTTTTTCTTGAAATTTGTGTGGCATGCTAATTTCATTGCATGTATTGGTAGGTGGTTGTGTAAACATTTTTAGTATATAAACAATTTGATATGTGTATGAGCTATCTGTCCAACTAAAGTGCAAACTTTTTAAAGGTACCATTTCTTTAGTTATTCTCTTCCTCCCCCAAAACGTCATTAAAAATGCACCCCCTTTTTTTTGAGATTTTTTTGTATGCACAAGTTTTTGTTTCTTTTCTCTGGATTTAAAATGTTCAATTGGTTCGCCTCTATGAAATGCAAGCTCCTTGTGGGCAAGGACTGTTTTTTTCTATGCTTTTGTTTTTAATCTTCCTGTTACCTAGGACAGTGCTTTTCACATGATAGGTGCTTGATAAATATTTGTTAAATTGAGAGATATATGTAATGGTCCTTATCTCAGTTCTAATCTGATAACTTCCATGTTCAATTGAGCTGTTTGGTAGTATCTCAAAAGAGAAAAGAGACAGACATTTCCATTCCAAGTTTGATTCCCATGAACATTTTAGATGATTTTTTTTTTTTGCACATTTACCTAAACCCAGAGTAGGATTGCATAAAGTGACTTTTGAAAACAACTTGTATTTCCATTTAAAGTGTTAAGATATGCTTTTGAGAGAATGGAAGAGGTGGTTTTACAGCAGAGTTAAAAGATTCATCAACAACTTAAGATTTCATCACTTCAAATGTGAATAGCTCAGTTATGAATTAAAGCAATGGAAGGCACATTTTTCATTATGAAATTAATTTTGTGATTATGCCTTCCCAAGGTGTTTTTATATCAGTAAGTCACATACCAGAATATTTCTTATGATAAAGAAATTGTCACATCAATCTAACCACATCATTTTTTTTCGGTCTTTCAAATTTGTCGCTTAACCTAGCATTGTTTGTTTTAACCTGGCACTCTTGGGCTGGTATTTATGGTACACTGTTATCTTTATTTTTCTTAAACGAAATTGAGTTTAGCTGTAGCATTTAATTGGTAATACTAGCTTCAAAAAAGTCATTTCTTCATACTTCTCTGCTAAGGCTAGGAGCAGTCTTCCTAGAGAAGTAGTCTGTCAAATGCTTTAAAAAATAAAGTATAAGTTGATTAGACACAACAATGTTTGAAAAACTCATTTTTTCCCACTAAAAGTGTCCATTCATACAGCTTATGGGTTGAAAGTTTTCTTTGAATTTTCCTCTCAGCAAAGCTAGAATGGTTCCATTTTTATTTTTTAATTTTCTTACATGAACAAAACTCTTTTTTTCTCTCTCATCTCCTCATTGTGGGGAGAAAGGACAAAACCCTTGTAATGACAGGCATACTTAAGCAAAACAAAGTCCCATACAATTCTTTGATTTAAAAAAACAACATTGAGTTAGAAGATTGTTCTGGAAGAATTTATGCCACTGCCATTGGGTATTTTCAAGTTTCAGGGCAATGTCTTTTTCAGATTCAGTTGGCAGAGCCTTTGGGGCATCTCTGTTTTGTTTTTCTGTGCTCATTATCCCTTGTGATTTGTAGGTAGTTGGCTCAGTTTTAATACAGGACTGATGAAGTCACTGGCATTGATTGGATTCTCCCAAGTGAGTTTACTTCTCTCTTCTGTGGCCACAGAGTGTGCTCTTAATCCTGACTAGCCATCTTGCAAATACAGATTGTTGGTTGTATGGAACTCCAGGTGAGAGTTGAATGAATCATCTTAAATCCGTCTGATCTCACTGAAGGAATGACTGGTTTTGATCACTGGCCCTTCCAGATAGCAAATTAGTAAGTAGCATCATCTCTGGCTTTATGGAGGGCCAAGCAGTACAATGAAAAGACAATATTGTTTACTGCAGAGAACTGTGGATTTGGAATCAAAAGATTTGAGTTCGAATATTTGTCTGTCACTTCCCAGATAATGATGCATGCACTTTTCTGCCATGTTTCCTTATATGTATGAGGGAGATTGGAATAAATGATCTTTCTTCCTGCTTTAACATTATAAGATTCTGTCATCTCAAGGGCATTTTACTAAGGTTTTTCAACCAGGGTTCAGACATGATCATGTTCTTGACCTGACTCGTGGTTTTAAGAAGATATTCCAATGAGATGGTCAGTTGCGCCTGTTACTACTTGAGAAATCTGTAAAGAGATATTTGCCATGGGTCACTTAGCCAGCCAGCACAGCATAATTGTTAAATAGGTTCCAAATGCCTTCTTCTAAAGGTTAGGGCTGAAAGCAAAGCCTTTTATGTAGAAAGAAGCAGCAGACCTCCAAATACAGAAGTGATAGTGGAGAGAAAGGCAGTGCTGCATTTAAAATGAGGGGCCCTGCATTCAAGGTCCAGCTCTGTCACATCATACCTGTGTGAACTTGGGGAAAGTCACAGCCACTCTGTGACTTATGAAGGGATTGGATTAGATGACTTTCAAAATACATTCCAGCTCTAATTCTGGGAACCTATGCTGAATGTGGAGATCTGAGTTCAAATCTTGACTCTGATAATTACCAGTTGTATGATTATGGACAGTCGCTTAACATCTGTAAGCATCCAGTTTATCAGCTGTACAAGTGAGATTAATAATATCTATAGGACCCACCTCAGAGGGATAGACAAAAATCTTAGTTCCATTTATTTAAAATGTTAATAAGATTTTTGGCTGGCTCTCTCTTTATCTCTCCCTCTTTCTCTCTCTCTCTCCCATTTTCACTTCCACTCCCCTTCTCCCTTGCTCTCCTCCCTTTCCCCTCTTTCCCTTTGTCTGTGTGTACATACCCATAGCCACATACACACATATATGTATATATGTATGCAAAAAAGCTTTGTAAACTATAGTCTATATAAATATCAGTTGAAATCAGGAGCTCTTCAAGAAAATTTTTTCTTAGTAAATTGGCAATGTAAGTGAGTGAAAAACCACATCTGGTGACTCACTTTCCCCTAATAAGTGATCTATGCATACCATGTATATTCTCTTATTTGTATGTGGTAGAGTTGGGGTAGGCAATACCCACAAAGTTTTTATCACTGTATGAACTGGAGGATAAATGCTGCTCAGGGTTAATCTATTTCTCTGCAGCCCATTGAATTGGTTAGGTCAGGGTAATGTGCACATCTGGTCTTGGGCAACAAAGCCCCACCACCCTGGGGGACAGGCTGCTTAACTGACTTGTTTCAGACTGTCACTTCTGGAAGAGCCACCTCTGGATTTATCAGTGGTTGGGCACAAAATCTCCGGTAGCAACTTTCTTCCTGAAACTCATTCCCTCCCTCCTCTTTTCTCCAACTCTGTGTGGGAGTGTTTGTGCCTCCCACATTTGGTATTAAATCTGTCCACAGAGGGAGGGGCCTTGAGCTGTTTAGTTAAGTTAATGAGAGAATGTCCCCAAATTACTTTGGAGTTTCTGGGAAGAAAGTTTCTGTGTAAACATACAAGGTGCCTTTTTTTTTTTTTAAATCATTCTGCTCTATTTAGACTAAGGCTACAAAGTTGGGCTTCATTGGAATGAACAGAATGGTTATAAAGTAGGTGTAAAGGCTTTGTCTGATGTGTGACTGTTGCCACCTTCCTGGAGTTTATGACCAGCATTACTCTGTCAGGTTGGTGCCTTGAAGTTTGTCCTGCTCAGAGTCTCCTGGAGTTCTCAGTGTATCATTCTGGCAGGGTTCTGTTATAGAGATTGGAAAAGAAGGTGAACAGGGCGGGTCAGACCTATTTCATTCCCTAGGAAAAAAATGAATCGTAGATACATAGAGATCTGCCTCTTTTCTCTGAGCATTCATTTTACAATCTCTGTGGCTTACCCCTTCCCTAGTATCAGAGTCACCCCTGCACCCTCTCAAGGCAATCCATTCCTGTGGCTCCCTATTGCCCCAGATTGAAATAAAAAAGCTCATGATGATTAAAGCCCTTCATAACCTGGTCCCTTCCTACCTTTCCAGTATTCTTCCATCTTAGTGCCCTCCTTTCTCTCTCCAGTGATACCGGCCTCCCTGCTTGTCCTCTGCTCCATCTCTGTACATTTTCAATGGCCTTTCCCCTTGTCTCTAACCCTTTCCTCCTCATTTCCATGTCCTGGATCCCTGGGCTTCATTCAAACTCAGTTAAAGTCCCACCTTTTACAAGAAGTCTTTCCTAGTCCTCCTTAAATTAGTATTCCCCTCTGAGATCATCCAGCAGCCAGGTGCTGGACCTGGAGTCAGAAAGACTTATCTCCTGGGGTTCAGAACTGGCCTCAGGCACTTCATAGCTGTGTGACCCTAGGCAAGTCACTTCACCCTGTTTGCCTTGTTTTCCTCATTTGTAAAATGAGCTATAGGAAGGAAATGGCAAACCACTCCCATATCTGTGCCAAGAAAACCCCAAATGGGGTCACAAAGCATTAGATGTGACTGAATTCTCTCTCTCTGTCCCCTCCCCTCCCTCTCCCTTTCTTTCTCTCTCCCTCCCTCCAACCATTTTGCCTTGTTCACACACACACACACACACACACACACACACACACACACTTTGTACATAGCTGTTTGCCTCTTCTCTCCCCTATTAAACTGAGAGCTCTTGAGAGCCTGTCTTTCTGCCTTTCTCTGTATCACCAGCCCTTAGCATGGTGCCTGGTATACAGTAGGCATTTAAACTCTTGTTGAGTTGACCATTATACCAACATTCGGTTAGTTTTTCTGGTTCTTTCTTGTGTGAAATTCACCTGTAAGACAATGATGTAAGCCTTCATAGGCTCAGTTGGGTTGTTCAGAAAGAATTTGCTTGGATTGACACCTTTTAAATCGATTTGTTCACCATTAAGAAGATTTGGTCTTCATCGTTCTTATGTGCAAGTCTGAAGTTTACTGCACAAATTGAAATGTGTCCTAGAGCAGAAACATCTAGATGTGCCATCCTTTTCTAAGCAAAGCAAACACTTTTGAAGGAATGGATTGCAGCAGGGAAGACAGAGCATCCTGTTTTATAAAGACTTTTCACAGCCTTTCGAAGAACATTTCTTAGAGGTTCAAGAGAAGGCCTGAGGCTCTTGGAGTGGAGCCAAGTCTGTGCTGTCCTGGGTTTTCTCTGAGTTTGTGCTCTATCTCCAAATAACTCCCCAGCATCCTCAGGTCTTAATTGTGGTTCTTGTCTGTCCAAATTCTCCCCTGAGGAGGGCTGCTGTTGGAGTAGGTGTATCCTTCTTACCTAGGATGGCATAGGAAGGGAACTAGTTTACTGCACTCCTGCGTACCCTAATTCCCCCCAGTTTGGGACCTGGAAACCATCAGCTCCAAGCCTTTAGCCATGGTGTCTCTAAGGGTTTCTTGGCAGCATCCTTAGGAGTGCCTCCACTAACATACAAGAGAGGAATTAGCCCTGTTTTCTCAATCCCCATTCGGTACCTGGGTCAAGACATATTAAGTCTGTGCTGGTGATGGTATCTGCAGCTAATGAAGATGGGCAATGAAAACAAACCTCCAAAGAGGCCTCTCCAGCCTTCCTAGGATAGCTGCCAGTGAGCTCAGGGGAAAGTGTGGAGCCCAGAAGGGTGAGAGTACAGGCCAGCAAACTGGTGCTCACCATCTCTCCTGAGTAAGCTTGATAGACAAGCCATAGTTTGTGAAGAGGAACCAGAGCTTGAGGAGAGCAGCCCGCCTTCACTTGCCTGTACAGCTGCCTAACTTTCATCCAATCTGTTCTATGAAGTTTCAGAACCGAGAAGCACCAGGATTCATTCTCTTGTTTTAAAATGCACAGCAGTAACAGCTCATATTTGCATAGTATTTGATAAACTACTGTCCAAAATGCCCTCCTCCCAGCAGCCCCTTTGAGGTGAGACCTGCAGGCAGTCACTGCAGGATTTCTTTAAATAGTGCTATGGACTTAAAATATGGTTGGGTTTAGATGTAACTTTTCAGAACTGGCTTTTCTGTTGAAAACACATATCTGCGTGCTCAAAAAAATAAAGCCACTATGCCCATTTGACTTTGTGATTTTCACCTCTTCCCCTAGCCTCTCTGTTCATCTTAGTTATTTTTACTAGCTTATTTATATATGTTTTACTGTTTATAAAGAGGTTCCTGTACAATAACTTTAGGATATCAATCTCAGTTTACAGATGAGGAAACGAAGACCTGGGGAGTTAATTCCCTTGCTAGTAAGTGGCAGAGTTGGAACTTTAAAACCAGATCTGGAGTTCGTTGCATCATGTATGTTTCTTGAAGGCAGAAGTAATTTGTTTTTGCCAGAATGTTATTAATAAGTAATATCAGTAAAAGCTCACCTATGGTAGATGTGAGCAAGCTACATCATATAGTCAAATAAGGAATTTCAGAGAACAGGAATAAAAGATGTCACCAGGGATAGGAAGAGAACATGGGCAGGTAGCAAGGGAGAAGGATGACTGGTGGACACTCCATTGGTTTTATATATATAATTTATTTGTTTTTCAGTTTTTAACATTCATTTCCACAAAAATTTGAATTCAAAATTTTCTCCCCATCTTTCCCTACCCCCTGCCCCAGGACAGCATGCACCCTATCCATCCCTTCTTTCAGTCTTTCTTCCCTTTTATTACCATCTGTTCTCCCATCCCCTTCCCCTCTGTTTTCCTATAGGGCAAAATAGATTTCTATGCCCCATTGCCTGTACATTTTATTTCTCAATTGCATGCAAAAACAATTTTTAACATTCATTAGTAAAGCTTTGAGTTCCATGTTCTCTCCCTTCCTCCCTCCTCACCCACCCTCATTGAGAAAGCAAGCAATTCAATATAGGTCATACATGTGTAGCCATGCAAAACACTCCCATAATAGTTACGTTGTGAAAGACTAACCACGTTTCCCTCTGTACTATCCTGCCCTCCATTTATTCCATTCTCTCCCTTGACCTGTCCTCCCACATTAGAGTTTGCTTCTGATTATTCCTTTCCACAATTTGCTGTCCCTTCTATTATCTTCCTTCTCCTATCCTGTTCTCTCCTGCCTTCCTGCAAGGTAAAATAGATTTCCATATCCAACTGAGTGTGTGTTATTCCTCCTTAAGCCAAATCCCATGAGAATAAGGCTCACTTATTCCCTTTCATCTCCCCCCTCTTCTCCTCCATTGTAAAAGCTCTTTCTTGCCTCTTTTATGTGAGATGATTTGCTACATTCTACCTCTCCCATTCTCTTACTCCTAGTACACTCCACTTAACAGTAAATTTTATTTTTTTGGTATTCTCCATTCTTATTCAGTTCACCCTATGCCCTCTGTCCATGTGTGATCCTTGGTTTTAATCCTATCTCCTTCAACCTCTGGACTATTATGTTCCAAGTCCTTCTATCCCTTAGTGTAGAAGCTGCTAAATCCTGTGCCATACTGGTTGTATTTCCCTAATACTTGAATTGTTTCTTTCTGGTTGCTTGTAAGATTTTCTCCTTGACCTGGGAACTCTGGAATTTGGCTACAGTATTCCTAGGAGTTTTCCTTTTGGTGTCTCTTTCAGTTGATTGGTGAATTCTTTCCATTTCTATTTTACCCTCTGGTTCTACAATATCAGGGCAGTTTTCCTTGATAATTTCTTGGAAGATGATATCTAGGCTTTTTTTTAAAATCATAGTTTTTAGGTAGACCAGTAATTTTAAAGTTATCTCTCCTAGATCTATTTTCCAGGTCAGTGTTTTCCAATAAGATATTTCACAGTTGTCTTCTGTTTTTTTCATTCTCTTGGTTTGTTTTATAATTTCTCATAAAGTCATCAGCTTCCATGTGCTCCATTCTAATCGTTAAGGAATGATTTTTTTCAGTGAGCTTTTGGATCTCCTTTTCCATTTGACCAGCTCTGCTTCTTAAGGCATTCTTTTCCTCATTGACTTTTTGGACCTTGTTTTCCATTTGGGTTGTTGCTGTTGTTATTGCTGTGTGTTTGTCCTTTGTTTTCAGAGAAGACCATGACACCAAAGGAATGATGACATGACTTGCACTTGATTTTGTTTTGAGTGAGGGAGGGCTGTGCAGGTCACCAGCCTCACTTTCTCCTCCTGAGCCATGTCATTTTGTTGCTTCTGCTGCTCTAGAATTTGCTTAGAGTCATTTTCTACAGGTATTTTAAGGACTTTTTGGGGATAGCTCAAGCAGGTATGTGCTTCTATTCTGCCATCTTGGTTCTGCTCCCCATTGGTAGCTTCTTGATTTCAGGAGAAACTAAGGATGGTAGCACATTGAGTTGGACCTCTGTGATGAACTTAGGGTTAGTCGTGGACAAAAGTTACAGACAGTTTGGGCAGGGCATGAATGGGTTAAAATCTGTACCACTAGACAGATTATTCAAATCAATGGAAAGGGTATTAATAAAAGCAGCTCAAATGTATATGAATTTTAGTAGTGTGGTATCTTTCCAGAAAGTATAACAGGTTGAGTGAGCAAAGGCATAATTTTGCAAATAATAAGGACTTTATAAATGCTCTCTGGAAATACTCCATTGGATAGCGTAAACAGCTTTGTTTTTCCAGTAAAGATAGGAATGCTCCAATCTTTCACGACATATAACCTGGAAAAAATCTGACTCCAGTGTATCCAAGGAATTGCTTCTAATTTATGAGCTACTGGTAGCCTGTTTCTGAAGAATATTGACCTGGAAAAATCAATGTGGTTATCATAAACCCCACCCCATTACTTGTGTTTTGAAAATCTACTAGTTACACTCTCCCAAAGGAAGCAGTAAGGTACCCTGAGGGAGAGAGAGGAATTGAAATATGCTCAGGGAACACCAGGCCCCCAAATCCAAGAGACATGAGAATAAGCCACCCACCTCACACCACTGACCCTGCTTCCAGTCCAGACTCCTCAGCCATTCCTGATGGGGAGTAATAACTTTGGAGAAGGGGCTTCCTTTCCTCACTATTGCCACCATCACCAGCTGGTGATCAGCTTGCCACTGACTGACAAACAGGTAAGCCCAAGAACCCCAGGGGTGACTGTACCCACTCCCAACTCTTGTACTTGCAGCCCAGAACCCATAGTCATCTCCTAGGAAGCAACCCCCGAGAGAATGGGACCTGGCAACTGCTCAGCAGCATCCACCTCAGCAACCACAACTCCTCAGGACTCAAAAAATTTCTCAACACCACATTCTTGCCACTGTCAAATGGTCCAACACTGGAAATGGATATATTTTTATCAGTGGAAATGGAATTAGAGACGTGCAGTGATCTGCTTTGCACCCTGATATATCCTAAGAATCATGAGACCTTTCTGATTTGCTGCTAAAGCCTGTTATATTATTATCTCTCCCATTGGAATGTGTGCTCTCCCTGAGAGGAAGGCCTGGCTCCTTTATTTCTATCCATAGTGCTTTGTTCATAGTAAGCACTTAATACACGCTTTTTCATTTTTTTTTCATTTCCCATTCAAGAAGAATTCAGAGAATTTCACCATTTGTTCATAAGAGGGTGGCCTTTCACTCATCAATTACACATGTGCTGTCTGGTTACTCAAAGGAAACATTAACAAGTATGTCTTCCCTTGCTGTAAGAAAGCATACAACTCGTTAAAAACAACGGGGGTGCCACAAACAATTTTTCCAGAAGGCTGAAAACAGTGGAATGAGCAAGTGGTGGATAGAAATAAGCAATAATGAGCACAGAACAGTCAATCTCGGTATTTAATGGATCTACACTCTCCTGGTCAATAATGAGACAGATGAATGAATCTTCCTGAATAGTTGAGGAGAGGACTTTCATTTAGCTAGTGTTTTAAGGTTCTCACTGGGCTTCTTTAACAACTCTGTGGAGCTAGGTAGTACAAGTGTTATTATAATTTCACAGTTGCTTCTCATCTTTATAACATATGAAAGGCAATGTGATGTAGTGGTTAGAGAGTGTCATCCGGACTGGAACAGTCTCCAACTTCTGAGTAGCAGGAACTAAACAAAGTACACTAAAGACAGGAGAGCCAGGAATCAAATAGTTCAATTTCAAAGTGAGGAAAACGATTTGCAAGCACTTGTGCAGAAACCGTGCCCCTACTGGGGGGACCTGAGGCAGTGTGGGGAGATCTCAATACTTATACCAATGCTTGTGCAGTGAGCTGTAGCTCTGACAATCAGGGGTAGCAGCAAAAAGGTGATAAGTTTGATTTATAGCAGAACTTCATGACCAGAACGTGATGTCTGCAGGTGCTTGTGAGAGCTCAGGGAACACCTGGTGCTGATGTGAAACAATTCTGGGATTTTGCTGGGACTGAGATCATCTAGAGGGTGAGTGCAAAGGATTGTTGTTATGCCAAGCTTAGGGGCACAGCTTGCTTGCTGGGCCTTAGCTTTGGAAAACAGAGTAACTCTTCTTATCTTGAGAAGAGCCAAACATTGACTAAGTGAGACTTGGGCTGGGACCCATTGTTGGCTAATCAAAGAGAGCTATCAACTCCTTATGACTTTTTTCATGAAGCCTATGATTGTATTACCTCTTTTAAAATCCTAAGAGAATGACAAGTTCAGAGTTGCCGAGGACCCTTGTCCAAACCCTTCATTTTAAAGATGAGGAAACTGATAGTAATCCTTACCCTCTACCACAGATCCCTTTATTATAAAAATGTTAGCTGTCATTTTAAGGATTTTGACTATATCTACCTAAGGGTACTTTGTAAAGTAAATAGCAGTTTCTATTTTGGCCAGAAGCCCTGAGGGTCTTCCCCCTCCCAGACTAATTTTATTTATTTTTTTTGACTGGGTAAAAGAGGCCATTCTTTACCTCATTTTTATATATAGCTTTAATCACTGAATGGGAGTTGCCTCAAAGTGAGACCTATTAAAGACCTTAGTTGAAAAAGGCCAGTGTCTCCCACTGCATCCAGGGTCATCTCCAGTTGTCCTGATCTATAACTTGCCACTGGACCCAGATGGCTCCAGAGGAGAATCAGGCTGGTGACTTTGCAGAGCCCAGACTCAATTAAATCCAATTCATTTGCAAATCATGACATCTCCTTGAGGTCATGGAAAGCACAAACAATAACACCAACCAAGAGCCAACTTCCAAATTGGGTTCAAGTCCTGTCTCTTTTACCAGTTATGTGACCCCTCACAATTCATTCTCACTCTCCATACTCCTAGATACCTAAGACTATAAATTGCAGAATTGTGTGAAGTCTGCCTTGGTGAAAGGACTCTCTTTCCTAGGAGTTCTCTAGGTCAATGACATCCTAGGTCCAGAAGAAAAGAAAAAAAGTCTTTAAGGAAAGTGATTTGCTCACAAAGATAGTAAGCATCAGAACCAGAAGAAAGTTATCACCCATGAACAAAGAGAATGCCTTTCCTTGTTTAGTTGGGAGATAAAGCAGAAGTAAATCTCTACCAGATCAAAGCTTTCTGAAGTCTCACTGCCTATCTTTGGGTAGGTTCCATAATAGCCTTTCTATGAGTGCAGCATCTAATTATGTCCTTTCTACTAGTAGTAGATGCTTAGATGCCTGTTAATTGATGCTATAAAGAGAAGATAGACTGCATACCTTTGGCTTGATCTAGACAAGACCTTATTGCAAGTTGAGGGCTGATAGGGATTAACTAAATTATTTAAGTTTAACTTCTATAATTTTTTTGTGTAATCTTTTTGATATGGCGTAAGTAATTGTATGGAAGAGATAAAAAAACTAAGCTTCTTATCAATAAAAGTCTGATTTGGTGTCTTGCTTAGTGATGGCAATCACAAAGGGAAATGTTGGCTGTCAGAATCTCTCAGCTGGTTATCTTATAGTAGATGGGTACACTTCTAGGTTTCTTATTCTGGCTGAAAGATTCTTTTGGACCTTTGTTCCTGCAGTAACTCTGTAGGTTTTAGAGCCAATCTGTGGCTAACTGACCTCAGCTGCTGAGAATCTGCAACCTTGGGGACAAGATGGAAAAGAGATCCAGGGGGAAGGCTCTACCCTCATGGTAATTGGGTTCAAAGAGAGTGCTTTCCATTTTTTTGTTGTTTTTTAATTTTTTTTAAATTTTTTTCCCTTTTAATGGTATTTTATTTCTTCCAATTACACGTAAAGGTAATTTTCATGATTCATATTTTTAAAGATTTTGAGAGATAGGATTCTGGGAAGGTAGAGCAGGTCAGAAAATTCCAAACTCTCCCGATTTCCCCCATAAACAAGATAAAATAGTGCCTCAGTTAGAAACAAGCAAGAGTTGGGGCAGAACAGTAGTCCTGAGACAGTAGCAAAGATCCAAAGAAAAATCCCAGGACCATGGTTTGGTCCCTTGGAAGGGCCAACACCTCCAGGTTAGTTCCCTTGAAACAGCAACTGGCTGGGTTGGGAGGTAGCCTTGTTCTCAGCCACAGGAATTTTCACTTCCTGGACAGGACAGTGTTGGGAGTCCAGTGTCTGAGCTGGGGAAGATTAAAGGAACCTCTGCTGAAAAGGGCCGCCAGACCCTGTGCTATTAAGACACCGGAACACACCCAGTGAGTGCAGAAGCCATGAGGTGGGGACATGACTGACTGTAGGCGCTTACATGAGGGCAGAGTCCTTGGTTTCAGTTCCAGGCCAGAGGGGAGAACTGAAGGAGGATCTGAGACCAGAGGCACTTCTTCAGAACTAGAGGTGATTACAAAAAATAAGCTGCTACAAATTAAAAAAAAACAGGCAAAGAAGGGAATCCAATCATAGAAAGTTACTATAGGAATAGAGAAAACTGGGGTTCATCTTCAGAGGAGGATACTGAAGCAAAAGAAAGCCTTTCCTACCCCAAAAAGTCAAATGGTCACCTGCCCAAAAAGAATTCGTAGAAGAACTTTAAAAAGACTTTAAAAAATCAAATGAGAGAAATGGAGGAAAATTTATTCAAACTAAGAACAATTCAAGGAAAAACAAGCACATTATGAAAAGAAAGTCAGTTAGAATAGGAGATCCAGAATCTTAAGGAAGAAGAAGACTCCTTAATAATTAGAATTGGCCAATGAAGTATTAAACAGTGAGAAATAATAAAATATAAAGAATGAAAAAAATAAAAGAGAATGTGAAACATCACATAAGAAAAACAAATGATCTGAAGAACAGATCAAGAAGAGAAGACATGAGAATAATGGGACTGCCTGAAAGCTATGATCAAAAACAGAATCTTGATACAAGAATATTAGAAATAAATTAAAGAAAATTGTACTGAAGTGTTAGAGCAGAGGGGAAAGTAGAAGTAGAGGAAATTCACCAACGACCACCTGAAAGAGATTCCACAAGGAAAACTTATAGTAATATCATGGTCAAATTCTGAGACTCCCAGCTCTAGGATAACATATTACAAGCAACAAGAAAAAGAAACAACTTAAATATAGCAGTACCGCAATTAGAATCACACAAGACCTAGCAGTGGTGACACTAAAAGAACCTAAATCTTGGAACAAAGAGAAAAAGAACTGGGGCTGTGGCCGAAAATATCATATCCAGCAAAGCAAAGTACAAACCTGAATGAAAAAATGGAAATTTAATGAATTGACACACTTTCAGGATTTTTTAAAAAATAAAAAACAAACCTGAATTTAATAGAAGACTGGACATATAAGGTCCAAGAGAAATATAAGGCACATATCAAAGACTAATTTTAAGAAACTCAGTAAGGACAGACTGTTTACCTTTTATATGAGTAGTATAAAATGTATATCCTAGATTTTTATTAGTAATTGGATAGTTTGTAAGAAAGATTCAGGTAGACTTCAGTATGTTATGGTTTTGAAAAGCAGAACCATTTAGGCACAAGTAAAAAGAGTAAATTATTCTATACTGACAGAGGAACTAGATGTGGGGGGAAGAGGAGGGCTGGTAGTTCTGGTAACCTATTTTCATTTAGAATGAATTTAAGAGGAAACAATAGGGGGCAGCTAGGTGGTACAATGGATAGAGCACCAGTGCAGGAGTCAGGAGGATCTGAGTTCAAATCTCACCCCAGACACTTGATACTCACTAGCTGTGTGATCTTGGGCAAGTCACTTAACCCAGTTGCCTCATCCTGGGTCATCTCCAGTCATCCTGATGAATATCTGGTCTCTGGATTCAGATGGTTCTGGAGGAGAAGTGAGGCTGGTGACCTGCACAGCCCTCACTCACTCAAAACAAAGTCAAGTGCAAGTCATGTCATCATTTCTCTAAGAGCATGGTCTTCTTTGATAATGAGGGATGAACACACACAAGAGGAAACAATATGTATATATCTAGGATGGCATAAAAGTCTTCTAAAAGGCTAAAAGGATGGGGTGGAAAAAGATAAAGGAGGAAGGGGGGAAACGATCAAAATAAAAAGTGAACAGGAGAGAACAAAAGAACTTAAAAAGAAGCAAAGAAAAGATGGACAGCTCTTAACACAATACATAGCATTTATTATATAGGCTTTCTTGAAACAGAATTTTATTTCTGTATATTTTGAGTCCTTTCTTACATTCTGCTGGTACATAGCAATGCTTTTTTTTTCTTATTTTGCACTTGTTTATAATATATTTTTCTTTTTTTATTGTGTGTTTTTGTATTTAAGTTTAAAATAAATTAATTTAAAAGAAGAAAGATTTTGAGTTCCAAATTTTTCTCCCTCCTTAAAAAAATATTTTTTTAAAAGTGAAAATGGTATGTATTCAGACTCCATGAGTTCTTTATCTGATGTGGATTGTATCTTCCATCATAAATCTTTTGGAATTGCCTTGGATCATTGTACAGCGCTTGCTTTCCATTCTGTTGCTTGCCTATCCCAGGCTCTAAGAGTGGATGGGGTTGATCTCAGCTAAAATCCCATCTTCTTAATGAAGCATTTCTCCATCTTTCCCTTTGAGTTATTTCAATTTGTCCTGCATTTATCTCATTTGTACATGGTTGTTTGCATGCTCCCTACCCCCGTACCCCTAAAGGGTTCTTTATTGGGTCTTCCAGAACTTAACACAGTGCTTGGCATATAGTAGGCACTTAATAAATGTTTGTTGACTTGTTCTCCATCTCTTCTGAGCTTCTATAACAACTCTATGCACACACAATTACTAGTTAATTATATGCTGTTTCTTACTGTTCAGCCAATGTTTCAGGTACATCAGTCTAATTTCCTCAACAGGTGCTTATATATAATGTCCTACTTCTATAAGCTCTCAAAAGTGGTTACTAATTTAGTAGTGGAGGTCTTGTAAGGTCTCTGAAAGAGTCTGGCTTATTTTTTTCCCTGTTCATCTGAAGTATTAGGCACATAGTTCCAAAAATGCTCTTTAAAATGTTTTATTTATTTTATTTTATGGAATAAAGCAAGCATTTTCAAAAATAGTATAATGTTTAAAAAGATATATATAAAACTACATATAAAACTGCGTACCTTGGGTAAAATAATATGGCAAAGAAAAAAAATCGTAACTTGCCTTTGAGTCTCCTGGGGAGTGAATCTAGAAATCTGATGGATTTTTTAAAAATTACTGTACATTTTCAGATTTCTAAAATATGATGGATTGCTTTCCTCATGCCACCACTTTAATACCAGTTGCTTAGTAAATGCAATACACTTTAAGCTAAAAATTAGAAATTGGGAGGAAAGTATTTATTAAAATGTCATGAGCCATGCCAATTTAAAAGATGCCTCAGCATCTTTTAAAGCTGCTCCAAGTACCTGTTAATACCCTTTTAAGTCCTTAAATTCTATAATCAAATTACCTTTCATTGCACTGGTGCCCCCTTCCATCCCCCACCTCCACCACAACCTCCTTCCCCTGCCTTTTTAAATAATCATTTGGGTTGCCATTGGTTCAAACACTACTCTTGTGGTCTTGTTGCTTCCCTTTCCTGTGGTTTAGAGAGGGCTAGGCTGTGAAGGCTGCCATAATATATAATCCCTAATGAGGTCAATTAAATATTTCATACTAGGAAAATGTGTATTTTTCCTTAAAGAGATGAGACACCTCTCAGTATCATCTACAGTATCCCTATTGAGGGGAAAAACTACGTCAAGTGGAACAGCTAGACTCCCTTCTGTGCGATAAAAGATCAGAATATATCAGATAAGCACCAGTCAGTGCCCTGGATCTAGGCAGAGGATTTTATATGAGTGAGCTCAGCTTTCAGTTCCATTTACTGAATTGTAGTCTATTCAAGTAATAAAAATTATCTTAACCTTTTTTGTTTAAAAGATAAAGGTAAGGACTTCTGAAAAGTATAAATTGAGATTGACTACCTCCTCCCCTGGTATGCCTGCCTGTAATGTACCTATAGTGTCTGGGGGTTTCTTTCAGCTGTAGGAGAGAGAGTAGTCAAAGGGTCAGCAACACCCATTCAATGGCATTTGCCTTGGTAACATGGGAACATTTTCAGCAGAGCTCTCTGGAGGATAACCATTGTGTGCCTACAAAATAAATGAAGATGCAAAAAGTCAGGAGTTTTCTATTTCAGAGACACCTGCTTGTACCCTTGTTTGAGCAGAGTGACTACTATGAATGAAGAGTGCTTATTTCCCTGTGATGTGCTACTTTTATAGTTTATATAGAGAAGAGTAACTGACTAAAACTTTGTGGGCTGATAACTTATTTTAATCTAATGTAGGGTGAAATGTACATGCAGTTTATCCTTAAGATTGATTGGAAGCATATATGATCAGTCGTATAAATTTATAAAAATACAGAGCAAGAGGGAGAGATAGAGACAGAGAAAAATAGAGAAAGACAAAGAGATCCCCTATCTCAGCCACCAATGACTGCATCTCTTTGGCAAGGTTCATAATTTACTACAAAGAAAAGGGGTTTGCTTAGTTTCAGTGGGTCAGTTCAATTCAACAGATATTTCTTCTTCTTTAAAGAAAAAAGTATTTAGTATCATGATGAGATTATTGCATTTAAAAACATAAGTGCAAAAAAAACTACATTAAAACCCTTTGTTGGAATGCTTTCCACTTTCCATGGAACAGAAAGTAAAATAACCTGTTACACAATTAGTCACAAACACTGTCTTGATGGGTCTCCCCCATACCTAAAAATCTTGTCTAAAATGTGTGTGTTCTCATAGTAGCAACTAGGCCCTCCTGCTTCTATACCTGACTAAATTCACCAATCTTTTGTAACCTGTAGCTTCCTTTTCCACCAAACTTTCTTTCCTAGCAGTAATTAAAATCTTTGGCCTCTGCTGTAACTACTGCTATTACTGGAATTACCATAGCCACTTCCATTTTGGGTTTGATGAAATATTGGTCCCCGTAAGGGCCAGAGCTCTTGCTTCTAAAGTTTTCTCCAATTATGGGACCCAAGTTTTAAGACTGATTGTAGTTTCCAAAGGCATCGTTGCTTCTACCATTTTCCAGGCTACTTCCATCACTGCTCAATCCACTGTTGGCATCTCTACGTCTTCCTTGTCCTCTACCATCACACCTGCCATCAAAACCACTATGACCACACCATGACCTAAGTTCTTTCTTCCAAAGCTTCCTCCATTGCCAAAGCTACTTCCACCCCTTTGATTAGATGAAGCATTGCTTAGACCAGCATTTTCTCACTTAACAGTTCTGGTCTTTCACAGTGTATTTTTTAACTGACAATCTTAGAGTTATGGTCATCAAAAGTCATAAAAGCAAAGTTCTTGTTCTTGTTGTCTCCATGATTTCAATCACCTTAACCTTTCCATACTGTTTAAAGTAGTCTCTGAAGTATGTTCCTTAATACTACCCACAAAGATCTTTTTCACAGTTAAATGAGTACCTGTTCTTTGAGAATCCTCTCAGGAAACAGAATTCTTTAGTTCAACCACTCTGCCATCAACCTGGTGAGGTTCTTCTTCTGTTTCATCATAGGTAACAAAACCCAAGCCAGAGCAAAGCTTGATATTTGGATCCCTCATTACCACACAGTTGTTGCTCAAAATGGATCCTTAGACCCCATCTGTTGACTTGGAATTCAAGGATCCTTGGATTTGTGGCATATACACTTTATCGATCCTCTTTGGATAGCATGAAGGACAAAGAGGCAGATGTTTCTTCTCTGAAGTACCAAAGGAAGAAGACGAAGAAAGAGGCTAGGGCATGGACAGGAGATATAAGGAATTAAGTGATTGGGGAATGACTTGGGGGAAGGGAAAACATAATGCCTTTACTCTACTTGGACATGAAACTTTTTGTGTTTATTCACTAATTATCGCAAGTACCCTTTAAACAATCATGTAAGATTTCTTAATGTATCTTTTTCTTTCCTTTTTTCTCTTTCTCCAATTTTCAAAGTCTTGGCTTCTGAGAGACTAGGGGAGGAAATAAAGCCTCATTTTCATCTAGCAACAAAATACTCTCTAAAAAGGCTTAGTCTGAAGAGACAAGGATAGAAAGAAATAATCAATGGGAGGTAGCTCTGTAATAGTGGATAGAACATTATTATTAGAGCTAAGCTTTAATGTTATTATTAGCTCTTTGACTTTGGCCCCCAAGCTCTAGTTTCTTTCTCTGTAAAATGGGCATAGATACTGGCATCCCTACCTAGCAGTTATTGTGAAAATCAAATGAGGTAATATAATGGATTTAAAGTTTTTTGTGGGGGCAGCTAGGTGGTGTAGTGAATAGAGCACTGGCCCTGGAATCAGGAGGACCTGGAATCAAATCTGGCCCCAGACACTTGATACTTACTAGCTGTGTGACCTTGAGCAAGTCATTTAACCCCAATTGCTTTGCCTTCTTTCCAAAAGTAAAAAAAAAAAAAGTGCTTTGTAAAGTGTAAAAGACTATACAAACATCAGCTATAGTCCTACTTTCTCATCTCTCTTTTACACCTAATAGGTGCTTAATTAATGCTTATTGGTTAAAACTAAGTGTGAACTCAGGACATGACCTTTAAAATAATCATTATTTGGTGAGCCAGGGTTAATGTTCATATTGGTTTTTGGTAGCTTTAATTTCTACTGAGTTCTGATGATGCAGGCATTTAGTTGAATTGTCAAAGGAGGACTTCAGTTTGAGTTTTTTCCTCTTGCTTTCCATGAGAGTCTGTCAGTAGGCAAGGCAAATATCATAGTCAGCTCTGGTTTTATTGTGGTAACGGTTGATGAGTCAAGACTCTTTGGCCTGACATTTTTTTTTGGTTAGCATAAATATCTTATTTTTGTCATATAGGAAACAAAACCTTCCACTCTGTGGTGGAAGTATGTGTAAGCTCTGTCCACTTCACACACTCTTCCTATCTTGAAATTTTACTTAACCCTGACTGCTTTTTAGTTAATGTATATTTCAAAGGCCCATGTGAAAATTGGCACTCCTTGAGGAGGAAGCTGGTCCCAGGCTTTTGAAGTCAGTTTACCAAACTAAGCATTTCTATGCCCATCTTCCCTTTACTGACCTCTCAATAAAGAGGAGCACAACACCGATTTTCAATAAAAGTCTGAAAATTTTAAAAACAACCTGAACAACACACTCACACAGACAATCAGGCTCCTAGAAACTCCAGTGTTTCCCAATTGCCTCTAGGAAAAGGTACAAATAATGTTGTTTGGCATTTAAAGCTGACATGATCTATTTCTAGTCCACTTTTTTCCCATACTTATTCTACATTATTCCCCTTTGTGAGCTCTGTAGTCCAGCCACCCTGACCTATTTGCTGTTCCCCATTGGCAAAATTCTATTACTTGTTGTTCCCTATTTGTGGAATTCTTTCCTCATCTCCATATCCTTGCACAGACAGCTCCTTGGTCCTGGAAAGCACTCCTCATATCAGTCTCTCAGAATTCCTGGGGCTTCCTTTAAGGCTGGATCTAGAATGCTGCCTTCTTACAATAAGTCTTTTCTTGATACTCCAATCACCAATGTCTCCATCCCAGAAATTACTTTGTATTTCATTGGTGTGCATTTTGTATTTACTTTTCTGTCCATTTATCATTTCCCTCCAATAGAATATAAACTTGACTTGTAAATCCTTATCTTTGTATCCCAGGAGCCCACCATTGTACATGGCACATAGTAGGTACTTAATAAGTGCTTTTCCTTATTTGTTCTTATATCAGTAAGGACCCCGGCATACATAGAAGGGCCTGCTGTACAGGTTCTTAGATCTACTTTTCTAAAAGGAAAGCAACTTTTGAGAGGTCAGCAATCTGCTTTAATCAAGCACATATATCATTCACTTAGTTCAGGGGGAAAAGTCAGCACTCTGAACTTCAGAGAAAATACAGAGGAAATAAAGTCCAACAGACAAGACTTCCAACTGTCTGATGACAAGCAATACATACATCAGAGATCAACAGACAGATCCAGCTATCTGACCATTACGTACATAGTTACCAGAGAAAGAAGCCCCAACATCTGGGTTTTCAAAGCCAGGAGGCCTCTTAAAATGGCTGCCCAGAGTCTCACCTGGCACACAAACCTTCTTCCAAAAAATAAGTCCCAAAATAAAACCCTACCTCAACGTATTTCTATACTTTTAAGAGGGTAAAGACCCTCTGACTCAGTACCTCAATAGAAATTAACAAAAGATATTGAGGCCTATTAATGGGCAGGGAAGATCTTTAACTCTTCCTCCCCACCCCACCATTAATCTTACATTAACATTATAGTCCTTTCTTCTCTAAGAGGACAATGATCAGGGAAGTGAGGCCTGGATTGAATTGGATTTAAGTGAGGCAGGACTGTGCAGAGTCACCGGCCTCACTTTCTCCTCCAGAGCCATCTGGGTCCAATGGCAAGATATAGATCAGACTGACTGGAGATGGCCTCAGATGCAATGGGAGACTTTGACCTTTTTAAGCTAAGGTGTTTCCCAGGTCTCAGTTAGACTGAGGCAACGCCCATTCAGTGATTAAGGCCAGATAAGAAATGAGGCAAAGAATGGCCTCTTTACCTAGTCAAAAAAAGCAACAATTTTATATCCCAGGAGTCTATTTTGTGCTTGCCATATTGTGAGTACTTAATAAAAGCTTCTTCTCCTTCCCTTTTTTAAAGGCATTTTTACATAGATGTAGTAAAATTACTGAGCTCTTTAAAGCTACTGATGGCCATGGGGCAATTTGTGAGCAGGCATCACCGGTAGAGTGACCAAGAGGACTCAGCCACAGTAAGGGTATGTGCAGTAGCCAGAGGTTGCAGCAGCCTGACAATATGTGTTTAAGCAGCACAAAGCTAGAACAGGCAGCAGGTCAGGAATCTAGGACAGACAGAATGGAAAAGTAATCCAGGGCACCAGCAGTGATACTGAATTGAACCTGATACTAATGCACACCTTTGGGTCAGTCAGAAGCTTCTTATATTTAGGACTTCCTCAGCTAGAGCAGAACCTAGTGCAAGGAATATACTGCCTGAGGGGGAGAGCCTGTAAGAGATGAGACTGGGTATCTCTGTATCAGAGATTGACAGAGAAACAGTGGGAATTATGTTGCATTTGAACAAATCTCTTTTGTCTATTTGCTAATAGGCAATCCAAATGTAGATATGTTTTCCCCTCATTTTTGGACAGCACCAGGCGCATTTGATAGTAGAACACAAGACACTTTACAGTTTATGAAAGGCGTTGTGCACAAACAACCTTGTGAGCTATTAAGATTTATTTTTCCCATTTTACAGATGATAAAAGTGAGGCTCACTGAAGGTAAAAGATTTTTTGAGTCTAGTAATTGGCAGAACTGAAACTTGACTCTCACCCTTCTGACGCTAAATTCAGCATTGTTTATGACACTGTGTAGCTTTCCCCAAATAGGCCATAACACTACTTATGCCGATTTGCTAAGAGATTTAGAAGTGGATAGTGAGAGAGATGCAATGGGTTTAGTACCCAGATATTTATCTCTTCAGTCATTCCACAAATATTTGTTAATTACCTACTGTGTGCCAGGCAGCAGCTAGGTAAAGTGCCTAGCCTGAAGTCAGGAGGTGACTTCTGAGTTTGAATCTGGCCTCAGATACTTACTAGCTGTGTAACTGTGATCCTGGACAAGTCACTGAACCCTGTTTGCGTCAGTTTCCTCAACTGTAAAAGGAATTGGAGAAAGAAATGGTAAATCTCTCCAGTATCTTTGCCAAGAAAACCCTAAATGGGGTCATGAAGAATCAGACAGAACTAAACAACAAATTCAACCCCCTAATTCTACGGATAAGGAAAATTAAGGACCAAAGAGAAAAGATTAACTTGCCTAAGGTTACTCAACTGACCTAAGGTCATTAATCAATCAATAGTTAATTAACAAGCATTTATTGGACAGCTGGGTGCCACAGTGGAGAGTGCCAGGTCTGAAGTCAGGAAGACTCATCTTATGAGTTCAAATCCAGCCTCAGACGCTTACTAGTTGTGTGACCCTGGACAAGTCACTTAACCTTGTTTGCTTCAGTTTCTTCATCTGTAAAATGAGCTGGTGAAGGGCATTTCAAACCACTCCAATATCTTTGCCAAGAAAACCCTAAATGGGGTCACAAAGCATCAGACATGGCTGAATAATAGCAGCGTACTTGGTGCTGGTAAGAAAAGTACAACTAGTGAAACCATTCCTGCTTGCAAAGAGGCAATCACAAGTATATGCACACATGGCACGTATATAAGTTAATAAATACAAACATACAAACTCTCTGTAAAATACAAGGCAGTTTGGGAGGGGAGGGCAGTTGTAGATGAAGGATCAGGAAAGAATCCATTCAGAAGATGACGTTTGATGCCTCTTAAAGACAAAGATTCTGAGGTAGAGGTAAGGAGGTAGTGCATTCCAAGCAGCTGACATGGTCAATGGATAAGCACAGTGATGGGAAATGGAGCATCTTGTGTGAGGAATAAAGGAAAGGCAGTCTGCCTGGATCGAAGAGAGAGGAACTATGTTGTCCAGTGAGGCTGGAAGGATAGGCTGGAGTCAAGTTATGGAGGGCTTTCAGAGCTAAACAGAGTTTATATTTTTTTGTAGAGGTAAGTGGGAAGCCGTGGGAATTGATTGACTTAGGGGAGTCATGTGGTCAGATTTGAGTTTAATAAAAATTACTTTGACAGCAATAGGTAAGTTGGACCTATGTCTCTTTGAACTCTCCTAGAGCATGGACTCCATTTTACGTAATTTTATCTGTGTGGCTTTTCACACAGTTGAGAAGCAATTAGATGTTTGATTTCTGAAGCTGAATTCTAATCTGGGGTGAGCCAGAAAAAATATGCTATAGTCTGTTTCCTGGTTGAAATGTGGGGCATAAGTAGGTTTTTGGCAGGTTGCCTCAGGAGTTATATCAGTCAGACATTCTTTTCATTTGCATGGAGTCAACATTTAGCTTTTGTGATTGGTACATACGAGGGGCAGTGTGGGTTAATGGAAGGAACACTGGGTTGAGAGCTCATCAGATCTGGGATCAGGGTTCTATTTTTGTGACCTTGGTCACAAACTTGACTTTTCTGAGCCTCAGTTATTCCCTCTGTAAAATGAGAAGGTTGTACTGTATGTTCTTCAAAATTCTCTTCAGTTCTGACTTTCTGTGACAATGAGCCAGCTAGCAGTACTATGGATAACACACTGGGTCAGGAGTCAGGAAGACCTGAGTTCAAATTCAGCCTCAGACATTTACTAGTTGTGTGACCCTGGGCAAGCCACTTGCTCTATTTGCTTCAGTTTCCTTTACTGTAAAATGAGCCTAGGTATATTTGTAAAAAAAAAAAAATGCTTAACTGTGATATTACATAAATGTTTATTCCCTTCCCTTTCTAATGAACGTTGTATGGGAAAATCTAGTGCTTTGAATTGAATAAGTCGTTAATTGAATAAGTGCTTTTTCCCCAGTTTCTACTTCTCTGGTTGCATAATTGAAGATGAAACATACTGCAGGCTTTCTTTCACCACATTATTAAAACATACGAAACACTTTAGCAATTAAAAAAAAATTGGGATAGTTCCTATTTATTTCCCAAGAAGGTATGTTGGCACAGTCTTAAGATACAGGTCCGAAGGTTTCTCTTAAAAATCTGTAAGGCAATTTGATCTGTCTTTTTATTATCATTTTTGAATCATTGACTCACTTGTTCTGTTGCTGCCTCATGTTGATTTTTAATGTATTATTGCTGGAGCTTTGAATTTCTTTGCCATCATCTTGTGCCACAAGCAGCAATCCTGTTTATTTCAAGCTGGCACACAGCTGTTAGCAGCTCAGACTAATTTTCACTGCCATTGTTGTTTCTTATTTTGAAATAAATAATAATATCCCTTTGATGGAAAGGTGCTGTCTGATTTCTTCTGCAGTAGCTGAGCTGGCACAAAGGGTGGTGAGAATAAAGGAGTAGAAAAACTGTGGTTTTTTTAAATTAAAGTTTTGAATTAGAGATTGACTTTGATTGATTAGGTAATGGTACCCTTTTTCAACTGAGGCTTAGGAGTTACCTTTGCTGTTCTTAGAGTTCAGGAGTAACTTGTAGAATCGGTTTCCTTTTTGCCAGTGAAGAAATGAGAAACCTTTACTTCCTTGTACTATGTAGCTTAGGGGTCAGCTAGATGGCACAGTGCATAGAGCTCTAGGTCTGGAGTCAGGAAGACTCACCTTCCTGAGTTCAAATCTGGCCTCTGACACTTACTACTTGTGTGACCCTGGGCAAGTCACTTAACCCTTTTTATCTCAGTTTCCTCATCTGTGGAATGAGCAGGAGAAAGAAATGGCAAACCATTCCAGTATCTTTGCCAAGGAAACTCCACATAGGGTCACAAAGAGTAGAACGTGACTGAAATGACTGAACAACATTATCTAGCCCAGGACTGTCGTGTGTTCTGTAGCTTTCCTAGGGGTCTAAAGTACATCTGTGCACAGTCAGAGGTGCTGAATTCTATTCAAGTCAGAGGACTGATAACTGGAAGAAGAGCAATCTAAGAGATCATCTAGGCTGGCCCCTTCCCTTTTCAGGCAATCAGCAATCATTATTAAGCACATATTATAATAATATCCGTAGAATACATAGAAAGATGAAAAAGCAAGATCCCAGAGACAGTTTTGTGGAATTCCTATTTTACAGGGGGAGGCAATATGCAAAAAAAATTGTACATGCGTGATATAGCTAGTGCAAGCAGAAGATATATCCAGTGTAAGTCATTTCAGACGGAAGGTACCAAGAGGGCTGGGAGTGGGAACAATGACCAAAGAAGGCCTCCCACGAGAGGTAAGATTTAGGCTGATTCTTCCGGGAAGCCAAGAGATAGAGCTGAGGAGGGAGAAACTCTAGGCATGGAAAGATTAGGAATTGGGAGTGGAGTATCAGGTGTGACGTGTGAGTCAAGAGTAGTAGTAGAGTATGCGGAGGGAAGGAAAGCATGGGAAGAGTGCAGAGGTTAAAAAGGGGCCAAATTATGAAGGACCTTAAATGCCAAAGAGAGAATTTTATATTTGATCCTGGAAATAGGGACACTGGAATTTATTGTGTAGTAGGGGGACGCCATGGACAGACCTGTATTTTAGGAAGATCACTTTGACACCTGAGTGGAATGGGGAGAGAGGTGAGGCTGGGAGACCAACCACAAGGCATTGCAATAATCCAGGCATGAGGTGATGAGGACTTGTACCTGGGTGGTAGTTGTGTGAATGGAGAAAAGGGGATTTATGTGGGAGATGTAAAGGCAGGAGCAGTGAAATTCAGCGACAGATTGGATATGTTGGAGGGGAGCAATAGCTAATTAATGATAGAACCCGAGTTCTATGGTCAGTGCTCTCTCCATTATATTTCTCTACCTCTGAGTTAACTTTAAATCATACACCAAAACCAAGGGTCTTCTTTTTGGGAATATAAGCCTAACTCTTTTTTACTTTTAAATAGTATTTTTCCCTAATTTACATGTAAAGGTCATTTTTAACATTCTTTTTTTTTTTAATAAAAATTTGAGTTCCAAAATAAAATACTGTTAAGGAAAAATAATAATAATAAAAAAGGGAGGAAAAAAATAAATAAAATTCTGAGTTCCAAATTTTCTCCCTCCCTGCCTTCCTTCTCTCTTTCCTAAGATGGCAAACAATTTGATTTAAGTCATAATCACTTAAAACAGATTTCCACATAAGTCATGTTGTGAAAGAAAAAAAAAGATCAAAAGGAAAAAAATAAAGGAAGTGCAAATAGTATGCTTCAATCCGCATGTAGACTCCATCAGTTCTTCTATGAACCTGACTTGTGCAGAGAGGTGTCATGCTGTGGTGCTTGACATTTATCGGTTCTGATGGTATGAAAACCCAAATTTCCTTTCCCTCTTAGGACTTCACCTGTTTCGGGGCTGAGTTCTTTGCTGCTGCTACCTTGCATCATTTGTCCAGCCTCCAGGTTTTTGACTCGCTATTTCCCACAGGGTGATTTTTGTGGTTTGTGGTTTTTGCACAACTCGGAGTATGGCAAGGCTCACCTTTATATAAGGCTTCACAGAAGCTGTTTTGTTGGTTTGGAGTTGATTGCCCTGGCTACTGTTCCACAAAGTTTTATTTTATATTTTGCTTAGCAACCTTTGCGGTCCCTGCAGGAAGAGTTTAGCTTTGTGAAGAGCTGTTTCTGCTTCCAACTCACAGATGTTCAATGAGTATCCACTACCTGCTCCTCTGACATACTTGTAGCACTTGAGGAGGCTGTTACCTTTATCTTTTGGAGTCTTTTGTCCTCTAGAGACAGTGAAATACAAGAAGGTAGTTTAATATTCTGGATGAGAACTTCCTTGCAAATCATTTCCCATAGTCTCTTTTCTTTTGCTTTTTTGCAGACTTAACCTATTTTACTCTGTATTGCTACCTTTGGGCGGGGCATAGCTAGCATTTATTTGTCTGCTTTAGAAAGAAGAAGTCATCAGAGCATCTTATTGCAGAAAATCTTATTAAAGACAAAAATACATTTATTTCATCTGAGTATTGATCCGGGCTGGGTGCCTGCTGAATGGGGGACTTCGTCCAACTCTGCTTTACACATGTTAGGATATTATTAGTGTTTAGGAATTAGGGCATAATGGAAAGGGTCAGAAGAGAACTTGGTTTAAATCTGGCTTTTGAGACTTACTAGTTGTGTGATTTTTGGAGATAATACCTGTAGTACCTACGCTGAGTTGTGGCTAAGATGAAATGAAATAATAGGATTCATTTTAATAAGTATTCACTAAGTGCCTGTGATGTGCAAGGCCAAAGCTACAAAGACAAAATAAAACCTTTTCTGCCCTTAAAAAACATAATTTTCTGGGGAGAAGGAAGTGTGTCATGTACACAGATAAACAAATGCAGAAGAGATACATAGTATTTCAGAAGGCAAAGACAGTAGCATTGGGAGAAGGGGGAAATCAGGAAAGGGCTAACTTAGGAGGTGGCATCCAAGTTAAATTTGAAAGGGAAGGGAGTATTCCAGAGGCAGAAATGAAGAGGAAAATCATACAGGCATGTGGAATGTAGAGGATAACCTATGTAAAGTCTCAGAAGTAGGAAATGGAATGAATATTTGGGGAACAGTATGTAGGTCAGTTTGGCTTCACCATAGAATTGTTGAGGGGGAGTGGTAATGTGAAATAATCCTAGAAAGATCTGTTGGGAGCCAGATTCTGAAGGGCTTTAAATGCCAAGCTGAGGACTTTGTATTGTATCCTACAAGAGGAAGTTTCTTTTTTCCTTTTGGTTTGTTTTAATTTTTTTAATTGACAAATATTTATTTTCTTCTTCTACTGAAAAAAATTTAAAATGCATAAGAAATATTAACAGTTTTAAGGAAAATAGATCCACACCCCTCCAGTAGAGTCAACCCACTGCTGATTGGCTCACACAGACCTAACCAAAGCCCTCCAGTTTGTCACTTTCCCGCTGTCTGTTCTGGGGAATGGGCCATCTGGTCTGGCTTGTGTAATGCAGATGAACCTTGGCTAAGCCGTTAATCTAAGTAAATTTCCCTATGCTTTGACTATCTTCTGTAAAGAATGCTTCAAGTACGACTGACTCAGTTGATGAGTAGGAAAGAGAAAATAGGAAATGTAAAAGAGAATGGATTTAGTTCTGCTAGAGAATGGGGAAAAAACAAAACATTTTCTTTCATGCCTTATCAGTTCTCTTGAAACTCTTAGCAGTATAATAATCCTCAGCAAAATTGCAAAGACTTTGTACTTGCTTAAAGGAAAACCAGGAAAGGATTAGCACCCATATTGCTTGTGAATTGAGGTACTGAGAGATTTTTTTTCAGTTTTATCAGAAGATAATAGCAAACATATAAATGAACAGTCTGTACCTGGAGTCTCTTCTCTGATTCCCAGACTGAGCTTCCATAGCTACCCTGTCTGTGGGTCCATTTGACCCACTATGCCACAAGCAAACATTATCAGCTTTATTGGACAAGAAGATGTATGTGTGGAATTTCCCTTTCTTCTATGAAGGTATTTTGCCTAGTGCTCTATGACTTCAAAAAGTGATTTGACTCTTATCAAGCCTCTGGGATCCTGAAAGGGAGTGGATAGTGGGATGCCTTGGACAAATTGTCTTTCCACTCCCTTTCTTGTTCTAGAGAAAGCTGGGTGGTACAGTGGTTAGAACACTGGACCTGGAGTTTAGAAAGATCTGAGTTCAAATATGGCCTCTGATACTTTCTAGCTGTGTGACCGTGGAGGAGTCACAATCTGTGTTTACCTGAGTTTCCTCATTTGCAAAATGAGGATACTAATAGCACTTAGCTACTTGTGTAGTTGTGAGGAGAAAATGACAATATTTTTGCAAACCTTAAATGACCATATAAATGCTCATAATTATTACTTTCTATTTCCTTCTTACCTCTTCTTAAGCTCCTTATGACAAGTCCACTGGCCCTCCATGTGCCATCTCACCCATATCAGTCTATCTTCTCCTTTGACTCTTTTCAGATTCCCCAGCTTAGAGTTGAATTGGAAGTTAATTCATTAAACTAATTTATATAAATGTGTGAATGGAAGAACTTCTTCCATTAACTCAAGAAAAATTAATACCAAGTATTGGCTTCTCTTAGGGACTCTGGCTCCCTGTGGCTGGAGGAGGATGTACCTGTCCGCTTGAGGAGAGGGAGTTCCAAGGAATCGGAGCTAGCCATGGTTCCTAGGGTCCTCCTAGATTCTTTTAGGTACTATGGCACATAGTATCAGGGTTGGAAGAAGCTGGAAAGGAATGAGAATGACTTCACCTCTCCACTCAGAAATTGTCTCCTTCCCAGTTTTACTTTTGGCTTTTATCTACCTGTCTTGGGTTGTTCTCTCCCCTTGCCTTTACCAAGGCAACACAGTATGTAAGGTGTTCTGGAAAGCATATAGTGATCCCTAACTTGGGGTTATCAGTATTTCTTGCTAGTCAAGTCAACAAAATATGCATTAAGCATCTACTTATGCCAGACCCTGTGCCAGGTACTGGGACTACAGAGACAAAAGCTAAGTAGCCCCTACCCTCTGGGAGCTTAGCTTGTAGTGGGGGAGGGTGAGAGAACTACATCTATTGGGCATAAGAAAGTAAATGGAGAGTAGATACAAAGTAATTTCAGGGTTGGGGAGGGCACTAGCAGCTGGGAAGATCAGGAAAGTTCTCTTGTACCAGCTGGTCCCTGAGCTGACTTCCAAAAGAAGTTAGAAATTCTAAGAACGTTGAAGAGAGAGTACATTCTAGGCCTAGGGGACAGTGACAAACATTGCTAACACATGAGATGGAAGATAGAAAGTCAAGGGTGATGAACTGCAAGAAAACCAGTCTCACAGGACCATCAAGTACAAGGAGGAGAGTAGAGAACTGTGGAATAAGAGCAAAAAGGTCCATTGAATCTGGGTGCTGAAGGGACTACATGCCATGCATGCAAAGGAGTTTTTATTTGAGCCTAGAAGTGATTAATAGTGGGCTATTGAAGTTTATTGAGATCCAGAGAGACATGTCAGGCTGTGCTTTGTCTCTGATCTCAAGATTAGCAATATTAATTACAGTGGCAGCTTTGAAGAGAGTGGGTTGGAGAGGAGAGAGACCAGCTAGGAAGCCATTACAATGATCTAGGTGAGAAGCATAGATGGAGACCTGAAGAAGGGTGTGTGCGTGTGTGTGTGTGTGTGTCTGTGTCTGTGTGTCTGTGTGTGTGTGTTTGTGTGTGTGTGTGTGACAGATTTATCAAAAAGAAAAAGAAGATCTGTGAAGAAATATTATAGATGTGGTAGAATCAGATATTTGGATATGGTTTTGGGGGTGGGGAAAGAAGGGATGTTGTGAGGGGGAGAATAAAAAATCAGTGACTGTGTTGTTTGCCATTTTGGATGACCTCTCACTAAGATTGTACATTAAGTTTTCTTTCATTTACTTTTTATCTAGCCTTTGGTTCTTAACTTATAGTGCAAAGTCTGCATTCTCTCTTTGAGATGTAGTGTTTTCTTTGAGGTTACCTTCCTTGTACTTAATAGGACTTGATGTGATGTTTTTCATCTGCGCCACCAACACCAAAGTTGGTCTTTCTCTCCTTTTGTGTTTCTTGTTTCTCTTTTGAAGCTAGGTAATCTCTTTGGGTTTGGGGGACAGCGATGCTTAATGGTCCCAACGGGAGGGGGTTGTTCAGAGAGAGCCACTGTGTCTAGGATTTGAGTAACTGAGCCTAGGATTACTGTCTGGGGGAGAGAGACATGTACCCTCTTCGTTTTTTAGCTGCGGAGTACCTATTTTCTCCCTTGCTGCAGAGGAGGTAAATTAAAACTGAATTGGTTATTTCAAGGATTAAATCACCAGCCCTTATTTCTTTCTGAAAGAGGGCCCAGAATGGTTAATAATGAATCAGTCCCGTTTTTTATGAACATATGGCATGTGCTTGTGTTATAGTGTGAGCCCACAGTATGAGGCCTGGGAGGCGTCTGCTTCTTTGGTTTGAAGAAAGAGTCAGCATGGAGTGGGCCGAATTTGGGGTCTACCTCTCTTTCCTTAGAAGCAGGTCTGGGTTTTTAAACATCCAGCCATTCAGGAGGATTTCCTGTCACTTTGCAGCACTATAATTTACCATCATAAAAACCTTCCACCCGTTCTGTGCTATTGTCTGGTTTTTCTTTTTTTGCTTTTCCTTTCTCCCCCCCTTTTAGAGTGGGAGGGAAGCCAGATGGAACACACTGCAGTCTGAATGAACTCTCAACGACAGACTAACGTGGATGCTTGTTCTGCTTTTTCCTCAGCTCCAGAAGAAAAGGAGGTAATTAAAGGACAGTACTGTAAACTCATAGATGCTTATGGATGCTTGGGCGAGCTCAGGTTAATATCTGGTAAGTGCCAATTCAGGTTAAAAATGACAGGAATCAGGATGTGCATTACTGTACTCCGCAAATAGCACCTTTTGCGTCAGGTCTGAAGGACTCATGGGGTCCAGCTGTTTTATGTTGCAACTGTAATCGAACCTCTTCAGCATTTCTTTAGAAAACTAAACTCGCATGTTAGCAAAGATGAAAGGGGTGGGGAGGGAGTAAGGGGAGAATGGCTGAATCTGGATTATTGTTATTTGTTCTGTAGACTATAGACAGCTAACAGCTTTAGGCTGGTGCGAGACGAGGCTGGCATGGTGGCGAACAGAACTTCTTTCCATCCTCCACCCAAATGAAAGCCTGGTCTGGGTAACCCCGTCAATTTTTGGTCTTTTAATCTCATTGAGTGGCATCTGTAGGATTAGAAGATGCTGCCAAGGGGATGCAGGTGAAGGACAGTGTTGATGGGCAAGACTGCCAACTTGGAGGGCAGAGGAGCTGAGAGGGGGTGGTGTAGGGATTATATATGTGGAAGAAGGTGAAGAGCAGAAAGGCAAATTTACAAAAAGAAGGTAAAGAAAGATTGGCTTAGAGTCGGGGTGGGGGTGGGGAGATGGGAATTAAGGTTTATAATTTTATCTAATTCTAGAAGGTATAAAAATATTGGGAAATAGCCCTAGATAGACTGAAGGACCTGAGTTCAAACCCTGCCTTTGACAGCTGTGTGGTCAGGAGAAAGGCACCTTAACATTTCTGAACCTCAGTTTCTTTATCTATAAAATGAAGATAATACTATGAGATCTATGTTATAGGTTATAGGGCTGCTTTGATACTCAAATATAATATTTGCAAATTGCTATACAAATGTCATTATTTTTGTTGCTATAAACTAGCATTTCAAGCATACTGCATTTTGGGAGTAATCTGGTCATAGGGTATGTAGTTTAAGATGCCCGTAACTTCTGGTATAGAAAAGCAATTTGATTCTGGTGTTCCTGCAGTACAGATTACTGATCCTTTAGGGTACATTGGAACAAGTTCACTCCCTGCTTACTTGACCAGCTCAAGACGTAGGTCCTATCTTCTTTATCTGGAATCCACCCACTTTCCCCCATTATCTTATTATTTTTTTTGGAGGCAGTCAGGGTTAAATGACTTGCTCAGGGTCACACAGTTAGTAAGTATCTGAGGATTTGAATTCAGGTACTCCCGACTCCAGAGTTGATGCTTTATCCACCATGTCACCTAACTGCCTCTACCCCTTATCTTTTCCTGGCCTTCTGGTAAAGAGAATGGGGCTGCAGATTTCTTTCACATGACCAAGACAAATATCTAGGCTATTAATTTATCTCAGTTTCATTTCAGGAATTATGATTAAATAAAAATGAGAAATGCTGTGAATTGTTCCCCTCTAGATCTAAGACTCTCTCCCTTTCCTCCTCCCTCCACATCCCAGAAGTTTCAGGACACACAGGACAGATAGCAAGTAAATGTTTTAAAAATGAATGGCTTAAAAAAAACACACATGAAGAAACCCCAACTAACTACTTTTCTTTGTCATGTGTTTTTAGCTACATTTCTGGAGGTTTTGCTGACATGGGATAATTACTCTTCAACTGTAACCCTTCCCTCACAGGCTGTTTCAAGTTTCCCTTTCTTGAAGCCTCCAGTGCCATCCCACTCCCTTTTCCCTAAGTAAATGACCTTACCTCCTACTTTAGAAGGGACTTAAGGTCACCAGACATAAACTCCATCCATCCTCCACTCTCTGACCTCAAAACCTCTTTGTTCTCCCCTCTCCCCTCCTCCACTGTTTCATCTCACAGGATTAGGTGGTGGTCCTTCTTACCAAGAATGTTACCCTCATCTCTTTTAGAACCTTGTTCTATTAGTCATTCTCTTATTTTAAATTTTTTTTTCCTTCTCATTGGCTCCTTCCTTGCTACCTACGAAGGTCTCCCTTATCCTCAAAAAAAAAAAAAAAATTAATAAATCATGTCTCTACCTAGCTATCCACGCAAGCTTTTATCCTCTTTGTCTCTGTCTATCTGTCTGTCTCAGACACACCGAGAGAGAGAGAGAGAGAGAGAGAGAGACAGAGACAGAGACAGAGACAGAGACAGAGAGACAGACAGCGACAGAGAGAGAGAGAGAGAGAGAGAGAGAGAGAGAGAGAGAGAGAGAGAGAGAGAGAGAGAGAGAGAGAGAGAGAGAGAGAGAGAGATATTACCAGTAAATTCCCCAAAGGAATGGTCTACTTTCACTGCTGACACTTACTCTAAATCCCCTTAAGTTCTGTTTTACTTCATTGAAACCTCCGAGGTCATCAGTGCCCTCTGAATACACTTCTCTCACTTCTCATCATCAGCCTATTAAATCTGACGCTATTGGCCCCCTATTCTTCATATTCTTTTCCTTTGACTTTCATGCCACTGCTATTTCCTGATTCATCTTCTGACTGCTATCTTTTGTCTGATTAATAGTTATCTTCTCTTTTTCTGATGTGAAATATGGACAGTTAGGTGGCTCTGTGGATAGAATGCCAGCCCTGGAGTCAGGAGGACCTCAGTTCAAATCCAGCCTCAGACACTTACTGGGTGTGTGACCTTGGGCAAGTCATTTAACCCTGTTTGCCTTAATTCCTCATCTGTAAAATGAATTGAAGAAGGAAATAGCAAACTGCTCCTGTATCTCTGCCAAGAAAACCCCAAATGGGGTCACAAAGAGTTAGACATAACTGAAAAACAGCTGGACGACAACTTTCCCTGACTGTACCAATCCACCTTTTCTCCCTCTCCACTTACTTATTTGGTAAGCTCATCCATTCCCCAGCCTTTGTTTATCTTCTCTGTACAAGAGAGCCACAGAATTAGTATCAATGCTGCATCCCCTCCTCCCTGCTGGGCATTGCTACTTGGTTGTTCCACCATCATTTCAGACTCAACGCATCTCAAACTGAGCTCCTCCCTTATTTCTCCCAACATCCAAATTTTTGCCATCATACCAATTGCTGCAGCTCAAAATCTCAGTCTTCACTGACTCTTCCCTTTGCCTCATTCCTCATGTCCTGTTAGTTGCCAAGTCCTGTTTTTTTAACTTTGATATTACCTGTCCTCTGCCTTAACCTATCTGTTCTTTTCTACCATGCCTCTAACCATCTGAGCTGTCCTCTCTTTCCACCTGAAATGTGCTGACAGATTCTCTACCAGTGTCCCTCCCCCATGTTCCCCTCTTCTGTTCCCCCTTTGCTCTACTGCTTATGTAATCTTCTTCTCTGATCGTACGAGACTTCCCAGTGCCTGACTGGGATAATAATAAATTATATTATTATAAATAAATAATAAATAAAAACAAGCTTCTTATTCTGTCCTCCTGCTCAGCATTCCATCTTCCAATGCTGTGCCTTTGCTTAGGCTCTATCCTGTGTCTGGAATGCGTTCCTTCCTCACTTTGACCTATTAAGATCTCTAACTTCCTCTGAAATTCAGCTCATGTGTTACCTGCTTTCTCCCTCCTGAAATAATCACTTACATACTTATCCGTTGACTCCATCAATAGAATATCCCTGAGGTCAGGGACTATGTTTTGTTTCTGCCTGACCTCCTTCATTCTCCTGGGGCGGCTAGGTGGTATAATGGAGGGGGTGCTAGCCCTGGAGTCTGGAGGACTTGAGTTCAAATTCATCTTCAGACACTGTGTGGACTGGGAAGTCTCTTAATCGTTTGCCTCGGCTTCCTCCTCTGTAAAATGGACTGGAGATGGAAATGGCAAACCCCTCCAACGTCTTTGCCAACAACAAAGAGTTGACCACAACTAAACAACAATCTAGCATAGTGATACGTAGTAGGCTCTTTATAAATGCTCATTAGGTTGGATTCAAGGCCCTCTTCAGTGTGGCTCCAATTAACCTTCGTATCCTTATTTTACCTCACTCCCCTTTTAGCACTTTATATTTTAGTCAAGCTAAATGAATAATTCCTGCTGTCCTCCTGCCCTGCCTTCCCTATGTGGGGCATCACTAAAGCATGTGATGCAGCCTCACCTCAGGCTCTTGAAACCCTTCTCTTTCAAGTCCTAGTTCATGGAGCAGCTAGGTGGTGCAGTGGATAGAGCACCAGTGCAGGAGTCAGAGGACCTGAGTTCAAATCTCACCTCAGACACTTGACACTCACTAACTGTGTGACCTTGGGCAAGTCACTTAACCCCAACTGCCTCATCCTGGGTCATCTCCAGTCATCCTGATGAATGTCTGGTCACTGGATTCAGATGGTTCTGGAGAAGTGAGGCTGGTGACCTACACAGCCTTCCCTCACTCAAAACAAAGTCAAGTGTCAGTCATGTCATCATTTCTCTGCTGGCATGGTCTTCTTTGGCAGCAAAGGACAAACACACAGTTCATGGATCTTCCTACTGGAATATACAAACCAATAAACAGGCAAATACAAGATAATTAGAGGAAAGAGATAGTACAAAACAACCAGGAGGATCAGGAAAAAGCTTCCCTGAGGGCAAGTAGGAGGTGAATTGAGTTTTTAAAGAAAGCTGGTGTTTTTCACTGGAAGGGGGTGAGATGGAAGTGGATTTCATGCTTGAGGACAGCCTGTGTGGAGAAATAGAGAAGCATAAGTATATGAAGAATTGTTGACCAGTATGGAGGGAAGAAAACATGGTGAAGAGCAGTATGAAATAAATATGGAAAGGGGGACACTTTAAATGCCACATTGAGGACTCTTCATTTTATCCTGGAGGCAATCTGGCATCATGGAAGATTTGGCAGCTTTGGGGAGGATGGATTGGATGGGAGAGCATCTGGAAGCTGGGCACCCAAGTCTGCTGTGGTAGCATCAGGGCCTGAACTAGGAGGGAAGGTTGTGAATGTGAGACATGCTGGTAGGATGCCTACGACTTGGCAGCTGTGAGGGACCTGAAGAGTTAGGGATGACTTTGTGGCTGTGAATGTTGGTGTCTACTGGTGTCCTCAATAGAAACAGGGAAATTGGGAGGAGCATAGGATGATGGCCAGTTTGGACATTTTCAGTTTGAGACGTAAAATGTGTGACTGGAGCTCAGGAGAGAGGTCAGGGTCGGAAACACAGATTTAGGAGTTGCTCTCATCGTCATCTCTCATCATCTGAAGACTTCTATCTCTTCCTTTTCCAATTTCTTGTAGCATTTGCACTTATCACATTCTCCTTTTTAGCAAAGTAATTTGTGCACCTATCCTCCCCCTTTTCCACTGGTTAATAAACTCCTTTGGGGTAGCTTCTGTCTTTATATGCCAGGTCTGGCCACACTACTCCAGGATTAAACTCTCAGCCCCTTTCTACTTTTCTGGTGTTCTTACATTTGCAACACTGGCCTTCTTGCTATTCTGTGCATAGGGTAGTTCGTCTCTAGGCTCTGTGCTTTTTGCTCTTTGTTCCCATAACTGGGAAGCTTTCTCTCCTCAACTCTGCCTTCTGCCTTCCTTCAAGGTTTAGTTCAAATCCTGTCCTATGCAAGAGACATTTCCCACTCCCTCTGCTCGTGCCTCCCTTCTGAGATTACCTCCCATTTACTGTGTGGGTATATGTATGTATACTTACATGTGTATATAACTCTAAAAGTAATAACTAGCATTTATAGAGTACCTACTATGTGCCAAGCACTGTGCTAAATGCTTTATAATATTAACATGCACAAAATATATGTATGTATGCATGCACATACACACATATAATATATGTATGCATATGTATACACATATAATATGTATGTGTATACACATATATGATATGTATATTATAGATGGGAGGCAATCTTCCGTATATATATATATATATATATATATATATATATATATATATATATATATGTATATACATGTGCATGCATGCACATGTAAATAGGAGGTCATCTATATACACATATATATATATATACACTTATAGCTACATACATGTGTATGTACACACACTGTAAATAGATACATTTGTATATTTATATATGTAGTTGAGATGCAGGACGTGTTCTTCCTCTTCCTTGCATATATATATGTATACATACACATGTAGTTCTTGTGTGTGTGTGTGTGTGTGGTTTGTACAGTTATTTGCATATTGTCTTCCACACTTATATGTGAACTGGAAGGAAGGGGCGGTATTTTGACCTTTCTTTGTTGCTTAGCACAGTGCCTGGCACTAAGATGCTTAAACGCTCATTGACCAGCTGTTTTTCTTGAGTTGACATTTATTATGAATTTGTTGAATTTAAATGACTGCCAGTTGTTTCTGTGTAAGGGAGTATCTCTCCTATTCACATTTTTAAAACCTAAATTTTTCCGACTAACAGAAATAGAGAAGGAGTTTTCTCCTGGAAAGGGTACCATTCTTGCACCTCCACTCAAGAATAAAATTGGACTTTGGTCCTGAAGAAAACAGTTATCGAAAAGAGAGTAGGATGACTCCAAGATAGACAAAGGGATCTGGGAGAAGAAATTTTTGTATCATACATTAGGGGCCCCACTTCTCCAGTGATGGGTTACTCTGCTGAGTGTACGTAGGGTTTCCAGGATGAAGCAATTATTGTTAGCTCAAGAATGAGCCCAGAGATGCTTGGAAGGCCACAATCCGAAGGTCTACTAGGCTCAGCTTGGAGCACATGTTCCTTGACCTGTCTGATCGTCCAAAGCATCAAAGACACCATCCATGCTGGGCTTGTGACCTGTAAACTATGACCCATGAAGGGTAGACATTGAAAGTGAGAGTGAGACTAGGCCTGTACCCTGAAGAAATAAGACACAAAAATATTTATAGCAGCTCTATTTTTGTAGTGACATAGAGCTAGAAACTAAAGGGGTACCTACCCTTCTATTAGGAAATAATTGAACAAATTATGTTATTATGAATGTAATGGAATATTTATGCTATAAGAAATGATAGTTTCAGAGAAACCTGAGAATAACTGTGAACTGAGGCTGAGATAAGTGATTGTAGCACCAACGGAACAATTTATGCTGTAACATTAGCATTGTCAAAATGAACACTTTTAGAAGAGGTGGGAACTCTTGATCAATTCAATGGTCTACCATGATTTCAAGGGGTCAGTGATGAAGAATTCTTGCTGTACAGGAATTCTCCTGATAGAGAGCTCATGGAGTATTTTGCAGAAAGAAACATCTATTTTTGAGCATGGCCAATATTGGAATTTATGTTGCTTTACTCTGTTTATTTGTTACAGAATTTTGTTTTTCTTTCTTTTCTTTTTTTTTTTTTTAAACCAGTGGCAGGGAGAATGTAAGGGAGAAAATGAATGCTTAAAAATTAAAACCAAGTGGTTAAAGCTTTACTACTCATTTGGGCAAGTCCCTTCACTTTGCTGAGTGTTTTCCCGTCTGTAAAATGAGAATAATATTTAACTTATTGATCTGAAAGTTTGCTCTCGGCGGAAAACACTGAAAATATAACAGTCATCCAAATGCAGGGTGGTATTATTGATAGAATAGATTTACAGAACTACTGTGTTACCAAATCACAGGTCTCAATTGTGTGTGTTAATGGCAGGGTAGAGCAGTGAATGGTTTGGACCTTTGTGATCCATCTTGAGTGTGCATGGTTGAAAGCAAGATGTTTCCCAGAATGCCTAGAGGTTGAAGGGAAGGGGATGGGCCAGAGACTAATTGGGTAGCAGGGAAGTCTTCCTGAAAATGTTAGGTGGGAGAGAGTAATAGGAGGACAAAAAATCCATCTCAGGAGAACTCTAGGTAAGTTAGAGGAACACTGAGTAGCTCAGGTGATACATGGGTAACTTAAAGTTCAAAAATTGGGTGGGCAGATCCTTATGGGAAAGTCACCTTAAAATTGAAACCCTGTCTCTGATAGATTCACTTTCAGAATCAAATAAAAGTAAGGCTGTCTACAGTATCTTACCTTGAATGACCTCTATAAATCTTGGGTGTTGAGTGAATAATTACATAATGATTCTGTAAAAGGAAACAAAGAAAATTATGGCATTTCTTTTTTTTAGAGCACCAGTCCGGAGTTAGGAAGACCTGAGTTCAAATTGGACCTCAGACACATGCCAGCTCTGTGACCCTGGGCAAGTCACTTAACTTTGTTTGCCTGAGTTTCCTTAACTCCAAAATGAGCTGGAGAAGGAAATGGCAAACCACTCTAATATCTCTGTCAAGAAAACCCAAATGGTGTCACAAGAAGAAAACAGTTGAAGAACTACAAAGTTAGAGTACCCTGGGAGAACCTTTTGTTTAATCCTTGTAGCTGAACTGTCAGCCAAGGGAATGATGTGGTTCTTGGACACACTGAAGTAATTTGAAAAAAAGATTAAATGGTTATCACTATTATAAGACTGGTGACCACTGGCTGAAGGTAGGAGGGTATAGCTATGCAAAACACTTAGCACATTGTTCTTGGATAAACAAAGCCTGGGTTGTGCCTGCTGCTATCACCATCCCCCATCCCAGTAGTGGAAATGACAAATGATCATTGAGAGGTCAGTTTAACTCCCAGAGAGACTATTTCTCTCTGTTTAAAAATAAATTTTGTTTATATCTTTTGTTGTCACATCACCTACATATCCCAATGTAGTCATCCCCTACAAAGAAAATAAGGGGGAAAGAAAAGTTAAGCAAAGCTAATCCACACTTGGAAAAAGTCCAACTTTGTATGTAGTGCTCTACACCCAAGACCCCGCCCCCCATCTCTGTAAAGACTAGGTAGCTGCCTTGTCATGCCTCTTCTTTGAGGTCAAGCTTGATCGTTAATTTCATAGAATTCAGTTTTAGTTGTTTTTCTTTCCATTTACCTTATTGTGGTCATTTTGTAAATTGTTTTCTTAGTGCTACTTTGCTTCTCTGTATTAATCACATCCATCCTTTCTTATAGGACAGTAATATTCCACTCTATTCATGTACCACACTTTGGTGAGTCATTCCCCTCTCTTTACGGACAGACCCTTTTCCAAGGAGCTCTGTGGAGATTTATTAGAGGCAGCTAGGTGAAGCAATGGATTTGGGTCTGGGGTCCAGGAGACCTGAATTCAAATTTGTTTTCAGAATTTCTTGTTTTATGATCCTGGACAAGTCAGCCTTAATTTCTCTTGGGAATAATACTTGGACTGCTTTCCCTGGGCTGCCGTGATGACCGAATGATGCCCTTCATAAATGCTTTTTCCTTCTTATCCCTCCTTGCTTTTGACTGAAGACCTTGAGTAAAAGAATCTAGAGAAACACTTTGCATCCGGTTGGGAGAAGAGAATTTCTCCTTTGGAGCAGAGATTATTCACATTACAGGATTTGAGGGGGTTGGAAGTGGCCAATTGGAAATGGCCCTTAGTTATTGCTCAGGGCTATGCAGACAAAGATCTCTCAATCTAGGTACTTACCTTTTGACCTCTCTACTTGCAAGTCTCACCTAACCAAATTTGGGAACTGAGGCCTGCACTGAGTAGAAAGTATGTTAAAACTGAGACCAAGTTTATTGAGGTCTTGTCTGTTGCCAGAATCTGTTTTTCTTCTTCCTTTCCTGGCCCTTTCAATTTGTGTAGATGTCCTAGTGACTGACTCTTTTCCAAAATTTTGGCCCCTCCTCCCCCTTAGTTGTGTCCTCTATTTGGGTCAGTCTGGTTCTTGTCTGGCTTCCTGGCTTCTGACCCATTTGTGATGGTTTCAGGGGATAATGGGTAGAACACTGGACTTGTTATTACTTCACCTCTGACCTAAGGTACCAGGTTTTCTTCCCCCTCTGGGCTATTTACATTACCTTTCAAACCTCTGGTTCTGCAGTACCGATCAGGTTCTGGATGCTTCTCCGGTCTGGTCCAATGCCAGGAAATGTGTTTAAAATATACAAGTGGGAACTGTGAAGAGAGGTGGGGAGGACTGAGGCTCCTCCCCCACTAAAGCTATTTAGGGAGCGGTTCTAGTCATTCAGTTTATGACTGGAATAGATTTTAACTTGTAAACACCCACCTTTGGTGGTTACATTTGAAAGCAGCAATATGGAAAAAGGGAAGTATGCAGCTAGTGGAAACAAAATACCTGATTTAGGAATCTGGTGGTGTCTCCCTAAGCCTCAGTTTCCCCAGCTGCCAAAGGAGGAGGTTGAACAGATCATCACTAAAGTTCCTTCCAGCTCTAATGTATAAATACCCTCTGGGGCTCAGAGTTGTTGGGGAACTCTATCTAGGTTTCATTACACCTGAAGAGTCAGAGATTACTTGGAAGAGGCCTTGGCTGTTACCTAGCTTAATGCTTTCACTTTCCAGATGAGGAAATCAGGCCCTAGTGACTTTCTTAAGGATACACACAGTTCTCTTTCCCCTGTTGCCTTTCTCTTAGGAAGGAGAACTATTTTTCCTGGTATATAATCTTGTCTCCAGCATTCTAGGACAGTTGGGATTGTATTCTTGCTGTTTGATTATCTAGAACAATTTTTTTCTAAAAGCTCCTCCCTTTACCTGTACTGTATAGCCTTCTTGAGTCAGTCAGAATAAACAGGAATTTCTTGAGACTATTATAACATTTGCTTCCTAATTGTCATTCATATTTGAATTTGGAGAACTGCCTTCCAGGAAATTCCTACCTGTTTTCTAGAATAAAAGTCTGTTCCACTTTTTCTGTAATAATTCTAAGCTCTCAACCAACTGAGGCTCATTTAAAATTCCTGTTTCTATCAGCCTCCTGAACTGAGTTTTCTTTGATTTCCAAACTGCTGCTGTCCCATACCAGCACAATTGTTTTTTGGGAGTGACCCCTGAGACTGTTCATTTTGAGGAGAGATTTCTGAATCTTGAAGAAGGGGGTGACTCTTAACAGAAAATAAAATGAAGACCCTAGACAAGCCGTGTGATCCTGCCATTTTGCTCATCTCCCCAGCTATGTTCCAAACATTCTCCCTAGCTGTCCTCCCATATCTGGAATGTTTTCGTTCCACTCAGACTACGGAACTGCCTGCTTTCCTTTAAGTCTCAGCTAAAATCCTGCCTTCTGTAGCAAGCCTTCCCTAACCCCTCTAAGTTCTTGTGCCTTCTCCCTGTTAATTATTTCTTATTTATCCTCTACATGATTTGCTTTGTATATATTTGTTTGCATGTTATCTCTCTCACGAGATTACAAGCTCCTGGAGGTCTTGTCTCTCTGTTTCGCTAGCCCTTAGCACAGTAGATTGATTGATAATTTTGAAATTCATTTCTGTCATTTGGGAGTTCTGAGGGATTCTGTCTGCTTCCTTTAGGACGTGGAAGAAGGAAGGGATTTGACTTGAGTTAAGAGATCAATAAAAAATAGTCTCTCCAAGATATAGAGGAGTATCAGTACAAAAATCTAAATTCTGGTCTAGACTCGCAGGATTTTCTCAGTTCTTGACCCTTAGAATATAATCTGCAAAAGACCTGCCCAGGTAGTTCCTTGGGCCATTTAGAGCTGAGTGGGACCTCAGAGGCCATCAGAAACGACTGGCGTTTTAACCTCTCTGATGCCTGCAGAAGTTGTGACTTGCCCAAGGTCAAAGATAGTAAGAGTTGGGAGGCATCTGAACCTGGGTTCTTTGAGTCTTAAACTTCCTTCAGTCTTTTAATGTCTTCTAGATAAAAGAGGCAAAACAGCATGATGAAATAAAAATAACTTTAGTTTTGGAATCAATAAACATTGAGTGCCTACTGTGTGCTAGACACGGTGCCAAGTGTACTCTATCTTTATTATGACTCAACAAGCATTACATTATCCTACTGTTATCACTTATTGTTGTTAGCCTGGTCTTGTGACTTCTTCACTGTTCAGTTCTATTTATTAGGTATATTATATTAGCTCTATGACCTTGGGCAAGTCCCTTACACTCCCAACCTCCCCACCTCAGTTTCCTTCTTTGTAAAGTGGACACAGAAATACTGGCACAACCCCACAGCATGTAAAGAAAGTTCTTTATCAACTATAAGCAACATGTAAATGCAAGTTATTGTTATAACTTATTTCTGGCATGCATTTAAATGTTTGTCTCTTTGTCCTTGAGTCCTACCATACCTCTCCAACTTTTTCCCATTATTTTCCAGCATGTGTCCTCTGCTTTAACCAATTCAGTCTTAGTATCTATGTCTAGCAGATGTACTATTCTTATTTTCTGCTCTATACTTTGGCTCATAATGTCCCTGTCTGGAAGATCCTTGGATCTCCCCTGCTTATTCATATCTAGTGCATATTCATCCTGGTCCAACTAGGTAGGGCGTTACCCTCCCAATGGAGCCGTTTTAGATGATGTTAGCCCACAGAGTGACTGGTTCCTTTCCTGAACTCTTCTTGTCCATGTTGCTCCCTTTGGCTTTTCATCAGAATGCCTTATATCAATAATTAACTGTTCTATAAAAATTGTCACTTGCTTTCTAACATGGCCAATGTAGGAATTTATTTTGCTTGACTATGAATATTTATTACAAAGGTTTTTTGTATTTTAGTTTTTTTAATGGTGGAGATAGGTGGAAGGTAGAGAAAAGAGATGTTTGTTAATTTTTAAAAAATCATTTTAATATCAAAATATATTTATGTATCAATAGATTTAATATCAACGTGTATCGAAAGATATATATTTTCTTGTTGACTACATACAGTCTCTTGGAGGGTGGACATTGTCGTTTCTCTGATATCTCCTTCCAGTATTCATGGTATACATAGTGGGCACTGTTAATTTGTTGAATGAGAAAAGCTGGACATTGCCTCACCAGTGTCTCACAAAAAGTAGTGTATTTTTTCCCTATTAATTCCATCGCATGGTTGTGTATGGAACAAGTGACCCATAGACTCTTTTGTCCCAACAAAGGATTCTATTGATCCTGAAAAACAAAAACAAACAACTGCATGAGAACTAATTGAACCATTCTGGAGAACAGTTTGGAACTATGCCTGAAGGTCTAGAAAACTCTGTATACCCTTTGATCCAGTGATACCACTAGTAGGTCTGTATCCCAAAGAGATTTTTTTTAAAAAGGGGAAAAGGACTTATTTGTACAAAAATATTTATAGAAGCTCTTTTTGTAAAGGCAAAGAACTGGAAATTGAGGGCATGCCTATCAATTGGGGAATGGCTGAACAAGTTACGGTATACGATTGCAATGGAATTTTACTGTGCTATAAAAATGAAGAGTGGGCTGATTTTAGAAAAATCTAGAAAGACTGATATGAACTGATGCAAAGTGAAATGAGTGGAACCAGTCTGTACAAATAACAGCGGTACTATCTGATGATCAGCTGTGAATGGCTTACTATTCTCAGCAATACAGTACAAATACCCATAATGAAAAATACCGTCCACCTCTAGAGAAAGAACTGATAGCATCTGAATGTTGATGGAAACATACAATTTTTCACTTTCTGTATTGTTTTGTTTTGTTTTCCCCCTTTGGGCCTGTGTCTTTCAGAACATGACTAATATGGTAAAACAAAATAAAAAATGCAATCCCATGAGATAAAAGTATGTGATAATAAATGGACTAATAGCCTAGAGTATTTCTTACCAGGGATGGTCTTTTGAATATAGATTGAGCTGAAGCAAAACCCTTAAGGATAGACCAGATATATATCAACTCTTGGGGGTAGGGGAAGGATTATGGGATCCTATATTTGAATTGGTAGGGGACCTTCAGGGTCAGCTGGTCCAACTCTCTTGTTTTATCATGAAGATACTAAGATTCAGTGAGTTTAAATGATTTGTCCACAATCACAAAGAGTAGTAAGTGACAGGACCAGGATGTAAAACTGATGCCAGACTGCTTGGTTTAAGGCCCGTTTGTCTTCCCTTTCCTTTTTATGTGTCCAATCGGTGCAGGAGCTGAAAGTCATCAGTGAAAGATATTTCTCTTCATGGTCTCAGAGCCCCAACCTAGAGTCCTGGGAGAATCTCTGTACTTAGTAACCCCACTGTGCCCTTGTACATATATTAACCTCAAATCAAGTGCAACTTTGTTACACAAACATGCAACAAGAGAGCAAAAAAGAGAATCAAGGCAACTCTGGAAGTTGCCTATTATTACAGAGTGCACTCTGTCGTTAAAAGAGCACATCCTAGATGCCTCTGGTTCTAGCTGAGAACCTCTCAGAATACAGTTCTTCTGAGGCTGCTGAGGTCTCCAAGGTTTCCAAGGTTCTCTCCCAGGTCTACTCTCCTCTGCCTTTAGGATCTCTCAGAATCCTTTCTGGTTTTTCCTCCCTTCTCTTTCATAGTGGGAGCCTCTCCTCCAGTCCAGCTTTTTATTGTTTTCCTTTCAATCATGGGGGATGCTTCTGTTCTCTGGGTTCTTCTTTCTCATGTGCTCTTTCTGCATTTGGATTTCACCTGGCTACTTACCCCATCATGCCCTGTGCTATGTTAGATTGCCATGAGTGCAAAAATCTGTTGTTCCATTCAGTGTTTATTTAAAATATTTTATTGATACTTTTTGTTTTACAGTTACTTCCCACTTAATTTCCATCCCCCTCAAAAAACCTTTCTTCCTCATAACAAAGAAAAAAATTAATTAAAAACAATTGACATTGGAAGCGTATCTGTCAGCATATGCAACATTTATCATCCATAACCTCTCCCCTTTCCCTTCCCGTCTACAAGAGGAAGGAGATGTGTTTCATCGCCTCTCCTGGCAACAAATATTAGTCATCATGTTTAATCTGATTTTAGCCATCATTGAGTGTTTTCATTTCCAGTGTTGTAACCATTGTGTATATTATCTGTCTAATATTATTCTGCTTTCGTCTCTCTTAGTTCAAATAACCACCACATATGTGTCTCTGAGTTTCTCATTTTTGCCATTTCTTATGGTGAAGCAACATTCTATTACATTCCTATGCCATATTTTTTCAGCTGTTCCCCAATCAATGGACACCCAGGATTTTGTTTTGTATTTTTAAATGTTTTATCAATGTTTCTCTCTTTTGCTTATTTATCACAAAAATATCTTTATCACCAACTCCTAAATAGATGTCCTCTTGTGTAACAAATAAAGCACACCCATTTTTCAATATATTTGTTAAGAACCCAATCTACTGGGGATGCAGAGACAAAATGAAACTGTCTTTGCTCTCAAGTTTATGCTCTGTTGGGGAAATATAACATGCTCCCCTAAAGGGATAAAAAAAAAGATGTCACAGTTGCCATGTGACCATATTTTTATGGCCATAATTTATATAATAAAATTTTATTGTTTATATTAATATTGTCCATATTTATTAGGTGTCCTCTGCTTCCATGGATGCAGTAACCTATAATCCTTCCTTTTCTGATTGACTTTCTAGGTGCCACACAACTGAGCTTCCTGGTCTTGGTGACAGGCTGTACCTCAGTGGGAAGAATTCTTGATGCTGAGATCTATAAAATCACCACAGTAGACTTCTGTCCACTCCAGGAAGATGTCAAGGAAGAAGACCGTCTCACTGCCCTGAAAAAAATTCTCAACTCTGGGATGTTCTATTTCTCCTGGCCAAATGCCGGGTCCAACTTTGACCTGACTGTCCGAGCCCAAAAGCAGGGTGATGACAATTATGAGTTGGGAAATTCCTTCTTCTGGTTAGTATCTTGTATTATATTTTAGCTTTAGTCTTTAGTGCAAATAGCAATAGTGGCAGCTATTTTGGAAGCCAAATTTTAGTTTTTTGCTTTGGAAATAATCTATTTTATGGAATATTCATGGAGGAATGTTACCCAGGTCTGTATTCCTCCCACTACTCTGCATACTCAATAAATCCAAAAAAGATTTATTTAAATGATGATGATGCACAAAATGCTGTTTTAGGCTCTGGGAGAGATAAAAAATGAAGTGTGCCCCTGTCCTCAAGGGACACTGTTTTTATCCATCATTAGCTCAGTTAATTAGAAACTGATGATCTTCATTTTTATGTGTATTTGACTTTTCTGAAAGAAACTGACTTTAGATACATGGCCTTTTGAAGAGGGCCCTGTGTCCACTACCAGTACCTCAGTAGGTTTTAACTGATGATGGTGCCTTTTTCTCTGGTAAAGTTGTCACATACATCAAGTCAAGATATGAAATATAAGCCTAGAATTCCTTTTATTGGGAAGTGTCCCAGTATACCTCATGCACCATCTTTCTTGAGATTCCCGTTCTTTTCAGACATTTCCTTGGTAGTGGGCTTTGTCCACTGTGCCACGTTAAGCTTCTCTGTGGTGGATGTGCTGAAACAGGGCTTTAAATGTTGCTTGTGATGGCTCTTTGCGGGGCAGGGACTTAGTTTGGTCTTTCTGTCCCTGGCTTTTAGCACAGTGCCTGGCCCACTCAAGTAAACAAGCACTCAAGAGATGACTGGATATTGACTGTGTGATCTAAAAAGTGCTTTAATGTCTACAAAGCACATTAAACAAATTATATATTCCCGTGAAAGGGCTAACTCTTTGTTTAGATTCTCAGAGAGATATTACTTATGTTGGGGCATCCATTCTTGCTTTGCAGATTATTTCATTTTATAGGCGTATCTGAGACATCAAGCTATAGTCCATGTAATGTAGGATACAGTTCAGTAATAGTACTTGTTCCTCATTTTCCTGGGGTTCATATAAAAAATAGAGGAAAAGGAATGAGACTTGCTATCCTTGGTAAGTAAACAACTTTGCCTTGGGCCTCTATACATCCCTGCTCTGTGTTAGGTATGATATAGTAAAGCTTTGTGTGATAATCCAACATGTCCATAGCTATTTTCTAATAATAATCAGGGAAGGTATCTTCGGTTTGAAAAGCATTTGTTGAGATGGTACACTTTGAATAACCAGCTCCAAAGTTCCAGGAGGCAGCCCTTAGGGTTTGATGGGTAGACAGAGAATTAGACCTTAGGCCTTAGGGCTAAAGGCAACAGCCTCTGAATTGTCTTAAACAGATGGAGCCAAGGGATTGTGAGAGGTACAAAAATTCTGGAAAACATCTATAAAGCCCCATTGGGAATGAGAAGGGTCATGAGATGTCCTCAGAACTTTTACAACTCAAGGCCCCTTTTTTTGTCTTTTTTTTTTTGTCAGTTATTGGATCAAATAATTACCATGTGCCAGCATTGTGCTTGGTAGAAAAGTATTTGCTGTTGCCGCTGTTAGTCGTGTCTGACTCTGTGTGACTCTCTGGACCATACTGTAGCTGGAGTTTTCTTGGCAAAGATACTGGAGTGGTTTGTCATTTCCTTCTCTGGTGGATTAAAAGAGACAAAAGTTAAATGACTTGCCCAGGGTTACACAGCTAGTAAGTGTTTGAGGCTGAATTTGAGCTCAGATTTTCCTGATCCTAGGTCTAGCACTCTATCGGCTGAGCCATCCACCTGCCTGGAAAAGTGTATATATATGAATAACAATGTAAAATATGATTTCTCATCAAAATGAGACATTACGTGTGGCACAGGAGATTAGAGAATGGGGCCTCACTCTTTGTGGAAAAGGATGTAGGATTCACTTATCAGATATCTACTTGGAAGCTTTTTTTTTTTTTAAACCAGACCTATGATTTAATTGGGAGAGTGAACTCCTGGTGAGAAAACCCTCTCTAAAAATGTAGATCAACACCTGTCTAGAAGCTTATTATCATTCACAATCAATAAACAAGTAGTAAGCAGTTTACTACATGCTCACGGAAAGTTGTCTAGGGTAGTTCTCAAAATTTTGGTCTTGGGGTTCTTTTATTCTCTTAAAAATCATTGAGTTTCCCCAAGAATTTTTATTTATGTGGGTTCTCTCTCTTGATATTTATTGTTTTGAAAATTAAAATGTCTTCATAACATTATGAAAATAGTTTTGACTTTGCTGACTCCCATAAAAGGGTCTTGAAGATCCCTAGGAGTCCCAGGCCCACACTTTGAGAATCACTGAGTTAGGGCAAGAGGTGAAGTGATTGAGAGCTGCCAGTGGGTGAGGGGGTGGAGAAATGGTGCCCAGGGGTGCACAACAGGTACATGTGAGAGGCAGGATTTGAACCCAGGTTTCTTGACTGTAAGGTCAGTTCTCCATTAGACCACCTTGCTTCTTTGTACAATAGAAAAAAAATAAGATGGAGGGTTGCCCCTGCCAAAGCTTCCTTCTTGGTGTATATTGGTTGGTAGAGGTGCCCCTGGAGTAGAGGGCATTTCTGAGTCCCTCCAGTAAAGTGGCCTCATCCTTCATTCCTTGTCAAGCCATTGAATCACTGTAGGCGGGTGTTCATATTCAGAGGATCACCACCAGGTAAAATGAACAAGGGAAAACAATTCCCTTAGTTAATATAATCTTTTTAGTCGGATACCATGTGTGTTCAGTCTTTTTCAGTCATGTCTGACTCTTTGTAACCCTGCTTGGAGTTTTCTTGGCAAAGACGCTGGATTTGCCATTTTCTTCTCCAGCTCATTTGACAGATGAGGAAATGGAGATAAACAGATGTAAGTGACTTGCCCAGGGTTTCACAGCTAAGCTAATAAGTGTCTGAAGCCAGATTTGAGCTCTTCTGACTCCAGGCCTGGTGCTCTACCCATTGTAACACCTAGCTGCCCTGGGTACCATAGTACCTGATAATTATCACCTGATTTGACACAGATAGATGGAACAGTGGAGGGCACTCTGTACCTGGAGTTAATAAGAACTGAGTTCAAATCTGGCCTCAAACTTGTTAGCTGTATGATCCTAAGGGAGTCACTTCACTTGTCTACCTCAGTTTCTTCATCTGTAAAATGGGGTTAAAAAGATCACCTATTATTATGATGGTAAATATGATGATATTTGTAAGGCACTTTGAAAACCTGGAAGTGCCATATAAATGCTAGCCATTGTTCATTTTAATTATATTAATTACTATTACAGGCAGTTCTAGAGGGAAATTCAAAACTTTGTTTCCCTAAATAAATCTATGTTTCCTCTCCCTAAAGAAAATGGCCTCTGTTCCTACTGGGTGCCAATAGATATGACTAAGAAATTATACTGTGAGGATCCTACATTTGGCAAAAGGTTACTCTTTTTCCTGGCCCATTTGCAAATGAGAAGTTGTGAAATAAGACCAAGTGATAACAGCTGTCATCAGTCACTGCTGGCCTAAAGGAATTCAGAGTTTTCTGGAGGCCTTGCCCTCTTACCAGTAGTGCTCTTTGCCAAAGAATGGGTGAATCAGGGCAGATATTTAAAGCATACACCCAGCACAACCTTGCTTGCTCACTGTTGGTAGTAACCTGTACTTCTGTGTTCTTGCTAAAAAAAAATCCTTTGGTTGATCAGACCAGATTGTAAGAATTTAGCGTGTATATCTTTAGAACTGGTTACTAAGTAAACCAACCCCAGCCCATTATGTGCATTATTTGAGTATCCTTTTCGACATAAATTTCATTTTCTCTCTGCAATTTTTCTGGTTGTGTGACTTTACCCTATCTGAACAAGCATCTAGATAGCTTGGTGCATACAATGCTGGACCTGGAGTCAGGAGGACTTGAGTTCAAATCCAGCCTCACTTATCAGCTAGTTGTGTAATCCTGGGCAAGTCACTTCACTCTGTTTGCCTCAGTTTCCTCATCTGCAAAGTGAGCTGGAGAAAGAAATGGCAAATTGCTCTAGTATCTTTGCCAAACTGGGATGGGGTCATGAAGAGTCAGACATGACTGAGAAATGACTCAACAGCAGATCAGTTTGTGAAAGGAATAAAGTGTAAGGAAACTAGAAAGTTAGGAAATGGCCAGGTCCTGAAGGTCTTCAAGGGTCAAACAAATATTTGTACTTTGTTGTTCTTGGAGGTAAATAAAGAATCACTGAAGTCAATGAAATAGGGGGTTAACATTGTCATAGCTATGCTTCAGGAAGATCATTTTGGCAGTTGATTGAAGGAAGGATTGGAGTAGAGAAAGAGTTGAGGCAGGGAGACCAACATAAGGCTGTTGAAGCAGTAAAGGCAAAAGCTGATGAGGGTCTGAATGAGAAAGCTGGCTGGCTAGAGGGAAAGAGACAGATAGGACAGATGTTGTTTGTAAAGGTAGAAATCATAAGACTTGGCAGCAATTGGATTCATGGGTGAGTGATTCTTGAAATTTTTGAATTTTGATTTTTGAGGATGGCACTGAGGTTGCCAGCTAGGGTGACTTGGAGGTTGGTACCATGCCTAATGGTAATAGGGAAGTTGGGAAGAGGGAATGATTTTGTTGAAAAAGATAGTGTTTTGTTTTGAAAATGTTGAGTGTGAGATATCTACATGACATCTAGTCTGAAGTATCCAAAAGGTAGTGGTTGATACAATATTGGAGCTCAGGAGAGGGTTTAGGGATGGAGGTAAATCTGGGAATTATCTGTGTAGAGATAACTAAACCCACGGGAGTTGTTGAGATCAGCAAGCGACGAAGTATACAAAGAGACTTCTCACAGCACACAGTGTAATACCTTTTCTTCAGAACTGGAGCTGCCTACCTTGGCTCTGTAGGATCCTTGATCCTATAAATTTCATCCATCCTTTGAGCCAATGGTAATTTACCATTGTAATATTCTCTATTCCTATAATAACCAGATATTAGAGGAGGAAAGTAGGGAATCATTCCAGTTGGTGGGTTAGATCAGCTTACTATTATCATTTCATAGCATTTGTGATTGGAAAAAGGACCTTAAAGTTCATCTAGTCTATATTGTACCTGAAACATAAATACCTTCTACAATTTCTGATGAGTCATTCATTAAATATAATACTAACAGTGACAGAGAATTTAATCATCTCACAAGGTAACATTCCATTTTCAGACAGCTTTTTATTGCTAGTAAATTCTTCCTTTTCTTGAGCCTGGCTTATTATCTGAATTATAGAGTGATTCATTTTTTTTTTCCACTTACTGCTACACAGGCTAAAGCATACCTTAAATAAATTTTTAGCAATGGGCTCGATAGGATCTGATTTTTGTAGTGGTGTCTCGAGGGTGCATGCCGAGCAGTGGACAAAGTCATCTTTATGTCAAGAAGACCTATGTTTATACCCTGACTTTGATATCTGCTAACTTTGTGACCTTGGTCAAGTCACTGAATATGTCTGCCCTCGGGCACAATCTTCAAGATTATAAATGGCAGAAAAAGTGTCTGTCTGTATTGGGAGTGAGAGTTTCTTCATTGGCAGTTTCCTACTCCATTGAAATCACAGGTTTGCTCCAAAAAAAATTACCAGAAGGAGAAGTCTTGCTAGTTGAACTCCTGACCATTAGAAGGAGACTGAGTTAAGAGGAAAAAAGGAGCTCTTTCTGTACTACTCTCTAAAACAAATATTGTTTGAGAGGAGCCATCTGGGCTGTCAAGATCTCCTGGTTTTGTAAGGTATCCCTTTAGAGTGGGTGGAATGCCATCACAGAATAACTTCCTTGCCCGTTCCTGTTAGGAAGCATTTACCTAATTTTAGGTCTAGGGGTTGAGTATTTTTTTCTCACCAGTAGGAGAGAGAGTTGTTCTTAAAGAAAACCAAGGAGCAATGATGTCATTCATTGCTGTTTTAAAACAAATAGACCATTGTGATCTGTTGTACTCTATGAAGCACTTTCCCAGGGAGAGCCTTACTCTCCATGAATGAATTAGAGTTTTTAGAAGGGTGACTTAGCTCAGTCCTGGTAGGCTGAAGCAATACTTGACTAATTGTCACCTAGTGGCAGTGTGTCAACCAACCCTTCCACCCTCATTCCACTCCCTTTAAGGAAGCACTTTCTTTTGGGGTCAGGATAGTAGCACTCACTATATCCCTGGAGTAGTATATTTATGAGGAAATTCTATTTGTCCAGTTCAGTCAAGCAAATCAGCATTTATTAAGACATAGATGAAATAGACCCTTATCTTGGGAAGTGTAGGGCAGCTAGGGTATGCAATGGATAGAGTGCTGGGCCTATTGTCAAGAATTCTCATCTTCCTGAGTGCAAATATGGCATCAGACACTTCCTAACTGTGTGACCCTGGATAAGTCACTGAACCCTGTTTGCCTCAGTTTCCTCATCTATAAAATGAGTTGAAGAGGAAATGGCAAACCACTTCAGTATCTTTGTCAAGAAAACCCCAAATGGGGTCATGAAGAGTCAGAAACAACTGATAATGACTGAACATTAGGTAGCATACATTTTATAGATGGAAAACAGCATGGGTACACACAAGCATATGTAAAATAAATATAGGATAATTGATTGCATGAGGGGAGGGGAAGATAGGGCATCTGGGGAGATCAGGAAAGGCTTCTGGAAGATATAGCATTTAAACTCATCTTGGAAAGGAACTGGGAAGTAAGGAACAAGTACATTCCAGGTAGGTGGGATAACTGTAAAGATTTGGGGGAAAAAGCAATGTAAGCTTGGCGGGACTATAAAGAGCATGGAGGGAAGTCATGCTTAAAAAGACTTGAAAGTTTGGTTGGAGCCAGCTTCTAAAGGACTGTAAATTAGCCAAAGTCATTTGTATTTGATTCTAGATGTCCCAGGGAGCTCCAGGAATCTGTTGAGCAGAGGAATGACATGGTCAGATGTGTGTGGCAGGAATCTCACTTTGGCAACTGCTTTGAGGATGGATTGGACAGGGGGAGAGTAGAGGCAGGAATACCATTTAATTAGGAGGCTATTGCATAGTCCAGGTTAAAGATAATGAAAGCCCTAAATAGGAGAGAGGCTATTTGGGTAAAGAGAAGGGGTCAAAAATAAGAGAGATTGATTGTGGAGGCAGAAGCAGTAATAATTGGAAACTGATTGGATCTGTTGAGTGAGAGTGAAAAGTCGAGAATGATTTCAAAATTGTAAACCTGGGTGACTGGAGAAAGCATTTTGGTTTTCGGGGAAAGATGAATTCTGTTTTAGACATATTTAGTTTGAGATACCTCCAGGTAGTTGTTATTGTGGTAACAGAGCTCAGAAGAGAACCATATAAAGACATTTGAATAGAAATGATCATTGAACCTGGGGGAGCTGATGAGGTGACCCAGGAGAGCAGAGGGCTCAAGGGCCATCCTTGGAGAAGCCCACCAGATAGGGGAGTGAGTGATCATACAGCTAAGGAGACTGAGGAGTCAGAAGTAGGAGAACCGAGAGAGATCATTGAAAACTCAAAGAGGAGAGAATAATCCGGAGTGAGTCATCAGCGGGGTCGGGTGTTTCAGGGAGGTCAAGAAGAAGGAGAATTGAGAAGAGACGATTGGCTTTGACCATGGAGATCATTGCCAGAAGACAGATTCTGAGGGGCTGAGAGGGGAGAGGAAATGGACTATTTCCAAAGCCATACAGACAGCTTCCTAGCTATAGCATGGTTGTTTCGTTTTTGTTTAAGGGTGGGAAGGACCTGGGCATCAGACAGTGAGTCTGATAGTGAAAGATTAAAGACTAGAATGAGAGAGGGAGAGAACGTTGTGACAATCCCTGATTCAGAAGGAAGGGATCAACTAAAGGGGTTGGCCTTGGAGGAGGAATACAGGATGAAAAATGGGAGGGATGTAGATGAAGTGAGAAAGCTGGTGGTCTAAGATAAGAGGTGAAGTCTTCTACTGCTTGGATCCAAGAGGCGTATGCAGAAACAGGAAGCTATGGAAGCGCAGCTATGGGGGGGAAAGTGTGATCGTGAATCACGTGAGAGTAAAATATTTGCTGTAGTGAGGGCACAGTTAGGATTAGATAATATAAATTTATAGTGCATCCAATTAGTCCGATTTCATGAATTCCTGAAGAAAGAGGTGGTTGTTTAGTCATTTTTTCAATTGCATCCAACTCTTCGTGACACCATTTAGAGTTTTCTTGGCAAAGATACTGCAGTGGCTTACCATTTCCTTCTCCAGCTCATTTGGCAGATGAAGAAACTGAGATAAACAGGGTAAAATGACTTGTCCACGATTATACAGTTAGTAAGTGGCTGAGGCCAGATTTGGACTCAGGAAAATGAATCTTCTTGACCTCAGACCTGGGTCCTCTATCTACTGAGTCACCTAGCTGCCCCCTAGACGTCGGCAAGACATGAGCCTTAGCAGAAAGGTAAAGGGTTCAAGAAGAGAGAGATGCCATGTTGACCTAACTGGTCAAGTGTGGGAAACAAGGAAAGTGAGTTCAGTGAGTGACAGATGGACTAGGTAGATGGACTTGCAAAATAAGTCAAATCATACAAAAAAATCACAAATACATTTAAGCTATTTTGTTTTTTAAAAGGACGTATCACATTTAGTGAAATAATGACCAAAGGACCGCATTTCCTTGTGTTCACTTTCAGTCTCCTTCTGCTTGGCTGTGTGTATATTTTGCATTATCTTCTGTTCTTTTCTTCACTATGCATTCCCACATATAAGTATGTATTCCTTTGTATTTTTCATATTTATGGCATATTGAGTTTACGTTGATATGCCATTATTTAGTCAATCCCTAATTTCTCTAGTGGGGAAGTTTCACAGTTTCCATTTTTATTTTGAGGTATGTGAGAAGCCTCTATCAATATTTTCTTATTGAGCGATCCATTTTTACCTTTTAGTAACATCCCAAGGGTTGTAGCCCCAATAATGGTACCCCAGCGTTTTCAGATAGGATACCACTTTTAACTCATAATTGTATTTTGCCAGATTGCTTTGCAGTTTTTTTCTTTATCTTTCTTAAGATTTGATATTCCTGCCTCTTGACTGTAGCACTTTTTTCAGCTGTTTTTCTTTGTGACCAGTTATATTATTGCCTCTCTCTCCAAAATAAAATAGTTAATACTAATGACTAGAAAGTCTATGAAATTTTAAGGTTTCTTTCAAGGATTCTTATAGCAACCCTATGAGGTATGTGCTGTTATTAACAAAAGACTCATCCTGTCACATGATGAGGAATGGGTTGATGGTTGATGAAGGACAGGAGCACAAACCCATCAGTTCCCAACAGAATAGAAAACTTGAGGTCTGAGATTATTTTGTTTTTGTTATTGTGATCTCCATACCCAGCTACTCAGTGCAGCTCCTGACCCTGGGGAGGTGCATAATAGATGCTTATTAAATTGAATTGATTTGAATCTTATTGCAGGTTATGGTCCCTTAAGTCTCCTCAATTTGGATGCAAATCTACTTTCTTCTTCCTGTGTCTTTGTTGTCTGATTAATCCACACTTGGTAAAATTTTGCAGGAATCAGCTGTTGCATGTACCCTTGAAACACTATCAGGTGAACTGTTCTGATTGGCTGCTGAAGGTGATCTGTGGCGTGGTGGCCATCCGCACCGTCTATGCCTCACATAAACAAGCCAAAGCTTGCCTCATCTCAAGGATCAGCTGTGAACGAGCTGGTGCCCGGTTTCACATCAGGGGGGTGAATGATGATGGACATGTGTCTAACTTTGTCGAGACAGAACAGGTAAGTGACCAGACCCGACTTGAGGGGCCAAGTGATTGAGTGTTTCTTGAGTAGGAAAGGAGAAGACTCACCCAAAAGCTTTCCCTCTATCTTGTTACCTGTATGAAGGAGTTCTTTACCTTAATTTTCCCTGCTTCCCCCTTCTCTGCTTTATCCTTCTATAATTGACTTTCCTTATGAGGGTCTGATGCCTGTGTTTTGTGTTGTGTGTTACCTTTTGCCTAGCTTTCCAGTTCTTCTTTCAAGGTGGAGAATGCAGCCCTCTGGTACCAAATGTTTTTTCTTTTCAAGTATAGTTCATACAGAAAGAACTTCTACTCTTGATTCTCAGCAAAGAGTAGTTTTGACTCTGGATGGAAGGAAACAAATGAACCAACTTGGTTTGATGCTGTTTTCTGAGTAACCATGAAGTAGATCGATGTACTGCAAGAAAAGAAATTCTCTCATTTTTATTTTATCTTCATCTTAGAAGTAAACTATGGCAGTTGGGAGTTGTGGAATCTGGGAGTAAGGGAGCAGTTGGTTTCAGTGCCCATGAAATGGAACCATCTGTTTAATTTTCCATTGATCTTTCTTTTTTTTTAAATTCTGTTCTCATTCCCAGGGATGCTGTTTACAACTCCTGCCTTTAGCTTAAAATCTGCAGGGTAAATCTTTAGAAGAGACTATAAGACAGTGGTAAATTTAAGACAGAGGAAAGCTCTGATGAAATTCAAAGGTGGAATATTGCCATGGGTGACAATATCCAGACACCCTATATTTATTTTGTGCCTGTAGGCGTTTTTGTCGCTTCTCCCTCTTGTATGTGTGATTGATTTGCTTCTTAGGAGGACTTTGGATAGTGTGAGAACAGGGTCTATAAAAGAGAAAATGATTTGATTAGTGCGCAAGAATATTTGACTTCTTGTCAAGCCCTGACTGCTTGTCTATAGGACTTTTCTGACCAAGGGATCCTGAACAGATTTTTTTGGGCAATGAACTCCAGCAGAGAAATAGTCATAATCTTGGAAAATGATATGATCTCAAGAGAAGATGTGTATTCTTGCTTTTAAAATTTACTTTAGAAGCAAAAGAGAAGCATGCGGTGAATAACCAGCTGCTCTTAGAGCCAGGAAGATCTGGATTGGTCTTACCTTATTAAATCCAGAATATATATTAAATTTGATTGTTGGTTTTAGACAGCAAGATTCCGTTCCTTTCAGGTTGATAGCTATCCATTGATTTTTTCGGTCCATTTGTTCTACCAATTCTGAACGTATCTTATCAGTATTCTCATCCCCCAATTCTCACCATCATTTCCATATTCTGCAAATTACTGAAGGCCAGATTTTCTGTGTCTTAGCCCAGTCTACCTGGAGAAGTCACACAGCTGTGCTGAGTGGGGTCTGTTGCCAAGTTATGTTAAGCAAGCTTACCTGGGTCCTCACTGCTATATGACGGTCCCTTTCTTTTTTCTCGGATTCCTCACTACACTTCCCACAGATGCTGCTCCAAATCTCTTTTTTCTCAAGCTTCCTACTCCACCACTAGCCTCCCTCTCAGCAGAAGACCTTAGCTCCTACTTTACTGAGAAAGTAGAGAACGTCTGTCATAGACCCTCTCCCCTATTCTAATCTTCACAACTACTCTAGGTCATTCCCTGTTCTCACTTCCTTTGCTCCAGTCTTTGAGAAATAGTTGGCCGTTCTCTTTGCCAAGAACAATGTCACATCCTCTGGGAACTTGCTCCTTTTTCTCCTACTTGCCTCTATTATCTGACTATATGAGCCCATTTCTTCCCCATTCTTAACCTTCATAGCCTATATTTCCTTCCTTTCATTGTCAAACTCCTAGGAAATGTCTTTTCCATATGTTTGCTCCTTACCTACCCTTGAACCCTCTTTCAGTGTGGCTTCGGTTCCACCACTTTACTGAAACAGCTGTCTCCATGGTTACCAATGATCTGTTAATTGCTAAATCCTATGGCCTTTTAGTGCTCGTCCTCTTCGACTTTTCTGCAGTTCTGGATGCTCGTGACCCCTCCTCCTAGGCAAGCTATTCTCCCTCAGCTTGTGTGATAATGGCTCCCTCCTTGTTATCCTTCTGTCCGTCTTGCTTCCTGCTTCTTCCAGGTCTCAGCCTCTAACCACGATCCCTCAAGGCTTTGTCCTGGACCCCTTTCTCTTTTTTCTCTATCTCTCATTTATTTCATCAACTCCCGTTCAGGTATGTCTGTGCAGGGAGAAGTATATATTTTGAACCAGACCTGGGATTTCATTAGTATAGAGAATTTCTGATAAGGAAAATCCCTCTACCAATGCAGGTCAACACCTAAGCAGGAATCTAGTCTTAGAAATTTGCCTAAAGCACTGGGAAATTAAGCAATGAATAAATTTTTTTTTTAAATAGCTAACATTTATATGGGGAAGTTAAGTGGTACAGTAGATAGAATGCCATGCCTGAAGTCAGGAAGACTCATCTTCCTGAGTTCAAATCTGACCTCAAACACTTTCTGGTTATGTTACTGTGAGCACTTAACTGTTTGCCTTGGTTTCCTCATCCGTTAAATGATCTGGAGAAGGAAATGGCAAACCACTCCAATATCTTTGCCAAGAATATCCCAGATTGGGAGGAGAGAGGTCACAAAGTCAGACATGACTGAAGAACAATCTTTATATGGTGCCTACTGTGTGCGAGGCATTATGTTAAGTGCTTTACAAACATCTCATTTGATCCTCACAACCCTGGGAAGTAGGTACTGTTATTATCCCCATTTCACAGATGAGGAAGATGAGGTCCAGAAATGACTTCTCCAGGATCATACAGACAATAAGTGTCTGAAGTAGGTCTTAAGCTAGGCTTTCCTGACTCTGAGGCTTGCTTCTCCATCCATGGTGCCATGCTGCTTCTTGCATATCTCTCTAACTCTCTTATCTCTCCTAAGATCCAGGTTCTACTGCCTACTAGACATTTCCAGCTGGTTGTCCTGTTGGTAAAAGTCCAAAATACATTATCTTCCTCACCTAACTCGTCCCTCCTCCAAACTTCTCTATTTCTCTATTTTCTCATTATCCTTCATGAGTCAGATTTGGAATCTTGTAAATCATCCTTGACTCTCTTCTCTTCCTTCTTCCCAGATTTAAGGTGTTATAAGGTTTTGTCAATTCTTCCTCTCCATCTGTCTCTTCCTTCACACACTCTTATGGTTCAGCCAAACAGTTATACCTTTATTTCCCCAAAGTTCTCATTCTTCCAGTCCTTCATTCAGGCTACCCCCAAGTTTGGATGTACCTTCTGACTTTTCGAATACTTAGCTTCCTTCAAAATTCAACTCACTTCCCTAGTCGTTAGTGCTTTGTGCCATTTCAAATTATATATCCAAATAATTGCTATATCCCTACTCCACCTCCTCATAAATAGAATGTAAGTTCTCTGAGGACAGGGACTGGCTTCATTTTGTATTTTTATATCCACTGCCTGACTCACAGTTGGCATTTAATATATGCTTATTGACTTAAATTATATTTTCCTGATCTACCAATCCAACCCTGTCAAAAAAGGAAATGAAATTAGTCTGATGTGATATATTTTGGATGAAGTTATGCTGGCTCACAGTACTGGTGCTTCCCATTCCAGATGCTTACCAAACTACTAATAATACATTTTAGGATTTTTGCCAGGAAATGAAGTCGTGCTTACAGGACTATACTCTGAAGACTTCATCATTTTCCCTTTTAGGAAAAAATATAGGATTTGAGACAAAACTGCTTGCCCACCTCCAGTCCTATAACATCTCTCCCATTCTCCACACTCTTTCTGTATTTTAGAACAGAGGTGTCAAACATATATAGCTTTCAACACTTGGGAGTGAGGTCCAAACCAAATTAAAATGTAATTGGCAAGTATTTAACAAAATTAATATAAATTCAATAAAACATAGATGATGTTAATATAGGATTTTCTAAGTCAATATGTCACCCACAGGGAACCTCATGTGCAGCTTAATGGCCTTCATTTCTATTTAAGTTTTGACACCACTGTCTTGGAATATCAGTTGGTCTAGGCTAGATGGCGTAAGGAGCATGTAGGGGCCAACTCAGTATCTCTCTTCTCTTGTTTCTCAGTTCTTTTGACCAATTTTGTCTCACGATGAACTTCTCCATCTAAAAAAGATCATTCTTCTTGGTAGAGAAAATAGAAACGAAATGAGAGTTGAATAGTTCTCCCTCCTTTTATCCATTCTGAGCAGCATTTCTAGTCCTTCTTCCATCTTCAGCTTACTCCTTATATAGTGCTTTAAAAAAAATAAAAGGTCCCTTTTGTTATCTTTAGCATACTTTGGCTGAGTGCTAAGCTAGACAACATTGCTGACACTGTTGTTACGAGATACTTGTATTCGTCCTCTCTTACCTGCCTTCCTTCCATCTTTTGCATGTGACTTTTAAAAATCGCATTTGATCAGTGAGTTGACATTTCTCTCTTTTCTCCCTCTCTGGAATTATTTCTGTTTGTATCATCTGAATTTTGTTCTTAAGAACATGTGTTATCTCACTTGTGTCAGTTTCCTTTGTCAAATGTTAGGCTCCAGGATCCTATATATTCTCTATGATCTTATAAGCTCTCAGAAATCTGCTCTCCCTAACTTTAGGGTTATAGGAGACTTGTAAGTCTCTGTTTTCAAGCAGTTGGGGGAAAAAATTCTCTTCCCTTTTCTCTTTCTTTTCAAGTCAATGAGATGAAATGGTCTTTTCCATTCCAGTGCCTGATCAACTCATTATCTTTGGACATCTCTTTTCCTAGGGACTCTTATTAATTATGTGGATACCCAGTCTAAATATTTACCAGAGGACCTTCTGATTTTCTTGACTAAGTTCAGATTAAATAACTTTTTTATGCTGTTTTCTCAGAATGTAAATAGGTACATGGGTCATCTTTTTTTAAAATATAGAAGGAGAAGGCAATATTCTTAGGAGATGTTTCTCCTAAGATTAGCTGCAAATCCCTGCTGTTGCTGATTTTGGCAGGAGAGTACTTATTCTGTGTATCAGTATGAAAATACTTCATGCTTATCCAGTACTTAATGAATATTACTTATTTACCTTACCCAATTTGGCCCTCCCATCAATCCTCCTAGGGGTAAGTAGTGTGAGAATTTTTATCCAGTCAATATCATTCTAATATTACATCCTAAATGTCCTGCCTAAGTGCCATAATGTGTAGAACCTTACACAGGCAGCATGGTATAGTACAAAGAGCATAAGATTTAGAGTCAGAGGACCTGGGTTCAATTATCAGCTCTGCCTTGTGACCTTGGGCAAGTTACATCATCTTTATGGGCTCACTTTTCCTGAAGCTACAATCCCTTCTATTAGAAATGGCTTAATAAAAGAGCTTGTTGATTGACTGATAAAAAAGGAGGAAACTGAGGCCCACACATACCAGTACTTACCTTAAGATTATATAGTTGGTGAGTGATAGAACTGGGACTCAAGGCCAGGCCTTCTGGCCTCCCAGTTCAGGGCACTCTCCTTGATAGCACATCATATCACCCCACCCTTCATTTCAGCTATTTGCTTCACCTTTTATGTTTTAATAAAAAAAACCTTTGCAAAAATTAGAGCATGTACCCATTGGCGCTGTACCCATCAGACTGTTGAATTTCTCACTTCGTGCGATGAAGCTATTCTGATAATGAATTGGGGGCTTCATTCTGGCCATTAGCAATTGCTTGAGCAGCAAGGTTGCTCGTCATTGTCTGGGCTATAACTAGTGAGAACAAAGGGAAATGAGGCTAGATTTATATAGCTGGTGTAGGACAAAAACCTATATTTATATTGTCTACATTCATTTCTTTAGAACCATGCTTTCCAAATGGATTTCTGGAGAGTTCTCCAACAAGTGATTGGCCTTCTCTACCTTCTATGTCTTATGAATAGGAGTCCTCCTGGGCATGGAGGCAAGTACATGGGTCTGTTTTATGTCCTGCGTTTTATGGAAGAATTGGCTTTGCCTAAAATAGAATAAAAAACTGTATTCTGACTCCTAGCATCTCTCCTTTTTTCAGATGAAATTACTTGAAAATACATATGCACAACTGAGGTTGGCTTTTCCAGGTAATTAATCACTACCACCTCAATGATTCTTGACATTTTTAAGTGGGAGAAATGTCAGGCTTTGAAGCTTGCTCTGATGGTGGGGGCAGCCAGCCAAGCAGGCAGGTTTAAAGCAGCTGCTTGATTGGGAGGACGAATGCCGAGGCTGTGGTGGGAGGGAGGATTGCAGTCTGAGCTTCCTCTGCAGTAGCTGGTACCTCCCAGTCACCCAAGCTGGAAATCTGGAGTCATCTCTGTTTCCTCCCTCTCTCTCTGATCCCTCACCTCTGATCCTGGATTGAGATTGTGAAGCTGATTTTTTTATAAATCCAAGAGTGAAGCTTTCTGGATTACTGGTTTATTTGATAAGGATTCTCTTATGGGAATCTTCTGAAATACTTTTGGGCAATAATCTTCTAGAAGTTGCCCAAACTCTCCCCATTTTTCTCATGAACCACAATGGATTCACACACAGCATTTGGCTTCAGATGACTCTCTCCTGAAACTCCTCCAATCTTACCATTAGGACTAATGGGTGACAATTCGTTCCCATTCATTCAAGAGTCATTTATAACAGTTGTAGAGGTGCATATTTCACTCACCGTATTTTCTAACATGCAGACTTGAAACCTCTTTTTCCTTCTGCTTTTAAGCAATTGTCAAGTCTTGTCAATTCTTCCTCCATCATCTCTCACCCTGTCCTCTTCTCTCCACTTGAGAACCACCACCCCAGTCCAGATCCTTATTACCTCCTACTTGTATTATTACTGCAATAACTTCCTAACTTGTCTCTCTACTTCCAGTCTCTCCTTTCCATTGCATTCTGGCAAAATAACAATCCTAAAGCATGGGTCACTTCCTTGCTCAAACATCTCTAGTGGCTCCCTCTTTTCTCTAGCTTAAAATAAAAAACTCCTAAACCATGGCACAGGAAGCCCTTTACAACCTGACTCCAGCCTTCCCTTCCAGATTTGCATCACTCAACTTCCCTTTACAATCCAACCCAATAGTAGCTGAATTGATATAGCACTCAGTCTCATTCCGCCATCTCTTGCCCCAGTCCTATGCCCGGTTCACTCTTTCTCCTCATCTTTGCCTGTCAAAATTCTCCTTCAAGGTCTGTCTCCTTCATGAAGACTTTCCTGATTCAATCTTACCCCTAGCCCCTGGTAAAAGTCATCTCACCATGCTTACATTTTCTTCCTAGTGTTTTCTGTCCATCCCTTTTGCTCCTCTTCCACCCGTGCCAAACATGTCCTTTTTTCTCTGCCCCCTACCCAGCACTTAGCAGTGCCTGGCACATAGATGCTACATAACAATTATTGAATAGAGATGCGATGGAGAGGAAATGCTGCTGGCCTAGAGGAATTGGAGCAAAGAAATGTTTTTGCCTCACCCCTCTTGGGGCTGTTCAGAAAAACAGAGTGAAGGCTTTGAACTTGAAGACCTCTGCAGTCTTTACTCAGACCGACATTCATTAATCATTAGGAAGCATAATTCCTGTAGTAAACTCATAGTAGATGGCTGACTAATTGTCTGTGAGGTAATCTTTGGACCCAGTGACTGAATAAAAGGGTATGTATTTGCTTTTTTTGTTTATTTTTTAAAGGAGGATGGTACATTTAATAGGCTAATGTGCTCACTTGACTCCTTTCCTTAATTAAATGCCCTGGCTTTCCAGAAAAAGAGAGGACTCTTTCCCCTGTTCATTTTTTCTTAAAGGGAATAAAGTTAGTCCCGGCCTGGCAGCTTGCGTGTGTGTGCATGAACGTAGCCTTCCTCTGCTTCCTTCAGAGCTGTACCTTTACAGCTCTGAAGTGAATCACATCTGGTGGGCTGGTTTACAGCTATGACTCACCCTGGAGACACAAAATGGAAGAAAAACCCTCAGCCTACCCCTGCCAAAAAAAAAAAGACCAGAGCTAAACATCATGCTTGTTTAGGTTTTTAATATAAAGTTCCTGATTAATCTTAGTTACTCAAGGGTCATTGTGATATCTTAAGACCTCTTTCACTGGGATGTCAAAGTTATATAAAAATCACCTTAATTTTTGAGCCAGGCAAGGGTAGCCAACTCCTTTCATTCCTATGACTTTGTTCTCATTTTTTAATTCTTTAATTCTGGGCAACACACTAATGATGGAGAAAACAGCACTTTTTTCTTGGATGAAGTCAAACTCTCCTGATTCCACTCCTTAGCAAGTGGCATTGCCATAGACTGTGCCACCTGTAAGGGCTTTAACTGACATTTAATTAATTTTTGTTCCCTTTGCTCCCAACCTCCTAGCAGAGTAAAAAAGTTTGAAAACAACCATAAAAATGTTATTCTTTTTTGAGCTGTAATATCAAGCCCTCAATTTATTCCTTCCTTTTGGCTTCTGAAGGTTTTATGAATATGCTTTTTTAAAACCTTGTGTTCAGACATTCATGTCTTCAGCAGTAAATATAAATTAAAAGTCATTGTAGATAAATCATAAAAGTGCTGAGAGCATTTTGAAACTCAAATTTTAATTGAAGGAAAAATATTTTTGCTCTTATAGAACTTAAGGGAATGTTTTTATGCATACTTTTAACAAAGTTGTACTTGGGTAAGGCTGATTTTTTTTATCTGTACTGCTTACTTTTGGGCTAGTCTTCATCAGTCAATATCACCCTGAAATAGCTCAAATTTTACATACACATATACGATAGAAGTCAATCCCACAAATAAGTATAGCCACCAACACTATAGTATGAATTAAAGGCTACAGAAAGTCCTATGTACCTATACATCTCTTTTTCCCTTTAGAATTCACTCATAAGTGAGTCTCCCTCTAGAGCACCCTATTATATTACAAATGAATTAGAAATTAAAAGTCCCTCAATAAACAATGAGTATCAGTTGATTGGATAAGGATAGTCCTCTTGGAATTTAATGTTGGGAGACTTTGCTGGTATGGGATAAGCTATGAAAATGAACCCACCTTCCTCTGGGTGGGCCCTGTGGTCAGCCAGGAGGCAGTATTAAGCTGTTGGTAGTATGTTTTTCAAACTTCTCAATTTTATTAAGACTGGCCCAGTCTGTTGTCTTGGCTAAGGTAGAACTTAGGTTAATGTTGGAGGCAGAGAATGACTTAGCAAATTTCATTAGAGTCTGGATTGTTTTCCCCTAGAGAAGGGTGATAGTTGATTTCTTCAGTGAGATCTGTAATTGGGTAAAAATGTTGCCCAGAAGAGGCTTTCCCAAGAAATATAGAGTCTATAATTCACATACCCTTGAGATGTTAAAGCAGTTAATGACTAATGACTTAAATAAGGAGAGGCAGTGCGGTATAGTAGGTGGAGAACTGGCCTCAGAGTAAGGAAGACCTAGGTTCGAGTTCAGCCTCATGCCAAATGAATGTATGGCTCAGATCTGCAGTGGTAGAAGTTTCCTCATCGATGAGTTATTTCAGTTGGGCCCAACTCCTCATGATCCCATCTTGGGTTTTCTTCGCAAAAGATACTGGAGTGGTTTACTGTTTCCTTCTCCAGCTCATCTGAAAGATGAGGAAACAGGTAGGCAGGGTGAAGTGACTTGCCCAGGGTCACACAGCTAAGCTAGTAAGTGTCAGGGGCCAGATTTGAACTCAGGAAAGTGAGTCTTCTTGACTTCAGGCCCAGCTCTCTCTGCACTGCCCTACTTAGCTCCTAGAAAGTTCCCTGCTTCAATATATACACACACACACATACATACATATATACATACATACACACATACACATACACATGCACACACACACACGCACACATATAATATGCTCATAAATCTAGAAGCGGAGGGGGCCTTAGAGGATGCTAACAAAGTTGCTACGAGTTCTCCCTGTTACAAATACCAGCAAATTTACTTTAATCAAAGTGCTTCCTACCTCAGGCAAAAAGATAAGAGTGTGGCTGGGAGGGCCCAGGGCCCAGGTGCATGTAATTCCCATAGTCCAGGGAAACTCTAGCATCTAATTTTCAAGTCTTCCACTGAAAACAATTACTAATGCATGGGTGATCTGAGTATGGTCTAGCTCTCCATGGAAAGCTACAGTGTAAGGTAGCACAGGAGGTAAGAAATGGAAAAGCCTCGCTGCATTACCCGGCCCCGTGCCCTGCCAAGGCAGGCTCCAGTTACCTAGATAAAAGAGAGTGTCCGAGGGAGCTCAACGACCTTTTGCCTTGTGCTTTTCAGGGCTGTACTTTTTGTTCTTAATCTTCCGTACTGCTCCACATAAACTGGGAGATGATGTGCCACAGAACGGTCATGTGGGAGAAAAGTATTCTGTTTCCAGGTATTAGCCTAGTAGTGCCTTGTCGAAATCTCACAGTGACAGGCACGTTAACTGATATATAGATGTAGATATGTGTGTACATGTGTATGTATACACATACATATATACACATATGTGTATATGTGTAAGCATGCATTTGTTGTGGTTCAGTTGTAATCAACACTTCATGGCCCTATTTGAAGATTTTCTGGCAAAGATTCTGGAGTGGTTTGCCATTTTCTTCTCCAGCTCATTTGACAGATGAGGAAATTGAGGCAAACAGGGTCAAGTGACTTGCCCAGGGTCTCATAGGTAGTTAATAACTGGGGCCATATTTGAACTTGGGTATTCCTGACTTCAAGCCTGGCACTCTATCCATTGTATCACCTAGATGCCCATACATACATACATACATACATATTTCCATCTGTAATGTTTGTGTGTATGTATGTATATATATGTGTGTGTGTGTGTAGTATATGGGGTTATTTGTCATGTTCCTTTTCCATATATATACACATATATACACACATAGACATACATGTATATACACACATTCGTATATGCATATATATGTATCTATGGATATATGTATCCATATATGCATGGTATATGTAAAGAGAAACACATAATTCATATATTTGTATGGTTCTTTTTCATTTATAATATTTATATTTTTATGTATATGTGCATGCATATACATGGTATATGTGTGTATATAATAGAGATAACATTACATATTACATGCCCACAATATACATCATGTATTACATGGGATCAATATTGTAAATATGTGTTGTCTATGACATATATCATATATTTAAGGATAGGGCTATAAAAAGTAAGGGAGGATAAGTCTACAGTATGTATATGGGGCTATTTGTCAGCCCTTTTCCATCTGTAATGTTATATATAATATGTATATGTAACATACATATATATTATAAATATAGAAATATTTCTGTATTATGATATATAATGGCAGAATATTAACAATGTATTTAGATAAGTAATATATTTCTAACAAATTATAACTATATTATAAATAAATATGATGTGTATACACATATAGTATGCATATTGTATGTAATGTTATACATGGGAAAGGGCCTCATATTATGGCTTTCCTGTGGTCATCTAGAGCAGGTTTTCTTAGTCTTCTTGTTGGCACTGTGATGAAGCCTATGGACCTTTCTTGGAATAATGTTTTTAAATGGATCAAACAAAATACTAGGATTATAAAGGAAACCAACTGGTGAAAAAGAGTTTATCAAAATATTTTTTAAAAACAAGTCCACAGACAGCAGGTTAAGAACCCCTGATCCTAGACCTCTGCTTTTTGGATATGGCTTGTTTTTGAATATTTTGTTTCCTTTTTAAAATATCCCTTTGTTAAGAGCATGGGGATAAAGGCTATAAGACCTAGAAAAGTTCTCATTTATGTCTAATGGTAGCCATGGCAGGGAGAGAGTTTGAAAGGAATAGCCAGTTGTCCATAGATTTGCAGTTTCATGTGCAATCACCTTTTTTATTGTGCTATATTATAGAAATGCTTGTTTTATTCCATACATTAAAAGTTAAATAATTTTTTTTAAAAATCTAAGTTAATCCCCTTTTTACAAATAGGAAATAACTATTTGCCCATAGTACCTTGCCAAAGTAAAAATAAAGACTTGACAAGGAATTTATTTAAATGTAAAATGATAGAAGCATTGCTTCCATTTCTAAAACAATGAGAGGTGTTAACTGGAATTTTCATGGAGGGCATTCAGGATATAATCAGTGGAGTGAATGGGGCTGAGAAGCAGGGAATGATGGTGTTTAGATCCTGGGCACAAACTAGAGCCATCCTCCGAAGTCATAACCTAAGGGAGGTTGCTTGTTAGAGTGTGGAGTCCTGCTCTTGAGAGAGGTTCCGCTAGGAGGCAAATTGAAAGCAAGCATGCTACCCTTTGCCCCTCTGCACGGGGCAGTACGGTGAGGAACCAACCGAACTCTGTCAGACTAGACTGGGCTGAAATCAGCTCCCTGTTCGTCTCTCAGGTTTCACGTCTCAAGCCACAGTATCTGGTTGCAGAGCCCTGGGATGTTCAGTTTCATTGAAGAATATCTTTCCCTTTCTGTTTTCTTGTGACTACAGACGATTTACATGGATGATGGCGTGTCGTCTTTTGTCCAGATCAGAGGCTCAGTTCCACTGTTTTGGGAGCAGCCAGGGCTTCAGGTAAGTAATGAGGAAATTTTTTGACTTTTCATTTCATTTATCCTTTCACCTAACCTGCTTGCTTTTCAAACAAACAAAAGATCTTTTGGTAGCATCATTTCTGACTTTTCTCTTGACGTAAAATGTCTCTGAGTCAGTCTTATTGAACTAAATGTTTCTTGGATCTTTAAAAGATTACAGAGATAAAAATGTAGATAGTCTATGTATCTAAATGATATCTATGTGAAAGAATTGCTCTATAATTCCCTATTAAAACTCAATTTATTAAATAATGTTTTTTCTTCTTCATTGATGACCAGGATACATTGAAGTGCCTTCTCTGCTATTTAAGTGAACAGTCATGCATTCTGTCTTGGATGTTACAGGATAACTTATACTGCAAGGACAATCCTAAATTCCAATTTTTGCAAAACAATAATCAGGGCTTTTGCTTTTCTTAATAGCTATGACTTAATATCCACAGCAAGAGTGAGCGGTATCTTTTGCCCACTTCTTGTGGGGCTTAGGCTGACATACAGTAGGTCTGAGGTTAAGGGGCTTCCAGAGACCTATGAGAATTTCATACTGATCTTTTCTATGATTACTAAAAATATACACTGTCATTTGAAACCTTGGCCACTGACCGATGCTAGAGGTATTTCAGTTATGTCTGTCTCCCTGGAAGAGAGCTGTGTGTGTGGTGTTAGGCTCCAAGAACACTTTGGTCATTGAGGACATGACATGCTGGCTTATTCATTGAGCTCGCCATTGAGGTGGATGCTGAGCCTGACTAATTTAGGATCTCAGCAGGAAGGGGATCAGTGGAAAGACTGAATTCTCTGTGGAAATCAGGTTGCAAAATTTGGGAGTGGTAATCATGCAGTCCTCTAGTTAGAAGATTTCTTCTTAAAGTCTCTTCTAATCCAGTCTCCTACACAGTGTAGGAATCTTCATGGCAGCAGCATCCCTAACTCTTGGTCATCCAGGCTCTCTTTATGAACTTCTAGTCTTGAAGACTTTCTAGTAACAGGAAACTCACTACTTTGTCCATTTCAGTGTTAGTTATAATCATTATACAATTTTCCTTATAATTAAAAGAAAATTTGCTTCCCTGTAACTTGCATGTGTTGATCCAACTGTGTTCTCTGGAGGTACTCAGAATATTCAGTCTTTTGCATTAAAACTTTTAACTCTTTACAGATTCCTTTAACAACCTCTTTCTTTGTTTGTCTGTTTGCTCTTTTGCCTTATCCAGGCTAAACATCCTTAGCTCCTTCAGTTGTATTATCATCCTGTTGAAATTTCAGACCCTGTGCCTGTCTGGTTCTTCATGAGTTTGTCAGTGTTACTTTGAAAATATGGTGTACAAGCTTGAACATCCAATAGTCCATATGCAGGTTGACCAACCCAGAGGAAAATGAACTGTGCTCTTTGATGTAAACATTGTAAGCAGACAGCTTAGAACTTTGATTCATTAAGCTTGTTTCTTGACTAATACCCCTCCTCCCCATGAAACTGAAATAACTTCTGAAGGTTTCATAGAATCCTAGAATTGGAAGAGAATTTCCAAGACTGCTGTGCTCTAACCCCAACCTGAATCTTGATACAACATCCCTGACAAGTGACTCTCCAGCCTCCCTTTAAACACTTCCAGTGGAACTCATTAGCTTTCTCTTTAAAACAAAACAAAGACAAAAATACTTTGTTGATGCCTTTTAGCTTTATCTCAATCATTTCTCACCTCCACCCCTTCAAACTTGCAATATAAATACTGACAGTATAGAAAAAATGCTGTCCTAGAATTCAGCCACTTGTTTCGTTATCTCTCTTGTAGAACCTTCATTGGTTTTTCCATTTCTGAGTTCAGTTTCCTTTTGGTGATCTATTTACTCACATAATTGTAGTTGCTATCTGTAGTGTTCTGTCTTGTTCCTACTCATTTGTTTTATACCAATTACACAAACCTTTCCATTTTTCTTTGAATTCTTCATATTTGACATTTTTTCAGCACAGTAATAATACATCACTTTCGTATATCATAATTTTTTCTACTATTCCCCAATTGGTCGATATATATTCTTTGTTTCTAGGTCTTTGTACTATAATACACTCCACTAAGGGGATTGTTTTTGGTTTTATTGGACCCTTATTGCTGTCTTTAGCTTCTCTGTCGAGTAATGGGATTGGGTCAAATGATGTAGTCAATTTTCTTAAATAATTCCAAATTGAAATCCAGAATGGATTCAATTGCTTAATAGTTCCAGCAATCATGCATGAATGTCCTTGCACATCCCCTCCAGTATTGACTATCTCCATCCCTTTTTTCATCTTTGTCAACATGTAAATAGTAAAATTTCAAAGTTGTTTCGTTTTAAGTAATTTGGAACTTGTTTTTAGGTGAACATTTGTAGTTAGCAAATCCTCTTTTGAAAACTATATCTTTTGATCACTTATTCATTGAAAAATAACTCTTAGTGTTATATCCCCTATGTGTATATTTAATATTTTTAATCCTTACTGTTATGTGCCCTATATAGTGTCAATTCCTTACATATTTAGATACAACTTTTGTCAGTTATATTTTGTGCAAATGTTTTTCCACTCCACCACTTCTCTAATTCAGATATCTTCACTGATTTTTATTTATTTTATTCACTGGTATTTATTTTATGCAAAAGCATTTTAATTTTATGTAGTCAAAATTGTCTGTCATCTTTTATAATGTATCTCTTCTTTGGTTAAGAATTCTTCCCTAGTGGGAAGTGACTATCTTTTTATTTTTAAAAATTTATTCTACTTGTCTTTATAGCAAAATCATTTCCAACCCATCCACCCCCGTGTTTAACTCTCCCTTGTGACAAAGAAAAACATCTGATAAAAAAACTTGTCTAACAAACTTACTCTCTCTTGAGAGAACCCATTCCATTTCTCGACAACTCTAATTACTAAGTTCTTCCTCATGTTGAAGCAAAAATCTACCTATTCTTACATGAAAGCTCTTTATATACTTGAAGATGATTAGTACATTCCACTGCCACCCTTTCTCTCCTTTCCTTACCCCTCAGCCAACACACTTCTCCAAAGTAAATATGTTATTCAGTTAATAAGTACGAATTAAGCACCTCTTATGTGCTAGGCACTGTTTAAAGTACAGAAGATACAAAGAAACACCAAAAAAAAATGGTTCTTGCTCTCAACAAACCCACAGTTCAATATACCTGATATTTTTAACCTATTGTTTTTAAAAGCATGGTCTTGAAAATGGTCATCATTCTGACTGTCCTCTATAGCTGGAACCCTAAAATGTGGCACCCCAATCATAATACTGCAGTGATTAGCACAGAGAACACTGGCTTGCATGAGTTACAAATGCCTGGAAACCCTATTCTGGGAATGGGATATAATACAGATAGATAATACGAATCTAAATCTAATGTCATCTCTTCATTCCTTCTCATTCCCTGAACTGGCACATGTTCTGTGTATTGGATCTAAAGTAATTCAAAGAACATCCCACCACCCATTCCAGCTCACGCCCTGCATCCCGCCAGACCTCAGTGCCTGAACACCCCCTGCATATTCCACTGAAGATACAAGGTACAAAGGAAGGGCCAATGGAAAGAATTTCCAAAGTCAGTATACATTCAAATCTCACCCTTTCTTCTTGATAGTCATGTGACCATAACCTGACCATGAGGGACAATCTCTAAGTCTCAGCTTCCTCAGTTTAATACCTTTAGTGCCAAGCTTATAAGACTCTTGTCAAGTTCAAATGAGATCATACATTTAAAACGCTTTCTAACCCTTAAGGGACTACATAAATGTCAGATAGCATCATCACCAATCTTTATGAAGGGATGATGATTATGATCCCCAAGATCATACCCTACAAATGAAGGTTATATCTCACATATTCCCAGTCTCTTCTCCCACAATCACATTTATAACACTTTGTTCATCTACTCTGCTCTGTAAGTAATGGTCGGACTTTGCATTCCATTAGCTCTCATATGCAAGTTCCACTCTTAATTCTTGAGACCCCTATCATCTACAGAAATGTGGTCACACTCAACTTTTTCCCCAGTAACAAGAACTGCAAAGGGATCCAGGTACCTCTCCCTCTTCTAGTGCCCCAGCGTTTCTACCTCTCAACATACTTCTGCCTTCACTCAATCAGTCAATTAGTATGTATTAAACACATGTGTCAAACCTTATGCTAGGTACTGGGGATATGAATTTAAAATTGAGATGATCCTTGGCTTCAAGGAACCTATGTTCTCATGGCGAACTTTTAATTCCTTAAACTCTGTGTTTGACACTTCTATTAATGGTTCTTGAGACCACATCAACTTGTATGACAGCTGTGCCATGTGATTGGTAACTGAGCTTATGGTTCTAGCTAATCAACAACCATTTATTAATCAATCATTTATTAAGAACTTACTATGGACCAGGCACCAAAGCCCATGGGGACACAGCCCCATTTTGTCTCTTTGGAGTTGGGTTTCTGAACAAAAATGTTATACTTAATGTTTGTGATGGGGACTAGATGTTTGATTTCATTCATATCAGAAACTTCTAGTTAGGAAACTCCATTTGCCAACACAGATGAGCAACTGGCAGTCTTGGACATTTGTCTGGGGCATGGAGATGCTAAGTAACTTGCTCAGAGCCATGCTTAGAATTTCTCAAAGTCCTGGCTTGAACCCAAGTTTTCCTAATGTCATGCTGCCTCTCACCTCAGCGTTTAATAAGGATAAATTTAACGTTTATCCCTATTATGTCTGATCATTCTCTACCAAACATGGCTTGAAAGTAACTGTGGGTTCTTGGGAACCATGCCAGTGGAGTATAAGCTCCAGCAGTTGAGAAAGTTTTGAGACCAGGATTAGTGATACACTTGTCATCCGCGGACCCTTTTAGCTAGATTCAGGAACATTCATTTCTGGAAGGTTGGTCAACAGGTGATGCACTTTTTTTTTTCTTTTAAGTCATAGCAGCTTATCTTCTAAGGTGTGAAAATGTTGCCATCTGCATGGGTAAAGGGAATATACCCTTCTCAGATCTTTGAAATAGTGAAATCACTAGTCTGTAATCTCTACTATTGGGGAGGCTGAGGCTGGTGAGTCACTTGAGCTTTAGAGTTCTGAATTACAATAGGGTAAGAGTTGACTGGGTAATTAATACAAAGTCAGGAACTGATTTGGTGAGCCTTCTACATCTAGGGACCACCAGGTTGCATAAGGAGGGGCAAATTGGCTCAGGTCAGAAATGGAGCATGTCAAAGCTTCCATGCCAGTCGGCAGTAGGTATGGGCTTATGAGTGGCCACTGCATTTCAGCCTAGATGAGATAGGGAGACCCATTTGCCTTTAAAAAAAAAAAAAGTGAAATCAGTAGAGATTTCATTGTATTGGATTTAGCTCATCATTCTAGTGTGTTGACATTTTTCTGGATCCTGATTCTATAATGTAATTTCTTAGCTATCTTTCCCATCTTAGTGTCATCAATTTGTTTGATTAAAAATACCATGTGTCTTCAAATAATTGATAAAAATGTTAGACAAGTCCTTCTGCATGTCCCTGGAGGCCTCCCTCCACCATCAAACCATGCTTGGCCTTGTTAGTTTCCAGTGCAAATATGCCTACCCCTCTCCATCTTGGGCACAGGGCTGTTATACTACGAAAGACCTGGTTGGATCTGCCTCATTGAAATTCAGATCTATCTGAATCTGATCTATCCTTTTTTGGCAATGCAATCAAAATAGAAGGGACCACCAGGTAAGAACTTACTTGTCAAGATTAAGCATCCTGGGGAATGATCCTAAAGTGATTAGAAGTCAATTAGCTTACTATGTGCCAAGCGCTTAAGTGCTAGGGGTACAAAGAAAGGTAAAAGGCAATCCATGTCTTTGGGGTACTTACCATCTGATGGAGACATCCTGTAAACAACTGTGTATAAAGAAGTCAAGGATAAATAGGAAATAATCTATGGAGAAAAGGCACCAGAATTAAGGGAGATCAGAAAAGGCTTGCTGTAGAAGGTTGAAATAATAGACACCTAATGAATGTTTTCCTTTAGAAGTAATGAAAAGTCCTTTTTGTCATATGTTGTGTGATTGAGTTGGCCAGCCTTGGTCTTGGAGAAAAGAGAAGAGGAAATGAGTTATCTTCCTTTTCTTGGAGGGGTTATGGACCATCATCCTATCTGTGGTAGCTGCATCATGTGGTTTTGTTCAAGTGTTCTTCCTTGTTGTGATAGGGTGCTCCCTTGGGGGAGGAGGTCCATCTGGGAATAACATGGTGCAAACCCAAAGGTATAAGGGAAAACTTAAAAGAATGAAGATAAACTTCCTAGTCCTAATTCCTAAATATGATACATATTCATAGGATGATGAGACACTCTTTGACTATGGCCACCTGAAATTTTAGGCTGAAAGTCAGTTTTGGCTTTTTCATCCTTTAATGGGCAAACCCTTCCCTCAGTAGGTGATGAGAAGCCAAACGGTGGATCCTTGCTTTGGAATTTAGCTTGCAGTTTCTGAGTCTATGAGGAGACATATCTTGGAGAAACATCCTTAGCCCTGCCGTTGCATGTAGGTGTGTTTCTATATATTCTGCCTTAAAAGTTGTATTTTTAAAGCATCATTTTGAAACTATGCTTATGTCATCCTTATTTAGTAGTCAAGGGCTTTTAATAACTACATCTGAACCATGAAAGCTAGAGGGAAAAGTAACTATGTACATGTTAATGGATTTTTTGGGTTATAAATAGCCTCAGAAGAGTTTTGCTTTCAAAAATACATCTCTGTCTTGGTTTGGGCTGCTCGCTGGTACATTTTATTTTGCTGTTTATAGGCCAGGAAAGAAACCATTACCTTTCTTGTCAGTAGAAACCCTATCAGTGACTAAGTGTATGTATCACAAGTTCAAGTGAAAACAGGGCTTGGAGCAAATTAAATATGGATTAAACATGGTGGGTGTGGGTGATTGTATCATCATTGCTGCCTCCTTTTGTTGCCTGTATTTTATTCTTTCATATTAGTATACAATTTTTTTTTTTTACTCCCCTGACTGTATAGCATTAGCCTAGAGCAGCTGTTCTCAAACTTTTTGGTTCCCTTCACACTCTTAAAAATTATTCAGAACCCAAAAAAGTTCTTATTCAAGTGGGTTATATCTACCATATTAGAAATTAAAACTCTTAGTGTTATTATGAAAACAGCTTCAACCAGAGTCCCTGCATGTGTCTTGGAGATCTCCAGGGGTCCCTACACTATACTTTGAGAACTATTGGGCTGAAGTAATCTGAAATTAACAAGGTTTGGCACCTGTAGTTGAAGATGTTTCACTTAAAGTGACAAGCAAGAACAGGATGACTCTTATATACAGTGACATCTTTATCAAACCCAACTTCAAATATTTGGTTTTAAATGTCTTTTCACATCCCTTTCTCCCAAAGTTATCCATTATGATGGAAAAGTAGGATTTTAGAGTGAGAAATAGCTGGATAGATTTAGGAGCACCAAAACAGAGAAAAGGCTAGTAAGAGAAAAGAATTCAGAAATGGTACTAGAGGCAGTGAAGTGTCATGAAAAAAAGTACTGAATATGGAGCCAAGGGATCTGAGCTCAAATGCCAGCCTTGCCATTTATTCTCTCTGTGACTTTGTATAGTGTGGTAAGAGTGTAAGGGTTGCTAAACTCCTATCACATGGGCAGTGTTGTATTTATTATGGTAAAAACCATTCTTAGCTGGAGGGGCTGTACAGTTTGCTGACCCTGGTAGAGTGAATTGGATGTAGAAGACCTGAATTCGAATTCTGCCTCAGAAATTGACTTATTCTATTATGTTTGGAAGTCAGTAAACTTCTCTTTAAAATGAGGGGAACTGGACTTAGTGACCTCTAAAGTTTCTTCCTGCTCTAAATTTATGATCCTATGATAAGCCATGCCAACAGTAGATTTTTTGATGTATCTGGGAGTTTGTGTGTAAGAATCCACTTTGCCTGACACACCAATGTGTTTGTTGGGAGCTTCAGAGACTGAACATCTTCCTAAAGTAATTTCTTCAGGGTTTGAGAAATGAATAATAGACCAAGTATAAAATTGGCTCAGTAGAAAGGACAGCTAGGGGATGGAAGGGAAGGGAATAGAGAGAAAGAAGGAAACCAAAAAAGAAGCAGCTGTCACTATTCCCTTAGGTGTGTGCCAACAGTAACTTGATTCCAGGATGCCCATTGAAAACCCAGGCCTGAGGTCACTTGATATGGAGTGAGGAGGCAGCGGGGCCCTTAAGACAAGGTGACTTGAGACCATGGAGAGTTCATTCTCTGTGTTGCAATGGGACAGCCTAGGCTCACAGGGGAGTGCATAAGAAAAGACAGACGATGAGAACCAGAGAGATGGAACTGACTACCAAATGAGATTACAGATGAAAAAGCACTTTTCATAAACTAAAATGTGTAATACAATCTGACTTGTCCTTTGTTTCACTGGAGGTCTATTTCCATGGTCCAGAGTTCAGCTCTAACCCCTGTGCTTTCTTATGGTTCCTGCTTCCTCTTGGCCTCATAATGCCTTGACTCCACTGTCTCACACCTTCGGGACACAGGTGAAAGTAATCTGATGCCATCTGGTTCCAGGATATAGGAGCTTCTTTCTCCTGCCAGGATTCAAACTTTCCTCAGCTTCCTGGATACTGTAATGTTAGGTCATTCAGTCTTCTGTAAGTTTTGCCTTTTCCAAGGCACCTGAAAGAGTATGGGTTTAACCTAAGGATTTACTTTTTCTATTGCCTTCTCAGCAATAAGTAGCATGGTGGAGCAGAAAAACTCTACTGTGACCATGGAGTAAGAGAATCTGGGTTCAACTCCTGTCTCTGGTGCTTACTACCTCTTTTGTCTTGGGCAAATCTCTTAATCTCGGTTTCTTCATCTGTAAAATGAGTCAGTTGTCCTCCAAAGTGCCATCCAGCTTTGACTGATGATGAATAAATCTTTGATTTATAATCAAATACATTTAGTTCAGGCCACTTTTTTTGTTTTCTCTCACTTCTCTTCCCTGGTGGTGTTCATCTTTCTCTTTAGGACGTTGAGTGATAACTTCCTCTGTTGACTGCGTCCGTGTGTGTGTGTGTGGTTGGAAACTGCCCTTCCTGAGTTCACTCTCAGGGTAGAGGTTGGGAAAGCATGTAAAGCTTGAAAAGGCAGATGAACGTAAAAGGTGATGGGCTTCGTAATCTCCCCCCTACTGCAGTTCATTCTCCACTCAGCCTTTCATTGATCTCCCTGAAGTGATGATGTGTCACTCACCTATTCAAAACAAACTCTAGTGGCCTCTGAGATCAAATGTGAAATTCTTTGGGGGTTTCAGAGCCACTCTCAGCCTGGCCCCCTCCTCTCTTGCCAGTCTTGTTACACCTTATTCATCTCCATATACTCCTTGATCCAGTGACACTGGCCTCTGCTGATCCTCACACATAACATTCCATCTCCCGACTCCAGGCATTTTTATTGACAGTCCCCCATTCTTGGAACTCTTTCCCTTCTCATCTCCACCTCTGAGCTACCCTCACTCCCTTCACATCTCAGCTAAAGTCTTACCTTCTGAAAGAAGACTTTTTGTGCCTTAATAGTGCCTTCCCTTGTGTGTGTGACTGGTATGAAGTGCTGTACATGTTGTATCCCCTCATTGGACCATGAGCGCCTTGAGAGCAGGAACCAGCTTTTTTGTGTTGTTTTAGGTTTTGGTGTGGTTTTTTGTTTGTTTGCTTTGCCTTTCTCCGTGTTTAGTATCTGGCACTTAATAAAATGCTCGTTTATTTGTTTGCTTAGCATCTCCCCACAATATTCGGTAGAGTGCTTGGCACTGTATGTGATCATAATAACAGGACTCCAAGCAGAGCTGTTGCCTGCAGATTGGATAAAGATAATGAGAAGTTTACAGCCATGGTGCTCATTACTGAGAGTTTAAAAGCTGCCATGAGTCAGGAAAAAAGAAATCTAATAGTGAAATTCACAGTTCCAGATCTAGATATATCTCTGTAAATGTCCCTGTGTGTGTAGGTATGTGTATACATATATATGCATACATATATAGTGAAAGCAATCTTTCTATGTCCTGTCATATTAATATTTAGTCACCCATCTCAATCCCCGAAACTCATTTCTTACTATGCTCCCATGAGAAAGATTCTAAAAAATTTTAAAAACCAGGCAGAAAAACTACTTCTAATCCTCCATCCTGGAGATTTGACAGACTAGTATAAAATGTCCAGCTCTTTTCTTTGAGTCTCTGTGAATGGGATATCTTTCCATGTCCTCCTAAGATAGGGGGAAGGAAGGAGTGAGAAAGCTTTGGCCCAATAGACTGATAAGATTTCTTACTCTAAGCCCTAGCAGCATGAAGCAACTCCTTGGATTGCACAGTGAAATTGGATTTCTCTTTTCTACATTAACTATAAAAGACTTGGAAATTAAATACTTGAATTTGATGATAACCGTTAGTTCATTTTCTCAGTTATTGGTATTCAGAAAACAAAAACATGATAGTTATAGGCAGTTGAATAATTTTGGCCTAGACGTGATTCAGCTTCTCACCTTTGGCCCAGAAATATCTCAGTTCACAGGCTAGTTACCATAGCCACCATCTATCTTGGTACTCAGTGGCATTCTGACAATGGTGACTTATGGGACCTTTGTGAATAGGAATGTGTAGAGCTTCCCTTAATAATTTCTAAATCTATTAATCAGAAAATTATTTTCCAGCTTGGTGTTTTCCAAAAACATGGAGGAGACAGCTCTATTATGTGGGGTTTTTTTTTCTCCCTTGGTAAGGATTCTTTCAGGCAAAGTCAGGAATAGAAGGTTATCATTTCTATTCACTCTCTGTTCACAACATAAAAACCTTAATGTCCTCCTTAAATTCTTCCTTTCCTCATCCAGTTTGTTACTAAGCCTTAGGAAATTCTGTCTCTATAATATCTTTCAAAATCAATTATTTTTGAGGGAACTGGGGTTAAATGACTTGCCTAGGGTCACACAGGTAATGAGTATGTGAGGACATATTTGAACTCAGGTCTTCCTGACTCTAGGGTCAGTGCTCTGTTCGCTGTGCCCCCTAGCTGCCTGTAAGTCAATTTTTAAAAATTTAAGAGAAATCCATTTTCTCTCCCTCCTCCCTCACCATTGGAAAAACAAAAACAAAACCCTTGTAAAAGTATGGTTAGTCAAGCAAAGCATTGCCTGAATTACTTCTCTCCAAAAATATATGACTCATTCTGCCCCTTCAGTGTGTCATCTCTCTGTGAGGAGATGAATGATATACTTAATGATTGATCACAGTTGATCCAGCTTCCTTCAGAGTTCTTTGCTTTTTATTGTATAAATTGTTGTCCTGGTTCTGCTCCCTTTCCCAAGGTTCTACTGAAAGCATCCCTTTTAGATTGTAAGGTCTTTGAGGACAGGGATTGTTTACCTCTTTTTGTGTCCCCATGCTTAGCATGATCGCTGGCATCTATCTAGTAAACACTTGATAAATGTTTATCCATTGATTCATCATTTCTTGTAGCACCATGGTATTCCACCGCATTCATAGACCATAATGTTTTTTAGTCATTTCCCAGTTGATGGGCACATAATTTTTTTTCATCTGTCCTTTCCACTTGTTTCCTGCTGACATCATTGCCAAGTACCTCTTACCCGGACTGTTGCAGTAAAGTAAAAAATGATCTTTCCTACTTCTAGTCTCCCCTTCCTCCCATTTATGCTTAAACTTTCAGATTAATCCTCCTAATGTGCAACCCTGATCCAATCTCCCCCTTCTGTTCAAAGCCTTCAATTCTTAGCCACAATGGATTAAATAATATTTAAGTGACTTAGCCATCACTGAAACCTTCCATGATTTGTTCCCTAATCTGCCTTTCCAGACTTCCTTCCTGATAGTCTTTTAGGACCGTTCTTTGCTCCAGACAAACCAGATTACTTTCTGATCTGTATTCCATCCTCTCCCCCAGACCACTGCCTTGAGTTTTCCTGATTCCATGCTGTCCCCTCTACTTGGGATAATCCCTTGAATTACCACTCTGTCAACCTACCCACCTACATTGGAAGTTATTTTTCTCCCCTCAGGATTTTCATAGTTTTTTTCAAGCAGTCAGTCAGAAGTCATTTGTTGAGTACTCACTCTGTGCCAGGTACTGTGCTAGCACCAGGGATACAAAGAAAAATAAAAAGAACCTTACCCTCAAGGAATTTACATTCTTACTGAACCTTTGCATTTTTTCTTCTATTATAGTTATTGATGCATTAATTATAAAAGTTATAAACTTTTACAAATTCCTTCATTTCAAGGATGAGCTTTGCATCCCCCACAGCATCTAGCTCTATGCCTTTCATACTGTGGATGCTTGGTAATTGGTTGAATCCATTATGCTAATTAGAATGTCCAGGGAAGATTGGCCATCCTTATCAAAACACAAGCAGGCAGCTAACCTTTATAAACAGTTTGTCTTTCCCTACTCAGGATTGCTTTGCGTTGGTTTCAAGTGGATACCTTGACCACAGTTTCTCCTTCTCTAATAATAGGCTGGAAATTCCAACATTTGGAGACCTGGCTTAAAATTATTGTCCAACCATTTTTGTTCTGCCCCTAAGGAAGAGATAATAAAGTTGGAAATTTTGCAAATGAAACTTTTCTCATTTAATTATTTTCGCCTTTTTAGACCATACAGCTCATGCAAGTGGGTTCTTTCTGGGCAATGATACAGCGACGGTAAATGGAACACTAGGGCTACTTGGGGTCCTATGTACATAGAATGAAGCAAATGCTGTGCGCACGCACACCCTCCACTCCTCTTCTCTGACCAGAGACATCTAAGGGAGCTGCTAAATTCATATCTTTGGCAGACAGACGTGGGGAAAAGTGCTGTTGCCTCCCAGACTTGAGTTTTATAGAATATTTAATTAGCACCCAGAAAGGAAAATATTGTCTTTGGGACTCATGTTTACCTTTTTTATCTTTTAGGTTGGCTCTCACCATCTGAAACTTAACCGAGGTCTAGAAGCCAATGCCCCTGCTTTTGACAGGTAGGATTTTTTTTAAACATTGTCTTTTAGCAATATCAGTCACTAATCCTCTTTTTTCAGGAAGACAATGACTCGGTGAACACAACATTGGACTGTGTGCCCTGAATCAGGATTTATCGCTGAGTCTGAGAGACACGTGGCAACAGTTTCTTATTTTGTGACTCAGTTTTCATATTTTGCAAAATGACTGTTTTATTTGCCAAAGGATTGCCCAGAAGGCAAATGATGATGATAAAGTAGTACTTTGCAAATACTAGTACATACTTTCTAATGGGTAAAGACTCACCCATATGGACTAAAAAAAGACAATCTAAATTATAGGAATTTGTGCTTTAAGGAAATGGAGTTTCAGAGCTAGTTATGTGGTGAAATATCTAACCAAAAGCACACATTTCCAACCTCCTGTGTAAGACATTGTGGCAGGTCTTGAGTATCTGAAGAAGTGGTCTGTTTCACAAAGCCTGCTTAAGGATCAGCATTTTATATTTTCAGTACCTTTTTGTGACCTTTTAAATTCTCTAGTTCACGGTACTGCTCTGGGACTTCAGCAAGAGTGAGCAATCTTTCTTTGGCCACTGATGCTCCTGGGTATATTTGTGAATGGTAATCAAACTTCCCTCATTCATAACTTTATTTGTTAGCAATTGCTATTGAAAGTGTAGCTTATATGAAGAGTTTTCTAAATGTCCTTTTTTTTCCCTTTAGGGTATGAAATGGTAAGGTTCTAATTTTCTTTATGGAAACAATTTATAGCCCTATTCATTTAAGTCCTTGCTTTATTGAGGTGTTCCTCAGTTGAAATTAACATTTTAAAGTGGAGTAATGAGGAATTTGCTTTAATTGATCCCACTGGTAACAGATCAGTGAAGATTTCATTTAAACTGTTAAACAAAAGCCCCACAATTTTTTGATGAGAGCTGAGCAAATATCACCGTTCTCACAGCCCTATCAGCTTTAACTTGGAGTTATGAATACCCCGGTGGACTCAAATCCCATCACAAACTCATATTACCTTTTTGACTTTAGGAAAATCACTTAGCTTCCCTGAATCTCAGTTCCCTTCTTTGTAAAATGAGGAATTTTGACCCAGTACCCTCCACAGTCCCTTCTAACTCTAAATCTATGATATTCTCTTACATTTCTGGAGGAGGAATGTTGTTCCTTATGTCTTCATTTTTTATTTGGAATGGTACAGGCCTTCCTAAGCATATTGTGACAAGATGTCCCCAGATCTGCTCTTTGGGGTGGCGTGACCAGGATCTGTTAACTTTTCAGTCTTTCAATGTTTTTAGTGTTGAGAACAGAATTTTTAAAAATCTGTGCTGATTTGGAGAGTTTTTTAAACTCTCTTTTGAAGTTCATGCAGTCAAATTCTTGTTTTTTTGTGTGTTCTGTGTATGTTGATATCCGATTCTTGCCAGCATATTGAAACCATGAGAATAGGCCTATGTTGCCCCCAAAAAATTTAAAAGGAGTGGGAGTGAGGGTGGGAGAATGTTTTATTAAGGAAAGACCACCAGTGTTATTGAACTCTGTTTAGAGTTCTTTTTTTTTTTTTTTTTTGGTGGAGGGGAAAAGGTGGTTACCACAGTTTGATAGGAATCATGAAATTTTTAACCTTTATTCTATTTAACTCATTTTATCCCTTTAATTGTAACTCCTCAATTGGAAGGCAGCAAGCATTGTCTAGTAGGAAGAATGATACATAGCAGTCATTTATATTCTTTCAAGTTCCTAGTCTGTACCTCATTTGCTGTGTGATCACAGGCAAATCCCTTAATCTCTCAGAGCCTGGGTTTTTTCATCTGTAGAATGAGGGCAAGATCATCTTCCTTGACTGCCTCAAATAGTTGTCATGAGGATCAGAAGAGCTTTTATATGTGGAAATGCTTTGAAAGCCATTGCCTTGATGTCTTTTAGGTCTGGACACTAGACTATGTATTTAGCTACTGATCATGTCCATTATGCCCTAGTGCATAGAACAGACATATGGCTGAGTGTTCCCTAAAATCTCCAACTTCACTAAACAACTTTCTGTAACCAAGTTACGCATGCAGTGCCATCCTCCAACACCCCAAAGAAAAACATCTGAATACCAGTGCTGTTTGCCGGTGACATACATGGTCATTGACTTTGGGCCTGGAATCTTCGACCTCTCTATGCTTTGAACCCTAGAGTTAGCAGTGAATAGAGAGCTGACCAGGTGATAAAACCGTTTGACTTAATGATCCTATTAAACATATAAAAAAGGAAGGAAAATAGAAAGGAAGGAAAGAAGGAAGGAAAGGAAAGAATAAAGAAAAGAGGAAACAGGGAGGAAGGAAAGGAAGAAGGAAAAAAGGAAAAGAGGGAGAGATAGGGAGGAAGCAAAAAGGGGGAAGGGAGGGAGAGACGGAGGGAGGCAGACAGGAAAGAAGAAAGGTCTATTAACTTTGCAGTCATCTTGTAACCTTGTAAGTGCTCTGGACAAAAGGAAGCATTTTTATTTTCCTATGGGTATAAAAATGTTGCTGACATTGTTATTAAAATTTCAACTGTTATTGTTAGTAGTTTTTTTTTAACAAAAGAAAGTCAATGGTAAAGGACCATTGGTAATTTGTGTTTAATACCCTAATAGCTGGCTACATTAGAATGAAAACATTGTCTGGTTGAAGTTTCACTGGCACCTTTTTTGGGCTAAATGAAGTATTCTTCTAAATTGTAGGGATAGGGTCTTGAACTGGTGAATCCTTTGATATAGGGAACTCGTGTTGGTATAAGGAACTCCTAGTTTAAGGAGCTTACCTAAAGCAATGTAGCTTGTCCTTCCTGAGGGCACTGAGAGGAGAGGTTAGGTGACTGACCCTGAGGTCACACACCCAGCTCTGCCTGGCTTCAAGATCAGCCCTCTATCCACTTTACCCTGGCTTCTTTACCTCTTTTGTGTCATGGATCTTGTAAGCAGTCTGCTGAAGCCTGTGGACCCTTTCTCAGAATAATGGGTTTTGCTTACATTCATCATAGAAGGAAATGTAAAATTTTAGTTAGAGGTTAGTGAAAATAAAGCTACAACTTTTTTTCCAATTCACAGTTCACTGATCCTCAAAAAAAATCTATCCAAAGACCCCACAGGGGATCTGTGGACCCCAGGTTTAAAAACCCAGTTTGCTAGACCATGAATTCTCTCTTCCTTGGATGTGGTAAATCCAAAGCAGAATCAGATTCATTAAATTTAGGGATTATAGCCTTTTTTTTTTCTATTTTCTAAATTGAGAAGAATGTAGACATCAGGCGGGATAAGTAATGGGATTTCAATTTGAAAAGATTTCAATGCTGATCTAATTTTGTGTTCATAACACCAATAATGGGAAATTGCATTTATGGATGCCTAGTCATTAAGATTCAAGGCAGCTATTCCTACTTCTCTTGAAAAAATACCGTAAATTAGTAGCACCAATAAAAAAAAAACCACTTTATATCAAGCCTAATCATCCACCAATTACCCCACCATGTGGAGACTTGGTCAAGGTAGGATTTTTTTTAAAATTGTATTTGATCCAATTTTTGAAAATGTGGCATACATTTATATCTGAGAATGAAATGGAACCCAGTCACAGAGAGTTGCTTTGAGGAGCTCCTCTCTTCCCATCTTGGGGCTCAGGTAACATCCAGCATCCCAGAACACTCTTGCTGTGCAAAAACCATAGGAAAGCAGTGCCCCGCCAGGGCAGTCAGTCTCGTTTCATTGGTGAAATGGCATCATCATGCTCCTGCTGCTGCTGCTCTTACAGGCATATGATGCTTCTGAAAGAGCAGTATGGAAAGCAAGTGATCGTTAACCTGTTGGGAAGCAGAGGAGGAGAGGAGGTGCTCAACAGAGCCTTCAAGGTAAAACTTTTGTTCAGCTGCCGGCTTCTCAAGGGCTCCCCTTCTTCTCCTCCATAGTGCGGGGCTCGAGGGGGTGGGTGGACCAGGGGAAGGGATTTGGCAGGCAGCCCTCCCAACAAGGTAGGTGGTTTTATCCCTTGGATCTTACCTTTCTCCCATGAGTCTGGGAAAGGTAACTCTTCTCTAACTTGTCACTTACCAAGCATTGATTAAGCTGCCAAGCACCATGCCACACAAAGATGGTCTAAACTCGGGATGCAAGACAGGAATGAAACCATCCCTAGCTCAGAGTGGGCATGATTTTGTTTTGTGAGTTTTTCCGCCATGTGTATTTTTCTAGATGTGATCAATGGCTCTCTAATTTCAAGCTTTGATTTTTTCCAGAGGCTTATGAAACCTGAGATGATTTTTTGTTTACTTGGGACCCAAGCAGCTTATAATATATGTTGCTACATATTCTCTTGATAGTTCTCTGTCCAGTGAACGCCTCTATTTAAACTCAACTTTTCTGATCTGATGTCATCAGAGAGCTTTTCCCTGTCTCTGGCTTCACCCTTAGCCAGGTCACCAGCTCGAGGTGACAGTGTCCTTCCCACTGCTTTCTCACAGAGTTATTTTCCAGAATGAAAATCCCAAGAGAGAGGGGAAAAGGAAGATGTCCTTCTGCACATTGGCCTCCCTTCCAGGGTCTCTGATCCTTGTGGGGGAATGCCTAACTTCCTTTCCTTCTGTTAGGTGGCTTATGTCCCATCTTCCAGTGTGGCTGCTTTCCTTTGATCTCCTGGGTCAGTCCAGGATAGCCCCATTGCTTGTCAGTTACTAAGTGTTTATTTGTGTCTCCAAAGCAGTCCGTCTTGGCTTGGCTGGGCAATAAAGTTAAATGGCTTACTCACCCGTTGCTCTTTCTGCAGCTCAAAAACCTTTCACACTTAACTCCGCTCCTAATGAACATCCTTTTGTCTCTGGTCCCTTAAATGGTGGCGCTTCTCTCGTGCAAAGCTATCTTGGGCAGCTCATGTTTCATTTTCAGGACAGACGAGAGGAGGCAGCCTTGGATAAGCTACATTACATGACCATGACCGACGAGTTCCCTTCTCCTTAGCACCCCCGCTTTCTGTTGGCATAAGATGAAGATCAAGACCTTTTGCCCCTATTCCCTCAAAACACTGTTGTAACCCTGGGAGGAAAAGAAATAACTAAAGGTTGCTGCTTACTGTCCGACCTTGTGTTGACTATTCTATCCAGTTATAGGATCATGGGATTTAAAAATTGGTAGGGAAACATATTCCTCTAGTTCCAACACCTCATTTTACAGGTGAAGAAACTGGGGCTGTTCCAGTAGCAAGTAGCCAGGCTAGGACTTGAACCCAGCTCCTTTAACTGCAATGTTCTCTTTTCAGTCTATCACGCAGCTTCCTTGACTGATACCTGTAGGCATTTCTTCCCTAGAGAAGAAAAATCCAGGGCTTATTTTAAACCCAAGACAAATCGCTGTTGACCTGAGCAGAAAGCTTTTCTCAGTGAAAAGATAGACAGTAAATCTCTATTAGGCAGTGGAAGAAAGATCGAGCTCTAAGGAAATCACAGGCATCATGACATCTGGGGAGCAGGAGCAGAGTCCAGGCTGAGCACTCACACCCTGTTTGTTTGCAGAGTCCCCTCCTGCCTGCCACCTGTGTTATGTGCACTAGCCTGGGTGTGGGCTACCCCGAGTTCAGGTTTACTAGCTGGATGGCTGAGGCAAATCTTGAATCTCTTTGAGTCTTAGTTTCTCAGGCGAGTGGATTAAGGATTTCTATGATCTTGTACAACTCGATTATTCTGTGAATTCTGTAGTGCAGAGACTTTCTGGTGGCCAGTTGTCTTTGGCCAGACCTGCTTTTCCTGTCTGGTTTGTTGCTAATGGCAACAAATGAACTGTTTTTTCTCTTCCTTTTTTTATTGGCAATACTGCTTTTATAGAAGAAGAAAAAAACCCAGTCCAACTCTTCTTTTTTTTCTTTTCTTCCCACATGCAAAGCGGGGGTATTTTTGACCCACAGTATTTAACATATAAATGTTCCTCAGACCCAAGGATGTCCAGATACCAGCCCTCTTCAGATATCAACCCTCCTTTTAAGTAAAGGGTGAGGAAGAAGGAAGTAGCAATGTTGTAGAGGGCCTGATATTGGATGGTGAAGGTACTGATACAATGTGCCAAGAACACTAGTCTGGAGTCAGGAGACCACTTTGCTAATAATTAGATGTGGCCCGCTTTGCTCAGGCAGTTTGCCTCCCTCCCAGCCTCTGTAAAATGAAGGATTGAATCATTAATTCCCCAAGGTATCTTTCAGCTCTAATTTTCCATAATTCCTTAACTGGCCAAATGCCAAAATATCAGCCTGTCATGGAGACACACAAGATCTAGAGGAAGGCCCCAGTGGCCATGGGATCGTACATAAGCTTCTTGTCATTGTAGGTCCGTGGCTGCTTAGCACAGCCCGTCCATGTGCTGTGTATGGGTCAGTGTGTTTGGGAGCTGGGCTAAGGAAGGGAGGTGGTGTATGAAGAATGTTAGGACTCATGGTCCTTGCCTAAGACCTGACCTGTTGCTATCACCCCCTGCACTGCTGTCCCATTTCTTCCTATTGGGCCTCTGCTAGACCACCTTGGGTTGTCATTGTGTGACCACCACCTGGTGCTACTCAGAGGGTAACTATAGGACTTGCAACTCCCTACTGTATAGAGATATTCATCACACTTCCTCCTTAAGTGAATGGTTCCCAGGGAAACAGCTATTATGAATAGAGCTGCAACTCATCATTATATTGGTGGACCTGAAGCCCTTGTGCTATTTGAAGACTGGAGCAGGAGCTCCGTTTCTCACTTGCTTTATGTATTGCCATAGAGATCCGGAGGAGAACATGATGTTTGTCACTGCTTGTGGGCTGCAGATGGTGACTGAGGGAGGGGCGAGTGTCACATCTGGCTTTGCCTTTCTTGCTTTAAATGATCCTTTTACCCGCTTTCAGGGAGTGTGCTTTTTCCTGTGCTGTTGTCTTTCCCTTTGATATTTTCCTTATGTACTTCCTTCTTAAGAGCTGGACTGATAAACTACCTTATCATCGTGAGCTTTAAGACTAACCAAATCTAACCAATTAACATGGTTAGTCACATAAAAACCCTGGGCAGTCAATGGAAATATGCAGTCATCTCTCTTTTTTCTTCTCCCCTCTCCCCTCACTTCCCTTCTTCAGAAGTTGCTTTGGGCCTCTTTCCATGCTGGAGACACACCTATGATAAATTTTGACTTCCATCAGTTTGCCAAAGGAGGGAAGATAGAAAAATTGGAGAATCTGTTGAGGCCCCAATTAAAGTTGCACTGGGATGAATTTGATGTTTTCACCAAGGGAGAGAATGTGAGTCCACGGTGAGTGTCCCAAGATTCATTTCATTTTTATAGGTTGGGAAGTAGATTTGTAGCTAGAGATTACTGACGTTCCGTTCCTCTTGGCTCTTCTGGTTTTCTGAGCTATTTGCTTTCAAAATGATTTTCTTCCTCATGCCAATTGTATTGCCTAGAATTTGGGGTGGTACCATAAGACATTTTGGGTTCCAGTCTTCTCTTTTAGCCTCTGCATCACTTTAAAAAAACACATATATGTAAATATGTGTTTATATATGTATGTATGCTATATATAAAATATATTGTGTGTATAAGATACATACATAAAAATACACATCTTTTAAAAATTATGAATTTTGATGTATAACCAACAGGAACATATCCACATATGAAGATGAACAAAAAAGGATATACATGAAACCATGAATTTCTATATCATACAGCTTTGTGGGGCTTTTTAAAAACCTATAATACATTAAATACAATAGCAAAAAGCCAGCTTTTTAAAAGATGTGTAATTCTTATTTGCATGTGTTGAATCACAGATTGTGTGGCCCTAATTATAACATTTGGCAGAATCGATTTAACAGTTAGAGTTCATTTGATTAAAGCACAGGGTGAATCCAGCACTGTTCTGTTCAGTAAGGAATGAAAATCCTCCTTTCTAGAAACCCCAAGCCCTGATTAGTTCTGTAGAACTGAGCAAGTTGTTGATTAATATGCTTTAGCCGTTACTCAATCATATTAGTAGACCATACCAGAATACTTTCCAAGGGTCTGGTTTGGGATGATGGCACTGCTGGGAATTATTTTTTTTTCCTCATTCAAACTTAGGACACTTTGCTAAGTAAGCTGCTGCTATAAACTGAACTTTGTAACCATTGTGGTGTGTTTTTTCCCCATTGTTTGTTCAAAGTTTCCAAAAAGGTACCTTGCGAATGAACTGTCTGGACTGCTTGGATCGAACAAACACTGTACAGTGCTTTATAGCCCTGGAGGTCAGTCCCCTGTAGTTTCAAGATTTTGTGCTCTCTGTGTCTGTTATTTGCTTCTAGTCAAAAGGCAACCAAAACTCTTTGGGACCAGAGTAAAGATAGGCCCAGTTATCTGGTTCTTTGGCTAAAAGGGTAGGATGGGGTAAGTGGTCAGAGAGTGTCATCTGGGAATTGGAGTCACATCCATCTGTCAGTCTGTGGTTTTATTGCTGTCTCTTATCTATCTCTCTGTCTCTTCTTTCCTTTCTCTTTCTTTTTTTGTTTTCTTTCTTTCTCTTTCTTTCCATTCTTTCTTTTCATTCTCTCTTCCTTCTTTTCTTTTGGGAATTTCCATAGATCCAATAGAGCAGAAAAAAAGAGGTTTGTAAATTTATCTCTATTATATACAACTTGCTTTGTCTCAAAATACGTATTGAATTCAGCATGTAATTTTTAAATCTACTGAGGCAAACAGGGTTAAGTGACTTACCTAGGGTCACACAGCTAAGGTAATAAGTGTCTGAGGCTGAATTTGAACTCAGGTCTTCCTGACTCCAAGCCTGACATTCTATGTACTCTACCATCTAACTACTTTAAAGTTCAGCTTATCCTTTCTTCTCTATAAAATTTCCCTGATCCTTCCGGAAATTAATGACCGTTCTGCCCAGACCTTATATAGCAAACACGTTCTAGTGACTTCACTCCCTGAATCTCTCTTTTGGTCTTCCTTCTTGTGAGGCTGGTGACTTTGCACAGCCCTCCCTCTCTCAAACTAGATTCAATTCCAAGTCACATCGTCATCTCCCTGATGTCATGGTCCTCTTCCAGCATGAAGGACCCACCACAACAACCACACACACACACACACACACACACACACACACACACATACATGCGTGTGCGTGCAGGAGTTATCTATGAGTGAAAGGATCAATCTTATCTAAAATGTGTCTGTCTCCTAATGCCTCAATGAATGCTCTACATATAATAGGCACGAAATAATTATTTGCTGAATTGAGTCCCTCACTCTCCTTTTCTTGATTTCTCATTAAGGTTCTTCACTTACAACTGGAGAGCCTGGGACTGAATTCAAAGCCAGTCACTGAACGCTTTTTGGAGTCATACAAAGTCATGTGGTCTCTTAACGGTCACAACCTGAGCAAAGTCTTCACAGGCAGCCGGGCACTGGAAGGAAAGGCCAAGGTAAGAAGTGGTCTCAGAGCTCAGCAGGACCACACTTTTAATGAGTGCAAAGCCTGCTGGGAATGCATTGCATACCTCCCCAAGGCACTTGTTTGTTGCAGGTCGGGAAGCTCAAGGATGGGGCCCGGTCTGTGTCTAGAACCATCCAGTCCAATTTCTTTGATGGGGTGAAGCAAGAAGCCATCAAGCTGCTGCTGGTTGGTGATGTCTACAAGGATGACTATGCAGACAAAGGGAGGATGCTTATGGATAGCACAGCACTTTTAGGTAACGGGTCACTTGCCTTCCTACACATCCATGCAGACAGTGACTCACCCGAAGGAAAGTATTTGCCTTTGAATTCTTTGCCCAGAATTGCTAATGACTGGTACTGGTCTGTTCCCTACCCTCTCACTCAGTCCTCCTTGTGACTAAATGAAGTAGTTACTAAGGATTAAGTTAACTTTGAACAAATGAAGGAGAGTGAACAAAACCGTCAGACTTCTTCAGGGATAAAAATCCCTGGATCCAGGCCTCATGAGAAACCTGGTTGAAGGGGTTCAGTTAATTAGTTTTAATAATTGGGCAGAATAGTAAGCCGGGCCAGAGATTAGGCTGAATGGAAACAGTGACTTTAGATAATATGCTGGAGTTTGGAAGCTGTTTTTGGTCCAGACCTGTGATCTCTATTGGGAATTCCTACTAGGAAAAATTCCTACAACAATGAATGATTAAATGGGGAAAAAACATCAGCCAACTATTATTTATGCAGCTCAGAAGCTCTCTGCCACTTACTGTCTTTTTTTTAAATTTAGCATTTTATTTTTCCCCCAATGACCTGGAAAAACAATTTTCAACATTCATTTTTAAAATTTTTGAGTTTCAAATTCTCTCTGTCCTTTCCTACCCTCCTCATTGAGAAGGCAAGCAATTCAATATAAATTATACATGTGTAGTCATGCGAAACATTTCTATTATCAGTCATATTGTAAAAGAAAACAGGGACGAAAATAAAAACCCAAGAAAAATAAAGTTAAAAGGTATGCTTTGATCTGTGTTCAGGTTCCATCAATTCTGTGCAAGATTACAAGTCTTACAAGACTGTTTGGGGGCAAAGATCATTGTATTGACTTGCCCATATACTTGTGTATTGACTGGCACATACAGCCCTCTTGTTTCAGAGACAGGATCTGAACACAAGTCAGCTTTGGTGGCCTCTGTTATGCTGCACTGTTTCTCCCAAAATAAGTAAAAGGATGTCAGCGTGCCTCTAAAATCCTGAATTCTTCTAACTGGGATAATTAATAACTTCCTGATCTGTTTAGCTACTGTACCATGAGGAGCACCCTCTATCGCTACTCTCTTGGTCTGGATTCCTTTGTTCTATTTGTAGGGACTAGACCATCTAATAAGACCTGTGTCTTTTTACACTTTTTTGTTTGTTTTTTACGTTGAATTCTATTGGCATGGTTCCCTGAATCCATTTTTCACACGTTAAGATATGGAAGCCCTTTCTGCTTTCTCTTCTCTGTGTGCCTCCTGTCCACACTTTAACTGTCAATCTTCACAGAGGATTTACTCGAAGATTGGCTAGAGGGTTTTGCCTTGTCCTTTTCACTTTCTGGAAGTACTAGAGCACCACCAGGTTCTCCCTACAGAACTAGGCTGCTTCTTGTCATCCCACAAAACTTTGACCATGCCTCTTCTCATCCAGCATTAATCAGTCAAAAGTATTTATTAAGTACCTGCTCTGGGCCAGGCAGGCTGTACTAGGCCATGGGACAAAATGGGGAGGCCACGACACACATAAGGATAACATCTCCCAGTGGTGACCTGGGAGGGGAGCTTTGTTGGGAAGTTGTGAGGTTGGGGAGTAGAGCTGGAGGGGCGTTGATCAGCAGGCCTTTTTCAGGAGCAGTGACAATATTAATTTGATTTCTGTTCTGGAGCTGAAAAGCAGATTTAGAGAGTGGGGTCTGGGGGGGAGAGGTAGGAAATAGCAAAAAGGTGACCTACAGTAGAAGATGAAGCTTAGCTGGGGCTGGAAAGATAATGAATGAATGAGCATTTATTTGGCGATTACTGTGTACAAAGTGCTGTGCTAAGTACTAGGAATACAGTGATCAATACAGTAGTGACAGTCCTTGATATAATACACAATGCATATATAATGGTCTACATGACACATTTACCAATCAGGACAGGGCCTGTCACCAGAAAGGGAGTTCGAGAGCTGAGAAGGTTAACTCCTTCAGGACCTGAGCTTTGGTGTGGAGAAGGTAACATCAGGATAGATGGCAAGGTCTTGTGACCTATGAGACAGCAGCCTTAGGGCTGGAATAGACTGTAAAAGCCCTATAATCTATGTCATTTTCTAGATGAAGAAACACACTGGAACCACAGGTCCTGGATTCCAGCTCCATTGCTCTTTCCATTGTGACACATTCCCTTTCTTCCATAGCGCTGGCAGACACCCTTGGTAAACAAGTTTCATTTGTTTAGTGACTATTTGAGTACATGTAAACTTTTAGACTTTTAGTGATATCCTAGGAACATAAAATTTAGAGTTGTGAGGGAGCTTGAAAATCTTTGATCATACATGTGATCAAACTGAGATACACTGAGGAAGAATACTTTACACCATATCACACAAGCAGTTGGTAGCAGGGCCAGGCTTTACACTTTTAAATTTATGCCCTATTCAATCATTTTTCAGTCCTGTCTGACTCTTTGTGACCCCATTTGAGCTTTTCTGGGCAGAGATACCAGAGAGGTTCGCCATTTCCTTCTCCAGCTCATTGTGCAAATGAGGAAACTGAGGCAAACAGGGTGAAGTGACTGCTAGTAAGTGTCTGAAGTTGGATTAGAACTCATGAAGAGGAAGAAGTCTTCCTTACTTTAGACCTGGCATTCTATGCACTATGGCGCCACAGACTTGGACTAAGAACCAGGATACATTAGTTCTGGTCCCCATTCTACCACTAACTAATCTGAGTTCAAAGCTTGTCTTCAAAATATACTGCGTGTCTCTGGATAGATAATTTCATCTCTCAGTACCCTAAAGGAACTCTTTATAAGTTAGAGGAGAGGGGTAGGTGCCGACCTGCATGGGTAGAAGGAATTCCTTTACAAATGAAGTCACAGGTCCATCCCCTCTCCCCTAATTTGTCTATTCCGGAAAAAAATGAGATTTACTCATTCCTCCTCTTCTTCCTTCCTCCCCTCCCCCATCTAACCTCATTTCCTAGTGTGTTCTTACTTTGTTTTCAGTAGCCAAGACAATATTTGATTTCTACTCTGGGCACAATCCCATTGCAGTGAAGGAAGTTTTGAAAGCATCTCTAAGTAAATGCGTCTATTGAGGTTTGTTTACTAACAAAGTAGAGATGGTTTAGTTTCTAGACTAACTCTTTTATAGAAAAAAGGAAGTATTGTTGTTTAAAGAAGTTGACCTTTTAAGACTCTTTTAAAGCTGGAGTCAAAAGTGTGTAAGATATGGGGCAGAGAAAAACATTTTTAAGGGGGATTTTTCTCTTGGTAAGACTTTGAAATGTAGACTCCTTCCAAAATACAACTCACTGCTCGTATTTCTGCACTCTTCATCTGTAACTAAAGATTTGTCCCATTAGTTCTCCCCCGGCACCCTCATCATCTTTTGGATCTGACAGTGAAGGCCAAGATCCAGGCTGTTCCTGCCATTTTGCATTCAAAATTCCTTACTCTGGTGTCATGGATTTCACCACATGCTTAATTTATAGTGTCCCAACAGCATCATGATTCCCTGTAAATAGAGAGATCGCTTTAGATAATGAGAAACTCAGTTTTATTTCTCACATATGGGATAAATGAAAGAGCTATAGATGCATTCTGGTTCTTTCCATTCAACTGAAGGAAATCATAGGAACAAAGAATTTTTGGAGAGTTGAAAGGGGTCTTAAAAATCATCCTGTGACAAGTTAAGTCCTTAATTAATCATTAATCAAGCTAAGGCCTTTATTTTATGGATCTTCCTGTCAGGAATGGCAGTTAGGTGACACAGTAGATAGAGTGTAGGCCTGGAGTCAGGAAGACTCATCTTCCTGAGTTCACATGTGGCCTCAGATAATAACTATGTGACCCTGAACAAGTCACTTAACCCTGTTTACTTTGGTTTGCTCATTTGTCAAGTGATCTGAAGAAGGAAATAGCAAACCACTCCAGTATCTTTGACAAGAAAACCCCACAAGGGGTCATGAATTCAACACTACTGAACAACAGCAGTCAACAGGCATTTTTTAATTAAGCCCCTACTAACAAGCACTGTTGTTAAGTGCCGGGGATACAAGGAGCCCATATTCCAATAAAGGAAGTCAACCGTCAGTAAACATTTGTTAAGCACCTACTGTGTGCCAGACACTGTGCTACGTAAGTGCTGGGAATACAAAGAAGAGCAAAAGTCAATCCCTGCCTTCATGGAGCTCACAATTTAATAGGGGAGACAACATGCTAACAACTGTATACAAACATGATGTATACGGGATAACTGTTGAACAGTGCAAAAAGAGAGGCCAAATATTAGAATCAAACATAGGACTGATTCTCGATTTCTTTAGCTTTGGCTTCATGAACATGAAAATCATTTAGGTTTTTCAAAGAAGTTCAATCACCAGACCCTAAGGCAAAGAAGGGAAAAGAAAAGTGAAAGAAAACAAGGGCAGAGGGTGTTTTCAGTGCCCGCCTCTGCTTCATCCCTTCTCACTCACTGTCTCTTGCTCATTTCCAGTAGCTACCATTGGCATGGGAAACTGCAGGCCCCTGACAACTCAGGTGTTAGTTGTATGAGTATTCTACCAGATCATATTTGGATATCAGGTGGTTCAGTGGATAGAGCACTACAGGAGTCAGGAGGACCTGAGTTCAAATTTCACCTCAGATACTTGACATTCACTAGCTGTGTGACCTTGGGCAGGTCACTTAACCCCAATTGCCTCATCCTGGGTCATCTCCAGTTATCCTGATGAATATCTGGTCACTGGATTCAGATGGCTCTGGAGGAGAAGTGCTGGTGACCTGCACAGCCCTCCCTCACTCAAAACAAAGTCAAGTGCAAGTCATGTCATCATTTCTCTGATGGAATGGTCTTCTTCGGCAACGACAGACAAACACACATTCAGATATCATACAGATCTATCAGATATTTGATCTATTAGATTATTTTTCAAAAAAAACTAATGAATTTATTATTGTTTCAATTAACAAGCATTTATTTTTCTCCCTCTCCTCCCACACTGATGGGAAAAAAAAAGAGAAAATAAAATAAAAACCCTGGTAACAAATCTGCACAGTCAAACAAAACTAATCTCTATGTTGGCTGGGTCTCTTTCTGCATCTGGAATCCATCACGTCTCTATCTGGAAGTAGTTAGCGTGCTCTATCATTGGTTCTCTGGTGAAAAATATCCTCTCCCTATTAAAAAAGAGCTTCAGGTTGGAGAACTCTGGTGTGCTTAAGTCATGACTATAAATGACTTGCTCTTTAACATATTTTATGCCCCCTAATATTTGGTACATTTGGGAAAAAAGAAAACAGAACTCCTGAAGAAGGCTCTTTCATTGAATGCCCTACAGCCAAATTGGAATGTGTTCTCTTCATATACAGTATAAGAATTTATATATATATATACATATGTATGTATGTATGTATGTATATATATGCACATAAATGCAAGGTGAAGCCTCTGTCTTCCAGTACTTGTCTGGAGTCAGGGCAGTGTGGAACAGGCAAAAGAGGTCTGACTTTGGAGACAAGGACCTGTGTTCAAGTCCCTTCTCTGATAACTGGCTGTGTTACTCTGGGCAGATCAATGAACCTCTCTGTGACCTAGATACCTCTCTAGGAGTTTAAGTTGCAGAGAATGTGCTGACTTGTATGTGTACAGGGAATTTTTTCAGTGATGGAGCTCCCAAATTCCCAGTCTGGTTAAAAAAACATTACTATGATGGTAATTTTTTTTTAACCAGACTGGGAATTCCATAAAGCTCTTTGCACATATTATCACCTTTACTTCTTATAACGACTCTGTAAGGTGTTTGCTATTATCCTTCTTTTACAGATAAAGAAACTGAGGTACAATCAGTCCTTTGTCCAATTTTAAAATTTGCCCTCTCTTTTTGCATTGTTTTTGCAACATTCAGCATCTGGCACACTGTGTGTTAAGTGCATACGCAGTTGAACACAGTAGTAACAAAACTACCTTGTCTGTGGCCCCTTCTGAATGTCCCCTGCTCTTTTCTGTATATTTTTGAGGTTTATCGATGGCTCTTTTTTTGCTTTTCTGATTTTTTGGAATCAATATAACTACCCTCCACTTCCCTCTCCCTCCTCATGAGAAGACCTTTCTATGACATAATAAGCAAAGCATATCGACCTATTGGCCATGTCTAAAAATGCATGTCCCTCTCAGCTCCACTAGTCTATTATCTCTCTTTCCAAAAAGTGGAAAGCATGCTTCATTATCAAGGGGTAAGGTCACGACTGGTCGCATTCATCAGAGTTCTGAAGGCTTTCCTAGTTGTTTTCCTTACATTGCTGCCCTCAGTATATCGATGTTCCTCTGCTTCTGAGCTTTGTTCTGCTCAGCTCATACAAGTCTTTGCAGGATTCTCTAATTCTGTCCCTTTCATCATTTCTTGTGGCTCAATAATTTTTCATTATGTTCACATACAAAATTTGTTCATCTCTCTCACCTTTGATCTATGCCCATTTTGGTTCAGTTCTTTGCTACAATAAATAATGTTGCCATAAATATTTTGGTATATGAGGATCCCTTTTTGTCTTCAGTACCTTTGTGGTAGAAGCTTAATAGTTATATCATAGGGTCAAAGAGTATGCACCATTTAGGGTTTGTTTTTTTTTAATTATGATTTCAGGTAGCTTTCCTTTCCTATCATTTTTATGAGAATCAAATTTGGTTCAGGGTAATACTGTGATGACTTGATTTCCCTTTCATGTTTTATGGGTTTAAGATTGCACAAGAACATTCTTTTCTTGCATGTTCTTCACAGTGACTCCAAGGATCTTAAAAGCCATGTCAGAGCGCCAGTTAGAATTCACCAATTTCAAACGGATTCGGATTGCCATGGGAACCTGGAATGTAAATGGAGGAAAACAATTCAGAAGCAACCTTCTAGGCACTGGAGAATTAACTGACTGGCTGCTGGATTCACCCAAGCTTTCAGGAGCTACTGAATTTCAAGGTAAGAATGGAGAGCTGACCTGCCACGTTAGGTTCCCTCATTCTGCTAATGTAGTCCCTAGGTCTGATCTTCTAGTAAGAAGTTGCTGCTGCTATAGAGTTCAGTATTTGGCATTTGGACCCTTTAGAATGTTTTAAAACCTTGTTGTCATCTTCCATTTCCCCTTCGCCTGCATTTTTTCACTCTCTTCTGCTGTGATGGACAAACAGTAAATGTTGCTCTCTCTGGAAATTACCCTATTTCTTTGGCAAATCAAATTAACCAGATTTTTGCTAAAGTGAGCAATAAGCATTTGCATTTCTCCAAAATTAAAGTAATTCTAAATTGACACACAATTTGTCTTTTTGATTGTTCCAGCTTGTGGAAAAAATATTGAATTTGGAGTCGGGGAACCCCAGCTCAGGTCCCAGAATGCTACTTGCTGTTAACTTGATCTTGGACAAATTATGTGATCTCTGGGCCTCAGTTTCCTCATCTGTAAAATGAGAGAGTTAGACTATGTCTAGGGTTTTGACCTTATTGGTGTCATGGCCCTGCCTTTGTCATTCTTTCAAAGTCTGGGGACTTTGATCTTCTCAAAATAATGTTTTTAAGTGCATAAATAAAATACATAAAGAAAAGCATTTTCATTGAAATATAGTTATCAAAATAACAAAAAAGTTCACAAAATCCATATTAAAAAGCCCCAGACTAGATGATCTCTAGCAACATTTTGCAGCTCTGAACCTTTGACTCATTACCTTGACATGCCAGTCCATAATCTCAGAACCCCTTTCTCCTTCCTCCCCCAGAAAACCCCTTACACAGCCCTCTTGAGTGGGTCCATTTTCAATTGCCTTTGTAGTTCTGAAAGGGGTTAGCAATATTACATTGCTGTATTTTTGTGGATCCCACGAACACACTTGCCCTGTGATTATTTACATTATAGACAGCTGCTTCCTTGGCAGCCTTTCAGTGCTGCATTACAAGCCCCATTCTTGAACTTTTGCACATACACAGTGTAGACCTGTTTCTTTTTTTTTTCTTTTTTGCATGCCAAGGGGAACAGTTTGAGCTTGAAATTTACAGGGAGTTGAAATTACTTGACTACTATATGTATGTGGGGGTTTGTATGGAAGTAAATAATGCACCCATTAATAATTTTAAATGTGTTGGAAAACAGAGCCCTATCTATGAGACTTTAGAACATCAAGTCCATGAAACCAGTTAGATTTTCCTTGACAAGCTCCCTCCCTAATACAATGAAATAGACCCTCTTTTTTCTCCTCTAAGGTTAGGATGAAAATTGTTGCCTTTTATGGAATTGAAATCAGTTTGAAGTGAGTAAAAGCTCTCCAGTTTTCCTTTTGAAGCCTTGGTTTAAGAAAATGAAAGAAATGTTGGTTGCTACTGCCAAGTCACTCTCTAAAGAAGTGGAAACTTTAAGCCAGTTAACTTCATGACTGACCTGTTAGATGAATTAGTCATTAAAAAAAAAAGTACCATTGGAGATGGTTGAGATCGCCTAAGAGTGACGTGGGAAGGACCAGCGTAGGCGGAGGTGTGTTTTCTACCAACAGACCAGGGCCCAACTGCTTGATGTTGGAATGACATGAGCAGGCTGGACAAAGTTCAGTGAATTGCTGAAGGGCTTCTAACTGCCTCTTCATTGTTTTTGACTCTGGAGAACAAGGGTAGGACGGATGAATAAATCCACAGGACCCTCAGATCTCCCCATCCTCTTCTCTTCCCTTCTCTCCTCTCTTTCTTTCCCTTCTTTTCCACAAATCTGAGGTTCATGAACTTTTTATCTTGATAACTATATTTCAGTGTAATTAGCTTCCTTTATATGGCTTGTTTTTCTTCTTTAAAATTTTATTATTAATGCTTTTGGAATTTGTTTTCCTCTTTTGCTTTTTTTTTTTTAAAGCCTATTAGATTTCTAGTGAGTGTAGAGAATACTTTGTCCTAATTCAGGGCTGCACTTGGTCTGCCACCTCTTGTCTTAGAGAGTTGTCTGGGCCAGAAAATGTTAAGTGACTTGGCTAGGGTCACACGCAGCCAAGCTCAGAGGCAGAACTTGAACTAAGGTCTTTCTGACGTCAAAGCCACAAGTATCCATTGCATCGTCCTGCCTCTTGATAGAGAGGCATTGTTGTTATTTAATCGTTTCCAATTCTTTGTGACCCCATTTGGGGTTTTCTTGGCAAAGAGACTGAAGTGGTTTGCCATTTCTTTCTCCAGCGCATTTTACAGATGAGGAAACTGAGGCAAACAGGGTTAAGTGATTTGCCCAGGGTCATACAACCTAGTAAGTGTCTGAGGCCAGATGTGAACTCAGGAAAATGAGTCTTCTTTACTTCAGGCCCAGCACTCTATCCACTTCACCACCTAACTGCTCCTTGATAGAGAAGTCCAATAAAGAAAGACAAATCAACACTTTGCCTGTATCTGACAGTGCATGGGTCATTCTACTCCCATCAACCACTAACTCATTGCCCAGAGGCATACAAACAATAATTCCAATAGAGTCTCTTTTGTCCAGGCTTCTCAGAAGCAACAGAATTGACTGATTTCAGTTGCGGCGCCTGTCTTTCTTTCTCTCTTCACATTGATAATGTTTATCCTGGGCTGATGGTTTAGTAGGGGAAAAAAAGGAGAAAGAATCTTCTAAATTAATGCAATATTTATTAGATACACTTTGTACCTGTCCTAGTGCCTTGAGGGCCGTGAAAAACCAAAACCTTTGACATCAAGAGCTAATCTAGATAGGGAGATAAGATGAATGCAAGAAATAGTTAAAGAAGAAAACAGTATAAAATAGTAGCGGTGTGGTCTTGTTCACTGGTCCATCCATGAAAAAGAGGAGTTTGGATGCGATGGTCTGTAAAGAGGTCAGCTAAATGGAGCACCAGACCTGTAGGAAGGAAGTCCTGAGTTCAAATCCAGTGAGGGATACTTACTAGAGTCTTACTAACAGGCAGACATAGCTAATGTGTTGAGTGACCTTAGGCAAGTCACTTAACCTTTGTTTGCCTCAGTTTCCTAATCTGTAAAATAGGGGTAATAATGGTACCCACCTCCCAGGGTTATCGTGAGGATCAAATGAAAGAAATAATAATTGTAAAGCATTTGGCACAGTGACTGGAATACATTAAGTGCTTTAAAAATGTTCGCTATTATTTCTAATTTGGAGTTCACAGACATGGAGCTCATTTTTTCTTTCATATCTTTCTCCCTCACCTTCCACTCCCCAGATGACAGCAACCCAGCTGACATATTTGCAGTGGGATTTGAAGAGATGGTGGAATTGAGTGCGGGAAATATTGTCAATGCTAGGTAAGTAAGAAGGTGCTGTGGCAGGGTGAGTGGGATTGTGATATGAATCACATAAAATGAATCACGTAGCTGAAGACACAGACCATGATGAGTGTGTGGGATACTTAAAAAAATTTATTAAAATATTAACATTAAACATCCGTATAACCAACGAAAATGCATGAGTAATTTAACATTTAAATTAATTAATTTTAGTGCATAAAGTATAATGTTTCAGTCATTCTCTCTGAAGTTGCTCATCAGAATTTTTTAGCAACCTATTTAACATATGCTGAAGTGACCCTGACTCTGAACTGATAGTACATACCTGGTTAAGTTCCCTAGAACCAAAGTAATTGCCCCCAAAGAGATGAGGAGGAGAATGATGGTGATGAGAAATGCTATGTGTGTTAAAAGGTCACGTTGAACATGACACATGCTGAGGTGGGAGTTCACTTTAACACCCAGACACCCAAACAAAGTGGGAAGCTGAACCCGTATAAACTTACCTGAAGGCAAAAATGGTTGATTGATTTTCCATTGGGGAAGAGTCTGAGAATCCATCAGAGTAGGCTCTGAATCCTTACTTTATTTTAGTGGTCATGTTTGAAATCTAGAATATATGTTCCTTCATTCAGCAGACATTGATTGGAACTCCCATTCCCCATTTCTGCAAGTTATCTTGCCCAACATGGTGGTAAGGGTAGTATGGGGTCAAGGAAGAGAAAGAGATGAATAAATGACAGCTTTCTAGGTGGGGGGTGGTATATTCAGGTGGAAAATATGATACAAAACCTGATGTCCACAATCAGACAACAAGATGATTAAGCTTTTACTATGTGCCAGACACTGTATCAAACACTGAGAATACAAAGAAAGGTTTTCATTCTAATGAGGGAGAGATCATGTAAATAACTAAGCACATCCAAGGTAGATTCAGAGAGTAGCTGGAAGGGAATCTTGGAAGGAAAGCCAGTGACTGGAGAGGGAACCAAGGAAGGCCTCCTGCAGGAGGTGGGATGTGATGGAAGCCAGGGAAGCCAAGTGGCTGATGTGAGCAGGGGGTGGGCCAGGGGATCTGGGTAATAGGGAGAAAAGTGAAAGGCTGGAAAGGCAGGAAGAGACCAGGGTATCAAGAGCTTTCAATGCTCAATAAAACATTGTGATGGTTTGTTTTTTTTTTTATTACCACCATTCCCCCCTCCTCAAAAAAACTTGATAAAGATAAATTTTGTGCTTAGTTTAATATAAAGCAGTTTGAGTTCAGTTAGTGAAAGAGATTGAGTGTCTTAGAAAGTAGAGAAATGAGAGCTTTCCTACAAATAATTGACTATGACCAGATCATTTTTTTGTATTTTCTTTTCTTTTAGCACTACCAATAGAAAAATGTGGGGAGAGCAGCTCCAGAAGGCTATCTCAAGGTCTCATAGGTACATTCTGTTGACGTCTGCCCAGCTCGTAGGCGTCTGCCTTTATATCTTTGTACGCCCTTACCATGTTCCATTTATCAGGTAAGAAAGTTGAATTTATCCCCTTTTTTTGTATTTAGGAGTCAGAAGTTGGTTGCAAATATTTGTTTTCTATTTGATGATGGCTTTCCCCATCTTACAGCCTTCGCCGGGATTGACTATTTTTTATATGGATTGATACAAGCTCTTAACTGAAAGATTAGGTTGTATGGTGCTACATGGGTGAATGAGACTCTTCTTTCTCAGGCAGCTGACCTTGAATTTGAAATGAATTTTAATAAATTGTCATTGATATTTAAAATCATAACATTAATTTTGGAAAAGGAAAGGGATCCCTTGTTGATTTTTTTTAACGTAGAATCTGTGACCAAGAGAGTTGAGTATCTAAAACAAAATGGCAGTTCTTTCATCTCTCTTTAAGAGAGCTCAAAGTATGTCTTGTAGTTGGAAAGATTCTGCAGCTGTCATCCATTATTATTTCCTGAAAGTGAAAATCTTGTAAATTTCTGAAAATGAAATGTTTGAAAGTTTCTCTTGCCACTTCCCACTGCCATAGACTATAACTTCCTTTGGAACAGGGATTGTTATTTTATTTTGGCAACCCAAGTGCCAACACATAATAGGCACACTTGACATAAATCCTTGCTGAATTTTTCTAAACGGAAGCATTCGTTGCTCTCTTGCATACTGATTTCATTCAAGGCATCTACCTAATTTTTGATGTGCCCCAGGTACATCATTTGCATCTTCTCCAGTCTCTTCCTGGTTAATGTGGCTTATGTTTAGAGCCCCAAAGGATTGGAACTAAGAATTTTTCTTCCCTAATTAAATATGTTTGTACCTTGTTGAACGTCTCAGTCTGCTTCCCTGGGGAACCCTAAGGACACAAACCAAAGCAGCATTTAAATAGCACAGTTATTTCTGAACAACATGGCCTGTTCCTCTAACTTTCTAATCCTTTTCCATGGTAAAAGATTCCAAGAGACTAAACTTTTAATGTTTCCTTCTATTTGGATATCTCATGGGATGACACATTTTTAATGTGACTGAGTTGGCTGATTTAGTATTCTTATCTGAAAGCAAAGGGTCTTGACAAGAAAGCACAAAGCACAGATGATTAGTGACTATGATTTTTCAAAACATGGTGCAAAATCATTGCTACTAGTGCCTTCAGTGAATAAATAGACCCTTTGGCCTTAGGCATGTGGAATAAGCACACCTGTTCCCCTAGATATCATTGCAGGTTATCGTTTGAGTAATAACTATAAAGGGACTGATACCAGGAGCTGTCTCAGTCAATGGCTTTTTCCATTAAAATGTTAAAAGTTAACATACTTGAAATGGCATAGATTTGCCCTCTCTTTCTCATGTTCAGGTTACTGAAAACAAGAATCCACTCTCAACAAAGGTTGTCATGAAAACCACCTCTGGAGACCTTTACAAGTAGCCATCCTTCTCCTGGTTCTCCAAATATAGCATATTTTTAGATGGACACTTCTGAGTATTTTATAGTCACCACTGCCTCTGGGTCACAGTAATGCCATTCAGACTGAGTGCTCCCAACTAGCAGTATAAATTCATATTTTTTTTGCTAGGGAATCAAACAATAAAAAGCAGGTACAAAGCAAGGATGAATGAATCCTCAGCTCCTTCATTTTTATGAAATACCTTTTGTGACATAAAGCTTGGTTAAAAGTGATACCTTGGTTAAAAGATATCCAAAATCCCACTGTCCCAAAGGCTACTTTATCATTTTCTACATGGGAACCCAGTCATCAGGAGAAAGGACATTTCTTTATAATAGGATAATGTTAATGGAAAGTCTTCACGAGAGTTTAGTAAAGTATTGCTTGGTTCCTGAAGATATGATAGGGAAAGTGATACAAAGGAATTTTTGAATGCTTTCTTTTATAAATAAATCACCTGTACCAAGTAGGTGGTTTTGGTTTTTTCTTTCTGGATAGAGGGAAATCAAAATAACATTTTTCCTTTCTGTTCTTGGGTCCCAGGGATGTAGCAATTGACACAGTGAAGACCGGCATGGGAGGAAAAGCTGGGAACAAAGGCGCTGTGGGCATCCGATTTCAGTTCCACAGCACTAGCTTCTGTTTTATTTGTAGTCATTTGACTGCTGGACAGTCACAGGTGAAGGAGAGGAATGAAGATTATAAGGAGATTACCCAGAAACTTAGTTTCCCCATGGTAAGAAATTCCACGTCAAAGAAACTAGAATTTGGTGGCCAACCCTTGAAACTAGCATTGGGTATTTGGTGTCTGGTGGAGTATGGTAATGGTGGTGGTGGTGGTGGTGGTGATGGTAGAGGAGGGAGTGGCATGCAATCTTATCTGATTTCCCCATTATTTCTGTCCACTGAGCCTCCTTCCATCCTTGTATGTTTGTCCTTTGTACATGTTCATCCTTAGTATATCTCTGTACTTTTGTAAATTTTTTCATGCATCATTCCTGTTTTACCAAGAAATAAAATGCTGGAAGAAATACTACCAAACTACATCAATGGTTTGTGCGGATATGTTGGACAACTTAGCAAAGAACCCTTGAGTCTAATTAGAATAAAGTACAATTTTTCCCAAGATTCAATATTTTTATGTAAATGTTATGATGCATCTCGGCATCTATTAGTACAGCTGCTATTCCTGTGGGATGCAGATAGGAACACCTACGATAAAAACTGAATTCATGTTTAAGAATCCTCTCACCCCATACTGAAGTCCCTAACGGGGAGACCACTGAGAGAAGCTGCCTATAACATGCGCAATGTTGCCCTCTAGTGATGGTATGGAGGTCCATGGTGCTTTCCCAAGGAAGCGAGGATATTTTGCTATCTGAGTCAGGATTGTACCTTGTTTTCCTTTAGAAGAATCCAAGACTGGTCCAGTGGGTTTGGGTTTTGCACTTATCCATCCACATATTTCCCCGATGGTTCTTATGACCAAATCACATGAAATCTGTTCATGGAATTGAATTGTATCAATATTGAGCCCCTGACAGTGATTTTATTGACCCCATCTGTACTCTAACTGGGTCGTATGATGCATTTAAAATTTTAGTGCTGAAATTTCTCTCCATTATTTTGTGTCATGACTTTTGTAATACGTTGACTGCATTAGATAAGGTAAAATACAAGTTAATTTCAGAAATAGTTTTCCCTGTGCTTTGTGCTTTTCAAACTGATCATCACAATGTTTTTTTAAATGCGTGATTTTATTTCTTCCTGAGCTTTCAAAAAAAAAATCATCTCTAATGGTCCATATTAAATTCTAAAGTGTCGGAGTTTTAAAAATTCTTTTAAAAAAAGCTTTTGATTTACCTAAAATTATGTAACTGTTATACATATAATATAGTTTTAGTTGTGTGTATATACATGCACTACATATAATATAGTACATATATATAGCAATTGTTATTAATGGCACATATATATATATGTTATTTTCCCCATAACTAGCATTTATGTAGTGCTTTAAATGTTTGAAAAATTGCTTTATTTAATCTCATTTGATGCTCACAATAACCCTGGGAAGTAGCTGCTATTGTTATCTCCATTTTATAGATGAGGAAACTGAGGCTGAAGAGGTTAAGTAACTGCTCAGAGTCACCAATGATTGAGGTCGAATTTGATCTCAGGTCTTCCTTACTTTCAAGTTCAGCACTCTATCTACTGAACAACTTAGCCCTCCCTCAAGGGAGACATGACATAATATCTTAACATTAACATATCCCTCCTAACAGAATAAATGTGTGTATGTATATATAACATATAAATTATATATAGTTACTTATAGCTATGAATAGTTACATAAAAAATAGTTTTATATATATGAGTATGTATATATGTGTATACATACATACATATATATATATACACACACACATACATATACATCTCATATGGTTTATATTTGTTCTGCCTTACCTGTCTATATATTTTTTTAAAAAACTAAGGTTGAGGTTTCCCCCTGGAGAGAGGGTACAAAGTATTACAGAGCACAGATCTACAGAGCCTTAAATGGATGTTGTTAAGTGATGTGGAAGCACATTCAAGAATATCTATTAGCTTATTTTTATTTGGGGCTGGGGGACTGAATGGGGGCAGTAATGAGCTTGGTAGTGGGGATATGATAGCAATACCGTTCGTTCAGCTAATATACTGTTTGGATTAAGGAAATTTATAGTGGTAAAAGTAAAGAGCTGCATGACCTTGCTTGGTGCCCATGTGGACTTCGAAACGCCTTAAAATGACCCTAGAGCCTACGGTTTAGAAGCCACTGTTCTACACGTAAAGGGATTTAATCCAACAAGCCTGTGGCATAGTTTGTGCAGGGCGCTGTGCAAAATGGCACAAGAGAGAGAAAGTTTAGATAAAGACTGCTCTTGTCCCACTGCTTTCTAAGCTCCATCAGGTGCTGTCCTGCCTGCTGTGGGGAAGCTGTATATACACAGAGGAATATCCATACAGGTAGCAGTGAGACCAATGCTTAAGAATCAAGTGGTGTCGAGAAAAAGTTTTTGTTACAATTTCCTTAACTCATTTTGCTACGCAATGCTAAGTGTTCGGATTAATCTTTCATGTTAGAATGTCGAACATATTACTAAAGTAGAGATAACACAGTGAAGCCTATCTTAAGCTTGCCCTGATTCCAAGTTCAGTGCTCCATTCACTAAGACAGGTAGCCTCCTGAAAGAATCATTGTTGTGGTCATTCTGTTTTTTGAGTGCTTTCTGACTCCCTGTGACCCTATTTGGGGTATTCCTGACGAAGATGCTGGAGTGGTTTTGCACTTTCTTCTACCGCTCATTTTATAGATGAGGAAACTGAGGGTTTAAGTGTCTTGCCCAGGCTCACACAACTAGTAGATGTTTTAGGCTGGATTTGAACTCAGGTCTCCCTGATTCCAGGCCTGGTGCTCTAGCCACTGCTCTGTCTAACTGCCCTTCCTTTGCAATTTATTTAGCCATTTCCCTGCTGTTGACCGTTTAAATTGCCTTCAGCTTTTGCAGTTACAAATAAGTGCTGCTTGAAAATCTTTGACCTGATACTGCATATTGATCACTCTCCCAAATAATTCAGCAAGTTTGCAATTTCCCATCAATGAATGAGTGTGCCTGTTTCTCCACTGCTCTGCCAGCACGTAATTTCATTGTTTCTCTACATTTTCGCTAATTTGATGGTGATGAAATAATACCTCAAATTTTAATTTGTATCTTTTTTTTAGTTTTGGTGAGGTTGAACATTTTAATAAGTCCATATTAACAATTTGTCTTTCTTTTAAAATTTGCTGTAGATATGCTTTCCATTTGCATCTGAAACTCCTTTCTAAACCACTTGATAATAACTAGTACAAAACAGAGCATTTAGTTGAAAATGTCTAAGAAGGAAGTTTAGGCTTTTTTTTATTTAAAAAAAAGTTTTTATTTTAGTTAGTTTTAAAAAAGATGTGCCATTTTGGTTGACCAATTTTATAATTTTCTAATATCATATGCATCTGTCCTTCCTTTGTTATCAAACTGTATTAAAATATGTTTTTCTTATTTTCTTGCTTGTTTTCTCACAACCAGGGAAGAAGTATCTTTTCTCATGACTATGTATTCTGGTGTGGGGATTTCAATTATCGAATTGATCTTACTTATGAAGAAGTCTTCTATTTTGTTAAGCGACAAGACTGGAAGAAACTTCTAGAATTTGATCAACTACAACTACAGAAATCCAGTGGAAAAGTAAGTCAGTTTTGGAAAAGTAAGTTTGTTTTGGAACTCTTGTTCCTGAAAGCTAGCATGAAGTGTTTCATTGCAAAGAGCAAACAGATAGGAGATTGCATAATGCTGGCTTTGGAGTCTGAGAAACTAAGGTCATTTCCTGCATTTGCCTCTTATTATCTCCGTGATATCGAGCCAACAAGCATTTAAGCTCTGATGATGCATTTAGGATGGTTCCTGTCCTCCAGGAACTCACATTCTAGTGATAGAAGACCACATATAAAAGAGAATTAGTACTTGTTCCTGATTATTGTAGAGTAACTCCTTGAGAGAGACCAGCCAATCTGAGGGGGAGATCTCAGGTGAGGAGGTTGCTTCTGCAGTACTGTCTCAGCGGGTAGAGTAAGTTTCCAGGGTGAAGAGGATTCTGGGGTATTATAAAGACCCAAAGAGTGAAGATTATAGTCTAGAGAAGGAATGAAGGAATGTGATATTGGACTCTTTGAATTTCAGCTTCCTCATTTTTGAAATAGAGGTTAGACTAGATGATGACTCTCCAGTCCTAAACCCTATGATCCTAAGTATTTCTAATCATGTAGAACGTGGGCAGCTGGGTGGTGCAATGGATAGAGCTCCAGGCCTAGGGTCAGGAAGACTCATCTTCTTGAGTTCAAATCCAGCCTTAGACACTTACTACCTGTGTGACCCCGCGCAGGTCACTTAACCCTGCTTGCCTCAGTTTCTTATCTATAAAAAAATGAGCTGGAGAAGAAAATGGTAAACCCCTCCAGTCTCTTTGCCAAGAAAACCCCAAATAGGATCAGAAGAGTTGGACACAACTGAAAATGACCGAACTACAAAACAGTATATATATATGTGTGTGTTTATGTGCACACACATATACTTACACAAACAATATTCCTCCCCTACTCTGCCCTTTGCCCAAGTGTAATGTGATTCATAGGCAAAAAATTTGTTCATTTTCAGATCAAGAAGAGTAGTTTCATATGACGGGATACATTTTGGAGAACTTTGAAAAAGGGTTGATGACTACACTAATATAAAGTTACCTCTGACTCCAGCTAAGCAGGGAAGTTTTTTGCCCAAGTGGAAACTAGCTTTGGCTGCCAAAAAAACAAAAGTTCATAATGCTCACAAGTCTCAGTAACAGGCACAGCATGGGATTTTGTTCCACTTTATTAAAGTCAGTTGTAACAATCAGAATGACCTTAAATGATTTTCCATACTTGGGCAGAGACGGTTGGGCTAGGAATGCATCCTTCCACACAAGGGTCATAAAATAGACAGTGTGGTTTGGGGAGCCTTGACTAAGGTTGTCATCTGTAGGTTTGTGTAGAGGCCGAATACATTCATAAATATGACTTTATGTACATTCATAATGCATTCAACACAGGGGATATTTTATTGATGGGATGGTCTGTTTCCACCCCTAGGACTTAAAATGCTGAATTATATTTCTAACAGTTTTCAGAATACATTTGCCTGGAGGTTTGACTCAGAGAAGTCAATGTGACATGATGGAAAGAATGCTGCCTTGGGAGTCAGAAGACCAAAGCTTGACTCTTGGCTCTGCCATGTCTCTGGACCTCACTTTCTGCATCTGTAAAATGAAAGAGTTAGAGTAGGAGACTGCAAGGTTCCCTTCTATCTCTAAATCTATAATCCTATGATAATTTGAATCTCTTTGTCTTTCCTGACTTATAAGACTGTATACATTTCCCTTCAGGGGATCCTTAAATCATGAATATCAGTAACAGAAATTCTATAGCTCTTTTGAATTACATGGGGCTGTTAATTCTGTATTATTCAGTACCTTTCTTTTGTAGAGGCCTTTCAAGACGTATTGATCTCATTGAGGCAGCTGTATTGCACAGTGCTAGACTTGAAGCAGGGAAGATCAAGTTTAAATCTGGCCTCAGATATCTGCCGGCTTATGGCCTTCCAGTCTCTGTTTCCTTTTCTGTAAATTGGGGACAATAATCGAGATGTGGAGGGGATCAAAAGAGAGGGTGTATGTAAAGTGTTCTGCTAATCTTTTTTCTTTTAATTTTTTTCTGCAAATCTTATTATTGCTGTTATGGTTGTGGGAGGATGGGCTGAAGCAAGAAGCACAGGTTTCATAGATTCCCACCTGATGATGGCCCTGAATAAATATTTTGCAAAGGGAAGACTTTCTTGACTCTAATGAGATAGGGTTTCTCTGCTGTTTTTTCCCATGTTGTCTCTGTCCTGACCAGCAGCACTGATAGTGAAAAGCTGGATGTATAAAGAAATCCACCCCAAAGGTATTGCCCTATGATACTTTTTACTTTCACATTTCCATTATCTTGTAAACTCCAAAAAGTCATGTCTCCTGAGCATCTCTCACCACATCTCAAACATTGATGTTGTTGCTAGAAACTTTGTATTGAAGAAAGACAGGGAAATAGAGAAGAATCGCTGGGCGGAATCTTAGGATCTGTCTCATGTCTTCATTTTACAGATGAGGAAACTGAGGTACAGAAATGTTCAGTGACTTGCCCAAGGTATCTAGGTTGAAAGTGGCAGGGCTGGGATTCGACCCCATGTCCCCTAATTTCAAAAGCAGAACTCCTTCTACTTTATCATATTGTCTACTCACTTTAATTATGGATTTCTGTTTATTGAGACAGTCAATTTATTGGTCAAGACTTTTTGCTTTTGTATTTTTTCCAGAACTCTCATTCCCAATTTCAAAAGTGCTTTTAGGCACTTATAAACATAGCCTAAAGATTGTGTTAAGATGTATTAACATATAGTATGAAAAATACAGAAAATTCGGAAGACTTGAAATGGTAATTTAATTTTTTTCTTGATAGATTTTTAAGGATTTTCATGAAGGTGCCATTAATTTTGGACCCACATACAAATATGATGTTGGCTCAGAAGCTTATGATACAAGTGATAAGTGTCGAACCCCAGCCTGGACTGACAGGGTACTATGGTGGAGGAAGAAACATCCTCTTGATAAAACAGGTCAGTGAAAATGAAAGACTTAGCCATATTGGGCAAATTAGAATGAATATGGTTTAAAAAAAAAAATCCCCAACAATGACAGACTTCTATGTGCTAAGCCTAGTGCTCTTAGTAAGGTCCCTGATTCCTCACACCTTGTATCCTAAAATCATACCAAATTCTTGTTGTGAAATATAACATAAACTTGCTTGGAATACTCAAAGCTTTTAATCTGGGCATTAAGTCTGAGAGATCATGTTCTTCAGACCATCTCCACTTGGGCTGTGTTAAGAGCATGAGATTTGCTGCCACCATCTACATCTCACTGTTCTACAATCGCCTTTTAGTTCCAGCCAAGAGAAGAGGATGTTAGTTTCAAAAGAGGTGACTTTGTCGTCTTTCTCCCTCTCTGGCACTCTCATTTTACCTTTTTGCCTGCGTATACATGTTTATTTTATCTAACTCATTCAAATCACTTACCTTCTATTAGCATCTTATTCTCTTTCACTAAATTCTTCTAATTCAGAAGTGAAAAGTCGAACATAAGTCAACTTAGCTGGGTAGATAGAGTTTACTATTTCAGCACCCAATGAATACTTCTCGTCTGACCTGCCCGGCATTCAGGATGACTAAAAAGTGTAAGAAGTGGACATGCTTTTCAATGAGCAAGATACTCAAAACCAAGCTTTTCTCATGGGAAATATGCTAGAGTTCAAGGCTAGGAAATGCATACACTCAGGCAGATTGAAAAAAAATCCATTTTCTTTGAGTTAATATTTACTCAACAGTTACATGTTACATGTCACCTTGCCAAGCTCTTTTAAGTGGGGCTTGTCAGGATAAGTATTCCCAGACCCTTGGGCAATTTCATTCCCAAGTTTATTACCTAAGCAAAATGCTTTATCTCTTGATATAGTGAAGGGTGCTATCAAACTTGAATGATAAGCTTGATGGCCCTAGAAAGGATTTTATTCCACTTACACTACAAAGAAGTGCAGGCATTACTGAAATCCATGGTGCCCTTTGGGTATGAATCCATAAAAGCTGTGTGAGCCAGCATCTCCCAAATTTGAACTTGTATGCCAGGGTGAATGGTTTGAGGTAGTATCAGCTTAGTTTTTGCCATGTTCCATTAAATAAATATGGGTTAAACAAGATGCTGTCTCGGGCACTATAGGTCAAAATATGAAAAGTGACAGCCCATACTCCGTAGGAGGTTATACTCTAATAAGGAAAGGAATGGATACAGAAAAAATTATTACACAAGGAAGAATGTCATTTTTAAAAAGGGCAAGAGTCTGGGCAAAGTGCAGTTAATGACATTAGAAGGAAGAGAGAGATTGCTGTCTGCTAAGGGTATCAGACGATATCTTGGAGAAGGTGACTTCTTAGAGGGGGACCTTAAAGGAAGGGAAAGATTTCCATAGGCAGAGATGTGGAGAGAATGCTTATCTGGTATGAGGGCAGCTGGCATCAATGTGGGCATAGGCAGGAGCAGATGAGGGGACAACTGTAATTCAGTGTGAGTGCATGAATGGGAGGAGTGAAGTGACATGTCGGTAAAAGTAGCTTGGAACCAGATTGCGACGGTTTTAAGTGTCAGCAGTCAATGTTGGATGTTAAGAGTTTGTATTTTATCCCGTAGACAGTCAAGAGCCACTGAAGATTTTTAATCAGGGAAGTCATGTTAAACCCATGTATTAGTTATTTTGGCAGATGTGTTTAAGATGGAATTGGGCAGCAGGACACAGGAAGAAGGGAGACCATGTACTGGGCTATTATAGGAGTCCAGGCAAGAGGAGGTGTAAAAGCTTGAATTAGATTGGTGATAAGGTGGGTATACAGAAGTAGCATCAAGAGTTTTTGATGACTAATCCAATTTAAGGCTACGTGGGAGAAGGAATGATCAAGATGATGATACATAAGCTTTCTAGCCTTTGTGTCCAAGAGGATAGAGACACCATCACTAAGACTGAAAAGTTAAGAGGAGGGCTGGGTTTGATGGAGCAAATCAGTTCCATTTTGGACATGCTGAGTGTGATACATGGGAGCTTGTATTCTAGCGATGTAGAAATTTAGTCGTTGGAACATTTGAAAAAAAGAGCCTCATGGGATTCCAAGCCACACCTCAGGTGTACAGTAAGGAAGTGGAGACAGTAGCAGTGAAAGGAAAAAGGAGAACTAAAGCTTGGGGGTGGGGGGCAGTGTAGGGTTATATATAACTGTTCCAGAGAGGTGGGGGATGCTAAGAGAACTAATGTTTTAGGAACTAGTACCCTCCTAGAATAAGGGAAATAGTTGTGGTGGAGTATAAATACATATGAGGAGTCAAGATTTGAGTGCAAGTTCCATCTTCTGCCATTGTCTTACAAGTATCCTGTGCTTGTTTGCTGCCATGTAAAGTGAGGATGATAATCATTTCACCTCCTATGTGAGATTAAATAAGAAACTCATCTCGTACTTCGGAAATAGTGAAGGGATTCAGAAATACAATTTACTTTTCTTTTTCATTTTGGAATTGTATGTTTACATATGATATTTTAATGTGTGTATTTTTTTTCATTGTGCATCTCACAAATGCAATCTTAGCGGGAGAACTCAACCTTATAGACAACGATTTAAATGTTGACACCAAAATCAAACACACCTGGTCTCCTGGCGCTCTGATGTACTATGGCCGAGCAGAACTTCAGGCTTCTGATCACAGGTAATGTCTGTCCTGCGCCTCAAAACATTTCACCCTCAGGTTATTTAATAGCTTGAATTTGGACTTTGTGGTCCCTGATATGATTTGAAATGCCCGTTCTTCTACATCTTTGCCGGCTGTCCCAGAACTGGAGGCCTGATGCGTACAGAATGGAACATTGTTTTCCGCTTGACATGTGAGAATACTGATGGATTACAGAGAAAAGTGTGTCTTTTGTATACTCTTTTGTCTTTGGTACAATGGAGATAGCTGGTGAAGGCAAATGAGGAGGAAAGAGTAGAAATTCTTAGAAATGTAACAGAAGCAGTATTATAGTGGTGTAGCATCACCCTCCGCACCAAGGGTTCTTAGCCATTTTTGTATCCTAGGAATCTCTGGCAGTCTGGGTGAAGACTGTTGACCCCTTCTCAAAATAATGGTTTGTTGTCTACACTCATAATTGAAGGAAATTATAAATATCATTTAGAGGTTAATGATAATATAAACATGTTAATTATTTTTCCCTCATCCAAGTTCAGGATCCTCAGTTAAGAATCCCTACTTTACCAGGACAGGAGCCAAAAGAGAAAAGGAGTTGGTCATTAACAAAAAAAGTGTTGACTCTTCAGTAGGATTAAAGTATTCTGAGGCCACCCGTGTTAGGCACATGTTATTTCAACTGCCTTGAAATAGAATGTAAGCCTTTTGGTATATGTGCTTTTAGGGCAGCTTCTGTCAGTAGTCACTTCCTTTGTATGCTTTGGCTGTAATGATCTCTTCCCTGCCTCCAGCTGCCTGCTCAGTCGACCTCCTTTATGTTTTCCTTTGATTCCTTGGTCTGTTGATGTTGGTACAATTTAGAGGTGATGCTAATTGTTTGAAGGAGCAAAGAAGCTGGAGACTAAAATTTATGATAAGGAACTTGTCCTTTTTCCCGGAACAGATTTTTTTTTTTCAGTTGGAAGATATTTTAAAGCTTTAGCATTTAGACTAATGTGGGACAAGGACAATCTGAATTATTGAAAAATATTTAGTTATTAGTATCTTAATGCTTTAATGATTCTGTGTTCAGGTCAATGAAAGTATTTCCTCCATAAGTAGAGCTCATGGTCCATCCCAATTTTCCTCATCCATGAGATTCTGCCTGGGTCCCAATAGGTCTGCCATATAGTATATGCTTAATTATATTTTATTTCCTTTTCTGTTCATCTGAGCAATTTATATTTTTTGTAAATAATTGTCAGACTTGTTGGCATATGACTGGACAAAATTGCTCCTAATTGCTTTAATTTCTCCCTCTTTGGTGGTCAATTCATTCTTTTCATCTTTGGTACTCTTGGTTTTCTGCTTTTTAAAAATGAAATTAACCAGTGGTTTATTTTATTGATCTTTTTTGTATATAAAGCCGGCTCCTAGTTTTATTTGTTGTTTCCTTACTTTCAGTTTAATTAATCTTTCCTTTGTTTTTCAGGATTTCCAATTTGGTGTTTAATTGAGGATTTTAAATTTGTTCCTTTGCTGGGTTTTTTAGTTGCATGCCTCAATTATATTTTGAAGGGATCCAAACAGCACTCAGACTGTCTGTTCTTTATATCTCTTGGGTTCACTATATAGCCAGTACACATCTTTTTCTAGTCATACATTTTCGAGACAACGTCCCACAGACAACTTCCTGAATATAGGTCATCATTGGAAATATGCCATAATGGCCTATTTACAACCCCCCCCCCTTTTTTTAAATGTTGTTTTCACACAAATAAAACTAATGGCTATGGATTTTGAAACTGCTCTGATGAAAAGATGAAATTAGTAAATTATTTGGGTGCTGCTAACGTGGTTTTAGAATTTTATAGTGGGAAGAAACTCAGCTGTAGAGTCAAAGGACATGGGTTTACATCCTGACTCTGATGCTTGGTTACTGGATGATCACAGGCAAGTCCCTTGTACTCCCTGGACATCAGTTTCCTCATCTATAAAATAGCAGTGTTGGGCTATATGGCTTTTGAGCTAGCTTCCACCTCTAACCTATGGCCCTGTGTTTGGGAACACTCTGTTTTGCTGCAAGCTCATTCTTACCCTTTAAGCACATTCTGAATTAGTGGCATCTGAATTATTTACAAGTTTTCATTAACTTCTTAATTTCAAAGCTACAAAAATATGCAAAAGCTACAAAAATAAAGGATGATTTTGCTGTTTCCTGCATGTGATAACATACATATTATTTTAAGTAGCCTTTTCTGAATTTTTCATCATTTTAAAATTTAAGGACAAAATTTCCTTGAGCTTATTGAATTGGAATGCAACATGAAAAATGCACCACATGCATTATATTCACATTCCTGAAAATATTTTTCTGAAAAAAGACGGCTGTACTGTCTTGGGGAAATCCTCTATGGAGGCTTTATGGGAGATGCTTGAGAATCTCACAAGATGAGAAGTCCTGTGGGAGAAAAAGTTTGGAGGGTGGAGGGGTTACCATCTGTGTAGAAAGAGTGGGGACCCAAAACAATATGACCCTGGATCAATTAAAATAATGACATAATAGTAATGAGTTGACCTTTAGCCATTCAGTCCAACTGACATTAAATAACTGTTCTTTGATGTTTAGCGTAATGTCAAGAAGGTGCTTTCTAGTGAGAATTGGTTGTGTTTTTTGAGAAGTTGTGTGGGTAAGGGGATTCCTGAGTATAGCAGAGTTAAAAAGTCAGCAGGCATTTATGAAGTACCTACTATGTACCGGGCACCATGCTAAGAACTGAAAAAGAGGCCTGAATTTAGAGTCAGAGAACCAGGTTGAAAGCCCAGGCCTCCCATACAGAACTATACCAATATGGACAAGTTATTTAACCTCTCTGGGTCTTAGCTTCTATATATAAAATGAGACTTTTGGACTAGATCATGGGATTATAGATGTAGGGCTAGAAGGGACCTCAGAGACTATAGAATCATACACACACACACACACACACACACAGAGTCATTATTTTACAGATGAGGAAGCTAGAGTCTAAAGGGATGAGTGACTTGTCCAAGGTCACCTCAACTGTAAATGATAGATGATCTCAGAGCTCCCTTCTAGCTCTCAATCCTATGACCTTCCAACTGTAAAGGGCAGAACTTCTGCCACCCTTTTCCCTTGATCTGGCCTGTCCCTCAATTGTTATTGTTATTGTAACAATTACAGTTTTAATCGGTTGGGGCAGTTAGGTGGTGCAGTAGATACAGCACCAGTGCAGGAGTCAGGAGGACCCGAGTTCACCTCAGACACTTGACACTCACTGCCTGTGTGACCTTGGGCAAGTCACTTAACCCCAATTGCCTCATCCTGGGTCATCTCCAGTCATCCTGATGAATATCTGGTCACTGGATTCAGATGGCTCTGGAGGAGAAGTGAGACTGGTGACCTTCACAGCCTTCCCTCACTCAAAACAAAGTCAAGTGCAAGTCATGTCATTATTTCTCTGATGGCATGGTCTTCTTTGGCAATGAAGGGCGAACACACACTGTTGTTCAGTTATTTCAGTCATGTCTGACTGTTTGTGACCCTATTTGGAGTTTTCTTGGCAAAAGTACTGGGGTCATTTGCCATTGCTTTTCTACCTCATTTGACAGATGAGGAAACTGAGGCAAATAGGATTAAGTGACTTGCCCAGGGTTATACATAGTAAGTGTCTGAGGTCAGATTTGAACTCAGGATGATGAGTCTTCCTGACTCCAGGGCTAGTGCTCTGTACCATCTACCTGCCATGCCTCAGTTAAGCACCACCAATTTATTTCTTAATTGAGATTGAATGGGTGTATCTCTCCTCACTACCCAAATGTAAATCTCCTCACCTGATCCATAAGCTGCTAAATACTAGGTTGACTTAAAAACTCTTAAGTTTTAGTCCTCAATAATTAGACAGTCGTTAAGATCTGGCTGAGATGATTATTTTCTAAGTGCTGCCTAAAATAATTAAAGAGCAGCAGTATTCCTCTCCCAGGACCTCTTCTACCAAAAAATAAAAACAAAAAAACCTTACTGATCTGTAAAATAGATAGGGCAAGTGGTGCCCCTGTCTCACGGACCAGTTGTTGGGATAAAGAGTAGCCAGGAAAACAGTAGCTACTCTTCAAAATGTTAGCAGTATTCTGTGCCTTGAAGTCACCTTTGTATCATCTTATCTGTGTGTTTGCAATAGGCCTGTGTTGGCTGTTGTGGAAGTAGAAGTCCAGGAAGTGGACGTTGATGCCCGGGAGAGAGTCTTCCAGGAAGTATCGTCTTTCCAAGGACCCTTAGATGCTACGGTGGTAGTAAACCTACAGTCACCAACCCTAGAAGAAAAAAATGAGTTCCCTGAGGATTTGCGGGCTGAGCTTATGCAGACCTTAGGGAATTATGGGACCATAATTCTTGTCAGGTAAATACTGAGGGAAGTGAAATCTATGTGTTGCCATAAGGCCCAGGACATCCTGGGCATCAGTAGAGGACCACTCTATTGTTTTTTTCTTACCAAAGGCAGGGCTTGACATGCTGGCACCTCCTATTGATTTACTCCCCTTTCTCCATCTTTCTCTTGTTTTCTGCCTTCTCCTGTACCATTTGGAGAAAACAGGGCCATTTTCTTTTCTCTTATTTTCCCCCCAGAACTAGCATAGGACCCTTCTTGAGGTTTTTAAAAACAGATTTATTATAAGGAACAAAATTAATAAGTTCAACGACAATGTAAATAGAATGTTTACAAGTTCCTGGGGTCTTAAGGATGATTTGTGGTCATCCATACGTGCTGCCTTTTGAGAAGTACATAGACCTTTCTTTAGCTCCTGTTTCCTGATTTAGCCCATATGCCAACTCTTCCTTATCTTTCAGTGTTAGGTGGTTTATTTATTTGTTTTATTTTTCTCTGTCTGGAGGATTTTATCTAATATTTGGTATAGTTGCCTTCTGTAATCTTCTTTCCCTCCAGTGATGTAGGAATGAGGACTGTTTTTCCATTGTGGGTCTCCGGCTGTGTGTCTCCTCATGTGAGACTGTATTACCATGGACTTATAGCATAGGTCCTCCTCTCCCCATTCCCCTACTCTTTCCCTGCCTTGGTTACCATATTAGACTCTTTCCTTGCTAACCTCTTAAAATTATCTCTTCCATAGGCTTTGGGTTTTGTGCATACCCCACTTTTGTTCTAGAAATCTTAATATCGTTGGAAAGTTTCCTTTCCTACCTCCTATCTGCTTCCTCTTCTGCCTTCTCTTTTCCTCTCTCCTTCTCCTCCTTGTTCTCCCTGTTTTCCCTTCCTTTTTCTCTCTCCCCATTTTCCTTCTCTCCTTCCCCTCTCTACTGATTTTTCCCTTCCCTCCTCACTCTCTCTTTCTTTTCTTCCATTTTTCCACCAAAACTAGCATAGGATCCTTTTTGAGACTTTAAAAAAAAGATTTATTATATATTATAAGGGTATCAACTCTTTTGCCTGAGAAATGATCCTCTGAATCCAAGCTTGGACCAGATCTATGATTTCATTGTTGTAAGAGTTTCTAGATGAAGAGATTTCCTTTCCCAATACAGGTTGGAACCCACTCTGTAAACTTAACAATCCTAGAGAATTATCTGGAGCACTGAGTAGTTAAGTGATTTGATTAAGGTCATGCAGACAAGGCAAGACGTAAAACCCAGGGCTTCTCTACTCTGAGTCTGTTTCTCTATCCCCTCTATGCCACCTTGCCCTACAATCAAGGCTTGCACTGGGGAAAGAAACTCTTGAACTGACAGTACAAACTGATAGAAAATTTTCCACACTCATAAAGGCAGAGATTAACCTAGAATCTGATTCAGTGAGTTCTCCTGTCTTTTCTTTTTTCCTCCTATATACTACTTTTATTTATCTCTCTTATTTCTAGGATCAATCAAGGGCAAATGTTGGTGACATTTGCAGACAGCCGGTCAGCCCTTAACGTCTTGGATGTGGATGGTATGAAGGTAAGTGTCCCTACGTAGGATCTATAGTCATGTTGGGATTCTGTGTGTGCTATTTCCTCCCATTTTTCTTTCTACCTTTTGGGCTTTTGAGTAAGTGGTACCTGTTCCCTCATCTCTTTATGAACAATGGCCCTGACTTCTTTTTATTTGAGAGCTAATATTTAACCAAGGTTTATTAGCTAAGATTAAATGACTTACCCCAGGTCGGATTACTAAGACATATATTTTATACTGAGTCACCTACATGACCCTCTCCTACATTTCTCCACATATGAGCCTGCTTCCCTTGAGGTTACTTTTGATGAGTGTAGTGTATAGGGAATTGGAGGAATTTGTCAGGTAAGAATAGGGGACAGAGCAATCCAGACATAAGGAACCATGTGAATGAAGGCACATAGGTGGGGTGCACCATGCCAGGTGTATGGAGGGGATATAAAGTTCAGTTTGGACAACCTGGAGCACACTCACAAAGGAGCAGTGTGAGAGAATGTTGGAAAAATTGGGTGCTGCCAACATTTTGGAGAGCCTTGTACTCCCTGATTAGAAACTTAAACTGCTCAGGCAATTGAGATCTGCTGAACTTGATAAGCACTTATTAAACACTTAACACAAGCCAGCCACTATAGGAAAAGCAGAGGATACATAGAGAAATGAAATGATCTCTACTCAAGGATATCATAGTTTATCAGGGGAAATGACATAACACAGATAGGGTGATGCAGGGTAATTTCAGGGAGGTAATCAGATGAATATCTTTTAAATCTCATATAGGTTCAAAGGCCTCGTATAGGAGTTAGCTGAGCTGAGAACTGAAGGAATCTAGGGATGCCAAGAGGCCAACAGGAGAGAGAGTGCATTCCCTGCACAGAAAAGGAAGATGGAATGTATGTGTATCATAGGCCCATTTAGCTGCACTGTAGACAATGATGGGGCATAATAGGTCATGAATCTCAAAAGACAGTATGGAGCCAGATTGTGAAGGGTTTTAAATGTTCAACAGAGGAATCTGCATTTTTTTATCTTAAAGGCAACAGGAAGCCCACCATTGAAGTTTTTTGAGCAGGGTCAGGCCTGTGCTTTAGGAAGATCATTTTGGCAGCTGTATGTAGGAGGATTAAAGAGGGTGAGACTAAATAGAAGGCTATTTCAGTAGTCAAAGTAGGCGTTCATCAGGATATGGATAGAGTGGGGAGGCAGGATGGGGGTAGGAGGGTCATAGAGAAGGGTGCTAGAAAAATTGGTGAAGTACAGATAATAAAATTCTATAACAGATCGGATATGCTAGGTGAGAGAAAGATCAAAGATAACACCAAGTTTCAAACATGGGAAACTAAATGGTGGTGCTGTGGACATAAATAGGAAAATCATTGGGGAAGAAGGTTTTTGAGGCAAGATAATTTCCATTTTGAGACACTGACTCACTGACTAAGGAGATGTCCAAGAGAAGATGTCCAGTACACAGCCTGAGTCGCAGGTCTGAAGCTTGGGGATGAGACCAGAACTGGAGATAAATATTTGGCAATCCCTTGCACAGAGATGCTGCTCCAAGATATGGGAATAAATGAGATTATGAAAGGAGAGAGTAGAGTGGGAGGAAGAAAACAAGACAGATCTAAACCTTGTGGACCCATTTACTTCAGGCCATGTCTGGAGGGGAAGAGAGACTGGCAGGAGAGATAGACGAGTGCTTGAATAGAGATACTGGAGAGGATCCAGGAGTCTTGGTATGTCTGAAATGAAAAAAGAAGCCAGAAGAAGGGAGTGGTCAGTAGTATCATGTGCTGAAGAAGATAAAGATGGCAAGGACTGAGAACATTTGGCTACAAGAAAGACATTGTTGACTTTTGAGATAAGAGTTCTGTATTATCCTGTGGACTGGTGAGGTTGTGCAAGGTTGAAATAAGGAAACCCCCTTCACTGTGCTTGAGAACTAGTGGATCAGGAGTAATAGGCAACTGCACCAATAACCCGTATTTGTATTGTACGTCAAGGTTAGCCAAGTACTTTATATACATTATCTCATTCAATTGTCACCTTTGAGGTCAGGGGATCATAGATTCAGGGATGGGAAAGAGGGCATTAGTCTAGTTTATTGTTCATTTATTGTCCCCATCTTACAGGGGAGGAAACTGAGGCTTGAAGTGGTTAATTCTTGACCCAAGAAGCCATGCTGAGTCAAGGCAGGATTCATAAACTAACCAAATCTAACATGGGGGATCAGAGTTCCTAATAGCAGTCTGTTCAGTCATTTTCAATCATGTTTTGCTTTTTGTGACCACATTTGGGGTTTTATTGATAAAGATGCTAGAGTGATATGCCATTTCCTTCTCCAGTTCATTTTAGAGAAGAGGAAACTGAGGCAAACAGGATTAAGTGATTTACAAAGGGTCACACAGCTAGTGTCTGAGGATAGATTTGAACTCAGGAAGATGAGTCTTCCTGACTCTAGGCTTGGCACTTTATCCACAGTGGCCCAGAGCAGTAGTCATGCAAAACCTACTTCCATCTTAGTCATGTGAATGAAAATATAGATAAAAAACAAAAAAAACAACTCTGAGAAAAATAGAGAAAGTTAAAAAAGTATGCTGAGATCTATATGCAGACTTCATCAGTTCTTTCTCTGGGGATGGATAGCATTTTTCATCATAAATCCTTCAGAGTTATCATGGATCATTATATTGCTGAGAATTGCTACATTGTTCATAGTTGGTTATAGTACAATGTTGCTGTTACTGTGTACAATGTTCTCTTGACTTTGCTCGTTTCACTTTGCATCAAGTGATGTTGTCTTTCTAGGTTTTTCTGGGAGCATCCTGTTAATTATTTCTTATAGCACAGTAGTATTTCATTACAGTCATATGCCACAACTTGTTTAGTCATTCCCCAATTGATGGAAATTCCCTCAATGTCCAATTCTTTTCCACCAGAAAAGAGCTGCTGTAAATATTTTTGCATATGTAGGTCTTTTTCCTTTTTGCTTTTATTTTTTTGGGATACAGACCTGATAGTGGTATTGTTGGGTCATGGTTTTATAGCCCTTTGGGCATAGTTCCAAAGTGGTCTTCAACTGCACCAACAGTGCATTAGTGTCTCAATTTCCCATATAGCCTCCAACAATTGCCATTTTCCCCTTCTGTCACGTTAGCCAATCTGATAGGTGTGAGGTGGTACCTCAGATTTGTTTTAATCTACATTTCTCCAATCAATAGTGTAAATCAGAGTTCTTACCCCTGGAATCTGTAGACTTGGTTTGTATTTTAATGACTATGTGCTTTATGCATTTAAAAACATTATTCTGAAAAGGAGTGTATAGGCTTCACCAGATGACCAAAGGGGTACATGATACAAGGAAGGTTAAGTATTTTTGCTCTACAGGATGATTTCAGAAAAACCTGGAAAGATTTGCATGAACTGATGCAGAGTGAAGTGAGCGGAGCCAGGAGAACATTGTATACAGCAATAGCAAAATTGTATGATGATCAATTGTGAATGATTTAGCTGTTCTCTCAAGACAATCCCCAAGGACCCATGGCAAAAAGTATTATTATCTGTTTCTACAGAAAGAACTGATGGAGCCTGAATACATACTGAAGCATGTTATTTTTCACTTTCTTTCTTTTGGTTCAAGTTTTCTTCCACAAAATGATTAATACAGAAATGTTTTGCATGATTGCACATGTTTAACCTATATCTGACTGATTACTGTCTCAGAGAAACGAGAGAGGAAGAAAGGAAAGAATTTAGAACTCAAAATTTAAAAAAAGAATATAAAAATTGTTTTTACATGTAATTGGGGAAAGATAAAATACTACATAAATAATTAAAAAAAGAACCTTGATTTAGAGTGACACCGATAAAATCACTTAACCTCTATCTGCCTCAGTTTTCTCATCTAGAAAATGGGACTAATTTAAGCATCTTCCATTTTAGGGTTGTTGTGAGGATAAAAACGAGATATTTGCAAAGCACTTAATACAGTGCCTGACACAGAATAGGCACTCACTCACTCAAGAAATGCTTCTTCCCTTCCTACTTTCCCTAAAAGGAATATGTTTAAAATCTCTGCTTTTTCCAGGTTAAAGGCAGGGCAGTGAAGATCAGACCAAAAACAAAGGATTGGCTAAAAGGTCTTCAAGAAGAAATTGTGCGGAAACGGGATAGCATCGTATCCATGTCCCCCACTGCCAACTCCTGTCTGTTGGAAGAAAACTTTGATTTCACCAGTTTGGACTACGAATCAGAAGGTTAGCAAGCTGTCCTGTGAACCTCCTTATGGGAAGCGGTGGGGAAAGAAAAGTTAACAATCCGAGCTTTAGAATTCGAGGTTAGGATAGAGTTGTGAAGTAAAGAGTTTTTAAAAAGTTCTCTCTTCGGGGAGGGGGTGTCATTCTTAATTTCTTAGTATTAGACACAGCCACTGTTCACATGTAGGAGCTGTGTTGCATGCATAGATAAATCTCAGAGGATTACCAAAGCCTTGCTTGGAACTGTAGGAAGGATGTTCGACAATTTCATGGTCACAACAATTCATTACTGTACCAGTTTCAAATTCGATGTGTGTTCTAGAGATTTCCTCAAGCTGCACGTACATTGAAAACCTACCTTAATATTGAAATGGGCAAAGAGGGAAATGAGCTTCTTTCATCTTAGAAATTGTTTTGTTTTCTCTTTGCAGGAGATATCCTTGATGAGGACGAGGATTATTTGATCGAAGAGCAACATCCTACCTTCCTCACTGACACAGAACTCTCGGGGGATGATTATTTGGAAGCCCCAGGCTCTTCCACAGCAGGGGTACCTTCCAGCAAGTCTCCAGCACTAACTAAAAAGAAATCTCGCCCATACAAAGGTAGCTTGAATCTTTCTGTCCGGCCCCTCGGGGCAGTCTAGTCTCGGAGGTTAGAGTTTCCCTATCTCAGGCAGGCATCTCCTAATTTCAGAGAGTAAAGTGCCAAAATAACTCTTCCAAAACAGTTTCCCACTTAATGCACAATGTAGATATTATAGCATATAGCATACATATGCAGCAATGTATATATTATAGCATATTATAGCTATTATGCTGTCTTTGTATATACATATTGTATATGTATAATCTGAGTGTGCACACACACATTTGGGGCAAAGAGAAATCAGATGATTTCATAACCTCAGGTTTTAGTGTTCAAACTATTTGAAATAATTCCCTAAACAACATTAGCTGTCACAGTAATAAGGGCTTAGACAGTGGCAAACCCATAAAGAATGAGTATGTACATTCTTCTATTGTAGTGGTCATTGTGTACCAGAAGTCCTTTGTGGGAGGTATTGAAAATTGATCATGGAGGCATGGTCAAGGTGACATTACTTCTTTAGGGAAGTTTCTGCAGTGGGTATAAAGAGATGCTTGCACCTCCCCAGAGGAGCAGCAGGAGGTCCTTGTGGACTGTTTCAGATTTCATAGACTTGTAGTGGATTTCCATTCAGAAGGACTGCTGTACCCTTCACTAGAGATACATACATTATTGAAAACATGCTATTCCTCAAAAAAGATGCTTTTTTTCTCAGCATAACATTACTCATCCAAGAATATATAAGTTTTTGAAGTGTCTCTCTTGTGAGATGGAGGATAATATTCAGGTAGTGGGGCTGTCATTGACGTCTTGATCCTATTAGATAGGTTGTCATCTGATGAAAACATATATAATATTGTCTTGGTGCTGTAGAGTGGTTAGAGTTTAATGGGAAAATAGAGACTTTGGTATTTCTAATTATACCCCTCATCTAAATGAAGAAATTGAGCAGCTTTCCCCAACTTTAGTCTGAGGTACATGGAGTTCAAAATGAAGTTGCCATGTTCAAAATCAAGTTGCCATGTTCAAGAGCCTAGCAATATGAGGCAGTTAGGTTGTACAGTGATTAGAGCATTGAACCTGGAGTATGGAAGACCTGAGTTCAAATCTAGCATCAGAATTAATAGCTCTGTGACCCTGGGCAAGTCACTTAACCCGTGTCTGCCTCAGTGTCCTCAGTTGTAAGATGGGGATAACATCCCCTACCTTCCAGGGTTGTTGTGATGATGGAATAAGATACTGGTAGAATGCCTGGCACATAGTAGGTGTCATATAAATGCTTATTCCTTCCCAGTGTAGAGGAAAGGAACTTAAATTCATTTTGGATTTTATGCCTTGTGTAATAAATGAGGCAGACAGGGTGTCTCTCCCATGTTACCTTAGCTCAATCAAAGTGCCTAAATTCCAGATACCAAGCCCTGATGAAAACTTTTAGTTACTGGCTTAGACCCAACAGAGGAAGCAGGAACAGTCAACATTTCCACCAGGGAAATGACTGAGAAATTCTTTAGCCTCTTGAAATTGACCATTTTGGTAGTTCTGGTTTTCAGCAGTTTCTGCAACACCTTTCTTTGTGGTGAACTATTGTTCCTTTCAAATTGCAACAACTATTTCCAAAACTCTGAATACCTGGTACATTTACCAAACTAACTTCATCCTTGGTTCACTGAATGTTCCAAGCAGGCATTGATACTCATTCCTATGCCACCTTCCTCCCTCCTCCGCCCCCTGCCCCCTAAAAAGGTGGGAAGGGATAGGTACTCTGAATTATCCTTCAGTCATGAAAGTCAGGCATGCTGACTTTCTACAGCTGCCTTCCTCTAAGTTGATCCAGCCTTTTCTCCAAATGATCCCCACCCCCATTTTCCAATTCTTCAACCTCTGTTACCTCTTCTTGTAAAAGGAACTGACATTTGGACCCTTCTGACAGTCTTGACTTTTTGAATACCCATCTTCTTCATATTCCGCCATGTCCTCCAGATGATGCCGACCTGGCAGAGTTAAAGCAGGAGCTGGAAGCTGTTGGGGACTTCCGCCATCGTTCTCCAAGCAGGTCTCTGTCTGTTCCTAACAGGCCTCGGCCACCTCACCCACCACAGAGACCCCCCCCTCCAAGTAAGATTCATTTGCTTTTAGTTTGCCACAATGCCTGCTGGGAATACTTGCCTCTATGCTACCATTGGAAAAAAAAATCACTAAATCCAGGTATCTTTCAAACTATGTATTTCTGCACAATCACTGGTCTTATTTTTCTTCTCTTCCTCTATTTCAAAACTACTAAAGAGTATTGCTGTTGGAAACAATGCTGCTTTAGCTACCTCTGGGATAGCACAAGGCATTTCCAGGAGTAAATGAAACGGTTGATTTTCAGAACTGTTACTCATTATAGCCCTTTTCACTTTTAAGCGAGAATCACAACCAACAGGGAATTTCCTTATGTTTAAAATTCCAGCTAATTGATTATCTTTCCCCATCCATCACATCACTCTGAGGTCTGACTTTGTCTCCCTCATTCCGTATGTTTGATGGGCACCTAGTCTTCACTTTATTAAAATTGTGTAGTCCTGGTAAAGAAGAAAATCAGTCTGAGAGTTCCACATTTAATAATGTCACAATTGTAAGAAAGGTCAGGTAATCCCAGCCCTGATACTATTTGTGTCACATGGATAGTCCCTGAGCCTCAGTTCCCTTATCTGTTAGATGAAGGGAATGGACCAGATAAATAACCTCTAACATCCCTTCCAGTTCATCATGTATGGTCCTATGTCATTTATATAAGTAGTACAAGACAACCTATAATTCAGGGATTGCCATTGTCTTCCAACAGTAGTGTTCTAGCAGAGAAGTGACTGTTAATATCCTCTAGTTAAGAATAGAAAAACATGTCACTTGATACAGTTCTAGTGGTCGTCTTTGGATTTCCAAAAATGACTCTCTTGCCCATACTACTTTTTGCTTTCTGAAAATACAATTTTGACCTGCCTTTTTCTGTCCTATATTTCTCCTCTTCTGATTTTTTTTTGAGGGAGGCAGTGTCACTTTTGTTTATGCCCCTTTAAGAAAAAATAAGACATGGACTTCCATATTCTCCGACTATTGGATTCCCACTGGCTTTGTTTACTCCAAAGCAGTTTCAGTTGCAAAAGGAAACTGAGCATAAGATTTTAAAAAAGAAAGTTTTAAAATTTAAATTCAACATCAATTTAACAAATACAAAGTGATAACATAAAAGTCACTCAAACCAACAGACTTTTATTTTTAAAAAAAAAAATTCTAACCGTACACTGAGAAGGTAGTCCACTAGGTAGTTAGTACCTATTCTAGCTGAATTAGAGTAATCTCTTACCTAATGAAAAGGTGGAAATCACTATCAAGTGACTGTGATATATTCTATATCTATGGATATTTATGAATGCTTCTTAAGTGCCAAATAAGCAATATTACCCCAAAATGCCTTGCTTCTAGTTTTCTAGACCATCAGCCTTGTTAGGAACTTTTCTGGATGGCTCATTTGACCTATCATCAGCCACTGGGACCCTGGATGAGGATGTGCTTTTTCTTTTTCCTTCCAGCTGCTTTAATGGTGAAAAAGTCTGCTTCTGATGCATCTATTTCCTGTGGCACTCATGGGCAATACTCCATTTTACAAACGGCTAAGCTTCTTCCTGGAGCGCCTCAGCAACCAGTGAGTCCTTCCTTTTTCTCAATCCAAAATGGTAAAATCCCAGTTCCCAGTGCTGTTCTTATACCTTGTTTCCCACTCCTGGGCTGAGATGAGATTACCTTTAGGTAATGAAAGTTTAAAATTCTTATCTTTTCAATTCGATAAACATGTTAGATACCTCCTTGATGCAACATACTATGCCAGATTTTAAAAGCAAAGACATATTTCTCCTTCCCTCTTCCCCCCCCCAAAAAAACCCAAACAAACCCCAGTCTATTGCACTATACCACAAATAATTTTTTTTTCATATGGGCCTTTAAAAAGTTTGAGTTTAGAAAGCTGTTTCTTGTTTGCTTCTTAAAAGAAAAATATGCCCTCAAATGCTAAGTTAATTCAAGGCTGCCATTTGTATAATTGCTTTGCAGTTTTTGCAAGCTTATTGCTGCTTCTCTTCTACTAGCTGACATAAAAAATAGAGGGCTGATTGCTTTAAAACCTCACATTCACTTGATTTTGGAGATAGTGACATCAGCTCTAGCTGTTGCCCCTTCATTTGTTTCATTTGTGGATGCTTATCAGTTTAGAGCAGAGCCAAACAATAGGGAAATGTGGAAATCTGACAAATGTTTTCTCTTGTATTCGTTCAACAAACATGCCCACTCTGTGTAAAGCACTGTGCTATCTAGGTCCTGGAGAAGACGTAAACATCACATAACATATCCATGTCCTTACAGAATTTATAAAGTCAAGTGTGGGGGTGGGGGTGGTGAAGGGGATAGCATACATACACAGATGACTATAATATATGCTAAATGTAAAAAAAAAATTACCAACTTGAGGCTATGTGAGGTCCATGGTTATCAGTAGAATAGAGCTATCTTGGAATGCTTCATGGACGCTGCATTTGAACTGGGTTTTCAGCTGAGTAGGGTTTCAGTAGGCAGGAGGAGGTAGGCTAACCAGGGGCAGTCCTGGCACAGGAAACAATCTGAGCAGTGGAATGGAGGTTGGAAAGTGGGAGTGAGCATGAGGGATGGTGAGTTAGGCCAGTTTGGCTAATACATAATAATGTACCTGAAGAATAGTGTGAGGTAAGGAAAGGAGGTACCAAATGGTGGAAGGGCTTGAGTGTCGAGCTGATATTCGAGCTTTGTTCTATAGGCAATCAGGTGAGAGATTTTAAGCACAGGTATAATATGATCAGATTTATATATAAGGAAATATTTTTTTCCTGAAGGGATTGTCAATAAGGAATTGGGGGAAGTCTTTATGCTATATATGGCAATCTGTTCAGATTCAATAGGTGACACTCGTATTCTGCTGTGGAGATTTTGTCTACAAGGATTACTTATGTCCTTTTCCTTTTGTGTTTATCCTGAAGCCTAAAGGCAGGACTGGGATAAGTAAACCATATAATGTCAAACAGATCAAAACTACCAATGCTCAGGAAGCCGAGGAAGCCATTCGGTGCCTCATGGAAGCAAAGGGAGGTAAGTTGAGTAGCCCACTAGGTTTTTAAATCTTTAGCCAATTTCCTTTTTTCTCCCTCCAACCAGGAACTATGGCCTAAAAAAGAACTGCATTTCCCTTTCAGACATGAAATTAAATATTCCCTAATGTCCTTGGTATTCTCTAAAATTCCTCTCAAGAGATTCCACTTTGGGTACTAGTGAGTTTGTAATTTGGCCATTTTCATGTCCTTTTTCTTTTTTTAAGAGAATATATGGTACTCATAAATCCTGGTATGTAGCATAAAGCCTTCATAACAGCAGTATGGGAGGGAGAACTTCAAATAAATAAAAATTTAAAAATTGTTGGTAATACAAGGCAATTAATTCATTCTGCTAGTTTTGTAGTCATAAGTCACTGAGAAAATAATTGGACAACACAGACTCTTATCAGTCTTTTCTAGGTCTGTAATCCCATCTGGAGTTTCACCATCACTTTTTCCCATGAATTGTATTTTGTTGTTCTCAAACTGAAATGGTTACATTTTACATTGGTGTCTCTGATTTCTCTTTTCCCTGTGCATTCAGATTACTGTAACCATCTAGGTTTACAAACCCACAAAGAAATTTTTGTTGTTGCTGTAAAACAGTAACAAAAAACCTTTTAAAAGTTTTAGAAATCTTCCCAGTATCTTCATGTCTGCCCCTATTCTTGGAGGTCAGTGTGAACAGCTTTAGGCCAATGGCAAATGTTTAGAGCCCTTTCTACCAGAAAGGCTTATGCTACTAGTTCTCCAAAATACTGAGTTTGTAGGAGGCTGTTTAGCATGTTTCTATACTGGGAACCACCATGCTGCTTGAGGAGGGCCACATAGCCCTGGCTGGAAATGAAGTCAGTCAAATCTCCTATCTGTGGTTGCTCAGGAGAGAGACCTTCATTTGTTCAAACATGCTGTTGTTCTGTTTCAGGAACACAAGAAGAGGCACTAAATGCTGTTTTCTTAAGGAACCAAGTATCCACCAAACCAGAGCCCTTATCCAATGTGTCCAAGCCAGGATCCTCTCAGACAACTCAGCTCCTCCCCCATCGACCTGCACCCAGAGTTCCTGTGATTAAGAAGCCAACTCTACGAAGGACAGGAAAAGTAAGATGTTGACAAAAGAAACTTGTTATTCCTTCCCTTAGGTTGTCAAAGGTTGGAGAGTGGGGGGAGGAGGATTTTTGCTGTTGTTAGGGATATAGTTTGTCATCCCAAACCAGCTGAATGAGTCTTTCTCCATGATTCAATTCAGGAATGCAAGACAAAAACAGACCTCCAAGAAAACAGTTTTCACAACATTATCATTTCTGTTCTAGGTAACTCCCTCCATGACCCATCTTGGCTCTAGATGAATCAAAAAAAAAAAGACCCCAAAAAACAACTAGTATACTCTCTTTCAGCAGTCCACAGCTGTGATGAGTTTCATAAGGTTCCTCAAGAGCTTCAAAATGCAGGAGGTTGTGGACAGGTCCTGAGCATATTTGCAACATGCACATGCACAGATTTTATTGCTTGATTGCAAAATGATTTCTCATGGATAAGAATGTTCTCTAAGCTACGCTTGAGCCCTGGGCTGTGGCCCGGGGACGTTGGTCAGACAGCTCTTATTGCTGCTTCTCTTGCAGATTGTCTTTTGCTCTCACTCCCGGGCTTCTCCATCTTGCTTGCTGCTTCAGAGAAATGAATTTGTAAGGACAGTGGCAGCACAAAGACTTGCACCCATAGAGTCATCTGGATCCCCTGTTTGATCTCAGAATGTGCTAGTTACCAGATACTTGGTAAACACCGGCCTAGTCATCACTGGAATCCATCCATGGCCCTTTCCCACCTCTTCACCTTTGTAGATCGTAGAAATGATTTTGGTACCATATACTACTTTAGTTTGCCATCTTCCTTCGTCATTACTTCCGCTGTGCTTCTGCTCATCATCTGATCTTTCATCCTTATTTTTTTCTCCTCTTCCTGAGATGTCTATTGTTTTCTTAGAAAAAAATCACATAGCAAGCAGCATTGCATCCATGTATCCAGGCTGCCACAGGGGATTTGCAATAAGATACTCTCAGAAAAGTTGTGGGTTTTTGTTTTTTTCTCCTAAGGAAATACCAGCAAGACTGTGAGAGAGAACATAGGCATTCACAGTGGAAAGAATGACTTGCTTAGCACCAATAGCCTGTTTAGTGTGTGTGTGTGTATGTGTGTGTTTGGTGGTTATTTTGAAGTATAAGCCAGGAAGTAAAATGGACACGTAAAGTTTACATATTCATGATCATTCTTAAAACACATGCATGTCTCAAATAGCTGTGTTATCAGTGAGATGAATAAAATCCTTCAGGCTGCTTAGGGCCATCCCACTCAGCTACAATATTAAACCACTGATAGATTCTTAATATTGTGCAGCGTAAAGAAAAAAATATCCACCCCCAAGAATCGGAGGCATTTATTTTTATCAAGTAGTCCGTAATCCCTAGTGTGGCACACTGGAAAAGTTTGCCCCCATCCATTCAGCATGACTTTGGTTTCATCATTTCTATCCCTGCTGGATGAACTGAACCTGTCCCTACTCTTAGGTAGTTGCCACTTTTGTTTCCTCACCCAATTCTTTCGTGTTTGGCTCATCCCCATCCCCATTTCCGGCATGCCAGTCATTCTCAGCATTTTAATGTTAGAATGTTAGTTCATTTCCACCTCCGTTCTCTTCTCCCTTTGAGTGTCCTGTGACTGAATTTCCAAGTTTCATTTACAGATCTGCTTACTAATCTCCATTGTGTTTTTTTCAGTCCTTATCCCCAGAAGAGCTGTTTGAGCAACAAGTCATCCAGTTTCCAATTGGGTCCCCAGAGCCTAGTGTCGAAAGCGCCAATCTAGTGGTGTCCACTCGCGTTGCTCCTGTCCCCAAACCAAGAACATTGCAGCCTGGGAGAGCTGTTGAGAGAAGGCTAAGCAGTGAAGTACAAGCTTCAGCAGAGGTGCCTGCGGAAGGAGACGCCACAGTGCCACCACCTTTGGAAACTGCTTCCCTTGTTCCCAAGGTTCCCCCCAGGAGGAAGAAGTCAGCCCCAGCAGCTTTTCACCTACAGGTTCTGCAGAGCAACAACTTGCTCCTCCAGGATGTGATCTGCTGCCGCGAGAATGACAATAACCATGCCTATCACCCCCAGGCTGGCGACCAGCCTGCCTCGGGCCCCCCTGCCTCACGAGCAGACCTTCTGAGCACTTCACCAAGGCCCAGCCAACATGCTGACAATACAAAGGCAGTGAAGACAGAGGCAGCTCCACTTCTTGGGGAACACCAGGATCCCTTCTTGAGTCTCCTTCACCACCCAAAGCTATTGAACACTGGCTGGTTTACTAAGAGTTCCGAGCCTTTGGGTCCAGTCACCCCAGATCCAGAAAGAGAATCATTCGACCCAGCACAAGTGAGTGCTCCAGTTAGGGTGGGACCTTCACCAGCCCCTGGACACAAAGACTTTGAACGCTGGGTTATGTTCAGTGAGGATGAAGACAGGAGGACAGCATTGCAGCTGTTTGATCCACTGGCAAAAACATGACAAAAGACCTTTACAGACACTCATCACCACCTTGTAAAGTTGTGTGTCCTTTTTCTCCCTCAACATATCATTCATTCTAAATCCCATCAATAAGAAACTCCTTCTATGTCAAATAGGGACTTTTTCCTCTTCTACTTAAACAGTACATTGGAGAAAATGTGTGTTTATTTGGTCTTGTACAGTTTTCTGAAAAGTTTATCTTTAATCAGTAGGATCAGTTGTTCTCCACCTTGGCCACTGAGAAAATACTTTGTTGCAGGTTTGGGCATATAGGGTTCTTCTTCTCTTTATGAAGCTTCCTCTTTTCTCACCCTTACTTACCCCCTAAAAATAGGGAGAAACTTCAAATCTAATGGGTATTTTGCCTCAGTGTATGATTTCTCTCCTTGAATGTGGACTGCATGTTACACGTCACAAGATACTTGTGTGTTTTCTGTATAAACTGGCTGACATAATGGTACCAGAGATTGCTCACCAGTACCTTTAAACTGGCCTTGCTTTGTGTCAGCCTTCACTCCACTGATTTGTTGAAAAGCCCTGAGACCAAAGTGGTGGAAAACATGTGGAAGGCAGTATTGGAAGAGGTAAACAAAAGTGAACCAAATGCCCAAATGTGCATTCCATTAATCCTGTGCATAAAAGCGTGATTTATATTAAGCCTATGTCTAGTGTTTTAATACTAGCTCAAATTGACTAAAAAAAACCAAACTTGTACCAGTGTCCTATGTGATGTATATTCCTTAAGCTGCTGCAGATCCTTGACATGGGTTTTTAAATTATGTCTTTATATTATGTACCTACTATACCACATAAAACCTCACTAATCTTTTTCTCATATATTCCACACACAGAATAAGCACAAAATGAGTAGTTTTGTTTAGTGATTGTGCACAAGTGAGAGTCCACATTATCTTGACCTTTCTACTCGGAGTTTTCTAGAGGGTCAGTACCACATCATCGAACAATTCCTGAGACAAGATTTCTTTGTTTTTTTAGGTGTGTGTGTGTGTGTGTGTGTGTGTGTGTGTGTGTGTGTGTAATACCTTTTCTCCTCCAACTCTAAAATCACATTGTTTTCTGACTCTCTAAACAATATTGAATGTGGCAGGAGTGTTTCTGTTTTTAAAATGGTTAGGCCTCAGTTACTCTGCTTTCCACTTGGAGATGATCAGATTTTCTTCACATGAAATTATTGGTCGCTCAGGGGAAATAGCAGGAGAACCCTAAGCTTTTGTACAGAGATACAAATGAATACCACTTGTTTACTCGGGCTCAGTCTAGATGACTAATGCTTCCTTACCGGTAATGTTAAACCCTACTTTAGACATGGTATGGGAATAAGACATTGTGTAGAATGGACAGCAGTTGCTAGTGACCTTAGTTCTCTAACACTATTTGAGTTTCCCAAAATTCTTCATTTTAACTGACTTTAATTTTTAAGGAATAAACATGGTGTTACACCACTTTTAGGAGTTATGGGAGGGCCACTTCAAAGCAAATAATTCCTGTATGTTACAATCTTCAAAAGTCTGAATGTTCTGGCTCTGGACACCCAGAGCTGGTAGGTAGGTGTTAAGAGGATGAAACAAAAATGTTATAGTATCCTATTTATCTTCCAGAAGAGGTTTGGCCTTTTGGTTCTTTGAGATACTTTGAATATCTAATCATTCTATTATGTTATCTCCAGAACCAAGATTCAAGGGATGGCCAAGAATGTCCTCTTCCACCTGTACGTTTTTTAGGAAGTTCCCTTATTCTTCGCTTCCTGTGGTGAAGGTAAATGGGACTAGGCCAATCATAACCATGTCATTTTACTTCTTAACAGTCAGCTTCTGAGTTTTGAGATGCCTCTCTTTAATACCCAGTAAATTAATAATACTGACTTTCTCTAAAAAAAGACCACCTCCTTTTTATCTTGAGTCAGTTTTTAGATGAAACAGACATGTTAGGAACTCCCAGTTTATCAGATGATATCCATATGGAAGCTAAGAAAGCATTCTGATGTGCATCTGCTACAACCCTGTGCTGTAAAGCAGATAGGCTACATATGAATTATAGGAAAATAGAAATTGTGCCAATGTTAGCAGAGAGTAGATTGTGAATTGAGAGAACATACACTCATAAATTATCCCACCCTACAGCTTTATTTTTAAAATTGGTAATTTGGTTTTATAAAATGGTAACTTCCCTTCACTGGAAGCAGAGGTTGAATGATCTTGGTCTTTGGTAGGTATGTCATGGATCCCTTTCAGCAGAGTGGTAAAATCTTAGAAAAAGGAATCCTTAAGATAATGTTACATGGGATTACAAAGGAAAACAATTACACTAAAATAAAGATGTAACTTTTTTTCTACCAAATTTATGGACCCAGTTTTAAAACCTCTGGTTCTAGGCTGCACTATGGGGAATTTACTTCTCAGATTTGCTTTTTAGTTCTTCCACTAAAATAGTTCTATGAAACCTGATTACTGCTAGTCCACTACTTGTAATATATCATGGTTTGTAAAAGCTACAAGATAACTATGAAGTTATTTAGATACCTTGAAAATTTAGCTTTGCCTCCATCTGTATTCGCTAATGCCTACTGGGTATGATGGTGCTGTCTTCTGAAATACATCATAGGATCAATATAGAGCTGCCAGAGTTAGAGCCCACGTAGTTAAATGGAAGCCCAGAGTAGCCAAGTGACTTTCCCAAGGTAGGTGTCATTTGGGGCAAAGGAGGGGGCAGAGCCTCAATTCAAATTGAAGTCTACAGCCTCAAAATTCAGTGTCCTTTCCACAGTACAACATGCTATTTTCTTTGTTCTGCTAAGACTCACATAATATGGTTGAAAAAGGACCATTTATCCCTGTGAGGGTTTTGGAGTAGTTGATGCTGCTCAAACTTTGTTAATAAAAGAACTGTCAGGTGTGCGTGTCCATACAACCCAAGGTAATTTATTAAAGTATTTCCTCCATAATAATGCATCAAGCGTGTTGAGAAAGAAATTAAGAAAATGATTGACTAATTGTAACCACTTAGCAGTTGAAAACCTGTGATGTTTTACTTGAAGTGGAATTTTTTTTGTATTCATTGTAAATATTGTCTATTAAATGTTACTTTAAAAAAAATACCATAAAACAGTTGACTAATTCATACTTTCAGATAGAAAAAGAACCTTTGGAAATCTTCAACTGTCAGCGCTTAGTCCAACCTGAACAAACAACATAGCTATGTGTAAACCATAGGGAAAATAGTTTAATATAAAAAAATAAAGAACCTATTCAGAAAAAGTTGAAGAGGAAGCAAGTACTTATAATACTGCTTTGACAAACTTATACAGGCATTGTAGCAGGAAAACTTAGCAGTTACTAGTTAAGTAGAATGAGAATGAAAGTCCTTTTCAGATAAAGTTGATGGGCTAGACATGGTATGAGTGTGCATTATAACCTAGAGAGAGGGGAATGGAAAGGTTCTTTCCTGTCCTATGTCTGTTTGTGTGGTCATTAATGCCAACCCAAGCTAAATATGTGATGCTCCTTGTATTTAATTAATATGTAGATCTTCCTAGTATCTCCATGGCTAATTCTTCTTCAACAATACACAAGGATAGCCCAAACAACAAATACTTTTGTAAGGTATTGTTCCAGTTGTGTCCAACTCTTCATGATTCCGTGCAGCAAAGCCTGAGGTTTTCCTGGCAAAGACACTGGAGTGCTTTGCCATTTCCTTCTCCGGCGGATTAAGGCAAACAGAGGTAAAGTCACTTGCCCAAGGTCACACAGCTAGGAAGTGTCCGAGGCCACATTTGAAATCAGGTCTTCCTGACTCCAGGCCCAGCATCTACTTTATGAAGCAGTTACAAAGTCCCTAAAGTGAAGTTTTGATTATACTGAATAAATAAATTTATGGTTAATGGTAATCCCTTTCCATCACTGAGAATCACCACTAACTTTGTGTTATGGAACTCTTAAAATAGAGTTGATGATTTGAATTTTTACGAAAGTGGCACATTCTCATTGGGGCAGACTCTGAGTCTGAAGATTCTGCTTGGTTTTTAATGCTTTTAGCCTTACTTTGATAATTTTTGTAAGTTTTATACCACCTTTTTTTTTTTTTAAAAAAAGCAATTTTCTAGTGCATTTTTCTGGCTCTTTCAATTTAGCAGATATTTGCTTTGCTTTCAGATTCAACATAAGAGCTCAATCAGTTCTGTAAATTTTTATTAAACATTTCCCACAGGCACAAAATTGTTATTACACAAAATGACAGTAAATATATACACTGATGTACCAACAGTACAGAAAAATCAAAATTCAGGGTTTGTGCCTCAAATTCCAGTAATTACAAAAGGACTTCAGAGACACTGTGAGGTATGAACACAGCACAAATGGGAAGACATTGTAAACATCATTGTATCATTGTGCTCTATTTCCAGTCATGAAATGCTGGCACCTGTTATTTTGTCTGTCTCCCTGTGGCAGAAACACCTATCTTCAGCGTTCCTTTTGGGTGTAACTATAAGGTTGCAAATCTGCTCAGGGTCAAAGACAGAAGGGGACTATGACATTCTCTTTCCAGTCTAATTTCTACCTATGATACCTGAGAATGGAGAAGAACTCAAGCTCTGCCTAAGGTATATATGCAGTAAAGCAGGTGCTTGGTGGTTTTTAAGGGAGAGGGGTCAAGGTCTATAAAAACAAATAGTAACTTTCTGTCTCATTGGAGTTTATTTTAAAAAGCAGAACCTACAGTACCTGGCAACTGCCCAGCATGTTCATAAACATGATCATTATTATGGGTACCCTCAGAATCATTTAAACAACCACCTTAAAATGTGGTCAGGAACCTTGGGTGATTATCTTGGAGGAGAAAAAGCAGAATTAGTCTTTTCTAGAAGTTGCATTGCCATTAACGAAATTAATCCATTAATAAAATGGCTCTTTTCTGAAATGATTCAAATCTATATTATTCTATTACTTGGCATCATCATTTATGTACCTCATTTTTAAAAAGCCATTGGCAGCTAAACACACTGCATTTCATCTTCACAAGGTAAAACTCCTGATCTCACAGAGCTATTGTGATGCTCAAAATAAAACAGGGCATTTAAAATACATTGCAGATTTTAAAGTGCTACATAGCATCCGATACAATTATTTGTATCTTCATCAGCGTTCAGTGTGCCTATATCTAGTTAGGGTAATTTGTGGGCAAACTTACATTAACTTCAAAGTTGGTCATCTTTCCCAGATCTTATTCTCAACAAGAGGAATAGCTACTGCATTACAATTTCCAGAAACAGTGGCATACCATTCTTTCAAGTTAAGTAAAAGCACTTTTAAAAACCATTGGTTCTTAGTTGTGTCTTACTAGTTGACAAGATAAAAAGGAAATATTCCATACTAAAACATCCCACTGTCACAAGAGCTATGGGCCAGAAAAAACCAACAGGTTTACTTTTGTGAGCTTTTTGTGTCTTAGTTCTTTCCCAAACAACTGGGTAACTAAATATGTTGAACTTTCAACCATCTGTCACATCTATATGTTACGCAACAATATTCTTCTCAATCCACCTTTAGATAGTCTGACTTCTACTTTTACAAATAGTAAATTCTCTCAATCCACCTTTAGATAGTCTGACTTCTACTTTCATAAATAGTAGGTTCGACAATCATTGTTTTCTTACATATGTATTCATCCTACACCACTCAAAAAAATTTTCTATTTTGTGAAAGGAAATGTCTGCCAAATCCAAACTAGGTATCATACAGTATCACTGAGTAGTTCTAAGTGTTGCTTAAGCACGGTTTTGTTTTTTTAATACAGGTTTATTTGATACTTAAACACTGGATTAATCAACAACCCTCACTCCTTATCTGAGAACAAGTTAATAGCAGAATAGTACATTATTTTTAAAAGGTTAGCCTAAGGCGATGTACAAGAAAATTATTTATCCTTAGCAACAGAAGCATACAATAAATTTGTATCCATGATGCCAGTTCAATCACTCAGATGTGAAAAAGCTAGCTTTGAAATGCACACAGCTTAAGTGAAGTTTATTATTTTTTAAAAGTCTGCTGCATTTGTAAGACCCAAAATAAAATCAAAATCTAATCTATTTTGGTCCTTAGTGGTGACTGTTCCCCATTTCAAGTATTCACCCAAGTGGCAGATTTTTCTGGTTAAGAAGTGCATGATGGCACTTAATCCCTTTCAGGTCCACCAATGCTTTTTCTGGTGGGAGTAGAAATGAGGAGCACTTCAGCTCCTTTTCAGATGCCACCTTCTTAAAGTGTGGACTACAAACTGATGCACAGAAAGTGTCCTTAATGGAAGAGAATCTTACTACTCAATCTTTATTGCCACCTCTGCTTGTGCTTTACCTTATATATTTCTGGGTAGCATTCTGCTGTCTTCAATGTAGTCCAGACTGCCTTGGTGTCTTATCTATTGGGTCTTCTCAGTTCCACAGATCTCAAAAAATGCCCAGCATCATGTCCACACAACAGAAAAGAACAAGAATTAAGACCTTTTAGTTTTCAAGGTCTTTATCTAATGTTTCACGAATGAACTGTAAGGTACGTTGGTACAAGAAGGTGTCCTTCTTCTTTGGTTTGCAAATATTCAGATGATTAACCGCTACTGGAATTAGATCTCCAATGCCCAAATCTGAGGAAAAGCAGGACAGTGAAAATACTTTAGATTTTAAGGAAAGAGGCTAATTTAAGGGTACCATACTGAAAGGAGTCCTTGGCTTCCAAATGTGAGATCTGGATTGGTACCTGGAACTGGATAGTGAATGACAGACCTGCACTTGACCCTGCCCCACACCCAGGTTTAGGACCCTAAATTTTGAATGTGAGATCCTTCTCATCCTTTCCTTTTATTGGCATACTCTGAAAGGTATACTCCTGATGCCAGTGTCCGACTCTGTCTCTTTACGTCCACCTAGGCTGGATAAATGACTCACTGTGATTTTTTTTTTTTAAGATTTCTCCCTCAGAATTTGGCTTGGAAGATTTTTATTTGGGGCAGGGTGAGGAGATGGAGCCTGCTGTACTTCTTACTGCTACCATGCCATCCTGGCTCCATGAATTAATTTTTCCTTAATATCCCTCATATTGCAATTTTGGCAACTTAATTAGTAATTAGTGGTATCTTAAAGTCACTATCTTTGAGGTCTTCATCTGACCCTGATTAAATTAAATGTATCTTTAGACTGAGTATTTATAATTTAGTTTAACTAAGGTTTCTCAGACTTTTTCACTTGACTTATTCCTTATTGTCTCCTGCACTATACACACACACACACACAGACACACACACATACACACACACACACAATTTTGAATGTTTCTTGGGTTAGTAGGGAGAGTTTCTTGATGGTTGTTTCAAGTGCATTTTGGTGAGATAAGAGAATAAAAAAAACTAAATAGAGGGAAAGAGAAGTGCTACCTTGGTAATATGGGGAAGAAATATGACAGAACTGAAAGAAATAAAAATATGGCTGCAAATAGCAGGAAAAGATGATGTTGACACCAACCACTTTAGTCTCTATATTTCAAGTTCAAGAAAAATGGTTTTAACTCATATTTTTCTAATCTTGTGCAGTTTTCTTTCTTGAATCTTGAATATAAGGAATTATATCCCTTTGTAACAGATAGACACCAAATGCAGGTTTAGTAACTGTAGCCCCATCTTCTATGCTTTCCTAGCATCTTTTTCATACAGAGGCATGTTTTCTTCTCCCAACAGAACAGAACCTCTTCAAAGGTTAGGACTCTATCTCTATCACATAGTAACTCAAGAAACCTATTAGGTTGCAAAAGAGCACACACCTGCTGATTCCACTGGCACCACATGTAACTTAATCATGCTACCTATGCAGGTTGGTAGTGTTTCTACAAAATTCAACACCTGGAAATTCTTGTCCTTAGCAAATGTCAGGAAGTCATCGTGAAGTTCTTTAAGTGCAGGACAATCTGTAGAAACATTCAGGATTAAAACAAATCATTATGCTTACTTAATCTCATACTCAAAAAAGATCACTTACCTTTTAAAATTTAGCTAGCAGTATATATTTGATGTATGCTTGGAAAATTAACAGTCAGTTATATAAAGTAATACAAAACACAGAAAATAGGACATATAGACAGAATATGCCAATATTTTTTTAAAGATGGAGATTCATACAAATAAAGACAGATCTAAACAAATGGAGAAATATTAACTGCTCATGGGTAGGTTGAATCAATGTAATAAAAATGACAATTCTACCTAAACTTATTTACTTAATTCAGTGCCATACCCATTAAACTACCAAAGAATTATTTTGTACATCAAGAATATCAAGTGAATCAATGAAAAAAAATATTAAGGAAAGCAGCCTAGAAATACAGATCTCTAACTATATTACAAAGCAGTAATTATCAAAACAAACTGGTACTAAGAAATAGAGTGGTGGACAGTGGAATAGATCAAGTATATGAAACATAGTAGTAAATGACCATAGTAATGCAGTGTGACAAAAACTGCTGGAAAATTGGAAAACACTTTGGAAGAAATTAAGTGTAGGCCAACATCTCACATAGTATAGCAAAACAAGGTCAAAATAGGTACATAGTTTAGACATAAAACGTGATAGCGTAAGCAAATTAGGAGACCATGAAAAGCTTTACCTGTCAAATCTATGAATAAGGGAAGAGTTTATGGCCAAATAAGAAGCAGAGAAGATTATGGGAAGTATAATCGATAATTAAGATAACATGAAATAAAAAAAATGTTTTATACAAACAAAACCAATGTAGTCAAAATTAGAAAGCAGGAAAATGGGAAATAATTTTTACATTGCTTCTCTGACAAAAATCATTTCTCAAATATGTAGAATACTCAGTCAAATTTATAAAAATAAGACCTATTCCCCAATTGTTAAGTGGTCAAAGTATATTAACAGGCAGTTTTCAGAAGAAGAAATCAAAGCTATCAAGAGTTACGTGAAGAAATGCTCTAATTCACAAGACTTTGACTGGCTAAAATGACTGAAAAGGAAAATGACAAATAGTAGGAGGAGATGTGGAAAAACAGGACACTAATATAGTGCTGGTGGAGTTGTGAACTAGTCCAATCATTTTGTAGAATAATTTGGAAATATGTCCAAATGGCTATAAAACAGTCTATACCCTTTGACCCAGCAAAGCCACTACTAGGTTTTTATCTCTAAGAGATAAAAGGAAAAGGACCTGTATGTATAATAATATTTATAGCATCTCTTTTTGGTGACAAAGAATTGGAAAATAATGGGATGCCCATCAACTGGGGAATGGCTGAACAAGCTGTGATGTATGAACATGATGGAAATGGCTAACAGGATGGTCTCAGATGCACAGTGAAGTGAGCAGAACCGGGAGATGCTACACACGTTAACACCAGTATTGTAAGGGTTGCCCACTGTGAAAGACTCAGCCACTTGGAGGAATACAACGATCCAAGACAGTTCCAAAGGACTCACGATGAAAAATACCATCCACCTCCAGCAGTCAGCATTTAACACGGTGACTGATGTACGGCAAGTGCAATATGAATGTTAGCTACTAACGTTAAGTGCATATACAGGAATAAAAACATAACAAGACAAATGAGTGAATAACAAGAAGGGACAGAACAAAGATAAACTATTCTCATTCTAATATAGGGAGATGATAGAGGTGTCACCTGAACCCTACCACCACAAAGTCTACTTAGAGGGCCTGGGAATTGTTCTGTTATGTTTGATGATCTTGAAGAACAGAAAGGGAGAAGAGAAGAAAAAGGAAGAACCATTGGGAAAATTAACTCACATAACGGAAGTGCACAATAGTAGTTCTGAAAAATCAGCTGAGGTTGTAAGCACTAAAATATTACAATGAATATTACTGATATTGTAATATAGTGGATATTTTATACTGGTATTGAAATGAATGCTAAAAATATCAAAATCCAGTTTACGTCTGAGCCTGTGATTCTGCAAACTCACAGAAGTCTAACACACAGGTACTCTAAAGAGGTGCCTGAGACATGGCACTGTCATTTTTCTCTTCTAATTTTCCAATTGTGCTTAGGATATTAAAATTGTTATTTCTTGAACAAACAAAACCTAGCTGAGGATGTAATAAATGCCAAGGAAAAACCTTACTAAAACTAAGATTTTGTCATGGATAAAGCACTAAATCAATTATCCATATAAAAGTAAACAAGAATTAAATAGACAAGTGTAGGTATATAGAGAAGGAGCGCTGTAACAACAAAACAACTGTAACCCTACTCTGTACTTTTAATGTGGGGAAAGCTGTTTTATGATAATTTCTCACAGCTATCCTCTTTAACTTGCAAGAGGTAGCAAATAATAAACCACCAGAAAGTCACAGGATGCTAGAAGCTATGTAGTATATATAAAATGACATAACCTGAAGGGTTCTTTAACTCAATTTTTGCTCATTTACTGAAAAAAATATTGTCTCTATTAACTACTCCGGTATAACTTGTTAATTTGACAAAGTAATCAAACTCTTGTTGTCAGAAAGTAACAAAATAAACATTACCCTTGCTGAGTTCTTTGACCTCCACAGAAGGAAAGAGCAGATATCTAACATTAACAGAATATTCAGCCAAATGGGAACCATGGTGAGGTACACTATAAAAAATCATTCCCCGGGTATTGTTTATTAGGGAATTAAGTTCTGGTTTCTTAGAAGCATCCACCAGCATCTTTTTGACAAGAAGGCCTAGGAAACACAAAAGAAAGAAAGCATGTTAAGCAAGTAGACAAATAGGCTAGAAGTTTTGTGTTCCTTTTGAGGCAGCAATCTAAATCTAGAAAAATAATACTAGTATCCAAGTAATTACTACTTGTACACTTCAACATGTCCTCTGTCTCCTCTATTCCTGTTTAAAGAAAAAGACTAGTTTTGATTTTGCTTTGCATCCCTATCATTTAGCATGGTGCCTGCTGGCATACAGCAAGAGCTTAATAATTAATTATAAAGTGAATGAGGCTATTGCCAGAACCTCATTCTAAGTGCTCTTGTTTCTACTCTCTCCTCATAGAAGAATCTGCCAGAAGATTCTTTCCTATGTATAAATATTATCAGGTCACACCACACCTCTGCTCAAAAACCTTCATTGGTTATCTGTTGAATAAGTTCAAATAGTTTTTGGGGGGACTGTAGAGCCTCCAAATCTGGTACTACCCTACCTTTCCCCCTTTCTCATATTCTTTCCCTCCACACACTCCATGCTCCAACCTAACTGGATCAGTTCAAGAGAAGGGAAGGAACAAGCATTTACACAGCACTCACCACATGCTAGGCTCTGCGCTAAGCGTTTCACAAACATTATCTCACCTTATTCTCACGACAACACTGTGAGGCCGGTGCTATTATTATCCCCAACCCACTTTACAAATGAAAACACGAATCAGAAAAGAAGAGACACACTCAGGGCCAGCTAGTAACTACCTGAAGCCACAATGGAACTCCAAGTCTTCCTGACATCAGATCAGTACTCCACTGCACCACCTGGATCATGTCCTGTTTCTGAGACAGCTGGTGGCACAGCTGACAGAGCACAGCACCATGCCTAGAGTCTGGAAGACTTGAGTTCAAATCCAGCCTCAGACACTTAGCCACTGTGTGGCTCTGGGCAAATCACTTAACCTTTGTCTGCCTCAGTTTCCTCAGTTGTAAAATGGATAATAATATATGGCTCTCAGGATTGTTATGAGGATTAAACGAGATATTTGCGAAGTGCTTAGCACAGTGACAGCACACAGCTGGCACTATGATGCTCAAGATCCTTCTTCTATCTGATCACACAGAGGCTCTTTACTGTCTCTATTTCTCACTAAAGCTAGTCTCTTGAGCCTATCCTCTCTTGTTTCTACCATCTACTTCTCTTATGTGTTTTCAATCTCTGGCTCTCCACTCATTCTTTCCCATCTGCTTACAAGTATATTTGGATCTCTCCACTGAAAAAAAAAAGGCTTCCCTTGGCTCTTATAACCCATCCAGTTATGATCCCACCTCTTTCCTTCCTTTATCATGGAATTTCTTGAAATAGCTGTGTACATCTGATTCACCATTCACTCCTTCCTCAAATCCTGGCAAACTGGTATGCCAGAAATCAAAATCTTCCTTGAGAGGTAGCTTGGTAAGAATGGGTAGAAGCTGGCATTGAGGACTGAAAGACATGGGTTCAAATCTCACCTCTGACATATACTGGTTTATGACCCTTAATCTTTCGTGTTCTAAATATGTCTAGAAGTTACAAAGAAGGTATCAACTTACACTGGTAGAGAGAAACTTCCTTATTTGTGAATTCCCTAGATCAATGAAATCACAAATCCCGTCCTGAGTCATGTTCCTTGACCCGAACCCTCTACAACAAAATCAGCATCATTCATAACAAAATCTCAAGAAGAATTAACAAGGAAATCCCATTCCAAATAACTACAAGCAAAAACTATCCAAAAATAGTTCTAGCAAAGCACACAGAAGATTTGTACAGATTTAATTACAAAATGCTCCTTAAATAAAGAACTTAAATTACTGAATAATCAGTGCTCATGGCTAGGCTGTGCTAATAAAATAAACAACGAAAATATCACCAAAGTTAATTTATGCTTTTAATACAATACTGATCAAATTACCAAAGGGATGTTTTATAGAGCAGAAATAGATCAATGGAACAGACCAGACAAGGGAGAATCAGAAACAGTGGAACTCAATAACATTTGATAAAATGGAAAACATAAATCACCTAGAGAAAAATTCCCTGACTAAAAACTGTGTGAAAAACTGGAAAGAAATTAAGCTGGAAGAAATTAAGTTTAGATGATCACCTTACACTATATTTCACAATACATTACAAATAGACATGCAACCTTAGTATTTAAGATCATACTATAAAAATATCAGATGATAAACAGATCAAATACCTCTTACCCAAGTATGGGTAAGAGGTATTTTTAATCAAATGAGGGAGAGAGGAAATTACAAAAGATAAAATAGAAAATTTTAATTCCAAGAAACAGAAAAGCTATTTCCACAGACAAAATTAATGGGTCTAAGAAAAAAGAAAGCAGGTGAATGGGAAAAAAAAAATCTTTATATAAAATTTCTCTGATAAGGATTTGGCATCCAAGATATAGAAATAATTTAAAAATACCCATAAGACTAATAGTCATTTCCTAGTAGATAAGTAGTCAAGAGAAAAGAACAGTTCCCAAAAGAATTGCAAAGTATTCACAAATACCTCACCTACAAATTACTAATAGTAAGAAAAATGCAAATCAAAACAACCATGAGGTTTCACCTCACACCCTCCAAAATAGTCAAAAAAAAAAATGGCAAGAGCCAAGGTTTAAGGCATTGTGGAACACTAATACATTATTGAGGAATTTTGAAATGGTTACTTCCATTTTGGAAAACAGTATGGCATAATGCAAATGAATTATGGAAATAAAGTGACCAAAATAACTGTACTCTTTGAAGCACAGACTTCATTACTGGGTCAAGGAAACTGGCAGCATATTTTTTAGCAAAGAAGCAGAGACAAAGTACATGTCCACTGATTGGGAAATGGCTAAACAAATTGTGGCACATGAATATGATGGAATATTATGTATGTGATGAATACAGAGACAAATTGCAAGATCTGCAAGAACTGATACAAAGTGAGATAGGCACAGCCAAGGAATCAATATAAATATACTATATATATTACATAAATAAAAATAAGCATAAAAACGTAGGAGGAAAAAAACCACCACATAACACAAAAATTCAAAGTGAATGTAAACAAAATTATACAGCTTAAGCATGACTTGAATGAAAACGTATGAGAAGACATTCCCAACTTACTCCTTCATGGAAGTGGAAGGTTCAGAGGAATAATATATTGCACATGTTTTCAGAATTTTTCCTCTTTTTTGGCTTTTTAAAAATACCAGTCAGTCAGTGAACATTTGTTAGGCCTGCTATGTGCCAAACCCTTTACTAAGTGCTGCGGATACAAAAAAAAAGAAAAAGATAGACCTTGTCCTCAAAGAGTTCACAATCTAATGGAGGAGACAACAAGCAGATAAATGTGTAGAAACAAGCTACATACAGGATAAACAGGAAACAATAGAGGAGGGAAAGGTAACTAGAAATAAGAAGGCTTCCTGTGAAAGATGAGATTTTAGTTGGGACTTAAAAGGAAGTCAGGGAAGCCAATAATAAGCAGAAATGAGGAAGGAGAGTAAAGCCAATAATAAGCAGAAATGAGGAAGGAGAGTATTATAGACACGGTGAACAGTCAGAGAAAATGGCTGAAGCTGAGAGGTGGAATGTCTTGTTCATGGGACAGCTAGGAGGCCAGTGTCACTCAAATGTAGACTATGAGTTGGGGAGTGAAGAATAAGAAGACTAGAAAGGCAAGAGGGGGCTTGGTTATGAAGAACTTCCGATGTCAAACACATATGCATTTTGTATTTGAACAAGGGGAGAGAGGGGTGACGTGACTGGATTTGCCTTTTAGGAAAACCATGTTAGCAGCTTAATGAAGAATAGATTGGAGTGGGAAAAGACTTGAGGCAGGAAGACCCATTATCAGGTTACTGCAATAGTTCAGGTATGAGGTATTGAAGGCCTGCATCAGAGTAGTGGCAATGTCAGAAACAAGAAAGGGGTGTATTTGAGAGATCTTGAAAAGGTGAAATTGATAGGTTCTGGCAACAGATTGGATATGGGGGCTGGGGGGAGAGTGATGAGGCCCAGCTAACTCCTAGATTGCAAGCCTGAGGGGACTGGGAAGATGGTGTTACTTTCTATAATAATAAAGTACGAGCGTGAGTTGGGGAAAAGATAATGAGTTAAATTTTGGACATATTGAGTTTAAGATGTCTACCAGACATCCAGTTTGAGATTTCTGAAAGGCAGGTGATAACGCAAGATTGGTCAGCAGAAAGGTTAGGGCAGGATAAGTAGATTTGAGAATCATCAACAAAGAGATGGTAATTAAAGTCATGGGAGTTGATGTATAGTGGGATAAAAGAAGAGGACCCAGGAAATCTATTGTTAGAGGGTGTCATCTTGATGAAGATCCAGCAAAGGGAACAGAGAAGTAGCAGTCAGGTAGGAAGAGAACCAGGGAAGGGTGTCTCAAAAACCCAGGAAGAAGAGAGTATCAAGAAGGAAAAGATCAACAGTATTGAAGGTTGCAAAAAGGTTGAGGAGAATAAGTACTGAGAAAAGGTCAGTGGACTTAGTCATTAAATGAACAGTGGTAAACACTTGGTGCAATGATGAAGTAAAGAAGTCAAACTGTAGTGGGTAAAGAGGAGAGTGAGAAGAGAGAAAATGAAGGCACCTATTGTTCATGGCCTTTTCAAGGAGTTTAGTCACAAAGGGCAGAAGAGATAGACAATAATTAGCATGGATGGAAGGATCAAGTGATGATATTTTGAAGGTGGGAGGGACATGGGCATGCAAGGAAGAAGCCAGTAGAGAGGGAGAGACTGAAGATCAGTGACAGAATGGGGATGATATAAGGGGCAATCTATTGGAGGAGAGGGATGGAATGGGATTACTTGAGCAGGTAGAGAGGTTGGCCTTGGCAAGGTCAAAGGCCACCTCTCATTATGCAAAACAGGGTGAAGGAGTTGATAGTGGAAGAAAGCACATGAATGATAAGAGATGAAGAAGAGGGAGCTTATGGTGAATGGTCTCAATACTATTTGACATGGAAGGACTCCATGGGAAGGGCAGGGGAGGGATTTGAGGGATAACCATGATGATGTAAAAAACAGAAGATATCAGTAAAAACTAATTTAGAAAAAGAATTAATATTGAATTGAAGGTTGATAATATATGCTATTAAATATGTTTCCCAATAAGAATGAAATTAAAAAGCTAAAAATTGGTGATGTAAAGTAGGGGTTCAATGTTGGTTTGACCCTGCTTAACATCCTGTTTCGTATCTAACACAATGGAGATCTTTCTTTTTAAATGAACAGCTTCTTCAGTCTTCTCACCAAAGTTATGGAAAGCAATGCTATAAAACACCGTATTCTGGGAATCTAAAAAAAATTCTACGTGTTTTGCAAAACATCATGATTTGGTCAACCAGCTAATGCCAATAAAATAAAAACTCTATAGACTTTTACTACGGGTTTTATTGTTAATTGTCATTTCTATCACACGAGCTGAGAAGACTGGTTTTCATATGCCAATAAAGACAACCACAAATTTATGTATCTGATTAAGAAGAATGTCAGTAAGCACTTGGGCTCAAAGGTCCAGGTTATTTCATTTGTAATTTTAAGTAAAGCAAGCAAAAAATCATTGACTCAAAAAAAGGAAAAAAAACATAGTGTACATACCTCCCATACTATGTGATACCCAGATCATTGGCCTGTCTCCTACACCAGCAGCTCTGAGTTTCCTAAGAAGTTCATGACTTCTGTAAGCAATGGACTTCCTGAACAAAATGAAAACAGGCAAGAGAATGTGCAAAAAAGACCAAATTTTTCAAAGTGGACACTTCAACTGTTAATTGAATGTATGCTATATTTCCCACTAATTTCCTTTTTCCCCTTTTCTCTCCTATTTCCCTGTTGAGTGAAATGTACTTCTATACCCAATTGTGCATACATATTATTCCTTCCTTTGGTTAGTTCAGATGAGTGAGGTTCAAGTACTACCCACTCGCTCCACTCTTTTCATCTGTACATATGTCTGGCACACCCTGATTATGTGGGATACAGCTGCTACTTGCTTCTTAACTTTCTCCTTTCTCAGTATTTGGCCCAGAGCCTGGCTACCCAGAAATGCCATTCCTATGAACAGCTGTCCCTCTCAGTCCACCCTGAGTCTATGACTCAGAAATGAGTCATTAATGGGTGACAAAGCTACCACTTGACACTTGTTCCCATCAAGGTTCCCCAGAACAGGTTTGGAATTTCCTCATCTGATATATTGCCTCTCTTAGGATGCCAAGGTCCTCCTACATACTGCATGTCATGGACCCCAAAAGTCCCCAGTATCTGCAGAATTCTGTTTCCCTAAGCTTAGCTGGGCTAGACAAATGACTTGCTGTTCTATTTTCTAGATTTCCCTGTCAGGATTTGATCTGGATCTGTTTGGAGTTTTGTGGAGGCTCCGAGCTCAGCTATACTGCTTCATACTTAGTACTCTGCCATCTTGGCTCCATTCTCAGGCCCTTCAAATATTTAAAATCATCTATATAATATCTTCCCTACATCTTCCTTCCTCCTCTGGAAGCATTCTAGCTTGTCAAAGTTCCTTCCAAAACGGGGCACCCAGGACCTACTGTATGTTACATATCTAATACTACTATAACTTCTAACAGAAAAAGGAGATTGTATTACAACAAAATCCTAATGTATCAAAGAAAAAACATGTAAAAAGCTTAACATTAGAACATATTACACTTTAAACAATCTGACTATTTTCTTACAACTAATCATTAATAAAAGGAAGGTGAGGCAAAAATACTTCCTTTGAAGAAGAAATCTTCCTGTCTCAAGCACTTAATCACTCAGTTAATGAGGTCACTCAGTCTTCCTCCTCAGTTTACATGAATTTTTTCTATTACCTTTCCACAGGGCACTTTGCTCTCCAATCACTAAGGTTGGTGTCATACTCCACAGAAATAATTCGAAGAGCAGGACAATCTTTTGCTAACCATGTCTATATAAAACAAGTAAAACAAAAAGAGCGCATGTGGATTTTCACTACATTAGTTCAGACACATAAAAATTCATGACCAGTGGCCTCTTGCTATATTTAACAGCTAATTAAATAAAGTATGAAGAACATATTATAGATGAAAAGTTAATGTGACCAAAAAATCCATTTCCAATACAAATTAGAATCACCATTCCTTAACGTTCCTCAAATACATTGCATCTCAAGCCCCAGGCATTTTCACTGGCTGTCCTTTATGTAGAATGCTCCCCCTCCTCATCTCTATCTCCTGGCTTTCCAAGTTCCCTTCACTTCCCAGCTAAAATCTTACCTTCTGCAAGAAGCCTTTCCTAATTCTTCTTAATTCTACCGCCTTCCATCTGTTTATTATTTCCTATTTATCCTGCCTTTATTTGGTATCCCCAGTGTTTAACACAGTACCTTGCACATAGAAGGTGCTTAATAAATGTTTATTGACTTTTCAGTCAACAAATGAAAGAAAACCAAAGTTTTACTATTTTTACTTACAAACACCATTCATATTGAAGAAAGTTTGATGCTTTTCTGCAAAAGGTATACTATTTTCTGATTCCAGATTAAATTTTTAGAAACTATTTACTTCAGTTTTCTAAAGTTTTGTTATCTGAAATTTAACTCTGACAACCCTGAACATTTCCATAGACAGAGAACAAAGAACACAGTATATGAAAGCCATGAATTTTATTACATGCAGATTGGGCTTAGGTATATAGACTACATGTAACACACTGTTTCCAAAACATATTCCACTTGTTTGTGTTTACCTCAAAACCTCCTTATAGTCTCTTCTGAGTACTTTTTAAAGTGCTTTATGCTTTTTATTTCATTTTCTTTCTCACCAGTGCCACAATTCTTTCCTCCCAATTTAAAAAAAACAAAACAAAAACTCCCCACTACAAGTCTGTATAGAAATGAAAAACATCTATATACTCATGAAATTCAAAAATATATATTTAAATCTGTACCTATAACCCTTCACTCGCTATCAAGAGGTGGGAACTGAGAAGCATCCTTCTTCCATGGTCCTCTGGAGTTGGAGTTGATCATTGCCCTGGTTAATGTTCTTATGTCTTTTAAAGTTGTTTTTCTTTACAATGCTGAAGTCATTGTACAAACTGCTGTCCTGGCTCTGTTCACTTTGTTCCTTATGTGTTCATAATGCACAAGTCATTTCAGGTTTCTCTGAATCTGGCACTTTCATCATTTATTATAGCACAATGATATTCCATTATATACACATAACATAATTTGTAGAAGCATCCCACAACTTATAAGCACCCAGTTCATTCTAGTTCTTTATTACAACAAAAAAGTGCTGCTATGAATATTTTACACATATGGCTTCTTTCCTTTTTTCTTTTGTCACTTCAGGGAACACTAACAATATTATTGGATCACAGCATATACAGAGTTTAGTGAATTTGGGGGCAGAGTTCCAAATTGCTTTGCAGAGTCACTATACTAATTCACAGCTTTCCCTTCTATCTCCTGTCATTTTCCTTTTTTCTCACTTTTCCAGTCTGGATATGAGATGTAACATCAGTGATCTCTAAATTGGATTTTCTCTTAGTTATTATTACTTGGTTATTCTCTTATTAGCATGTTGGACCATTTTATGTGTTTTTTGATAGCTTGCTTTTCTTCTTTTGAGAACTGCCTGTTTATATTCTTTGATTATTTATTTTTCTGTGTAGGGTTCTGTTTCTTGTATAGTTGAATATACTCCATATATCTTAGATACAAGGTCTTCATTAGAAAAAAATCATTGCAAATATCTTCCCTTTTGATTTTAGTTGATTTTATCTATAAAAAAGCATTTCAATTTTAGGTCACCAAAATTATTCATTCTCTTGTTTAATCAAAAAGGTCTTCTCTTAGCCATTATTTTGAAAACTACTGGCTCCCAAGAATCAAATGTAAAATCCTGTGTTTGGCTTTTAAAGCCCTTCACAGCATGGTCCCTTCTTACCTTTCAGGTCTTCTTATACTTTACCCCCCTCCACATACTCTACTATCCAGCCACACTGACCTTCTTGTGGTTCCTTGTACATGATACTCCACATCCCAGACTCTGTGCCTTTTCAATGACCGCCTAGAATGCCCTGGAATGTTCTTGCTACTCACCTCTGCCTCCTGGCTTCTTTCAAAACTCAGATCAAGTCTCAACTTCAATAAGAGGACTTTCTGGTTCTCACTCTTTACTCAACTCACCCACAGTGCATTCCCTCTGAGATAACCTCCCATTTATACTGTATATATTGTGTAGGCACATAGCTGTTTGCATATAGTCTCTCACATCAGAATGTGGATTCTTTGAAGAGTCTTTCTTTATATACCTAGTACTAAGCACAGTGCCTGGTATCTTGCATTTAGTAAGTGCGTATTGACTTTTAACTGACTTGTGAAAGGTATTTCCTATTTTACTCAAATGATGATATGACTTTTTACATCTAAGTCCTCTATACATCTGGAAAATTATTGTGGCATATAGTATGAGATCTTGTTCTAAACTCTAATTTCTGCCAAATTACTTTCCTGTTTTCGTAACAATTACTGCCAGTGAGTCCTTACCCCAGAACTTAAGAGTCTTTGGGTTTACCAAAGACTCTACAAAATATGCAACTACATTTGTTTGCAGCTGGATCTTTTATACTACTAATCAGTCCAACTTACCAATTTTTATTTTTTTAATTAATCACATTAATTAAATCAAATTAATCAAATAGTTTAAATATTCTCTCAGCTATGTATCCAGCCCTCCAAATATTGCCACCTTGACTTGCTTCAGTTGCCTCTCCTCCTGGAGCACCACAATGTCAGATACCTTCCCATACTGGTAAGTTCCTTCTGGGGCCTCCATTTTGGGGATAGCCCCAGGACAGTCATGTTTCCTGTCTCTACCTGGAAAAAAACTGTTCTAATCTGCTTGTTTCCTCAACATTTTTCCTAATTCATTTTTTAAAATTTCTAGCTTTTTTCCTCTTCCTAGGTATTTATTTGGCCAAACCATTTATTTTTCCTGATACTTAAGACTTATACTTGTGGAATTACTCTCTTCTTTCAGGATTTTCTTTTGGACAGCTCTTGATCCATGTATCTTCATGACATTGAGGGTCTTCTTCTGTTTAGTTCCATCTCTAGCTGAAGTTTGCAATTTGGGACTTTGTGCCACGGTCAAGCTCTGTCCCCTCCCACAAGCCTAGATAAGTTTGTCAGGCCTTATTTTGTTTTAACCTCCTGCCATTGGTTTTCACCTTCTCCAGTATATATGGGCTCAGAGTGCTGACAGGCTTCCCCTATGGAGATATTGCTATGATCTTCCATCCTCCAATAAGGGTTAGGACCATTACTCATCATCATTGTTAAAAGGTATTTTAGGTAGGTTTCTTTGTACCCTTCCATGCTGCCACTTTGAGCAGAATTCCAAATAGCTACCTCTTTTGCGATAAACTTGCTGAATTTAAATGGATGAATGTGTGTTTGTCCGTTGCCGAAGAAGATCATGCCATCAGAGAAATAATGACATGACTTGCACTTGACTTTGTTTTGTGAGGAAGAGCTGTGCAGGTCACCAGCCTCACTTCTCCTCCAGAGCTATCTGAATCCAGTGACCAGATATTCATCAAGATGACTGGAGATGATCCAGGATAAAGCACTTGGGATTTAGTAACTTGCCCAAGGTCACACAGCTAATGAGTGTCAAGTGTCTGAGGTAAGATTTGAACTCAGGTCCTCCTGACTCCTGCACTGGTGCTCTTATCCACTGTACCACCTAGTTGCTCCTAAATGGATGAATATGATTCTATAGAAGGCCTGTTGATTAAAGTTTGGTACCAGGAGACCAGAGATAATATTTACAGATATATTCTGGAACAGTATGATCTTGGACATGTTATAATATTTCTATGCCTCAGTCCCCCAGAAGACAAAGTATAAACAACACTATTGTTATATAGCAAGGATCTTGTAAGATAAATAAATATATTCATGCAACAATTCTCATGATTACAGATACTATAGAAATTTCTATTTCAAGTCTCACAAATTTAATACTCTGATAATCAATGGTTGCAATATCCAACCATTAAATGAATATTGATAATTACTATGGTTTAATTATATTACAATGAAATTATTTTCATTTACATTAGTAATGTTCCATTTCTGTAAAAGTCCTAATTTTCCCCCCTTTTTATTTTCCATAGTACCTTAAAACTCATGCAAGATATTGCATAATATCTGTTACTAAAAGGGTAAGAGACTGATGTTAATGACACAAACATTACAATTATTAGGATGAAAAATATTTACAGTATCCTTTACTATTTCATTTCAATAAACATTTATTAAGTGTCTAACAAGTGCAAGGCAATGGGGATACAATTTCCTGCCTCCAAGGAACTACATTCTACCAGGAGGTAGGGAAATACACATGCACAGAAAAAGAAACATAAAATATATACCAAACTATTTCAAGGAGGAAGCAATAACAACTAGGTGGGCTGGGGGACAGCAGGGAAGGCTTCTACAGAAGGTGGTACTTGAGCTGTATTTTGAAGGAAGCTAAGGCTTTTATAGGGCAGAGGTGAGAAAGAAAGACGTTACAAGCATGCTGAAGCACCTTTGGAAAAGCATGAAAAAGAATGTCATACAGAAGGACCAGCTAGCAAGCCTGCTCGACTGAAATAAAGAATGTATAAAGGGGATTAAGACTAAAAATAAAGGCAAGAATCAGATTACAAGGGGCCTTAAAAATGTCAGCCTGAGAATTTTATTATTTTCCCCAAAGCTGATGTGGAACTGAAGGTTTGGTTTGGTTTTGTAGTGGAGCATGATACAGTCAGACTTATGCTTTGATAATATCAATTAGGCAACTGTTTAGGGACTGGATTAGAAGGGAAAGGGATTAGAAGCAGGGAGGCAAATTAAGAAGCAATTACAATGATGAGGAACTGAAATAGGTTGTCCAACTGGAGAGAAGGGGACAGATGTGAGACATTATAGAGGTAAAATTGCCAACAGATTAGGTGAAAAAGAAGAGAGGGAAAAGGGAAAAGGAAGAGTCAAGGATGACTAAACCTGCAAACCAGTTTGCAATAGAAAAGTAGGCAAGTGCAGAGGAGAAAATTTAGGTCTGGGAGTGCTAGGAGGACTTCAGAAAGGCCTGGAAGAATTAGTTCATTATATGAACTAATGCTGAGGGAAATGAGCAGAACCTGGCAAACATTGTACACAGCAACAGCCACAGTGTGCAAGGACTATTTCTGATAGACTTAGCCCTTCACAGAAATGCAAGGACCTAAAACATTCCCAAAGGACTCTTGAGGCAAAATGCTATCCACATCCAGAGAAAGAACTATGGAATCAGAATGCAGAACGAAGCAGACTATTTTCTCTTGTGTTTTGGTTTGTTTTTTCTCATGGTTTCTTCCATTCATTTTAATTCTTGCAACATGACTAATGTGAAAATGTGATTAATAAGAATGTATTTGTAGAACCCATATAACATTGCATACTGTCTCAGGGAGAGAGTTGGGAGGGAGGGGAAAAAAAGCTAAGACTTATGGAAGTGATTGTAGAAAACTAAAAACGAATTAATTAAAAAAAGAATATGTAAGTTCTGTTTTGGACATATTAAGAAGTTTTAAATGTTTACAAGACAGCAAGAACTAGAGTTCAATAGAGAGATTCGGGTTTAATATATAGATTTGGGAGTCATCTCCATAGATGTGATGATTCAATCCACAGATATTGATGAGATCACCAAGGAAGAGAAAGTAAAAATAAAAGGGGACTCAGTACAAATCCAACATTCTTTTGACTATACCACAACTTTACTAGCTATCATATTCTCTCAGCAGTGTTACCTGAATACAATGACCTCCAAAGAACTAGTCTGTTTTCCTTACCTTGGGCCAACACTGTGTATAACATTCTTCATCTGAGGCCTTTCCAATATCAAGCTTATCACAGTCCTGCTGACGCCAAGTTTTGAAGGCTGCTCCCATAAGGCCATGAATAAAAAGGACATCTGCTTTAATGGGCTGACTAATAAGAGAAAGAGTTTAAAAAGAAGAAAGTGTATATTATTGCACCAATAAAAATCTCTAATGTTCTTTCTTTTCCTGTTACTATCCCAGTTCTATCTGAAACACAGAGAAACCTGATTAGTACATAGTTCATGGGTATGAATATTCAGGGAAGGTTATCGTCTTTGACCTAGCATACACAACACGCACCAAGAAGTGAGTGATGGCTAGGACACAAATCTAACCCTTCATTAAACATTAAACATTATTAAATTACCTAAATTACAAAATTAAAATGATAGCGAAGATTTCATATTGAAAAGCAATCTCCATTGCTCCTTGGGCACACCTATATATTTACAAACTATTGATTAAAAAAAAAACAACCTGCCCCTAATTTAACCAATTTATAAAATCTTAATGGACCTTTCTATACTCACTGTCTATATCACAATGATACATGGTGATCATAAATAACTCAAAAAACTGGTTAAGTAATGTTTTCAAGTTGTAGAAAAACTCTTGTCACTTGAATTTCTTTTACATTATCACAATTTTTTCCACATCCTCATCTCCTGGGTTCATTTTGAATGGATGAATGTATAACAATTTAGTGGTCAGATTTCTGTCAAACTTAGTAATCTCAAATAATCATGAAGTCAGAAACAGTGCCTTGAAGCAGTAAGGAAAGAGCTGTCACAAAGAACATTCTCTTGAGTTTGTAGGAGTACAACCATCAAAGCCTAACTTAATATTCTTTACAAAATTAAAGTAGGTTTTGACTGTTTTTCCTGGAAACTTTCTGTACTTCCTAGGTTATAACAGAAAATAAATCAATAGTTAAGAAATAAAGAGGTTGCCATATACTCTGAAACTAGCAACAGTGAAGGGAAATACAGGAGAAACACCAACTAAAAAAATATGGACACCCAGGATTCACTTAGCACAGAGGCAAACTACCCCACATGTGCCTCAATCACTTGTAAGTCATCATGTATTTCAATGTAAATGTTCACGATGATGACACCTAATTATCAGAAAAAATTAAATGATCTTTACCTACTCCTGTTCACTAGATCAAGGATTTGTTGTTGTTCAGTTGTGTCTGACTCTTTGTGATCCCATTTGGGTTTTCTTGGCAAAAATACTGCAGCACTTTGCCATTTCCTTCTCAGATGAAGAAAGTGAGGCAAACATGGTCATACAGCCAGTAAGTGTCACCTGAGGTCTTCCTGATTCCAGGCCTACCCACTGTGCCATCTAGCTGTCCTGTTAAGGATTTATGTAGGAGGATTTACTGTAGAATAAAAATTTTTCCACCAAAAATAGTTAGGAAGAAAACACTTCAGCAATGGGAGGGGGAACTTCAGCTATCTATAAAAGTGCCTTGAGAAATCATCTCTTTCTCCAAAGAAGTAAGATAAAGCATCATTTTAGTTAAATAAATGTTGGCTTTCAATTACACTCTTCAAAACTATTAAGCTAACCACTGTCTCAGTAGTGACTCAGAAGAATTTTATTTAATAAAATATTATTAATCAATCAATCAATTGATAAAGATTTATATAACCAGCACTACAGGGGAAGCAATGAAATATAAGACCTTGCCCCCATGGCTAGGATAATCTATATGAGGGGAATGTTAATACATAAAAGAACATTTGGAAAATTAAGTAGAGCTATAAGGAACTGAAAACAGAAAATCTAAGAATGGAAACTGATGTGAAGTAGACAGATATGAATTCGTGGATATTGAACTCAGTTCTGAGTTCAAAAAAAGGAAGAGAAAGAAGCAATGGAAACAAAACAAAGACATCAGGTGGAATGAATGTAGAATGTATGTATAATAGTGAAAAGACAGACATGACTGGAGTGAACTGTGCATGTTCGGGGAAAGTGAAAAATACAGCGAGAACAGCGGGTGGGATAAGATTATGGAAGGTCTAGAAAAAGGCAGAGTAAGCCCCTAAACAGGAAATAGTGAGCCTGCTGAAATGAAGGTTCCTGAGTAGGGAGGCAAAATTAGTATTTTAAGAAATTCCTACTGATTCAGTTTTTTTCCCTATATTTAATGGTATTTAATTTATGAAAAAAAGACCAAAACTCTCAGTCCTACATATTTTACATGCCCCAAAAAGAGGAAGTCATTCTATTCCATTCTGCTTTCTTACCTAGTGCGATACTGTGGATGTAACACATACACTCCATCCTGGTACTTTTCTTGCACAGTTTCCCTGTCCAAGTTAGCCAGGGTTCGGGCAGCATGTGAAGCCTGAATGACATGGCGGGATTTAGCTGCTTCAGCCAGTATGGAAACCCAGCCTATAAAAAAAAAATCTCTTCAATTATTATATAACTGAGTCTCATATTGTTGAAGATTAAGCTGGGGAGAGACTGTAAAACGAACGACAGTGAAAGCAAACCGTCAATATCTCTCTCTCTCCTGAGACAAGGTTTTTCCTGAACTGATGATGCCAGTTTATTCTAACACAGTAATTTTCTAAGATCCAATTAGTCTAGAGGCACATATGACAGTGGCTGGTCAATGCAAAATGCTTCCAAACAAGTTGCAAATTTATAAATTATTTTTCACTGTTTGAGCCCCTACCTATGCCAAAAAATTCCCCTTCAAAATCAGCTTATGAATAGTTAACAGCATAAAAACCACGAGTCCTTTAAAAAAAATTCTAATTAACCTAGTTAAAGCAGCATTCTGCAAGTTAATTACCGGCTAAGTGGAAGTACAGCATCTATTAATTCTAAATAGTATGGCTTTAATTTTATAGAGTGATCTCTTACTCTACTTTTTCTAGAAATGGAAAATAAGAGCAGAGAATTAGTCCTTTATTATTTTACATAGCTCTTTCAAAAGTACCTATCAAATTCATTTTTACAACACAAATATCCTTAGTATTTTTTTATTTCTCAGTGTATAGAAACTATACTTTAAAAACTTGTTTATCCTTTAAAGATCATGTGTAACCTTAATTTTTGGTATCAATGGAGAAATTATATTACACCAATCATATTATGATCTTTCCTTTTTCAATAAATCTTCCTATTTCAAAGACACATTAACTGTTACTATACATTTTCAATGTCTTAACCTTGATGCCAATTGTATATTTTAAAATATTATACTTAATTCAGAAACTGATCATAACAGGCTTTTTTAAAGTCTTCAAATATATGTTTTATCTTATGTGGGTGTCAGTGTAGAATTCAGTTTAAAAAGTCTAAAGTAACATATATATGTAATATCATATCAGAAAATTTTACTTTCTCTTTTGCTTTACTAAGACATATAGAATAATCATCTGAAGGAAAGTTTTAAACATCAAACTACACAGTGAAACTGTCATTTACGCTATTCCTGTTACCTTAAGAAATTCATTCAACAAAGTTTCTTGACTCCAATTAATATTACTCAGTATTTCTTAAAGATGGAATGATCAAAGGAATATTATCCCAAAAAAGATATATGTAGGTTCAATAGATGCACTTACCAAGGCTAACTTTTCATTTCTATCCCTGGTTCCATATCCTCTTTCAATGTCTCCTTTCCTGTGGGTTCTTTCTCTTTTTCAAAAATGCTCTGGTTTTAATATAATCTATCCTCAAAGAAAATACACTCATGACCCTACTACAGTACTAGTTATTAGCCCTTTCCTCTCTTTCACTAGCAAAATTCTGGAAAAAGTAGTTTCTAATTTGACTTTTGTGTCCCCTTCTACTGAAACTACTCAGTCCAAGGTCAGTAATCACCTCTTACCAAAAAAATCTTTTTTCAGTCTTCACCCTTCTTGACCTCTCTGCAGCAATCTCCTCCCCACCCTCACTCCCACATAATCCCCACCCTCTACACATGCACACGCACATGCACATGCACATGCACACACACACACACACACACACACATGCACACACCAATTTCTCTTATTTCCATGACAAACTTCTATGGCTAGAATTATCACTTTTATGCAGATGACTGTCAAATCTCTATCTCCACCCTAGAATCTTAGTCCAGCATTCCATACTATATGTTAGCTGAAAGTTTCTATCAACACTAAAATTCAGCATGCACAAAACTGAACTCAGTACCTTCCTCTCAAAACTACCATTCCTAATTTTTCTGTTTCTAATGAAGGTACCACCAAGTTATTGAGGCTTAAAAATTTAGCCTTTAATTCTTTCCTCTCCAGCTACCTACACTTTGTTGGCTGTCCAGTGCTATGCATTCTGTTCCTGCAATTTCTCTCCTATCCAGTCCCATTGTTAGCACCTGAATTTTGATCTTCATTACTACCTGAACTATTATCATTACCGCCCAATTGGTCTTTCTACTTCCAGGTCTTTCTAACATACTATGCTGATTGCATTATAACTCTACTCCAAATCCTTCAGTACTACTCCAAAGCAGAGACAATACAGTAAAAGAAACTCTCTACCCTAGCACCCCAGGCCTCCCATAACTGGCTTCCAATCTTACCTCTTCTACTTTCTCTCACTCTACTCCTTCCACATATCAATATTCTAGACCAAGTAAATAGTTTCTGTTTTGACCAGAAACGCTGAGGGTCTTCCCCTCCCAGATTGATTTTTTTTTTTTACTAGGTAAAAGAGGCAGTTCTGTGTCTCATTTCTTACCTAGCCTTAATCACTAAATGGGTTTTGCCTCAGTCAAACTGAGATCTGTTAAAGACCTTAGCTTAAAAAGGTCAAGGTCTCCCACTGCACCTAGGGCCATCTCCAGGTCATCCTGATCTTGCTGGCCACTGGACCCAGATGGCTCTGGAGGAGAAAATGAGGCTGGTGACTTTGCATAGCCCTCCCTCACTTAAATCCAATTCACTTGCAATTCATGGTATCACTTTCCTGAGACTATCTTCTTTGAGAACAAAGGACAAACAACCAACAATTCTACGCCAAAATTCCACACCTTTGCTCACACCTATCCTTCTCTCCCTCCTAAAATTTCTCCCAGAATTGGACCTTATCTTTTCACCCAATACGTTGGCCTCATATCATATGTGTAGATATCTTAACTACTCCCATGCCGCATTAAATTTTAAGTGACTTAAGGGTAGGAACCATGCCTTATTTAACTTTGTAGCCTCAGAACCTAGAAATAATGCCTCAAATATAATACATACTTAATGTTTGTGAAAAGTAGCCTGACAGCAGATAGAGAATAGGGTTGAGTCAAGAAGACCTGGACTTAAGTTTCCCTCCAGGAAACTAAAAAGTTGTAGAGTTGGTGATAAATGCATTGTTAGAGGGAGTTTCCTCATTGAGAATGTCCTATGCCAAACAAAATCACAGATATAATTTTAAAAAATTGATAAAATATTCACAAATTAAAATTTATATATGACATAAACTAATATTTATTTTATAAGATTACTATTGGCATTAGTCATGTGCAATAAACCCATATAACTACATAAACAAAATAACTAAATAAAGGTGTGTTTTTTTTAAGTTTAACTATCATTTTACATTTTCAACAAGCTAACCTAGATGTCATTCACAATGGAAGCATTACAAAAGCAGACTTTTAAATATTACTAGAAAACAAAAACATTTTTTAAAATTGGAGACATGAATTTTTAAATGAAATACTAAAAGAACTAGCGTGGCATAATGAATGGAGAGCTGCCTTGGAATCCGTAAGACTTGTGTTCAAGTCTCATCTCTGACACACACTAGTTGGCTGATTCAGGACAAGTCAACTCTGTGATTTTATGCTCCAGAAGAGTTAATCTCTACCAGTAGGTCTGCATTTGACTATTTCAAGCTTATATAAAGTTTGAGGAAAGGGTTTTATTGAGATTCATTTACTAAAAATTGGCAGAAATATGGAAGAGGATCAAAACAACATAAAGGAGTAAAGATAAAAATATTAAATATAAAAATCAGTTCTCCTTCAAAGTGATAAAAATTTCATTGAGCTCCATGGAGTACAATGGTTTCTTACTTCCTGCTAATTTAAGTTAATATTCCTTTGCCTAGAACGCATGGTCCTTCTCCACAATCTTATCTTTCCGGTCTTATCTAATGTTACTTCTTTCCATACATTTCAACTGAGCTACCAAACATACCCTAAAATGTCTACACTCTTGGGTAAGCTGTTCCCTATACTGGAAAAGTCTTCTTCCACTGCCAACCTACTCAATTCCTAGCCATCCTTCTAAACTCACTCAAATTCTGCTTTCTCTAGGAAATTTTCCATGATTTGCTAAGTGACAACCTTGTACCTCAGATAATATTATTTTTCCCTCTCTAGTTTACTCATCTACTATCGTGCATATATTGTGCTTGTATCTTAGCCACTCCCCTCCTCATACTGTAAGCTTGATGAGGAAATTTGTATTCATTAAGCTTTATATCTACCCAAACACTCAGCAATGCTCTGTGTATTACAGACGCTTACTGAATATCAGTTATCACTGAATCAAAATGGTGTAGGGTAATAACAACTCAAGTGGGAGTCAAAAGATTCATGGTCCAGTCTGGGGTCTGTCATTAACTGATCATGTGACCCTCAGTGATGTACTTCCCTCTCTAGGATTCAGTTTACTCACTTATAAAATCGAAGACTGGACTAAAGTCATTAATTCTAATATAATGAGTTTCTAATTATAATTCTACATTTTAATGAGTTCTAATTCTAATATAATAAGTTTATGCTTCGTTTAAAGTCTAAATAAATTATATATTCTCCCATCCATCACCTACTTTAATTTTCATAAAAGCTGAAGTCACAAAAGCACAGTGATTATGCAACAGCAAGCATAAAAATCCACAGAATTTTAAAAGATCCACAAAAAACCCCTCAATATGCTAAGAAAATCTAAGAAAAAACATAGATATGCATCACACAAATTGAGAAGGCATGAATGTGTTGCTATCTGCAGCAATGGAGGGAATAACCACATTGATGAGATCACAAATTAAAGTATTACCCTAATCAAGGCAAATCAACACATATTTCTGGAATACCTATGTGTATTAGTTTATAATTAAACACAGTCATTATAAACAGTTAAAAAGAAATTTAATATCTTTGAACTGTGGGAATATAACACGATTTTACCAAGTTTAAATACTTTCCTTATATGAAAACAGCAGCTATTCAATTATTTTTCAATTAAAGTTCAATAATTTCTAATTTAAAGTTATATGTAAGGTTAAAGTATATTTTAGTCTAAAGTTATAAAAGAAAAAAACCTATTTTCTTCTAAAACTGTATAGCTAAAAATGGCAAGACAAGACTTATACGAAAGTGAAAAATTACAAATTCTTTAAAAGAAGAAAGTATGTACACACTGTAAAAGAATAAATAATGAAAATATCACCTCTATCATTTGTAATATTAAAAAATGAATCACTCTGAAAAGCAACAGAACCAATTTCTACCTAAAGCAAAGTTTATTTTGCTAGTGCCAAGTCAAAATAACTTTTCATTCTGACAACTTTTATATTTTAGAGTACAGTCTCTATCTCCAAATGGAAAGATTTCCAGATGTTTGTTTTATGTAATTACTACTAAACTCACATGCCCACAATGGAAGATCACTATTATCATATAGTAAAAAGTTTTAATGTAAAAAAAAGCCCATTGATTGGATAATGCACTCCATTAAATTGTAAGGAACTCACAAAGGGAAGGGACTGTCATGCCTTTTGTTGCATCCTCAACATTTAGCACAGAGCTTGGCTCAAACTAATGTTTACCAACTATTTGACCGAATATTGACTTACTGATTACCTAGTCTATAAATTTTGTCTTCACAAAGGTTTAAATATGAATTATCCATATTATATACTATTCAGTCCACTAGAGCAGCCCAAAGTTTTACCCAGTTACATATTTTAATAATGCTTTGGATAATTCAAACTTTTGGTACTACAGAATACTCATGTTAAGTAATAACACTTGGTGATTTAATGTCAGTTACCTTCATAGAATCCTCAGTAAAAGAACTAGTCTAATACCTCATCATGATGTGAAAATGACCTGGGCTCTTCCATACTACATGTAGAGTACAAACTCTGACAGAAGCAGAAAAGACTTCCATCATAAGTTGTCCAGATTATATTCTTGGACAGATTGGACAGAATATATCTGTTGTCCAGGGCAAGTTTAGCTAAGCAAGGAAGGGCCCAATGTAAGTTACCTAAGTAATAAAATCTTTGGCCACAGAAACTCCTAAGAGATAATTAAAAGATAGCCTTCAGTTTAAACAGACTCAATAGATTAAGCAGAAAATGATGATTCCATGAAACAATAAGAAATATTGATATGTAGTCAAAAGATTTAAAAACAAGAAGAAAATATAAGGTATCTCACAGCAAAAATAATTGACCTAAAAAAAAATTGAAAAGAGATCACTTAAGAATCAATGAACTATCTGAAAGCCAAGACCACCCTCCCCCCAAAAAACTAACAAAATGCCTAGACATGAGATTTAAAGAAATACAGAGGACAAAGTGAAAAAAGAAAGAGTCTACTACTTACCTCCTCAAAGAAACTCAAAAATTAAATTTCCCTGCAATATTATAGCCAAAATCCAGAGTTTCTAGGTCAAAGAAAAAATACTGCAAGCAACCAGAGAGAATTCAAATATCAAGGAGCCAAAGTCAAGATCACACACAATTTTGATGTCAATAAGATAAAGAAGCAGAGAGTCATATCCCAGAAGGCAAAGGATATAGACTTACTACCAAGAATAACTAATCCAGAAAAACTGAATATAATTCTACAGAGAAAAATTGGCTGTTAATGGAAATGAAGACCTCCAAGCATTTATTCCTAATGAAAAGACCAGAATTACACAGGAACTTTAAAATTCAAACACAGGAGACAAGAGAGACAAAAAAAAAAAGATAATAATGAATAAACAATAATAATGAACTAAGACAAAGAAACTATTTACATGCTAATATGGGGAGATAGTACATGTACCACTTCTGAACCCTATTACCATCATACATCATATAAAGGCAGTCTAATTAGATAAAGGACTAGACAAATAGTCTGTATTGGTGATCTTAAAACAATAATGGAAAGGGAGGGGAAGAGGAATACAGAAGGTAAGGATAAAACAGGGAAAGGAAGGATGGGGAAAATGATTCCATATAATGAGAGCATGCAAGTAGAAGTCTACAGAAATAAAGACAAAAGGGGAGGGAAAACAAGTGTTACTTGAATATCACTCTCATCTGAACCAGTGAAAGGATGGCAGAATACTCACTTGCATGTACACATGCAAAGCTGGGTACAGAAAAACATTTCACTCAACAGGGGAAAAGTAGAAAAGGGAAGAAGAAAAGATAAGAAGAATGAGGGAATAAGAAGAGATGAATAAGGAAGGAATTAACCCTAAGCAAGACAAACCTTCACTATTCAAAGATATACAAAGATATTATTATCTTTTTGAAATGGTAAATAACTGGAAACTTAGGAGATGCCCATTAATTGAGGAATGAATGGCTGAACAAGTTACAGTATATGAGTATGATGGAATACCACTACATTATAAAAAAAGATTAAGGAAATGATTTAGAAACCTGAGAAGACTTGAATGAACTGATGCAGAGTAAAGTAAACAGAACTAGGGAAATAATATATACAAATAACAATCATGTTGTAAAGACAAACAACTTTATTATTTTTCTTTTTATTTATTTTCAGTGTTCCACAATCACTACCATATAACTTAGATTTTTTTCCCTCTCTCCCCCTCCATGCCCCCTCGCTCCCCAAGACAGTATACAATTTTATATAGGTTCTACACATACATTCCTATAAAATACATTTTCACCGTAGTCAAGTTGTATAGAAGAATCAAAATGAATGGGAGAAATCATATAACAAACCAAAAAGTAATATGAAAGAAAATGATCTGCTGCATTCTGCGATTGAATTCCACAGTTCTTTCTCTGGATGTGGAAGGCATTTTGTCTTAAAAGACCATTGGGAATTTTTTAAGTCCTTGCATTGCAATGAAGTTATATGTCTACCAGAAAAAATCCTCACATACTATGGTTGTTGCTGTGTACATAGTTCTCCTGGTTCTGCTCCTTTCACTCAGCATCAGATCATATAAGTCTTTCCAGGACTCTCTGAAGTCTTCCTGTTCAGCATTTCTTATAGCACAACAGTATTCCATTACATTCATATACCATGATTTATTCAGCCATTCCTCAATTAATGGGCATCCCCTTGATTTCCAGTTTTTGGCCACCACAAAGAGTGCTGCTATAAATATCTTTGTACATGTGGGACCCTTTCCCATTTTTATGATCTCTTGGGGATATAGTCCTAGAAGCAATATTGCTAGGTCAAAGGGTATGCACATTTTTGTAGCCCTTTGGGCATAGTACCAAATTGCTCTCCAGAATGGTTGGATCAGCTCACAGCTCCACCAACAATGAATTAGTGTTTCAACTCTCCACATCTTCTCCAACATTTATCATCTTCCTGTTTAGACAGACAACTTTAAAAGACTTTGGAACTGTGATCAGCATAATAACTAACTGTGATTCCAGAGGACTCAAAATAAAACATGCTACCTACCTACAGAAAGGTGAGGGACTCATGGTAGTTTGAGAAATATATATTTTTTAATATGGCCATTGGGAGAATTTGGTTTGCTTATCCATGCCTATAAAAGAGTTTTTTTTCCTATCACATTTGAGGAGAGATTTGAGGGAAGGAGAAGATGCATTTTTAAAAATTAATTTTAAAAAGCCTGTTAAGTAAAATGAATCAGTGAATAAAAGGTGGCCCACACCTATATATGATGGAGAGGTAAATAGTTTCATTGTGTATTCAGGGGCAACAAAAATCACACTATGCTTATTCGTATTACCTCACCATGCTGAGCATAAGCAAAACAATTTCCATGAAGATAGTAGCAACTTATATGATAGTGGCAACATCTGCTATAGAGGATGAAAAAGCAGAGGAATTCTATGAAGAACTTGAAGATTCTCCAACCCAAGTTAACAATATCTTCATTCTTAGTGACTTCAATGTAAAGGTGCACAAAAGGGTGACTGGCAAAAAGTATTCTGAAAATTCCAGTTCAAGATTAAGAAATGAAAGGTGACAAATGACTTATACATGGCTCAGAAACCTCACTCCTGTATATGATGAAATACTTTCTTCAAAACCAGAATGGGAGGGTGCCCAAACAATACTGCAAGAAGCTACTTTAAATAATTTGGAAATGACTAGATATCCAGGTAGGAGTAATTTCTGAATCAAAAAGTACATAGGGAAGGACTACGAATTAGTTACATTACAGGTCACAATCACTACCAGATCCAAAGAATGGCTAAAGATGAGAAAAGACACTGCTCTTACCTTGGTCCTAGTGCAAAGCTCTATCATGATCTGTTGAAATAAGCTTCTAGAGATGAAAATGGAACGTGGAAAATGCAAAGGACATTGATTATCATCATTTCTTACAGAAGTTTAACTAATATACCAATTACCACAATGAAGAAGGGCCAAAAGTATATAGAAATCACCTCAGCCATAAAACACTTTATCTCTTTGATCAAGAGAGATATGCCTGCTAAAACTAACAGCAATTTAGAATAGAAATTCATTTGCAAAATGTTACACAGGATTATACTACACAGTGAGAGGAAAAAGGAATCTAAAGGAAGTGTGGTAAGAGACCCAACTAAACTATAACAATCCAAGAAATGAAACTGATGTAGTTGTTGCTCAGCCAGTTGTTTCCAACTATATGACTGCATGCCAGGTCTTTCCATCTTCCTGCAACAGCAAGGACTCTAGCATACCCAGGATGGCTGCGAGCACAGGTTCTTAGATCTGTTTTATTAGGAAAGATAGCTGTTTAAGGGGTCAACAACTTTTTAAAATTATATTCACTAGTTCAGGAGAAAAGTCAGCACTCTGAATTTCAGAGAAAATACAACAGAGAAAATATAAGCAGAGAAATAAAGACCAACAGACACAGCTCTATTGCCTGAATCAAAGCAATATTACTATACACTTTCCATATATCTCTGGATCGAGAGAGCCTTTACATCTGAGCAGTCAGGGAGTTCTGAACATAAAGCCACTCAAAATCTCAACCAGAGAATCACAAGAGCCTTCTCATAAGTGAGATACCCAAAGAAAAATGTCACCTCAGAGTACATAGACACTTCTCAGAGCCAGAAGGCATCTCAACCCTCATGACCCAGTGCCTAATTAGAAATTAGCAAAAGGTGTGAAAGTCTTCCTACAAGCAAGCTTCCCCCAAATAAGCTTCCCTTAATGGACTCCATGTGAGCCTATTAATGGGTGGGAAAGATCTTACATTCTATTAACATTAAACCTCCACTATCTCTCAAAAAGTCTATCCAAGTTCATGGTTGTTCTTTCCATGACACTTTGTAAGAGTTAAAGATCTTCCCTGCCCATTAATAGGCCTCAGGTTTAACCCATTAAGGGAAGCTTACTTAGGGGAGGCTTGTTTTGTAGGAAGGCCCACACCTTAGAGTGATTTCTAAGAGGTACTGGGTCATGAGGGTCATGCCCTCTGGCTCTGAAAAGTGTTTATATGCTCTGAGGTGAGGTTTTGCTTTGGGGGCTTACTCTTTTTGAAGAAGGTTTGTGGGCCAGATGAGATTCTGAGTAGCCATTAAGAAGCCCTCCCCCTCACCCCAGCCCCCAGCTTTGAAAACCCAGATGTTGGTGCTTCTCTCTGGTAATTATGTATGTATATAAAGGTCAGACAGTTGGATCTGTCTGTTGATCTGTGATGTATGTATTGCTTATGGTCAGACAGAAACCCTGTCTGTTGGTCTTTATTTCTCTGTTTGTATTTTCTGTTGGTATATGTAATTAAAGTAAATTGTTGACTCTCTTTAAAGTTGCTTTCCTTAGAAAAGCAGATCTAAGGGGGCGGAGTCAAGATGGCGGAGTAGAAAGACCCACGTATGCGAGCTCCGAACCCACAGCCCATATATTTAATGTAAGAAGAGTTCCCCAGAAGTTCTGGATCACTGCAAGGGGTGCAGAAACATAGTGGAAGAGATTTCCGTTCCAGGGAGCCCTGGAGAGCCATCCTCAGGGTCCATCGTGCCCCGGAAAGCAGACCCCACCCCAGCGCTGCCCTGGCCGGGGCCCCAGAGAAGCTGATCCGAGCAAACCTCAGGGACGGAACCTCCAGTGGCCAGGGAGGTCCCTCCACCCACAGACACTACAGATCAGTAAGAGACACGCCTGGCCTCACCGAGAGGGGAGCGGGGTGTCTCCGTGGCTCGGGTCCCCTCGGGAGGAAGCGGCGGAGGCAGGGGCAGGAAGCAGCGGAGGCAGGGGGGGGGGTGGCGGCGGCCCGGGACTCCCCCAGCAGCAGGCAGGATCTTCATTACTGAAAGTCTCTGCATAAACCACCTGAAGGAGCTGAGCCTGGGATACGGCCCTGCCCCACCCGCTCCATTTCTGAAGGTCTCTGCATAAAGCCCCTGAGGGAACTGAGCCTGGGAGGTGGCCCTGCCCCCACTCCAGCACCAGAACTAAAGCTCACATTGAATAGCAGCCACTTGCCACGGAAAGCCCATTTGAATCTCAGACCCCAAGCACTAGCTGGGCGGATCTAGGCAGGGGTGGACAGGAATCTCAGAAGTCAAGTAACTGGCTGGGAAAATGCCTAGAAAAGGGAAGAAAAATAAGACTATAGAGAGTTTTTTCCAACAAATGCAAATGATCCCAACATTCGGATCTGATGACGACGAGGACATATTCTTGCCATCAGGGAAAGACGTGGAGGGCAGGGCCTTCGTACCCCAGACATCCCAGGGGGATGTCGGGTGGGCTCAGGCCTTGGAAGAGCTCAAAAAGGATTTTGAAAAGCAAGTTAGACAGGTGGAGGAAAAACTGGGAAGAGAAATGAGAGAGATGCAAGAGAAGTATGAAAAACGGGTCAATACCTTGGTAAAGGAGACTCAGAAAAATGCTGAAGAAAATAACACCTTGAAAAATAGGCTCACTCAATTGGCAAAAGAGGTTCAAAAAGCCAATGAGGAGAAGAATGCTTTCAAAAGCAGAATTAGCCAAATGGAAAAAGAGGTTCAAAAGCTCACTGAAGAGAATAGTTCTCTCAAAATTAGAATGGAACAGAGGGAGGCTAATGACTTTCTGAGAAACCAAGAAATCACCAAACAAAACCAAAAGAATGAAAAAATGGAAGAGAATGTGAAATATCTCATGGGAAAAACAACTGACCTGGAAAATAGATCCAGGAGAGATAATTTAAAAATTATGGGACTACCTGAAAGTCATGATCAAAAAAAGAGCCTAGATATCATCTTCCATGAAATTATCAAGGAAAACTGCCCTGACATTCTACAACCAGAGGGCAAAATAAGCATTGAAAGAATCCATCGATCACCACCTGAAAGAGATCCAAAAAGAGAAACTCCTAGGAACATTGTGGCCAAATTCCAGAACTCCCAGCTCAAGGAGAAAATCTTACAAGCAGCTAGAAAGAAACAATTCCAGTATTGTGGAAATAAAATCAGGATAACTCAAGATCTAGCAGCTTCTACATTAAGGGATCAAAGGGTGTGGAATAGGAGATTCCAGAAGTCAAAGGAACTAGGACTCAAACCAAGAATCACCTACCCAGCAAAACTGAGCATAATACTTCAGGGGAAAATATGGTCTTTCAATGAAACAGAGGACTTTCAAACATTCTTGATGAAAAGACTAGAGCTGAAAAGAAAATCTGACTTTCAAACACAAGAATGAGAAGAAGTATGAAAAAGTAAACAGCAAAGAGAAGTCTTAAGGGACTTACCAGAAGTGAACTGTTTACATTCCTACATGGAAAGACAATATTTGTAACTCTCAAAACTTTTCAGTATCTGAGTAGTTGGTGGGACCACACACACACATGTACGCATGTGCACGCACACACACATACACACATGCACACACATACAGAGACAGAGAGCACAGAGTGAACTGAATAGGATGGGACCATATCTTAAAAGAAATTAAGGTAAATGGTGAGAGAGAAATGTAGTAGGAGGAAAAAGGGTGAAATGGAATGGGGTAATTATATGTTATTTAAGAGGCAAGTAGGAGACTTTTTAGTGGAGGGAAAAAGAGGAGAGCTGAGGAAAAAAAAAAACAAGAAGTTTACCCTCATCACATTTGACTAAAGGAAAGAATAAAATGCACACTCATTTTGGTATGAAAACCTATCTTACAGTATAGGAAAGTGGGGGAGAAGGAGATAAGCGGGGGGGGGGGATGATGGAAGGGAGGGCAAAGGGAGGAGGGAGCAATTTGAAGTCAACACTTGGGGAGGGACAGGATCAAAAGACAGAAGAGAAACAATGAGGGGAAGGATAGGATGGAGGGTAATTCAGTTAGTCTTACACAACACGACTATCAGGGAAGTCATTTGCAAAACTACACAGATATGGCCTATATTGAATTGCCTGCCTTCCCAAAGGGAATGGGTGGGGAGGGAGGGATGGGGAGAATTTGGAACTCAAAGTTTTAGGAACAACTGTTTAGTATTGTTGTTGCTACTAGGAAAGAAGACATACAGTTAATGAGGAATAGAAAGTCATCTGGCCCTACAGGAGAAAAGAGAAGTTGGGGACAAGAGAAGGGAGGGATGACAGAAGAGAGGGCAGATTGGAGATAGGGAAAATTAGACTGCTTGGTGTATTGGGGTTGGGGGAGGGGAGAAAAGGGGAGAAAATCTGGAACCCAAAATTTTGTGAAAATGAATGTAAAAAGTTAAATAAATAAATAAATTTTTTAAAAAAAAAAAGAAAAGAAAAGCAGATCTAAGAACCTGTGCTAGCAGGTCATCCTAGGTATGCTAAGGTGCTTGTTGCTACACATTTCTTATCCATCTAATCCTATGCTGTCCCTTTTTCCTTTTATCTTCAATCTTTCCTAACATCAGGGTTTTTTCCAATAAGTCTTGTCTTCTTATTATGTGGCCAAAGTATCTATACTTCAGCTACTATATTTGACCTTCCAGCGATTAGTCTAATTTAATTCTGTTAGGTATTAACTGATTTGATCTCCTTTCTGTCCAAGGGACTCTCAAAAATGTTCTCTAGCACCACAATTAGAAAGTGTCAATTCTGCAGAGCTCAACTTTCCTTAGTCCAACTCTTACAGCCATACATTGCTACTGGAAAAACCACAGCTTTGACTATAGAAATGTCTATCAAGAAGATGATGTCTCTGCTTTTTAGTATACTGTCCAGATTTGCTATAGCTTTCCTTCTAAGGAGCAAGTGTCTTAATCTCATGGCTATGGTCACCGTCTGCAGTGATCTTTGAGCCCAAAAATATAAAATCTGACACTACTTTTATTTCTTTTCTCTCTATTTGACAGGAAATGACGGGATCAGTTACCAAGATATTAGTTATTTATATATATCTTCAAGTAAGCTTTTACACTGTCCTCTTCAAAAGGCTTTTTAATTCTTCACTTTTTGCCATCAGTGATATCATTTGCATATCTGAGATTGCTGCTATTTCTCCTGGCAACCTTAGTTCCAGCTTCTGATTCATCAATGGCATTTTGCATTATGTGCTCTGCATGTAAGTTAAATAAATGAGCCCTGCTGTACTCCTTTTCCAATGTTCATCCAAATAATCCAATATTCTCTGTTAGGCTCTATCTATTGCTTCTTGGCTTGAAAAGAAAACACTCTGAATCACTATTAGAGAAATGCAAATTAAAACAACTCTGTGGTTCTACCTCACACCCATCTGCTTAGCTAATATGACTACCAGCAAAATTGAGCATAATCTTTCAGGTGACGAGATGAACATTCAATGAAATAGGAGATTTTCAAAGTTTCCTGATGAAAAGACCAGAGCTCAACAGAAAATTTTATCTTTAAATAGAAGACTCAAGAGAGGCATGAAAAGGTAACCAAGAAAGAAAAAAACAACATGATAAGGGCAAACTGTTTACATTCCTAAAAGGGAAGATGATACTTGGAACTCTTTATGACATTTAAAAGTGGTATACATAGACAGAAGGCATAGGAATAAGTTGCCTTTGATGTGATAATAAAATATCTAAATTACCTAAATCTAAAATATCTAATTAAGTGGATTACATTGGAAGAAGAAGAGAGAAAAGGAAAAGAGGAGGCAGACAAGGGTAAACTACATCACATGAAAAGGCACAAAAACCTATTACAACAGAGGGAAAGAAGGGAGAGGAACGAACATTATTTGAACCTTACTTGCATCAGATTTGGCTCAAATTGGGAATAACAATCAGTTAGGTATAGAAATCTAGGGGAAAGAAAGGGGAGGGGGCTGATAGAAGGGAGGACAGCCTGAGGGTGATGGTGGTGGAAAGCAAAACTCTTAATGAGGAGAGAAAGGGAAAAAGGAGAGAGAAAAGCATAAACAAAGGGGAAAATAGGATGCAAAGAAAGACAGAGAGTAATCATAATTGTGACTGTGAATGGGATGAACTCTCCCATAAAACGCAAGCAGATAGAGTGGATTAAGAACCATCATCCTACAATATATTGTTTACAAGAAACACATTTGAAACAGAGGGATACACACAGAGTAAAGGTAAAAGGACAGACCACAATATATTATGCTTCAGCTGAAGTAAAAAAAGCCAGGGTTGCAGTCCTGATCTCAAAGTAAAAGCAAAAAGAGATCTAAATAAAAGAGATAAGGAAGGAAACTACACCCTGCTAAAATGGTACTATAGACAATGAAGTGATATCATTATTAAACATATGCACCAAGTGGTATAGCATCTAAATTCTTAGGAGAAGTTAAGAGAGTTACAGGAAAAAAAAATACATAACAAAAACATACTAATGGGAGACCTCAACCTGCCCCTCTCAGAAGTAGACAAATCTAACCACAAAATAAACAAGAAAGAAGTTAAGGAGATGAATAGAATTTTAGAAAAGTTTAATATGGTTGATCTCTGGAGAAAATTCAATGGGCATAGAAAGGAATATACCATTTTCTCAGCAGTACAAGGCACCTACACAAAAATGGACCATGTATTAGGGCATAAAAACCTCACAATCCAATGCAAAAAGGCATAAATATTAAATACATTCTTTTCAGATCATGATGCAATAAAAATATATGTAATAAAGGGTCATGGAAAGATAAGACTAAAAATTAATTGGAAACTAAATAACCTAATCCTAAAGACTTAGTAGATCAAACAACAAATCACAGAAACAGTAACTTCATCCAAGAAAATGACAATAATGAGACAACATACCAAAACTTATGGGATGCAACAAAAGTTGTTCTTAGAGGAAGTATTATATCTCTAAATGCTAACATGAATTAAAAAGAGAAAGAAGAGATCAATTAATTGGACATGAAATTTAAAAAGCTAGAAAAAGATCAAAATAAAAATCCTCCATTAAATAACAAATTAGAAATTCTGAAAACCAAAGAAGAGATGGATAAAATTGAAATTAAGAAAGCTATTGAACTAATAAATAAAATTAAGAGTTGGTTTTATGAAAAAAAACAATAAAATAGATAAACCTTTGGTTAATTTCATTAAAAAAAAAGAACAAAACCAAATTATCAGCATCAAAAATGAAAAGGGTGAATTCACCACCAATGAAGAGGAAATTGAAACAATAATTAGGAGCTATTTGCTTAACTGTATGCCAGTGAATTTGACAATCTTGGTGAAATGAATGAATATTTACAAAAGTATAAACTGCCCAGATTAAAAGAAGAGGAAATAAAATAACCCCATTTCAGAAAAAGAAACTGAATAAGACATTAATGAACTCCCTAGAAAAAAAATTCCAGGACCAGATGGATTTACAAGTGAATCCTAACATTTAAAGAACAATTAATTCCAACACAAAAGAAACTATCTGGGAAAGCAGGTATAGAAAAGAGTCCTACCAAATTCATTTTACGATACAAATATGGTGCTGATACCTAAACCAGGAAGAGCCAAAACAGAGAAAGAAAATTACATTCCAATTTCCCTAATGAATATAGATACAAAAAATTCAAATAAAATATTAGCAGAGAGATTACAGCAACAAGGATAATACTCTATAACCAGGTAAGATTTATACCAGAAATGCAAGACTGGTTCAATTTAGGAAAACTATCAGCATAACTGACCATATCAACAACAAAACTAATGGAATTCACATAATTATCTCAATAGATGCAGAAAAAACATCTGACAAAATACAAAAACCATTCCTATTAAAAACACTAGAGATCATAGGAATAGAGTCTTCCTCAGAATGACAGGTAGCATCTGTCTAAAACCATCAGTAAACATTTTATGAAATGGGATAAAGTAGAAGCATTTCCAATAAGATTGGGGGTGAATCAAGGATGTCCATTATCACCATTGTTATTCAGCATTGTACTAGAAATGTTAGCTTTCGCAATAAGAGAAGAAAAAGAAATTGAAGAAATAAAAGTATCACTTTTTGTAGATGATATGGTGGTATTAAGAAAATCCTAGAAAATCAAGTAAAAAATTACTTGAAATAATAAACTAATTTAGCAAAGTTTGAGGATATAAATGAAATCATTAGCATTTCTATATATTACTAACAAAGTAACAGCAAAAGATAGAAAGAGAAATTCCATTTAAAGTTACTGTAGATGGTCTAAAATATTTGGAAATCTACCTGCCAAAACAAAACCAGGAACTATATGAACACAATTAGAAAACACTTTTCACACAAATAAAGTCAGATCCAAATAACTGGAAAAATATCAGTTGCTCATGGGTAGGCTGAGCTAATATAATAGAAGTGACAATTCTACCTAAATTAAATTACTTATTCAGTGCCATACAAATCAAACTACCAAAAAATTATTTTATAGAGCTAGAAAAAACATTAATAAAATTCATCTGGAAGAACAAACGGTCCAGAATATCAAGGGAATTAATGAAAATTGAAAGGGAAGGTACCCTAGCTGTACTAGATCTTAAAATGTATTATAAAACAGCAATCATCAAAACTACTTGGTACCAGCTAAGAAATAGGGTGGTGGATCAGTGGAATAGGTTAGGTACAGAAAACCCAATAGTCAATGACATATGGTAATCTACTATTTGATAAATTCAAAGACTCCAGCTTCAGGCTTAAGAAATCACTATTTAAGAAATATTGCTGGGAAAATTGGAAAACAATATGGCAAAAACTAGGCACAGACCAACAACTTATACCCTAAAACAAGATGAAGTCAAAATGGTTACATGATTTAGATATAAAGACTGATATAAAAGCAAACTATGAGAGCAAGGAATAGTTTACCTGTCAGATCTATGGAGAAGGGAAGAATTTGTGACCAAACAAGAGACAGAGAACATCGTGAAATGCAGAATGGATGATTTTGATCACATTAAATTGAAAGGGTTTTGTACATACAAAGCCAATGCAACCAAGATCAAAATAGATGCAGAAAGCTGGGGAAAAAATTTTATAGCTAGTGTCTCTGATAAAGGCTTCATTTCTAAAACAGAGAACTCAGTCAAATTTGTAAGAATACAAATCATTCCCCAATTGATAAACAGTCAAAGGATATGAACAGGTAGTTTTCAGAGGAAGAAATTAAAGCTATCTATAGTCATATAAAAAATGCTCTAAATCACTATTGATTAAAGAAATGCAAATCAAAACAATTTTGAGGTACCACATCACACCTATCAGATTGGCTAACAGGACAAAATAGGAAAATGATAAATGTTGGAGAAAATGTGGGAAAACTGGAATAATAATGTATTGTTGGTGGAGTTGTGAACTGATACCACCATTCTGGAGAGCAATTTGGGAAAATGCCTAAAGGGCTGTCAAATTATGCATACCCTTTGACCCAGCAATACCACTTCTAGGTCTGTATACCAAAGAGGTAATAAAAATGGGTAAAGGAAGCACATGTACAAAAATATTTACAGCAGCTCTTTTTGTGGTGGCAAAGAACTGGAAATTTGAAAGGATGGCCATCAACTGGAGAATGACTGAGCAAGTTGTGGTATATGAATATAATGGAATACTATTGTCCTATAAGAAATGATGAGCAGGCAGACTTCAAAAAGACTGGAAAAATTTATATGAACTGATGCTGAGTGAAATGAGCAGAACTGGGGGAACATTGTGCACGGGAACAGCTACGTTGTGTGATGACTGAGAGACTTAGCTCTTCTCATCAATGCAAAGACTTAAAACAACTCCAAAAGACTCATAATGGAGAATGCTCTCCACATCCAGAGAAAGAACTTTGGGGTCTTATTGCAGATGGAAGCATACTATTTGCTGTCCTCTTTTTTGTTGTTTTGTTTAGTTTCTTCTTTCTTACGGTTCCTCCTATAAGTTGTAATTCATCTTTACATCATGACTAATGTGAAAATATAAACATATGAATGTATGAGTAGAGCCTATATCAGACTGTACACTGTCTTGGGGAGGAGGGAAGAAAGGGAGGAGGAGATAATTTTAAACTCAAAATCTTATGGAAGTGTATTGAAAACTAAAGATTAATTAATTATAAACCCTAAAAAAAGAGTTTCCATTGTCAAGAACCAACAAATAATTAAAGACTAGTTCCATAAAAAAATAAAGAATTGGAAACTGAGGGTGAGGGGGGGTGAGGCGTTACTCACTAACTGAGGAATGGCTGAACAAGTTGTGGTATATGATTGTGATGGAATACTATTTTACTGTCAGAAAAGATGAAAAAGATGGTTTCAAAAAAATGTGAACTGATAAAAAATGAGATGAACAGACTAGGAAAATGCTGTGCACAGAAACAGCAATACTGTAACAATGATCAACTGTGAAAAGCTAAGCTACTTTAATCAACAAAACGATCCAAGACAATGCCAAATTTCATTCATGTTGAAAAATGCTATACATATCCAGTGAGAGAACTGATGAACTCTGAGTGCAGACTGAAGCATACTTTTTTAACTTGCTTATTCTTCATTTTTTTGGCAACAAGACTAATATGAAAATAAATATGCTTTGCATGACTTCACATGTATAATCAATATCATTTGCCTCTCTTCTTAACGGGCACACAGGGGCTAGAGACAGGTAGAGAATTTGGAACTCAAAATTTTTTAAAATGAATGTTAAAATAACGTCTATTTTTTTTAACATGCTGCACTGTGTCTAAATAAAAGAAGAATCTATGATAAATAATGAGGTACTCAAGATTATTACTGTTCTGATTGAATCAAGCCCCTGAGTACATAGTGACTCATTCTTCAATGAGATCCATGACCACTCAGACGAGATCAACCTAACAATCAATCCACATAAGAAAAACCAAATAGATGAAGAAAGCATAGTATGTACACTATGACATTCAAATGGATAAGTCAGTTCATCAATCTATATGTCTCAGATAAGAAAGACAGATGGACAATAAGTTGGCCCTACAATTGAATAGGATTGCATTTGGGAAACTGAAAAGTAGTCTGAACAATCTTGAACTGCGTTCTTAACACACACACAAATCATCTTTTTAACATCAATATTTTCTCAGTGCTGCTACAAAGCTACATATGATACAACACCAAAATTACTAAAGAAACAAAATGGCAATAAAGGGCAATAAAAAGGCTCATGCTGGGCATAAATACTCCATTTTTGTATTATATCTTTCACCCTCATTTCACCACCACTGCAGAATAATTGAAGGGAGTGGTCTAGGAAAAAGAGTCACAGTAACTGTTGTTTTGGCCCATTAACCCTATATTTCATTCATGTGGGGAGCCACTGATAGGGAAAATAGCTACACTAATGCAGATTGTAGACTAAATGAGATCATCCAGTAAATGAATGGCCAGAAAAGTAGCCTGCCATTTTGGTAAGAATAAGTGAAATTCAGGAATGTTACATTTGAGTATTAAAGAGCATTTAAAAAAAAAAACCTAGAGAAAAGTCACCAGTGTTTTGGGTTGAACTCTCTATGGAGGATATATATAAAAATCTCTTTTTTAGTAAAAGCGAAAACATTAAGAAATGATAAATTCTTTTTCCTAAAAAGACTTTATAAACTTTTACCTTTCAGGAAGTAGTAAGAATAAAAGGTTAGGCCTTTCTTAAGTAAATAGATTAAAGGTGATAACCAAACAATTCTAGTCTAGTCACCTACCCCAAAAGCGAACAGGCTATTTACCAATCTAACAGCTATCTCATCTTAGCTTATCCTGTGAGAAATTATTATTTCTTCCTTGTACTTAAGAACTAATTATTATATTAGGACCAAGACTTTTCCCCTTTTCTACTTCTTCACCCAGAAATCAATCAGTGTATTAAACCTTTCTAAAAGACATATCCAACCAGAATAGGCGAGAGTTAAAGATAGTAAAAAAAATTTTAAGTTTGGGCTAATGAGTGTGTTGCTGCTCGTTTGTGCTTCCTCAGACAGGTCTAGTAAAATATGGATTCTCATTTTTGTCAGACAGGTGGTAAGGAAATTAATGTCTCTTTGATCAAGATCTGGATGATCCAAGTCATATACACCAAGACCCTCACTGTAATACAGCCTACTCTTTCCCTGTAATATTCATTTTCTGATTAATTATTAGCTAATCAGGGTTGACTGCTTACTCTTTCAAGTAAGAACACCCATGAGCCCACTGCCATTAGGGGTCTTTCATCGAAGACAGACAGTTAAACAGTCATCCTTTTATTAATAAACGTGCTGGCTTTATTAGTAAAATGATTAAATTTACCCAGAAATTATATCTCTCAGAACTTTTTTAATAGACACAGTCCCTTGAAGAGGTTGACTCACCCTCCTCCAAAGTGAAAAGATTAAGTTATTGACGAGAAGGATGAAGTCCTTTCCAGTATTCCAGGAGAACAACTGAAGGGAGTGGTCTAGGGGGTAAATTCACAGTAACCCTTATTGGTATATTAACCCCAAAATGCATTTTAATATATTATCATCTCTTCATTATTAAGGATTCCTATAAATGTACCTTAAATTCATCTTTGGGTAGTGATGGTGATGACAACGATATACAGAAACTAGCTAGCATTTATATAGAGCTTTAAGGTTTTTAAAGTGCTTTACAAATATTATCTCATCTTATGATAAACCTTGTGAAATAGGTGCTATTATTATTCCATTTTATAGATAAAGAAACTGAGGCAAACCAAGGTTTAAGTGACTTGCCCAGTTGAGAAACATGTTATAGGGCATAGGAAAACTGTTAGTTTGGACATCTCTCTAAGTCACAAATGGCTTAAATATTAGCTTAAATTTAGTAAATTACATAAAATTATTTCTGGAAGATCTATGTCCTAAAGTGCAGAGGACAGAATTAATATTTTTTCTCTGACTGTAGGAAGGACATGGACAAGAAATGCGTAAGATGAAAAAAAGTAAATGTGTAGCAATCTTCACAAATGGAGGTAGTAAACTATAAGATCATGAATCCAATGAATTATCAAAGTATAATTTAATTGGCTTGTCTTCAGCTTTACTATTTAGAAGGGGTAATTATCAATGCTGATATTTCTCCATCATCTTAACAAGGGCTAGACTAAACATTAGTGAAATTCACTCTTTTTTGTTTAACTGCTGTTTTACGGTCTTAAACCTTTGTATTTCCAGTCTTCCAATTTAAATAATTTATTCTTTTCCCCTTGGTTACTATTAATCTTGCAAATGACTTAAAAGTGGATAGAAAATAATGGAGAAATTAACATAGAAAAAACATCTTTGATTTAACTGGGGTCTCTTTTGAGCCTGAAAGAGCCTCCTATTTAGGCAAATTGTCCTAGATTATTTATTTTAACTTCACACAGAAAAGGACAATAACCTTGGGGAAAAAATTATACTCATTTCCCGATTATCTACTCATCAACTATCTTCATTAAGGATGATAGTAATTTATCTCAAGCTGTTCTCTTTTCCCTGACATCCCACCTTTAATATCCAACTTAGTCAGGGACATAAATCTATTTCTCACAGTCACAAACTAACTACACCAAGATCTGGGAACTTGATTCCAATCCAGGTGGGAAGTATAGTAGCTACAGAACATTAAAACCCTCTTAAAAAACAAACAAAAAACAAGAGATCAGCTCAAAATGGTAACATCCATCTGAGTTGAAAAGCAGTGAAGATTTGTCTACTACATAGTCCTTTACTGGATCTTTTTCCAGGTCGTACCCACTAACTGTGACTATCCCACAAGGCTCTGTCCTGGCCCCTCTTCTCTTTTCCCTCTGTACTATTTCACTTAATGATCTTATCAGTTCCCATGGATTTAATTATTATCTCTACACAGATTATTTTCAAATCTACTCACCCTTCCTAAACCCTCTGCTGATCTCTAGTCTCAAATCTCCAGCTGCCTTTTAGACATCTTGAACTGGAGACATCTTAAACTCAATACATCTGAAACAGAATTAATTATCTTTCCCCCTAAACTCACCCCACTTCCAAACTTCCTTATTACTATCTAGACACCACTGTCTTCCCATACCCTAGGCCTGAAACCCAAGTGTCATCCTGGATTCCTCACTATTTCTTGCCCCATCTTCCAATCTGTTGTGTAGACCTGCTCATTTCACTTTTTTAATGTCTCTTGAACAGACCCTCTTCTCTCCTTTGATACTGCCACTACCCTGGTAGGCCCTCATCTCTACATGCCTTGGTCAGACTGCCACAAGTCTCTCCCTAGTCCAGTCCATCCTTCATTTAGCTGTCAAACTGACCTTCCTAAAACATGGCTTCCCCTTTTCAATCTTCTAACACCTTACATCCTCCACATACTCTTCAATCTAATGACACTGGCTTCCTTGCTGTTCCCCAGACAAGATACTCCATCTCTTGGTTCTGGACATTTTCTCTGCTGTCCCTCATATCTGGAATGCTTTCCTTCCTGATCCCTATCTCCTAGATTCCAAATTCCTCTAGGTCCCAGCCAAAATCCTACCTTTTATAGCAGGACTTTCCTAGTCCCTCTTAATTCTAGTGCCTTTTTCTTCTGTTTATTGCTTCCTACTTATCCTGTATTTAGCTTATTTGTACATATTTGTTTATATGTTGTCTTCCCCATTAGACTGTGAACTCCCCAAGGACAGAGACTATCTTTTGCTTTTCTTCTTATTCCCAGTGCCTGACACAAAGGTGGCAATTAAAAATACTCATTAATTGTGGAAATATGTTCAATAGGATTGTACATGTAAAGCCTATTTAGAAAATTTAGAACTCAAAATCTTATAAAAATGAATGTTGAAAACTAAAAATAAATAAATAAAAACAAATAAAAAAATACTCATTAATTCACTGTCTATTGGTAATGGGTACAATGGCCTCAACACAGTTTGGCAGACGATTATTAGTTTTAAATTTTCTTATCTGTGCTCTCCTTACTGTTACAGATAATTGCCTTACTGCTATGGATAGTATATAGTTATATTATCTACTAGCATATATATACTATCTCACTATATTAGAATTACCCCAAAAGTACTATCCCTACCCAGAAAAGTAAAATGTACAGAACAAATAAAAAATGAAGAAGTTTAAAATCAGTGTATAAGCTCACAGAAAATCTAAGAAAGGGTAATCAACAGAAAAGAAAGCAAAATATTTAAGTTTTTATTTTGCTAAATAATTAAGAAAAAGATGAAAGGATACCTTCCAATATCCCAAATGCTTAGCAACACCAACACTACCAATTTTGAAAATTACATATAAACCTCTAAGAAAGAACTGATAAAGTAATCAGGAATATCTAGTTTTTTGGAATTTTTCTTCTAAAAAGAGGGTCTACAGACTTAGAAAGGAATCCTCAGAAAACAAACCAAGAATCCACCAACTGGGTACATGCTCAAAAGAACTCAGGGCCAGCTCCATACCCTCATTAGATATTAGAAGGTAGAATTTTAACAGAAGGCACATATCAATAAGTTGATGAAATTAAGAACATAAAACTGAGACAGAAGTATACCTCCAAATCCATCTAAGAAACTCAAATTACCAGTAGCTGTATAATACTTGTCCTGAGAAAAATATGTCTTAGGCTTTAAGGTATACAATTAAACTCCTATCATCAATTTTAGTTATCTTTTAAAATTACAAGGCAATAAAAAAAACCTTATCAAACCTAAAGTACTTAAACACATTAGCTTGTTACCTGAATGGACTATGGCTGAATGAAGATGCTCGTGTAATGCCATATTTCCAATAATACGAACTATACTTCTCTGTATTTTAGGGCAGTCTTTGTGCAGTTGGTATATCCTCTGGAGTAGTTGCAGGCCTCCACTTGCTTCAATTTTATCACAATGTGTGGCAATCTAACATAATAAATGTATTAAAATTGGATGTTATAAAAATATTCAGACCTACGTCACATTAAAAATCCCTTTTCAGTATTTAAGTTTCAGTACACATATAAAAACCATCTTAAGGATAGGCAACTGGCTAGATGGATCACCAAACTTGGAAAACCATTTATAATCATTCAAAACCACCAGATTTTCATTTTAGTTGACCTGAGCTGCGAAAAAAAAAATCAAATCCCACACCTAAGTGGGGGAAAAAGTGCTTTTCACTGTCAGAATCATTAAGAAAAAAAATCCCACAAATACGTCATACACAAACCTTCTATCTTCATTATGTTATGAACTTTCTTTAGATCAAATAAATAATTGGGTTTGACTTCCTGTTTCAAATTATGTTGAGTTATGTGGCTTCTACAGTCGACCCTGACTCTAATGGCCTTTTCCAACCTTAGCAAAAGCCCATCTAACTCCTGAAGTCTTTTCTATGTAAGAAGGCAATCTCTGTTTCTGCATAAGCACAGGCAGTAGGTCAGGTGTCAACTACAACTTTGAACCTAACTACCAGGAGAATTAAGCAACATCTACAGCTTTACTAACTGGCCTGAGACAATGGCAAAGGAACAATCAAGAAGGGGCAATCATAGAAAAAGGCAGAAAGGGTCTGGGATAATAGTCAAAAGTTCAAAAATAAGAGAGAAGCAACAAAAAGAGAACGGCCCAGGGACAAAAAAAGAATGAAAAGAAAAAGCACAAAAACGGTTTCATGCCACCCTTCTCTGATCCCCTCCCCATCACCACACCCTCAACTGGCTCTACTTCTCATTAATTTTACAGAATGACAACATTTTATTAAGTTAGAGGATAATTTGGATAACTCACATAGACAAGAAATTCCTGGGAAGAGAGCAACTCCAGGCATTGTTACACTATCAATTCAGGCCCTATTCTTAAACCACCAAAACCCAATCTAGTTTATCTAAGTTTCCTTTTGTGCCAAAACACCTTATCTGCTCTACTTTGTGCTGAGCTTCTAACTCTATAACAGGAAGAAAGGGAGACCAGACATGGTTATATTAAACAAACATGATTTTCAAAATGCAAAGTCAAGGTTCCAAGAAGCAACTTCATTTATATTCCTAAAAATGTCTGGCCTACTTGGCAAGTTTAATATTTGATTACCTGCCAGTCCAACCTTTTTTGAGCAACTCATTAGTGTTCCTGAGTATGTATGAAAAACAATGCTAAGAGTTTTCAAACTTGAAAAAATTTAAAAATCATTGCTATAGGGTATAATTTATGTAGGAATATGGTCGATTTGAATTTTCTTTACCTCAGAATGTTTCACTAAAGCCTGCAAGCAAAATATCTCTACTGTTGCTGAAGGAACTTCACCAAAACTTTCAGCATAAGGAAGTCCATTTCCTCCAAAACACCATAAACCACCCTAGAATCAGGAAAAAATGAACAAAGTTTACTGGGAAAAAAATGTTATCCATGGTTTTTATTCAGCAACTAGATATAACCAAAGAAGTGTTAAGACTTCACCTTAGGATACCAGATACCTTTAAAAAAAAGAAGATATTTATGTGTAAATGAGTTGGATCAGGGAAAGTCCTGAGGGATTTGGTGCTTCAAAAGTCTGCTTGTCCTGGGAAGAGAAGGGTTGGAACCCCTGAAAGCAAATGACACCTTGGGGAAGAGCATGGAAGGAAGGGAGATTCCCAAATAAATGTAGAAAAAAGATCAAGAGAGGGTAGAGATCAGTGGTGGAGGAGGAGCTCCACCAGGTGGCAATGTTCTCTCTGACAACTACAATTGGTATCGTTCTGGGAGTGAGGCACAATAGAAAAAGGGAATCCAAGGAGTAAATCTTATAAGGCAGTGATATAAAACATCTAGAGAGTGAGGAAAGCTTAGAAGTTTTGATTACACGAAGAATACTGAGAAAAGGGTAATTATAGGGATTATGAATCAGGGAGTGAGGTTCTAGAGTAAACAGAAAGAGAAGATAGATAATAAAAAGACAGAAATTGTTTGTGCAAAGGAGCACAAAAAAAAATGAAATTTAAAAACTAAGGGACAGAACTAACTGAAGGGGAGAAGAGGAAGATGGAATATCAATGAAAAGAGAGAATCAGAGGTGACAAGAAGAAAGCCAGTGGGAATGGGGACACCTTAAAAAAAAAAAGATTAAAGGGAAGTAACTGAAGGAACATGATATCATGTTTGCAACAGAAAAATGAAAATAAAACTGAAAAGCTTCTGCACATTTAACATTAACGCTTCTGGGATGCATCTTGGATAAGAAGGAAAGTGGTCAAATAGGGGAAAAAATCTTTGTATTAAATTCTCTCACAAGGGTTTGGTATCCAAGATATATAAACAATAAAGTAAGTAGAGCCAAGAAAAAAATATACATAGTAATTATAATGAAAAGAATGACACAAAAGAATCTAAAGTAAATGCAACAAAATTATAAAGATCAAGTGGGACTCAAATAAAGAGATATGAGAAGATACTCTCAACCTACTCCTTTGTGGAGCTATTAAAGAGCAGCTAGGTGGTGGAGTGCATAGAGCACTAGTGCAGGAGTCAGGAGGACCTGAGTTCAAATCTCACCTCAGACACTTGACACTCACCAGCTGTGTGACCTTGGGCAAGTCACTTAACCCCAACTGCCTCATCCTGGGTCATCTCCAGTCATCCTGATGAATATCTCATCACTGGATTCAGATGGCTCTGGAGGAGAAGTGAGGCTGGTGACCTGCATAGCCCTCCTTCACTCAAAACAGTCAAGTGCAAGTCATGTCATCATTTCTCCGATGGCATGGTCCTCTTTGGCAGCGAAGGATGAACCATACACATGTATGTATGTATGTATCTAAGTATCTCTATTTATATCTATTTTTAGCATCTGCTCTACATCTACATCTCTGTCATTAATATCTATATCTATTTGTTTGAAGAGGCACTGTATATGGGCATTGTGGATCAAACTTGATTAGAAGGGCAAAAGAGGTCTGAATTGAATTTGGGAAATGGTTGTGCATTTCTGGCAATTCTAAACTGTTTCCTGATGTAAAATCTCAGGTTTTAAACAAAAATGTTCTCATAAGGTTGTTATGTGGCTGCCAATCATAGCATGATAATGAAATAGGCATCATAAATAAAGAAACATATTGAGAACTTTCAGCATTTTGGGAATAAGATGATTATCGGTCAATCAACCAACACTCATTTACTAAGTACTCTATGCTAGGTGCTGGATAAGGTGTTGGTAACACAACAATGAGAATAAAAGAATCTCAAAAGTCATCTCTTCCTACAATTCAACCACACACAGCCCCACTGCCCATCTCAGTGCCTTTGGTCTGGTTGCCCCATCCCTGGAAAAGTCTCCTTCCTTATCTTTAGCCTTTTAGAATTGCTTTCGTCCAGACTCAGCTCAAGTACCACCTCTTACAGGAAGCCTTTCCTATCCCCATAGATGCAAGCAGTGTCACTCACAAAACTACCTTGTGTTCATTTTGTATATATTTCATATACTTATTGATGTACACGTTGCATCCCCAATTAGAATGTAAGATCGACTTCAAGGGCAAGTTCACTTTTGCCTTTGTATCCATAGAACCTGGCACATAGTAGGAATACCTTGCTGGCTGATTATATAGTAATGTCTTCTCAAACATCTTCAGTAAGTTCTCCATAGGCAACTAATAAGTACTTCCTGAAGTGAATTTAGGCGTCTCTTGAAAACCTCTCCCAAGGAGAGACCTACTACCTACCTCTTGAAGCAGCACATCCTTCAGCTTGTTGGGAAGGATTTTCCTGCACTGAAGCAAAATCTGCCTTTCTCCAAATTGTAAGCACTGCTCTTAATTCTACCTTGGGAACAAGTAGAACAAGACTAATCCTTCCAAATGGCAGTTCTTCAAATACCTAAAAAGACCTTGAAGCCAGAAGAAGGATTCTTCACATCTGCTTTTATGAAAATGCACATGGAAAAGAGTAATGGTATTAATGGACTCACATTCCAGGTCAGAAAAGAGTAATGGTATTAATGGACTCACATTCCAGGTCGGTCTTGCAAGCTGTGGATCCTTAAACAAGTCATTGAACATCCCTAAGCCAGCTTTCTCATTTATAAAACATCAGTAATGGTCAAGGATGAAAATGAAGACAATATATAGACCAGTAATGGTTACCTCCCACATGCAACTAGGCAAGCCAAGTCATGTCGATCCTGCCTCCTTAGTATCTCTTTCATGTAAATCATGACCACAGTCTAAGCCTTCACTGACACTCCCAGGGACTCCTGCAAGTCTTTTAGCGGTTTCCCCCACAACCAGCCCATCTTTTTCTCCAATTCTTCTCCATACAAATGCTGATATTCTTAAAAGAAAGGTCTGACTATGTCACTGCTCGGCTGAAGAAGCTTCAGTGGTTCCCCCCTGCCTTTTGGCTAAAATACACACTTTTGTAGGTTGGTTTTTTTTTTTAAAGACAAAGAAAAACAAAGTTTATTAAAGATTCATCATATTGAGTTGGCTCTTAAGGAGCATTTTTATAACGCTTGTATTCACAAGTGGGCCAGACAGAATCTCAGCTAGAAAGAGTCTGAGCTGGATTGAATCTGAGCGCCTTCATGGAGGTGAGATGGAATTTATATACAGAAGGTCCATAAGAAAGATCTGGAGGTGTTCTGGTCTAGTGTTCAGGGAGGGGGGTCAAAGGAGGATCTTGATGGGATTAGGGTAACTAGTGATGTAATCCAGGGTAGAAAACAGCCATTTGGGAGGTATCAGGGTTTGGGTGAGAAGTAGGTGGGGCAATCAAGAGGTAATAGATTTGAGTATGAAAGAGAATTCAAGGAGGTTCCCAGAGTCTGAACCCTATCATTCCCCCCTCAAACAGATTGGACTCAAATCCTTTTGGGGCAAAGAGCAAAAGTCTCAGCTTCTGAAACTGCTTTCTGTTGGCAAGGGGCTTTTCACAATCTGGTTTCAGTCTTTCTTTAAAAAAAAAAAAAGTACAACCTTCAAAAAACCTGATCATAGAGAGGCAATGTTGTTAAGTCATGGAGTAACAGAAAAGCAAGGAGTACAAGATTTGTTTTTTCAGCTTTTCTTTCTAAAGGATTACAAATTACTCCCATTCCCATCTTCTATGTTCCAATCCTTCTGGCCTGCCTCCCCTTCCCTGTAAACAACATTATTACCTCCCAGTCCCATCATTAGTATACTCTCCCTTCTCACTTCCATGTCTGGGAACTCTTAGTTCCTTTCATAGTTTAGCTCAAGGACCACCTCCTTCAGAAGGCTTCTGCTTAACCCCACCTCTTCCTTAGTCCCTCATCAGTGTATTATTTATATTACACATATCCTGCATTTACTTATCTATGTATCTCTTGTATCTCCCAGGAAAATGTAAGCTCTGTGAGGGTAGGGAATGTTTCCCTTTTGTTTTTGTGTTCCGAAGTACCTAGCAAGGTGCCTAGAACACAGCAGGCACAGAAGAAATGATTACTGATCAACTGCTTGATAGTATTGCTTCACAGGATTATTTCAAAAAATCTGGGTGTTTTTCATAAGTGTAGAGAATATCTTCTCCATCAATAAGGGTTCAATCCCTCCATACTTAGAAGTCAATTCTCATGAGTTGTTGTGCCCAAAAGAATTAATCACCTGGAAGTCATCTTTCTGGTGAACAGCTGCTCCAATCATAGGTAGCCTAGGCCCCAAAACAGAGACAGTTTGTTTTCAAGTATATATCTGACACCTCCTAGCTTAGTAATAATTGTCAGAACATCTGAATAAATGCAGTACAACTCACTCATTTCACCAGGTTTTCCTTTGTAAAATACAACTTGTCTGTAAATCAGATGCCAGAAATTAAAACTTGACATTTTTGTGTCACATCATCCTCTCAATTTATGAAATACTGATGATAGCTAACATTTATGTACCACCTATTATGTGCCAGACACTCTGCTACGTATTTTATAATTATCATCTCATTTGATTCCCACAACAACTCTGGGAGGTAGCTATCAGTATTATGCTCATTTTATGGAAGGGGGAAACTGAGGCTTAGAGAACTTGAGTGATTCGCTGAGGAACTAGTGTTTGATACCTGACACTCTATCCACTGTGCCATTTAACTTTCTGAAGACTTACATTGCTAAAAATCAAGTCACAAAGAAATATTCACATAGTTAACTTCAAAACAATTCAAACATATGCACACATTCTCTGAAAAAGATGAAAAGTGAAAAATGACAGAATAAAAAACTTCTTGATAAAAACCTAGTGTTATCCTTAATTTAACTTCAATGGAAGTATTAAAAAGGTAAAATCATGATTTCAAATATTTCAAGTAAATTTTAGGATTGGTCCAAATTACCAATAATAAGAGAAATTCAGATCAAAACAACTCTGAAGTTTTACCTCACAACAAGAAAACTGAGAAAAGTCAGAAATAGTACTAGAGAGGCTGTAGAAAGACAAATCCTCTAAAACACCAAGAGTGCTATTAAAAAACACTGTTGTTAGAGGGGTGAACTGGTCCAACCATTCTAAGAAACATTTTGGAATCAAGCTCAAAAAATGACTAAAATGTCTACAGTGTCCGCATCCTTTGATCCAGAGATCCCACAGCTAGGCACATACTCCAAGAGAGTCAAAGATAGAAAGAAAAGTATTAAATATACCAAAATGTTCATAGCAGCACTTTTTTCAGTACCAAAGAACTAGAAACAAAGTAGATTCCTATTTCTTGGGGAATGACTAAGCAAATTAGAATATATAAATAAACTTAATGGAACACTACCTTAACAAATAGAAAATTTAGAAAAGTGCTAGAAGACTAATATGAACTGATGCAGAGTAAGCAGAAAGAAGAAAATACTGACTATAATAACGTAAATGAAAAAACAACAAGAAAATGAATATTGTAGTTAAAATAATCAGAAAACAATATCTCTTCTTTGAAGCTGTGGGGAATGTTGCATACACTGTCAGCCTCAATTGATGTGTTGGTTAATTCTACTGAATGGCTTTCTTTTTTCTTCTTTTTTTATTTGCTACAAGGGATGTTTCTGGGTAGGGGAAAGAAGAGGACTGTCTTTAGAAATGAAGATAAAGTAAAAACAAAGACATAAATGAAAAACTTAAAATGGAAAAAAGTGATACAGGATATATATTCTAGCCTTTGACTAATAAAGAGGTCTTTAGGAAGATTAGCATATAGAAAACTATGTTCATTGTGCATAAGAGTACATTTCTTTGGCCCTCTCAGGGACACATTAAGCAACTACAATTCTATAAGAAATGACAGCAATAATAGAAAGTCAGGATATGAGCAACCCTAGGCTACTTTTCTTATTTTCCTGAGGACTACAAGTTGTCACAGAAAAGTAATTAATACTTGTTAATCAAATATATTGCAACCCTGTTAGTGTTCATCTGGATGCTAATATTCATCTGACTCAAATATACACAAAAATATGATGATCTATATTCTTTGTGAAACAGAAATGACTTTATTTATGAGAAATTCGGTTAGGTGAAATTTTTTTACTGAAATACCATTTTAGGAGATTCATAACTTTCATTTTTCCAAAAGTTCATCTCTAAGTTATCTATTGAAACTTTATGTATAGATTTTCATACAGAAATATAGAAACAGCAATGAGAACTAGCTTTGAAAGCTAGTCTCCCCCCCAAAAAATATCACATATAATGTAGTTAAAACAATACTGTTGCATGTAATACTAATAATTTTTTTAAAAAACACCAAAACTGAATAAGAAATATTTTGAATGTTGAAGTTTCAGAAAAAGCAAGTTTAATTAGAGGATGTTGTTGCTCAGTCATTTTTCAGTCATATCTAACTCTCTGTGACCCTACTTGAGGTTTTCTTAGCAAAGAAACTGAAATGGTTTGCCATTTCCTTCTCCAGTTCATTTTACAGATGAAGAAACTAAGGCAAACAGGCTAAGTCACTTGCTCAGGGTCGTACACCCCCATAGTTAATTATCTGAGGTCAGATTTGAACTCAGGATGATGGATGAGTCTTCCTGGCTTCAGACTCAGCACTCTATTCACTGTGCCACCAAGCTGCCCAAATAGAGGATTATAAAGAAGTAAAAGACATGTTAAAATTCTTAATAACCCTGGAGTTATTCTAAGGTTGGCAACACTAATACTCTAATATTTCTAACTTAATTTTGAAACTTATGAAGTCTTTTTTCCCCACTCAGAAATATCATTTCTCTTATCCTTATCAACTAGGTTAATTAATTAGATTCATTTTGGAAAGGGGAAAGAGAAAGTGGGTTGACAATGTTTCTGTCTAACTGTTAAAGAGGTTGCCTGAGGTAAAAGTTTTGTTTTTTCTTTTAATGCGAAAGACAAAGGGAAAAGTCAGAATGATGCCCTCAAGAGAGAAGGGGTTGATGCAAGAGAAAGAGACAAACAACTCCCTACTGTGATTCACAAAGTGACATCAACCCAGGATAACTCACTTCTACCTTATATAAAGAAAGGCAGGAATAGAGTATCCTTCAAAGCCAAGCAGCTTCAGGATAGGTAAGCAAAGGGAGGGGCAGTACTTAACTGATCCTTCCTAGGACTCTTCACATTCAGAGACGCTGATATTGAACTCATCTGAAGTTGATAAAAGAACTCTTTTCTTTTATAAATAACTTAAAAATTTTTTGTACTGTACGCACTAAGCACCTAAAAATCACAATTATGCCTTAGCAATAGTAAGTGCCAAATAAATATTTGCTGAATGAATGTGAGTGTATTCACCTTCTGAGCAGCTAGAGACTGACTACTTTCCCTCAGAGCCAAAGATGTGAAATACTGGATACAATGGTCTATCTCAGTCTGAGGCAAAGATGCCAGCAGTTGTCGAAGTTCCTCTTCAATAGAGTAATCCTGAAATAAAAGGGAAAGGAGAGGGAAGAGATGAGGGTCTTAAATCAGTCCAATCCCATTATACAGACCATGCAGTACAAAGCCTAATTATATTTTCAAAAGTCTGATATCCAAGAGGATAAACCAAGAGCTATTCCCCAATAGATAAGTAGTCAAAGGATATAAACAGTTTTCAAAGGAACTACCAACTATCAACAATCACATGAAAGGTTTAATTTCTACTAATACTAGAAATGCAAGTTAAAGCAAAACTGAGGTTTTATTTCTTACCAAGCAAATAAACAAAGATGATAAGAAACAAAACAGTGTCACAATATCTGTGGGAAGACAGAGACACTAACATTTTGTTTGCTGTTGATTCAGCTGTGAAGTGGCCTAAGAGTTCTTAAAAAAAAAAATTGGAATCGTGACAAAAGAGACTATACTGTTCTTAGCCTTTGACCTAGAAATTCTATTACTGAGGAGATATATCGCTATAGATCTACATAGCCATAGACAAAAAATATATAGATCAATATTTATATCTATACATCCCAAGGAAGTTTAAAGAAGGGTAGCATATAAACCAAAAAGCAACATTTTTAGTGACAGTAAAAAATTGGAAACAAAATTACTTCCTATCACAACTGAAGAATGGTTGATCAAACTGTGGCATATAAATGTAACAGAATTTTATAATGTAGTATAAAACCAAGAATATGAAAAATATAGAGAAAGATAGGAAGACTTCTATGAACTAGGAAAAATGAGGGAAGCAAAATCAGAAAGATTATATGCACAATGGCCACAATAATATAAACAAAATATTGAAAATAAGGCTGACTAATTTTAAGGAGCAATGAGCAATCTTGGTTCTAGATAAGGTGATAAAATGTACAACAACCTTCTTGCTTTAGAGAGGCTAGCGATTACAGATGCAAAATGTTATATATAGTTAGAGATGATCATAATGTCTCCATTGGTTTTGCTTAATTGATTTATTTTGTTGCAATGGGAAACTCCATGACTGGATGTCAGGAAATGAATGATATAAAAACAAAAATAAAAAAAAAATAATAAGAGAAATGGAGAAGTGAAAAAAAAAAAGTACTACATTAGTTCCACAAGGGAAAGCAAACTGACAAATAATGGCAACCAGGGAAGATTTTATGAAGAAAGTAGCATTTATGCTAGGCCTTAAAGAATGGTTAAGAATTGAACAGGTTAAAAAAAAAAGCAGGAAGAAGGATCTTACAGGTGCAAGGAACAACAAAGACATAGACACAAAGGAAAGCACAGAGCTTGGCTACTTCTGCTATACATTAGTCTTTTATCTAATTCTCAGCCCTTTGTCCTATGGTCTCTCATGCCTTGACAAATCTCAATGTGCCTTCTCCTCTCCTACTTCTATGACAATTAGTTCCACTACAAAGTCCTGAGAAGATGGAAATGCTGTACAAGGCTTGAGGGAAAAAAGGTTTGGAACTGTGGTGACCAGGACAGAGAATTGGTTGATCAATAAACATTCATCAAGTACCTAGAATATCCAAGCTTAGTACTTAGTGCTTACTTAGTGTTGGGATACAAAAAGAGGAAAAAGATAGCCCCAACCTCAAGGAGTTTGCAATCTAATTGGGGGAGAGAGGAGGGAGGAACAACAAGCAAACGTATAAAAAAGTTACATACAGGATAAACAAAATAAATAAGAGAGGGAAGGCTCTAGGATCAAGAGAGGTTGGAAAAGGCTTCCTTCAGAAGATGAAATTTTAGGTGAGACTCAAAGGAAACCAGGAAAGGGCAGTTGGCAGAGACTAAGAGTGTGTTCCAGGCATGGGAGACAGCAAGAGAAAATGCCTGGAGCCAAGAGATGGAGTGTCTTGTTTGAGCAACAACAATTTTAGTTTGGACATACTGAGTTTAAGATGTCTACTGGCCATACAGTTCAAGATATCTGAAAAGTCACTGGAGATGTAAGATTGGTGATCAGAAGAGAGACTGGGGTAGGATATACAGATTTCAAAATCATCATCACAAAGTGATGTGAGTAGAATCAGAATCTTGTGTATAGTAAGAGCAATATTGCAAAGATGATCAACTGTGAAAGACTTAGCTCCTCTGATCAAGACAATGATTCAAGATAATTTCAAAGGACCCATGATGAAAAATGCTATCCACCTCCAGAGAGAGAACTGATAAACTCTGAATGATTAAAGCATACTATTTTAAATTTTTTTGTGTTTTCTTTTGCAACATGGCTAATATGGAAATAGTTTTGCATGACTTCACATGTCAATATCAAAATGTTTGCCTTCTCAAGGAGAGGGAGGGGTGGGAAGAAAGAGGAATTTGGAACTCAATTTTTTTTTAAAGAATGCTAAAATTGTTTTATTTGTAATTGGGAAATATTTAACAAAAGAAAGGAAAATATATATTTTTTTTGTGATTTTTTTTAATTATTTATTTAAATTTTTTACATTCATTTTCACAAATTTTTGGGTTCCAAATTTTCTCCCCTTTTCTCCCCTCCCCCCACCCCAATACCCCACGCAATCCAATTTTCCCTATCTCCAATCTGCCCTCTCTTCTGTCATCTCTCCCTTCTCTTGTCTCCATCTTCTCTTTTCTCCTGTAGGGCCAGATGACTTTCTATTCCTCCTTAACTGTATGTCTTCTTTCCCAGTTGCAACAACAATACTAAACAGTTGTTCCTAAAACTTTAGAGTTCCAAATTCTCCTCAACCCTCCCTCCCCACCCATTCCCCTTGGGACAGCAGGCAATTCAATATAGGCCATATCTGTGTAGTTTTGCCAATGACCTCCCTGATAGTCGCGTTGTGCAAGACTAACTGGATTACCATCCCTCCTAACCTGCCCCTCATTGTTTCTCCTCTGTCCTTTGATCCTGTCCCTCCCCATGTGTTGACCCCAAATTGCTCCCTCCTCCCTTTGCCCTCCCCTCCATCATCCCCCCCCTTGCAACATCTCCCTCTCCCCCACTTTCTTATACTGTAAGATAGGTTTTCATACCAAAATGAGTGTGCATTTCACTCCTTCGTTTAGTCAAATGTGATGAGGGTAAACTTCTTGTTTTTTTTTTTTTTTTTCTCAGCTCTCCTCTTTTTCCCTCCACTAAGAAAAACTCCTACCTGCCTCTTAAATGACATATAGTTACCCCCTTCCCTTTCCCTCCCCCTACATTTCTCTCTCACCATTTACCCTAGTTTCTTTTAAGGTATGGTCCCATCCTATTCAGTTCAATCTGTGCTCTCTATCTCTGTATGTGTGTGCATGTGTGTATGTGTGTGCATGCGTGTACATGTGTATGTGTGGTCACACCAACTACCCAGATACTGAAAAGTTTTAAGAGTTACAAATATTGTCTTTCTATGTAGAAATGTAAACAGTTCACTCATGGTAAGTCCCTTAAGACTTCTCTTTGCTGTTTACTTTTTCATGCTTCTTCTCATTCTTGTGTTTGAAAGTCAAATTTTCTTTTCAGCTCTGGTTTTTTCATCAAGAATGATTGAAAGTCCTCTGTTTCATTGAAAGACCATATTTTCCCTTGAAGTATTATGCTCAGTTTAGCTGGGTAGGTGATTCTTGGTTTGAGTCCTAGTTCCTTTGCCTTCTGGAATATCCTATTCCACGCCCTTCGATCCCTTAATGTAGAAGCTGCTAGATCTTGGGTTATCCTGATTGTATTTCCACAGTACTGGAATGGTTTCTTTCTAGCTGCCTGTAAGATTTTTTCCTTGAGCTGGGAGTTCTGGAATTTGGCCACAATGTTCCTAGGAGTTTCTCTTTTTGGATCTCTTTCAGGTGGTGATCGATGGATTCTTTCAATACTTATTTTGTCCTCTGGTTCTAGAATGTCAGGGCAGTTTTCCCTTGATAATTTCATGGAAGATGATGTCTAGGTTCTTTTTTCGATCATGAGTTTCAGGTAGTCCCATAATTTTTAAATTGTCTCTCCTGGATCTATTTTCCAGGTCAATTGTTTTTCCCATGAGATATTTCACATTCTCTTCCATTTTTTCGTTCTTTTGGTTTTGTTTGGTGATTTCTTGGTTTCTCATAAAGTCATTAGACTCCATCTGTTCCATTCTAATTTTGAGAGAGCTATAAAATTCAGTGAGCTTTTGAGCCTCTTTTTCCATTTGGCTCATTCTGCTTTTGAAAGCATTCTTCTCCTCATTGGCTTTTTGAACCTCCTTTGCCAATTTGGTGAGCCTATTTTTCAAGGTGTTAATTTCCTCAGCATTTTTTTGGGTCTCCTTTACCAAGGTATTGACCTGTTTTTCATACTTTTGTTGCATCTCTGACATTTCTCTTCCCAGTTTTTCCTCCACCTGTCTAACTTGCTTTTCAAAATCCTTTTTGAGCTCTTCCAGGGCCTGAGCCCACCCACCACCCCCCTGGGGTGTCTGGGGTACTGAGGCCCCGCCCTCCACGTCTTTCCCTGATGGCAAGAATACGTCCTCATCTTCGTCAGATCCGAAGGTCGGGATCATTTGCATTTGTTGGAAAAAACTCTCTAAAGTCTTATTTTTCTTCCCTTTTCTAGGCATTTTCCCAGCCAGTTGCTTGACTTCTGAGATTCCTTTGCATCCCCGCCTGGATCCACCCAGCTAGTGCTTGGCCTCTGAGATTTAAATGGGCTTTCCTCCTGCTGGCTGTCAATCAGTGAGCTTTAGTTCAGGTGCTGGGGTGGGGCCAGGGCTGCCTCAGAGACTCTGATCCCTGGGGGGTTTTATGCAGAGACTTTCAGGAATGGAGTGGGTGGGGGCGGGGGCGGGGGCCCCGCCTCCCAATCTCAGCTCCCCTGGGGGTCCCGAGCAGAAGCCTTCAGCAACAGAGCGGGGTGGGGGCAGGGCCGTCTCCCAGGCTCAGCTCCGTCCGGTTTTATGCAGGAATCTTCCGTAATGAAGATCCTGCCTGCCGCTGGGGGATTCCTGGGTCCCGGTCCGCTGCCGCCTCAGCCGCCGCCCACACCTCTGCCTCCGCCGCTTCCTGCCCCCGTCCCTGCCGCCACCGCTTCCTCCCGAGGGGGCCCGAGTCACGGAGACGCCCCGCTTCCCCTCTCCTTCAGCCCGGCTTTCTTTCTCACTGACCTGTAGCTTCTGTGGGCGGATGGACTTTCCCGGCTGCTGGAGCGTCCGTCTCTGAAGCCTGCTCGGATCAGCTTCTCTGCGGCCCCGGCCAGGGCAGCGCTGGGGGTCGGGTTTACTTTCCGGGGCGCCGGACCCTGGGGACGGGTCTTCAGGGCTCCCTGGAACGGAAATCTCTTCCACTCTGCTTCTGCACACCTCGTATTCACCCAGAAGCTATGGGGGACTCTTTTTACATTAATTCTATGGGCTTTGGTTTCGGAGCTCGTAAATGTGCGTCCTTCTACTCCGCCATCTTGGCTCCGCCAGGAAAATATATTTTAAAAAATCATCATCATAAAGATGATATTAAATCCACAGGAGCTGATGAGATAACCAAGTGAAGCAGTATAGAGAGAGAAGAGAAAAAGTTCCTAAGACAGAACCCTTTGGGATACTTATAATTAGAGGACATGATCTAGATGAAAATCCAGTTAAAGAGAATGAGGAGTGGTCAAACAGACAGGATAAAAATCAAGAGAGTAGTGTCCTGAAAAACCTATAAGAAAAAAAAGAGTAACAAGGAGGAGAAAGTGATGAAAAAGTATCAAGGGCTGCAGAGAGACTGAGGAGAATGAGGACTGAAAAAGGTCAATGAAGCTGGCAATTAAGAGATCACCATAATTTTGTAGAGAGCAGTCTTGGTGAAATAATGAGGTCAGGAGCTGGATAGTAAGAGGTTAAGAGAAAAGAAAAAATGGAAGCACCTATTATAGATGGCCTGTTCAAAGATTGTAGCCACAAAGGGCAGAAAAGATCACGGATAAGAGTGAGGACAGAAGGATCTAATAATAAATATGAAGGACGATCTGATCAAAGGCCCAGTCTAGCTCAAGAGCTTAATGTCAGAGTATCATTTTATAATGCTTTTGCCTTTCAGAATCCCTATCATTTTTTCATGCCTCAAGCCCAGGTTCTTCTTCCTTAATTTTTTTTCTCTGATTTCCCTAGTATCTTCATCATTCCCAAAATTCCCTTTACTTATAAATCTATGTGGCTTATTCTCACAGTAGAATACAAATTCCATGAGGACAGAGATTGCTTTACTTCTGTCTTTATGTCCCTAATGCCTAGAACTGTGGCTTGCAGCTAGTGAGTGCCTAATTTGGTTTAAGTGACCAGAACCCATGCCCCATGTTTCCAGAAATGGTGTTCTATGATACCACATTTTCTTCCCCGTTTTACAAAAGTCTGGAGTAAATGAAGCAATAGAGCTCTAAGAGAGTCCCATCCAAGGACTTGGAACTGCATAGACAGCATGGAGCCACTGAAGATTTATGAGCAGAGAAGCAACACTAGCACATCTGTGCACCAGAAACAACTGGTAGCAGGGTTTAGGATGGATTAGAAGGTGGGGATGGGAAGAAAGAGGAGGAGGGAATGGTATCTATTTCAATAATCTTGGATGCATAATAACGAGGGCTAATAATAGGATGGTGGTAATGGGAACTCAATTCAATTAAATAAACATCAAGCACATACTATATATAAGACACTAGGCAATGCTGAGGACACAATAATAAAAATGAAAGTTTCTATCTTCAAGGAATCTAAATCTATTAGAACAGTGAAGGCAGACTATCTTTTAAAATGTGCATAATGAACAAGCATGATTTCAGAGGATTCATGGTGATACATCCGCTATCTACCTCCTAACAGGTGATGGACCTAGGGTGCAGATTGAGACATACATTTTTTGGGAAATAGCCAATGTGGGAATTTGTTTTGTTTGACTTTGTATACTTGTTACAAGGGTTTTGGTTTTGGTTTTCAAGAGGGACAGTAGGTGGGAAGAAAAGAAAAAAATGTTTGTTGATTTAAAAAGTAAACTAAAAAACAAAAATTTTGCGCTTTAAATATTTGGTATTTATTTTTAATAATTTGCTTCAAACTGGTGCTCTCTTCTGTGTTTAAGATACATGGAGAAGAAGGATACTGTTATTTTTGTGCATAGATGTAACTAATAATATGACATAGCTACAATTCATTCCATATATTATTAATGTGAATACTAAATTTTGACCCATGGCTGCACTCAGTTTGTAAGACCTGATGCTAAGTGAAGTTCTATATTTGTACTTCATTTCACCTTGGAAAAAAGTGAGTTGGCCCATTTCTAAATGAGTTGGCTTGTCTATTGTTGCTGTTTTCCACTACTCATTAGGATGCCATATTTTCTTAATTAATTCCAATATATTCTATTTGTCTTCATATAGTTCACATACCAACTAGCTAAGTCTTCTAGTTTTTCAAGTATGTCCTGGAAAAAGACAGGAAATCAGGAAATATGTCTTAAATTATTGCTTTTTTTTAAAAAAAACAAAGGCAGAGATACTGGAATTTCAGATGAACCTTAAAAAGGCCACAAAACAAAATCAACTTACTTGCTTGTTAATTACCTACTCCTACCTCATCAAATGCTAAGAGTTTTATGTAAGATTTCATTCCTTAATTAGTATATCTGAATTGTTTTGTTGACAAGTTAATATGATTATAATAAAACTTGTTTAAAATATTGTTCACTGCTCATAATAATACAAAGAAGTTAGATCATTTTCAAAGGAGATCGATCCTTTTTGAAGTTTACCTCAAAAGGCTACAGCAATGGCACACAGTCACCAAGGTAGCAGAAAATAATATGAAAATACCTACCAAATGGATTAGGAGGGCGTATCATCTCCCTCATGTCGTGGTCCTCTTCAAAAACAAGTAACAAACCACAACAATTACTTTTTACCCTCAATAAAATGTAAGCTTTTCTTCAGTTCTGCCCGTGGAACCTAGTGTCTTGTATCGATAATATTCATTAACAAATACTGAATGCACTGGGTTGTACTCTATCATCGGATTCATGTTGGAAGTATAAAATTTTGAATATAGTCAATAGCAACTTGCTAAAATTTTTATTTTCAGTTTCAATTTATTGTATTCAAAGTAAAAATCATACATGTTAAGCTAATTTTCCATGTTCCAGATTTCTTTTTAAACTTACTTCTTTTACTGCTGGCAAATGAGGTGGTGGTAGGAAAAAACGAAGATCTGTTTCCTTGCTTCGGGCCAAGCCAATGACAGTCCTCACATCACAGGCTTGAGCAATTGTCCTATACTGGTAATCTATGGTAAAAGCACATCAAGTGTCCTAAAACTAGTCTATGGTGGCTATAGAGATTAACAAAATAATGTATGTGAAAACATTTTAGAAGATTATAAAAGACACACAAATTCACTTAAAACTATTTAAATACACATCTATATCTATAATACAAAGACCTCAAAAATTACGACTCATTCATAGCAAGTAGCAAATATAGCTACCTACAAGGTATATTTTAAACTTAGAATAAACATAAAATTTGATAGATAAGAAATGGTGACTTTCTAACTCCATCTCCTTCACTTGACACTACCACTTTGAATTTTATGTCTGAAAAATGAACTCAACCAAGGAACTGAAAACCACATCAAAGAGTAAGGCAGAAATAGCTTTCAGAGCAGCTTCTATTCCCAATTTTTAAAAATCCATCAACTTTCAATCTTAGCTTCAAGTCAAATGTGGATTTTGGAATCCTTGGGTTCAAATCATGGGCCTGCCATTAGCTGCTTGTATGTTAAGTCACATCACCTTTCTATCATTCACTTGCAAAATGTTGGGGTTGGAGAAAATGGATCTCTAATATCTCTTCTAGCTCAAAAGCCTATGATCTTATGACACTTCTTGGTACTCTTTCATCAACCTTCAGGATTGCTCAGGGTCAAAGTACTTCAGGCTGGTATCTCAATTAGAGAGATTGGCTATAACTTATCTCAGGTCTGTCTCAAAAGTAACTCTATTCACCTTAACTAGAGTATTACAGAAATAACAGTTTTGAATTCAAAGAGTTTAAAAAAAGGAAAAAAAACATCCTTTTTACCATGAAGAAGGTTTTAATAGTCTTCAATACACATACACTGAGCCACAAAATCTAAATCTTATTATACCAAAATGAATTAATGACCTTCCACACAAGGAAATGGCAGCATCAAGTTTTAACAAGCAAGATCAAGAGTTTTCATCATGGAAATGTTGAAAATGTTCCATGTATAATGAAAAGTGAATACTCACCTTTTCTAGTATTTTTAACACTAACATTTAAGTGTATGTCTCTGTGAAGAAAAAAATGCCCACACTCTTTTCCTTCCTTCATCATTAATCCCTCCTGTTGTTTTTCACAACAGCTATGTACAAATCTAGATGACCACACCGCCATCTTTTCAGAGGTAGAGGTCTTCAAGGAAACCTCACCGTGCCAATGATGGTTTGCTGCCATCTCTTTCACGGCCTGCAGCCGAACCATTTTGTCATCTGATTTACTCTTCTTCAGCAATAGCCACAAGCCATATTCATGATCTTCTAAGTCAATTGGACTGAAGTGATCTTTGCAAAGCAAAAATAAGAAAGAGTTAAAGGATCAGAAAACATTTTTCTTCATACTTTCTTAGCAAAAAAATTAATCTATAAATATTAAAAATGAAATTTTGAGGGACTCTTTCTCAGTGCAAGAATATCCATGAGCCTTTTAGTTAAAAGTAGTTCCAATGCTTGTTGTTGTTGAGCTGTTTTTTGCAGTTGTATCCAACTCTTCCTGACACCATTTGGGGTTTTCTTGGCAAAGATACTGCAGTGGTTTGCAATTTCCTTTTTCAGTTCATTTTACAGATGAGGAAACCAAAGCAAACAGAATGAAGTGACTTGCCCAGGGCCACACACTAGTAAGTATCTGAAGTCAGATTTGAACTCAGGAAGATAAGCCTTCCTGACTCCAGGTCTGGCACTCTATCTACTGTACCAACTAGTTGCCCAGTCCTATTGTGTACCAATTTTAAAATTCTCAAAGGTAAAATGGAAAATATTTTGTGATATCAAAAACATTATGTTCACAAAAATCACTGACTTTAAAATCACTAATAAAAAAAGCTTCACCCTACTTCATGTCTACTGAGCATTTGCTGTAGTAAATACACTTCATTAATTCAAGCATATATTAGGTTATTACTATGTCAATGCATCATGCTAGGCAAGGAGGAAAGCTGAAGATACAATCCTTGTCTTCAAGGAGGCAGTGTAGTAAAATAGTAATTTTAAGTTTGCCAAGTGCTTTGAATAACATTATTGGACAACTGCTGATAACAGTATCCCTCTGATAAGTATTATTCCCATTTTACTAAAGAGAAAACACAAGCTCAGAAAAGGTAACTGATTTGCTCAGGAATAACAGTTATTAACAGAGGAGGAATGTTAACACATATTGTGCTTGATTTTAGTTTAGACTCTTCCTTCATTATGTCACGTTCTTGGACTCAAAATCAGGAGACTTGGGTCCCAGGTCCAGCTCTGCCATTTAATAGCCATGCAACCAAGAACAAGCTAGTTAGCCTCTCGGTGTTCTAGCACTCTTATCCGTAAAATGCCATTCATACTACCAACCTCATAGTGTTCTTGTGAAGTTATTTTTTAAGTCTAAAAGCACTTGTGAGTTGTTATTAATGCTATTACTATTGAACTTACAATCTAATAGGGAAATAGAAGACATAAACTTCAGGACACTAAGCTACCATGTCCTCGTCATAAATGAAATTCAAATTATATGGTAAAAGCATAACTGGATTATGTAAGCCACAATGAAATCAGATGAGATGAGTCACTTCTAGCAGGAGAGATCAGGGAACAATCCACAGAGGAAGTATTATCTGAGTTAAACTTTGACGAATTGATAGTATCCTAAACAGGCAGAGATTTGAGGAGAGGGCACGAGTTCAGAGAAGTGTGTGAACAAAGGTAAAGAAGACAGGATGAAATAATTTCTGAGGGCAGTGAATTTTTATCCAATTAAACTGAAGCGTACAATATCTGGCAAAAAAAATAGAAAAAAATGTGTTGGAGGCCAGTGCCACTGGACTGCAGAGTACACAGAGGGGAGTAAGGTATGAGAAGACTGGAAAGGCAGGAAAGGGCCAGATATTGAAGGGCTCTGAAATGTCAGAAGTTTTTATACAAGTAGGTCATGATTAATTTGAGTTTGAAAAAGGCAAAATTATATGATACGGATTATAAAATGATATTATATTTAACATGAGCAAAAATTCAATAAATGCATGACATGTAAGCTAGTTGGGGGTTTTAGCATGTCACTATATCATCAGTATATACTTCTCTATCATTACACGTGGATGTGATACATTGCTGAGTACCACATTTTTAAAAAGAGGCCTTAACAAAACAAACCAATGGAAAAACACTTCAGATGGAAACATTGTCAGTGAAAAAAGGAAAAGCCTTGCTACATTACATTACAAAAAAAGTTTGATTTCTTTGGACAACATAAAAATGTTATATTAACTATAAAATAGAAAAAGATACCGGAATGCTTGAATCCACAGAAAACACTATTACAAATCCATGCAGGTGAAATTTTTAAAAAGGCAAAATTACATGAGCTTTGGACCAAGAATAAAATGTTATAGTGATAGAAATGAAGCCTCCTTTAGATGTACAGATTGAAGACTGCACTCAGAAACACATTCCTCTTAGCAGAGAAGTCATTCAGACAGAAGTTTTTTGTTTAAGGAAGTGGGGAAAAAAAGAAAAATTAAGTAGACAGTGAAGAAACTTTTACTGCATGTGTTGGTGGGTTAAGTTCAACTGCAGCATGTTAAAATTACCAGAGTCTGCCACTGCAGATGAGGACATGGTAATTAAGTATCCTGAAGTTTAGAAGGAAATAATTAAAGAAAATGAATATACTGATCAACAAATTTTTAACGTGAGTGAAACACGTTTATTCTAAAAAAGGATACTGGGGTTAGTAAGGTAGCATAGTGGATGGAGTTTAAATACTGCCACAGACACTTGACCCTTACAAGCTGTGTGACTCAGAGCAAGGGATTGATTGCCTAGTTAAAAAAAAAAGAAAGAAAGAATGCCTTCTAGAACTTTTATTATTAAGAAAGAAAAAACTCAATCTGGCTTTAAAGCAATCAAGGATTGCCTAACATTTTTATTAGGAGATGATGCAGAAGGGAATTTTAAATTAAAACCAATGCTTCTTAAACAATCTCAAAATCCTCCTGCTCTGTGAGGTTACAACCATAGATTACTTTGATGATCAAGTAAGAAAGCAAGAATGTCTAAAAGTATTTTTTTTTAAAGATGGATTTTCAAGTTTAGCTCAGCTGTTATATTACAAGGATGACAATACTGTATTTGAGGCATTATTAATTTTAGATAATGCCTCAAGTCATCCAATCACACTTGATTCAATGTGCAACAATGTGAATATGAAAGTTCAACAAGATGTGGATAAAACTATTTGACAATCAATTTGACAATTCAAGACAGAATGGATTATAATAGGGAGAGACCTGAGGCAGGGAGGCCAACAAAAAAATTAATGAAATACTTCAGACTCAAAGTAATAAGGGACTCCAAGAGGATGGTGGCAATGTCAGAAGAAAGAAAAGAAGGTATACAAGAGATATTACAAAGGTAAAAGCAACAGGATTTAGTAATTGCATAGATGTGTGGAGAGAAAATAAGTAAGTAGTTGAGGATGACACCTAGTTTGCAATCCTGGGATACTAGAAAGATAGTAGTACTCTCAAAAGTAAGAGGAAATTAGGAAGACAGAAGGAGTTGAGAAAAGATAAATTCAGTTGTGAACATACCTACAGGACATCCAGTTGGAAATGTAAGACTGGAAGTGAAGAGAGATCTTAAGGCTAGAAAGTAGATCTGGGAATCATCAGCATAAAACCCATAAGTGAATCCATAGGAGCTGATGAGATCACCAAGCAAAATAGTATAAAAACAGAAGAAGACACCCAGGACAGAACCTTGGAGAGGACTTATGGTTAGTGTGCATGACATGCATAAAGATCCAAAAAAGGAGGTAAGAAGAAGCAGTCAGACAAGTAGGAAAAGAACTAGGAGTGAGCACAGTGATGAAAATCTAGAGTAAAGCAATTACCCATAAGAAAAGGGTGATTAGCAGCATCCAAGATTGCAAGGAAGTCAAGAAGGATGAGCATTAAGAAAAGATCATTAGATTTACAGATTATTGGTAACACTAGAGAGAATAGTTTGTTGAATGATGAAGTTGGAAGTCAAACTGCAGAAAGTTAAGAAGAAACAAAGTGGCAACACCAATTACAGGAAATATTTTCAAGGAGTTTAGCCATAAAAGGGAGGATAAATATGGGATGATATCTAGTGAGAATGGATAAATAAAAAGAAGGTTTTCTGAGGATGAGGGAGACATGGATGTGCTTGTAGATACTAGGAAAGCAGTCAATACATAGGGAAAGATTGAAGCTAAGTGAGAAGAGAGAAATGATAGAGAGCACAAATTGATGGGATGGATTGAGATCATTTGTGCATGTAGAAGAGTTAGCTTTGGCAAGGAAAAGAACTACTTTCTTCATGTGAAACAGGATGGAAGAAATAGTGGGAGAAAGCATAAAAATTATGAGTTGAGGAAAATGGGAGAAAGAGCTCTCAGCAAATGTAAAATAGACATAAGGTTCTCAGCTAAGAAAGTAGGGTAGGCAGCCACAGGTAAATAAGGATGAAAAGGTATGGAAAAGCTGCAGTGGTGATTGGAAGAATTAACTGATTAAGAAGGTGTAAAAATGTCTTACAGAAGTGAAGGCCCAGGTGAGATTATTTAACACAAATTTGTAGTGGATCCAGTCGACACAGTTTCATGATTTTGTCCAGATCAGCTCAGCAGTATGTGAATAAGGGTGAAGGCAATAAATGGTGGGAGTAATCCAAGGCTAAAGTCTGTGAGGGGAAGATCCACATAGGATAAGAAGGTAAAGGGGAGTGGGGTGATGAACAAGAAAGGATGAAAAGTAATAAGCATTTATATAGCACCTACTATGGGCCAGGCATTATGTTAAGTATTTTATAAATACTGCCTCATTTGATCCTCACACTGCTACCCTGGCAGATAGGTACTGTTATTAGCCTTATTTCACAGTTAAGTAAACTAAGGCAAACAGAAATTAAGTGACTTGCCCAGGGTCACACAGTAGTAAGTGCCTCAGGCCAAATCTGAACTCAGATCTTTCTAACTTTAGTCCCAGCATTCTATCCGTTTCACCATGTAGTTGCCTTCAAGGGTCTCAAGAGGACAGTGTAGAGTTGAAATGTTTTGCCAAGAGATCAAGATGAGAAAGAGAATAGAATACAGCCAGTACAATGGTGATGATCTGGAAAAGAATTGAGTGCTCAGGGTCTTGGAGGTCACAGTGAGGACAAAGAAAAGTTTGGGGTTGTAAGGCAGAGAAAGAGATACAATGAGAACAGATTGTGATAAGAGAATTTCAAAGTTAATGACATGGAAATTCAAATAAGAGGCATTAAATACCTCTACTAAGGTGGTAAAAAAGGGATTGGTAAGGAAAATATGGAATCAAGAGATATGCTTTTCTAGTGCTGAAGGAGGAGGAGGCAAGTCTCAGAATATGTTCAAATGCTTACAAGGAAATCAGTGATGAGCTAGAGGGAGACAGAGAGTTCTGGTACAGCATGGTAGTCAACTACTAAAAAAGATGATAGACATGATCAGATACTGAGGGCTTCAAACAGAAGAGACTGGAAAGGCTAAGAGGGAAAACAAGGGAAGATGACACACAATAAGCTATGAACATTATAAGAAAATCTTATAGAGGCTCTGCATAGAGGTAAGCAGAGCACAGTACAAAGAATCAAACAGAATGACACAGGTACTGATAGGAAGTTGCTTGCTCATAGGTATACTGGGATTCTCCTCCAATATGCATATGTAATCTAGGCCTGTCCAGTTATGTCTCCCAAAGACAAACTGGGGTACTGACAATTCCAAAGGGAAAATGGATTTGGTAAGTAGTTGTGGCAGGTCAAACAAAAAAGAAGACTCAGAGATAACTCAAGATGGGTGGCCAAGAGAAAGATAATGCAATTAAAAGGTTCACTTGTATATTTATTCTTATCCAATTATATATATATATATATATATATATATATATATATATATATATATATATATATATATATATATATATATATATATATATACATATGTATGTATGTATGTATACAGCCAATTCTTGATATTCACAACCAATAATGAATTTAGCTTAAAAGCCAAATCAGTAAGATATAAAGAATGGTCCTAAGTGGTCAGGTGTTTTGCAAGGTTAAAACAAAATACTTTTCACCACCACCACTTTTAAAATCCAAGAAATAGGACCATGGCCCCCAGCCTAGCCAGCCCTAAACAGTACTGCTCATGCTCCAGTTTTTACTACAAAAAAGAATAAGAATATGATCCTTTTCCTTGGAGAAAGTCAATTGTTGATATGGCTGTCTCAATAGCGAAGTTAAGAAGGGCTTTGTCAGAGACATAGGAATGCTACTCACGGAGCTTCTCATCTCAGTTTGGCTTATAGCTCCGAATACACTTTCCATAACAGAATACTACTAGCAATTTTCAATTACTTGTGTTAATAAATGTTTTCCTTAAGTATAGATAATTGTATATCAATGATAATGCAACCCTGGACCTGGAAACTAGATATTCCAAAGCTTTGGACTTTAAAAATTAGATACAATCTTTCAAAAATGTTAACCAAGTAACCAAATATTTCTTTCAAAAAACTAGTAAAAAGTAACAAAGTTAATATTACAGAATTAAGTATTAAGCACATACCATCAAAAGGATTCCGGAATATTTTGGCTGCTGTTGCCAATACTTTTCTTAATGCTTTGTGAAGTTCTTTCCTTGCCTGATATGTGATACCTGAAGGAAATTAATTACAAATTTAATAACACTTTTGAAATGTTATGCACAATAAGACATTATTATTAATTATAATTAACACAATATTAAATAAAAATATACAAATCATGCACCAATAAACATCATTTAATGTAAAGGACTATAATTTTTCTACTTTATTCACTTCATTTTCTATTCAATAAATATGTATTACATGCCTGTATATGCAAAGCACTATGTAACCAACAAAAAGAATAAAAGTCATTGTCCTCAAGGAGTTTATGGTCTAATTTTTTCACATAACTGTCATTAATGCCAACTGATATCACAGTTAAGAGGGCACATGGCTATATCTTCTGTTGTGCTTAATAAATTGGAATTCTAATTTTTAGAAATCCGTGTTCTGTGAATTTGGTTATTGTAAACCAATTCCAATAACCTAATCATCACTGGGTAAACTGATAAGAATCAAATTTCCAGTTTTACCCTGGGATCCAAACTCAAACAGATATCTGTCTTCATTTTGCATTAGGGAGTCACATATTTGGGGTAAAGGGAAAAGACCCAAGTTCTAACTTTTAGCCATTTTCCAGGAAGATGGTCCTATAAGCAATATTCCCTTAGAATAAGCAGCTCATCCAAAATATTGTCTGAAATTCCTATTAAAACCACTAGAGAACATAGGAATAAACAGAGCTTTCCTTAAAATGATAAGGAGCATCTATGTGGGGGGTGGGGGCAATCAGAGTTAAGTGACTTGCCCAGGGTCACAGTGTCAAGTGTGTGAGATCTCATTTGAACTCAGATCCTACTGACATCAGTGCTCTTTCCACTGTACCCCTCAGCTGCCTCTAGGTAGAATCTATCTAAAAGCATTAAATATTATCGGTAATGGGGACAAGTCAGAAGTCTTCCCAATAAGATCAGGGGTCAAGCAAGGATGCCCATTATCACCACTATTATTCAATATTATACTAGAAATATTAGTTACAGCAATAAGAGAAGAAAAGGAAATTAAAGGAATTAGAAGAGGCAATGAGGAAACAAAACTATCATTCTCTGCAGATGATATGATGGTATATTTAGAGAATCAACTAAAAACTACTTGAAATAATTATCAACTTTAGCAAAGTTGCAGGATATAAAATAAATCCACATGAACCATCAGCATTTCTATATACTACCAACAAAGCCTAGCAGCAACAGCCAGAAAGAGAAATTCCATTTAAAATAACTTCAGACAATATAAAGTACTTGGAAGTCTTACCTGTCAAGACAAACCCAGAAACTCTATGAACACAATTACAAAATGTTTTTTAAACAAATAAAGTCAGATCTAAACAACTGGAAAGATATTAATTGCTCATGGGGAGGCTAAGCCAATATAGTAAAAATGACAGTTTTTTTGTCTATTTCTATTTATTCAGTGCCACACCAATTAAACTACCAAAAAATTATTTTACAGAGCTAGAAAAAATAATAAAATTCATCTGGAAGAACAAAAGGCTAAGAATATCAAGGGAATTAATGACAAAAAAATGTGAAGAAAGATGGCCCAGGCAGATCTGAAACTATGTTATAAAGTGGTAATCATCAAAACTCTTACTGGCTAAGAAATAGGGCGCATCATTGGAATAGATTAGGTATACAATACATAATAATAAATAACCATAGTACTAATGTTTGATAAACTGAAAGACCCAAGCTTCTGAGACAAGAACTCACTATTTGACAAAAACCGTTGGGAAAACTAGAAAACAGAATAGAAGAAACTAGGTATTGACCAACATCTTACAAAGAACAAGATAAGGTTAAAATGGGTATATGATTTAGACATGAAGGTTGACACCACAAACAAATTAGGAAAGTAAAGAATTGTTAGCTTGTCAGATCTATGGAGAAGGTAGAAATTTATGACCAAATAAGAGATAGACAGCACTACAAAATTTAACATGGATAATTTTGAATATATGAAATTAAAAAGATTATGTACAAACAAAACCAACACAACCAAGATTAGAAGGAAAGCAGAAAGCTGAGAAACAATTTTTATAGCAAATGTCTCTTGATAAAGATCTCCTCTCTCAAATATGTAGAGAACTAAGTCAAATTTATAAGAATACAAGTCATTACCCAATTGATAAAGGTGAAAGGATATGAACAGGCACTTTTCAGACAAAGAAATCAAATCTAACTATAATCATATGAAAAAATGTTCTGAATAATATTGATTAGGGAACTGCAAATTAAAATAATTCTGAGGTACCACTTCACTCCTATCAGAGTGGCTAATATGACAGAAAAGGAAAATGACATATTGGAGGGGATGTGGAAAAACTGGGACACTAATGCACTGTTGTGCTGTTGTGAATTGATTCATCCATTCTGGAGAGTAATTTGGAACTATGCCCAAAATGCAATCAACTGTGTATACCTTTTGATCCAGCAATATCACTACTAGATCTGTATCCCAAAAAGATTTTTAAAAAAGGGGAAAGAAGGGGGAGGAGCCAAGATGGCGGAGTAGAAAAACTCACATATGCTAGCTCCAAATCCACAGCCCATAAATTTCCTGTAAGAAGAACTTCCCACAAATTCTGAATCACTGCAAGGCGGACAGAAACACAGTGGAAGAGATTTTCATTCCAGAGAGCCCTGGAGAGCAGTCCCCAGGGGTCCGTCGTGCCCCGGAAAGTGGAGCCAACCTCAGCACTGTCCTGGCCGAGGCCCCAGAGGAGCAGATCCAAGCAGGCTTCAGGGACGGAACCTCCGGCGGCCGGGAAAGTCCCTCCGCGCACAGACGCTACAGATCAGTGAGAGAGACGTCTGGGCTGGCCGAGAGGGGAGCGGGGTGTCTCCGTGACTGGGGCCCCCTTGGGAGGAAGCGGCAGAGGCAGCGACAGAGGCGGCAGCGGCAGTGGTGGCCAGGACTCCCCAAGCAGCAGGCAGAAGTTCAGGTCTCTGCATAAACCCCCTGAGGGAGCTGAGCCTGGGAGGTAGCCCTGCCCCCACCCGCTCCAACACTGAAGGTCTCTGCATAAAGCCCCTAAGGGAACTGAGCCTGGGAGGCGGCCCTGCCCTCACCCCAGCACGAGAACTTAAGCTCACATTGAATAGCAGCTGCTCCTGCCACGGATAGCCCTGAGACTGGGAAGCAGCATTTGAATCTCAGACCCCAAGCACTAGCTGGGCAGATCTAGGCAGGGGTGGAGAGGAATCTCAGAAGTCAGGTAACTGGCTGGGAAAATGCCCAGAAAAAGGAAGAAAAATAAGACCACAGAGAGCTACTTTATTGGGGAAGAGATGTTCCTTCCCCCCTTCATTTCTGATGACGAAGTACAATGCCTGCCATTGGAGAAAGACGTGGAGGTCGGGGCCTCTCTATCCCAGACATCCAAGGTGGATGTCTGGTGGGCTCAGGCCATGGAAAAGCTCAAAAAGGATTTTGAAAATCAAGTTAGACAGGTGGAGGAAAAACTGGGAAGAGAAATGAGAGAGATGCAAGAAAAGCATGAAAAACGGGTCAATACCTTGCTAAAGGAGACCCAAAAAAATGCTGAAGAAAATAACACCTTGAAAAATAGGCTAACTCAACTGGCAAAAGAGGTTCAAAAAGCCAATGAGGAGAAGAATGCTTTCAAAAGCAGAATTAGCCAAATGGAAAAAGAGGTTCAAAAGCTCACTGAAGAAAATAGTTCTCTCAAAATTAGAATGGAACGGAGGGAGGCTAATGACTTTCTGAGAAACCAAGAAATCACCAAACAAAACCAAAAGAATGAAAAAATGGAAGAGAATGTGAAATATCTCATGGGAAAAACAACTGACCTGGAAAATAGATCCAGGAGAGACAATTTAAAAATTATGGGACTACCTGAAAGCCATGATCAAAAAAAGAGCCTAGACATCATCTTTCATGAAATTATCAAGGAAAACTGCCCTGAGATTCTAGAAACAGAGGGCAAAATAACTATTGAAAGAATCCATCGATCACCGCTGAAAGAAATCCAAAAAGAGAAACTCCTAGGAACATGGCCAAATTCCAGAGTTCCCAGGTCAAGAAGAAAATATTGCAAGCAGCTAGAAATAAATAATTCCAGTATTGTTGAAATAAATTTAGGATAACACAAGATCTAGCAGCTTCTCCATTAAGGGATCGAAGGGCGTGGAATAGGATATTCCAGAAGTCAAAGGAACTAGGACTCAAACCAAGAATCACCTACCCAGCAAAACTGAGTATAATACTTCAAGGGAAAATACGGTATTTCAATGAAACAGAGGACTTTCAAGCATTCTTGATGAAAAGACCAGAGCTGAAAACAAAACTTGACTTTCAAACACAAGAATGAGAAAAAGCATGAAATAGTAAACAGCAAAGGGAAGTCATAAGGGACTTACCAAAAGTGAACTGTTTACATTCCTACATAGAAAGACAATATTTGTAACTCTTAAAACATTTCACTATCTAGGTAGTTGGTGGGACCACACACAGATGTACACACACACACATGCATGCACGCACGCACACACACATACACACAAGCATGCACACACAGAGACAGAGAGCACAGAGTGAATTGAATAGGATGGGACCATATCTTAAAAGAAATTAAGGTAAATGGTGAGAGAGAAATGTAGTGGGAGCAGAGAGGGTGAAATAGAATGGGGTTAATTATATCTCATTCAAGAAGCAAGAAGGAAACTTTTTAGTGGAGGGAAAAAGAGGAGAGCTGAGAAAAAAACATGAAGTTTACCCTCATCACATTCGACTAAAGGAAGGAATAAAATGCACACTCATTTTGGTATGAAAACCTATCTTACAGTATAGGAAAGTGGGGGAGAAGGAGATAAGCGGGGGGGGGGGATGATGGAAGGGAGGGCAAAGGGAAGAGGGAGCAATTTGAAGTCAACACTCTTGGGGAGGGACAGGATCAAAAGACAGAATAAAAACAATGAGGGGCAGGATAGGATGGAGGGTAATTCAGTTAGTCTTACACAACATGACTATCAGGGAAGTCATTTGCAAAACTACACAGAAATGGCCTATATTGAATTGCCTGCCTTCCCAAAGGGAATGGGTGAGGAGGGAGGGATGGGGAGAATTTGGAACTCAAAGTTTTAGGAACAACTGTTGAGTATTGTTGTTGCTACTAGGAAATAAGAAATACAGTTAATGGGGAATAGAAAGTCATCTGGCCCTACAGGACAAAAGAGAAGATGGGGACAAGAGAAGGGAGGGAATGATAGAAGAGAGGGCAGATTGGTGACAGGGAAAATTAGAATGCTTGGTGTATTGGGGTGGGGGAGGGGATAAATGGGGAGAAAATTTGGAACCCACAATTTTGTGAAAATGAATGTAAAAAGTTAAATAAATAAATAAATATTTGAAAAAGGGGAAAGGACCTACTTGTACAAAAATAATTATAGAAGCTCTTTTTGTGGTGGCAAAGAATTGGAAACTTAAGGGCTAATCAAATGAGGAATGGCTGAACAAGTTGTAGTATATGAGCATAATGGAATACTACTCTGCTATAAGAAATGATGAGCAGGTGGATTTGAGAAAATGTCTAGAAAGACTTACATGAACTGATACAAAGTGAAATAAGCAGAACTAGGAGAATACTATACACAGTTAACAGCAACACTGTTGTATCTAATCAACTATGAATGACTTAACTCTTCTCAGTATTACAATGATCCAAAACAATTTCAAAGGACTCATGAAAAATGCTATTCACATACAAAGAAAGAATTTATAGTATCTGAATACAGATTGAAGCATCGTATTTTTAGTTTTTTCTGTTTTTTCTTTTGATCTGTTTCTTCTTTCACAATGTGACTAATATGAAAACATGTTTGCCATGATTGCACATATATAACCTATGTTATAATGTTTACTGTCTTGGGGAAGGCAGAAGTGAGGAAGGGAGGGAGAAAATCAGAACTCGATAATTTTAAATGGATTTAAAAATTTTTCTTTATATGTAATTGGAAAAAATAAAATAATATTTAAAAAAATACTTTCACATATAAATTAACTCTTCTTTCACATATAAATTAACTCTTTAGATTACCTTTTCATTTAAAGCCCTGAAAAGGGATTTTATAAAATGCCTCAGCAAAGTAGTATATTTGATATATTGGTAAATGTTTAACAACTTTCCAGAGGGGAAGTGGAGGAGGAAGTTCACACAGGACACTTTTTTTTTTTTTTTAGTAAGAGCATTGAGTACTTTTATTTATATTTTTTAATATAAATTTATTTAACTTTTTACATTCATTTTCACAAAATTTTGGGTTCCAAATTTTCTCCCCATTGATCCCTCCCCCCACCCCAATACACCGAGCATTCTAATTTTCCCTATCACCAATCTACCCTCTCTTCTGTCATCCCTCCCTTCTCTTGTCCCCATCTTCTCTTTTGTCCTGTAGGGCCAGATGACTTTCTATTCCCCATTCCCTGTATTTCTTATTTCCTAGTAGCAACAACAATACTCAACAGTTGTTCCTAAAACTTTGAGTTCCAAATTCTCCCCATCCCTCCCTCCCCACCCATTCCCTTTGGGAAGGCAGGCAATTCAATATAGGCCATATCTGTGCAGTTTTGCAAATGACTTCGATAACAGTCATGTTGTGTAAGACTAACTGTATTTCCCTCCATCCTCTCCTGCCCCCCATTCTTTCTATTTTGTCTTTTAATCCTATCCCTCCCCAAGAGTGTTGACTTCAAATTGCTCCCTCCTCCCATTGCCCTCCCTTCCATCATCCCCCCCACCCTGCTTATCTCCTTCTCCCCCACTTTCCTGTATTGTAGGACAGGTTTTCATACCAAAATGAGTGTGCATTTTATTCCTTCCTTTAGTCTAATGTGATGAGGGTAAACTTCATGTTTTTTTCTCAGCTCTCCTCTTTTTCCCTCCACTAAAAATTCTCCTCCTTGCCTCTTGAAAGAGATATAATTTACCCCATTCCATTTCACCCTCTCTGCTCCCACTACATTTCTCTCTCACCATTTACCTGAATTTCTTTTAAGATATGGTCCAATCCTATTCAATTCACTCTGTGCTGTCTCTGTATGTACGTGCATGTGTATATGTGTGTGCACGCACGCGTGTACGTGTGTGTACGTGTGTGTGTGTGTGGTCCCACCAACTACCCAGATACTGAAAAGTTTTAAGAGTTACAAATATTGTCTTTCCATGTAGGAATGTAAACAGTTCACTTTTGGTAAGTCCCTTATGACTTCCCTTTGCTATTTACTTTTTCATGCTTCTTCTCATTCTTGTGTTTGAAAGTCAAATTTTCTTTTCAGCTCTGGTCTTTTCATCAAGAATGCTTGAAAGTCCTCTGTTTCATAGAAATACCGTATTTTCCCCTGAAGTATTATACTCAGTTTTGCTGGGTAGGTGATTCTTGGTTTGAGTCCTAGTTCCTTTGACTTCTGGAATATCCTATTCCACGCCCTTCGATCCCTTAATGGAGAAGCTGCTAGATCTTGTGTTATCCTGATTTTATTTCCACAATAAAGGAATTGTTTCTTTCTAGCTGCTCGCAATATTTTCTCCTTGACCTGGGAACTCTGGAATTTGGATCTCTCTCAGGACAGTTTTCCTTGATAATTTCATGAAAGATGATGTCTAGGCTCTTTTTTTGATCATGGCTTTCAGGTAGTCCCATAATTTTTAAATTGTCTCTCCTGGATCTATTTTCCAGGTCAGTTGTTTTTCCCATGAGATATTTCACATTCTCTTCCATTTTTTCATTCTTTTGGTTTTGTTTGGTGATTTCTTGGTTTCTCAGAAAGTCATTAGCCTCCCTCCGTTCCATTCTAATTTTGAGAGAACTATTTTCTTCAGTGAGCTTTTGAACCTCTTTTTCCATTTGGCTAATTCTGCTTTTGAAAGCATTCTTCTCCTCATTGGCTTTTTGAACCTCTTTTGCCAGTTGAGTTAGCCTATTTTTCAAGGTGTTATTTTCTTCAGCATTTTTTTTGGGTCTCCTTTAGCAAGGTATTGACCCGTTTTTCATGCTTTTCTTGCATCTCTCTCATTTCTCTTCCCAGTTTTTCCTCCACCTGTCTAACTTGATTTTCAAAATCCTTTTTGAGCTTTTCCATGGCCTGAGCCCACCAGACATCCACCTTGGATGTCTGGGATAGAGAGGCCCCGACCTCCACGTCTTTCTCCGATGGCAGGCATTGTACTTCGTCATCAGAAATGAAGGGGGGAAGGAACATCTCTTCCCCAATAAAGTAGCTCTCTGTGGTCTTATTTTTCTTCCTTTTTCTGGGCATTTTCCCAGCCAGTTACCTGACTTCTGAGATTCCTCTCCACCCCTGCCTAGATCTGCCCAGCTAGTGCTTGGGGTCTGAGATTCAAATGCTGCTCCCCAGCCTCAGGGCTTTCAGCTGTGGGAGTGGCTGCTATTCAATGTGAGCTTAAGTTCTGCTGCTCAGTAGGGGCAGGGCCGCCTCCCAGGCTCAGTTCCCTCAGGGGCTTTATGCAGAGACCTTCAGTAATGGCCCTGAGCTCCTGCCGGCTCCGGGAGTCCTGGGCCCCTGCTGCTGCCTCCCGAGGGGGCCTGAGTTCTGGAGATACCCTGTTCCCCTCTCGGCCAGCCCAGACGTCTCTCTCACTGACCTGTAACGCCTGTGGGTGGAGGGACCTTTGCGGCCACCGGAGATTCCATCCCTGAAGCCTGCTCGGATCTGCTCCTCTCGGGCCGGGCGGCCAGGGGTGGGGCTCCGCTGTCCAGTGGGCAACGGACCTTTGGGGAAGGCTTTCCAGGGCTCTCTGGAACGGAAATCTCTTCCACTGTGTTTCTGTGCTGCTTGCAGTGCTCCAGAATTTGTGGGGAGTTCTTTTTACAGAAACTATACGGGCTGCAGGTTCAGAGCTAGCATATGTGAGTCCTTCTACTCCGCCATCGTGGCTCCTCCCCCACACAGCACACTTTTAAGAGTAATCTTAATACTGCTTAATACTTAATATTACTATGCTATAAGAAATAACGAGCTTGTTAATTTTTAGAAAAACATGGATAGACTTGCACAAAATAATGAGAAGCAAAATGAGCAGAACCAAGAGAAACTATACAAAACTTTCAATATAGGCTTTGAAAGTAAAGATTGGATAACACTGAAAATGCACAATTAGTATATCAAATAACATAGTGCTATTGCCAGCTAGTTGTGTTGTCATGCAACAGTATAAGTAATCAATTCCATTTGATATTTGTAAATATCTTAGCAAAATCCCTAATCATTTTTCTTGTAATCTTCTATATGTTGACATAGTAAAGTATTTTTGTGGAAAATAAATGTACCTCAAAAAAACCCAAACAGTAATAGCAATATTGTTTTGAGAATAACTTTAATGGCAAAAAACGAAATTGTGAGGATGCTCGTCAACTGGGAAATGACTAAGTAAGTTGTGGTATATGTTCATAATAGAATACTACTCTGCTTCAAGAAATGATGAACTTGATGACTTCAGAAAAACATGGAAAGGCTTACACAAAATAATGAAGAGCAAAATGAGAAAACACAAGAAAACAGTGTCGCATGCAATAACAGAATATTGTTTTAAGAATAACTTTGAGTAACCAGGTCATTCTGATTAGTAAAATACCCAAATTAACTACAAAGGTCCTACAAAGGAAGATGCTATCTGCATCCAGAAAAAGAACTGATATATGCATATATATACATACATACATGTATGTGTGTATAGTATGTGTGTGTATAGTATGTGTGTGTATATCTACACGTACATATATGTGTGTATATATATCTAATGCTAGCCATGGAGAGGACGAGAAGAGAGAGGAAGAAAAGAAATGTATATGATAATTATATATTTAAAAAGAATAGCAAGTTGCACATAACAGATTTGCAATTTTACATGCAATCATCTTTTTATGTTATGGAAATGCTTGCTATATTTCATAAATTTTAAAAAAAACTTGCAAAGATTAATCTGCAATATTACATTTTCTCCATCACTTACTTAAGTCTAGACAACCAACAAAACAAAAAATCAAGCCCTAATCTCTGGCACTTCCAAGGTGCTAAGGTTCACCATGAAAATTTAACAATCAGTTCTCTCCATGATACTTGAAGTGATTCCAGCACACCAGTGGGTGTGGTGAATAGAATGTCTGTCTCAGTCAGGAAGAACAGGGACACTCAGAGACATAATTGCTGTTTGATCTTGGGCAAGTTACTTAACCCTGGGCAACTCTCTAAAACTATAACCTGCACAAGGGCAGCTTTCTACGAAGAATTCCCTACACCAAAAAAAAATCAATCCTAGGAGGTCTGGACAAAATAAAAATAAAACTATACAATATGAACAAAGAGTTAATTTACATTTTATTGTCTTTCCAATATTTAGCAAATAATTTCTCATCTCGGTAAACTAATCTTAACATGAACAACTATAGCTGTGGAAGTTAATATATTTTTAAAAGCACCTACTAGGTAAAGGAATTAAGAATTTAGATGACTAAGTCCAAAAGATAGAGACTCTAAAATTTACTTAACATTTGCTTTGGAACACATTTTCACCTTTCATTTAAATCTGGTGGACTCAAAAGCATCTGCAAATGGTGTTCAGTTTCCCTACCCTAAGCCAGCCCTATGAGCAAAACTCTCTTCCTCCAGGATGACAAGAAACAATTATTTCTCAGTCTGAAGCACCATCCTAATTTAAGCTGTCCTTTCTGGACAAAATTAATATATGTATAGTTTTTATCTTTTCCAGATTAGAGGTGGATAAGAGTTTTTTCTTGGTTCTAAACTGTACAAAACTTTCAATATAGGTTTTGAAAGTAAAGGTTGAATAACAATGAAAATTCATCCTAGTGGATTTATTAGTAAACATCATTCTTCAAGTAGTCTCTAAATTTAACTCAATAGCTACCTTACATTTCCCAGAAAGGTTATTATAATATTGACTTAAAAGTATTTTAACCACATACTTTTTCCATAAACTTACCTTGATGTTCTCTTTTATCTAAAGAAACGGCATCTAAATATATATATGATTTCAATTTTTCTTTTTCAACTACTTGGGTATCTAGTGTCACAGACTTCTTCAAGGCCAGAACTTCATATGTGATAAATAAAGAACCTCTTAAAAAGACAACAAAAAAAAATCTACTGTAAAATTGGTATCTAACCATAAAAAAGCTACACTTTTTGAGATGGCATTTAAATCAATTTTTAACATTGTTTGTTATGCATCCAAGAATTAAGTGTACACCCACTGTTTAAAGGTCAACTAGAATAGGCTCAGAATGTAAATCCCATCTTCTATTGCTTCAGTCTTGCTCCTAAATTTCTATATCTACCTTAAAGATCAGGCAGACAGGCATACCAATTGGCTTCATGGAATCAGAGATCAAAAGTGAGAAGGGACCTCAGTGGCCATTCAGTCTAAACACTAGTTAAGGAGTTTAGGTAACTTGCCCTAGATGATATATGTAATATCAGAGGTGAGGTGTGAAGACATGCTCAGACCCCAGACCCAAAGTTCTTTCCAATGAATTATGCTGACATCCTATTCTCCAGACCAAGACAGTCAGTGAAGATTCCATAGAAGAACTTTATGTTCTGTTGGGGTCCCTGCCTGGGCTAAATAGGTTGCCTTCTTATCCGTATTTTTTTTCAAGGAAAAGAAGATATTTTTATTTTTGCTACACTCCTAAATATAACACCTTTTCATACAGAGATATTATGCTACAGAACATGTAAAGGTCCTGTCCCTTGCCTCAGAATAAGGCAAGGAAAAACAAATAGCAAGCCAACTTTTTGCCTTATATTTTCATGCCATATTCCTAACTATAAGAAAGCATTTTAGCCAGATATAAAATTCTTCTCTCCATTACTTTCAGTTTGTGAGAAAGATATGGTTACATTAGTTTAAAAAGTAATATTAAAAATGCCAAATGGAGTATGTAACTAAAATTTTAATATATTAAAGCTCATTATTCCTGTGAATTATTTCTACAGAAAACAATCATTTAAAATATAAATACAGGCAAAATCAATGTGTAGTTGTTAATACTTACCCTAGAATAAGTGGTCCAGCAAATTTTATAATATTCCCTTTAAAAAGAAGACGAATAAGATAATTAACACTTACAAAAATTTTACTGAACACAAGCAGAAGTATGACTTTCTATCAATAATGGATCTAAATGGGTAAGGATTTATGTCATTTTCCCCTAGTAGGATAAACTGACATCATCAGTGAATAGCTTCCTAATCTTTAACCCACAGTCTAATTTATAGCTTTACAGAGTAGATACATATGTCTAATATATCCAGATTCTATTCTTACCCAAATAGCAATTCCTCATCTTCTCTTTACTGCCATTCCACTAAATATCCTTGGATTCACATACTCAAATGAGAATTATAAAATCTTAAATTAGAAGGAACTTTAGAGGTCATTTATTCCAATCTCCTACCCAACACAAGGAATCTCTTCAATAAGATCCCCAACAAAGTAGGAAGGACCATAGCTCAACAAATACCCAAGCATGATAGATAAGCTGGTGGAAGACAATTGGAGGTAGGTGGGAAAAACCTGGGACCCTTCTCCCTTCTCTCCAATCCCAACACCATGAAACCCTTTGTGTGCCAGGGCTGCATTAAAAGAGCTGTTTTCCTAGCATCCAAACCTGAATACAAAAGAATTTTTCCCATAGATAGAATATTAGAAATGGAGGTCAGGATATATAGTATTATTCAGATACATTAAAGTTAAATGAACTTTTGTGAGAATTCTAATCATTTTGCACAGTTTATTTCTATGTGGAATTGTACTGTATTCCAAATTCTAAAGCACTGGCTTACAATTCAAACATTCAGAAGTTGAGGACTGGCTATAACCACATAACTACAATTTTGTGACTGTACTCACGAATATCTTTCCAGTACACATCCCTTTTTGGAGGGTTTGTAGAGGTTCCTATCCTTCTGCAACAAATTATACAACAAGTTGCTAGGGACATTCTGTGCAAACAGAAAAAATGACACAGGTTATTTGATGTACACTTTGTTACCATTTCTCCTAAAGCTAAAGCCCAATACTATCATGATAACAGACAAACCCTTTTTGAACCAAGGGAGTTTGATTTTTGGACTAAGAAAAAAACATACACCTTAATAAAACAATCTTGTTTTTTGCCAAGCACTCATTCTTCTGGGGGAAAAAAATTCCTTTTTTTAATTAAGAAAGACTTCATAGAATAATAGCTTATTTTCTAACATTTGAGTTTCTTCAAATTGTGTTTACTTGTGAGATACCAAGCAAAGACAGGAGGCAGAGTCCAGCTGGTGGAGTAGCAGAAAGTAGTTACAACTGATTTCCCCACAAAACCTCTCTAAACAGATGCAGAAAATGAATCAGACCAAAACTTGATGAATAAATCCAAGAAAAAGTCACAGTGAGTTATTTTTCCAAGTTATCATATACATACAAAGACAGATGGAGAGGTCTGCAGACCTGGAGGCTGTCTTACCAGCAGCATACTGCGTGGAGCACTCTAGCACAAGGGAGAAGCTAAGCTTCAGGGAAAGAACAGGTCCCAGAACCACATGGGGACACCCAGAAAGAAACAGGTGCCATTTGGCAGCTTTGATATCTACTAATCCATTACAGGGTAGAGTGTGCCTAGAGGCGTAATGCTGGGGCTAAGATGCAGCCATAGACCCTAGGTAGTAGGGAAAGCGTTAGCAAGTTCAAGCAGCAGCAGTGTAGCTTAGACAACAAGGGCAGAGCAGAGTCTTAGTTCTAGCTTCTAACCCAACCTACATGGTCAAGGCAGAGAAATAACCAGGTCATCTGTATTAGCCACTCTCTCCTCTTTTCCCCTTATTAAACCCTTGTTGAACCAGTTCAGCTCTGCACTGTCCTCTTTTCTTGGGTTCCTGGTCTCCTTATATTGTCAGCGGTGCTCTGCCAACCAGTGCTTTTACTTCTGCTGGATGAAGATGGAGAGCATTATGAAATCGTTCTAATTACAGTTCTTTAACTGTCTGAACCAGTAGAGGTTCCACGCTGGCTGAGCACGGCTAACTCCAACAGCAGCCCATCATTATTCAGACCCAAAGGGAACGGTAAGTGAAAAAACAATTATATGGCACCTACCATATACCAGACACTGTGCTAAGCACTTTACAAATATCTTATTTGATCCTCATAATGGGGGGATGGAGAGGAAGGTTGCTATTATTATCCCTATTTTACAGATGAAGGAGTTAAGGCAGATAGAGGTTAAGTGATTTGAAGCAAATGTTAGAGGCTACTTCCTGATTCTAGGCCTAGAACTCTATTTACTACACCCTCTGGCAACCAACCCAAACCCAGGTTAGGAAATTGTAAAGCTGGGGGGGTGGGCATGGGGGTGGGGGCAGTGTTTACAGTGAACAGACTTTACCCTGGATCTAACTACTCAAGGAGCACTGAAAGTTACAGGTCCCCAACCTGAGCTCAAAGGGAGGAGTGCAGCAGTGGGGGCCCAATTAAGGTTGTGTGACATATATGTGAAGAGAATTCCATTAGAACCATTACATAATGTTCTCCATCTTCATTCAGCAGAAGTAAAAGCACTGGCTGACAGAGCACCGCTGACAATATAAGGAGACCAGGAACCCAAGAAAAGAGGACAGTGCAGAGCTGAACTGGTTCAACAAGGGTTTTCCCCTTACTGAACTGATTCAATAAGGGGAAAAGAAGAGAGAGTGGCTAATACAGATGACCTAGAGAACTAAGGGTTGAGGAATTGGAGGTCAAAGTGTGGATGAAAAATAGGGTTTACAAAAGGAAGGCCAAGGAAGAGGTGGAAAATCAAAAGATTATGGTCGGAAAAGGCGATTTCAGAATTCTTGAACATGCAGGTGGTACATCTGCGGATGATGGAAAGACCAACGGTATCTTTGTGTGTAGATGAGGTAGGATGGAGGAATAGGTCAAGGGAAGTTAGTAGTTTGAGCAACTGAGTGGTTAGGGTGTTTGAGGGAGAGTCAGTACACGTATTGAAATCCCCCAGTATGAGGGTAGGAGTTAGGGAGGAGAAAAATTGTAAGCCAGGTACTGAACTTGCTGAAGAAGGAAGGAGAGTGATCTGAGTAACTGGAATAAAAACCTGATCAGCTTACTATTTGAGTTTATATATATATAACAAAGGGAAAAAATGAAATACCACTTTGAATTGATTTTTTAAAATTATATTTTAAACAGAAAATTAATCTCTCTTCTAGTTCTGGAAAAACTTTCCTTAGTCTTTTTTCAACTTAAAGTGCTCCAATACCAGAAAAAAACTATATTCTCCAAAATAAAACAAACTCAAAATTAATAGAGCAAATTGATAAAGTGGTGGAAGTCCATGATACACATATGTTCAACAAACCATGCACTCAGCACTTGACCCAATGCTTCAAGGTACTATGTTTGGAGCTACAAGAGATCCAAAACTCAGTAGTTCCAGCTCCATACACAATAAGACTGCTCACAAGATAATTTTTGTACCTTTCCTATGACATTTTGTTATATAATACTGTGGGAATTGAGAGGTGGAAGTGATTTTCCCACCTGGGAAGATCAGGAAATGCTTCATAAAGAAGATGGCAGTGATTTCATTCTTCAAGTATGGGTATGATTTGAACAGATGAAGATGAAGAGGAAGGTATTCCAGGCAAAAGGCCATTAATATAATTAAAGGGAGAGTGATGGAGCAGGCAAGAGGCATGTTCAAAAAACAGAGAGACTAGGTCAGTTTGACTGGTGCACCAAATACAGAAAGAAGAAGAAAACATAAAAATTAGAAAGGCAGCTGGATTTAGAAAATGGAAAACATTAAATGACAGACTGAACTGGACTTGTATTCAGTATGTAATGGGTAGTCATTTAAGTTTTTGGATCAACTGAGCAGAGTATATGATTCCAGTTATATTTATAGGATTATTTCCGTGGCAGGAGTCTGCAGGACAGATTGGGAGAGAAAGCACAGGCACTTAATAAATATTTGACTGACTGACTGATGGGAGAGCCTGGAGACACAAATCGATTAGAAGGCTACCGCAATAATTCAGGAAGAAGAAGAGGGGGAATGGAGAAGTGAACAATCAATAATATTTGGCAATGTGTTGGACTAAGTAATGGAACAGAAAAAGGAAACAAAGAAGTCTGAACTCTGAAGTTGACTGGGAAGATGGCAGGACCAATAATAAAAATGAAGAAATCAGAAGATAGAGTGATTTTGTGAGAAAAAACACCCAAACACCACAATTACAGATAAAGCAGAAAACATTATAACCATAGATCACCTACTTCTTGCTACATGACTGGTAAAATTACTTTCTTCCTGTTTCACAGATACTAGAAAATAAGAATATAACTTCACAAATCATTATATGTATATACTATATTTATGTGTTCATTTTTAATGATTATCTCTAAATTTCACATATCCTACCAAATAAACTTACCCTAAAAGCTTCCCTAGTGTGGCTCCACTGTTGACTACAATTCTGTAATAGTTTAAAGAATAGAATGCTATAGACATTAGACTCCCTTTGATACCAGTAAAGTCCTGAAAGGCATGCATTATATTAACTGCACTGTTGTTTTCATCTCCAGTCCTCCACACCACATAGTACAGTACTCTACCCTTAGTTATAATCAATAAATGCTGTCCAATGACCCTAAAGACTACTGGCAAATAAAATCACACTTCATGGGAAATAGATGAATGCTGAAAGCTCTGTTTCTTAGGGTTTTTTTTAAAATAGTCAGTTACTTATCTAGGTCAACAAATGACTTTTCAACCCTTAGAAGTTTTGCATTGTTTCAGTTTTTAATGATCCCTCTCGGCTTTCTTTTCTGACTTATTAGGCTCAGTGAAGAACTTGCTTTTATTTCCTCTCCACACTCCTTCATTGGAAGACCTAATCAGCTCCCATGGACTCCATTACCATCTCTATGGAGGTTCCATTCAAAACTACCACACTGGACATTTCAAACTGAATGCCCATAAGCATCTCAAATTCAACATACCCAAAACAGAATTCATTCTTTCTCTCTTTCTCTCTCAACCCACCTCTCTTACAAACTGCCCTATTATTGTTAAGAGTACAACCAGTCATCTAGTCACCTAGGTTCAAGACCGCGGTGTCATCTTCAACTCATTTTCAATTATCCCATCTCTCCAGTCAGCAGCCAAAACTTATCACTTCTATCTCCACGTGGCTCCTATACATCCTTCCTTCTCTCCCTTCACACATCCCCACTCCCCACTCCCACCCCTCAATTCAAGGTCCCTACCACCTCCTACCTAATTTGTCATCCTTATTTCAGACTTTTCCCTAATTCAATCTCTCCTCCACACAGCCACCAAAATAATTTTCTAAAGGACAGGTATGACAATGTCACCTCACATTCCCTTACTCAATAAGTTCCAGTGGTTCCCTATTATCTCAAGGATCAAATATCAATTCCTCTGGCATTCATATCTCTTCACAACCTTCTGCCCTTCCAATCTTTTTATGTGTTAGTCCTCTGCTTGCACTCTTATCCAGACATACTGGCCTACCTGCTGTTCTGCACACAAGGTGTTCCATCTTTCATCTTCATTTCCCTTCTCTGTGGCTTCCAATAAAAAGGTGAGTTTTCCTCTGTACCTCGTATGAACTCCCTCCTTACCCTCAACTCAAATGTTACCTTAACCATGAAGCCTTTTCCTGATTCTTTCCAGCTGGTAGAAACTTCCTTCCCAAGTAATCTTCTATTCACTTTGTATATATATATACATAATATATACAAATATATATGTATATGCTTATATATGGACATGTCTCCTCCATTAAAACATACATTCTTTGAGGGCTGGGACTGTTTCAAATTTGTTCTGTGCATCCTCAACATTTAGTACAGTGCCTGGCACACGGTGGGGACTTACTGTTTAGTGAATGACTGACAGGTTAAGTGGCTTGCCTTGGGTCACCACAGCTTAAATGTTTGCATTAGAGATAACTCATGACTGGGGAAAAACAGAGACTGAGAAAAAGACAGAGAAAAGGAGGGAGCTAGAAAAAGACAGGGAAAGAAAAGAAAGAGAGGACAGACGGACAAGCGAGAGAGAGGAGGGAGAGACAGAGACAGAGGAACGGAGGCAGAGAAGGAAGGGGAGACAGAAAGAGACATGGAGAAAATAGAGAGAGAGACAGAGACGGAGGAGGGAGAGACAGGCAAGAGAGGAAAAAAAAACAGAGACAGGATGGGAGTGGAAGGGGAGAGACAGACAAGACAATCATAAACAGAAACAGGGGGAGAGACAGACCAAAGACAGAGACCCCAGGAAGGGGAAGAGAAAGGGGAAGAGAAAAAAATAGAGACAGGAGAGATGAAAGACAGAGGAAATAGAGAAGGGGGAGAGACAGACAAGCGATAGGAAAAGAGAGATAAGACAGAGAGGGGGTGGATTGAAGTAACGTGTGAGGGAGGAAATCAAATTGCACGGCAATAAGAAGTGAGAGGGAGGCGAGAACACTGGTGCAGGCAGGGCAGACAGCTGTCTTCCAGAAGCCTGGCTGTAAGAGGGGGCGGTACAGACGGAGGATGCAGAGAGGAAGACACCCACCACCCACCTCCAAAGGAAGCAAAGGGAAGCAGGGAGAGGCGCACGCGCACTCACGAGCCAGGGCCCAGCTGGGCACGCCACGCCCCCCAGCCTAAGCAGTCAGTCGGTTAAGGGCAAGGCAGGGCAATGCCGGGCAGAGCCGGGCAGGGCCGCGCAAGGCCAGGGTCAGCCTCAGAGAAGCAGCAGGGTGGCCCGCGCAGCTTCTTAAACCGGCGTGTTCCCGTGGCCCCGCTCCATCCCGCCCCAACGTAACCGGCTCCGAGCCTCCCCCGCCCCCGCAGGAGTCACAGCTGACGCCCTCCTCGCCCCTCCCCCGCTTCCCACCCACCTACCTGGCGGCAGCTGGCGGATCGTTCCCGCCCACAGCCGAACTGGATCCGGTCGGGGCGGGGGGAGGGAAAGGAGGAGGATAAGGGAAAAGACCCACCCCGATCTGCTCCCGGGGCCCCGGCGCCCAGGCGCCCTCCGCCACTGGCACGGGCACGTGACCCCGCCCTCCGTTCCTCCCACGGGTGTAGCCGCGCCCCCTCTGCGTAACCTCACTGACCCGACGCAGAAGCCTACAGCGCAGGCGCACTCCGCTGGTAATTCTGGTGGGCTGCTGCTGGTACCTGGCTGGTCGGAGGTGCGTCGCTGTTGGTAGGGGTTGGTAGGTGGTGTAGCTTCCGGACCCGAAGGTGGGAGGCGTACGCCTGGGGTGGCCGAGGGATAGCTAGGCCTAGGAGTACCCATCCCCTCCCCTCCCTGCCGTGCTACAGTCCTCAGGGGCTGCGGAGCGAAGGCACGGCCTTGTCCCCCCACCCCCAGCCCCCGGAGGATCTTGAGTCCTCGGCGTGTTGGATGGCGGGAGCAGGACCCGGGAATGTGAATAATAATAGTAATTTACTGAGAGCCGATTTTTACTTAGCTCTTTAAGGTTTGTCAAGCCCTTTACGAAATAACGCTTTTCATTTGTCTCAAAGCCACCTTCTCGGGCTGCTGTGAACCCTTCCCCCATCCTTTTTTATTGTGACTTAGATTGATTGCCATCTCGCCCTGGACTATCTATCTATTACCGGTCCCAGGCTCAGACCCTAAAACACATCCAGGTCCTCATCCCCAGGTTTGTGTAGGCGTCCAAGTGCCAACAAATGCTGGGTTGGATTGGTCCTGGATTATTTTTTTTAAAAAGCTAGAATACCTAACTATCCCTAATAGTTAATTTTTTTCTATTCACTATGTCCTAGCCTTTACTAGAATGAGTATTTAGAATCTTGTTGTATTCCACATATTTAATGTGTGCAATTTGTGAACAAAATTATACTTGATGATAGGTTAAATTTTAAGGGAAAGTCAATGATGACAATTTATATTTTCTTTGTAAATATGCTTTATCGTCTTTGAATCAGAAGTGTTGAAAATGACTTTTTTGTGGGTTTAAGTAGTAATACAATCATTTTCATTATCCTTGTGTTTCCTGTGTGTTTTCTAATATCAAGATCTTTTGGTGAAATGTTAAAATTGATTATTGATTGATTTTTTTTTTCATTTTAGTTCACTTCGTCCCTTTTGTTGCCATCATTGACAGCATTTGACACTTGTAACTTGGAGAAAATGGTGAATGTCTTGAAAGGTGTGCTTATAGAATGGTTAGTACTTTTTCACTTATGAGTGTTGATTTTCTCACTTACTTTTTTTGTTCCTAAGCAGCCCATTAGTTTCCTCATTTATAAAATTGGATGATCTGACTCAGTGATAACCTAAGGCCACCCCCTGCTTCTTGAGATTCTAAGATTCTAAGTCCCAGTGAAGCTTTTCCAGATTATTCCAGGCCTTTTTGGTTTTCCATTTCCTTTGAACCACCACTGAACTTAGATGTTCTACCCTCTGGTTTGGAACTTAGAGTCATACATTTTTAGAGGATGTAGGACTACCAGTTGACACTTTTCCTTCTCCCCTGCTAAATTTTTTGACTCTTTGAGGAACTGTGCTTTATAGTTCTCTCCACTTAACAGCGACCACCAAGTTCAAGGCACCATGGGGACACTGCTGTACATTAAGTAGGTCTAAGCAAAATAGAGTAGCCTCATGATTTACTGATGTTAGTTTATATAGAGAAATGAAAGATAAAATTGTATGTCTTTTTTAACTTGGGCTATTTATACCTCTTTTTAGAGTGTCTTGCAAGTTTATGTTGATGGTTGGGTAATTGACCTGATTATATATTCAGTAAGTCATAATTCACATTATATGTGGGGATGTTCTCAACTTGATGCATTTTACAGGATGTTGAGAGTCTTGAATTTGGATTGTGCCCTTCTCTGATGAGCATAGACACTTCCCTGTATATTCTTTAGGCCTCTTTTTAAAGACTAGTGATTGTTTCATGGATTGAGGATAAATACAGGCTTTGTCTTTTAAACAGCAGTGAGGATTAATTGTTTGTCACTAGATTGTTTCTGGTGGTGTCACCACCCTAGAACACTACCACTATAGCTATTCATTCTCCTCCCTATAAATGGGAGTAGTAGTTGTTTCAGTTTTCTTACTCTTACTTCCTATTTAGGATTTTCTTGGCAAAGATCCTGGAGTGGTTTGTCATTTTCCTCCTCTAGCTCATTTTACAGATGAGGAAACTGAGTTAAGTGATTTGCTCATGGTCACACAGCTACTAAGTGTCTGAGGCAGAATTTGAACTCAAGAAGATGAGTCTTCCCAACTTCAGGCCCAGCACTCTATCCACTGTGGCATCTAGTTATCCCTAAATGGCAGTAGATGTTTTAAATGCTAATGAATATGCTAGCCTACCTTCTGGAAGATATGATAAAAGTTCTAAACAAAAGCTCATCATACCTTAAAATTCATCAAATGAACTTAAATAGAGTTTTAAGTTTTAAAAAGTTCTCTTCTTACAACAGCCTGTTAGGGCAAGTATTTCAGCTACTACCCCATTTTACAAAAGAGAAAATTAACTTGCCCAAGGTTACACAGCTAGTAAATATTAGAAGTAGGATTTGAATCCACATCTTCTTGATTTGTGGTCTTTCAGTTGTACTGTTTGCCCTTGAATAGAAGCTTTAAAAAAAAAAAAGATACAAGTGGCACAGATGTAACATATTGATGCAGATATCTTAATTATGCAAATACTTTACTCAACTTATTTCTCAGAAACAAAGAATACTATTCAATTCAAAGTATTCAAGTAACTTTCTGAGGTGAGAAATAGAAAATGCTGGACAGTTAAAGGATCCCAATATTTCCTTAAAGGTTGAGAGATCAGCAATACATTGAGAAAATTATGAAAAGAGCTTCTGTGTGCCTAGACACACTTTCTAGTTTTAGCTTTTTTGGTGTAGTTGGTCTAGATGATCATCTCGGAAAAAAAGGCTTATCCTTCCTGCGTACACATCCTCATCAGCACCCACTACAGTCTAGTTCCCATCATTCAACAAACACTTTAATCCTCACCACTCTATTGAAACTGTTCTCCCCAAAACCACCAGTAAGTTCCCAGTTGATAAATCCAATAGTTGTTTCTTAATCCTCATGCTTGACCTTTCTACAGCATTTGACAATGTTCATCACCTCCATCCTTCTCGATATTATTATCCCTCTTGACTCCTTTGATACTGTTTTGTCCTGCTTTTTCTCCTACCTTTTTGGGTTTTCCTTTTGTCTCTTTCCCTGGATGTTCTTCCCACCTGGCAATATGAATTTCTCCTAATATTATATCATTTCTCCTATTCTAACCTTGTATTCTATTCCTGTTGGTACTTATTTCTTTGGCTTCAGTTGCTATCCCAGATGACTTTCAGTTGTTCCCAGCTCCAACCCTGCATTTCAGACTGCTCTCTGGACGTATCCACGGGTATGCTGTGCTCAACTCAACAGCATGCCTCAACTGACATCATTTTCATCCTCCTTCCTTTCCTAAGTTTCCTTTTTCTGTTGATCCTCCTATCAGTCATTTAAGCCCTTAACTTCTGAGACATCTTTGTTTTCATTCTGTCATCCCCCACTATCCAGTCGTTTGCCAAATCCTGTTAATTCTATTTGTGCAACATTTCACATCCATCCTTTTTTCTTTTCTACCAACTCCTATTCTCACCTGGAATATTGTAGCTCCTTCTAACTGGTCTCCCTGTCTCCAATTTCTCCCCTCCAATCCATCCTTCGTACTACTGGGAAATCAGTCTTCCTAATGCATAGATCAGATCTTGGCACTCTTTTGCTCAAAAAATCTTCACTGGTTACATATTACCTATGGAATAAAATACAAATACCTTTACTTGGCATCTCCATAACTAGATTTTATCCTGGCTTTCTAGTCTTTTTTTTGCACACTATATCTCTTCACAAATTTTATATTCTGCCCATATCAGAGTCCTTGTTTCTTGGACTTTGTTTGCTCTTTTCAACTTCTGTTGAATACTCACTTTTGAAACCTGAAATGAACTATAGCTCCACAGATTAAAATCCTTTTCAAAACAAAGATCAGGTGCCACCTCCAGGATGCATTCCTTGGTTTTTTCTTCCCTAATTCATTGACAATTCCTTCACCACAAATTTCTCGTACTCTTTTAACTATCATATGTGTTTTTTTTGTGTGTATGTATATCCTATATATGTACATATCCTATATACTTCTAAATATTTCTGTTCTGACATAGTGTAGCATTGTGTATGTCTTCTCCATGTACACATTTGAGAACAGGCAGTGTTATTTTACCATTTGTGTATCACCCGGTATTATTGCAGTGCCACGCTGGACACATGATAAACGTTTATTGAGTTGAATTTGCTCAGATGAGAAAATATATAGATAAGAGCCCACATGCCCAATTAATTCCAAGCACTAATGTACTTTGGTGAATCTATTACTATTGAGGCTAAAAAATAATATCTGTGAAAATACATTTTAATAGTTAAAAAAATACAATGTATATGTATACATATATACACACGTATATATGTGTGTATATATGCAATGTATATGTGTATATATACAGTGTATATGTGTGTATATATACAATGTATATATGTGTGTATATATATACAATGTATATATCTCTGTGTGTATACAATGTATATATGTGTGTGTGTGTATACCAACATGTAATACTAGTTTGCATTTTGATTTTTGTATTCTCAGTTTGTCCTCAACCCTATGCCTAGTTTTTTTATCATAGATTTAGAACTACACTTTACCAATCCTTTAAGATGCTGACATAGTATCTCATACTGTGTTGCAAAGTTCACCTGAGGCTTTGTAAGTTCTAAGTGCCTTTTTAAAAACAATTTCGAAAAACATTTTGAGAACTGAGAAAAATCATAAGAGTGGAAGAATGTGCACCAAGGTTAACAACCCCAGGAGAATAAAACTGAGGCTTTTCAACATCATTTGGGAGATAGGAATTGAGAGGGAAGAGAGAAATAAAAGAACAACTAAGTTTCAAAGCCCTAAACATAGAATTTTCTTCTTTAACTCTCCCTAGTTGAGACTCTTACTTGGATTCTTCCTGTTTCCTACCATTTCCTCATTACCCATTGTGTGCCCCCTTTTTTTCTTTATGTTCCTTCTTTTAAGGCAAATGCAGGAAGAGTTTTTGACTCAGATTTTTCTCTAATTGGGTGAGGGCAAATAAATGGAATAATACTAGATAAACTTGAAACATGTCCTCACTACTTATGTTACTCCCTACAAAACTATCTAGCAACTATGATGTGAAACCTGTTTCCTTGACTTCAGCATTATTTCCACTTGGAGTATTAGAAATACACGTCTCAATCAATATTCAAGTCCCCTTTTGTTGAGTGTGCTTCGTAAATTATATAGCTTAACTCACCTAGTTTTGTTTTTTATGAATTGTATTTTGTGCTCAGTACTAGCACCTTTTGTTCAAACTTACTTATTTTCAGCAATGGATTTTTGTTCTATGTTTCCTCTTGCCAGAATTTGCAATTTCAGGAACTGAAAAGTGAAATCTTCTAAGCAGCACAGTGTTTCAAATAAGAACAGTAGCTGGTTATATTTTTTATAGTTCCCACCACTTGTGACCTTGATAATTTTGGGTTAATACAATTAAAAGTATCATTTGCTTTAAACAAAATGTTTAGTGAATAGTACTTTCTAGTTAAATAGTAAAATAAATTATCTAGTGAGCTTCCCCTGTGCAGAGAGATGTTGTAGAAAGAATACTTAAAAGGGGTTGAACTTTAAGGTTGTTCTTCCAGTGCTCAGTTTCTGTATCTTCCAAATAATATTGGAACTACGTACAAACATGGTAGCCCTAGCAATGCTGGAATAAAGAAAATGGAAGTTCAGATTTATCATTCTGCTGCTTACTATGCTTAACCTATGTGACCTTGGATCTATCACCTAACCTCTCTTAGCTTTGTATCTTCCTTAGTAAAATGCAGAGATTAGACTTAATGATATCAAATGTCCCTTTCAACTAAAAATCTATAATCCTGGGGGGGGGGGGGGCGGAGTCAAGATGGCGGAGTAGAAAGACTCACGTATGCTAGCTCCAAACCCACAGCCCATGGATTTAATGTAAGAAGAGCTCCCCACAAGTTCTGGATCACTGCAGGGTGTGCAGAAACACAGTGGAAGAGATTTATGTTCCAGAGAGCCCTGGAGAGCGGTCCCCAGGGTCTGTTGCGCCCTGGAAAGCTGAGCCCACCCCTGCCCTGCCCTGGCCGCGGCCAAGAGGAGCAGATCCGAGCAGGCTTCAGGGACAGAATCTCCGGTGGCCAAGAAGGTCCCTCCACCCACAGACGCTACAGGTCAGTGAGAGAGATGGCTGGGCTGGCCGAGAGGGGAGCGGGGTGTCTCTGTGGCTCGGGCCCCCTTGGGAGGAAGCGGCGGAGGCGGGGGCGGTGGCGGAGGCGGCAGCGGTGGCCCGGGACTCCCCGAGCAGGCAGGATCTTCATTACTGAAAGTCTCTGCATAAACCACCTGAAGGAGCTGAGCCTGGGAGATGGCCCTGCCCCCACCCCAGCACAAGAACTAAAGCTCACATTGAATAGCAGCCACGCCTGCCGCGGAAAGCCCATTTGAATCTCAGACCCCAAGCACTAGCTGGACAGATCTAGGCAGGGGTGGACAGGAATCTCAGAAGTCAAGTAACTGGCTGGGAAAATGCCTAGAAAAGGGAAGAAAAATAAGACTATAGAGAGTTTTTTTGAACAGATGCAAATGATCCCGACTTTCGGATCTGACGATGACGAGGACATATTCTTGCCATCAGGGAAAGACGTGGAGGGCGGGACCTCGGTACCCCAGACATCCCAGGGGGATGTTGGGTGGGCTCAGGCCTTGGAAGAGCTCAAAAAGGATTTTGAAAAGCAAGTTAGACAGGTGGAGAAAAAACTGGGAAGAAAAATGAGAAAGATGCAAGAAAAGCATGAAAAATGGGTCAATACCTTGCTAAAGGAGCCCCCAAAAAATGCTGAAGAAAATAACACCTTGAAAAATAGGCTCACTCAATTGGCAAAAGAGGTTCAAAAAGCCAATGAGGAGAAGAATGCTTTCAAAAGCAGAATTAGGCACATGGAAAAAGAGGTTCAAAAGCTCACTGAAGAGAATAGTTCTCTCAAAATTAGAATGGAACAGATGGAGGCTAATGATTTTCTGAGAAACCAAGAAATCACCAAACAAAACCAAAAGAATGAAAAAATGGAAGAGAATGTGAAATATCTCATGGGAAAAACAAGTGACCTGGAAAATAGATCCAGGAGAGACAATTTAAAAATTATGGGACTACCTGAAAGTCATGATCAAAAAAAGAGCCTAGACATCATCTTCCACGAAATTATCGAGGAAAACTGCCCTGACATTCTACAACCAGAGGGCAAAATAGGTATTGAAAGAATCCCTGGATCACCACCTGAAAGAGATCCAAAAAGAGAAACTCCTAGGAACATTGTGGCCAAATTCCAGAATTCCCAGGTCAAGGAGAAAATCTTGCAAGCAGCTAGAAAGAAACAATTCCAGTATTGTGGAAATACAATCAGGATAACTCAAGATCTAGCAGCTTCTACATTAAGGGATCGAAAGGCGTGGAATAGGATATTCTAGAAGTCAAAGGAACTAGGACTCAAACCAAGAATCACCTACCCAGTAAAAATGAGCATAATACTTCAGGGGAAAATACGGTCTTTCAATGAAACAGAGGACTTTCAAGCATTCTTGATGAAAAGACCAGAGCTGAAAAGAAAATTTGACTTTCAAGCACAAGAATGAGAAGAAGCATGAAAAAGTAGACAGCTAAGGGAAGTCATAAGGGACTTACCAAAAGTAAACTGTTTACATTCCTACATGGAAAGACAATATTTCTAACTCTTAAAACTTTTCAGTATCTGGGTAGTTGGTGGGATCACACACACATATACACACATGCATGCACATACAGAGACAGAGGGCACAGAGTGAATTGAATAGGATGGGACCATATCTTAAAAGAAATTAAGGTAAATGGTGAGAGAGAAAGTTAGGGGGAGGAAAGAGGGTGAAATGGAATGGGGTAAATTATATCTCATTCAAGAGGCAAGCAGGAGACTTTTTAGTGGAGGGGAAAAGAGGAGAGCTGAGAAAAAACAAACAAGAAGTTTATCCTCATCACATTTGACTAAAGGAAGGAATAAAATGCACACTCATTTTGGTATGAAAACCTATCTTACAGTACAGGAAAGTGGGGGAGAAGGAGATAAGCAAGGGGGGGGATGATGGAGGGGAGGGCAATGGGAGGAGGGAGCAATTTGAAGTCAACACTCAGGGAGGGACAGGATCAAAAGACAGAATAGAAACAATGAGGGGCAGGATAGGATGGAGGGTAATTCAGTTAGTCTTACACAACACGACTATTATGGAAGTCATTTGCAAAACTACACAGAAGTGGCCTATATTGAATGTCTGCCTTCCCAAAGGGAATGGGTGGGGAGGGAGGGATGGGGAGAATTGGGAACTCAAGTTTTAGGAACAACTGTTTAGTATTGTTGTTGCTACTAGGAAATAAGACATACAGTTTGCTACTAGGAAATAAGACATACAGTTAATGAGGAATAGAAAGTCATCTGGCCCTACAGGACAAAAGAGAAGATGGGGACAAGAGAAAGGAGGGATGACAGAAGAGAGGGCAGATTGGTGATAGGGAAAAGTAGAATGCTCGGTGTATTGGGGTGGGGAGAGGGGATAAAAGGGGAGAAAATTTGGAACCCAAAATTTTGTGAAAATGAATGTAAAAAGTTAAATAAATAAATAAAGTCTATAATCCTTAAATGTGTTTGTTTCAGAATGTACAATTCCAAGTAGATCATCAAAGTCATATAGTACAGGTAGAATATAAGCTTTTGAAGGACTTTGTTTTTGTATCCTCAACATCTAGCATAGTGTCTGGAACTTAGGCACCTAAGAACCTAATAAATGCTTGCTGAATGAATAAATTCTAGTTATTCATATTTACAGATCTGAGATTTAGAAACTGACTGGGCTGGGATTTTAGCTGTATATTTTTTTTAAAAAATTGAGGACTTTCCTGAGTAAATTGTGTGAAGGGGGAATGTATTAAGTATTTGAGAGGTACCTGGAAAATTTAGCTTTCTTAAAGGTTATATACTTAGGTTCTAGTTTATATTGTTCATATCTTTAAAAGCAAGTTTTCTTAAGAACCTTTTCTAGAGAAACCTTTATGCTGGCTTGAATTACTGGATATACTTAGAAATAGTTGTATTTCTTTAATTAGCATATGAGTGAAATGGATTCGGTAATTTAATCTGAATTTCCTTCATGAAGATTTTATCCAAATTAGTGAGACTTTATTATATTTACCTTTTGTGACCATCATACCACTTTTTTATCTTCCATATAACTTTTAATATTCTACTTAAAAATCTCACTGTTTCTCAGTGAACTGAGAGAGTAGCAATATAATATCATTAGGTGGATTATTTAAGAGCTAAAAAAAGGCTACTTATTTAATAGTTGTCATTATTCTACTGATTTTGCATGATTAGGGCTTTGGTCAAAAAATTGTCATTTTCTTGAAACCTTAACCAAAAGTAAGGAAATATTCCAGTTCAATCATTTGGGGAAAGTTTCTGGAATTAAACTTCTGCCACTTAAAAAGATTGATGACTCTCTTTTCCTTCATACTATATATGGGAAATTTTTTAATCTTTTTTGATGATTATAGCTTATAATATACCAAGTTTCAATCTTTATGGATTATGAGTGAAGATTAAAAGTTATGAAGCTCTTCGGGTACAGAATTAATTGTTCCTTAATCATTTCTAAAATGTGCCATTTAAGTTATTGACTAGCAATTTTTAAAAATTGTTTTATCAAGAAAAGTGAATATTATTTTGACTCCAGTAACTTCACAGTAAGCTTCTAATCTCTACTACTGGTTAGTAACCTGTGCATTTTCAACATGGCATTTCAACATGGCATTTTCTTGCCCTGTTTACCTGCAAAAAATTGTAGAGTTAATCTTACTGAAAATTTTGTAAAATTTTGAGGGGAGAATAAAAGTAAGTATCATTGCTTGCTCTAAAACTTCCGTATGTTAGAGCTCTTATAATCTATTCTGTATAAAATGGCAATGGTGCCTTTTGGCAATGTGTTTGTCTCCACAGTGACCCTGCTATGAAGCAATTTCTGCTGTACTTGGATGAGTCAAATGCCCTAGGGAAGAAATTCATCATACAAGACATAGATGACACCCATGTCTTTGTACTGGCAGAGCTGGTTAACTTCCTCCAGGAGCGAGTGGGAGAGCTAATGGACCAGAACTCTTTTCCTATTACACAGAAATGAAAAGACCAGAAAATGGGATTTGACCTATCTCAGAAACTCTGAAATTGTAAACAAACAAAAGAATAAGATTTTTCCAACTAATATTTTATGAGACTGATTACATCAATAATTAAGCATTTATTTAGCAGTGGTTCTTGCACAAATTCATATCCTTAGACGAAATGTTCCTGAGTTGTTTGGTTTCTGTTCAATCCATAGACAACATGAATAAAAGCTTTACTAGAGTTCCTTATGATTTGAATTTTGTTTGTATATTATAGTAGAAATTTAAATATATTCCTGTTTATGCAGAATTTTAAGAATATAGAGGAGAGGCTAGCATAATATGCTTTTGAATTATTCATCCGACCTGAATATTTATCTTACCTCCTTTTGTTATAAAGCATTTCAGAAATTTACTGTGTTAGCTAAATATGGTAGTGAGGTGGGAGACTTCAGTAATGCTGTCTTCTGATTTCTGTAACTGTATTTTAAAAAAAAAAAATTTTTTTTGGCCCATGTGAGAGCCATCAAATAAAAAAGATTGGTAGGAGACCATGGAGAAGGGAGATACATGTAGAAGTTTACTTCTCCCTCATTGGTTAACAAGTCTTATGGTAGCTAGAGGCAACCCAATAAGGAAGGTCTATGCTGATTTGTGACACCTGCCAGGTATGTATCCTCATGCTATATGGTTGGTCTAAGCAGGGGTGGGGAACCTGTGGCCTTGAGGCCAGTTCTGTGAAGTTTAGATTTAGTCAAAGGGCTGCACTTAAGAACCTAGAGGGCAACATGTGGCCTCGAGGTTGTAGTTCCCCACCCTTTGTCAGATCCATTATGGTTAAATGAATTCATGCAAATAGGTTGTCAAAACTTGCCAATTACCTGTGCAGTAGTCTTTATATGACTTGTGAAAATTAAATTAGTTTGAAATAGAGGGTGGAACCAGACTGAAAGAGAATTACTAATAGAGTAAAAAAATTATAGTATATGACTTTTTTAAAGTAACTGCCTGAACTTAGAAGCTTTCAAGCTACAGGTAACAAAAACCTCCCTGCAGGAGCAAAAACATCATGGAAATGAAATAACTTGATTTGTGGAAAGATTAGCTGTATTGAGAACCTAAATTCATGTAGTAGAAATAATGACTTCGATAAGACTAGCTGCATGCCCTAAACAAACACAGTTCCATACAATATGTTTCTCCTAATCAGAAGCATAATAAGCTTTATAAAAGAGGAAATGCCAGTTTTCTTTCTTTATGAACTCATTAAATAGCCCTAAACATTATTAAGTTGGGAATGTCCCTCGTTCCCTAAGAATAAATCACAAAACTTAGTAGTAATTCACATGCCTAGACAAGAATACTTATACTGCTATGATAGTTTTTTAAAATAAATTACCTTCCAGGATTTTGAGTTTCAAAATATTAAAATTAACATGGAGGGAAATATCCTGAATGGCAACTCTAGTTTTTTATACAGGGAAATACATTTTGTTGGCAGATAAAATTTATTATGGGCAAGGGATTTATGGTAAGATAGATACCACCTAGAAATATATTTTCCTCAGAAATGCATTTGTGGTTTATTTTAACTGTTGAGAAATACTTTAGGAATCATTGATGGCCAGGGACCAAGGAAATTGCATTAAACTCTTTTCAGAGGTATGGAAATTAGGTTTAATTTTTTTTTTTACCTATTTGATTAAGTAAGCCATAATCTAAAATCAAGCCCTAATGAAGTTTCAGGCAGGGAAAAGAATGCTGGCATCATATCTTATGTAACAATGTATTCTGAGAAATCAGCTTTAGGTTGTCTAATGAGTGCTGATGACAGCCAAGAAATTAGGAATGTCAATCTATGACATGGCAATGATCATATTTTGAATGCTAGTATCACCTTTAATGTATTAAAATACTAATTACAACTTTTCTGTGAGGTGGGTAAATATATACTATTTACTTCCTGCTTGACTTTGAGCTAGTCTGGGCCTGGCCTTTGTGAAATGAAGCAGTTGGATTTAGATCAGGCCTTGTGTGGCCTTCTGGGCCCTTCAGTGCAGCCTTCTTACTGAGTCCAAGTTTTGGGGATTTGTTCTGTGAAGTTGGTTTTCAGTCAAAGGACTTCACTTAAGGATCTACAGGGCCACATGTGGCCTTGAGGCTGCAGGTTCCCCACCCCTGATTTAGATGATTTCTAAAAAAACCTTTCCAACTCTAAACCCTTTGATCTGGGAAGCAGTATGGCATACTGATTAACAGATTTGTGGTCAGAATCTGGGTTCAAATTCCTGCTCTGATACTGTCCATATTTATGTGGACACATCACTTAGCCTTTCTATGCCTCAGTTCCTTCAGTTGTAAAATGAGAGGCTTGAACTGTAGATGGTCTCCAAGAATATTTGACCAGCTCAGTACTTTAGAAGTAAGGCTAGATACTGCATTGTGTTGTGAATTGATAAAATTTTAATTCCTTCATTTTTCCAGATCTAAGTTTATAGTATTAGTTTTGAATGTGATGAGTGTTTAATTGAAACTTGATAATATTTAAATAAATACTTAAATACCACTTAATAATATTTAAATAAATACGTAAACACCACTTGATGTTTTACTTTATGACTGCAGTGACCTTGTCAGATGGGTGAAAGAGTATACATATAATTTAGAATAAAGTATGCCATGATTTATAGCCATGCATTATCAGAAGAATACTGGCATTAAAAAATATGAGTCTTTGTTAGGAACTATGCTATTTCCCAAATGCAATCAACCTACTTTCCTTTTCAATTTTTATCTTAATTCATTGTCCATGTAATATATTATGTGTGTATATGTGTGTAAATGTATATATACATATACATACATATAGGTAACCAAAATAGGATAAACGCAAGGTAGCATTTTTTAGCAATAATATTGCAAAAGTTTAGGGAAGGATAATTAACAAAACTGTTGAGAAAACTTACATAGACATTTAAATACATTTTAATTTAGTCAGTGAGCCTTAAAATGGATGTTCCATAAGGAAATAACCAATCAGAGGAAGAAGCTGCAAGGGGGAAAAGATCTTCTAGGGTAAGAATGCTATGGGGTGAAGGAATCTTCCAAGGTAAGAAAGCTGCTTGAGAATTTAAGATACCTGGAAGTGTAACTTGTACTCAAAGAAAATAACTCCCAGTTCAACTGCTGAAATCCCTAAAGATTCCAAATCCATTTTCTTAGTAACTACAAATGATGGGACCCATACCCTGAACTTTCCCCACACAACTCAGTCCCTAGCATCTGCTCCATTCCAGATCACCTATACTTAACAATCCTTTCACCGTGGCTCTCCAACCCAACCCAGACTACTTACCTACTTTCAGTCTTTACCTGGCCTACCTTTACCTGGTCTATTTACTACTCCTTAATCCCATCCAGATCCTCTGCCTTTTTTTGTATAAAAATATCAATCTCACCCCCATCCAGGTGCAGATTCACTCAGCCCACTCTATTGGCAGTAGCATAAATTTTGTTACTTTGACTGAAAGAAGGCTTGAGTGTTTGAATTCTTTCCAGGCAGACATCCCATACTCTAACGTTCTGGGGTTCCCAGCACTCCAAACCACATTACTATCTCTGAATTAGTGACCTTTTAACATTTTTTAGTACACAACCCAGAAAAAATCAGCTGATTTTGAGATTCTGTTTTCTCTGCTTAGAAGTACAAAAGAAATTTGAAATGGAAAACTAAAAGCAAGAAACTTTTGCATCAGTTCAGGCTATTGAAATATCACTTGCCAATAATGACTGAAACATAAGTGATGTTCGCAATATTATTATGGGGGTGGGGGTGGAAACATCTATACCTTTAAGACTTTCAAATGTTGTTGAACATAGAATATACAAATGTGTTTTAAAATAACTATATAATATAGAGCCTAAGAAAGGACTAGAATTTTAAAATACCTTGAAAGATTAAGCTGAGACAATTGACATAGCACATCTGCATATACTAGAGACAGGATGAAGAGCTTTATTTAAAAGTAAAATTATATCTGCTTATAATTATATTTAAAGTATGTTTGCTCAGCTAGGAGAACTTATAGTAAAATTATTTTTAAAATTTATTGGCTTAATTGATACATCTAGTCTTTCTAATGATAAGAGGAAAATGGCACAAGTATTTTATGTTACAGACAAAAGGAAATGGGGTCTGGGGGAGTGATTTGCCCAAGGTCGGACAGGTAGTAAGTAGCTGAGCCTAAGACTTTGATTCTAAAACCAGTGCCATTTCTATTGCATCACCTAACTTAAATTTCTTAAAGCTGAGCAACTTGTAACTCCATTTACAATAAAAATTTTAAATATACTAAATTTGTAAATTGTTTCTAATACAATTTTCATATCAAACATAATAATTGTATGAGAAGGCCAAGGTTATAATTTTCTTAACTAGTGCCTATAACAAGTCCTCTGCAATTATAACTTCAATACTTCCCTAAGTCGGTGATCTCATCAGCAGATGTCCTATCAACAGTGTCATTTGCAACTCTTTTAACCTCACCCTATGTTCTTGTTCAATTCCTACCATAAATATTCCATAGGGGAATCTGTTGTTCATCCTATGTTCCAGAAGAGGAGCAATGACATCACAAGGATGGGTTCTTGACTTGTAATATGGATTGAGTTTAAGTGAGGCAGAGCAGCCCAAAGTCACCAACCTCGCTCCTCCAGAATCATCCAAGTCCAGTGGCAAGACAAAGTTCTCCAGATGGCTGACAGTGACCTAGGATGCAGAGGGTGACCTTGGCCTTTCTAATTAAGGTCTTTCTCAAGTCTCAGTTTATCTGAGGCCATGGCAATCAAATGACTGAAAGTTAGGTAAGAATTGAGAAAGCAGGGAATGTACTCAATGCTCTAGAAGCCTTGCTCTAGGTGTTTTTCACATTCCCCCTGTACTATCCATCTGTTCTCTTTTTCTCACACTATAAAACTGGGCTACTTTTTCCTATTACTTTTCTTGGATAATTACTTTAGGATATACCCATAAGAAATATTTAAAATCATTGTATATATTTGTTTTCCCAAAAATTTCCTTTTGACCGTAAAGGAGAAAAAAAATTCCAGAAATTTTATATTTCTAAGCTAGAGTTCACTACTCTTTACATGAGGGTGGTAAAGAAAGCATGTAAGGTAATTGAGAAAAAAATGCTTTTCAGTAGCCTCTTCCACTAGCACAGCTGTTTGCATTAACTGCCAAGAGAAGTGCTGAGCATGCCCAGCAAGAAGCCTGATTTGGGTAAAACTTGCTAATTAGAAGATAACTGATTTCCCCCAGTAGTAGCTGATGCTATTTATTGATGGTAGTTATCTCATTTTGGATCCTTTAAGTAGTCTAAGGAATGTCTTTTTGTTTTTTTTTCTTTTTTAAAAGTGGAGATTTCACTGTAAGTTATTTAAGAAATTCCTTTTGATTCTAGGTATTTCTTCTTGTGGACTCAGTATCTCATTATAGGAACATTAGAGAAATTGAAAAGAATTGTACCACTGTATTGTGATATTATATTTGTCATTTTTCTCTAAATCTCATTCTTTTTGTTATAGTAGAAGGAATGGAAAGCAGATCCACAGACATGTAAGGACCTTAGAGATCATTAGTCAAGCCATCTCATTTAGCAAAGGGAAACAACCCAGAGAAGTTGGATGATTTGCCTTATATTCACTTTAATCCAACCAGCATTCCATTCTTTTCATGGGCCAGGAACCTTGCTAATAAATAAGCGTTAAGAAGAGAGCACCCTTCCTAATAAGAGAAATGTCATGGAAAATTGTCAAACTGTAGCATCTGCTTCAATATGGGGGGAAGAGTGAAAGTAAAAAGGTGAAGTTGATTCCTGTATTATGAACCTGATCCATTGAAAGAATTAATGATGTCTTCAACAGAATAGGAAAATTATTAGGGGCTTGGGAGGGGCAGTTACTTTTGTGAAAGGTATTAGTGCAACTCAAAAGATCATGAAAACTTTATTCTTCACTGATTGGGCAGGACCAACATTCCTCCCCAATTTATCACACTGAAGTTGTTAGCAATAATAACCTGTTAAAGAAAAGCAAGCCCCAAGACTTGCAAATGACTGGGATCACTTTCCACATCAAACTGTTTTCATAAGGATAATGACTTTTGACTTGAATGGTAGTTTTAATTATACAACTTTTAGATAGCTTTGTTCTTTTTATGTAGTGGCTAAATCATTATGGATGTATTCTTTATGAACACTGCTGTAAAAAAAGGGATTACATGACTTGCTAAGTTGAACAGTCATCATAGAAAACCCTATAAACTTCAGCACAAATGACAGATCATTATGCAGAGCATCTGAGAACTATGTGATAATCTATACTGTATCACTTCAAAAATGTTTTTTAAGACTGTACATTCATGCCAAATGTCTTTTTCAACGATTTGTAATGTACATTTTATGACTAGAAACTTTTTTGTACGAGACACTCCAATAAATGTTTTAATTTAAAGAAAAAAGCTATGAGCTATTGTTATGTACAGTTTGCAATTTTTAAAGTAATTTATATTGTTTAGTAAGGTATTAATAAATTCCAAGGTCTCCTGCATTTTCTTCAGCATATTTAAATAATATTTATGGACACTCTTCTTTTTATGTCTATTACTTTTACATATTAACCCACCTTCCCCTAGGTTCCCCTGGTAGAAGTCCTTCTTTATAACATATACTTATTGTCAAGTAAAACAAGCAAATACATTGACCATATATGAGAATGCATTCTTCATTCTTTATCCATACACCATTACTTCTCTGCCAAGAGGCAGAAGGTATGTTTCATCATCAGTCTTTTGAAGTGATAATCGGCTATTGCTGTCATCAGAGTTCTAACATTCTTTAAGGTTGTTTCTTCTTATATTATTATTGTGGTGGTCACATAGATTTTTATTCTGGCTCTGTTAGTTTCCTATCAGTTATTATAAGTCTATATTTCTCTGAATCCATCGTATTCATCTTTTATGGCACAATACAAGTCCTTTATACTTATACGTTACTATTCAGTCACTCCCTAAAAGTTTTGTTTTGTGTTTTTTTAAGGATTGGTAGGATATAAGCATGTTTGTAGATGGTAGGAAACTTTGGATAAAGAAAGCTTGAAAATTATGAAGGGAATGATCAAAGGGGTAATCTGTTGGAAAATACAAGGAAAGAATGGGCCCAAGGGCAAAATAGAGGAGTTGGTGATATCATAAAGGTTTACTTCTTACTCAAAAACTGGTTCAAGTTAGGGGCAAAGGCAGGACTGGAAATCAGGTCTACTGAATTTTAGTCTGACAATCTGGGCAAATGATCCCTCATGGTGGCAAGGAGGTTATCCTTTGTCAACAGAGCTCATACTCTATTAAGTTCTGCAAAGGTAAAAATGCTTCTAATGTGATTGGTAACAGGAAGCCTAACAAAATTTGGAAAAGTTAATCACCAGTAGTTTAATTATGGGTTGATGAACTATTTAGTCATCCCTCTCCTAGATGGCAGGCTCTTTGAGAGCAGGACCTAATTATCTTATTTATCTTTGACTCCCAGCCCTATCCCTTCACACTTAGCACCTAACTACCTTGACAGTAACAGAAACTCAAAAAACTTTGTTGAAGGGAGGATTAATCATGTTGCATGATTATACCATTATACAACATTGTTCTTGTTGTTCGTACTTTGTTTTCAAAGAGGAGTAATGACATCACAGGATGATGTCTTGACTCGTATGTGAATTGGATATAAATGAGGCAGAGTTGCCCAAAATTGTCTATGTCATTTTCTCTTGAGGAGTCTTTGAAGTCCAGTGGCAAGTTAAAGTCAAGACAGTTGGTGATGGCTCGGGATGCGGTCACTTTTGTGATTATTAATCTCTACGCATTTCACAATGCTTGCTTCGGCCACCTTCATAGTTGTTGAAACAAATTGTTCCAATCTACCCATTCTGCTAGTGGAAAATCTTTATATGCTCGGGATAGATATCCTCCTAACTGTGGGGCTTGATGTTTGCAGGTTTCCCTCAACCTGGTTGAGCCTATCTACTGAGACAGTTTGCTGGCATGTGGCTGCTGCAAATGTTACAGCTTCTTGGAGCCACAGATGAGGGTTGAGTGCCAGGTAGACAACAAAGGTAGATGAGCAGCCCTGAAAAGGGCTTGGCAAACCCTCACACCTGAGGTCCCATTCCTCCTTGAACACCCAGTATATCCCCATAACATTCACTGGCCATTTATTTATAAATTTAGAAAAATCTTATTCTCATTGTCTGTGGGAATTATCCAGATGTTTGAAATGAGAGGATATTTAGATGTATTATCATGACTCTCTTGATGATTGACTTAGCAGAACATTTAATGGAGTAGTTGTTGTTGTGCTTATGCTTCATTGCTGAAGAAGACTATGCCATCAGAGAAATGATGACATGACTTGAACTTGACTTTGTTTTGAGTGAGGGAGGGTTGTGCAAGGTCACCAGCTTCACTTCTCCTCCAGAGCCATCTGAATCCAGTGACCAGATATTCATCAGGATGACTGGAGATGGCCCAGGATACAATGGGAGATCTTGTCCCTTTTAGGCCAAGTTTTATTCAGACACTCACTTAGGGTGAGGTAATGCCCATTCATTGAATAGACCTGTTTAAAAGAAGTAGTCGGGGCATGACCCCTTTAATGAGGCAAAGAAAAGAAAGACATCAGGCATGGAGGGAAACAGCAACAGTTACTATTGATAATCACTCTGAAGCCAGAAGGGTCCAGAAGAGAGCCTTTAGGTAGCGGGTAGGAGCCCCATGGCGTCTGAGCTTCACAGTGCTGTAGTATAAACAAAACGAAAAGATTGGTTGGTTGGTTGTCCTTCGTTTTCAAAGAGGACCAAAATGATAAAGTGAAGTTTCATTGTGTACGACTGTGGCTGATCAGAACAAGACAAGCTCGGAATGCTCTACCACAAGTTGGTCACAGATAGTTCGTGTGAGTATTTGGGGTAGATAATCCAAATTTGCGCGTCCTACATTTACCTTGTGCTATCTCAATTCTTCTTTGCTTATAGAGCATAGCTCCCTTGCTGATGTAGGCATGCCATGCTGAATGGTCCTGTGCCAGTATCTCCCATGTTACACAGTCAAATCCAAAGTTCTTGAGAGAGACCTTGATAGTGTCCTTGCATCACTTCTTCTGACCACCATGTGATTGCCTTCCCCATGTGAGTTCTCCATAAAATAAAATCTTTTTAGCAAGCATATATTTTGCATTCAAACTACATGGCCAGTCCATCAGAGTTGTGCTCCCTGAAACATAGTTTGAATGCTTGGCAGTCCAGCTTGAGCAAGGACTTCAGTATCTGGTACCTTATCCTTCCAGGTGATCCTCAGAATCTTCCTAAAACAGTTCAAATGGAAGTGATTCAGTTTCCTGGCATGGTGCTGGTAAACTGTCCATGTTTCACAAGCATACAACAAGGAGGTCAGCACAATGGCTCTGTAGACTTTCAGTTTGGTAGTCAATCTAATACCTTTTCTCTTCCAAAATTTTCTTTGGAGCCTCCCAAACACTGAGCTAGCTTTGGCAATGTGTGCGTCAACGTCATTGTCAATGTATACATCCCTGGAAAGTACACTGCCAAGGTAAGTGAACTTATCCACAGCATTCAAAACTTCTCCATTTGTTGTAATTGATGGTTCCACATATGAATAGTGTGGTGGTGGCTGATGGAGCATCTGTGTTTTCTTGGTGTTAATTATTAGGCCAAAATTAGCACAGGCAACAGAGAATTGATCCAGATTTTGTTGCATCTCAGCTTCAGAGGCTGCATTGAGTGCATAATCATCTGCAAACAGAAAATCATGCACCAACATTCCACCCACTTTGCTTGTAGCCTTTTCAAATTGAAGAACTTGCTATCAGTACAGTAGTTGACCTTGATGCATTTTCATCCTTATTGAAAACATTTGTCAACGTGGCTGAAAACATCATGCTACAAAGCATGGGAGCAAGCACACAGCGCTGCTTCACTCCATTGGTGACTGGGAAGGCATGAAAGCATTGTCTACTATACAGAACCTGGGCAAACATGCCATCATGAAACTGATGTATAATACTGATGAACTTCTCCAGGCAACCAAATTTTGACATAATTTTCCATAAGCCCTCAAGACTAACAGTGTTAAAGGCCTTGGTCAGATGTACAGATGTTGCATACAGACCTCTATTCCGCTCCTGGCATTTCTGCTTGAGTTGTCAGGCAGCAAACGCCATATTGACTGTTTCTTGGCCCTTTCTGAAGTCACACTGGCTCTCAGGCATATGACTATCTTCCAGGTGAAGGATCAGCCTATTAAGGAGGACTCCAGCAAGAATTTTGCCATCAATGACTAAGAAAGAGACTGCCCCTGTGATTGTTACAGGACAGTCTATTCCCTTTATCTTTATAGAGATGGACAGTAAAGACATCTTTGAACTCCTGGGGAATAACTTCCTCTTGCCAAATAACCTGGAAAATTTCAGTCAGCTTTTGTATGAGCCCTACCTTGTAAGGCTCAGCTGGAATAGAGTCAGCATCAGGTACTTTGCCACATGAAAGGAGCCTAATGGCCCTCAAAACCTCTTCTTCAGGTGGAAGTTCAGCTAAGGAAGGATTGACTTCAACCTGAGGTAAACAGTCAATGGCCTCAGCATTTATTGAGGATGGTCTGTTGAGAACACTATGGAAGTGTTCAGCTCATCTCTTTAGGATCATATCCTTATCAGTAATCAATGGGGCTTCATAAGCACCGAGTAGTTGTGATGTACCATAAGTTTTTGGTCCATAAATAGCTTTCAGGGAATCATAAAATCACTTTGGATTATTACTATTAGCAAAAACTGAATTTCATCTGCCTTCTTACTGAGCCAGGAATCCTGCATCTCTCTAAGCTTTGCTTGTACTTTGCTTTTGCTGGAATTAAATGCTGCCTCCTTAGAGGTGGATGAACTATCCTGCTGGCATATCCTGTGGAGTTTCATTTTTCATTTAGCAGCTTCTGAATTTCCCCATCATTTTCATCAAACCAGTCTTGGTGTTTGTGAGTGTTCTGACCCAGATGAGCAAATGCAGTGCTGTGTACCAAATCTCTAAAAGCTGCCCACTCCTTTTCTGCGTCACTGTTGCCAACTGTGTGTTCACTCAACTTTTCCTCCAAGTTAGCAACAAACTGTTCACGCTCAGAGAAGAGCTCTAATTTGTTGACATTAATTCTTCTGGTAGTCATTTTGCCTTGGGATGGTGCATTTGATGAATGTGAATATTTAGCTTGAAAAGGATAAGTCTGTGATCAGTCCAGCACTCTGCACCACACATTGCCTTTGTTACTCTCACATCTTGTCTTTTTCTTCTCCTTACAATCACATAGTCTATTAGATGCCAATGTTTGCTGTGAGGGTGCATCCATGAGGTTTTATTGTGTTTAGGTAAACAGAAGACAGTGTTGGTGATGAGAAGGTCATGTGATGCACAAGTCTTCAGCAGTAAATGACCATTGATGTTGCTATTTCCAACTCCTCCCTAGGACTCCCTGCTAAGTCTGGTAGTCTGAGCCTACTCTAGCACTAAAGACACCCAGAATTATAAGCTTGTCCTCTTTTGGCACATTGATGATAAGGGTCTCTAGGTCTTCATAAAATTTTTCTTTGACCTCATCAGGGTTTTTCATAGTGGGAGTAGGCGCTGATGATGGTGGCATGGTGTGACCCGTCCTGCAGGCCAAACAGACGTGGGTGACCGAAACCGGAAAGCGCCGGGGGAGCAAGGCTCGAGGGAGGTCTAAGAGACCTGGGGACAGGATCACAAAGAGGAAGGAGACCGAGGCATAGTTGGTAGCAGGCAGTCTCTCTTTATTGCACCAGGGGAGGGTTTATATAAGCAATCACTACAAAGTCATATCCTGGGGGTGGAGTTTTTCATCTCATTGGTGTGAGCCCCTCCAAACCAAACCAAAAAAGGGCACGATTCCCTATCCCAGGTCGTATTCCCTTCTGGTTGGTTGGTGGCTGCTTAGTCTCAGACCAGGAAGTCTTTCTAGCGCTGGGCTGGCAGAGCCACGTGGGCAGGTCAGGACTTCCTAGTACTCTCTTCCCCCCAGGAAGGGCTTTGGTCCATTGTGCCCTTAACAGCTAAGAAGAGGGGAAGATAGTAACCGACAATTCAGTCTCCAGTCTCCAACATGTCCCCCGTTTTTATTTAAAAAGGGGTAGGTGGCTGGCCTGTCTTAGGCTATGTGGCCTGACTCCATGCCTGGTACCGAAAGTGGGCAGGGCCCCTGTCTTAGGCTATGTGGGTGGCCCCCACCTCCAGCATTTCTGGTAGGTGGACCCACAATAATCCCGTCATTGGGTACCTCTGCAGCCAATGGTATGATTATCCAGGTCATGGGGCCACAATATTCCCGTCATTGGCGCAGTCCACAGCTTCCCTGTCGGGAACATAGTGGAGGAGATTCATAGAAATCAGAGTAAGGGTAAAGTATCAATATCACACACAAGGAATAATGGGAGCTAAGATGCTCAAGGATGGGGAGAACAGGGGAGGGGTTGGTGGGCTGTTCAGCAAGGGGAACAGAGTCTCTTCTTCCACCGCCGGTACCAAGGTTCTTTAAGGAGATCTTCGGTAAACTGAAGCCGGTTATCTGGGGGCTCAGGGACGTCATGTTCCTGTAGCCTGCTGTAAAATATATGTCTCTTCCGGTCAATAGCTGAATCTATCTGAGATTTAACAAGGGTGGTTAGTTTGTTAAAGGCCCAAGGGCCGAAAGAAATGAGTAGGAGAAGGCCCAAGAGTGGTCCAAGAAGGCTAGGAAGGAGTGTAGAAAGCCACGGGGAGGCGGAGAACCAGTTCTTATACCAGGATTCTTGTTGTTCCCTCTCCTTTTTCCTTCTTTCTAAGCTCTCTCTGACCTTACTCAAGCTGTTTTCCACAAGTCCTAGCCTATCTGAGTAAAAGCAGCACTCTTCTTTCAGGGCTGCGCACAGACCTCCTTGTTGTAGGAAGAGGAGGTCCAAACCTCTTCTGTTTTGTAACACAACTTCCGCCAGAGATGCTACTGAGTCTTTGAGGTGCTGTAATCCTGTCTGTAGTTCCTCTAAATCCTTATCTATAGCTGCACTAAGCTGTGCTATCTGTTTATCATTTTGGACGAGGGAGGCAATACCGGTACCCGTCCCTACAGCTCCTAGACCCAAAAGGACGGTTAACGTTAATGCAGTTAGTGGTTCTCTTTTTACCCTTTGGGAGCTTTCTCTCCCTTGTTGCCAGATATTTAGGAAGTCATCATTTGGGTAAAAAGTGACATGAGGGAATAAAACTACCAATACACAGTAATCACGGGAGCTGATGAACTTGGAGATAACTAGAAAGGTGGTAAGGCCGGAGGAACAGGCAAAATAGTGGCCAGTAGGCGCAGAAGCATAAGTATGGTTATCAGAGACGATTACAGTCTGATTGCATATAGCTTCGAGCTGAAGAGGAGGGAGCGTATCGGGGCCCAGAATGCAGGTGCCAATGCCAGTAATTAAGCTAAGTATCAGGCCTTGTTTTTTGTCGGTACCCCACCTAAGTTGTGAGATCTCTGATGTATAGTTGGGTGCACCGAACTGAGCCATGCCTTCATAAAAGGGGGGGGGCGGAGGAGTAGCAGACCCAGCATCCTTCAATGAATGATACGTTTAGAGTGTGTAGGGTTTGTATGGAGGCATTAACTAGACTTAGAATCATGGAGGCAGGCAGTGATGGTCCGTGGAGTATAGTGGGGCGAAAAAGAGTGGTGTTAGAGAGAGGGGGGATTGCTGTGTATGCCAGATTGCCCCCACAAACAAAAACTTGCCCTAGTGGGGGGTACAGGGGGTCAGAGGTATTCGTCCAGGAAGAGCAATTGGGGGGCAGGGAGGACCCAACATTGAGGGTAATAGAGTTATGGGGGGTAATTCCGGTGTAGCAAGGGGAGGGGAGAGCAAAGGGAATGCCGGGCTGAACCTTAAAGTATTTAAAACCAAACCCATTCCAATTCCCAGGAATACCCTTCTATAGACAAGGTGGGAAACCTGTGACTAGTCCTAAAAAGTTAGTGTCTCTGAAAAAGAGTCCCATTATTATCATAGTATAGTCCATCATCTTTAAACATGTGAGAAATATTGCCTTGGATGATAAATTTGGTTATTGTCTCACTCCATGACATCACCCTTAACCATGGTGGATTCCTGACGAATGCCCATCTCTGTTGTTCCTTCGGTGCTGGGTCGATGGACGCAGTGTTCTTGAGTGTCATGATAAGTACGAGAAAAATGAAAGGAGTCATCGTGACCTAGTTGATTAAGCTTCTCCAGAAGTTTTTTCATCTGCCACCGATAGCACCTCCTCACTTCCTGTGACCGCTTCACCTTGGCAGTTGTCCTCTATCACTCTTATTCTTTTCACTGGAACCCAAACTTCTTTATTATCATCTGTTAAAACACAAACATACCCTTTTCCCCACGTTAACACTGTATGAGGACCAAATCAATTTTTATTCTCATCGTGCCTCATTACTGGCTGCTTTCAGGGCACTTATTATTGCTGATTCATTCTTTGCAGACTCCTTATTAGGAAATGTTAAGAATTTCATAGCAGCCATTAAGCCATCATTATAGAATTTTAAATAATTTAGAATATAAACAGCCAAATAGCCAATTGTAATTTATCATCAATTTAGAGTATAAACAGCCAATTGCGAATTTATCAACTCCTGGTCCAACTCCTTTTTCTTTTTGCAAGTAAGTGTCCAGGGATCGATTTTCTCGTTCCACTATAGCTTGACCAGTGGGATTATGGGGGATTCCAGTGACATGTAAAATGGAAAATTCCACCATGAACTGTTCAATGGCTTTACTGACATAAGCTGGACCATTGTTTGGTTTAATGCTTTCTGGTACTGCATGATTTAGAATGTGACCGAGTGTGTGTGATATAAAATATTGTTGTTTTGGCCCTCATTGCCTGTTGAACTTCCATAGTAATCTGTTTAATACTATCCGCCCTATCAGGAGTATAGGCTGACTCTAATCTAGGTATCAATAGTGCTGTATACTTTCTGTCTGTGATGATATTGCAAGGTTCTTTCACATATAATAATGCTTGCAATACTGCATATAATTCATTTTGTTGTGTAGAAGTAAATGTTGTTTTAAATTTATGCATCTCCTTTTTAGATGGAATATACATAGATGCCCTAAAATTTTTTTTTTTGTTGCATCTGTAAAAACATTAACTCCCTCTACCGGTGAGGAAGAGCATTTGTCGGCCCAAGATCATGGCCACGTGGCAAATTGCTGCCCAGAAGGAATTGGGAGCCCATGTTGGAAATTCTGATTAATCAATATCTGCCATTCTACAAACTCTTGTATGCAGTTCTCTATTTGTTGACTTGTATACATAGTATAAATTGTGTGAGGTTCCTGTCCTATTAACATCCTTACTCTCTTCACTGCCTTATGTATGATTTGGGCTACCAGCACAGCATAAGGCACACAAGCTCTGTTCTTTATCTGAGCCAAATGTACCCACTCAATAATCCCCTGTTTTTGATGTAAAACTCCAGTGGGTATTTTTTCAGTGAATAAAATTGTTACTTTCAAGTCCTGTGATTCTAATATCCTGCTAATAGTACACCCCATAATCTTTTTCTGCACTAATTTCAAACATGTCCATTCTCTGCATGAGTTTAATTGAGAAGGACCTTTCAATAAATCATATAATGGTTTCATTTGATCAGTTGTAATTCCCAACTGTGGCCTACACTACTGAATTTCTCCTATCAATTTCTGAAAGTCATTTAAAGTTGTAACCTTTGTAGAATCTATGATAGGTGACTTCAAACTTAAGCCTTACCACCTTACATCATTGTTTCACAGGGTAGTTTCTCCTTCTCTGATTACATTTACTCTGAAAAAGAAAACTTTTTAGAAATTAAGTTGTTAATAAGTTCAAATACTAAATTTAACTTTTGCTTAAGCCAAGGAATGACTACAAGTTCAGATTAAAAGAGCAAGATCTTTTCTGCTTCATAGACCATTACATATTAATTTACCAATACATTGTCTTGAAAATGAAAATTTAAAACCGTTTAAAATTTGTCCTGTTGTTAACAGTCACTAAACTTTTACAAAATTTAGTTGAAAACCTTCAAAATAATAGTTCTCTTCTCTTGATCTAATCTGGAATGATAAAAGTTACAATTCACTGTAGACCCAGCTGAATGATAGTTGGGACTGCAGGGCAAAAATCTTAATGGTTCCATCCTTTACTCAAGTAAATTTTACTTCTGTGTCCACTCCTTAAGAACTTCTTTGAATGAGAGAGTTTTTGAATTCCTCAGCTGAAGGGAGGGAGACTTCTGGACAACTGCCCAGTGGCGCCAAGTCTGTTCCATTCTGCTGGAGAGTTTCAAAAGCTTTATCTCTGCTGAGGTGTCCCTTTAAGATTTATGCATATTTCCAATTTGCCTAGTGCCAAATAATATAACAAATCCTGATCTGTTTTAAACATCCAATTAGGAGTGACACGTTTCACTTAAAATGTGACCAGAATAACTACCTTTTGGTTACTTCTCATTATACAAAATACTTTTCTTTTAGGTGAGATTTAGGTGAAAATGCTGATCATCCTGCACCAGATCTCATCTCGTCTCTCTCCACCCTCACAATTTGGCCAGAATTGGAGGGAAGAGAGTAAAGCGAGAGAGAGTTTAACCAAAACTTTCAAATAATACCCAAAACTTTTATGCTTTCCTTAAACTTCATATCCATGTTGTTTTCCTAATGGGCTTTGATTAAAGCCCCCTTTAAAACTGCACAGACACTATGTCCCTGCATTTCCCATCCAAGACTACACCTTCCAATCACATAAACTAAATAATATAAGATTAGTTCCTCTCTTTCTCTCTCCCATACTTCTCCCCGATGCTGCAGTCATCAGAGAGAAGGGAGGAGGGGGAGGGAAAGAGATAACATTCCAAGGTCCAGCCACCCTGGAGCTGACCGTAATAACTCACAAACACATGCACACAGAACATGTAAAGACAGAACACATATACAGACAATAAAAGAATCCAAAATACTGAGAAAAAATTGTCAGAAATCCTCTGTACACATTATAACTCTGGCTTAATTTCTATCACTGTGTAACTAAGCCTTGCATAAGATTCCCTGTCTAGACTTTCTCCCATACAAGACTGCTCTTTTAGACTTATTCCTGCAACTTTTTACTACACCACAGATATGTGCTGAGTGCCAGAAAAATCATAGAAGTCTTTCTTCTTAACCCTTATTCCTCTCTCTCCAAGGAGTCGTTTCAAATTCTGAACGAAAAGTTGCTCCTTAGAGAGTTGTGATCCCATGGTTGCGATAGACGTGAACACTTACACTTACCTTAACGGGGTCCGGACGAACTGGGACGTCTATCGCGGCAGCAGACCAGCTTTTGGGGTCGCCCCACGTTTGGGCGCCAATTGACCCGTCCTGCAGGCCAAACAGACGTGGGTGACCGAAACCGGAAAGCGCCGGGGGAGCAAGGCTCGAGGGAGGTCTAAGAGACCTGGGGACAGGATCACAAAGAGGAAGGAGACCGAGGCATAGTTGGTAGCAGGCAGTCTCTCTTTATTGCACCAGGGGAGGGTTTATATAAGCAATCACTACAAAGTCATATCCTGGGGGTGGAGTTTTTCATCTCATTGGTGTGAGCCCCTCCAAACCAAACCAAAAAAGGGCACGATTCCCTATCCCAGGTCGTATTCCCTTCTGGTTGGTTGGTGGCTGCTTAGTCTCAGACCAGGAAGTCTTTCTAGCGCTGGGCTGGCAGAGCCACGTGGGCAGGTCAGGACTTCCTAGTACTCTCTTCCCCCCAGGAAGGGCTTTGGTCCATTGTGCCCTTAACAACTAAGAAGAGGGGAAGATAGTAACCGACAATTCAGTCTCCAGTCTCCAACAATGGTGTTTTCCTGTAAGTGGTAATCACATTGTCATCAGCCTTTCATTCACTCCTTTTGGCAGGCATACTAGCTTGCTGATTAGATTAGTTTTGATTGCAAAACCCATGCCAGTTTTACAGTGTTCCCCTTCACTGCACTCACTCCAGAAAAATGTGTATCCAGCCCCAACTTCAGTAAGCTGGCTTTAATTTGCCAACCTTGTTTCACTCAGGGCTACTATTTGGATGTGATATCTGTTGAGTTCTCTTGCAACAAGAGCAGTTTGTCTTTCAGGTCTACTGGATTTTGTGTAGGGTGTGTTCAGGGAGGACCAGTACCTTTACTGTGATGGCTGCCAAGCCCTTTTAGGGGCTCTTTCCAACTTTAGTGTTCACCTGTTTCACCCAACTCTCACCTGTGGCTCCAAGGAGCTGCAGCATGTACAGCAGCCACACCCTGGTAAACCATTTCAGCAGACAGGCCAAACCAGGTTGAGAGTAACCAAGGGGTCTCAAAACCATTGGTGAGTTAGGGGCATGTCTACCCCAAGCATGTAAAGACTTCCTCTAATGGAATGGGCAGAGAGAATAATTTGTTCCAACAGACACGAAGGCAGCTGAAGCAGGCAAAGTGGAGCGCTCAGGGCTTGGTTAAGTGAATAGATTAAGGAGGAATAGAATGTTCCTTCTACACTTCGGGTTCAATGTGTTCCTAGCCATACCTTCCTTAGTAATTTCATGTTTAACAAGTAATACTCTATAACTATGTCTCTCAGTTTTACTATCCCTTGAAATGCCATAATTAACATCTGATACCTTCTATTTGAATGAGGGTTAGGAGTTATAGAAGAAGCTGTCCTTCCACTTAGATCACTAGTACATGATTATTCTCCAAGAGGATCATAGTATTGAAGGAACAACTTTGCATTATAGTTTGATTTAATACTATGGAACCCTAATAGTTAAGTGGAGTAAATTGAAGTATTAGCTTTAGAGTTAGATTCCCTTACTTATAAACTGACTCCTTTGTCTGATAGTTTTAAGTAAGAAGTATTTTCCTACTTGTAGGTGGCCATCTAGCATGAGATCAGGTAACCTGGTTTGAGTGAAAGAATAGGCAGGGTCTCTGGATTTGCCTTCTTGATTTCCCTTTTTTCCCGCTCTTCCTGGTCAAAAGAACTATGACATCCTAATGCTGTCTTTCCTCTTCTTCCAACACACAGAAGAACTCCCTCAGCCTTGTTCCCTCCTTTTCCTGACATTGTTGAGCTTCTCTTCTTTTCTTTATCTTTCTGCTTAAAGTTGACAAGTTCATGTGGCCATGTTCAGGCATACCCACTTGGGCCAAGTATAAAGGCATTGGTCCATTATTCATTATGTATTTTATACTTAGAACTTAGTATATTTTATATATTTAGAACTATTGTTAAATATTCTATTTTATTACTAATTGTATATTCATATAGTTATTATTGAATTAATAGTTCATCTAATAGTACATATGCTTTGTAGTCAAATTTATGGTATTTTGTTACATTCATTACTAAGCTAAGAATTCCTTTATGTCTATGAGCTGAAAGTCCCCATTTAACTTCTCTTGAAAACAAAATGGTACAGTTATTTTATGGGTTTTTGTTTTGCAAGCCAAGCTGTGATCAAGATCTAAAATGATACCAGAATCTCAATATGCCTGAGGGTAGAGCAGACTCCACAGTTGGGAATTCTTGTATGTAGTGATGCAGTGAAGTGAACGTAATAAAGAGAATTATTTGTACAATGGACCACAACATTGCAAAGAAAAGCAACTCTGAAAGATTTTAAAATTGTGATCAGTGCACTGACCAGGCATAATTCTAAAAGACTGATGATACAACTTGCTTGTTAGTACAAAGGGGATAGACAGTAGGTGCAGAAAAATAATCATACATTTTCAGACATGACTGATAACACAAATTTGTTTTGCTTGACCATATTTATTTTAAGGGAGGGCTTTAATTTGGTGAGGGTAAGGAAGAGGATGCAGAGTTCTAAAAAAGAGGGAGGTGTTAGCAATGGTGATAAAAAAAGGAGAAAAAAGAATATTGATGAAACCTTAAAAATATACAGAAGAGAGTAGAATTTCAGAAGGGGACAGAGACAAACAAGTTAACGTTGGTTCTGCCACATTAAATTTAATACAAACATTTTTTAAAGCAAGCTATAGGTAACATATTCTTGATTTTGCACATAAGCCTTTTTTAGACTTCTTTGAACATGAAAATGTTCATATTCATTGATGATTGCTTAGTTTACAATAAAAAAATCAAATAAGGACCAAACTCCTCACAGAAGTCAGCACAAGATGTGACAGAAGGAGATGGGGACCTAAGTGAAGGAGCACCTATATTGCTGAAAATTCATTAAATACAATCAGAGAGCCTCCTCTGGGCTAAGGCACCAGACATTGGGAGTATAAGAGTGAGGTAGAATGAAGTGAGGAGAACCAGAACAATTTATACTATCAATACCATCAATATTAGAATAATGAACAATTCTGAATGACTTAAGAACTCTAATCAACTAAATGATCAGCCAGAACACCACATGATTGTTAAAAAAGAATACTACCCCCCTTGGGACAGACTGATGATGTATGAATATGCAGAAATGAGAAATACATTTTTAATGTGACCAATGTGGGAATATGTTTTGCCTTACTGTACTTATATGATACATGAGTTCTGTAATTCTTCCTTCTCTTACTCCCCTTTTCCTTCCTCCTTTCCCTCCTTTCTTTTCTTTCTCTTTTTTCCTCTTCCTAAAGAATAAAAATACATGGAATGTGCTTTTCTATGGATGTTCTGTATACTTTTTTTAAAAAAATCTTCACCTGTAAGCTGGGCAAAGCAGATTCTACTTTCATGGGCTTGTTTTTATGAAATATGAATGGTATCTGCCTTGAAAACTGAGGGCTGCACTGTACTGCTTTGTCTTCTACTCCTTTACTTTTTGGTCACCACATTGATCAATTTGTCTATTTTATTCTGATATTTATTTTCCTCTAATTCCTTTCTGTTATCAGAGCTGCTAAAGCTAGTTTTCTCTTCTGAAACTTATTCCCTTCAAATTGCCTTAAATAATAAACCTTTTTGTCATATTGACTATCTGCATGAAGGTCATTGTGAAGTTTTGCTATTTAAAACAGTTCTCCACAAATTGAACATGGTGACAGATACTGGAAAACCTAAAAAAATGTCCACAGCACCAAAAGTAATAAATATTGTGTCACCTTCCGTAGCTCCTCACAATGATCTTGGAAACGATCTAAGAGACCATTAGTTGGTGTGAACTGAAAAAAAAAAATCTATTGACTTTATTCTTCATTTTATTGAATGTTAATCTGACATCTAAAGAAGCCTTAAATAAAGCATTTGCCTTTGACTGGATATCAAAGGACAAAGCCTCCCAGTCATCACAGTAGAGATACCACAGTACTTTGGTTTGCTGCCAAATAGCATCCAACAAAAAACAGTGGAGCTTTTAATTGCTCTGAAGCCTGGTGTCTACTCAGTCCTATGCCCTCTGGACCTACAAATTCTAGGCATATGGATTTGGACAGTAATCACTCTGGGCAATTTCTGAATTCATAGATACTTCAGAGAAGTCTCAGTAAATGTAGGCTGTCTTATGTGACTATCAGGAAGGGAAATCAGCTCTTAGGACTCTAGGAATTTTGTCCAGTTTAGTGAGATCCAGAGACCATCAAGGTATGACTAAAAGTCTTATTAAAAGACACATTGTCTAGTAATAGTTCATGTTTCTTTAGACAATATTTATTGTTCTATCATTAAATCTGTGTAGAATGTATAAAGATAAAAAATAGCTACTGACAATTGAGTATTTTTTGTTTGTTTTATTTTTAAGGGTAGCATCTGATCATTATTTTACTTTTTTGCAGTACCAACCTACTGTGGATAAACAAGGATATAATTCCAGAAAAGTGGAAGCAAACTAAGTGTTCATCATTCAGGGCCTAGTTAAACCAATTATAATATATGAGAGATACAGAATATCATTGTGCCATAAGAAATGATGACTATGAGGGATTTAGGAAAATATAGGAAGATATGCATGAACTGATACAAAGTAAAGAAAGCAAAACCAAGAGAACAATATACACATTGACCACAAAGATGTAAATGAAGACAAAACTGGAAGAGAACAGAATTAAGTTCAAATGAACAACCAAACTGATGGTAGATTATTGGTCTTATAACACACTTTTTTCCTATTGGCAGAGGTATAATAGACTATGGATGAAGAATGTTTCATACTCAGAGATACTAGAAATTATTCAAAAGGGATATTATTAGAAATTCAGTTGCAGAAAACTAAGTGAATTAAAAAAATTCTTTTAAAAAGGAAAAGAACTATATGAACATAAGTCAGAAAGGATTAAGGTAAAACAATTTAAAGACAACCTAATTAAGAACTCAAGTATGTAATTAGGCATTATTCTGCTTTATAAGTTTCTATAAATGTCCAGAAATTTCAGAACCATGTTTGAGGACTATATAGCATTAAAGAAATATTAATGAAAAATTTGGAAACATTTGAGTTTTCTCTTTTATAATTTTCCTTCCTTAATCTTGCTTTTCTATTTTTCTGAACCCCAATACTCTTCACTAACTCATTCATTCATCATTTACCTACTATGTGTGCAGAGGAAGCTAGGTGGTTCAGTGGATAGAGCACCAATGCAGGAGTCAGGAGGATCTGAGTTCAAATCTCACCTCAGACACTTGACATTCACTAGCTGTGTGACTTTGGGCAAGTCACTTAACCCCAATTGCCTCATCCTGGGTCATCTCTAGTCATCCTGATGAATATCTGGTCACTGGATTCAGATGGCTCTGGAGGAGAAATGAAGCTGGTGACCTGCACAGCCCTCCCTCACTCAAAATAAAGTCAAGTGAAAGTCATGTCAATATTTCTCTGATGGCATGGTCTTCTTCAGCAACGAAGGACACACACACACACACACACACACACACACACACACACTATGTGTGCAAGGTAACATGTATTCTATCCCCAAAGAAGATGTTCTTTCCATCCTATTTCTTTGATACAAACCAGAAAATTGTCTAAGATCTTACAGCATGCAGAAATATTTATTTCAAAAGTGGAAAGATCTTTAAGTCATCATTTTATATTGTCTCCAAAGGGAACTCATTTTGAATTTTGATGGAACCTCTGAACATATTGCTTTGGAGCCAAGCTTTATAGACACTCAATCTCTTTTATTAAATTTGTGGCAATTAATTTGGCCATCAATTTCTATTTAGGGGCTTTTTACAAAACTTGGACTAAATGGGTCAAGATAATCACAGATATAATCAATACCCACTTAACCCTGTTTGCCTCAGTTTCCTCATATATAAAATGAGCTAAAGAAGGAAATGGCAAACCACTCCATTATCTCCTTTAAGAAAAACTCAAACAGGGTCACACAAATCTGGATATGACTGAACAACAGCAACAGTAGTGACTACTGTGTGCCAGGCACTGTGCTCATCACTTTACAAATATTGTCTTACTTGGTTCTCACAGCTCCGCAAGGTAGATGCTGCTGTTATCCCATTCTACAGTTGAGGGCAAGTGTCTTGCCCAGGGTCACATGACTGGCAAGCGTCTGTGGTAAGATTTGAATTTAGGTCTTTCTAACTCCAGGCCCAGTGCTCTATTCACTGTGCCACCTCGCTGCCACTAAGATTACACATTACACATCACAGGGGAGCGCCTGCCCTAGCAGTTACCTATACAGATGACATCAAAGATCCAGGCTCTACCTGTCCTATTCAATCCCTCAAAAAAAATTCTCCCCAAGAGTCATATTCCAAATCTTACTGGAAAAGCCTTAGTAGGGCCTGGAAGTGTGTAACAGCAAGGTCTCTGACACACACAGGAGGGCCCGCTGTACAGCTTCTTAGACCTTCTTTTCCAAAAGGAAAGTAACTTTTAAGGGGTCAAACAATCACACATAAACATATATCATTCACTTAGTTCAGAGGAAAAAGTCAGCACCCTGAACTTCAGAGAAAATACAAACAGAGAAATAAAGATCAACAGACAGGGCTTCGAACTGTCTGACCTTAAGCAATATATACATGGTTACCAGAGAGAGAAGCACCAACATCTGGATTTTCAAAGCCAGGAGGGCTCCTTAGAGGCTACCTAGAGTCTTGTCTGGCCAAACAAACATTTCCAATGAGTAAGCCCCAAAGTAAAACCTCACCTCAGAGTATTTATACACTTTTCAGAGCTAGAAGGCAGGACCCTCTGACCCAGTGCCTCAATAGAAATTAACAAAAGGTATTGAGACCTACTAATAAGCAGGGAAGATATTTAACTCTTCCCTCCACCCACCATTAATCTTAAATTATCATTACAAAGTGACCCTGGATTCCTGAAGGCTATCCAAATGGAACACAAGTTCTATCAGATCTTCCCAAGCCAGAAAGGTTTCAAGTACAGGTAGGTCCAATGATACTTGTGGTCGTAGAATTAGGCTAACTAAGTTCATCAAGGGAAGGGCACTGGGTGATGAATATTTTAAGCTCCAGAAGTTCTTGAGGACTGTCTTCTAAAAGAACATCGTGGAGCGTGTATCCACATTGGTGACTTTGTTAGTTTTCTAAATGTTTGAGTGTTACTATTAATTTTGGGGACTGACATGATGATAATGTTCCCTGCCCTCCTTGTTGCCATGGAGATGTTGCCACAATGCATTTAAATGCCAATAACTACCATTTCTTTTCCCCAAAAAGATTGCTACCACTGCTGAGTCAGATAAGACTGACCAAACTTTGGGAAATGACTAGGAAAACTATGTGTACCTAGCCTTTGCTACAGTACTGACTGGTCCTCAGTTTTTTCAATTGTAAATTAATTATATTTTATATAATTATAAATTAATTATATTTCAATTATAAATTAAGATCTCCCTAGTTCTAAATCCAAATCTAATATCTAATTGAAAAGACAAGTTTGACTCAGGAAAGCATTCTGAACAGTCCAACTTGGAGATATGAGGTATGGTCCCTAAGAAAAACTGCATAAAATAAAGTCTTTCCTCATTCTTAATGAAGCCATTCAAGTTGTCTGATCTCAAAGAACTTTGGTAGTCACAAAAGTACCTGGCAAGAAAAAGGATTTTTGACTGGACCTGGTAATGAGCTAGCTAAAGTAGATTATCCTATATTAAAAATAAAATAAGAAGGCAAAGCCAAGATGGCAGACCAGAAGCAGGAACCTGCTAGAACTTTCCCCCAAAACCCTTCAAAAAACCTGTAAAAAATGACTTTAAACAAATTCTAAAGCAACAGAAGCCACAAAATGACAGACTGAAGTAAATTTCCAGCCCAAGACAAACTGGAAAGTTGACAGGAAGAGTCTATCACACTAGACTGGGAGTAGAGCACAGTTCAGCAGTGGAGCAGGCCTTAGGGGACTGAATCACTGACAGCAGCTGCTATTTCCAGATTTCTCAATCCACAAACACCAGACAACTTCAAATGTCAATGGGAAGGGTCTCTCATCTGGCTGAGAGGGAAAAGTGGTCCAGCCCTAATCCAGCTCCAGTCCCAGTGTGGCAGCAGCCACTGCTGAAGCAGAGGCTGCTTCTGGAGCCCCGCACTTAGCAAAGAGTTCAAAAGTCAAGTAATTGACTGGGAAAATGAGCAAAAAGGAGAAAAAGAAAAAGACTAAAGACTATTACCCTTTCAGTGAAGAGGTATGTTCTTATGTCATTGGTGATGAGGAAGATCAAAACATACAACCAGAAGAAGACAACAAAGCCAAAGCTCCTGTATCCAAAGTCTCCAAGAAAAATATGAATTGTTCTCAGGCCATGGAAAAGCTCAAAAAGGATTTTGAAAATCAAGTAAGAGAAGTAGAGGAAAAATTGGGAAATGAGAGCAATGCAAGAAAATCATGAAAAATGAGTCAACAACTTGCTAAAGGAAACCCCAAAAAATGCTGAAGAAACTAACACCTTTAAAATTAGACTAACCCAGATGGCAAAAGAGGTCCAAAAATCAATGAGGAGAACAATGCCTTAAAAAGTAGAATGAGCCAAATGGAAAAAGAGGTTCAAAAGCTCACTGAAGAAAATAGTTCTTTCAAAATTAGAATGGAACAGGAGGCTAATGACTTTATGAGAAACCAAGAAATCACAAAACAAAACCAAAAGAATGAAAAAATGGAAGAGAACGTGAAATATCTCATTGGAAAAACAACTGACCTAGAAAATGGATCCAGGAGAGATAATTTAAAAATTGTTGGACTACCTGAAAGCCATGATCAAGAAAAGAGCCTAGACATCATCTTACAAGAAATTATCAAGGAAAACTGCCCAGATATTTTAGAACCAGAGGGTAAAATAGAAATAGAAAGAATTCACTGATCACCTCGTGAAAGAGGTTCCAAAAGGAAAACTTCTAGAAATACTATAGCTAAATTCCAGAGTTCCCAGGCCAAGGAGAAAAGAAGCAACCAGAAAGAAATAATTCAAGTGTTGTGGAAATATAATCAGGATAACACAAGATTTAGCAGCTTCTACACTAAGGAATCAGAGGACTTGGAATATGATATTCCAGAGGTCAAAGGAGCTACGATTAAAATCAAGAATCACCTACCCAGCAAAACTAAGTATAATACTTTAGGAGAAAAAAAAATGGAAAATTAAGTGTAGAGAGGAATGTAGAGAGGAATAGAAAAAGAAGGTGGAATGCAGTCAATGATCTCACATAAAAGAGGCAAGAAAGAGATTTTACAGTGGAGGGGAAGAAAGGGAAGGTGAGAGGGAATAATGAGCTTTCCTTTCATTGGATTTGACTTCAGGAGGAAATAACATGCACACTCAATTGGGTATGGAAAGTTATCTTACCCTACAGGAAAGCAGGGGAGAAGGAGATAAGAGAGGGGGGATAATAGAAGGGATGGCAGATTGGGGGAAGGGGTAATTGAAAGCAAACACTTTGGTAGAGGGACAGATCAAAGGAGAGAATAGAATAAACAGAGGGCAGGATGAGATAGAGGAAATATAGTTAGTCTTTCACAACATGACGGTTATGGAAGTGTTTTGCATGACTACATATATATAACCTATATCTCATTACTTGATTTCTCAGTGAGGGTGGGTAGGGAGGGGGAAGGGAGAAAATGTGGAACTCAAAGCTTTAAAAATGAATGTTAAGAATTGTTTCTACATATAACTAGGAAATAAGATATATGTAGGCAATGGGATATAGAAGTCTGTCTTGTCCTATAGGAAAAGAGAAGGGAAGGGGATGAAGGTGGGGTAATAGAAAGAAGGACAGAGTGGAGGAAAGACTAATCAAAATACACACTGTCCTGGGGTGGTGGGAGGGGGGAGATGGGGAGAAAATTTGAAATTCAAAATTATATGGAAGTGAATGTTGAAAACTGAAAATAAATAAATTTTTAAAAATTTCTAAAGTTCTCTTTCAATACCTTACTGTAACATGGAAATTATGGGGAACAGAAATAAACAAAAAAAGCCTCTTTTAAAGTTTTATATTTGGGATAATAATACTGATCATTTAGCTGTTGTAATTTTTATTTTCTGTTCCTTTGCCTATTTTTATTTGATATTTTGTTCTAGGGTAGCAGCATCCAAACCTCTGAAGTCAGAATCTAATATTGGCAGTAGCTTGAAAAGAGCACAGTAGGTATAATGTAGAAGGAATAATTAGTAACAGTGTATTGAGGGTGTACAACATGTACAAAGACAAGTAAATTCAGAATAATTTGGAGGGAGAGAGTTCTAACAACTAGGAGGAATCAAAGCTTTGAATAGGAGGGGGCACCCAAACTGAGCCTTAAAAAAAATGAGAGATTCTAAGGGCCAGAGATAAAAAGGGAGTGGATTCCAGGAAGAGGGGACTCCTGCACAGATTTAGGTGGCATGTCAAATTCAGAGAGAATAATTAGTATTAACAGTTTGACTGGAACATGTGCATGAGGTATAATATGAAATGTTTAGAAATGTAAGTAGGAGTCACATTGTGGAGGACCTTAAATGACAGGCAAATGACATAGTTTTCATTTTAAGGGGTGAAGTGTGTGTGTGTGTGTGTGTGTGTGTGTGTGTGTGTATCTTTAACAGGAAGGAGAAAATAAAAAATAGTTAACAGGAAATCAAAACCTAAGATAAATGAGAAGACTGTGAAAATTCCTAGGTGCCCTCAACGAATTCAAGTGTTCAGGACCAGAAAAACTGCTTTACAGAATACAGAAAGAACTCGGGAAAATCAAACGCCAGTGATTTTTTCAAAATTTGGGAATGATGGGAGAGATGCTATAGAACTGGAGGAGGGAATTTTTTTGTGTGTGGTTTTCAAAAAGGAGATGAAAATCAAAACTATCTGGTACTGGCAAAAAAATAGAAAGGTGAATCAGTGGAACAGGAAACATAGAGTAAATAGTAGCAAATGATTATATTCACCTTCTATTTGGCAAGTGCAGATTTACACTTTTGGGATAAATTTGGTAAATTTTGGTAAAACATTTGGTAAAAATTGTTGGAAAAACTGGAAAGCAATCTAGCAGAAATTGGGTATAGATTAATATCTTACACCATTTACCGAGATAAGATCAAAATGGACACATGACCTAGATATAAAGGGAGGTATCATAAGAAAACTAGAAGAACATGGAACATATCCCTGTCAGACTTATAGAGAGGATTTATGAATAGACAAGAAGTAGAGAGTATTGTGAGATATGAAATGGATAATCTTGATCAAATTAAATTAAAAAGATTTTGTATTGCTAAGATTAGAATGAAAGTAGAAAATTTGGGGGGGGGATTTTTATAGATAGTTTCTTGGATAAAGGTCTTATATCTCAAATATATAGAGAACCTTGTCAAATTTATATGAATATGAATCATTCCCCAATTGAAAAATGGTCAAAGGATATTAACAAGTAGTTTTTCAGTGAAGTCAAAACTACATATAGTCAATGAAAAAAATGCTCTAAATCATTATTGATTGGAGAAATGCAAATTAAAAAAACCTTGAGGGAGACAGTTTAGATCTTAAAATATAACAAAAAATTTAAATTTAAAGAAGGGAGGACAAAGATAGAATAGTATTCTATAGACTACTGAGTTTGCCTTTGATAACAGGAAATATTCTAGATTGCATTGCTAAAGGTTTGGTTTGTAAATACTAAAAGGAGAGATGATCAGTAAGAGCCAGTATGGGTTCCTCAAGAATAAGTAATTGCAGAGTAACTGCATCCTTTTCCTAAAAAAACAAAACAAAACAATGATACTATAGTAGTATACCTGAGGAAGTCCATAGAAATAGTACAGCTAGATTTCAGTTAGGCATTTGACGAAATTTCTCATGACTTTCTTGTTAAAATGGTAGATAGATGTGGGATGGGTGATTGTAGAGTTAGGTGGATTTAAAACATTTGAATGATTGTACCCCCAAAATAATGATAAATAAATTGTTTTCACCCTATATGGAGTTCATTAATAGGGTATTTTGAGTATCTATCCCTGACTCTATTCTGGTCAACATTTTTATAAACGGCCTATGTGAAGGCAGAGATATTATACTTAAATTTACAGATGACGCAAAGATCAATGGTATAGCTAATATATTGAATGACAGAATCATGAGTCAAAGAATTGAACTGAATCTAAGATGGAATATAATAGGGATAAGTGTAAAGTCCAACACTTGGAGTAAAATAAATCAAGTGCACAAAGTACAAAAGAGGGGGAGGTCTAGACAACAGTTCATATTAATGCTTAGCTTGAAGGTCAATTGTATAGGACTCTTTTATCATTGGTAGAGATTGATTACTTGATGCTCTATGTACATGCGTGTGGGACATTCAGTGTCAGTGAGAGCTGTAGAAAAGAGAGATTCATTTATTCTGGCTTCTAGTGTCAAGAGAGAAGACATACAATTCCAACTTGTGTTAAGGTCCACGGAGGAAAAAAGACTAGGAAGAAGCCAACATGTAGAGAAGCTGACAATCTGTATCATGTCAGTATCTCTAGCTTGCTACACTAGAGAATTTGGGGAATTTCCCTTTGGGTGAAATCCAAATTTCTCTCTCTTGGTTGAGCTGAGCTATCTTGCTCCCAATGGGAGAGCTCATCAATCTGTGTATTGTCTGTTATATATTCTCCTACATTTACTTTCTCTGATTTCTGTTTTGCTATAAACTTGGATAAATGGTTCTATCTGCTGCTTCTTATGCATTTTCATTATGGAACTGACATTTGATGGGAAGGAGTCTCAAGACATGAATATGTAGTTTGGAGCTCTCTTTTCCCATTAAAAAAATAACAAGCAGAAGTGTAGCTTGAATATAAAAATTATTCCCCCAAAACTAACAATATTTAAGGGAGTAGGTGGATAGAATTCAAGCCCAATACTCTTCCTCAGAGGAGAGCAGTGATCAGCCTCTGGCTCCTTGCTTTCCCTCCTGGAAGGATTCAAAATCTTCCTTGGAGAAAGTGTGTGTGTGTGTGTGTGTGTGTGTGTGTGTGTGTAGAATTCTTGAAATATCTCTTGTCTCCCTGTGAGCCACAACTAGACAGATCCATGTGGGACCCTACATATTGGATCAAGTACACCCCTTACACATGTGAAAAACATTTGGGAATTTCAATGGGTTGTAAGCTTAATATAACTCAACAGTGTGGCATGGCAGTAAAACAAAGTAATTGAAACATTAGACTAGATTAATAGAAAGATGACAGCTACATGGCCCAGTGGATAGAGCTCTAAGCTTGGAATCAAGAAGACTCTTCTTCAGGAGTTCAAATCCAGCTTCCAACACTTACTGGCTGGGTGACCCTGAGTAAATCACTTAACCATGTTTGCCTCAGTTTCCTCATCTATAAAATTAACTGGAGAAGGAAATAGCAACCCACTCTAGTATCTCTGTCAAGAAACCTCTAATGGTATCATGAAAAGGCAGACTCTACTGAAATGGTTCAATAGCAAAAATAGAAACATAGTGTCCAGAAGAGGGAGATGTAATCCTACTTTCTTTTTCTTTGGTCAGAACTTGTTTGGACTATTGTGTTCAATTCTGGCTACCACATTTTAGGAAAGGCACTGACAAACTGGAGCATATTCAAATAAGGGTAATCAGGATGATCGATGATAATCAGCAGAAGTCAACAAGTGAGGTCAACAAACATTAAGGATCTGCTATGTTCCAGGCACTGTGATAGGGTTACAAAGAAAAGAAAAAAAAAAATTTCTGATATCAAGGAGCTCACATTACGGGAGAGTCTATGAACATGCAAACAACTATGTATAAGCAACATATATACAGGATAAATTGGAGATAATCTTATAGGGAAAGCACTAGCATTAAGTGACATCTGTAAAAGGCTTCTTGGAGAAAGTTGCTTTTTGGCTGCATATACTATGTGTTCTTGAGGCAGTGAGCCATTCTGTTACTGTGGGCAAAGGGGGAGAACTGCCTTTCCCCTGCCCTTTCCTGCAAGATACAAGGGAAATATCAAAGAGCAATTCTCAAGAGCTGACAGTCCCAGAGTAGGTCCAGTTTGCTTTTATAGGTTATAAGGGCAGCTGCTCCTCAGAAGAAGCCCCCTCTCACTTCTAATTTTTGTGTGGGGAAGACTGAGTACAACAGAATAAGGAGTCATGGACAGGTTGAAGCTGAAGGAAAGGAACTTGAGATGTTTCACCTGGAGATTTGGAGGAGACAGCTGTCTTGAAATATTTCAAGAGCTATCATGTTGAAAAGTGATTACATACGTCTTGTTTTGTCCTTAATGGAAGAACTAGAAGCAATGAATTCAAGTTTCAGAGATTCAGAATTCAGTTCAATTAAAAATGAACACACTTCTGTCTTATGTTGGAATGGGTAGCTTCTGCAGGGGGTAAATTCCTCATCTCTGGAGGACCTCAGGTAGAAACTGAATCATACTTTTGGGAAATATAGCAGTGAGGATCTTGGTTCGGATACAAGACGAGAAGATCTTTGAGGGAAGAACTGCTGAATTATAGCTGAAAGGGACCTTCTCGTCCAGTGGGCTCCAGAGTTCAGTCTTTAACCTGACCTGAAGGAAGCCAGAATCTGACCCCAATGACAATGTGGTCAACAAATCAAAGGGTGGACAGATGGGTTAAACTCTATCCCCTTCCTCATCCTACAATAGCTGATGGTGTGCTTGTCTCCAACACAGTTATAACATTTACTTAACCTATTCAATACTTCCTCACTCCACCTACCTCTCACGGCTGTCCTTGTCAGGCTATGCAGGCATACAGCTTTGCAGGCAGTAACAATTTAACCCAGATCCAGGCAGCTAGATGGATTAGATAGAGTGTTGAGCCTGTAATTAGGAAGAACTGAGGTCACATCTGGTCTTAAACACTTACTAGCTGTGTGACTCTGGACAAGTCACTTAACCTCAGTTTCCTCATCTGTAAAATGGGAATAATAATTGCACCAACCTCCCAGGGTGGTTGTGAGAATCAAATGAGATAATATTTGTAAAGTGCTAAGCACAGTGTCTGGAACATGGCAAGTGTTGTATAAATGTTAACTATTGTTATTATTACTAGATACCAAGCACCAGAAGCAGGTATACAGATGAAATGTATTCCTCCACCCCAACAACCCTGCCCACAAATCACCTTGTGACACTATAGTTGCCTCTCATTGCCAAATTTTGCACTCTGGAGACCACTTTTTATTTTTTTTGAGTGAGAAAGATTGAATAGCACAGGATAAACAACTGTGGATGCATTTGTAATTTGCATTGAGGATGCCATTACATTATCTTTCTCCTCCGACACACTCCTCTTCTGAATTTCCCTGTTGAGTTTAATACCATCCTTTAGACTTCCAGGTTCTCAACCTCTTCTTACCCTTGAATTCTCAACCTCTTATTCTTGAATTCTCACTCAACTGAAACTACTGTCTTCAGAGTGACCAAAGATCTCTTCATTGTCAAATCATTCTTGGTCTCTCATCAGCATTTGATATGGTTAACCATCTTTTCTTCCTTATTCTTTCTTCTCTAGGTGGCTGAAAAGAATGTGTCACCTGTTGAAAAATCTCATAGCTTCACTTTAAAAAAAACACCTTGGAAACAATTTTCTAACCTGTTTAAAAATCTTCCAAATGAAGAGTTTTGGTGGGATTTGAAACCATTTGTTGAAAATATAAAAATGAAACACATTCTATTTAATTTTCAAGAACTGACTGAGGAGGGATGCTAGGAGCTTACTAACTGAATGTTAGCAAAAACCTTAGCATAAGTGGTTGATAGGACTGAAAAAATGATTATCATGATTTTGTAAGTACAGCCAGTAATGCATTCCACAAAGATCTCTATATCTTTGTAAGGCATATTTTTTCAGCTATAACAGCCATTAAAACCAGATAACCTGAAGTTAGAGTTAAACCTTTGAAGTGTCATATAGTGTTAAAATGTGATTTAAAAAAAGAACTATATTTAATTATATTGCTCTCATGAAAAACATCCCTGTCATTTAAAAATTAATGAAAAAAAGGTTTTTTGTACTGGTTGCAAATAAAATATTTTTAAAATATTCTATCCTTTTTAAAATGTCTATTTTCATATGTTTTGTAATGTGCATAATTATTAGTACAGTTGTACATGCATATGATTCAAAATTAAGTAAACACATATATTAGGGGAGGCACATGTTCAACTTTCTTTTTACTAATAAGGAGTTTTAGCCTTTGTTCTATAATGAAGTTCTTAAAACTCTGACCTTTGGTGATACTAGTCATCATAGATGTTACCTCAAATGATATAAGATCAGAAGTGATGTGGTGTGATGTAAAGAATGCTGAATGTGGAGTTAGAAGACCTGGGTTTGAATACTGTCTCTGCTACTTTCTGTGTGACCTTGGTCAAGGCTCTCTGAGCCATAGTTTTCACATTTCTGAAATGAAGATATTAGCTTAGATGACCTCTAAGGTCCTTGCCAGCTCAGAATCCATGAACCTATAATGAATCACTGACCCTTAATAACCCCTGAGGGAAATCCTAGTCTTAGAAAACATTCCCCCCACCCCCCATCCCTGCAACCTCACTGGGATTCCCTGATGATCAGTGTTCATCGTGTTTTCCCACAGCAACTCTTTCACGTGAAAAGAGTGAGTGGTCCTGGAATCGTCCTGGGGTCTGCAGCACTGGGGGCTTCCAGAGAAAACCCTCTAAGGCCTTTGATACAATTCAGGGCTCTTCAGATGATCCCAAAGCAGCTACTAGTGACAGTGACCCTGAAAGCAGAGACATTTCATGTCACCTCTTTGCTTTGAACTTACCAAATGCAGGTCCAGTCCCTTTATCTGGTATAAAAAGATTTGCACTCAAATTGCTCTTCAAACCTTACTATTTATACTTTAGTTAAAAAATCCTAGAAAAGACCTGTTGTAGAAAAGAAGGAAGAGGTGAAAATTATTTTGTGGGTTTGGAGGGTGGAAGAACATGGGGAAAAAAATGAAGTTTCCCTGAGATTTGAGATTAGGAAAAATTAGGGGAAGTGGTATTAGCAAAAATTGGGAAGACTGAAACTCCACCCCCATCCCTGTCATTTGTTTGAAATAATACCATCCCACTAAAATACTGTTTTAATGTCTCATGATGGTAGTGCATGAGAGAGATACCTCAATGCGCTAAATTTAAGGGACCTCCTGGGATCTTCTTCTGAACTGTTGCTCAATCTCTGCCATCTTCAGTCCCTGGGTGATACGGTGCTCCCCATTCATGTGTGCTACTGGCCAAACCCCCTTTCTAGTGCCTGAAGACTTCTCTGTGTCCCTAAGTTACCCTGGGCCAGAAAAGACTAATTATGACTTTTTTCTTATTTTTCCCAATCAGAATATTCTACATCATTGTAGAGGAGATACAGTGGGGAACTAGACTGTACTGTTTCATCTTACTCTACCATCTTGGCTCTACCCTTTCCATGTTTCTTTATGCTTGACTATTTGGTTTGGTAAACCTTCTTGAGACTGTACTAAGCCAGTCTCCCTTACTGGGAATGTTCTCCCTCCTCATTTTTACCTCCTAAAATACCTGACTCCACTCAAGGTTCATCCTAAATTCTAGCTCCTACACAAGAGATAGTTATTTTTTTAAACTTCCTCAATTGCTAGTATTTTTTCCCTGAAATTAATTACATTGTATTTGTTTTGTATAGATTTGACTTTTTCTGTAAACATTTTGTTTCTTTATAGTAGAATGTAAATTCCTTGAAGACAGGTGCTATTTTCATCCCTGGTTTCTGCCACAGTCTCTCACTTAATAGCATCTGCTAAAAAAAAAAAAAATGCATGATGGAATGAAGTAAATTTCAGGAAGAGTGGTCATTGCATGGAGGAAATGATCCCTTCAGAAGAGGGAGACCTCTGTCAGATGTCAGGGTACTGCATCAAAGCCACATTTATCCCGAACTAGTTAACAGCTTTGATTTGAACTAAGCCTTGAAATATGTGTAGGGAATGCATAGAAAGGAGGTGGAGAATCGAAAGAACACTATTATTAAAATAGGCAATTGCTTTTTAAAAATTGCTTGAAGATTCATATCAATACATTCTTAGTTCTTCCAATTTTATTAACTGCTCTCTGAATAGATGTGCCCGTTTGCATTATTAATTCTTGTTATTTCTAGCTTTAAGATGATGATGTAAATCACTTGTATCTAAAATTGGAGTAACATTAGGTGCATATCAGGGAAAGGGGAATCTAAAAAGGAAGGTGGACCATGAACTTTTAAAATGAAAAAGTAGTAATTTGTGAGAAATATTTCTTCCCAAACAAATATTAAAAGTTTATATAAGTATTTAAGTCTTATTTGTAACAGAATTGTGAATTTCACCACCAGGTAAATATGAATAATGTGCTGTAATACATAAAGAATGCCAGTAGGGGGAACTCTAACCCAGAATTTTAGAAATTTTAGCATATTCTCTGGTATTTCCAGACTGTTCTCCTGTGGCCTAGAGTTTGCCATCCCTTCTTTTCTCAGTTAAGTGTTACAATCCTGATGCAGCTGTCTTGTTTATGAAATCTAATGTTCCTACAGAAGATAATTTTTTTCATCTAGAAAAATGTCCCAGGGAATAAATACATTTGGTTTTCTAAATTCTTGTCCTCTTCCTCTCATAGTTCCGCTCCTGACATCTCTTCCATTTCCTAACAACCTTTCTTCCCTGACAGATTCCTCTTCCCTTTATCTCCCTCTTCTTCTCACTACTGAGCTCCTTCTGGGATGTCCATTTTGAGTAAGAGCTCTGGCCAGCTATGCTTACTTTCCTTTCACTCCTCACCAGGTTTTACTCCTCAAGTTTATCTTCTTCCCTTCCTCCATCCTTCTCCCATCCCATTGCTTTTCAAGTCCTATTTAGGTGTTGTCTTTTGCCATTAGAATGTAAATTCCTTGAGGGCATGGGGCTATATTTCTTTTTGTTTATATGTGTATACCTAGTTTATCACACTTTCCAGCAGTTGTTTAGTCATGTCTCATTCTTCCTGAACCCATTTATGTTTTTTTCTTGGCACATGGTGAATGCTTAATAAATGCCTATTGATTGGACTTGTTGAAGATGCAACTTAGTAGTAAATTAGTAGAGAAGCTTGGCTTACGTTGAAATGAGAGGTTTTTTTTTTCCAGTTTATAAAAAAGAAACATCTGGGCACTGGAATAGTCACATTTGTTTTTTCCCTTCTTTTGAGGCTGTTGTACAAAAAGTTATACAAAGGTTTTTGAGTGTCAAACATTCACCCATCTCTTTCTTTTATACTCCTCTATTTTTTTAGTTAAAAGTAATTATAGAGATCACCAAGATCCTTTTCTTTACTCACAAGAACCATTTAAAAGGGATTTGAATCACCACAAGAAAAGCTGTATCTGAGGTCATAGGTCAAACATGTGAGGCTCTTCCTTTGTGTTCCCAGAGAGACATGGAAATCCAATGTAGATTTATGGGTACAAATAGAGCCATTTGTTCAGGGGTTCCCTTTATCCTCCCCCATTATGAAGTATGCTTATATATATATATATATATACACACATATTCACATACATATATATACATATATGTATATATATATATATGCTCACTTGCTCAGAATGAAATAAAAATCAGCTTTTCTTCAAATGGAAATAAAACCCATTATAAAACTGCAGAAAGAAAATAAACAAGTTTTAAAGAGTAGGAAACTCCTGAGGGTAAGAGGAATCACTTTTCCAGGCAGTGGTCAGGTAAAGGAGGGGGAGGAAGAGGAAAGGGAAAAAATTCACCAGGTCCTAGTAGCCAGCAAATTCCTTTCAGGAAGATCACCCCTAAAGCAGGTCAGTAAGCTAGGCAAGGCTCCAACTGCTCATGATTGCATTCAATTTGAGGCAGTAGCGCCCTTCCTTTGCAATCAGCAAGTGATTGGCTGCTTCATTCACAGCACTCTGGAGATCCAAAGTTCCCGGGAGTAATTGCTTTCTCCTTCCTTGCTCCTCAGTCTTCCACGGCATCTGCCTTTAGCGATCATTCAGTCCCTTTTTCCTGCTGGGAAATGCTACATTTCATCTTAGTCCCCTAAGTCCCTTACTTCTGAACTTTATCAATAAATGTCATAATGCAATTTTCCATAGAAGTAAAACAGGGATTAGCTTTTTCTTTTCAGATATAATTTCATTCTTACAGTAATTTCCATTGTGTTGATGTTTTGAAGTGAAAAATCTTAGAATTATAGAATATTAGACCAAGAAAGGATCTTAGAGATTACTTAGTCCAATATCCTCATTTTATTAATGAGGAAACAGAGGCCCAGAAGTAAAATGATTGATTTATGGTCATACAACCAGCTAGTGGCAGAACCAGGACTATAACCCAAGTCTCCTAAGTCCTAGGTCAGGTTTTTCCACCATAAAACCTACATGTTCTCCACTTGTTCTTAGTTCTTAGTTCTTATTGACTGAAAATTTACAGGTTAAATGGCAAGAGGAAGTTATCCCCTAGGAGTTCAAGGATGCCTCCATTGTCCATCTCTATAAAGATAAAGGAAATAGATCCTGCAACAATCACAGGGGGTTCTCTCTTAGTCATTGCTGGCAAAATTCTTGCTAGAGTCCTCCTTAATAGGCTGATCACCTGGAAGATGGTCATATACCTGAGAGCCAGTGTGACTTCAGAAAGGGCCAAGGAACAGTCAATATGCTGTTTGCTGCTAGACAACTCAAGGAGAAATGCCAGGAGCAGAACAGAGGACTGAAGACAACATTTGTAGATCTGACCAAGGCCTTTGACACTGTTAGTCTTGAGGGTTTATGGAAAATTATGTCAAAATTTGATTGCCCAGAGAAGTCCATCAGTATTGCACGTCAGTTTCACTATAGCATGCTTGCCCAGGTTCTGCATAGTGGACAATGCTTTCATGCCTTCCCAGTCACCAATGGAGTGAAACAGCGCTGTGTGCTTGCTCCCATGCTTTGTAGCATGATGTTTTCAGTCATGTTGACAAATGCTTTCAATGAGGATGAACATGGCATCAAGGTCAACCACCATACTGTTGATAAGTTCTTCAATTTGAAAAGGCTATAAGCAAGACCAAAGTGGAGGGAGTGTTGGTACATGATTTTCTGTTTGCAGATGATTGTTCATTCAATGTAGCCCCTGAAGCTGAGATGCAACAAAGTATGAATCAATTCTCTGCTGCCTGTGCTAATTTTGGCCCAATAATCAACACCAAGAAATCACAGGTGTTCTATCAGCCACCACCATCCATATGTGGAACCATCAATTACAACAAATGGAGAAGTTTTGAATGCTGTGGATAAGTTCACTTGCCTTGGTAGTGTACTTTCCATGGATATGCACATTGACAATGAGGTTGATGTATGCATTGTTAGAGCTAGCTTAGTATTTGAGTGGCTCCAAAGAAAAGTTTGGGAGAGAAGAGGTGTTAGACTGACTCTCAGACTGAAGGTCTACAGAACCATTGTGTTGACCTCATTGATGTATGCCTCTGAAACATGGACAGTCTACCAGCACCATGCCAGGAAACTGAATCACTTCCATTTAAACTGTCTTAGGAAGATTCTGAGGATCACCTGGCAGGATAAGGTACCAGATACTGAAGTATCTTCAGAGAGCACAACTCTGATGGGCTGGCCACATAGTTTGAATACAAAATATATATGTGCCAAAAAGACTATTTTATGGAGAACTCACATGAGGAAGACGATCTCATGGTGGTCAGAAGAAGTGATACAAGGACACTCTCAAGTTCCCTCTTAAGAACTTTGGATTTAACGGTGCAACATGGGAGTTACTGGCACAGGACCATTCAGCATGGCATGCCCACATCAGCAAAGATGCTGTGATCTATGAGCAAAACAGAATTGAGACTAAACGTAGGATGCGCACAGTTGGAGTAGTCACCTCAAAAATTCATATGGATTCTCTGTGCCCAGACTGTGGTAGAGCATTCCAAGTTTGTATTGGTCTAATCAGTTACAGTCAGACACATTGAAACTTCACTTTATCAGAGTGATGTCATTTTGGTCCTCTGAAAATGAAGGACAACAGCCAGTCTTTATGGTTGTTGAGTTGTTTTTCAGTTGTGTTTGACTCTTTGTGACCCCCTTGAGGGTTTTCTTGGCAAAGATACTGGAGTGGTTTGCCACTTCCTTCTTCTGCTCTTTTTACAGATGAAGAGCTGAGGTAAATAAAATTCAATGATTTATTCAGGGTCATGTGGCTGGTAAGTGTCTGAGGCCAGATTTGAAATCAGGAAGATGAGTCTTCCTTATTTTAGGCTTTGCATTTCATCCACTGTGCCATCTATCTGTCCTTATTTTTTAGAGTTGTTTAATAATTGTGCTGAATTTTGAATATCTGGTCAATAATAGGGAACACAATTTACTATTTTGAGGTTGCTAGGCAACCATTCTCTTTCTTTTTTATCCCATTTCGATTCAAAGGGTGTAGTGGGGATGGGAAAAGGCTCATAACTTTTAGGGCAAATCTGCACTTTTTGCTAATCAGCTCAAAGAATTTAAATTTTTTTAAAAAAAAATAATTCTTCTATTTCACCATGTTGGTGTGTTGCAACAGAAAAAAAATACTGATTTTGGAATGACAATATCTAGGTTTTCTTCCTGGCTTTATCAGTTAATAGTTGTATGACCTTGAGCAAGTCACTGGGCCCATTTCCTTTTCTCTCTAAAACAAGTGCCTGGATTAGGTTATCCTAAATAATTTTATCTTCCAGATTTATCTTTATATTTGTTATGATTGTTTTAAGTAGAACAAGTCATAGGATAACTGTTTTTTGCATGGGATTACATTTATGAAATCCATAGTGGCTTCACTTTTCTAAGACTAATATAACCTTCCAACACTTCTAAATTAAATAAAACTAATGTTCAAGGTATGCAAATTTATTCATACCAAGTTCTCCTGTGGTGAAAGTGAACCAAACTATATCTCCCCTTTTTACCTCCCAAATTTCTAATAAGAGATCTAGTCTTTTCTTAAAAGCAGTATTAAATGAATCCCAGAGATTTATCATGTCATCCCAAGTGAGACATATTGTTACTATATATCCTCTAGGGTACTTTTTTTGCGATTAGAATAGGGTTCTACCAAGGTAAACAACTTGGCTAAACAGTCAAAGCAATATGATGGTATTTTTATTTGAAATCTAATTCATAGCCATGAATTTTTCATTCCTTGTATGTTTATTGGAAAACATCGGAGTGCAGTTAACCATATTAGCCTTAATCAATATTATTAAACTTTATTTTTAAAAATGATATATAAGTTGACTACTACTCAAAAGAGATCAACCTAACTATCCATACAGAGAAAAAAGTGTGACAAATGCCTTCTTTCTACACTATGACAAGCAGTTGAATAAGTAGCCCACTGACTCAGCTCATCTTTCTCAGATTACAGTCTGATGCAAAACCTCACGTTTTTAACAACAATATTCTTCTAAAGATGTTGTATGGTTGTAAATCAAAGAATGTCCTCCTCTGGACAGACTTAAGATGCAGAACGAGACATATATTTTTTGAACACAGCTCATTAGGTAATTGATTTTACTTGACTATGCATGTTTGTTTCAAGGATTTTTTTTTAATGCAATGGTGGGGGTAGGTAGAAAAAAGCTTTCTTTTAATTAAGAAACCACTTAAAATGACTGCTTATAAGTTCTTTCATGTGATGGTTAAAAATTCAAACGTTAATGAACATCATTTTATGTCTTACTAACCCATTTTTACATTGTATCATTTTTATAGTCTCCTCATAGTAACCAACCTTATAACCAAAACAAAAAAGGTTAAATAAAATTGATGTATACATCCGTGAAGACACTATGTGACATTCTACACTTATAATCCAAACAAGAATGAATATCTTTTAAGAATGAAAGTCATATACAAGCCAAGTGTCATTAAATATTTAAGGTGTAAAATGTCAATATTTTCTATACTAAAAATTATTTTAAAATATTGATTTTTGGACTTTCCATAAAATGACCTTTTATTCATTCCTAAATAAAAATTATGTATATAACTTTGTATTCATGAGCAAAGCAACTGTCTCTAAATAAAAGCTAGATATTCATAAAAGGTAAGGTTGGCTTTCTAGACAAAAAGTCAAAATACTTTTGTGCTCTTTATGTATTGTCCCCCAAAGATCTCAAAACCCTTTATTTATTCAAGTGTTCTCAGAATAAAAATATCAATAAACTCAGAGTATTATCATTTCCATTTGCAGATGCATTTTATCAGAAGCAATGACTTGCTCAGGAATATATACTAAGACCTTGATAGAACAGCAAAAGGAAATGAAGATTTTTTTTTTTCTTCTGCCCTGTGGGAAACCACTGAGATACTATTCCTTCATTTCACAGACAGGTTGGCATAATGCTAGTATTACCCTATAACCTTCCACAGGAAGTCACTCACTCAATATATTGATTAAACACCTTGGGCACAGTGCTGGGTATTGTGGGAAATACAAAGAGAGCCCCTGATTCCCAGCAGCTAAACGTATTAGCCTTAATAAGCATAAGTTTAGTAACTATATATATTTTTAAATGATACATAAAGTAATCTGCAACTACTCAACAGAGATCAACCTAACTATCTATACAGAAAAAAAACCCCCAAATAGGTAAAAAAATCTGTTTTCTATATTATGACAGGCAGTTGAATGGGCAGCCCCTTGAATTAGTCTATCTCTATGTATGTATGTATGTATGTATGTATGTATGTGTGTATGTATGTATGTATATGAGGGGCAGCTAGGTGGTGCAGTGGCTAGAGCACCAGTGCAGGAGTCAGGAGGACCTGAGTTCAAATCTCACCTCAGACACTTGACACTCACTAGCTGTGTGACTTTGGGCAAGTCACTTAACCCCAACTGCCTCATCCTGGGTCATCTCCAGTCATCCTGATGAATATCTTGTCACTGGATTCAGATGGCTCTGGAGAAGAAGTGAGGCTGGTGACCTGCACAGCCCTCCTTCACTCAAAACAAAGTCAAGTGCAAGTCATGTCTTTTCTCTGATGGCATGGTCTTCTTTGGCAACAAAGAATGGACACACACATGTATGTATATATGTATGTATGTATAATATGTATCTCTATATCTATTTATAGCATCTGCTCTACATCTACATCTCTGTCATTAATATCTATATCTATTTGTTTGAAGAAGCATTGTATATGGGCATTGTGGATCAAACTTGATTAGAAGGGCAAAAGGGTCTGAATTGAATTTGGGAAATGGTTGTGCATTTCTGGCAATCCTAAACTGTTTCCTGATGTAAAATCTCAGGTTTTAAACAACAATGCTCTCATAAGGATGCTATGTGGCTGCCAGTCATAGCATGATAATGAAATAGGCATTATCATAAAGAAACATGTTGAGAACTTTCAGCATTTTGGGAATAAGATGATTATTGATCAATCAACCAACACTCATTTACTAAGTACTCCATGTTAGGTGCTGTATAAGGTGTTGGTAACACAACAATGAAATAGTTTTTTTCCTCAAGTTTTCTATCAGAGAGTCAATATATGGATATATATGTGAATATATAACACATAAATACATATTATAGATAAACACACAAAATAAACGCAAGGCCATTTCAGTGCTTGTGAAGTACTGGGGGGAATGAGGAAAAACCTCGTACAGGAATTGGCGCTTGTGCCAAGCTGTCAAGAGGGCTGGGGATTCTGGGAGGCAGATATGAGAATGAAGCATATTACAGGCATGGAGGACAGCTAGCATAAGAGCAACAGACAAGAGATATAATGTCCTGTGAGAGAAAGCAAGTGGTCAGACTATGGACATGGAAATGTCAAGAGTAAAGGTATTTGACTGGAAGGAGGGGAATAGGACAAAGATCACCAGTCACTTTTCTTTGCCAGTTCCCTGTGATTTGCCTGCCCTGGAACATCACTGTTATCATGGGAGATGAAAGAAAATGAAAGGAATTTTCTCACTTTAAATCAAACAAAGTTTAGACAAAGAGAGATTCAGTTCTTGCCCCCTTCCTTCCTTGCTCTCTCCCAGCAGGAGAAAAGATTTTCAAAAGACAGATAACCTAAACCTAAGGGTTTTTTGTTGTTTGTTTCTGTTTGTTTTGGTAGGCTGGCTCAATATAGTTTCAGTAATCCCTGGGATAATGTCTAAAGGAGGTGAGCCCTCTTTTGTGACATAAGGTCTGTGTAGCAGCTGCAGTCTAGTAGAACACCAGATGATGGTGGAAGAGGGCCCAAAGAAATAACATGGCAGTTGAAGACCAGCAAATGCCAGCAGACGACAGCAGCAGCACTAGATATACAGTCTATACCAAACAGAAAGTAGTAAAGCATTCAAACTCAGTGGGGGTGGGGGTGAGGGTTGAGAAGGGGAGTGGGGGTGGGAATCAGCCCTAATCTCTTGACATAATCGCCAGAAGACAGCAGTAGTTTTGTGGAAGAAACAACCAACAGCACTGAGGGTGGGAATTGTCCCATCTGTACATATACTTTAGCCATGCATGTTCTCTGTGTCCCTGTGAGCATGTTTCCTGGATACTTGTCCCTAGCCAAACATATTCCCTGTGTGAATCTCCTTTCCTGTTGGTAACTGGTAAGAGGTATATGACTGATATAAAGAGAAATCTTTCTAGACATTTATATTGCTATACTGTTTGATTAAATATCTTTTGCTCTGAAGTAATGTATCATCTAATTGGTTGAGTAAAAGAAAGTCACTGATAGGGGTTTTTATCCCATGCTTTTGAGTGGATAGTGAACCACAAAGTGCCTTGAACTCAGAAAAAATATGCAAATGGGGGCAGCATGGTTCTATATTAGATTATACATACATATATATTATGTGAAATTAATCTTTTAAAAAAATGAGATAATTCCTTTCAGAAAATAGGTTGCCCAAGGATAAATGAATGAAGGAATGTATATACATATATATATATGCACTATAATAATGGTATATAGCATGGTACATTTGTTTTTATACCTGACAGAACACCTAGGACGCTTGTGTCCATTTATAATATTCATTCCATATTAAACAATGATAATGATCTTGGTGAGAATTTGTGGGGAAAATAACCTAACTAAAACCACATGTCCAAACCTCCTTTGCCAAATTTTCTTCAATCTGGCACATGTATACCTTTCTTTCTCCATTCCCTGGTGCAACTTCTACACCACCATCCTGATGCACCATATTGTGGTGCCAAGGGATAGGACAGTTTCTTCTACATTCATGTGGCTTCTTCTAGCAAATTCTTCTAACTCCTGCAGAGGTAGTATTGGATTGGAGGACAGTGATGAGCACTATTAGGTTACTTAAAACCTGTAAGTATTTTGATTGGGAATTAAAATTTTTCTCACATGGTAAACCAGAATGGTATTCTAGGGAGGATGGAGTATAAAATGAGGGTGAGAAGTCCCAGTAGGAGTAATCTTAGGGATTAAAAAAAAATCCTTCATAACTTTCTTGATCAGATCAGTAAAAATAAACATTTGTATTGCTAATGTAGCCTCATTATATGGCTTCCAAAGCCCTAACATAAATGTGGGTCATGACATTTTTATTTTGTTGATAGGCTGGCTATTTAATCAGGTGCATGCCACCAAAAGATTCCCAATGAAATAATATATTTGAATTCATAGCACTTTGCATGTTTGGGGTTTTCTGCATTTGACTTCCTTGCTTTTTGTTATTTAAGTGTTTTCTCTTCCTAGTCCAGGGAAGGAAATCTTTATTTACTGGAAATGTTTGAGATTCCAGATGGTATTCTAGAGAATAGTATATTACTGTAGGTTAAACAAAAAAAAGTCCCTGGCTACTACTACTCTTTCTACTTTTCTCACTCTTTGTGAAGTCTCTTACACTTCTGGAGCATTATGGACTGCTTGTGACATACTTTTATAATTAATATTTTGACAGTGGACTTTATCTTTTTTATAGAGCACCACAAAAGGGGAATGCACTTAGACAAATCAAGAGAAACTCTAGGAATTAGGTTGGCAACTATTTTAAGAAACTGATGCAGAGTACCAATCTCTTGAATATTACACATGTCCTGAAATGCCCTCTTGCAGCTTATTAAAGGGAAAAAAATGCACCAACAATCTAACAGTAATAGAGCAAGGTGTTGAAGTTGTTCAACTCTCACTTAGCTTATAATCAGTGAGTTCTATGTACACATTTTTAGATTTGGGTGAGCATCCATAGCAATACCATTTCAAGCTGTGAATCTTATTACATATCAAAAGGCAGAGTCCAAACTGGGGTAAGAAAACCATCGGGAAAAGGTCCTTTTTACTGGCAATTGTTCCCTATAATTTTGTAAAGTTTTGCACAGAGTATCATGAACATATGACTGTGAAACTGTTAAGACTGACCATTTATGTATGGAGTATAGTAATTTAAAAAAAATTTTTGGGACCAAGATCATGATTTCACCTGTGTGAAGAGCTTCCTCAAATCAATACATACACTAACTCTGCAACTTACAGTTTTAGAGAGTTGCCTGGGGGTACTGAGGGGAAAAGCAACTTGCCTATGGTCATATAGCCAATCAGAGACAGGACTTGAATAAAAATTTATAAGAAGTTAATCAGATATATGATATATATTTAATGTTATATATGTATATATATACATTTTTGCTACTTTGTTGCATGGGAATTAGGTGTAAACAATAAATAGCTCACACAAGGCCTTGATTAGTGCAAATAATGAATCTCTTGAACTTGCACTATTTGAAGCTATGAGTATGCACCATATGGTTATTGGTATGTAAATATATGTATGATTACGTAACATTTGGTAATATGGTCCAGTGGAAATATGTAATGCAAATTCGAATAATGCAGCCTAGTCACAGGATTCATAATTCACACTAATTAGGAACTCACATCAGTCTTAATATAGTTTAGGGTTTACCCTCTAACTTTTTAGTTCTCCAGCATCTATAAATAATATCAGTGCTGACAATTTTCCACTCTACATCTATCATTTAATCCTTGTTATCATTAACCAACACACGCTGAATCACAGAACTGTAGGCTCTTGGACCTAGACATCCTACCTCACAAACCCTGCCCACAATGAGTTTATAGTATATGAGAGAGGTCTTCAAATTGGAATAGATTTCAGTTCTCTTCTCAAATAAACAAGCAAATCCAGTAACATAATAAGTTCTGCAAACCGTGGCCATGGTCACAAATGAAAATGTATTCTACACATGTACTCATGCCTGTGGATCATGTTCAAAAACTTTTTTAAAGCTACATTCATGTTTATTGTCTTATAGTCAGCAGTGCTATTTCTTTGAACACAGTGAAAGAGATATGAAAGCTGTAAGGCTAATACTCTGGGTCATTGGGAGTCACTGCACCATTTGGGGACCCTCAAGCTATAGCTGCAATTTCTCTCCCAAGTTACCTATATTTTTATGTATCCCCTAATTATTTCTGGATTCTCACAAGTACAAAATTCTTATATACTATCCCTGGAGAATATACAATGCCCTAGTCTTAGTATCTGCCAGTCCCAAGAGTATCTGCATTATTTAATAAAGGAATGCCTCAACTCTCAGATCCTAAGATCTCCCAGAGCTTTGCCTTGAGGTTAATAAATCAAGAGACAAGGCTGGAAGATTGACTCCTATCTGCTGATGGGCAGTTGTTAGGTGCAAAGGTAGGTAAGAAATAAAGAGAGATACATAGGGCAACATTATAGGGTTGCAGAAAGAGACTATCAACTGAGGCAGCTCAGTCATTTCCCTTCTTTGGGAAGTTGAGTAATAGGGACATACTGTCAAATGATTTTGGGGAGAATGTGTTAACCTTGGAATTGGAGCCTGTTAACCTCGGTGTCTCAGGAATTGCCAAAAATCAGGTTTGTTCCTGTGGTGGGGATGTTTTCTCTGTAGTTAATCTCCTCAGAATACCCTGATGAGGTGGGACATTTCCGAGATAGTTGAGGGCTCCTTCAAGATAGAACTGGCGCATTTATCTTGTTTAAAATACAGACTAAATAATGATCTGTCTCTCTCCAACACTCTAGCTCTGCTTCTTCTATCTCTTCTAAGGTTACATTTTCTCTGGGGAGATATTTCCGCCAAACTCAAATTCTGCGTCCTTCATAGAGCAAAAATTGTGAATTTCTGTTTAAAAGTCACTACCCATTTCCTTTTCCAAGTTCTCTTCCTTTTCCCCTACACAAAAGTAGTACTGTTTTTGAGATCAGCCCTCAGGTGACTCACTGTTTTCACCTGCCAGGGTTTATGGGTGCAAGGCTCTGGTGGGGGTGGTGGGATTTACATCTAGTGGCTCCCAGTTATAAAGATAATATATGTCATTTCCATCATTTCACTAAGGAGATTCAGTTTCCATGCTTAGCTAACGGTGATATAATCTAATGGAAAGCGGGAAAGGCTGGTTCAAGTCTTTGTCACAATACAAACAATAATGCTGCTTTTCATAGGTTTGCTTAGAGGAGAGCATTTCTGAACTGTGCAATAGAACAGCTAACGTCCCGTCGTTTACCGTGGGTCAGACGGAAGCACGTTTATTATCTCGTTTGGGGGAGGTAGGTGCTACGAAGAGCCCCCTCTAAGGGAGTCAAGGGGATGGGTCCGTCACACAGCCGGTATCTGAGACAGGACTGGAGCTCGGGCCTAACGTGACGCCCCATAGCACCCAGCGCAATACGCTGGGATAGAGAGCGCTTCCAACTTTCCCAAAGTGTTTTCCTCATAACCCTTTGGTGGTAGTCGGTCGAACTGTTTAGTAAAAGGTTATCAGGGCGAAAATAGAGCGCTTTAAGGTTTGTGAACTTTTTAAATTAAAAAAATTAAAATTATCTTTTGATGGTACTTGATATTTAGCAATATTTTCGGATACTGGTCCTCAGGCACGCCGGAGAACGCGGTGCTGTTATCCCTGCACGACCCTTAAGGCCACTGAGGCCGACTTGCCCGGGCTCCCACCCAGTGGGCAGCGTCACGGCGGGAAAGCGCGGGCCGGTGGGACGGGGAGAGGGAGAGACGCGGCCCGGAGCTTGGTCGGGGTTGGTCGGCCGCGGCTGCGAGAGCCTCCCCAGGACGCGCTTCCCCGCGGCCTCGGATCGGGAGAGGAAGGAGGCCAGCCGGGACTCGGCGCCGGCGGAGCCCCCAGGGCGGGACCCGGCGGGGGAGAGGGCGGGGACAGAGAGGGGGCGGAGCGCAGGCCTCTGAGGGAGGGGGAGGAGGGAGGGGAGAGAAAGGGGGAGGGGGAAGCGGACGGATCCCGGTCGCTGCCCGGGGCTGCCGCCTGCGGGTTCCGTCTGGTCCAGCCCAGGAGCCCGAATTGGAGAGGAGCCGGCGGGAGGAGGTTCAGTGTGTGCTGGGTCATGTGACGGGTCACGTGGCGCAGCAGTCAGGGCCCAGCGGCGGAGGGAGGCGGAGACTCAGACCGAGACACTGGGAGGGAGGAGGAGGAGGGAGGAGGAGGAGGAGGAGGGGGTGAAGGCGGAGGAGGAGGAGGGGGAGAAGGAGGAGGAGGCGGTGGTGGTGCCGCTGGCTGCCGCCGACGCCGACCGAGCCGAGGAGACCAGACGAGACCCCGAGCGGCCGCCGGCGCCGCCCCCGGGGGAGGTGAGGCGAGGCGGGCGGGCGGAAGGGATGCGATGGGGGGCGGCTGTCACGGCCCCGGCCGGGATGCTGTTGTTGCCGCCGCCGCCGCTGCCCAGGGGCTCCCCCCACCCCCTCCTCCTCCCCGTCGCCTCCCGGCCTCAGCCTCCCCGTCTGCCTCAGGGGCTGGCCGCTTCCTTTCCCCCAGCCTCCTCCCCTCCGCCCCAGGCGCGGCTTGGGCGGGGGGCGCCCCGACCCCCGCTGGGGCGGGAGGGAGCCGAGCGAGGCTCTGCCCGCCCCGCGGGAGGAGGGCCCGGGCTTCGCTCCGCAGCCGGGGAGCGGCGACTGCCGCCGGGGGAGGGAGACGGACGGACCGACGGACCGACGGACCCGCGCAGGCAGCGGGAGACCGAGGTCGGGGGTGCTTGGGGTCTTCCGGGGGGTCCGGGAGGGAGGCGCCTCCACGGCCGGGGGATGGGGGCTTCAGCCTCTAAAAACATTTTGTTGGGGGTGGGATACGGGTGTCTGACCCTGGCCGCCTGGGCGGCGGTTGCTGCCTTTTTTTTTTTTTTTTCTCTTTTGGCCTTTTGTTTCCACGCTGGAGAAAAGCGGGGCGAAAGAGAAATCCGTTTTCCCCGAGAGTGTGGAGGAGAGGGGGTGATGGGGACGATCCGGAGGCGTTTGGCTTGGAGCCATTTTATTTCATTGTGGTGGCAGAAAATCCCTCTAAAACGGTCCCCCCTTCCCGGGAAACTGGGGTTTGTGAGGGTTTCCTGCTCAGAGTTAGCCTCGGGGCCCCCGCCCCCGCTCCCCTTCGCGTCTCGTTTACCTCTCCTCTCCCTACCCCACCTTGAGCGAGCCCCGGGGAGGCCGTCGGGAGCGGGGTGTCTGCAAAGCAGCGCCCAGTCACCTGTCGTGCCAGCTGCATGGAAATCCTGGCTCTATGTTGTCTGGAGTCTGCTGTTTCCTCTGACACATCACACAGACTCCGCTCATATGATCAACTGCTTTCCTCTGTCCCCTCCTTAAGAACAGTACCATGTCAGTCTCAAAGTTTGACCCCTTTTGAAGTAATTAGTCTTGGGATTGTTCAGGCTCCTGTTGGACCCCTCCAAGGCTGGGTGGCTTTTAGAGAGTGCTGGGGGGGGATTTAATGTAAATGAGTTGCTATTTCAGTTTTGCTTGCTTGACTACCAAAGTGAACTGGTTTACCTATCCTTGGGATTGAGACCTGTTTACTGGGTATTTTCCGAGGTGGGAGGGATATGTTATTTTTCCCTATTTATTAGTTTAATCTCCCATATCTTTCAAAGAATCCCTTTCATGAAGGGAAGGCAGCCTCACGATGAAGTTTATGTAAGCACAGGGAGAAATTTGTGTACTAAAATCTAAAGGTAGAAATCTGTTTTTTTTTAAAGAAAGCAATAAAGTTCTCTGTTGCTTTTCTTTTATGTGTCCATGGTTTTGCCTTTTATCTGTGGTTGCATTTTAGTATGTGTAGGCAAATCCATTTCGTGATGCTGTTTCCTGCAGAACTCTTAAGGCACCAGTTATCAAGTGTTGTGACTTCAAGTTTAAGGTTGTAAGGAATGTGAACAGAATTTTTTTAAACAAACCCACAGCAAAAAACTTGCAGACTAGAGAGTGCCTTTCAGTGTTGTCTTTGCCTGCCTGGACAGGTTAGAAGCTAATTTCAGTTTATGTATAATGACATTCGTATGCAGAACAAAATGAGATTTTTCTCTATCTAGTCTGATAGTTTACTGATTTGGAGATGATTATATGAATGAAGCATGAACATCCAGATTTAGTATTCAACTTTTAAATTTAAATGGGAGTTAATTTGTATAAAAGTTATTAATGGAAGTGAATCAAGTAGCTTTGTTTCAACAAGCATTGTAGAAGTTTCTGGAAATCCTGGAATCATAGTTGTATATCTGGAGGAGATCCTAGAAGTTATCTAGTAATTCCTCCCCTCCCCCAATGAAGCTGAGGTCTGGAGAGGTCAAATGACCTCCAAATTTTCTCATACCTAGTAAGTCACAGAACTGATTTGAGCCCACGACCTGTAGTTTTAAGATTCAGTAGTCTTTGTATCACACTAATGAATTAGAAACAATTTTTATTCTGCGTTAACCATAAACTTAGGGGTAGAGAAGATGAGTATATAATAAACTCATTTAATCAACATTTTCAAACCTTTGGCAGCTTTTACTCATGGGAGATAAATAAAAAGATAGGGCTTCCTTCTGTTTTTGAGAAATGACAGCATAGTGTATCCTGTAGTGGGTCAGTTCTAATGTATTTGTCAGTCCTGATAAATCTAATGCTTTGCTTAGATAGCATGAAATTTGTTTATTTCATTGAAGTTTGTGGCTTGGGTGTTAAGAGATGCTAGTCTTGTCACCTATCTCAAAAGTCTTAGTGCAGTTTTAATCTATTAAAGCTAAAAACTGTACATGGTAGTACACCAAGCCTATTTTAAATATCCTCCAAAATTGAACCACAGTGGATCTAGAGTAGGGCGGAAGCAGGTAAGAACAGATTTTCCTTTTTGGCAAATATACTTTTGACTGGGGACAGAGAATTGGAATGGAGTAGGCATCCTTGCTTTTCTAAAGACTCAATGACTGAGACCAAAATAATTTAAGATTATGGAAGTTAGTTTTTTCATTTTTTTATCTGTAATTTTGGATTTCTTTTGCCACATATTTATTGTTATAACATACATTGGCATGATGTTTTGTGAAAAAGACATCCAAAATACCCTAAAATTCAGTTATAATTTGCTTTGTTATTCTATAAATTGAGATATCCTACAGGTTAAATAATATTCTGTGAATCTCATTGTGTTCGTTTCCCTCTATCTGTGAAGTATCGTATCTATACACTGATCTTCTGCAATTCTTGTCCATATCCGCATATAAATCCACCAAAGAGTATCCATCTTGTGTGCTGTACTTTTCTCTCAGTCTTTTAACATTGCATAGGTGCCAGTGCTGCACCTCGGTCAACAAGCATTTATAGAGGCCTACTATGTGCTAGACTCTGAGGTAGGCAGCAGGAATACAAATAAAATGAATTTAAAACCCTTAACTGGCAAAGTACTTGTATTCTAATGAGGAAGACAAGTCTATCTGTTAAGCTGTTGAAGTAAGCCACCTAATATAGTTTTGTTATGAAGTTAACTTGACTGGCTCATGTTCTTTTCCCATCACACTTTCCAGGGAGTGATGCTACTTACCAGTCATAGTCTGTGTTTACTGCAGTCTACTTAAGCCTCTCTGTTGCCTTTAAATTTTTATTTTTCAGATATTGTTATAGTCTATGGTTTGCAACTGTATCTGTCAGTCAACAAGCACTGATAAAGTGCCTTCTTTATGCCAGGCATTGTGCCAGGCATTTGAGATACAGAGACAAAAGTGAAGTTGTCATTACCTGGGAGTAGTTTGCAGTCTTATCGGGAGAAGATATGTATATGCACACACACATACCATATGTAGGTATATATATATATATGTACAACATATAGGTGCGTCTGTACCATATATAGGTACATACAAAAGAGATACAAGATAATTTAGGAGAGCACAGGTACAAGGAGCTGGGGAAGAGCAGGTGGTATTTGAGTTAAGGTTTGAAGGAAACAAGGGATTCTAAGAGACCAAAGTGAGGAGAGAGTATATTCTAAATGTGGATAGCTAGTGCAAAGGCTTAGAGATGGGAGATGAAGGGCTTTTGATGAGGACTGTAAGAAGGGCAATTTGACCTGGTCATATTGTATTTGAAGCTGAATAATATGTGATTCGCCTGGAAAGGTAGGTTGGTGGCAGATTGTGAAGATCTTTAAATGCTAACAAAGGAACTTGTATTTGATTCAGGATGCCACTGGAGTTTGAGTAGCATCATAGGAAAATTGTTGGTGTTAAAAAAAAGATGATGAAGATGATTATTAGTGTAGATCAAAGAGTGACTTAGGATTTCTGAAAACACTATGGAATTCCTCAAATGCAATTCAGCTGTCTACCTATACTATTCAATTCTAGATCTAGCTTATTGCCCCCCCCATGCAGTGGCAATCCAAGATACCAGCTGATGAGCCAACTCAGTGGGGTCATTTATAAAACATAATGGCATAGCTTGAACAATAGGTATTGTTCATTCATTTGGTTCTTCCTGAGTGTCTTAGTAATGAAACAATGTCATCTGAGGGATCAAGAGTAAACTAGTTTGCTTGGAGTTGGTAGAGGGATGATAGAAACAAGTTATATGAAAACCAAGGTAGGGAAGTTAGAATAACACCAGATTTTGGAGAGCTTTGAGTGAGAGATACAAGAATTTTTATCTTTATTCAACAAGCAAGAGGAAGCCATTGAAAATTTTTAAACAGAGAAGCGATGTCCAAATTTGTGCATATGGGTGTTTATTCTGGCAATGATATGAAGAATCGTGATGGGGGAGAATTGTGACTGGAAGATCTGTTTGGAAGTAGTAATTTCAGTAGTTTAGGTGGGTCTTGATGAGGACCTGTACTATGGTTGTAGTAGTGAGAATGGAGAGAAATTGCAGAGATGTAATTGGTAAGATTTGGTAACTGATTAGAGATGAGATCAAAGGAAGAGTCAAGGATAATCCCAGAGTTTTAAACAGGAGAGACTGGGTGAATTAAGTTGCTAAAGATGGTATGTGAAGTCAAGAGGAGGAGCAAGTTGTAAGGAAAAAAGTTGGTTTTTGACATGCTTGTGGGTGATAGGACCTACAGGATGTAGGCAGTTAGAAGTAAGTTAGTAAGCAGTTAGAATTATTGACCTAAAGGTCAAAAGAGAGGTTTGGACAATAGCAAGGGTCTAATAAGCAAACTTCAGTGAATGAACCTGTTGTCAAATTTTCAGTGTGGGCATTTACACTTCAGAAATCTGCAGAATCTACAAATCAGGTCCTAATTTATTGCTTTGTTGATTTATTAGACTTAAGAAAGTGGTTAAGAAAATATTAATGACATAAACCTAAGAATGTCATGCATACACTTCCCCCACCCTCCCCAACTGAACTAGTTGTTAAACATTTACCAGCACACCCCTGTATTAGAGGAAGGGATTTGAGACAATCATCTGGTGGTTGAAATCTTGGGAGTGAGTCATAATGCCAAAGGAGAGGTTATGGAGAAAGAAGGAAAGTAGGCTTTGGACAGACCTACGCAGGGAAGATGAATGGATTAGAAGAGGAGACAGGTGGGATGGTTAGTGAGAATGGAGAATTAAAGAGGGCATGGTTTATTAGAACTCAAGCAAGGAGGATGTGTCTAGTGGAAGGGAATGGTCAGTAGTTCTGGAAGTTTCAAAAAAGGTCGAGGAGGATTAGGACTGAAAAAAGGCCAATGGATGTGGTAAATGTGGGGATCTTTGAAAGGAAATTTCTTTTTTTTTTTTCCCAATATTTATTTATTTAACTTTTTTTACATTCATTTTCACAAAATTTTGGGTTCCAAATTTTCTCCCCTTTTATCCCCTCCCCCCACCCCAGTACACCAAGCAATCTAATTTTCCCTGTCTCCAATCTGCCCTCTCTTCTGTCATCCCTCCCTTCTCTTGTCTCCATCTTCTCTTTTCTCCTGTAGGGCCAGATGACTTTCTATTCCTCATTAACTAGTAGTAGCAACAACCATACTAAACAGTTGTTCCTAAAACTTTGAGTTCCAAATTTTCCCCCCTCCCTCCCCACCCATTCCCTTTGGGAAGGCAGGCAATTCAATATAGGCCATATCTATGTAGTTTTATTAATGACTTCCCTGATAGTCGTGTTATGTAAGACTAACGGAATTACCATCCCTCCTAACCTGCCCCTCATTGTTTCTCTTCTGTCTTTTGATCCTGTCCCTCCCCGAGTGTTGACTTCAAATTGCTCCCTCCTACCTTTGCCCTCCCTTCCATCATCCCCCCCCTTGCTTATTTCCTTCTCCCCCACTTTCCTATACTGTAAGATAGGTTTTCATACCAAAGTGAGTGTGCATTTTATTCCTTCCTTTAGTCAAATGTGATGAGGGTAAACTTCTTGTTTTTTGTTTTTTTTTCTCAGCTCTCCTCTTTTTCCCTCCACTAAAAAGTCTCCTACTTGCCTCTTAAATGACATATAATTACCCCATTCCATTTCACCCTCTTTCCTCCCACTACATTTCTCTCTCACCATTTACCTTAATTTCTTTTAAGATATGGTCCCATCCTATTCAATTCACTCTGTGCTCTCTGTCTCTGTATGTGTGTACATGTGTGTATGTTTGTGTGCGTGCATGCGTGTACATGTGTGTGTGTGGTCCCACCAACTACCCAGATACTGAAAAGTTTTAAGAGTTACAAATATTGTCTTTCCATGTAGGAATGTAAACAGTTCACTTCTGGTAAGTCCCTTAAGACTTCTCTTTGCTGTTTACTTTTTCATGCTTCCTCTCATTCTTGTGTTTGAAAGTCAAATTTTCTTTTCAGCTCTGGTCTTTTCATCAAGAATGTTTGAAAGTCCTCTGTTTCATTGAAAGACCGTATTTTCCCCTGAAGTATTATGCTCAGTTTTGCTGGGTAGGTGATTCTTGGTTTGAGTCCTAGTTCCTTTGACTTCTGGAATATCCTATTTCACGCCCTTCGATCCCTTAATGTAGAAGCGCTAGATCTTGAGTTATCCTGATTGTATTTCCACAGTACTGGAATTGTTTCTTTCTAGCTGCTTGCAAGATTTTCTCCTTGAGCTGGGAGTTCTGGAATTTGGCCACAATGTTCCTAGGAGTTTCTCTTTTTGGATCTCTTTCAGGTGGTGATCGATGGATTCTTTCAATACTTATTTTGTCCTCTGGTTGTAGAATGTCAGGGCAGTTTTCCTTGATAATTTCATGGAAGATGATGTCTAGGCTCTTTTTTTGATCATGACTTTCAGGTAGTCCCATAATTTTTAAATTGTCTCTCCTGGATCTATTTTCCAGGTCAGTTGTTTTTCCCATGAGATATTTCACATTCTCTTCCATTTTTTCATTCTTTTGGTTTTGTTTGGTGATTTCTTGGTTTCTCATAAAGTCATTAGACTCCATCTGTTCCATTCTAATTTTTGAGAGAACTATTCCCTTCAGTGAGGTTTTGAACCTCTTTTTCCATTTGGCTAATTCTGCTTTTGAAAGCATTCTTCTCCTCATTGGCTTTTTGAACCTTTTTTGCCAATTGAGTGAGCCTATTTTTCAAGGTGTTATTTTCTTCAGCATTTTTTTGGGGTCTCCTTTACCAAGGTATTGACCCGTTTTTCATACTTTTCTTGCATCTTTCTCATTTCTCTTCCCAGTTTTCCCTCCACCTGTCTTAACTTGCTTTTCAAAATCCGTTTTGAGCTCTTCCAAGGCCTGAGCCCACCCAACATCCCCCTGGGATGTCTGGGGTACCGAGGCCCCACCCTCCACGTCTTTCCCTGATGGCAAGAATATGTCCTCGTCATCGTGAGATCCGAAAGTCGGGATCATTTGCATCTGTTCAAAAAAACTCTCTATAGTCTTATTTTTCTTCCCTTTTCTAGGCATTTTCCCAGCCAGTTACTTGACTTCTGAGATTCCTGTCCACCCCCGCCTAGAGCCGCCCAGCTAGTGCTTGGGGTCTGAGATTCAAATGGGCTTTCCGCGGCAGGCGTGGCTGCTATTCAATGTGAGCTTTAGTTCTGGTGCTGGGGTGGGGACACGGCCGGCTCCCAGGCTCAGTTCCCTCAGGGGCTTTATGCAGAGACCTTCAGAAATGGAGCAGGTGGGGCAGGGCCATCTCCCAGGCTCAGCTCCTTCAGGTGGTTTATGCAGAGACTTTCAGTAATGAAGATCCTGCCTGCTGCTGGGGGAGTCCTGGGCTGCTGCGGCCATGCCGCTGCTGCCTCCACCCCTGCCTCTGCCTCTGCTGCTTCCTCCCGAGGGGGCCCGAGCCATGGAGACACCCTGCTCCCTTCTCGGTCTGCCCAAGCGTGTCTCTCACTGACCTGTAGCGTCTATGGGTGGAGGGACCTTCCTGGCCGCCGGAGCTTCCGTCCCTGAAGCCTGCTTGGATCAGCTTCTCTGGGGCCGCGGCCAGGGCAGCGCTGGGGTGGGGTCCGCTCTTCAGGGCTCTCTGGAACGGAAATCTCTTCCACTTTGTTTCTGCACCCCCTGCAGTGATCCAGAACTTCTGGGGCGCTCTTCTTACATTAAATCTATGGGCTGTGGGTTCGGAGCTCGCAAACGTCCGTCTTTCTACTCCACCATCTTGAAAGCAAATTTCCATAGATAACTGGGGACAGAAGACAGATGGGAGTTAGACTGAGGAACCTCAATATATTGGGCATAGAAAATTTTATCAAAAATTTACTAGTTTTGTTTGTTGTCATTGAGTAGGAATAACTACTATTATCTTTAGGTGGTGTGAAGCACACTTACCCTTAGGATCAATGTCATATTAAACCTTAGATTAATAAATTGCATGAAAAAAGAGATTGTAGTACAGTGGATTATGAAACCAAATCACTTGAAATTGAACTTAGCTATTGGACAAATTGGCACTAAGTAGTAGGAATAATAGCAGGAATATTATATGATATAGTGCAAAGAACATTAGATCAGGAGTGATAAAAGTAGGATTCTAACCCTGCTTCTGATACTTGCTACCTGTGATTATAATCAAGTTACTAACTTCTGAACCTCAGTCTCTGAAAAAGGTTAATACCTGGTTGACCTACTTCATTATTTTGGGAGGTTCAAAAGTACTTTATTTGTGAAGTGCTATACAAATTTAAGATATTATTTTATCAAAAGAACAACTTTAAGTTTTCTTTTGTTCAGTGGTCTTTATATGTGGGCATTCCCTTTTAGCTTGGGAATGAGCATGTTTTAGCCATTAAGTGATGGAGACAGAAAACATGAGTTTGAGTCCTGGCTTCACTATTCACTAATTATCTGAATCTTGGCAAATTTACCTGTACTATCTGACTCTATGGGGTTCGTTGTTAGGAAGTTGTTTTGAAAACTCTAAAGCATTATTTATGTGAGTTGTCATTATTTACTAATGATTTTTTTTTTTTAAAGAAGACAGCTTTTACTTTCCAGTTTCATTTATTGATTCATCTAGTTGGAAGACTTCATTCTAAACCTTTCTTGTATGTGCTTTTTAAGAACTATTGCTTAATACTTGAAGATTCCTCTTGAAATTTTATAGGTGAACATGACTGAGTTCAGAATTTTTTCATTCTGCTAAATACTTCCCATAATACTTTATCGATTGTGTCATGATTAAAAGTAGGTTAAACTCCTTGAAACCTTTATTCTTCTGATGCACATTGCCTATAATTTTGATTTCATGAGATCGTAGAATTAGCCTTAGAGAGGACCTTAGAGGATGGTGAGACCAACCTCCTCATTTTACAGATGAGGAAAGAGACACTAAGTAGTTAAGTGACCTGCTTAGGGCTACATAGCTACTAATAAGGGTCAGATAATTTCCAGTTACTAGTTTGGGCAGCACTCAAGAATCACATTTGATACCTCTGTACTACACCTTGCTGTCTCTATACAAGTACAGTTATCCCTTCAACGTTGTAGGGGTTAGGGGCACAGAGCCCCCTAAGATCTGGAAAATCTGTGTAAAATTTTTTTGTACTCCGTTTGTACCAGAGAAGTCTGAATTATTATGATATTGAACGATAAATATGTTGAAATTATACAATACTCTGCGTATATTTCATGCATTTCTGAGTTTCTAAGCTTTTTCTGTGTCATCTGCTGGCCTTTTTGTGTTGCCTGTGGCTTCTGCAAAACTCCCTCCAAATTCCCATTTAATTTCTTATGCTGACCCATAATATATCTAAACTGTAATGGGGAAAGTTGTGATGTACCGCTTAACTCCCTTACTGCTTAGTTTCTGAGAGCAGCTTTCAAGATCAGAAGAGATTGGATACTGTCAAGTTAGTGTCATAGTAGACAAAGTTCTTTTCAGGACAGGTCATGTATCAGACATGTTTTATGAGGTCTTAAATAGATAACCCTTTTGGCACAGTATCATGTTTATTATTTTGTTCTCTTTCCATACGCTATCATTTCCTCATCTCTAGTCATTAAAATTACATATTAGTTCCCTGGGAAAACTTCTGGTAGATCATTGCTATTACTGCTAACTTTGGTAAAACAACAGTATCATTAGAATTCAAGTGAAAAAACAGTGAGTTTTTAGTGATAGTTTGTGATTATGGCTCTAGAAAGTTGATGAGCACTGGTATTACTGTTGAAAGAACTAAGGATTTATAGGTAGTGTCAGTAAATTATCAATTTCCAGAGGCCTAGAAAAACTTCTACTAGCACAGTGAATTGACACTTAATGTTTGTTGATTGAATGATCTCCCATAAAGTTAAAATGGAAAGCAGGGTGACACACAGCATTCAGTGTCAGTAATTGGAATAGCAAGAATTGTTTGGTAAAAGTTGTGGCTTGTGCCATCTAAACAGTACCCTGGTGAGTCAGACTTTGTTTTATAAGTTGTCAGATAGCTTCTTAGAATTAGCAACTATTCAGCAGAGTTTAAGAACATTTGCTATTTGTCAATAGTAGGTTTAAAATTATTTACGTATATAAATACTAGCAAAGGATATGTTTAAGCAATCTCCTTATTTTCCGTATTAGAGAAAGTGAAGTATAGGAAGGGCATCAGAAAAAAAAATTAGGTTTTTTTCCAAATTCTAATTCTTACAAATAGTTTCAGCTGTTTTTTCCCCTTTCTCTGACTCTTCTTGCTTCTTGTTTTTGCCAAAATCTCTAAGGAAATGAGAAACACCGAAGTGTCTATACATACGAATTTTTCCTTTATGTAGTTATAACTGATGAATGAGGTAAATTCTGAAATACTTAAAAATTCTTCTGAATTAAATATACCACTTAAGTCAAAGGGGAGAGAAATGCAATTTGCATGTATTGTCTATTAACATATATTTTAATATTGAAGCCTAAGTAAGATAAAAAGTGACAAAAGTTTTGTTTTCTGTTCTTACACAAATTTGATTCTAAGATGAAGGAGAAAAAATAAAGTATTCTTGGCATGCCCAGAATCCACCTATAATAACTTACCAGATCAGTGATTTCCAACCTTTTTAGAGTTTTGATATCTTTGTTGGATTTCATAGCAGATCTCTTTCCTCTCTTCCTCCACATAGCACACACACACAAACACATGCACGCACGCATGCACATGCACAGATTTTTTTAATTCAAGTGAGTTAAACTTTTTTTGAGAATTTTTTTCCTTGTCCAATATAGGTAAAGCAGAATGGAAATCTTTATGTTATGATCAGTTAATCATAGTGAGTCAGGTATGCATCTTAATTCACTTATATCCCTGAAGTGTGACAGAGAAATATTAAGTACGTTACAGGTTCCTCATGTACTAAATGCATCATTCTGTTCCTCACAGAAGAGCCTGACAAGAATATTTATAAAGTTCTTTGGAATCAGCTTTTAGAAAACATGACATAGTTCTAAGTCCTTGATTAAGGAAATCCCAAGGCAAAATGGAATATTGGGTGTAATTTGGGGTGAGGTCGGGTGGTAGTATGATCATTCTCTGCATCTTTTTCGTCTTTTTAGTCCTCCAGTCTTTGTATGTTTTCCTAGTTAATATGATCTCCTTGATACCAATATATTGATGATAATGTTGTAAAACCAGATTTCTTAGACTTCTTTGTTCCCATCTGAGGAAGTTGGAATTTATCCTCATGTATATAAATAGTATTGATTCTTTGTGTTTGCATCTGGAGAAGTTCCCCTCCTCCTCCTTCCCCTGCTCCCAGTCCTACAAAAACTAGACAACTTTGTATTATTAGTGGAGGCAGAGGGAAATTTGACATATGAAATATATATAATCCCCAGATCTCATATTTTTCTTTATTTTTAAAAAAATCACAGCCACTCTTTCCTCATAATAAAGGAAAAAGCAAAACCAATTGATACAGCAGCCATATCTGATAGCAAATAGAACATTTCCCCTCAGAACTCTACTATACCAAAAAGAGGGAAATGTTTCATTATCATTCCTCTGGAACTAGTTGTCTCAGGCTACTGGTCTCTGTCTTGGGCCCTCTTCTCTCTCCCTTCTGTTCTACTTGGTAATCTCATTAGTTTTCCATAGATATAGTTATCATCTCTGATTCTTAAGTCCTACCCTTACCTCTGCTGACCTCCAGTCTCACTTCTCCCAAGTGCTTTTCATACATCTCAAACTGGATGTCCAGTAGGCATCTTAAACTCAACTTGTCCAAAACTGAACTCTTTTACCTTTCCCCCCAAATCCCCCTCCTTCTAAACTTCCCTAATATTATCTAGGATATTACCATCATCTCAGTCTCTCCATGCTTGCAACCTAATTATAATCCTTGATTCTTCACCATCTCTTACCCACATATTCAGTCTGTTGCTAAGGCTTGGTAGGTAGGATAGATTGCTTTTTAGAAAGTGGTACTCTGAGAAGGATGCCATTTTACAGAGCAGGCAGTTCTGTACAAAAAAGATCAGTGAACTTTTTGCTGGGTTGGTTTTGTTTATTAACACCTATTATTTTGTTTGTGTTTTACATGTGTGGCATAAAAGTTAGTCCCTTCTGTTTCTTGATGTTTTAGCAATTTCTAAATCTTGTCCACTGTGATCATATGTATATGGGAACATGTTGAAATAGAATATTCTCCGTTTATTTTCTGAATCTCTTTTTTATCTTTTCAACTAGAAGAGAAACAAAAACAATGAAATGAATTACCCGTAATTTAAGCTTTGGTATGACGTTTTGAATACACTTAATTTAAAAGAAAACTATTTTCTTTCACGAGATTTTCCTTGTTTGAATATGTGGATCTCTAAGGGTCAAATCCAAATAAATTACTATCTGTTTACAAACATCAGGTGCCTATTATATGCCAGGTGCCATGATAGGGACAGAAGTTACAAAGGCAGAAACATATCCCTGCTGTCAAGGAGATTATATTCTATTTTAATGAGGAAGACAACATACAAATAAATTTTATACATCCAAGATATATATTAGATGAAAGGTAATTCTATGAGGTAAAGGACGAGCAGGAGGTGGGACCAGGAAAGGCCTCTTGTCTGGAGGAAGCTTTGAAGTCTGAAGTGAAAAGGGAGAGCATTCCAGGTATGGAATGAATGTGCAGTCAGTTAGTGCAGATGTACCATTTTGAGAGCCAGAGTGTTGTGTGTGAGGAACAGTGAGTAGGCTGGTGGACCTGGATTGTAGAGTGTGGGGAGAAGAGTGAAATGGAAGAAGATTGGAAAAGTAGGAAGGATCTATTAAAAGGCTTTTAATGTCATCCAGAAGATTTTATATTTAATCCTGGAAGAAGCAGGTATGAGCCTATGTAGTTTATTGAGTAGGAGGGAGAACATGGCCTGATTTATGCTATAGATCAGAAGTGTCAAAACACATGGCTCACAACACTGAATATGACCTGAACCAGATTAAAGTATAATTGGGAAATATTTAATAAATAAAAAGTGTGATAAAACATAGGAATTACATTTAAAAACTAAATCAATATGTGACCTGCTGGGATCCTTATATGCATAGTTGCCCCCATTTCTATTTGCATTTAATACCATTTGCTTTAGATGACTTTGGGAGCTGAGTAGAGAGTGGATTGAAGTGAGGAAAGACTCCAGGCAAGCAGACCAATTAGAAGACGATTTTGATAGTTCAGATATTAGATCCCTTTTTAGAGTGGTGAGTCTGTGAATGGAAATTAGGGGAAGTATATGACAAGTGTTGTGAAGGTAGAAACAACCAGACTTGGTAACAGATTGGATATGTGGGTAAGAGTGATGATGATCCTGAGGTTTCCAGGTGATTGAAAAGAGATGTCTATGTTTGACAGGAATGAAAAGTTGGGAAGAAAGGAAACTCTTAGATGATGAGCTATATTTTGGACAAGTTGAGTTTAAGATGCCTAATGGACATCCATTTCAAGGTGTCCAAAAGGCAATTGATAACTGGCAACTTGGACTGGAAGTCAGTAGTGAAATTAAGGCCAGATATATAGACCTGAGCATCATCTGCATGAAGATGTCATAAGAGCCTAGAGAGGAGAGAATACCCAGAAGAAATTGAGAATGTCAGATGTTGCCAGAAAGGTCAAGAAGGATCAGAATTGAGGAAAAAAAAAACACATTAGAGCAATTAATCTTAAATAGTTTAATTTATGTGCTACCTGGGGAGACAGACAGGATGTGTGTGTAGAATAAACATAATTAGAGTAAGTATGAATTTCAGGTAGTTAAATACATGGTGGTTAGAGAGAGAGGTTGTAGTTAGAGAGAAAGGTTACTGGCATGTGGGGAGATTAAGAAAGTCTTCTTGTAGATGGTAGTGCTTGAGCTTGAAGAAAGGTAAGGATTTTCTGAAGTCAGAGTGAGAAGGGAATGACTTTAGGAATGGAAGGATGATCAAGGCAAAATCATGAAAGTTGGAGATGGAGTATTCTCTGTGAGGAATGAAGAAAAGGGCAGTTTAGTGGATTGTAGAATGGTGAAAGAGACCAGATTGTATATAATGTGTAATGAGGCTGGTAAGATAGGTTGAAGATAAACTGTGAAGAGCTTTAAAAGCTAAACAAGAGTTTGTGCTTTATCCTAGAGAGAATAAGGAGCCACTGCAGTTAAATGAAGAAGAGTAATGTAGTCAGATCTACACCAAAGGAAAATCACTTTAACAGCAGTATGTAGAATAAACTGGATTTTGGGAAAATGAGGCCAGAAGACTAATTAAAAGACTATTACAACAGCCTGGGCAAGAGATGATGGAAGCCTGACCTAAGGTGGTGGTTGTGTGAGTAGAGATGTAAGGAATGTTTTGGAGATAGAAAATGCAAAATTTATTAACTGTTTAGGTATGTGGGGTAAGAGTGATGCTGAGGTAGGGAACTAGGGTGACTGGAAAGATGATGGTAGCTTTGACAGTAATGGGAAACTTTGGAAGAGAAATGGGTTTTGGAGGATATACAAGAAGTTCAATTTTGGACATGCTGATTTTGGATGTCTTTAATACATCTGGTTTGAAATGTTCAAAAAGCAGCTGACAATGTAGTATTCAAGCTTGGATGAGAGACTGGGTTTGGATATATGGAAATGGGAGCTGTCTGAATAGATATGATAAGCCCATGGGAGATGATGAGGTCACTGAGAGAAAGTTGAGAGATGAGGACCCATGATAGAGAGTTGGGAACACTGACAGAGGGGGCATGCATGGTATGAGTGAAACTAACAAAACAGACTAGAAGAAGTGGTTGGAGAACCAGGAGAGGGAGTAGTGTCTTGAAAACCCAGTGAAAAGAACATACTGGAGGTTAAGTTTGAGGTCAGGAAGGATGTATTGTTAGATTGGGCAATTAGAAGATCATTGGCTACTTTGAAGAGAACAGTTTCAGTCTGAGTATAAATAGCTTTTTATGAGTTTGGTTGATAAAGGGAGGTACATTCTGGTAAAAGTTTTAATGATGCGGGAGACTTTAGCATCTTGAAGGAAGTAGGGAATGGAGATCGGAAGATACTGAAGATTAGAAAGTGGGAGAAAGTGTAATGATCTGAGGGGCTAGTCTGCTGGAAAAGATGGGAATGAATGAGATCCAGCTTATATGAACAACTTGGTTTTGGCAAGGAGAGTAGGACGGGGTCACAGTTGGAGGTGTAAAATGCTGTGAGAAGCTAGGTATTCCCTGTTGTGGCTATCACTGAGTGCTGAATACAGCTTTAGAGAAGTCTAGAAGGTTCTGTCATACTTTCTCTCTTAATCACTGACCCTGATATTACCTACTTCCAGTTTTTATACATGAATACTTTAGGAAAACACTAGATGATTAAGGTTTACTTTTTTTGTATTCATCTAGAAAGGAAATTTGAACTGATTGGATTGAATTTTGGAGCACAGACGTTATTTTAAACATGAGTGATTGAACAAAAGCAGTGTAGACCCACAAGTTGAGATAATGCTGTTTCCTCTAGCCTAAACATTTTCAAAGGCTGGATAATAATAGAATGTATCATGAGATGAAGTGGTTCCCATTTCATATGATATGAACAGAAAATTAATTTTAATATATTGACCTCTGACTCCTTATCATCTCCCAGAGTGCTGCTCCAAACCACCTCTCTCCTTATTGCCTTTTGTCTCAGAAGAGGATTTCACTTCATAGTCCCTGGAAGGGTTGAAGCTATTTAGGAGCTTCTTGAACTTTCTTCTTCCACTCTTTTAATCCTTTTCTGTCCTGAGTCCTTTCTTCCCTCCCTTCCTGTCTTGCCATCACTCATCACTCCATCTCTGCGGTTGACTCTATCCTTTTTTGTCTCCTCAAGGATTTTGTTCTATGGTTCATCTTCTTTCATACATTTGCAGTCTCTCCCTCTTGATTAGTCCCTTCTCCTTTGCCTATTAACATTCTCAGGTTTCCTCTATTAAAAAAAAAACCTTTCTCTCATCTTTGCTGTTGTTTTCATGCTGTTGTCTTCTCTTTCTCTTCCCCTTAATTGTTGAACTTCTAGGAAGAATAGTTAATATTGCCTTGTAACTAACACTTCTAACTCATTGCAGTCTGGCTTCTCTTTCCATTACTTCATTGAAACCACTCTTTACATGATCACCAGATCTAGTGGTCTTTAAAGTTCACAGCCTTCTTTGAGCTTTCTGGTGCATTTGAGATTGTTTGATTTTCTTTCTTCTTCCTTGGCTTATGTCACACAGCCCTGTTCTGATTTTCCTATCTGTCTGATGGATATTTTTCAGACATCTTTACCAATTCTATTTACACATTCAAAATTTGGGCATCTTTCAAGACCCAGTCCTTTTCTGTTCTCTCTACATTCTCCCTTGGTGACCTCATACACTTTAATGGCTTTATTTATCACCTATCTGCATTTGAGTTTCAAATCTATAACACCATACTCTTAGTTCCTGTGTTAATTGCTTGCTATGGATATTTCTATCTGGATTCCCTTTTGAAACCTTAAGTGCAAGAAATCCAAAAGTGAACTCATTATTTCATTAAGTGAATTATCATTATCATTATCTCAGCAAGGCATCCTGAGGGAGAGTCAGGAGGCAGCATGTGTCAGAGAACTCAAACTACTACTATGACTTTGACAATCATTTCTCCTTAGATCCTAATGGAGACAGCCCAGGACCCTGATTCTAACAGCAGGAATTGGGAATAGCAGGACCCTCTAAACCACCAGACCTACTTTCAGACCAGCCCCCAAGGCTGTTATTGAGAGGAGAAATCATTGTGGAGAGGGGGCTCACTTCTCTTATCACACTAGTGACAACTGCTGACTTACTACCATGGCAGTCAGACACATGAGGTATGGGAGTGGCAGCATCTTCCAGATCACCAGTTTTGCTTCCAGCCTGAGCTTCAGAGTCATCACCCAGGAAAGCAACTCCTGTGGAGAAGAATTTAGCCAGCCTAGCAGAAGCAGGAGGCTTTTTGAGGGATAGCTAGCAGGAACGTGCAGAAAAGTTGTGCTGTTACCACCCACACCACCATTTCTCCTCCAGACTGATGGAAATAGCCCAGAATACTGAAGCCGAGAGCTTTAGGGACAGCTATACTTCCAGCCCTTATCCAGGGAAACAGCCCCAATGGAGAAGTGCATGTGTTATAGCTTCCTATCAAAGATGCAGGGAAGAAAGTTCTTGCCACCAAAATCCTTGCCATTGTCAAACGGTTCAGCATCAGAAATTTAAAAGCTCTCATCAATGCAAATGATATTAAAGAAGAGACATCGCCATCTACTTTGCCACTGCATTGTAAGCACCATAGGAACTATCCATCTATTTTGAAACTGAAACCTATCTGTGCTGAATGTGACCTCCCTGAGAGCAGGGACTGTCTGTCATTCTTTTCTTATTGTATCCCCAGCAATTAATCACAGGACTTTGCACTTAGTGCTTAATAAATGTTCATTCATTCATTCCCCTTTTCCCTCTTGGAATGTGCTCTTCCTCCTAATTTCTGTATTGTTCTTGATTATACTTCCTAGTTAAAAAGGCTTAAAACTTTTTGAGCATCTTCTTTTTCCAACAGGTTATTCTTTTTAGTCATGTTATTTTGACCTTTACAGTATCTATTTACGGCCTCCTTTCCATTCCCACTACTATAATTTAGGTGCTCCTTACTTTTCCTATGGAAAGTATTTTCTGGGCCTTCCTTCTTTGTGCACATGCATATTTCACACTATTACCAAAGTAATCTGCCTTAATGTTCAAATTGATTCAGTGGCTCCCTGTTGCCTATGGGATACAACATAAATTACTTATCCTGATATTCAATGTGTGCTGCATAATCTGACTAGTCATTCATTCAGTTATCATTCCCCAGTCTCATTCTGTGCTGTCCTCCCTTAATGCATTTGTACATATCTTCCCTAATTCTTAGAAGAGAATCTCCAGGTCTCTGATTCTTGAAAACCTACTCTTTTTTTCATCTCAGGTGCCACATGAAGCCTTCTCTGGTCCCTAGCTATAAGTGATCTCTTTCTTCCTAATATATTATCCCTTTCAATTTGATCTCTTTTATGTACTTCATTCTATTTTCTATCACAATTATTTGTGTATAAACCTTGTCCCCTGTGTAGATATAAGCACTTCGAGGGCAAGGTCTGCATAGTTTTTTTATCTTTGTATTCCCAATGTGCTTAATAAGTGCTTATTGAATTGAAAGGCTTTTTAAGGACTTAATTTCAGTTACACTTAATTCAGTAATCTTAATTCAGTAAGCATCTTTTATATACCAGGTTCTGTGCTAAGGGCTAGTGATAAAAATAAGAAAAAGAGACATTCCTTTCTCTCAAGGAGTTTACAATCTAATGGGGTAAGACAACACACAAAAGGAAGTAAAAAGGGGAGGGAGCACCTGAAGGAATACTTGATACAGGGGCCTGGTGTTACAAAGAGTTGAAGCCAGGCAGAGCTGCTGATAGAAAATGGAGTTAATTGTAGATGGACTTAACGGGAAAATGGACCTAATGTAGACATTATGCCATTGTTATTTTGTTTTTCATTTTCTAAGGGGCCTAGTGCCCGTTAGAATGGGTGATGTCTTGATATGTGAGTGAATTGGATTTAAATGAGGCAGAGTCACGCAGAATCATCAGCTTTAACTTTCTCTTTCTGAATCATTAAGTGTAGTGGCAAGTCAGAAATCAAGATGATTTATGATGACCCAGGGTGTAGTAGATGATCTTAGAAAATGGACTTAATTGTAGACATTATGCCATTGCTGTGAAATATGGAGAAACAAAGTTGCATATTGATTAACCAAAGCATGTGAAAGTTAGAAATGAGTTTGACTTTTTTTGAGATGCTAGGTGGACTTTAAAGTGGAGGCAAAGCCACAAAGAGCAACAGGTCCTATAAAGGCTAATTTAGTTATTGATCTTCGCAGACACATGGCACAGAAAGATAGAGACTCCTATAGTGGCATTATTTTAAAACATGAAGCACAGTATGTATATGCAAAAAATACTATTCTAATCTTCCAAGCTGTCAGTTCCTTTCCCACAGTACATGGATCCTTATTCCCTAAGGTGTCTTTCCTGTCGGACCTCTATTGCATATTCCTTCCTCCCCAGACAAGAGTTGAAAGTTTGTCAGATTGTTGCCATTGTTTTTAAGCCAGAGAAAGAGATATTAGACCCACTTATATGGTGATTTTTGCTGTGAAAAAGCCTTTTATGTTCCTAGGCGACAAAGAACAACTAACATGTAAACCTAGAAAATCTCTTCCCTTATCCTCTGCAGCTCTGGGTTTGGGGAAAACCAGTATCCAGATTCTTTTCCTCAGAAGTGTGCTATATCTCTCTTCAAAAAATTAATATGTATTTTTTCATTCATGTGAATTTGAAAGTTTTACTTCTATTGTTTCTTTGTACAGTTTTTACCTAAGTCTAAGAGGAAAGTAATGATGAGTGGAAATAAGTGGGAATGGTAGGGAGGAAAATGAATATAACTGATTTTTAACTGTGCTAATTGTTCCATTTCTACCTTAATTGATCATAGATATGGAGAGGGAAGACATATAGAGTAAATTGGTATAGCATTAATAGTAAGCCACAGGACTTATTTGAATTTCTTATGTATAGGACTCAAGCCATACTCATTAGCTATTTTGGTTTTGATTCATTAGTCATTGGGTTTTATTGACGGCATGAGTTTTGTTACCCAAATTTGGTCCCCCCTCTTTTTTTTTGCATTTTCAAACTTGCAAGTTTTCTTGACTTTTCAGTTTCTCAAGATTGTGTTTTTGCAGTGTTTATACTTTGGATATTCACTGTTAACCATTCATTCGTTTAAACTTTTAAAAATTGTATGTAATGTTCTGTATACAAATAGAGGCTTTTAAGACAGAAGAGAAAGAACATTTTTCTTTTTTTCTTTTTTATTTCTTTTCTTTTTCTTTTTTTTAAATTTAATTTAATTTATTTTTTTAATGTTCTACAATCTCTACCTTAAAATTAAGACTTTAACCGCCCCCCATACCTACCTCCCCCCTACCACCCTCCCTCCCCAAGATGGTATACAATTCTGTATATGTTCTACATATACTTTCCTATTGAATATGTTTTCACTATATTCATGCTGTGTAGACGAACTAAAATAAATGGAAGAAATCATATAACAAATCAAAACATAATACACAAACACACACACACAAACATGATCTGCTACATTCTGCGAATGAATTCCATAGTTCTTTCTCTGAGTGTGGAAGGCATTTTGCTTTAAAAAACCATTGGGATTTTTTTTTTTTAAGTTCTTGCATTATTACGAAGTATCAAGCCTACCAGAAAAAAACACTTGCACACTGTGGTCGTTGGAAAGAACATTTTTCAAAGATTGCTTTGCTCTGATTAGTCAAAACAACATTATAATTATGAAATAGAAGTATAATAAAGATAGTCTCCCTATTCATGAGGGAAGTGATTGCTGTTTCTGTTATCTTCTAAAATTCAACAGTCATCAGAACTGTGCTGATATTTAGAACACTGTGCTTTCATTTTTATCTGCCAATTTTTTTTTTGATAACTGATGGATAATTTACATGTTTTTTATTTGTATTTTTGCAGAGGCAGTTAAGTCTGGTAAAATATTGGACTGGGAATACTAGACTATCCCACTGCCATTCACTCCATTTATCTGTATCCCTTTCTGAGCTAATACTGGGAAATGGTAAGTATATTCAAATTCAATAAATATTTATACTAGGTTCCCTACTGGGCCATATTTCTTGCATTTTAGTAACTATCTTTAGATGTTTTTGCTAGAATGAATTGTGGAAAGAGATAAAACTGAACTTAAGAATCATTCATATATAGATATTATAATTTAAATTGAAAACAGATGATGAAATGTAGCACAGACCTAGGCTAACTCCCTATTCTTTGTAAAGATAGGAAAAAAGAATTGTTAAATTCAAAGGACAAATTGCTAAGAACCCAAATAGGGTAGCAAGGTATCTAGGAAACCAAGTTAAATGTGAAGAGAAGATAGTGGTACATTGTGTTAAGTATAGTAAAAGGGTTAAGACAAAAAAGAAAATGTTAACTGTGGTTTTCTGGATATTTTATAAAACTTATTAAGAGTGCACTTTCCGTGAAGTAGTTAGTATAGGAACCATCTTCACCATTGTAGAGAATTAGAAGATTTTATTGAAACTTCTCTCCCTGGGAGCTACATATAAATAAATTCAAACTTTAAAATTAATTGGCAGATGCCCATCGACATTCGTAAGTAGTTTGGGACATTTTTCAGGTTCGGTAAATAGGAGCTCTTCTCTTTTTACTGTGTCTAAGTTCTCAAAAATCTCTGTTTCCTTTTTACTACTAAAGTAATGAACTACTTAATGGACTCACAAGTTTATGGCAACCATTGACTAGAATGTGTTTCTCTGAGTTTATTGCTTCCTGTTTTGTAATTTTTCTATTAAGATTACTCAAATTTTAAGCCTACTCTTTCTTAATGTAAACTTAGGTTTAATACATCTAATAATCTGTGATAGACCAAGTTGCCAAGGCAGAGTGATGTTGTCAGGGAAATAGCAAAGGGAGAGGTGTCCGGAAAGTCCCAGGGGAGATATTGGGGGTATTTTGTCTGTAAACCTGATAAATTGATGTCATAATTTCCTTGTCTTTCTTACTCAGTCTGCACATAAACTTATTGTTTTTTGATTTATATGTTGTTTTGTGTCATCATTTTTGATTATTTAAGAAGAAAATTCAAAGAATATAGGAATACATGTAAGACCAGGAAAAAATATTTCAAATTGAATACATTTCTTATAATATTTTAATGTCTTTGAGATTAAACTCCCATTTCCAAGTTCCTCCAGGATCAGTATAATAAGATACTGTCTCTGATCACACATACATATGAAGCAAAACTGTATCATGTCCCAGTGTAACTATGCAGAAAACACAGCATATAAAAGCGCTGTGATAAAACTACAGTTTTCTGGTACTTATATTAGTATGTGTTTTGATTCCTGTTTGCTTAAGTATAGAATTACATTGAAATTCATTTTTTATTTATAATTTAAGGAATGAGGACCAGGAATTATATAAAATTTTAGTTGGATTAGAAGCTTTCTGAGTAAAGGTAGGATTTATTGGTGTTTCAGGTAGCAGCAGGTAAGCATACTGCTAAAGTCGCCATAATTGGAACAGGATTCTTCTGAGTTGCCATCTGTTCAAGAGCTGTTTAGAAATCAGCAGTGTTTTTTCAGTAGTATAGAATTATTCTGTTTATGTCGAAATATTTAAGAATTAGTAATGGTAGGATGGAGCTGGTCAGGCTTTAATAACTTGTGGAAGATTATGTATTGAAGGGGAAATTACTAATTGTTTATAAATGCCTATTTGACAGACAGGATCAAAACTTCCTTCTTTCTCTTCTGGACACCCAGATGTTTACCCAGTTAGCTACAGTTCTATATTTGTCAGGCATGGCAGCTGAACATTATGTGTGACTTATGTGTGATATTGTGTAGAGGTTAGAGAGCAGAATAGTATAGTGGACAGAATGAATGTTGGATTTTATCAAGAAGGACTAATTTCAAAGTTTTGCCTCAGTCACATATTAGCTGTGTGACCTTGGGCAAATTGTTTAACCTTAAGAAACCTCAGCTTCTTTCTCTGTAAGTGGGAATAATAATAGCATTTATTTCAAAGGGTTGTGAGGATCAAATTAGATTATATATGTAAAGCATCATGCAAACCTTGAAGTGATAGATGTTATTATTGTTACAAATGCTGACTCTTTCATTGTAGAATACACATATCCATGCACTCATATGCATATATTGCATAGTATTATCATCACTGTTAGATTATTCTTACCTTTTTCTTGGGGTTTAGATAGATGTAGTTTGAGGACGAGTTGCTATCCTGCTATTCCTATAGTTTATTGTTCAGAGAACCATTGTTTAGTTACGTAACATGATTCTTTTTTTCTTTTTTTTGTGAAAGAATGAATCCACTTTCTCTAGATTTATATGTTTGTGACAACTAGAGTAGATGACAGGAAACATGTATCTTATTCCATTTGGTATCCATTCTTCTAGGTCTCTATATTTTGAAAGTTTTTTTATTCCTTAATTTTTAGAGATTGAGAATTTGGGATCATGACATCCACTACAGATGTTCTTACATTTTTTGGCTTGTTATTTCATTTCAGTAGTTTGGGACAATAGTTCTGTCTGTAACGGTACTCTACTTCCAATACATTTTATTTGCTAAATTCTCAAGAGCACTATGGGATTTTTGTTTGTAATATGGAAATGAGTTGTCTGTTCATTTGTAAAAGGGTAGTGAGCTTCTGGTATATAATTCTAGTCACTTGATTATGTCTAAGTGTGTAGTAGATGTTAAATTTTTATTTAGTTATTCCAGTTTCTACCACTTTATTGCATAACCTACATTAGCTAGTAAGTCTATGTTTTAAAGGATAACCTTTTTGTAATTTCTGACCATAATAACCTGATTCTGAGTAGCTATCGTCAGTGTCTCTATTTTTCATAGACAAATCTGCATTATTCAGCCATTTGTTCTATGCCAGTTTGTCAGTATATTTTCAGTTGAGTTCATGTGAATGTTACCAATATAAGGCCTTTTGTTTTGAAAAATTAAAAAAAAGTTTAAAAAAGTTTTTTTTTCCAATTACATGTGAAAACAATTAACATTCATTTAAAAAAAAAATTTTAAATTCCAAATATTTTCCTTCCTTCTTTCATCTCCCCCCTCCCTAAGATGGTGACCAATTTGACATAGGTTATATATATGCAATCATGTAAAACATATTTCCTTATTAGTCATGCTATGAAAGAAGAAACAGACCAAAGGAAAAAAAAACCATGAAAGAAATAAAGAAAGTGAGCAGTAGTAAGCTTTAGTCTTCCTTCATTCAGACTCCATCAGTTCTTTTTCTGAATGTGGATAGCTTTTTTTGTCATGAGTCTTTTGGAATTGCCACGAATCCTTGTATTGCTGGGAATAGTAGTTCACAATTGAGCATTGTGTAGTATTACTATTACTGCATATAGTGTTCTGGTCTGCTTACTTCACTTTGCATCATTTTGTGTAAGTCCAGATTTTCTGAAATCAGTCTTCATCATTTCTTGTGACACAATAGTATTCCATCAAAATCATATACTACAGCTTTGTTCAGCCATTCCCCAACTGATGAGCACCCCCTCAATTTCCATTTTTTTTTGGCACAGCAAAAAGACCTACTGGAAATATTTTTTGTACAGATCGGTCCTTTTCCTTTTTTTTAAAAATCTCTTTGGGATGTAGACCTCATAGTGGTATAGCTGGATCGAAGATTATACACAGTTTGATTGTCCTTTGCTCATAGTTCCAAATTTCTCTCCAGAGTAGTTGTATCAATTTACAACTCAAATGGAGGGCTTTTTGATTGCACTTAAGCTTTTGAACTGATATTTTTTAATGTTAATGAACTTTATATGACAAAACAATGAATTTTTGCAAGTATGGAAAATGCTTTTAAATACAAATAGCTAATCCATCAAATGTGTCTAGGTACTGGGGATCTGAGGACAAAATGTAAAATTTATATTCTGCTTGAGGATTATAGTATGTAAAGTGAAAAATATATAAATTTTCATTTGAGGAGGAAGAATTGAACTCTAATAATTAGGGAGATGAAGAAAGCTTTCATTAGTGCATGGAATATGAACTGTAGCTTGAAGGAAACTGGGAATTCTAAGAGGTGGAGGTCCGGAGGGAGCTTATTCTTGGGGTGGGAGAAGACTTATGCAAAGGCATCAAAGCAAAGATGAAAAGTTGTGTATGAGGAATCACAGATAGAGCAATTGGGGTAGAATGTGGAGTTTTTGAAGGGCAGTAATGTGCCTGCTTAGAGAGACAGATTGAGAAGGACTTTAAATATTAGGATAACATAAATAGTAAATAGTTTTCTAGCTATTCTCTTTATATCCCTTCTGATCTTGTCAATCATTCATCTATATACACATATACATGTATATATAAATAGGTTCATATATACACTTATACCCACATTTCTCTTGATTGTTGTGTGCATTTGCATCAGAATGCACCCCAGGTTTGAGAGGAATGCTTTTATTTATTTATTTTTTATTATATCATCTTAGCAGATGCTTTTGCTAAGATCTAATAATGTTTACTGGTACTCTCTTTCTCTCATATATGCATACACACAGATGTGTATATATGTCTTTACATGTTTCAGTGGCATAGTCATGGTCAATGTGTATACTCTTCTTTGAGTCTGGCTTTTTAAAATATTTCAGTTATTTTGCATATCAGTATTTCTTTTTATTCCTCAGTTCTCATCTTGGTAACATTGCATTCCATTATTTTTGTATACCAGTTTTCTCAGCCATCTAACTTTTTCAGTTGTTTTCAATTTGTTTTTCAATTTTTCCCTATTTTCAGTGGTGAATTTGTGAAAATAAGACTGAATTGATATTCAGTAGGTGAGTTAATACTCTTGGTTTGGAATCAACTTTAATTTTTCCTTTGCCTTTTGCTACCTGAACTTTATCTTATGTAAGACATTAATTTTTCTAGGATTGCAAAGATTGGTCTTTGAAATCCCAGGAATCAATCACACAAAAGGCGTTTATAATGAGGTATCAAATTTACACAAATGAGTGTAAAAATAGAGCTGTTACTGGCATTTGTATAAAGAGTGAACAAATCCTTTGATTTATGAGGGAACAATATCATTAGATGAACATTCTCCTAGGCATGCACCTAAGTGACATTTAAAAAACACAGTCCAGCCAGAATCAGTTGAGGCAGGAAGTTGTGGAAGCATTGCGTTTTTCACCTCTTGGTAGGAGAAGGGATTTTCTTTCTCTTCTTTTTCCTGTCAACCATGTTCTCAACAGACTCACTAAGAAGGAAATACCCCATTTATCAGTTGCACTGTCAGTTCTAGAGTTTGAGGCACTGCTGAGGGGGCAGACATTTCAGACAGACAAAGATGCAGAGAATCAGTCACTTGAGGCTGAAAGCAGCTTTCAGGAGTATGACTTTTAATGGAATGGAATACTATTGTTCCATAAGAAATGATGAGCAGGTGGATTTCAGAAAAACATGGAAAGATTTACATGAACTGATGCTGAGTGAAGTGAGCAGAGCCAGGAGAACTTCTTAGGCCATAACAGCCATGTGGTGCAATTCAGTGACCAACTTTGATAGACTTGGCTCTTTTTTTTCAGCGATACAATGATCTAAGAAAATTCCAAAAGACTCATGATGGAAAATACTATCCACATCCAGAGAAGTCTGAATGCAGATTGAAGCCTACTATTTTCTCTTTTTTTTCTTTCTTTTTCCTGGTTTTTCCCCTTTGTTCTGATTCTTCTTTCACAGCATGACTAATGTGGAAATAAGATTGTCCATGTGTACCCTATATCAGGTTCTTGACGTCTTGGGGAAGGGGAATGGAAGGGGGAAAGAGAAAAAAGTTTGGAACTCAAAATCATTTAATGGTGAGTGTTGAAAACTATCTTTACATGTAATTGGAAAAAATAAAATATTAAGTGGGAAAAAAAAGAGTATGATGTTTAGAAGAGAAGGGAGTCAGTTATGGGCTGAAGAAATAAATTTTAAATAAATAAATATAAATATTTTAAATAAATTTTCCAGCCTTGGAAATCCAGAGTTGAGCTGTAGAGAAGAGTTTACACAGGGAGAAATGACTTTCAGGCCCCTGTAGGTCCAGATTTGTGAGTTGCCTTGACCTTACATGTTACCTCTTTGTATTTTTATTGTATTCTGAATTTGTGCCTAAACCTCCCCTGTATGCATAGTATATTTCTGAGAGAAGGTTATCTCAGGTTTAGGGGAGGAGCAGGAGAGCTTTGTACTACCGTTTTGGGTTTTGTTGTTGTTGCTGTGGTTGTGGCTACTGTTTTTTCCTGTGCTTTCTTAGTAAATGCTTTTGCCAAGAGCTAATTATGTCTGCTGGCTCAATGTTAGTGGAAAGCATACTGGATGGGGCCTGGGCCTGAAGAATACCGTAAAGTTTGTAAGTCAGCTGCCTGTTACTCCATGAAACCTTGGGCTCATGAATGGAAGTGAAAATTACTTATCTGAAGTCCGATAGGTTGCAAATAGAGAAATCTTATTTAGAACTAGTGGGGAGCTCAGATGCCATTTAGACTGACTTTGTTTTACAGATAAGGATGCTGATGCTCAGGGAGCTTGAGATTTGTCCAAGATCACACAGGTCACTTGGTAGTGTCAGATGTGGGGTTAAACCTTAGCCTGGACTGCAGAGCCAGCGCCTTTTACCTGATAACTCTCTAGATCTGAGTACAGAATTTCTGATTCTAAGCTACTTGGTTTTTTGTTTGTTTATTTTGGCTGCAACAATTAAATTCCCCAGGCTTTGAATATGCAATGACAAAAATGAAACTCCCCCTGTCCTCAAAGAGCTTATAGTCTAATTGAATTCATATATAATCCATATATATAGTACTGATATATTTATTTGCTTATTTACCTATTCGTTTTTTATTTGAATTGTATTTATTTGTTTTAATCACCCCATATCTCACTTTTCTGTCTCTCTTCTCAACTCTCCACCAATCAACTTTGTATTTTTTAAAACAAGTACCAAGTTTGCATGATTATTGCTTTTTAGTATAGTTGGAAATTTAATACTATTAAGGCCTGTTTTTCCCCACTTATCTCTTGTTGCTCTAGATGAATTTTGTTATTTTTTCTAGTTGTGTATGTTAGCAGTTGTTAAACAAGTAACCGTTTGTTAGTAAGATACTAGGTAAGTAATTAAGGTGGTATTGTTTTTATTACATTGCCACAGCCCAACCATGAGCAATTAATATGTCTTCAGTAATTTAAAGTCTTTAAAAATTCTCTTAAATAGATTTTCTAGTTTTATTTATGTGATGCCATTGTCTTGGTTATCGAATTTACAAATTTTTTTTTTGCATTCTGTAATTACTGATAATGTAATTTCTATTTTTAATCTCTTTTAAGGTTTTGGTTGGTAATATACTGAAAAGCTGATGACTTATATGGGTTTTTTTTAAAATTCCACAAGTTTGCTGAATGGTTTCATATTTGTTTTTGTTAACTCAGATTCTTTAGATTATTTTCATTTAGAAAAAATGATATTTTTGTTGTCTGTGCTTATTTTCTCAAGTTTTTTCTTATGTTATTGCAGTAGCTACTATTTCTAGAACTATGTTGAATAATTGTGGTGATAATGGGTCCTCTTGCTTTCCCCTACTCTTAATGGAAAAGCCTTTAGCCTTTCTTCATTACATAGAATACTGGCTTTGGTTTTAGATAGATGCTACATATCAGATTAAACCTATTAAAACCTTTAACCTTTCTTCATTATTTAATTGAGTTCATATCTGACCTCAGACTTAATAACTCTGTGAACCTGGGCAAGTCACATAACCTCTGTTTGCCTTAATCTACTGGAGAAAAAATGGCAAACAACTCTGGTATCTTTGCCAAGAAAATCCCTTGGACAGTATTGGTGTATTATGGCCCATAGGATCGTGAAGAGTCAGATATAACTGGGCAGCAGTTACAGTGTATACTCTTTTAATATATTCTTGTAAGCCTCTTTGCTAATATTTTATAATTTTTGCATAGGTGTTCATAAAAGATATTGATCTATAATTTTAATAATAATAACCAGCATTTACATAGCTTCTTAAAGTTTTCAAAGCTCTTTACAAACATTACTTAATTTTATCCTCACAACAATCCTGAGAGATTGGTGCTATTATGATCGCCATTTTAAAGTTGGGAAAACTGAGAGAAACAGAGGTTAAATAACTTAGCCAGGTACACACAACGAGTAAGCGTCACAGGCAGTATTTGAACTTATGACTTCCTAAGTTCAGGTTCGGTGTTTTTTATCCACTGCACCACTTAGCTACTTCTAGTTCTAGCTTTTTTTTCTGTTTCTACCTTATTTAGGTACCAAGATGATATCATAGAAAGAGTTGGGAAGAATTACTGTTTTTCTTATTTTCCCAGACTGTTTATATAATACTGGATCCGTTGTTGTTTGGATATTTCATAGAATTCAATTTTAATTCCCTTTGGTCTTGAGGTATTTTCATTTGGATTCATTTATGACTTGTTCAATTTCTCTTCTGAGATTATGTGATCTGAATTACCTATTTCTTATTCTGTTAATCTGAATGTTTTACATTTTTGTAAATATTTACCCATTTAAATTACCAATTTATTGGCATATAACTGGTCAAAATAGTTTCTTTTTTTCTTTTTTGCATCTGTTTATTTATTTTTAGTTTTCAAAATTCATTTCCACAAAATTTTGAGTTCCATATTTTCTCCCCATCTCTCCCATTCCTTCCACCCCATAACGGCTTACATTCTGATTGCTCCTTCCACCAACGTGCCCTCCCTTCTAACACCCCTCCCTTCCCTTATTCCCATCTTCTCTCTTTTCATGTAGGGCAAGATAGATTTCTATACCCCATTACCTGTATTTCTTATTTCCCAGTTGTATGCAAAGACAATTCTCAACATTAGTTTCTAATACTTTGAATTCCAACCTCTCTCCCTTCCTCCCTCCCCACTCATCCCTACTGAGAAGGCAAACAATTCAATATAGGCTATATATGTATAGTTTTGCAAAAGACTTCCATAATAGTCATGTTGTATAAGACTAACTATATTTCCCTCCATCCCATCTTGCCCCCCATTTTATTCTATTCTCTCTTTTGACCTTGTCCCTCCCCCAAAATGTTTACCTCTTACCTCCTCACATTTGCCCTCCCTTCTGTCATCCCCCTCACTTCACTTGTTCCCTTTTCCCTTACTTTTCTATAGTGTAAGATAGACTTTCATACTAAATTGAGTGAGCATGTTATTCCCTCCTTAAGCCAAATGTGAAGAGAGTAAGCTTCACTTTTGCCCCCTTACCTCCTCCCTTTTCTCCTCCATTGAAAAAGCTTTTTCTTGCCACCTTTATGAATGATAATTTGCCCCATTCCATTTCTCCCTTTCTCCTCCCACTATATTTCTCTCTCACCCCTTAATTTTATTTTTTTTAGATATCATCTCTTCTTATCCAACTCACCCTGTGTGTGTGTGTGTGTGTGTGTGTGTGTGTGTGTGTGTATAATCCCTCCAACTACCCAAATACTGAGAAAAGTCTCAAGAGTTACAAGTATGATCTTCCCACGTAGGAATGTAAACAGTTCAACTGTAGAAAGTCATTTATGATCTTTCTTTCCCGTTTGCCTTTTCTTGCTTCTCTTGATCCTAGTGTTTGAAAGTCAGATTTTCTCTTCAGTTTTGGTCTTTTCATAAAGAAGGCTTGAAAGTCCTCTATGTCATTGAATGGCCATTTTTCCCCTGAAGCATTATACTCAGTTTTGCTGGGTAGGTGATTCTTGGTTTCAATCCCAGTTCCTTTGACTTCTGGAATATCCTATTCCATGCCCTTCGATCCCTTAATGTAGAAGCGGCTAGATCTTGTGTTATCCCTGATTGTATTTCCACAATACTTGAATTGTTTCTTTTTAGGTGCTTGCAATATTTTCTCTTTGACCTGGGAACTCTGAAACTTGGCTACAATATTCCTAGGAGTTTCTCTTTTTGGATCTCTTTCAGGAGGTGATTGGTGGATTTTTTCAATATTTATTTTGCCCTCTGGTTCTAGAATATCAGGACAGTTTTCTTTGATAATTTCAGGAAAGATGTTGTCTAGGCTCTTTTTTTGATCATGGCTTTCAGGTAGTCCCAGACTTTTTAAATGGTCTCTCCTGGATGTATTTTCCAGGTTGGTTGTTTTTCCAATGAGATATTTCATCTTTTTTACCTTTTATTTCTTCATTCTTTTGGTTTTGTTTTGTGATTTCTTGGTTTCTCATAAAGTCATTAGCCTCCATCTGTTCCAATCTAATTTTGAAAGAACTATTTTCTTCAGTGAGCTTTTGAACCTCCTTTTCCATTTGGCTAATTCCACTTCCCATTATTTATTTATTTAGGTTTTCTTTCTTTTTTTTTTTTTCATTATTCTTTTTTTAAAAATTTATTTATTTAACTTTTTACATTCATTTTCACAAAATTTTCGGTTCCAAATTTTCTCCCCATTTGTCCCCTGCCCCCACCCTAACATACCGAGCATTCTAATTTCTGCTGTCACCAATCTACCCTCTCTTCTATCATCCCTCCCTTCCCTTGTCCCCATCTTCTCTTTTGTCCTGTAGGGCCAGATAACTTTCTATTCCCTATTACCTGTATTTCTTATTTCCTAGTAGCAAGAACAGTACTCGACAGTTGTTCCTAAAACTTTGAGTTCCAACTTCTCCCCATCCCTCCCTCCCTCCCCACCCATTCTCTTTGGGAAGGCAGGCAATTCAATATAGGCCATATCTGTGTAGTTTTGCAAATGACTTCCATAATAGTCGTGTTGTGTAAGACTAACTATATTTTCCTCCATCCTATCCTGCCCCCCAGTGCTTCTATTCTGTCTTTTGATCCTGTCCCTCCCCAAGAGTGTTGACTTCAAATTGCTCCCTCCTCCCATTGCCCTCCCTTCCATTATCCCCCCACCCTACCTGTCCCCTTCTTCCCTACTTTCCTGTATTGTAAGATAGATTTTCATGCCGAGTGTGCATTTTATCCCTTCCTTTAGTTGAATGTGATGAGAGTAAACTTCATGTTTTTGTCTCAGCTCCCTTCTCTTTTTCCCTCCACTAAAAAGTCTCCTGCCTGCTCTTCTATGACAGATAATTTGCCCCATTCCATTTCTCCCTCTCTCCTCCCAATACATTTCTCTCTTACCGCTTAACTTCATTTTTTTAAGGTATGATCCCAGTCTATTCAATTCACTCTGTGTTTTCTGTCTCTGTGTGTGCGTGCACATGTGTATGTGTATGTGTGTGTGCGTGTGTGTGTAATCCCACCAACTACCCAGATACTGAAAAGTTTCAAGAGTTACAAATATTGTCTTTCCATGTAGGAATGTAAACAGTTCACTTTTGGTAAGTCCCTTATGACTGCTCTTTGCTCTTTACCTTTTCATGCTTTTTTTCATTCTTGTGTTTGAAAGTCAAATTTTCTTTTCAGCTCTGATCTTTTCATCAAGAATGCTTAAAAGTCCTCTATTTCATTGAAAGACAATTTTTTTTCCCCTGTAGTATTATACTCAGTTTTTCTGGGTAAATGAGTCTTGGTTTGAGTCCTAGTTCCTTTGACTTCTGGAATATTCTATTCTATGCCCTTCGATCCCTTAATGTAGAAGCTGCTAGATCTTGTGTTATCCTGATTGTATTTCCACAATACTGGAATTGTTTCTTTCTAGCTACTTACAATATTTTCTCCTTGACCTGGGAATTCTGGAATTTGGCCACAGTGTTTCTGGGAGTTTCTCTTTTTGGATCTCTTTCAGACGGTGATCGATGGATTCCTTCAATACTCATTTTGCCCTCTGTTTCTAGAATATCAGGGCAGTTTTCCTTGATAATTTCATGAAAGATGATGTCTAGGCTCTTTTTTTGATGATGGCTTTCAGGTAGTCCCATAATTTTTAAATTGTCTCTCCTGGATCTGTTTTCCAGGTCAGTTGTTTTTCCCATGAGATATTTCACATTCTCTTCCATTTTTTCATTCTTTTGGTTTTGTTTGGTGATTTCTTGGTTTCTCAGAAAGTCATTAGCCTCCCTCTGTTCCATTCTAATTTTGAGAGAACTATTTTCTTCAGTGAGCTTTTGAACCTCTTTTTCCATTTGGCTAATTCTGCTTTTGAAAGCATTCTTCTCCTCATTGACTTTTTGAACCTCTTTTGCCAGTTGAGTGAGCCTATTTTTCAAGGTGTTATTTTCTTCAGCACTTTTTTGGGTCTCCTTTAGCAAGGTGTTGACCTGCTTTTCATACTTTTCTTGCATCTCTCTCATTTCTCTTCCCAATTTTTCCTCCACCTCTCTCACTTGATTTTCAAAATCCTTTTTGAGCTTTTCCATGGCCTGAGCCCATTGAATATTTACTTTGAATGTTTAGGATATAGAAGCCTTGAATTCTATGTCTTTCCCTGATGGTAAACATTGTTCTTCCTCATCAGAAATGATAGGAGGAGATATCTGTTCACCAAGAAAGTAGCCTTCTATGGTCTTTTTTTTTTTTCCCTTTTCTGGGCATTTTTCCCAGCCAGTTACTTGACTTCTGAGATTCCTTTCCACACCCACTTTGCCTCCTGTTCTGCCCAGCTAGTGCTTGGGGTCTGAGATTCCAATGCTGTTCCCCAGCCTCAGGGCTTTCAGTGGTAGTCAGGGCTGCTATTCAGTGTGAGATTAAATTCAGGTGCTCAGGTGAGGGGCAGGGCTGCTATTCAGTGTGAGATTAAGTTCAGCTGCTCAGGTGGGGGCAGGGCCGCCATCAGGGGCTCGGTTCCCTCAGGGGGTTTATGTGGAGATCTTCAACAATGGATCTGAGCTCCTTCCTGCTTTGGGAGCCCCCATCCACTTCTGCCTCCTCTGCTGCCTCCCGAGGGGGCCTGAGTTATGGAGACAACAACCCGCTCCCCTCTTGGCCAGCCAAAAAGGCTCTCTCACTATCCTTTGGTGCCTGTGGGTGGAGGGACCTGTGCTGCTGCTGGAGATTCTGTCCCTGAAGCCTGCTCGGATCTGCTCCTCTCGGTGCTGCGCGGCTGGGCTGGGCTCTCCTCCAGGTCCGATGGGCGATGGACCTTTGGTGTTGGTTTTTCAGGTCTCTCTGGAAGAGAAATCTCCTCCACTCTGTTGCTATGTGGCTTCCACTGCTCCAGAATTTGTTGGGAATTCTTCTTTACAGGTATTTTATGGGCTGTGGGTTAGGAGCTAGCATATGTGAATCTTTCTACGCCGCCATGTTGGCTCCTCCCATAATTCTGCTTTTTAAAGCATTCTTCTCCTCATTGGCTTTTCGACCTCTTTTGCCAATTGAGTTAGCTTATTTTTCAAGGTGTTATTTTCATCAGCATTTTTTTGGGTCTCCTTTAGCAAGCTGTTGACTTCCTTTTCATGATTTTCTTGCATTGTTCTCATTTCTCTTTCCAGTTTTTCCTCCACCTCTCTTACTTGATTTTCAAAATCCTTATCAAAATCCATGGACTGAGACCATTGCATATTTATTTTGGAGGTTTTGGTTGCAGAAGCCTTGACTTCCTCTGATGGTATGCATTATTCTTCCTCATCTGAAAGGATGGAAGAAAGTAACTTCACCAAGAAAGTAGCCTTCTATAGTCTTATTTTTCCCCCCTTTTTTGGGCATTTTCCCATCCAGTTACTTGACTTTTGAGTCCTTTGTCAAGAATGAGGTATACTCTGGGGACCTGTAAGTTCTCAGTTCCTCCAAAGTGACTCAATCAAGAGAGAGGAGTTGAACTCCTCTACTGGCCTGTGCGTTGGTCTGGGAGCTACCAAAACTTTTCTGGCTAGGATCTGCAAGTAGAATTCTCTTTCCAGAGCCTCCATCAGTTCCACCACACCAGCCAGCACGCTTCCTCACCTCTGGACGGCCACTCAGGACTGAGACTCAAATCAGCTATTCAATTCCCCCCCTTGGGCTTTAACCCAAGGGCTTCAAAAATATAGGCTGCTGCTGCTGCTGCTGCTGCCTGGGACTGGGCTTGGGGGAGGACCCTGCTCCCTTCTCACCCAGGAGAAAAAGCTTTTTCACTGACCTTTGAAGTTTCTTTGGTGTTTGTGGATAGACACATCTGAGAACTATCACTGCTGCTGAGGATTCCTTCCCAGAGTCCTGTTCTGGTCCTGTCCCTGCTACACAGCGGAGTGAAGGCTGGATTGGGCTCCGTGGGCTGCACTGCTCTCTGTGCTTCATGTGATAGACCTTGCTTGCCAGCCTTCCAGGCTACGTTGGGCTAGAAATCTCTTTCGTTCTGTTGTTTTGTGGCTTCTGCTGCTCTAGAATTTGTTTCATCATTTTTTACAGGTATTTTATGGACTGTATGGGAAGAGCTAGAGCATGTGCATCTTTCTGCTCTGCCCCCAACATAGTTTCTAATAATTTCCTTTATTTTCCTTTATTTGTGAATTTCCCTTTTTCCTTTTTAATATTGCCAATTTTACTTTCTTCTCCTTTTAGCTAGATTAGCTAATGGTTTCTCGCTTTTATTTTTAAAATTAGCTTTTAGTTTTATTTATCTGTTATGGTTTTAAAAACAATTTCCTGTTTTTAAGTTATGTGTCCAATTTATCAAACTTTTTCTCATTTTTTGATGAAAGTATTTAGAGAGGTCAGTTTCTTATTAAGGACTGCTTTGGTGTCATCCCAATAGTTATATATGTTGGCTCATTGTTGAATTTTTCAGTTGTTTCTATCACTTTTTCTTGGATCTACTTTAGGATTAAATTATTTAGTTTCTATTTAAGGCTTAATCCTTTCCTTAAAAGCCTTTTTTTGGTTATAATTTTTTTTGCATTGTACTCTGTAAAGGATGTGTGTTTAATAGTTTTGCTTTTTTGTATTTGAGGTTTTGTGTCTTACACATGATTGATTTTTGTAAAGATAACGTAGCTGAGAAATATGTAATAACAATAATGATAGCTACCATTTGTATAGAATTATAAGATTTATAAAGCACTCTACATGTATTCTCTCATTTGATCCTCAAAATAATCCTGTGAAGTAAGTGCTGTTTTTTTCCTCCAGTTTTTTACATGAGGAAGTCAGGGATGAGACAGCTTAAGTGATTTGCCTGTAGTCACACAGCTAGCAGGTGACTAAATTATTTGAATTTAGGTCTTTCTCACTCCAAGTCTAGCACTTAATGTTATCCCCTAGCTGTATCATACCTAATTTAACTAAAGCTTTATTCAGATCATTAATTTATTTTTCTTTATCTTTATTTAGGTCTGAAAGGTGATACCTTGAGTTCCTCAACTATTAGAGTTTTGCTTTCTATTTCAGTTTTTCTTTTAATTTATCATTCTGTACACATACTAAATATTTATATTATTTCATTGTATATTGTAATTTCAGTATAATAAAATTTCTCTGTTTATCTCTTTTAATATTATCTACCCTCCGAAATTGAACTTCATTTTACTTGTCACTATTCCCTTACATTTAACTCCCTCCCCTTTTTTGTTGTTACCTGTTTTATTTAAGGTCAGTCTTCATTTGTGGAAACTTCACAGAACAAATCCTCTTAGTAAGGAAATTTGGATTCTGTCAAAGGGCCCCATTTGAGGACCTAGAGGGTCTCATATGGACTTGAGGCCACAGGTTCCCCCCTTTGTCTAGAGCTTCCACCAGAGAGACAAGGCTAAAGTTAAGTCATCCAAACCATATTCAGAGTCAATAGCTTGCAGAGTTTAGACCAGAAAGAAGTATTGTGATCACTCTTCACCATAGAGCAGATTGCTTTGGGCATGGTGAAATCTTGTAGTTCACTAACCTGAGTTGTCTTTAAAATCCATGAAGAACACAATACTTAATATTACTCTGAGAAAACTCCAGTACTACCTAAGAAAATTCAAAGCAGGATAAAGCAAGATCAGATATTTTTTCCAGAATTTCAAAGAGCCCAGCATAGAACAAAGCCATAAAGACAAACGCAGCTTGGACATGATTTAACAGCCTCCAGGAGTAGAGAAAATGTGGAATATGATAAACTATTAGACAATGCATATAGGCTTACAAGAAAGAAGAATTTACCAAGAAAAACTGAGTATAATCTTAGAGACAAAAAAATTCACCTTTAATGAAATAGGAGACTTCCATGCATTCCTCTCGAAAAGAAAGGAAAGTTGTATAAAAATTTTGAAGTGCGAATACAGGAGTGAAAAGAAGCATAAAAACGTAAATATGAACAAACAACAATAAAGAACTACAAAGGAACAGACTGCCAGGCTGCTTATTCAAACATGAGGAGACACTAAGTGTTTCTGGCTGCTTGCGATGATTTTTCTTTTACTTGGAAACTCTGGATTTGGACTATGATGGTTCTAGGAGCTTTCGTTTTGGAGTTTCTCTCAGGAAGTGACCAGTGGAGTCCTTCTCTTTCTACTTTATTCTCTGATGCTAAGAGCTCTGTCCTGTTTTCTTTTAAGATGCTTTAAAGGATGATTTCTGGGATCCTTTTTTTTTTTTTTTTTGCTCATTATGTTCAGATAATCCAGTGATTCTTAAATGGGCTTTCTTTGACCTTTTCTAGGTCGGTTGTTTTTTTTGCTATGAATTGTCCTATGTTTTCTTCTATCTTTCAGCATTTTGACTTTGTTTTCACATTTCTTAAGGCATAATCAAGTTATTGCCTTCTATTTTTCTGTTATTTTCAGGCAGTTTATTGCTTGGAAAAGGTTTTGTACCTCTTATGTCAAACGGTTAATTTCCTTTTAAATTTTTTCTTCCACAACTTTAATTTTTTTTCTAATTTTGTCTTCAAGTACTCTCATTCAGTTTAAAAACAACAACAACAACGTTGTTTGACTCTTGGGGAAAAAGTCCTCCTGCTTTATCTCTTCAAGAAATTCTACTTGAATTGATGCTCAAGGTGTATTGCAGGTGTTTAGGAGTCAATCTCTTTTGTCTTTGTGTCTTGAACTTCTAATAGCTCTTTTTTTTTGTTTTGTTTTGTTTGCCCATTCTTCCAGCCTACTTCTTGACTTTGGTCTTGATGTTAGGGTTGGGCTGTGCCACACTTCTGGAGGGAAGGTCTAGGCTGGTCCTGTTGCTGCTTTCTTGAGGTATTGAGTGTTTTTATCCTAGGATCTTAGGGTCATGTTGGAACTGCCAGCTTTCAGTCCTTAAAATGCTCCGATTTATGATAAGTGTGATTGGTTCTCCTCTGGTCTGATTGTTGCAAGTTCCTGACCTGAGTTTGGATCTGAACTAGAGTATAGATTGCTGCTGGCCTCTGTCCCTAACTGTTGGTCTAGAGTTTCAGAATTGTAGACTCCTTGTTTGTGTGGGAGTCCTGTCTTAGTTATTCCTTTCCAGGCTGGAATAGCTACTGAGAATGAGAGCCTGTCCTTTATATAGGGTCTAAGCCACACTGCTACTGACTTTTGAACTTCTTAGTATGTTATCCAGGGCTTCACTATCCAGGACACTACTCCCCTGAGAAAGTCCCCTTCTGATTCTGCTTTGGATCCATGACCTCCATCAGGGTGACAAAGATGCCAGTTTGGACCTCTTTCCATTTCAGTGACCCATTATGGTTTTGAGGGGTATCCAGGTGTGAGTCTAGAACCCCCTCCTGTGCTGGTACAGTCTCTCCTTGCTGAGTGTTGTAGTGCTCCCCATGCTGGATGTGCTTCTGACCCAACCTATCCCCAGGATCTGAGCCAGACAAAGGATATGGTGGGTTTTTTTCCTATGTTTCTCCATCATGAGTTGGTCTGATGGTATTTTTTAGATCATTTGGGAGGAGTTTGTGGAGAGGAGCTCACTGCGTTACTTCCTATCACTTCGCCATCCTGGCTCCACCTCCCTTTTATATCACTTTGCATATCCTTTTTGAATTTCTATTTTTATTGTGTAGACATGTATAGTGCCATCAGTTTGCTTTTCAGGAATGTTTTAGATATTCACCAAAAAAATTGACTTGGAATTTTTGTCATCATTATCTTTTAAAAAATCGTTATCTTTTCTGTAATTCATTATCTTCAAGGTTGTTCATAATTTGTTTCCTTTTAGCCTTTTGCCTTCTGGTCATGGTTTCCTCATTTGTACAATTTAGAGTTTTGTACTGGCAAATTTATAAGGTCCCATCTTGCTCTGAAATTCTATCCTATATAATTTAGTTCAGCCTCTTTATATTACAGATGAAAAACTAAACCCATGAGAAGCTAAGCTAATTGACAACTTATTGACTCTGCTCTAGTATTATAGACCCTGGTATTTGAAAAAAATCCTCATTTGATCTATCAAATGCTAGCAATTTCCATTTTTTTCCTCCCTTTTGTGGCTAAACTCCTTGAGAAAGCCATCTATATTCATTGCCTCTGCTTCTCCTCTCATTTTCTTATAAACCCTCTATATTCTGGCTTCTGATTTCTTCGTTCATCCAAAACTGACCCTTTCAGAATTACTAGAACTCTCTTGCTTTCCAAATCTATTGGCTTTTTCTCAGTTCTGATCCTTTTTCACCTGCGCAGCATTTGACACTGTCAGTCACTTTCTTCTGGATATTCTCACCTCTCTAGGTTTTTGTGACACTGCTTTCTTTCTGCTAAGTCTCTTTACACTGACTGGCCCCATGACTATAAAGTTCTATCCTTTCACCTTTTAGTTTCTCTTACTTCCATTAAGACTCAGTTCCACTTCCATCTTTTCAATTCCACATTTTTGGTCCTCCTAGATAATAATACCTTCTCCTTCAGATTACTTTTATCTACTCTGAATGTTGAATGTGTCTTGTATGTACCTAATAATTTACATTTTGTCTCCATTTTAGAACGTGTGTTCCTTTAGGCCAGCTGCTGTTTTTGGCCTTTGTATCTCCAGTGCTTAACCCAGTTAATCCTGGCAGTTAGTGCTTAATAAGTGTTTAATAAGTGGTGTTAACTGTTCTTTCTTCTTAACCCAGGTTGCCTTTTGAAATTAGAGTTGTTATACTTTTTTCACCCCAGAACTCTTCCGAACTTCACCTTGAGCTGGTTCTGTACCTAAATGTATTTTTAGATTAATATAGACTCTTCTTTGAACAACCTTTTAATCACTTACTTTTATTGTTTATATACTAGATTTTTTTCTTTTGCTATGGTGCATGTGTATATTCACTGGGTGCATGTGTGTAGAATATTTCTAAAGTGATGCTATTTGTATTCTACTTCAGGAATCCTAATCCTTTTTACAGTATTTTAACCATCTTTTACTAGCTTCTATGTGCCCTAAGGCTATTTCAAAAATTTAAAGAATAGCAATTTAGAAAATTTATCAAAAAAAAAGAATCAAAAGCTTTCTTAGTAAAATATTAATAACCATTAGCCATTGTCTGTGTAATCTCAGTCTGGTAGTCTTATGCTTTTATAGCTCACTGTGCTTTCCCCACAAAATATTCCTCAGAGCTGTATTCTCTAATAACTATAGACTTGATCTAGACCCTACTTGCTTTTGCTTGGAGTTTTAAAACACATTTTTAACAATTACAAACTTAACAATCAACTAAAATAATCAGACATAAAAATGAGCAACATGTGCCTTAAAACACTTAGCATTTCACAAAGTACAACCAATCTTTCCTGATTTCTTATTTTAAAGCCTCTTTGGCCTTGTCCTTCAGTTCAATTCGGTAGTCTATTTATTAAGTACCACATCTCTGCTAGGTGCTATTAAAAAAAATGAAAAAAGACCCTGTCTTCAAGAAACTGACATTCTCCTGGGGGTACCAACATGTCCACATATGTAAGTGCAAAATTTATATAGCTAAATACAAATTAATTTTATTGGATGTGATGTTGAACTCTAATAATTGGCATAATGATAAGCTTTGTCTGTAAGGTGGCAGTTGATCCAAACCTTGAAAGGAAATAAGGACTCCAAGAGGTTAGATGAGGTTAGAGAACATTTCTGGCATGGGGGAATAGCTTGTGCAAAATCATGGATATTTCTGACATGGGGCAATATTTTTTGCAAAATCATGGAGTCAGTAGTAGAATGTCATATATGGAAGCACAGATAGCAGATCAATTTGGATGAAATGTGTGTGGGTGATATGAAATAAGTCTGGAAATATATAGGTTGTATCTAGATTGTAAAGGGTTTAAAATGCCAGACTCGCAGTTTGTGTCTTACCTAGAGCAGCTATTCTTAATCTGGAGTGTATGAAGTTGTTTTAAAGAATATTTTGATAACTGTATTTCATTGTAATTGGTTTCCTTTGTACTCTGCCTTATTTGATGAATTTAAAAACATTTGGAGAAGGGATTCATAGGTTTCATCAAAGTATCAAAGGAATCTATAACTCAAAAATATTAAGAACCATGTTTTGGAGGAATGGGTAAGAAGCATCCTAGAGCAGGAAAATGACATATTTAGACCTGTGTTTTAGAAATATCAATTTCGCACATTGAGACTTGAGCTATGGATAGAGAGAGAGAGAGAGAGGAGAGAGAGAGAGAGAGAGAGAGAGAGAGAGAGAGAGAGAGAGAGAGAGAGAGAGAGAGAGAGAGAGAGAGAGAGAGAGAAAGAGAGAGAGAGAGAGAGAGCTAGCCTTGGAGTTGGGAAAACTTAAATTCTTCCTATCTGTGTCATATACTGACCTTATGACCCTGGCAATTCATGTTCCCATTTAGTACTGTAGGCAGCTCTCAAAGACTATATGATTTGTACAGTAGATGCCAGCCTTCATTGGTAGAGTAAATTCTTCTCCAGCAGCTCCATATTGTAATGAAGGCACATGTTTAGTGTCAGTCCCAGTAGAGGATGGTTTGGAGAGGCAAGAGTTAAGATGCAGGGAGATTACTGTTAGTCTAGGCAAGATGTGATGAGGGTGTGAACTATGGTGGTAGTGACCTTGTGAATAAAGAGAAGGGGGATTGATGTGAGAGAATTTATAAGGACAACACTTGAAAACTGATGACTTTAATGGTTAAGGAAAAGAGGGAAGAGCTGAAGTGACTCCTGTGTTGTAAACTTGCTATTTTTCTTGTAGATTTCTTAATGCTGTCTCCAAGGTTTTTTTCTTCCCTTCACTACTCCCTTCACTTCCACAGCACCCTTTTGAAGATTCTACACAACATCCATGATTCTTTTGATCTGTCAGGGCCCTTCATTTGATAACGCTTTTCATTTCCTTCCATTACATCATTTAGACTCTTCATCCTTCCCCAACTTCCAGCATTCTTTGTTTCAACTTTATAATACATGCACCACTTATCTTATGTATTTTGTGTATTCTGAGTTTATGAATGTTTGTATAGATGTTTTTGTATTCTTTTATTTTGTCTTGGCATTAGTGTAGTCACTGTGACATCATCAAAGTTTTTAAAGCCCTATTTGGTAGGTAATTTTAAAGTATAACTTCTCCAGTGTTCTATTATGACTTAGTCTATTGTACCTCAGAGTGGTGAGATTTTTCTTTTCTGCCTATTGAGGATTTTGAAAGGAAGGTAAAGGGTAACTGGATATCTGTGAGAATATAGACATTATTTTTACCTAGAATTGCCCTCAAAATCCAATTGGATTTTATTTTATTTTTTTCATTTTAAAATTATTTATTTTTAGTTTTCAACATTCACTTCCACAATATTTTGAGTTCCAAATTTTCTCCCCATCTCTCCACTCTACCTACCCCTAAATAGCTTGCTTATCAATTTAACATGTCCCTCAATTTGCCCTCCCTTCTATCACACCCCTCCCTTCTCTTGTCCCCATCCCTTCTATTTTCTTGTTGTGTTTGTCCTTCGTTTTTGAAGAGGACCGTGACATGACAGAAATGATGACATGACTTGCAGTTGACTTTGTTTTGAGTGAGTGAGGGCTGTGCAGGGTCACCAGCCTCATTTATTCCCCCAGAGCCATCTGGATCCAGTGACCAGATACTCATCAGGATGACTGGAGATGGCCCAGGGTGCAAGGGGAGACCCTTCCTGTTTTGGGCTAAGGCCTTTTCAAGTACTCATTTAAAGTGAGGTAATGCCCATTCAGAGAATAGGCCTTGCCTCTTTAAGAAGTAAATTGAAGATTGGCCCTTTTAATTAAAAAGAAACAAAAACCAAAAACAAGCTGGGAGGGGAAGACTCTCTGGGTTCCAAAGAGAAACAGTTACCATTGACATTCCCTCTAAATTCACTTAAAGCCGGGAGGACCCAAAATACAGCCATTAAGTGGAGCTGGATAACCTGTATATCTTATTTCCCAGTTGTATGTAAGAACAATTTTTAACATTCGTTTTTAAAACTTTGAATTCCAAATTCTCCCTTCCTCCCTCCCCACCCATGCCTTCCTTCCTCCCTCCCCTCCCATCTCCATCATCCCCACTGACAAGGCAAGCAATTCAATATAGACTGTATATATGTGGTTTGGCTGTGTTTGACGGGGAGAGCACTAGCAATTCCATGCTGTTACTCTGCCATCTTGGCTCCACTTCCTCCTATTGGATTTTAAAGAGAGACATTGAAAAGTTTGGAGAGCAAGTTATTCAAATAACTCGTTCCCAAAGCTGAAAATTTCGAGACAAGGAATCATCTGAAATATAAATGAAGCTCACTTAGTTGTTTGTAGTATCTCTTGACAGCCATTAACATCACCCTTTGTTCTTTAGAATAACCACATTAATCATTTTACAAAAGGATGAGGAGCATCTTGGGGCCAACTAAAAAGAGATTTGAGAAGTAAAGGTACCAGTAAATAATAGAGTTTACATCTTAGGAGAAGCTAAGATTAGTACATTATATGCAAGGAGTGAAAGATGTAGAGATCTAGCTGCTGTATAGATACATTGGTTCCCAGTTCTTTGTCAGAAAACACTTATCAAGCACTTAGGTTGTGCACAATGTTGATCTGGGAATGTAGCTTATAGATTTTCTTTGTTCTTATTTACCTTATCAGTGGAGAGAATAAATTTGTTATTTGATTTCTAAGTTTGAAATGGATTGCAATTTCCCTTCTGTCAGTCACTAAACATTTATTAAGCAGCTACTGTGTGCCAGGTACTGTGCTAAGTGCTAGGGATACAGAGAAAGCTAAAAGATAGTCCCTGTTTTCAAGGAGCTCACAGTCTAATGGGGGAGACAGCATACAAACAACTTTATCGTATAAGCAAGCTACACATAGGATGAATTGGAAATAACCAGCAGAGGGATTAATCTAGAATTAAGGATGATTGGAAAAGGCTTCCCGTAGAAGGAGGGATTTCAGCTGGGTCTTGAAGAAAGACAACAGGCAGAGATGGGAAGGAAGAATATTCTAGGTTTGGGGGACAGTCATTGAAAATACCTAGAGTCTGAAGATTAAATGTTTTATGAGAGAAACAAGCAGGAGGCCAGTGTCATGGACTTACAGCATATGTGGGTGTGGTAGGTGTTGTAGGGTATAATAAGATAGGAAAGATGGGAGGGAGCATTTTATAAAGGGCATTGAACACAAGGGAATTTCACTTGATCCTGCGGTTGATACGGAATCATTGGAGTTTTATAGAGTAGTGGAGTGATGTGGTCAGACTTGTGATTTAGGAATATCACTTTGCCAGCTGAATGGAGGATGAACTAGAGCAGGGAGAGACTTATGATTGGGAAACCAACCAATTAAGGTATTGGTTAAAGTGGTTAGGTTTGGTGCCTGTGTCAGAGGAGAGAAGGGAACACATGAGAGAGAAGTTAGAAAGGTAAAATTGAGAGGCCTTGACATTCATTAAACACCATCAGAGATCTTATTACATCTTATGGTTTCAACTATTTGTGCACATGATTCTCAAATCTCTACATATCTGGCCTTCATCCTTCTCTTGAATTCCATCCAGGATCTCTGACTTTTGCTAGACATCTTTACTTGAGGGTGTTCCATAAGTATCTCAAACTCAGCATGTCCAAAAGTGAACTCATTATCCCTCCCATTTCTCCTGAGATGAGAGTACCACCATTCTTCCAGTCCATCCAAGCTCAGGATGTGTCTGTAGAAGTGATTCTTGATTTTTCCCACTTACCCTTCATATCCAGACAGTTGTCAAACATCTTACATTTAAACTCTTCAGTATCTTTCTTTCTATTCGCACAACAAACCGTCAGGTCATCAACCCTCTTCTGGTCTATTGCAGTCGCCTCTTTATCTTCCTAAATTCAGTCTCGTCTCTCTCTAATATGTCCTCCATCTAGTAGTTGAATTGATAGTCCTAAAGCATAGGTCTCACTTTTGTCAACAGGATGGCAGAGTGAGGAAGGAACCCTCTGAAGCACTCCCAAATTCCCTTCCAAACAGCTAGAAAATTGCTTTAGAATTGATATAGCAGCAGGGACATAGCTTACTAACACATTAGGAAAGGTCTGTCTCACTGAAGTAAGGGGGAGCAAGGTCTAAGAGCAGCAGCAGCAGCAGGAGCCAGACTCACAGCAGGGGACCTGCAGCAAGGGTCTAAGCTTGGAACAGCCCACCAGTGAAGCCCTGACCTCATGCAATCTAGCAGCTCCCTAGGCAAGTGAGCACTGTATAGTACAGGAAGGCCCCACCCTAGCACAAGCCATCAGCAAGGACTTGACCCCATTGCTGACCAGTAGTGAAGCCCTTCCCTGGGGCTGGCAAACAGCAAGACCCTACCCCTGGGGCCTACCAGCAGAGAGACCCCATTTCCATAACATCCTAGTATCAGGGCCCTATCCATTGGGCAGCTAAGCAAAAAAAAAAAAAAAAAATTATTCCTCCAGGGCCTGCTAACAGAGAGGCCCTGTTTCCATAACAACTCAGCATTAAGGCTGCCTCCCCCGCAACCCCCCCCCCCCACAGGGAGACCAGCTAAACCCCCCGTACCCAGCTGAGGCCATTGGGGACCCCCTAGTACAAACCATAAGGGAAACTCTACTCTCAGCTAAGCCCTGAAGCCTAGTGAAAGCTAACAGTAAGACCCAGAGTCCTAGCACAAAAGACTTGGGACAGTGCAGGACCAGAGCCCAACTTTCACATAAAAACACCAAGTTACCAAAAAAGGCAGAAAAAAATGAGCAGAAAAAAAAGAAAAAAGAACTTGATGGTAGAAACATACTATGATAATAGGGAAGATCAAAGTATAAACCTAGAAGAGAACTATAGTATCAAAATGACTACATGTGAAACCTCAAAGAAAAATATAATTTGATCTCAGGCCCAAAAGGAATTCCTCTAAGAGCTTAAAAAGGATTTTAAGAAGCAAATTAGAGAAGTAGAAGAAAAATTGGGTAAAGAAATGAGAGTAATGAAAGAGAATCATAAAATAAAGACTTAATAGCATGGGAAAAGATGTATAAAAATTTACTAAGGAAAATAACTCCCTAAAAAAAAACAGAATTGACCAAATGAAAAAGGAAATACAAAAGCTCGTTAAAGAAAATAGTTCCTAGAATTGAGCAAGTGGAAAGTAATGATTCCATGACACATCAAGATATAGTAAAACAAAATTTAAAAAGAAAAAAAGTATGAAATTTCTCATTGGAAAAACAATTGACCTAGAAAATAGATCTGGGAGAGATAGTATAAGAATTATTTGACTACCTGAAAGCCATAATTTAAAAAAAAAAGCCTGGAAAACATCTTCCAAGAAATTATCAAAGAAAACTACCCTGATACATTAGAACCAGAGGACAGAATAGAAATTGAAAAAATCCACAGATCACCTCCTGAAAGAGATCCCAAAATGAAAACTGCCAGGAACATCATAGCCAAATTCCAGAGCTCACAGATCAAGGAGAAAGTATTGCAAGCAACCAGAAAGAAATAATTCAAATATTGTGTGAGCTAGTCAGGGTTACATAGGATTTGGCAGCTTCCATGTTAAAGAACGACAGGGTTTGCAGTATGATATACCAGAAGGCCTTTTAAAGGGGTTATGAATACAACCAAGAATCACATACCCAGCAAAACAGAATATAATCTCTCAGGGAAAAAAAGTGAACACTTAACAAAATGGAGCAATTTCAGGCATTTCTAATTAAATGACCAGAACTGAGTAAAAAATTTGACTTCTAAATACAAGACTCAAGGGCAACATAAAAAGGTAAAAAAAGAAACAAGAGGAAAACTTAAGAAATTCAATAAAATTAAACTTTATATTTCTGTATGGCAAGATAATATTTGTTACTCTTAACTTTATTACTAGAAGAACAATTAGAAGGAGTATATGTAGATAGAGGGTGTGGACTTTGATGAGATGATACTTCAAAAAACAAAGGGATGAAAAAAATTACATTGGAGGAAGAAGGGAGGGAGAGATTGAATGGGGCAAATTATCCCACATAAATGAAAGAGCTATTATAATGGAAGGGAAAATAGGGGTGGGGGGCAAAGTTTAACCTTACTCATCAAAATTGGATCAAATAGGGAATAACATACACAATCATTTGAATATAGAAAATCTCATCCTAAAAGGAAGTAAAAAGGAAGGGGGATAATGGGGTGGGGAACTGATAAAAGGGAGGATATATTGGGGAAGGTAGTTATTAGAGCAGGGAATGGGTGGGGGTGAGGGAGGATAAACAAACAAAAAGAAACATGGAGGGAAATATACAGTTATTATAATTATAAATGTGAATGGGATAAACTCACCCATAAAACAGAAGCAGATAGTAGAATGGATTAAAACCCAGAATTCTACGTTATGTTGTTTACAAGAAACACATTTGAAGCAGATAGATACACACAGAGTAAAGGTGAGGGGCTGGAGAAGAATCTGTTATGCTTCAACTGAAGCAAAGAAAGCAGGGGTAGCAAACATGATCTCAAAGCAAAAGCAAAAATAGACCTAATTAAACCTAATTAAAAGAGATGAAAAAGGAAATTATATCTTGCTAAAAGTTACCATAGACAATGAAATGAAATACATATCCACCAAATGGCATAGCATCTAAATTTTTGAAGAAGTTGAATGAGTTACAGGAGGAAATAGGTAATAAAACTAAATTAGTGGGGGCCTTCAACTTTCCCCTCTCAAAATTAGATAAATCTAACCAAAAAAATAAGCAAGTAAGAAGTTAAGGAGGTGAATAAAATTCTGGAAAAGTTAGTTATGATAGATCTCATGGGAAAATTGAATGGGAATAGAAAGGAATATGTTTTTCTTAGTAGTACATGGCATCTACACAAAAATTGGTCATGTGTCAGGACATAAAACTAAACCAAATACAGAAATAGTAAGCACATTCTTTTTAGATCATAATGCAATAAAAATTACAATCAATAATAATAGATTGAAATTAGTTGGAAATTAATCCTAAAAAAACTAATGTGTCCAAGAACAAATCATAGATATAATTAGTAATTTCATTAAAGAAAATGACAACAATGAGAAAATATTCCAAAATTTATTTGACTCAACCAAAATGATACTTAGGGAAAGATTTATATCTCTAATTGTTTACATCAATAAAATAGAAAAAAAGCAGATCAACTTATTAGGCATGTGAAACCAAAAAAAAAAATTCTAGAAAATAAATTGGTAGTTTTATGAAAAAAAAATAAACCATTGCTTAAGTTGATTTAATAAAGAGAAGAAGAAAGCCAAATTTATATCTCTAATTGTTTACATGATAGAATAGAAAAAAAACCCAATCAAGTAGACTTGCAAGTAAAAAAAAACAACTAGTAAAAGACCATTCACTATCCCCAGTTAAACACTAATTGGAAATCTTGAAAATCAAGAAAGATTAATAAAGTTGAAACTAAGTAAACTATTGAACTAATAAATACAACTAGAAGTGTGGTTTATTAAAAAAAGTAAAATAGACCATTGTTTTATTTGACTTAAAAAAAAAAAGGAAAGAAGAAAACCAAATTATAAGTATCAAAAAATGAAAGGGCTAAATTCACCATCAAAGAAGAGGAAATTAAGAAAATTGTTAGGAAATATTGCTCCATTATATGCTAATAGATTTGCAATCTAAATGAAATGGACCTATATCTACAAAAATATAGATTACCCAGATGAACAGAAGAAAAAAAATACTTAATCCAATCTTAGAAAAAGAATTTGAACAAGCCATCGATGAACTTCCTAAGAAAAAATTCCCAGGACCAGATAGATTCATAAGTACATTCTACCATTTGGAGAACAGTTAATCCTGATACTTTTTAAACTATTTAGGAAAATAGATGGAGTCTTACTAAAATCATTTTATGACACAGATACGGTGCTGATACCTAACCAGGAAGAGTCAAAACAGAAAGAAAATTACACACCAATTTCCCTAGTGAATATTGACACAAAATTTCTAAATAAAACTCTAGCAAAGAGATTACATTAATATATCTCAAGGATCATATGCTATGATCAGATGAGGTTTATGTTAGGAATGCTGGGCTAATTCAGTATTAGGAAAACTATCAGTCTAATTGACCATATCAATAACAAAACCAACAGAAATCATATAATTAATAGATACAGGAAAAGCCTTTGACAAAATACAGCACCTATTCCTATTAAAAACACTAGAGAGCATAGGAATAAATGGAACTTACCTTAAAATGATAGGTAATATTTATCTAAACTCATCAGTAAGCTTTAACTATATTGGGGATAAGGTAGAAACCTTCCCAGTACAGTCAGGGGTGAAGCTAGGATGCCCAGTATAACCTCTGTTATTCAGTATTGTACTGGAAATGTTAGCTATAGCAATGAGAAGAAAAAGAAATTAAGGAATTAGAAGAGGCTGTGAGGAAACAAAACTATCACTCTTTGCAGACGATATGGTGGTATACTTAGAAAATCCTAGAGAATCAACTAAAAAACTACTTGAAATTATTAACAACTTTAGCTGAGTTGCAGGATACAAAATAAACTCACATAAATCATCAGTATTTCTATATATTATCAACATAGTCTAGCAGCAAGAGATAGAGAAATTCCACTTAAAATAACTGTAGATGATATAAAATACTTGGGAGTCTCACTGTCGAGACACAACTATAAAATATTTTTCACACAAATAAAGTCAGATCTAAACAATTGGAAAGATGTTAATTGTTTGTGGGTAGGCTGTCAATATAAATAAGTGACAATTCTACCTAAATTAGTCTGTCTATTCAGTGGTGTACCATGCTATCAAAAATTATTTTATAGAGCTAGAAAAAATAACAAAATACATTTGAAAGAACAAAAGCTGAAGGATATCAGGAATAAATGAAAACAAAATTCAAAAGAAGGTGATCTAGCTGTGCGAGATCTCAAATTGTACTATAAAGTGACAATTATCAAAATAATCTGTTACTGTCTAAGAAATAGAGCAATGTATCAGTGGAATAAATTAGGTACAAATTGCGTTATAGTAAATGACCATAGTAATCTAGCATATAATTAATCCAGAGATCCAAGCTTTTGGAACAAAAACTCATTATGTGACAAAAACTTCTGAAAAAACTGGAAAACAGTATAACTGAAACTCGGTATAGACCAATGTCTCACACCATATACCAAGATAAGGTCAAAATAGGTGCATGATTTATGCATAAAAGGTAACACCACAAGCAAATTGAGAGAGCATGGAATAATTTATCTCTCAGATTTATGAATTAGGAAAGAATTTAGAACCAAAAAGGTAGAGAGAACATTATAAAATAATTTTGATAGCATAAAATTATAGTTTTTGCACAAAAATCAGTGCAGCCAAAATTAAAAGGAAAGCAAAAAAATGGGAAAAAATTTTTGTAACAAGTATCTCTGATGAAGGCCTCATTTCTCAAATATGTATAGAACTGAGTCAAATATATAAAAATATGTCATTCTCCAGCTGATATTGGTCAAAGGATATGAACAGGCAGTTTTCAAAGAAATCAAAGCTATCTATAGTCATGAAAAAATGCTTTAAATCACTGTTAATCAGAGAAATGCAAATTAAAACAATTCTGAAGTCCCACCTCACACCTATTAGGGTGACTAATAAGACAAAAAAAGAGAATGTTGGATGGTGAAGGGAATGTGGGAAAAAGTTGTGAACTGATCCAGCCGTTCTGAAGAGTAATTTGGAACTATGTCCAAAGGTCTATAAAACTGTGCTTACCCTTTTGATCCAGCAATACTACTTATAGGCCTGTGAATCCCAAAGACATCCCAAAAAAGGTAAAAAATCTCAAATAAGGTAAAAAATTTGTACAAAGATATTTACAACAACTCTTTTTATGGTAGCTAAGAATTGGAAATCAAAAGGATGTCCATAAATTGGGGAATGGCTAAGTAAACTGTAGTATATGATTGTGATATAAGAAATAACAAGTAGTTTCAGAAGAGCCAGAAAGGACTTACATGAACTGATCCACAGTGAACAGAATCAGAATGTTGTGCACAGTAACAGCAATATTGTTGCAGAATTGTGAATGTCTGATGTATTCTCAGTGATACAGTGATCCAAGACAATCCCAAAGCACTAATGATGAAGCATGCTATCCACCTCTCGAGAAAGAACTGATATTGATTGAATACAGACTGAAGCATACTATTTTAAATTTTCTTTCATTTTTTGATTTGAGTCATCTTGTACAAAAATGACTTAATATGGAAATGTTTTACATAATTGCACATGTATGACCTGTATCTCATTGCTTACTGTCTCAGAGATAGGAAAGAGGAGGAAAGGAAGGAGGGATAGAATTTGGAACTCAAGACTTTAAATAAAAATGTTTTAAAAATTGGAAAATAAAGTATTATGATAAGTGTATTTCAGTTAAGAAAGCACAGATCTGAGCAGATTACTTCCCTGCACAAGAAGTTTCCAGTAGTTCATTGACTTTACTATAAAATTTATAGCAAACCTTCTCTATTTGGCATTTAAAGCCCTTCAGTTTGGTTCTAGCCTCTTTTTTCCAGCTGATTACTTCCTCTCATGAGCTCTCTACTCTCAGTCAAACTACCTTTCACTGCATACATTACATTAATTTTTCTGTCTCAGTGCTGTTCCCTCTTGTGTGGAATGCTCTGACTCCTCACCTCTGTCTCTTAGAATACTTTAGTTCCCTTCAGTGTTCACCTCAAGTGTTCCTAAGAAATACTGTTTTCATGCTTCCCCAAGTTTCTTAGTACCTCTGCTCTCCCCCTTCAAGGATCAACATATGTTTTTGTATATCCCAACATGTGTTTCTACGGTAGAAAGTGAGCTCTTCGAGAATCATCTCATTTTTGATTTTTTTGTCACTAGGTCCTAACAGTACCTGGCCCACATAGTAGACCCTTAGTGTCTTTTTTTCATTGACTGATAAACAATGTTTGCAATAGATAAGAGTGCTGGACTTAGAATCAGGAAGATTCTTGTTCAAATTTTGCTTTTGACATAGCTCAATGGGAAGTCATTTTAACTCAAATCATTTTACCTTCTGAAACCTTAGTTTATTCATCTAAAAAATGGGAATGCTAACAATGCCTCTAGTAGTCACCTTATAGGATTGTTGTGAGGTTCAAATGAACTAATATGTACAAAATTGCTTTACAGGTCATAAAATACTATTTAAATGTCAGTAGTCATTATCTTCCTTCTTATCCTTCTTACCCTTTGCAGGATTCCTTTGTACGATGTTAAGTACCACTCTTAATTATTCTCTTATTATTTCATGTATATTGATATATTTGTCTTTTTATTGATATTGTAAACTCCTTCAGGAAAGGGACCATAAATAAAGGTCCTTAACAAATACTTTTTTGTTGTTCATCAGTTTTAAATGCCAATATGCTTAAATGCACAATTTTTTCCCACTTAACAGTATTTTATTTTTTCCAATTACATGAAAAGATAGTTTTCAGTATCCAAAAATGAAGTAGTTTACATAAGTGAATTTTTTACATTGTAGTATCTCTTTAAGTACTCAAACTTTTATTTAAGTCATTTTTGTGTTACTATTACTATGTACATTTTTGTCTTCTTAAATAGATAATATTCCATCTCATAAGCATTATTAAGTTTTTTGCATCTGTTCAAAAAAACTCTCTATAGTCTTATTTTTCTTCCCTTTTCTAGGCATTTTCCCAGCCAGTTACTTGACTTCTGAGATTCCTGTCCACCCCCGCCTAGATCCGCCCAGCTAGTGCTTGGGGTCTGAGATTCAAATGGGCTTTCCACGGCAGGCGCCGCTGCTATTCAATGTGAGCTTTAGTTCTGGTGCTGGGGTGGGGGCAGGGCTGCCTCCCAGGCTCAGCTCCCTCAGGGGCTTTATGCAGAGACCTTCAGTAATGGAGCGGGGTGGGGCAGGGCCGTCTCCCAGGCTCAGCTCCTTCAGGTGGTTTATGCAGAGACTTTCAGTAATGAAGATCCTGCCTGCTGCTGGGGGCGTCCTGGGCTGCAGCCGCCGCTGCACTGCCCTGCCTCTGCCGCTTACTGCCCCTGCCTCTGCCTCCGCAGCTTCCTCCCGAGGGGGCCCGAGTCACGGAGACACTCCACTCCCCCTCTGGGCCAGCCCAGCCATCTCTCTCACTGACCTATAGCTTCTGCGAGCGGAGGGACCTTCCCGGCCGACGGAGGTTCCGTCCCTGAAGCCTGCTTGGGTCAGCTTCTCTGGGGCCGCGGCCAGGGCAGCGCTGGGGTGGGGTCTGCTTTCTGGGTCGCGAAGGACCCTGGGGATGGCTCTCCAGGGCTCTCTGGATCGGAAATCTCTTCCACTATGTTTCTGCATACCCTTCAGTGATCCAGAACTTCTGGGGAGCTCTTCTTACATTAATTCTATGGGCTGTGGGTTCAGAGCTCATATACATGCATCTTTCTACTCCGCCATCTTGACTCCGCCCTCCCATTATTAAGTTTTTGTTTTTGTCCTAAATTGATGTTTTGTTCTCATGTTATATTTCTTAACATATTCAACCTCTAGTGTGCCTTTGTTTGTAATAAAAAAAAAAGTTTAGATTAACGAAGCAAAACTAGATGTGGCTATATATGTAGTATTGCACATCTATAATCTTCCACTTCAGAAATGAAGGGAGGGATGTGAGTTTTCTGAACTCTTTTCTGGCAACAGGCTTGGTTATTATAATTGTCCAACATTTAGTTTCATTTTATTGTTCTTACAATTTAGGTTATTAAAGTGGGTGTGTATATTGTCTTCTTAGTTCTTTATATCACTTTAGGGTATGTAAATCTGATATTTCTCAGAATTTCTCATATTTGTTTTTTTCTTATGGGCAATTCTATTCCATCATATTTGTATACCATATTTTGTTTAGCCATTCTCCAATTTGTGGACACTTATTTTGCTTCTAGTTCTATTCTATCACAGATCATATTGTCAAGGTTAATTTGGTGTATCTGGAAATGTTATGTCTTTGACCTAATTATGGAATCTGACCTACTATAGGAATCTGTGAGTTTAAGAGGCAAGGACTATCTGTTTTCTTAAAAAAAAGTTAAATTCCATATTGCTTTCAGAATGTTTGGATCAGTTCTCATACTGGTGTACTCCTCCAACACTGAGTGTTTCCATTTTTTGTCATCTTTGCAAATTCACATACTGTTAATTGAAATCTTAGAGTGTCTTTAATCTGCATTTTTCTTAATTATTAATTACTTGGAGCAAATTTTCATCAGGTTATTAAATTTGTAGCTTTTCTTTTGAGAATAGTTTGTACAGATCCTTAGATCACTTATCTGTTGCTAAATAACCTTTAATCTCTTGGTCTTTTTTTGTAATTTAAACTTTTGTAAAAGAGGGAGATTCCCTTTATACTAGAGGGAGTTTTTCCTCAGTACTTCAGTTGAACTAATTAGGCCCAGAATTTATTCACAAAATATAAAAGAGATATTAAGAAGTTTTCCTATAACCCCAACAGTGTGTGAATAAGACATTAGTCAGCTTGAGATGATTATAGGTCCTTGGCCATTAGATAAAGACAAGGTACTACATAGAAAACATTTTGTGATTGGTTGAGAAAAACGTATCTGTGGGATACGAGCCACAGTACAGTAGTAGTGGGTAAAACCAAACACCATTTTTGTCTTGATGCCTTGGTGATGGGATCTTTTTGAGGGCAGTGGTGGCTGTGTGGGATGGGATTTGGAAATGGCTAGGTATGGTTATGCTGTAGAAATGACCCAATGTCTGGTCAGTGAACAAGGGGAGGACTTTCTCCTTACCTCTTCATTTTTGATTACTCTGTGGACTAGTTTTCTTGCTTTGGAAAAAAATTGTAGTTATGTCATACATCATCTTGATTCTTACTATGAATGTGAGATCTTTGTCCAGTACCTAGAGTTTAAATACTAGGGTGTAGCACCAGTGTGATACCCATAACAGCTACTGTGGATGCAAGTGTATTTCCAGGGTAAATTTGCAAAATATAAACTTTCTTCCTTAAAGATGAAACCAAAATATTCAGATACTGGAAAGCGAATTCCACCATGGTAACAAGTACGTTTGTACACATTACTAGTAGAAGGAGGATTGCTATCCTCAAGCCTTCCCTCTGTCAGGCCTCCCCACAACCAAGCTCCCTTAGGCAAAATGCCCCTCTTTCACCCAGGCTAGCTGCTCTGCCTGCTGCCACTCTCTCAGCTCCAACCCTCTCTCTTCCTTTTGTACCCTTCCTGCTCTACCTGTTCAGCAAGCTCCTTCTACCATCAGCTCCATGTGACTCAGGCTGTGGACTGAGTCAAAACTCAGAGCAAGTCACATGGGCTTATTAAGGGGCAGGGAAGATCTTCAAACTACCTTAACATTACATAGGGGAATGTCTGAATCATATCAATATGAATCTTCTCACTATAAATGAAACCAGATTGATAAATGTAGAGAATGCAAGTTCTCAGAGTGCTTCTCATTTTTTGGCCTGCCCTACCCCCCCAAAACCCAATCAAAACCAAAATAAAAAAAACCCAACCTTTTCATTTGGTAGAATAGAAATGCTATGTTGAAGTATCTCTAATAGGGCATCTTCTATACAAGTTAAAAGTCATACAAAATTCCTTGAAGGTGTGAACTACAGATACAACTTTGACCTTTTAATTATTGACATCTAGCTAGGCATAAAACAGGGTGACATTTTTGCCTAAGATGTTTGCTGCTGTCATGGAGAATGCCCAGGGATGAGGGATTTTGTATAGGTGATAAAGTCCTTCAGATTTTCCTGTTGGCAGATGAATTGTGTTGATTCAATTAGCCCTGGAATATTGATTCTGTTAACCAGGAGAAAAATATATTCTAGTCTGAATGGTAACAGTGTTAACTGTTATTTACCTTTGAATGAGAGAAATTCTAGTTATAGTTTGACATGCATTTTAGATTTTGAGAAAGCATATTTCAGGGAGTTTACAGGAAATACTGATAGGATCCTATGGAAAAAAATGCTTCAGGGGATGTCAGCTAAGGAGGAATGAGAGATGCTTAAGAATGAAATTCTGAAGAAACAAAAGGAAACAGTTCCACCAAGTAGGAAAAATGAGATTTCTTTGAAGAGACCAAAGTAGATGCACAAAGAACTCACTGACCAACTTGATTTAAATACAAAATATACAAAAACAAGAAAGACTAGTTAACAGATGAATATAAGAGCGTGACATAATCCTGTAAAAATACCATGAGAAATGCTGAAGATTAAAATGAACTGAGACAAGGGAAGATAAAGACAACAGAAAAAGGTTGTTTTGTTTATTTTAACTTAGGTTGGGAGAAAAAGGAAGATCAGAGAAGGGTTTAGGACATTTTCTTGGGATAGATGGGACAATGATAACTGACAGCAGAAAATAGGCAGAGGTGCTTTATTCTTACTTTCTGTTTTTTCTGTAAAGAGTGATCCTTAGCCTATAAATAACAAAACAAAAGTTATTAAGAGAGAGTAAGAGATTCTCCGAGAGTAGTAACTACCCTCAGTGAATTCAAGTTACCTATCCCAGAAGAGTTCTATTTATTGATCCTGAAAGTATGGCACACACAATTGCTGAACCATTTGTCAATAAGATATTTGAATATTTGAAAGACATGGAAAATGATACAAGTACCAGAGTACTGGAGGGGATGGTAGCTGTCCCAGTTTTCAAAAAAGGGAAGAAAATGCAGATTGAAAACCATAGGCCTGTAAGCTTGAATTAAAATTCTGGGAAAATTCTAGAAAAGATAACTAAAGAGATGTTTGGTGAATGTCTACGAAGTGAGGTAGTAATTGCAAAGAATTCACATGGCTTCATTAACAAGAGGTCATGCCAGTCTAACATCATTTCCTTTTATTAAAGGATTACTAAACTAAATTCACCAGGGAGATTGTACAACTATAGTTTCCTAGATTTTAGTAAAAGCTTTTGATGAAGTGTTTAAAAAATGATGGAGGGATGGATTGGACAACAATACAATTAGGTGGATTCAAAATTGGTTGATGACATTACTCAAAGAGTAATTGTTATGTTCAGCGTCAGTGTGGCAGGAGGTCTTTAGTGTGGTATTTGAGAGTTCTGGGCTGGGCCCTGTCTTGTTTAACTTTTTTTTTTAATTAATAATTGGATGAAGATGTGTTTTAATCATATTTGCAGGTGATATAAAACTGAGAGGTACAGTGAGTGGTGGCTGTTGGGATCCAAAATTATTCTTGGACATGGGAACATTAGTCTGAATCTAATAAGATTAAATTCAATAAGGATAATTATAAAGTCTTACATTTAGGTACAAAAAAATAAAAAATATAAGAGGGTGGAGGTATGAATAGGCAGCAAGTCTGACAAGATCTGGGGATTTTAGTAGATTTCAAGCTCATTATGAGTCATCAGTGTGCTGTGGAAGCCAAAAAAGTTAATGGGATCTTGAACTACATTAAAAGAATCATAGCTTCCAGGAATGGGGAGGTTATAGTCCATCCTATTGTGATCTGCTTTTTTTTTTTAAACCTAGTCCAGTAGATTACTATTTTCAGTTTTGGGAGCCATAGTTGAAGAAGAACATTGATAGGTTAAGTTGGAGGGTGAATACCCAGAAGAGGGAAGGCAGGAAGGATACTGAAAGTCCATGAGTCCAGTTATATGAAAATCAGTTGAAAGAACTGGGCATATTCAGCTTGAAGAAGACAAGAATTGGGGAATGGGGAGAACCATGGTAGATGTCTTCATGTATTTGAAGAGCTGACATGGGGAGAAGACTGAACTTCTGTTTGACTCCAAAGGGCTGAACCAGGAGCAAATTTAGGCTTGATGTTAGGAAAAGTGCAAGATAAGGTGAGAGTTTATCTTTCATGGTTGAGAACACCTCTGGTGGAAAAGGAAGAGTACTGTTTTTAAATTGTATTCTCTTTCTAGAGGGGGAAAGTAGCAGAAGTACATATATCCCTTGGATTTTTTCCTTTAGCTTTCAGTGATATGAAAAAAGGCATGTTTCTAATAAGTGGTATTGTAGTCTTGTGAAAAGAGCATATGAGCGTGTGCATATTAAGGAGGTCAGTGTTATTTTCACTTCAGCCACTTATTTTAAGTGACTTATCTATTTTTCTCTACCTGGGTATATAGACTTCCATACTGACACTTCACTCTCGTTTGTTTACCTCACATTTCCAACAAGCTGTTTCTAAGTCTCTTGTTTTCTTCTTTACTCAACCATGATTTGTGTTCAGGCCTCTTCACTTTTCTTCTGAACTGTTTTGTTTCAAGAGTCTGTCCTGTCCAATCTGTTCTCCATAGAGCTGTCAGTGGTTCTCCTAAAATGCAGATCTTATGATGTTAGTTTCCTGCTCCATAACTGGCTCCCTTTTCCCTCTGGGAGAAAATGAAAACTCTTTGTTTTGCTTCTAAAACTCTTAATAACCTGATCCCATCTTACCTTCTCAACATTGTTATGTATTGCTCTCATTTCCTGTGTTGTCCTGTCCATCTAAACTGATCATCTTGTCACTTAACACATGAATCTCTATCTTCTCATTTCCACTCCTTTGTACTGGCTATCCATCATGTCTGGAATGTACTATTTATTTTTTTACCTCCACCTTTTAGAATACCTTATTTTTTTCCAAATGTCTTCTGGCAGACTGTCTTCTGAAAGAAGGCTTTCTTGAACTCTGTAGGCAATTGGTGCCATTTCCCCCATTCTTGACTGTATTATATATATTTACTTATTATAGTTCATGTCTCCCTAGCAGAACACAGCCTCCTTGAGGACTGAGACGTTTATTTTTGGCTATATCTCCAATGCCTACCTACATGTGGTAGGCATTGGATTGATGTTGAAAAAACCCTGTCTATGAAAATGTAAATTTTTGAAATAGATTAATATGGTGATTCTTTTAGTGCTGTGAATTTCGTCATTCTCCTATCTTGTTGCTCTTGTCTCATTAAACAGGTCAAGTAGCTATTTTTGATGTCCAGCTCCCCTCATGTCCGCCTTTCCCTACTTGTCATCCCCACTCAGTTCCTATGTTTTTTGCATCTAACTATTGAAATATAAGTAAGTTAAGACACTAATTGGTAACAAATATCTTTAATCCTCCAAATGATGATGTAAACCCTGTGTAATAGTTTTACATGAACATTTCAGCCTTATTCTAAGAAGTAAATTTGGGGGTCAGCACTGAAATACACCACCTTATTGTGTCATACTGTGCTAGCTTCCTCAATAGTTTTTAGAAAGTTAATTCCTATGTCATGCTAGAATTATCAGTGTGATGGTAGTGTTGTAAAGAACTATGTTTTCCATAAAGAATGTATTCTTGAATGTATAATCAGTGGCAAAATGAGGTTTGATTTAATTATAGGCATTTATATTTTTTCTCACTTCTAGCTTCGCCCTTCCTTCATTGAATCAAAAACAGAAAAGAAAACCTTCATAACATAGTATCTGCAAAGCAGATCCCCATATTAGCCATACCTAGGACTATGTTTCATTTTGAATTTTGAGTCCACTGTTTCTCTTGGAGGAGGTGGGTAGCAATTTTTTGTTTTCCATCTTCCAGAGTCATGATTGATCAGAATTCTGAAGTCTTTCAAAGTCGTTTTTTCTTATAATGTTATTATAGAAATTATTCTTCTGGTTCAGGTCTCCATCAATTCATACAGGGCCCAAGTTTCTCTGAAACTGTCTGTTATTTTATTTCTTCTGGCACAATTATATTCCACTACATTCATATACCATAATTTACGATACAGTGCAATGTAATACAGTACATATTTATTAAGGCCTGCTGGGTGCTAGGCACTGTGTTAAACAATGGGGATACAAAGAAGAAAAAATAAGACAATCCTTGCCCTCAAAGAGCTTAAAATCTGATGAAGCAATCAATCCATTAACATTGGTTAAGTACCTTTTATGTGCAAGGAATTTTGCTTTGCTGGAGAAACAAAAAAAGGCCAAACAATTCCTGCTCTTGAGGAACTTACAGTCTAATGGAATGGTAACATGCAAACAAATATATACTAAAACAAGCTATATGCAGGATAAATAGGAAGTAATTAACAGAGGGAAAGCATGGGAGTAAAGAGGGGTTGGTGAAGACTTCATACAGAAGAAAGTAAGCAAAAGGAAGCTGAAACAAGAGTTGATGTGGGGCAAGGAGTTGCAAGGACATGATGATGGTATAGGTAAATCCAAGGAGTGTAACTGGTAGGAAAGGAAGAGTTGGCTGGGCTTCCAAGTCCTCTTTAAATGGAAGATTTGGGAGGAGGTTCTCTCCCCCCACCCCCTTATCCCTCTAATCAGAAGGACTGAAGTAGATGAGGGTTGTGATGGAGTGAAAGTGCCAAAGCTGGTGCAGTCTCTGCAATGATGAGTCTCCTGGATATAAACTTTGTGGGGAAAAGGTGGGGTGGGGGTGGTCTTGGGGAAGCTGAATTCATGGAATACAGCTGGAGGGAAAAATAGTTTATCCATTCCTGAATAGATGGATTCTTCCTTAGTTTCCATGTTTTTTTTGACATAAGAAAAATAGATATTACAAATATTTTTGTACATATGAGCCTCCCTCCCCCTTCTTTGATCTCTTTGGGGGTGTATGCCTCATAGTTTTATCACTGGGTTAAAGTGTCCCAAGACTGGACCAATTCACAGCTTTACCAACAGTGCTACATTGTTCCTGTTTTTCCCAAGCCTAGTCAACAGTAAATACAGATTTTTTTTTAAATTTATTTTTAACAGTTTATAACAGATAAAGCAATTCAAACTTTTGGTCAGGTGATGCATCTTTTTAAAGCACTTACAATATGGACCACAAAAGAATTTTTTTTTAAACATTAACCAACTGAGACACAGATAATATTTATGTTGCTAACTTCACAAGCTCTTGGCCTAATTGTCTCCACAGTATTACTAAGAATTAAAGGACCTTAGACTGAATGTTGTTGGTCTAAAGTCCTATGCCTAGCAGCTTAATTTTAGACAACCTCGGATGTCCCACTACCCATAATCTATAATTGAATAGCTCTGGTATTAAGCTTACAAACCTTTTGACTATAGGAAATTGCCACTAAGAGTAGGGACATTGCAAGGATACGATATCTCCCCAATTTCATGTTAACTCCAGGCAGGATTAGATTATCCACTTGCATTTAGTCAGGCTTAAAGTCTGCCAGGTGTCAGTGGGAAAATTGAGTCAGGAGAATCCCACCTCAGCCCATGCTGAACAGCCACTCTCCCATTCTTCCCTGGAGATCACTTATGCAGTTCATACCAGCATCTTGTGAGCTTACTGGCATCATGTATTGGAGGCTCAGATCGCCTTTCTTGCTTCCCATACCTGGAGTTAGACTCAGAAGAACAGTCACTTAATAGTCTCATAGCATCTAAAAATGGCAAGTTCCAATAACCAGGTTTCAAATATGATTATAGTTTCACTTTGGCTAAGGAGCATCTTTTGAGGCAAGTCTTAAGTGGCTTACATGTCTTTCTATACATGTTCTAGTTTCTGATTAAATGGCAATCATAAAATCAAATTTACCATTAATACCTTGACTTTTCCATCAATGCCAAATTTTACCCAAGGTTACCTTCCTCTAGGAAATTTAGACTGAAATTCTTTTCTCCAAACTAAAGATGTCAGTGATTTATTCTCAGTAATTAATTCAGTCTATTGTTTTAATATTAATTGCTTTTACCTCACTTTGTAACATGTCCAATTATTTCTCCCCATCACTCCCCTCCCCCTACTTCCTGATACCTTGCTTTCTGATTACTCCTTCCCTCAATGTACTCTCTCCTCCATCACACCCCACCTCTCTCCTATCCCCATCTTCTCTCTTTTCTTGCAGGGTAAGATAAATTTTCATACCCCTATCCCTGTAGTTCTTATTTCCCGATTATATGCAATAAAAATTCTCAACATTCATTTCTAATACTTTGAATTCCGACTTCTCTCCCTCCCCCATCCCCCCCAGCCCCACTGAGAAGTGAAGCAATTTAAAAGAGACTAAATATGTGTTGTTTTGCAAAAGACTTCCATAGTAATCCATTGTGTAATACTAATTATATTGCCCTTTGACCTACCCTATCCCCCTCTTATTTTCCCCCCAACAATTGACCTTGTCCCTTCTTGAAAGTGTTTATTTATAGTGACTCCTTTCCCCCATTTGCCCTCCCTTCTAACATTCCCCTCGCTCCACTTGTCGCCTCCTCTCCTGCTCTCCTGTGGTGTATGTAAATTTTCATAGCTGATTTAGTAAGCATGTAATTCTCTCCTTCAGCCTCACGTGGGGAGAGTAGCTTTATTCCCCCTCCTTCCCCTTCTCCCTTGTCTCCTCCATTGAATAAGACTTTTCTTATCTCTTTTATGAGTTATAGCCTGCCCCATTCCATTACTCCCTTTCTCTCCCTGGAATTTTCCTCCTTCACCCCTTAATTTTTATTATATTTTATTTTTTTGTGTGGATATCATCTCTTCTGTTATAACACACCCTGTACTCTCTATCTATCTATGTGTATGTGTGTGTGTGTGTGTATGTACAATCTCTCCAACTACCCAAATACTGAGAAAAGATTCAAGAGTTAAAAATATTTTCTTTCCATGTAGTAAGCTTTAGAGAGTCTTTTATGATTTTTCTTTTCTGTTTACCTTTTCATGCTTCTCTTGATTCTTGTTTTGGGAAGTCAAATTTTTAAATACAGATCTGGTCTTTTTCTCAACATGAAATCTTCAAATTCGACTATATCACTGAATGACCATTTTTTCCCTTTAAGTATTATATTCAGATTTGCTGGGTAGGTGATTCTTGGCTTCATTCCCAGTTCTTTTGACCTCTGAAATATCCTGTTCCAAGCCCTTCGATCCCTTAATGTTGAAGCTGCCAGATCCTGTGTTATCCTGATTGCATTTCCACAGTATTCAAATTGTTTCTTTCTAGCTGCTTGCAGTATTTTCTCCTTGATCTGGGAACTCTGAGATTTGGCTACAATATTCCTAGGAGTTTCTCTGTTTGGGTTTCTTTCTGGATGTGATCGATGAATTTAACTCATAGTCATTCATTTCCCTGGACTCAGTTCTCTCTTTCAACAAATTATTTGTTCAGTGAGCTTTTGAACCTTCTCCTCCATTTGGCTAATTCTCCTTTTTAAAACTTCCTTCTCCTTGTTGGCTTTTTGGACCTCTTTTTCCAATTGAGTTAGCCTCTTTTAAAGCTGTTATTTTCCTCAGCGTTTTTTTGGTTTTCCTTTAGTAAGCTGCTAACTTGTTTTTTTAAGGTCTTCTATTGCCTGAACCCATTTTAAGTTCCTTTTAGGGGCAGATGCCTTGACTTCCTCTGACAGTATGCCTTTTTCTTCCTCATGAGAAAGGATGGGGGGAGCCACCTGTTCCTCAAGAAAGTAACCTTCTATGGTCTTATTTTTTTTTTCCCTTTTTGGGGCATTTCCCCAGCTAGTTACTTGACTTTTGAGTTTCCTCTCTACCGCCACCTCACCTCCAGTTCCACCCAGCTATCACTTAGGGGCTGAGATTCAAATGCTGCTCCCAAGCCTTAGGGGCTTTTGGCAGGGTGAGGCTGCTATTCAGTGGGAGATTAAGTTCAACTACCCAGGTAGGGGCAGGGCCTTCATGCGGGGGCTTAGTTCCCTCAGGGGATTTACAATGATACCTTCAACAATGGATTTGGGCTCCTGTCTGCTTTGGGGGCTCCTGTCTGCTTTGGGAGCCCCTGTCTGCTGCTGTCCCCTCCTTAGGGAGCCTGAGTTATTAGGGTTACCCCGCTCCCTTCTCAGCCAGCCGAAAAGACCCTCTCATTGACCTTTGGTGCCTGTGGGTTGAGGGACCTGTGCTACCGTTGGAGAATCGGTTCCTGAAGCCTGCTGGGATCTGCTCCTCTCGGTGCCGAGTGACCAAGGCAGGCCTGGGCTCTGCTCCAAGTCCTGTGCTTGACAGAGCTTTCTCATCAGTTTTTCAGGTCTCTCTGAAACAGAAATCTCCTCCACTCCATTGTTCTGTGGCTTCTGCTGCTCTAGAATTTGTTGAGAGTTCTTCTTTACAGGTATTTTATGGGCCGTGGGGTAGGAGCTACGTGTCTGTGTATCTTTCTATTCCACCATCTTGGCTCCTCTCTAAGTATAGATATTTCAAGAAAACATCTTTTGCATTAAATTGGGTTGTATTGTATTAATTGAACCGGTATTTCACTGGGATGCTCTCAGGATTAGAGTTAGCTTTTAAGGAAGCTCTCTGAGCTTTCTAGGTCAGGTTACTATTTTGGCGTGTAATGTGACTAGGCCTGTAATTTCATTGATTAAGGAAAGTGTCAATGAGGAAACCCTTTAATCATGTCAAAGTGACTCTTCCTCTGAAATGTAATGTCTTAGATAGCTGTCTAGGGTATCAAGGGGGTAAGTGAGTGATTTGGCTAGGATTTTTGAGCCAGTATGTGACGTAAATGGGACTAGAACCTAGATCTCCCTGATTCAAATGCCAACTCTGTATACTTTATCACACTGCCTGTCATTTAAGTATATGATATCATCATTAGAGTTCAGCATTAGACCTGTAAGAGTTGTCAATTTTTTGTGCTGGCAGGATATGCAAATCTCTCTACTGACTAATAGTGTCAGGTAAAGATTTTATGTTTGGTGTGAAACCCTCCAAAGGGGAATTAAAACTAGCATTTAACTAGTAATTGGAGCTATTTAGTAACCACTGAAGAAAACTACCTGGGATGTTGTAGATAGTCAAAATTTTATTTGAAAGAGATTATTTTTAATTAGTAGCCAAGTCATTGTAGTTACTTCGGCCAAAAGAAATATCAGTAGTTCACAACATATTTATGTTTGTGGATACACATTGAATTGTCAGCAAGAGAAACAGATCATGGTATTTATTTGTATTATATCTGATAATATTAAGTGCTGTTTCTTCTTGAGTAAAAAATTCACAGTGTGAATTTAATTTAAATTTTAATTTACTTTAAACTCCTAGGCAAGATAATTCAGTTTAATTTTTTAAGTACTCAGAAACTTTAATCTTAAGGTTTCTAGAGTATTCTTTTCAAGATACTCCTCCTATTTTTGCCTCTTTCCTGAGTTTATGTCTAGATTGTTCCTCTTTGCTCAAATCTACTTTATTCCCAACAATCCACTATTTCTGGAAAATTTTAAGATCTCAGACTACATAGAGAATTGTTGAGAGATGATATTATTAATTAGATCTGTTATGTCCATATATTCCTCTTAATAGATATATTCCTTAGAGATGGAAATTCTCAGTTTGAGAACTGAAATTGGACATTTTTGATACTTGTATCATTTTGACTGACAAAACACAGATTCTGATAAGATGATTTTAATTACATTTTACATATAATTTGTAGTGTGTAGATTGTATAGGAACCTTTGGGCATTCCATATGATAAGGTCCTTAATATTAACCATGCGCTATTGTGATACTTTTGTAAAATTTTCTTAATGATATTTATTTGTATATGTTTTCTCAAGTATTGAATAATAGGAAGTTTTCCCAATTTTGTCATAACTCTGAGCTCTAATGTTAAAACTATAATTATGTATTTTCTTTGACCAAAATTTTCAAGTATTTAATTTAAATTTTTATATTTCTCCCCATGTTATTGTTTTTTAAACAGCTGTGCTGATAGGAAGCAACTATTTAATTAGAAATAGTCATCAATTTGAAATATTAGGCTGTAGAATGGAAGGTAGTCCAATATCTTTTTAAGTTTTTTTTAAAGTTTATTTATTTTTAGTTTTCAACATTCACTTCCATAAGATTTTGAGTTCCAAATTTTTCCCTGTCTTCTCTCCCAACCCAAGATGGTGCATAATTTCATATAGGCTATACATATATAGTTATATCGAACCTGTTTTCACATTAGTCATGTTGTTATAAAGAAGAATTAGAACTAATTGGAGAAACCACAAGAAAGAAGAAACAAACAAAAAAGAAAACAAAAGAGACAGAGAAAATAATATGTTTGAATCTGGATTCAGACTCCACAGCTCTTTTTCTGGACGTGGATAGCATTTTCCATCATGAGTCCTTTGGAGTTGTCTTGGATCCTTATGTTGCTAAGAAGAGATAAGTTAGTCATCACACATTGTAACTGTTATTGTATACAATGCTCTCCTGATTCTGCTCACTCATTCAGCATCAGTTCATTCAAGTCTTTCCAGGTTTTTCTGATAAGCAAGATAAGGTCTCCCTGCTTATCATTTCTTATAGCATAATAGTAGTCCAATACATTCATATATCACAACTTGTTCAGCCATTCCCCAACTGATGGTCATCCAAACCATCAGTTACAACAAATGGAGAAGTTTTGAATGTGGTAGATAAGTTCATTTACCTTGGTAGTGTACTTTCCAGGCATGTACACATTGACAATGAGGTTGATGCATGCATTGCCAGAGCTAGCTCAGTGTTTGGGAGGCTACGCAGAAAGGTTTGGGAGAGGAGAGGTATTAGACTGACTACCAAACTGAAGGTCTACAGAGCTGTTGTGCTGACCTCATTGTTACATGCTTGTGAAACATGGACAGTCTACTAGCAAAATCACTTCCACTTGAACTGTCTAAAGATTCTGAGGATCACCTGGCAGGATAAGGTACCAGACACTGAAGTCCTTGCTCAAGCTGAACTGCCAACTATTCAAACTGTGCTTCAGAGAACGTAACTTGGATGGGCTGGCCACGATGTTTGAATGCCAAAAGTATGCTTGCCAAAAAGAATATTTTCTGGAGAACTTTCAAGGGGCAGGCGATCACATGGAGGCCAGAAGAAGTGATACAAGGACACTCTCAAGGTCTCTCTCAAGAACTTTGGATTTGGCTGTGCAACTTGGGAGACACTGGCCCAGGACTGCTCAGCATGGCGTGCCCACATAAGGAAAGGTGCTGTGCTCTTTGAGCAAAGCAGAATTGAGACCGCACAAAGTAAATGCAGGATGCGCAAATTTGGGATATCCACCCCAAATATTCACACAGACTATTTGTGCCCATTCTGTGATAGAGCATTCCAAGCTTGTATTGGTTTGATCAGCCATAGTTGGACACACTGAAATTTCACTTTACAATGGTGATGTCATTTGGTCCTCTTCGAAGAAGGACAACAACCAACCACCACCACAAAAAGAGCTGCTGTAAATATTTTTGTACATGTGGGTCTTTTCTCCATTTGTATGATCTCTTTGGGGTACAGATGTAGAAGTGGTATTGCTGGGTCAAAGGGTATGCACATTTTTATAGCCTTTTGGACATAGTTGCTCTCCAGAATGCGATCAGTTTACAATTCCAGCAAGAGTGCATTAGTGTATTAATGTTCCAGTTTCCCCACATCATCTTCAGCATTTATAATTTTTCTGTTTTGTCATGTTGGATAGGTGTAATTCGTACCTCAGAGTTGTTTTGATTTGCATTTCTCTGTTCAATAGTGATTTACAGCATTTTTTCATATGACTATAGATAACTTTGGGTTCTTTGAAAACTGCTTCTTCATATCTTTTGACCATTTTTCAGTTGGGGAATGACTTGTAGTCTTATGAATTTGACTCTGTTTTCTATCTATTTTAGAAATTAGGCCTTTATCAGAGACACTGGTTATAAAAATTATTTCCCAGTTTTCTACTTTCATCCTAATCTTGATTGCATTAGCTTTGTTTGCGCAAAAACTTTTCAATTTAATGTAATTAAAATTACCCATTTTGCATTTCATAATATTCCTTATCTTTTGTTTGGTCATAAATTCTTCCTTTCTCAGTAAATCTGACAGGTAAACTACTCCTTGCTTTCCCAGTTTGTTCATAATATCAGTCTTTATATCTAAATTGTGTACCCATTTTGACTTTTTTTTTTTTGGTATATGGTATAAGATGTTGGTTTCTGCCAGTAATCCCATATCCTAAAGTATCTAATATAGTGTCTTGCACATGATATGAACTAAAAAAAAATTATGTTTGGTTTGATCTCTTGGAGCTTCTGTAGGATTGGCAATTATTTTGTTTTCCCATTTATGGTGCCATTTCTCCCACCAACACTGGGCTACTTAGAAAAAGAAAAGCTGAGAGAGAGAGAGAGAGAGAGAGAGAGAGAGAGAGTGTGTGTGTGTGTGTGTGTGTGTGTGTGCGCGCGCGCGCGTGCATGTGCATGTGCGCATGTGTCTAGGTCTAGTTAAGGTTGCAAACATTTCTTGTATTTAAAAATTGCATCCTACGTGATTTACTGTATATATGAATGACTTTAAATTTTAACGGCAGTGTATCAGATTTAACATATCTTAAAAATGCATGATTTTGAAAGTTGACTTTTCGGGCATTAAAATATATGTATTTATTCAAAGAAATATTAAAAATTATTCTCTTTTTGTTCTCTGTATTTGCTCATGTCTATTTCTAGTTCTCATGGAAGGTGTGAGCTGTATTGGTGGTAAGAGTTTCTTAGCTTCTTAAGTATAATTGATTCATCTTACACGTATCATAGATTCTTTTATCCATGAACATTTATTCATCAGGTTATGTTTTGTATATGAGTGCTCTAAAAATAAGAAATTATGATTAGAAATGGGGTTAGGTCAGAATGTGGAGGTTAGCACCTTTATTCTCAATGTAAAATAACTTTGAGTATGAATGCATGATAAGAAGACTTCCAAAAAATTATAACAAGGAATTTGCTACTTTCAGACTATTTTTTTGTTATTTTTTCCCTCTTGAGGAGAGTCATTATGGCAGAGTGGATAGAGATCTGGCCTCAGAAGAAGACTTGGGTTCAAGTCCTGCTACTGACATGCTGGTTTTGTAAAGCTAAGCTAGTCTCTAGGCAGTTCTCTAAGGCTCTTATGTTGTGGAGCAGGTGATAGTTTCCTTATCTGGCCTTCTGTACAAATGCAATCACAGGGCCAATATAAAAAGATACATTTTTTTTTTTTTTCTGAAAGAGTCTACCTGGAACAGTTGATCTTCTGTCTTCAAAAATATTTTCATGAGTATATTAGTTGCATGTATTTTCACTTCCAAGGGAAAGGTTAAGCAGCTATTGTCCTCATTGTATGAATTAACAAGGGAATGGAATAAGCTTTTATGTAGTGCCTACTACATGCTATGGCACTGTGCTAAGTGCTTTACAAATACGTCATTTAATGACGAAAATGAAGTACAAATAATGAATTAACCCACGTTAGGGTGTTAGAGAAGTTTTATTGTCAGACTCTTCTTAGAACATTTTGTTCACTATCACTACGTACTTTGTCATACCTAGGATATGATCCAACTGTACCAATGTGTTATTTGCATACAGTGTCAGTGTTTTCTATAAAAACACAAAATCAATTCCTGATTGTCAAGGATTAAGGAATAAAATCAAACCTTTCTCTTTTTTTCACTTGTTTCTGTGTAGCTGGACTAATTTTGGCTTAGAAACTTTATGTTTTAACTATGTTATTTTAAGTTATATTAAACTGTATGGTTGAGTGGTAGCTATTAAATGAGGAATATATTTCTGACTTCTCTTGCCATAATTGTTTTGTAAATTTTTAAATTTTAAACTTAAATACAAAATGTGAAAAGAAAAAAAATTGCCATGTATACAGCAGACCACAAGAGAGAATGCAATATAAAACAATAAATTTCCATTTCAAGAAAACCTAATGTGATAAATACTATACATTGTTTGATTCAAAGCTGCCCACAATTTCTTTGCTTCCTTGTTGGTTTTTTTAATTCTCTGTTGTGTACTTATTACTCTATTTTTTTTTCTCTCTCCCTCCCTCCCCTGCTCCCACACTAAAGGTGGCTACAATTAAGCATGGATGTATCTTTCTGTCTGTCTGTCTCTCTATATATGCATACATACATATGTATGTTTATGGATAGATAGACATATCTATCCATAAACATGCACATATATACTCATAAGTAAGACTGTCCTATGCTTATTTCCTCCTGTAGTCTGTTTCTCTGAAGGTAGATAGCATCTTCTTTCATAAATCCAAGTCTTTCCATGTTTTTCTAAATCAACAAGCTCATTAATTCATACACCACAGCAATATTTCAACCCAGTCACGTCCTGAGATTGTCTGTGAAAGTTTCCCCCCTCCCCCATAATTTCTGCATTCATTCTATTCTTGGCTACATAGGTTTTATTTACGCAAGAAAATTTTTATTTATAATGATTAAAATTGTCCTTTTTACACTTCAATAATGCTCTTACCTTATAAAGTAGTTTAAGATCTGATACTGTTGAATCTACTTCCTTTACCTCTGCCCCGCTGAGTCCTGGGTTCTTTGAAATTCCTGACCTTTTGTTCTTCCAAATGAACTTTGTTATACTTTTTTCTAAAATAATTTTTTTAGCAGTTTAATTGGGATGACATTGAATAAATACATTAGTTAAGTAAAATTGTCATTTAAAAAATTATATTGGTTTTATCTACTCATGAACAATAAATATTCAGTTCTTTAAATCTGAGTTTAGTTATATAAAAAATGTTTTATGTTTATGTTCATATAATTTCTGTGTCTGTTTTGGCAGTTATATCTCAGGTATTTTATAAAACTGTCTAGGTTTTTTAAATGCTCAAATAATATTGAATAATATTGTTTACATATAGTGTAGTTTGTCTGTTTTTTACTTTTGATTAAATCTGTTTTGACTTTAATTTTGTCTGAGATCAGGATTACTATCCTTACTTTTTTTTTTAACGTCCTAAATTCTTCTTCTGCCTTGTATTTTCTTTTTGTGTGTATCTCATTATTTTATAATAATTTTATAATATTTCCTGAAAGCAACATATTGTTGAATTCAAATTCTTAATCTGCTATCCATTTCTGTTTTGTGAGTAAATTTGTCCTATTTACATTCTAAGCTACAGTTACTTGCTGTGTATTCCTTCCTATTTTTCCTCACTATCCCTCACCCTATTTACCCTATCCTTTGTCACTCCTCTGCTTTACTTTTACTTATTACCTTGTTCTCCTATTCCTTAACCTGTCCATCTCTCTGAGTTCCCTCCCTTATCTTCAGCCACTTTCTCCCCTTCTCCATCTTGCCATAAATTCTTAACAAACCAATAGTAACTTTCCATCATAGGAGAATGGAGTGAACTTTAGTTTTATAGGTTTTCTTCTTTTCTATATGTATATATTCTTTGAGAGAATTTTCTTTACTATTTTTATATATATATATATATAGTTTCAAGTTTCTTTTTTAATTTGCAAATCCTAAATGACTCAACTCAGTGAGGGTAACTCAGAAAAATTAGTCATAAACTTTTCCTCATATGATAGTGGTTGAAATCCCTGAATAAACAGTATAGATTTGTGCCTAGAACTATGGATGTAATTGTTAAACAGTTTGGATTTGAGAGTGAACAAAATTTGGAGGAAAAAATTTAATTTAGCTCCAGCCAGCTATTGGCATATTTTGATAAAAGACTGACTTTTTACTCCTTATACAATGTCTAATCTGTCTCCTCCTCACGTCCTTTTTGCTCCTACTATAGTGTCTAATCTGTCTCCTCCTCACCTCCTTTTAACCTATTTATTTGATTGTTACCCATTAATTGATTAGCCCTTTTTAACTATGTAAGTAGGTATAAATGTTGGATTCATTTTGTTATTGCTAACATGTAGTTACAGTTTCTATCTTTGAGTATTTTAAGAAACTATAACCTTTTTGTCTGCATTTTCTTTTTTACAGATTTGGAAGGAGACTGGAACTGAAAGCTCTGGTGACTAGTACGGATTCTTCAGTATCTTAACTCTTCATGGCAACTGACTGGAAAGGCAGAGGCAACTTCAAGTGACAGGCTGAGGAAGTGTGTGTGTCTGTGTTTGTGTGCGCGTATGTATATTTAATACTACGTACAGCTAGACATATATATGTATACATATATATACATAAGGACATATACATACGCACACATATGCACTCACTTTGGCCCACTCTCAGAAGTGTTACAGCTGATGAAAATAAATTTAAGAATCAGATGGGGCAACTTGACAACACCGGGCTCAGGAGTCCAGGGAGAAAGACACATAACTAAAGGTCAACTTTCCATATGGTCTTCATGGGTGAAGAAAGTTTGCAAAAAAGGAAACAGAAATCCTGCAGAGATCAAGTCCCAAAAATACCTCTACATTTTAAAGAATGCGCTAAATGAGAAGGTGACAGGGTTGAGGGGGGTAAAATCTGTATTTTAGTACCATGAGTATGATCTTGTGCTGTCCTTGGCACTGTGTTTTTTCATTGAGTTCAATGAATTGAACTCTTTTTTATTTCCTGGACTGACTTAATTGACCATTACTTTGTGGTTATGACTGGAAGAAAGTAAATTCAGGAGTGATGGAACAAGTTTGGACATTGAACTGATTTGTTTGCTTTTTTTCTTTTTGTTAAAAGTATTTGTGAAAATATAATTTATTTCCCCTTTCTCTTCCTGCATCTATAGGATAAATACCTTAAAATTGTAATCTAAACCAATAATTAAAAAGCAGAGATGAAGAGAAACCAAACAGTAAGTTTCCTTTTTGGACTACAAGTGTGGCATTTGGAGCACCCTTTCTGAATTTGAGCTGAAAGAATTCATCAGACAAGCTATGAGACATCATCAGGGCAACAGTGGAAAAAAGGAAATCTGATTTTTGTGTGTGTGCTTTTGTTTTAAGTAATTATTTTCCTCTCTTGAATCCTAGAAGACTTGCAGATGAGTGGGAGATTACTTATGTGCTTAATTCTGGGACTTGTTTTTACGCCAGGATGGAAAAAACATGTGATCTTTGTAGCAGAATAGGGGAAAAATAACTGGAGGAGTTCCAAGTGGGGGTGGAAGTGGGAGAAGAATCAAAACTAAAGTGTGGCCCTGTTTTAAAAGAGAGAGGACTTATGATTCACCCAAGACAAATACTTCTTACTGCATTAAAAGCTTTAGAGCGTTTCTGATTCTGCTAAATGAAAGAGGGATTTTCTTTTTTGTGCCTCTATGGCAGCAAGAAGTGAGAAAGCAGGCGAAAAAACGTGATAAACAGTTCAGGGTATGTTAAGTTCCAGGTGGAAGCAAAGACCTGCCATGAATGTGGGACTGGCTTTGAATTACAAAAGCCATAGAATTCATTGGGTTTCCTGGTTTTGAAGGGAGGAGGAAACGCCCTTTCTTTCCCAAATTTGAACTGGTGTGCACCTACCTGCACAAGCTCTGGTCTGTTTTGCACGGTTTGTGTGCCTTTTTTTCCCTTTATGCAATCTTTTTCAGCTTTAGCAGCAGAAATTTTGTCTAGTTCAGAAAACACGCCAGAGGGTGACTCAGAAAAAAAGATGATTATGTATATTCAATTTCTGCATTTGAACTCCTGAAGAGAAAAATTCAACTAGAGAAATTCTTAAAGCCTTAAGTTACTTGAAATCTACACATTTGCAACCCTTTGTCTCTGGAATCTGTAAACTGGAATCTCAGGCTGTATAAAGATACAAACAAGTTGAGCAAAAAGAAGACGCACCTGTCTCATGATCACCACTTCTTAACCATGCTGTTTCTCCAAAGGATAAGTGAACCCTCATTCTAAGGACTCGAAAACAAAAATGAACCTGAAGTTTTTTTTAAGTGTTACTTTTTCTTAGCAGACTGCCATCATCTTTTATAGAGGAATTTTTCACTATGCATTTGGTGGATATTTATATAACACTGACCCTGTGATGTGTGCCAGGTCAGTATTTATGATTTAAAGGAAAAAAAAAGCAAATCAAACCAACAAAAGAGAAATTAGTTTAAATTTTTCTGCACTAAACAATAATTTTTTTGTAAAAATATTAATAAAAAAGCATGTATGCAGCAGTGGAACATGGGCCTGTCCTTTGCAGCGATTCAAATATTCTATGCCTCTCATGGAAGGGTAGAGTTCCTAAGAGTGAGAAGGAGAAGCCAGTGTGTAGGAGGCGGTATTATGAAGAAGGATGGTTGGCTACTGGCAATGGTCGAGGAGTCGTAGGGGTGACATTCACTGCAAGCCATTGTAGGAGGGATAGAAACACTCCTCAGAGAATAAACTTCAACTTGAGAGGCCATAACAGTGAGGTGAGTAGTTTTATTTTTTTCATTTAAAAAAATATTCAGAAACTTTATATGGTAAAAGTGAGTCTCCCTTGCCTTAAAACTAGATCCCATTGATTCAAAGAGTGTTGTGACTTTGCTTTACTGGATCTATTATAAATAAATGGTTTTCCAGCACCATTAGTTTTTCTAGATTCCAACTGGAAAAGTTTCAGTGAGGTTGAGTTATTCTTGTCTGTAGCTTTCTCATGTAACAAGTGTACTCCACCATAAAAATAATTCAGCACTGCTTTGATTGGAAGTATTAAAGCAGGCTGAATCTGTCAGGGATGTTGTAGATGGTATTATTGCATTGAGTGGATGGTCAGAAAAATGATTTAAAGTTTCTTTTAATTAAGATTGTCTGATTCTTTTCCTTCTAATATCTACCTTTTCATTATTGCTGGGACTTAGTTTTTCTAATAAGGTGGAGAATTACTTAACAAAATATGATACTTTCTTTTGTTGAATAACATAACATTTTCCTGTAGAGACAGTTTGTGTGCCTGTTTGTCATTTCTTAGATTTGGAGTAGAATTTACTGTGGAAGACAAAAGCTTCAATTTCATAAAAGTTTAAATATCTAAGTTCATGAAACTTAATAATAAAACTGATTTATCATGAGTCCGAGAAACCATTGTGGGAATGAGAATCAAGGTGAGTCAGTAGTATCAAGGTTAGGACCTGATTAAAGTAAATAATAAGGTAAATTGTTAATTTAAAGAAAATTTTATTTTGAACTACAAAATCATCAAGCACCTCAAACGTTTTCTTTCACAAAGAAGGTAATAAGTGGGGATTACACATGAAATTGTAAATTTATTACACTGCAACTCAATCCTTTTAAATAATATACTTTAAATTTAATATGGCAGTACCAATATTCCTCTGCTTGTTTGTGTTGCCCCTCTTGTCTCCCTCAGATCTCCTCTCATTATATTCAGAATGTTTTGTTGGTATTCTTTTCTCCACCACCCTCCCTTTTTTTGCTTCACACTCAGTACTCCTTATTGTTCCTGTAACCAACCCCCTCTCTCTATATACACATAAAAGCCCTTCCTTGTAAAACAGGTATAGTCAAGCAAAACAAATTTTTGTTATAGTAATTGTGTCTGGAAATATGTCTCAATCTGTATCTATAGTCCGTTATTTATTCACTAAGGAGTGAAAGCCATACTTCTTCAGTGTGATTGGTCATAGAGTATGTAAATCTTTCAAAATTATTTTCCCTGTGTTGTAGTCATTCTATAAATACTACTGTTACTCTGTTTCAGTTTATACATGTCTCCCCAGATTTCTCTGAATCTGTACCTTTCCTAATTTCTTATAGTGCAGTAAAACTCCATTACATTCATATGTCATAATTTGTTCAGTGATAGACCATTTGATATACTCTTTATTTCTGGTTCTTTGTTACAGTTGAAAGTGTTACAAGTATAGAGTACAGTACAAGTACAAATACAAAAAGTATTTTTGTAGCATAGGCCATTTTCCTTTGTCTCTAATCTCCTAAGGGTAACTGATGGTAATACTTTTCACCCAGTCAAAATTCTAGTGGCTGTTTTCTATTGACCTCCAAAATACTTTGCTTTCTTCTTCAATCAGGTTAGTTACTGACTCAGTCTTTTTCTCATATGAGTGGACTTTAGCACGTGTTATCAATACTCCCAGAATCACCCTAATCTTCTAGTTCTTCAGCTTATTTTTTTTCCTATGATCTACTCCTTCACTGCACCACAGCTGTACAGAGAAATTATAATATGTTTATCTTGCAATCACCCATAAGTATTCCATTTTTGTGTTTAAGAACTCGGAAATTCCTTTACATGATCATAATCTGTTATCTACCTTTACCTTGCAACCTCAAACCTGTTTTTGTTCATGTGTGTATTTAATGACTGACTGATTAACCCTGACTTCTGATCTCTGTACTCTTCATTTCTTTCCCATTTATCTAACTATACTTGGAGAGCCAGTTGAACTCTATACTGTTGTCTTCTCTTGTGTCCCTTGCCACTCTGGAAAATATTACTCTGCCAAATCTCAGCGTTGGATTATTCCTGCCATCTCCTGCCTTTGTTTCTGCATGTGATGTCAGAGGAAACTGGAGAAAATTATGAAACTACTTAGTTCACTACATAACTACAACAAGGCAATCCTTTTATACCTTCCTAATCAGTTCACTATCCCACTCATCATGATTTTTCAAACCATTTCATCACTCCTTAAATCTTGCAAATGTCCCCTTTCCCCCAATCTTTAATCTGAGAAGCTTGCCAAATATTTCACTGAAAAAATTGAGGCTGTACTTTGAGAGCTCTTCCTTCTTCCCCCTTGCTTATGTCCCATCATTGAGATGCCTTCTGCAACTGTCTTCTTCTTTAACCCTGTGTCACATGAAGAGGTTACCCTTCTCTTTGTCAACCCTTCTACATGCTCAAGTGATCCTATTCTATCCTGTTGGGGTGGAATGCTGGATCACAATCCAGCAGATTGTTTCCCACATCTTCCCAGTCGTCACTCTCTCGTTGTGTACTTGTTGTTTCCTTTCTGGTTACAAACATGTCCATGTATTTCCTGTCCTTAAAAAACAACATGATCTGTCCATCCCTCCTAGGTATCCTTCTATATGTCTTCTCTCTGGTGGCTAATTTCTTGAGAAGATGACCTACAGTTGGTGCCTCTGTTTTCTTTTTCACATCTTCTTATTAACTCTCTGCAGTCTGACTTTCCATCTAAGCATTTAACTGAACCTACTCTAATGAACTCTTCATTGGGGAGGGCAGGGCATTTATATAGTTCCTACTATGTGCCTGGCACTGTGCTAAGCACTGTACAAATATTACCTTATTTGATCCTCACAACAGCCCTATGGGGTAGGTGTTCTTATTATTCTCATTTTACAGCTGAGGAAACTGAGGCAGTCAGAGGTTAAGTGACTTGCCCGGGGTCACACAGCTAGTAAGTATCTGAAGCTGGATTCCGACTCAGGTTTTCTTTACTCCAGGCCCAGTGCTTTATCCGTTGCATCACATAGCTGCCTCAGTAATTGCCAAATCTGATAGTCTTCTTGACCTCTGTAGACTCTGATACTGATTTTTCTCTCTAGGTTTTCATGATACTACTCTCTGCTGGTTTTCTTCCTGCTTCCTGGAATGCTCTTCAGCCTCCTTTGCTGGATCTTCTAGGTCATGCCCTTTTAGATCAGCTCCTACCTCGAGGTTTAGTTACCATCTCTATGCAGGTGATTCTCGGATACGTAGCAGCCCCATCCTCTCTTCTGACGCCCATTTTTGTATCTTGATGTCCTGCAGACATTTTAAAACACAAGAAATCAAAAAATTGAACTGATTATGATTGTCCCAAATTCTCACTTTTCTGATTTTCTTATTAATATTGGGGACACCACTATCCTCTCAGTCACCAAAGACTCATCATCTTGGTTATCACAGTAAGTAGTTACTAATTGTTTGTCGACTGACTAAAGCAGTAAGCTGATTCCACGTTAAGTGTTTTTCTTGTATTGTACTAATGTTCCTGGATTTTCTAATATGTAAAGCGATATATTGAGTTGCTTCTTTTAGGCACCAGTTGACATTCTGTTTTTACTAGTCTTTGTATAAGTTATTAACCTTTCTTTTATTAACTTTTCCCTAACTGTCAGGCTCTTAGGATTAAGAACTGAGGGAACTAAGGGGAGAGAAGATGTAATTAGATGTCAGTCATGTGGAAGAAAATACATCTCTTGCCTTCTTGAAATAGTGTAGCAGGAACTACGTAATAGTTTTGGTTGGGTAAGTTAATGATATAAAGAAAAAAAATTTTTTTAAATTTAAAGAGGATTCACAGTGGAATAGATTGCCATGAAAAATAGAGTTTCTCATCATTGAATGTATTGGAATACTATGTGATGATCATTTCATAGGGATGCTGTAGAGATTTCATAACCTTAGTGAGATTTTGAACCTAGACAGCCTCTCTTCTGCTAACTTACATGACTCTTTGATGCATTCGGAGTCCTGGTGTATTCGGGGTCCAGGGTAGGACACAAAAAAAGTCAAAGCTGGCTATTGACTGCAACACACCACCACCTGGAGCCAGAGATTTGGGTGTGGAACCAACATAATGAAATAAGACTAGGAAAATAGATTCTGGGATTCAGTCAGTCCTGTACAAGATAACCAGACTGACTACCGCATTATAGAAGTAGCATGTCATCCCACTTCTTTCATACTTACATTCTTCCATTAATACAGACCTGCCCAACTTAGCAGTAGGTAGGGGCCAAAATTAAAATAGACTGAACTTCTTCAGGCTGCAGATAGGTTTTTGGCAGCTTATTTTCTAAGTAAAGTTATAATAATTAAACTATTTTGCAAGTCATATTTTTTAAAAAAGGGAAACTTCAATTAATATCAGTTAATTACACTTATTACTCAAGATTTTTATTTATCATGAAATCACATTAATGTTAAAAAAATTACTTTGCCTAAGCTGTACAAATTTTAATACATTTTTCAGATTTTCTTATTGTTATGTTTAGTAATGATAAAAAACAGTGAAAAGATATGATTCTTGTTCCTCTCATACTAGAGACAGACTGATGATGGTTGGTTGCTGTGTGTCACATGACAAACAGGAGAGTGTGCAGTGGCAACCAACTCGCCAAGTTACATGATGGGCATAGTAGTGACTAGAGGAAGGCAGGTTAAGTGGGGCAGAGACTAAACATCTTTACTTTCTTTTACATCCTCTACATTTATTGTAGGCCACCAAAAATCCTTTGGTGGGCCCCAAGAGGAACCACGGGCCATATGTTGTGTTAGGTCTACATTAATACTTTGTGTGTACAGGTTATTAAACACCTCAGAAAAATCAAAATTGCAATGGAAAGACACATTGACCGTTGTAAGTATATTTTGGTACCAGAATGGTGGTACCAGGTTACAGCTCCAGCAGTTCATTTATGGCCCTATTTTTCCACAGCTCCTCCAGCATTTATCATTTTCATTTTCTGTTATGTTATATAATTTCATGGATGTGTGGTAGTACCTCAGTTGTTTTAATTTGCATTTATGTAATTAATAGTGATTTAGAATATTTTTTCATATGACTATTGATAGCTCTGATTCCCCCCCTCCCCGCCGAAAACAGCCTATTCATATCCTTTAACTATTTGTAAATAAGGGAATAATTTAAAAATAAATTTGCCTCAGTTCCCTATATATTTGAGACATGAGACCTTTATGAGAGAAACTTAGTATAAATCATGCTTTCCTTCTAATTTTGGCTAGGTTGCTTTTTAATTTTTCGTAATCAAAATAATCCATTTTACTTCCTATAGTTTTATCTCTTGTTTGATCATGAATTCTTCCCTTATCTAAAAATATGACAGGTAATTTTTTCTGTGTTTCCATAATTTATGATATTGCTCTTTATGTCTAAATGGGTACATATAGTGTGAAGTGTTGTTTTATGCCTAGTTGCTGCCAAAGTGCTTTGCAGTTTTCCTAGTAGTTTTTGTGGAATAGCGAGTTCTTGCCTCGAAAGCTTAGATGTTTGAATTTATCAAACAGTAGATGATTTTTGTTACTTTATTTCTTTATATTGTGGGCTAATCTATTCTACTGATCAGTTACTTGTTTCTTATCTAGTATCAGATTGTTTTGATAATTACTGCTTTGTAATATTTTTTTGTAATCTGGTACTGCTAGGGTGCCTTCCTCTGCTTTTTTAAAAAAATCAATTCCCTTGATACTCTTAACTTTTTGTTTTTCCAGATAAAATGTTACTGTTTTTTTCTAGTTCTATAAAATGATTATTTTGTAGTTTGTTTGCCATGGCACTGAATAAGTAAATTAATTTAGGTAAAATTATCATTTTTATTATATATTCTTGGTCTGTCCATTAGCAGTTAATATTTATCTACTTGTTTACATTTGTCTTTGTGTGGAAGTGTTTTGCAAGTGTGCTAGTATAGTTCCTAGGTTTATCTTTGCAGGTCGACTCCAGTATTTTATACTATCTGTATCTATTTTAAATTGTATTTCTCTTTCTATCTCTTCCTGATTAATTTGTTGATAGTAAATTGGAATGCCAGTGATTTTATGTGGGTTTATTTTGTATCCTGCCATTTAACTAAAATTGTCCTTTGTTTTAACTTGTTTTTTAGTTGAATTTTGAAGGTTTTTAAAGTATGCTGCAAAAAGTGATATTTTGTTTCCTCATTGCCTGTTCTTATTCAACTTCAATTTCTTTTTCTTGTCTTATTGCTAAAGCTAGAATTTCTTGTGCAAGGTTGAATAATAATGATGTTATTGTTCATCCTTGCTTTATCCCTGAACTTACTGGGAAGGCTTCTAGTTTATCTCCATTACAGATAACATTTGCTTTTAGTTTTAGGTAGATTCTGTTTGGTTGGTGTAGTCCCACAAATCAACTCCCTTAAACAAATCACAAGCAGGCTCCCTTAAACAAAATCATATATTAGCTCTCTCACTCACGCTATCCCGTTGCCTGCTTGTCTTTGTACTTCCTAGCTCTGTTTGCTCTGTGACTGACTTCCTCTCAGTTCTGCTGCAGCTCTGTGTCTTCCTGATTCACCCCTTCCTATTCCACCTGTTCAGCAAACTCATTCCACCATGGACTCCCTGTGACTTGGGCTTCCATGTGACCCAAGTAGGTCACATAGGCCTAGTAATGAATGGAAAAGATCTTCCCATTTAAATTACCAATAATAACCAATTACAGTTGGTTGTTGTCCTTTGTGCTTGAAGAAGACCAAAATGACATCACTATGTTGAGATCAAGATTCAGTGTGTCCAACTGTGCCTAATCAGACCAGTGTAAGTTTGGAAGTCTCTACTACAGGGTAGGTGCAAATGGTCCATAAGAACATTTGAGATAGAGATATTTCTAAATTTGTGTATCTTATGTTCCTTTTGAGCTCCTGTAATCCTGCTTTGCTCATAGAGCATCAAAGGATGCAGGCACGCCATGCTGGGTGGTCCCATGCCATTATCTCGCATATCTCACAATCAATTCCAAAGTTCTTTAGAGACATCTTGAGAGTGTTCTTGTGTCATTTCTCCTGACTTCCATGTAAGTACTTGCCTTATGTAAATTCTCTGTAAAATAGTCTTTTATACAAACATACATTTGGCATTCAAATAGTGGGGCTAGCCCATTGGAGTTGCATTCTGTAGAGTGGAATTTGAATACTTGGCCATTCAGTTTGAGAAAGGACCTCAGTGTATAGTACCTTAACTTGCCAGGTGATCTTTAAAATCTTCCCAAAACAATTCAGGTGTAAGTAATTCAGTTTCCTGACATGGCGCTGGTGGACTGTCCAGGTTTCAAAAGCATACAAAGATGAGGTTGGCACAATGTCTTTGTAGATCTTCTCTTTGCTAGGCAACCTAACATGTCTTTTCTCCCACACTTTCCTTTGGAACCTCCCAGACACTGAGGTAGCTCTGGCAGTGTGTGTATCAACCTCATCTATGTGTACATCTCTGGGAAGTGTACTGGCAAGGTAAGTGAATTTATCCACAAATTCATTTGTTGTAACCAGTGGTTTCATGTATGGGTGGTATGCTGGCTGGTGGAGAATCTGTTTATTTGGTGTTAGTTGTCAGGCTAAAATTAGCAAAAATGAAATAGAATTGATGCTCACTCTGTTGAGTATATAATCAATTAAACAAAAGTCATGTATCAACTATCCTTCCACTTGGGTCTTGGCTTATAACCTTTTAAAGTGAAATAGTCTACCATCAGTGCAGTAGCTGACCTTGATGCCATTATCATCATCATTAAAGGCATCTAAAAATATCACTGAAAACATCATGCTAAAAAGCATGCCGCACTCTTCACCCTTGCTTCACTCCAGTGGTGACTGCAGTAAGAGTGAGATCATTGTCCATTATCCAGAATCTGTGTAAGAATAATCATACAATATAGATGAACCTCTCTAGGCAGCCAAATTTCACCATGATTTTTGACAAGCCTTCATGGCTGATTCTGTTAAAGGGCTTAGTCAGATTGACAGATATTGTGTACAGACCTCTGTTCTGCTCCAGGAATTTCTCATGGAGTTGCTGGGCAGCAAAGAAAATATTGACTGTTCCTCTTCCTCAGCCTTTTCTGAAGCCACACTAGCTGGCTCTCAGGTAGATGACCATCTTCCAGATGAAGGAACAACTTGTTGAGGAGGACTTTAGCAAGAACTTCTCTTTTAATCACAGGATATTCTATTTCCTTTTCCTTTAGAGAGATGGACAATGGAGGCATCCTCCTGGAGATAATCTTCTTTTGCCATATAATCTGGAAGTTTTCAGTTAGTTTTTAAAAATTAATTAATTAATTAATTTTTAGTTTTCAACATTTCCACAAGATTTTTAGTTCCAAATTTTCTCCCCATCTCTCCCCTTCTCCACCCCAAGACAGCTTGCATTCTGATTATCCCTTCCCCCAATCTGCCCTCCCTTCTATCACACCCCTCCCTTCCCTTATCGCCATCTCCTCTATTTTCTTGTAGGGCAAGATAGATTTCTATATCCCATTACCTGTATTTCTTATTTCCCAGTCGCACATAAAAACAATTTTTAACATTTGTTTTTAAAACTTTGAGTTCCAACTTCTCTACCTTCCTCCCTCCCCACCTATCCCCACTGAGAAGTCAAGCAATTCAATATAGGTTGTACATATGTAGTTATACAAAAGAGTTCCATAACAGTCATGTTGTGAAAGACTAACTATATTTCCCTCTATCCTATCCTGCTCCCCATTTATTCTGTTCTCTCTTTTGACCTTGTCCCTCCCCAAAAGTGTTTACTTCTAATTACTCTCTCCTCCTATTTGCCCTCCCTTCTATCATTCCCCTACACTGTACTTCTCCCTTCCTTTACTTTATTATAGTGTAAGATAGATTTTCATACCAGATTGAGTGTGCATGGTGTTCCTTCCTTAAGCCAAATGTGATGAGAGTAAGCTTCACTTTTTCCCTCTCACCTCCCCACTTTTTTCCCCTCCATTGTAAAAAGCTTTTTTTTCCCTCTTTTATGAGAGATAATTTGCCCCATTCCATTTTCCCTTTCTCCTTCTAATATGTTCCTTTCTCACCCCTTAATTTTATTTTTTCGCATATCATCCCTTCTTATTCAGCTCACCCTGTGTCCTCTCTCTATATGTATATAATCCCTCCAACTATCCAAATACTGGGAAAAGTCTCAAGAGTTACAAGTATGATCTTTCCATGTAGGAATGTAAACAGTTCAACTTTAGTAAGTCCCTTATGATTTCTCTTTCCTGTTCGCTTTTTCATTCTTCTCTTGATTCTTGTGTTTGAAAGTCAGATTTTCTTTGTTTAAAATTATTTTGTTTTCAGTGTTCTACAATCACTTCCATATATCTTAGATTTTTTTCCCCTCCCTCCCCCTCCCTTCCCCCTCTCTTCCCCGCTTACTCCCCAAGACAGGGTGCAATCTTATATAGGTTCTACACATACATTCCTATTAAATATGTTTTCACTTTAGTCATGTTGAATTAGAAGAATTAAAATGATTGAGAGAAACCATAAAAAAAACCAAAACATAAAACAAAAGAAAATGGTCTGCTTCATTTTGTGATCCAATTCCATACTTCTTTCTCTGGATGTGGAAGACATTTTGCCTCAAAGGTTTGTTGGGAATTTTTTAGGTCCTTGCATTGCTATGAAGGACTAGACTAAAGTCCATCAGAAAAATTCTTCACACACTGTGGTTGTTGCTATGTACAAAGTTCTCCTGGTTCTGCTCCTTTCACTCAGCATCAGTTCATATTAGTCTTTCCAGGCCTTTCTGAAGCCTTCCTGTTCATCATTTCTTATAACACAATAGTATTCTATTACATTCATATGCCACAACTTGTTCAGCCATTCCCCAATTGGGTAACCTTTTGAATTCCAGATTTTGGCCACTGCAAAGAGAGCTGCTATAAATTTTGTTGTACATGTGGGACCCTTTCCCATGTTTATGATCTCTTTGAAATACATTCCTACAAGTGCTATTGCTGGGTCAAAGGGTATGCACATTTTTGTAGCCCTTTGGACATAGTTCCAAATTACTCTCCAGAATGGTTGGATCAGTGCACAGTGCCACCAGAAGTGCATTAGTGTTCCAGTTTTCCTACATCTTCTCCAGCATTTGTCATCTTCCTGTTTTGTCATGTTAGCCAATCTGACAGATATGATGTGGTAACTCAGAGTTTTGAATTTTGTCTCTAATCAATAGTGATTTAGAGCATTTTTTCATATGACTGTAGATAGCTTCAATTTCTTTCTCTGAAAACTGCCTCTTCATATCCTTTGACCATTTATCAACTGGAGAATGACTTGTATTTTTGTACATTTGACGCAGTTCTCTATGTATTTTAAAAATGAGGCCTTTATCACAAACACTAGTTGCAAAAATTTTTTCCCAGTTTTCTTCTTCCCTCCTAATCTTGGTTGCATTGGGTTTGTTTGTGCAAAACCTTTTCAATTTAATGTAATCAAAATTATCCATTTTGTACTTCTTAATGTTCTGTATTTTTTGTTTGGTCAAAAATTTCTCCATTCTCCATGAATCTGACAAATACACCATTCCTTGCTCCCTTAATTTATTTATCGTGTCAATCTTTATACCTAGATCATCATATATCCATTTGGATTTTATTCTTGTGTATGGTGACAGGCGTTAGGCTGTGCCCAGATTCTGCCACACTGTTATCCAGTTTTCCCAGCAATTTTTGTCAAACGGTGAATTCTTGTTCCAGAAGCTGCTGTCCTTGGGTTTATCAAACAGTGGATTGCTATATTCATGCACTACTGTGTCTTGAGTACCTAGCCTATTCCACTGGTCTACCCCTCTGTTTCTTAGCCAATACCAAGTGGTTTTGATGGTCGCTGCTTTATAATACAATTTGAGATCTGTTAGAGCTGGGCCACCTTCCCTAGCATTTCTTTTCATTAGTTCCTTTGATATTCTGGACCTTTTCTTCTTCCAGATGAATTTAGATATTATTTTTTCTAGCTCTAGAAAATAATTGTCTGGTAGTTTGATTGGTATGGCACTGAGTAAGTAAATTAATTTAGGTAGAATTGTCATTTTTGTTATATTGGCTCAGCCTACCCATGAGCAACTGATGTTTTTCCACTTACTTAGATCTGATTTTATTTGTGCTTTTGAAAAGTGTTTTGTAACTGTGTTCATATAGTCCCTGGGTTTGCTTTGGTAGGTAGACTCCTAGATATTTTATAGTGTCTACCGTAGCTTTATATGAGATTTCTCTTTCTATCTCTTGCTGTTGGGCTTTGTTTAGTAATATATAGAAATGCAGATGATTTATATGGGTTTATTTTGTAACCTGCAACTTTGCCAAAGTTGTTTATTATTTCAAGTAGTTTTTACTTGATTATCTGGGATTCTCTATGTATATCATCATATCATCTGCAAAGAGTGATAACTTAAGTTTTTTCTTTGCCTATTCTAATTCCCTCAATTTCTTTTTCTTCTCGTACTGCTGCAGCTAACATTTCTAGTATCATATTGAAAAACAGTGGTGATAATGGATATCTTTGTTTCACCTCTGATCTTACTAGAAATGCATCTAGCTTATTCCCATTGCATATAATGCTTGCTGTTGGTTTTAGGTAGATACTGCTCATTATTTTAAGGAGAGTTCCTATGCTCTCCAGTGTTTTCAGTAAGAATGGATATTGTATTTTGTCAACAGCTTTTCCTGCATCTATTGAGATAATCATGTGATTTGTTGTTGATATGATCAATAATGCTAATAGTTTTCCTAATGTTGAACCAGCCCTGCATTCCTGGTATAAATAATACCTGATAATAATGTATTATTCTTATGATAAGTTGCTGTACACTTTTTTACTAATATCTTATTTAAAATTTTTGCATTAGAGAAATTGGTCTATAATTTTCTTTCTCTGTCTTGGCTTTTCCTGGTGTAGGTACCAGAATTATATTTGTATCATAAAAAGAATTTGGTAGGACTCCTTCTTCCCCAATTTTCTCAAATAGTTTATCTAGTATTGGAATTAACTGTTCTTTAAATGTCTGATAGAACTCACTTGTATACAGCTCTGGTCTTTTCGTCAAGAATGCTTGAACGTCCTCTATTTCATGGAATGACCATTTTTTCCCTTGAAGTATGATATTCAGTTTTGCTAGGTAGGTGATTCTTGGTTTTAATCCTAACTCCTTTGACTTCTGGAATTTCTTATTCCAAACCCTGTGATCCCTTGAGGTAAAAGCTGCTAGATTTTGTGTTACGCTGATTGTATTTCCATACTACTCTAATTGTTTCTTTCTGGCTGCTTGCAGTATTTTTTTACTTGACCTGGGAACTCTGGAACTCTGACTACTATATTCGTACGAGTTTTCCTTTTGGGATCTCTTTCAGGAGGTAATCGGTGGTTTCTTTCAATATTTATTTTACCCTCTGGTTCTAGAATATCAGGGCAGTTTTCCTTGATAATGTCATGACAGGTGATGTCTAGGCTCTTTTTTTGATCATGGCTTTCAGGTAGTCCCATACTTTATTTTTTTATTTTTATTTTTAATAAATATTTATTTATTTAACTTTTTACATTCATTTTCACAAAATTTTGGGTTCCAAATTTTCTCCCATTTTATCCCCTCCCCCCACCCCAATACACCGAGCATTCTAATTTCTATATAACACCAAGAGCTACTTCTCAAGAAATTAGAGGGAGGAGGATATATTTTCATTTCTGCTTGGTTTACTGATGCCTTTTTTATTTTTATTTTTTGAGGTTTTTTTTTCTTTCTTTAATATAAATTTATTTTTTTAACTTTTTACATGGATTTTCACAGAATTTTGGGTTCCAAATTTTCTCCCCATTTATCTCCTCCCCCACCCTAATATAACGAGCATTCTAATTTCCCCTATCACCAATCTGCCCTCTCTTCTATCCTCCCTCCCGTCTTTTGTCCCCATCTTCTCTTTTGTCATGTAGGGCCAGATGACTTTCTATTCCCCATTAACTGTATTTCTTATTTCCTAGTAGCAAGAACAATACTAAACAGTTGTTCCTCAAACTGAGTTCCAAATTCTCCCCATCCCTCCCTCCCCACCCATTCCCTTTGGGAAGGCAGGCAATTCAATATAGCCCCTATCTGTGTAGTTTTGCAAATGACTTTGATAAAAGTCGTGTTGTGTAAGACTAACTGTATTTTCCTCCATTCTATCCTGCCTCTCATTGTTTCTATTCTGTCTTTTGATCCTGTCCCTCCCCAAGTGTTGACTTCAAATTGCTCCCTCCTCCCATTGCCCTCCCTTCCATCATCCCCCCCCACCCTGCTTATCTCCTTCTCCCCCACTTTCCTGTATTGTAAGATAGGTTTTCATACCAAAATGAGTGTGCATTTTATTCCTTACTTTAGTCAAATGTGATGAGAGTAAACTTTATTTTTTTTTCTCAGCCCTCCTCTTTTTCCCTCCACTAAAAGTCTCCTGCTTGCCTCTTGAATGAGATATAATTTACCCCATTCCATTTCACCCTCTCTGCTCCCACTACATTTCTCTCTCACCATTTACCTTAATTTCTTTTAAGATATGGTCCAATCCTATTGAATTCACTCTGTGCTGTCTCTGTATGTACGTGCATGTGTATATGTGTGTGCACGCACGCGTGTACGTGTGTGTACGTGTGTGTGTGTGTGGTCCCACCAACTACCCAGATACTGAAAAGTTTTAAGAGTTACAAATATTGTCTTTCCATGTAGGAATGTAAACAGTTCAACTTTGGTAACTCTCTTATGACATCTCTTTGCTGTTTACTTTTTCATGCTTCTTCTCATTCTTGTGTTTGAGAGTCAAATTTTCTTGTCAGCTCTGGTCTTTTCATCAAGAATGCTTGAAAGTCCTCTATTTCATTGAAAGACCATATTTTCCCCTGAAGTATTATACTCAGTTTTGCTGGGTAGGTGATTCTTGGTTTGAGTCCTAGTTCCTTTGACTTCTGGAATATCCTATTCCATGCCCTTCGATCCCTTAATGGAGAAGCGGCTAGATCTTGTGTTATCCTGATTGTATTTCCACAATACTGGAATTGTTTCTTTCCACCTGCTTGCAATATTTTCTCTTTGACCTGGGAATTCTGGAATTTGGCCACAATGTTCTCTCTTTTTGGATCTCTTTCAGGCAGTGATCGATGGATTCCTTCAATACTTATTTTGCCCTCTGTTTCTAGAATATCAGGGCAGTTTTCCTCGATAATTTCATGGAACATGATGTCTAGGCTCTTTTTTTGATCATGACTTTCAGGTAGTCCCATAATTTTTAAATTGTCTCTGCTGGATCTATTTTCCAGCTCAGTTGTTTTTCCCATGAGATATTTCACATTCTCTTCCATTTTTTCATTCTTTTGGTTTGTTTGGTGATTTCTTGGTTTCTCGTAAAGTCATTAGACTCCATCTGTTCCATTCTAATTTTGAGAGAACTATTCTCTTCAGTGAGCTTTTGAACCTCTTTTTCCATTTGGCTAATTCTACCTTTCATTTATTTATTTATTTATTCATTTATTCATTTATTCATTCATTCATTCATTCATTCATTCATTTATTTATTCATTCATTTAACTTTTTACATTCATTTTCACAAAATTTTGGGTTCCAAATTTTCTCCCTTTTTATCCCCTCCCCCCTCCCCAATACACCAAGCAATCTAATTTTCCCTATCTCCAATCAGCCCTCTCTTCTGTCATTCTTCCCTTCTCTTGTCTCCATCTTCTCTTTTCTCCTGTAGGGCCAGATGACTTTCTATTCCTCATTAACTGTATGTCTTCTTTCCTAGTAGCAACAGCAATACTAGACAATTGTTCCTAAAACTTTGAGTTCCAAATTCTCCCCATCCCTCCCTCCCCACCCATTCCCTTTGGGAAGGCAGGCAATTCAATATAGGCCATATCTGTGTAATTTTGCAAATGACTTCCCTGATAGTCGTGTTGTGTAACACTAACTGAATTACCCTCCATCCTATCCTGCCCCTCATTGTTTCTCTTCTGTCTTTTGATCCTGTCCCTTCCCAAGTGTTGACTTCAAATTGCTCCCTCCTCCCTTTGCCCTCCCTTCCATCATCCCCCCCCTTGCTTATCTCCTTCTCCCCCACTTTCCTGTATTGTAAGATAGGTTTTCATACCAAAATGAGTGTGCATTTTATTCCTTCCTTTAGTCAAATGTGATGAGGGTAAATGAATTGTTTTTTTTTTTTTTTCTCAGCTCTCCTCTTTTTCCCCCTACTAAAAAGTCTCGGGGCGGAGCCAAGATGGCGGAGTAGAAGGACGCACGTTTACGAGCTCCGAAACCAAAACCCATAGAATTAATGTAAAAAGAGACCCCCATAACTTCTGGACCAGTGAAAGGGGTACAGAAACGGAGTGGAAGAGATTTCCGTTCCAGGGAGCCCTGGAGACCCGTCCCCAGGGTCCGTCACGCCCCGGAAAGCGGACCCCACCCCCAGCGCTGCCCTTGCCGCGGCCACAGAGAAGCTGATCCGAGCAGGCATCAGGGGCGGAAGCTCCGGCAGCCGGGAAAGTCCCTCCGCCCACAGAAGCTACAGGTCAGTGAGAGAGAAGCCTGGGCTGGACAAGAGGGGGAGCAGGGTGTATCCGTGACTCGGGCCCCCTCGGGAGGAAGCGGCGGCGGCAGAGACGGGGGCAGGAAGCGACAGAGGCTCAGGTGGCAGCGGCCCGGGACTCAGGAATCCCCCAGCAGCAGGCAGGATCTTCATTACGGAAGGTCTCTGTATAAACAACATGAGGGAGCTGAGCCTGAGAGACGGCCCTGCCTCCACCCCACTCTATTACTGAAGGCCTCTGCATAAAGCCCCTGAGGGAGCTGAGCCTGGGATGCGGGGGCCCCCCACTCCGCCCCCACCCGCTCCGTTCCTGAAAGTCTCTGCATAAAGCCCCTGAGGGAGCTGAGCCTGGGAGGCGGCCCTGCCCCCACCCCAGGACCAGAACAAAAGGTCACATTGATTAGCGGCCGGCGGGGAAAGTCCATTTGAATCTCAGACCCTAAGCACTAGCTGGGCGGATCTAGGCAGAGGTGGACAGGAATCTCAGAAGTCAAGTAACTGCCTGGGAAGATGCCTAGAAAAGGGAAGAAAAACAAGACTATAGAGAGTTTTTTCGAACAGATGCAAATGATCCTGACATTTGGATCTGATGAGGAAATATTCTTGCCATCAGGGAAAGACGTGGAAGGCGGGGCCTTAGTACCCCAGACATCCCAGGGGGATGTCGGGTGGGCTCAGGCCTTGGAAGAGCTCAAAAAGGATTTTGAAAAGCAAGTTAGAGAGGTGGAGGAAAAACTGGGAAGAGAAATGAGAGAGATGCAAGAAAAGTATGAAAAACCGGTCAATACCTTCGTAAAGGAGACCCAAAAAAATGCTGAGGAAATTAACACCTTGAAAAATAGGCTCACTCAATTGGCAAAAGAGGTTCAAAAAGCCAGTGAGGAGAAGAATGCTTTCAAAAGCAGAATTAGCCAAATGGAAAAAGAGGTGCAAAAGCTCACTGAAGATAATAATTCTCTTAAAGTTAGAATGGAACAGATGGAGTCTAATGACTTTACGAGAAACCAAGACTTCACCAAACAAAACCAAAAGAATGAAAAAATGGAAGAGAATGTGAAATATCTCATGGGAAAAACAACTGACCTGGAAAACAGATCCAGGAGAGACAATTTAAAAATTATGGGACTACCTGAAAGTCATGATCAAAAAAAGAGCCTAGACATCATCTTCCACGAAATTATCAAGGAAAACTGCCCTGACATTCTAGAACCAGAGGACAAAATAAGTATTGAAAGAATCCATCGATCACCACCTGAAAGAGATCCAAAAAGAGAAAACTCTTAGGAACATTGTGGCCAAATTCCAGAACTCCCAGCTCAAGGAAAAAATCTTACAAGCAGCTAGAAAGAAACAATTCCAGTACTGTGGAAAATACAATCAGGATAACTCAAGATCTAGCAGCTTCTACATTAAGGGATCGAAGGGCGTGGAATAGGATATTCCAGAAGTCAAAGGAACTAGGACTCAAACCAAGAATCACCTACCCAGCTAAACTGAGTATAATACTTCAGGGGAAAATATGGTCTTTCAGTGAAACAGAGGACTTTCAAACATTCTTGATGAAAAGACCAGAGCTGAAAAGAAAATTTGACTTTCAAACACAAGAATGAGAAGAAGCATGAAAAAGTAAACAGCAAAGAGAAGTCTTAAGGGACTTACCAGAAGTGAACTGTTTACATTCCTACATGGAAAGACAATATTTGTAACTCTTAAAACTTTTCAGTATCTGGGTAGTTGGTGGGACCACACACACACATGTACACGCATGCACGCACACACACATACACACATGCACACACATACAGAGACAGAGAGCACAGATTGAACTGAATAGGATGGGACCATACCTTAAAAGAATATAAGGTAAATGGTGAGAGAGAAATGTAGTGGGAGGAAAGAGGGTGAAATGGAAGGGGGTAACATGTCATTTAAGAGGCAAGTAGGAAACTTTTTAGTGGAGGAAAAAGAGGAGAGCTGAGAAAAAAAAATACAAAACCATACAAAAAACAAGAAGTTTACCCTCATCACAATTTGATTAAAGGAAGGATAAAATGCACACTCATTTTGGTATGAAAACCTATCTTACAGTATAAGAAAGTGGGGGAGAAGGAGATAATGCAAGGGGGGGGGATGATGGAAGGGAGTGCAAAGGGAGGAGGGGAGCAATTTGAAGTCAACACTTGGGGAGGGACAGGATCAAAGGACAGAAGAGAAACAATGAGGGGCAGGTTAGGAGGGATGGTAATTCCGTTAGTCTTACATAACACGACTATCAGGGAAGTCATTAATAAAACTACACAGATATGGCCTATATTGAATTGCCTGCCTTCCCAAAGAGAATGGGTGGGGAGGGAGGGATGGGGAAAATTTGGAACTCAAAGTTTTAGGAACAACTGTTTAGTGTGGTTGTTGCTACTACTAGTTAATGAGGAATAGAAAGTCATCTGGCCCTACAGGAGAAAAGAGAAGATGGAGACAAGAGAAGGGAGGGATGACAGAAGAGAGGGCAGATTGGAGATAGGGAAAATTAGATTGCTTGGGGTGTTGGGGTGGGGGGAGGGGATAAAAGGGGAGAAAAATTTGGAACCCAAAATTTTGTGAAAATGAATGTAAAAAGTTAAATAAATAAATAAAATAAATAAATAAATAAAAAGTTCTCCTACTTGCCTCTTAAATGACATATAATTACCCCATTCCATTTCACCCTCTTTCCTCCCACTACATTTCTCTCTCACCATTTACCTTAATTTCTTTTAAGGTATGGTCCCATCCTATTCAATTCACTCTTTGCTCTCTGTCTCTGTGTGTGTGTGCATGTGTGTATGTGTGTGTGCGTGCATGCGTGTACATGTGTGTGTGTGGTCCCACCAACTACCCAGATACTGAAAAGTTTTAAGAGTTTCAAATATTGTCTTTCCATGTAGAAATGTGAACAGTTCACTTCTGGTAAGTCCCTTAAGACTTCTCTTTGCTGTTTACTTTTTCATGCTTCTTTCTCATTCTTGTGTTTGGAAGTCAGATTTTCTTTTCAGCTCTGGTCTTTTCATCAAGAATGATTGAAAGTCCTCTGTTTCATTGAAAGACCATATTTTCCCCTGAAGTATTAATTTAGCTGGGTAGGTGATTCTTGGTTTGAGTCCTAGTTCCTTTGACTTCTGGAATATCCTATTCCACGCCCTTCGATCCCTTAATGTAGAAGCTGCTAGATCTTGAGTTATCCTGATTGTATTTCCACAGTACTGGAATTGTTTCTTTCTAGCTGCTTGTAAGATTTTTTCCTTGAGCTGGGAGTTCTGGAATTTGGCCACAATGTTCCTAAGAGTTTCTCTTTTTGGATCTCTTTCAGGTGGTGATCGATGGATTCTTTCAATACTTATTTTGTCCTCTGGTTCTAGAATGTCAGGGCAGTTTTCCTTGATAATTTCGTGGAAGATGATGTCTAGGCTCTTTTTTTGATCATGACTTTCAGGTAGTCCCATAATTTTTAAATTGTCTCTCCTGGATCTGTTTTCCAGGTCAGTTGTTTTTCCCATGAGATATTTCACATTCTCTTCCATTTTTTCATTCTTTTGGTTTTGTTTGGTGATTTCTTGTTTTCTCGTAAAGTCATTAGACTCCATCTGTTCCATTCTAATTTTGAGAGAACTATTAAATTCAGTGAGCTTTTGCACCTCTTTTTCCATTTGGCTAATTCTGCTTTTGAAGGCATTCTTCTCCTCATTGGCTTTTTGAACCTCTTTTACCAATTGAGTGAGCCTAGTCTTCAAGGTGTTATTTTCCTCAGCATTTTTTTGGGTCTCCTTTACCAAGGTATTGACCTGTTTTCATACGTTTCTTGCATCTCTCTCATTTCTCTTCCCAGTTTTTCCTCCACCTATCTAACTTGCTTTTCAAAATCCTTTTTGAGCTCTTTCAAGGCCTGAGCCCACCTGACATCCCCCTGGGGTGTCTGGGATACTGAGGCCCCACCCTCCACATCTTTCCCCGATGGCGAGTATACGTCCTTGTCATCAGATCCGAATGTCGGGATCATTTGCATTCGTTGGAAAAAACTCTCTATAGTCTTATTTTTCTTCCCTTTTCTAGGCATTTTCCCAGCCAGTTACTTGACTTCTGAGATTCTTGTCCACCCTCGCCTAGATCTGCCCAGCTAGTGCTTGGGGTCTGTGGTTCAAATGGGCTTTCCGCAACAAGCTTTAGTTCTGGTGCTGTGGTGGGGGCAGGGCCACCTCCCAGGCTCGGCTTCCTCAGGGGCTTTATGCAGAGACCTTCAGGAACGGAGCGGGTGGGGGGGGCCACCTCCCAGACTCATTTCCCTCAGGGGCTTTATGCAGAGACCTTCGGTAATGACCCTGAACTTCTGACTGCCTGCTCTGGGAGTCCTGGACCACTGCTGCCTCTGCCGCTCCCTCCGCTGCTTCCTCCTGAGGGGGCCCAAGCCACGGAGTCACCCCGCTCCCCTCTCGGCCAGCCCAGACGTCTCTCTCACTGACCTGTAGTGTCTGTGGGCGGAGGGACCTTCGTGCCCACTGGTGATTCCGTCCCTGAAGCCTGCTCGGATCTGCTCCTGTGGGGCCGCCTGGCCATGGCAGCACAGGGGTAGACTCCGCTTTCTGGGGCGTGACAGACCCTGGGGATGGCTCTCCAGGGCTCTCTGGAACCGAAATCTTTTCCACTGTGTTTCTGCGCGCCTTGCAGCGATCCAGATTTTGTGGGGAGTTCTTGCAGGAAATATATGGCCTGTGGGTTTGGAACTAGCATACGTGAGTGTTTCTACTCTGCCATTTTGACTCCACCCCCGCCCCCCCCCCATACTTTTTAAATGATCTCTCCTGTATGTATTTTCCAGGTAGTTTTTGTTTTTTTTGTTTTTTGTTTTTTTTACAATGAGATATTTCACATTTTCTGCTATTTTCTCATTCCTTTGGTTTTGTTTTATAATTTCTTGATTTTTCATAAACTTATTAGGTTCCACCTATTCCATTCTAATCTTACTTTCTTCAGTGAGCTTTTGGATCTCCTTTTCCATCTGACCAATTCTGCTTTTTAGGGCGTTCTTCTTTTCATTGACTTTTTGGATCTGTCTTGCCATTTGGGTTGGTCTATTTTTTTAAAGTGTTATTTTCTTTAGCATTTTTAGGGGTCTCCTTTAGGACGCAGTTGACTCATTTTTCATGATTTTCTTGCATCACTCTCCTTCCTTTTCCCAATTTTTGTTCCACTTGTCTAACTTGATTTTCAACGTCGTTTTTGAGCTCTTCCATGGCGTGAGATCAATTTATATTTTTCTTGGAGACTTTAGATGAAGGAGCTTTGACTTTGTTTTCTTCTGTTTGCATGCTTTGGTCTTCCTTATCACCAAAGTATGATTTCTGTAGTCTGATTCTTTTTCCAGTTTTTGCTCATTTCCCTAGCCATTTACTTGACGTTTGAGTTCTTTGTCAAGGTAGTTCTCTGCTTCCTATGGAGTGTAATGTCAGCCACTTGATCCCCCCCACAATCTTTTGGCCTTGCCCTACAGAAACAGTGGCTGCAGCTGTCCCTGCTGCTGCTGTGGCTGCTGTGGGTTCCCCAGCCCTGTCCCCCGCTTTGCCGCTCTGGGGCTCAGTGCGGATCACTCCACTCTCCTGCACTGCTCCCATAGGCTTTTTCCACTGATCTTCCAATTTATCCTCAGGCTTTTGGGGTTATGAGATCTGCAAACCTCCACAGGTGTGAGAGATTCAGTCTCTCCAAGGCCTGCTCAAGTTCCCTCTGTCCACTCACAACCCTCATTGGCCTGCACCCTTCTCTCAGTGGGGTGTGGTAGACACTTCTTGGTGACCTTGCAAGCTGTCTTGGGCTGGAGATTTACTTCATTCCCCCATTCTCTAGTGTCTGCTGTTGCAGAATTTGTTTAGAGCCATTTTTACAGGTGTTTGACTGGGCTTGGCGGGAGTGGTCTGGAAAGTCTGTGCTGTTATTCTGCCATCTTGGCTCTGCCCCCTTCATTTTGGTTTTGTATGAGCAATGAAGCCCTTGTTAAATCTCAGCTGTAATAGAATCTGCCCTGGGCACTTTGTCAAATAAAAGAAACCTAATGGGATTTAAAACCTCTTTTTCATTGGAAGTTTCGCTGGAGACTTCAACCTTAGGTATACAGTCAAAGACTTCAGCACTGGTTGATGGTGGTCTGTTGAGAACATTATTGGAAATGTTCAGCCCATCTGTCCAGGATCATGTTCTTATCATGAATCAGTGTTGTTCCATCAGCACTAAGTAGTTGCAATGTACCATAGGTCTTTGGCTCATCAATAACCTTCAGGGCATCATGAAAGCACTTTGGATTGTTATCTAAGCATAAAGGTGAATTTCATCTGCTTTGTTACTAAGCCAAGAATCCTGCATCTCTCTTAGCTTTGCTTGTACTTTACTTTGGTTGGAATTAAACTCTGCCTTCTTAGAGATGAAGTATCGTACTGTTAAAACCTGTGGAGATCTTGTTTTTCATTTAGCAATTTCTGAATTTCCCCATCATTTTATCAAGTCGGTTGGATGTTTGCAAGATGGCTGAAATGAGTAATTATAGTGCTATGCACGAGACCTCTGAAAGCTGCCTGTTCCTTTTTCACTCCTATGTTGCCAATGATGTGTTGACTCAACTTTCCTTCCACATTAGCAACAAACTGTTAATCCATGGAGAAGTGCTCTAATCTGTTCATATGAAGTATTCTGATAGTGATTTTTCCTTGGGGCTGCCATTTTTTGTTGAATATGAATGTTTAGTTTGGAGATGATTCCAAGTCTGTGATTTGTCTAGCATTCTGCACCACATAGTGTCATCCCTCTCACATTCTCTTTGTCTATTCTCCTTACAATGATGTCTGTTAAATGTTAATGTTTGTTGTGAGGGTTCATCTACAAAATTTTATTGTGTTTAAGTAAATGGAAGACAGCATTGGTGATGAGAAATTCATGAGATGTACAAGTCTTCAGTAGTAGGTGACTTTTGCTGTTGCTATTTCCAACTCCATTCCTCCCAAGGACTCATTCCCATGTCTGATATTTCATAACTACTCTGGTGTTAAAGTCACCCTGAATTATAAGCTTGCCCGCTTTATGATGAGAGTCTCCAGGTCTTTATAAAATTTCTTTTTGGCCTCATCAGGGTTCATCAGGTATGTACTCTTGATGGTAGGGTGGCACTTTCCTACCAGTGGCAATTGTATTGTCATGAGGCTGTTATTCACTCCTATGGGAAGCATCCAGACTTGTTGACTAGATTATTGTTATTTTAAAAATTTATTTATTTTTAGTTTTCAGCATTTCCATAAAATTTTGAGTTTCAAATTTTCTCCCCATCTCTTCCCTCTCCTACTCCAAATTGGTGCATAGTTTGATATAATCTCTACATACATATTCATATTGAACCTATTAGTTAACTCATATGAACATTAGTCATATTGTTGTAAAGAATTAGAACCAATGGGAGAAATCATAAGAAAAAAGAAACAAAGAAAAAGAAAGAGAGCAAATACTATGCTTGGATCTGCATTTAGACTCCATAGTTCTTTTTCTAGATGTGGACAGCATTTTCCATCATGAGTCCTTTCGAGTTGTCTTGAATCTTTGCATTGCAACTCACTGCTGGTGGGGAGGTCCTTAAGAAAGATTGTTTATATACCCTACTGGCTGCTGAATCCCACTGCTTCTTCAATCCCAATGAGAAGATGACCCTACATACTGGGTCACCTGTGTGAAGCGTTATGACTACAGCTCCCAGTGTACATGTATCTGCTGCTTAATCACTTGCCTATTGCCATAGCACTTTGAGGTATGTAAAAATGGTAAAATGGTTTAGGTGATGTCTTTTGACTTGTGCATAAATTGAATTTAAGTGAGATGAGTTGTATGAAATTGTCAGCCTCACTTTCTCATTAAAGTCCAGTCGCCTGACAGAAGTCAGGATGACCAGTGATGTCTCAAGATGACCTTGGTGTCATTGTTGTCTAACCAAACTCTAAATGTCCCATGGCCCTGGCTTCAGCCACCTTCATTGTTCTCATACTCATATTCTGCTGGGGGAGGTCTTCAAATGCTTGGGGTAGACACTCCCCTAATTCACTGATGGATTTGAGACCCCTTGATTACCCTCATCGAGTTTTTGTTCATCTGATGAATTGGTTTACTGTGGTGTGGCTGTGGCCACTGCACATGCTACAGCTTCTTGGAGCTACAGGTGAGAGTTAGGTGAAACATGTGGACCCCAAAGCTGGAAAGCGACCTGAAAATGACTCTCATACCAGAGGCACTAGTTTTCCCTGAACAACACAAATGCTACTTAGCATTTTAAAGAAAACTCCCTTTACTTTTGTGCTTTTTAGTGTTTCTTAACAGGAATGGGTATTTATTGTCTTGTCAAAAGTTTTTCTTTCTCTGTTGAAATAATCATGATTTTTGTTGTTAATATGGTCAATTATGCTTTTAGTTTTCCTGCTTTTAGTTTTCCTAACACTGAACCAGCCTGCCATTCCTGATATAAATCAAGCCTGATCATGGTATATGATCCTTGTGATGTACTGCTGTAAACTCCTTGCTAGAATTTTATTTAAAATGTTTTGCATCAGAATTCATTAGTGAAATTGGTATGTAGTTTTCTTTCTCTATTTTTCTCTACCTAATTTAGGTATCAAAACCACATTTATGTCAAAAAAATGGAATTTGATAGGACTCCTCCCTTTCATTTTTTTCAGATAGTTTATATAGTATTGGAATTAATTGTTCCTTAAATATTAAGTAGAATTTGCTTGTAAATCCTTTTGGTCTTGGATTCCCCTCAGTCCCACCCCCAATTAATGAGGAAAATTAAATGAGGGAACCCATTTATGGCTTGTTCAGTTTCTTTTTCTAAGAAAGACTTATTTAAGTATTTTATTTCCTCTTCTTTTTTGGTCTAAGCAACTTAGGTTTTTGTAAATATTCATCTATTTTATTTAAAGTGTTGATTTTAATGGCATATACTTAAGCAAAATAGTTCCTTGTAATTTCTTTTTTTAAAATTTTTTTGTTTATTTTTAATTTTCAACATTCATTTCCACAAAATTTTGAGTACCAAATTTTTTCCCTATCTTTCCCCTCCCCCACCCCAAAAGCCATGCATTACCCCTTCTACCAGTTTGCCCTCCCTTCTGTCACACCCCTCCCTTTCCTTATCCCCATCTTCTCTCTTTCTTGTAGGGCAAGATAGATTTCTGTGCCCCATAACCTATATTTCTTATTTCTCAATTGTATGCAAAAACAGTTCTCAATGTTTGTTTCTAATACTTTGAATTCCAACTTCTCTTCCTTCCTCCTTCCCCACCTATCCCCACTGAGAAGTCAAGCAATTCAATATAGGTTGTACATGTGTAGTTATGCAAAAGACTTCATAACAGTCGTGTTGTGAAAGACTAACTATATTTCTGTCTATCCTATCCTGCCCCCCATTTATTCTATTTTCTCTTTTGCCCTTGTCCCTCCCCAAAAGTGTTTACTTCTAATTACTCTCTCCTTCTATTTGCCTTCCCTTCCATGATTCCCCACCCTTCTTATCCCCTTCTCCCCTACTTTCCTGTAGTATAAGATAGATTTTCATACCAAATTGAGTGAGCATGTTATTCCCTCCTTAAGCCAAATATGTGAGAGTAAGCTTTACTTTTTCCCTCTCACCTTTCCCCTTTTCTCCTTCATTGAAAAAACTTTTTCTTGCTTTTTATGAGGAGTAATTTGCCCCATTCCATTTCTCCCTTTCTCCTCCCAATATATTTCTCTTACCCCTGAATTTTATTTTTTAAATATCATCCTTTTCTATTCAACTCACCCTATGCTTTGTGTGTGTGTGTGTGTGTGTGTGTGTGTATGTGTGTATAAAATCCCTCCAACTGCCCAACTACTGAGAAAAGTTTCAGAAGTTTCAAATATTATCTTTCCACATAGGAATGTAAACAGTTCAACTTGAATTAATCCCTTATGATTTCTCTTTCCCGTTTACCTTTTCGTGTTTCTCTTGATTCTTGTGTTTGAAAGTCAGATTTTCTATTCAGCTCTGGTCTTTTCATCAAAAATGCTTGAAATTCTTCTATTTCATTGAATGACCATTTTTTCCCTTGAAGTATGATACTCAGTTTTGCTGGGTAGGTGATTCTGGGTTTTAATCCTAGTTCCTTTGACTTCTGGAATATCATATTACAAGCCCTGTTATCCCTTAATGTAGAAGCTGCTAGATCTTGTGTTATCCTGATTGTGTTTCCATAATACTTGAATTGTTTCTTTTTTGAATGTTTGCAATATTTTTCTCCTTGACCTGAGAACTCTGGAATTTTGCTACAATATTGCTAGGAGTTTTCTTTTTGGGGTCTCTTTCAAGAGGTGATTAGTGGATTCTTTCAGTAGCTATTTTACCCTCTGGTTCTAGAATATCAGGGCAGTTTTCCTTGATAATATCTTGGAAGATGATGTCTAGGCTTTTTTTTTTTTATCTTGGCTTTCAAGTAGTCCAATAATTTTTTAAATTGTCTCTTCTGGATCTATTTTCCAGGTCACTTGTTTTTGCAATGAAATGTTTCACATTGTCTTCTGTTTTTTCATTCTTTTGGTTTTGTTTTATAATTTCTTAGTTCCTCATAAAGTTATTAGCTTCCATCTGCTCCACTCTAATTTTGAAAGAACTATTTTCTTCAGTGAGCTTTCGAACCTCCTTTTTCATTTGGCTAATTCTGCTTTTTAAAGCCTTCTTCTGCTCATTGGCTTTGTGAACCTCTTTTGCCAATTGAGTTAGCCTATTTTTAAAGGTGTTATTTTCTTCAGCAGTTTTTTGGGTTTCCTTTAGCAAGCTGTTGACTTGCTTTCCATGATTTTCTTGCATCACTCTCATTTCTCTTCCCAATTTTTCCTCCACCTCTCTTTCTTGATTTTCAAAATCCTTTTTGAGCTTTTCCATGGCCTGAGATCATTGCTCTTTTATATTGGAGGTTTTCGATGCAGAAGCCTTGACTTCCTCTGATGGTATGCATTGTTCTTCCTCATCTGAAAGGATGGAAGAAAGTAGCTGTTTACCAAGAAAGTAGCTTTCCATAGTCTTATATTTTTTCCCCTTTTCTGGGCATTTTCCCAGCCAGTTAGTTGACTTTTGAGTCCTTTGTCAAGAGGAGGGTATACTCTGGGGACCGGTAAGTTCTCAGTTCCTCCATGGTAGCTTAATCAAGGGAGAGGAATTGACTCCTCTCTTGATCTGTGCAGTGATCTGGGAGCAACCAAAAACTTTTCTGCCCAGGATCTGTGAGTAGAATTCCCTCTCCACAACTGCCTCCAGCTCAACCCCACCAGTGCATTTCCTTACCCAGAGCTGCCACTCAGGGCTGAGATTCAGAACAACCTCTCACTTCCCCCATGAGTTTTAGACCAAGGGCTCCAAAAATAGATGCTGCCACTGTTGTGACTGCTGTCGGTGGTCCAGACCACGTTCCCTTCTGCTGGTTGAAAGAGCTTTTTCCCTGACTTTTGAAGCTGTCTTTGACTTTTCTGGATTGAGCAATCTGGGAATTGCTGCTGACCATGGCTCCCTGAAGCCTGTTCCAGGTCCTACACTCCACTCTGAGCCCAGTGCGATAGACGTTTCTTGTTGACCTTCCAGGATGCCTTGGGCTGGACATCTTTCACTCTGTTGTTTTGTGGGTTCTGCTGCTCTAGAATTTGTTTAGAGTCATTTTTTACAGGTATTTTATAGACTGTGGGGGAGAGCTTTTACAGATCCATCTTTCTATTCCGCCATCTTGGCTCTGCCCTCCCCCCCATATAATTTCTTTTTGGCTTCATTGGTAGTATATTTATCTTTTTTTTAATTTTGATACTGATAATTAGGTTTTCTGGTTTATTTGTTTCTTTTTTCATAAAATGAGCTCCTAGTTTTATTTATTAGTTTAATTATTTTTCTTAAATTTTATTAATCTTTTCTTCGATTTTCTGGATTTATATTTTGTTGTTTAATTGAGGATCTTTAATTTGTTCTTTTTCTAGTTTTAGTTGCATTAAGAGAGTCATAACTTCCAGGAATGGAGAAGTGATAGTCTCACTGTAGTTTGCCTTTGTCAGATTTCATCATGAGTATTGTCTTCAGATTTGGATATCACAGTTTGAGTAAGAGAAGTTTGAAAATGTTCTTAGGAGGGAATAGTGAATGGTAAAAGGTCTCAGTCCTTGTTGTATGAAGATCTATTGAAGGAACTGGGCATGTTGAGCCTGGAGAAGATTAAACTTAGGCAATATGATGGATATCTTCAAGTATTTAAAGAACTGTCATGTGGAGGAGAGACGGGATTTGTTCTGTGCCTTCAAAGAGCTGAATCAGGAGCTACTGATAGCAGTTACTCTAACAGCAAGGACCCTGACTTAAACAGGAGGGACTGTTGTAGAAGTTCTTAGATCTGCTTTTCTAAAAGGAAAGCAGCTTTTGATGGGTCAACAATCACTTTAATTAAGCAGATATATCATGCACTTAGTTCAGGAGAAAAAGTTAGCACTCTGAACTTCAGAGAAAAATACAAATAGAGAAACAAAGATCAACAATCAGGGCTTCCAGCTGTCTGACTCTAAGCAATATAGATATCATAGATCAGCAGACAGATCCAGGTGTCTGATCATACATGCATAGTTACCAGACAGAGAAGCTGGATTTTCAAAGCTGGAAGACTTCTTAGTGGCTGCCCAGAGTCTCATCAGACCAAACAAACACACACAATGAGTAAGCCCCAAAGTAAAGCCTCACCACAGAGTATATATACACTTTTCAGAGCCAATGAGCATTACTACCACAACCCTTGAGAACCAGTACCTCATTAGAAATTAACAAAAGGTGTGGGTCTACCAACAAAAAAAAAATCTGCCCTAATCAAGCCTCTTTTAATGGGCAGGTCCATTAATAGGTGGGAAAGAACTTCAGCTCTCATTAGCAGCATTACAGTTACAAAGAAGCAAATTTAGACTTAATATTTGGAAAAAACTTCCTCACAGGTACAAAAATGTAATGGATTGCTTTGAGATATGGTAGCTTCCTCTTTCTTGGTGAAGTTCAGGGAGAGGCTAGATGACCATTTCTCAGATACACTATAATGGATATTCCTTTTGTGTTTTGACCTTGATCAGTACTGATGTCCATTTCAGCTCTTGAAGTCTGTGATTCTGTGTTGTTTACCATAGAAGGATTACTTAATATCTTGGAGGCTTTGTTCAATCTCTCCTGATCATTCTGAAGGTATCTGCATAGCACCCTGGTTTTTCTACATTCTCACCCTTGCCATGTAACTAGCCCATCTTTTATCATAGAACTGCTGGATAACATCTTTTATTCCTGTCCTTCTTGAGAGTTCCTCATTAATTATAGCTGAAGCCTGCTTATGTTTACTCTGTACTTCTCCATTGTTATATCATGTTATTTTTATTTTTGGAGACTGTCGTATTCCATCCATGTTTCACTGCCATATAGCAATACCATTATTAAAAATAGTATTAGAAAAAGACTTTGCTTTCATAAGAATCTTGATGCTGTCAAAGGAGATTTCCAATTTCTTGAGAGCAGTCTAGACTTGTCTCTTCCTTTTTAACCCTGGACCTAACTCCTTGTTCATTTGTACTGTATCCAATACATATACTGATGGAAAAGCTAAAAGAGAACTATAAACTTTTAAAGAATAAAATTAAACAACCAAGGGAGAGAGACACTGGCATTTCCTTGCTTATTAAGTCTTAAATAATGACATGGTGGTTGCCAACTCAATATGAATTCAGTGGTTTTACAAACAATTTTATGTAACATTTAGTTAGTTTTGATAGCATATGAAAGTACCATTTTGTGACTAGAATTTCTATCAATTTTTTAGTCTGTACAGCTCAGGAATTATATTTTTATTCTTCTTAAAATATATTCATAAGATTTTAGAAGTTACTGACTTATCCAAATTCAATTTGAAAAATTAAGTCCTTATTTGCATTTAGTTTATAGTTTAGATGGTTACTTGCCATTCCAGTTTCCTGTGTCCCAGAAATAGAAAGTTGCAATAAATTGTTGAGTCACAACCCCTGGAATGAAAATATGTAATTGAAGAAGTTTTAATTTTTGGCAGTCAGCCTGAAGTTTAATAAATTTACTGAAGGTTCCAATTGAGTAATCAAAGCATCTCTCTCTTCTTGGTTCTTGCTCTCTCTAGTCAGCATTATATAACTTTGATGGACTGAAAAATTTTCCTTGCCATTAACTTTGCATATAGAATTATCTTCCAATTAGAAGGGAAAAGGAAAAGGTACCTGCAATGAGTTATGGTAGAAGACATCTGGAGTGCAGCCTAGCGGAAAGAATGAGACATAGCTGGCCTGGATACACACCTTAAATGAAGGTTCCAGAAATAGTCCCTTCAATCAGAGGAAGAGGCTAAAATAGGGAAGAGGGTAGTTTCAGAGTGTGGGTTCTAGGGCTTGAGTGAGAGAGGTGTTCACCGTTTTGCTTTAAAGCTAGATTATTCTTTGTATCATAAAAGTATTATTTACATAAATTTGTTTTTGAAAGTACCAGTAGTTTCATAATCTCTTTTTATTTATTTATTTATCTATCTATCTATCTATCTATCTATTTATTTATTTATTTGATTTTCTTACATTCATTTTCACAAATTTTTGGGTTCCAAATTTTCTCCCCTTTTATCCCCTCCCCCCACCCCAATACCCCAAGCAATCTAATTTTCCCTATCTCTAATCTGCCCTCTCTTCTGTCATCTCTCCCTTCTCTTGTCTCCATCTTCTCTTTTCTCCTGTAGGGCCAGATGACTTTCTATTCCTCATTAACTGTATGTCTTCTTTCCTAGTTGCAACAACAACACTAAACAGTTGTTCCTAAAACTTTGAGTTCCAAATTCTTCCCATCCCTCCCTCCCCACCCATTCTCTTTGGGACAGCAGGCAATTCAATATAGGCCATATCTGTGTAGTTTTGCCAATGACCTCCCTGATAGTCGTGTTGTGTAAGACTAACTGGATTACCATCCCTCCTAATCTGCCCCTCCTTGTTTCTCTTCTGTCTTTTGATCCTGTCCCTCCCCAAGTGTTGACTTCAAATTGCTCCCTCCTCCCTTTGCCCTCCCTTCCATCACCCCCCGCCTTGCAATATCTCTTTCTCCCCCACTTTCTTATACTTTAAGATAGGTTTTCATACCAAAATGAGTGTGCATTTCACTCCTTTGTTTAGTCAAATGTGATGAGGGTAAAGCTTCTTGTTGTTTTTTTTTTTTTTCTCAGCTCTCCTCTTTTTCCCTCCACTAAGAAAAACTCCTACCTGCCTCTTAAATGACATATAGTTACCCCCTCCATTTCCCTCTCTTTCCTCCCCCTACATTTCTCTCTCACCATTTACCCTAGTTTCTTTTAAGGTATGGTCCCATCCTATTCAGTTCAATCTGTGCTCTCTATCTCTGTATGTGTGTGCATGTGTGTATGTGTGTGCATGCGTGTACATGTGTGTGTGTGGTCCCACCAACTACCCAGATACTGAAAAGTTTTAAGAGTTAGAAATATTGTCTTTCCCTGTATGAGTGTAAACAGTTCACTTCTGGTAAGTCCCTTAAGACTTCTCTTTGCTGTTTACTTTTTCATGCTTCTTCTCATTCTTGTGTTTGAAAGTCAAATTTTCTTTTCAGCTCTGGTCTTTTCATCAAGAATGTTTGAAAGTCCTCTGTTTCACTGAAAGACCATATTTTCCCCTGAAGTATTATACTCAGTTTAGCTGGGTAGGTGATTCTTGGTTTGAGTCCTAGTTCCTTTGCCTTCTGGAATATCCTATTCCACGCCCTTCGATCCCTTAATGTAGAAGCTGCTAGATCTTGGGTTATCCTGATTGTATTTCCACAGTACTGGAATTGTTTCTTTCTAGCTGCTTGTAAGATTTTTTCCTTGAGCTGGGAGTTCTGGAATTTGGCCACAATGTTCCTAGGAGTTTCTCTTTTTGGATCTCTTTCAGGTGGTGATCGATGGATTCTTTCAATACTTATTTTGCCCTCTGGTTGTAGAATGTCAGGGCAGTTTTCCTTGATAATTTCATGGAAGATGATGTCTAGGCTCTTTTTTTGATCATGACTTTCAGGTAGTCCCATAATTTTTAAATTGTCTCTCCTGGATCTATTTTCCAGGTCAGTTGTTTTTCCCATGAGATATTTCACATTCTCTTCCATTTTTTCATTCTTTTGGTTTTGTTTGGTGATTTCTTGGTTTCTCATAAAGTCATTAGACTCCATCTGTTCCATTCTAATTTTGAGAGAACTATTAAATTCAGTGAGCTTTTGAGCCTCTTTTTCCATTTGGCTCATTCTGCTTTTGAAAGCATTCTTCTCCTCATTGGCTTTTTGAACCTCCTTTGCCAATTGGGTGAGCCTATTTTTCAAGGTGTTAATTTCCTCAGCATTTTTTTGGGTCTCCTTTACCAAGGTATTGACCCGGTTTTCATACTTTTGTTGCATCTCTGACATTTCTCTTCCCAGTTTTTCCTCCACCTGTCTAACTTGCTTTTCAAAGTCCTTTTTGAGCTCTTCCAGGGCCTGAGCCCACCCACCACCCCCCTGGGGTGTCTGGGGTACTGAGGCCCCGCCCTCCATGTCTTTCCCTGATGGCAAGGATACGTCCTCATCATCAGATCCGAAGGTCGGGATCATTTGCATTTGTTGGAAAAAACTCTCTAAAGTCTTATTTTTCTTCCCTTTTCTAGGCATTTTCCCAGCCAGTTACTTGACTTCTGAGATTCCTTTCCACCCCCGCCTGGATCCGCCCAGCTAGTGCTTGACCTCTGAGATTTAAATGGGCTTTCCTCCTGCTGGCTGTCAATCAGTGAGCTTTAGTTCAGGTGCTGGGGTGGGGCCAGGGCCGCCCCCGAGACTCTGATCCCTCAGGGGCTTTATGCAGAGACTTTCAGGAATGGAGCGGGTGGGGGCGGGGTGGGGGGCCGGCCTCCTAAACCCCGCTCCCTTGGGGGCTTTAAGCAGAAGCCTTCAGTAACAGAGCGGGGTGGGGGCAGGGCCGTCTCCCAGGCTCAACTCCATCAGGTCCTATGCAGGAATCTTCCGTAATGAAGATCTTGCCTGCCGCTGGGGGATTCCTGGGTCCCAGTCCGCTGCCGCCTCAGCCGCCACCCACACCTCTGCCTCCGCCGCTTCCTGCCCCCATCTCTGCCCCCGCCGCTTCCTCCCGAGGGGGCCCGAGTCACAGAGACGCCCTGCTTCCCCTCTCCTCCAGCCCGGCCTCTCTCACTGACCTGTAGTTTCTGTGGGCGGAGGGACTTTCCCGGCTGCCGGAGCCGTCTCTGAAGCCTGCTCGGGTCAGCTTCTCTGGGGCCGCGGCCAAGGCAGCGTTGGGGGTGGGGTCCACTTTCCGGGGCACGCCGGACTCTGGGGATGGGTCTCCAGGGCTCCCTGGAACGGAAATCTCTTCCACTCTGCTTCTGCACACCTTGTATTCACCCAGAAGCTATGGGGGACTCTTTTTACATTAATTCTATGGGCTTTGGTTTCGGAGCTCGTAAACGTGCGTCCTTCTACTCCGCCATCTTGGCTCCGCCTCTTTCATAATCTCTCTTGATCAACATTTAAGAAAATCTCATCAGAAATTCATGTGTGCCTAGCCTATATCCAAATTACTTTAAATGCCAATTCTCTTAGCACAGAGGGAGAAAAACTGATTGACATTCTCTATTGAATTTATTTCTTTGTTGTACTTGGAGACTCTTCCAGTCTGAGAACTCTGAAAATGAGCTATGATTGAAGTTTCTAAGATAATGGAGTGATAGCACTTTGTAAGCCCTAAAGCATTATATGAATCCGTACACTTTGAGGAGCAGCTAGAATAGTTCAGATCCTCCCTCAGACACTGCCCAGCTCTGTGTTTCTTGGAAAGTCACTTAACTTCTCGCTGCTGCTTCAGTTTCCTCATCTTAAATATAGATAATAAAAGCACATATAATATTAGAAGATCAGAAGAGTAAATAAATATAAAGTCTTTGGAAATCTTTAAGTGCTGTGTCTTAGCTTTTCATTTTCTTCTTATTGTTAATAGGTTGAATACTGACTTGCTCACCAAATTCTAAGATACTTTAAGTGTAAAGTACTTGTTGAAAGAGAATTTTAGTATGTAGCAGCAAGCACTCTGAAACATCCAGGATAGCCTGCTGGCACAGATTCTTGGATCTGCTTTTCTGAAAGGAAAGCAATTTTTGAGAGGCCAACAATTTACTTTAATCATGTATACCAACAGAGAAAATGCGAGCAGAGAAATAAAGACTAACAGACAGAGCTTCTGTCTGACCATAAGCAATACATACATCATAGATCAATAGACAGATCCAGCTGAGTGACCATTACATACATACATAGTTACCAGAGGAAGAAGCACCAACATCTGTTTTGAATTGACTGTGACATAGGGGTGGAGTATGTTGAGTTCTGATGATATATACCTCTGTGTTTGTTTAAGGCCCTGTGGCCACTCTGGTAATGAGTTGTTACGTTATGTATTCTGAAAATGTGAAGCTCATGTAGTGTTTATTTTGTGGGAATTATGTTGTATTTACTTAGAGGTATTAATGCCACAAATTGCCTGTGTTATGGGCATGAAAGATCTTGGGGCTGAATGTAACATTAATGAGAATTGCTTGATTAGGCGAGGCTTGTTTTGTAGGAAGGCCCATACCTTTTGTTAGTATCTAATGAGGTACTGAGTCAAGAGAGTCATGATGCCCTCTGGCTCTGGAAAGTGTATATGTACTCTGAGGTAAAGTTTTGCTTTGGGGCTTCCTCTTTTTAAAAGGGTTCATTTGCCAGATGAGACTCTGGGTAACCATTAAGGAGCCAGCCCCTCCTCTTCCCTCCCACTCCCACTTTGAAAACCCAGATATTGGTGCTTCTCTCTTTGATAGCTACGTATGTATGTAATTGTCAGACAAATAGCCTGATGGTATTGTTATGTTAGATCTCTTATTTTATAGATAAGGAAACTGAGCCACAAACAGATTGACCTGTTCAAAGGTATATGCATATCAGAGACATGTTTGAAACCCAGAAATCTTGATTAAAAGTTATTGCTCTCTCTTTTAGAATGATGCATTTGCAGTGAGGTATAGTGAAAAGATCTTTGGACATACAGTCAGAAGAAATGCATTGGAGTCTCACCTCTTCCCTTTATTAGCTGTATAGACTTTAGTAATTCATTTGCCTTTTCTAAATCTTTCTTAATCTGTCAAATGGTAAAAGGCAATAGCAACACTTAGTCTAGGTACTTCATAACATTGTAATAATTAGATAAAAATATGTTTATGACATGCTCTGTCATTTGCAATACGCTTTACAAATATAAGATACATACCACTATGGTTTAAAAGTTGAAAATGAGTTGGTACAAGAAGGGCTTAGTTCAATGTCCTGATGACTGATGCATAACAAATATTGATAGATTAATTTTTGTTTTGCCTTAGCCTCCTAAACTTTTCAAGTGTTATCTTGAAAGTCAATCATGCCCCATGTCTTACAGCCATTATTGAAAAATAGGACTTTGTGGACCTTGAGTATTTTACATTACCTTTGGTGAATCTCCTTATTTGGCTATTATCTGGTTAAAAGTAATCCCATTTCCTTTATTTTATCATAATAAGGCCAATTTTGTGAGCCATTTTGTTTAGATTTATAGAACTTACTGAAAGTTGGTCTTGTATTATGTAGGCATTTTCTGTGTTATTTCCTTTCCACTCCACCCCACCCTTCTCTAATACTGGGACCCCTCTAACTATTTCTTTAGTTATTAAGTATGCTAAATACAGAGTGGGTAACAAGAAAATTTGGAATTTAGATTTGTCTTTAGTTGTGTGTGTGTGTGTGTGTGTATTTAATCATTTATAGTAGGAAATTTTCTGGGTATTCCTGGAATAATAAAATGTTTAGATTGACCTACATCACCTTTTCACTTTAATATGGCAGAGTAGACTATAGCAAAAGGGCTACTTTAGTTCTTTGAATTAATAAATCATATTATTTTCTTTTATTTGATGATAAAATACATTGTCCTAGGATATAACTGATAATTTTGGGATGTTGGAGAAGAATAACTACAGTGGTACAAATATTACTGTAATGTACAAAAATATTTGCAAATGGACATGGTGAGTTATGGTAGTCCTTCTGGTTCACTTCTTGCTCAGAGAAAAGTGAGTTATTTAATTGTTACTTAAACCTCTTTTTTCTGTTTCTACCTTGTTTATCTTTTAGCAGGAAATATATAAATAATATATAACCTATGCTAGTATGTGTACTATGATTTTATATATATGTTTATATATGTATATGCTAGTAATCAAAAGATTCAATGGAAATTTCTGAATGTTTATTGAATAAAGATTGAAAGCATTTCTTAATTGGTTTCATAGTTTGCTCATTGGTCCTAAATATTCACCTTTTATTACCACTCTAAAACAGTGCTTCTTCAACTGTGGGTCATGACCACATATGGAGTTATGAAAAATTTGGCAATAGTAAAAGATTTCTGAAGGTGCAAGGACCAAAAACTAATTAAAAATCAAACACATAATGAATCTGAGGTGCTTCTGGCAGTGCTTGCCCGTGTTGCATTGGGTAACTTCACTGCAGCCTTGGTTCTGAACATAAAACATGCATTCTTTGAACTGCTCATGCCCTCAGGACATCCAGTGCCAATGAATGCTGCCAAAAAGTAAAAAAGGGTCACAAGTGGAAAAAGTTTAAGAAGCTCTGCTCTAAAGCATACTCTCATTAGTAAACTATGAAGTGTCATTTGAGTTGCCTGAAAGAACTTTTCTTCATGAACTAAGTGGAAGTGGGAGAGAGGCTACCCGCCCCACACGTGAATTAGTTTTCTTAAATAGAAATGAGATGAAATTTTTACTAAGTGCATATACCTGTATTCATATCAGAAAAATTGCAAATTGCCAAGCCACAAATTGAGAAGATTTCCTGGACCTTTTTTTTTTTTAAGTAATATTTGTTGTAGTGAAAGTGATGCAAATAAGGGAGAACTTTGTAAATTAATAATTTAAAATAAAAATATAACTCTTAGATTTTAATGTTTCATCTGGCATTATTTTATTTGTCAGGTAAAAATGAATAGGCACAATTGGATGTGAGAGGCCTATAGTAAAAGGATACATGGAGAGAGATATCAGAGAACTATAGACTTGGAAAGAATATGAGAGGTCATCTCATTGCACTTCATTGTTGAGATAGTAAACCTGAAGTGAAATGATTTCCCTAAGATCATACAGGTAGAGACAGATTTGGGGTTAGAACCAAACTCTCCTGACCCTTAATTTAGGTAATCTGTTTAAAATTAACTGTAAAATACATTCAAAATTTGTGGCATTTAATTACATTAACAAGAAGTTACTCTGTTAATATTATCAAAACTGACTACACTGAATACTGTTGGAATACAGAAAATAGTTGTGCAGGACATGGTACCTTCTCAATTACCTTCAGTTCATCCTCTACATATCTTGCTCATACATAGTTCTTTTTATGTTGTTATCCCCATTAGACTGTGAACTTTTGAGCTCCTTGGGGCTATTTTTGTGCCTTTCTTTGTATTCCCATTGCTTTATGCAATGCCTGGCATTGCACCACTATAAGTGAGTGCTTAAAAAATCTTTTTTGACTGATTGATACTTACTAGTTGCTAAAATATGTGATACACATTCTAAAGACTGTTTAAGTTTAGAGGACAACTCCATGGAGGAGGAGAGACTTGAATTGTACCTTGAGGAATGGAAGAATTTGTATAGACCCAGAGAAGGGAATACATTCTAGACAAGGGAGAACTGCATGAGCATTGAACTTGATGTATTTGTGGAACAGTGAAGAATCTGACCATAACTGAAGTGGAGGGGAGAGAATATTTTATAGGGTACTGGAAACTAGGTGGGTAGGTCCAGCTAGGAAATGATAAAAAGATAGTTTTTTGGTCATCAGGCATTTATTAAATGCTTTCTAAGTGCCATGCATTGTGCTAGTAACTGGAGATACAAAGACAAAAATAAAACACTCCCAACAGTAAAGGAGCTTACATTCTGTCATTGGAACCAATATGTACACATATAAAGATATTTTCAAAAATACGCACATAAACACACACAGAGTAAATGCATAATAATTCCAGACATGGGTGGACTGCCTATGGAGAAGCAAGGAGATGAGAGAGGGAATGTTGGGTATGAAGAGTTAAGCAAGTAGAGCAGTTTGACTGGAAAGAGATTGTCATGTAATACATTAGGAAAGAGTCTGAAGCCAGATTTGAAAGGATTTCAAGTGTTGAACAGAAGGATTTGATTTCTTTTGTAAGAGGCAAGAAGGAGCCCCTAAAGCTTTTTGATCAAGGGAGTGACATGGTCAGACCTGTGCTTTAGGCAGGTTACTTTGATAGCTGTGTGGTAGATGGCTTGGAGAGGAGACTGGAGGCAGAGAAACCAAAATTGGAAGGCTATAGTAAAATAACAGGTAAGAAATGATTGACGACTGAACTAGAGTTATGCCCTATAAATGTAGAATAGAGACTGTCTTAAGTGTCATGATGGTAGAATCAACAAGACTTGGCAACTAATTGGATATGGGGGATGAGAAGGAGTCAGGAGTTGAAAATTACTTTGAGATAGTAAGCCTGGCTGACTGGAAGACTGATGATGTCCTCGGCAGACTCAGTAGGGATAGTAGGTGGAGAGCTAAGTTTTTGGAGAAGGATAGTGACCTTTGTTTTGGAAATGTTAAGTTTGAGATCTTGTTAGTAATCTACTGGTGATGTAGGACTACAGCTTAAGAAAGAGACTAAGGCTGGAGGGTGTTTTATCTGGGAGAAATCTGCTTAGAAGTGATCATTAAGCCTATGGGAAATATTCATAAGAAGAAGGTACAGTAACAATAATAGCTAATATTTTATAGGATTTTTTAAAATATAAATTTATTCATTTAATTTTTTACATTGATTTTCACAGAATTTTGGGTTCCAAATTTTCTCCCCATTAATCCCCTCTCCCCACCCCAATACACCGAGCATTCTAATTTTCCCTATCACCAATCTGCCCTCTCTTCTATCCTCCCTCCCTTCCTTTGACCCCATCTTCTCTTTTGTCCTCTAGGGCCAGATGACTTTCTATTCCCCATTACCTGTATTTCTTATTTCCTAGTAGCAAGAACAATACTAAACAGTTGTTCCTCAAACTTTGAGTTCCAAATTCTCCCCATCCCTCCCTCCCCACCCATTCCCTTTGGGAAGGCAGGCAATTCAATATAGCCCCTATCTGTGTAATTTTGCAAATGACCTCCATAATAGTCATGTTGTGTAAGACTAACTGTATTTCCCTCCATCCTATCTTGCCCCCCATTGTTTCTATTCTGTCTTTTGTTCCTGTCCCTCCCCAAGTGTTGACTTCAAATTGCTCCCTCCTCCCATTGCCCTCCCTTCCATCATCCCCCCCACCCTGCTTATCTCCTTCTCCCCCACTTTCCTGTATTGTAATATAGGTTTTCATACCAAAATGAGTATGCATTTTATTCCTTCCTTTAGTCGAATGTGATGAGAGTAAACTTTATGTTTTTTTCTCAGCTCTCCTCTTTTTCCCTCCACTAAAAGTCTCCTGCTTGCCTCTTGAATGAGATATAATTTACCCCATTCCATTTCACCCTCTCTCCTCCCACTACATTTCTCTCTCACCATTTACCTTAATTTCTTTTAAGATATGGTCCCATCCTATTCAATTCACTCTGTGCTCTCTGTCTCTGTATGTGCGTGCATGTGTGTATGTGTGTGCGTGCACACGTGTACATGTGTGTGTGTGTGTGTGTGTGTGTGTGTGTGTGTGGTCCCACCAACTACCCAGATACTGAAAAGTTTTAAGAGTTACAAATATTGTCTTTCCAGGTAGGAATGTAAACAGTTCAACTTTAGTAACTCCCTTATGACTTCTCTTTGCTGTTTACTTTTTCATGCTTCTTCTCATTCTTGTGTTTGAGAGTCAAATTTTCTTTTCAGCTCTGGTCTTTTCATCAAGAATGCTTGAAAGTCCTCTATTTCATTGAAAGACCATATTTTCCCCTGAAGTATTATACTCAGTTTTGCTGGGTAGGTGATTCTTGGTTTGAGTCCTAGTTCCTTTGACTTCTGGAATATCCTATTCCATGCCCTTCGATCCCTTAATGGAGAAGCGGCTAGATCTTGTGTTATTCTGATTTTATTTCCACAATACTGGAATTGTTTCTTTCCAGCTGCTTGCAATATTTTCTCCTTGACCTGGGAATTCTGGAATTTGGCCACAATGTTCCTAGGAGTTTCTCTTTTTGGATCTCTTTCAGACGGTGATCGATGGATTCCTTCAATACTTATTTTGCCCTCTGTTTCTAGAATATCAGGGCAGTTTTCCTTGATAATTTCATGAAAGGTGATGTCTAGGCTCTTTTTTTGATGATGGCTTTCAGGTAGTCCCATAATTTTTAAATTGTCTCTGCTGGATCTATTTTCCAGGTCAGTTGCTTTTCCCATGAGATATTTCACAGTCTTCCATTTTTTCATTCTTTTGGTTTTGTTTTGTGATTTCTTGGTTTCTCAGAAAGTCATTAGCCTCCATCTGTTCCATTCTAATTTTGAAAGAACTATTTTCTTCAGTGAGCTTTTGAACCTCTTTTTCCATTTGGCTAATTCTGCTTTTGAAAGCATTCTTCTCCTCATTGGCTTTTTGAACCTCTTTTGCCAATTGAGTTAGCCTATTTTTCAAGGTATTATTTTCTTCAGCATTTTTTTGGGTTTCCTTTAGCAGGGTATTGACCCGTTTTTCATGCTTTTCTTGCATCTCTCTCATTTATCTTCCCAGTTTTTCCTCCACCTGTCTAACTTGATTTTCAAATTCCTTTTTGAGCTCTTCCATGGCCTGAGCCCAGCAGACATCCACCTTGGATGTCTGGGATACGGAGGCGCTGACCTCCACGTCTTTCCCTGATGGTAAGCATTGTTCCTGGTCATCAGAAATGAAAGGTGGGAACATCTGTGCCCCAAGAAAGTAGCTTTCTATGGTCTTATTTTTCTTCCCTTTTCTGGGCATTTTCCCAGCCACTTACTTGACTTCTGAGATTCCTCTCCACCCCCTCCTCACCTCTAGATCTGCCCAGCTAGTGCTTGGGGTCTGAGATTCAAATGCTGCTCCCTAGCCTCAGGGCTTTCAGCTGTGGGAGGGGTGCTCTTCAATGTGAGCTTAAGTTCTGGTGCTCAGGTGGGGGCAGGGCTGTCTCTCAGGCTCAACTCCCTCAGGGGCTTTATGTGGAGACCTTTGGTAATGGCTCTGAGCTCCTTCTTGCTCTGGGAGCACCTGGCCGCCGCCACTGCCTCTGCTGCTCCCTCTGCCACTGCCTCCCGAGGGGGACCGAGTCAAAGAGACACCCTGTGCTCCCCTCTTGGCCAGCCCAGAAGTCTCTCTCACTGACCTGTAACGCCTGTGGGCGGAGGGTCCTTCGTGGCCGCCGGAGGTTCTGTCCCTGAAGCCTGCTTGGATCTGCTCCTCTGGGGCCGTGGGGCCAGGGTAGCGTAGGGGTGGGCTCCGCTGTCCGGAGCGCGACGGACCTTTGGGGATTGCTTTGCAGGGCTCTCTGGAATGGAAATCTCTTCCACTGTGTTTCTGTGCGGCTTGTACTGCTCCAGAATTTGTGGGGAGTTCTTTTTACAGAAAATTTATGTGCTGTGGGTTTGCAGCTAGCGTACATAAATTTTTTTACTCCGCCATCTTTGCTCCTCCCCTAGGATTTTAACATTAACAATATGTTTTGCGTGTATGCTTTCATAGAGAAGTGGATACAGAATAAAGAGTTGGAATATGCTTACAATTAGGTGATAAGATATAGAAGATGATCCAACAAAAGAATGGCTGAATAGTGAGAAAATTGATGTTGGCTAGGCCTTACACAGACTTTTCTAGTGGTTTAGGTTTGGTATTGCCATGAAACTAGATATTTGTAGACCATCTGACAGTTAAAAAGGAAGTTTACTTAGCCATAGTGTGAAAAAGATGTTCAACCAAGGATACAGAGCTAGTTCAGGTAAACATAGCTTGCTATATTTCCATGTAGAAATATGTAGTTACAGGCGGATATGTTGATTTCAAAGTATTCTGACTTCCTCTGTGCTGGCCTTTGTATGTTCTTGCTCCCCAGGAAGCCATGTCATCAGCTCAAACTGTAGCTCCCTGGACTAATAAAGTCTCAGAGACAGCTTTCTTGATTACTAGGGAAAAACTAACTAGCTGATGAGCCTTAACGGTGCTGTATATTGAGAGATAACAGTGTCACTAATACTGTTAGGGGTGGTCGTGAATGTCTCCTGCTCAAGAGACTCAGGAAAGGTAAGGACTGAGAAGATGCCATTGATTTGATAATTAAGAGGTCTTGGAATTCTAGACCCAAGACTGAAAGGGCTGTCAGAGGCCATCTATTCCACCTCACTCCTTTTTTCCAAATGAAGAAATGGAGAGTCAGAGGGATTAAATGACTTGCCTACTATCACACAAGATGTAATCATCAAAGGTTGGATTTGAACCCAGGTCCTCTGATTCTGGGGGCTGTGGTATTATTAATGTATTTATGAGGTTCTTCCGTCTATTAGAAGCTTTGTATAGAGGCAGCCAGGTAACACGATGGAGAGAACACTAGACCTGGGGTCAAGAAGACCTGAGTTCAAATCTGTGTGACCTTGGATCCCTTAATCTGTCTGCCTCAGTTTCCTCAATTATCAAATAGTAATCATGATGACACCTATCTCCCAGGATTGTTGTGAGGATCACATGAGATCTTTGTAGGAAGCACTTAAGACAGTGCCTGGCATGTGGTAAGCATATAAATGCTTATTACCTTTATCATTATAGTTATCACAGCATGTAGCTTGCAGTGGATTTTCTTTGAGTGTTTTATTCAAATGCAAGTACAAAAAGGTATTCTAAAACAAAATAAGAATTTTGCATTAACTTGCCTTTGTTTTTTTCCATTGATGGTGTGGATAATCAAAACAGAGCATTATTGTTCTCTGGTTAACTTGTTATAGGACAATTTGTTTTTAACAAACCAATATGACATAAAGAACTAAGATATTAGTTTTTGATATTAGTGTTGTAGCCAAGCTGGCAGAATGAAGGTTATTGAGAAGTAATTCTTTTTGTATTTCCTTTTATAGCTTAAATAAATGATTTACAGTAAAATGAAAGGTCTTTGAAGATAGGGACTTTTCATTTGATTTCCTTAGTGCCTGTTGTAGCACCTTTCTCATAGTAGGCCATTAACAAATGATCGTTGTATGTAATTGAACTGTTTTGGATACATTCAAAGCATCATTCTATAAATGCCTAATTGCAACAGAAAAGTTTTTCTAGTTATGAAAATTGAACTTTAAAAAAACATTGCCCTTCTACTTTAACAACCGCTCGCGTTTATATACATTTTTAAGGTTTGCAAATATTTCGTTTGGTCCTTATAACAGTCCTTAGGGGTAAGTGCTGTTATCCCATGTTTACAGATGAAGAAACTGAGGCAGACAGGTTAAGTAATTTTGCAGGACCTGAACCTGTGCCATACCTATTGGGCCTCTTTTGAAGCTCACAACTTGGTAATGTATGTTTAAAAATGTGGGTTCAGGTATTTTTAAAAGGTCCTTGAAAACTTCTAATGTAGATTTTTCTGAATCTCCCCTTAAAATAGAAGCTTGTTAAAAAATTGGAATTAATAATAAATTGTCTCTTTGTTCCCTATAGATGACTTTCTTTAAAAGCAACATTTCTCATTTCTGTTAAAGGAGATGTGTGAAAGCAACAAAGAATGGACTTTGTTTCAATATTCTTTTTTGACTTGATCATAGTGTTTCAGGAAAGTTGCCTTAGGTTTGATTAGTTTAAAGCAAAGAATAGATGAGAATAGTATCATTATGTGTACTACTGACTTCAAGTATATGTGATCTTCATTCACAATTATTATTTTTATTTACATGACTGGATTCCACTGTCGTTTGTTCTTGGGCTTTCTACCTATTATATATCTCCTGTGTCTGCCTAGGCTACTCCCTCACATGTAGTAGGAACAGTTGTTCAGACACCACTGTCTCTGATGGGAAATGTCTCTCATGATGAGAATGGAATCTAAGGCATGAGGTGGGTGAAATTATAGGTATTGGATAGTGATTGGTCTGTTTCTGAATAAAGATGAGAGTTGGGGAGAATAAGGGTGTTTGAATATCTGGAATAGTTATCAGGAATATCATGGGTATGGAGTTGTAGAACAGCATAGGTTATCTGTGTTTAGATAACCCATCTTATTTGTAAGTCCTTTTATCTAGGTTTCTTGCACAATCTGCTTTGTATTATTTACTTTTAACTGAATAAGCTGAATTTTGAAAAAAATCTGTACAGTGTATGCATGACTTTACCAGTAGAGCTCTGGTTCACTGGGTTGGACCCATAATGAATTGAGTGGCGTATTTCTTATAGCAGGGTTGTGTTGAGTAATGATTAAAGTAATTCTAAAAGATTGTTAGAGAAGTTGAGAGTGGGAAGCGGGGGAGAGAATGGAGAAATGGAAAGCCTGCCTGCAAGCAACAGTTCATATTTCTAATTGGATCCACCCACTTGCTTGGCTCTGAGATTGTAAAACAAACTTGCCTGTGCCCTTTACTGAGCATAATGCTGCTGTGTGTTTTTATTTTACTTTCTGGCAACCTACATTGGTTTCTTTTCCTCATTGTTGCTGTTTTATGGAATTCTTACAGACTCTTGTTGTTATTTCCACTTGGCCTACTTAGATTTTGTCTAGTTGAATGCAGAGGCTAGTAGTGTTCTACTGGGTCACTTTTTTTTCATAATGTCTACAACTGACCTCAGTACTTGCAAGACAGTAATGCTTTAAAAAGGCTTCTTGATGGATTGTGTCTTCCTATTCAACTTTTATCCCCTAACTTTCTTCTCTCTCTCTCTCTATATATATAGTCATTATTCTGTATTCTAATGAAAAAATAATGCTCTGAGTTTCTAATTCCCTGCCTCATGTGATTTTTTCCTACTGATTTTAAGTTTTTAAGGAGAATTAGTGTTTAGAATTAGAAAGGGACCTTGGTGATCTAGTAACCATCATTATGAGAGGCAGCTAGATGATTCAGTGGATAGAACTCTGGGCCTGGAGTCAGGAAGACCTGAGTCACTTATGGCTTTAGTGACTTGCTATGTCTTCCTGAGCAAGTCACTTAAACACTGTTTACTTTAATCTGCTGGAGAAGGGAATAGCAAACTGATCCAGTATTTTTACCACGAAAATTCCATATGTGGTTATAAAGAGTTGGACATGATAAACAATAACAAACTATCATCTAAGCATGCCTTTAAAAAGCATGGGACGTGGAGTCAGGAAGACCTGAGTTCTTCCAATCCTACCTTAGACACTTATTACTGCATGACTTAAGAGAGTCACTTAATCTCTCTGTTCCTTAGTTTCCTCATTTCTATAATGGAGTTAGAGCTATATGTAGACTCTGTCAGTTCTCTCTGGGGATGGATAGCATTTTTCATCATAAGTATTGCTTTGGATCATTGTATTGCTGAGAGTAGCTAAGTTATTCACAGCTGATCATCTTACAATATTGCTGTTACTTTGTAAACAGTACATTTCAACTTGCATCAGCTCATGTAAGTTTTTCCAAGTTTTTCTGAGAGGATCCTGCTCATCATTTCTTATAGCATAATAATATTCTATCATATTCACATACCACAGCTTGCTCAGCCATTTCATAACTGATAGGCATCCCTTCAATTTCTAATTCTTTGCCCCTAGAAAATAGCTGCTATAAATATTTTGTGTATGTATAGGCCCTTTTCCTTTTTTTTTTTTTTTATCTCTTTAGGGATATAGCCTTAGCAATGTAGATCATAATACTAAAAAAAAAAAATGGGAAGAGAGGCAGATCATATATTTCTCCCAGCTTTGAGTAGGAAATGTTTCCTTAACTAAATAAGGTAAAATGGCAAAGTAAAAGAGATAAAATAGCTTGGATTATATAAACTTGAAAAATTTCTACATAGACAAAATTAATACCTCTAGAATAGGAAGGGAAGTGGTTGATTATGAAATAATCTAGCATCAACTTTCTCTGATAAGGGTTTGGTATTCAGAATATAAACAATTCACATATGTATATGTAATACTTCTGTCTATACTTGTGTTGTCTATAGCTATTTGTAAGTATACATTTATATACGTAAAACCAAAAGCCATTCTCCAGGAGATAAATGGCCATGGAATATGAACAGTTCTCAAAAGAATTACTAAGGGAGTAGCTGGTGGTGCAGTGAATAGAGCACCTGCCCTGGAGTCACTTAACCAACTGTGTGACCTTATGCAAGTCATCTAACCTTGACTACCTTACTTCCCCCCTCCAAAAAAGACAAAAGAATTACTAAGTATTAATAACTATTGTTTGTCCTTCATTTTTGAAGAAGAAGACCAATAACATCATGAGTGATGGCTTGACTTGTGTATGAATTGGATAAGTGAGGCAAAGTTGCACAAAACATCAGCCTCTCTGTTCCAGAGTCATTGGTAGATGTCTAATGGCAGGACAGAAGTCAAAATGACTGATGATGGCCTAGAATGCAGTGGATAACCTTGGTGTCTGATGTCTGACCAAGCTCTTAAGCACTCCATAGCAATCACTTCATCTGCCTCCATGGCCATTGGAACAAATTGTTCTTATCCACTCATTCTTCCAGGGAAAGTCTTCACATGCTTGGTTTGGGGAAACATCCTTCTAACTCACTGATGGATGTGAGGCCTGTATATTAGGTAATGCACCAGATCATCGTAGTAAGAGAAATGGAATTCAAAATAACCCTCACCTGAACATTCTATGCAGGAGGAGTTATGGTTAGGTAGGCACACTGATATATTGTAGGCTTTGGCATGAATTAATAACAACAGCTTTGGAAATAATTTGGGATTATGACAAAGTGACTAAAATATCTATATTCTTTTCCTGAGAGATTACTCTGTTACTGAGTTCATACCTCAAGGAGGCCACTGATAAGAAGAAAGTCACCTTATACATCAGAATTTATAGCAGCAGTGATAGCAGAGAATTGAAAACAAAGGAGATGCTCATTGATTTGAAAATGACTAAACAAAATTTGATTCATGAATATCATGGAATATTGTTTGATGTAAGAAGTTATGAGTTGATAAATACCGAGAATCATGGAAAGATGTCTATGGACTTAAGTAGAGTGAAATAAGCAGAGCCAAGAATACAATATACACAGTGGTTACAATAATGCAAACAGGAAAAGCAACTACATATACAAAAAATCAAAAGTGAATGTTGCAGAAATAAAGAGCAGGTGTGACTGAAGAGAAGAAACGTGAGGACATTCCTAACCTGTGTCCTTGCATTGATGGGAGGTTCACAAGTGTTGCACGTTGCACATATTTTCAGGTTTTTGATGTTTGATGAGTTACGTGTATTCCCGCCCTCCCGTTTTTCCTTTTTTTGTCTTAAAAGTGCTATTTTTTTATTTGGGATGGCTCTTGGAAGAGGAGGGATATATTGGGGAAAACTACAATAATATAAAAAAATCAACAAACATTAACAAAAAACAACCCCATAGCATTCCTTAAGTCATTATCAAGTAAAAATGTGTTGTTATACCTGGAATGTCTACTTTTTACAACTTTCTTTTTTTAAAAACTATATACTGATTTAAGGGGCAGCTAGGTGGTGCAGTGGATAGAGCACCACTGCAGGAGTCAGGAGCACCTGAGTTCAAATCTCACCTCAGACACTTGACATTCACTAGCTGTGTGATCTTGGGCAAGTCACAACCCCAATTGCCTCATCCTGGGCCATCTCCAGTCATCCTGATGAATATCTGGTCACTGGATTCAGATGACTCTGGAGGAGAAGTGAGGCTGGTGACATGTACAGCCCTCCCTCACTCAAAACAAAGTCAAGTGCAAGTTATGTCATTATTTTTCTGATGACATGGTCTTCTTGGATCATGAAGGACGAACACACATACTGATTTAAACATCTTGCTTTCAAAGTTGTCTTTATCTTCCTTCCTGATTTCCTGTAATTTGTTCTGTGAATTAAAAGAAAATTTCAGTGACTCTCCTTTTTTTCTTTCCTTTCATTGGGGGCATCATTGTTGCTAGCTCTTCTCTCATTCTCTCAGATTTCTCCCCCTACCCCATTAAAAAACAACAACAACAAACCTTTGTCACAAAAAATATAGTCAAGAAAACATCCTCAAAGTTGTCATGTCTGAAGAAGATAGCTCTTGGAGCTCAGCTCAAGTGGGTAATATACTTTGCTGTAGGATGTTTTGGATATCACTGGTTCTGTGATAATTCTTTATAATGGTTGGTGTCTTGTGTTCATATTTCCATCATTAGGTGCCAAATTGGATGGCACCATTATGCAAGACTAGGTTTGACACCCTGCTGCACTTTTGGGTATGGTGGTTGGTTGACCGTGCTTAAGTCTTATGCCTGGCTATCTTGGTTCCTACTTTGACCACTGGAAGCCATGCTCCTTTCCATTTTGAAATTTAGAACAAAGACTATTGACGTTTCTCTTTGGCATTCAAGAGAACTAGCCCTGTGGTGTCCTGGTCTGAAAGCTTTACTGCGAGTCATGGCTTTTAGGTGCAGAATTTTGCATGCAGTATGTGTTTTTGGTCCTTCTCTGGGACATCTGGAAGGCTTTTTTCTAGTTTGCTTGCTCTGGCACTGACTTTTCTGTCAAGGCTTTTCTCCTATTGCCCATAGGCTTCTAGCTAGTTCTTATGCAGTTCTGTGGATAAAGTCACCTTAAGTAGTTTCTTGGTGGATTTCTGGATTGTTGTTTGACATGGTGTTGTTTTTAGGCTTCTGCTTTAGTAAATATGCGGAAGCCTCTGAGCTGTGGAAATAGGACATTTTTATACCACTGCACCAGGCTGTTTTGTTTATCCATTCTTACTTGTCTTTGTATCCATCTTTTGTACTTTTATACATATCTTTTTAACATGTAAATTAGTGGGTGACTTTCTGGCACATCTTATGTCCAGTTTGCCTCTCTTTCTTTTCTCTAGAAACACAGAAACTTAAAGGAGGGTCATCACTCTCCCCCTCACCACCCCATGGTAAAGAGGAGTTGTCCTTTCCCCTCCCCCAAGACACCACTGTCATTTATTTGTGTGTGTGTGTGTTCGAGTGTGTCAGAGAAAGAAAGAGAGAGATAGAGGGAGGAGAAAGGGAGAAGGGAATTTCCTTACATGAGTACATTTTAAAAATATGGATTTAATGCAAATTTCTCCTCCCCTTTACCTATCCTGTTACCCTGTTTCTTTTGAATTACGTATGTCCATCTCTACACATTCTCATGATGCGCTTCATTCCATCAAGTCTTGGTGATATTGTGAAGTCAGTTTTGTCTCCTTGCTTTAGGTATTCTGTTTCATCTTGCTCATTGCCTTAACTTGTATATTTGTGTAGAGACTTTTGAGGGCATGGGTTTTACTACTGTCTTCCTTCTTGGATTTTTCCTGTAGGGCTGGGATTTGACCCCATGTCTTACTCAGGGTCCAGTGCAACATGAGTTTCTAAGGTAGAAGTTTTTTTTGTATGAGAAGAATATAATATATAAATGAAATCTGAATATAGCAATAGCACTAAACAAAATATTTTGGAAAGTATATCTTTACGGATTAATGCACTAAGTGCAGTATTAATGCACTAAAAACAGTATTTGAAAGATATCTATATAGGTGATTTTTAAGGGTTTTTTTTTTTAGAGGAAAGAATTGAGATAGAATTGGAAAGAAAAGAGAAGTCTGAAAATTACTATTCTACTAACTACAAATATCATTATTATTATGGTCACAAAATTGGATGCCTTCTGAACAGTACTCTCTGATTTTTGCTGCTTTGGCCCCTTTCTACTTGTGTGTTGAATTTGTATTATCCTGGTTTCACTTTTTTGTTGTCTTTTTCCTTCTCTTTTTAAAATTCTTTCCTTCCATTTGCTAAGGTTTTGAAGTCTATCACCTATCTTCTATTTAAATAGTCACAACATATTTTATATAGCACTGTGCATGTATAGTAGTAGATGGTAAGTGCATACTGTTTGAGTCATTGAAACAGTAAACACCCACTCACATTTCAGTACTTTTCTGTATGTAAAATTATGAGTCTGTGTCACAATTTATTCAAAGAAAGGTCTGAAAAACTTTAAAGATATGTATTATTCTTGTCTTTTTGTTTGTATAAAGTAAAATGTTTTAAAACATATGAAGGTAAATATTTGTTCACTTTGAGTCCTATCAAATTTAGAAGTATAATTTATTCTTTTCTTCAGTTGTTTCAGTTGTGTCCAATTCTTCATGGCCCTATTTGGGGTTTTCTTGGTAAAGATACTGGAATGGTTTGCCGTTTCCTTCCTGAGCTTATATTATGAATGAGGAAATTGAGGCAGAGTTAAGTGACTTGCTTGAGGTTACATAGTACTTGAAGCCAGATTTCAACTCAGGTTTCCTGCCTTCAGAACTGGGACTCTATCCACTTATCCACTGTGCCACCCAGCTACCCATAATTTATTTAGTCAATAGTTATATGTTTTCTAATAGAAATTTTTGTAATCAATTTATTTTAAATCATATTTAATTTTTATTATAAAATAAAATATATTACCAAAATTTTAAGTAATCTAGCATCTTTGAGTTTTTGACAGTTTATGAGAAGCATGAACAAACTTAAAAAAAGAGCACAAACCATTAATAGTTTTATCCATATTCATAGATTTCTGAGAAGTGAAGGTTTCTGGATAAACTTTTATCTGTCTTTCAAATATTAGTTTAATCAATTTTGTGTTTGTTGATAAATAGATCAGTTTCTTTTATCTTCTGAGGAAGAGGGAATAAATACATCAGAATAAAGAAGACGCTAAATTCTTTGACCAAATACCTTAAGATGCTTAGCATTTAGGGCCATTTGAAAGCCCCTTTCCCACATCAGATCTCAGGGGTATTTTAATTTGTAAGCCAGTCAGAAGCTTTAATAGGGATATCATCAGTTTGCAATTTTTTCCTTCTTATCAGACATTTTCCTGCTTTGTCTTCCATTTCAGGATTAGAGATTTGCTGCTGTTGTAACTTGATGGATGGTGAAATTCTTTACATTTTACTTCTAAAATTTTAATCAGAATTACAAAAAGTTTAGTGTGTTAATCAGATGTAGTGATTGCTGAAATAGTTACTGTTAGAATTACAATAGTTCTTGGTAAAAGCCCAGAAGTTTTCTTTAGCTATAGTATAGCTTGTGCTTTTGTGTACTTTTAAGATCTTTACTTACTATTACTTCAGAACTTCATTCTTTTTTTTAGTAAACCCTCAAGTAATCACTCTATCACTTCAATTTTATCACAAAACTGTCATTTATTACAGTTACTTTTTCCTGATAGTTTGAAGACAGAAGGTACAATATAAGTTGTTCTTACATGTTTCTAAGTTTCTTTTGCTTTTCAGTGTATCTTTTGGAGACTATCCATATTGATGTTCATATAGGTTTTGTGAGGAAAATGCTTTGTAAACCTTACAGCACTGTGTAAATTTGAATTAATTATATTAACAAGTGTTTAAGCTATATGCTTGCATATCTTCCTGTAGGAATAAACAGGCTTTTTTCCATCTTGATCTCTAATATTTCTTTTTCATTATGAGGATATTTTACCTAATTTGGTCTATAGGAATACAGTCACAGATTTAGAATTAGAAGAGATCCTAGTGATCATTTAGTTCAACATTCTCATTTTGTTTATTTTTAAACTTTCTATTGATGCCTTTTGTTTTTACGTTAGTCATTGCTGAATATGCCCCTTTTAACTTACCTGCCTAGTAATCTTTTCTGGTAACAGCTTTGACCTGCCATCACATCAACTCTATTAGACAAGATATGCAGCATTCCATACCATTATGCCAACCATTATGACTTTACTCATATGCTTCCACACCCGATGAAAGAAGGCTAATGCATTTCCATGTCTTCTTTCTTGGGCCAAGATTCAGCCCCTCTCCTGTTAAATAAATATAAAAAAAAACTTAGGCCCAGGGAAGATGCATGACTTGCTTGCTTATAGTAAGTGCAAGAGCCACACTTTGAACTAATTACTTCTGTCTACAAATCTTGTGCTATTTTCACTTGATCATAGTGATGTCTTTCTATGACTTGAGAATGGAATTTAATCAATGGTAAATTTTATTAAACACTATAGTGCCAGGCACTGTGTAAAAGCTCTGAGGTATCCAATTTTAAAAACTCAGTCCCTGCCCTCCAGTAACATAGAATTTAATGGGGAAAGACTACACAAAAGGAAGATAAAAGGAGGGGAACATTGCCAGAGATCACCCAACAGAAGGCCATGATATTAGTACAGTCAAAACCAAGCAGAGCAGTTGATAGTAAATGAAGTTATCTGGAAGAATCTGAAGTTTATATAAAAGGAGGCCTTATGAGGAGTTCATTACTCTGTCCTATAGTCCTTCAATCAAGGGAGAGGCAACTGAGGTTGCTTGGAGAGGTATATTGAGTATCAAAACTGAATCATTCTTCAAGATGATGAGATTTTAGGTGATGAGCTCAACCGGGGGAGACAGGATGTTTGTGGAGTTGAAACCAAAACGAACCTCTGATGGTAAATGAAATAGATTTGATTATAATATATGTAAAATAGTACGATAAAAGGATGAATTTGGTCAGAAACAATCTTGTTCAGAATAATTATGTATCTTTTAGATTGTCATTTGTAAAGTATAATGATTATAGGATAGGAATGTAATAGAAGGTAATAAATATTGTTCTATTGACTGACAGTGTATCATCTTGTTCAGTTGTTTCAGTAGAATCTGATTTTTCATGATCCTATTTGGGGTTTTCTTGGTAAAGATAGTTTAGTGCTTTACCATTTCCTTCCCTAGCTCATTTGACAGGTGAGGAAACTAAGGCAAATAGGGTTAAGTCACTTGCCCAGGGTTACACAGGTAGTAAGTGTCAAAGGCTGGGTTTGTATTTGGGTCTTCTTAATTCCAGGCCTAGCACTTTATCTCCTATACACCACCTGGCTGCCCTAACTTCCTAACAATGTATCTACTTTTTCCTAATTTAGCTCTGTAATATACTATCCATATGGCCTTGGACAAATTATTTAATTTTCTTGTGCCTCAGTTTCCACTTTTGTGAAATGTGGGATTGAATGATGATTAGTTCTAAATCCTTTGATCCTAATGGACGTGAGAAAAACGAATTTAGGTGTTAATCTTGAAGATGGAAGATTTTGATTTCTTCACTCATTTGCCTACCCATCTTTTCTGTTTTGTTTAATTTCTTTTGAAGCATAGACAAGGTAGGGTTTCCAAGCCCATCTAGAAATTAATTAGTAATTAATACTGAGCAATTACTATATATTCAGCTGTGTTCATCAGTGTTGGCTTAAAGACTTGGATGTTTCCATATCCTTTCATAACACTTTATTCGCTATATGACCCTAGGTAAGACACTTGACCTCTGTGCTTATTATCCTCATCTGTAGAATGGAAATAATAGTGTCAGTACCTTCCAGGCTTGTTGTGAGGATTATAGGAGATAATAATTGTAAAACACTTTGAAAATTTAAAATGCTAGGTAAATGCTAGCTGCTATTTTTGTTGTTGTTCTCTTTACTATTTACCTATGCTCTCATCTGCCAGAATCAAATCATAATCATTTTCTCATGCTTTTCCCTACTTATCACATTCCCACTTTCTTATGGGTCAGTAATAGTCCTTTATATTCATGTACCATAATAGTTTGTCATTTCCCCATTCTATGAGTGTTTAATTTGTTTATAATTTTTGCTACCTAAAAATCGTTTTGATGTATATGGTACCTTTTACAAAGTTTGTAGTATGGTGTAGTATTATATTATTATTTTATTATGTGACTTTTACCAGCCACTTCCTCAATGAATCTTGGTTCATAAGGATGTGACTGATTTACTCACTTTATTTGCATAATTCAAGTTTCCTTTTGAGAATGGTTGAACCACTTCACAGTGCCACCAATAGTGTATTATTATGTCTTTTCATGTCCCTTCAGACACTGATTATTCTTCACTTTTGTCATCTTTTCATTTAGCTGGGCACACTTGAGAGTTATTTTGATATATATTTTATTTGATATACATTTTAACGAATTGTTGTTCAGAGCATTATTTCATATAGTTATAGGTTGCAACTTTTTTGAAAACTATTGGTTTATATCTTTTGAACCCTGTGTTTCTTGAATACTGGGTTATTGATTTTTTGTTTTTTCTGGTTCTTCCTTATCTAGTCTGTTACATTGATCTATTTTTCTATTTTTAAAAACCCAATACCAAATTCAGTTATACATTTTTATGTTGCATTTTTTGATCTTTCTCATTTGTTTCAAAATACTGCTTTCTTATTATGCAGATGAAGCAAACTATTTGACATATTTTTCAGAGTTTAGATTGAAGACCAATATTGATACCAGAGTCAAAATCAGCACTTGTGTATAGGTTTAATACTGAGCAAAATTACATGGACCTTAAAATAAGTATTTTTAATAAAACTAAATCACAGATCATGGCATTAGTATTTTTCAGGCTACAATTGCTCAGTACTGTGAGATATAACATATTAGGATATTAATAAGAATGAAGAGTATCAAATTTTGCAGGCCATAAAACATTATTATAAGATACATTAGCCACTTCTGCATCACTGCTTTGTCATAATGATGTGTTTGAGTCCAAGGCAAACCATTCAGCATCACAGTATTACAAGTCCGTGCTACAACTAGTGATGCCAAAGAGGCCAAAGTTGATCAGTTCTGTGAAGACCTACAACATCTTCTAGAAATAACATCAGAAAAGATGTTGCAGTCATCATAGGGAATTGGAATGCTAAACAAAGTAGGAAATCAAAAGATAATTGGAACAATAGGCTACTTTGGCTTTGGAGTACAAAATGAAGCAGAGCAGAGACTAACAGTTTTTGCTGGTCATAACAAACACTTTCACAGAACAACCCAAAAAGTGACTACACATGGATATCACCAAATGGTCAATGTCAAAATCAGATTGCTTATATACTTTGTAGCCAGTGGTGGAGATGTTCTATATAATCAGTTAAAACAAGACCTGCAACTGCATATGGCTCAGACATGAGTTTCTTAGGAAAATTCAGGCTTAAATGGAAGGAAGTAGAGAAATGAATCAGACTGTATAAGTATGACCTAAAGTAACATACCTTATGACTATGAAATGGAAGTGATGAATAGATTTAAGGGATTAGATCTGGTAGATAGAGTGCCTGAAGAACTATGGACAGGAGGCAACAATGAAGAGCATTTCAAAGAAAAAGAACAAGAAAGCAAAAATGACTTTCTGAAGAAGCTTTCCAAATAGCTAGGGAAAGAGAAAGGGAATACTCAGCTCAGTTCAGAATTCCAGAAATAGCAAGGAGAAATAAGAGGGTTTTCTTAAATGAACAATGCAAAGAATTAGAAGAAAACAATAGAATGGGAAAGACAGCTTGCGAAAGGAGAACCCAAAATTGCTGAGGAAAATAACACCTTTAAAAATAGGCTGACTCAGAAGCTTTGACTTCCTTTGACAGTATGCGTTGTTCTTCCTCATCCAAAAGAGTGGAAGGAGATACCTGTTCACCAAGAAAGTAACTTTCTGTGATCTTATTTTTTTCCCCTTTTTTGGGCATTTTCCAAGCCAGTTACTTGACTTATGAATCCTTTGTCAAGAGGAGGGACCTAGTGCTCCTCCTGCCCCTAGGACCATGCTCAGGGCTGAGGTTCAGATCAGCTGCTCAATTCCCCCAGGGACTTTAGGCAGGGCTACCACTGAGGGCTGAGGTTCAGATTCCCTGCACAGTTTCCCCAGAGGCTGTAAGCTGAACAGCTTGGACAATGGACCCAGGCTGCTGCCATGGCCATTGTGGCTGCCCGCTGCTGTTGCTGTTGCTGCTGCTGCTGCCACTGCCTCTGCTGCTGCCTAAGGCCAGTGCTGGGAGGACCCCACTCCCCTCTCCCATTTGGGGAGGAAGGGAAGAAAAAAATTATGTGATAACTCATATATTTAAAAGGATTAGCAAGTTGTACATAATAGATTTGCAGTTTCATGTACAGTCATCTTTTTGGATTTTTTTACTGTTATAGAAATGCTTGTTTTATTTTGTAAATTAAAAATAAAATTAAAATTTTAAGAAGTAATTGCAGAATTTCTTTGAGCATTGTGGAACCTTTGAAGAATGAATGGCCTTAAGTCAGTACTAATAACAAGACTTTTTTATATTAGCATTAAAGAAATATTAATCAAGGTTTTAAAAAGAGAATACTCTATGGTTTGAGATGGTATCCAAACAACATGATACCTGTGTATGTGTGGCAAGAACTTGCCATTGGATAATTACATAAAAAAAGTAAATTTTCATGGAAAGAATATAAGAAATAATACTAAGTATTTTCAGAATATTTATTTTGTTATTAAACTATGCTTCAATTTAGATATAGTTTCATATGGATTTGTAGCTGGGAAGACAATACAATTGTAGCTATATAGTTGAAAATTCTGTTTTTTAGAAGGTAATAGAATAGGAATAAAAGTGTAAATACTGTTATTGATTACTTCTCAACTCTCTTAAGTCTAATAAAATAGGCAGAGCATGACATTTGAGGTCACATAACTAGCTCTTTTAATAATTACCTGTATGAATTTGGTAAACATAATTCACTTAATTTTTCAGTGCCTCAGTTTCTTTTCCTGTTCTTGAAAAAGCAGCATCTATTAAGGTATCTCTATAGAGAATAGACTATCATTTCCCAAGTAGGCATTAAAACCTTTCTCAAAAAATAATTGGCTTGAGGGGCAGAACCAAGATAATGGAGAAAAAGGCAGGAAGTTTCCTGAGCTCTCCCCAATTTTCCGCAATACATCTTTAAGTTATGCTTCAAAATAAATTCTGGAGGAACAGAAAGGATGGGATCAGAGAATTTTCTAGCCCAAGATAACTTAGAAAGACTATATGAAAGATCTGTTTCACTTTGATAGTAGGGGAATACAGCCCAGTGCAGGCAGTATAAGGGCAAGCCAGTGGGAGGCCCCTGGCCCCAGCATAGATTGGCAGGCCCCATGGTCCCAGATCAGCAGGCCAGCTCTGAAACCTCCAACCCCAATGTATCAGGCTAATGATAAAATCTGACAGGCCCAGAGTCCCCAGCACAACCAGCTAAACTAGATCAGGTGACCCCAGAACAGCAGACAAGCTGTCAACATGGAGGCCCCAGTGCAGAAACCCAGTCACAAGGTTCTTGACTTCTGGCAAAAGAAGCTTGGTACAGTACCCTCTGTATCCTAGGAGAAGAACACTTTCATAAATTCTGTAAATCAGCCTACTATGTTGGCAGGCACTGTTTTAGTACCTGAGGATACAAATATGAGAAAAGACAGATTATGCTCTCAAGGAGCTTAAAATTTAACAAAGTAACCCAGTGCACAAAAGGAAGCTGAAAACATATACAAACCTGGAGAATGTACCTAACATTGGGGCATGATAAAAAGGTCAGAGAAGTACCAAAGTATTTTAGCTGGGTGAGAAATGAGTAGCTCCCTCCTTAAATGGTGTTCTGCAGTAAATGGCTCCACAAAGGCTCCACCCAATGCACTTTTCCCTTTAGGTCTTATATTGTATTGAGGTAGATAAAAAAAAAATGTATTTTATGAGCTTTATGTGCTAAGTATGAATTATGAATATTACTAATATTAATATTACTTAAATGTTTTTTTAAAAATTCAACAAAGTTGATTCACTTTGACGTAGCACTTCTGTGTTGCATATGGTCCAGTGACCAAATATATTTAATTGATCTTTAGACAAAGATATATATATATAGTACTAACAATTAAGTTAATATTTTTAAACTGTAAAAAGCTGAAATATTGTTTTTGATGAGAGGAGGTTATCCAGGTTAGGTGACTTGTCCAGGGTCACACAGCTGATGGATTTCTGAGGTAGTATTTGAGCTCAAATCCTCCTGACTCTAAGGCCAGTTCTGTATCCACTGCACCACCTAGCTGCCTCCCTAGCCTAAACTTCTGGTGATTAATATTTTTATAGATAACTTGAGGCTCAAATAGCAGAGACAGTTTTGTCTACTTTATTTAAGCCTTTTATGCTTTGTAGACTAAAGAATTAGAGTAGTCATACTTTATGAGAAGAAATTCTTCTCTCTGAAGAATTTTGGAATTGTTTGCATGACATGGGAGACACCGACACAGGACCATCCAGCATGGCATGCCATCATCAGAGAAGGTGCTGTGCTCTATGAGCAAAGCAGAATGGAAGTAGGTAAAAAAAAAAAAAAACACGAGATGAGCAAATTTAGGAAGTCCATCCCAAATATTCACATCTTGCCTGATCTTTGGTAGAATATTCTGAGCTCATATTGGTTAGAGCAGCCACAGTCAGATATACTGTAACTTGACTCTAAAATATCATTTTGGTCCTGTTTGAAAATGAAGGACAACAATTAAGTTTATGAGAACACAGAATTGACTCCATGATTATATGAATTGGAATCTGTGTTTGTCCTTTGTTTTCAAAGAAGACCATGCCATCAGAGAAATAATGAAATGGTGTGCACTTGACTTTGTTTTGAGTGAGGGAGGGCTGTGCAAGGTCACCAGCCTCACTTTCCCCTCCTGAGCCATCTGGATCCAGTGACCAGATATTCATCAGGATGACTGAAGAATGCCCAGGATGCATTGAGTTTAATGAGCAAAAGAAAAAATAAGTAAATTGAGCAGGGAAGCTGGGAGGGAAAGAGCCACGTTATTATTGATAATCACTCTGAAGCCAGATTCTGAAAAGAACCATTAAGTGGAATTTGAGCAGGGACCTATTGCTGTGCAATGTATGGGCTTCAGAGGGCACTGGGTTTAAAGTTTTGGGAAAGACAAGAAAGAAAGCATGGAAGGAAAGAAGGAAGGAAGAAAGAAAAAAAGAAAAAATAGGACTTTGATGGAGGATGTACAAATCATAACATTGAGTTTTCATTCTTTTAGGGTGGTGCTATTTTGTGGTTTGTCATCCTGAAGTGTAAATGGATTCTAAAATGACTGATTTTTTTGGCCATTTAGTACCTTGTGATGGTTGAAAGCATTGTTTAGTCTCTGAAATGTAATGCAACCTGATTTTCTATCTCTATTTAATTCTGGAACAAACTTCCAATTCCCATATTTATCCAGCGCATTCAGATACTGATGAACTAGATTTAGTGGATCGTCCTTTTAGTTGTTTGTCATTATGTTGACAATATGTATTTTAAATCTTTTTTGTTCCTTTAGTGTGAATGATTAGATCAATTCCTTTCAGCAGTTTAATTCAGGATCTTTTGTACAGTATTTTCGGATTGAGTTCAATTAGTAAAATGTCCTCTGAATAGGAGCAGTTTGAGAATATGTACCCATTCATGGGGATAAAAATTAGTTGTCAAATACAAAGACATTGGAATTCAACTTAAAATATTTTGAATAATTTTGGTTTCAGCGAACTGATGATATGAAACCCTTTGTTCCCCTTAGAACAAAGGGTCAAATGAGATAATACTCATCAAGTGCTTAGCATGGTGCCAGACACGGAGTAGGTGTTTACTAAATGCTTGTTTTCTCTTTCCCTCCCACTCCTACATCCTTCTTGGTAGATAAAGTGAATTATATGAGCGTAGAATGTTGCATATGCTGTTAGATGTCTCCGAGTTAGATGCTTTTGCTTAACCTTTTTCCTTTTTTCTAGAAGGGAGACTAATACGCTGATTCAGGTTTATTAGGAAATAACTGGTGCATTCAAAAAAAGAAAATAATTTATTTTTAAAATACTAATAATGTTAGTCCAGGTTTGATTGATGATTTTGTAATTCTTTATAAAATGGAGCAGCTTTTAGCTAGTAACCTGATCCTTGTGAAGTTATAAGATGACTTAGAAATAATAATTATATTTTATTTGTGTTTATTCAGATTATACCTTACTTTTTCCCTAGCTTTTTCATTTTAACTGACCTAAGGCTCTTAAGTTTTATTACCTCCAAGTGCCTGTTTCAACAAGATGAAGAGACTCCATGATTGCTTTTATAACTATAATTGTTGTTAGAAATAAAATATATTGTTTACTTTTTTGTTGGAACTCTTATTACATATCTATTTTTGTGTACTTAAATGTCAGCCTCAACTCGCTTTATATAGGAAAGACCATTGTTTTACTTGGGTTTTCCCCCATCAAGTCAGATATAGGATCATAAATCTAAAAGGAACATCATAAGCCATCTAGTGTAGTGGTTCCCAACTTTTTTATTCCTCCAAACCCTTTCAATAAAAAAATGTGTTGTGAACCCTTGGAATTTAATGTATAACCCTAGTTTAATAGACTGCACATAATATTCTTTCAGATCTTACAATGACCACAATGGTAACTTTTTCTCCAAAAAGCTCTAAATTAAAATGTATATAATTGTAATTATAAAATACAGATTCACCTATAATTATAAAAATTCAATATGAAATCATAAACCTCTTAATTGAAAATAATTCTTATTTAGGAAATTCTACAAGAATTAAAAGAAAAAGCTCATGCTTATTATTATTTGTGAGACTTCAAATTAAATTTATTTTTCAAATTTTAGTAAGTGTAAGATTTTTGAAGAAATAAATTACAACTTGGAAGACAATTAACATACTATAATAGTTATATATACACTTACTTTTGATGTACTTATTTTATCAAAAGTTGTCAGTATTTGGCTCAATGCCAAACATAGTCTTAAGTCTGAATCTGCATTGAGTTTATTTTTGTATTTTGTTTTAAAATAAGAATAAAGTGAAAAGTGCTTACTCATACAAGTGTATTTTGGAAAAAGAGAGTTTTACAAGCTCTTTTGGCTGAGCAATGGAAATTCATTAAAATTTTAGCTGGTGGTTACAATCTAATGTAGTTACTTGTCTATTGACCAGTAACCATGTATTAAATAGTAAAAATATTTAAAGTTTATTTGCTTATATTACTTCTTTTTAAGAACTACACACACACACACACACACACACACACTTATATATATATAAATAATTTAACCTTGGTAAGGAATGAAACCTTTCATTTCAGTGAATCAAAGAATCATTCCATTTCAGTTCAAATGTGACTTTGTTTTCTACCATTGGCATAGTGGCTCACTCTTGTAGAAACTACCAAATGAATGACTGGTCTTTCCAACCAGTTCATTTGAAAATCTACAGATTTTCAGTAGTAACATTGAATAAAATGTTCAGTAGTAATATTATGATGGTTTCTAGGTTGCTTTTAATGCTCATATTCAGCAATCATGGTTTTCAAATAGACTGACATTGCACTCTGAAAACGCAAATGTTCATAACATCTTGATTACATGATTACATAGCTGATGATTTACTGTTATAGAGTAGTTGAGGGGGAATGGAGGGAACTATTCCGGTACAGTGTACAGAACACAAATGAGTCTGTGTGTGCATGTATCTGACTTTCTGTTCTGATTTTTTTTTATGCTTAAATGTTGAACCTTTGTAGCTATTTGTAAATACTTTGATAACCTGATTGAGAAACTGCAAAAACACACTGCACTTAGGGGGAAATTGTCGGAGTTTGATGTAGTTACTATATGAACACAAAAATTGTTGTGTTTCATGATCATGACACTTTCAGTTGTAGAAACAAACCTATAATGCTTCACTTACATACCTGTTGTCAAAGAGGAAAATTATGTTTGTAATATAATTGGGAAATTACATTCCTTAAGATTCCATTAAGGAATTTGTAGGTTAACCCTTTGGACCATCATCACAATCTTGCAAGGGGTTTGTACCACCAAATTGATACCTCTAATCCAGTCCAACAACCATATTTCATAGTTGAAAAGAATGAGGACCCAGGAGGTTGTGACTGGGCCAATAGTGAACAAGTAAATATCAGAAGTGGAATTCAACCCAGGCCATCCTACTGTAGAATCAGTGCTATTTCCACTCTACCATATTGTAGATGATTATGTTTTCACCTCAGTATGGCACTTATTCCTTGGAATATACCAAAAGTGTGTTTCCTAGTTCATACTGTTAGCTCTTTGTGAGTGATGGATTGCTTTCCATATTGCACCTCTCATTGCAATACAATGCCTGACTCCTGGCTAAATCTTTTTACCGTTTTATTTATGGTGTCTACTTTCCAGAGTACAACAGGCCATTGTGTGCACCTGAGAGGATTACCTTGCAGAGCTACTGAAAATGATACTTACCATTTTTTCTCACCACTCAACCCTGTTCGAGTATACATTGAAATTGGATCTGATGGTAGAGGGACTGGAGAAGCAGATATTGAATTTGCTACTCATGAAGATTCTGTGGCAGTTACGTCAGAAGACAAAACCAATATGCAGCATGGATAGGTAGAAGTATTCTTGAATTCTACAGCAGGAGCAAGTGATGGTGCTTATGGTAGCCAAATGCTAGGAGGCATGAGTTGTCAAACCAGTCCAGTTACAGTGGTCCAGCTAGCCAGCAGCTGAGTAGGGGTTATGGAGAAGGCTATGGTGGTCAAAGCAGCATGACTGGATATGACCAAGTTTTACAGGAAAACTCCAGTGATTTTCAGTCAAACATTGCATAGGGAGCCCAGGAGTGATGAACAGCAGCTACTACAGTAGCGGAAGCCGTGCATCTATGGGAGTGAACAGAATGGGAGAGATATCTGGCATGTCCATTATGAGTGGTGGAAGGGGAATGTAATTCTGATCACTCACTCTTGGTCAGCTTTTTTTAAAGGAAAACAAAAACAAAAACGAAGTTTAACAGTTTTGCAATACAAGCTTGTGATTTATGCTTACTGTAAACGAAATCAGCATTTACTTAAAAACTTTCGGTTTCAGTATTTTTGAACACATTTTGCTTATGATGTTCTCTAAAATTGCCATATTTTTGTTGTTTGTTTTATTTTTGGACTAGATCTATGTTTTCATTGATACAGGTAGATCCCAATAAAAAGTCAATGCAGATCCACTGCTCTGTAGTTTTTATAGTTATAGAGACTGGGCGACAGAGAGATCAAGTGACTTGCCTAGCCTGTATGTTAGAGGTAGGACCTTAAACCCAAGTTTTCCTGTTCTGCAGTGCTGGTTCACTAATCGATGCTACTTCTTTTTTTATTTTTATGTTGTATCGAATGATATTTTGGATGTGTACCATTAGAAAAAGTAACGTGTCAGGATGTGTGTTCTGAAAATAGAAAAGACAAAAAACTATAAAAACCACAGTGACTACTTTTACAGAATTAAACAAAAAGTCTTTGTCATATCTTTCAATGAATTTCCTTAGTATGAAGATTTACCCAATTTCATAATGAGAAAGAGTTTAAGACACAGAATGTGTTTTCTAAGATTATTTTGCTCTAAGGAGGAGATGATCGTGAACTTTGTTTAGTAGATAACAGCTGCTGGTACTTTGTGTTTTCATGCTCACAATTTGTTGTGTCCTTTCTGCCTACTAAATGTGTGCTGTATTTAAGGGTTAATTTGTCCAAAGATGAATGATATCTTTATTCCAATGCCATCTCCTATAACTAGAATATTTTTTCGTTAGTCCTTGCCCATTTTGCTTCAGAAAAAATTTCTGACCTCTTATTTCGCAAATTTCTCTAGTTTCTATAATCTGGTTTCAAATTACTTTTATTGGATTTCTATAAACAAGACTCTGCAGCTCTTGCATTGAAATAGCTGTATTATGCAATGGAACTAAAGTATCTAAAAATAGATAATTGTTTGATGTCACTTATTACCCAGTTATTTGTACTGCAAGTATATGGCCACGAACAGTCTCTTTAAAGATCACAGAACGATTAACTCTTGTTCCAGTGCAGCATTATATTTCTTCTGGTTACTGATAGGCTAACAGAGACTAGAACTGGAACTTGTCTATGTCTAACTTAGCTTCTGTTGAGGAATTTTCTTAATAATATTGATACTTCTCTTAAATCCTTGTTATTTAGTGCTGAGGGTTTCCCTGAATCTGTGGTTTATACCAAAAAAAGAAAGAATGAAAAAATTTCTAGTATCGCTCTAACTTATCTTTGTTTTTCATATTAAGTTTTAACACACAAAATAGTACACCATTCGTGTTAGGTTCAGGGAATAATTTCTTTCCTTGACCAGTTGTTCAATTTTATTAGTCTTTTTGCTACCTATATCATTATATGAAAAAAATCTCAACCTGATGGCTGTGTGTATAATCATAAAAACATTTGTATAGCTCTTTAAAATATACAAAGTGCTTTATATATGCCACCTAATTTGATCTTTATAATTTGCATAATTTCCAACCTGTGTGGTGGACACTATTATTATCTCCAATTTATAGATAAGAAAACTGAGACTGAGAGAAGTTAAGTGACTTTCTCAGAGTCATCCAGCTAGTTAAGTTTCTGAGGCAAGATTTGGACTTCACTGTCTGAAGTTGTAGCTATAGTTTCCATTCATCCAATGGAAAGGGAGTTACCTAGCTGCTTCAGAACCTTAGAACTCTCATCTTGTAGGAAATTTTGTTTAAAATCACTGATAAGTCTGCAGGTGGTTATGCACTCTACATGTAGTCCAGATGTGAAGTTTCTGAAATAAAGTCTTTTCATCAGAGAGTGTTAGGTTACATATATTGTGAAAGTTTTACTGGTAACTTTTTTTTTAAAAGAAGTTTGTTTTTTATATATGCAACATTCTCTATCCCCAGTCCTCCACATCTCTAATGAGAAAAAAAGGAGTTAATTTTCTTCATGTGCTCTCTGGAACCAAATTATACAATAGTAACTTTATTTTAGTTGATTTTTTAAATTACATTTTAGTGGTTATAGTATATATCATTCTCTGATTTTGTTTACCCTTCTTCTGTGCATATATATTATCATGCTTTTCTGAATTCTTCATGTTTGTTGTTTCTTACAGCACAAAAATACTCAATTCCATTCATAAACCACAGTTTGTTCTGGCATTTATTTGTTCAATTGGTAGGCACCCACTTTCTTTCCAGTTTTGTTTTTTTTTTTTTTTTGCTACTGCAGATAGAACTGCTAATAATTTTTCAGTGTAAGTGGAAATTTTTTGGTATTTGATCTCTTTGGGGTACATGTCTATCAGTGAAATATCTGGGTTAGCAAGTATAAACAACTTAGGGACTTTTCTCATGTGGTTTCAAATTGTTTTTTCTGTTGGGCCAATTCTCATACTCTACCAACAATTTATTCATGTTCATGTTTTTTTTCATAGTTCTTCAAAATGGATTATTTACCTCTTCTGCTACCTTTGCCAATTTTGTGGGTATGAGGTGAAATTTAAGTTATAATTTGAATTTTTTCTTATAAGTAATTTGGGGCAGTCTTTTTAAATTGTTGCTTTTTTCAGAACAGTGTTTTCATATCCTTTGACTACTTATATTTTGATCTTATTTATATATTAATTATTTATGTATGTTTGTAAGGCTATGTATTTCCCCTTATGACTGCATTAGTAGCATCCCAGAAATTTTGTTATTTTGTTTTATCATCAATTTCTTTTACATAGTTTTTAATTTATATGATTTGGCTTTTGATCCACTGATTAAGATTTTATTGTTAAGTCTCTTATTTAGGTTTGTATCTTTTGTTTGTACTCTTAGAACCAATTTTTATTTTTATTACATCATGGTCTACAGAGGATATATTAGCTATTCTGCCTTTAAATTTTTTATTTTTTTATTTTTATTTTTTTTGCAATATCTCTGTGCCCTAATATATGGTCAGTTTTTATAAAAGTTCTATGTGATGCTGAAAACTATTTATATTCTTTTTCTGTCTCATATGGAAGACACTACAAATCTTTTAACTATAGTTTCTCTGGCAATTTGTTCAGTTCCATACTTTCCCATTTGTTTTTTTCTTTTTGTTAGATTTATCCAAAACTGAAAGAGGGATATTGAAGTCTCCTGTCAGTATTGTGCAACTGTCTGTATTTTCTTTTAGCTCAGATAATGTTTCCTTTATGAATTTGGATGCTAAGTCATTTGGAACATGTAAGTTTGTTAGTGATATTAATTTGTTGTGTATGGTTCCTTTCAGCATAATATAGTTTCCTTATTTATCCCTTTCTATTTGCTCCAAAACATCCCTGGATCCTTTCTCTCCCACTCTCTGAAGTGCCAGTTGCCTTCAGGAATTCCAGCTCCTCACATGGTGGACTCTTCAAGCACTAAATCTCCTAGGCCATACCTAGGGCAAGGTCTCATCTCTCTTTACGAGTGGAACCCCTTCCCATCACCAAAGCAAGACCTTCCCATCCTCCCTCCACTCCCCCATGTTTTCAATCATTCTTCCTCCTTTCTAACTTACTCCCTGGTATATACTTTTCTCTTTCTGAAACCACATAAGTCACCTTAACACCCCCTTTGCTAGCCTTTGATTTGACCCCAGCACGTCACACATTCCTCTTTATCCTCTTGCTCCCTTTCCCCATTTTATATTCCCTCCCATGTTATAATGTAATCCCACACCAAAAAACAAAACATATTGTTTTACCTGTAAGAAAGATGTTACCAGGTCCTGTCTAATGTCCTCTGTCTGCCTCTTCACTTTTATTACCTCTACCAGATTTCCTTCACCCTTGTCTCCTTATTTACACGAGAGAGGAATCTCTTATTGGTTTTATTCCTGTCACTTTGTTACTATTGCTGTCGTTGACTGGTGTATTTATTCATTCCTCCTACATTTCTGTTGTTGGGGCTTTTGAGAAATAATCTCTTCAGTTCTGGTTTTATTTCTAAAAATGTTACAAATTTGTCTTTATTATTGTATTATTATTATTATTGTGTATCCATCTTTTTTCATGTATGGTCAAGTTTTATTTTACAAAGTGAGATCACCTTGTCCTGTATCATCAGCTCCATTGCTCTTTGGAACATAATATATGATTCCCTCTTTAATTTTTCTAGTTGATGCAAAATAATCTGGTATTATTCAAATATCCTTTCCTTTGCATTTAAAAGTCTTTGTTATGATTGCTTGCAGAACTTGTTTCTGAATAACTGAATTGTTAAATTTAACCAATAATGTATCTTGGAGTTTGCAACCTTAGGTTTTTTTTCTGGAAGCAATTTGTGAATTCTTAAAATTGGGGTTAAATTTTCTAATTTATGAAGTTCTGGTAAGTTCTCTTCTATTATTTTCTTTATTATTTTGTTAAGATTTTTTTTTTGTCCTGCTTCTAGAAGATCTGTGATTCTTAGGTTGTCTCTGTGCATCCTGTCTTTGAGATCAATATATTTTCCTTGAATAGTGAGCATATTTTCTTTTAATATTGATTATTTTTTGCTTCTCTTCCAGATTGTACTTCAGTTTATTCGTAGTCCTAATTTTTTTATTGTCCCTTTTATTTCTTTGGTGACACTTGCCATTCTAGATTCTAGGTTTTTTTTTTCTGCCTACAATTTTTGCTGTACAGCCCATAAATTCTGCTCTCATAACTCTCATTTTTTTTGAACCACCCAGGAACAGTATATTGTGGTCTTATGTTCTTCTCAGATTCTCCAGGTTCCTCTTTCTCATCAAATGTTGCATCTTTTTTTATTTGTTTCTTTTGCAGTATTTATTCATAGGTTCCTATACTTGTTGACTAGATTTGGAGGTCATATTTCTTGCTGTTGATATTTTTCTATTGATTTATCTGTTTATGTTCAAAGTCTTCCTGAAATCTTAGGTAATTTCAGTCCTTCCTGTGCATTACTCTCCCTCTCCCTGTTGGCCTCCTTGTTTTCCAAATTGGTTGCTTTCTGACTTTTTCCACCCAAATTGTGGTTTCCATAGGAATTGTATCTCAAAGTTTCTCAGCCTCCTCCTATGCTGGACAGTTCATGGTTCTCTAGCCTAGGTCTCTGCCCCAGCTGACTTTTGAGAACTGGCTATGGCTGGATGCTGTGTTCTTTTCCTCAAGTTTAATGGAATGTTGTGCAGAACACATCTTCCCCCTGCATCACACAATGTGCCCCATCATGGTGTCTTGTCTCCCTCTGTCTGCTTCTTACTTGTTTGGCCTAACACCCTCAGTTAGGAGCTTTGCAGTGCTGATGCTACAGAATTATCTTCCCTGGCACTTGTTCTGCTGGTGTTATAGGTTTGCTAGCCCCACATCAGCTCTGCTGGTGCTACAGAATTGTCTGTTCCAGCATTGGTAGTTCATGGTTTTACAGTATTGGTACTACAGGGTTGTGGCCTCCAGCAGGCTTTTTGTTACTATGGGGCTGTGGCCACCTGGCTGTCTGTGCAGTCAGGGCAAATTTCCACGGTCTGGAGCCATAGTCTTCAAAGCACTGTAAAGGGGGAGAGAGGTGGATGGGATTAGAGAAAGTGTGAGTGAGTTTTGTTGTAAAGCTGTGTTGTATGTCCTTGGGTATCCTAGACCTGAATAGGTTTTTTCTTTCTTGCATAATTTTTGTTTTGGAGAGATTTGAGAAGTCATGAGGATCAGAAAAAATTTCTGAACCACTGAAGTTTATTAGACAGAATTGTTTTTATTTATATTAATTCAATACCTATCACGGATATTAGACACAAATATTTGATGTTAACATTTTTTTCCATTTAACACTTTCTTGTCTTGTATGGACTGATTTTGTTGACCTAACAATATTTTAATTTTATGTAGTTGAAATTATATGTTTCTCTTTTAAGAGCACCTGTCTCTTGCTTGGTTAAGAAGTCTTCCTGTGTCCCTAGTAATTAAAGTTAGCTTTTCCTGTTTTAATTAAATATGAGTTTGTCACATTTTGCATATCCACTTTGGACTTATTGTGGCAATTGGCGTAAAGGGTTCTAAACCTAATTACTGCTAAAGTACTTTCCAGTTTTCCTAGCTTTTCAAATAGGGAATCCTTCTCCAATTAATTTATGTTTTTGGGTTTATCAGACAATGGATTGCAAAGATTAATTTTCTCTGACATTCTTGTCTAATCTGTTTCTCATATTTACTATTCTTTTTTTTAAAAAAATTCATTAACATGTTTCTGATGATTAGGAGTTTTGCATCTTTTGATTTTACTTTACTATTTCTTATTGTTTCATGTAGTTGTTGCTTTCTATTTGGCCCATTCTCAGTTTCATGAAGTTTCTTATTTGAGTAAGCGTCTGATTGAAGTTGTTAGTTTTCCTGAGCATTCTTTTTTCCTTAGCTACCATTCCTTCAATATTTTATTTTGTATCTTTTGTTTCCTCTATTCAAGATATTCTTATAGTTTTTGTGTTCAAGACATTTTTTCTCAAAGACTCTATTTGAATTAATAATAATAACAAAATAATAACTAAAATATTATTTTTGGTGCATATTTAAAGCTACATGTTCTGTGTGTAAAGGACCTGGCCTTCATTAGGTCTTAATATTGCCATCTCTTCACATTTCCCCATGATTAATGCTTTATGATAAAGTTTAAGGCCTGGACAAGCTATTGCCCATTCATTCTTGCTTCTCTTACCCCTTCCTCCCTTTATTTCCCTTGAGATTCTACAAAATCTCTACAAAATCAATCTGTTTTTCCAAATGAGTTTTTAGGATTATTTTGTGTAGTTGTATAAAGTAACCTCTTAGTATTTTGGTATAATGCTAAATTTGTTAATTAGTTTAAAATATTGTCATTTAATTGTTTGAGTATATATAGCCCAATTATAAGCAATGCATATCTCCCTAATTATTTGTCTGTTAATTTCTATTTTTCATAATATGTTTTTTATTGTTGCTTTTTGTTATTGCATAAATATTTCAGAAAAGACTCCTTGCTACTTCCCTTTAAATTGAAATAGCCATTAAAATATAGATAATCAAGCAGAAATCCCTGAATAACTCTGACCACATCTCTTTTCTGGGACTTTTAATTACTTAAAATATTGGTTCTCAAAGTTTAGTCCACAGGGTCTTTGGAAAGGGTCTGCAAGATATGAAACTATTTTTATAATAATATTGATGTTGTTAACTCCTACCTTTTGGAACTATACATTTGTGTTTGGCTGCATTTATTAAATGTATTTCAACCAAAGTGATATATCACAGCAGATTGATGGTGGAACAGATATGAAAATCTAACACTTTGCAAAAATATGTAAAATAATGTGACTCCTCATTTTTTAAAAATATAGTTCTTAAAACATTATGTTAACATGTAATGGGTTTATTATTGTTATTTTAAAATAAATTAGTAACTATTTTAAAACATTACTTTTGTAATGTTACATACATAACAAAACCTTTTTGGTTTTCCACTAAGTAAGAGTGTAAAGGAATCCCCACACTTAAAACTTTTGAGAAGTGCTATCTTCAGGTTTGGCTTCCTTCTAGTGTTCCTTTCATTTACATTGATACAGTACTGTGTATTTTAGTAAGGTTTGTGTTTAATTTTGGTTCTGTCTTCCTCACTCTCTGTCTCTTCCTATCTCCAACACTCCCTGCTTCCTCTCCTCTTCTACCTTCTCCTTTCTTTCTTCCTTTCCTGTCCTCTTCTCTTCTTCACTCCCTCTACCCTCAGTCTTGAATGGCCTTTAATATGTTAAATCTTAGTTATTTTATGAATTTTATAGCTATTTTGAGTAAGATTACATTATTTCCTTCTGCTTTTTATTATTGCTTTGTAGAAATGCATACAACTGTTGAATTTTGCCAGATAGGGAAGGATTTACATATTATTTTACTTCATAGAATACAAGCTTTTTGAGGACAAGGACTGTTAGGTTTCTTGAGGGGTAGTGTTGGTTTTTTTAGTCATAGTGTCAAGTATAGTACCAGGCATTGTGAGAACTTAGTAAATACTTATTGAATGATGGAAGGAGAGAAGGAAAGAAGGAAGGACATTATGGAGGAAATTCTTATTCAGCTTCTTTTTTTACTGTTTCCTGGCTTTTCTAGCTTATTTCTTGACTTTGAACTTTATGTTAAAGTTGGGCTCTGTTCCTGGGACTTTCCTTAGCTCTGCCACTTTACAATTTGATTTGAGGAATTATTTTAAAGTTATTTGTGGGGGAATGTTGGCAGAGCTTGGCTGTACTGCTGCTTCTGCTGCCTTGTCTCCCATGAGACTACTCTGATTCTTAAGTGACTGCTATATGCCCTCTAATGGTGAAGGGCTTTGGACCAATCAATCTGATTTCCAGTGTTTGCTATGGTTTAGACGAGAGGAAAGGGGAAAAGTAGGAAGTTGTTTGTGTCATCCTGGTCTTTTCTCTTGGGGCAGTTTGGCCCAGAAATGGAACATTTTGCTCTAAGAAACTGTAGTCTGAGGTTAGATCTGAGCTTTTATTTTGGTTTCTGGTATGGGGAAAAGGCAGGGGTAGGAATTAAGAGTTGATTTCATTTAATTATGTGTTCCCAGCATGAGGTACAAGTACCACTCCTCCCGATGGCCCCTGGGGAGGGGCTGAGAAATTTGTCATGCAGGTAAGGGAAGTAAATACATAGTAAATAATTGTATTAACTTCTAAAAATATTATAAAAGCACAAGTTTTAGTGGAAAAAAATTGTGGATTGAAGAGAGAATGGTGAAGAAGTATGGGTGGAATGCGGAAATGAAGAGAATTTTTAATATTGCAAATTTTGCAAAAAAAAATTAGAGAGTTGAAGCAGTAATTCCTTCTGATGAAAATCAAATGACTGAGAGTTGGGTGTGAAATTCTTTTCATATTGAGGAAGAAAAAAAAATCACTGATATCACAGTGGAAAATGAGCTAATTTATCTTTATAATAACCAGAAACTCCGAATTGATTTATACTCATTGAAGCTACAGAATTTTTGCTGGACCCTTGGGAAAGATCCTATTCTTATTAAAAATGCCCTCAAGACTTTAATTCCACTTATAACAACTTGTGTCTGTGAATCAGGATTCTCCATGCTCCTCTAAATCACATAAAAAAGCAAGAAACAAATTGAAATCTGAACATGATATTACAGCTATTTCTTTCGAAACTCTCTAGAACAAAATTGTTAGTCAATGAGAAACAGAATTAAGGGTCTTAACCAATTTATTTCACTGCCTTCTTACAAATATTTCATAATTTTATAATACTAAAATGTGAAGTATCAAATGAAGTTTCATGAAAAAATTATCTTTTCTTTTTTTAGCATGGGTAAACTAGGTTTTTTTTGTTGTTTTTTTTTTTGAAAAAGGTAGTGCCAGGAGGGTTTACTTAAAGCCTTAGATCAACAGGACTCAAAAAATTAGAAAACAACTGGACTAAATTGACCATTCCCATAGGCAGGAAGTATTTACTAAATTTTAAGAACCATTGTGCTTATGGTGGTTCTACTAAATATCAACGAAACATATTTAGTTTCCAACTGATTTTTGCTTTATCTTTCCATGGCCTTTTATTACATATAATTTTTATTGCATTATGATCTGAGAAGGATGCACTGATTATCTCTGCCTTTCTGCACTGGATTTTGAGATTTTTATGTCCTAGTACATGGTCAATTTTTGTAAATGTTCCATGTACTGCTGAGAAAAAGGTATATTCCTTTCTATTCCCATTCAATTTTCTCCAAAGATCTATCATATCTATCTTATCTAGAGTTTTATTTACCTCCTTAACTTCTTTCTTGTTTATTTTGAGGTTAGATTTATCAAGTTCAGAAAGAGGGAGGTTGAGGTCCCCCACTAGTATAGTTTTGCTGTCAATTTCTTCCTTCAACTCCCTCAATCTCTCCTCTAAGAATCTGGATGCTATACCACTTGGAGCATACATGTTTAGTAATGATATTGCTTCATTGTCTATGGTGCCTTTTAGCAGGATATAGTTTCCATCCTTATCCCTTTTGATTAGATCTATTTCTGCTTTTGCTTTGTCTGAGATTAGGATTGCTACTTCTGCCTTTCTTACATCAGCACAATATATTCTGCTCCATCCTTTAACCTTTATCCTATGTGTATCCCCCGTTTCAAATGTGTTTCTTGTAAGCAGCATATTGTTGGATTATGGCTTTTAATCCATTCTGCTATCCGTCTCCGTTTTACAGGAGAATTCATTCCATTCACATTCACAGTTATGATTACAATCTGTGTATTTCCCTCCATCTTCTTTCCCACCATTTGTACTTTTAGCTCTGCTGTCTCCCTTCCCCTCCTCACTAGTATTCACTTTTTACCACCTCCTCTTGCCGCCTTCCCCTCTTTCTTTTAGCCCCCCTCCCTTTAACTCCCCTTTACTCTTATTACTTCTTCCCTCCCTTTTGCCTCCCTCCCCTTTCTTCCCCCTTCCCCTCCCACTGGTTATAGAGCTAGTTAGGATTTTCTACTTAAGTTTATTGTTCCATCCTTTAAACAAATCCAATGAGAGTACCTCTCACACAATGCTCATCTCCCTCCCCTCTTTCCCTCTACTATGATTTTGTACTTCTTCTTGTGATGTAATTTGCCATTTTCTGCTTCCTCCTTTTCACACCTCCTATTATACTCCCTTCTGATACTTAAATCACATTTTTTATCATGATATCATTTACTTTATACCCGTTCCCCCTATGCTTATCCCTTTTATATTTCTTAATAGACGCATAGTTCTCAAGATAAACAGATATCATCTTCCCTTATAGGGAGGTGAACAACTTGCCCTCATTGAGTAGCAAGTTGTTCCCCCCCCCCACACTGTTTACCTTTTTATGATTCTCCTGGGACCTGCATTTGAAGATCGAATTGTCTATTAAGTTCTGGCGTTTTGGTCAGGAAACTCTGGAAATCCCTTACTTCGTTGAATGACTTTCTCCTTGCCTGAAATGTTATGCTGAACTTTGCTGGGTAGTTGATCCTTGGTTGCAGTCCCAGCTCCTTTGCCTTACGGAATATTGGGTTCCAATTCTTTCGATCTTTTAATGTAGAAGCTGCAAGGTCCTGTGTAATCCTGATTGTATCTCCTTGATATTTAAATTGTTTCTTTCTGGCTGCTTGTAATATTTTCTCTTTCACTTGATAGCTCTGGAATTTGGCAACTCTATTTCTTGGGGTTTTGAGTTTGGGATCCCTTTCAAGAGGGGAACGATGGATTCTTTCGATGACTATTTTGCCCTCTGAATCTAGCACTTCTGGGCAGTTTTCCTTGATGATTTCCTGGAAGATATTGTCCAGGCTCTTTTCTCCATCCTGGGTTTCTGGCAGGCCAATAATTCTTAAGTTTTCTCTTCTGGATCTATTTTCCAGGTCAGTTGTTTTTCCAATTAGATATTTTACATTTTCTTCTATCTTTTCATTCTTTAGATTTTGTTTGACTGATTCTTGCTGTCTCACTGAGTCGTTAGTTTCTACTTGCCCAATTCTAATCTTCATCAAATTGTTTTCTTCTGTTAACTTTTGTATCTCTTTTTCCATCTGCCCAATTTTTCCTTTTAAGAAGCTATTTTCTCCCGTTAATTTTTGTACTTCCTTTCCCATTTGGCCTTTCAGGAATTTATTTTCTCCAGTTAATTTTTGAACTTCTTTTTCCATTTGTTCAATTTTCCTTTTCAAGGAGATGTTCTCATCAGTGAATTCTTTCTTAATAATTTTAAAATCATTGGCCATTTTATCTTCTATTTCCTTCTTCAGCTGTTCCAGGAGAGCTGCTTGTACTTGCGAGTAGTTCATAGTCCCTTCTGAAGTCTCAGATGGAAGTACAGTCTCAGCTGTGACCTCTTTGGGGTTTGTGTTTTGGTCCTTATCCCCATAGAAAGATTCTATGGTTCTTTCGGCCCTCTTCTTTTTCCTGTTCATGATTTTGATTGAGTGTTGTGGCTTCTGGTTCTTTCAGTCAGAAGCTAGAGAACTTTTTGCTGAGGTGATGTGTGAAAAAGCTAAAAGCAGGTTTTTGTTTGGTGTTTCCCTGATCAGGCCTGGGTTTAGCTTGTTAAGTGTGGGGGAGGAGTGGTCTGGTCTCAGGAGATCTCAGCTGAATTGAGGCAAAGGCAAGCTCAGGAGCTGGTAATCCCAACTGCCCTATTGTCTTTCTGATTCCCCTGGACAGCTGAGGCACGCCTAGATGCTAATGCATGTTCCCACCCCTCCTGGGGCTCCTCTCCTGGCGCTGAGGCTTGCCTGGGTCCTAGTGCAAGTTTTCTCTGCCCTGGGTCCTCTGTCCTTCAGGTTTGCCTCTGCCACCGTATGAGGAATCCCCCTTAGCTATTTTCCTCGTCTCAGGTGTTATGAGACTATTGGTCTCCTTCTTCTAATTCTACTGATCTGGGATTTTTCTGGGGAGATATTTTATGGTTCTTTCACGGTCATCAAGGGGGAAGGAGAGAGCATTAGCTGATCACTCCGCCATCCTGGCTCCCGGAAGTTCAAGTAAGTGACTTACCGAAGTTTGATCTTCAGGCTGAAGGTCTCAGGAGCTGCTGCGCTGATATCTGGCGCTCCGCGGCTCTCACTGACTCGGTTCGGCTTTTCTCCCACCCCGGGTGCCGCTCCTCTGGTTCTGCCCGCTACTCAGGTTTCTCGGGTCTCTTCTGCTCCGCTGCGCGTGCTGCACTGGCCATGCTGCGCTGTGCGCTGTGGCCTCACCCCCGCGGAACAGATCCTTCCCGTGGACCTTCCAGTCCCACCTGAGCTCCGAATCCGTCACCGTCTGTCTCCCACTCGATTCCGCACCTCCAAAATTTGGTCAGATTCTCCTTTCAGAGGTACCTGGAGGAGTTTGTCCGAGAGCTTAGGTGAGTCGCTGCTCTCACTCCTCCATCTTGGCTCCGCCTAACAAAACATATTTAGATGTAAAGGCATAAAATTGTGTAGCAAATGTTGAATTAGGGAGTATTTAAATGTGACTGGTGACAATTAGTGATATTTAAGAAATCACTTCTGGCATACTTAGAAGGAAATTTTACGGAGAAAAAAAACAGTAAGCAGTAGCGCTGTTAACGAGAAATCCATTTCAAGAGATGGTTATTAATGTAGTTTAGGTATGAGATAGTTTCTTTTTTAAATAATTGCCCATGAGCAACTAATTAATTAATTAAAAACAACACTTCTGTCATCCACCTGTTGCCCAACTCTCACCTATGTGGGAAGAAGCTATAGCATGTGCAGTTGCCACAAAGCGTCTTGGCAGAAAGACTATAACTAGGTTGAGGGTGAGTTAGGACTACCCTTAGGATCTTTTGAGATACGATTTGCTTTCAGTCTCATGTGGGCCAAAAGTTATAGAGGAGATGGGAGAAAGGGAGAAAAGAGAAGGTAAGCAGAAGTTGTTTTCTTTTTTATGGCTTTAAAATCTTATGAATAAATGATTACCGGGGATATTTTAAGCGTAATGTTTAGCTTTGTCAACAGTTGCCAAAATTGCAGCTAACATAAAAAAAAACCCATCATAACTTTTTGTTACTTTTTGTACTTACTATCTATAGAATATTTGAGATTCAGATTCTTTTAGAAGTTAAAAAAAAAGAGTTAAGCCCACTCATTTCTATAACATTTGCTCCCCTACCCAAATCAGATCTAACTGACCCTTTGCTTAATTAAAAAAAAAATAGTTACAAGAATTCCCTTTCTTCATTTAAAAAATAATTTTGACAAATAAACATTAAAACAGGTAGACAGACATTTTGGGGAAGTGCAAATTCAGAAATTTATCTGAAGTATTTGTTCTGAAATGAGGACATTCATCCCCATGATCTTTTTTGTAGTTAATACTAAGAGAAAACATAAAAGCAACATGAAATAACATAATTTTGATACTTTGTTAGCTTTGCAACCAAATATGGGCAATGTATCAGCTTAAATTCTAAGAGACCTATTAACGGGATGGTTGGTGGGTGTTGAATTATGTGTTATGACAGTTCATCAAGACTATCTACCAAGGACAGAAGAACATGTGGAGGGAGCACTCACTATGAATGGAGTAATTCTGAAACTGGGAATGCTTTTCTGCCTCAATGCACAGAAAAATAACTATATTCTGTACAATTAGAAAAAGTCAGTTTTTATTAGAATTAGGGACTTTGGTATATTTAGTCAGTGGTCAAGGTGAAATGAAGGACAAGTGTTAAGGAGAATGAAAATCAAATGATAAAGAGGGACAAAAAGGGTTTTTTTTTTTGAAGAGAACTTGACTGAATATGACCTGTGACTATCTCAGAAAGAGATGTATAACCCCAAATAAGATACATGCTAAAGTACCTTTCAAAATTTAGTCAAATTTCTTGAAAATTATAGATCCTAATTTGATGTACTCTGATTTCTGAAATGGATTATCCAGAATAGATGTAATTCAGATATGAAGTGAATGTTTTAATTTTTAATTTTGACCTGTCTCCTCAGGACTATTCCCAGTAATGGAATATCTGGGTCAGTGGGAATGACTTAGAGCAAGGGTTCTTAACCTAGACACAGGGTGGAGAACCTGTGACCTCAAGGTCCTCAAGTGCAGCCCTATGGCTAAATCTAAACTTCACAGAATGATAGATTTATGGAATCTATGGCTTTGAGGCTGCAGATTTCACTTCCCTGAATCCTAGTCAGTGGACTGAAAAAGAAATTTGGTGAGTTTGTCTCAACGTAATTGGCACACACACACACACACACAACACCCCTCTGCTGATGTAGAGAATTATTTCTTGATATGTGAGATACTTAGTCCAAGTGCATCTCAGATGCTGCCTAAAAGGACTAAGGGAGTGACCCTGGATTATGCAGTTTAAGTGAGGAACTAAAGGTATCATACCTTGTAAGATTTAGCATGACTTAATGGATAGGACTAGAACTCAGAAAATGTAAATTTGAGTCCTAGATCCAATTCTTACTAATTGTATGAGTGTAGGAAGTCACTTAATCTTTCTAAACTACAGTTTCCTTATCTGTAAAAATGGAATGAAAATAGATGGCATAGCAAATGATAAAAGGAAAGCAAGGCACTGCATTTTTAGGGTCATCAGAAAAGTTATTGTAACAATGGCAAAAAAAATTTCAAACAGGTTCAGGGTGTGTGTGTATGTGTGTACATACATACTAATCAGGATGTGTGATGTCATTGGTGCAGGAAATTTCTGTTTTGAAATTCCTTCACACTTGTAAATTGTCAACTGATAACTTAAAGTCTTTGAAATCTGCTTGGGGAATGGAGATGGTTAAGTGAATTAGATTACATAACCAGAATATATCAAGTTCAGAATTTGAATTTAGCTCTTCCTGAGTCTAAGACTGCCTTCTTATCTACTGTGCCACCCTACTTTACATAAAAGGTTTAAAAGAAAAAAAAATGTATGGAAACTGGCAGAATTGGGAACTCTTAAGGAAGAAATAAAAATGACAAATGAGGAAAGGCAATTTAGAACTTTTGTTGGAAAAGTCCTCCTAAACAGAAGAGACTCTGAAAAGAAAATGCCAGATTTGGAAGTCATGTAGAAGTGCAAGAAAATTTGACATAACAAAATTAATAGAATGTAAGTTCCTTGAGGGTGAGCACTGTTTTATTTTTGTCTTTGTATTCCTAGAGCGTAGCATATCTCCTCCCCACTCCCCTCCTCTTTCTCTGCTTCCCTCTGTCTCTCTCTCCTCCCCCCCCTTTCTCTCTCTCTCTCTCTCATGCAGTAGGATTTGAATAAGTGCTTATTGAATTGAAGTGAATTGGACAATGTGGCATCTATTTGACTTAGTGGATAAAGTGCTAGACCATATTAAGAAGACCTGAGTTCAAATGTGGCTGCAGACACTTACTAGATGTGTGACCTTGAACAAGTCACTTCTGTTTGTAAAATGTGGTTAATAGCAGCTTCCTCATAGGGTTATTGTGAAAATTATATGAGATGATATATTTGAAGTGATTAGTGCAGTATCTGGCTATTACTAGCTAGTTATTATTACTAATATCAATATTAGAAGAAAACATTAACTTATTACAAGTCAAGGTGGCTCACTTTGAGTATATAACAAAGGATCATAGGTATTCCAGAAAAATATAATGAAATAATAAGGATGAGTACTTGTACTTTGAGAAATAATATGAGAACATTACCCAGAATTATGGGATAATAAAGGCAAAATACAACTTGATAGAATATGCAGGTTAAACCATTTGATAGAATCCCCAGCTTTAACTAAGAAAAGTATTGGTAAATCCTTAGGGCTTCCAGTATCATGAAACAAATACTACAGACAAAAAAGAGATAGTCTTTCACCTGCTAAAGAAAATTGATTAGGTTTGCTCAAGACTAGTCCTAATTTATAAGAAACAAGAATAAATTGAAATACAGCATTTCAGTAGTGATTGGTTTGTAGGCAAATATAGTATATCTTGCAAGTATATGTATGATCATCTATGAAAAACGATGGAACTCAAAACAAAAGAGTACAATTTGAGTGATTTCTTCTAAGTAAAGTGGTGAACAGGATATTTGATGTGTTATTTGAAATATAAGAAAGGTAACTAAGCACAATTAATAAGAAAAGACAGAAGCAAGAAAATCAGTGCTTTTGTGCTTCTGGGGGCTAGATACAACTATTATAAAAAACACCTCTGGCATTGCCGGAGGTCCAACTCTTAAGGGAGTTAAAAAAGGGAACGGTGGAATGAAGAAGAATTCATATTTATTGGAACACAACCCACATTTCTTCAAGTCAGTCATTATTTTAGTGGGTGAAGAAGGTAAAGAAAAGGGTCTGAACAGAGGAAGAGACAAAAGGGCATTCATGATTGATAGATATTTATTGCCTTCATTGCCTCTTGTGTAAATTTGGGGAATGAATCTACTTAGAGTAAGACCATCCAGACACAGACAAGATTTAAGGGAAAGATGGGTGGATGAGATTTACAGTACTGATAGATGATGGAATAAAACTTTCATTTTCTATAATCCCCTCCTTGTATGAGGGATAAGGAGGAAAAAAAAGAATATATACACATAAAACCAGTGAATGGCAATATAAAAGTCTAGAATAGTCTACAAAGAGAAAGAAGTAAATTAACATTTCTTGGATAGGTTTACATTAAATCAATGTCACCCTTAAGAAAGTAGATTGGGAGTGCAGTGGGGTTAAAGGAAACAGTAGGGATTATTTTAAAAAATAATTTTGAAATTTTGTTAGGATCTTCTTAGAGTTTTTTTTTGCCACAATTATTTCCATATATTTCCTCTTTCATTTAACCTTCCTTTTTAAATAAGTCAAGTTAGTAAGCTGACATATATATAGTAGCCATGTTCTATATATCATATGCTACTGAGTCTCCTATCTCTATTGCAAGAGGGCAGGTGTTTCATCATCTTTTTCTCAGAACTGAAGTTGGTAATTGGCAGAGATTGGCTGCCTTTTTGTTTATATTGTCACAGTGTATATATTTTCCTATTTACGTCACTCTGTAGCAGTTCATACAGTTGCCCCATGTTGCTCTGAATTCCTCATATTTATAGTTTCTTACTTTAAAATAGGATTTTTATTATATTTGGTAGGCATAATTCTAAACCATACTCTTATCTCATTTGGGAAATGGGAAGGATAATAAGAAAATTAAAGAACTATAATAAAAATAAACCCAAGAAATTTTGGTTAGAGAAGAGTAATGGGATGGAGGACAATCTGGGAGGAAACTGGGATCATGTAAGTATAAGCAATCTTAAGGACCAGTTTGACTTGAGAAAGAAAATAAATACAAAAGGATAAAATAAAACACACTCAAACAGTTATAATTTCATATACGAGTGGATTGAACTTCCCTGTAAAATGAAAGAGAATGGATAAAAAAACCAAAACTCAACTATTTTTATTAAATATTTAAAACAAACACATACAATATGAAAATCAGAATCTCAAACAGATTTTTACAGCATTTCATGTGATTTCAAAAAAGCCAGTTTGAGATCATCATTGCAGATAAGTCAACAAGAAAAACACATAGTAACCAGAGAGATAACAAGGAACTTAAAAAATGTTTAAAGGTACCATACTCAAATACATAAGTGAATCAGTATTTTCTCATTAATTTGAGTTTCCTCAAATAGTGTAGATGACAACCTATCCATGCATGCCTTCTTGTGTACCTCATTTTCATGTTCCTCCATTGCTTTTCGTGACATTTTGAGGCAACCAATGGATCACTCTGCCTCTCCACCTGTCATCTCTTGTTTGTCAGTCCCACCCGTTTTCTCTTCCTATCATACATTTCTGTGATGACTTATTTTACTTTTGTTCTTCCTTGTTCCTCATTGGTTATAAATTAAAGCCTGCTTACTTCTATCATACAGCTCTCCATTGCCCTCTATGTGATATGTATTTTTAATTCTTCAGAGGCAGTTTTATCTCATGCTTTATTGTCATATTGCAACACAGGGATAATGTTAATATTGAAAAGATGAGCCTTTGCTTTCTTGAAGCTTGGGATTAGTAAAGTAACTGTGCAACTTCCTGAAGCTACTGCTTCATTCTACTCTCCTTATTCAACTCTTGATCTAAGACATTGCCCATTTGAATTCTGGCAAAGGTAGAGAAATGAAAAGACAAACTCCAAAGGGGGTCCATCCAAATGCATGTTATCAGCTGGGCAATAGGCATTCTTCATGTCTGTTATCTATGTCTGTAGAGCAGCTAGGTGGCACAGTGGATAAAGTGCCAGATCCAGCATCAGGAAGACTTGAGTTCAGATATGGCCTGAGAAACTTGCTAGCTGTATGACGCATAACTTCTGTCTGCCATAGTTTTCTCATCTGTAAAATAAGGATAATAATGGTACCTACCTCACAGGCTTGTTATGAGAATAAGATGGAGATAATATTTATAAAGCTCTTTGTAAACCTTAAAGCACACTTATTATTTTTCATTATTCATTGATTGATTCATTCACTTGGTCTTTTCTGAAGGGATGAACTCATTTGAGTGTTCATAGGTTTTTTTTCTAGAGGCTTAGTAATTATTATAGCTTGATATAACCAATACAGTGTCATCAATATATCTTGGATTACCTCATCATCCGCAGGGAATTTTTCTTTGATATGGATTGGTACTAGTTTTCCTCCATCACATTTGGGAAAAGTACCTTTGCACCTCTGTTTTATATGTCATCTGCTATTTATTACTAGAGGATTATTGAACAGAATTGTTTGTATTGTTATATCTTTAAAAATCTTGAATGATTTTGATGTGTGGAGAAAAACCTTGTTGTATCAACAAGGTTTGTTGTATATATCTTATATCTTATATATATATGTTGTATATATCTTATATATCTTATAAGCTATTATTTTACCATACTAAATCAAAGGTTTTATCATAGTCAGCAAAAAGCATGAGATCTCATATTCTCAACATGTTAGATATAAAGAAAAATTATACCTGTTTTTGAACATTATTTGGGAAAACTGACTTGTGCACTAGTATACTACTCTATTCAAATGTAGATGAATCTCGAAGGTATTTTATATATATATAGGAATATAGGTATATAAGTCTGTAGTTGTTGGTTGTAATATAGTCCCAAGATACTTTCCATTCTTTAGTTATCTTCCTTTTATTTAGATATTTTATGTGTTGTTCCCTCAGTACTCTCACATTGTATTGCCTCCAGTGTGGATCTCCTCTGAATACATTTGGCCCAGCGTATCTTTGTTTTCTTTTAGTAGCATTTCTATTTCCTATAAGCACATTGAGGACCCTGTCAAGCTTAAGTGCATTGGCTCAATTGCTGTTGGCAGAAAAAGATGTCTAATTATTTTTGCAAATCGTGTCCATTTTTTACCATTTGTAGGCTTCCTTTCATTTTCATCCTTGAATATGCACAGGATAGCTTTACTTACTTGCATATCTTGACCAACTTTCTTTAAATTGATGTTGCCCTCACTGCTTTTCTCTCCTTTGAGACAGTGGGGTTCATAATTGCCAATTATCCTTGTGAGATTTTGCCAATGAATTTTTGCTTTCAACTAGTGTTCCCATTGTCAGTAATCTCTCTCTGTTTGGAGCATGTAAGAAAAATTTATAAAATTATAGCACTTTCTGGGCTTTTTTTGCTGTCCTTGTTATGACAGTTATTTTACACTAGCTAAATTTTAGCAACTTATATTCATTTTCCATGTCATTCCTGTTGTCCATTTCTCAGTTTTGATTTTCTTTTTGCTCTCTATATGGTTCAAGGTTAAATTGTTTCAACTGAACGCTACATCTTTTTCTTGGTATTATTTCTTATCTTTTTTACTAATTCTGATCTTAGCTCTGAGTTTATTGTCTGGTTGTACATAGACGACTGATTCATTTCAGTGATAATTCCCATATCAGTAATAAAATACTTTTATTTTTTGTTATAATATCTAGCATTCTTTCAGGGCTTTGTGTATTCCATCTCATTTGCTCCTCACAGCAACCCTATGATGTAAGTATTACATTGCTCTGTCTTACAGATGAGAAGACAGAGGATGAAAGAAATTTAAATGATTTGTCTAAGATCTTATAGTGTCTGAAGCAGAATTTAAACACTCTGTTGGCTTTTTTTCAGTTGTCATCTTTCTTTGCCTCTCTGCAGCCTTTGACACTGTCAGTCATTCTCTTCTCCTTAGTGTTCATGGCATTATTCTTGATTCTTCCTCATATCTGTCTGATCATACTGTCTCTTTTACTGGTTCCTCATCTACAAACATGTCTGCTGACAATGGGTGTCTCTCAGGGCTATGTTCTGGGCCTTCTCAACTCCCATGAATTTAAATATAGTTTCTGCGTAGATGATTTTCACATTTATTTATCTAGCACTAACCCCTCTCTTGACCTGCAATCTCAATCTATTAACAAACACAAGATAAGCCTAGGAAAAGAAAAATTAAAAATTAAAAACAAGATTTAAGAAATTTTTTAAAGGAGACACCATTTATTTATTTTTTAAAATTTACTTATTTTTAGTTTTCCTCACTCACTTTTACAGGATTTTGAGTTGCAAATTTTCTCCTCATCTCTTCCCTCCACCCACCCTAAGGCAGTGTGCATTCTGATTACCATTTCCTCTAATCTGTCCTCCCTCCTGTCACACCCCTTCTTTCTCTTATCCCCTTCCCCTCTATTTTCTTGTAGGGCAAAATAGATTTTCTGTGCCCCATTGCCTGTATGTCTTATTTTCCAGTTGCATGTAAAAACAGTTTTTAGCATTCATTTTTAAAACTTTGAGTTCTAACTACTCTCCCTCCCTCCCCACCCATCCCCACTGACTAGGCAAGCAATTCAATATAAGGTTATACATATACAGTTATGCAAAACACTTCATAACAGTTATATTGTGTAAGACTAACTGTGTTTCCCTCTATCCTATCCTGCCCCCCATTTATTCTGTTCTCTCTTTTGACCCTGCCCCTCCTCAAAAGTGTTCACTTCTAATTATCCTCTCTTCCCATTTGCCCTCCCTTTTATCTTCCCTCCCACCCCTACTTATTTCCTTCCCCCTAATTTCCTGTAGCATAAGATAGATTTTCATACCAAATTGAATGTGTTTACTACTCCCTTAAGCCAAATGCAATGAGAGTAAGGTTCACTGTTTCCCTCTCACATCCCCTCCTTCTTCTCCATTGAAAAAGCTTTTTCTTGCCTCTTTTATGTGAGATAGTTTGCCCATTCTATTTCTCCCTTTGTCCTCCCAATATATTCCTCTCATTTCTTAATTCTATATTTTTAGATATCATCCCTACCTATTAAACTCACCCTGTGCCCTCTGTCTATATGTTTATAATCTCTTCAGCTACCCTAATGCTGAGAAAAGAGTAACGTTGTATTTTGTAACTCTCAAGAGTTACAAATATGATCTTTCCATGTAGGAATGTAAACAGTTCACCTTTAGTAAGGCCCTTATTGGTTTCTCTTTCGCCTTTACCTTTCATGCTTCTTTTGATTCTTGTGTTTGAAAGTCAGATTTTCTGTTCATTTCTGGATGTTTCAGCAAGAATGCTTGAAAGTCCCCTACTTCATTGAATGACTATTTTTTTCCCCTGAAGTATTATACTCAGTTTTGCTAGGTAGGTTATTCTTGGTTTTAATCCTAGCTCCTTTGACTAATGGAATATCCTATTCCACACCCTTCGATCCCTTAATGTAAAAGCTGCTAGATCTTGTGTTATCCTGATTCTGTTTCCACAATGCTCAAATTGTTTCTTTCTGGCTGCTTGCAATATTTTCTTCTTGACCTGGGAGTTCTGGAATTTGGCTACAATATTTTAGGGGTTTTCCTAAAAGGGATCTCTTTCAGGAGCTGATTGGTGGATTTTTTCCATTTCTATTTTACCCTCTGGTTCTGGAATATCAGGGCAATTTTCCTTGATAATTTCTTGAAAGATGATGTCTAGGTTCTTATTTTGATCATGGCTTTCAAGTAGTTCAATAATTTTTAAATTTCTCTCCTAGACCTATTTTCCAGGTAAGTTGTTTTTCCAATGACATGTTTCACATTGTCTGCTATTTTTTCATTCTTTTGGCTGTTTTATAATTTCTTGATTTTTCATAAAGTCATTAGCTTCCGTCTGCCCCATTCTCATCTTTAAGGAATTATTTTCTTCAGTGAACTTTTGAACCTCCTTTTCCATCTGGCCAATTCTGTTATTTACAGCATTCTTCTCTTCATTGACTTTTTGTATCTCTTTTTGCTATTTGGGTTAGTCAATTTTTTAAAGTATTATTTTCTTCAGTATTTTTTTGGGTCTCCGTTAGCAAGCAGGTGACTCATTTTTCATGATTTTCTTGCATTATTCTCATTTCTCTTCCCAGTTTTTGCTCTGCTTCTCCTACTTGATTTTCAGAATCCTTTTTGAGCTCTTCCATGGCCTGACCAATTAATATTTTTCTTGGAGGCTTTGGATGGGAAAACTTTAAATTTGTTGTCTTCTGTTGTTTGTATACATTGGTCTTCCTTGTCACCAAAGTAAGATTCTATAGTCTGATTCTTTTTCCCGTTTTTTGCTCATTTCCCCATCCATTTACTTGACTTTTGAGCTGTTTATCAAGGTAGTTCTCTGCTTCCAGTGAGGGTGGAGGATGTACTGTCAGCCACTCAATTCCCCACTCCTCCCCCGATCTGTGGGCCTAGAGCTTCAGAAACACTCTCTGCCACTGGTGCTGCTGTAGCCTCCTTCTCTGCAAGCTCCTCCACCACTCTGGGGCTGGGGCTGGACTACTCTCCTCTCTCACACAAGTTCCACTGGTTTTTTACACTGTCCTTCCAATTTATCTTTGATGTTTTGGGGTTGTGAAGTCTGGAAACTGCCACAGGAGAGAAACAGTCCCCCCAGGGCCTGTTCGGGTCCTGTCTGTGCTGGCGTAGCCCACACTAGACTGTGCTCTGCTCCCAGTGTGGTGCAGTAGAGGCTTCGTGTCAATCTTCCAGGCTGTCTTGTTCTGGAGATTTGCTTTACTCCATCATTGGTGGGTTCAGCAGCTCCAGAATTTGTTTAGAGTCATTTTTTATAGGTATTAAGCTGGGTTTGTGGGGAAAGCACTAGCAAATCCCTGCTGTTATTTCACCATCTTGACTGCACCCCAAGAATTAAGAAATTACCAAAAAAAATACTAAAACTTTTTGAAAAAGACTGGTAAAACTGATGAATCCTTTGCTAACTTCATGGAGTTACCAAAAGAGAAAATTAACATTGTGAATTCACAAATACTGCAGAAGAAAAAAAAGAACAGTTAGAAACTTTGTCTGACCCCAGCTGCCACTTGTTTGTGACGCATTATTGCCAGTATCTTTTCAGGATTATTGCACCTTATTCATTGCCTGCTCTCGACCTTTCGTCTAAATTGACTTACTCAGTCTGTTTTGGTTCATGATCTCCCCTCCTAGAATTCAGCTGTCTTCTCTGTGTAGGCAAATAGCAGTTTTCTTTATGAAGCCTTAACCGCTCTCCTGACTTCCATTCTCACATATCCAACTACATCTGAAATTGGATGTCCATAGATATCTTTAAACTCAATATGTCGAATATGGAATCCAGATACCTTCATCTGAATTTCCTTATTATAACTGAGGATGCCACTCACTCACAATCTAGGTGTCATCTTCAACTTTTCATTCTCTCACCCCTCTCCCCACTGCCCCCCACATATTCATTATGTTGCTAAATTTTGTCGATTCTACCTTCACATATCTTAGATATATCTCTTTCTTTCCTCTGACACTGAAACCATTTACCTTCTTCACTTATCCCCTGGTCTATTGCAATAATTTTGTGGTTGGTCTCCATGCCTCAGGTCTCCCCGCTCCAGTCCATTGTCCACTCCGTTATCAGACTCTTCTTCCTAAAACATGGGTCTGACCATGTCACTCTTTAGAAAATCAACTTCAGTACTTCCCTTTTGCCTCCATGATCAAATATAAAATTCTGTCTTTGGCTCTTAAAGTCTACCTCTTCATAACCTGGACCCCTTCCTATCTTTCCATTTTTTTTTGTAGCTTTCATACTCACACTCATGTACCATATAGTCCACTGGCCTCCTTGCTGTTTGTCATACCAGGTTTGCTCTCTCTGGACTCTGCATTTTACCAACTGTCCCCTATGCCAGCAGTGTTCTCCTTTCTCATCTCTTGTCTCCTGCCTTTCCTGTTGTATCAGCTGAAATCTCACTATCTACAACATGCATTTCCTGGTGTCTTCTCTCTCTTTGTTATTCCTAATTCAGCTGGAAATATTTTAAATTTATCTGCGTATATCTTCTTAACATGTAGTGTTTTCATGTTATCTCTTCCTATTAGAGTGCTTTTTAACTTCTTAGAGGTGTGGATTGTTTTTTGCCTTTCTTCTCATCTTCAGGGCTTAAAATAAGGTGCTGAATAATGGCTTTTTACTTCACTTCACTTCATTTGTGTTTCATTTACAAAAGTTCATTTCCTGTCATCATGCCTTTGCAAAAGCTGACCCATTCTCCTGTGCTTTGCCTGGCCCCTATCTCTTTGAATTCCTCACTCTCTTCAAGCCTCAAGCTAGGTACTACTTTTTCATGACACTTCTGATTTTCTCCCATTTGTTGATACTTTGCTTTACTTTTCTCTGATTAATGTTTGATTATCTGAACATACATATTATATAGAGCAGATTATCATCACTAGAGAAACAAGAAATCTTCATTTTTGTATACAGAGTATTAGCGGCGAGCCTGATTCAAGCTGGGACCTTACTCATTGTTATGGTGAGAACAAAATAAGGCATTTAGAAGTAATTCAGCTGTTAAGAAAAGGAATATTATGTTGCCATAGCATAGAAAAGATATACTTCAGAATACTTCAGCACTTGGCTTATATAAATTTGGTGTTCCCCTCTTCTCCATAAGAAATCTCATTATTTTTTGAGCAGAAGAGCAACGTACAGTGACTCCCTGCATGTTGAGAACTACACCAAGGCTGAAAGGTCCTAATTTCATGTGAGAGAGCCTTTTTATGCATTTAGGCAATGAGAAAGCCTCTGTCAACATGGCCAGGGGATACTGGGATATTTGAGCCCTAGCCACCTGGGCCAATAATATGGCAGGACCATTTTTGTTGCCGAGCTTGTTTAGCTCATGTGAAAAGGGTGATCCTGGGAGATAATAATTTGATTACATCTCAGCCCATGGTAGGAAGCTATTCTACGGAGCTTTCTACCATATAAATTTTTCTAGGGCTTTTTATTGGAAAAATCCCATGGCATAGGCAGTACTGAATGTGTTGATTCTGTTTCTTTTTAGTTTTATGCTTGTAGTTTCAAAGAGTCAGGGTGTGACTGAAAAGACTAAACAACAAGTCTAACAATATCCAGAGAATACTGGACCTGGTCTGTTTTTTACCTACTGGCCACCCACACTAAGCTACTGACTTGGCTTCAGTATTAGCTTGGCTTCTGTTCTATTGAGAGGAATCTTCAACCATTACTAGAAGGGCCCATGCTTCATGGGGACACAAGCACCATATCCCGGACTTTGATTTAGCGCACTGTACATGTGCACAACTCCCTTCCATCGTTTCAACCATATTGTGAGCCACTAGGCCATTTTGTCCTAGTTACTATGCTGAACCATAGGGTGAGGGTAATTCAGACTGAGACCTTGTTGGTTCACGTTTGATGTTAGAATGAAATAGTTGACAAAATGAGGTTAAGGCTATTCCAGCACTTAGCTTGTGCTGGAATATATATATATATATATATATATATATATATATATATATATATATATACACATATATATGTATACATATATATGTATATATATATACATATGTATGTATATATATATGTATATGTATATATATGTATGTATGTGTGTATGAACCTCCTCCATTTCTATATCCATCCATCTTCTGGTCAGCAGGACATGGTATGGAGCCTTAAGCCATTCATTCAACTCTGAAGGGCCTTGATTTTTTTGTGGGTGGACCTTTTATACCCATAGGCAATAAGGATGCCATTATGGGGCATCTAGGTGGCACTATGGATAGAATGCCTGCTCCAAAGTCACGAAGACCTGAGTTCAAATGTGTCTTCTGACACTTATTGACTGTGTGACCCTGGACAAAACACTTAACTTCTGTTTGCCTCCATTTTCTCATCTTTAACATGAAGATAATAATAGCACCTACTTCCCAGGTTGTTATGAAGATCCAAATAGATAATAAACCGTTAGCACAATGCCTGGCATATAAAGTGAGTGCTCTGTGAATGTTAGCTTCATTATTATCATTGTTACTCTCAGTCTTAGCAGAGGCACCAGGAAGCTGCAGCAGGAGGTACTCCTTGGGCTTTAGACACCTTGGCCAGGAAGCCCTAGGAAGAGTATTTTCCTTTAAGTGAAAAACGAAAAATTTGTCTAACTTATGGGCACCCTAGGTAGATAGTGATTTTGTCACACCTGCAGTAAGGACAGAACCTTCTAGTTATTTGGAGGTGAGATTTCATTGTCTTCCTTTACCACTTCAGGTCAGTTTTTACTCTATTCTATAACTTTGTGTTTTAGAGGGTTTCTTAGCAGCACTGAGAACTTCAATAACTTGCCAGTGAACACATAGCCACTATGTGTCAAAGTCCATACCTGAACCCAGGACTTTTTATGAATGTGAATGTGGATGGAGACAGCAAGTGTAGATTACTCAAAAAGATATTCGGCATAAATATTTTTTTTAAAAGGCAAGCTCAGTTAAAGATTTTTTTTAATTTTTTAGTATGGGGAAATGAACTCAAGGGAAAGTATCTTTTGTTGAGATTATTTTCTGAAAGTGTTTAGAATAACTATAAGTGTAGGAAATTTAGTTGGGTAGTCAAGTAAGAAAGTTTGTTGTAATAATCTAGGCATAAAATGATGGAAGGATCTTGACTAGATTGGTAATTGTGGGAATTTAGAGAATAGAATGTATATAGTTGGCAACACTGGATTTAGGATTTGAAGGAAAAAGAACACTCCAAGGTAACTGTGATGTTTTGAAGCTGCATGATTGAGGAAATGACTCTCCTTTAATAAACATGGACAATTAGTGAAGGCAAGTGAGTTTGGGGAAGACCTGAAAATTTGTCATAATTTAAAACCTTTCCAACTAGACATTCAAGCCTCGCTCAGTTGCAGTTTGATAGTACTTAACTAAAATTTGAAAAGTCAAGTCCAGAGGTATAAACTTGCCAAACAATTCTCTAACTCTTTGCTGTAGGATAGAGTTAGGAAGTGGATATCCTGAGCTAATGCTTCTTAGCACTTAACTGTATGTAGCTTTTCCATATTTAGCAGGCCTGAATGAAATAGTTCCTTCATATCTACCTTTGTAGTAATTTTTGAACAAAATGAAATATTATGTAATAATGTACCTGACCCCAAAAGGTTTCATATGCATTGAAAAATGAAAATGTAAGTAAAAAACTAAAAGTGAATGAGCTATTCGTATAAAAAAATTTAGAAGGTTAAATAGGATCTTTGGATCCCCTACCAACTTCTTAATCTGGATGGGTTTTTTGTTTCTTTGTTTTACTTTTCCACAGCTTTCAGTTGTTTCTTTCCCTGAGTTGATTCTTTTAGGTTTATTCCATGTTGAGAGTGGAGTTCATTTTACATATAATTGAATGAATTTTAAATTATAGTTAGTAAATTTCCAGTTTCACACAATATATCTTAAAGCAATTAAATTGAAGAGGCCCCTCCTGTATTTCAAAAAATAGAACAGAAGCCTACAAAAAAAGACTTTCTTTTAGTTTTTATTAAAAAGCATTAGATATTTTGTCCTTAACCTCTAACCAGTCGAAACTTTAATTCCCTGACAACTTTGGTACATTCTACTATATCACAGTGCCTTTTTATGCATGGAATTAAACTACTTAATTTAGGATACATATCTCCTACTTTAAAAAAATTTCTCTCCTCTTTTTAAAATTTTTGTCTTAATAAAATTTAATAAAGTTAAACTGAGGTTCAGAATTCTGAACTTTATCCATTTATGTGTGGTCCTACCAACTACCCAGATACTGAAAAGTTTTAAGAGTTACAAATATTGTCTTTCCATGTAGGAATGTAAACAGTTCAACTTTAGTAACTCCCTTATGACTTCTCTTTGCTGTTTACTTCTTCATGCTTCTTCTCATTCTTGTGTTTGAGAGCTAAATTTTCTTTTCAGCTCTGGTCTTTTCATCAAAAATGCTTGAAAGTCCTCTATTTCATTGAAAGACTATATTTTCCCCTGAAGTATTATACTCAGTTTTGCTGGGTAGGTGATTCTTGGTTTGAGTCCTAGTTCCTTTGACTTCTGGAATATCCTATTCCACCCCCTTCGATCCCTTAATGTAGAAGCTGCTAGATCTTGTGTTATCCTGATTTTATTTCCACAATACTGGAATGGTTTCTTTCTAGCTGCTTGCAATATTTTCTCCTTGACCTGGGAACTCTGGAATTTCGCCACAATGTTCCTAGGAGTTTCTCTTTTTGAATCTCTTTGAGGCGGTGATCGATGGATTCCTTCAATACTTATTTTGCCCTCTGTTTCTAGAATATCAGGGCAGTTTTCCTTGATAATTTCATGAAAGGTGATGTCTAGGCTCTTTTTTTGATCATGACTTTCAGGTAGTCCCATAATTTTTAAATTGTCTCTCCTGGATCTATTTTCCAGGTCAGTTGTTTTTCCCATGAGATATTTCACATTCTCTTCCATGTTTTCATTCTTTTGGTTTTGTTTGGTGATTTCTTGGTTTCTCAGAAAGTCATTAGCCTCCATCTATTCCATTCTAATTTTGAGAGAACTATTATCTTCAGTGAGCTTTTGAACCTCCTTTTCCATTTGGCTAATTCTGCTTTGGAAAGCATTCTTCTCCTCATTGTCTTTTTGAACCTCTTTTGCCAATTGAGTGAGCCTATTTTTCAAGGTGTTATTTTCTTCAGCATTCTTTTGGGTCTCCTTTACCAAGGTATTGACCCGTTTTTCATGCTTTTCTTGCATCTCTCTCATTTCTCTTCCCAGTTTTTCCTCCACCTGTCTAACTTGATTTTCAAAATCCTTTTTGAGCTCTTCCATGGCCTGAGCCCATTGGATATCTGTTTCAGATGTTTGGGGTGCAGAGGCCTTGGCTTCTATGTCTTTCCCTGATGGTAAGCATTGTACTTCCTCATCAGAAATGTAAGGAGGAAACATCATCTGTTTCCCAAGAAAGTAGCCTTCTATGGTCTTATTTTTCTTCCCTTTTCTGGGCATTTTCCCAGCTAGTTACTTGACTTCTGAGATTCCTCTCCACCCCCAGCTAGATCCGCCCAGCTAGTGCTTGGGGTCTGAGATTCAAATGCTGCTCCCCACCCCAGGGCTTTCCGCAGCGGGCACGGCTGCTATTCCATGTGAGCTTAAGTTCTGGTGCTCAGGTGGGGACAGGGCCACCTCCCAGGCTCAGTTCCCTCAGGGGGTTTATGCAGAGACTTTCGGTAATGGATCTGAGGTCCTGTCTGCTCCGGGAGTTCCGAGCCGCCACTGCCTCTGCCGCTGCCTCCTGAGTGGGGCCTGAGTTATGGAGACACCCCACTCTCCTCTCGGCCAGCCCAGAAGTCTCTCTCACTGATCTGTAGCTCCTGTGGGTGGAGGGACCTTTGCGGCCACTGGAGATTCCGTCCCTGAAGCCTGCTCGGATCTGCTCCTCTGGGACCATGCGGCCAGGGCAGGGCTGGGCTCCTCTATCCGATGCGCAATGGACCTTAGGTGCTGGTTTTTCAGGGCTCTCTGGAACGGAAATCTCCACTGCGTTCCTGTGCGGCTTGCACTGCTCCAGAATTTGTGTGGAGTTCTTTTTACAGAAAATTTATGGGCTGTGGGTTCGGAGCTAGCATACGTGAATCTTTCTGCTCCACTATCTTGGCTCCTCCAACTTTATCCATTTATTAGCAGGGTGCAAACTTGTTAACAGTGGATTAAATGGCTACTTCAGTTAAGTCAGTGACCCAGAGGAGGAGGAACACCTCCTTTTTATAAACATAGAAGAAAGAACAGACTTGGGTATATGAGAGGAAGGTAATACAATTGGTTATAGGGCTGGCAGCATCACAGGGTTAAGAACAACACAGTTGGTTGAAAATTGGAAACAAGACACTAGCAACAGGGCCTGCCTTCCTTCCTGTGACTAAGAAATGTTCATTGTTTGAATCCACCTGCAAAGTTAGAGATGGTGGCCCAGACTTTTTTGGATAACAAACTAAATATCTTTGAAAGATAGCTTGATATTGTAAAGGTACCAGACTCCCTAGTATCTACCTGTGTCCCTCAAGGATAACAAATTTCCTTGAGGCAAAAATAGAACAAGGATTGAAATATTAATATTCTTTTGAATAGACAAATGAAACACTATTTGAAATACATATTTTTTTTTAACAGCCTTCCAGGAAAATATCCACTATTGACCAAAAAACACTGAGGATTGGGAGAGGGTCTTTAGGAGAAAATTGTCAATTAGAAACATTAAATGACAAGACGAAAAGAAAGACATCATACAATCTAATTTTTTAAAAGTCTGGTGAGTGTAGTGGTAGCTTTTCTCTAAAATTTTATTCTTAACTAGGTATAATAATTTGGATTCTTTAGAAAGGTATTTTTCTTCTGTGTTCTGCTATGAAATAGAGACAGAAGAAAATGAGCCAACAGTTATTGAGGGTCTACAGGGAACATGGATACTATATTAAGTTTTATGGTTCTAATATATATTTGGGTTACTTTGGTGTGTCTTCAAAGAGAGTCCTTGGAGTCTCAAGAAAAAATGAAACCTACAAATGGAACTATAAATTGGTGAACTAGAATAACATTTTAGAGATAATAGAGAATACCCAAATAACCACGCTGTAGGTAATGACAGGAAAAACTCAATGTGTTCTATAAATGTTAGTTATTAATTATCATTATTGTTAACATGTGAAAGTTTCTTAATGGAGATATATTTGGAAGAATGCAGAAGGGCAAGGGGAAACCTTTCTAGGTGTCAAGGATAACCATGAAATATGGGGTACAAGAGAGGGGAGTTGTGCTTAGAAAATCAACAAATACGTCTTGGTTAGCAGATACAAATACAAGAATATATTGGGAACTAATAAGCGCGTTTAGCTAGGATGAGGCAGTATAGCAGAGGGTTTTCCAAGGCCAAGAATAGAAGTGTTTGTATTTGATTCTTTGGAACAGCATAGGATAGAATCAGAAATAATATCATGAAAATTTTTTTTTGCAACTTGCAAGTCCAAGGCTTTTATTCACTACATATATTCAGCACATCTTTTTCACCACATATATTCACTATAAAGATTTAATCTCTTCTTTTTGAATATTAGATTTGTATTATTGAAAATGTTTATTTCACCTTTATGTTTATAAAGTCCTTTTCTGATACCTTGTTAAGATTGGGTTATTTGCTGGTTTCTCAAAAGCCTTTTACCAATGAAGCTTTAGCAGTTGCTACCAAATGGAAAATCTGTGAGTATAGATCCACTGGTGTGTATCAACTCTGTGTGGACCAGCCTAGAAGCTCATCACTAAGATGGTCTCAGGTTGATGAATTTTTCAGACATAAACAACTCCTGAAGACTGTGTCCGAAAGGTTGAGATCTGTATCAGTGGAGGAACTACTGACACCAACAAATCAATTAATCGTTAAACATTTATTATGTGCCACTATGTACCAGGCATTGACTCTGCTAAGCACCAGGGATACAAAAAGAGGCAACAGACGTTAGTCCTTGCTCCCAAGGAGTCAGGGAGACTAGATTATGCAAACAAATATATGCAAAACAAACTATATACAGGTTAGATAGAAAATAATTAACAGAGGGAAGACACTGAAATTAACAAGTGTTAAGGGGAAGACTTTCTCTAAGAGATGGGATTTTAGCCAGGCAGATCAGTAATTGGAGTTTAGGAGGAAGAGCAGTTCAGGCATGATCTACAGACAGAGGGAATGCTTGGAGCCGACAGATGGAATGTCTTATTTGCAGTCATTGGATTGCAGAGTATATGTCAGAGAGTAAGGTATAAGAAAAGGTAGGAAAGGGCTAGATTTTGAAGGACTTTGAATGCCAAGCAGCATTTTGTGGTTTATTTTATTTTATTTTATTTGTTTTCAGTGGTCTACAATCACTTCCATATATCTTAGATTTTTTCCCCCTCCTTCCCCCTAACCTTGCCACTCCCTCCCTGAGATGGCATGCAATTTTATATAGGTTCTACACATACATTCCTATTAAATACATTTTCACCATAGTCATGTTGCATAGAAGAGTTAAAATGCATGGGAGAAATCATAAAACAAACCAAAGCATAATACAAAAGAAAATGATCTGCCACATTCTGCAATCCAGTTCCATAGTCCTTTCTCTGGATGTGGAAGTCATTTTGTCTTGAGACCATTGGGAATTTTTTAAGTCCCTGCATTGCAATGAAGTACTCAGTCAACCAGAAAAAATCCTTGCACTCTGTGGTTGTTGCTGTTTATAAAGTTCTCCTGTGTCTGCTCCTTTCACTCAGCATCAGTTCATGTAAGTCTTTCCAGGCCTCTCTGAAGTCTTCCTGGTCACACAGCACAACAGTATTCCATTACATTCATATACCACAATTTATTCAGTCATTCCCCAATTGATGGGCATCCCCCTGATTTCCAGTTTTTGGCCCACCACAAATATTTTTGTACATGTGGGACCCTTTCCCATTTTTATGTCTCTTGGAGATATAGTCCTAGAATTGGTGTTGCTGAGTCAAAGGTATGCACATTTTTGTAGCCCTTTGAGCATAGTTCCAAATTGCTCTCCAGAATGGCTGGATCAGCCCACAGCTCCACCAACAATGAATTAGTGGTGTGTTTGTTCTTTAAGTCAATAGGAAGTCGAATTTTTTGAGGGTGTTGTGTGTGTGTGGGGGGGGGAGGGTTGACATGAATCGACCTCCATTTTAGGAAAATCGCTTTAGTTGGTTTTTCATTGGTGTCCAATTTGCTTAAGTCGGAATGTTTTGATTCAAAATGGCAGTGAAGATTGTATTTTTTTGGAACATCTATTACATCTCAGCAAACAGGGCACAATATTTTATCTTTCGTGTAAGTAAAAAAGTATCTATTTGTCCACTCTGGATTAAACAACACTCATGTTCTGATTGGATCTTCCATGTCTTTTTATCACCCATTTTATAAAATCACCCCCAAAACTTTTAATATTAGGACCAAAAAATCTCCACAGCAACTGCTCACATACAAGGGAATATTAAACTGAGTGTCTGACCTTGGAAAGGGCACCACACTCTCATGTAACTTGGAGGGTATCCTCACAGAAAGGGAAGGGAAGAAGCCCTCATGTTGTTGCTGCTCATCACTGACCTGCTATCAACTGCATTGGCTCATGGCTGTACTACTTTCTCTCTGTTCAATGCCAATAACAACTGAAAATATAATGAAGAGATACGACTGTTACTCCTCTTATGCTAGACACAGACTGATGATAGTTGGTTGGCAGGGGTCACACAACAAACAGGAGAGCTTGTGCATTGGCAGCCCACCCACTAAATTAGATGATAGGCACAGTAGTGAATAGTTAAAGGTGGATTAAGTGAGGCAACAACAAAAGCAATTATTACATCTTTACTTTCTTTTATATCTTCTACATTTTTTGTGAACTGCCCAAAATCTTTTGATAGACCTCAAGCAGCCTGTGACCCTTATGTCGTACAGGTCTGCTTTAGTGTCTCAATGGGGATTGATGAGAGTGGGGAGAGACATGAGGTAGTTAGACCTATTAGTAGTACAGGCTTGAAGTGAGGAGGGCGTATACTAGAGTGGTGGCAGTTTCAGGGGAGAGAGGGGGCATTTTCAAAAGATGTTACAAAGGTGAAATTGACAAGCTTTTGGAACATCTTGGATGTGGGAGGTAATGAAGAATCTAAGGTGAGTCCTTGGTTGCAAGCTGCAGAGGAGGTGGGGTAAGGGGGAGTGGAGTGAATGATGTTGCCATCTACTATAATAGGGAGGGTAGAAGGAGACAGTCTGTTGGAAGAGATGGAATGGAATGGAGTCTCTTGAATAGACAGAGGAATACCAAGGGTATTTTTGGTAAGGAGTGAGGCCACTTCATCGTGTGAAACAGGGTGAGGGAAGAGGGTAGCAGAAGGCACCTGAGTGATAGAATATGAGGGAAAGGGGAGACGAGGGAATTCAAGGAGAGAGGCCTTAATTTTTTCTTAAAATATTAGAAAAGGCTCTCTGCTGAGAGAGTAGGGGGAGGGGGAGCCATGGGAGGCTTGAAAAGGGATGGAAAGATTTGGAAGAGCCAATGTGGAGAATAAAATATTGAGAATAAGGGAGGTAAAATAAGACTGCCAAGCAGCAGTGAGAACCCAGTTAAGGTTATGTAGCATAAATTTTCTATAGATCAGTTAGAATAGTCATGTGATTCTCTCCACCTCCTTTTAGTAGCAGAAGTGTAAGAGAAGAGACTTAAAGAAAAAAGTGTAAGAGAAAATTGTTTGAGTACACCAATTAAAATTACATATATTTGAAGTTTGTATCTTCTTAAGCAATCGGTAAAATTTCTGTCAAAATCCAAATACAGTAGTTTTATTTAGATTAGGCTGAAAATGTATTTTTTAAAAAACCTAATGAGAAAGTTGCAGTTGATTCTATTTGAATTTTTGGCACTACTAAAACTAATATTTTATTGTTCCCCCTTCTATACCTAAGCATCATGATCTAATGAAAAAGAATAGCAAAAAGATTCCAAGAATCTCAGCTATGCACTTAGCTTCATGTTGAGCATAAGGTAATTTGTGAATTTAAATACCCAACCATGGTCTGATCCAGCAGATTTTTGGAATGTAGTTAGCATGCCATTATTGCAAAATCACACTATACATTTGGAGCACTTCCCTATAACAGTGTTGTAGAAATTCTGAATTCAAATTTCAAGGCCTCTTTCCACATATTGCCAAGTTGTGACATAATATGATACCGTTAAGTAGACATCAATTTTTTTCTCAACAAGTAGAGATGACCTCTGAAACGTAGTTCAGAGTGTTCTCTGTCTCTCTGTCTCTGTCTCTGTCTCTCTCTCTCTCTCTCTCTCTCTCTCTCTCTCTCTCTCTCTCTCTCTCTCTCTCTCTCCCTCTCTCTCCCCCTTCTTCCTTCCCATCTACCCTCCCTCTCTCCCTTTCCCTCTCTTTAAACTAGGTAGTATTTTTGCAATTTGGTTACTATTACCAAGTTGTCACAGCATTTGGTTGCATAATCTAGATTGTATATAAATATTTTCTTTTTCAAATACAGAATAACATACATTGCTGACTAGTTGAAATAAAATAACTTACTTTAAAAATAATTAAAATCAGACAATTGTTTAAACAAATCATTTCAGGATCATTTCGCCTCACTTTCTATTGAAATTGTATACTAGTTGCTGTATTACATGGTACATTTAGTGCACAATACCTTTTTGTGTTTACCTGTTATACAGTGATCTAAATATTTCATAAAGGAGTATTTAAACTGAAATATATGGACAGAATATTTGTAGAATAGGCGTACCACAAAATTTTAAACCAAATTTAAGTTAAAATGATGTGGTGTAGCTTTTCTTATATCAGAAAAAACCCATGGACCCTTTTTCATTGTCCTAATTATGAAGTCAAGTAGAGCCTAAGTGTTTATGTGCCATGTACTGTGGGATGCAAAGAAAAGCAACAGTAGTCACTGCCTTCAATGAAATTGTAATGGAGGAGACAAGAAGCAAATAACTATGTACAGACTGTGTGTGTGTATGTGTATATATGTATGTGTATATATGTGTTTATGTACACACACACACATATATATATACATATATATATATATATACTTATATAATAAGCTGGAGATAATCTCAAAGTGAAGGCACTACCAACTGATGGAGACTGGGAAAAATGGCCTTTTAACTGAAACTTAAAGGGAGCTAGAAGACAGAGATAAGGAAAGAGAACACTCAAGACTGGGGACAGCCAATGAAAATGCAGAGTCCAGAGATGAAAGTATCTTTTGTGAGGTAAAGCAAGGAGGCCAGTGGACAGCAAAGTATGTGAAGGGGAGTAAAGTGGAAAAAGTCTGCAAAGGTAGGAGGGGACCAGACTCTGAAGGACTTTAAAAGCCAAAGAGGACTTTTTTTATTTGATCCTGGAGGAAATAGGGAACCACCAGAGTTTATTGAGTTAGGGGAGTGACATATCTATGGGATATCCAGTTTGCGATGTCTAATAGGCACTTGGAGATATGAAATTAGAGGTCATGAGAGTGATTGGAACTGTATAAATAGATCTGAGAATCATCTACAGAGGGATGGTATTGAATCCATGGGAGAAGAAGAGATCACCGAGCAAAATAGTATAGAGGGAGGTCAGTGCTTTGGGTGACATTTATGGTGAGCAAGTTTGAACTGGATGAAGATCCAGCAACAAGGACTGAGAAGCAGCAGTCAGACAAACAGGAGGAGAATCAGGAGAGTGTACAGTGTCATAAAAATATAAAGAATTAAGTCAAAGGCTTCCAGGAGTTTGAGAAAGATGCCTATGGTAGAAAAAAACAAAATACAAACATTAGACAGTTAAGAGATCATTAGCTACTTTAGAGATAGCAGGTTTAGTCCAGTGATGAAGGAATGAATAAAGCATTTACTCTGTGCAAAGTACTGTATAAATAGAGAGTTCAGGCTCTCAAGGGAGTCACATTCTAATGAGGGATATAATTCATATGGAAGATTTAAACTACAAGTGAAATAGAAAGGTGTATATGTGTGTGTGTGCGTGTGTATATGTGTGTGTGTTCATCCTTCATTGCCGAAGAAGACCATGCCATCAGAGAAATAATGACATGACTTGCACTTGACTTTGTTTAGAGTGAGGGAAGGCTGTGCAGGTCACCAGCCTCACTTCTCCTCCAGAACCATCTGAATCCAGTGACCAGATATTCATCAGGATGAATGGAGATGACCCAGGAGGAGGCATTTGGGGTTGTGACTTGCCCAAGGTCCCACAGCTAATGAGTGTCAAGTGTCTGAGGTGAGATTTGAACTCAGGTCCTCCTGACTCCTGCACTAGTGCTCTATCCACTGCACCACCTAGCTGAATATTCTTTTAACTATTTAAATTGTTCTTTATTCCTCTAAAGATTATTTTAAAACTGAATATTTCACTTCTTGATCTCATCAGCTGCCATGGATTCAATTAATCATCTCTGTGCTGATGATTTTCAAAACTATTTGTCCAGCTCTAACCTTTCTGCTAACCTCTAGTCACTCTCCTCCAACTGCCCATCATACATCTTAAATGCAACGTAAATTCCAATAGTGAGTACTCAGTAAACTTTTTTTAAAGCCTGCTGTGTGCCAGTCACTGGAGATAAAAATATGAAAAAGAAAGTACCTACCTTCAAGGAACTTGGACGACTTAGAATCTGAGAAAACACAAAAAGCTGAAAACACAAAAGAAGGTGTTGTGAAGAAGTTAAAGAAGTCCAAAATGAGTATACCAAAGGGAAGAAAGGAGAAGATAGACATCTGACCTGCATCCCCCTTAAATAAAGGGGTTCATGTCTCCACCCTCTGATCAGAGGATGCTCATGAGTTATGAGTAACAAGGCTGATTGGATCCTGCAGGACAGTGAGATTTCCCAGTGAAGAGGTTCCTAAGGGTGTGGTGGAAGTTCAGCCTTGAGAATAACAGTGCTTCTTGCCTAGTGTCCAGGAAAATGTGGAGATGTAATGTGGTACCTGCTCCTTCAGGTGCTACTGCCATATCTTTAAAAGAACCAGAAAACAAATCTCTTCTCACCGAAGTCCTCGTCACTGTCAAATGGTTCAACATTAGAAACTGATAAAATTTTATCAGTGAAAATGACCTTAGAGACATGCTTTGCCTCTGTATCTTATGGGGACTTTTCCACGTTTCTTGAAGATGAAATTTTCTGTATGTATTTTCTGCCCCTTTAGAATGTGACTTCCTTAAGAGCATGGACGCTCTCTTTTTGATTTGCATCCCCAGCACTTATCACAGTGCTTTCTCATATGTAAGTGCTTAATAAATGGATTATCCATTCCTTCATTCATGGTGATAGGATTCTAAGTTCTAGGAATTGTTTATTAATCCATTTTGGCTGCATGGTAGGGAGTATATTGAAATAAGTCTAGAAATGTAGATTGGTGCCATACTATGAATAGCCTTAAATGTGAGCCTAAGGGGTTAGTGATTCATCATGGAGGTAATGTGAAACCACTGACTGCTTTTAAAAGGGTTGTGACAGGTCAGAAGCCTTTAGAAAATTGTTTTAGGATTTTTTTCTGACAAAAGACTTTGAGTGGGGGTGGGGGGAACTGAAACGAGCAAGACTAGTTAGGAATTTTTTGAAATAATTATTCAGGTGAGGTGTTTGAAAACCTGAACTAGATTGAGAACTGTGAGTGGCATAAGGTAAGGGAACAAAAGCCAAAAATGTTATATATAGAATAAAAAGCTTTTAGCAGGTATTTCATTTGGGTATGGGACATGAGACTTACTGAAAATTCAGGATGACCCCAAGGTTGCAAACTTGCAAGGATATTGGTATGCTCAAGAGAAATAATAATGATGATGGTAGTAGTGATATGGTGGTTGGTTGGCTCTTCTCCTTCATTTTTGAAGAGGACCAAAATGACATCACCTTGGTAAAGTGAAGTTTCAGTGTATCTGACTGTGGCTGATCAGACCAATACAAGCTCAGAATGCTGTACCACAGGTTGGGCATAGATAGCCCGTGTGAATATTTGGGGCGGATACTCCAAATTTTCACATCCTACATTTACTTTGTGCTGTCTCAATTCTGCCTTGCTCATAGAGCACAACACCCTTTCTGATGTGGGCACACCATGCTGAGCAGTCCTGTGCCAGTGTCTCCTCCCATGTTGCATAGTCAAATCCATAGCTCTTGAGAAAGACCTTGAGAATGTCCTTGTATCATTTCTTCTGACCACCATGTGATCACCTGCTCCATGTGAGTTCTCCATAAAATAGTCTTTTTGGCAAGCGTACATTTTGCATTTGAACAGCATGGCCAGCCCATCAGAGTTGTACTGTCTGAAGCATAGTTTGAATACTTGGCAGTTCAGCTTGAGCAAGGACTTCAGTCTGGTACCTTATCCTGGCAGGTGATCCTCAGAATCTTAGTAATACAGTTCAAATGGAAGTGATTCAATTTCCTGGCATGGTGCTGGTAAACTGTCCATGTTTTACAGGCATACAACAGTGTGTTTGTATGATACATTAACATTTGCAAAGTGCTTTACACACCTAAGTACACATACCTTTGAAAAAAATTTGGTCCCTAGATTAACATTTATACGACAGGTTCTGTAATTTTATTCCCTATTTTCCAAATGATGAAACTGAGGTAGATAGATCAAATGACTGGCCTAAGGTCACAGAATTAGTAAGTATCTGAGGTACTATTTGAACTCTGGTCTTTCTGATTCCAAGTCCAACGCTCTGTGCATTTTGCTACTTTGGAGGAGGTGTACATTTAATAACAATGATGGAATCTATTTTAGAATTACTGAGTTGAGATAACTCGTAAGATTTCTAAGAGGAGATTTTCAGGAGTTGGCTGGTGATGGAGGATTTTAAGAAAGAGATTAAGGTAGGGCTAGATGTCTGTATTTAGGAGTCATCCTTAAGCCGATGAGACTACCAAGAGAGAGAGTTTGGAGAGAAAGGGAAAGGGTTAGACTGAACTTTGGGGAATGATAAGTACTGCATTGATGCAAAACATTCTGTATTAATGGATACGTTAAAAAGGATACATTGTGTTGAAATATGTCTGTCATTTGATAGACAAAATGCCTAAGGGACCTATATCTATTTAACTTCTTTTTAAATAGTTCCAGTTAAAACAGTTAAAAGTGGTCTCAGGGGCTTTTTTCCTTTTTTATCTTCATATGATGTATATATTTGGTTCTCTGAGACTTTCAGAATCTGTGAGAAATTACCTATGCCTTCTTTAATTCTGTGGTCTGATCTGAATACAGCTGGATTTAGTATGGCTGGAAGCTATATTATTTTATATTACTTAAAAATGTGATACATAGGCAGTGGATTGCTGTTGACTTCTATTAGTTGAATAATTTTGAAATATTAGGATGTTTTTGCTTAGCACAGAATAGACTGGGATTGATAAGATGATTTCTAGGTAGAAACTGGCCACAAAATTGAGTATCACCGCCTATTAAATCCTGTGGGGGATATTGATTCTGGAAGAGGAATGAAGAAAAGTGCAGTGTATGTAAATACACGTACGTTTATATGGGTGTATACACATGCATGTTTATATATGCATGTGTATGTATATACATACATTCTTATCTGTAGAATTGTCTACACAACATTTTTAGTTTGGTTCTACATACATATATACACTTATATAGTTATATTTATGTGTTGTTGTTCAGTTGTGTCTGATCAGGGTAAGAACCATAAAGCAAAAAGACGTAGTCAGGGAATTGATGCCTAGTATCAGGCCCATGTAGACTATCTTGTTTACTTGCTGCAGTATGAATGCAGTCACCATTACTGGAATGGAGGGAGAAAGAGAAGGAAAGAAGAGCTCTTTTTCCTACTCATGCTGCAAGTCCAATGAAGAAGTTAAAGAATTCCAACATACTCAGCAGACTTGGGGAGGTCTCTGTGTGCCTTTAAAAAGGCTAAGATGGTTGACAAGTCTGTTTCCTTTTGAATTCATCCAAATTGGTCTCTTTAAACTGCTTCCTCTTTTCTTTCTCATTATAATTATTGTTATTTATAAATATTCCCATGTCTTATGTGTAACTGAGGATATTTAGCATGGAGAAGACTTATGGGAAAGATAGAGATTTTTATCTTTAAAATGTTTAAACTGTTTTGTGGGAGACAGGATGTACTTGTTCTCCTTGGCGCCGTGGAGTAGAAATAGGAACAATGGGGTAGAAATTTCAAAGAGATTTAAGCTTATAGGAAAAACTTCCTAATAATTAACATTATCCATAAGTGAAATGGGATAACTAGAGAGGTAGAAGGTTCTTCCTTAGTAGAGGTATTCAAATAATGATATGATGTTGCTTTGTTATTTTTATGTTGTCTCTGCCATTAGAATGTGAACTCCTTGAGGGCAAGAGTATATTTTTACGTCTTTGTATCCTTAACTCAGTGCATGGTACATAATTAGTGCTTAATAAATGCCTGTTGGTTGACTGGATCACCAGTTATTGGGGATATTGTAGAGGGGAGTCTGTTCAGGTATAGCTTGGAGTAGATGATCTGATTTTCTTGTGTTCTGCATATGCAAATATTTACGGTAGAAAGTATCCTATCCAGCTTGGGCCAACTTCTTTCTGGAATTTTAGGTTATATGATGACTTTTGGGGGGGCGAAAACATTTCAAATTTACTCTTCTAAAATGTGGGGTATTTGTGATATTATATCACTTCTTGATAACGTTCCTATTAATTTGTTATTTCAACTAACTTTCTTGATCAAATCAAATTCATAAAAATAATTCCCCTCATTCTACCTATACTTATACAGATAGGTTGGGTGGGGGATGGGGTGGAGGAAGAGAGGAGCATCTTTTTTTGCATTCTGACTCTTCTAGGAACCTTACTTCTTCCCTCTTCTCATCCCCCAACTTCCTTGTAATTTTTTTTTTGTCTTTTCGATCAGATCTGTAATTTCATCAATGAGGGGGGGTCCTCCAAATGTAGAGGACTTCCTCCACCGAAGTAGATTAGCAACTCTTCTCTAACTTAAGGTCTTAGAAGGTTGCTTGGAGGACTGAATTTAAGTGACTATATGTAGTGTAGCTTCCTTGGACAGAAACTGTTCTCTTCCATTACCAGTGAGTTTTTTTTGCTTAATATTACATACTTTTCTTAATCTTCATGCTTCTTGACTTTTTTATAGCCTGTTACACTGTTAGTCATTCTTTACCCCTGTCTCCTTTCTAGGATGCTACTCTTTCCTGGTTCTTCTCCTGTTTGACTGCTCCCTACCAGTCTCCTTTGCTGGATCTTCCTCCAGGTCATGCCCATTAACTACAGGTACCCCCTAGGTTGTCCTGGACTTTATTTTCTTATCCCTTTTCTTATCTTGCATATCTCATCAGCTCCCAGGTATTTGGTTTTCATATCTTTGCATATGATTCTCAAAGAATGTTTATCCAGCCCTAACTTCTCTTCTAACCTCTAGTCTTGTATCACCAACAGCCTATTGTACCAGATATCTCAACTTGATGTGTCCAAAATAGAATCCATTATCTTTCCTTCAAAACTCAAGCCTCTTCCCATTTTCTTTTTTCCTGTTATCCTTGAGGCTACCACCATCTTCCTAGGCATATAGACTGACAACTTTGGTCTCATCAGTTCTTCAGTCACCCTCACCCCAGAAGCCATTCTGTTGTCAAATCCTGTCCATTCTACTTCACAGTAGCTCTCATGTTTGTTCCCAGCCTGGGACAGGTCCCCTTCACCTCATGCCTGGGCTGTTGCAGTTGTCTTATGTCCAGTTTCCCTGCCTCAGATCTCACTCTGCTCTAGACCATCCTCTCCTCTTCTGCCAAGGTGATTTTTCCTAAAGTATAGGCCTGATCATATCACTTGCAACACTTCTGACTTCCTTTTACCTCCAGGATTTAATTAAAAAATCCTTTTTGGCTTCTAAAGCCCTTCACAACTTGGACCCTTCCTATTGTTTTGGTCTTACATTTTGCCTTTCTCCATGTACTCTGATCCAGTCATGCAGGCCTTCTTGCTGTTCTTTGTACTCTATCTCTGACTCTTTGCCTGTTCAATTGCTGTCTCCCCATGCTTTCCCTCCATTCCTTTGCTTCCTCGTTTCTTTGTACATCCAGTTCAGATCTCTCCTTGTAGAAGAGACCTTTCCCATTCTCTATCACTACTAGTGCATTCCCTTTGAGGTTACTTCCCCTTTTACCTTATATATATTTTGTATGAACTTAATTACATATGGCCTCTTAGTAGACTATAAACCCTTTAAGGGCAGAAACTTCAGCATCTATCACAGTGGCCAGCATAGAGTAAATATTTAATAAATGGTTGTTGATTTGATGCGAGCTGACTTCTTTGCATCTGCTTGAATTATTGCTTTGAGGAAATTAAATTCTTAAATAGACTTAACAGGCTCAGTTGAGTTTCAGCCTAGCTCTTAGGTTGCTGTCATTAGGTGAGAAAAGTGACCAAGCAGGTGATGATCCCTTTAGTTCAGGGATTTGAACCTGTTGTCTGTAAACTTTTTTAAGAAATGTTTTTGATCTATATTTCAATATAATTTTTTCCTTTGTAATCCTGTGTATTTTGTACCTTTGAAAATACTGTTCTCAGAAGGGATCTGTAGACTTCACCAGACTGCCAAAAGGGTTTCAAGACAGGAAGGGTTGACAATTCTTGCATTAGCTCAGAGGTTCCCAAACTTATGTGGCCTACTGCCCTCTTTAAAAAAAATTACTGCCATCCCTCCCAGAAGACTACTTTCTTTAGCCCTTTTATAAAAAATCTAAATGATTTTTAAAATGACATCTTAAATATAATAATTTATTGTAAATTGGTGTTTTTTTCTTGCATTGAAATTGCATCATGTAACTGTATGTATTATATTGTAAACAACTCACTACACATACATATTCTTTCCCTTACGTGCTGGACTTCCTGACACAATGCAAGACATGCTCACCTGCCAACACTTGTTTGATAAGACCTGTCAGCAAACTTGACCACTGATCAGCTATAACTTGCATTTGTGTGTTTATTTGGAAAATAATGTAATCACTACAACTTTAACACAACAGATGAAACATATATGAACAGTTTTTCAGAACTTTCTTTTCTTTCATTATGCTTCCAACACCCTCCAGTTACACCTGAGGCTACTGTCACCTCCCTGGATCATTCCAGCACCCCCAGGGTGTGGTGTCACCCACTTTGGGAACCTTTGCTAGCTGATCAGTTTGAAAATCTTACACTTGTGTAAAGTGGGAAGAAAAAAATGAGTACAGACATTTTGTAGCTTAAAAATATGAGGCAAATATGGAAATAAGATTAGAGATTATTTTATTGAATTACAATTAGAACATGTTTACAGAAAACATAGCTGTCAATCTGTTAACCAAATTACATTTGTATTTGCTTAAGCCATTTAGTTTCAATATATTTATTGTCTTTAGGTAGACAGGACCAAGTGAGTCATATATTAACTTTGTCTTAGAATGTCTACAGTTGATACTATAATTTACTAACTATAATTTTTCTAAGTAAATTTCCCACCACCATACAGGATATTTGCACATATCTCAGGTTCTCAAAAGTAATTATTTTTTAAAAAATTAGTTGAGTACCTGTGATCCTATGTTAGATGCCATGTGGAATATATAGAAGCATAGCACAGACATTTGCTCAGTGTTTTTCAGTCTAAATGTGATCAGGGTCATCAACAAAATTTATCAAAAACTGGGTAAAGGTGGTAAAAGTGATAGGTATTTATTAAGCAGAGTTAAACAGATGAAAATAGTCCGAGGCAGGGACTGCTTATAGCACTTGTAAGCCACCTTTCTGATAAAAGTACAGTTGATCTGTTCAGAGAAAGATGATATTGGCTGAGATTGTTATGCAAATTCTTTCTCTTTCAGCTTTCCATCTCCCCCTTTTTGGCAAAAATAAATGTTTTAGTGATGCTTTTTAAAAGCCTGTCAATGACTTCTCTACTCCTGCCACATAAACCCCATTTGTAACAAAAAAAAGTATATTTAAGCAACAAAAATGCATTCTACCCATTGTACCACCTTGCTGTCCCCAAAAGTGAAAGTAAAATTACATAGGTATGTAAAATTAAGTAAATTTACTTACATAGGTAAATAAAATTACTAAGTATGTCACCTAGCCTCAGTCTGAGTCCATCATGGGGCATTATGGTAGAAAATAATTAAGATTAGTTGATTTTAGATGGATATTATTCAGTGTTCACATCAAATACAACTTCCTCCATGGAGCTTTTATCAATCTGTTTCTTCTTTTACCTTTTTACAATATTTGGTTGGATTACTCTGGTACTTTTTGTGTCTTCCCTTGTAGTTTAGTTACTCAGATATATGCTGTCTTCCCTAGTAGTGTAAATTTTGGGGGATTAAGATCATATACAGGTACATATGCATCTTTGTATTTCCCGGAACACCTAATCATAGTGTCCTGCACACAGTTACTTTTGATAAGTGTTTGTTAAATGAAGAAATGAGACCTCTGATTTTGGAAGATTCAGTTCACAGATATTTATTTATTAAGCATTTACAGTTGCCAGCAACTGTGCTAAACTCTGAGAAAACAAAAGATAAAAATGAAGCAGTCCCTGCCTTCAAGGAGCTTAAATTCTAATGGGAAACACAACGTGTATATGTATAAATATATACAAAGAATAAAAGATTGTTTTGGAAGGGAGTATGCCAACAGCTGGAGGGGATCAGCAAAAGCTTTATGAGGAAAGTAGCACTTGAACTGTCTTTTGATAAATGAGGGAACTAGGGAAAAGCAAAAATATTTAAGTATCCAGAATCTAGAGAAATAGAGATGGCATTTCTTAAGAAAAACAAAATGAAAAATCAAAAAAATACCATAATTATTTGTTAACACAATAGTGTTTTATTTAAAATGAGATTGTCCATATTAATTACTACTATATTTATCTTTATCTACCTTAATTATAGGGCATAAATTAAATTTGGCAGGCATTTTTAGCCAGTAGCATATTGTCTTATTAATTACAACAGTGTTATGCTAGGTGGCATCAGGCTGCAAAATACCTTTTCATTGAATTTTTTTCCAGATTACATTTCAAATTGTTTTGGGTTCTTTATTTAAATTCATAGATAAATCTAAAGCCAAACTGGTGATTATCCTTTTCATATACAATTTAAATGATCACTGTTTTACTTAATATATTAAAAGCTCAGAAGTACTGAGTGGTAGTAAATTGTTTTAACCACTTGCTCTGATTTATTATTTTAGTTTTGTATTTAGCTTTCCTTTTCTTTATGAATGTGTAAAAAAGAAAATTGCATCAGTGATATTCTTGCTTATGATAAGAAGAATTTTTTTTGTCTACCTTTCTTTATTCAAACTTTTGAAATGATCACATCATATATTAGGAACTACATGATGTTAACTGACACATTTTAATTATGAAGAATTGACAATATAAATATAACCATACAGAGTAGTTCCTTTGACTTCAATATTTTCTCCTTGACTTTGAGCCTAGACATCATCTTTCATGAAATTATCAAGGAAAACTGCCCTGATATTCTAGAAACAGAGGGCAAAATAAGTATTGAAGGAATCCATCGATCACCGCCTGAAAGAGATCCAAAAAGAGAAACTCCTAGGAACATTGTGGCCAAATTCCAGAGTTCCCAGGTCAAGGAGAAAATATTGCAAGCAGCTAGAAAGAAAGAATGAGAAGAAGCATGAAGAAGTAAACAGCAAAGAGAAGTCATAAGGGAGTTACTAAAGTTGAACTGTTTACATTCCTACATGGAAAGACAATATTTGTAACTCTTAAAACTTTTCAGTATCTGGGTAGTTGGTGGGATTGCACACATACGCGCACACACATACACACATGTACGCACACACAGAGACAGAGAGCACAGAGTGAATTGAATAGGATGGGATCATATCTTAAAAAAAATGAAGGTAAACGGTGAGAGAAATGTATTGGGAAGAGAGAGGGAGAAATGGAATGGGGCTAATTATCTCTCATAGAAGAGGCAGTCAGGAGACTTAGTGGAGGGAAAAAGAGGGGAGCTAAGAGAAAAACATGAAGTTTACTCTCATCACATTCGACTAAAGGAAGGAATAAAATACACACTCATTTTGGTATGAAAACCTATCTTACAATACAGGAAAGTGGGGGAGAAGGGGATAAGCAGGGTAGGAGGGGGGAATGATGGAAGGGAAGGCAATGGTAGGAGGGAGCAATTTGAAATCAATACTCTTGGGGAGGGACAGGATCAAAAGACAGAATAGAAGCAATGGGGGGCAGGATAGGATGGAGGGAAATACAGTCATTAGTCTTACACAGTGACTATTATGGAAGTCATTTGCAAAACTACACAGATATGGCCTATGTTGAATTGCCTGCCTTCCCAAAGGGAATGGGAGGGGAGGGATGGGGAGAAGTTGGAACTCAAAGTTTTAGGAACGACTGTTTAGTGTTGTTCTTGCTACTAGGAAATAAGAAATACAGGTAATGGGGAATAGAAAGTTGTCTGGCTCTACAGGAGGTAAGAGAAGATGGGGACAAGGGAAGGGAGGGGTGATAGAGAGGGCAGATTGGTGATGGGGCAATTAGAATGTTCAGTGTATTGGGGTGGGGGAGGGGACAATGGGGAGAAAATTTGGAAATCAAAATTTTGTGACAATGAATGTAAATATTAAATAAATTTATTAAAAATTTAAAAAAGTAGAAAAACTCTAAAGAAAACCCTGAAGTGACCCATTGGAATCAAGATTACACATGGAGATAACAATTATAATAAACATTTATATAGCATTTACTCTATCTCCCAGGCACTGTGCTAAATGCTTGATAATTATTATTTCATTTGATCCTCACATCAGTCTGGGGAGGTAGGTACTATTATTATCCCCATTTTATAGATGAAGATCTGAGGTAAACAGAGGCTAATTGACTTGCCCAGTGTCGCACAAGTTAGTATGGGTCTGAGGCTGGATTTGAACTTAAGTGCTTCTGGTTCTAGGCCCAGCAATCATTGAGTAAATACACTGTGCCATTTATCTGTGAAAGTGAAGTTACACACAGGATCTGTCTCACCATATTTACTTGTATGTCACCCAGTCTCAGCAGGCCACTTGATACATATTTAATTTTACCTTACAATGTGCTTTATTCATCTAGGTGTATTTTGTGGTAAGCTTGTAATCTTTTTTATTAATTATCTTAAGTCTACTTTAATCAGTTACTGCCTTTTTAGTAGTAAATACTTATTTTCCAGTTACTGAATGCATATATTCACAAGTGGAACTGATAATAAAGAAACAGACATCAAACTGTTTACAAGATTTTGACGATGATCAGTCTCTTAGCCCAAGTCATCAAACCCTGCACTTAATTCTGGTTCCCTTGGGGAAACTCACTTTCTTTGTGAAAACTGAGCATTTTTGTTCACTTCAGATACTGATTAAAGTTTTCTAAGACCCTTTTGTATATTAATCTCCTTTGTCTTCCCTTCAGTAATCATAGGAAATAGTTTTTTCCAGAATACTGTGCTTACCAGTTCCTTACCTTTTCTTCATTGAATTCTTATAACTCTAGTTAAAATGGTTCCAGAAAGAAAAAGTACCTTCTTGCTTATCTTCACAAATTCTTCGTAGATCCTCATGGATCGCAGATAAAACATTCACTCTTTCCCTGGCTCCACAGTGAGAAATACCTCACATTAAGGCATTTTTTAATGTGTACTTCGAAACTACTTTTCTTAGGAATTCCATTTGATTTCTACACTCTTAAAGAGACAGCAACAGCCCCAGTATCCTTTGTGAGATAGCTTTTTGAAAGATGGATTTCAGTGGTTTCTAAGAAAGGTCCAGATGTTTTTTTAGAGGTGGTCTGCAAGTGATGTCTCTGCTTCCTTTTTTTTCTCATTCTTATATTAACTCTGTAGTGTGACCTTACCATTTAATTAAAATTGCTCTCCCCAGTGTTACCAAAAGTCTCTCAGATCTAATGGCCTTTTCTCAATCCTCATCCTTAATCTCTATATAGATTTTCACATTGTCAGTTTTCCTTTTCTCCATGATAATATCGTCTCTCTATGTTTTCATGACACTACTCTCTCCTGGCTCTCCTCCACCCTTACTGACCATTTTATTTCTGTCTCTTGCTGGATCTTCATTCAGGTCATACCCATTAGCTTTTTCCTGGACCATCTTTTCTTTTTTTCTCTATTTTTGGTGATCCTTCTCAGTTTCCATGGATTCAACTCTTATCTCTTTGTGAATGATATTCTGTTTTGTTTAACCCTAATCTCTCTTCTGATTTCCCGTTTTGTATCTCCAATTGCCTATTAGATATTCAAACTAGATGTGTCATAGACATTTCAAATTCAACTTGTCTAAAACTGAACTTATCATTTCCCCTAAACTCTTCTCCCTAAATTCCTTATTACTGTGGAAGGGCAACACCATATTGCCAGTTACACAGGCTGGTAAGGATGAATGTCATCCTTGACTCACTCACACCTCCCCCCAAGTCCCTCACCCCCATCCATTTCTCTCCTCAGACTCTGCTAGTACCCTGATGCAGACTCGAATCACCTCAAGCCTATTGCAGTAACCTGCTGGTTGGTCTCCCTGCCCCAAATCTCTTCTCCCCTCTCCCCTGCCCATGCCAGCTGTCCAATTAGTCATCCTAAAGTTCAAGTCTGAGTTATCCTGGCCTCATCCCTGCCCCCATTCAGTCAACAACAGGGGCCTCTTCTATTGCCCAAATATATAATTCTCTTTGACTCTTAGAACCTCCATAAACTGGGTCCTTCCTACCTTTCTATTGTCCTTAGACTTTAGAAGGCAGTATAAGATGTACTCTGCAGTGCAGGGACACAAGTCCCCTTGCTGTTCTTTGTACCAGATGCTCCATCTCCATGGACACATCTGACTCCATGAATTTTCACTGGTGGTTCCGTATGCCTGGAGCTCTCCCTCCTCATCTTCACCTCCTTCAGATCTTAGCGAAAATACAACTTCTTCAAAAAACCTTTTCTGACCTCCCATAATGTTGGCACCTTCCTTCTGATGATTATTTCCTGTTAACTTTGTATATATTTTATTTATGCATAGTTGTTTGCATGTTGTCTGCCCCCATTGGACTATGAGTTCCTTGAGAGCAAGGAGTGTCTTTTGCCTTTCTTTGTATCTGAATCACCAGAGATTAGCATGGTGCCTGGAACATAATAGATGCAATAAATTCCTACTGACTAACTAAACTGGCACAAATCCTAAGTTTTTTTTTGAAAACTTAAATTAGACAGTCTGCTTTAAAATGTTTGGTACACTTCCCACTGTGCTGAAAAACTTGGATAACTAACTTAAATTGTACCTGGCTGTTTGGATTAGCCATTTTTAAGCATTGATATGTCCTAAGAATGGAAAATCAGAAAACAAGCTAGGGAGATCATGAGAAACAAAACCGTGATTAATAGAAATAGAGCAAATGAGATGATTAAGTAGAGGAAGTACCACTATTAGAGTTTCATTCATTCATTCATTCTTAAATTTGATTTCTTTGATATAAGGACTTCCTAGTGAGGAATTTTCTTTTACTAGTAAAGGGCAAAATCTGATCTATAGGCTATATTCTTAGTTTCCTGGGAATAATAGGACATTAAGTGACTTACCTAGGCTCATATAGCCAATAATGTGGTGGTTCATTGAGCCTTTGTATCCTTAGGACCTAGCAGATGTTAGATCCATAATAAATACTTATCAGTTGTTTAATTGAAGTGAAACTTGAATGCACGTCTTACTAACTTCTAGGCCAACTCTCTATCCGTTGCTCCATACTACCTGTGCATTTTGTTGCATTGACTTAATTAACAAAATTGTCATTGGAAGTAGTTTCTCCCTTTGATATAACAGAGTTCCTTATATTAACTCTGGACTGTATTAGTCTTGCTTAACATTTTATTATCCTATTAACTACTGTGTATGCTTGTGTAGACCATGAATAGCATTGATTTCTGTCACTCATCACCCACAACTTTCTCCAGGCTTCCTCTCTTCGTTGTCTGGGGCTGGGTATTTGAATACTAGTTAATTTCTTTCTCTAAGGTTTTAGTAGTAACTCTGGTTACACCTATGTGTGTGTGGGAGGGTAGAGGATAGGTCCCATTTCTACAACTTACTATTGTAGTCGCTGATCCCCCATTATTGTGCTTCCTCAAACAAATCAGCTAGTCATAACCTATGCAAGAGAAGTTAATAATATTATCATTATACTATATACAACTTTTAACTAAATCATTTGGAAACAGAAAAGAAGGCGTTAAATATCTACAGAAAATCTGAAATACTCAATGTGACAAAACACAAAATAGCCAAAGTATAAGTAGTCCAATCTCAGGAGGAGAAATCAGGCAGCCTGCCCAGTGAAAAGGTACTAGGACCTTATGTATTTATCAATCAATTAATAGGTATTTATGAAGTGCTTGCTATGTTCCAAGCACTGTACTAGGTACACAAAAGTCGAAGTATCAATTTAGAGATAGAAGGGACCTTAGAAAACATTTAATTCAACCTTCTCATTTTATTGAGTCTTCAATTTTATTTAGAGTGGTTAAGTGATTTGCCAAATGTCACAGTTATTGAGTGTCAGAGGTAGGATTTATAGTAGAGTCTGATAATTCTAAATCAAGGTAGACTCCATGTTTATCAAATTATTTTATAGATCAGTTGCCTATGGTCATAGTTTAGTTTGAAGCAAAACCAGAACCAAAACCCAGGCGTTCTAATTGCCAGTGAAGTGTTCCTTCTGTGAAAGCTATGTTCTGGAAGCTTTGGGGCCATTAGTTAGGGAGAGCCTTTTGGAAAAATAAATAGTTGGCCCACACATCCCACAGGATTCTTTGTGAAGGACAAAATTGGATTTACTATTTGTATTCCATTAGCACTGAAATTGATGGAACAGCAACAACTATGTCAGAAGTCAATGAATTGATCACTGTATTTCAATATAATTGGTGTCCTTTATAATCCTTTTTATTTTATGCATTTAAAAACATTCTGAGAAGGAGTCTGTAGGCTTCACCAAACTGCCATAGGGTCCCTGAGATAAATGCACAAAAGTTTAAGAATGCCTGATTTAGGGGACAAATCAGACTGAAATTCTGATCGTGTTTTATAGTCTACTCTGTTTTGGATGAGTGTTGAGAGTATCATTTTTACCGACAGGAATAACTTTTCTTTTTCTTTTTCTTTTTTTTTTAAAGTTATTTATTTATTTGTTTGTTTAATTTTTTTACATTCATTTTCACAAATTTTTGGGTTCCAAATTTTCTCCCCTTTTATCCCCTCCCCCCACCCCAATACCGCAAGCAATCTAATTTTTCCTATCTCCAATCTGCCCTCTCTTCTGTCATCCCTCCCTTCTCTTGTCTCCATCTTCTCTTTTCTCCTATAGGGCCAGATGACTTTCTATTCCTCATTAACTGTATGTCTTCTTTCCTAGTTGCAACAACAATACTAAACAGTTGTTCCTAAAACTTTGAGTTCCAAATTCTCCCCATCCCTCCCTCCCCACCCATTCTCTTTGGGACAGCAGGCAATTCAATATAGGCCATATCTGTGTAGTTTTGCAAATGACCTCCCTGATAGTCGTGTTGTGGAAGACTAACTGGATTACCATCCCTCCTAACCTGCCCCTCATTGTTTCTCTTCTGTCTTTTGATCCTGTCCCTCCCCAAGTGTTGACTTCAAATTGCTCCCTCCTCCCTTTGCCCTCCCTTCCATCATCCTCCCCCTTGCAATATCTCCTTCTTCCCCACTTTCTTATACTGTAAGATAGGTTTTCATACCAAAATGAGTGTGCATTTCACTCCTTCGTTTAGTCAAATGTGATGAGGGTAAACTTCTTATTTTTTCTTTTTCTTTTTTCCTCTCAGCTCTCCTCTTTTTCCCTCCACTAAAAAAAAACTCCTACCTGCCTCTTAAATGACATATAGTTACCCCCTTCCATTTCCCCCTCTTTCCTCCCACTACATTTCTCTCTCACCATTTACCTTAATTTCTTTTAAGGTATGGTCCCATCCTATTCAGTTCAATCTGTGCTCTCTATCTCTGTATGTGTGTGCATGCGTGTACATGTGTATGTGTGGTCCCACCAACTACCCAGATACTGAAAAGTTTTAAGAGTTAGAAATATTGTCTTTCCCTGTATGAATGTAAACAGTTCACTTCTGGTAAGTCCCTTAAGACTTCTCTTTGCTGTTTACTTTTTCATGCTTCTTCTCATTCTTGTGTTTGAAAGTCAAATTTTCTTTTCAGCTCTGGTCTTTTCATTAAGAATGATTGAAAGTCCTCTGTTTCATTGAAAGACCATATTTTCCCTTGAAGTACTATACTCAGTTTAGCTGGGTAGGTGATTCTTGGTTTGAGTCCTAGTTCCTTTGCCTTCTGGAATATCCTATTCCATGCCCTTCGATCCCTTAATGTAGAAGCTGCTAGATCTTGAGTTATCCTGATTGTATTTCCACAGTACTGGAATTGTTTCTTTCTAGCTGCTTGCAAGATTTTTTCCTTGAGCTGGGAGTTCTGGAATTTGGCCACAATGTTCCTGGGAGTTTCTCTTTTTGAATCTCTTTCAGGCGGTGATCGATGGATTCTTTCAATACTTATTTTGCCCTCTGGTTCTAGAATGTCAGGGCAGTTTTCCTTGATAATTTCATGGAAGATGATGTCTAGGCTCTTTTTTTGATCATGACTTTCAGGTAGTCCTATAATTTTTAAATTGTCTCTCCTGGATCTGTTTTCCAGGTCAGTTGTTTTTCCAATGAGATATTTCACATTCTCTTCCATTTTTTCATTCTTTTGGTTTTGTTTGGTGATTTCTTGGTTTCTCATAAAGTCATTAGACTCCATCTGTTCCATTCTAATTTTGAGAGAACTATTAAATTCAGTGAGATTTGAGCCTCTTTTTCCATTTGGCTCATTCTGCTTTTGAAAGCATTCTTCTCCTCATTGGCTTTTTGAACCTCCTTTGCCAATTGGGTGAGCCTATTTTTCAAGGTGTTAATTTCCTCAGCATTTTTTTGGGTCTCCTTTACCAAGGTATTGACCTGTTTTTCATACTTTTCTTGCATCTCTGTCATTTCTCTTCCCAGTTTTTCCTCCACCTCTCTAACTTGCTTTTCAAAATCCTTTTTGAGCTCTTCCAAGGCCTGAGCCCACCCAACACCCCCCTGGGGTGTCTGGGGTACTGAGGCCCCGCCCTCCACGTCTTTCCCTGATGGCAAGAATAAGTCCTCGTCATCAGATCCGAAGGTCGGGATCATTTGCATTTGTTGGAAAAAACTCTCTATAGTCTTATTTTTCTTCCCTTTTCTAGGCATTTTCCCAGCCAGTTACTTGACTTCTGCAATTCCTTTCCACCCCTGCCTGGATCCGCCCAGCTAGTGCTTGGCCTCTGAGATTCAAATGTGCTTTCCGCGGCAAGCTTTAGTTCTGGCGCTGGGGTGGGGGCAGGGCTGCCTCCCAGGCTCAGTTTCCTCAGGGGCTTTATGCAGAGACTTTCAGGAATGGAGCGGGTGGGGGCGGGGTGGGGGTCCTGCCTCCCTGGCTCAATTCCCTCAGGGGCTTTATGCAGAGGCCTTCAGCAGTGGAGTAGGGTGGGGCAGGGCCGTCTCCCAGGCTCAGCCCCCTCAGGCCGTTCATGCAGAGAGCTTCCGTAATGAAGATCCTGCCTGCTGCTGGGGGATTCCTGAATCCCGGGCCGCTGCCGCCTCAGCCACCGCCCACCCCTCTGCCTCCGCCGCTTCCTGCCCCCGTCTCTGCCACCGCCGCTTCCTCCCAAGGGGGCCCGAGTCACAGAGACGCCCTGCTCCCCCTCTCGTCCAGCCCAGCCTTCTTTCTCACTGACCTGTAGCTTCTGTGGGCGGAGGGACTTTCCCGGCTGCCGGAGCTTCCGTGTCTGAAGCCTGCTCGGATCAGCTTCTCTGTGGCCGCGGCCAAGGCCGCGCTGGGGTGGGGTCTGCTTTCCGGGGCGCGACGGACCCCGGGGACGGCTCTTCAGGGCTCTCTGGCACGGAAATCTCTTCCACTCCGTTTCTGCACACCTTGTATTGACCCAGAAGTTAGGGGGGTCTCTTTTTACATTAATTCTATGGGCTTTGGTTTCGGAGCTCGTAAACGTGTGTCCTTCTACTCCGCCATCTTGGCTCCGCCCCCAACTTTTCATATCTTCAGGATTTGATTCTTCAGACTTTATCTCAGAAAACTTAATGGCTTTTAATATTTTGTTTTAATGAACCAGTTAAGATTCATTTCAGCTGCACGTTGATGTTACTCAAATAGCCATGTTTAGGCATTGAATCTTATGTGGGGAAGAAATAGCTAGTGAAGGTATAGAATGATTTTAAATTCCAGAGTAAGGCAAATATTCTTTAGAGAGGAAAGGAAGTCTTCCCCCCTTTCTTCATAACTAAGCACATAATGCTCAGGTTAAAATCTGAAAGAGATTTTAGATTCATAATGTGACAGAAATTTGAAGGCCTTTATTTAGGACCTTTCCTGGTTGCCAATGTCCCTTGAAGGCTTTCTTAAGTTTTAATAATGGTGGGACATAGTTTGAGCATGTTCTTTATTCTTTACATAGTTGTATTCATCAAAAAGCTTTTAAAATCTGCATTAATTCAGTAGTTATACCAAAAATCATTTGCTCTATTAAAAAGATCTTAATCTACTGCATAGTTCTTCCTCCCACTTCTCTCACATTAGTCAAATCAATATTTTGCTTTTGCTCATAGGGTTCCATTTTATCTCAAATCACGTAATTATTAGTATATTTGACCTCTGATTGTATAGAAATAGTAAATTTTTTTTTTTTTTGGTTATTTTATAGGTAGTACTGGTGAGGTGGAATGAACCATTCCAGAAATTGGCCACCTGTGATTCAGATGGAGGAATATTTGTATGGATTCAGTATGAAGGCAGGTGGTCTGTGGAACTGGTGAATGACCGAGGGGCACAGGTGAGTAAGGTCTCACTCATAAAAGAATATTTGAAAAAACCAGTTGAAATAGTCTTGAGCATTTATTAACATTTTTCTTTTTATTTCTTATCATGTTTACACCAAGTGAAAGTAGAAAATCAACTTACTTTCAGCTTTATTGCTGTCATGAGAAATCTCCAGTTTTCATATTAAAATTGAAAAATCATTCTTACCTGAGTTGTTTACTTGTGATTACTTGTGAAATTCAGGTTTTCTGAGTGCTCGTATTAGTGCACCACTTGTTGAGCCCTTTTTAAAGAATATTTTCCTTTTGTGGAATCATCACCTTATGGTGTGAGTTCTGTGCTCTCTTTCTTTATAGCTTATTCTTTGACCAAAGATTTATGGTACCATCTTTGGTAGCAGTTTCCATAAATTTGGATACTTTTTTGTCATTTTTCAGTTTTTCTGTTCCAACCTCACAGTCAGTACTGCTATAATTTAACATATGTGTTCCTAAAAATCACTGCTCTCTACATAACGGCACAATAAAAACCTAAGGCTTATGGGGAAAATAGAGTTGTGGCACAACACTAAAAACTTCATCAGTGACACATTGAAAAGAGATAGAAAAGCCTAATAAAAATAGAAGTAATTTTATACATTAAGTGGTTAAGAAACATGCAGATACTGCAATAAATAGTGGCAGTGTCTGCAGCCTCAGGCTATTGTTCAGCCTGGATTGGCAAAATCAAGTCACTCTGGACTGGTCTTTGTGCCTCAATTTGGAGGGCCAAGGGAGCATGCCATCGTGGGGGAGAGCTATGTACATAAGGGACTGAATCCTCCTTTGTTGTCGAACGGGAGCCAGTAGTTGTGTTGCTGTCATGGAATCAGGGAAGAGCTTGTGCTAAGTTGCAAGGTACATATGCAGGTAATCATTTTACCATGCAATGCATTTACTGTGGCAGTGATTGCATCAGTTAAGAGGTGCTTCACATACATGTTGCCCTGAGATGAATTTTTGTCAACATAAATATGGATGACTCCTCCAATGGTTGTTACATTCTTCAATTACAATCATCTTTAATCTCTGTATCTCAGCCAAGTTCATCTGCCATTTGAGAGTTAAACATATTGGAAAGCTGGAAACAAACACGGTGTTGCATCATTGGGGAGGGGCAAACCAGTTCTCCTAAATCCACACCTTACTGCACCAAAAGATGTATGGTGAATATAGCACTTTACCCTGAAAAAGACATGGTTTATTTGTGGAAGTAGATATGGAAAGAGGTGCAGCTTGTGAGTTTGTTGTGAAGTGGTGTGGTTTTCTGTGTTCTCTTGTAGCTTCTTCATGATGAAATCACACATAAGCATGTGACAGCAAGGAAAGTGGGATTTGTTTGTTTGGAATTGTTTTCCAGTCTCTGGCTAGATTGTGAGCACCTGAGGATTCAGTAGTCTTTGAGCCCTGATGTGCTGTGCTGAGTCATGTGGGTTTTGTGCCTACTGACTGAGCCGGTTAGAAGCCAAGTCTTCATTATATATACTGGGAGGTTATTATTTTACTTTGGGGATTTGCTTATGAGAAGGATCTTATGATTATCTGATTGAGACTTTCAGGCTGTGCCCTTCCCCTGCCCCCTCCCCATGTAAAGGCTGTCATGATCCAAGGACGTATGTAAGTTGTATGGCAATATTGCTCTGATTCAGGCAGTAGAGCCCTCTCTTGGTTTTGATAAAGATAAAAAGGTTGTTTGTTGAATAGATGGAAGTCTTGGTATCTTCGGGAATGTAAAAGATGAAAAGACGTGTTTGAAAGCGTTTGTTTGAACTAATTAAAGTAATTGTGACTCCTCAAAAGTCACCTTTTCTTTTATAAATGCAGATTTAAGAACCTGTGATAGTAGGCCCCCCCTGAGTATGTTGGGTTGCTTAGAGATAGAAAGCAAACATAAAATTCACATTACCCCGAAATTATTTCCTAATATCAGTCATTTTGGAACAAATTTGCAATTTCAAAACAAGCTTTATAGCATAACAATTATTTCTCTCCACCTACATAGAAGATAATCCATAAGGACATTGAGTGATGCTACTTTGGAGATTATTTACCATTACATGTCTTCCTTTAATGTGACTGTCATTCTAGTACTCATATAACATGTATTAAAGCACATACAGGCCTGTGGGGCAGTTTCCATTCTGTAACATTAGCAAGAGTATGACATTGTATGCAATATCCTATATTGAAAGGTTTTAGTGAGGAATGTCCTTTACTATGTCATCATACTTTAATTAGTTCTTTAAGCTGCTTTTTCTCTTAAATTTTAAAGCAGTGATCTGCAAAATATACTCCACAGTCCCAGCGGGTTTTGGTATGTCCTTAATAGATAGAGGATCATCTGAATGTGGGGGAAATGGGCTGAAATCCCACCCTTTAACTTCACATTCCTTTCTCCATGCCTTTCAGTGCTTGTGCAAGGTCTGAACATCTCTTTTGTGCCAGGTGTAGATTTTTCTGGATGATTATAACTCTTCTGGGACATTGGTGTCTGCACTAGCAGCTGTACAGGCCATTTGAAACATTCCCCCCTCCTAATCTTAGCCACACCTTCTACTCCAGGTTCTTTTGTGTTTATAGATCTCATTAAGATTCAAAAGACTGTAAAGGGCCAGGTTGTGAAAATCTTTAAATACCTTTGATCTTTTACTATAGTATTGTGAGAAAGACTGAAGAATCATTCAAGAAAACCTATTTTACTGATATTTTAATAACTCTTCACCCAGCATTAATTGAGCATCCTTATTACTAATTTTATAGCTTTTCACCAGAATTTATTGTTTTAGGCATCTTTTATTTTTACAGAAGTACTTTCCATTGATAATACAGATATTTAACCTCTTTTTTTAAATGTGTGTCTTAAGGTCAGTGATTTCACATGGAGTCATGATGGAACTCAAGCTCTTATCTCATATCGAGATGGATTTGTGTTGGTTGGTTCAGTCAGTGGACAAAGACATTGGTCATCAGAGATTAATTTGGAAAGTCAGATCACATGTGGCATTTGGACTCCAGATGACCAACAGGTAAAGTTTTATTTAAAAAATGTGTGTGTGAAATTTTAAATGTATATAAAAGATCATTTATGAAATATAAAGACTTCTTTGCCAAGTTTAGTGGAATCAACTGTAAAGAGAAAAGTTTTATAACCAGAGATCTAAGTAATTTTTTTTACAAAAAGTGAACAAAAGGCTAATGTAATTGCCCTGGATTTAAAGATTACTTCATGATTTATTGGATAATGTTAATCAAGTCATTCTTTAGTAGTTCAATTTGAATATTGTCAAAAGCATTTATAGATTAAATTAGAGAGACAAAAAGTAGCTGAAAATAGAATAATATGCTAGAATTTCTTTAGTTATCTATTTTTGGCTTAGGTGGCAGAAGAGTGTTACCACATTTGGAATTGAAATATTTCTGTACCTAATGTTACATAAATAAATGGAAATGATGCGTAATAAAATGAAGTCATGAATGTTAGCAAGACAGAGCTAAGTAAACAAAATTAATCTATGCTAGAGGTGACACAATTTTGAAAGTATTAAGAGATCAGTTTATCAGAAATGGGAAGATGTTAAATGATTAGAAAAAAATCAGTATTAATTGCACAAAAATTGATGTTCAAAGGAACATCAATAATTACCAATTCATACCTGCTTTCTAATTTTTATTTAAAATTTTTAGGCAAGCAACATTTTGAGGATATCTGCTGTTTGATTTTTAAAAATGAGAGTAGAAGAGACAGACTTTTTTTCCTACAAGAAGCCAAATCTTTATAGTCAGATAGATTACTCATTGCTCAACTGAATCTGTGTAGGTTGTTTTTCCCCACAGTGATGCAGATCTCATTTCATCTCCTGCTGTGTATCATATGTGACTCTGGTTGATGTCTCTGGCTAATAATCTAATTACAAAAAACTAACTTAACCCTGGGTACCTATTCCTTTTGTATCCTTTCCTTGCCTTCTTTCTCATGGTATCAGAAGGAGCTGTCAGACTCTCTTTTTGTCTTCCCTCACCCTTGACTTATCTTTTTTAGCAGGCATTTCCCTAATGAGCTTTTTCTTTTCTTTTTTTTTTTCCACTCTTACTCTTCTTTGACTTTCCTCATTGGTTATATATTACAGCCTGCATACACCACCATTCATCCTTTCCATTGTCCTTTATATATTTATTTTCAGTTATTTAAATGCTTTTAAGAATGTCTTCTAGTCATAAAGGAATACTTGTAACTATTGGTATTAAAATGTTGGATTTTTGTTTCTGGGGAAAACATATATATGTGTGTATATGTGTATATATATATACACATATACACACATATATTCATATGTACACTATATATGTACACATATATTCATGTACAAGTTCTGTAGGTTATCCATACCAACTAATATTATTATAATTTGGGCAATAGACATTCTTTATCTACTTTGTCTTGTCTTACTTAGGCCAAACTTTTTTGAGTGATTAATGAGGCCTTACAGCATACCCAAGCTAGATGCAACAAACTAGAGCATCTGGAGGACTTTACCATTGAGATGGACTCTGTCTCCAATTTGGGCTGCAGGCTAAATCTTCTCCAATAAAATGATGAATATTTTTGTTGAGCATACATCTTCATACTATAAGCTTTGTCTGATATTTATGATTAGAGGGAGTCATTGACCATGATATATTTTCTATTATTTTTCAAAAAATCATGAAAGATTTAATGTATGGACAAGTGATACCTTATTTGAAGAGAACATTTATAGCAGCATTTCTTTTAATGATGCGAATGTTTTATTTTTGTTATCAACAAACTATATGTGTAAGGGAGTCTCTACATCTTTTCAGTGAATTGGTAAAGATGTGGTCCATAATGTGATAGTAGTGGCTCCATTATTCTTGATGATGTTGAAAGAGGATTTTTTTTTAAAAGAGCTACAGTGTTCCATTAAGAATTGACTTAACTAACTCTAGTTTTTATGTGTGCCTTTTTTTTTTTTTTTTTTTGCATTTACTACTGGGACATCTTAAAATAAAATGTGCCCTTCAGTATCTTGCCTCCTCCTAATCACTTTACAAAAGAAAACTTGAAAGACTTTGAAGAGAACAAGGAAGTTGTTCTCTTTATTCTGGTAAAGTTCTTAGTAGGCCTTTAACAAATACTTATCCACTGACTAGACTGATAAAGAAAATAAAAAACTATTTTGTTTTTCTGTGATGGGCTTTTCTTGGCAAAGGTGCTGATGTGGTTTGCCATTTTTTTTCCCTCCTGCTTATTACAAATGAGGAAACTGACACAAACAGGATTAAGTGATTTGCCCATGGTCACACAGCTAGTAAGTGTCTGAAGCCGGATTTCTACTCTTTTCCTCCTGACTCTAGTCCCTACTCTATGCAGTGTGCTTTGCTTAGGTGTAAATGACAATACTAAAAAGGATACATTATTTTCTTTGTAACAATTTAAACATCTTCCTTTCTGTGAGCAAACTGCCACATGGAGCACTTTTCTCCCACTCAAGTAGCTTGGGAGAGAGTATATAAAATTGCCAGATTGACCCACCTGCCTCTCTGGTACTAATGGAGTCTGTTGCACTCTTGAGTGAACAAACTGCACTTTAAAAAACTGTGTGTTTCTCCTGTGCTGGCTTAACCAGTGGCAGTAGCTAGTCTGGACTCAAAGAAAATCTGCATAACAATGATTAAAACTGTTATAATAGTCTTTGCAGACTGTTTTCATTCTTGTTTTGTTTTCTTCCTTTCATTTTCATCCTAAAATGCCTTTGGGATTTTGCTTTCATAGTAGAGTCTCTTACCAGGCTTTCTTAGGATCATAGGACTATAGATTTAGAGCTATAAGGGACTGGGTCATCTAGTCCAATCCCTTCATTCATAGATAAGGAAGCAGATGCTAGAGAGAAATAAAGGTTAAAAGTACTTATGATGGGAAGTAAAGCAAAGAAATTTCAAGTATTAAAAGTAAAAAGTAATACAAAGCTGGAACAGTTATTAAAAGCAAATATTGTATTTTAAAATACGACATTTTCTGTTTTGTAACCCATGTTGTTCTTAGTTTTGCTGTAAATTTTAGACTTATACCTGGACTTCATTGATTCCTAGTTCTTTCTCTTCTCTCTGGTCAGCTTGCACATTAGGTTTGAAGTTATTTAGATCACTGTTCTCTAAGCTTTTTTGGATCTGATACCCATATCAGTTTTAAAAAAATCCCGGTGGATATTCTAGGCAGGGGTTAGATTATAACTGCTTTGAGAAGCGGATTCTCTCAGCTCAGAGGGGAAAAGTTTAGGAGCTTGAAGAGATGTAGAAAATCAGTTAACAGAAATGGTTAAGTATTGGATTATAATAGGCTGAAGCCTTTTTTTTAAACTTTTTTTTGTATTCTCAGACCCTTAACACATTGACTGACATATAGTTGGTGCTAAATAAGTGTTTATTGATTGACTGTAGTGGATGAATGATAGTTGTGAATGTGTTAGAGACAAGCTGTGTAGCATCAACCTCCTCAAAGGAGGAGAGGTTACTGAGTGGTAGAGGAAGGGGGGAAATCTAGAAGTGGCGCTGGGGAGCACAGAGTAGTCCAAATCCTCTGCGTCAACCAGTAAGCCAAGGAAAACTAGTGAAGGTGTGGCTAATACTGGAAAGAGCAGTCAGAGAGACTGTGTTATCAGAGGGGAGCCAGGTTTTAATAAGAGCTAGTAGATGGTGGAAGTGGGAGAGGATGAAGGGAAGTTCTTGACTATGGAACAGGCATTCCAGAGGGTAAAGTGGAAGAGCCAGGTGGAGTTAGGGTGAAACTTTGAGGTGGGAAGAAATTGGGTGACTCGGGGTGTAGAATGGAGATTGGATGATGATCTACAGGAGTTTAGATTCACTAGGAGGTGAAGGCTATGACCATAGTGAGAATGTTCATCGCTGAGTTGAGGCAACCACTCTTGTAACCTCAAATGGGAAGCACCATAGGAGATCGGAGGCCTGAAATCAGAGGGACAGTTGGTAGCTGTTGTGTATAGACCTCCAGGTCATTCCTCTTCCTTCCTCAATGATTTTGATATCTAGCTTACAATTTTTGTTTCCTAATTCCTGCCCTCATACTAGGAAACTTGAATATACATGTTGATTCTCCCACAGATACCCTCAATCTACTCTACTTACCTCCTATGAGCTATCCTTGACCACAAAGGTGATCATCATACCTTTGATTTTGCCAACACTTACAGTTCTGAAATCCTCTTGTCGGACCATATTGGCTTTTCATCTCTCCCTCTGCCTTCCCTTCTAGTCTCATGTTCACCATGACCTCCAGTCCTTTGATCTGTTAATTCTTTCCCAGGCCATCTCCCCTGCACTAGCCATGCTTTCCTCTTCTCCCCATCTTGACTCCTTGGTGAACCAGTGCAAGTCTAGATTGTCCTATGCTCTTGAATCCCTAGCCCATTTATCATATTGCCAATTATGCCAAGCCATGCCTCAATTTTGGATCACTTCCAGAATTTGTCACCTTTGTGCCTATGTTACCTATGTGCTGCTAAATGAAGGTGGAGAAAATTGCACAACCTTTCTGACTGAGTCCACTACATGTTTATGTTATATAACCTTGGAGGGAACTAAGCGGGTCTAGTGATAGTGTTGCCTCTGCCTCAAAAAAAATGTCAGAGGATAATTGTAGTATTTAAAGGAAAATGTTTAAAACAAAAGAAAGTTCAAAACAGACAAGGTATCTTTGAGAAGGTGTTGAATTTATTACATACTTTATAAAAGCAATCTACACATAATAGAGATTTGCATTTTCATGTGTAGTCATCTTTTTCTGTTCTACTTTGCATATGGAAATATTCTCTCTTTCTCTTCTTTTTCTGTTTCTAAGTACAGAATAAAAAAAAAGGAAAACCTATGGGTTATAATGAAAACTAGAATTAGAAAATCAGAGTTTGCCAAAGATATACTTAAAGTCCAATGTGGCATGAATTTATGATAAAAATTAAACAAGTTTAAAGTTTTTACATTCAAATTGGGAAGGGGCAGGTATTCACCCTTGGAATCTCCAGTACCACAGGGAGGTTATAGAGGGAGTTAAATAATACACAGAGATCCAAGTATTAGATTTGTTATGCTTTGATGCTCTTTAAAAAAAGAAAGGAAATAATAAGATACATCAAGGAAGAAATGTGAAGTGTTACTTCTTACCACATATGTTAGGTGGGTGGATATTATTCAGACAAAGAGGAAATAGTGAGAGTGAATAGGTGACACTTGAATCTTACTTTCATCCAAACTGGTCCAAGGAGGGTAGGATAAACACATGATACAGTGAATTAGGTGCAGGAATATATTCCACCCAATAGGAGGGAAAGGGGAGAAAGAAAAATAAGAGGGAAGGTAGATTTAGGGAAATGTTATTCATAAGTGAAATAAACTCCAAACTTAGTGGGAGAGAGGCTTATGAAGAAAGAACTGATAAGAACCTGTGATTGGTATCTGGGTGAGAAGAAGACCATTAGGGAAACATAATTTTTTGCCCATTGTATCAAACAAAGAAAACTGGTGCTGAGCATACTCCTTTCTTGGCGACCTCTTTATAAAGAAGGGTTTGAATGTGGAGATTTGTTTTACTTGATTGTGCATGTTTATAACATGGATTTTGTTTTTCTTTCTCAGTGGGGGAATGAAATAGAAGAGAGATAAGGCATATTTTTGTTGATTGAAAAAATTTAAAGACATAAGCAAAGAGGAGAAAAAATAGAATAGATTGGAGGAAAATACATATGTAACAATCATAACTTTTAATGGGATGAACTCATTTATAATATGAAGTAAGGTAGTAGGTTGGCTTAAAGAGCAAAATTCAATAATATGCTGTTTTTTTGGTGATTTGAATTGACTTAGAGGTTTCAACTAAAACATTTTCATCTTCAAAAGAAAAATCAAACATCAGTAAATTTGGGCATGCAACAAGAAAACTAGAAAACTAACAAAAATTTAAAAAGAAATACTAAACTATGAATTCTGAAAATCAACAGGATTGATAAATTTGGAAGTAAAAAAATCCATTGAATTAATAAATAAAAGTAGGAACTGGCTTTTGGGGAAAATAAAAGCAAAAACGCAAACCAAAAAACATAAGCATTATCTAATTTAATTAAGAAAAAGAAAGAAGAAAGCCTAATTATCAGTATCAAAAATTAAAAATAATTCACAACAAATGAAGATGAAATCAAATAAATTATTAGAGACTTTTATTAACTTTTAACTTTTTAGCTCATTAACTTTCTTATGGTCACACACGAATAACACCACCATCTTGGTGATCTCACTGGTTTCCAGTGCTTCAATCCTGGTCTCTTTGCAAATGACTACTAGATCTACATATACAGAACTTACCTTTTTCTCCTGGAGTCCACTTCCACATCACCAGCTGCAAATTAGACATTTCTAAATGTATGCCTCAAAGGCCACATATCCATAACAGAACTCATCTTTCTCCACACAGCTCTCCCACCCCTAAATTTATCTCTCTTACTAAGTTCCCTACTTCCATTGAGTAACCCAGATGTACAGTCTCTGGTTTATACTTCTCTATTCCTTACCCTTTATATCTAATCAGTTGCCAAACATTCTTGGTCTCCATGGTCACTCCCTTCTGTACTTTCCCCTCCACTTAGCCACCAAGTTGGTTCAATGCCTCTTCGATCTTGTACTTTTAAATTGTTTCATATTTGGTTTTCCTTCAGCTGCCAATTTGACATTCTTAAAGCTCAGTTCTGACCATGTCATTCTCCTTTTTTCTCGAAGCTGCCTCTTGTCTCTGACATAAAATAAAAACTCATTATTTGGCATTTAAAACCCTTCACAATCTGGCAGTAGTCTACCTTTCCAGTTTTATTACATGTCTGTCTCCTCCATGTACTTTCTACATTCTAGCCAAACTGGCTTTTTTGCCATTGCCTTTACATAATGTTTCATCCCCCTTTGCTGGTTCTTTGCTTAGGCTGTTGCCACAGCTACAGTAAGTTTAGTCACTTTGACACTGGAGAGCCCTTAGTTCCTTGAGGGCACAGCTCACGTACTACCTCACATGCCTAAGTCCAACCAGTTCTACCTCATTGCTCGTACTCTTCTCTCTAAGAGTTGTTTTATGTTTTATTCAGAAAGAATTTATATTTACATATCTGTGTATATGTTGTCTCCCTTAATGGAATGTCAGCTTCTTGACTATTTCATTTTTATCTTTACATCCCAAAATGCCATTTCAATACCTAGCACACAGTAGACACTAAATAAATGCTTGTGAATACATGCTAAGGGGAACGTAGTTATCTCTAAGGTAGTTGATTGTACACTTTTGATTATTTCCAATTTTTATCATGTTTATTTTTAAAATATTAAATTACATTAATATAAATTAATATTTTTAAAATATTAAAGCCTAATTTTAATTTTAAAATATTTTTAATTATTTTAAAATAATTTTAAAATATTAAGCCTAATTCTGCCTGTAAATCTACCTTGCACCTAGTTTTCGCAAATCAAACAGTAAAAATATTTTTCTTTAGCCAGTTAGATCTTCAAATACTTGAAGACAGGTATCATTTCTGTTCTCCACTCATCCCAAAGTTAAATATTAACCTCTTTCTTTCACTGAGTATCATCTGGCATTGTCTCAAATCCTGTCACTATTCTCAATTCCTTTACCTGGTCATGTCTTTCCCTAACAGCATGAACTGTAACTGAATCCAGTACTTCCTGTGTGGGCTGTCCACACAGGAAAGAAACTACCACTTACACTTAATACAATCTGAAATTGTATTCATTTTTGTGAGGGGTGATTGCCATCTCATTTTGTTGTCTCTTCATGCCTCCCTATCTTCTATTTGTGAAACTGAATTTTCGAACAAGTATCAGGTCATTTGATTCTATTTACACTTAGACTTGTAAAAGCAACAGTGGTAGTGTTGATTTTTTTTTTTTTTAGTTTTCTATATTTAACTGTGTCAGTATTAGCTCCTTTTGAAAATTTAAATGCACTTGTACGAAAGAACATGGGAGGGTTCTTTTGCAAATACAAGAAAGAAATGAGATCTTAGTGATTTATTACTCTTCTTGACACAAAACAGTTAAAATTCATTTTACAGGAAATAAACCCCTATACAATGCTTGTATTCTTATAAGTAAAGGAGTAGGATTCATGCAAATGACTAGTTAAAAGCTGGTTTTGGAGGGAAAAATTTTTTTTTAGATTTGAAAAGAACTTCAACCTTGGTTACCTAGTCCAACCTTCTAACCAAGGTGTGAATCCCTTCTGTGGCTTTCTCAACAAGTACAACCACCCCTTAAATGATAAGGAAGTCATTATCTCAAAAGAAAACTTATCCCTTTTTAAAATCACTCACATTATTATGGTGTTTTTTCTTATATGTATCTGAAATCCGCCAATTCAGTTGCCTTCCCAGCACACTCTTTGCAAGAAGTCTTTCCTCTAAGATTACCTCCAGTTTATCCTGTTTCTATCTGTTTTTCATAGTTTGCTTGCATGTTGGCTCTCGTTGAGAAGAGAGACTGGTTTTAGGCTTTTTTTTATATCCCCAGTGTTTAGCCAAGTTTCTGGTACATGGTAGAAACTTAATAAATATTTATTTAACTTGATATGATTTCCTTTAACTTCATCCTTTCATTTTAGTTCTCTCCTCTGGAACAAAGATGAATAAGTTTAATGAGCCTCTTATATTTGATAGCCCTCCACTGTTTAGATAGCAGTCTTGTCCCCTCTGACTTATCTAGGCAAAATTCCATTAGTCAAGGGAAAGGTTGGAACTAATAATGAAAATTAAGGAATATGGGGTAGATAAGAATTTTCTTCTACCCTACTTAGTTAATATTATACAAATTTCGAAGTTACTTTTTAGGGTTTTTTTTAAAATATATATTCTACTTCTATTGTAATATTTCTTAAGGGAGTAAACAGAACTTCATTGACACAACTATAAACAATTAGCATTTTTTTTTCTTTTCTTAGTAAGTAATTTTTTCTTTCTCCTTTCCATTTATACATACACACACACAGGCAGGCACACACATACAGGATACAAAGTGTAAATGAACTTCGAATACTCAAGTCATCTTTCATGTTGTTGAAATTGTTTTCTTTAAGCATTATGAAGGCTAGATTATCCATAGATCATCATATTGAAGTTGTGAGTATACAGATTGAAGACTATTTCAGGAAAAGTAAATGCAAAAACATCTTAAATCATCTCTTTCCTAAAATTAATATTCCCTTCATTACAATAAAATTATGAGAAATAATTTCTAAAGCACGTTTTGCTATAAATTACATCTTTTAAGTATATATTGCTAGGCAATCTATTTTTTAATTCAAACCCATTTGATATTTCATTTAACCAAGTCCAAAATAGAATTATCTTGATTAATATGATGGCATTGTGGCAAGGGTTCTAACACAGAGCCTTTTTTTGACTGCTAACATTTAGCCAGATGGCTGAATTACGTAAACAGAGCTTCACAGCTTCTCATGCAGTTTTCTGAAATTGGACACTGCTGTTTTGACAGGGCACCTGTACTCAGCATTTAATGTCCTAGGTGAGGAGGAAGTAAAATGTGTACTGTCTTAACCCATTTGTGTTGTTGCCAAAGTAAATAAAACAGTCGCCTTCATGTCACTACCACATCTTGATTTTTTTTGTCTTTTAGAAAAGTTCTAATCACTGGGGAAATATTTTAAAAAATTTCTAGCCCTGTTATAGAAGAAATGTAGGTAGAGTTAATGGCATTTTCATGTTATTCAGATTAATAAAATCTTAGATCTGAATGGAATTTTAGAGACAATCTAGTTTAATTTCTTCACTTTACAATTGAACAAATTGAAGCCCAGTAAGATTAAGTGATTTGTCTCAAGTCTCACAGCATGTTAGTGGCATGGTCAAGACTAGAGCCCAGGGCTTTTTACTTCCATTTCAATGTTCCACCTAGGGGAAATGTCTGTTGAATAGGGTTGAACTAATGTCACTAAATAGAGTACACAAATTTCACAGATCAAAGTTCCTAAGTAGGGAAACCAATATTACTCTTGGGTGTAGAAAAATGGAAGAAGTATCAATTCCACCTATCCTATCCCAGAACCCATTCTGTAAATGCCTGATGTATTTCAGTCCTGCTTTTTAATGCCATGATGAGGGTTGTTTTTCCTGTTTTTTCTTCTTCTATAAATTAGGTTTAAATGCATCTTTGAATTCCTGTGTATGGTTTTGGTTTTTCTACCCTACAGTTTTTCAATAAGTGATTGAGATAACAAAGAAGGCTCTTTTAATAACAGTTTTAACTATATGGCTTTTGAATAGAACAAACAAAACACCCTGTTATTCTTAATCTTCACTGAGAGAAGTAAAAATGAACTTACGGTGAAAGTTTTAAAGATTTGAAGAATTTTCAAGCGTCCAAAGTTGTTAAACATTGAATTTTCTTACTGAAATAGGTATAGAGTCGCTTTCTCAGAAGAGCTTTAAAAATGAGATACATTCTCATCATATTAAGGTTAATTTTAAATTTAGTCCTTCTTACAGGTGGAAGATGACCTCAAAATATCCCTTCCCACCCAAAGATTCAGTCATTATAATTTGGATGTTACTTAGGCATTTGGAATCAAATTTCATACCTGTCCAGATTTTGATCAGTCATCAAACATTTATGAAACCTCTTCCAAGCAAATTTCCTTGGCAAAAGCAACCATTTCCACATGGCCAAATCGCAGTCCAATCTGGCCCATATCCATTTTCTTCAGACTTCAATGTCTAATACTACTGATTAACCTTTCACACTTCTGTACTCTCTCTACTCTTGTATTTTGTGACAATGAAAAATCTTACTATATTTTGACTTACTGCCATTCTCCCAGCCTACCCTTACCATCTGCCACTTCTTTAGTTTGAGGGATCACTAACATTCATCCTTTGGAAGAGTTAATTAAATTATCATTTTCCCCACATCATGTATGTCTATTACTCTCTACTTATATTCTTACTCCTAACCAATTTTAGAATACTGGTTTAGAATGCACTACCTTTAGAACTTCTCTAATCAAATATCCATATGGCTAAGAAAAAAATGTTTACATTTTCATAAAAACCTGTTTTGTTGTATTAGTCTCATAATTAATGGTCATCAGTGATCATGATTATATAGTACCTAATAAAGAAGGGATTCTAAGAGGCAAAAGTGAGATGGGAGCATAAATCAGATAGGGGTAAGAGCCTCTCTGAATGTATGGAAATGAGAGATCAATTATGTGTAAGGAACCAAAGGGAACCAGTTTGGAAAAGTAGATTAGAGGAGTAGAAAAACCCGTATTGGATATGAGAAGCAGTATTGTGCTACTGTCATTGAATTGAGTAGGGGAACGATGTGGTTACACCTATACTTTTAAGAGAATCACTTTGGCAAGTCTACAAAGGATAGTTTGGAAAGGGGTGATAATGTTAGAAGGTAGGAGTAGGGGCAGGGGGAGGAAACTTGAAGCAGGAGATAATTAGGGTTCTTTTGCTGTTGTCTAGGTGAGAGGTAATGAGGGCCCAGCTTAGCTCGGTTGTGGATCAAATAAGGAGAGAACAGAGTATTTATACAGGAGATACTGTGGAGGTACAAATGGCATGGTTTGTCAACTTCTATATTTGAAGGTAAGGAGAATTTGAAGAGTCAGGGATAACTGAGATTGTGAAGCTGTATAAATGTAAGGAGAGTTACGAAACACAAAACAATAGAGAAGTTTGGAAGGGGGTTGAATTTATTGGGAAAGATGAATTCAATTTTGGATACAGTGAGTTAAGGATTCCTATAGTTCATCCTATTTCAAATATTGAATAAGCGGGTAGAGAGTCACAATTCAAATTGAGGAGAAAGAATTGATGTGTAATCTACCATATCCTTTTACAAATTGTTTCATCAACTGAAATTTTTGAAATTCTCCTTCTTGAAATCTCAGAAAAACTCTGACATTTAGTTGTATAATAAGTTTTTTTTCAGATGTTTGTTGGTAGCTCTATATTTTACAGTGTAAAATATACCTACCTAATCTTGATACCCACACCTGGGTTTTAAATTAAATTACTCTGATCAGGTAGAATTTATACCAGGAATGCAGGGCTAGTTCGATATTAGGAAAACTATTGGCATTATTGATCATATCAACAACAAACCACATGATTTTCTCAATAAATGCAGAAAAAGCTTTTGACAAAATACAATACCCATTCTAAACACTGGAGAGCCTAGGAATAAATGGAACTTCCCATAAAATAATAAACAGTATTTACCTAAAACCATCAGCAAGCATTATATGCAATGTGGATAAGCTAGATGCATTTCTAGTAAGATAAGGGGTGAAATAAGGATGTCCATTATCACCACTGTTTTTCAGTATGGTATTAGAAATGTTAGTTGTAGCAATAAGAGAAGAAAAAGAAATTGAGGGAATTAGAATAGGCAAAGAAGAAACTAAGTTATCACTCTTTGCAGATGATATGATGATAGACTTAGAGAATCAAGTAAAAAACTACTTGAAATAATAAAACTACTTTGGCAAAGTTTCACGTTACAAAATGGACCCACATAAATCATTTGCATTTCTATATATTTCTAACAAAGCCCAACAGCAAGAGATAGAAAGAGAAATCCCATTTAAAGCTATGGTAGACACTATAAAATATCTGGGAATCTACCTACCAAAACAAACCCAGGGACCATATGAACACAATTGCAAAACACTATTCAAAAGCACAAATAAAATCAGATCTAAGTAAGTGGAAAAACATCAGTTTCTCGTGAGTGGTAGGCCTAGCCAGTATAGTAAAAATGATAGTTCTACTTAAATTAATTTACTTATTCAGTGCCATACCAATCAAACTACCAGATAATTATTTTCTAGGGCTAGGAAAAATAATATCCAAATCCATCTGAAAGAACAAAAGGTTCAGAGTATCAAGGGAACTAATGAAAAGAAATGCTAGGGAAGGTGCACTAGTCCTCCCATATCTCAAATTGTGTTATAAAGCAGCCATCATCCAAACCACTTGGTACTGACTAAGAAATAGAGGGGTAGACCAGTGAAATAGGTTAGGTACTCAAGAGACAGTAGTCCATGAATATAGCAATCCACTGTTTGATAAACCCAAGGATCCCAACTTTTGGGATAAGAACTCACTGTTTAACAAAAATTGCTGGGAAAAGTGGATGACAGTGTGGTAGAAACTGGGCATAGACCAATGCCTGTCAATCCAAATGGATACATGATGATCTAGGTATAAAAAGATTGATACTATAAACACATTAAGGGAGCAAGGAATAGTGTATTTGTCAGATTTATGGAGAAAGGAGAAATTTTTGACCTAACGAGAGAGAGAACATTATGAAGTGCAAAATGGATAATTTTGGTTACATTAAATTGAAAAGGTTTTGGACAAACTCAGTGCAACCAAGATGGGGAGGGATGCAGAAATCCAGGAAAGAATTTTTGCAACTAGTGTCTGTGATAAAGGCCTCATTTTTAAAATATACAGAGAACTGAGTCAAATGTACAAAAATACAAGTCATTCCCCAATTGCTAAATGGTCGAAGGATGTGAACAGGCAGTTTTCAGAGGAAGAAATTAAAAGTATCTCATGTGAAAGCATGCTCTAAATCACTACTGATTAGAGAGATGCAAATCAAAACAACTCTGAGGTACCACATCACCTATGAGATTGGCTAACAGTGACAAAACAGGAAGATGATAAATGTTGGAGAAGATGTGGGAGAAGTTGGAATACTAATTCATTGTTGGTGGAGTTGATCCAACCATTCTGGTGAGCAATTTGGAGCTATGCCCAAAGGGCTACAAAAATGCCCGTACCCTTTGACCCAGCAATATCGCTTCTGGGGACTATCCCCAAAAGATTATAAACATGGGAAAGGGTCCCATGTGTACAAAAGTATTTATAACAGCTCTCTTTGCAGTGGCCAGAAACTGGAAATCAAAGGGATGCCCATCAATTGGGGAATGACTGAACAAGTTGTGGTATGTGAATTTAACGGAATACTATTGTTCTATAAGAAATGATGAACAGAAAGACTTCAGAGAGGCCTGGAAAAACTTATATGAATGAACTGATGTTGAGTGAAAGGAGCAAAACCAGGAGAACTCTGTACATAGCAACAGCCACAGTGTGTGAGGAATTTTCCTGTGGACTTATTCTAGTCCTTCAGAGCAATACAGAGACCTAAAAAATTCCCAGTGGACTTTTGAGGCAAAATGTCTTCCACATCCAGAGAAAGAACTATGGAATTGGATCGCAGAATGAAGCAGACCATTTTCTTTTGTATAGTGTCTTGTTTTGTTTAGCTTTGTTTTATGCTTTCTCCCATTCATTTTTAATTCTTCTATTCAACATGACTAAGGTAAAAATGTATTTAATAGGAATGTATGTGTAGAACCTATATCAGATTGCAAGTGGTCTCAGGGAGAGAGGGGGAAGAAATGTAAGATATATGGAAGTGATTGTAGAACACTGAAAACAAATAAAATAACTAAAAAAAAAAAAGAAAAGTTAGGCCTGAGTAAATGACTTTCAAGTTCTAAATAAATAAAGTTATTCCAAGTCCCATCAAGAAATCCCTTAAAAAATAGTTTTAAAATTCACATATTCAAGGAATGTCTGAGTTTATTAAAATGTAATTTCAGATAGATGTGAGTACCAATTGTCAAAATGGTAACCTAAAAGCAATTTGGCAGTGTGTTTTAAGATTTCAATAAAGTTAGTAAGGAATTTGCAATTTATTCACAAGTTAGCAACAATACTCCTAATTAAATTATACTGTAGCTAGAGTAAGTATTTGAGCATTTACAATGATATCTATTTTTATAGTGGGAATTTTCCACTATAACAATTTTTCAAATGTTCATATGAATAATCATGTGTAACCAAATACTGAAATTTTAATATATTTTGAGGTTTTATGGTTCTATTTATCTTCAGTGGCGATATTTGTGCAAGCTTTTAAAATTATAGTACCTAAAAGTATCATGGAGTAAAAAATAATGAATTAAAAAGGACTCTATTTCCTGAAAATCATAATTGATATCAAATTATATTGAGCTTTGATAATTGTATAGAATAAATTTGAAGATACGAAGGAAAATTATTCAACTCTTTGCTGAATGTATACAGGTGTCAAGTGATATATTAGGGAATTTTTATCCATATTGATGAATAAACACAGTTCCAGATTAGATTCTAATTCTAGTTTAGATTCTTCAGGAATCTAAAAGGGGAGACAGAACAGAATGTATTTAAGACAAATTTACAAAACCATTAGTTACAAAAGATTAGAAGTAAGAATTTTGCAGAAGGTTTCAGAGTTGATTAAGTTAGTGAAGGAGGATTGCTCATAGAAAATGATCACAAACGGTCACAAATTTTGATTTATAGCAAAGGATGTATAAAATGAAAGGAAACAAGTTATTAATTATGTATGTAGAAAATGTTGGGCATGAGTCTGTGTGTGTTCGTTCTTTATTGCTGAAGAAGACTATACCATCAGAGAAATGGTGACATGACTTGCACTTGACTTTGTTTTGAGTGAGGGAGGGCTGTGCAGGTCACCAGCCTCACTTCTCCAGAGCCATCTGAATCCAGTGACCAGATATTCATCAGGATGACTGGAAATGACCCAGGATGAGGCAGTTGGGGTTGTGATTTGCCCAAGGTCACACAGCTAGTGAGTGTCAAGTGTCTGAGGTGATATTTGAACTCAGGTCCTCCTGACTCCTGCACTGGTGCTCTATCCACTGCAACACCTAGCTGCTGAAAATGAGTATTGATGGGAAAAGAAGAATAGTAATGCTAATGAACACAAGAAACAAAAAGATAAAATGGAGTAGAAATAAAAGTGGAAAACACAAGCTTAGGAGAATGAGAACAAAGTTAGGGAAAGAGGTAATTGATCCATGAGTATTGTTTGAGCAGAATCACAGAATATTAGAGTTGAAGGGGATCTCAGAGTCCATCTTGTCCAATATATGCCTGAACAAGGATCCCTCAACAAGTATCTGTGTGGCCAGCCAACCTTTTCTCAAAGATCCCCAGTGACTAGGAAACTATTTCCCTACGTAATCCATTCTATTTTTGAATGACTGATTGTTAGGAAGGATTTTCTTACATCAAATTTAAGATCCCTTATTTGCAATTTTTAATCATTGCATGTAACATTTTACTTAACTAGTTTTAAAAAAAATTAACAGAAATTTCTTTCTTTCTTTCCTACCCCAACCATGGTGGGTAAGGCGAGCAGAAAAAAAGAAATTTTAACATTAATTTTTAGTTTTCAGCCTTCACTTCTGTAAGATTTTGATTTCTAAATTTTCTCTCCCTCCCCCATCCCCAAGTGCAGTCTGATGTAGGCTCTATGTATACATTCATATTAAAAAATGTTTTCATACTAGTCATGTTGTAAAGAAGAATTAGAACCAGATGGAGTAACCATGAGAAAGAAAAAACAAAAACAGAGCAAATAGTAAGCTTCGATCTGTGTTCAGACTCTATATTTCTTTTTCTGGATGTGAATAGCGTTTTCCATTGTGAATCTTTTGGAGTTGTCTTAGATCCTTGCATTGCTGAGAAGAGCTAAGCCTATCACAGTTATCGTGCATTGTTGCTGTTACTGTGTACAGTGTTCTCCTGGTTCTGCTTACTTTACTCAGTATCATTTCATTTAAGTCTTTCCAGGAAAAACAAATTTCTTGTAACAAATATGCATAGTAAAACAAAACAGATTCCCTCAATGTATACAAAAATATGTCACATTCTGCACCCAAAAGACACCACCTCTCTTTAATGGATAGCATGATTCATCATCAGTTTTCTGGATTCATGGATGGACATTGTACTCATAGCTCTTAAAGCTTTCAGAGTTTGTTTTTTTTTTTTTACTGCGTTGTTGTTATTGTATAAATTATCTTGATTCTGTTCATTTCATTTATGAAACTCTTCAGAATTGTTTATTGTTATGTTATTCATATTGCATTATACATTGTTCTTTTAGCTCTCCCCACCACACTCTGCAGCAGTTCATATAAGTCTTTCCATGTCTTTGGAAATTATCTATTTCTTCATTTCTTAAAGCACAATATTTCACCATATTCACCAACCACCACTTTATTTAGTCATTCCCCAAATGGTGGGCATATCCTTAGTTTCTGGTCTTTTGCCACCACAAAAAGCTGATAGAAATATTTGTATGCATAAAGAATCTTCTCTTTCTTGGATCTCTTTTGGGGTACAGATCTAGCAGTGGTATAGCTAGATTAAAAGGCATTGCACTGTTTAGTAACTTTTTGTATATAATTCCAAATTGGCAAAAAAGAAATATGGCAAATGCTGGAGTCAGCAGATGACTCAGCAATACCTCTATTAAGCCTATGCCCCTAAAAAAGGAAGAACAATAGGAGTTATGTACAAAAAAATATTTAGAACAGTTCTGAACAGTGCATCGATCAACTTTGATTTCAGGGGGCTGATGATTATGCATGCTACCTACCTTCTTGTGAAAGGTGATAATAGTCAAGATATAGAATGAGACATTAAATTTTGAATATTGACAGTGTGAGAATTTGTTTCGCTTTACCTGTAAATTTTAAACCATATAGTGATCTTGTATAGTTTAACAAGGGTATTTTTCTCTTTTTTTTTTCAGCGGAGGAGAGGTAGAAGGAAGAGAATAATGTTTGTTTAGTTGAAAAAATAAAATTTTAAAAAAGCACTGAGTATTTTAAAAAGTATGTTGCCTCACACATGGTTTTCTTATACATATATATGTGTATGCATGTGAAAAATATGTGTGAGGAACACAATTTTATACATATATACATATAATTTTGTACATACATACATATACATACACAATTTTATACATACATACCATACATTTGTCTCCAAATCTGACTACTGCTCTGAATTCATTTTGAGTGCTATTTTAACTTTCCCATATAGTACATTAGATTCTAAAATGTTAAAGTCCAAGTTTATTTCCTCAAGCAGGAGCACTGAAAACAGATTACTGTAGAAATTCCAGCACTGTTCATAATTGAAGGGCAAGTTTGTATTTTTGCCACTTTCATGGCACAGAATGGACAAGTAGTTCATTATCTAGTTTCCAAACTTACAGTAATGATCCTATGCATGTTTAGTTAGTCTAGTCCTTATATAGTAGGAGCAATCTGTCCCTGGAATTGTACTCAAAGCCTGGAAAACTGTTAGAACCTGTTGGAGTTTATGCTTCACTAATATAGCCTTCAAGAATTCATCATCTCAAGAGTCACATCAACTTTAAAGCTCTAGAATAGGAAAGTTCACATGGCTCAAGAAGAATAGTTGTTTGTGGACAGGAAATATACAAATTTTGAATCTTGATGCCTGTAAAACAAAAGGCATTTGCACTGTTTTCAAACTGCTATTATACTGGCTCTGAACATTTGTGTATCACAATTGAAGATCCAGTTCCTTTGCTGTAGATTCTGGAACCTTTGAATTCCTGGAACCTCTGTTGCTCAGCGTTCCCTCTGGAGTAGTATTATCTGTGAATGAAGTGAATTTCTCATTGTGTGCTTGGCACATAGCAAATTTAATAGATATTTATTGACTTATTGTTTGAAGTAATTTTTTCTGCCTTTCATCACATCCTCAAGCCTAAATCTATGATCTTCTTAGGAAGCACAATTGCCATATCAGCTTCCTTTGTCGTTTGCTGTTTCTTTCAGTCTCTTCTGTCTTCTCCTCTGTCTTCGAACATGCATGGGACTTTTCTGTCTTGAAAGATACCTTTTCGCCCTCTTATCCTGTCTAGCTGCATATCTAAGACTTCTCTCTTTTTACTGTCTGACTTTAAGACTACTTGGCTACCTTATTTTTTCTTACTATCTTATCCTTTATCTGTTGCTCCTAGTTATGACACTGGAAGAAAGCAACTTATCAGTTTGTTATCTTTAAAAATATGTATGTTATACTCAGAGAAATATTTCATGAACTTATTATGTCACTTAAACTCTGCCTAGAGATAGCATGGTATAGTGAATGATGGACATGCAGTGAGGAGTACCTAGGTTCGGATGTCAACAAGTAAGTCACTTAATTTCTCCGAGTCCCAGATTTCTATTGATTTGATATTATCTGTACCTCACAAAGTAGTTGTAAGGCTCTAATGATAGAATGTATGTAAAACTGTTACTGTTATCCAATCCCTCATTTTACAAATGAGGAAACTAAAGCCCAAAGAGATGAATTGATTTTTCCAGGCTCACTCAGAAACAGTTCTGAGATTCAAATCTGAGTCTTCTGATTCCATACCCAGCACTCAAACCACTCACTCTATCACACGTCCTCCAAAATTCTGGTGCTAGAAATAGAAGTTCCCTTCCTCCTCTTCCAGTAACTATTTTAGTAACTTTGTTTTCAGGTACTGTTTGGCACTGCTGATGGGCAAGTGATTGTTATGGACTGCCATGGCAGGATGTTGGCACATGTTCTCCTTCATGAGTCAGATGGAATCCTGAGCATGTCCTGGAACTATCCCAGTTTCCTGGTAGAAGATAGCAGTGAAAGTGACACAGATTCTGATGACTATTCCCCACCTCAAGGTAGAAGCGGACTCCTTTCATTTTCTTTATTATTTTTTTAAAGTAAATACATACCTACCATTGATCACAAGGGTTTCAACTGACCTAGAAAAACATAGGACCAAACCCTCCAAAAAGTGGTCCCCAGATTTTTGTCCTTGATTTCTCCTTTCTGTCTCTGACACACACCCCTGACTTAGTTGATTAGTCTCCTTTAATATAAATTTTCCTGACTAGAGTGAGGATTATGAAATGATGTCTGTGATGCTGTAAGGCTTAGCTGTAATAAGGTGTAAAGAAGTCAATGAAAAAATTATTAATGTAGTGAACAGTGATAGATTTAAAATCACTTTTGATTTTAAGATGAGTAACTTAAATTTTATCAGAAAAGGATTAGTTTTGCTTATACTTAAGGGTAGCTCTATCATTACAACAAAAGGGGTGCACCCTATGTGTGTCCTGTCATGTTGTTATAGAGAAGAGCTGTTAGATTTATCAGTTTAAGAAAACAATCTAACTCTTCTCTACAGTTACTATTGTAATAGTTTTTTTCCCTGGAATATAGAATTTTACAATGTTGTTTTTTCTATATTAGATATTGACAGATGCTGCAATCAATAGACTAAACTTTAGAGTATCCCTAAAAATAGGTCTTTGGTCTTTATTACCACTACTGCTCTTTTTAAAAGGACAAATATCTAGGGAAATAATAATAATAGGAATAACATTGTGAGAAGATTTGAGCAACATTCCAAAACTTCTTTAAGTCAGCGTATTGATAGATCTTTCTACCCTTCCTATCACTGCATAGACCATCTACCTTGTGTGTATTAGCCCCTCTTAAATACTGAGGTGCAGATTAGCTTCTGCCACCTCTTCCCTCTTCAAAATCCCTCTTTACCTAAGATACTCAGTGTTCTTATGCTGCCTCTTTTCTCATCTATCCTTGGAAGAAAACATTGTTATAAATTCATTCTCAGAAGTATTAAGATTTTAATGTATTACTCCTGTTTGGGAGTCTGTGTTCAACTGAGAAGTGTAGGGAGCAGTTGATGTCTTTTTGTACATAAGTGTATCAGTAAACAGTAGCTTTTAGGGGAAATAAACAACAACACATAGCCACCATTCTAAAAGTGCATGCAAGAATACACACCTTTAAAAATCTTAGTCTGTGTACTCTTAAGGAATAATACTAAAGAATGAGTAGTAGCGTCTAATGTATCTGTGAGTATGTTATTTTTGGTAAATAGGTATCTTCTAGCACTTCTCTTATTGTCCTGTCTCTTACTGAAATTAGAAAATAAATGCTACCATTATGCTTATATGTTACTTCATCCTGGACATTCAGCACATTTCTTAAAAAGAATCCCTCCGAAGTCAGTAGAGGAAAATATAGAATTCATAGGAATCATAGAATTTTGGAGCTGGTAATGACATTAAAAATAATTAAGTCCAACACTCTCATAATATACTTAAGAAAAGGAAGTACATAGAAGTTAAGGTATTTACCTACAATTAAGATAGTAATGGGATATTACCGGAATAGGAATTCTAGTAATGAAAATCACCAGATCCCTTTCCATTTTATAGTTAGCTGAAAGTTTTATATGGGGGTGATCCATAATGGTTTAACTTATGTTCACCAAACTGTAGAACAAGTTCACTTAACAAAAAGAATTTGAGGCTGCTGCTCTTAATGAATTATTCAATTCATTCTCAAAAGCACTGGGGTATCTTAAAAGAAAATAGAATAAATAACAAAGTCTTGGCATCATGTCATAGTACATTTAAGAGAATATAATGCAACCAAAACATCTTTAAAGTTGCCACAAAGAAGAACAGTAATTGATACTTTTATGGACTCCTGAATCATCTCTGAGTGGGTGAATTCCATGTAGGCTTTCTCATAGCTAATTCATAGTGAGTATGGTCTGTTGGATCAAGCTTTATGAGTGTATCAGAAACTGTTAATGGTCATATCCCTGACTCACACAACCATGTGGGAGGACTGTAATGATTTTTCTGACCATATGAACAGCATTTTTTTAAAAACCAATCATTTACATATCCTAGAATTAAATCTTTTTTCAAGTCTGGTTACAGTACCCTGTGAGTATTTGAAACCATTTTACTCCCTCTGACAGCCATACATGTGGTATCATGATTTGGACAAGGCACCAATGGCTGGAATCCAACTGTAGCACTATCTATAAGCTACGTGCCATATGTTGGAAGTCAACAGAAATAATGGCTGCAGCTGCTGCTGCTATAGGCTAATATCCAGTAAATTAATTATTATGTTAAAGTTGTGAGACAACTTCTCTAATCCAGAATGTTTGACTAAATAAAATTAAGGCATTAGTCTTGGCTTTTGTTTTTCTTGTATTGAGGGATTGAAGTATTCACTTTTTCATGTAATTGGAAACGTAGATATTATGTAGATAAATTAGCCTATTTAGGTTCTATACCAAAGGATGTTTTGGGGAAGATCTAAGTTATCTTGAGGATAAAACCTTTTTGAAACTCTCAGACCTTTCTGATGCCTAAGAATTCTCTTTATTTCTTACAAGTCAAAATATATAAATTGAGAAATGAATATGAAAGTGAGAAAAATTCAAAAGTAATGAGGGCACCATATTACACTTGGAAGGCGGCTATAGCTGCTTTGTGGTCATGGGACTGTTAACAGCCATAGGTAGCACCTCAGTCAGAGCCTCCTGTATATATGATGGTTAGCTTGTTTCTTGTGTTGGTACTCTTAACTATGCCATCCTCATTCTCTGCTTTTCTTCCTTTTGGGGGATGCTCCTAACAAGAGTAAAAAATATCCTCTTCATGGGAGAAACTATGTATTATAAAACTGTTGCTTGTTAATACAAAATTCTTGAATTTTTATACTGTCTAAGAGACCCTTTGTATTAATTCTTTGGGTTTTGCTTACTGAACTATAGTATATCATTTTGATATTCCTCATGGAGTTTCTGAAACAGTTCTCTATATTTCATACCAAAAGGACTTAGATCTCTAGGGTGCTTGGAAGTGCCTGTGTTCCCAAATCTGTGATGTTTGGGAGACTGTGAGACCTCTCCACAAGTTTGGGTTTCAAAGATTTTGGAAGATTCCAGGAAGAAGTTCCAGCTGCTTCTTGTCTAGAAGAGCTTCTGAGAGTTGCATTGGTTTTAGGACCCTCAGAAAAAGAGGAGCTTCCCTCTCTCTGAGCAACCCTGACATGTATCTCAGTATGTCGCCACCTTTTCCATAGCAGTTTAGGTTTCAGCAAAAGGTAGCATGCACTGGTACAAAATGGGGAGTGCCAAGATATGATGAACTCCTTGTCTTACACGACACCATCCCAAGCCAAAGCCAACTCTAAGTTTCCAGTTGTTTTCTGTGGATCTATACTAAATCTATAGAATTATGAACCTGGATTTGTATCCTATAATCATCACCTTTTGCTTACTGTGCACTCTTTTTCCTGCAGATGGTCCAGCAGCATATCCCATACCAGTGCAGAACATCAAACCATTGCTCACTGTCAGCTTCACTTCAGGAGACATTAGCTTAATGAGCAACTATGATGATTTGTCTCCTACTGTCATCCGCTCAGGGTTGAAAGGTATAAAAGAGTGAATCTGTCTCCATTATTGTCTTCCTCTCTAGCTTCCACACCCCACAAATCATTTGCATGCTTACTTTTCTGAGTGTGTATTTATTGATTCCTGTCATCTAGCATGCCTTGTCTTATTCTTAATGGAGTCTTTTTTTTTTTTTAATAAAGATCATACCCCAATTAGATCTCTTATTGATGAATCAGTAGCTGGTTTCATCTTTAAGAAATGTTTCTAATAATCAGGTATTAGTTTCATTCATTCTTCCTCTCAACTAATGCAAGAATATTAAAATATTTATCTCCTGAGTGTACAACTCTTTCCCTGTACCTGGCTTACCTTGTATTTGTACCATAAATTGACTCTGGCTCCTGTCATTGCTTTTATAGCTACAATATTAAAGAACATGATTTTTAATGAAATTACCTTACAATTTTAAGATTCTGGTTGATCTTTTAAAGAAAAGTCATGATATAATAAATTAGCCTTGAAATCTTGCAGAAATTTTTTCTTATTTATCTATTACCAGATAAACACTGATGTGAAAGTAGTGGATCCCTTACAAAACTGTAAGATACTTTTGTTTCAAGAATAAATCAGTCACAAAAAATAGTTCAGTTAAAATGTTTTTCATTTTGAAATTTGTTACTATTGGCAATACTACCATCTGATCTTTAGAATTCCATCTATTTAATGGGAAGGTGATACTACATGGTGCCAAGGGAGATTGGGAATGAAGGAATGTTAAAAAATATTGCATGCCTGACTTTCCTTCTGTCCTCAGCCTCATGTGTCCCTGGGAAATCAAGATCCAAATAAGGTTAAGATTGAGACTTGAACAGTACACAGTCCCTTCTTGAAGCTTTCAAAATTGGCCATTGCCATTAGATTAGATGACATGAGTACTTGCTTTCATGTGATTATCTTCTTGATTCTCTGCACTGGTCAGTAATGATACTATTTATTACAAATAATACTGTCTGTCTTCTTTAGCAGGAACATATAATAACATCTTTCATCTGTTTTTAAAAAGACCTCCATAAATAAGAATTATGCAAAGTTCTTGGCATGCAAAAATGAAAAAAAGAAATAAAAACTTATTTTAGTATCCCCTCTTAGATATCTCATCCCAATATTTTAAAACTCAAATTTTAGAGAATCTTATTAGATAATAAACTCCTGAGATCCATGGATTATCTAATAGGCAGTTATTTTTATAGTATCTCACAATGAGCTGTGAGATACTATGTGAGCTAATAAATGAATGAAGAGGCTGATAAATATTTTTTATCATGGTGGACCTATTATCTTTTTAATAAGCTCTTTGATAAACTCAGTGCTACATATTTTCTCTTGAGTGAAAAAGGATGAAAGTGAAGGTGTTACACAGATGATCATCTTTGGTCAGCTCATAGGACAGTGTAATAAATAAATTCATGTTCTTATAAATACCATTTTAAAACTTTAGTAATCACTAATTATCCAGCCCTTACCACAGTACTTTATACATCGTAGGGAGTTGATCAGTGCTTGTGGAACTCAGTTGATTTGAGGTTCTCCACAGAAATCCTTGAAGTTCTCCACAGAAATCCTAGATCTGAACTTTGTCCAGATTTGACAGTGCTGAGTAGAAATTACTACCTATATTTTATACTTGTATTTTCCCAGCATGCTTATGTATGAGTACACCATATTTTGCTTATTATTTACATACTTTGTATCTTTTATTTATTTTGTTTTTTGCTCTATTTTTTCCCCCTTGGACTGGTGTCTATCCAGTTTCATTAAACTTTATTTGAACTGTCATGGGTATATGGAACTACTATACTAATTGCTTGAGTAAAGAAGAGAATTTTACTGAATATACTGTCATTTCTCTTCAGGAAATTATAGTTCGAAGCTAGATGCCATTTAAGGGTTAAGAAAGAAAATGATGAATAAATAACAATAATTGATATTTCTATAGGGTTTTAAGGTTGCAAAGTGCTTTACAACTGTTTTCATATTTGAGACTACATTAATATTTACTGCAACCATATTCATATTTCACAACATCCCTATAAAGTAGGTATAAATATTGTCCCCATTTTTTCAGATGAAGAAATTAAATATCTTATTAAGTGATTTGCCTGTGATCACATAGTTCATAAAAGTCAGAGGTAGGATTTAAACCCAGATCATTTATCCCTCAGTTTAGTATGGTGGCTATCATACTACTTCAACTTCTCATATGGACAGTGGTACCTTGAGATATTTTTCCAGATAAATAACAAATATAAATTTCACATCAATTTTTGTTTCTGCATTTTCTCAACAATTCTATTTATTAGTCAGTTAGTAAACATTTATTAGGCACCTACTGTGTGCCAGGCACTGTGCCTAAGCACTGAGTTTCAAAGAAAGACAAAAAACATATATGTTAGTAAAATCATAGCTAGCTCCTAAGACACCCTCCATTTTTTTCCAGTGTAATGTTAGCTGCATATTTAATAAACATTTTTGTGTAAAGTTTTTATGAAAAACTCAAACCTTTAGCCCAGGTTCAGACTTTTATAACATGGCTTATATGAACGTAGTTTAACATAAAAATTATTAATTGTACTTTTATTTTTTTATTTTTAGCATTGAACTAATCTTGCCTAATGAATGGTGATAAGGATCATATTTTGCCTTGTTTTTTGACGTGTGAATTACATCACATGAATTAGAATTTCCACAAGCACAAATTGGCAGCACAACTTAAGATGTTAAAGAGTTGCCTTGGAAACAAAGATATTAAGTTATTTTCCCATGGCCAAACAGCCATTATGTATCAGAGTTGCATCTTGAACTAAAATCTTCCTGATTTTGAGTCAGTTCTTTATCCAGTACTACATGCTGCCTCTTTAATATTTTTCATTCTGGGAAGGTACAAATGCACTTAACTTAACAAACTCACAGAAGACTGTCTTGTAAAGGCAGAAAACCCATCAGTTTATAAAGGGGGCAAGAGCTGACAAGCACAGGTCTTTCCATGTCCAATTCTGGGCGCTGTCTACTGTGCCATTATTTTGTATAGGTCATTCTTATAGCATACTAATTAATGACTTCTTCTAAATGCATCTCTAAAAGGTGAAATTATTCTACAACTTTTACATTTTAGTATGTATTATGCTGTTTTCTAATGATTCTCAAGGTCATGTTTGAATTAGAATAAAATTTTTAGTGTGTATATATATATACATATGTATTTGTAGAAGAATGAAGAAATAGAGAAAAAAGAATTTGCTTTAAGACAAATGCTCGTGTGGCAATCTAATGGATAATAATTTGATTTTATATTTAACTTACTTTGATCTTAACATTCAGAAACATTGTTATTTTTGAGAAGACAGAACAGTGAGAAAAAGTGATTTACAAGATACAACCTACATACTTATTTTGTCTACAACAAATACATAACAGATTCAGCTGAGTCCCTCTCTAAAAATATAGCAGAGCCCCTTTACTATGCTGCTACTGAAAGATAGAGTCACAATGATGTATGCTAACTATGTTGCATCAGATTTTTTGCCCTTTATAGTTATTTATTTTTCAAAGGGTATCATTTAACATGTGGGATCTCCAAATTGGTTTAAAGAGATTTTTTTGCACAGGGTTTTAATGTAATAAAAATTATCTAGAGTGTATACTTTTGGTGAAACCATGATCTTTCTCCTTCCATCCTTCCTCTTACCTTTCATCCTTCTCTCCCCACTTCTCTCCTTCCTCCCTCCCTTGTTTCCACCATGGATTCTGCATTTAAAAAGTACTTAAGAAGTTTATAACTCTTTTCTGTACATAAGTTCAGGGTGAATTAATTTCCCGTTCTTGATTATGTCTTTGTGATTTCAGAGGTAGTCGTCCAGTGGTGCACACAGGGAGATTTGCTTGCAGTAGCTGGCATGGAGAAACAGAACCAACTAGTTGAAATTGCCAATGGTACCTTTCTGAAGAGTGCCCTGGTCAAATTCTATAATGTTCGTGGAGAACACATCTTCACGCTGGATACACCTGTGCAGGTAAGGAAATACATAGCAACAGGATGCTGTTGTCAATGCCATTGTCTTCCAATTATTTGTCGAACTGGAAAAACAAACTTACTAAGCAATGTTTTATTATCTATAATAAAGTTGAGCCCTACAAATATCAATTGGTACATTTCCTACATTGTGATATACCTTATATTTAATTTATTTCACTAGAGAAATTCTAGAAACATCAGTCTATTCTTATTGATTTTACTTCTCTACTCCTGATCCTGTCATGTTGTGGTTTCCATTTCACCACTGTGGTGAAATTGTTCTTCCCAAGTGTCTTAATGACTTTCTTATCTCCAAATTCAGAGGTCTTTTAGTCCTTATTTATACTTGGCTTCTCTGCAGCATCTGACCCTATTGACTACCTCTTTCATCATTAAATTTATCCACTCTGGATTCTTTGACATTATATTCCCATAATTCTCTTCTAGGCTTTCTGACCTATTTCTTGTCTTATTTGCTGGCTCTTCATTTTCTCACTTAAATTTGGGGTTCTTTCACTTTACTTAGTCCTCTTATTTCCCTATGCTTTTCTCTTTTTCATGGTAAATTCATCAACTCTTGTGGTGTCATTTATCCTATCTAAGTAGATGATTCCAAATTTTTTCTCTGTGCTCCCTACTTTTCTTTAGCGTACCAGTTCCATGCCTCCAGCTTTCTGATGGGTGTAATGTCCACCTAGATGTTCAACTACACTTGAGAATCATTCTGTCCAAAACTAAGTTTCTTCTAAAAGATTTGCCCCTCCCCAAACCATCCTCCAAGTAACATAGCAAGCATGATACTTCAGAGTCATTTGTGACCTTTTCATTCTTCCTCTACTCTGTCTTTAATTATTTGTCAAATAATATAGATTCTACCTCTGTAGTATCTTTCCCATCATTTCTTTCCTTTTCATACCAGACCCATTATAGTTAAGATTTTTTTCATATCTTGTGTGGGTTATTATAATGACCTCCTGACTCTTCTTACTGTTTATAGTCTCTTTCCACTTTCATCATAAGAATTTATTCTGCACTTACTGTGCATATGACATTATGCCAGATGCTGAGGATACTCAAACTCAAATGAATCTGCTGGCTTGTCAGTGTGAACATTCCCTCCAGTGTTATAGATTGCAATTCATTCTTACTTACCAATCCTGTGCCTCTCTTCCCTGTGTTTTTTCATAATTTTGCCCCAGAGGCCTTACTCTCTTGACATTATGAGGATGTCTTAGAAAGACACATCCCATCCACAGGTTATTCTTTATTCTTGAGTATGGCCAGGCTATCTTTTTTTCTATCATACTTTTTCATGATGAAATCCTTACTCTGGTTCTTTATACTTCTTGTATGTTATATGTTGCTGCCTTTGTCTTCTCAGTATTTCTCAATTTATTTCTTCAGAAACTGTAGTCTTACATGGCCCATAGATATACAATATGACCAGCAGACTACTGGTATTAAAAAGATGGGCTTGGAGACTATGAGTCTGAAACATTGCATATAATATCAGACTTTTGATATGGTTGTCAGTTTTACTGAACTTTTTTCCAGTTCTTTTATTCTGTATTATGAAGGATGGTTCTCTGTTTAGGTGAGCAGGAATTCAGTATAAAAATAGGTGAAATTTTCAAAGCTATAAATGAAAACTTTTTTTTTTAAAGTGGGTCTTTGTTTTAGGGAGAAGTTTGAAATCATTGAATGATCTCTCTTTTTTAAAGTCCATCCAGTCTCCCTTCTTTTTCCTCCTGTTTAATTATGGGTAGAATTTGTGTTCTTTTGCAATTTTTATACAAAAGTATCCATTAGTGGTGGGCAGGCTTTCTATAGGTTGTCTATCTAGATGAAAGCCATGGTCTAGACTATAGGGCATATTAATTAGTTTGTTTAGTTTTTTTCCCCGGGATGACTGGTTGGGCTAAATTTCAGTGGGTATGGATTTCATCCAGGAGCCTCTGCACTGTCCTGGGTTTTATACAAGCAACAACATGTCTTCTATATAATAAGAACATCTGGTGAGCCTTAGCATCCACAGAAAACCCCTTTTTAACTTAAACTCTGCACTGAATCTCTTCTGTGACAGTGGTAAGCATATATCTCCCTATCTTATCTCTTATTTGATAATTTTGAAGATGGTAATTAAACAAATTTACCTTTCGAGTCCTTCATACAATTTTGCATAATTTTGATTTATGTATGGGGAGAGACAATCTTTAATGGCTCATTTTGTTCTAATGAATCAAACACCTTTTTTTATAGTAATCAGACAGTAAGCACAATGGTCTCTTGTATTTTCTACATATTTTAATAATTGATTGTAAAAATGTGGCCCCTTGTATAATATAATTTGTAAAAGAACTTGCTTATTCTCTACTAATACCTTCATTGAGAATGCCCTTGATGCATATATAAATTATTCTCATAAAAATTTTATATAAATGGGTGTAATATGCTGCAGGTTTGGAATCAGAACAAGAGATGCTCAGAAGTCATTCTATTTTAACAAAAAGTTTACTTGCCATACCACAGAAAGGATACTCAACAAGAATACATTTATCTGGGTAATCCAGCCCACAGGGCAAGGAATTCTTATAGATAATTTTGTTCCTAACACAGGTGGGAAAGTAATACCCTTTGACACAATACCCCTACAAATATATATAGAAACCTATAAACATAGAGGGGAAGGACCCAGATGTCCAAAAGCATGTATAGCTATACTTCATATTGCAACAAAGACCCAGAAAAACTGGGTGCCTATCAGTTGGGGAATGACTCAAAAAATAATGGTATTTGAATATAATAAAATGTAATTATACTATAAGAAATGGCAAAAAGAATTCAGAAGAAGTTGGAAGGATTTGAATGAACTGATACAGAATGAAATAAATGTAACCAGAACAATTTACATGATTACTACAGTGATACAAAGTAAAAGAACTTAGAAATTGATTCATGAAGTAACTTCAGAGTACTGACATTGAAACATGTTTCCCAGAGTAAGCTTGTGTAGTTCAATAGATGGAATTCTGATGCTTTGCCAAAATGAGAAGTTGGTAATCTTAGTTTCATCTCATCCATTTTCAATCTTCAATATTTTTTTTGATGTTAACTGCCCTTTTTTTAAATATGTGTTTTACTTCATTAAATATTTCCCAATTACATGTAAAAATTTTAGCAATCTTTTTTTTAAAAAAGCAAATTCCAAATTCTTTTTCTTCCCCCTCAAGAGGGCAAGCAATTTGATATTGAATATACATGTAAAGTCATGCTAAACATATTTCCATATTAGCCATATTGTAAAGAATAGCAAAAGACTCATGATGGAAAATGCTATTGTTATAAAAGAAAACAAGTTTCCTTTGATAGCTCAGCTGGTAGAGCAGAGGATTGTAGAGGTGCGCGCTCCTTGGCAATCCTTAGGTCACTGGTTCAATTCTGGCTCGAAGGACAGGCTTTAACTTACAACTGTCGAGTATTGTTCTTGCTACTAGGAAATAAGAAATATAGGTAATGGGGAACAGAAAGTTATCTGGCCCCACAGGACAAAAGAGAAGATGGGGACAAGGGAAAGGAGGCATGATAAAAGAGAGGGCAGATCGGTGATAGGGGAAATTAGAATGCTCAGTGTATTGGGGTGGGGGGAGGGGACAAATGGGGAGAAAATTTGGAACCCAAAATTTTGTAAAAATGAATGTAAAAAGTTAAATAAATTTTTTAAAAAAAATAAATGCAAAAAAAATAAATAAAATAAAATTACAGTATTTGTTGAAAAAATAAAAGAAAACACACAAAAACTAAAACTAAAGTTAAAAAAGTATGCTTTGATCAGCATTCAGAGTTCAGTGGTTCTTTCTCTGGAGATAAATAGCATTTTTCATCATGGATCCTTTGGAATATCTTCTACTGTTGTCTTTAAATGAGTGGCTAAGTCATACACAGTTGATCATTCTTACAATATTGCTGTTACATACAGTGTTCTCTTGCTTTTTCTCACTTCACTTTGCATAGTCTTCAGTATTTTCTATGCCTTATGAAATGCATAGAATCCTATAGAATTCCATAAGAAAGGATTTAAAAGTTGGTAACAGAATTTATTTTGGATTACATGAGGAAAACCACCACAAGCTATAGATGTTTGTAGAGATCAAAGAGAATGCAGAATCATGTACCTGAAGAGTTGGATGGAATTCAGAATTATCCTCTAGTTGAATCCATTTATTTTATAGGTAAGAAAATCGAAACCCTGAGAGGTTAAAATGACCTGTTCAAGGTCAAATGACTAGTTATTGTCAAATACAAGTCTTAGAAACCAAATATCCTGATTCCCAATTCAGTACATTTATCATTACTCCACACTGATAACTCAGAGAATCACAGATCTAGAAAGCAGCTGTAAATTGCCCATCCAACCTCCCGCGAACAGTGCAGAAATTCTTCCCTAACATCTCTGATTGGTGGAAAGAAGTCATGCAATCTTTGCTTACACTCAAGAGACAGGGAAACTCACTATTTTCCTAGTCTGTTCTATTGAACAAATCTAGCTCTTGGAAGACTGGTTTATATATTAAAACTTGTTCCCTTTTAGCTTCTATCATTGCTTCTAATTATGACCTGAGTTACCCAGAATAATTTTTTTTATTTTTATATATTAATTTTATTTATTTCTAAGTGTCCTACAATCACTACCATGTAATTTAGTTTTTTTACCCCGTACCTACCCCTCACTTGCCCCCTCCCTCCCCACAATGGCATACAATTCTATATATGTTCTACACATACATTCCTTATTAAATACATTTTCACTGTAGTCATGCTATGTAGAAGAACTAAAATGAATGGGGGAAATCATATAACAAACCAAAACATAATGCTTGCACAAAAAAAAATGGTCTGCTGTGTTCTGCGATTGAATTCCATAGTTTTTTCTCTGGATGTGGGTAGAAGGCATTTTGCCTTAGAAGACCATTGGGAATTTTTTTTTTTTTAAGTCCTTGCATTGCTATGAAGTTCCAAGTCTACCAGAAAAAACTCTCACACACTGTGGTTGTTGCTGTGCACTAAGTTTTCCTGGTTCTGCTCCTTTCACTCAGCATCAGATCATATAAGTCCTTCCAGGCCTCTCTGAAGTCTTCTTGTTCATCATTTCTTATAGCGCAATAGTATTCCATTACATTCATATATCATAATTTATTCAGCCATTCCCCAATTAATGGGCATCCCTTTGGTTTCCAGTTTTTGACCACTACAAAGAGTACTGCTATAAATATTTTTGTACATGTGGGACCCTTTTCCATTTTTATGATTTCTTAAGGATACAATCCTAGAAGCGATATTGCTGGGTCAAAGTTATGCACATTTTTGTAACCCTTTGGGCATAGTTCCAAATTGCTCTCCAGAATGGTTGGATGAACTCACAGCTTCACCAACAATGAATTAGCGTTTGAACTCTCCCACCTCTTCTCCAACGTTTATCATCTTCCTGTTTTGTCATGTTTGCCATTCTGATAGGTGTGATGTGGTATCTCAGAGTTGTTTTGATTTGCATCTCTAATCAAAAGTGATGTAGAACATTTTGTCATATGATTATAGATATCTTTAATTTCTTCCTCTGAAAATTGCCTGTTCATATCCTTTGATCATTTATCAATTGAGGAATGACTTGTATTGTTGTACATTTGACTCAGTTCTCTGTGTATTCTAGAAATGAGGGCTTCTCAGAATAAAATTAATCCCATTTTTGAAGTATCCATGCAGGAACACAATCTGGTGTTCATAGTGTACCTCTGTGGATCAACAGCGAACTTACTACGTTAAGATACCATTCTAGTGCAGGCAAACCCTTAATATGGTGTTGTACTTTCTTCTTTAACACATAATGTGGAGAAATGTCCCTGTGTCCTACCAGAACAGTACATGAGAGAATAATAAAATATATTAAAATTAATAAAAATGAATTTTAAAAAGCCAACATGCTATTTCAAAGGCTAAGAATAGTTTCATACCAGTACAGCTTAAAATAACAAAGAAAACCATTAGTGGTACTCTCTAATTTTTGATGAATCTATGAGAAGTGGACTTTCTGAGTTAACTTGTCTGCAGTAGTATCACCAGTGTCACTTTTACTGAGTCAATCAGCATTTATTAAGCATTTGCATTCTAATGTAGGAAACAACATGTATATGTAAAAGGTGTAATATATACAAAATTAATACAGGAGCTTATGGGAGGGAACTTGTTGTTGTGTTTGTCCTTCGTTCTCAAAGAGAACTATGAAGTCAAGATGATGACATGACTTGCAGTTGACTTTGATTTGAGTTGAGGGAGGGCTGTGCAGGGTCACCAACCTCACTTTCTTCTCCTGAGCCATCTGGGTCCAGTGGCCTGATATTCATCAGGATGACTGGAGATGGCCCAGGGTGCAGTGTGAGACCCTGGCCCTTTCAGGCTGAGGTCTTACCACATTCTCATTTTGAGTGAGATACACCCGTTCAGTGAATAGGCTTCTTTAGTTACTCAGGGTTTGATGGGAAGGAACTAGCATCTTAGTGGACCTAGAAAGGAACCATGGAGAAATTGGCACTTACAGTAAGTCTCAGAAGAGACTTGGGATTCCAAGAGGTAGGCGTGAGTAGGGAGTGCCTTTCATATGGGAGAGAAAGCCAAATGCAAATCCATGGAGATGGGAGATACAATGTGTGCAGAACAGTCCATGTAAGAGATGGGCTATAGGACAACAACAAAATGTAAGAAAACTGGAAATCTCAGAAGGGACTAGGTTGTGAAGAGCACTAAGTGCAAAACAGAAGAGTTCATATTTGATTCTAGAGAAAATAGGAAGCCCCTAGAGTATTGAGCAAGTGAGTGACATTAGATTTTCTCTTTAGGGAAATTCCTTTTTTGACTATTTGTTAAATAGTTTGGAGATAGAGGAGACCTGAAGCAGAGACCATTTAGGAGTCTGCTGCAGTCAATCAGATGGGAAATAAAGGGTGGAAAGGTAGAGGTGCATTAGGATTGAAAGGATCCCATATCCCCCACAAACAACCTGTTAAAGCTCTAAAGATGCAGGAGTAAACAGCGATAAAAACTAAATAAAATAATTTAAGACTACATTCCATCCAGGACTGCACAAAAAGACTCCCAGGATTCTGAAGAAGCCCTGAATAAGGCAAGCCAGGGTAATTGAAAAGTATAATATGAAGCAACTCAGGTCTGCACCCAGTGCAGTCACAGATTACCAACAAGAGAAGGGTCTTAAGAGCAGTACCCAGCTCATAAATGTCTTAAGAGTCCCCTGCAAAAAAAGAGTCTTAAGTAGCACTCAGGCATTTTGTACATGATGTGCATCCAGAGAGCCTGGAACAATAAGAGAAAAGACTGAACAAGTTCTGCAGAAGATGGGGATGGATTAATATTTGCTACCAAAATTAGGACCAAGCAGTCCTGTGATTCTATTTGTAAATTTGTGAGCAGAATTTAACCAAAATACAACCAAAAAGTAAGGCAAGAGGTTTCGGAAAGCAGAAGTGCTAAACACAATGAAGAAGTGCCTTGGAGTGAGAGAAACCCAAAACCAGAGAAAGAGAGAAGCTATAAAACAAATACAAATATAGCCTTCTAGAAAAAATTGTCATGGCCACATGGATTATAAGAGTACTTGGAAGAAATGAAATCGATATGAAATGTACTGGGAAGGAAAGAATGGCAAAGAGAATTAATATCTTAGACAGAAAATTTGCCCATTAACTGAATGCCCTGAAAATTAGAATGGATCAAACAGAAAAATGACTTATTGAGACAATAAATATTAAAAACAAAATCAAAAGATTGAACAAAAACAAGCAAATGCAAAGAATTTATTATATAAAAAAAAGCTGACCATGAAATCAGATCAAAGAGAAATAATCTAAGAATTATAAAGCTACTTCAAACCATGACCAAAAAGACCCAAGCATTCAGACTTGGGTACAGTTTTGTAAGAAATCATAAATGAGAACTGCCCAGATTTCTAGAACCACTGGGTCATTTCCTGAAAGAAAATTAAAACTTCCAGAGCTTTCAGGTTGAATGGGGGTGATGGGGTATACTAATAACAAATCCTCACCTCCTTCCCTCACCTTCCAAAAAAGGAATTCAAATACAGAGCCATGGTCAGGATCACTCAAGATATTGCAATTGCCACTACCGAGGAGAGTAGAGTTTGCAATATGAAATTCTAAAAGGTAAAATATAAAGACTTACAGCCAAGAATGATCTGTATAGCAGTATTCAGCATAATCTTACAAGGGAAAAAATGCACTTCTAAGGAAAAAGAGAATTTATAAGCATTCCTGATTTTTAAAAAAACTCCAGAATTAAGTAGATATTTTGAAATAAAAACTCAGAAGTCAAGAGAAATACAGAAATGTACAAAAAACATTTGATCCGTTGAAAAGAACTGTATATGAATAAAGTTCTTATGTGCCAGCATGAGACAAAGAAACAAGTGTCTTCTCAGAACCTCTGCATCTTCAGGGGACAATAGAGAAAGGTAAAAGAGGACTTGGGGTGTTTTTGTTCTGTTCTGATGGTCTTAGGAAGAAAATGGAAATTATGTATATAGAGTTATGCACTGGAGAGGAAAGGAGGAAGGAGCGCAAAATCACTATCTCATATTGTAGGGATCAGTGGAAATACAAGAGTATTCAGACATTAGGAGTGTGTGTGCATGTGCCTGCGTGCATGTGTATCTTGCACTTAACTTGACCTTCGTCTGAACTGCACAAAGCAAAATTCAACAAATATACATATACATGCACACAGAGACACACAAGGATTGTGGCGTAGAAATACATTAAATGTGACAGGGAAGTAGGACAGGACCGGAAGGGGAAAAGAGGAAGGGCAGGAAAAATAGGTAATGGATTAATCGTAAGCAAAACAAACTCCAATTTAAGAGTGTTGAAGGTGGGGAGAGGTTTAAAAGGAAAGTAAATAAGAGTAAAAACTTGTGACCAGGTGAGGCAAAGAGAAAAAGGACAACAGAGGTGAAGCAGAGACTCATTTATAGGATACAAGGGTTAGGCAAACTTCTGCTCTTTTACCTTCTTGTCTGTAAAGAGGACATTAGAGGCAAAAAGAAAAAAAAGTTTAAAAAAAAGGATGGGGGGAAATGCAAAATTAATAGTAAATGACTGTTGATGTGAATGGGATGAGCTCATCCCTAAAAAGGAAAATGATTGTAGGATGAATTAAAAAGCAACATCCAGTAATATGTTGTTTACAAGAAACACATTTGAAACATGATTTTCAGACATCTAAAACAAGGCACTAGAGTAGAATCTATTATGCTTCTGGTAAACTCAACAAAATGAGAAGCAATTATGATTTCAGATAAGGCTTTGATGAATATAGAGATGAACAAGATAAGCAGAGAAAATACATTATGTTTAAAGTTCCCATAAATAACAAATCAGTATTATATATATACACATACACACACATATACTCACATATCTATCCACCAAACAGAATCTGTATACTTAAATGAAAAGTTAATTGAACTTCAGGGGGGAAAAAGTAGTGAAACTGATCTCAGTTTATCCGTTTCAGATAGACAAATTTAACAAAAAGATAAGAAAGAAGTTAAGGATCTAAATGAAACAATAGATATTTTTGGCTGTGATAGATCTCCCATTATTACTAAATGGGAAGAGAAATAGTTTACTTCACAAGGCATAAAAATTTCTCAATAAAACAACCTTTGAGGAAAATTAATTTGAGATGAAATAACAAGCCTGAAGAATCAATAAGTTGAGGAACAAATCTTAGAAACACTAGAAAACTTTGTGAAATGAAATTACAATAGTGAGAAAGTATGCCAGAACTTAAGGGCTGCATCCACAGTTGTCCTTAGAGTGGTGGTGTCAAACTCAAAAAGAAACAGTTCCCCATGGGCTCCATGACTTAGAAAACCATAAATTATATTTTATTTATATTTCATTAAATCTTTTTCAGTTACATTTTTAATCTGGTTCTAGGCTATGCCTTAGAGGACAGACAATCTGTATCTCTAAAAGCAGTGACTAATGAAAGAAAAAGAAAAGAGCAAGTCACTCAATTGAGCAGGGGACTTTAAAAAAATTAGGAAAACAAGTCTCTTCCCACTCCAGGCCATCTTCCACTTGGCTGTCATTTCCAGACATTTTCACTGACTCTCCCCCTTGCCTAGTATCCTCTTCCTCCATCATACATGAATCTTGAAAATAGTCTTTTTTGCTGTAAGCATTTTAATACTGATGACATTGTCAATATTGATGAACATCAGGTAGCATTGTATTTATTCAACCAAGCTCATACTGTTAACATTTTATATCTAATACCATTTTATAGCTTTGATGATTGCTTTGATGGACCATCTACTGATAAACTTCCAATTCCTTAGCTGTGCAGGTAACTTGTATCAAGGTGACATTCAGTCCATTTAGTTGTCTGAATCTAAAAATCTTGAAGAATAATAAAACTGTCTGGGAACTACTTGAAAATATTTTGACAGCCCTATTGAAACATAAACTCTCTTCCACTCTTATACTATTAGTGAAAACAGTGAGTTCTCTCTCTTGCTTTATGAGATTTCTCATTATTTCTACAGGTCCTTTTAAAAATGGAAAAAAAAAATTATATAAAGTCCAGTTTGTATACTCACTAAAATGTAGTTTTTTTGATAAGTTTTTTTTCCTTGCCCTGAATATATGTTTTCAATGTGTTTTGAATATGATCTTATATAGCCACACATAGGCTTGGATGTTATCAGCTTCATAGATTCAAGTATCATTTCTGAAAATAGAAATTTTATGTGATTTGAGGAAAAGAGTTTATTCCAAAATTTATAGCTGAGTTTTTTGTATCAGGCAGCAGCTGTACAAACACAAACATTAATCCCTTATTATTGTACTTCTATAAAGTTTATTGAAATTGAGGAGTTGGTATTTTCCTTTAAGCAAATGTTATTCTTACTAGGTGAAGAATTTCAGGAAGATACTGAGCTTGGATTAAGCTTAATGATGAACCAACAGTTGACTAGTATTCTTAATAGTTGATCCTGGGTGATTGAGTAACAGTAGGCATTAAAAAGTGACATGGGAGATTTTGTTCTAGTCTCCTGGGTACTGTTTTCAGTCCTGATATGATAAAATAATGTTTAATGCAACTCACACTCTTTTTTTCAACCCAGGAACACACAGCATAATGAGAGCTCTATCAAATTGTGAGCTCCATATTTTGCTAATAAAAAATAATAAATGAGAGTCAGATGGGGCTAGCAAATGAATAATCCCAGAAAACTAACCAGAACAAAATGTAAGTAAAATACAAAACATTGAGATGGCCTATCATATAAGGAATTTCAGTATGCAATCAAAATTTAAAGAGATTTTCTATGAACCCCTATCTACCGTGGTCACTAATGCAATGGGTAATGGATAGACTACTTACTGTCAGGAAGATTCAAATCCTTCATCTGATACTTACTAGTCATGTGACCTTGGGCAAACCACTTCCCCTCTGGGCCTCAATTTCTTCGTCTGTAAAGTGAAATTGAACTGTCTCTAAATGTGTGATCCCTTTGCCTAAGACAGGATAAATAATTCATTTATTAATGCTGAATTTTCAAGAAGCTTCTAGAGACAATAATCTTAACTAACTAGAAGTTCTTGTAATTATAAAGAATTTGGGAAAATGTTGTATCTTTACCATTTCTTTTGCTAGCTTGTCTTATTCCATAGAGGTTCACTCCCAAGAGAAATAAATTAAATTAGCATTTGTTTCCCTTGCTCCAGTGTATTTCCCTGTAAAAATGGGCAATTAGGGGCCCCAAATTAATTTAATATGAATTCTTTAATAATGTGTTGGGGGGGTGGGGCTAATATAGGGAAAATAGCACTAACTCTGGAGTCAGAAGAGCCCAGGTTAAAATTTCTCTGGCATTTGATGTTTACCACCCATGTGCAAATAACTAAGTGTAGAGATGGGGAAAACTGAGAACTAACTTTAAAATCCTAATAATAATGTCTTTATTGTATGCATTTTTCACTGTTGTGAGAAATAGTTCATAGTTTTCTTTTCCTTCCCAAAAAGTCTGTGATCAAAAAAAAAAGTTAAGAATCTGCTCTATATAGCTACTTCTTTAAAACTAAGATTAAATGTTCTTACAGTCTTCATTTTTTCAAGCTAAATTCTTTTCCACTCAATCCAACAAGTACTTGTTAAACAACTATATACAAAGAATGTGAGGCACTATGAAGAAATAAAATTATATAAGCTCTCTCAAGGAGTTTACTTTCTACATTTACTAAAATAATCCTAATTCCCTCTCACTCCCACAGTACTAAGGATTTTAAGAGAGGGAGCTATGGAGGGAATGAATTCCTGGGATGAGGAACTGTTTATCCAAAAACATGAAGGAAGAAAATGAAACACAAAGTTCAGGGAACAGACAAAAGGCCAGTTTGATTAGAACAGAATATATATCAAAGGGTTATTTGCCATATTAATTTACCATATTATTGGGAAGTAGATCTAGAAAAATAGGCTGGAGATACACAGTAAAGGGCTTTAAAAGTGAAGTTGAGAAATTTATTTTATTAGCGAGACACTGAAGATTCTTGAGTCAATGAAGGCATGGTCAGACCTGCACTTTAAGAAGATTATTTTGGCAGGTATGTGAAAAATAATTATCAATTATTCAACTATTACAATGGTCCATGAAAAAATTAAAGAGGTCCTGAAATGGTATGAATGAAGAGATGGGAGATGTATAGCAGATGTTGCAGAGATAGAAGTGACAAAACTTGTCAGTGGATTAGATATTGGGGTGAAGAAGAGTGGTTATGTCCCAAGGTGACTCAGGTTATGCATTTGTATTACTAGAATGATGATGCTGCCCTTAGTAGAAACAGGGAATTCTGGATAACAGTGAATTTGGGATAGAAGATGACATGTTCCATTTTGGATGGGTTGAGTTTAAGGTATTAAAGGGAGATGATAGTGTAGATGTCTAGTGTGTTTCATCATTAGTCCTTTGATAATGATGGGGTACAGACTCTGGGAACCTCCTTGAAGTCTCCTTGAATCTTCCCACTTAATCTGGCTGTCCATACCCAAATCTGTTACCCTTAACCTGCTCTGGCCCATCCTTGAATACTTTTCACCCAAGCCTTCTATTGTCTGATACCTCCCAATTGTCTCTAGCCATTTCCTACCCTTGATCAGTCACCCTAGTATTATCAAGACTACTTGGTCACCTGTAGATCTTTCCCACAGTCTTTCTGTATGTAAGCTCCCTCTTGCCTCCATGAAGGTACTTAGATTCAGTCCTATTCCGTCTAGCTGAGATTCTACCTGGTCTCCATGTCAATACAATACTCACAAATGGTTAGGCTTCTTATGAGTCAACCCAATATGGCAAATCTTTAATAAACTTTGTTTTACTTTGACTTAAAGAAGGCTTGAGTCAAATTCATTCGGCAGGACCTAGGAGTGTCTGTATTTTGGAATTCAACATTATGGTTCCCTGATCTCATCAATATCATGGTTGGTTATTATGCCATTCAGAGTTCCTAATTCTTTCAGAGTTGTTTGTCATTATCATATTTTGCCATTGTATAAATTGTTCTGGTTCTGTTCACTCAGAATCAGTTCTTATAAATTCTCCCAGGTTTCTCTGAAATCATCCTCTTCATCATTTCTTATAACACAATAATGTTTATACATTTATATATAACTTGTTCTGCTATTCCCTAATTTATAGACGCTCCCTTCATATTCCTATTCTTTGTCACCTCAAAAAGAGCTATAAACATTTTCACGTATCTTTATTTAGAATTATTTTAGGTAGGATTTAATGCCTTAATCTACCTTTCATCTTTTGTCTCCTTCTCCCTTTTCTTTGGGGTTTACTGCCTAGATGTCTTTCCTTCCTTCCTTCCCTCCTTCCTTCCTAACTTCCTTCCTTCCTTACATCCTTCCTTCCCTTTCCCAAAACCTTAAAGCCAGTGCACTCTGAAGCCCATAGGTTGGACAACAATAGGTCTCTGCCCAAGCTCCACTTAATAGATGGCTTAGAGTGATTATCAATAGTAACAGTTTCTCTTTTCCCCCCAGTTTGATTTTGTTATTTTTTCCTTTTGCTCATTAAAAAGACCATTCCCTGACTACTTATTAAAGATGCCTATTCACTCAATGGGCATTACCTCCCTCTAAATGAGTACGTGAAAAGGCCAAGGTCTCCCATTGCATCCTGGGTCATCTCCAGTCATCCTCATGAATATCTGGTCGCTGGACCCAGATGCTCTGGAGGAGAAGTGAGGCTGGTGACCTGCACAGCCCTCCCTCACTCAAAACAAAGTCAAGTGCAAGTCATGTCATTATTTCTCTGATGGCATGGTCTTCTTCAGCAACAAAGGACGAACACAGTCACAAAAATCAAGTGAAACTGCCATTAAAAAGGAAGGAATCAGAAAGTGACCAAGAGGGGATAATAAAGAAAAAAACCCAAAATTGCCAAGGATCTCAGGAGGAAGAAAATTCGATTAAAGACTTTGTTCATAAGCAGATTTACAGGGAATGTATTAATGATAGGATGATAACATTAACTTCCAGATAAGCTAAAAGAATACAGTCATCAAAGAACAAATATTGTGACACAAAGGAAAACGAATTAACACGAGATGAGACAGAGGACCTTATGAATGACCAAGTTATCATGGAAACACAGCAGGACGTTCCTGAATGGTTTAAAGAAGAAATAAGAATTTTGAAAGCAGAATTTGTGACCTTACAACAGAAATAATTGACAGAATAGAAAAACTTGAATCCACAGTGGCAAATCTCTCCAAAGAAACAGCAAAAGAGAATAATGGAGTTCAAATTCATAGAGGTGAGGGATAATATGGAAGAAAAGACAAAAATGGATGAAGTTAAAGGAAAAAATGGTGTCCATATAAACAAAACATACTGATCTTGAAAATAGCAAGCATAAAGACAACTTAAGAATTACAATCCTCAGAAGATCTCAAGTTAAAAAACCTGAACATTGTAATATAAGACAGTTGTCCAGAGATTCTGAACATAAGAGAATATTGTGCCTATCCATCAAATGAGATGATATGTGTAAAGCTCTCAGCATGCTTCCTGGCACATAGAAGGTGCTAAATAAAATGTCTGTCCTTTCTCCCATCCCCTTTTACCAATTTGAAAGAATCCGTATATCTCCTTCAGGAAAAAAAAAATTCTCTCTCTATTTCTTTGTCTTTATCTCTCAGTCTCTCTTTCTCCCTCTGATTAAATATGAGATTTTCCCTGTCAACAAATTAATCAGGCAACCAGGAGAAAGAGCTTTAAATATAATAGGAAAAGGAAATTATAAAGGAATAGAAATATAAAGGAAATATGTAGGAATACAAAGGAAAGGATTTTTGAGTAATACAAAATAATTTTGTACCCACCAGAAATCACAGGAGGGAATGTAATGTGTTCAAAGAGGAAAGAAATTCAAGAGGCCATTCAGCATGACCTATATTGCTAACTTGAGTCCAAGAATCAATTTTTAAAAAGATGGACGTTCAATAAAGAGACATTTTTTCAAAGCCTTTCTAGGAGGAAAAAAACACGCCTAAGCAAAATTACTTGTTTCTGAAACACTCCCAAACAACAGAAGTACAGAAAAGGTAAACAAGTACAGTAGTCAAAGACAACAGCAAAAAAAATAATAACAGAGAGACCTTTAAGAGATTTCTCTCTGAAAATACAGAACAACACAAGGATGAAAGCAGAAGGCAAATAGAAGTGGTGATTGTTAACAAACAGCCCTGAAGTATTATGGAGTAAGTCTCATAACACCTGACCTATAGGGATGTGTATGTGGGGGGTGGGGGGGAGAGACATAAAAGAGGAGAGGGGAATATGTGATAATACCTTAATCAAGTCAAAGACTAACAGTAAGGAAATACAGGAAAATAACTCCTTTCATTTTTTCAGGAAGAGGAGAGTCTCTAAGAGAATAGGTAGGGAGGCAGAAGGAGGGATTGAAACAAGGAAAGGTAGAAATTTTGTTTTGGTGAGGGGAATTGTTCAGTCATTTTGATCACATCCAACTCTTCATGATCCCATTTAGCTTTCTTGGCAGAGATACTAGAATATTTTGCCATTTCCTTCTCTAGCTCATTTTTACAGATGAAAGTGAGGCAAACAAAGTTAAGTGACTTGCTCAGGATCCTATAGCTAGTAAGTGTCTGAGGTCACATTTGAACTCAGGGCTTATTGACTCTAGGCCCAGCACTAGCTGCGTAGGCAGGAATTACCTACCTCTCTGATCAGTGCTTCTGTGAGGGAAGAGAGATGTTCCATAAAGGGAGATGGAAAGCTTACATTGAATATAATCTTAAGAAATTCAGTACTCAGAAAGACAACTCATCATGCCTCAGGAGAAGGAGAATTGGAGGTTGTAGACCCAGAAGAGTGGGAGGGCATGGACCTCATAGGAGGATTGTATGGCAAATGGGGAAAAAATAACTATGGAGAGGGCAAAGGTTAATAATGGAGTAGAAAATAGCTACCTTAGAAACATTATTTCCATGAGGCATATGGAGAATAAAAGAGTAAGTATAAGAACCATGAATCAAAGAGTAAAACACTATAATAGATTACTTTTGATGATAAATGATGAGCAAAAGAAGGAAAAATTCTTTTTAGAAAAAAATTACAGAAAATGAAATTGTAAAAGTTTAAATAACAAGTTAAAGCACAGGCAACGAAGGGAAATTTTACTTGACTACTCATCTGAGAGGGAAAAAGAGGGAGGATAAATAAAATAAGTACATAAAAGCAAGAAAAAAGAAACTACTAAGGAAAGCAAAACTAGGGGGAAAGATTAAAAATAGGGAGGGGGCATCTAAGGGTTAAAGAGAGAACTATGGGGAATGAGGTTGCTTTAAAATAGATTAGACCCAAACAACTAAAGAAAAAAGGTATTGTGTTTGTACAGAAAGAGGGGAAAACATCCTAATTTGCGTGTGTATATGAGTGAGAGAGAAAATATAACAACTCAGATGTGAAATGAATTTAACAATTCCACTGTCTAAAAACAAAGTGAATCACGGAATAAAAATTAAGGGCCAGGGAAAAGAAATTTACTATGCATCAGTGTAGTCCAAAAAAAAAAAAAAAGTGGTTGCAATCAAGTTAAAACAAAATTGAAAAATAAGTAAATAAAAAACAAAGCGAACATTCATAACATAAAAATGTATTAACATGGAAACTACATTGTTTTTAAAGGAACGATAGGAAAGAAATCAATATTAAACTTATTTAAAGTCAGTATATAAACTCGTAAAAGAAGAATTTACAGAACTCTTAAGAAGACATAGGCAGTAATCCAATAGTTGCATGAGATTTAGAGTTGGAGGCATTTAACCCAGTGCTTCTCACCGTTTGTGAATAATTCTGACAGTCATTTATATTTGTAAGAAATTATGCATATAGTAAATATGCATGGAAATCTCTACATGAATTGATTTCAGAGTGAATTAAGCAGAGCTAAGAAAGCAGCCTGCACAGTGACTGACAGCTTGTAAACAACAACCAAAAAAACCATGAAAAGAAATCAAAAGTCAGCGTTTCAAACTTGTAAAGAACATGTGTGAGACGAGAAGACAGCCTCATCCTGTCCTTTTGTCAAGCGTTGTACATTGCCTGTAGGTTTTTGTTGAGATTTTCTTTTTGGCTATGTTTATCAGTTATGCTGATTTTTCTCCTCTTTAAAATTTCTCTTTCCTGGAATGGCTGTCTTAGAGAAGAAGTGGGAAACGTACTGGAGGAAATTATGGTGAAGTGAAACATCAAGAGGCATCAATAAAAACTTATTTTAAAAAATAAAATATATGGTGCCCAATTTCTGATCTGTGAAACCCCTCAAGGCCTTCTTAGTGTTAGAACTCCATATGCTGGGATGAGAATTAATAAATTGTCCTGTATTTTCTTCCCATTATGCTTCTCTCTGGACTAATCTTATCAAATAGCAGCTTTAAACTTTGGATTTTCTCAAGAGAAGCAGTTTTAATTTGAATCGTATTTTTCCCTTTCCTTGACCCTGTGAACCTTCTCTCTTCTCAGTATGCTACCTGTGGCCACATTTTCATTAGTCGTGAAGGGGAAACAGAAGACAGGAAGTGAAGCATTAGAAATTGCTCCTAACTCCTCTTTCTCTTCCCCTTCCCCAAGCTTTCCCCTTGACTTTTTTCCACCATAGCAATCATTACAGTAAAAAGAAAGAAAACTTATTTCTCAGTACCTCTGTACATTGCTGTGCCCTCACAGAGCGCCTTCCCCAGGAAACAGAAGCTAGTACCATGACGCTGTGGTGACCCAACTTTTGCTGTTGAGGCTGCGCAGTTTAATTCCATACATACGTACATGTATCTGCTATGTGCTAGGCACTGGGGTATACAGAAGTTTAAAATCTCATAATTCCTACCCTCAAGGAGCAGACATTCACCTGTTCATTGGTACCAAAGAATAGATATTCTTGGGAACCAAATTCAAAATTCTAAATATACAGTGCCATAATACAGTTCAGATACATTATTGGTTAAATAGATTTTGTGAAAAGATATGGAAACCTGACCCTCCCACTTAATGAAAATAGTGAACTTTTGTAATATCCTCTTTCTACAGCGTCCCATAATCTCAATTTGTTGGGGTCACCGGGACTCACGCCTACTTATGGCATCTGGACCTGCCTTGTATGTGGTTCGTGTGGAACACCGGGTCTCTAGTCTTCAACTCCTGTGCCAACAGGCTATTGCCAGCTCCATTAGGGATGACAAGGATATCAGCAAGTTAACCCTGCCACCAAGGCTGTGCTCATACCTCACTACTGCCTTCATTCCAACAATTAAGGTAAAGCAAACTTAACACCTCACTCCTCTTGACATACATACCTTGTTCCCCCTCTTCCATACCCGCTCCAAACAGGCATGCTAATAAAAGGCAAAGATAGCTGATGGAACAGCTGATACTCATTAAAGAGCAAATTAAAATGGCAAGGGGGGGGAGGTACTGCAGCAAAATACTATCACATTTTCCTGCTTGCTGTGTTTAACATCAATGTTAATCCTTATTTCTCATGAAGCAGCTAGGTTGCACAGTGGATAAACTGCTGGACTTGGAGTCAAGAAAACGAGTTCAAATCCTTCACTTAATATCTGTGCTTCTGGGAAAGTTATTTAATCTCTGTCACAAGTTCCTTCTCTTTAAAATGAGGATAATAAGAGCATCTTCCTCAGAGAGTTGTTGCAAGGATCAGATAGTGAAGCAGGAAGTGTAAGTGGTCTATTTTATAGAAGAGGAAACAGAGATCCAGTTAAGGACTCAACTAGAAAGTGTAATAATAAAGAAATTTCCTCAGTACAAGGACCTATGATGAAACATGCTCCCCATCTCCTTTCAGAGGGCTGACGTCTTAAAACAAAGGTTGAGACCCGCATGAGCAATAAAGAAATTTGTTTTGTCTATGCTAATTATGAGGATTTCATTTTTCCTTTTTTAAATTGTTTAATTGGGGTTTGTAGGACTGTGAGGGAGGGAAAAGAAATGCTTGTCACCTGGAGAAAAAAGAAAGGATAAAAACTGGGATTTTAAACTCCTGATTAAAAATTTAGCACTCTTTCCCCTTTTTCATGTTGTCCCTTTTAGGTCATACACCCAAGTTAACATTGATAACCTAGCTGCCACTATCTTATTATCTCACTCATCTTCCCCGAAGAAATTGAAGTGCATAATTGAATGTATTATGTTACAGAGTAGTTCTCTATAAAGATTTTAAAACACAGTTTTTATCTACTGTCATCTCAGAACAATTGATGTTTATCTTCTGGCCAGTACTTGAAATCTTAGCATTGGAATTTTTTGTCAAAAATAGAGGAATGTCAGTCAGTGTTGTTTGTCAGTAATTAAAAAAGAATTTCCTTTTAAAGAGAAACTATTTTTATCTTAATTTTCTTTCTGTCTCCCTTCATTAAAGTAAAACCTAACTTTACCTGTGTTTACCTTTAGCCCCCTATCCCGGACCCCAACAACATGAGAGACTTTGTCAGCTACCCAACTGCCGGTAATGAAAGACTCCATTGTACCATGAAACGAACCGAAGATGATCCAGAAGTAGGGGGCCCTTGTTATACACTCTACTTGGAATATCTTGGAGGATTAGTACCCATCCTGAAAGGGCGTCGTATTAGCAAGCTTCGACCAGAATTTGTCATAATGGATCCAAAAACAGATGGCAAAACAGGTGGGATCCCTTTTGGGAGGAAAGTGTTTTTTAGGAACCTTAAAGAATTATATAATATTTGTAGAAAATGCTATTCCAATATAGAGTCAGAGGAGATTACTCTGTTTAGAATATAAAAGTTAAGTTCTTGGTGGATAAGGACAACAAAAAAAATATCCCTAAAGCAAGAGTATAAATCTCTCATTTTCCCTTCCCAGGCCTATGAATCTAAGCTTTTTTTTTTTTTAATAGCACTAAAATGTAATACATAGTCTTTGACCAAGATTTCTTGGGATATACTTTCAGAAAGTTAGAGTTTGATATGCCTTCTTTTTCATCAGATTTACATTATTCCCCTTGAGTGTATATTCATTATTGGAAGTATTGTGCCTATTTGGCATTGTCTTTGATAGCTTCTATAAAAACTATTTTACTCTAGAATTATTGCCAAGGTTTGGCTAGAATGATTTAATATTATTTTCCTTGTAAACTTGATTTCCATATTCTTTGTACACTCCATAATTTTGAAGGTTCAATTGGAGACCTATTTGGAGAGTATTAGTTTTTAAAATTAGATGTTCACTCATTCAGTTATGTCTAACTCCTCATTACTCTGTGGACCATACTGTCCAAGGGTTTTTCTTGACAAGGATACTAGAGTGGTTGCCATTTTCTTCTCTAGTGAATTAAGGCAAACAGAGGTTAAGTACTGTCAGCTTAGAACTTAGGTCTTCCTGACTCCAGGCCCAGTGCACTATCCACTAAGCCACCCAGCTGCCTTTAAATTTAGTACTAATATCTAAATTCCTCAGTGCAGCTAATTTTATTCAAACTTAGGTAGACTTTTCTTTTAAGATTTTTAAAATTGCAGTTAGGGTCTAAGGAATAATGTTAGATGCCTAGTAATTTTTGCTGTTGCATGAATTTTCTGATTAAGGAAGTCTACAGTGGTTGTACAATAATAAAAATGGTGATAATATTTTGTATTTGAAATTCAAAATCAAGTTTTACTTCATATAATTATTGTCTTTGGAAATCAGAACCAAGAAATTCTTGTTTAGCATCCTATGTTTCTATAGAAAGCTTCTTTAGAATGTGAAGATAATTCTGACTTTATGAGATGTAAATATCCTACACCAGTATGAAGAAGGAAACAGGTTCTCTCTATCTGTCTGGCTATTACTTCATGGTTTCTCTTGCTGGATTATCATCCATATCTCATCTCCTACATGTAAGTGTAGAGTTTTCTTCTCTCTCAGCCTTTTCCGTCTTGGTGAACTTATCAGCTTACGTGTTCAGCTCTCATTTTTATACAGCTGGCCTCCAGATCTATTCATCCAGCCTTTCTCTTGAACTTAGTACTACATCACCATCTGTCCATTGGGTGTTTTCAAACTCATTTGTGTCTAAACAGAACAAATTGTCTTTCCCCCAAAACCTTTCTCTCTTGGACCAATCTCTGCTTAGGGCAACATCATCCTTCCAGTCTCTCAGGTGTGCAGCCTCAATCATTCTTGGCCCTCCCCTCTTCCTCACTCTTCATATCCTGTCATTTGTCAAAAAGATCATCTCATTTCCATTTACATGGCTACCATTTTTGTTCCAGGCCCTTATCACCTCTTGGCTGGAACACATAGAAGGGAGAGGAATTCCTGAGTCTCTTAATCTTTTCTAGGAGGATTATGAAACTATACTTTAAGCACTGGTATCAATCAATTGGCCATAGGAGAAATATAAACATACATTCACCACATGTGAATTATCTCTGTAGAATTATCCCTGCTGTCATTTTGGCAAGTGAGATCCTTAGTTATTGTCTTGCTAGAGAATTGCTCTGACTAATCACCTGTGAATTTCTTTAATTCTAGGATTAATTTTCCTTCTCAGCTTGTCAATACATTAACAATTTGACAGTCACATCTAGCTTCCTTTTCTTCTTCTCACTCTTACCTTCTCTTACCAACTGTAATGAGAATACTTTCTTTTGACTTTGTGTGCTCGGTTACTGTTGTTGAATAAATATATCATAATGCAGAAATTATACAGAAACAAACTTAGGTTTTACTCTACTTGAACACAGGTTCAAGATTCAGAAAAACAACCCTAATCAAAGATTAGGATTTTTTCGGAGGCTTTTTAAAGACTAAAAAAATACATTAGAGAGAAAGAGAAATAATTTTTGACATACAGCGGCTTCATATATCCTCTTAGGTCATAAAAGTTCCTCTAAGGAAACAGACCTAATTAAACAGACTCTATACATAAACTAAGTCAGGCTACAGATTAAAATACAATTGGAGAGTTCACAGAGGGACATTTGGGAGGCAAGATTTCACATCTCAAAGATAACTACAGCTGGAGAGAGCTGGTATCCTCAAATGAGGCAAACCTTGATTCTCCTTTTAACTTCTTTTCTGAGAAATGTTTGAGGCCTTAAGTGAATTTTCACATTTCATAGGACAGATTTCAGCCAGCTCGTTAACTTCTAAGAGAAACAGACCTAACTACGCTCCCTCATAATAAATTAATAAAGCAAAATAAAAAATTATCATAACACAACTACCTCTCGTCCTAAGCCTTCATCCTTCTCCCTTAACTGAAATTCTTCTCTTATCACTCTGTACTTTCTCTTCTTTTTCATGTCCTTCTGCAAATTCAGACATGCTGGGTCCTGCCCAAATAAATTTGACTCAAGCCTTTTTTCAACCAAAGAAAAGCAAAGTTTATTAAAGATCCATCATATTGGTGAGACGCTTAAGAAATCTCACCAGACTCGTAAGGAATCTGAGCACTTTCATGGAAATGGGATGGGTCTTTTATATAGAAAGATTGTGGGAAGGATGTAGGGATGGTCTAGTAGTCTGGAGTGATGGGAGGAGGGGTGCAGGGAATATCTTGAAGAGAAGTCTTAAGGAGGACCTTGATGGGACTGGGTGACTTCAGGAACCAAGAGAGTGGAATTAAGGGTGGGAAGTAGCTGAAGGCTACCTGGAGATAACAGACAAGGGAGGGGTAGGCTAGTTTAGGAGTAACAGAGATTTGAACCTAATGATACTGAAATGCCAGATCCAGTAGGAAGATTCAAGGGAGCTCCCAGAGCATGTACCCTATCACTTCTGCACTAGTATTTTTCCATTTCCCATTTTTCCATTTCCCATTTCTTTGGTCCTAGTCCTGGAGTCTTTTCCATTTTTCTTCAGTTTCTGCTCAGTTCTCCCAAATTTTCTCTCACCATATTCAGGCTCTGCCCTTCAAAATTCCAGAACCTTCCTAAGTGCTTTCACAGTTCTTTTTTCTTCTTCGGCTTCTTCTCCTCTTGTTCCTTCTCCCATGGAAGCTGGAGTGTGTTAAGACTTTACAAAACTTATGAATTAAATTTTTGCATCTTGTCTGCTGAAAATATACAAAACCTAAATCAAGTGAATTCAGATTCAATGATGAATTTGATTTGAGCAATGTTGACTCAGACTTTCAAAAGTAAGATAACAAATCGAGTATACTCATTTGGATTGTAGAGGGAGGAAAATCTGGGTTAAACAGAGGTCCTTGATCTTAGAAACTAACCTTCCCTACATTTTTTATCAGTTCTTTTGATCTAAAAAGGGAGGCTTAAAATTCAAATGTCCCAAGAAATCTATCAATTATTTGCCTCTTCCGTGAATACTTTAATTCCGTTTTTGTTTTATTTTCCTCCTAAGGCTGATTTAAGATTATCATCTTTGAGATAATAGCAGTCTTAACTGCCAGAGAGTACATAACGAACTTGAGTGAACTGCAACAAAAACCTGAAGCTTTAGGCTGTACTGGATATCTGAAGATAGGCCATAAAGTGCAGAAAGGATGGTGGAAAGGGTACCAAAGACAATCTAAAAACTATTTAATTTTGCTCAAGGTTCCTTTTCACTGAAAATCGTCTTCCTCCACTGCCTTTGCCTCAATAAGTATTTTACTTAGACCAAGGATAGTCAACTGGCAAAGTGATTTGGAATTGGCTAGACAGAGTAACCTTAGAGGACCTGACTTCCTTCTGCTGCTCAGATCTATTTAAGCATTCTGTACAAATATCCCCCTACAATTAGGACCTTTCAGATCGCATAGGTTGGACCTGCTGCCATCCCAGCTTCATTCTCAGAAATAATTTCATTGTTCTTTTCATAATTAGTTATAAATAAATACATCCTCAACTCCTTGAAAATTCCTGAAATTGACCGTTTTTATTTCTTTGCATCCCTAGCATGTTTGGGAACCAATAAAATCTCCCACAACATTTAACAAAAGAGCTAACTCTGGGGCCAGACCTGAAGTCTTTATTGGTCCTAGAATTAGTGAAAATTCCAAGGAAGTGTCTGCAACTCAATTGAATATCACCTAGAGTCACAGTAGATTGTCCAGCCATTTTGGTTACAGCAGTTAACAGAATAAAAACTGCCATACAATTTTACATGTTCTTGAGGCATTAATAATTGAATCAGTGCCCTCATTCCCCAAAGAATATATACCCTTCTCTATATCCAGCCTTAGTAAGTGAAAGGATTTACCTTATGGAGATAATCTGTTGGATACTTAATAAGTGTTTTTTAATTCTCAGCAAATAATTTCATTGTTCTTTTCATAATTAGTTATAAATAAATACATCCTCAACATTACCATAATATTACTTAAATTTGGTGGGGTATTCTATCTTCTCAGATGAAATCTATGGCAACAGTTTGATTTCTACCATGATTGACAGCTGTAACTGTTCAGATTCCAGCGATATTGAGCTGAGTGATGATTGGGCTGCCAAGAAATCTCCCAAAATCTCTAGGGCTAGCAAATCACCTAAACTCCCCAGGTAATCTCAGCTTTTTTAAGATTTTGTGTGTCTTCTTATATAAGTATCTCTTTCTGTACATTCATATATATATATATATATATATATATATATATATATATATATACACACACACATATATGTATATATATTCAAATATTGTTACATGCCATTGTAATTATGACAGCAGTTACATCAAAAAGTCAACTCGCGCTGAGGTAGGGATGTTATTTTTATAAGATCTTTCATGAGAAGGATTCTGCCAGATGAAATTAGAGCTTTGGGATTTTTTCCCCTAAAAGTCACTCAGGAAACCTATCTAGCCCTTGAAACTCTTCTCTGTAGTTACTAGTGATAATTACAATATAGGAATACTCCTCTGACTCACATTTTCTATCTCAAATTGGAAACAAAGGCATGATTTGTCTAACATTATGGAAAATATTTACATAAAATGGCTATAATTCTAATTGAAAGAAATAGATTTTAAAAAATGTGTAGTGGCTGCTGCCTCCCTAAGGAATTGTCTTAAAGACTTGACAAAGCATTGTGGTAATGAGTGCAGTTAGTAGAAAGAGCAAACCAATGGGGGTCAGGAGTCTGGGCTTCTGTTCCATCTCTGCTACAAACTAGCTGTGCAATTGTGAACAGCAAGTTAATTACCTTCCCTGGGTCTTACTTTTCTCCTTTGTTGAAATGAGAGAGTTGTACGAGATGTTCATAAAAATCCTTTTCTGTTCTAAAGTGCTCTGACATCATCAGTATGGTGCTTGCTTAGTCTCATGATCTAGGCATTTGACCCCTTAATAACCTATCTTTCGCATCTAAACGAGACCCTACAACAACCTACATAGGCTTTTTTTGTAAGCCTTCATTACCTTGTTTCATAGACTCAGAACCATATGATATAGTAGGAAGAGTGCTAGAATTTTGAGTCATGAGATGAGTATTCAAAGCCTTGCTCAGAAACTCGCTAGCTATATGATAATGGGCAAGTTACTTAGCCTCTTGGAACCTCAGTTTCTCCATCTGTAAAAATTGTGTTACTATTGGCACTACCTACTTCACAGGACTGTTATGAGGAAAGCACTTTGCTTTTCTTAAGACAAAATTACCTTTCCTATTTTGTATTTTGTAACTATTCATTTAAACTTTATAACATTTTCTTAGAGAAAGATTCACATTAAATGGTATTATCTTCATTTTTTAATGAAGCAACTAGTCCTCAGGTATTTGTCCAGATGTGGTACTAGTAATAAAAACTATTAATTCAGTCTGTTAAAATCAAGAATGTTACATAAAGTAACAGTGTAACAATGAAAGACATCAATTTTTGGTTTATTTTTTTCTTTACCAATGAGAGTAAATGGCTTCCTGCCACATTATTCCTCATTGTTTTCAATTCTGTTTTTGTGTAAGAGTCCCAGCAGAGACCACATATATACATGCATTCACATATGCATACATACATCTGGGTTAAACAAGGGTTACCCCAAAAGTCCTTGCTTTTAGAAACTACCCTTCCCCACACATATGTTCTTTCTCAGGATCTCACAGCAGTAGGTGTCTAAGGTCAGATTTTTAACTCAGGTCTTTCCAGACCCAATGCTTATCCACTGTGCCATCTACTATCAGTACATCTTGGAAAGAATTGCAGATGTCATATATTTGGATAAAAGTCAGTCATTGTTTTCTTTTCTTCTGCACAAAGCAAAGGAACTAGGATACCATACCACTGATATATTTTCTTCAATTGAGAGCCTAGATTTTAGGACTAACCATACATAAGAAAGAGAAATGATTATTTAACATGAGAAGAGGAAATTAAAAGTCACAATTTGTAGGTTTAAGACATTTTTGTGTAATTTATATATTTCTACCTGTGAATGTCTATAATCACATATATATACATATATCATATTCTGCTTTCCGGCAGAATCAACATTGAAGCCCGAAAATCTCCAAAGTTATCCCGAGCTGCTCAAGAGATATCCAGGTCCCCAAGGTTACCAATTAGGAAACCTTCAATTGGCTCACCAAGCCTAACTCGGAGAGAGTTTCCATTGGAAGATATCACTCAGGTAGTGTAAAACTTCCAGGCTCACACTGTCTTTTTGTATCCACAACACCTGTTGTGATTTTGATGAACACCTGTTCTGATGTTGATGAACTCAACATACTTCTTTTTAGTTTACTTTTTGTTTATCACTTGGTGACTGCTCGTGTGGTACAGAGAGGTAACTTATTGAACATTACAGATCAGTTAGTATCAGAAATGATCAAAGATAAAATGTGTCAACGAGTGAGATGCTCCATTTCCTCTAGGCCTTCCATTTCCAGGTTGCAAATGAAAGGGTAACACAAAGAAAGTAGTGATGTTAAATGTTCTTTGAGTGGAAGATAACTAATCAAATCTAAATAATAGTTGTAGAAGTAGACTGGCCCTTTATCTGCAGTTACAAAGTAGGAAGACTATTGTAAGAAGATTAGCAATATATTAATTAATCAATATATTAATTAATAATATATATTAGCAATAAATATTGTGTTATTTAATAGCTGTATAGACTTACTAATAAGGATTTATTATGTAATATTAAATCCAAGCAGTTTTCAGTGGAAAAGTAGACTTCAAAGTCATAATACATCTCCTGACTAGTTTTCCAGATAGAGTTATGGTGGCCAACTAAAGGAAAAGTAGAAAAGACAATACAATAAGATTAAAGTTCCCAAATAAGGTGTTTTCTCTATGTGCCAGAGGAAGATTCTCCTGTGTTACTGAGCACACTAGGGCCCTGAAAAGGAGATGTATAAGAGAAGGCCTTAGAGGGTTGATGTTTGTTCTGAGAAATACTTTGCTTTTAAAATTGATTATAGTATTTAGTGTTCCTGGAAAATAATAAATCAGCTTGTGATTCTTCTTTTCTTTTCTTCACAGCACAACTATCTTGCTCAGGTTACATCTAATATCTGGGGAACCAAATTTAAGATTGTAGGTTTGGCTACTTTCCTGCCAACTAACCTTGGTGCAGGTAAAATTTATTCGATGTTCTCAGTCTGTTATTCTACACATCTGGGTTTGAAATGGAAAGTGGACTACTGTGCTCATGTTGTTCTGCAGTCTTATTTCGCCTGCATTCTTGAGCTGCTGGCACAATCAATGGAAAACTGGAACTAGAGTCCAAAAGACCTGAGTTCAAATGCAGCCTCAGACAATTACTGGCTCTGTGAGCCTGGACAAGTCACTTAACTTTTTGCCTCAGTTTCATCTCATGTAAAATGGGGGTAATGACAGTACTTACCTCACAGGGTTGTTGGTGAGGATCGAATGAGGTTTGTTTTGTAAAGGGTTTTGCAAATGCCTGGCTCCAAGTAGGCGTTGCATAAATGCTTATCCCTTTCCTTTTAGGTAATGTGGTTTCTCAGAAGTCTCATATTATAAAAGAGGATGATGTAAATTGATTTTAGAAAGGGTTTTTTAGGGTTATTAGACTTTTCTTTTTTTAATACTTGATTATGTTTAAAATGACAGAAACAATATCCTATTAAAGCTACAAGGAAGTTCTGGATTTGATTTTATTTTTTGAACTTTTACTTTTGATATCTTCATGGTACTGATATTTCCAAGCTCTTAAGTCAAAAGAAACCAATACCAAAGAAAGTAAGAAAGATATCTTGGTGCTAAAGAGCAAACAGTAGTAGAAGATTATATAGCTACTTAGTATTAAATTCTATGGTGGCAATTCTTAATAAATATAGTTGTGAGTTTGATAAATTAATCTTCTTAAGGACAAATTATATTGTCTTTGCCTTAGATGTTGTCTACGGGAAAGAGTGAAAACTTACCCAAGGGTCACTGAATAAATTAGAGACAAAATTGGAGTAGAAACCTAGATCTCAGACACATTATTTACTCATCTACTTTGTCTCCATTGATTACTTCATTAATAATAATAAATAGGTATGTACATTCAGTATAAAGTTTTGTGCCAAAGGATCGTTTTTAGGGAAATTAATTCTAACATGCCACAAGTTAGTGCAGTGGATAGAGTGAAAGGCCTGAACTCAGGAAGATCCGAGTTCAAAGTCAGCCTCACAGACTTATTAGCTGTGTGATCTTGGGCAAGTCACTTAGCCCTGTTTGCCTCAGTTTCCTCATCTGTAAAATGAGCTGGAGAAGGAAATGGCAAGCTACTCCAGTATCTTTGTAAAGAAAACCCCAAATTGAGTCACAAAGAAATGGACACAACTGAAGCAAATGAACATTTGTCAACAACAAATCCTAACACAGAGTCTCTCTTTAGTTTGAGAAATCATTTTGACAGGTATTATTCTTAGTGCATTGTCACTCAAGAGTATGTCTCATACTCATATGTCTCAATGAAGACATACCATATTACTACATTTCTCAAGTGAATTACTACATTTCTCAAATAGAAGTGACTTCTATTTGGTCTTAATAAGCTATCCACAACTTTTTTTTTAATGTTTTACCAATGCTTTTGTTTTTAGTTTTTAGATATTTTAGTTTTTAAATATTTTCTAGTATTTTCTATAGAACTTTATCTTTTAACAAAGAAAATGAGTTAAACAAAGCATCTTTATAGCACCTCCATCTTATGGTGTATGTAACATTTTGTATCCTTAATCTTTGGTATTAGCTTGATGATATCTTCTAGAGACTATTATATTTATCCAAATTCTTTTGTCATTTTAAAGTTGTTCTTATTTACTCTATTGGGTCATTATTGTTCTTGTTCTTTTGGTTCTGCTTTCTTCACTTCTTATTAGTTTTGTCCAGTATGATTTTCAAATCCTCATTATCTTAGGAGAGCTATCTTCCAGCATAATTAAAGCCTATAAGCCTATTTTCATAAATCTGGTGTTAGTGTCTCTGCATTCTTTTTCTTATGTTAGGCATTATTGTCTATTTATGGACAGTTGAAGCGTAGGAAAAATAAGGACAGAGAAATCATTGGAAACTATTTTGCCCAATTATGACAACAAATCTCATATATAAGATGAACTGATATTTACAAAAATGTAAAATACCTAAGTTAATTAAAGAAATATTGAATTTAGACAGCTTAGTCTTTTAAAGAGAGAGAGAGAAAGTAAATTATAGATAAATGCTTAAAAAACAAAACAAAACCCAGGACAAATTATTTTACAAGTGAATTCTACCAGACATACAAAGGAAAATTATATAAAATATTTGCAAATAGGAAAAAACTATAATCCTACCCAAGTCCTTTTCTGAGATAAATATGGTCCTGACATCTAAACCAGGGAGCAACAAGTTAGAAAAAGAAACTGTAGATCATTATCTCTAATAAATATTGATAGGAAATATTGAATAAAAAATTAAAATTTTAAAATGTTAGCAAAGTGACTACAACAGCACACTGTTTCAGGGTTGAATTTAAACCAGGAATGCAAAGTTGGTTCAATATGAAGAAAATTATAAATATAATCAACTATATTAACAACAAAACACTCAAATCATATGATCATAACATAGATTCAGAAAAGACTTTTAACAAAATATATCCCCATTTATGTTAAAAATACTAGAAGATACAGAATGAATAACTGGACTTTTCTTAAATAAAGTAAATGGCATTATTAGTAAAGGAAAATTGCTATGAGACTTTTGCAATTTGATTGGGTAAGGTAAGGATAGCTATTATTCATCCCATTATTTGAAAGTGGTAGAAAAAGAATGAGACAATACACATAGAGAAAAAATGAAATTGTTAGAATCCTAGAGATTCAATTGAAAAAATCAGCAGAAATAATAACACTAGTGAAGTAGTAGGATATAAAATAATCCCATAGAACTCTTTCACCTTTCTGATATTACCAAGAAAACTGAGAAGGAAGAGATAGAAAAAGACATTTTATTCAAAATAACTATTAAATGTGTGGAATGTTTGGAAGTCTACTCATCAAGACATATACAGGAATTATATGAATACAACTATAAACACTCTTTACAGAAATAAATATTTAAATAATTGGGGAAGAATTAATTGCTTCTGGTTATATCATGCTAATATAATAAAAATGACATAACTGCATAAATTAATTTGCAGAATCAGTGCTATTCCTATCACTTACTAAGTTATTCCTTTATGCAGTAAGACAAAATTATAACACAATTCTTCTGGAAGTGCCATAAGGTCAAGAATCTTTATGAAAAACATTTTTAGGTAAGAAGAAAGGGGACCTAAAAGTTCTAGATCTCAAACAATAATATGATGCTGTAGTATTCAAAATAACTTGGTACTAAAAAATTATTTTAAGTATATAAGTGGAACAGATTAGGTATACAAGTTCCCAAAGCATAGTAATATAGTTTTTATTTAATAAACTGAGGAAAACTAATTACTGAAATAAGGACTTACTTACTTGGTAAAAACTACTCCGAAAAATAGAAACCTGTCTGGAAAAACAGGCTCAGAGCAATATCTCACACAGCTTCAAATGAATCTATACCTAGTTATAAATGCTTATGTCATAAATTAGAGGATCAGGTAATACAGATACCTTTCACAATGATGATTAAAGGGGAGATTCTTAACCCAACAAAGGATAGCAGAGATCTTAGGAGATGAAATTGAATTTTTTTGATTATACAACATTGAAAGTTTTTGCACAAATTGAATCAATGTAGTTAAAGTTAGAAGGAAAAAGAAAAGTATTTGTAGCAAAGCTCTGAAATCCAAGATATACTGAGTCTAACATAAATACATAAGATGAGATTTGTTCTCCAGTAGATTAATAATCAAAAGATACAAATAGGCAAGCTGTAAAAGAGAAATTCAAGTTATAAATTAACATGGGAAGAAATTACTAGATCAGTGCAAATTAAAACAAATCTAAGATTCCACTTCATCCCATCCAGTTGGCAAAATGAGTAGAGAAGGAACTCTGTTATGATAATATTGACATGTGTCCTGGCAGGTCTGGGTCTTTGAATTGCAGACTGACTTTACATATTTTTCTGCTATATCTAATTTTACTTTAATCCTATTTAAGAGCCTGAGTGAAATTTCAATTTCAAATTGATAATTTAGTGAACATGAATTCAAACATTTCGCAGAGTACCAGTAATCAGTCCTAAGGTCATCCAGATAGAAGCTACCCTGTTCAAAGGAGGGAAGACAATAGATGTTCAAAAAAGTCTTGCCCACCACCATAATGCCACTTCTCCAGTTCTTCCTGTTGCTTCTGGGACTCATTTGTTATTGAGATGTGCCACTCTGAACCATTATTGTGGCTTCACAGTATTATTCATGACACTTCCAGTAAACAATCTACCAAATTTTTCCCGTTCTGGTGAGTTGCTGATGAAGCACATCAGTAAGAATTTCTAGTATCTTCTAATTTAGACAGTGTACTAAAATAGAAATGTTCAATCCAGTGTACAAAGTTCCAAGATCAAACATTAACATGCATAGTTAAAAAACAACTATAATACTAATGAGATCCAGTCTTTGCTAAACATAAAAATGTATAATCATGTGCTGAGTAGTTATTCTCTTACATCATTATTATCCAATCTACAGTTGGTCTATTAAAATTTTGAATAATTTACCTAAGTTGTGTGTCTTCTTATAAATGTTTTTGTAAAATATTCTGAACTTGTGATTTTGTTGTGAGACAAATAACTAGAACCACAATTTGTTGTTTAAATTTAGAGATCTAGTCCATTATTGTCTCAAGTCCCATCATGGTGCAGTGCCAGAGCCAAGATTAGAAATCTTGCAATTCTTTAATATGTGTTGGCTTAGAGTTATAAGGAGTTATTTTTTTTCTCCTCTTATTCCCCTGAATTTTCTGACACTTGGAATCTGTTAATATGATATCTCTGCTAATCACTATTCTTTCTTCCCGTTAGTAATCTATAAAACCAGCCTGCTGCATCTTCAGCCTAGGCAAATGACCATATATCTCCCAGAAGTACGCAAGATTTCCATGGATTATATTAATTTGCCTGTATTCAACCCTAATGTCTTCAGTGAGGATGAAGATGATTTGCCAGGTATGCGAAATGTAATAGTTTCTGAATAAATGAATAGATCTCATGTGTAGACATGTTTTTGTAATTATCTTTACTCCTTTCTCTCAATTATTGAAGACACATTTTTTTCCTTAATAACAGGATACCAAATGGAATACTCATGGATTTTAAAAGAGGGAAAATAATTCAACTCATTGTAAATTGCAACAAAATACATCAATGTGTGTGGTAGAGTTATATAGGAAAGTTGTAAGATACTCATACAGTATTTAGGCCATTCCAGTATCCAGCAGGTATCACACAAAGTCTTATCTGCAATAAAGAAGAGAAGTTGGTAGAAGATCAAGATGAAAATGACACCTTACGTTATATAGCACTTCACCCCCTTCAATAATAATAGTAGCTTATATTTGTATAATATTTTATAGTTTCTTCACAGCAACCTTTTAAGGTAGATGTTGCAAGTATTATTATTCTCCACTTTAAAAACTCAAAGATTAAGTCATTTAAGTTGTAGAACTGATAAGGAATGGACAGGGGCTTTGGGCAGAGGCCTTCTGACTCCAAATCCACTCCCCTTCTACTAGAATATGTTGCCACCTAAGTTCTTTCATATCTAACCCAGTTAATCTGAAAAATCAGTCAGTTCTGATATTCATTTCTTCCCTAATTTCTCTTTTCATTTCTAACATTGTCATAGTAAGGCCCAAAGCCATCACTAATTTTGTTCTCAGAAAACACAAACAGCTATAGCCATTCTCCCTTAGACCCCACATGGCTTGTGTTCATTTCAGTTACAGCCTTTCCCATTGTCTGACCACTCTCAGAGTGGTGCCAGCAGCCACAGTACCCCTGTCTGACCACTGTGCCATCCTCCCTCCATGCATCTCTTTTTAGTCCTTTGTCAGGAGATTTTAGCTTTTGGATACAGCCATAGTTCCTGTAGTGCTGGGATCAGATCCCACTAAGGATCGCTGCCTTCCTCTGTCAGCGACCCTCTAATTCTGTGAGTAAAGTAGTGCTGTACTACAGTGCTCAGGGGGAGAAGATTAGTCTGAATTAGTAAAAGTTCCCCTAAAGTACTTTTAAATACATCATTAGGTAAACTTTATTGGCTAGTGCAGGGTTCCTTAAATAATCTGTCTTTAGTCCATCAGACATTTATTGAATGCAGGGGATACAAAGACAAAAGTCCCTACCCTCAAGGAGCTTAGACATGTACAAATAAATACAAAATATATATAAATTAAATACATTATAGTTATATCTTTAATTGTATATTATTAGCTGAGCAAGTAGGTGGCACTGTGGATAGGACTCTGAACTAAGCCTAGGAAGTCCTGAGTTCAAATTGTGCCTTCAGTGCTTCCTAGTTGTCTTACCCTGGACAAGTCACTTCTGTCTACCTCCATTTCCTTATCTGTAAAATGAAGATAATAATAGTACCTAACTGCCAGGATTGTAATAAGGATAAAGTAAGATAATGTTTATAAAGTGCTTTACAAACCTTAAAGTGCTGTAAAAATACTGCTCTTACTCTTATTGCTGCTATTACTATTATGTGGGAGAGAGGCATTATTTAATTAATGGATGAGACTGATTTTGTTTGTAGTAAATCCAGAGTGCTCGAAAGTCCTAGAAAAATGGAATTCTCAATTGAAGTAATATAGACAAGCATTTATTAATATGTGCCAGAAAGGATGCTAAACACAGAGGATATCAATAAAGTCAAAAGCAGGCTCTTAAGGTGTTTAGTTTTTTTTTAGGAAGCCTTTTCTTTCATAATTAGTATAACAGAAAACTTAAGTCTAGACACTAAATTATTACTTATTTTGTATTAGTAACTTCTAATTAAGTGGATTTTTCTGCATATCCCTATATGATTTATCATTTGGGATTTTTAAAAAATAGATGCCAGATGTAGTGGCACTTGCCTATATTCCCTTGTACCTGAAGCTGGTGGCTCAGGAATTGTGAGTTCATGTTAAGTTTGGCATTATTATGAACCCTAGTACTTCCAGCATGGATGAGATAGACCCACTATTTTTTAAAAATTTTTAATAAATATTGGTATTATTTTATTTAAAAATCTAAAAACCAAACAATTTTGTCTGGCAACAGATTTAGAAGTATTTTGATACTTCTTCCTTCAGTCCCCAATAGGTTGTGGCTGTTGTGGCTTTGTGATGCTTTTTAATGTTGTAGATATTACTTTCATCCTCATCATCCTCCTTTGCCACTGCTTGACCATTGTTATCAATTATACCTCCACTAAAGTCCTACTTGCGTGTGCTGTCTTAATCTGGAGGTGACCTTGGGTTCTCAAAAGCAGCATCAGTGGAGCACAGTTACTGAAAAGGCTTCAGGTACTGACCCCAGGTATACATGTTTCTTATTGTCCAAAGATCAGTCTAACACAACCTCAGGCTGATGAATTTTTTTGGTCACAGCAAGACCATTCACAGATTTATATGGGGTTGTGATCTCCATCAGGGGAAGAAGTACCCCTTACAGCAGAATTATAGATCCTGGAAGTTTTGCAGTTTGTCCAAAGAGAAAGCATATTATCCCATGTGTAATGATGGTGAAAAGATGAAACAACTTTCCTCTCCTTTAGCAGAGAACCATGTCTACTCTAAATATTACATACAGATAAGTAAAGAACTTAAGATATTAGCCAAAAGGGAAGGAGAGAGAAAATTTGGAAAAAGGGAGAGGTTCCTTTTTTCCAGAAAAAAGTACTAACATGCAGTAGTCAGTTCTGAGATCACACTGACAACAATAAAAAAGCAAATAGTATCAAGGAATTAAAATATGAGTATGAATTTTGTTAAACTAATGTGTATTTGTTTAATTCATCTGTTTTGGTAATCTAATTTGTTGTTGCTTCATTCTAAAGGAAGTCTTGGATTGAGGACCCCTGACCTTAATATTCACCAAATTGATGGGTATTTATTGAATATCTGCTCAGCTCCTAGCGCTGGGGTGACACAGCATCAAATAGAAACGACTTTGTAGCAGGAACTTCTGTTTTTATCTTCAGTTCCTCCACACCTAATATAGTGCAGTGTTGCCAGTAGGCATAATGTTTGTTGTGTTAAATTGAACTACAATATGAGGCAGTCTGGTAGAATCAGGAAATCTGAATTCTAGGCCTATCTTGGCTGCTAGATAGTTGAGAACTTGAGAAAGTCATTTTACTTTTTTTTTTTAAAATTCTTAAATATTTATTTATTTATTTAACTTTTTGCATTCATTTTCACAAAATTTGGGGTTCCAAATTTTCTCCCCTTTTATCCCCTCCCCCCACCCCAATATACCAAGCAATCTAATTTTCCCCATCTCCAATCTGCCCTCTCTTCTGTCATCCCTCCCTTCTCTTGTCTCCATCTTCTCTTTTCTCCTGTAGGGCCAGATGACTTTCTATTCCTCATTAACTGTATGTCTTCTTTCCTAGTAGCAACAACAATACTAAACAGTTGTTCCTAAAACTTTGAGTTCCAAATTCTCCCCATCCCTCCCTCCCCACCCATTCCCTTTGGGAAGGCAGGCAATTCAATATAGGCCATTTCTGTGTAGTTTTGCAAATGACTTCCCTGATAGTCATGTTGTGTAAGACTAACTGAATTACCCTCCATCCTATCCTGCCCCTCATTGTTTTTATTCTGTCTTTTGATCCTGTCCCTCCCCAAGAGTGTTGACTTCAAATTGCTCCCTCTTCCCTTTGCCCTCCCTTCCATCATCCCCCCCGCTTATCTCCTTCTCCCCCACTTTCCTATACTGTAAGATAGGTTTTCATACCAAAATGAGTGTGCATTTTATTACTTCCTTTAGTCAAATGTGATGAGGGTAAACTTCTTGTTTTTTGTTTTTTCTCGGCTCTCCTCTTTTTCCCTCCACTAAAAAGTCTCCTACTTGCCTCTTAAATGACATATAATTACCCCATTCCATTTCACCCTCTTTCCTCCCACTACATTTCTCTCTCACCATTTACCTTAATTTCTTTTAAGATATGGTCTCATCCTATTCAATTCACTCTGTGCTCTCTGTCTCTGTATGTGTGTGCATGCGTGTACATGTGTGGTCCCACCAACTACCCAGATACTGAAAAGTTTTGAGAGTTACAAATATTGTCTATCCATGTAGGAATGTAAACAGTTCACTTATGGTAAGTCCCTTAAGACTTCTCTTTGCTGTTTACTTTTTCAAGCTTCTTCTCATTCTTGTGTTTGAAAGTCAAATTTTCTTTTCAGCTCTGGTCTTTTCATCAAGAATGTTTGAAAGTCCTCTGTTTCATTGAAAGACCATATTTTCCCCTGAAGTATTATACTCAGTTTTGCTGGGTAGGTGATTCTTGGTTTGAGTCCTAGTTCCTTTGACTTTTGGAATATCCTATTCCATGCCCTTCGATCCCTTAATGTAGAAGCTGCTAGATCTTGAGTTATCCTGATTTTATTTCCACAATACTGGAATTGTTTCTTTCTAGCTGCTTGTAAGATTTTCTCCTTGACCTGGGAGTTCTGGAATTTGGCCACAATGTTCCTAGGAGTTTCTCTTTTTGGATCTCTTTCAGGTGGTGATCGATGGATTCTTTCAATGCTTATTTTGCCCTCTGGTTGTAGAATGTCAAGGCAGTTTTCCTTGATAATTTCATGGAAGATGATATCTAGGCTCTTTTTTTGATCATGGCTTTCAGGTAGTCCCATAATTTTTAAATTGTCTCTCCTGGATCTATTTTCCAGGTCAGTTGTTTTTCCAATGAGATATTTCACATTCTCTTCCATTTTTTCATTGTTTTGGTTTTGTTTGGTGATTTCTTGGTTTCTCGTAAAGTCATTAGACTCCATCTGTTCCATTCTAATTTTGAGAGAACTATTCTCTTCAGTGAGCTTTTGAACCTCTTTTTCCATTTGGCTAATTCTGCTTTTGAAAGCATTCTTCTCCTCATTGGCTTTTTGAACCTCTTTTGCCAATTGAGTGAGCCTATTTTTCAAAGTGTTATTTTCTTCAGCATTTTTTTGGGTCTCTTTTACCAAGGTATTGACCCGTTTTTCATACTTTTCTTGCATCTCTCTCATTTCTCTTCCCAGTTTTTCCTCCACCTGTCTAACTTGCTTTTCAAAATCTTTTTTGAGCTCTTCCAAGGCCTGAGCCCACCCAACATCCCCCTGGGATGTCTGGGGTACCAAGGCCCCGCCCTCCACGTCTTTCCCTGATGGCAAGAATATGTCCTTGTCTTTGTCAGATCCGAAAGTCGGGATCATTTGCATCTGTTCAAAAAAACTCTCTATAGTCTTATTTTTCTTCCCTTTTCTAGGCATTTTCCCAGCCAGTTACTTGACTTCTGAGATTCCTGTCCACCCCTGCCTAGATCCGCCCAGCTAGTGCTTGGGGTCTGAGATTCAAATGGGCTTTCCGCAGCAGGTGCAGCTGCTATTCAATGGGAGCTTTAGTTCTGGTGCTGGGGTGGGGGCAGGGCCGTCTCCCAGGCTCAGCTCCTTCAGGTGGTTTATGCAGAGACTTTCAGTAATGAAGATCCTGCCTCCTGCTGCTGGGGGAGTCCTGGGCCCCGGCCACGCCAGCCCCACCTCTGCCTCTGCTGCTTCCTGCCCCTGCCTCTGCCTCCGCCGCTTCCTCCCGAGGGGGCCCAAGCCACGGAGACACCCCGCTCCCCTCTTGGTGAGCCCAGGCGTGTCTCTCACTGACCTGTAGAGTCTGTGGGCGGAGGGACTTTCCCGGCTGCCGGAGCTTCCATCCCTGAAGCCTGCTCGGATCAGCTTCTCTGGGGCCGCAGCCAGGGCAGCGCTGGGGTGGGGTCCGCTTTCCGGGGCGCGATGGACCCTGGGGACGGCTCTCCAGGGCTCTCTGGAACGGAAATCTCTTCCACTATGTTTCTGCACCCCCTGCAGTGATCCAGAACTTCTGGGGAACTCTTCTTACATTAAATATATGGGCTGTGGGTTCGGAGCTCGCATACGTGCGTCCTTCTACTCCACCATCTTGACTCCGCCCCCTCAAGTCATTTTACTTTTCTGGGCCTTACTTTCTTCCTCTATAAAATGAAAGGCTGGAGAGATGCCTTCTAATGGTCCTTCCAGCTCTATTATTTTGTGGGTTTTATATTTTGGTAAGTATTACTGGTTATGTGGAAGAAAAGTAGCTTTGTAAATTTAAAATGTCCCAAATTGGCAAAATATCCACTCAAGAATTCTCAGAATATGAAATAATAGTTTTGTTCCTAAAAATAAAGTGTTTCACATATCCACTTATGGGGGCCTTATTAATTTCCAATTTAAGCTTTATATGAATAGAAGAAAGACATAGCTATCTCTTGAAGAAGTAGTCCTCTCCAGTGATTTAAAGCTTTATTCAAGAATTCTCTTCCAGTTAAACAAGTGTACCTCATTTATTAGTTTTGTGACCCTGGGCAAGTCACTTAGCCCTGTTTGCCTCAGTTTCATCTGTAAAATGAACTGAAAAAGGAAATGGCAAACTACTCCAATATCGTTTCCAAGGAAACCCCAGATAGGGTCACAAAGAGGCAGACGTGGCCGAAATAACCAGATAACAACAGTCTCACTTAAGCAATACTAATCTCTGTAAATCCAGATTTATAAAACAATCAAAATAGATAATGATTTGCTTTGCAAAATGATTCACTATATTATTCCTTTCAATGACAGCTTCCCAAATACATTTGCAAAAATACAATTTATCCAATATTTGTAAGGACATACCTATTGTATAAGGCATTGACATGCCTTATGTACCAAGTAGTGTGCTAAACAGTAGCCATGCAAATACAAGGAAAAAGAAAAAGAATTCCTGTCCTCAAGGAGCTCATATTCTGACAGGGGAAGTGCACAAAGAGGAGCTAAAAACTAGGGGGAGAGAAGTATCTACATGGGGGCAGTGTCAGAGTCTAGAAAGTAAGAAGCAGAATGGGGAGGGAAATGGAGGTTGGCCAGCCTAGATCCATTCACAAAATGGAGGCTACTGGAGGAATTCACTATAGAAAAAGGGAGCTCGCCTGGTAGAAGGGTGTTCCAGGATGAGAGGGCTGTCCAGGAGAAGTTGGACATTCCAAGGTGAAAAGGACTCAGATGCTGAAGAAAGTTCTCACAAAGTGAACCTTACCTGCAATTTAGTTGGTCCTTAATGGTATATAGTCCTTAGGCATTCTCATGCAACAGAATTCCATCATGTGATATAAACCTCTCAGTTTTTTATTGTAGGCACAGATATCGTGCTGGCTGTTGGGCCAAAGTAGTAGTATTTACAGCTGTAGATTTTATCTAGAGTAATTAACAGATGAATTATTCCACCAGCACAGATGTTGGTGTTACATTGGTCCTTTTTATTGCATTTCTGTATTATTTCTATGTTACCATTTCCTGAATGAACTCTAATACAAATATTTTGTGCATATGTATATATACACACACACACATAAATACACAAATAGCTATACTCACAGGTGGGTCCTTACACATAGACATATTCTGGGGAAGTTGAAGGCTAGGAAGGAGAGTGACTTGTCTAAAAGTTTCAGGCCAGACATCCAGCAGAGCTCCAAATACATGATGATCGTTATTTCAAGCTCTTTCCTGGCTAATAAAATTGGAGCTAATTTTATGGTATAGTAATCATTACATTCTGCATGATGTACATAACCCAGTCTCTAATTTTCTACTGTCTTGTTTGCTTTCCATTTGGATAAGTTATGGGTATCTGTTCCATTGTGAAATATTAGATGTTATTTCCTGTTGTAGTCAGATGCTTGAAAAGATCAAGTAATAACTTCACCTATTACAGGAAATCCATTTTTCTTGTTGACATCATATAATTGAAGGTGCATTTCTTAGAATGTGCTTAGCCACACAAAATGCTATTCTTATTCTTTTAAATTTTTTCACATTTTATTTAAAAATTAAAATTCTTTAAAATTAGACATTGACAGAGAGCCAGGATAAAGTAGAAATGATTCTTTATATTGGTATGTATACAGAATTGCCTAAAATCTGAACTGACAGAGTTTATAAAAAGGCTCTTTGCTCCAGAAGAATGTATACATATCCAAATTATTTTTGTCTTATTTGAAAAACAGCAGGAAGGGGATAAAAGTCATTCTGAACCTGAAATGCATTATACTTCAAAACTCCAGAGACTTGTTTCAGCTACCATCAGGCAGAAGTGAAATTGTGCTCGCCTCTGTGCTGGATGCACTCACTCTCCTGCCTTGAGACAAGATTGCCTTCATGTTCCAGTCTTTTGTTTGTGTAACTAATAACAGACTTTCATATGGAAGTAACTTGTGGCTAGAAATATCTTCTATTTCCTAGCACTTTGGAGCTGCCCAGTACTTTTCACACCAGTCAGTCAGCAAACATTTATTAAACCCCTCCTATGTGCTAGACATGATGGTAAATGAGGATCCAGAAATAAAAACAGAACAATCTCTGTTCAAAAGGAGCTTACATTCCATCTGGGAAGATAAAATAGACATTATCTAATTTGGTCTTCCCCAAAACTGTTTAAGGTAGCACTTAGTAGCTACATGACCCTGAGCAATTCACTTCACCTTAGTTTGCCTCAACTTAAAATGGGGATAATATTAGCACCCACTTCCCAAGGGTTATTATGAGGATTAAAGGAGATCATTGTAAAGTGCTCAGCACAGTGTCTGACACATAGTAGGCCCTATATAAATGCATATTTTCTTCCCCCTTTTCATCTATTATTCATCCTTCCTATGGCATATAGCCTTCCCCTACTGGCCCCAGTCCTCTTTTCCCTGAAACAGCAAAGTTTTTTTTTAGCTAACAAGACCAACTTCCATGCTTCTTTTTTCAGAGGAGTCATAGAATGAGAAGGTACATCTATGAAATTAATGTCCTTCTTGTGTAGAGCTTGCACACAACACCCCCTTACTAAGGGGCTTATAGTTGCAGAGATGCTAGTTTTCTTATATCTCCTAATAATTCACAGGAATGGGAAATCAGAAAGCTGTGGGTGTTGCTGAAGTCAGTAGCATCACATACTAAAAAAGCGTTATGGCCATTCTAACACAGAAAAATGGGGCTGCCACTCACTGAGAGTTCCTCCTGCCTTAAGAACCCAAGTATCAAGTCATGATGACTTTATGTAACTTGAGGAAAAGATCTTAGTTACAGATTGAGGCATGTAATTCTTATTCTGACTCAATTTCTTGTCACTGTTTTATAAGCTGCTTTTTTTTCCCCTTTCTCATAGTTACTGGAGCATCTGGAGTACCTGAGAATAATCCCCCTTGCACCGTGAACATCCCCATTGCTCCTATTCACAGCTCAGCACAAGCTATGTCCCCCACACAGAGCATTGGGCTGGTGCAATCCCTGCTTGCGAATCAGAACGTGCAGTTGGATGTCCTAACCAATCAAACATCATCTGTTGGAGTGGCTGATCATGCCGGTGATAGCACCATCCAGTACCCAGTCCCCAATAGGTATTCCAGTCCAGGACAGGTGATTTTTGGAGGAGTTTCAGAAATGGGACGAATGATTCAGGCACCTCCTCAGCTGTCTCTGCCACCACAGGGGGCAATCCCACTGTCTATGGGGGATCATGGAGACAGAGAACATGAACACCTCCAGAAGGCAACAAAGGCCCTGAGGCCAGTACAGCAGCTGGCAGCAGAAGGGGATGCTGTGGTCTTTGCCACTACCCAAGAGATCCAGATGAACAAATTGAACCCACCACCTCCTTACCCAGGAACTATCCCAGCTGCTCCCACCACTGCAGCCCCTCCCCCACCACTGCCTCCACCTCAGCCCCCCGTGGATGTATGTCTGAAAAAGGGAGACTTCTCTCTTTTTCCCTCTTCAGGACATTACCAAACCCCTCTCGGCTATGAGAGGATCACCACCTTTGACAGCAGTGGTAATGTGGAGGAAGTGTGTCGACCTCGGACTCGGATGCTGTGTGCCCAGAACACTTATACCCTTCCGGGTCCTGGAAGCTCAGCCACCTTGAGGATCACGGCCACTCAAAAGAAGGCCCCACAGCCCTGTTCCAGTGCAACTCTCAACCGGTTAACTGTCCCCCGCTATTCCATCCCATCTGGGGACCCACCTCCTTATCCAGAAATTGCTAGCCAACTGGCACAGGGGCGAGGAGCTTCCCAGAGATTAGATAGCAGCCTTATCCATGCAACACTTCGCAGAAACAACCGAGAGGTAGCTCAGAAGATGACTCAACTGGGAGATAGTCAGCGGGCTACCCTACAGCACCCACCGAAGTCTAAGAGTAGTGTGGTAACTGCTCAGTACCAGCCAAGGCCGCCTGCTGCTCTGTACACCTGTAGCCAATGCAGTGGCAGTGGAAGTGGTGCAAATAGTAGTGGGGGGAGTGTGGGTGGTGCTGGTGCCAGCAGTGGCACATCCAGCCTTGGTGGTGGCATGCGGCCTGATCTGAGCTCAATGGGCAGCTCCCAGCACAGCTCAGTCATAGCGCACTCGGTCAGCACTTCACCCTTGGCCTCCCAGTCTTCATACAATCTATTGAGCCCACCTGACAACTCTCGTGATCGGACAGACTATGTCAACTCTGCCTTCACAGAGGATGAGGCCCTATCCCAGCAATGTCAGGTGGAAAAGTCTGTTAGGCATGCAGCGCTAGCTGATGCAACTTTGGGAGTGAAACGGCCACCACCTTACCAGTGGGACCCTATGTTGGGAGAGGATATTTGGGTTCCTCAGGAAAGGACAGCACAGAGTTCAGTGCCCAACCCCCTGAAACCACCACCTCTGATGATTGGTCAGGCCCAGCACCTAGATGTGTCCCGAGTGCCCTTTGTTTCCCCCAAGTCTCCAACCAGCCCTACTGCCACTTTCCAGACAGGCTATGGGATGGGAGTACCTTTTCCAGGAAGCTATAATAATCCCTCTCTGCAGGGAATGCAGGTTCCCTGCTCCCCTAAAGAAGCCCTGTCCCCAACACAATTTGCACAACAGGAGCCCACTGTAGTACTTCAGCCAGGGTACTCATCCAACCTTTCCTATTGCCCCTTGCCACCCATGTATCCAGGAAGCAGCACATGTTCTAGTTTACAGCTGCCACCCATTGCCTTGCATCCTTGGAATTCTTACAGTGCGTGCCCACCTGTGCAGAACTCCCAGGGCACTCTTCCTCCCAAATCACACTTGGTTGTGGAAAAACCCATTGTGTCCCCACCACCAGCTGAGCACCAAGGCCACCTGGGTACGGAAGTGATGGTGGAGACTGCAGACAATTTCCAGGAAGTCCTCTCCTTGACAGAAAGTCCTATCCCACAGAGGACAGATAAATTTGGGAAGAAGAACCGTAAGCATCTGGACAGCCGTGCTGAAGAAGGGAATGTCCAGGCCATCACAGAGGGCAAGGGCAAGAAAGAGGCAAGGACTCTGAGTGACTTCAACTCCCTTATCTCCAGCCCCCGACTTGGGAGGGAGAAAAAGAAAGTGAAGAGCCAGAAGGACCAGCTGAAGTCAAAGAAGCTCAGTAAGACAAATGAATTTCAGGATAGCTCTGAGAGTGAGCCAGAACTGTTTATCAGTGGGGATGAGCTGATGAACCAGAGCCAAGGCAGCAAAAAGGGGTGGAAAACTAAAAGGAATCTGAGGACAGCCAGTGAGCTGGAGGAATTCAAGTGCCGGAAAGCTAATGAAAAGGAGGATGGGAGGTTGGGGAGTCAGGGATTTGTCTATGTGATGGCTAACAAGCAGCCTTTGTGGAATGAGGCAACACAAGTGTACCAGCTGGACTTCGGAGGGCGGGTGACCCAAGAATCTGCAAAAAACTTCCAGATTGAGTTGGAAGGGAGACAGGTAAGACTGCTTTAAAAGTGATAGTAGTTTATTTTGAAAAACCACATGCAGTCCCAGAAATCCTATTTTACCCTTTTGGCCTCACTTCCTTTTGTAAAATTACTTTCTTTTTTCAATTATCAAAAAATTATTTTCTCTCCTTTCTCCCACCATCTGTTAAAAAGAAAAGGAACAAATCCTTGTAACCCCTAAGTATATAGTTAAGCAAAAGAAATTCCCACATTGGCCATGTCCAAAAATGTATGTCTCATTCTGTACCTCATCACTTCTCCATCAAGAGATTTGTCCTCCCTCCTTCTTTTTTCTCTCCTTTCCTCCCTTCTTCCTTCCTTCATTCCTTCCTTCCTTTTCCTTCTTCCATCCTTTCCTTTCTCCCAATCCCTATTTTTCCTAATCTAGAAATGCAGCAGTCAGTCATGGAGCCTATTCTACCGTTGATTGGTACAGAAGCTTTGACCTGTTCCACTTCTGATGTAGGCCAGTTCCTCTCTCTTTAGTCAACCAAGTGGTCCCCTATTTACAGGGGTCCCCTATATTAGTGCACAACTTAGTGTGGACACCCATTCAACCTTACCTGTGCTGCAACTCAGAACCCCCAAGCTCCAGTAATCTACCAGTCTCAGCCTACATAGTAGCAGAGATCACAGGCATCTGCCACCACACTTAGCTTGGACTCATTTTAGAACAGAAATGTTTTACTTCTTTAAAAAAAGAAATTCTTTTTGTACAGTGGCTTAACAGCTAGTATTACAAACGAATGATTCAAACAAAGTATATAGTAATGAGAGAATTCAGACAGTGCATATTTTTACACCTTTCCTGTCCAAGCAATGAAAAGGCTTCAATGTGTTCATTATCTTTAGTAATACTGACAGCTCATGAAACTTTCTACAAAAGCAAATCCCAAGAATTTTGTTCTACATGCCAGTAGCTGAACCATTAATTAAATAGGGCCCAAAAGAGACTGTCAATATAAGCAATTCGATAGCTGGCTGAATAATTATCTTTGGTCTGGCAGAGTTCCTTTTACATGCTGACTTTGAGTGAATGTGGTCAAACTCAGATGGTCTGTGAATTCTATTAAAGGCAGTGAGATTTTTACTTCAAGATATAATCATGAATCTGTATGTTAAGCCTTAAGTTACAAAATATTTTTCTACCTTGCTACAATTTCTTTATCCAATTAAACTTTATATATTTATTAGATTTTTAAAAATTGCTTTTAATTTTTTTTTGTTTCTAGGAAATTCTGTTAAAAACTTTTGCAGAACTGATAGACTAATGCTTCTTTGAATATTGCATGATTCAAAGTAGAAAATTTTTCAAGGGTAGACCAATGAGCAAAAATGAAAGCCTGTCAAGCCATCATTAGAAATAAATGTATTTTGAGCTTTTGAAAAATCTGAGCTGCCTTTTTTTCCCCATTCAGCTTTCATTTCTCTCCTGCTTTGTACATCTGAGTTTGAAGAAGGACTAGACATGCCAGTTTATTATAAATGAGATATTTATATCAAAATTTGGGAGTTTTTAGCTTGACTTTGTAGCTCAGGAATAGGATGAGCTTTGTTAAAAGAACCTTCTCTTCAAGTGATAGTCCTTTTTCAAGGTTCTGAAGCCCTTTCAGTTCCTTGAGGATTAATTACCAAATTCCCTCTTGTTGAGCCATATTTTTGCTAGTAAAAATCCTGTTAAAGATTGAATAAAACAAAAATCACCCTGTATTTTAACAGGACTTTTAAAAATTGAATTGAAAGGATATTGGACTTCAAGGGACAGTTTTTCACAAAGGGTGCCCCGTGAAATTTGCACAGCAAGTATTTGTTCCTCAAGTGACTGGGAGTCATCTTTTAAAGGCAAATTAACTATACACAGTAGAGGCAAAACTAGCTTATGAAATTGTCTCCAATATTAAGGAGGAAACAGTAGAAATATGGTTAATGAATATTAGTGAAGTTCAGAGGACAGGTGTTCAGATCTCAACTAACTCAGTTGTGGCCTGTGTGACTAGGAAAAATCACCTTCCTTCTCTGAGCTTCTATTTCCTGATCTCTAAAATACACTTACCAAGGTGATCACTAAGTTTTCTTCTTGTTCTAAATCCTATAATTCTATATGCTGGTTTATTTAGCTTGCAAGTTTCTCAGAAGTACCAAGAAATTCTCCTAGGTAGGGAGAGTAAGAAAATGAGAGAGAGAGTTTCTACGCATAACTGGATCGTATTGTTGTTTTCTGTTCAAACTTAGAGGGGAAAAAGCTGTAATTGCTACTAATTAGTGTTAGCTGTTACTTAATTTAGATTGCACTTTTCAATAATTTTTCATCTCACTTTAGTTGATCCACTTCAAATTTTGACTTAATTCATATCTTCCCCTAAGTAATTTTTTTTTTACATAGTCTCTATAAAAGAAATGAGATAAAAATATCTTTGGTCAAACATGTTAAGGGGTCCCCTGAACTTGTCTTTTTGAGTTGTCATATTTTCCAGAAACACCAAACCCAGAGCATGCAGGAGACCCCAAATGTGTCAAGGACCAATCTCTTCTCTCAGATAACATAAATTGTTGTTTGCATCCCAAACTAGACTCCCTGTGTGATACTGGGAGTCACAACAGGTACCAGACAGTCTGGACTAAGCTTGTGCAGCTGGACCCTTATAGATAAGGAGACCTTGATGTCTTTATTGTCTAACAGTACCCAAGGGAAAAAAGAAGGTGGCTTTTGTGTCTTGCCTTTTTTCTCCCCTTTGGGTGGAATTTTGACCTTTCCGATCTTTACTGCACCTTTCCTCTCCTATGCCATGCCCCTTTACGTGGAGATTTTGATATCTTCTCCTTCCTTTGTTTTACTGTAATAAATATGCAAACTTCTATATGAATTGGAAACTCTTTGATTTCCACATGCATGATCATTTCTCTTGTAATAAACTTAGTTTTCATGTAAGTTTTGTGAAGTTGTGACTACCTGTTGACAAATGTGAGATCACATTGTAATTGAGTAATCTGTGATCATTACGAGCTAGTAAGGTCTCCTATTCAGCATATATTTGACCATGGGTGAGTCGTTTAAGCTCCATAAATCTCATTTGCCTCATCTGTAAAAGGAAGGGAATTGGACTAGATCATTCAGTCAGTAACCATTTCTTCAATACTTCCTATGTGCCAGGCACGGTGTTAAACCCTAAATGCATAAAAAGAGGCCCAAGATAGTATCTATAGTCCCTGCTCTCCAGGAGCTCACAGTCTGAGGGGGAGACAGCCAACAAACAAATGCGTACAAACAAGCTGCATACAGGATAAGTAGGAAATCATTAACAGAGGGAAGGCCCTAGAGTAAAGGGGGGACAAGAAGGGGCTTCCTCCATGAGATGGGATTTTGGTGGGAAAAGGAAGCCAGGGGAGTGATCAGGTAGAGATGAGGAAGGAGGGAGAACACTGAATGTGGGACACTCAGTAAAAATGACGAGAGCTGAGAGATGGATTGTCTCATTCATGAAACAGCGTGGAAGCCAGTGTCACTGGATCAAAGAGTACATGTTAGGGAAAAAGGTGTAAGAAGACTGGAAAGATAAGAGGGAATGGCTTTGAATACCAGCGGATTTTGTATCTGATCCCGGAGCCTCTAGGGAGCCGCTGGAGTTTATTGAGTAGGGGGGCTGACAGGCTGTTGCAGCAGTTCAGATGTGAGGTGTTAAGTGGTAGCAATGTCAGGACAGAAGGGCATAAATTTGAGAGGTGATACAAAGGTGAAAATGACAGACTTTGGTAATAGAATGGATAGAGAGTGAGAGATAGTGAGGAGTCCAGGATGACTCCTAGATTGTGAGTCTGAGGAAAGGGGAGGATGGTGATGTCCTCTACTGTAATAGGGAATATTTGTGTGGGTTGAGCAAGCTGGAGAATAGCTCAGTTTTGGATATGTTGAGTTTAATATGTCAACTGGATATCCAGCTTTTGATGTCTGAAAGGCAGTTGGAGATTCAAGATTAGAAGTCGGCAGAGAGATTGTGGCAGTATTGGTAGATAACTTCTAAAGGTCCCTTCCTGCTTTAAATTTGTGATTCTTTCTTCGATCTTCAGGGATAAGCTCATATACCAAAATAATAATCTTTTATTCATAGTTACCAGTCCCTTAGTTCAAAAGAAAAAAATAATTATTTTCTAAACGATGATGTGCACTCATTGTCATTCCAGCAGTTTTTGCAGTAGCATGAAATAGAGACCTGCCAAGGACTGTGAAAAGTGATTGTTATGTAAATTTTCATCTTCAGTTTCTCACAAGGACAGACTACTGAATGTGTCAAGCTTCAGGAAGTTTTGGTGTTTGGGAGAACTGGAGAAGCACTCTGAAGATGAGAAGTCAATTTTTTTTCATAGATCACATAATTAGTGCACTTTAGGTTTGAATTTAATTTTAAAAATTCTTTTGTGTTGCAGTTTTAACTGTTTTCCTTATTTTCTTTCTTGCTATTGCCCTATTATAGGTAATGCAGTTTGGAAGGATTGATGGCAATGCTTACATTTTGGACTTTCAATACCCCTTTTCTGCTGTCCAGGCATTTGCAGTTGCTCTTGCTAATGTGACTCAGCGCCTCAAGTGAAGAAAAAAAAATGACTCAAAGGAGAAAGAAACACAAAGAAACCTTTTTAAAGAAGCCCAATCCAGAAAATGCTGGCAGACCCAATGTTGGGTGTAACAGAGGTGCCTGTATGGAGCAGAAGACAACAGCAAACTGGAAAAATGTTATCAGGCCCCCCCAGAGAGGCCACTGAACTGTAATTGTTATTATTTGGGTTTTTAGTATCCTTTATCTTTTTTTTTCTTTTTTTTCTTTTTTTACAAAAGCAAAATATAGTGCTGGTGTTTCTGAGCAAAGGGCTGGAACCATTCATTGTTATTTGGGAAGTGTAGCTTTGGCGTGTGGTAATGGTTCTATTGTGTTTGCTGATGTAAAGCTAGTGGGGGAAGGGGGGAGGGCCGGGACGTGGGGTGGGGGGAGAACGGGACAACTGTCCTATTGGATGGACTGCCTTATATCACATTTTTCTTTTAAAAACATGGAACATACATATTATTTTTCATTCCCTCATTACATCCACCTTTTATTACTATCCCAACATTGACAGTGGTGTAGAAGCAAAAGCAAAAAAAATTTCAAACAGAAAAATACTTGAAAATTCAGGTTTATTCATTGGTAGCTGAATGTTGCAGGCATCTTTTTTAGGGTGGATGGAACAAACTGTAATTTCTAAATTCTAGGTTGTTACTACAGAGAGAATAATTGTATACCAATAGGCATTTTAGCAACATACTATGTGAGAGAAATCTGCTTCTGAAAGGTGGTATCACCTGAGATAAATATGATTTTCTCTATGATGAAACATGAGGGAGAAATGGATTGCAGTTTTCCAGTATTGTGTGTACATGTAAGTGAGAGGCCTAGCATGTCTCAGTGTAGACCGAGTTGAAGAGCTACACTCCTCTTTGAGTGCTTAATGTTTAAGATGAGTGATTTTAGGAGGTGCATAATATGTGAGAATTTCTTTTCCTAACAGCAATGATAGTTGTTTGGCATGATTGACTGAAAGGAGGTGAGGAGGCTGAAATTAGAGAGATCTAGTTAGATGACCACTCGTTGGGTTTGTTATATACTGGGAATACTTTGGGTTGTTAGGGGTTAGATTCGATAGCTACTGAGCTTTCTTCTAACCCTGTGATTCTGTAGTGGGAAGACTGATTTTTCTCAAACCAGTGGTGTGTAACTCCTGCTGAGAACCAACTCCAGTCTCCTGTAAGTTGGGACAGGGCTACATAGAGGAGGTTACTGTATGTTTTCTATTTTATCTTCCAGATACATGTCTCTTCACTGCTCTCTTTTTCTTAAAGAGAAAAATTTTCCTAATTTTTCCTTTGGAAATATGCTGTACTATTCTCTGCTACATATAAATTCTAAAATCCTTGAAGTAATTTTCCATTAGAATGGACATTGTAACTCATTTATTTATAAAGGCATATTAAGCAGGGTAGTGAAAGACAGTGGTTTCATCAAGTTTTGAAAGTTGTCCTGTTCCCCATGAGTAAAGTTACTTATTTAATAGTATAAATATTTTGCAGAGGAATAAAGCCTTTACAAAAATCAGTAACAGTTGGGGGGCCTTAGGAATTACTGTCAATAACTTGCTTCAACTTTTTTCAATGGATTTCTATTCCACTGGTTTTTGCTGCTGTTAAGAAAGCTATTATGCCCACCCCGGGTTTATATGTACATTCACTTGAATGAAAGCTCTTAAATGAAAGGAGGACAGAATGATGCCTGTGTGCAGTACCAAGAGGTCCATCACAAATGCTTCTTTTAAGTATGATTTTGAATATCTAGGCATTCCATTTGGACCACTTTTATAAATGTCATTTTTGCTCATCAGCAAGGAACCTTCCTCCTTGAACTCAAAATTAAGCTGACTCTCCATGGCAGAGCACTCCTTTTTGTATCGCCTTCATCTTGCCCTTCTTCCTACCTTCAGGTGGAAGAAGGATTTCTTGGGCAGTGTTTAGGCCCTGAAACCAATATCTGAATTGATTTTTTTTTCTGAATACACAAGTTTGATATTGCTAAAGTGTTCCTAGGAACATTTAAAATGTTAGTTTTCACTTGTATACTAGTTTAGGGCCTGTATTTGGGTTTTGTTTGAAAACAGACAAGTGGAAAATGTTATAAAAAGTTAAAATAGGTATGTTCATTATTTAAGCATTTATTTTTAAATTCCTTATTTGGTTTTATGAGCATAACAAAGCATCTAGACATAAAAATTAGAAACAAAAACTGGCTCATTCATTGCTCAGAGCAAGATATTGTCAATAGCCATTCTCTTCAGGCCCTAAAAAAACATTGATATGATTTTAAAACATTATGAAAGTTACTGTTTGCCAGCCAAAACTGAGTTTAAGATTTTATATTTAAACGTTACAAACCAGTTTTTTGGTAGATAAGTTCTTCTAGGAAGAATTTAGCAATGTGTTCAGAATTATCTAATTCTTTTATACATTAGTTTTCTGTAGCCTGGTAATGGCTTTTCAGTGCTTATTTTTAGTTGTGCAATAATTGTTACAGCCTAGTTTTTTAAATAATTTAAATGCAAATTCTCTTATTGTCCTAGAGACAAATTATTTATCTTGCTTAATGTAATAAGTGTTTTTAGGGATTATTTTATTACTATGTACTGGTGAGTTATACCCACTTTCTTATTTATATAAAAAGCATCCTTGTAACTAATTATTTGGTAGCAGTACATTTTGCTGCAAGAATTGCAGAATATGTATAGGAAGATTTTGTTTTTGCTGGACAATTTGCAACTTTATAATTTAATGGAAAAAAATGCTGTTAATTAGGCAGTTAAAAAACAATATCTTTGAGTATATTCCATGAAGACTATGATTTCCTTGTGATGGTGTGACTTAACTAGATGTTTTCCTTTTGTGTTGAACTTTCTTTTTAAATAAAGATAATATATTCTGAGTGGGGGGAAATGAGAGAATAAGAATAGCAGTGGAGAGGGAATTTTAAGTAATCTTCAGATTTTTTAAAGTCCTGTTTGATTTCTGAAATATGACATAAGATGACAAAATATAGAATATTTAATAAAAGCTTTTCTAAATGAGGGTCAATGCACAAGGGAATTCTTTGGAATTACTATTCAGAACCTTTATGTCAGATGAGTATAGAAATTATGTAGCAAGGATAATTCACCCTTTAACAAATTTTCGACCAGTTCCCCAAAAGACAAATAGGTTCAGCTCCAAATCACTTTGTGCACTTTTTTAGTGCTTCAACCTTGTTTGGGACCTCTGCAGTTCAGTGTCTGGGTAGGTATCCAGGAATATCCAGCTAGTACTTAACTTATCTGCTCTGGAAAGTATAGGGGACAGAATAATCTGGTACCAAAATAAAGCATAAATTTATGTCTGTAGTAGCTATATCTAGAGTGTTTTTAGATTAAGGGTGATCCTTTTACTCATAAAAGAGTTATTTTCATCAGAGACCTAATTACTTTTAAGTTGTTATGAAGTTTATATGTGTGTGTACATACATATATATCCATACATATACACACACATATGAAAATTCCTGATGGGAGCTCTAAATTTAAAAAAGTATTAGTCTCATAAGAATTAGCTTCATGAACAATATACTCTTTTTACTGAAGAAAGTGCATATATATTTGACCTAGAAACCAATTTACAATTTGTTTTACCCGAACTTCATCAAAAGAAAAAAATAAGGTTTTGTGTACAAACATATGCCTTAAATGTAAGTCACTATGATATTGAGACCAATAAAATAAACATTTTTCTGAGTTTTGATTGTACTATAAACCAAAATGTTTTCCAGGTTAATTCTTGATTTAGACTATTATTAATTGAACTACATGTAAGCAAAAACTTGTGTCATTGTCTTGTGATATGATGCAAAGAGCACTAAACTGTAAGCCGGTTTCTAATGACTTCTGATGTGACTTTACCCCTTTTCTAGCTGCGTGCCTCAGATAAGTCTCTTGACTTCTCTGGGGCTTAGTTTTCTCATTTGTAAAAATAAGAGGATAGATCCCTCCCTCCCACCTCTAACAGAGTCTATTGTTTCAAGTGGTATAGTTTAAGGTTCTACTTAGGTGATTTGAAATAGAGGTTTAATCGAGAGAAATACCCTTCTCCAGAACTGTTAATGAATGTATGTATAGAATCCAACTACTTTTCATTTTTTAAAAGTAATCCTTTTAAACAATTAGTCACTAGGAAAGAATTGATTTGGAATTTGGTTTTCTTTCTAAAAATTCTCCAGAAACCTTGAACCAAAGAGTACAACGCAGGAGTCTCCTGGTTATTGCTTACGGAGTCAGCTTCCCTGCCTGAAAGGCACTTAAACCACTGCTCCTTTATTTGCATCATTTCCATTGAGAAAGATTGTGTTACAGAATGGAATTAAATGTGTGTGTGTATGCACACATAAATGTGCATATGTTTATGTATGTATGTATATGTCCCAAGAAGACCTAGAATTTCTGAAATGTTCTCTCCATTGTTACACTGACTTGCAAGAGGATTCTTTTCTTACACAGCAACTTTGAAGAATGAACCATCATATATATACCTGGAAGAAGTTTTTCATTTGGCCATGTAAATGTTTGTTAAAAGGCTAGTCAAGATAATGTTAATTTTTTCATTGTAAAGAAAAATGTTTTTCATATAACAAATAATATTTGAGTTCATAAAATTTCATAATAGCACACACTTTATAACTTGTCTCCATTATGTGTTTATGTCTCTGCTTTATAAAACTTTAGAGGTTTTCCTTTTCCAAATATATACATATATATGTGCATATATGTTTATATTTGTGTGTTCATTTTCAATTATATTTTTCCATTTTTTTCTTGTAACTTTCTGTGTGGGGATGGGGCTTTAAGATCTTGTTGTTTGTTGTAGATAAAAATATATATAGTGTTGTGGAATAGCATGGGTATGCATTTGACTGAAAAGGCGCTATTGTTTACCAAAAGGGATATTCTTTACATTTGTTTAGAAATGCATTACTTTGGTACTGTAACTTTGTACATTTTCCTAAGTTTATTATGACTGTTTTCATGTTTTCTTCCTTTCTTTTTTCTTTCAAACTAAGTGTGCAGTTATGAAGGTGCATAAGTCCCAAACCAAACAAGACCAGCATGCTATTTTCAGTCCCTCGGGAAACAGAGTACACCTGTGCTGTGTGCTCTGACATAATTACATAGCATTATATTTCAATTGACTGCCTTGCTTTCTTTGACTTCTGAACCAAGAGCTGTTCAGACCCTGCATTACATTGTGATAAGACTCACCCTAATCTGCCTCTCCTTATGTATTTTGTGTATTAGATTGTGAAGGAGGTATCCTAGAACATATTGATGGTTTCCATTTTAAAAGATGTGGTTTGTCTAAATTCTTTACTGTCTTTATTATTGAGATGGATCAATTGCCCTATTTTTTTTCCTTGATGATTTGGAGTTGTAAGAGTTGTCCAGCTGTTGCTTAATAAAACTTTGCAGAATAGAAAAATCAGTAACTGTAGAATTGAGATGCTTTTTTAATGTCTTAAATCCTTTTAAAAATAGACTACTGTCTTCACTGAAATTTCTTGAATACCCCATAACTAATTTTCTTGTATCTACCATATTTTGTGATTACAGTTTAAGGCATTTGGAAATATACCTACCATCATTCATATGGGACTTAAAAACCCTTGTCATTAGACTGTAAATTCCTAGAGGAAAAGAACTATGTTATGTTTGGGGTTTGGGTAGAAGGCTTTTTGGAGAGGTAAGAGGATAAAGATAAGAGATTCTGTGGTCTAAAGAACATCTAACTGATATTCTTAACATTTATTGTTTGGTAGATCCCTTTGGCAGTCTGATGAAACATATGTACCCTTCTCAGAATAACATTTTTAAAGAAAAAGAAAAAAAAAGTATGATTACCAAAGCTATTTTATTAAAATATAGTTATGAAGATATTAGAAATAAAAGTGTATGGGCCCCAGATACAGAACCCTTGGTTAAACATAAGTAATAAATACTTAATTGATACATTTTTGTAAATTTTCAGGAAATCATTTTTATTCTCTATTTCTGACTCTTAAGCGGTAATTAAAATCTTTTTCCTGCCCTGTATTCTAGAATCAGAAGGCAAAATAAATATTGAAAGAATCCACCAATCACCTCCTAAAAGAGACCTGAAAAGAGAAATTCCTAGGAATATTGTAGCCAAATTCCAGAATTTCCAAGTGAAGGAGAAAATATTGCAAGCAGCTAGAAAGAAACAATTCGAGTATTGTGAGGAAATACAATCAGGATAACACAGATCTGACAGCTTCTACATTAAGGGATCAAAGGACTTGGAATACAGTATTCCAGAAGTCAAAGGAACTGGGATTAAAACCAAGAATCACCTACCCAGCAAAACTGAGTATCACACTTTAGGGAAAAAAATAGTCATTCTATGAAATAGAGGACTTTCAAACACAAGAATCAAGAGAAGCATGAAAAGGTAAATAGGAAAGAGAAATCACAAGGGACTTACTAAAGTTGAACTGTTTATATTCCTACATGGAAAGATAATATTTGTAACTCTTGAAACTTTTCTCAGTATCTAAGTAGTTGGAGGGATTATACACACACAGAGAGACAGAGGACAGGGTGAGTTGAATAGGAAGGGATAAAAAAATAAAATTAAGGGGTGAGAGAGGAATGGATTGGGAGGAGAAAGGGAGAAATGGAATGGGGCAAATTATCTCTCATAAAAGAGACAAGAAAAAGCTTTTCCAATGGAGGGGAAAAGGGGAGAGGTGAGGGGAAAAGTGAAGCTTACTCTCATCACATTTAACACCATGCACACTCAATTTGGTATGAAAACCTACCTTACACTACAGGAAAGTAGAGAAGGGGATAAGCAGGGTGAGATGGGATAATGGGAGAAGAGAGCAATTAGAAAACACTCTTGGGGAGGGACAAGGTCAAAAGAGAATAGAAGAAATGGGCAGGATAGGATGGAAGAAAATACAGTTAGTCTTATACACCATGACTATCAAGGAAGTCATTTGCAAAGCTACACAAATACAGCCTATATTGAATTGCTTGCCTTCTCAGTGGCAATGGGTGGGGAGGGAGGAAGGAAGAGAAGTTGGAACTCCAAGTTTTAGGAACAAATGTTGAGAATTGTTTTTGCATACAAATAGGAAATAAGAAATACAGGTAAAGGGGTATAGAAATTTATCTTGCCCTACAGGACAAGAGAGAAGATGGGGATAAGGGAAGGGAGGGGTGTTAGAAGGGAGGGCACATTGGTGGAAGGGGCAATCAGAATGCAAGGTGTTATGGGGTGGAAGAGATGGGGAGAAAATTTGGAACTCAAAATTTTGTGGAAATGAATGTTGAAAGCTTAAAATGTTTTCCCCCTTCCCTATAATTCCTTTAAATTATATAACTTGATATAATGCTAGTAGAGCTGAAGTGGTATGTACATTTTCCAGCGTTTGCATCTGTTTTAGAGATGTTCATATTTTAACTTTAAAGGACAAGATTAATCTCTGTTTTAGTAGACAGAATACAACCTATGCATTCTCCTAATTGTACAGATATTTGTTTCATAAGGATATTCATAAGGATAACACATACTACTATGTAAATAGGGTTCATCTACTAAGCAGTTTTTTGCACTAAGGAAATCTCTAAGAATCATTTCTTGTATCCTGTTCTAGGATCTTTTGATACATTTACAGTGCACCTGCAGTCTAATAGTAACCATGGAGCTATAACTGTTCTCTTCAGTGATAGTTATAGAAGGCGATACCTGCTTTCAGAGGTTGACAAAGTGCCCTATAATTCACTCAGCAACAGAAATCAAAGGAAATTTTATAGTAAATTTTGTAGCCATATAGTAAAGGTCTGAATTTCCTCATCTAAATAAAGTAGTAAGAAAGACTAGCAAAAAAAGTTTAATTATAAACTGTCAAGAATAAATCCATTGTTGAACTTCATGGACTTGTCATTTAGCTATCAAGCTACTCAGTAGACATCCTGCACTCATACTTTCTCTTCTGATATGATTATTTAAGTCTCGGTAAAGAAATTTTAGCAAATTCTCTTTTCCACAAAGAATTTTTGCATTCTTTGGAAATGACACATTCTAACTTTAACCTAGTTCATACTATCTTATCTTTATAACCTTAGAACCATGGAGAAGAAATTTGGCTCCTCAAAAATTTAAAGCAAAAGAGAAATGATTCATTAAATTAAGATGTATGCTCCTTGTGAATAGAGATTGTATCATTGTGTACTTAATATCCCAAGTGCTTAGCATAATGCATAGCACAATAGTAAAACCTAATAAATGCTTATTCATTAAGGAACATCTTTCCAATGAAACTGTAAGCTTTATGATCAGCAGGCAACAGTTTTCCTTTTCAGAAGAAAATCAAAGGTCTAAAAAATGATTTTTCATAATTAAAGCAGATTAAGAATTGATTTTGAAATTTCTGAGTCCCAAGTATGTATCATAAATTTTCCTTCCTACCTCCCTATTACAGTGTTTATTAATGATATGCCTACTATAAACTACTCCTAATTACATTCCTCCATTCTAAGCATAACACTCCACTATATTGGGATATTGAGAAGAGGAAAAACCCTACATCAGTGAATAATTATTTTATAATCTGAAAGTCTTTCCTGTTGTATAATGTGAATTATATACATCATGAGATTTGCTTAACTTTTTTTAATTAGGGAAAACATTATTTGCTACCAGATTGAGTTCATATGGGAATACTCCAGTAATGTTAATTCACATTTTCCAAATCTTGGAAATTATTCCTAGAACAACTGGAAAACATGAAAATTTTAGTGAAGAGGGGAATTATACTATTTCTTATTTTACATAATGTTCATAATAGAATGTCAGTATAAGAGTAAAAAAATATAGACGTTTAGGAATATGACACTAATAGGAAATTGAACTGAATATGGAAAAGATAACCTTGTTGCCTACATCCATGCCAGTAACTGGCACTTCTCATGAGCTCTTAGTTATCAGAGCATTTCATCTCTTTAGGAAGTATATTCGGCTTAAAAATAAGGTAGAATTCCAGCAAGATAAAGACATAAGTGTTCACATCTAAGACCAGTCCCCTACCATCACATCAAAACAGCAAGATGTGCACCTAGTAAAAAAAAAAAAAAAAGTGAAGGGAAGTGGGGAAGAAGATATTTTTAAAAGAAAAACTTGAAAAAAATCAAGTGACTAAACAAATAAGCAAAGACTTCATAATACAATGAAGTACTATAAGGTTTTTAAAAAATGCAAAGAGGTTGTTCTCAAGGACAGTAATACTCTTTTTAAAATGGTATTTTATTTTTTCCAATTACATGTAAAGACAATTTTTAACCTTGATTTTTTAAAATAAAATTCTGTGTTCAAAATTTTCTCCCTCCTTACTCTCCTTCCTCCCTAAGACAGTAAGCAATTTGATATAGGTTATATATGTGCAGTTATGTAAAACCTATGTCCATATTAGACATGTGAAAGAAGAAATAGTTTACAAAGCAATTACAATTTGCAAAAGGAAAAAACCATGAAAAAAGTGAAAACAGTATGCTTTGATCTGCATTCAGATTCCATCTTTCCTTTTTCTGGATATGGATAGCATTTTCTATCACAAGACTTTTGGAATTGTCTTGGGTCATTATGTTGCTGAGAAGAGCTGAGTCAGTTATAGATGATCATTGCACAATGTTGCTGTTACTGTGTACAGTGTTCTCCTAGTTCTGCTCATTTCACTTTGTATCAGTTTGTGTTAGCCTTTCCAGGTTCTTCTGATATCTGCCTGCTTATCATTTCTTATACCACAGTGGTATTGATAGGAATACTCTAGCAATAACTAAAACTCTCTCCACATGAGATTACACAAGAAATACCAGAGTGGATAATGGAATCACAGGAAGAACGGTAAATTTCTGGTGGAGAGGGGGGAGGACACCTCTAAACATCTAGAAATCACCAGAACAAACCCCAATAGAGCAATTGAAGGGAGAAAAATCATAATTATTTTTCCAGCTTAGATTGGCATAGGGAAACAAAAGAGGTCTGCAAACTCAAGGGAAGGAGAAGGAAGGAGAAAAGACCTGTCCAAGAACATGCCCCATAGAGCATTCCAGCGCAGAAGAAGGTCATCAAAAAGCAGTTCAAGACCAATACTAGGGTACTGCAACTTTGTATAGCAACTAGCAATTTTATCACCCACTACCCTATTCTGGGTCATAGATCCAGGGAAGACTCGGGATGGGATATGAGCCCAGAAATGGCATTCTGGGATAGGGATCAGTTAGGGGCCAGGCCTTAGGTAGTATACTGAGAAAGGAACAAGTTCAAAAATTAAGCAGCAGCCGCATGACACACTATGGGAAGAGAGCTGAACCTTAACTCCTGGCTTCTAGCCCAATATGAAGACTGCAGAGTATTATCTAGAGTAGCAATCCCGGACCAAAAGGGAGCCTAAAGTTTTGTCTCTCTGAATTAGTAGAGTGTTCCATCTAGATGAAACTAAATCTAGCATCAGTCTATTGTTTCTTAGATCCAAACCACACTCAGGAATGTGCAGAACTCAGAGTGGCGTGGGATGGGTTGGCTTGATACAACTTTGCTCTAGATCCAGGGGAGTGCTGGAGCTAGGTCAACCTGGAGAGCCTATTGTTAAATAACTTTAAATGTGAGCATTTACTCTTCAGAAATAGGCAAATACAAATAAAGGATTAACTGTGCTGTTGATTGTCTAGTCTTCAGAAAATGGGGGAAATGTTTTTTAAAGTGAATATTAACCTTAAGAAGTGTACATTTTAGAGAAGGGAATCAATTGTTAACTATTTATAAGTATATGCCTGGATCACACTAGGAGAGCACTGAAAGCTTGCACATCTCTAGCCTTAGCTGTTTTTAATAGCCTGGAATAACACAGCAGCCAGTATTCCCAAAAAAGTAGCAACAGGACCAGCCCAGAATTTCCTTCTAGAACTGTTTAGAGTTCAGTTCTAACATCAAACCCATGTCAGAATGTAGACTGGAAGAATGAACAAGCAAAAAACAACTGGTGACAGGAATGCTCAAGACAAATCCAGAAGAAAATGATTCTAAAGCATCTACGATATTTTCAAAGGAAAATACAGCCTGGGCTCAAATTCAACTAGAATCCCTGGGAGAGATGAAGCCAGTTTTTTTTTGTTTTTTTGTGTTTTTTTTTGGTAAACTAAAAGTTTTTGTAAACTAAATGAGAGGACTACAGGAAAAATTGGAAAAGAAATGAGAGTTATAGAAAAAAAAATTGGAAAAGGAAATTAACAGTTTGGTACAAAATTTATCCAAGCAAAAAACTCTTTGAAAATTAGAATGGAATAAATAAAAGCCAGTGACTCCATAAGACAACAAGAAATGTTAATGTCAAAAGACTTTTTTTAAAAAACATGGAAGAAAATATAAGATGGCCATTTATCAAAAACACTGAGGGAAAAAATTTAAGAATTATTGGACTACCTGAACACCATGACTCAAAAAAAAAAAAATCAGAAAACAAAACCAAGAGGCCTAGTTATCATGTGGTAAGAAATTTTAAAAGAAATTTGCCTGGATCTCTTTGAACCAGAAGGTAAACATTAAAGCCAGTATCCAGAGCTAGACCAAAGAAAAAATACTGAAATGTAAAATAGAGAATCCAAGTACTGAGGAACCAAAATCAATATCACATAATAGTAGTCACCACACTTTAAGAGCAGAGAGCTTGGAAAACCATATTCCAAAAGGCAAAGGATAAAGGCTTAAAGTCGACAATTACCCAGCAAAAAGATTAATCCTACTGGGAGCTGGGGGTGAGGGAGGATGAACAGGGAGAGAAATAGGAAATGAACCTTTAGTGAAAAAGAGGGTATCTACTTATGCATTCCTGATGAAAATATTATATATGTAGAAACTTTAAAGTTCAAACATAGCAGTAAAGAGAAACAGGAAGGGACAAATAAGAACAATGATAAAGAATTAAAGGATAAACTGCTTAGTGATGCAATATCCAACTACAATTTCAGAGGACTAATGTTTTTCTCCTAAGAGAGGTGAAAGATTCAGAATGCAAAACAAGACATCCAGCACTTAAGCACAGTGTCTGGAACATAGTAGTTTGTTAATAAATGTTTGATGTATGTGTGTGTGTGTGTGTCTGTGTATATCTTAGAGAGATATACACTTTTTCTTTTAGACATGGACTGTGGAAATGTGTTTGACTATACATATCTGTAACGGATTTTCATTTTGTTCTCAATTGGGGTGGGTAGGAGCAAGATAGGGCAAATTTTTGCTGATTAAAAAAACTTTTTAAAAGTTTAAAAAGAAATCTCAGAGTAGTTGTGAAACCCTACTAAAGAGTTAAAGGCAGAAATAAGTAGTAAAAGTAGAACTTTTTAACAATTTACAATTATTCTTACACTGTGGTTAAAATGTTCATACCCTGTGAGTCAGATTCCTCTGCATATAGTCCAAGGATATCAAAGACATGTTCCATATAAACCAGAATATTCATGGTAGCATTTTTAGTAGTAGCAAAGAACTGGAAACAGTAGATGTCCATTGACTGGAAAATGGCTAAACAAATTGTCACATATGAACTGAAGTGCCAGCTCTAACCGGCCCAATAAATGAAATTTTAAGCATAAGCAGAAACTGGCAATCACTAAAACTCAGAGCTTGACTTATTACTTTGCTGATTTTCTAGACTTAAGAACATTTTAATAATGCAGATTAAATGTAAAAGTATGTAAATACATACTCAGGAGTGGAGGACTGTAGGTACGAAACGTTGTATATCTTATCAGACTGTGTTGGTTGGTTTTCTTGATCCACCTTTTTTCCACTTTATCTTTTATTCTCTGTTACAAAAGATGACTCTCAATAGGGGGTGAAGTGAGATGAGGAGTATTTTTGAAAATAAAAGTGATGCAAAATTGAAAGGTATATAAATAAGATTTTGAATAAAATGTTAAAAAAAAGAAATAGCTTTTAAAAATTTCAAAAAGATTATGGTTTGGAAAAAGCAAAACAACAAAATGAAAAAAGGAAAACCCAACCCAATGTTTCAGGAAGAAATACTCAAATGAAGTCAAAAGACTCCTGTAGAAAGAAGAACCAGCACAGTTCTCATTTTGATCTCCTGCAGTGATAGTCTACGGTATCACTTTGACTCATAATTTAGATTGTAGGAAAATTTGAAGGGAAAATGTCCCAGCGAGCTGCACAGTGTTTAACTCACTAAATTTCCCTGTTCACTTTGGTCTTTTCAAAACACCTCGGATTTAGCCTAAGGCTTCCCTGGGGAGTTATCTTCCCATCAACCATCATTCCATTTTGCTCAGATGTTCTGGAAAGACACTTAATGCTAATATTAAGTGCACACTAGTTCAATGTATTTATCATGCTGTAAGATAAAGCACTGAACTAGTTCTGCCACTAAGTTAAAGATGTGGCCTTGAGGTGATCAGTTTACCTATCAATGCTTCAGTTTTCCTTATTCATAAAATGAGGGGATTAGACAATGAAGTTTTTTTCATTACAATACATAATTGAGAAGCCATTTAAAACCAACTTTAACAAATAGACCTGTAAACCCATCAGTGAAAGTTGCTATCTACCAATTATTTTCACTCCGGCTAGTTACAATGACGTATTTTCATTGTTTGCCTGAATCAGGAAACTCTCTTACCAACTTCCTAGGGACATTGTTTTCAAAATATCAGTTATGATTATCATATTAATCATGTTTCTTCCTTCCACCACCAGTGAGAGAGATTCATTATGCTACTGCCCAATTCCTGGAGTGTGGATTACGAGTGTTGTTTATATGCTGAGTGTGGAAACTGATCTTGTTTTCTTCAGGCACCTGCATGCTTCAATGCCCACTGGAGTTCCACATATGGGTTTTGAAATCTCCCTTCAAATGATTTTCAAAAATCATTAGTCTCCCAAAACTACTCAGCCTACAAAATTTGTATTTCTCTCCACACCATTCACTAGTGTCTTCCTATCTCCTGCTCTACTTTATTCTCACCAACAATCACTTGGAATTAGATTAGTTAAGGAAAAAAAAAAACAACCTCCAACAATATGAGCAACTTTCAAATAGAGATCCCTAACAAAACTAGATGATGTGGGAATAGAAATATAAGCCAGATGATATTCAAACTTTCTGTCCTCTCACTCACTAAATCTACTGTATGTTTCTACCAGGTGCCCCTGGTTTATTTTAGTCTCATTTATTTATGACTGGATCTCCATACCAGGTAAAGGAAACAAGTTATAATATTCAGGCAAGCAACTGAGTACTTTTTGGTATTTGTTATTGTGTTCAGCACTAATCATTAGAAGAAACATGAAATGTTTCTTTCTGCATTATAGGTAGGCAAAGTAGAATACTTGATGTGACCTGAAAAGCAGTGCCAAGAAGGCACCAATAAGCAAAATATTACACATGAGTTTGTATCACACACACACACACACACACACACACACACACACACGCACACCTTCAGCTGCCTTCTGAAATCTCACCATTATACATTATATTCCTTTGGGTTTAAAAAGCATCCTCTTTTAAAGTGCAAATAGCCCATTAAATAACTTTTTGTGCTATTAGTCATTCACAATATAATGTGAATTAATTAAATATATGATTTCTTATCAATAGCTAGCTGAGATCATTATATTTAAAGAATGAGGATTCTGATGTGGGAAGAAGAAAGGACTGCTTTAAAGCATGGGACACTCACTCACTACTTGGGGAGGACAAGTCCGAGTGGAGTTCAGTAGTAGATCCCACGTAAACAGAAAGAAGAGGGAGGTAGACATGTACCATAGACAAACTTTCTGCTTAACATTTTTTTCTAGAGTATCCCCTGTCCATACTTTCAAGGTGCTTATTATCCAGTTGAAAAGATGATGCACATGAAACAATTAGCTAACAATGAGAAACAGTACCTAATCAATGCATCTTCAAATCAAAAAATATTCATGAAGCATCTGCTACGTGAAAGGTGGTGAAGATACAAAGATTGTTTTTAAATGACACAGATATTGCCCTCGATGAGCTTACATTCTAGTTTGGGGTGGATGGGAATAGGATACACATGGTACACACAAATATTCTATCCACATATGCACACACACACACACATACAAGCACACCTACCATATGTACATACACACAAATATGTCTGTGTGTGCATATACACACACACACACACACATACATATACACATGGATAGGTGAGAATAATGTGAAGTAGTGTGAAAGATATCCAGACAAAATTTTCTAGGAAATTATTTTTGGAGGGAAAAGAGGATACATTCAACTGCTTACCTGTGTTAAGCACCTTGAAAGAGAAAACAGCTAGATCACATGGTGGATAGAGCACCAGGCCTGGAATCAGGAAGACCTTCCTGAGTTCAAATCTGGCCTCAGAACTTATTAGATATGTCACCCTGGACAAGTGACTTAACCTGTTTGTCTTAGTTTCCTCCTCTGTAAAATGCGCTGGAGAAGGAAATGGCAAACCACTCCAGTGTCTCTGCCAAGAAAACCCCAAATGGGGTCCTCAAGAATTGGTCACTACTGAAATGACTAACCAACAATAATCTCTAAAGAAAAACAATGAACTTGAGGGATGGACACTTGGAGATCATTTAGTTCAAAATCTTAATTAAAAGGAAAACAGGGATCAGAGAAGTGAAATAATTTGATACAAATCACACAGATAGTAGATGAATTAAGTATAAAGCCAGATCTTCTGACTATTAGTTCAGTACTTTCCCCACAAAACCAGGCTGTCACTACTAGGACTACAAAGAAGGAAGAGGCAAATGTAGGTTTCAGTAGCCAGGAAAGGTAGTAAAAAAGATTTTAAATATGCCTCCATATATTTCTGTAGCTGAATGAGAGGCTACAAAGTAGATATCATCAAGGAACTTCCTATATCTAAAACAATACATTCACTCTTAACAGTCTCTCACAGTCTGGAAAACAAATCTGCATGTTTGTGTTCAGAAAGTAGCTCTTCTCTTCACTACTCTTTTAATATCATCTTTTGGATAATATCAACTCTAATCTCCATTTCTGTACTTCCTGAAATGTAAATGCTTATGTTGATAATTCAAGTCTAAAAACTATGTGTTCTTAGTTCAAGACAATCAGAAATTATGGAAAAAATTTGCAAAAAAAAAAAAAGATTTCCTACAATAAATAGGAACTTATTCTGAATATGAGAGGAAGCAAGAAATAAAACATGAAAGTCACCATGAGTAAGAAAGTGTAATAATATTGAGTAAAGTTGGGTCAGATGTATATAGGTAATAAACATTTTCAGATTGCCCAGTCTTTTCATCTGTGCCTTTAAGTGGGAATCCATGAACAGCTCTGACTCAACTGTTCACTCACTCTTTTCTGGAAGGGGAAATAAAAACAAGAGATACTTCAAAACTTCTTTTTAAAAATGCATTCCAATGAAGACCCACTTCTGTCTCCCTCTCCCCATCCTTTGGAGTTTACTGAGTAGATGTTTTTCCTTCCTTCCTTCCTTCCGTCCTTCCTTCCTTCCTTCCGTCCTTCCTTCCTTCCTTCCTTCCTTCCTTCCATCCTTCCTTCCATCCTTCCTTCCTTCCTTCCTTCCTTCCATCCTTCCTTCCTTCCTTCCTTCCTTCCATCCTTCCTTCCTTCCTTCCTTCCTTCCTTCCTTCCTTCCTTCCTTCCTTCCTTCCTTCCTTCCTTCCGTCCTTCCTTCCGTCCTTCCTTCCTTCCGTCCCTGCCCAAGCTCCACTTAATGGATGGCTTAGAGTGATTATCAGTAGTAACAGTTTCTCTTTCCCTTAGTTTGATGTAGTTATTTTTTTTCCTTTTGCTCATTTCAAAGGCCATTCCCCAACTACTTCTTAAAGAGGCCTATTCATTCAATAGGTGTTATCTCCCTCTCAATGAGTTTGTGAAAAGGCTTAGCCTAAAAAGGCCAAGATCTCCCATTGAATCCTGGGCCATCTCCAGTCATCCTGATGAATATCTGTTCACTAGATCCAGATGGCTCAGGAGCAGAAAGGGAGGCTGGTGACCTTGCACAGCCCTCCCTCTCTCAAAACAAAGTCAAGTGCAAGTCATGTCATCATTTCTCTGATGTCATGATCTTCTTCAAAAACAAAAGATGAACACAGCAACAAGAACAACAACCAATGAAGACAGTTAAAGGTGTTTTTGTTTTTTAAATATTTAACTATTTTAGAGTTAAAAAGTTCTAGGATCATAGCTTTTAAATCTAATCCCCTCATTTTTAAAGGAGGAAATTTAGACCCAAAGAGATGCCTTCCAAAAAAGAAGACACTTGTCCAAGGTCAGAAAAGTAATAAGTATCAGGGATAGGATAGATTTGAACTCTGTCTCTGTGCTTTGGAATTACACTTTGGAATCATAGATGTTGAGCTGATAGAAAATTAAGTGGCCATCTAGTTCAACTTTTTCATTTTACAGATGAGGAAATTCAAGCCCAGAGAGATGAAGCCACTCACCCAAGGTCACAAGAAATAAAGTGGTAGATCTGAGATTTGAACCCAGATTCTCTGGCCCCAAATCCACCATCTTCCCCCTACACCATGCTTCCTTTACAAAGTATGTCTATATAATATAGAGATGTATTTGTATTTTTCATAATTACAATTACTGTTTAAGGGTGGAAAAATCTAGGAATATGGTGCATCTTATGTCTCTTTCCTCTGTGTTGCCACCTACATATGGGTTTACAGGATCTTCTGTTAAGAGACTCACTTCTGAATATCGTCTATTTTTCTTAGCACAATAGCATACCTCATTTTTAAATGACAATAATAATATTTTAAAAATCTTTGTTATATGAGATGCCTCTCTGGGAAGGAAGGAGGAGAAATACAGAGACAAATTAGACGATGTAAAAACAAAAACATCAATAAACATTTATTTTGATAATATTAATCATAATAAGTTGGGGAGGAGCAGGAATGGAAACGCCCGTGAATTGAGATTCCCAAGCCCCGTCCATGGTGCTGAAACATATAGGCCGTTCATTTAGGTACCCCTCCCACCAGGAAAAAGGGCTCTTTCTCGTCTCCCCTCTTTTCTCTTCCCCTCGTTCCCTAATTTCTTCTGTTCTTTCAGCACGAGGAATATCGATGTCCATTATCATTTTGTAAATGAGCTAATGAGAATGGAAAAATGAACTTGCGTCGGACTGATGCTGATCCCTCGGGCCCCCTCCTCTTCTCTGCAGATACAGCATCATCAAGTGGCGCAGCCCCTCTCCCCTTCTCAGTCCGCCCCCCTCGCTAGGGCATCAGTACCTTCCCCCTATTCCCCACTCTACCCTTACTGGGACTACAGGTTTATCCTAAGAAGCGACGCTTGTTGTGGGAAGCTGGAATTGGAGAAAAGGGATGATGGTCCTTTGAATACAGACTCTCTTCCTCTTCTTCTTCCTTCTTTCCTTCCTCCATTATCTGCTCCTCCTCTTTCTCCTCCCCTTCAATTCTAACTGCTCAGTGGAACTTCAAACCCTGAGGCCAGAGGAGAAACAAGGAGAAAAGCCAGAGGCAGGGAGAGGAGAACGAAGGAGGGCGCCCCAACCATCTGCACAGGCAGGTTTGGCTGGATCTAAGCAGGGGGACTTGGCTGTAACTGCCAGGATAGAGCTGGGCAAACCTAGAGTCAGAGAGCTCGAAGCGGAAGAGAAGGCGCACAGCGAGACTTGGGAGGATGGACGCGGATTATCCTGCCTTTGAGAAGCCTCTCTGCAGAGAGCTCAAGCATTTCTGCAAAAGGCTAGGTGAAGCTTACCAAGAGCTGAAGGAGGACCTCACCCCTTACAAAGATGATCGCTACTACAGGTAGGATGAGCCTGGGGAGCTAGCGGCTCGTGGGGGGCCTTTCTCCGACGCCCCACCCGGCCATATCACAAGAACTGTCTCTGCCTTGCCGGCTGCCACCCTCAGGGAACCATGGAGATGGTCTAGGGAAGGGGAGGGAGAGAGGCTGTCGGGCGGCTGCTGCTGTTTGCCACTTTGATGTATAGAACGCTGGTAGAAGTACCAACAGGGTGTGCCGAAAGTCCAGTAATTCTATAGGGGTGGATGAAAGTCCCTGGCCTCTTTCCCTGAGGAATGGCTGGGTTCAGAGAGAAGGAGAAATCATATTTTCCAACCCTTTGAGTTGCCAAAGCTTGTCTGGGAATGGGAGCCGTTGCGAATCCTGCTGTTAGGGCTGTGGGGCTTGGACAGGTGAGTTTTCCTCCGTCTGGCGTTCTCAGAATATTTTTGAGGCGGGAAGAGTTGGTTTAGAAAATCTGCATTCATTGATCCCAGGGAGGGCCATTTATTCTTGGGGAAAGCTGGGAGGGGGGGGGGGCGGCGGCGCTGGATGGCGGCTCCTTAAGCAATCTCTGCGGAGGCCCCCCCGACCACTTTCCCACCATCTTTTTCCTCCTGCTGTCAACACCTGCTTCCCTTCCTCTTCTGACCTCCTATCATTTCCACTCTCTTTGTTCCCTTTTATGCCTTAGGCCTGCTGGAGCCACCTATGAACACTGTTTGTCCATGATGGGATATATCTGAAGAGAGATTGTTTTGGTCGTCCTTGTGTTTTATGTTTTCTTGTTTTGTTCTTACTTGTTGTCTTCTTATTTTAGTTAATACTCGAGGTGAGAACTTCTGGAATATTGCCATAGACTCAAAGAATGGCAATAAAATTTCTCAGGCTAATATTCCATCTTAGTTATATCATAGTCAACCATACAAATGCTTAAACATTTTTCTAGCGCAGCAGGCTGGTGTAGTGGAACAAAGGATTTTACTAGACATGAGAACTTGGATCTAGTTCCAGATCTGAGATTCTGATCAAGTGTTTTATTGTGTGATTGTGGAATTCTTTCCAAGAATCACAGAATTTCAGAGTTGAAAGGAACCTCCCAGGCCATCTAGTCCAACCTACACCTTAATAAGATCCCCACTCCAACAGACCTAAATGTTGGAGATATGGCATTTGCTTGAAGACCTCTAAAGAGAAGGAACTCTGGAGGCAGCCCATGCCACTGTTAAGAGACCTCTAATTAAGTTTTTCCTTACATCAAGACTAAATTTGCTTGTCTGCAATTTTAATCACTTGTCCTAGTTCTGCCCTCTGGAGCAAGCAAAATAATGAGAAGTACCTTCAAATATTTTTAGACTTCTATCATGTTCTTCCTAAGTCTTCTTTTTTCCCAAGGCTCAACATCCTCAATATTTTTTACTGATTCTCATATGTCATGTACATCACCCTCTTCTGGACATTCTCCTACATGTCAATGTTCTTTCTAAAATATAGTGCACAGAATTGAATATTGTTTAGTTGTGTCCAGATCTTCATGATACTATTTAGGTTTTTTCTTGGCAGAGATACTGGAATGGTTTGCCATTTCTATCTCCAGTTCATTTTACAATGAGGAAACTGAGGCAAATAGTGTTAAGTGACTTGCACAGGGTCACACAGTTCATGTCAGAGGCCAGATTTGAATTCAGGTCTTCCTGACTCCAAGCCCAATATTCTATTCACTATGTCACCTAGCTGCCCACAGAATTGAACCACATTCCAAACCATTGAACTATACTCCAAATGTGTTCTGATCAGGGCAGAGTACAGTGGCACTATCACTTGCCAAGTCCTGGCATTATGCCTCTCTTCATGATTCCTAATATCACTTTAACCTCTTTGGCTGCCTCACCACAGTGTGGATCTGATTATGAAATCCATCATAACCTCTAGATCTTTTTCAGATGATATAGTGATACCTCCCCTGTCTTATACTTGCATAGTTGATTTTTTTCAACCCAAGTGTAAGACTTTATGTCTTTTCCTCTTAAATTTATTATCAGTGTTCTTGCCTATTAAAAGCTTTTTGGATCCTGAATCCTCCAGTGTGTTAGCTGTCTCTTCCAGTTTTATGTCATCTGTCACCTACCTCACAAAATTGTTGTAAGGATCAAATATGATCATTCAAATATGATCAATCTTCAATTGCTATAAAAGTGTTACCTATTGTTTTGTTATTATCTATGATAAATGTACCATTTATGCCTTTCCTCATCTGTAAAATAGTGGAATTGGTTTCTAAGATCTCATCCAGATCTGCAGTTCTAACTTTAATGGTCATTTCTTTTAAAGATGATAAATGAATTAATTAATTCTGTTGTTCAGTTGTGTCCAACCATTCATTACTCCATTTGGAGTTTTCTTGAAAAAGATTTGCCATTTCCTTCTCCAGCTTATTTTAAAGATAGAGAAACTGAGGTACACAGGACTAAGTGATTTGTTCAAGGTGGTACAGCTAGGAAGTATCTGAAACCAGATTTGAACTCAGTAAGATAAGTGTTCTTTACTCCAGGCCCAGCACACTATCCACAGTGCCACCTAGCTGCCTGAATTAATAGGTTGATTTCTGGGAAATGTACCAGCTTGGTGGAGGTACCATCTTGAGTTTCTTTTCATATCCATACCCAGAGAATGTACTAGATTTGGAGTGAGAGAACTTGAATTTGAATTTTAATGACTACTTCGGTAATGATAAACAAGTTTCTCAGGATTTCAGTTTCTCCATTTGTAAAATGATAGGTTTGGAACAGGTGACTTTAAGGTCCCTTTTAGTTCTGAATCTATGATTTTCATGATCATCCTTTTTAAAAATTTCTTTAAGGATTGTCCCAAAATAAAACATACATCCTCTTTCAGATGTAACCTATAGTCAATTACAATACTCTGGGTTCACATAGATTGAGTTCCATCTTAGAAGGGTCTCACATATATTTCTTTGGCCAATGTTTTTTCTCTTCCTGCAAACACAAGAATTTGACTTACTTTGCCACCTAGGATTTCTTAGACTCATATATAATGGATAGAGAGCTAGAAAGGACTTTAAAAGTTATCTAGTCTAAGTTCTTCAATTTACAGATGAGGAAACTAAGATCCACAGAGATTTAGTAACTTGCCTAAGACCACAGAACCCACTTTTGGGCTTAAGTTCTCTTACTCCAAATCCAGTTGTCTCCCCACTGGACTTTTTCCCCAGGAAGATTTTCTTTACATTTAGATCTCTACAATAAAAGGAAAAAGACTCTCAGCTCCTATCCAAATATTCTGTCTAACAAGATATCAAAAAATATGAAATAACCCCAGACTTAGAACTAGGACACCTACCTTTGACTCAGTCACCTATGAATTTTGTGATTTTAGGAAAGTCAATCTCTCTGGAATTCAGTTTCCTTAGCTATAAAATCGACTGATAATATTGCCACTACCTTCCCCATAGAATTGTTATGAAAGCATAGAATCATACAGTCTCAGAGTTGGAAGGGATCCCAGAGGTTATAAAGTCCAAACTTTACGTGATACACGAATGCCCTCTACAATATGTTCAAAAAGTAGCCAATCTCTATTTCAGCTCTTCCAGTGCACTATCTCAGAGACAACCCATTTCCTTTACAGACAGTTCTAATCAATAGGAAATTCTTGCTTACTCTGAAGTCATACAACCTATGTCTAATCCCTTTTCTACAAGGCAGTCACTGAAGAATTTGAAGGCTATTGTAATGGCCTCCCTTCCCCAAACACTTTCGTCTCTAATCTAAAAACTTCCACTTGCAACAACCAATCTTTGTACCATATGGTTTCAGATATCTTTGGCATCTTGGCTAATCTCTTGAATCTTCCAACATCAGTTAAAATATAGTGAACAGAGCTGAATACATTTTACTAGGGGACCGAGGTCAATTATTTTAAAACTCATTCCTTTAAATAATAATTCATTTAATCATCAACTTGGACCCAATTTTGTGGTTAATATCATATGAACTTCTGAACTTGCTCAGTCTTAGATGCATTTAGAGACTAGAAATAAAGAAAGAGGGCATAAAGAGTTGAACTCTGGCAGAAAAGGGATATGTCAAGAAAGCAACCGGCTCTATAGGTATCTTGGAGCCCAAGACCTGGGTTGATAATATAAAAGTTCTTTCATATTCAAGGATGAAGGAAAATCCCAAGAAAAGCTCTCCCTCCCCCAATTTCACTTCCACTGTCTGTCTAGCCACACACTATAATATAATCTGCTTTTTTTGTTAACAGGGTTTAGAGTAATCTCAACCACAGAGGCAAGGAGTTAACCCTAGATAAATATAAATGTACTTTTAGGCAGAGAGTTCACATCTCATGTGGGAAGTGTCCAAAGCTCTTTGGGAAAGCCCTGCTGCTCTGCCAGGCTCAGCAGGGACTGACAATTCTGCCAGTGAGGGAGAGCCAACACTGAGAATGAGTGTTGCATGTACAGTATAAAGTTAGCAGGATTTCCTTGTTCTTTGGCGGTGATCTGACGGTTTGTTGGTAGTCTGATTGTGTGTGTACTTCCCATTTATTCCAGCCCTAGTTTTCTGTATTTAGAGCCGTGGGCAATTTCTCTTGCCATCTTAGATGTGCTAGACATTCACAGGTATACTAGGGGACTACATGGTGAATTAGATGATTTCTACAAAAAAAGTCAGGTTTATGCTTAGTTATTTGAAGACTAGACTTCTACTTATGGAGGTGTGCTAAACAACACATCACAAATATAATGACAACAAAAAAACTTTTGAAAAAAGGAAAGATTTATTTTGAGGCATGAGCATCACTGTTCATATTTTTTGTTCATAGAATAAACTCAAAGCTCAATTCAAATTAATAAACATTTACTAAGCATCAGCTATGTTCCAGACACCTAATGAGATGCAAAGATTTGATAACATGAAGTCCCTGTCCTCATGGGGATATACAACTGAATTAGGAAGAACCTCAAATTTAACCTCTCTAGTGATGAAGTATTCTCTTTTAGATCTATCTGAACAGGTAGTCATTAATCCTCTATTTAAACATTCTTTCTGACAAGGAACTCACTAATTTTTCAGTGGTCGTTCTTATTTAGTAATTTCTATACACTAAGGCAAAATGTACCTCTTTTTGGTCTACTGGTTCTAAATCCATCTTCTAGCACAACAAAAGACAAATTAATTTTCAGATTTCTCACCTTCCCAGACACCCTTATCAGAATGTTCTCCAGAACTACACATAATCAGACATGTGGTCTGACTAGCACAGAACATAGCAATATTCTATAGAATTTTCTACTTCTGTTAATACTAATTTTGCATTAGCTTTCTTTTTAGGCAGCTAAAACATGCTGTTGGTGTGATTCTGGCTATTTTTATGGTTTTTTGTATGGACTATTATGTTTATAGTTTTCCTAATATTGAACCAATCTTGCATTCTTGTTGTAAATATTATCTGTCCAAAGAATACAAACTTTTGATGTGTTGTTTCTCTTTGCTAATATTTTTATTTAACATGTTTTCATTGAGAGTCATTAGGGATATTTCTTTCTTTCATTGGTTTAAGTATTGAGACGATATTTTATAATAGAAAGAATTTGGTAGGAACCCTTTCTCCCCCTTTGTCTCTCCACCACTGCCATTTTTCAAGCAATTTGTATAGTATTGAAATTAGTTGGCCTTTTACCTGTTTGATAGAATTCACTTGAAATTTTATCTGGATGTGGGTCTCTCACTCTCCACACCTTGGATATTTAATTTATGGCTTGTTTTATTTATTTTTCTGAGACTTGATTAAATTTTCTAATTCTTGCTCCATTAATGTATGATAGATTTCCATAGATATTCTTCCATTTTAAGTTGTTAATTTGGTCATAAATTGGGTAAAATAGTTTCAGATAATTTCCTCTAATTCTTGTTTATTTACTGTGATTTCTCCTTTTTCATTTTTGATAAAAATAATTATGAATAGCTGAGACATTTCTTTTCTATTTCAATTCAGTAATCTCTAGAGTTCTATCTTATCTATTATAAAATTCTATGTAGTACAATATAGTTCTTCCTGGATTTGAGGTGAAAAACTGCGGATCTTCATGGCTCTCTCTGGCATTTCTGGACAGAATGCTATGCACCTTGGAACCTTTAGGCCTAGGATTTTCTTGTCTGAGAACTGCTGTCATCATACTTACTGCTTTTACTACTAATGGCTTCCCAAAACCCTACTAAGGGTATTTAACACATTGGAGTTTTCCTGGAGAAATCTTCCTTTATTATTGCCTTGGGATACAGAGATCTGCAGGCTATAAATATCTCTGGCAAATCTTTGGTTACTCTGGGAGGGTTCTGACTTGTTAGCTTGTGCTAAACTTACTTTTACTAGCCATATCCTCTTTCTGATTGCCCACAGGCTTCCGGCCAACTTTTGTATAGTTATTGTGTGGAAGAAGTCTCAGTAGTTTCACCTTAGATGTCTTGATCATTATTTGACTTGATGTGACTTTTAGGGTTTGGTTGTTAGGGGGCTGTTCAGGCAGTCATTTTGGCCGGGAATTCTCTTACTCATTTCTCGACCCCTTGCATTCTGACTTCAAGCCTTGTTACCCAACTAAGACTACTCTTTCCAAAGCAACTATTGACCTCTTCATTGACAAATCCGATTCCCTACTCCTCATCCTTCTTGTCCTCTGCAGCATTTGATATTGTCAATCATCGTCCCCCGCCTCTCCCTGTCCCATACTCTGCCCTCTCTTGGTATTCCTTCTACACGACTGGTTAATGTTTTCATTCATATTCTGCCCATAACATGCAACTGTATCCCAAGTTTATGTCCTGTATTCCCTTCCCTTTTCTCTCTATAACCTCTGTCTCCATTATATCATCATCTCTCATGGATTCAGTTATTATCTCTATGTTGATGAAACCCAGAACTATGTATAAAGCTCTAGTCTTTCTCTGGACTTCAAGTCCCACATAAACTGCCTACTGGATATTTCCAGCTGAATGTCCTGTAGTATCTTAAATGGTCCAAAACTAGAACTTATCTTTCTCCCAAACCCATCCATCTCACTCATATTCCACATTTTGGATGAAATTGTTAGAAAGATAAGTCAATAATTTCTCAGATATTTTGTTTTTAGTAGAATGTCTAGCAAATGTCTAGATGGCTGAAATCTTCTATTACTATAAAATTTCATTTCTGTGCTATTTTAACTATCTGTATCTAGAAAGCATTGTCCATACTGTCCATCTGTATCAGTGGTATACATTATACTCCCACAGTATCATTTGCTTCTCTTTTTAAAAACTTTCAAGTCAGAAAATTCAACAAACAAGTACCCACCTTGTGCAAGGTACTATTTTAGACTCTGGGGGGCACAAAGGAAAAAACAAAACAGTCTCTACCCTCAAGGAACCTGCATTTGATGAAGAGAGCTTCTTTATAGTCTACTTATAGTCTACCTTCACCCAAAGTCATGATGTTACTTTAGCATCATGTTACTCTGCTGCTTCTTTTAGATCTTTATTTCCTTTTTAACCACTATGAAGTAGTATGTAAGTTTTCATCAGATGTTTTGGATTGCTTCTTAAATTCCAAAAGGCCTATGTAGGAGGCATTTCCCCAGAGGACAGCTGTTCTTTCTGTGGTACATGTAATGAAATTATGCTATTTTTAGTTTCTTTTCATTTGGTATAGTTTCTATTCTAATAAAATTGTGTCTAACCTCTGACTTGTTTGCTTATAAGGATACAAAAGTCAGTTTTCACCTGGGGATCTAATTGATCCCTAGCTAGGGATTAATATTCCATTAATATTTTATTTCATTTATTGATTGCTTATTTTACAATTGTCTCTGTCCTTTAAATGGGATGTACGTTGGTGCACCTAGCCTTTTTCCTGGGTCTTTATTGCCTCCACTAATGAAGATTTTGTTCTACCATTGATGGTGTCTCTGTATACAAAGTACAAAAGTTCTACTTTATTCTACCGATGTGTACTTTGCTCTGCAATTTGTATTTCCCTATCCAAGGTATAAAATATCACACTACCTCCATGGATGAGGACTTTTTACTTTTGCATTGATGAGGTCTTCAGAATAAGGCATAAACTCCTTGTCTTGTCCTAGTTTATTCCACTGATACTCCACTGAGGATAACTGATTGATTTATGGTAAGTTCATAACCCTAGGATATAACCTTGAATTTTTTTTAAGAATTGAAAGAGAGAAAGGGAGAAAGAATAGAACTGGGAGATTGGACAGAAACTGTTTAATACATGTAAGAACCTGATTCTCTAAAGCAAAACTGCACAGAGGAGTGCACAGGTCCCCTAAGGAAACAGATGAATAGAGAGAACTGTCATCCAGACCAAACTGGCCTTTAACATGTGAATGGTTGGAGTCAGAGTAAGCCACAGACAGGAGAGTCAGGAATCAAATAGAAGTTTAATTTCAAAGTGAGGCAAGCAGCTTACAAGCAAGGACACATGTGCTGGGCCCCCTGTCCCTAGGGGAGGAAGCCAAGGCAGTGTGGGAATATCTCAATACTTATACCAGTGAGCTGTACCTCTGACAATGAGGAGAAACAGCCACGAGGAGACAAGCTGGATTCACAGCAGGGCTTCATGACTAGAACATGGATACAGCAGGTGCTTGTCCAAGCTCAAAGAGCACCTGGTGCTATTCGAAGCAATGCAGTAATCATATGATTTTGCCAGAGGATGAGCTCATCCAGAGGGTAAGCACAAAAGATTGTTGTTATGCTAAGCTCAGGGCACAGATTGCTTGCTGGTCCTTAGCTCTGGAAAACAGGATGTTTCCTAATATCTTGACATTTCTCCATTTTGGCCAAAGGAAAGGAGTCTGAAAGAATCCCCCCTCCCTTCCGGCCAATAAAGGAGAGGCAGGTATACACCAAGATACCATAAGATATTGCTCAGGGGGTTACTTCCTTGAGGGGACCTATTGGGAAAATGTGTCCCAGGTATCACTGCCGAATTCCTAACAGAGCAAAGAGCATAAGCAGACAGAGTAATAGATCTTGTCTAGCCATTGTTTGCTTGCAGTAGAATAGGGAAAGGGGCAAGAATGTAGAGGGATAAAATGACAACACATGCTTGAATCAGGGTCTTGGTGATTGCGCACATCACAAAAGGGAAAAGGAGGAAAAAACTAGGACAGTAGATTCTGCCCTCATTCGGAATCTTGGGACAGCTGCCCCATCCAGACACTGGCTGCTTCTGGGTCCATACCAGACAAACCTTGAGGTCCCCGGAGGGTTCTGCCATTCAGTGAGAGTAGGGGCTTTCTTCAGACAATCCAGGAGTCTACACCCACAAGTTTGTCAGCTGTGGGAGTGGTCAGAAGGATCTGGTGGGGGCCCTTAGAGAAAATTCCTTGCATCAGTCTTTGAATCTGAGTTTCTAGTTAGCAAAATATAGGTCCTAAATTAGTTCTTAGAGAAAAGTGTAATCCTGTTGCTTTCCCAAACTTTGCCATTTCATTTATTTAGAAAACTTTTTACATTATATTTTTGTCTCAATACTTTAATAATTTTCCCCTTAGGAGGAAATCTTTCCTATATTATAATCTGACCATAAAAACAGGTTAAAATTTTAAGATGTCCATACTTGCATTATATTATAATAACTCAGAGATGTTCCAGTATCAATCTATTATTTAATAGATTTAGGAATGTATTTATAAAACTTCTTGATTACATAAATTTTCTATAAAAGGAAAAAGAGGGATATAGTTATAACAATGTCATATACCATAACAGGAGGAAAAACTCCCTTAGCTCTGTTTGATTCCAGGGATGAATCATATTTGACAGTCAATCATGTAGCCACAGGGTGTTAAAAGAAAGGCTCAGGATTAACCAGGTGAGGATATTTCCTTTTCAGAAAGGAAGCACAACAGGGAAAGAATTAGGAGGATCCTACCTAGGCCATGCCAAAGTTTTTTTTGTACTTAATAGTATTAAAACTTTTTTTTTTGTACTTAATAGTATTTTATTTTTTCCCAATTACATGTAAAGCCAGTTTTCAACATTCATTTTTATAAGATTTTTGAGTTCCAAATTTTTCTCCTTCCTTCCCTTCCCTCCCTTCTCCCCAAGATAGCAAACAATCTGATATACGTTATATATGTACAATCATGTTGAATATATTTCTACATTAGTTGTGTTGCGAAAGAAGAATCAGAAGAAAAAGGGGAAAACCATGAGAGAAAAAAAGAAACCAAAAAAAGTGAAAATAGTATGCTTCAATCTGTATTTATACTGTGGACAGCATTTCCATCATGAGTCTTTTAGAATTGTCTTGGATCATTGTATTGCTGAGAAGGGCCAAATCTACTGTAGGTGATCATTGCACCATGCTGCTGTTACTATTTACAATATTCTCCTGGCTATGCTCACTTCACTGAGCATCAGTTCATGTAAGTCTTTCAGTTTTTCTGAAATGTGCCTGCTCATCATTTCTTATAGCACAATAATGTTCCATTATATTCATACACCACAATTTGTTTAGCCATTTCCAACCCAAAACTCTTCCCAGGCATAGACATCTACCTTTAACAGACTGTAGCACATGCCATTCTCTAGTATTGGCTTCAGAACAATTCAGAGATCTGTCCCTATAATCAAAGTTCAAAACAACAGTAAATTACAGTCCCAAGAATTTTTACCTTAAATAGCAAAATTTCACTAACCACAACTTAGGGGTTGAATATATTTTTTGATATTTCCCTAACGGTTAACATTTCATTAATCCTTATAATTTTAAACTACCCATGTCCTGGGGCTTTAGATATGCAGCAAATACCTGATTGTTGGTTAATCATTAATATATTTAAGCTACTTCTTTAAACCACCATAAACATTTTCATAATAGCCAAGAATTTGCTATTATAGTAAATTTATTAACTGCTTTATAACAAAATATATCTTATTAAAATTTAACAGTTTTCAAATAAGTCCAATTCATGTATAATAGCATGCAGATTAAAAAGCTGTTTTGTCTGACAGCATTTCCATCACAAAGGTCTCTCAAAATTCATGATACATGAGAATTTAGAAATACAATAACCACAAAACATTTAAAACCTGAAGCAAAACTTCAGATGATATCAATTGCATTTCCAAATTATCATATATAAAAATCAATGATCCTATTATTGCCTTTGGCATTTTAAAAACACTTTAGAGTTATTAGGTATAGAATAATTACATTCAGTTAAGGAAATAATAATAATGTAAAGCTTAGAATATGCCAATCACTGTGTTAAGTACTTTTGGATCATTATATCATTTGATCTTAACAACAAACCTGGGATAACTACCATTAGTAATTTTCTCTTTACAGATCAGGAAATTGGGGCAAACAGAGATATGATAACTTGCCTAAGATTACATAGCTAATAATTTTCTTCAACCAGAAGAAACTCAAGTTTCCCCATATTTTTCCAGAATTTTTTTTCAATGCCTGCATTTGGGAATCTGATCTAGGATGGAAGGGGTTAATAGGGAGAGGGTCTCTTCACCTGGGGGAGTTATAAGAATCTCCTTAGTTTAAACAATCTTTTCTCTTTTCATTGTCAGAAATGTCAAGGAAGGGTTAACAAGAGTTTGCTGTAAGGTATAAACCTTTTACCTATTTTTTTCTTTCTTCACTCTGGGATTATTTCCAAATGAACTGCCTTCCTTCATTGCCCTAGAACAATGAAGCTATTGATCTGGCCATTTACTTTTAAAATTTTTATAAAACATAATCCTTATTTTTCATAAAACAAATTTTGCAGGGTGGTACCCCAAAACAACATTATTAAGATATTTCAGAAAGGAATGAGTTCCTGGAATTATCCCAAGATCTCAGGAGTTTTCCCCTGCAATTAAAATGATTAATCTTCAAACTCCTTTTTTTATATGCTTTAGATGTTTTTTAGTAGTTCTACAAACTTTAATTATCTGACTTTACTTCTGCAGTCCCAACATAGCCAAAGCTGAAATGACAGAAGAAAGTATCTTGCACAATTTTTCTTTTTCTCTTTTCTTATAATCTAATTTCCCTTGGAAAACCTAAAGTTGGAGTTAGTCCTATTTACTGGGACAATTGCTCTAAGTATGAAAGTTCATTAATTTTTCTCAGTATTCTAAACTCTTTGGCTATAGCCTTTAGAAGTTTTTCTAACTGGCTTCATTTTAAATCTTTTAAAGTAACAGAATCTAGCTCACAACACAAACACAACACAGATATTTTACATTTTACAAAGATACGAACACAGACAAAATGACAAGATAGATACAAACAGATGAATACCTTTAACCAAGTCTGCAGTTACAGTTCTAGCTTTACCAGTTTCTAGCAGAGGCACACAGTTACCAAGGCATGGAGTTTCAACTTTACAGAGGCGTCCAGTTTAAAAAACAACAGAGGCGCACAGAAGGACAAGAAGCATGCAGTGACAATTTTACAGAGGCATGCAGTAAAAAAAAAAACAAAACAACAAATAGCAGAGGCATGCAGAGAGTCCAAGTAACAAGAATTTAAGACAGTATATACTTAGGAGAATGATCCAAGATGAACTAGGTCACCAGAGGGGCCCTGGAGTTTTCCTCACAAAGAATGGTGTAGGAGTTTGGAGGAGGGAGAAGGGCAGAGAACTCACAAGACAAGAGGGGTTGGACTCTGGAGAAATAAATCTCCAATGGAGCCTGGAACTTGCTGGTACTGGAGAGTCTAGTGGTCTGGTTCCAAATCCAATCCTACTTCTGATACCAATTAATGCCAACCAAACTGAATTGGCCTTTACTTGTGTATGACTGGAGCCAAACAGAGTGAGCCAAGTCAGGAAATTAAACAGAAATTTAATTTAAAAGGGAGGGAAACAACTTGCAAGCAAGAAGGGATCTGTACACATACACCGGGACCCTACCCCAGTAGGGGGACCCAAGGAAATGTGGGGGGATCTCTATACTTATACCAATAGTTGCAATGTGCTGTACCTCAACAATGAGGGGCAACAACGATGAGGAGACAAGTTTGATTCATAGCAGGGATTCTTGACTGGAATATGGATAGAACAGGTGCTTATCCAAGCTCAGAGAACACCTAGTGCTATTTGAAGCAAAACAATTATTATATGATTTTGCCGGAGGGTGAGATTATCCAGACTGTCAGTGCAAAGGATTGTTGTTATGCCAAGCTCAGGGCACAACTTGCTTGCTAGATTAATTTACCTCTGGAAAAGAGGGTATCTCCTTATTAATAGCTTGACAGGACCAACTGGAGTTCCTTAACCAAGCCTCCTAGTCTCAAAGGACTTTCTGAACCAAGCTATCTAGTGAAAGAATTCTTGGATGAGGTAGGAGTTGGAGCTGAAGAAAAACAAGACAGAACCTAAATGAGGAAGAGAATATCTTGTCCTTCATTAGTGTTAGGATTATGTAGATGTTTTAGTAATCCCAATTTCTCTTCTCACTTGGAAGTCTTTGGGAAGACTTGATGATCTCTTCTGCACCCATGATTTCAAGCAGATGGCTTCTAAATCTATATATCAAGTCCTATTCTCTCTCCTGAGCTCTAGTCCCAAATCATCAATTGCCTGCGGTACAGCTCCACTTGAATAACCTATAAGCTGCTCAAACACAACACAGCCAAAATCCATCTCATTATCTTTGTACTTTGCCCCCTTCTTCCAATGTTCATTGGGATCTTCAAAACTAGGGGGTGAGGCAGGAGTTGTGAAATGGAGGCAAAGAAGTAGGTTTGTTAACACTATGGAGGGAGGAGCATGTCAGTCATTAGCAAAATGATGGTTTGTCTCACATTAAATCTTCCACCAAGATGGCATCCTTTTCTAGAAGTAGCACACTAGCCATGACTACTCTTGTCTCAAATATATCTATATCACTGAAGGCAAAGATAAAAAACTCACAGAAGAGAAAAAGTTTTGCATTTGCTTGAGTTTTTAAGTACACATTCAGATGATTCAAGGAAAAAAAAAACCTAGTTTAACCGGTTCAGAAAATCAGGCAAAAATAGAGAATCTTTTGCCTAAATATTTTAGGTAATAGTAACTATGAAGACCTGGCTTTTAACATTTGCATCATTTAAGAGAAGCAAGCCTGCAGTTCCTATTGGGGACACCATGTAGTTTTGTTATATAGGAAAATGTCCTTTGGTAAAAAAAAATGAGTCATCTACTGATTCATGGAGTCATCCATTTTCAGAAACAGATCTCCAGATGTGAAAGATGCATATGTTAATGATTTTTGCTCCTGAATACGTGATACATAAGGGAGGTTGGTGGGTAAATCTAGGGGGAGCATTGTTCTCTTCTATTCTTTCTCCTAGGAAATGTGTTAAACATAAACAATTTTTTAAAATGTCACAACTATTAAAAAGCTGTACTATTACAATTTTTTTTAATAGCCCAGCTTGCATATGGGTAGAAAAGTGAGCTTTCAGTTGCTTTTGTTCAGGGACATCTTATCTAATGTGATCAAATTAATGTTAAGTTGATGAGCACTTTATCTCAAGTATTATCAGCTCTGAAATGAAGGATTATTTTTACATTTACAAATTACTATTACTAACAATTACTATCTTCCTAATATAATTAGGTTTATAACATCAATTACTAACTTCCTAATATTACCAATTCACTGTCTCCTTTCATGCTCTGATTTTGATGTCTGATATGCTCTTTCAAGAGCTCAAACTTTGACCTCAAGAGACAGGAGACTTAAAAGTCTAGTTAGAAAAGAGTGGTATTGCCTGTTGGGGACTATATTTCTGGAGAATCTGAGGCACCAGCATTTTAAAGTCTTCTAAGGAAGTTCCATTGTCAGATAGTTTTATAGGATGAAGAACTATACAATAGATTTTATTCTTGGAAGAATTTTAACTATTATTACAATTATACTCCAGTCTATTTCAATGCCTCTTCAAGGTAGGGAAGTAACCCTGGGTTTGTAAAGGCTATGCCAGTGTGGAACAAACAAAGCAGGTCTTCATGAGCTTGAAAGAATATGGGAACGATGATAAACTGTGTGTCTGTCACAGGACAAAAATCAGTCTAATTAAGTTTGAAAATATTCATCATCAGAAGCCTGTCCATAGGAGATGAATGTTTGTGGTCATTACAAATGATAAAACTAGTACTGAGATTTTGACATGCGTTGATGGAGGGAACACTCAGTGAGGAAATCATGTATTCTTTTAAGGCACTGCTGTTATCTTTACTGATAGCAATCACAGGTAGCATGGTAATGTAATGGAAAGAGCACTAAATTTGGAGTTAGAAGACTTGGAATTCAAGAGTTGTCTCTGTCATGTGACCTTGAGCAAGTTATTTCCTCCTTCCTATTGTGCCTCAAATTAGAGGCAGCTAGGTGGTGCAGTGGCTAGAGCAAGAGTCAGGAGAACCTGAGTTCAAATCTCACCTCAGACACTTGACACTCACTGCCTGTGTGACCTTGGGCAAGTCACTTAACCCCAATTGCCTCATCCTGAGTCATCTCCAGTCACCTTGATGAATATCTGGTCACTGGATTCAGATGGCTCTGGAAGAGAAATGAGGCTGGTGACCTGCACAGCCCTCCCTCACTCAAAACAATGTCAAGTGTAAGTCATGTCACTATTTCTCTGATGGCATGGTCTTCTTCGGCAACAAAGGACAAACATACACACAGACATGCCTCAAATTTCAAATCATATTTGCAGTAGGTACTTTGTAGGATTGTCATATGGTAGAGACTTAAAAATACAATGTGCTATATGGGCTACAGCCTGGACTTGTGATTTAATTAGCATACGGAACTCCTGGATGATGAAATTCCCTCTACCAATGCAAGTTGGCATCATCTCAGTAATTTACAAAGTTTTCCTTTAAGTTTCAGCTAAAATCCCACATCCTACTGGAAGTCTTCCCTAACCCTTCTTTATTTTAGCATTTCCTCTCTTAATTATTTCCTATTTATTCTGTATATAGCTTGCTTTGTATATATTTGTTTGCCTGTTGACTCCCCCATTAAATTATAAACTCCTTGAGGGCAGGGATTGTCTTTTGTCTCTTTTGGTATCCCCAGTACTTTGCACAGTGCCTGGCACATAGTAGGTACTTAATGTTTACTGAATGAATTAAGTTGACTAGAGCACTAAGAGGTTAAGTGACTTGCCAAGGGTCACACAGTATGTTTCAGAGGCAGGATTTGACAAAGTCCTCCTAACACTTAGAAGTTATCTACCATGCTGTATTGCCTCTCTGTTCTTTATTGATGTGTGCTATTATAGCAACAATTACTCCCACACACTCCATATGTGTGTGTATTATAATATATATAGTGTATAATAGTGTTATTTTAAAATTTAGTTTTAAATGAATTCATCATAAAAAAGGCTAAATTCTGGTTAGAATTTAGTAGGAAATATAGCTTACTTTGTGTGTGTATACATAAATACATATATATAATAGTGTTATTTTAAAATTTAGTTTTAAATAAATTCATCACAAAGAAGGCTAAATTCTGGTTAGAATTTAGGGGAAATATAGTTTGCTTTGTATACATATATGCATTTACACATATATATCCTTTTGTGGGGTATATGGGGAGTTCAGGGAGGACTAGCACCCTCACCTGGTGTGAAGGTTTGCCCACTCCTTTCCAGAACTGGTCATCCACCTTTGGTGTCCACGTGTCACCCTACTCTCAGCTGTAGCTTCAAGGAACTGTAGCATGAACAGCAGTCACACCTTAAAGTTGTCTTATCCAACAGGTTAAACCGGATTGAAGGTAACTGACACACCTCAAACCCCGTGGTGTATTAAGGGTTGTCTATCTCATGCATGTGAAGACTTCTCCTTTCTGAATGAGTGGATGAGAACAACTTGTTCCAATGGGCAAGAAGCTGGAGCAGGTGCTGCGTAGCGCTTAGAGCTTGGGTCAGACGTTGAAGTAGCCAAGGTTGGTCCCTACATCTTGGCTGTCATCAGTCACCCGAACTTCTGTCCTGCTACTGGCCTTCCATGACTCTTCCAGAGTGAGGCTGGTGATTTTCTCTTTGGTCCTCTCTGAAAACTGGAAGATTAGCCAGATAAATATTCTCCCATATGTGTGTTGTTCAAGAGTCTGGCTCTTCCTGACCCCATCTGGGGTCTTCTTGGCCAAGACACCCGAGTGATTTGCCATTTCCTTCTCTAGCTCATTTTAGAGGAGGAAGCTAAAGTCAACAGGGTTAAGTGACTTGCCCAGGGTCACACAGCTAGTTAGTGTCTGAGGTGGGGATTTGGACTCATGTTCCCGATTCTAAAGCCAGGGCTCTGTGCACTGCATCATCTAGCTGCCCCATGTGTGATATAAATACACACACACATATGTATGTATATACGGGCGTGTACCCACGTATGCAGATATATAAATATCCCCCATACATGCGTATATATCTTCCTTCCTGTGCACACACAAAAGAGAGTTTAATTTTTAAATAAATTCGTCATGGAAAGACTACATGCCAGTTTACGGCTTAAGGAAACAAGGATGTAATTTTCTTCCGCCATCCAGGCGCGCGCACTGCAGGAGCCTTCCCGGACTGTAAGGTCCGGGGGGCCGGGCAGGACACAGCCCCCGGCCGCCGCAGCCCCAGGCCCGGTCTCTCCGCTCCGCTCCATCCCCGGGCCCCGTCTGTCCGCTCCGCTCCATCCCCGGGCCCCGTCTGTCCGCTCCGCTCCATCCCCGGGCCCCGTCTCTCCCCTCCGCTCCGCTCCATCCCCGGGCCCCGTCTGTCCGCTCCGCTCCATCCCCGGGCCCCGTCTCTCCTCTCCGCTCCGCCCCATCCCCGGGCCCCGTCTCTCCGCTCCGCTCCATCCCCGGGCCCCGTCTGTCCGCTCCGCTCCATCCCCGGGCCCCGTCTGTCCGCTCCGCTCCATCCCCGGGCCCCGTCTCTCCCCTCCGCTCCGCTCCATCCCCGGGCCCCGTCTCTCCCCTCCGCTCCGCTCCATCCCCGGGCCCCGTCTGTCCGCTCCGCTCCATCCCCGGGCCCCGTCTCTCCCCTCCGCTCCGCTCCATCCCCGGGCCCCGTCTCTCCCCTCCGCTCCATCCCCGGGCCCCGTCTCTCCGCTCCGCTCCATCCCCTCCCGGAGCCGTCTCCGCACCACGTGACCCGCCGACGCGGCGGCTCGGGGCGCGCGGGCGTCGCACTCTGATGAGTTTACGGAACCGGCCGCTCGGGCTCCTGTCGCTGCCGCCGCCGCCGCCTCGGCTCGGGCTCGGGCTGCGCCGCCCCGGGCCTTGGCCGTAGGAGCCCCGCGGGCCTCAGCCGCCGCGGCGCGTGGACATGGAGCCGTGAGTGCCTAGCGAAGGGGGATGGGCGGGGGGATGAGGGGACCCAGCTGGGGCCGAGGCGACCCCGGCGTCTGCATGTGGGGGTTGCCGACCCCTCCTGCCCGGTTCCGGGATGACTACGCCCCTCCCCCTCCTTACGGTCGGGGCTTCGTCCCCAAGGCCCCCCTCCCGCCCCCGCGGGGCCTTAGGTTGGGCGGGCTTCCCCTCCCCGGCGCAAGCGCACACGAACCGTCGGGGAGGGGGAGGACTCATTGTACACGTGGAGCCTTCACACCTGCAGTGAGCGAAGGTCCGGGCGTCGGGAGGGGGATGGGACGAGGGGAGGCAGGGGGGCCCAGGTGACGGATTCCTAGGTGCTTGAGATGTGCATTGACAACCGGCCCATCCCGGCCTTTCGGGGGATGTTTAAGGGACGAGTGGGTGGAGGGAGAGCAGGCGCAAGTCCCATGACCTTTCAGGGCTCCAGAAGACCCCTACTTACAAAGGTGTTTGCTGCTCTGCTTTGCTGTAGGGAGTTTCCAGGAGGAGGTCCTTAGCTTGATGAAGTCGCAGGTCTGGACCCAAAGTATGTCCGAGGCACCGGGGGTGGGGAGACGCGAGCTCTGCCTTCGGGTAGTATAGCGTGGGGGTATTTTCAGGGGGCATCGTTTAGGGCTTGCTCTTGGAGTGAGGAAGACCTGAGTTCAAATTCTGCCCCAAGTGAGGGTGTTGGATTGATGGCTTCGGCTCAAAATCAGTGATCTCCCACAAGCTCTACCCTGCAACCTTCACGGTCCTCCCAATCCCTCAGGTTCATTACCCAGGAGACCTCCAGAACTCCTCATTATCTTCCCTCCCCATATCCAATCTGTTGCCAAGGCTTGGCAGCCTCTCTCTAGTACTCCTCCTTCTAATGACAAGGCCACCACCTAGTGCAGACCCTTGACATCTCACACCTGGGCTGTTGGAGTAGCTGCTGGGTGGCTCTGCCTACCACTAGGTAGTCTCTAGTCTCTCCCCACTCAGATCCGTCTTCCATTCAACCACTAAAGTGATTTTCCTAAAACACAGGTCTGATCATGTGCCCTATTCAAGTGGCTTCCTATTCCCTCCAGGATCAAACTCAAAATGCTTTGTTTGGCATTTGAAGCCCTTCATAACCTGTCCACCTTCTACCTTTCCATTCTTCTTACACCTTACTCTCTGACAGATACTCTTTGATGTGGTGACACTGGCTTCCTGGTTCTTCCATGAAAGAGACACTCTATCTCTTGGTCCTGAGTATTTTCTCTGGCTGTCCTCCATGCCTGGAGCAGCTTTCCTTCTTCACTCCACCTAACAGCCTCCCTTGTTTAAGTCTCAATTAAAATTCTCCCCTCTGTAGGAAGTCTTCAACTCCTCTAAATTGCTTATGCTTATTGCTTTATTATTTCCTATTTATCCTGTGTATAGATTGCATTGTATGTTATATATATGCATATTTGTGCGTTATCTCTCCCATTAAACTGTAAGATCCTTGAAGGCAGAGACTACTTTTTGCCTTTTTGTATCCCTATCACTTAGCACAGTGCCTGACCCATAGGAGGCTCTTCGTAAATGGTGATTGATTGATTGAAAATAAAGTATAATAGAGGTGTTGAGATGAGGAAATAGGACATTTTGAGGGAGAAGTTGTTTGGAGAAGACATTTGGGCATGGTTTATGTAGGTAGAGGGTGGTATTAATACTCGGTGTATAATGGAAACTCTTTTAGGATGTTTACTTCTTTCTGCTGGGCATCCTGATATTCATAATCCAGGGTGGATTTAGTAATTAAAAGAGGGGACAACTTAAACTGATGGTTTTCTTTCTCTTTACTTGGGATTGTGAACTCTGTGTCAGTTACCTTATTTGTAGAAGAGGATGACGTGACTTGAGGTTAAGGGAATGTTTTCTGAATCCTGGGATTATCAAGGGTGTTGTATATTTAGAAGTAAATGATTGAACAGGCCTTTAGTGGCTAATGCAGGTGCCCATTACAGGTAGATAAACTTCTGAGAAACCTTGAGGAAATATCTAAAGAGAGGTACAATCTAAATGAAAACTGGCATTATGAAAAAACAATTGCATTTCATTATTACACACATTCATTTCCTTCATGCATCCTGCACCATTATAGCTTGCTTTCTGTATTGCCTTTAATTCATTAATTTTATCATGCTGTTTCTTATCATTGCTTACACCCCTTTCCCCCACCTGCTGTGTTTCAAAGGTGATTTTTTTAGACTTTCCCTTTGAGTGGGGTTGGATTTATGACACATTAAGCTTTCAGATGGCCAGAATTTGCTTTCTGTAACTTTTTGTACATACATGCCTAGCCCAGCGTCAGGTACAATTAGGTATTTTGAAATGTCTTTTTAATGATGATGGGCGGGCTGGGTGACCTTAGCCAACTTTACAGAATTAGGAAAACCCTGAGTTTTATTAGTTTTTCTATTAAAATACTGCTGACTTTGAGGCTTGCTTTGAACTGTTGGCATCTCTTAAGTTCCTGGGTTTCATTGGCTTACCTCCCTGAGAGCCCAAAGTTTTTAGTTTCTAAAGCTCCTTTGTCAGGAAGTGGAGATGACTTTGAAGGGACTGAAGTCATCTGGGTTCCTTCAGCAATCATCCATAAAGGAAGACAAAAGAATCAAGAGATTCCACAGTTAATAGAGTTGCAAGAAGTCACAAATAATGTGATAACTTGAGTTTGTGCTCTTGTTTTTATTATGTGCAGTAGCATCTATGACATAAAATCAAGATCATGTATCTCTGATTGATGCTGTTTTTAGAAATGTAATGAATTTTCTTCTCAACAGTATTGATTGGGATGCTTTTTCCGTGTGCAGACTTTGTTAGGGAAGCAATATTCTTGGTTGAATCAAGTCAATAATCACTGTATACCAGGCATTGTGTTGAGTACTGGGCTATAAATCTAAGCAAAAAAAAGACAGTCCCCAGCCCTCGAGTAGCTTATATTCCAGTGGGGTAAGCTAACACATAAAAGGGCTCTCCCAAGCTTTTTTTTTTTTTAAAATCAGCCCATGTTATGAAAAAAGAGATTTGTGTTTGTTTCTACTCAGTAACCCAGACGTTCTGCCACCGAGGAGTTGTTTTCCTCTACCGTGAAGTTTTCTCAGTGCCATGCTATTATTCACCAGGGACAGTCCTAGCTAGTTTTCATTTTAATTTAAAAATGAGTTCAAAGAGCAAGTGCAGCATTGGTAAGGATGAAGGGAGGCTAGGTGCAGCTGTTGGAACTGTCTGAGGAAGTAGAGGCAGCTGTGTGGTAGAAAGCACACTGAATGTGAAGTCTTCATCTCAGCTCTGTTATTTTCTAGGATTCAAGGCCCTTTTCTCATCTGTCAGATGAAGATAATAAATCGAATGAGATCACAGATGTGCAGCAGTTCTCTGAAGTGCTATAGTTACATGAGCTATTATTAAGGGAATACAAGTCCCACAAAGAAACACTGGCCATTCCAAAAAGTTGGGAGTAGACCCCCTGGAAAGTCTACAAGCTCTGCAGGTAGGGCCAGAGTTCTCTCTGTGCACCTGGTCAGCCCCAAGGGCCGTCCATTTACCCCAGAGCACTGTCATTGATTTTTATGCTGCCAACTCCACAGAAAGGCTCAACTGAATTCAGTAGAAACATGTTTGTTGATTTGTGCAGTGGACCCTGTTGAAGTAGGCAGGAAAGTGTTTGGCACATGTTAGAAAGATTTCCATTAAAACCAATGAAAATTTTTTTTGTAATATTTCAGTGGCTTCCTGAACAGTTGAATTATGTGGAACAACGTATCCCAAAATAGTGTCTGATAAATAGATGCTCTACTGAATAATCTAAGGAGGAAAAAGGCAAGGAAGGAGAACTATGTAGGATGGTAGAGGGGGAAGGTCAGAATGCTTCTGCTTTGGTTATATATGATTTTTTTGCTCATGTTCATGATTTGACATTTTCATGTTCCTTGACAACTTTGGTATTAACATAACACTTTGATATGTAGTTAAAGAATTATTACTTTTTGGATTTTATTGTTACAAATTAGCTGTTAACTGTGCAGGTTAGACAAGATGATCTTCAAGGTCCCTTCCAACGATAACATGCTATGTCTCTATCTGTGTCTGTGTCCAAACTGGCAAGTGTTTTGCTCAGTTGAGAAGAAAATTTAGTAAATAACAAAAATAAACCTGATGTAATAGGAATTATGATAGCTGTGTCAGATAACTTGTCATCATAGATTGCGAGCCCTCTCACCTCCCAGTTAGGAAGACTCTGGCTTAAGTCCTGCTCCTAAAAGGGCACTGGCTGTTGGGCAAGTCTTTAAACTCCCAGATTATAAGTTTTCGAGGAGCTGCTATTCTTTCTGCCTTGGTTCAAGGATGTTCTTTATTGGGAGTTTTCTATGTCACTGTAATCACAGATTTGGTCCCAAACCAGAGTACTAAACTCATACTCTTGATTTCTAGGTTGTTGGGAAAATCAAATAATGTAATATAGGAAGAGTTTCTAGGACATATTAAAGTGCTATATACATAGGGGAAGGCACTAGACCTCTTACTTTAGTAGCAATAGGGAACTTTCAGGGAGGAAATTTCCTTTTGCCAATACAGGGAGTTTTCTCATCCAAAAGTCCCCGACACCAATGAAATGAGCAACAGTTTGTAATCAGGAAGACCTGAGTTCAGGTTGTACCTCTGACACTTCTTGGCTCTGTGATCATGGGCATCACAGCCTTTAAACCTCAGTTTCCTCATCTGAAAAAAATGGAATTAATACCTGTAGTACACATTCCTGTGGTGTTATTGTAAGGGTTAGTCAGTAACCCAATAAACTACTGTTTATTAAGGGCCCACTATGTACCAAGTTCAGTACTAAGAACCAGGCATATAAGAAAGGCAGAAGGCAACCTCTGCTTTCAAGGAGTTCAGTTTGAAGAGGGAAACAAATTGTAAATGACTATGTACTAGAAAGATGTATGCAGGATAAATTGAGATAATCAGCAGACAGAAAATCCTGCTATGGAGGAAGTAAAGAAAGGCTTCTTGCAGGAAGTAGAATTGTAGCTGAGACTTAAGGACTTCAGAGAGGCCAGTCAGTAGGCAGAGATGAAGAAAGAGAAAGTTCCAGGCATGGAGGTCAGTAAGTGAAAGTGCTCAGAATCAGGAGAGGGAGGAAAGCAAAGAGGCTGGTGTCACTAGATTGGCAGGTACATGAGGGCAGGGGATGTGAGGTAAAAGAAGGTTGGAGAGGTAGGAAGAAAGTAGTTGGTGAATGGAGGACTTTTAAAAGCCAAACAAGACTTTGCATTTGATCCTAGAGGCAATAGGGAGTTCTGGAGTTGATTCAAATAGGGAAGAAACATGGTTAAATTTTGACTTTACAAAGATTAATTTGATGGCTGAGTGGTGGATGGACTGGCGTTTGGAGCCTTAAGGCAGTTAGACCAACAGTCCAGGCATGAGATGATAACTGCACACTAACTGTCCCGGCTTCCTTCAAGTCAGAGGAGAGAAGGGGCAATGTACAAGAGATATTCCAAAGGTACAGTTGAAGAACTGATTAGCTGTGAGGGTGGTGGTAGACAGAGAGAGTGAGGAGTCCAAGAATGCCCTTTAGATTTCAAGTCTGAGTCACTGGAAAGATGACACAGAAAAGTTAAAGAGGGAAGTGTTTTAGAGGAGCTAATGAATTCAGCCCTGGACATGTTAAGTTAAAGATGTTTGTGAGCCATTCAGTCTGGAATGTCCAGTAGGCAGGCAGAGATGCTGGACAAGATTCAGGAAAGAGGTTCAGGCTAGGTAGACTGACCTGGCAGTCTTCTACATAGAGATCCTAGTTGACTCCATGAGAGCTGATTAGATCACCAAGTGAAATAGTGTAGAGAGAAAAAAAGACGACCTAGAATGGTCTGGGCCAAATGAAATAGTATGTCAAGTGCTTTAAAAACTTGAAAGTGATATATGTACATGCATACATTTGTATATAAATGCATGTGTCTATACATATATGTCAGTTATTAATGCAGAAAGTTTGAATGTAGGTGTCCTGACTGCTTATCTAGCGTTCTTTTAAACTTTGAAAAGTGTATCACTACGTAGGAACACTGGACTTAAACACTCTTTAGCAACAACTGACTTGAGAGACATTGTTGCCTAATGGATAGAGAGCATCTTCCCAGACTGCTTTTCACTCTTCTTCCTCTTCTAATCCCAACACTTAGGACGAATTACCTAGCCTACTACTTCACTGAAGAGCTGGAGGCCATCCCAGGCAAGCTCCTAGACTCCTGTGCATCCGTTCTCTAAACTCTGCATGGGTACTTAGTCTTCCTTTCCTCACTATGTCTGCTTCTCTTCATTCAGTCAGGAAGCATTTACTATGTGGCAGGCGCTCTTGAGTTATGGGGATACAAACACAAGCAAAAAGAGAGAAGAAGTTGGAACATCAGCTACGGGGAATAGGCTGGGGAGTCAACTAGAAATGATCCTAAACATCATTGACTGCTCTGCAGACTCATGGCATCTAACCCATGTGGGGCCTCAGCTCAAGCTAGGCAGTGAGCATTTATGAAGTACTTCTTGTGTGCCAAATACTGTGCAAAGCACTGGGGATGAAAGAAAAGGCAAAAGACAGTCCTGCTTTCAAGAAGTTTACTGTAACTTCCTTTAGTAATTCCAGGCAACAGGAATAGAACAAGTGGGCAGTGGGGTTTACCCAGAGCTGTGGATTCGTGTAGAGGGTCTTATGAAAGGAAGGAGAACATGGGTTTCTAGGCTGTTAGCCACAGTATTCTTGTAAAGACTGATCAGAGGGAAAGAAGAAAAGCCAGAAGTTAACTCAAGAACCAGGAGAAAACAATTAAGAAACCGTGGTCATCAGTGGATGTGAAGAACAGGTTTAACAGTAGTGTCTTCCATTTTAAGCTTACAGTGTGCTTTCCTCAGAAAAATCCTGGGAGGAAGGTGGTATATATATTTCTTCCATCTTAGAGATGAGTAATCTGAGGCCCAAGAAGTTAAGTGACATGTTTGTTATCACACTAGTGAGTGTTGGAGCTATGATTTCTTCTGAGATCTTTGAAGTAGAACAGTTCTTAGTGATGGACAAGGGCCAGGGTATAGTTGATTTTGTTCATGGTTGAAGTGAGGTAGAGATGAAAGTCATCTGAGTCAAGGAAGTTGAACATGAATCCAGGGTGCTTGAAGGGATGTTGAAGTGGATGAGGATAAAAGCCAGAGATGAGATGATGTAGGAGAGACCTTGAGCCAGGTGTGGAAGTAATCAAGAACTTCAAAGTTCATCAGACATTTATTCAGTGCAGTTCAGGGAAATAATAAGAATGGGCAAAGAGCAGCATAAGTGTATGGCAGAGACTTCCCTGAGGAGAGACTGTTGAGAGGTAGTGACTTAAAGGATATGACACTTCAGTGGAAAAGCTTGTGTTTGCTGACTGAGACTTGAGAATTCGTTGTCTTCTCCTTTAAGAGTTGTGTCTTTAATACTTCCAAGTGAGATTTTTTTTTTTTGAGAGATTTTCCTAGAGGACTCAGTTATTAGTGACTGAGTTAATGCTTAACCTTCTTCTGCCTCCAAACCAAATTGGTTATCAGTCAAAGGGGGTGTAATTTTATGCACAGAAGGTAAGTCTTTAAGAAGTAGTAGTAACTAAAAAGTTTTTTAAAGAAGAAAAGAAAAAAATGTAACCAGAGAAGGAAGACTGTTTTTATACTGGATTAGAAAACATAAAGCCTGCATTGTAAAATGAGGTGGTCAGACTTGATGTCCTCTAAGGACACTTTGATATCTAAAGGTCTAAGATGTTAGTTCTAAAGGGCATCTTGGGATCTGTGGCTGTGAAAATTGAAAAGTAGCTTGGAAGAGCTTGTCAAAGACTCTAAATGCAGAGTGGAGAAGCTTATAGTTTATTCTGAGTCAGTAGGGGGTTAGTGAAGATTTTTTAGTAGAAGATGACATGTGTGGATTTATTTTAGGAGTGTGGATTTGGTAGATATGTGGAGGATGGATTCAAGTGGAATGTGACTAGAAGGAGTTAGACCAATAAGGTGGCTACTACCATAGCCCTTGCAGTGGGACCTGGGCCCAACTTAGACTGTATGAATGTAGAGAACGGGATAGATATGAGAAATGCTATGAGGATGCCTTGATTTGGCAAATGATAGGTGATATGAGAGTTGAGGGAGAGGGAAGTGAAGGATGACTCTGAGATTATTAACTTCGGTGACTGAAAAAGTGATGGTTTCCTCGATAGAAATGGGCAAGTGTCGGGGAGGTTCGAAGGGAAATACAAGTAATGTTGTGGGCATTTTGAGATTGAGATGTCTTAAAGAGGTTTCCAGCGGTCATTTGGCAATGTGAGACTGGAGTTCAAGAGAGATTTTAGGGGTTGGCTACTTCTAGATTTCCAAAGTAGTGACTGAACCCATGAAAGCTTACAAGATCACCAAGGGAGAATGTAGAGAGAAGAGGATTGTAGACAGAGCCTTGGGGAATGGCCACTATGGGCAAAAGGAGGATGATCCAGAAGAGGAGACTGAGCAGTGATTAGGCAAGTAGGAGAAGAATCACTTAGAGTAGTATCATAGAAGCCAAGGAACATGGTCAGGAAAACTGTATCAGAAGGTGCAGAGACACCAGGAGTGATGAAGACTTAGAAGAGGACATTGAATTCAGCAGCTAAATGATCACTGTTAACCCTAGAGATATTTTGCTTGAGTGCCTGATTGCCAAGGATCGAGAACAGAGTGGGAGTTAAGGAAATGGACACAATAAAGTGTATATCCCCTTTCTGGGAATTTAGCTATGAATCGAAAATGAGATATAGGATGATAACTAGAGATGACACGGTGAAGTAAAGGTTTTTTTTTAAATTGGGGAAGATCTTTGTTAATAGAAGGCAGAGAAGAAGCCAAGGGATAAGAAAACATTGAAGATGAGAGGGAAGGGATAAGCATTTGGAAGAAAGAGGAGGGAAAGACACCAGGAGCACTGGTGAAGGAATTGCCTTGCCAAGGAGAATACCTGTCTTTTCAAAGACTGAGGCAAAGGGAAGAGAATGAAGAATGAAAAAAGATGGGTTCTGCAGTATGGAGCTTATTCTCTGTGAATAGCTTCTCTTAGTAAAGAGAAGGCAAGGTCTTCTGAGAATGATAAGGAAGAGAGAGGTTAAAGTTTACAAAAATAGTTGCTGTCAGGCTGTGAGAGAAGAATAAAAGAATTGGTGTAAAAATAAAAGGAGAGCTCAGTTGAAATTAGATAACAAATTTATAGTCAGCTGAGTCACACAATTGCATAACTTTCTCCAGGAGTGTTCAGCAGCGTCTGTGTAGGAACAGAAAAGGCAGATAGTAGGAGTAAGGGCAGGGCAAAGTGTGTTGGCAAATAATAAAGGATTCAGGATGGTGGGTTTAGATTTTGTTTATACCCCCTACTTACTTCAAACAGTCAAATGGACAGTAAATGAAAAGGAAATTAACTAGTTATTGCGCACCTACTCTTTGCAAGGCATTGGAGAGAATACACAAACCCATAAGGTAGGTTTTAAGGGCTTACTGTCTAATTTGAAGGGTGAGACATTTTCATCTGAAAAGATACATTGAAGTTCTGGGAAGAGAATGTGTACCTGGTGAATGAGTTCTGAGGATGAGAAAGGACTTCCTGGTGAGACTGGGCTTCAAAGTTTTTTTGGGAAGTCAAGGAAGGAAGAGAAAGAATTAAAGTTTACTTGGAAAATGCAAAGAATTTAGGTACACGAAGAAGAGTGAGAAAGAGTGGTCTACGCAAAGGAAATAGTGCAAAGACAAGGCATTTGGAAAATGCACCAGTAATGATGATGATGATGATATCGATATCACATTTATAGAACACTTTAAGCTTTGCAAAGCACTTTTTCTTGCAAACAACTATGTGGGGCTGGTTAAGTAGTATTTTATTCCTTCATTTTAAAAAATGAGAAAACCAACATGAAATGCTTTGTTCCTGGTTACTCAGGTAGTAGATGTGTAATGCAGGATTCAAATTCAGGGCTTTAGATTATAGGACCAATACTCTTCCCATTATATCTTGCTGTAAAATAGTTTATTGATCACTGTCTCTTGATCATGATAATCCATCATGATAATCCTTTCGTGCAGTAATCCTACCATTGCAGTGGGTTAGAAAAAAAATTCCGCTTGCTTGAAATATGAAATAAATCCTTAATGCCTAATGTAAGATGTGCTAATCCTATAATCTTCATGTAATAATGAGAGTGGGACCAGATGGTCCCTACAAGGGCACTACTGCTCTGACACTCTATGACTGATATAAGGGTTGTACGACATAAGTGTGTTGTCAGGCAGTCTACGTTTGATTTGATTTTATTTTCAGGGTATACTAAAGAAAACAGTTTCCTCTGGATTGCCCTCATTGAAATGAAGGGGATAGATAAATAGAAGAGTATTGTGATGTAAAAACTTTTGGTATTAACATGTAATAAACCTGTCATTTGTGTAGTAGTAGTAAAAGTGGACTCTGGGATGCTTACTGGTTATCATTTAGTGCTGATCCTATTTTTAAAATATTTTAATAGGAGTCTTGCATGGAGTTTCACTTGGATGATAAAGTAGCCTGTTCTTCTGGTGATTTGGCATGTTTCAATAGTTTCTCAATAGTTTCCTGTCAGTTGTTAGAATAAAGTCAGAGAATATAGGGCTTTTACCTTTTGTGTATTGTGAGGATGCTGTATTGGAATTGAGAGGGCTTAGCCTATTTTACAGATAGAAAAACTGCAATACAAACAAGTGTGTGATTTTTTTAGGACTTGGCTTATGGGGAGGAAGATGCAGAGGATCATAGTAAAGCGATACTTTTTTTCTTTGGCATCATTTGGAAACTCAGGTCTTTAAGCAAATTGTTCAAGTAATGAAGATTACTCCATAAAGGTCCAAGTTTTCTTTAAAAAAGATTTTAACCATTTTTAATCAATCAAAATGCATTGTGTGTTTTGGTTAGAATTCTTTCTAAAATGTATTATATAGACTTTCACTTCTTACACATCATTCTGTCTCCTCTGTTATTTTAGCCTGTTAATTATTGCTCCTCACCTCCCTCTTCTACTTTTTAATGTGCACAAAGCTGGAGTAAAATGATTCTAAAGGGAATCTCGAGCAAAGCAGACTGGTTTTAGTATGTTAATATTGTAACCTTTTTTTCTGGCTTTTATTCTGAGCCCTTTTGTGTTTATTTTCTGTTTTTTAGCTGAGTTTCTGATAGTTGTGATTCCAAAAATAAGGTGGTAATAATTATTATTATAATAGCTAAATTTTATTGTGCTTATATAGCTAACTTTTATATAGCGCTTATATAATTGTATATGTAACATAAAGTATATACATGTAATTATCATATGTACTTTAATACGTTTTTATATTACATATGGTTTTATATGTTAAATGTAGTTTTATATATTATATATAGCCACACTGTGCTAAACACTTAACAATTACTATCTCATTTGATCCTCACTTCAATTATAGTACTATCCTTATTTTTTTTAATATAAATTTATTTAACTTTTTACATTGATTTTCACAAAATTTTGGGTTCCAAATTTTCTCCCCTTTTATCCCCTCCCCCCACCACAATACACCGAGCATTCTAATTTTCCCTATCACCAATCTGCCCTCTCTTCTGTCATCCCTCCCTTCTCTTGTCCCCATCTTCTATTTTGTCCTGTAGGGCCAGATGACTTTCTATTCCCCATTAACTGTATTTCTTATTTCCTAGTAGCAACAACAATACTCAACAGTTGTTCCTAAAACTTTGAGTTCCAAATTCTCCCAATCCCTCCCTCCTCACCCATTCCCCCTGGGAAGGCAGGCAATTCAACATAGGCCATATCTGTGTAGTTTTGCAAATGACTTCGATAATAGTCGTGATGTGTAAGACTAACTGTATTTCCCTCCATCCTATCCTGCCCCCCATTGATTCTATTCTGTCTTTTGATCCTGTCTCTCGCCAAGAGTGCCGACCTCAAATTGCTCCCTCCTCCCATTGCCCTCCCTCCTATCATCCCCCCCACCCTGCTTATCCCCTTCTCCCCCACTTTTCTGTATTGTAAGATAGGTTTTCATACCAAAATGAGTGGGCATTTTATTCCTTCCTTTAGTCGAATGTGATGAGGGTAAACTTCATGTTTTTTTCTCAACTCTCCTCTTTTTCCCTCCACTAAAAAGTCTCCTGCTTGCCTCTTGAATGAGAGGTAACTTACCCCATTCCATTTCATCCTCTCTCCTCCCATTACATTTCTCTCTCACCGTTTACCTTAATTTCTTTTAAGATATGGTCCCATCCTATTCAATTCACTCTGTGCTCTCTGTCTCTGTATGTGTGTGCATGTATGTATGTGTGCGCGCGCACGTGTGTACATGTGTGTGTGCATGCATGTACGTGTGTGTGAGTGTGGTCCCACCAACTACCCAGATACTGAAAAGTTTTAAGAGTTACAAATATTGTCTTTCCATGTAGGAATGTAAACAGTTCACCTTTGGTATGTCCCGTATGACTTCTCTTTGCTGTTTACTTTTTCATGCTTCTTCTCATTCTTGTGTTTGAAAGTCGAATTTTCTCTTTAGCTCTGGTCTTTTCATCAAGAATGCTTGAAAGTCCTCTGTTTCATTGAAAGACCATATTTTCCCCTGAAGTATTATACTCAATTTTGCTGGGTAGGTGATTCTTGGTTTGAGTCCTAGTTCCTTTGCCTTCTGGAATATCCTATTCCACACCCTTCGATCCCTTAATGTAGAAGCTGCTAGATCTTGTGTTATCCTGATTGTATTTCCATAATACTGGAATTGTTTCTAGCTTCTTGCAATATTTTCTCCTTGACCTGGGAATTCTGGAATTTGGTCACAATGTTCCTGGGAGTTTCTCTTTTTGAATCTCTTTCAGGCGGTGATTGATGGATTCCTTCAATACTTATTTTGCCCTCTGGTTCTAGAAATCTCAGGGCAGTTTTCCTTGATAATTTCATGAAAGATGATGTCTAGGCTCTTTTTTTGATCATGGCTTTCAGGTAGTCCCATAATTTTTAAATTGTCTCTCCTGGATCTATTTCCAGGTCAGTTGTTTTTCCCATGAGATATTTCACATTCTCTTCCATTTTTTCATTTCTTTTGGTTTTGTTTTGTGATTTCTTGGTTTCTCAGAAAGTCATTAGACTCCATCTGTTCCATTCTAATTTTGAGAGAACTATTATCTTCAGTGAGCTTTTGAACCTCTTTTTCCATTTGGCTAATTCTGCTTTTGAAAGCATTCTTCTCCTCATTGTCTTTTTGAACCTCTTTTGCCAATTGAGTGAGTCTATTTTTCAAGGTGTTATTTTCTTCAGCATTTTTTTGGGTCTCCTTTAGCAACGTATTGACCCGTTTTTCATGCTTTTCTTGCATCTCTCCCATTTCTCTTCCCAGTTTTTCCTTCACCTGTCTAACTTGATTTTCAAAACCCTTTTTGAGCTCTTCTATGGCCTGAGCCCATTGGATATCTATTTCGGATGTTTGGGGTACAGAGGCCTTGGCTTCTATGTCTTTCCCTGATGGTAAGCATTGTACTTCGTCATCAGAAATGAAAGGTGGGAATATCTGTTCCCCAAGAAAGTATTCTTCTATGGTCTTATTTTTCTTCCCTTTTCTGGGCATTTTCCCAGCCAGTTACTTGACTTCTGAGATTCCTGTCCACCCCCTGCCTAGATCCGCCCAGCTAGTGCTTGGGGTCTGAGATTCAAATGCTGCTCCCCAGCCTCGGGGCTTTCAGTGACGGGCCTAGCTGCTATTCAATGTGAGCTTAAGTTCTGGTGCTCAGGTGGGGGCAGGGCACCCTCCCAGGCTCAGTTCCCTCAGGGGCTTTATGCGGAGATCTTCAGTAATGGATCTGAGGTCCTGTCTGCTCCAGGAGTCCCGGGCCGCCGCTGCCTCTGCCGCTGCCTCCTGAAGGGGCCTGAGTTATGGAGACACCATGCTCCCTTCTCGGCCAGCCCAGACGTCTTTCTCACTGACCTGTAGCACCTGTGGGTGGAGGGACCTTCGCAGCCGCTGGAGGTTCCGTCCCCGATGGCTGCTCGGATCTGCTCCTCTCAGGGCTGCGGGGCCAGGGCAGAGCAGGCGCTCCGCTCCGCATCCGGTGCGTGATGGACCTTTGGGGTCGGTTTTTCAGGGCTCTCTGGAATGGAAATCTCCTCCCCTCCTTTGCTGCGTGGGTTCCACTGCTCCAGAATATGTGGGGAGTTCTTTTTACAGGAAATTTATGGGCTATGGGTTCCAGAGCTAGCATACATGAGTCTTTGTACTCCACCATCTTGTTCATCTGTCTGCTATCCTTATTTTGCTATGAGGAAACTGAGGCAAAGAGGTTAAGTGATTTACCCATGGTCACACAGTACATGTATGAGACCAGATTTGAATTCAGGTCTTCCTGACTCCAGGCCCAGTGCTCTATCCGTCGTACCACCTAGATGCCATGTACTTAATTCTGCCCTTCCTCATAACTATCCTATTTGAGGTCTCAGAGGATACTTACATCCCCTTCAACCTTCTTATTTGGCTTTCTGGGAGATGCTGTTTCTTAATAACTTTCCAAGAAAATTGCTGAGGAACCCTTCAGTCCTCATATGCTCATAGACGTGATGATAGACAAGGTGAAGAAGGGGTGTAGTCTGTTGGAGATGAAATGGCAGAATGAAATCTGTCTTCCCTGTTGCTTGCCTGTTTTAACATCTTCTTCAGGGAGTGCCAGACTTGGGGACAGGAGGATCTAGTTTCAAATATGTCCTTTTGTCTTATCATGTATTTATATGACCTTTGGGCAAATCCATATTACATCTCTCAACTTCAGTTTTCTCTTCTGTGAAATGAGGCTAATCATATTTGTCCTACCTACTGCACAGTATTATGAAGAAACACTTTGTAAACCATAAAGTTCTGTTATAAATGTGAATTATTATTGTTGAGGAGATGTGCTTTATAAATAAAGCCTAGGTTATTGGGAATTCCTGATACTGGATGGGAGCCAGAAAATTCAGTTTTTCTGTCTGGTAGTGAGTTGTTCTGTCATCCTGTGTAAGTGACATTGCTGCATTCTTCTCCATCTACCATATTTCACAAGAATGCTGTAAATAACATGAGAAGTGTTTTGAATCTCCAAAGAGGCATTGTGTAAATTCAGTATGATAAAATAATAGTGATAATGATGATGATAATAATAAGGGAGCTTCTTTAAAATTGTTTTTCAGCTCTTCTCTTATGTGAGGTGATCTCCTGACTTATCTTTCTTAGGAAAAGTTACCTTGGAGAAGGATGTATAGTGGAAGGAAGGCAGTGTGTTTGGGGTGACTATTCTGTTTCTAATTTATTCTGTATGCCTTACAGTAAGTATGTTTTTGGTCTTTCTAGGAAATGTTGATTACTGATGGGCTTACGCATCCAGGAAATTGGGAATGATTTGGAAAAAAGCTTTCAGCAAAGAGCAGTATATTTTTCATCAGGGGCTGTGTTGCTCCTTTGCATTTGCTATGTCTAGAGATAAGCTTTCTAGGGTAGGCTAAACCTTTCCAGATTTGGCCAGAGTTTTGAGAATGTGTGAATGATCTGATTTTGAAAAAGGAAGTTGGTTCTGTTAACAAAAAAAAGTTATATTTATTAACTGTCAGCCACGTAATGCAGTGGGTGGAGTGCCAGCTAGGCCTGGCATCAGAAAGACCTGAGTTCATTTCTGACCTCACATACTTAATAGCCTATGACCTTGGGCAAATCACCGAATGTGGTTTGCCCTGGTTTCCTCATAATAATAATAACAGCATCTGTCTCACAGGGTGGTTGTAAGAATGAAATGAGATAATAATAGTAAAACATCTGACACAGTGCCTGATATATAGTAAGCACTGTATAATTAAGTGCTTAGCTAGTAGTATAAAGAGAGACACTTGGAGTAAGAGGCTCTTGTTTCAAATCCCTGTGCTTCTACTTAGTATTCGTCTCACCTGTCTGGGTCTTAGTCTCTTCTGTGAAATAAGAAAATTAAACTAGATAACCTCTAAAAGTTCGTTCCGGCTCTAAACCTGTGATTGCATGTCCTTAAAAGATGCTGATGTAGATCTTACTGTCTGAATGAGACTGTAGTCTCTTTCTGGGTGATTTATTCTGAACATGTATCATCTGTTGTATCCAGGCCTGGTGGTAAATGTTTAACCACTGGCTCTCTGAAAAAGCATGACATACTTTTAAGTTTAATATGCTTTATTAACATTTCTCCATTACTCTCTTAAGTCTAAACAATCAACAAAGCAATAAACTAAGTCCCAATCTGTAGGATTTGCCAATTTTTAAGGTGTAAATAGTTATAATAAAAATGTAACAATCAGCTTTTTTGAACTCCTATGAGTTAGTTGTGTCAGATAGCAAGTGTTGTAGGTGTTGTTTTCTCACACTTTTTGTTGCTTTAGGTGCTATGGAAAAAGCCTGAAATTTAAGGTCTAAAGTATAGTTTTTGCACTTAAAATTCTTCTGAATCGAACTAGTCATACCCACGAAACAGTGACAGAACCCTGGAGGACAACAGGACTGCTACTGAGAGCATGGCCACTAGATTTTGAGGACTGTAGGAAATCAGAGGAGAGGACCCAATGATTGAAACATTTAGGAAAGACTTCATGGCATGATAAGGCTCAAACTGGGTTTTGAAGAATAGGCCGAATTTAGAAGAAGAGAGAATATTACAGGTCAGGGTAATAAAATGAGTAAGAGAATGTGAGACTGCAGATGTGAAAAGTCCAAGTAGGATAAATGATATATATTGGGGAGCACTGGTTCGTAAGTTAGGTACTAAGTTCCTAGGGAAGCGTGGGCAAAAACTATTCATTTTTTGTCATTGTAATCCCAGTGTTTGAGAAGGTAGTTTTTGAAAAATGCTCATTGAATCGAACAGATGCAGGACATAGATTTTGTCTCCTTGGAGGGAGTATTTGCTGTGAGATCATAGCTCCTTTAATATGTCAAAGCAAGAGAAGCAACTTGCTAGGTTTAGTGCAGAGCTTTGTTGGATATCAAGATGTGCTTGGATATAATTAGCTTGACTTGTAGAATTCCAGGAGAATTTCATTGGGAGGAGAAATAGATGAAGCATCCTAGCTTGGTTCAGTCAATGAATTAGGGAAAGGCAGCTGGGCTAGTACAGAGAACACAGGTGGACACATCGGAGAAAGCATAGTTCTGGTTATTTTAGGACAGAAGCTCACATCTCACAGCAGTTAGGACAGTGCTGAGGAAAGTATCTCTGGTTCTTGCTCTTTTGCTTCATTTTTTTGAGAGTTTAAATTTCCTGTCATTAAAGCAGTGCCATGAGGGGGAGGGCATTTTTAAACCTGTGGCCTGTTCTAAATAAAATGATGCTGTTGAGCAGAATTTTGTCTTTGTAGCCCTTTCAGACTAGGTGTATAGAACAGTGAGAACAATAGAGTACAGGGAATGATATCTGATATGATTATTACAGCCTGTCCATTGTAGACTCCTCTGACCTGCTGGAAATAGAGCTTAGATATGCTGATTGTGGGCTCTTGATTATTTGGGTTAGATAAAGAGAGTGCCAAGGGGAAGAGTTTGCTTTTTTTTCTAGGTTCAGGTTCTTTGAGCCAATTTAATCCTTTGACCAGGTTGACCCTAAACAACCTTAATGTTCCAGAATAGATAGGTTATTTTACCTAATTTTGTTTTGTTTTCCCTCTTTTCTCAATTTTTTGTTTTGTTTTGTTTTTGGTCCCAACTTGAGATTTCATAGGTTCAGAGAACTCCTAGTAAGGGAATGCCCTCCACCAATGTAGGTCAGCAACTGATCTGCAGCTACATCCTTAGAAAATTGCTTGGAGGGTGCTGAGAGGCCCAGACTTGCTCTGGGTCATGAATCCACACTCTGTGAGTTGAACCTTGAATGCTGGTTTCCTTGCCCCAGAGCCCAGCACTGTCCATGGTACTCATCCTTCCTGTTTTTTAGCAGTTAGGTGAAGTACAATTGGTGAACCTGGGCATTCATTCATGATTTGTGAAGATTTGAAAGGAGACCAAAATTCAGCTTCCCTGCGATTGAACAGGAAATACATTGTGTAGACTTTCCTGGAAATGCATGTGTGGTACTGTGTCATTTTCTTCGCTAATTTCCTGTCTTTGAATATTTCTTCTTCTCTGCCAAAGAATGGGTTTCCAGGTGTCAGTGTTCTATTCCAAAGCTTAAACTTTACTTTAAAAAATAATTGTTTCCATTTCACTTTCAGTTTTCTTCTTCCTCCAAGTAATATCTTCTTCCTATTGCTTTCAGCCTCTGCTTGGGGAACTCTTGGTGTTCCTCAGAATCTCGGTACAGTATCTGTTCCAGAGCGGCAGGTTATCCTGAGAATAGTGTAACGTGAGTGCACATAAAGATATTTTGGCTCTGTAATTTTTCAAAATGAAAATAACCCTGTGCTTCATGAATGTGATGAGAAGTTGCAAATTTCTTCCTTTTGCAGATTGTTGAAAATAAGTGTTAAATTCTTCAGCCTAAGAAAGTAAATAATAGACTTAATATTTGAGGAAGGCAAAGGTACACAGGTGGCATGGGTAGATGTCTGAGTTCTACTAACCTTTTCTTTTCCCCTTGCAAATTATGTGATGTCAAGTCCCCTCAGTTTGATCATTTCTATCTATGTATGGTGCAGTGGAATTGTTAGATTTTGAGTTTCTCAGTTCAAATTTCAGTTCTTCTCTTTACTCCTTCTAAGATCCTGGGGCAAGTCATTTAACCTCGCTGAGGCACAGTTTCCTCATCTGTAAAATGAGGCATTTGAACTAGATGACCTTTAATGTTCTTTTCAGTTATCAATTTATGATCCTATGAACTCATCTGAAAAGACCTATTCTGCTTCTCAGCCCTTAAGTGACAATGTTTGGCAACTGTAGTTTTTCAGGTTGTAATCCCAGCTTTGTTAGTTTGACCTTGGGCAAGTCACTTCAAAGCCTTAGTTTCTTCACCTGTAAAATGAAGGAGCTGGATTCTAACATCCTGTGCTTCTATGAGGTTTTGTAACTTTCTGTATTTTGTAACATCTAATATTGAAGTCTTAAAAATGAGGTCAGTTAAATTGCTTTTGATTTTCACCCAAACTAGCAACTTCTATGGTTTTCTTAGTTTTCTGCTATCAGAGTTTGAGCCTCAGTCCTTACTTGAAAAAAAATGACATGGTAACACATAGAGGTTAGAGGTGTGTCCAGAGCTGGCAGAATCTGTTGGCACCAACAGTAAAGTCCAGAAGGACAGCATAACTCATGTTTACCTACAAACTGCTCATCTAGGGCAGCCTGGTTCCTTCCCAAGGAGGGATGCCATGAAAGTAAATAAACTTTTCTTCTGTTTGCAATCAAATCATGTTAATGTAGTGGGTGGGAGTACATAGAGATTTTTGTTACTTGTCAGTTGTGTAGGAGTTTTCTTAGTTTCATCAACCCACAGATTTTTTTTTTGTACAATAGAAGTCTGGGCACAAATCATAGCAGGCTGTGGTTTAAGTCTAAATCCTGGGGCCCTGCTAAGAGAAGGTGTCAGAAAGGGTCCACCCTAGTCATTATGAACCACAAAATAAACAAAAATGGGGGTGTGACATTGCCTTCATTTGTAAACAGCCTCTTCAGTCCTCCTTCCCCTCAGAACACATTTGTGTGTGTGTGTGTGTGTGTATACATACGTACATATAGACATATACATACAGGTACACACATATATATATATATAGTTGCCAGTGAGACCTTAAAGCCACTGATAAGCAGTTGCATGTGCCTGGAAGTGTCAACAAAACCCTTTCTTCCAATTAGAAGAGCTACTGTATCTTAGCACCATGGATTCTTAACCTTTTTTTACATCTTGGACCCCTTTGGCAGGCCAGAGAAACCTATGAGCCCCTTCTCAGAGTAATGGTTTTAAATCATAAAATAAAATACATAGGATTGAAAAGGAAGCATTCATATTGAAATAGTCACTAGACTTTTTAAAAAAAAAAAAAAGGTTCACAAAGTCCTTGGACTGCAGTTAAGAGTCCATGCTTGAAAGTTCTTGTTCAGAAGCTGTCCTTACAAATAGCTTTAGATTTGTCTCCTTTCTCAGCTATACTTGGGGTATAGTAAACACTGAATAAATATTTATTGATTGACTTACTGTAGATTTATCTGGCTAAAGACAAAAACAAAAACTCCAAACCAAAAAAACTTACTGCCAACTTATTTTTAGTAGCACCGCAGGAATGAAGAAGAAGGGAGTTTGAGAATATGGAGCTGACTTGCTCTCAGTTAAGGTAGCCTTTTCTCTTCTGATTTATTTTCACTCTCCTATCAGATTCCAAAATCAGACTCATTTTAAAATAAGCAGAGGTTTTTCTGTAAGAAGAGGCATGCTTTAAAAAAATTACTTTAGAAGAATGGAGATATTTTGTTAGAAGTTTTTTCCAGACCATGTCAACTATATAATCTTGATTGATTTCGATTATAGAGTTATAACGTAGGAGCTTCTCTGTTTGTTCAGAACCACTACCTTATTCCCCACGGTGAGGGTTAGTGCCACCCAGGAGGCTCAGGGCACTTGTGTTTGTGGAGGTTAACATTCATAGACTTCATCTGTTTGAATGGTGAGGTTAAAGGGTGGGGAGTGGTGGCAGGAAACCCTGTGAGTGGATGTGGGACCTCAAAATCTTGGTGCCTCCAAGTTATTTCCCAACCAAGTTACCTTAATCCAGAAACATTCATGCATAGGGAATGAGGGGTTGAATATTATGTAAGGCTAATTTATAATCTCACACTCCTGCATATTTCTCTTTCCTATTTTCCTTTTCCCTCCCATCTTCCACTTTCTTCCTCTCTTTTCCTTTTATTCTCTTTTTTTTTTCCCCTCAAACTGGTAATTTTCCCTCAGTTAGAGACAGCAGGACTCTGTCCAGTTCTTAGTTTCCCTGAGAACAAAAATGAGAAACTTCATTCGGCATATTTATAAAACAAAAACCAACAGTTCCTGACCTCAAGGAACTTAATATTCTGAGGGTGGAAGGAAGAGAGAAAAAGTCTAAGGGAAGAAAATACATAAATACAACCTTTGAATAAACCAAATGCCTTGAATTTAAAAAGTCTGTATGTGTGTGTATACATACCTATGCATATACATTGTATGTGTGTGTACATATACACACATACATATATCAAGTCACTGTTTTGGAAAGTTAGGGATAGAGCACAGTAGCCACTGTGTCATGGAGAATGGGTGCCTAACTAGACTTCATGGAGAAGGTGGCCATGGTTAGGACAGGATTTCCCAGTCTCTGCCCAGGTCTCTGGGTGGAAGGTGGAATGTCCCATGTGTTTGCCGTATGTTTGGCAACAGAACTTCTTGGGGCCTAGCCTCATGCTCTTTTTTTAGAATTCTTGCCAAGCATTGATTTTTGCTGTTAAACACTTTGTCCTTTTAAAAAGTCCTTTCAGCCACTGATATTTAGGCTGGTTTATGCACAGCAAGCATTATTTAAACTTGACATACCCTTCAAAATTCCTCCAGTGAAGTATCCAGTCAGTTGCCTTGGAAAGAGTTCATAGCCCCACCCTGACTCTCCCAGTAGAGCTTAGGACTTACTATCTCTCTACAGAGGACAGTTCCTAAGACTGCAGAGTAATATCCTGGGGGAGGAAATGGAAGAGTATTGACCTAAATTGTGAAGGTCTGGACTAAATGCCTTGAATTTAAAAATAATTTTTCATAGAATAATAACATGAAATCATGAATTAGTATACCCACCTTTGAACCCTTTGCCAAGTGGGAGTCAGATGCATTTGCATGGAAGCATTATCTTGTAGTCTGTGGGGCTTATGGGAATGGCAGTTCCCACTGATTTCATAGCACATAGGCTTACAAGATACTTCCTCCCTGTACTCTTATGAGGCAGGTAGTAAGGGGACCACAAGCTTCAGGAACACCCTAATACCCTTTATTTCAAGATATGGTGTCCACATGAGGGATCTTCTTTTATTTTGTTCTCTTTGTCGGAGGTCATAATAATAGAGTTTGACATTTGAGCTATAATGTAATTTTCTCCTTTGTAAGGAATGGATTTTCCTTCCATAAATAAATTTCAAAATAGCAGGAAAGTTTTGCATTGAACATTTGAATTAACACTTTAAAGGAGTAATATTAGGTCCATGTAAAAAGGCCAGTTTATAGCAGGGTTTCCCAAAAATCTTAGGGCAATTGTTAGCTTCAGTAGCTTAAAACTACACTCTTTTGGGACACCCTATATCTTTTTCTGCCAGAGAATATTATGTAAGCCCATTCTGTTATGATATTTCATTGACTGAAGTCCTTTATGCCCTTGCTTTTTGCTGATAGATAACAAAATGCTTCTTGTGTTTGAGATGTGGTTGGCCTTTATTATTGTCTCTCCCTGTATGCATACCACTCGTGGCTTGACTCACGAGCTTTTGTTCTCTGTAGGTTGGCGCCCATGCGATTGTATACCCTGTCCAAGCGCCACTTCGTCCTGGTCTTTGTTGTGTTCTTCATTTGTTTTGGCTTGACCGTCTTCATTGGAATTGCAGGTAAGATTATGTTGGATGGACATTTGGGCAAGGGATGAACTAGTTTTGCTTGGCCCGTAATGGGGAGAACGAAGGCCTGTGAATGTTAAATTACAGAGAAGTGGGGTGGGCTAATGTAAGGACAAAAATTTCCTATGATTTTAGAGTTGCCCAGTGATGGCGTGGGCTACCTTGTTACATAGTAATTTCCCTGGAAATTCTTAGGCAGAGGTTGCCGCATGCTATAGGTAGGGTTCATATTTAAATGAGTGACTACTTCCTACTTGAAGATTCAGTGAAAGCTTTAACTCTCAACTAGTTCTTTCTACTGTTTGCTGTTAACTAGCATTACTGCAATAATTATTAAGGCTGTTGTCTTAAGAGGCCTCAGGAGAATATATACAAACTGTGCTTTGAGGAATGAGAGGTGTGGGACATACTGGAAAAATACCTGAGAGTACTAAAAAAAAAAAAAATGCAGTCTGGCCAAATACCTTCATAACTTCATTATTTGTTACTGTACACCTAGCCTTAATCAATGAATGGGTATTGCCTCAAACAAAATCAGACCTGGGAAAGACCTTAGCTTAAAGGGCTAAGGTCTCCCACTGCATCCAGGGCCATCTCCAGTGCTGTTCTACATCTGGCCGCTGGACCCACATGATTCCAGAGGAGAAAGTGAGGCTGGCGACTTTGCACAGCCCTGCCTCACTTCAATCCAATTCATTTGCAAGTCATGGCACCACTTTCCTGATGTCATGGGCCTCTTCAAGAATGAAGGACAAAGAACAACAATTTGTTATTGCACAGAACTGGAAAGAAATGAATTGTCTACGTGTTCAGGGGAACAGCTAAATAAATAATAACCTACCAACATAATGAAATGCTACAAATATTAATAAACTGTTCAGCTGATCAATTGACAAGCATTTATTAAGCTTCTGCTCTATAGGAGACACTCTGTTAAGTGCTGGAGATAAAATTATGATGTGAAGAAAGTTCTTGTCCTCGGAGAGCTTATAATTCTGATTGGGAGGCAGGGTAGGGAGAGGAATATAGAATGTTCAAAGGTAAGAAAATAGAGGCTATGTTAAAACATACAAAAAGACTGAATGGGGGGAGGGTGAGAGAGGATTAACAGCTGGGAGAATCAGGAAAGGCCTCTTGAAAAACGTGGTACCTGGGGGAAGGAGTAGAAAAAAAATCTAAGATATATGGAAGTGATTGTTGAACACTGAAAAAAAATAATTCAATAAAAATAAATAAAGTACCTGAAAGATATTGTTAAATAAAATAAAATAAAATGTGTTCAGATAAATGTAAATCTTTCCATGATGGAAAGAAGGAAAAGAATTGGTTTCTTCCTACTTCTGTGATTGTCCAGCAGTGTCCTTTTGTGCTATCACCATTTCATGATTGCTAACCATGAGTAGCCCCTATATGGGGTCTATTTTAAATTTTTTAAAAATGTTCACTGAATAGTATTAGACTAAAAAAAAATTTTGTCTTTCATTTTTGATTTCTGAGTATATTTCTCCTCCTCCAGCTCTTCTGGAGAATCACCCCTTATAACAAAGAATAATAAAGGGTTCACATGCACACCAAACATAAAAAAAGAAAAGAAAAGAAAAAGGTGGTACCTGAGCTGAATCTTCAAGGGATCTCAGAATTTTAAGGGAAAGTGGTAAAGAGGGAGAACATGCTAGAAGCAGTGTATGTGAGGTAGGCCAGTTTGACAAGCATAATGTGTGAGAGAGAGTTATGTTTAAATCACACTGTAAAGAAAGATTTGAGGCATATTGTTAAGGGTTTCAATGTCAAACAGAGGAATTTGAATTTTATCCTAGTGGCAGTAGACAGCCACTGTAGCTTCAAGCAGTGCCAGAATTAGACCTGTACTTCCTGTATTTTGGTAGAATCAATTTAGCAGCTATATGGAGGATAAATTTGAAAAGGAAGAGCCTTCAAGGAGTCCAGTTAGGAAGTTGTTACAGTAGTCCAGTGAATGGGTGAGGAGACCTGAACTAGGATGCTTACCTTCTGTGTGTAGAGGATGGGGTGGCAATTCTAAGAAGGCAGTATCAGTGAGACTTGGCAACAGATTTATTTGAGGGATGAGAGAGTGAAGAATTCAAGGTGACTCTGAGGTTGCAAATTGGGGTGACTAGAAGGATGGCGGTGCCCGTAATAAAATGCTTTAGAAAGAGTTGCAACTTTGGGAGAAAAGAAAATGAATACTGTTTTAATTATCTTGAGTTTGAGATAGAAGTGGATATCGAAGAAGAGATGAGGTCTAGTTATGTAGATTTGGAAATCATTTGCATAGAGGTGATAATTAAACTCATCGATGCTGATAAGATCACTAAGATTATGGGGAAAGAAAGGAAGAGAACTTAGAACAAAGTTAAATTGGTCAGAGAGGTAGGAAGCAAGGCATAACAGAGCAGTGGCATCAAAACCCAAGGAGAAAGCGAATGAGGAATATAAAAACATGTGGAATGATCCATGTGAAACAACATGAAATGAAGAAGCAACTGGCAGAACAAGATATACAAATGTGTAAATGGAAAAATACATTCATAAGTATATAGAGTGATTAGTTTGCAGAAAGGAAATTAAAGGGAACACGAAATAACATAGTAAGATAAAGTTTTAGACATAGAATCAGGACAATCTGGGTTCAAATACTGCCCTTGGTGCTTGCTGTCTGTGTGGCAATGAGCAGGTCATTTAATCTCTCTGAGCCTTAATTTCCTTGTTGGCACCCATCTCATAGGGTTATGGTGAGGATCAGATGAAATAGTATGAAAGCACTTTACATTTAAACTTTAAAGCACTATGTAGATATCAGTTATTGTTGTTTTATATGTGGAAGTTGATATATTCAGTAACTTTATTGCCTTTCCATTCGTTGTTAATTAATTCCCTATGCTTGTTTTTAAGCTTGTTTATTTAGTTTTTCTTTCCTTTTCAAATTAGGTTTTGGTTTATCAGTTTTGTTGTTTGTTTTTTTCCACTCAAAAAATTCAGGGTTAGTCCTTGTTCTGAATTTTGTTTAGCCTCTTTTGACTTTCAAGTTTTCTACTTTTGTAATTACTTTGGATCGTTAATTTGTTATTTTCTAATTTTAAAAAAATTGAATGTTCATATCATTTGTCTTCTCTCTTTCCTGGCAATATAAGTGTTCAGAGAGAGCTTATTTTTCTCTAGGGACTACTTTGACTTCATCCCAGAAATTTTGGTATGTTTTCTCATTGTCATAATTTTCTTTTAAAATATTCATTGTTTCTATATTTGTTCTTTATTTTCATCATGTAGATAGTCTTAACTTCATCTTTTTGTCCTTATTTTAAAAAAATTTTATCACATAATTTATAAAGGCTGTATTTAATATTTCTTGTCTTTCTTACAATTATTTACTCATCTTAAAAATTCTGAACTTATAATAAACACCAGATAAAATGATCATTTTCATACACAAAGCAGAAAATAAAAAATCTCTGAATCTCTACCACAATTTTCTGAATTTATTTTTGAGTCATTAGCACGTGATCGTTTTTGTAAAGGTGTCATATAAGACAGAAAAATAGGTATAATTCTTTTTTTCCTCGATAATTTCATGGAAGGTGATGTCTAGGCTCTTTTTTTGATCATGGCTTTCAGGTAGTCCCATAATTTTTAAATTATCTCTCCTGGATCTATTTTCCAGGTCAGTTGTTTTTCCAATGAGATATTTCACTTTCTCTTCCATTTTTTCATTCTTTTGGTTTTGTTTTGTGATTTCTTGGTTTCTCAGAAAGTCATTAGCCTCCATCTGTTCCATTCTAATTTTGAGAGAACTATTCTCTTCAGTGAGCTTTTGAACCTCTTTTTCCATTTGGCTAATTCTGCTTTTGAAAGCATTCTTCTCCTCATTGTCTTTTTGAACCTCTTTTGCCAATTGAGTGAGTCTATTTTTCAAGGTGTTATTTTCTTCAGCATTTTTTTGGGTCTCCTTTACCAAGGTATTGACCCGTTTTTCATGCTTTTCTTGCATCTCTCTCATTTCTCTTCCCAGTTTTTCCTTCACCTGTCTAACTTGATTTTCAAAATCCTTTTTGAGCTCTTCCATGGCCTGAGCCCACCGGACATCCACCTTTGATGTCTGGGATAGAGAGGCTCCGACCTCCACGTCTTTCCCTGATGGTAAGAATAGTTCCTCGTCATCAGAATTGAAAGGCGGGAACATCTGTACCCCATCAAAGTAGCTGTCTGTAGTCTTATTTTTCTTCCCTTTTCTGGGCATTTTCCCAGCCAGCTACTTGACTTCTGAGATTCCTGTCTACCCCCGCCTAGATCCGCCCAGCTAGTGCTTGGGGTCTGAGATTCAAATGCTGCTCCCCAGCCTCCAGGCTTTCAGTGACAGGCCTAGCTGCTAATCAATGTGAGCTTAAGTTCTGGTGCTCAGGTGGGGGCAGGGCCACCTCCCAGGCTCAGTTCCCTCAGGGGCTTTATGCAGAGACCTTCAGTAATGGAGGGTGGGGGCAGGGCCGTCTCCCAGGCTCAGTTCCCTCTGGGGGTTTATGCAGAGACCTTCGGTAATGGCCCTGAACTTCTACCTGCTGGTCCAGGAGTGGGGGGGGGGGGCTGCCTCTGCTGCTTCCTCCTGAGGGGGCCCAAGTCACGGAGACACCCTGCTCCCCTCTCGGCCAGCCCAGACATCTTTCTCACTGACGTGTAGCGCCTGTGGGTGGAGGGACCTTCGCAGCCGCTGGAGATTCCGTCCCTGAAGCCTGCTCGGATCTGCTTCTCTGGGGCCGCTCGACCAGGGCAACACAGGGGTGGGCTCTGCTTTCTGGGGCACGACGGACCCCTGGGGACTGCTCTCCGGGGCTCTCTGGAACGGAAATCTTTTCCACTGTGTTTCTGCGCACTTTGCAGTGCTCCAGAATTCGTGGGGAGTTCTTCTTGCAGGAAATATATGGGCTGTGGGTTCGGAGCTAGCATACGTGAGTCTTTCTACTCTGCCATCTTGGCTCCACCCCCCAAAATAGGTATAATTCTTAAGATTTCTGTTCACTAATCTGTAAAAGTCAGTCATGTGTGTTCAGACTCATAATTTACTTCTTGTTTACCTGTCTATTAGATTTGCCAGTTTTTATAGAGGTAAATTGAAGTAACCTACAATTATGGTCTCTTTGAAGTATAAATTTTAATTGATAGATTTTGTTTTTACATCCCCTTGATTTTTCTTTCTATGTTTTTCCCTCCTCCTTCCAGAAATCTCTCCCATCCAACAAATATTTTGTAAAAATAGAGGAAATAAAAAATCAAAGCCCATCAGTACCTCAGAAAAAAATCTGACACTATATGCAATGTTTCACACTTGTGGATTCCCCTCCTCAACTTATACAGAAGAATAGGGAGAGATGTCTTTTTTATCTCTTCATCCCACCTTCTTCAGGAAGCCTTTCCCAGGCCTTTCCTCCGAGATTATGTCCACTTTATCTTGTATATATCCTGTTTATGTGTAGCACTTTGCATGTTCCCATTAGTCCCATTAGACTGTGACCTCCTTGAGATCGGGGATTGTTTTTTACCTTTCTTTGTATCTTCAGTACTTTGCAGGAGGGTGACTGGCAAATAATAGGTACTTAGTAAATGCATGTTGACTTGACTTAATTTCTTTCACATCAGACTTGTTCTTTAGATTTCCACAACATTCATTTTTTATTCTTTTACTCTGATGGTTCTTTCCATTTGCATTGTAGGCATTGTGTAATATTGTTTTATTGGTTATGCTTGCTTCACTTTGCATACATAAGTCTTTCCAAGCTTTTACATATTCCTTGTCTTGTTTCTTAAACACATTGTAGCATTTCATTACATTCATGTGCCAAAATTTATTTAGCATTCCCCAGTGAGTAGGCCTCTAGTTTGTTTCCAGTTCTTTGTTGAAAATGTACACAAAGTACACAAAATGTACTGCTATAAATATTTTGGTGTTTGCAGAGCCTTTCTTTTTGTCAGTGACCTCATTGGAGTATATGCCTACTAGTGGAAACTTTGGGTCAAAGGGTATGGAATTTTAGCCATTTTATTTGCATAATTCCAAATTGCTTTCCAGAATTAATACTAATTCACAATGTTATCAACAACAAATTAGTGTCACAACTCCCAAACATTGACCATCTCCATCGTTTTTCACCTTGCCAATTTTCTGAATGGAGGTGGAAGCTCAGGATTGTTTTGATTTTAACTAATCTTATAATTAGTGATTTGGAGAATTATTGTCTTAGTAGTTAAGTCTTTGAAGTTGAATATGCTTTTCCTTTAAGGAATTAGAACTATGACATTCATTACATGTATATTTAGTATTGGTATTGTTTTATTTCTCTTAGATGAATGAATTAGTATCAGTCATAGTTCTATACATCCATACAACGAATGGCATAATTCTAAATATTTAATCCAGTGAGACACTCCTAACACATTAGATTAACTTTTTGTGGAAGATTTATGGCACAAGATAGTGAAGCATGAGATGAAAGGGAGTAGATAGGTTATTGTTCAGGGCCAGGTACAAGCAGGTCCAAAGGGCAAGGAGAGGATTTTTTGAGACTGAGTTAGTGAGACAGCAAAAAACAAAACAAGGCAAGACCCCCCAGAACCCCCAAATCTTCTCTTACTGGATAACAACAAAGATAAAAATACTTACTAAGGATATGCATTGACAGACATAGCAAGCCAGATTCTTTCAGCTCCCAGTAGTACTGGCCTGTGGGATTCTCTGGTACCAAAAATAAACCTTAATGTGGATAGTCATCTCAAAAATACTCTATTATGAGGCTACCTGTATCCTTGTCCCTGGTCTTTATGACCAAGGGCTGCATATGATCTGTAAACTACTAAAGTCATGTTGGACAGTTCAGCCTTTTAGGGCCCAGGCCCTCGGTAGGATCTGTAGTGCCCAGGACAGTTGTGGTTTGTTTATTTATGATGCCTTTAAGGATAATGGAGTTTCTTTGTCAGCACAATATATGTTTGTATTGTAACCTTATCTCAGATCTCACCATTAATTCTGATTTTTTTAGATTCAGATGAAGGATAATAAATGTTACTCTATTTTGTCGCTTTAAGTATGATCCTTTGGTGTAGTAGGTATGTTTGTTATGTGCAGCAAATAATTGGATTGTTTTCTAATCCTTTCTGTAACTTGCTCTTTTTTATGGGATAATTCTATCTGTTAATGTTCGAGGTTAGAATTGTTTTCCCCTGCTTCAAATTCTGTTCAATTACATCTTTAAAAATAAAAATTAAAAAGAAATTAGTACTTGTTGTTTGTTTTGCTTGAAACCGTGTAATCTTTATCTTCCTATTTCCTCTCTAAAACCTTACCCCCATTTCTCTCAATCCAGACCATTTTTTATGGTTTAAAAAAAAAAAAGTCTGGAACTCTGCTTCTTACTTTATGTAGACACTCTCCCCTTCCTTCCTCCTTTAGTCTACTTTAATTGATATCTTTTTTATATTTTCTTAACTCAGCCTAGGTAAGAGGATGTCATGAGCCTTCTCTCCTCCCCCATATATTCCACCTCGTTGTTTGAGTGACTTCTCCTGTAAAACCCAGATTTCTAGAAACATAAAGTCACTTCATTTCTGCTCCTCCCACCTCCTTCCTCTAGAATACTTCTCTCTGAACATCAGAACCCATAGTTCTCTTTTTGTTCCTTCAATTATCCCTGGCTGGTGGGACTTGTAAGAGTTATTAGTCTGTAAATAGTGATTCATCACTTGGTTCTATGGATTTATATTGGTTTTTTTGGGTGGGTGAGGGTGGTGTTCCTTTAAGTTTGCATTTCCAAAATCCTGTTCAGCTCTGTGGGGTTTCATTATGAGGATTTTTTTCCTTTTCCACTCCTTTTCTTCTTTGCCTTTTAGTGTGTTTGGTATATTTTTTGTTGTTTAAAGGTTATAAAGGAGGAAACTATGCATAGACTGGTCATCTTACTGGAACATGTATTCAGATATTAGCAAAATATGTCTAGTTGATTTTCTTAGTATTTGAAGTTATTCATAAATAAATCATTTAAGAGAAAAAAAGAGGAAACCCAGTCTGGTTTCTACATTTTTCTCTAGACATCCCACCATCATGGTTATTTTTTTCTGTGAATTGTAGCAGTTATTTTTCTCTTCTGCTCGTTTATTTTATAAGTAACATGCTGTATGACAGCATCCTAAAAGATTATAAGAGGCTACACTGCTAGACCAAATCTAATAAGATGAAATTTAAGCCTTTTACTTTCCCCCCACCCTCAAGAACAGTATAATTACCATACTTGGCTACCATATCACAGTCCCAGATGTGCTTGTAGGAATGACAAAAACTAAGATGGAAACTTCTCATTAAGTACAAGAAAGATGGGGAAAACATCCAGATTAGACCAGATCTACACAGAGGAATTCCATACTAGAGACAACAGAGTTTTTAGTATGTTGAGGGAATATTTTTACAAGGTATACAAAAGAGGGGAAGGTACCAAAAACTTGAGAGGAAAATCTCAGACATTATTTTGCCACAGAAAGTCAACTGACAAAATATTGACAGCCGCTGATTTATGTTTGCCTGTTATCCCATCTACATAATATTTTTATGAGAATTATCCACACAATATTCAGGGCATCATTGATAAGGGCATTAGTAGAGAACAGGCGGTGGACATTTGGAAGAAATATTCCAAAGTAGACCACGTCTTTATCATTACATATTGACTGAAAGATGCAGAGAATATAATATCCCTCTGTGCTTATTGTTTGTTGATGATAAAAAAACACTTTAGTAGTGGCAAAATATCGAATTTTTCTACAGTGGTTTGTATCATCCACATCAAGTATTCTGTCAACAAGGGTTTATTAAGAGTTTGCTGCAAAGCAGTGTCAAAAATCTGAAAAAAACATAGAAGAAAATATAAGGTATCTCATACCAAAAACAACTGACCTGGAAAAAAGATGAAGGAGGAAGAATTTAAGAGTCATCAGACTACCTGAAAGTCATTCCAAAGAAACCCTTTTGGCTACTGTTGAGTCATTTCAGTTGTGTCGGACTCTCTGTGACCCCATTTGGAGTTCTTGGGGAAGATACTGGAGTGCTTTGGCATTTCCTTCTCCAGCTTATTTTACATATGAGGAAAGTGAGGCAAACAGGGTTAAGTGACTTGCCCAGGATCACATAGCTAGTGCCTGAGGCCAGATTAGAAATCAGGTCCTCCTGATTCTAGGGTTGGCACTCTGTTCACTGTGCCACCTAGCTGCCCCCAAAAGACACTATAGGTATCATCTTTTTCAGTGAACCATGAAAGAAAATGGCCTTAATCACAAAGACAAAGTGAAGATAGAAAGAGTGTACTAGTCACTTATTTATAGAAACTTTCAAGTCAGAACTCCCAGGAATGTGATAGCCAAAATCTAGAGCTTCTAGGTCAAAGAAAATACTATTGCAACCAGAAGAAAAAGTTAACGTACCTGGAAACCAAAAGATTTAGCAGCTACCATGTTAGGAGTGGAGAGTTGTGGATTATGACATTCTGAAAGGTAAATACATATGCAAAATATAGAATAGTTTGGGGAGAAAGTACACTGGAGGGGGAAGGTTTTATGTGGAAGGTCATGCTTGAGCTGAATTTTGAAGAAAATCAAGGATTCCAAAAGATGTATATTCCAAGCATTTGGGGACTGCCAGTCCCAGAGCACATGGAAGAGGGAAGAGTGTTGCTTATGTCAATTTATGCAAGATTCCTTGAAAGATAAAACAGTAGAAAGAATCTAGTTCAGTTACCACTGATCATAAGGCCATCCATAAAGCCAAGGTATTTGTTCCTACTTTGGCAGAGAGCCAGTACAGAGTCCAAGTTGAGAGAGATCCTCTGTGAATGCTGTCTTCCTGATTATCCTATTTGTAGATAATGCTGTTTGCATCAAGGACTGAAATATAGAGCCTTCTGGGTGAGACCTGTAATTACTCAACTATAGCTATCCAGCTCAGGAAAAACCAAGTGGAAGTAGCCTGCCTGTTGTTCTGATAATGACTTGCAGCCACATTGACTATCTTAAGAACTCATCTGTCAGTATATCCAGGATCAGCAGTCCAGTAGACAAGGAGTTAGGCACAGAATTAAATAGGAAGAGGAAGAGAGAAAATTTGCTTGTCTTCAGAAAATTGCTCCTTTAACGACCCTACGTTTCTTCTTGAAATAAAAGACTCATTAAAAAAAAATCCCGGCTTTCTGATGTAGTATGACTGTGAGTCATGGAATGGTACATAATCAAAACATTTTTTGAGTAGCACATAGAGGGCAATGGAGAGGGTGGGTGTAAACTGCTACATAACAAATAAGGAGATTTGAAGAACTGGAGTACAGAATGTCATTTATGATTTAAAAAAAAAGTTCACTAGTGTCCTCACAGTAGCAGAAGAAAAGTGAGGTAGTCCTTGAACAGGATGGTTATTCCTCTACACTGCAGTGAATTTGTTGGAGAATTTACACAAGAGTTGAATAGGAGGGACAAGCATAGATAATTGATGATCCATACCATAGGGCGTAATGTCTGAATTAATAGGATAATAGACCTGATTGAGGAGAATGCAAAGTCTTATATTTGGGTTAAAAAATTGACTTTACAAATACAAAGAGGCTTGGTTGATTTAGTGGACTGTAAGGTCAGTGTAAGTCAGCTATGTGATATGACAGTGAAAAACATTAATAGGTACTTGAGAGGCACAGCTTCTAGGAATAATGAAGTCCCTTCTACCTAGTGAGGTCACGTCCAGCTTACCATATTTAGTTCTAGGCCATAGAATTTAAGACAGATTGGTAAGCAGGAGAGCGTCCAGAGAACAGCTACTAGAATGGCAAATGACTTCAAGTCTATGTCACGTGATTATTAGGGGAAGAAACTGTGTCTATTTAACTTGAGGGAGAGCAGGCCATGAGAGTGGTTATTTTCAGTTACTTGAAAAATTATCCTGTGGAAGAGAGATTCGACTGTTTCTGGAGCATAGAACTAGGAACAGTGTGTAAAATTTGCAGAGAGGCACATTTAGGTTGACTATAAGGAATAAACTTCTCAGCATTAGAAGCATCCAGAAGGGTTGTCAGTTGCCTCAGGGGGAAAGTGGATTTACTCTCGGAATTCTTCAGGCAAAGGTTGACTCCTTGTCCAGTGTGTTGCAGTAGGGATTGTTTTCATGAATTGGGTTGAACTAGATGGACATCGAGGGGACCCCTTCAACTCTTCTGTGTGCCTTGTGTCCTCCATGGTGTTTTAAGCAAATTGAGGTCAGGAATGAAACTTTATGTATCCCTTCCTGTTACTTAGAAGCATTCCATTTATGAGGACACTTAAATCATTACTGTTCCAGAATGTCCTCCCCATAGCTTGAGCATCTCTGCTTTTGGGTGGGAAGAGATCCTTGCCACTGTGATGGCAGCAGGGATAGTCCTCACAAGGCACCTTGCACAGTTACAGTGTTGTGTAGTGCAATTGTGAATCTAACTCAGCTTCACTCTTTTAAAAGTATAAACAGATTTTTGTGGGGCTGGCCTGGGAACCTAGCCATTATTTATGATATTGTTTCTATGGGAAAATTTCTGTTGAGTTCAAAGTGACTGACATAAAAATGAACTTTGTGAATATAACCATTCATAAGTGGACTATAACCCATTCATAAGTGTATTGTTCTGTTGCTTTCTAGGATTTCCTAAAGATTGTTGGTTCCTAATGTGGTTTATCCATAGTGTTTAATTTCTCTGAAGAGCAAAAGCCTTGTATTGGCAAAATGAAACAATAAGCGTAACTGCCTTTTTGGCTACGTGTAATTTCACATTTGATAGATTTTTGTTGTTGTTGTTGATCATATTAAATAAATAAAAGTGCCTTTGGTTAAGGAAAAAGCAGCATCTAAGATGTTGATTTTTAACAATAGCATTTCCTGGTTGAATTCATAAAACTATACAAACAATTTAATTTTAAGGAGACTGCTGTGGTGTAATGGAAAAGATGATAGACTCAGAGTCAAAGTCTCTGCCACAAGTTGCTGTGTAACCTTGGGCAAATCCTTAATGTGATCGCCTGTTTCCCCATCTATAAAATGAAAATAATACTTGCCCTGCTTCCCTCTCATGGTTTTTATGAGAAGCAGATGATATGATAGATGGAAAAAGGCCATCTAAATGTCAGTTACTACTTCCAGTTGTGGTTTCAAGTATCCATGTGCAAATAGCTGTTGCTGCTGGTATAAAGCCTCTTTCTCCCCAGGGTTTCTCCTTTTTTTTTTTTTTTAATGTCCTCTAAGTTCTGATTAGGGAGAGAAACTCTAGAAAGATGGATCGTAAGATAGATAAAGCATTAAGCATTTAGTATTTGCTAGGCACTCTGCTCAATGGCAGATACAGGCAGAGATAAAGAGGTCCTTGACCTCAAGGAGCTTACATGCTAATGGGGGAGCATAACACATAAAAAAGAGCTGAAAAGTGGGGAGGGGGGGATAAGACCCTTGAATAGGAGCAAGGTGAAGTCCAGAAAGCCAGCAGGACCGGAGTAGGGCTGACGTGAGTACTTCCTCACATGGAGGTTCCAGGGACAAATTCACCAGAGGGGCAGGGGTATTCTGCAGGATGAGACAGAGGCATGAACTTGTTTAAGACCTTTTTATAATTATATTTCATTATAGTTGGTTTTCTTTGCAGTCCTCTGTATTTTATTTTATTCAGTTAAAAACATTCTGAGGAGTCCATAAGCCTTACCGGATTGCCAAAGGGTTCCATGAGAAAAATAAAAGTTAAGAACCTGTATACTCCCCTCTTCCTCTTTCATTGTCTTCCCTTTTCCCTGTCCCTCAGTCCTTTCTTTCTGTAGTATAATAGGTACTTATTTCACTGGTTAACATGTTGTGGTTTTATCTCTTGCTGTAAACATTCTTCTGTCTACCACAGGTACAGTGAGGAAACCAACTAACCAAGTAGGGGATAAAAACTAGTCATAGGATGGCAGTGTCATCTTATGTTATCCTCTCAGCCCCTAGGCTTTGTATCCTAGTTTCCGCTCAGTAATTTGAAGCCTTTTTGGAAATACAAGGGATTTTTTAATGCAAATAACTGTTTGGTATCACTGTCATAGAGTATTCAATAAGTAGAGCGAAAAGACTACTGGTTTAGGAATTCTGAGTCCTGAATTTGACACTTGCTAACCTTGGGAAAGTCACTTAACTTCTCTGACCATGAGTTTCTTGATCTGTGCAATAGAGATAATAACCCTTGCACTTAACTCAGGTTTTTACCTTCCCTCCACCCATCCTCTAAACTTTGCCCATTTTAAAAATGAAAAAACTGGTGACAGTGAAGTGAAGTACCCATATTCTCATGAATGTTCACATAGACCAAGAGCTTAGGTTACACTGTCAAGAATATACGTAGACTGGCTAGATAATGGGGGAATATTGCCAACGGCTTTTGAGAAACAGAGTAGGGAAAAAAGAGAACCCCAAACAAAAAAAGCATCCAGAAAGGCAAGACATTTTGAAATTCTCAGATGAGAATTGGTTGAAGGACTGACTCTTTAATTAGAAAACCTTTACAGTCTTATTGAAGGGAGGTTAGGTTTGTTTGCCTCTAGGAGGAAGTACTAGAGAGTCACTGGGACAAATTTATAGAGAGGCAAATTTTGGCTGAATATAAGGAAAACCTAAGGAAGAATAGATTTAAAGCTGAAAGAAACCTTAAAGGACATTGATTCTACCTCTCTTGGTTTATAGAAGAGGAAACTGAGGCACAGAGAAGTTAATTGGCTTGCCTAGGGTCATGGAGCTACCATGTTTGACACAGGATTTGAAGCGGGATTTTGCTGACCCCAGGTACAATGCAGTAACCACTACACCATGCTGTCTTCCTAATCCTTTGCTGTCTAACAATGAGATGGCTGTCTTGCAACTAATTGAGTTTTCTATTAATGTATTATAGACAGAGGCTAGATGACCACTTAGCAGAGATATTTTATGGGAAATTCAGGTAAGAATTAGACTTCTAAGACTCATTTTTACTCTGAGATTCTGGTGAGGGTTAGAACTGACCCAGATAATCTTTTGAAGTGTCTCCTGGTACTACATTTCTATGATTTTCAAACACACACACACACACACACACACACACACGCATACATACACACACGCACACAGGATTCTTCTGAGAATAAAAAGTATTATTTGAACCACTGTTTCTATTACCCTGTTTACTCACCAGAGGCCACTTTTCCTCAATAGCTGTGGTTAAAATAAAGAAAAATATTGAAGGTGCTCCCTTCCCATCACACAGAACATACCTTACTTTAGAAAAGGTTAGTGTTAGGCTCCCAGGCATTCCTTCATTTAGTATACATTATCAGGCATCTGTCGAATGTCAGGTACCATGCTAGATACTGGAGATACAAAGACAAAACAAAGCAATCCTTGTTCTTCTGGAGTCTTCATTCTGTTGGAAGGAAACAACAAACACACAGCTATACAATCATAATTTTGGAAGGGGAGGTGCTCTAAGTGACTGAAGGGGATCAAAATAGACCTTTTCTAGGAGATATCTCTTGAACTAAGCCTTTTAGGAATTTAGAGATTCGATGAAATGGAGGCAAGGGAGGATTCATTTCTGACCTGGGTGACAGGTTATGTCAAGGCACAGACACAAGAGATGAAATATTATATAAAGGAATAACAAATTAGCCAGGTTGGCCAGATCATAGAGTGTATAAAAGATACCAAGCCATAAGAGTTTATTTAACTGATGATGGTGGTGGTGATAATAATAATAGCTGATATTTATATAGCACTTTAAAATTTACTTCATTATGTAGTTAGAAGCAGTGACAGTAAAACCACAGTGCGATGAGATAACCAGCTAAACTACTGTAAGTCATCCCAAACACAAAGAATGAAAAAGGAAGGCAAATAGGTGAAAAATGCAAATAATCTCTAAGGGGTTTAATAAGACTTTTTTTACTATCAGAGACAGTGCAGCCACCACATTTGGACTCCACCTCAAAGTCTCATGTGTACTGCGTGAAGAAGTGGAAATGACAGCCAAGACAACAAAGATGGCAAAGGCAGTTGGATAAAACCAGGTGTAGACAGGAAAGGTCACTGTTTTGATGACACCAATGACACTGTTTTGAAAGCATTGAAAGACTGAGTCTCATGGAAGCTGAAAGAAGACAGTTTCTTGAGGAAATATCAACAACTCTCTATCTATGTGCCTATTTTTCTGTTCCTACAAAATTTTATGAAAATTATGTGCATATTTATTGGGTACATTTTTGATGAAGGTGTGAGAAAGAAACAGGAAGGTGTTTACAACTGATGTTCTATAGCAGAAAACACCTTAAAAGTCCAGTGACTGAAAATGTGGATAAGATCTTGAAGTGTTCGTGACTATTAAAAAAAGGCATTTGATTCAACAGATCAAAATGCCTCCTTGAAGGCTCTCCTGACAAGGTCTCTCCCATGCAAATGTTAAAATCATGGAAGATTCCTTGCAAGATATAAGTGTGGAGACAACTTTGATCCTCAGGTGATTAATGTCAATCTAGGCATAAAACAAGAAGATGTATGCTCATCAAAGGTTTTTGCTACTATCACAAAAGCTGGCCATTGTAGAGTCCACATTCAGGGGGCAAAGCAGAATTGGAAGTAGCAGATACATAAGTCTTTCAGATCTTTCTGTTTGTTGATGACATTGTATTGATTGCATCAGGCTCTGGAATACTATGGCTCATCCTAAGTGAGATCCATAAGCACTGAGAAATTTGACCTAACCATTCACACAAGAAAAACCAAGTGGATGATGAATGCCTCTTGTTTATAATAATGCAGTTAAATGGACAACCTACAGCACTCATCCATTAGTACATGTGTTTTGGACATTTTGGCAAATGGATAATGAACTGGGCCCAGAAATGAATATGAGGAGAGAGGACTGAATTGCACTTGGAAAGTAGGCAATCCTTTTAGTAATTCTTTAATTCCTGAAACAAGGGTCTATTTAAAAAAACACCAACATTCTTCTAGTGGTAGTATGAACAAGTCATGGAGTGACACAGGTCCTAGAAGAGTACTCAGTACTCAAAGGGCAATGAAAAAACACATAATAGGAGTGAGCTGGCTGGCCTCCATTGCAAACAAGGAATTGAACAGCAGAAATAGTGTAAAAGATGGCATCAGGAAAATTTAGGAGAAAGTTTGGCCTTGTCATCTGACTAGACAGAGATAACCAATGGACAGTCTCTTTGTTCCACTGCTATTCCCATGATATCAAGAGGTCTAGAATATACCCCCCAGCATATGAGGTAGGAGTGGTGGGGAAGCTGTGGCAGATTTATGGGAGGAATGGACAAGACTTGCCAGAATGGGCAGGTGTATCTGGGCTGTGATCTGCATTATTGGAGTTAGGTTAACAGTTTGTAAGGTAGTTTACATACGGTATTTCATTTGAGTCCCACAACATCCCTATGGTGGGTAGTTGAAATATTGTTATTGTTCAACAGTAATACCTTTTATAACTTTTTCCATGGGAAAATTTATTTGAATGCCATGGAAGTGGCTTATAAAGAACTCTTGGTGCATATAACCTATTTTTACATTGGAGACTGCCTGTATATCTTAGTGTTTTGGATATACGTCACCTCTAAACTACACAGACACACTGTTGTATGGAGGTAGAAGTTCTGTAGTTTTATTTTCTGTTTGGAAGGAGACTGGCCCAAATTGACAGATTGATGTACCAACACTATTTTAACATAAAAAATCAGTCTCTTCGAACCCCTACATTCCCTCCACTGGACTAGTTCTACTTTAATTTGTATAGTAGCTACCTGTGAATGTTAAATTATTAGTACATTTAATCTTTTGTCACAAAAAAACCTTGATTTCTTATTTATAAATTCCTTAAGGCCAGGAACTATGTACTGAGGCTTATGAACACAGTAGGGTGTTAGATTGTATTGTCTCATTTTGAAATTCTTGGGCCATAGCTAGAAGACAGACCTGCCCACTCAGTTCCTAATTCCACTTAAGAGAGAGGCAATAAACAATAGAGTGAGGATTTATTAGTGTCATTTTGGTGTTTTTCTTGTAGCCAGTAGACATTTTGCATTCTTAGACTGCTTGACCAAGACTTTTTTTTTTCTGTTGGTTGAGCTGCAGGTTGGCATCAAGGTGGCAATGGTTTAATAAGATTATCACTGGCAGGTCAGATGCTGGTTGGTACCTTGGCTAACTAGTGATCTGGGGATGACCCATAACTATTCCTAAAGTCTCATTAAAATTAAATCCTATCTTCAATCTTTTCTGTATTTTTCTTTGTATCTTGCATAAAATGTAGTACAATGTTATGCACATTGTAGGCACCAATAACTATTCATTGAATCTTTTTATTTCACTGCTGTCTTCTTTCTTGCAACATGAAATCTAGGTGTCGTGTGGATCTGACCTATATTGTGCTCAGCTCCTTGAGAAAACTTACGAAAAGAAAAGGAAATGTTTCCTGCTCCAAAGCAAAAATTCATCAAAGTTAACATAAAACATTATGTCATATATCATAGTATGCTTATTAAATAGATTGACATATACTTTACTTGGCTCTTTGTGGAAGGCCAGAAGACCAGTAGGAAATTAAGGAAATTTTTTTAAAGTTTAAACTATGAAAAAAATTAGGAGAGAGCAGCTTTTGTAGGGGGAGGAGTAAATTCTTAGCTAAAGAAAGCCTTTGAATTATGTGAAATTAAAAAGCTTTTGCACAAATAATATGCACAAAAGCTTTTGCACAAATAAACCACGCTAGCCCCATATATATTTTCCTTCCTTTTGGCTGTGGTCTCCCACATTAATTAATGTGTTCAAATGAGTCTAGTTTTGAAGTGGGTCAGCCTAGAGAAAGAAGACCGACCACCTCTTGCTCCCATAATCGAAAGTCTGCCTTGGAATTGATTAATCAAATTCTTTTTCAACAACTTGCTTTTCTTCCTGTTCTGATAAAATGTAGGTCCCCAAGCAATCCAGTCAACTTCAGAAGACCACCAGGTAAACAGCAGTAGCTTAAAGGTAAGACTGTGTGATAGATGTAAATTGTCATCTTAGTGAGTAATATGCCAGCCAGGGGCATGCTGACCCTGCAGATAGTTGGACCTTAGATTATTCTTTGGTAAAATTACCTTCTCTGTTTCAGTGGGTCCATTTAGCTCATCATAGTGGAGAGCATGCTTGTGGCTCAAGAAAGCCTTGAGTTCTAGGGGATGATAAGTTTCATACAATGTAGTACTTGATTTCTTATGACCTTTACTTTTGGGTGACTTAGGAGTTGGAACCTTGCTGTAGTTTCTAATATGGGCAGTTCTTTGTGGTGATTCATTGAAAGGGTTTTGGATTCCAATTTTGGTCTATGTTTTTGTCCTCACTCTGGCTTTGACATTGAATGTGGGCCGCTAGGCACTTAATTACCCTGTCAGTTTTCTCATCTGTAAAATGGAGGGAGTTGTACTTCACTCCATCTACCTCGTAGAGCTGTTGTGAAGACTGAATGTTGTGAAACTGCAAGTGACATTTATATGTGAATCATTATCTGATTTTGTTGAATAAATTCTATACAGATTTACTTTTGCTCTGTGTCAAACTTATCAGTCTCTAAATTAAAGCCATGGGAATTTCCACAATTGCATAAGATCTGTAGTTTAAATTTTGATCATTTGACTCCAATTCTTTACTTACCTCAGATGCAATACTATTTGTGATGTGTTGTAGAAGTCATGAGTAAGGGAAAAGGGGGATAACATTTTCTTTCCTGTACTTTATTGAGTCAAGAAGGAAGGTTACCTAATGAAGGGTGCAACTATTATGTACATTTGTGTGAACTCTGCAACTTGTCTATGAACCAACCTACTTTTCAGGAACTGTTATTTAAATAGACACTTTTTAAAAATGTCATTCATTTTATTTTTCTTTGTCCACAAAAGTCTTACCCTGGTACCTCATTCTGGTGTGATGGTGATGCTGGATTCTTTTTTCCTCACCCAATTATACTGTTATCTAGTACGTTTTTTTTTCCTCCGTGTTGTCCACAATGATATTTTAAGAGGTTTTGTCCAATTTTCTTCGCATTTTCTGGAATAAATTATCTGGGTTAGTGTTAATACATACAATCATAATTGGAGACAGTGACAAGCTAAAGGAGAACTTGGAAGTTCTGAACTGAGCCCTTGATCACTTTGCATGAGGACAAGGATGCTTCCTAGAACTCTTCAGCCCCTAAGATGGGACCACCAGTTTTCTCAGTTCTAGCAGGGCCATTAGGCTATTTGGATCATACTAGAGAAACTCAAGCTCTGGCTAGTCTTATTAGTCTGATAGGGCTATTATTTCTGGTCCATATTAATGGAACACTAATAGGTAGGCTTATTTCTGGTCCATATTAATGGAACATATTTTGGCCCAAGGAAGAGCCCAGTTTAACTAAGAGAGAGTCATCACCAGAAAGTTTGCTAACTGGCAAGGGAATTTTGGGGCTTAATACAATTTACCAATATCATCTAGTGAGATGTGAAGGGATTGCATTTTCTATCAGTGGATGGAGTACCTGCAAGGGTGAAATTATAGCTCTTGAAATGCAGAAACTTAGGATTTTAGATCAAAAGCTTTTTAAAAAAAATTTATTTATTTTAGTTTTCAACATTCACTTGCATAAGTTATAAATTTTTTCCACCTTCCTTTCCTCCCCCCTCCCCAAGACAGTGTGAAATCTGATATAGGCCCTATGTATACATGCTTATTAAACATATTTTCACATTAGTTATGTTGTATAGAAAAATTACAACGAATGGAAGGAATCATGAGAAAGAAAAAACAAAGTAAAACAAAGAAATAAAACAAAGAAATCCCAAAACAATAGTATACATCTATTTGCATTCAGACTCCATATTTCTTTTTCTGAATGTGGATGGCATTTTCCATCATGAGTCTTTAGGAGTTTTTTAGATTCTTGCTTTGCTGAGAAGAGCTAAGTCTATCAAAGTCGGTCATTGAACAGTGTGTTTGTTGCTGTGTACAGTGTTCTCCTGGTTCTTCACTCAGCATCAGTTCATGTAAGTCTTTCCAGGTTTTTTCTGAAGTCTGCCTGCATAAAGCTTTAAGATGTCTTAGAAGTCATCTTGTTCCAACCTCCTCATTTTCTAGGTGAGCAAACTGAGGTAATATGACTTGCCTTGGGTCACACATCTAATAAATGTATGACATGAGAGTTGAAACCATGTCTTTCTGACTCCAAGGCTACTATTCTCTCCCCTTCTTTAACTGCCTTGTAAGTAAATATTTATTTGCCTTAACATTTATTTCACAGTTGTACAACCTGTGTTGTTAGTGGGGGATAGTACATGTCCTTTCCAAATCCAAAGTCAGTCACTCAATAAGGATTTATTAAATACTCAGTTTGTTTTAAGCTGTGCTAAGTGCTGAGGATACTAAGAAAGGCAAAAATGCAGTCCTTGTCTTCCGAGTACTCACGTTCTAATGGAGGAGACAACAGGTGTGCACAAGATAGAGGACAGGGTATATGGAAAGTAATTTCAGAGGGAAAGCACTAGTGATAATGAGGATCACAAAAGACCTCTTGTAGAAGGTAGGATTTGGGCAGAGTTTTTAAGGAAGCCAGAGAATCTAAAAAGTGAAGTGAGGAGGGTAGTACAAAAGTATGGTGTTGGGAGGTGACCTGTCCTATGAAAGAAACTACAAGTTCATTGGTGTAGCTGGATGGTAGAATGCATGGAGGGCAACAATGGAAGAAAGACAGTGAGTTCTGTTTTGGACATAGTGAGTTTAATATGCCTGTTGGACATCCATTTTGAGCTGTTCTAGAGGCAATTAGAGATGTGTGACTATAGCTCAGGAGGATGAACTGGATATGTTTGTCTGCATAGAGATGGTAATTGAACTCATGGGACCTGATGAGCTAGCTCACGAAGTGAAGATAGTATAGAGAGAAAGGAAAAGAGGGCTCAGGACAGAACTTTGGTGACATGGAGGAAGAACCAGAAAAGGAGACTGAGGAGGACTAGTTGAATAGATGAGAGGAGAGCCATGAGAAATAAGAGTCACGAAAACCTAGAAAATAAGAGAGTAGCCAGAAAGAAAGGGTAGACAACAGGGTCAAATGCTGCAGAGATTATTGAGAAAAAGCCATTAGATCTGGCAATTAAGAGATCATTGGTAACTCTGGAGAGTTAGAAGCCAGATTGCAGAGCATTTAGAATCTTGTGAGAGTTGAAGTAGTAGAGGCATTGGGTATGGATGACTTTCTCAGGGAGGTTAGCCGGGGGAGAAATTTAGGGATATAGGACAATAACTGGCAGGGATGGAAGGATCAAGTGAGGGTTTTAAGGATGGGGGAAACATGGGCATATTTGCAGGCATCAGGGAAAGAACCAGTAGCTAGGAAGACTGTGAAGATAAGAAAGTGGAGTTAGTAAAGTAGGAGCATTTTACTGGTGTGTCTGAGAGGGGATGGTATCGAGGTGCAACATGTAGGTTGTAGACACATAAATGCTTGCCGAGTTTACCTGATGGATTTTTGTTGGCAAGATGAGCCACTCCTTCACCTGAGATCTTGTGAAGGAAAATATGGTGGAGGAATCTGTCTGAATGGTGAGATGAAGAGGAAGAGACATTGGAGTGCTTTAGGTGAATGGTCTGAGTTTCCTCGGTGATACATGTAGTGAGTTAAGAAAGTGAGTGGAGCAAGTACCATGAGAGGTTTGAAGAAAGATGGGAAGGTTTGGAACAGCTACTGAAGAGAATAGGATAGTGAATTGTTTAGAGAGGAATAGAAGGCTGCAATGAAGTCCCGTTCAGAGTGGGTCCACTTAGCTTAGTTTCATGATTTCCTTTAGCACCATTCATAGTATGTGCATAGGAGCAAAGGAGGTAGATGGTGGGAGTAATTCAGGGCTGGTGCTTTACAAGGGGTGATCAGATAGTACCAAGGAGGGACAAGAGAATTGAGGGTAGAGCATAGTTTAGAGTTGAGTTGATTCACCAACAGGTCAAAGTAGGGGAAGGTGGAAGAGTATCCAATGTAGGGATACTGTCATGGAAAGAACTGAGGGGTAGAGAGATTAGAGATGATAGTGAAGATGAAGAATGGAGTTAGAATATATGACACAGGGAAAGATAGAATGATACTTAGGCAGATGTCATTTTAGAGGGAATTGCCTCTAGAATAGAAGCTTCTAGGTAAGAATCAAACTGCAGAGAAATTTCATATAGCCAAGCTATGACTGGACTCAGTATATTGCTGTACCTCAAAAAAACTCATGAAAACCCCCCACAAACCTTTTCTTTAAAATTGAGTGACGCTCATCAAGTTACACTTAGTAAAAGATCCGGTTTTGAAGTACTGGTGCTAGTATAGTGAAAACTCATTATCCTTGATGATAACTCACATTTGTTATACAGTCAGTTCTACTGTAAAGTGGCATGACTTCTGAAAAATTATTGTGCTATGCAAAATCTTAAAATAAAAACTGTAGGTCTTATGTGGAAAAGGGGGTTAGGAGCACTGCACTCAAAATCTTTGTCAGTGACACATAGGAAAAAAATAGTAACCTAATAAAAATGGTAGTCCAGTTCTTTGTGTTAAATAGTTAAGAAATATATCCATGGATCCACGTGTACAAAAATATTTATAGCAGTTCTTTTTGTGGTGTCAAAGAATTGGAAATTGAAGGACTGTCCATTAGTTGGGGAACGGCTGGACAAGTTGTGATATGTGAATGTAATGGAATACTATTGTGCTATAAGAAATGATGACCTGGCAGATTTCAGAAAAACCTGAAAAGACTTATATGAACTGATGCACAGTGAAATGAGCAAAACCAGGAGAACATTGTATACAGTTAGAGCAACATTGTATGATAATCCACCATGATAAACTTAGCTCTTCTCAGCAATACAGTGATCTAAGACAATTCCAAAAGACACCTGGAAAATGCTGTCTATATCAAGAGAAAGAGCTATGGAGTCTGAATGCAGATTAAAGCATACTATTTTTGCTTTTTTTTTTCTTTCTTGTGGTTGTTCCTTTTTGTTTTGATTGTTCTTTCATAACATGACTAATGTGGATATATGTTTAATATGATTGTACATGTATAACCTATATCAGATTGCTTGTCATCTTAGGGAGGGAGAAAAAAATTGGAACTCAGAATCTTATAAAAGTGAATGTTGAAAACTATTTTTACGTGTAATTGGAAAAAATAAAGTACTATTAAGTGGGTGGGTGGGTGGGAAGAAATACATTCATGTTCCATTAGATAATGGTGGTGCCCACCACTTCAGGCTGTTGCTGGACGTTCCCAGCTCTGGGCTGTGGGATCACAAGAGTTGCAGCTTGTGAGTTACTGTGAAGTGATACTCTTTGTTTCTCATGAAATACAGAACAAATAAATGTGAAATTTCCATTATGTTCAAATTGTTTCCTAATACAGCTAACATGTTGGAACAGATTCACACTTTGCAGTAGGTGACACAGGTGCTGTTACTTCCCCATTTTACAAATGAGAAAGCAGGCATAGAGAGGTTAAGAAATTTGCTTAGGGTTAACTCGGGTAGTAAGGTTCCTAAGACATAGATTGAAAGCTGGAAGGGATATTAGAGGACATTCAGTTCTGCTGCCTCATTTTACAAATGAAGAAACAGGTCTGGAGGGCTAAATAATTTGCCAGCTAATAAATAACAATAAAGTAATAAGTAGCACAGCTGGAATTTCAACTCAAGTCTTCTTTGTTGGATCTGGGACTCGAATTCCAACCTCCTGACTGCTTCTCTCCATGAGTGAATCCTTGCAAACTTAGATGAGAAGACCAAATCTTTCACAGAGCAAACCAAAAACCAGGCATCCTCAGAGATGGAAGCAGTGTACAGAATTAATGGTTCTGGATACAAACTGAGTTGCAACTACTGAAAACATTTCCTTTGTTGTGTGTTTTTATTTTGTGTATTTCATCATTTTGCTATTTTTTTCTCCTTTTTTTTGTTTCCTTCACACTTTGCCTTTTCTCTGGATTAAAAGTAGGACTGTCTCCCTTATTCCCAATAGATGTAGGATATGAAAACTGCTCAGGAAGTAGTTGGGGAATGATACTGATCAGAGTAGGTTATCGGGTCCTCAGCCTTGTCACTGGTATTTATACCATCAAAGGGAAAAATATGTATATTTCTATTTTCATAACCATAACTGGAGCCTATAATGTGGAATGTAAAATGTAAATCCTTTGTGCGAGGGTGATTTGTTCAGTCGGGTCGGGGGGGTGATGCTGAGTGACTGACTCTTAGCTCTTGTTTTTACCCTTCCTTTTTTCTCAGCTAAAGCCATTTCATCTCAGTTCAGGACCACTTTCTACATATAATCAGCAGTTATGGTTGACATGCGTCATTCAGCTGGATCAGTCGGACGGTAAGAGGGCTGACTGGGGGACAGGGTTTCTTTCTGTAAAGCGTATTCCAGTGCTACAGAGTCTGCAGATGGCCTTCTTATGTGGCAAAACATATGGAGGGGCAAAATCTAATTTCACTGTTCATGAAATAATTTGCTTTTGAGTTTATTGCAGTTGATAGCTATGGCGGATGGGAGTGTATTTTTCTAATGTCATTTGAGACACTCAGTAGCACCACCTTGAGATCACTGGGACCCTTTGCAGTTTATCTTTCCAGGGACCTTAACTAAGTCAACTAACAAGACTGATTGGAAATTTGGTGCCGTCTGACAGCTTATTGACACATTCCTTTTCCCCTTCTGTTTCATTTTCCTTTTTGTAGACACTACAATCCAGACTAGCTTTTCTATGACTGTGAAAGTAGATGGTGTGACCCAAGGTGCAAGCAAGACATTTGTATGTAACAAAGTTCACAATCGGACAAGGACCCTCAGCTGTGCAGGGGTACGTGCTAATGGTTCTTAGTAGGAATTGAATCCTTAACTTCATCTGTTCTTTGTATGTGATGTTCCATCTCTTGCCTACCTGTCTTTGCCCAAGAGGTCTAGGAAGAGGTTTCTTCTTACCGAATCCCTAAATTGAGCTCCTCCTAAGCAAGGCCTATCTTGAGTTCCCTGAATTGTTAGTTCTGTCTACCACTTGAAATTACCTTGTATTTGCTTGCTTTACATACATGTTAAATGGAGAGCAGAGGTTCTTAATCTTCTTTGGCATTCTGATGAAGCCTAAACACTGCTTCTCAGGATGACATTTTTTAAATTTAGCATAAAACATTATATGTGGGATTACCAAGAAAGCCAGTTATGTTGGAATTCAGTTATCAAAATGCTAAAAAATAAATAAATGAATAAATGAAAGTCATAGACCCCAGATTAAGAAGCCCTTCTGTAGAAGAATTTTAAATTTCTTGAGGGAGTATTTTGTCTTTGTATACCAAGGGCTGAGGACATAACTTTCCCACACTTAAAAGCTTCTGTGTTCTAATCAGTTCCAATCAACAGTTAATTAACTAGAGACATTAGTAGGTAGACCTACTTACTGTATTGTTGACACTTTTATCAAGGACTTGCATGAAGATAGAGATAGCATTCTTATAAATTTGCCAAGGTGAAATTGGGAAAGATACCTAACACATTGAAAAGCTAACATAGTAACATTTTTTTCAGTTAATTAGCTCTGAATCCCTACCTTTTTTTTTAAGCTAGTGAAACTCCTTCTCCTGTAAACTTTTAAGTATTCATCTTGACCCCCTTAATCTCTTATAGACTTAAATATCAGTTACTGGCTGTATAATTTATCAGCAGCATAATAACACAAAGACAAATTTAAATATTTCAACAATATATTAGCTATAAAGAAGATCACAGCCTACTTCTAACCATCAAATTCAGCTTCGAATTACTCCCCAGACACTGGTGCCATAGTCCACCACTGAATTCTCTCAGCATGACAGATAATCTCCCAAATATTTTACAGATAGGTTTTCCCTAGCTTGTCTTCTCAGGAGGATGAGTCAAACTCTGTTCTCAAAAGTGGTTTCAGTCTTAGGTGACAGTCCCTCACAAGAGAGGTTTTCTTAGTCCCTTCCCTCTGTGCCTTACACACTCTCTTTCTAGCTGTGGCAGTTTACGGTTACCAAATGACATTTAAATTGTCTCCCTCCAGGAGGCTATTTCCTCTTTAGAGGATTCAGTAACAGTATCCAAAGCCTCTGTCCCATTGAAGCTGGGACTCCATCCACTCTGTTTGCACCTTCAGCCTGAGGCCTTCCTTTCACAAGCAGCCTTTATTCCTTATAGCTTGTTTCTAGTTTAGTCTTCCTGTCATTCTTGTTTGCCAGCAATCTAAAGTTAAATCAGTAAACACTTATTATCATGTGTATTCTGAGCCAGGCACTCGGCTAAGTTCTGGGTTATGTCATATTTCTTCAGATTGTCTTTTCCTGTGTTTCTGTATAGACATTGTCCCATTTCAGTGAAGGTTCCTGCTATTGTTCATGCTCTGCTCAGTATAGGTTAGGTGTTACCTCCTACAGGAGGCCATCTTCCTGCCAGTTACTATTGGGACTCTGTCTCTCTTGAAAATACTTTGACTGTTTTGTGATCTTACTGTCACCAAACCAGCTATGCTAGTTCTCCTTGACTTCTCTGGAATTTTTTGCACCATTGCCTACCCTTCCTGGACATTTTTCCTTGCACAAGTTCAGAGATACCATGTTGTTTTCCGGTATCTAACTGTTTCTCTTCTGTCTCCTTTTCCCAACCTCATAGGGAAGAGGTTTCCCAAAATTCTGTCTTCTGGCCTCTTCTTTCTCCTCTTTATTTTCTCTTCTTTGACAGTCTTGCTCATTGATACTGCTTCAGCTGTCACTCCTATGCAGATGACTCTCAAATTTAAATTTATAGTATTTTTTATCCTCTACATTTCTGTCAAGCCCAGCTAGATACAGTGCAGTGGATAGAGCACTGGACCTGAAGTCCGGAAGACCTGCAATCCATTTTCAGATATTTACTAGTTCTGTGGCCTTGGGCAAGTCACTTAACCTGCCTGTCTCATTTTCCTCAAACGGGAATAATAATAGCAACTACCTCCCAGTGTCATTGTGATGATAAAATGAGATAAGTATTTGTAAAGTGCTTCTTCACATAATGCCTGGCACATAGTGGGCATAAATAGAAATCCTTTCTTCCTTCTTTTCTGTCTGCCTAGCTTCATGACTACCTATCTGCCCACCTAGGCGTAGTAGAAAGCACACTATATAATGGACCTTTGTAGGACTGGCTTTCCCTAGTCTCCTACACTCGCCTTCTTCTCTACCCCTAGTTGAATGAGCGTTTGACACGTGTAACATTCTGCAGGGGTTTTGAGCATTTCTCACATCTTGTTCTCCTTGCCTTTTTTTTGGATCTCTTTGTCATGATGCTTGGGAAACTTTTGTTGACCATATAAGTTAGTCCTAGAATGGTTCTGCCCTTTATAGGAAGCTAAGGTTTTGATGTTCGATGTGTTTCCTTGGTTTTCTTTTTCAGTTGTGGGGTTATCTTATCTTAATCCCCTTCCCTGTTCTTTTTGATGGTACAATGGCCCTAAGAGGCCATTATCTTCAGATAAGTAGGGAATTGTTGTGTTACTCAGGATAGCCTGGGGCTCTGGTTTTGTTTATGTGGGAAAGGACTAATTAATTCTGTATTTTGTGTAATTAATTGAGTAATTAATTCTGCCAATAGCCTGGTGCAGTGGATAAAACACTGGGCTTGGAAGACTCGTCTTCCTGAGTTCAAATACAGCCTCAGACACTTACTATGTGGCCCCTGGCAAGCCTGTTTGCCTCAGTTTTCTCATCTCATAGAGAAGGAGCTGGCAAACCACTGCAGTATCTTTGCCAGGAAGACCCTAAATTGAGTCATGAAGAATTAGATAGGACTGAAATGACTTGAAGAATAACAACTCAGAGCTTGGCCCTTCCCCACCTTTGTTTGTCGGGGGAGCCCACAGATGTGTGAATCCTTTCCTAGGCGCTCCATCTTTCTTAGACTTTAAATCTCTGCCCCGCTGAGCTCTGGGATAGATATTGGGGCTGAGGTGAAGAACTCTGCTTCTGAATTTTCACCTAACTAAAAACCCAGCCCGCTTGGTAAAAATGACTTGGTTATTCTCATATATACCTTCTGTTTTTGATATAGACTAGATGATCTAATGCTGGTCAGGATGTAGGATGGATTAGCTCAGGGAACTCAAGATGTCACATTCTAATAAGGAAGACTAAATCAGCAAACGGAGCTAACTGAAAATTATAATCATCACAATACATTTAGGAGAAAAGCTCAAGCTGGGGCTAATGAATTAGTTGTAGTAGTTTGTTGATGCTGTATTATACTTTCAGTCCTTCTGCACCCTACTGCATTCATGTCTTTATGAAATGTCTAGAGGCAGCAGGGGTGAAGAATCTTCAGCCTCGAGGCCACATGTGGTCTTCTAGGTCTTCAGGTGTGGCCTTTTGACTGAGTCCAAGTTTTACAGAACAAATCTTTTTATTAAGTGGATTTGTTCTGTGAAGTTTGGATTCAGGCCTCCAGGCCACAGGTTCCCCATCCCTGGGATAGAGATTGGATTTTGGATTCAAGAAGACTTGAAGACTGAAGTTTCAAGACTAGGTTCTGATGCACATTGACCCCGTGACCATGGATAAAAGTCTCTTAACCTCCCAATACTATAAGCAGTTCTCTAAGACTTTAAATTCCAGTGTGATTATTGGTTTGTATAGGTAGAGAGGGAGTTTTCTCACTGTGAGATCTTGATGAAATCACAAGTCTACACTAAAAACTCTCCAGATTCATATTGATATTAATCCTAGAATCAGGAGAGACCATGTAGTCTAACCCCTTCGTGACACATCTTTGACAATTGCTCACCCAGTCTCTGCTTGAAACATTCTCCTGATGATTTTTAAATGTGATGCTTCTATTATTTCTCATTTTTAGAGGCTGAGTCCCAATAAGCCATAAATGCTGTCATTTATACTTTTAAAAGAGCCACTATTTTGTCCTTTTTTCCCAAATTTAGACTTGAGAGATGTGATGGTCATAGAGGATGGAAGAAAGCCTTTAAGTAACTGTGCTAAGCACTCCACAAACACTCTCATTTGATCCTCAGGACAACTCTGTGAGGTAGATGCTGTTGTTGTCACCATTTTGCAGTTGAGGAAACTGAGGCAAATTGAGATAGCTTGACTTGCCCAAGGTCACACAACTAGTAAGTGTCTGAGACTGGATTTGGAGCACAGTACTGTATCCACTTCTCTACCTTGCTGGCTCTCTGGAAGCTGGATGTCAGTCACTGTGTTTCTTCTTTGCTGTCCTTCCTTCCTTCCAGTCTAGTTCTGATCTTCTGCCTTCTCTTTGAAATTTGACTCTTCATGAGTTCTCTTGCCTATAAAATAGTAGATTTTGGAGATGGCAACTTGAATTAGCCAGGTCTTCTTTTATTTGCAGAAATGTGCTGAAATCATTGTGGCTCACCTTGGATATTTGAATTATACTCAGTATACTGTCATTGTGGGATTTGAGGACATGAAAGCTCTGAAGATTCCCATCAAAGATGTGAACTTCACAGTAAGTATGCCAGTGTAACACATATCCCCATGTAGCTCCACTTGGCTGCGGGGCTTTTTGTAGAATTGAACTGTCGACAGTGTCAGAATTGGATTGATTCCTGCCAGCCAAATGCATCGAGGGTAAGGTATTTCCAGCCTAACTGTAAATTCTCAGGTCCTTTATAAAAGAACTTTCAGGAGGCAGCACTGGCAATGGAAGCTTTGATTCCTAGACTTGAAATTTAGTGTAGGAAGGGCAGGATTATAAATTTAGGAGGAAGGAAACAAAGATTTATTAGGCACTTACTATGTGTCAAGTACTGTCTAAGTTCTGGAGATATGAATACAAACAAAAGGAGAGACAAGACAGCACTCCAAAGGGAGCTGAAGAAGGGAGGCAGGAAGTTGGGGGAGGGGAGGGGTATCAAAGGCCTGCGATGAAGGTGTATCCAGTGTGAACTGCATGAGAGAGAACCTACTTATAAAGTCTGAAAGCCAGGAATGGACCCAGGTGGGAGGATTGATACAAAATGGAGACAGTCACAAATGGGAGAAAGGGGTTGGGCCTTACAGAATGACCTTCTAAGTGCTACCAAAGGGCTCCTGAGGTAGTTGGATGCTCCAGGTTAAGGAGGCCCCAGGTTCTGTGGGTAGTTCCAGCATGAAACAGGGGCAGAGGCTTGGTTGTAGGGTTCAGAAGCCAGGAATAATGTCCTTTGTTTTTTTTCTAGATATTCCTTTGAGGTCTTTTTATTTCCTTTTAAACTGTGGTGTTTCCCTGTTGAAATCTCTGAGTGAAGAAATTAGAAATCTGATCTGCATGTAGCCCTGAGCTCATGTTGGCAGCAGCTCAAGAGGGAGTCGTAATTGAGTCCCCTGGTGGCCTCTGTGGCTTCCCTGTTCAGGGCAGAATCTTGGAAAGTTAGATAAAAGCATCTGAAGAGCTGTGCATAGCAATTAACCCAGTTATTCCTTGAGGTGTTTTCCACTCAGCCTGCTTGGGGATTCCTTTACTGCAGAAGGATACAATTAGACCAAAAAGATTTTGTGTGGGGGGTGATGGTGATGCAGAATGGCTCAAAATATGAAGTAAAATGCCGATTTCAAAAGGGATCTTTAGGCATAATGAAATGAGCTGGTTCTCTTCCCTCAAAGAGTAAAGTGAAGACTTTATTCCTATAGTTTTTGAATAGCAAAGGGACTTTGAAGCTGAACATAGCAAATTGAGTGACACTTCTTAGGGTTTAAACACAAATTTTATGAAATCTAAATATTCCTTGGGAAATTTCCAAAATAATCTTTGAAGTTCATAAGTAAAAAGAGAAAATCTACTTCTACAATGGAAAGGACTGTCTCTAATATTAATGAGTTTTATGATTCTAGGCAAATTATTTAATCTCCTTGAGCATCTCTTTGTTGATTTGTAAAGTAAGTCCTTTCCATTTCTAATATCCTGTGACTTCAGGCAGCTAAGTGAGCATGTAATTTGTATTCCATGGGGTTGTGATGATGTGTCCTGGTGCCCACTGCCCAAGTGAGCCCAGATAACTAGCTGTTCTTTGTTTTGCATCCTCCCCAGGGTCGGGACCTAAAGAACACTTAGCCGAAGGGCTGTGCTTGTATGCCCAAAGGAGCCAGTTCAGACTGACTAGTTATCAGCCATTTCAGGGGAAACTGCTTATTGGTGTAAAGTTAGATGGAGGAAGGCATTCTTGAAATTCAGGGTAAAGGGAAAAAGAGACGACAGACCCAAGAATTCATTGGTTTTTTTTAAAATGTGTGATGAGTGCAGTTTTCCAGGAGACCTACTAGTAACACTGCTCCCTGACTTTTTTCTTCTGCCTTCCTTCTCCTTTCCCCTTTGCTTTTTCTTTCTGGATCTCTCCATTAAGTGAGCAGTTGGAGAGAAAATAGCTTCATAACTACTACTCTTCAAGTCAAGTATGTAAAAGCAGGATGTATGGCTCTTGGATGGTTGGTTGTCTACTCCTGAGACAGGAAAGTTCTGTTTACTTTTCCCCTATTTTTTTGGGTGGAAGACTTTGATTCTTTTTTCTTAAATGTAGCAAATGTGATCCTAAACTCCTTGACAGAAAATCCATGGTAGTTGATGGTAGCACTTCTTTCATTTACTAAGTATTGTTGGTATCCTCAAAGGTATAATAATTGTAGTAAGATAGCTACTGCCCTTGGCTTTCTATAGCTCAGATGCATCTGGTATTAACTCTACAACCACATGGATGATAGTGACATCTGTTGTTGGGGTTACTTTGGTGATTAGTAGAGGCAGTTTTGTGCTGGGGCTGGAGGGCTGGCCTCACAAGGAGGAAGGCCAGGGGAGTAATTAACCTCCAGCGCACAGGCTGAGACCCAGCAGGTCACTTAACCTTTTAGTGCCCCTGGCTATTCTGTAAACAGACTATATAAGTTGCAGGTTAAGTGATACTTTGTATATTAACATATTCACTGAGAGTTTCCTGTGACATTCTAGGGCCATCCACTACCACCACCACCACAAACCACCACCAGCCCCCCCAAAAAAATGAAAGAAAAGAAATTTGGTGATCAAACTGAGGATTAGCTGCAGCCCTGCCTTTTGCACTGGTGCCAAAGCGTTGTGCAGTATTATCCCATTTCTGTGGAATAGCCATATGGCAAAAGTGAAACCACACAGTTGTCAAGAGAGCCAGTATTTTCATTTTCAGTAAGGTCTCTATTTGCATTAGCCTCTCTGCTGTAGCTAAATGCCTCTGTTTTCTCCATAGGTTTTTGTGATTGATCTTTCTACTAAATGGTGTCAGCCATGTCAGGAAGTTCTGTTCTGTTATGCCAAGTGGCAGGGTGTGGAGGCTTTTGGCCGATGCTTACTGGTTAATGAAAGAAATTATCTGTCATCCTCAGAGGGCAAGGCAGAGTTCATTTTCTGGTGAAATACTTAACGTACAAATGCTCTTTGTATATGGAAATTTAAATAATGCCACATCCACATGAAAGTTGATTTGCCAAAGTCAGGGTAGTGCAGTGGAAAGAATGCTGAATTAAGAGTCAGAGGACCTGAGTTTTACTACTGGCATTGCTACTTTAAAGCTCTGCACTCTTAGACAAATTGCTTAAACTCTCTGGACCTCACTTGCCTAATCTATAAAATAAAGGAGTGGGGCTAGATCACCTATAAAAGTCTTTCATGTTCTAGATCTCTCATCCTATGAAATACCATTTTTTGAATTATTTTCAGCTACAGCAGTTAAGATTTCTCTCTTTTTTTTCCTTTACAGTGGAGGACTTACAATCCATCGTTTTCACAAGTGGAAATTTGGTTTCGATTTGTCTTTGTGGTGTTTACGTTCATGGTCACAGTAAGTGCTCTTCATCTGTCAGCCTGTATTTGAAAATTCTTCCAGTGAGGATAGAACTAGTATAATTAGTGTGATTTTAAAAAAAAGACTTAGAAAGGTGTAACTAAATTCTTTAGAGTCTTCTACCAAGTGGTATTTTGTAATATGTTAATAGATGTTTAATATGCCTGGTAGCAAACTGCAGTTCATTAAGAAGAAGAGTACCCTCAAATAGCAATATGGTATCTATTAGTAAAGATTGTGGTATAATATAGCCATGGTTACTGGAAAGACAGTATGGTGTAGTAGATAGAGAGCTGGCCAGGAAGATCTTGGATCCAGCCCCACATTGAACATGTGTTATCTGTGTGACCCCAAACAATTAATTTAACCTCTTTAAGATTGTAAGTGGCAGAGAAGGAACTGACTTGCATTGATGGAGGGAATTTCCTTATTCAGGAATTCTCTGTAACAGTAAAGTCACAGGTCCAACCCCTATCTTCTACCTCTATCTCCTGTAGGAAGGGTTCTTAATCGGTGCTCTGTATATTTGTTTTCTAAATAGGATATATAATTTCAGTGTAATTAGTTTCCTTTGTAATTGATTGTATGTATTTTATTTTATGTATTTTAAAACATTATTCTGAGAAAGGGTCCACATGCTTCACCATATTGCCAGAGGTTCATGACACAAAAAGAAGTTAACTTCACCCTCTAATTATTTTATAACTAGATTTTTAATACTAGATGGGGTTGGGGATGTGTTATTCTTATCATATTGAGTAATGCATAATCTCACCTGCCACAAAGAAAACATGATCTGCTTAAAATGAGTTTTCTTCAAATCTGGATCTATCACATCTTGGCTTTCTATTTGGCAAACTTGGCAAGAACTTCCCAACCAGAAACCTTCTCCTTGTCTCACTGTGACAAACGAGGCATTGAGTAGTGGTTTTAGAAAGCATACGTTGCAGTTTTCTTTGCCAAATTTTTTCCTAAGTCAGAAAACACATAGGAAATACAGAAAACATTTCTAGGAAGAGCATCTGAACTTGGAAATAACAGGTGAACGTAATGACTTATTCTTTGAAGAACTAAACACACAACAAATGGAAAGGGATATATTCCTTCTAGTAGAATTATATTCCCTGACACAGTAACAGTGCAAGGGGTTACAATTGAAGACTTTGTCTTTACTGGTTTTTTCCCTCATATATGATGGGCAGCAGGGATCATTTCGTAGACGCATTCAGTAGTAGTGAATGTGCCTACTCCAGGTGCCACTAAAGGGAGACTTGCTTCCTTGTAGACATGGGAGATTCATAAATTTCTTGAAGACAGGGCAACATGGTGCAGTGGAAAGGGTACTAGATTAGGAATCAAAGGCCCTGGGCTTCAAATCCATTTCAGTTCACTGCCCATAAATGGAGTCTTAGAGAGAGAGGGGCAGTGTGGTATAATGGCTAGAGTACTGGAGCAGGAGTCAAGAAGACCTGTGTTCAAATCCTGCCTGTGATACTCACTAGTCGTGTGATTCTGGGCTAGTCACCTAAACTCTCTTAACCTTAGATTCCTTAAAATGAGGGGGTTGCAGTCAATGACCAGTAGGGTCCCTTTCATCTTGAACTCTATGGTTCTGTGATCTCTGAGGTTCCTTCTCACTCTATGTTTGTGGTCGTAAGCTATGGACTTGGGAGTCGGAAAGGACCCAAAGGTGCTGTGTGAGCCTGTGACTGGCCTCTGCCACATTAGATACTCCTCATTGTAGACCTCATTTGGTGGCGGTTGTTTGGGAGTTGAGGATATGTGCAGAGGAGACTGAGCTTTTGGTGAATTCTTCCCTTCTAAGGCTTGTTGTAATAGTGATTCTAGTGAATGCAGCAATACCCTGATGCCTCCTAGGTCAGAAACCATCACTTAGGCTTTCTGTCCTTGTGATTAAGCCATAACCAAGGCCTATACAGGTGTATCTCATTTGGGCATATTTAGAGATGCTCAGTGTCCATCTCCTGGTGTCCCAGTCAGACCACATTTGGAGTAATGAATGGTATGTTTTGGAGAGGATATTGGTGAGCCTGAACATAATAGTGATGAGGCTCATATAGCACTTTAAGGTTTCAAAAGTTCCTTTAACGGGGCTGTGAGGCAGGTAATACAGCTATTATTAACTTCGCTTTATAGATATAGAAACTGAGGCTCTAAGAATGTAAGTGACCTTCCATGATCACACAACTAGTAAGTAATGAGGCAGACTGCAAAGCTGGGTGTCCTGACTCTGATTTTGTAACTGAGTCCTCCTTGCTATCTAAATAAGGCTAATCAGGATGATAAAAGGACTGAAAATCATGCCACATGTGAGGGTACTGGAAAGGCAGGTAGAGTGACTTAGAAATTATATTGTAGGAAATGAGAATCCACTGAAAGTTTGCTTTTGTTTTGTTTCTGGTTGAGATCATCTTTTTCTCTTATTGGCGCAATGAAATTGGTACCTAATGAAAATTGTTAGAGATCATTTTAAAAAGCAGAACAAAATATAAACCATTGTCCTTGTAGTGTTTGGGTTTTTAATTCGATTAACTATATCCTCTCTATGCTATATTTCATAGATAAGACTTTTGAACTCTTTTTTAGCCTGTGGATTTCCTTCCCTCTCACCTGGGGAGAATAGACTAGATTTCTGAAGTATGGAGATGTAGTTTGGGGACTGTCACTCCGTAGCTGCAGACCTCAGATTTCTTTTGATGAAGCCTAAGATCAACAAATGGGTTAGTTTTGGAGTTTTTTAATGTAAGTCATATTGGTTCTACAGTTTAGCTAACTGTAATAAAAAATTTTAAACTAAGAATATAAAAATCTCTTCTTAACCAAAAACTACTGTTTAAAAGTGATATAACCATATTTTTCTGTATTAACTTAAAATTGCATTTTAAACACTCAGGCAGAAAGAAAATGAATTTATACAGTATCCACCCTAGAGAGGCTGCATAGTGTAGTGAGTTGGTCCTTTGGAGACCTAGCTCCCAGGCTCAAGCTCTACTTCTGACTTGCTGTAGGACTTTGGGTAAGTCCATTTCCCTCTTTGGGTCTGTTTCCTCAAGTCTCAAATGAAGAGGCTGGATTAGAAGATTTCTGAAGTTTGTTCCAATTCACACATTGTATGTATATAGGACTTAGTGGTGGAAAGAGCCCTGGTTTTGGAGTCAGAGGTTTAGATCCTTAGCCCTGCTACATACTTCCTGTGTTACCCATGGGCAAATCACTTAACTGACTCCTTTGGCCTTCACTTTCCTCAGTTTAAAATCAGATTATTGGGCTGGATGGTCCCCCTTTAGCTCTAACCCTATGGCCCTTGTGATCCTCAGTGTAGTCCAACAAAAGCAAAATATTGTGGAGCTACCCAGCTGTAGACCAATAGCTTCTGTCAGTGCTTCCAAGATTACATTAGCTATTGGGGAGAGCTGCGTTATTATATTGTTTACTGTTATTAAGCGTGAAACCCACCAGACAACAGCTCATTAACCATGTTCTTCAGTTCTTTCAGTACTCTGGAATGTGGCTTGTCTGTGCCTGGTGACTTGAACTCATTGAGGGCAACTGGGTGCTCTCTTTTCATCTCTTCACTTCTCTTGGGTTTCAGTTTTCTTTGAACCATTTTTGTCTAAAAGTCATTTTACTTAGTAAAGAAAACAGAAATGAAGTAAGAGTTGAATTAATTCTATTTTCACCCCATTGTCACTGTCCCATTTACCTTAATCTGTGGGCTTATCACTTTATTCAGGCTTCCTCTTGTCCCTAACTTAGCTTAAGCTTTACTTAGCTTAGCTTCAGTGTTAAAGTAGAAAAATGTAAATTAATTGCCACAAGGAGAACAAAAGATCTCAGAAAATACTTTAATACTTTCTTGCCAAATTAGAAAGATGGGTGCTAAAGGCATCACTGGGATGGAATATATACTTTTTTGATAAAAGCTTTTGAAGGAGGGAAATAGATGATTATGAGTAGTACCATTTCATAAAGCAGAGAAAAACCCTGGAAAGTAAAGCCAAGAAAGCTTGGCAAGATATCCAGCCAAGTAAGATTATCCCAAGGGAACTCAAGGATGAAAATGGAAGGACTTCAGAGAGAAGAAAAGATTTGCAAAAGTCATTATAATAAACTGTTTTCTCCATCCAAGACCATGGATGGAACTGCCACATTTGGATCCTTATATCACAGTGCTATACGTACTTGTAGAAGAGATAGAACTGGGATTGCAGAGAACAAAGATAGGGGAAGCAGCTGAACTGGACCAAATGGAGAGAAAGAAGATCTGTGCTGGAGGTAGCACAGTAGTGAGAGCATCGAAGGACTGATAGATAACAAGATAACAGACCTCAGGACTTATTAATATAGGAAGAAAAGAGGGGTGACTAGAGGCTATAACTACCAGCTGCTATGCCTACTTTTCCATCTATACAAAGTCTATGAGAAGTGTCTATGTACCAATTAAGGGCATCTTCAATGAAAATATTTACATGGAATAAACAGGCTTTCATAAGCAGTATTCAACAAGGAATCATATTGTTACCATTTCACAATTAACTAAAAGGTAGAGAGAAATATAAGGTCCCAATGAACTTATTTGTTATGATTACAAAGCATTTGATATGGAAAAAGAAAATGCCACCTTCTACACTCTTTAACAGCAAGGTATCTTGTTATATGTAAACATCATTTAAGATATAACCCCAGAAAAACCCTATTCAGCATCTCTCTGATAATAAACATCAAATGAGGAATAAGCATGTAGCTGTGTGCTTGCCAGAGATATTGACCACCATGGTGGAGAAGACTCAATGGCAAATCCAAGTAGAAGAAGGATTCCCTATGGATGGTGAAATCCTCTAGATGCTTTTCTGGTCCTTGATGCAGTTAGTGTATTGTAGAGCCGTGTGTGTGTGTACACTGTTTCACGTTTATATCAGAGAAGTTTGGTTTGTCTCTCCACTCAGCAAAGACCAAATGGATGAAGAATGTTGCTCACATTTCAGCATTCATTTGGATAGGCACACTATGAAGCTTGCCCAACAGTACATATATATGGGACAGATAGTACAGATGGAAGAGTTTGATCAGTGACTTGAAGAGGAGTGAGAATAGACTGGATTATTCTCAAGAAATTGCATAGCATCTTTATTCCTTATCCCTTGTCATTAAAGCAAAAGCCTGCCTTTTAGTACTAACATTCTATTGATATTACAAACATGGTGCCTAGATATGGAATACAGTTATCCCTGAAGAATTAAAAATGAACATTAACAAAGGACAGTGGAGAAGCGTATGTTGAGTGTGAGCAGGCTCCAAAATAATCAGTGAGGAACTTTGGAGAACAAGACTAAAAGATATCATCAAAGATGATAGAGAATAAGGATTGGTCATATGGTAAGAATGAAGGATGATAGGTAGACTAGACTCTTACCATATCCAGAGAAGGCAAGAAAGGCTTCTGGTTATGGCAGACTTTTGAGAGAAAGATGACTTGGATTTCGATCTGCACCATAAGAGGGAGCTCCTGAATCAGGAAGATTACAGATCCACTTAAGTGTCATTGATTGTCTCCCCCAGCCCATTATGAACCTGAGTGTTTTTGTTACTATCTTTATGCAGTTAGGTTTTCACTGGAGCCAATCCTCAGTCACTAACCTCAGCTTCCATAATCTATACCTGATTTTTAAAAAAATCTAATTTAGTTAATGTTCATTCACATACTTTTTTGAAGTTAGATTTTCCCTTTCTCTTCTTGATGAGAATCATTTGTATATCTCTTCAGAATTTCATTCTTGAGAGCTTCCCATATTCTTGGGTCAGATTCCCTGGAGAATTTTAGGTCACAGAATCCTATCTATCCTTTCTCTGAATATTTCAAAATCTCATCTAACAAAATGCTTGATATGTATTAGATTATGCCTAGTTTTCCTTTCCTTCTCTGTCACAAACCCCAAGATGACATAGTTACTTTCCTCCAAGATTCCTACAACTTCTACTTCAACAACTAGTTTCTCCTTATTGGTCAGTATCAGGTCTGTTTTGACAAAATTAGACTTTCTTTTTAAAAAGTTCACTTATAAAAAATTGTTATATACCCATCCTTTTCAACAAGTGAGCTACTTTGATAATAGCTTAGTTTGCTATTCACAAAGCCAGAAGATCAACCATTTTCATTGATCCTGCTGGCAATGTGGGAGATGGTATAGGTTTAGGCTTGTTAAGGTCAGGAGGACCAGTTTTATAAGGAATTACTCTTTAATAGTAGTCCACAGTAGTGAAACCTTTGCCAAGTTCTTTGAGCATTTGAAGATATTCTAAAGGAAGCATTTTGAAAATCCCTAAACTGAGTCAGGTTCAAGGTCTGTTCATCTTAGCCTTTCCTGTAGGAGCCCTGTTGTTTCTTCTTCATGAGAACTGCTTGGGGAGCCCTATAGATGTTTCTCTTGAGAGGCAAGGTGGCTCAATTAACTGAGCAATACCATGTGTTACTGGCCCTGCCATTTAGCATTTGGGTTTTTGACCAAATAGCCCCTCTTCCTTTCTTTACCTGTTCCATCTCTGAATCAGGAATAATGCTGTCAGCCTGCCTCAGGAGAGAGATGGTGAGGGGTGATTATTTTGTTGCAAGTGATTTATGTTTGTTATATTTCAAGTTCCGTCTATGTCCTTATGGTAGCCATTTGTGACCTGTCATGTTAGGAGGTCCCATTAGCAATAATTTCACCACTTTATCTCCATTGTCAGTTGATTACTCCAGGGGATGACAGTACTTCATTTATCCCAGGACCAAACTCAGTGAGGTCTTAGCCTGACACTCAGATTGTCGATTGATTCAGGAGGCTAGAATGACAATAGGGCAGCATGCCTCTCAGGAAAGAATGACAGTTGTAATAAGCACGGTGACTGAGAAGGTGTGAGCAAAAACGTATCTGTTTTAGCAGTTAACCTGAGCTGTTGGTCTGGTTTGCAGTGTCTGTTTGCACATTCCCTCCGGAAATTCTCCATGAGAGACTGGGGAATTGAACAAAAATGGATGTCTATATTGTTGCCCCTGCTGCTGCTCTATAATGGTGGGTACCTTTTTTCTCCCCATTTCTGTGACTGACCTCAGCAAATCTCATAGAACCTACCATCCTAAGATTTAGCATTGGAAGGGCCCTTAGAGGTCATTTAATCTCCTACCTTTTAACACCAACTCATGGGCTCAGAAATAGCCTGAATCCCTGATGTGTTGCCTCTTAGTGGTTCATGTTTAGCACAACATGGAGCTAGTAGTTATTATCCTTAACAAATGAGTGACATTTTTGGTAGTTAAAATTTGGAAGAGCTACAGACACAGCAGTTCTAGGAATTTTTGCTGAAGGTAGCCAAATGCTGCTGTCTTCTCTTCATTACCTGCTCCAAAATTGGTATGCTCCTGGTGCAGACAGCATTCTGGATTCCCATGCCTGCAGCGAGAATCCAGTGGCGACAGCATACGGCACTCAGTGATTATTGCTAGAACAATCTGTTAATTTGCTTTCAGGTTTTTGAAAAAAATCAGCCTTTGTATAATCCTTGTTGGGGGGAAAGGAGGTGGTGAATTTTTCCCACCTTTCTCTTGCCTTCTTAATAATGATCAGAGAAAGCAGTGTGGGTTAGTAGAAAGGGCTCTGAACATGGAGTCGTGTGGCCTTGGGCAAGTTACTTCTCCATGCCTCGGTTTCGTAATCTGTAAAATGTGGATAATAACACTTTTCATTGCCTGCTTTATCTCTGGGTTGTTATGAAGAAAGTACTTTGTAAAGCACTTTATATAAATGTGAATTATTAGTGGCCTTTTGTAATGATGTATTTTAATATTGTCTTCCAGATCCATTCTTCCCTCTCTCCTTCCTGGTGAACAGTTGGTTTCCTGGAATGCTGGATGATCTCTTCCAGTCTTTGTTCCTCTGTGCATTGTTACTCTTCTGGCTCTGTGTGTATCATGGGATCCGGGTCCAGGTGAGCAGAGGAAGCTGAACAAAGTCATTCATTTCTTTCCTACTGCTAAGGTTTTAGCATTTCAACATTGGCCTTTTTTTCCTTCTTGCTCTTGGCTGCCATGGTTTTTCAAGGACAAGTACCTCTGTAGGGACACTCTTCAGTACTCTGCTTAGTGCTTTATACAGAGTAGATGAATGTTCAATCATAATCATCTAAAATTACCTAAAGGCAAGTCTTTGCTAGAATTAATATCACTAATGAGAGTTTCTATTATTTCTTTTTGTCTCAATAGGGAGAAAGAAAATGCTTAACATTCTATTTTCCTAAATTTTTTATTGTTGGACTACTATGGTTGGCGTCTGTCACATTAGGAATTTGGCAAACGTGAGTAATTTCATTGTGTGCTAAATGCAATACACAAATGCCCTTGAGAAAGGAAGACAGCCATCATGAAGATTTGTCATCTCTCCGTGTGTGGAAAGGCCATCTGAAAGGAACCTGCTGGAATACATTTTGTATCTACTGTTTTATTCTCAGAACTAGAGACATATGAGGTGTTGGTAGCCAGAGATGGAGAAAACCAGCTTCATTCTGGGTCTCCCTGACTGTACAAGCAAAATGTTTTATTTTAGAACAGATGTGAAACTGATCCCATGTTAGTTACTCATGTATTTGGCATTGTCCTCTTTGTTGTAGCTTTAGCTCTTCTTTCGGTCAGACTAACGTGGATGTTCTTTATAAGTGTTTATGCTCTTCTGCAAATGTAAGACAGCAGTGGAGCTCCTTTTGTATCTTGGGCGCTAGAGCTATGCAGGTAGTTGTTAGGTTGTAGAGCATTCTTAGCCAATGTTATGTCCAAAGTAATGTCATAGCCAGTGATGTTACAGCTCTAAGCTCATTTTCACTGTTTGCTCCCTTTCACTTCTTGTTTGTGTATAAGATCATAATTGTTAGCCTGTTATTCTAGACCTTTACTTTCGTTAGTCATTTTTCTTTATGGTGTTTTATCCTTCAGTGCTACTGGATAGCTGGACACACCTTTTATGGAGAAAGGACACAATATTGTCAAAGGGTGTCTGTGGAAGAATTATCAGATATAGGACTTGCAGATGAAACAGTCTTTAAATTGGAAACTTTAGTAAGAAAATGCTGCATTTCTCACTGAAAGCCATGTTCTCCCATTGACTGCAGAGTACCTGTTCAGTATTTATCTGATTGCGTGAACTTATCCTGAGTTAACAAAGTTATTGATTTTAAATGTAAGGCATGAGGTTTAGGATTTCTGGAAAACTTGGGATTGCTTTTTAAAAGGCTTAAATTTGTTGATAGTGTTTTTTTTAATCAGGCAATTTAAAAAATATATAATATTTTATTTTCCCCCAATTACATGTTAAAACAGTTTTTAATGTTTTTTAAAAAATGTTTTGAGTTACAAATTCTATTCCTTTCTCCATATTTTTTCTCCCTCCTTCCTAAGATGGTAAGCAATCTTGTACAGCATTTTGATATTAGTCATTTTGTAAAAGAAGACTCAAATAAGAAAAAAAGAAAGAAGGAAAGAAAGTGAAAAATTGCATGCTTCAGTCTGTATTCAGACAGTATCAGTTCTTTCTCTGGAGGCAGATAACATGCTTCATTATGAGTCCTTTGAGAATGTCTTGGCTCATTGTATTGCTGAGAAGAGCTAAGCCAGTCATAGTTCTTCATCATACAGTATAGCTATTGCGATGTAATGGCTGGCTCTACTCACTTCACTTTGCATCAGTTCATGTATATCTTTTCAGGTTTTTCTGAAATCATCCTGCTTGTCATTTCTTATAGCATAATAACTCTCCATCACAATCATATACTGCAGTGTGATTAACTTTTCCCCAATTGATGAACAGCCTCTCCATTCCAATTCTTAGCCACCACAAAAAGAGCTGCTATAAATATTTTTGTACGAATACGTCCTTTTTCCTTTTTTTTTTTTTTTTGATATCTTTGGGAGATAGACCTAGCAGTGGTATTGCTGGGTCAAATACACAGTTTTGTAGCCCTTTGGGCACAGTTCCAGATTGCTCTCCTGAATGGTTGAATCAGTTCACAACTCCACTAACAGTCCATTAGTTTTCCCACATCATTTTCCTTTTATCATTTACCATTTTCCTTTTTTGTCATATTAGCTAGTCAGAATCAAAGTTATGAAAAATGAATCATCTAGGGCAAAGCTATGTATTAATGTCTGCTCTTTGATTTTTTTTTTGATTAGGGTAAATGAATTACATGACCCAATGTACCAGTATAGAGTTGACACAGGCAATTTTCAGGTAAGTGTAGTTTGTAAAAATCAGAGTTTATGGAGTAGTATTCAGAATTCTATTATTTTAAATTAATCTTTTGGAACTGGGTCATTTAATATCCAGATGATTTAAGGGAAATTTCAAAATTGGAAACGTCCCGAGAAAATTGTGCAAGAAATATCATCCTTGACCTGGGCTTCTCTTTTCATTTCCCGGAATTCTTGATCTGCCAAGAAAGAGAAAAAAATTGTTTATATTCTTACCCAGTCATAGCCAGCTTAAAAGCCAATTTTGTTTTATTGTTCATTGAAGCAGTTGTTTAGCTGGGTGGAAAGGTGATTCTTCATGCTGTCTGTCAGTGGCAGGTTTCTGACGCTCATTGCTTCCTTTTGGGTGTATTAGCAGAGCTGGGCTGGTCCTCTGTGACCCTGTCTCCCACTCCAATCCATTTTCCATTTTATTGCCAAAGTCAGTTTTCTAAAGCCCAAGTCTGAACATGTCCTCTCTCCACACTGTCACGCTGGAAGCGCAAGTGACTTCCTAGTAACTCAGGAGCAAATGTAAAGTCCTTGTTTAGCATTTTAAACCCTTCACAACGTGATCCTTCCTGCCCGTCTAGTCTCCTTAGCACCTCACTCCCTTCCATGCCCTCCGGTAGAGCCACGTTGGCCCACTTGCACAGAGCGCTCTGTCTCCAGACTCTGCCATGTCACTGACCCCTGTTCCTGGAATGTCCCGCCTCTGCAACTCCTCCGATTGCTTCCCGGGGTTATTCTGCAGCAGGCCATTCCTGATTCCTTCTGCTGCTAGGGCCTTCCCTCTCTATGCATGTTCATTGTCATTTATGTACTGTTTCCCCATTAGAATGTGAACTCTTTGAGGGCATGGATTATGTCTTTGCCCTCCTTTGTACTCCCAACACTTAGCCCAGTGCCTGGTACATAGTGAGCATTTCGTAAGTGCTTGCTGACTGACTAATCATAATTTTAACGATTAAGCTTGGGGGCAGAGAAGGAATGTTAGGAGGGATAGCTATTACACTGGGGAACAGAAACACTCCAGAAAGATCCTGGTAGGCTCAAATGTTGGGCCCAATCTGATAAGATGAAGTTTAATAGGAATTATCATGTGAACTCCTAACCTTTGGTTAAAAAAATAAAAGCAAAACTTCCTAAGTACAAGATGGGGAAAGAATCAGTTCATCTGAAAAGGGGATTTTAGTGAACTACAAGGTCAGTGTAAGTCAGTGTAGCCAAAAACTCTAATGTAATCTCAGGACGTATTAAGAAAGGCAGAGAGCATCTATGATGGAGGAGGAGCAGTAGTCCTGTAGTACTTTGCCCTGATCACAGTACACCTAGAATGCTGTGTTCAGTCCTAGGTGTTTTTGGAAGGATAATGAGAAGCACATTCAGAAGAAAGCAGCTGGAATGTTGAAGAGCCTTGAGATGGTGCCAGATGAAGATTCGTGGGAGGAATTGGGGTGTTTCACTTGAAAAATAGAACATGATAGCTGGGTTCAAGTATTTGATGGACTATCAAGGGTGAGAGGGGTTAGGTTGGTCCTGCTTGGACTCAAAGGGCTGGATAAAAGGAAAAGAAACTTTCCTAACAAGCCAAACTCTTTACAAGTGGAACATGCTGCCTTGGAAGTGAGTGTAGTGTTCCTCACTGGAGGTCTTCAATCAGTGACTGTCTGACTGCTTCTCTGGTGCTGGAGAAGGGTGGTTTTGTTCAGATAGGAGCGGCACACTACATGATCTCTGAGCCTCTTCTGCTCTGAGATTCTGTGATTGAAAGGTTTGTGGAAACTTTTCTTCATTGAAAGATGAGTTTATTTGAAGAATTGGTGTGAGCCTTCCTGTACCAGGACCTTATCCCAGTAATGAGCCAAATGAGGTCTTTGGCACCAGAACTCAGTACTCTTGAAGAGAGAATTTTGCTTTAGATTTATAGAGTATGATCTTCCATTATGTAGTAGAAAGAAGGCTGTACTTAGGAGTCAAGAGATTTGAATTCAGATCTGGTCTGTGTTAGCTGTGTGACCACGGGTAAGACACTTAACTTCTCTGATGCTTATTCTTAAAATATGCAAATGAGGATAATAATATACATACTACCTTTCTCAAGGAGGTGATTCTGAAGAAAGCACTTTGTAAGCTTTGAAGAGGTAATAATCCAGGCTGTGATTTTCTTGCCACACAGGCTGCAATGGAAAGGCCAGCCACTAGGGGGCTCCAGAGTCACTAAATGATCTCTTGAGTGAGAGGACCGGGCCATTTTGGCCTTGTTGCTTCTGAAGCCTTGACGGGCCTTTTATCATAGTGATGATGTGCAAGCTCCTGAGAGCCTTTCTTCCAGCCACCAGAGAGCATAGCCTTTTCAGACCCAGAGCTGTATCCGCTGAGCCACAGGGGTCAGCTTATTGGAGAGTGAGGAATTTGAGGTCAGATAAGTTAAATGATTTATGAAAGCTCACATCTCCGCTCGTCGGGAGTGCCAAGACCAGAACAGAGGTTTCCTCTTCCTAGGCAGCTGGAAAAGATGATTGAGCCTGGAGCCAGGAAATTCTGAGTTCAGATCTAGCCTCAGACACTTTCTGGGCAAGTCACTTAGCTGTAGAATGGGGATGATGACAACACCTACCTCCCGGGGTTGTTGTGAGGCTCCAATGTGATAGTATTATAAAGCACTTAGCACACTGCCTGACCCATAGCAAGCTGAACAGATCCTTCCTTTTTCTCTTTCTGTCCCTCCCTCCCTGCTCCCCTCCTAACTCTCAGTCTGGTGTTCTTTCTGTCATACAGTGAAATCCTTTGTGAAAACAAGGCAGAACCAAGATACCTAGTCTGTCAAAGGGAATTGTCACCTGATTGAGAAAGGTAGTGCCGACACACCCGTGATAGCTTTGGCCATAGTTACCAGACTGAGACCCCAAGATACATCTTAATTCCCAGGAAGGATGTCTTATATGAATTCTTATATCCTAGGCTTTTTTCCTTTTATCTCCTTACCAGCTGGAGGCCTACATCCCCTGTGGCCAGCCTAGTAATTTGTCCTCCCTGGAGAGATAGCCTCAGAACCAAGGCATCCCTCTTTGCCCCTAAACCCACAGCATCCCGCAGGTCATTCCTAAGAAGAACTTAGGATTGCCCCTTGTGGCATGACCAGCCACTTCCCCTCTAACCAGGTGAAGTAGCCATAGTGGGAACCATAATTAAAATATCTGGTGTTTTTGTGATGTCTTAAGATTTGCAGAAAACATTATATATAATCTCTCATTTTATCATCCCAACAACTCCATGAAGCAAGTTAACCATCCCCATTTTACAGATGAGGAAATGGAGGCTCAGAAAGGTGTGACGTAACTGACCCATGGTCACAGATTTCATAAGGAGTTGGGGTTCCAAGTGTTCTTTTTGCCCTGCTACTGTGTGAGAGGACAACCCAACACTTCCCAATGTTTCTGGTGGAAAGCATTGTGGTAGATCTTTAGCAACAAGGAACTTGTACTCTGTGGTACCCTGGACAGCACCTCCCTCCCCTAGGAATAGGCCCCAGGGCTTCAGTCTTTCCTTTAGTCTGGCCTAGACTATCAGCATCCTGCTGCATGTGAGCATCCTCAGCAGCTGTCAGTCATTATCAGCATTATTCATGTTCCTCTCGTACACATGGCACACTGCATGCTTTGTCTGTTTTTGTTTTGAGGAGGGAAGGAAGGAGATAAATAGTCTGAGGAAAAACACTCATTGCACAGAGTGGTTGGGTGAGAGTAGTGAGTGTGAATGCAGAGCATTAGGAAATGAGAACAGTGAGACCAGGGAGGTAAGCTGGGAGCTGAGGTGTGGGAGCTTGTCTTCTTCCTCTTGTCTTCTCTCCTTTTTTAATGCTTCTCAGAGTAGCACCTGGCCTCCTAATGGTTGGAATCCTGTATTTCCTATGTGCCAGCCAAGCATTTGAAGTTTCCCCTTCTTAGCTAAGGCATGTGGCCTCTCTTAGTTTATAAGGTTCTCAGTTTCTGGGATTCCTTCATCCACCACTCATTAAATGCAGAGAGCTTTGGCTCTGCTTCATGTCTGCTTTTTCTAAGGATACTAATGTTGTACAAAATGCCCACCATATATAAGCATACTTTTTTGTTGCCCTGCCGAGTTAGCACAGAGGGAAACATGACTTGATTTGCCAAAGGCCATGCAGGAAGCTCAGACAGCACACTGATATAGGGACATCATTCTTGGTAGTTTGCCCTTGGACATTCTAATGCCATTTTTATTGTAATGAACAGGAAGTCATGAGGCTTCTGTTCCTGGCTGTGCTGCATAGAACTGTATAACCTTGGGCAGTCATTGAAAGTCTCTGGGTATTCATAAAATGAAGAGGTTAGACTGGATGACCTCTGAGGTGCCCAGATCCATTTTCCTGCCTTCTTGTCTGAGCATCATAGATTTGTTCTGAGAAAGTATGATCACCCAGGGACAGCATCAGAAGGAGAATCACCTGAGGTTGACATGTCCAAATGACACTCTGTCTTATTTGCTTCCAGGGCATGAAGGTTTTTTTCCTGGTGGTAGCTGGCATGTATATTTTGTATCTTTTATTCTTGATTGTGAGGGCATGCTCAGAACTTCGCCATATGCCTTACGTTGGTAAGTGACCCTTCTCCTAAGCTCCTGAGATTGTACCTGGTGGAATTAATGGTTGCCCAGATGGATGCATGACTTTCCTGGGCTTCTGTGAGTGCTCCTAACCTTACCAGGAGCAAGACATGTGGGCCAGACTCCTGTAGCTTCTAGGGAACCCTCAGAGTTCTAGGCAGTACCCAGTAATGAAGCACAGGAGGAGTCCAGAGGACTCCTCTGCCTTGAGGAGGCCTGGACTGGCCTTTTTGGACTGATGCTTTTTAAAACAGTCATTGTGACCATTTAAAAACTGTCACAGGTCTTCTGTTGCCGAGTGCTGATAGAGTGCTGGGGACATTTGCAGGCTTCTGCTGCTCTAAGGTCAGCCAAGGCTCCCTTCACTTGGATCTTTGCCAAACCAAAAATCATGGTCTCACCTCAGACCCCTTTCAGACAGCTAATGTTTTGCTTTCATAAACCTTAAGGTGCAGTGTAAAATTGAGCTAGGAACATCCTTTCTGGACATCTGATGAATGGGCCTAAAATAGGAGAGTTTGTCTTGAAAAAGTTTCCTGGTATGGGGGAATAAGTTTATTGCTAAGATTGCTTTAATTGCCTTTTTTTGATTTGTCATTTCCAGATCTCAGGTTAAAATTCTTGACTGCATTGACTTTCGTAGTACTTGTCATTAGGTAAGGAAACCTTTTATACAGAAACAAAAATAATAAAAATATTTGTTTTTCTTTTGTATAATGAATTTCAACATAAAAGTTCCAGCCCTCAGTACTCAGGGCTAAATGGTATCTTACCCATCTGCTGGATAGAATGTCACTGTGTGCTGATGGACTTCCAAGCCCCTCATGCCAAGTGAGAGGAAGGAATGCCAGGTGCTAGGCAGGTGGGTGGTGGAGAGGGGAAGCCATCACCCACTGCCATCCATCTGGCAAAACCAAGGACATTCACCTCCCTGGCGTCTTGAATGGTTGTGGGATGGGGTGTTTTCATTCATTAAATACTTCAGGAGTTACCCTCTGGGCCAGAGAGTTGTGATTTTTCAGAGGATTCTGTCCCAGTAAAACACATTGAACAAGTCTGACTCTTCTGGGCTTTGTAGTCATGGTGATTTCTTTTATGTCTCCAGCACTTACCACAGCGCTTGGTACATGGGAGTCACTTAATAATCAGTTTTTCATTCGCTTATTCATCTTGAACATGAGTTGTCACCGTGTGGCATGTTGCGGGGAAGGAATCGGTAGAATGGGAAGGGCAGAACTGTGGTTTCTTCAGCATAGAGACCTCCCAGTAAGGAATTTCCATCCCTCAAAGCAGAATGGCCCAGGGCACTGAGAACTTTGATGACTTGCCCAGGCTCACACAGCCAATATGTGTCTGATGCAAGACTTCAGCCCCACCTTTTATCACTAGGTCATATAGTACTTTGGACAAACAAATATACCATCCCTGAAAATTACTTTAAAAGTCAGTTCTAGATTTTGACTCGTTTTTTTTTTTGCCAGTTCTTTCCTTCTCATCAGAGTAGATTACAGGAAAGAACAGTATAGTTTTCTGGTAGCTAGAATTCAAAGGAAGTGGATAATCACTTCTGAGACCTTTGGCCTCTCAAGGTAAAAGCCATCGCTTATAAAGACACCCACATGGGAGAGTGGGGCCTGGTGTTTTAGTGTGCCTTCTGTGTGTAATATGCAGTATAGAGTGGTTTTGACTAAGCCAGTGTGGCCCCAGACAGTTTGGGGTTTGAAAGATATTGACAGAAATTATAAATACTGGCCTGGGATACTCTTTAGACAAAGAAAGATTGGAAAAATTTTGGAATAAAATAGAGGAGATTCAAGCCTTTTTTTAATCCTGAAAATCTCTCTATTATTTTTGGTACAGAATATCATATGTAATATATTAGAGGATAAACTATTATTTTCATCACAGTTTTTGCACAGAACCTCTCTTTGTTCTTTTGGGAAAGTGGAATATAAAAAAGTTAACTTCTCCATCAAAATGAAATTTAAAACATTGTCAAAGCTTTCGTCACATACACACATACCCAAACACGCTTTGATGATACTTTGAAAGATATATATATGATTTTCCTGGTGTAGATATGCCTTCCTTCTCCATAAATTTGAACTGCTTCATGTTATTGTGACCAAAACCATCATCCCTTGGTGCCCTACCTCAGCCTCTCTAAGTTTGGCTAAAGTGATCCCTCAGATGTAGTACTCAGCATCTATCTATTCCTGGGCTTATATACAAACATTTTCCAGCTTGAGTGGAGCTTATGCTCTCCTAGGTTACCTCTCCCACACAATGAGATACTAGTGGAGTAGGAGCTTGTGGATGTTATTCATTTACAAACATTTACTAAATGCCTCTTATGGACAAGGCACTAGGAATACAGTTTCTTCAGATCCCTCCCTGCTCTGGGAGGGGGGCTTATAGTCTAATGGGGAATGTGTCATGGACATAAATAAGCAGAATATGACATATTAAAAGAGAAACCTAAAACTCTAGGGAAGTGTAAAGGTGGAGAAGTCACTTGCAACTGAGGAGAAGCAGAGAAGGCTTTAGGTTGGGAGGAAGTGGTACCTGAACAGGGTCATGAAAGAAGAGAAGAATTTCAGTAGGCAGACGTGTAGAGAGTGCATTGTCATTGGAGATGATGAGCATGAATGCCTAGAGCTAGGAAGTCTAGGACAAGTTTGGGAACAGCTAGAAATCCAGCATGGCTGGAACACCCGTCATGCAAAGGAACACAGGGCAGGCAGAAAAGGCAGTTGGGAACTACATTTTGAAAGCTGTTAAATATTAGGCTGAGAAATTCTACATTGTTTCCTAGAGACAATAGAGGATTGATGAAGGTTTTTTGAGCAGGGAAGTGGTAAGTTATCTAAGCAATAGAAGGATTATAGTGGCGACTGCACAAAAGAATATTGGAGAGGAAGAGATTGGAGGCAGAGAGACCAGGCACTGGTCTGTTCAACCAGGACTACTATTATTGCAATAATCCAACAAGAAGTTGAGAGACGTTATGCTAGGGTAGTGGCAGTGTGGTGGAGGGTGGATGATCCATGCAGAAGATAGAATGACTTGGCTACTGATAGAACTATCCAAAAGTGGAGTGGGTTACCTTAGAAGGTAGCCTCTTAATATCACAGGTAGGTTTTTACCTCCTAAGCAGAGGCTATCTGACTGTTGTGGTGTAATAGGAATTCTTTTTTGAGTATGAGTTGAACTAGAAGGACATTGAAGGTTTCTTCTAACTCTGAAATTCTTGATTATATTTTGGGAAGGAAGAAAGGCAAAAAAACAAAACATAATTTAGGTTTTGTTGAGCATAGCCAGTCACTATCAATAGCAGTTAGAAAGCTGGTAAGGTTAGGTTCTGAGGGAAGAAAGATAAATTCCATTTCAGATGTTGAAGGTTGAGGTGTTGATAGAATGTACAGGTGGACATGTCCAGTGGGCAGCTGGTGAAGTGGACCTGAAGGTCAGGGAAGATACTGAAGCTAGATATCAGTAAATTAATCTGTGGAGATATGATACATGAAACCATGGGAGCAGACAAAATCATCTGAAGAGAGAATAGAGGAAGGAAAGAAGAGAGCCATGGACAGATTCCTAGAGAACGTGCAAAAGGTGGGGTAGTCAGTGGTATAGAGCATTCAAGTAAAAACTGAGGAAGGATCATAGAATTTTGTAACTGAGAGGTCATTGACAACCTTTGAAAGGAGTAATTTCAGTAGAGGAATGGGATCAAAAGCCAGATTTTAAGGGGTTGAAGAATGAGAAGGTGGTGAGGAAGTAACAGAGAAAGGATGGGCAGGTTTTAAAAGCAGCTTGGCAGTAAAAGGGAAATAAGATAATACAAGGTAGTTTGAAGGGAATAACGGGGTCAGGGAAAGGTTATTAGTATTTAGAGAGACTTGAGAATGTTTTGTAGGCAGTTAGGAAAGGAGCCAGTAGAAAAAGAAATTGAAAGATGTAGGAGAGCAAATAAATGGGTCAGTCTTGAAAGATGTGAGAGTGGATAGAATCTATGGGCACAAGTGAGGTAATTAGTGTTGTCAACAAAGAGAGCCACTCCATCTTCCAGGGGAGGATATAAAGGAGAAAAGGCCTGTTAAAGGCAGTGTGTGCAGTGTCTTCCTAGGAGATTAAGACTGTTGGCCTCCATTTTAATAAAGTAGGAAGCAAGGTCATCTTCTAAGAGAGAAACAGATGATATGTGGGGGGAGAGGAGGAGAAGAGGGCATGACAATATAGATAAACATGTCTGATATGGAAAGGGCGAAGGCAAAAATTCTCATACTAAAATACACTGATCAAAATGCATGCTAAAATTATAGATATGTTTACATTTCCTGGTTTTCTTTTTTCTTCTTTTGCAGCATTGTTATACTTTATTTAAGGTTTGGATCACAAGTGTTACAGGACAATTTTGTTGCTGAACTCTCAAATCACTACCAGAATTATATCCTTTTAATCAAGTCCTTAAGTCTTTAGAACTGTTGTTATTCCAGTGTCTGCAGCTTATATTAGTGAGAATAAGAAAAAAAAATTTTAAATAAAATCAATTCTGGATTTTCTCAGCTAATGTAAATAGTACATAAATAATACTGATGAAGGCTAATTTGAGTCATTTCTAGTCTCTGCTGGGTATCCTGAGGGTGGGGGCAACTAGGTGGTCCTGAGCATTCCTTATTTTTTCCTTTATTATTCTAATGAAGGAATTTTAACAGTTGTGGCCATCATCAGCAGTGTAAATCTGTCTAGTGAAATAGTTATGCATAGGGACCAAACCTATGATGTTTAGGCAACTTGCTGACAAGAGAACTTTTACCAATGCAAGGTTAGCACTTCCTGTGCAGCGTAGAGCCTTGGAAAGTTGCCTAGACTACTGGGAGGTTCAGTGACTTGCCCAAAGTCACCCAGCCAGGGTGTGTCGGGTCCCGACTTATTCTCAGTTCCTGGCTCCCAGACAGCGCTCCGCCCAGGACGCCTTCCTGCCCCCAAGGCCTAACAGCTCAGTTTAAGTCAGAGCGGCTGGTGATGGGTTGTGGTTACTCTCTTAACTAGTGATGTTCATGACGAGTTGTGTCTTTATTGTTTATTTCCACAGGAAACTATGGAGGGGCCATTTGAGTTTATTAACTTAAGGCTTATCTTTCCTGGAATTTCTTATTGCACATAAAGGGCTGACTGGACCAGCATGTTCATGAGCTTACTTTGTACCACATGTGACTTTGCCTCACTGTGTTGTTATCTTATTGTGAGGATAGGTTACTGAGCATGATGAGAGATTACAAATGAGTCTTTATTTGGCATGACTTTAGATAGTTGCACTGCTCTGACCAACTCCTTCGAAAGATTAATTATCAAATCAGTGACTGGGTTTTTAAGAACTGCTGATGGTAGTGGCTAATGCTGAGTACTTCACTAAGAGGAGTTAGCTTGGAGCAAGCGTCACAGTTTGGAAGAAGAAAACTCTGGAAAATGTAATGCTCCTCAAACTGTATAATTCTAACCTTGACTGATCTCACCAGCGGAATTCTTATCTTTCTACGGCCTCCTGAACTTTTATCTCTACACTTTAGCCTTTGTGTATTCACCATCTAAGAACGCACTCTACGGTAAGTGATTTCAGTTTCTAGGTTCTGTAGCTGCATAGGAGTCCTCAGAAGCTAGTCACATGTTTATTAAGCACCTGGATATTTCATTAGGCCAGTAATGAGCAGCTTTCTGGTTAAACAGAAGTTTTGTTATTTTTTTCCAGAGTCACAGTTGAAAGATAATCCAGCCTTTTCCATGCTTAATGACTCTGATGATGATGTGATTTATGGGTAAGGTATTTTTCTCTTGTGAAATAACAGCATTGGGCATTGCAATCCTAGGTTGGCCATTTTTGCATTTCTATTGTTTTTCAATCACTCTCAAACATTCTCAAGCCAGCAAGGCTGTGTGATGTGATTCCATTGCTCTCCAGTTTTCCACTTTTCAGGCTGTAGGCTTAAAAGTGGCTATTTTCCCAAGAAGCCCGGTGGACAGTCTGTTTCTGTTCCTGGGCCCTGGCACAAGCTCAGATGGATGCTCACTGTAAGGAGCCATTCTCTTAGGAATGTGTGGAGTTGGGGGTGATGAATTGGGAGGTAAGAGGGTAGGTCACATAAACTGGATATAGCCAAAGACAAAGCCTCTCTTGAAGTGCATATAATGTAGAATGGGAGTCATTTTGGAAGGTAACTAAATATATACCTGTTGTTAGAGAATGCTTTCAAAGATCTCTTTATTAACAGGAGTGACTATGAAGAGATGCCTCTGCAGAATGGCCAGGCCATTAGAGCCAAGTACAAAGAAGAGTCTGACAGTGATTGATGGTGCTTCAGCAGAGATCAGCTTGGCTGGCTAGAGAAGGTCTTGGACAGTTTTCCTCAGTGCTTCAAGTTTCCAGCCTTCCCATTCTATCTGCTTAAAGCTGAATGTTTCCTCACAAAAAAAGGCAGTTTTCCCTTTACTTCTTTGTGTTTACTGATTTTTAAAAGACCAACCAGGACCAAAGGAAAAATTACAGTGTTGGCAAAGGCATTACCAGGATAGGGGGATTAAAGGGGGAAAGAGGGGAATGGTGAAGATTAGCAGCTAAATGCCTCTTAGAATAGCTTTCGGGGACAGTTTTTATATTAGAGCATCATTTCATTGGAACTAAAGTAGCTGCTCAACTGAAGGTTTCAAAGTTCTGTCACCCTCATGTTTAGTCTTAAGATGTATGCACTAGTCTTTTGTAGCATGTTTTGTTTAAGTGATGTAGAAGCACTTAAGAGCCACTAAGTGGCTCCATGTTAGTGTTGGAGTCAGGATGATCTGGTTTGACTTTTGCCTCAGGCACTTGCTGGCTGTGTGACCCATACCCTCTTATAGCACCTGTCAAATGAGAATCCTTGTAGCACCTACCTCACAAGGTTGTTGTGAGGCTGGAAGGAGATGATGTATATAGAAAGTGCTTTGCAAACCTTAGAGTACTTTACAAATGCCTGATGTGATGATGAGTCATGCAGGAAGATGGCAATGTTCCCCTTTCTTCTCTCCACAGACATTCTTCTCTAACTCCAAGGGAAACAGGAAATTATTGTGCTTGCCTCATGGGGGCAGTGTGGTGCTGTTTGGTGGCAAACACCACACCAGGTCACGAAGGAGATCCAATTAAATTATTCTCCAGTTTAGAAATAAAGCATTAAGCTGAGGCTCAGCTGCCACCATCTGCTGAAGCCCAAACAATGAAATACCCATAGGAATGTTGTGTACCTCTGAGTACGCAGTATAACCTGGTGGGCTGGCTCCTTCCATCCTGACAGGAAGAAATAGGCATTTAAATCATTGATAGCTTCAGTGGCAAAGGTACTACTGCTGGCCAGTTTGTCCAGGACATGTAAATACAATGATCCCTGCACATTCTTCCTCCTTCATGTTAGGGTTAAGGGGAGGAAATTGTGATGAGTCCAATAAAGAATAGATGCTGTGCAACTTAAGAGGTCCATTACACAAATGAAACAGTTACTAGAATAGAGAATGCTGAGAAGTTTTCAGTTCTATGTTGAAAAACCAATAAAATTAGACAGTTTTCATTGTCAGTTTTGAAGCAGTTTGTGGGAAAATTTGGGGAAAATCTTCAAGAAACCCACTGGAGCCTTTTGTAAACAAATTAAGTCACTCTATGAGTTACGGTTTTTAAATTCCAGGGCTGTGGTAACACGGTGCGGAAGTCATCTATGTTTTACACTCCCCTTTTCCTGGAGGACTAATTTAAAAGCAGAGTACAGATGTACCTTTGCATTTCTTTTTGCATCTTCCTTTCTGGCACTGATCTTTGACCTGGTGTGCGCTGTGGAAACCCGTGCAGATGACATCCTGGAGAACAGGTGTAGATAGAGTATGATGCATGCTTGATACCCCAGTTCCCTTTTTCCTGTGCATACCCACACACATCTATTTGTACAGTTAGAATTATGCTCTCTTCCCTGCAGTGCTAGGACCTCAAATGTTCATGGGAATGTTCTTCATGGTGATACACTAGAATTATCTTTCTTCGTTAACCTTTAGTGATGTGATGGCACATTAATTACCTCTGTTGATTAATAAGGACTTTCACTTAGATTTCTGTAGTTTTTAAAAAGTATTGTTTTAAAAAAATGTTTCAATTAAAATTACTCTAAGATCACAAAGATGATTCAAGGTTTACATAGTTTTTATATCTGTAATGTGAGTTACTTGGTATTTTATTCTGTGTAGTCAGTGATATTAGAATAATTTTTACAACAGATTTTTAATGTATCTTCCATCAGGCCTACTTTAAAAATAATTTTAGGTAAGATAAAGATGACTTCTACCAGTTAACAGAGTTAAGAATGTATTTCACTAGTTTTGTTACAAATAATAGTCATCTGTGATTGGAATGCTCTTGTTATTTCTTCATCCATGTAAATAGTGGAGGAATTTTGAAATCCTTAGATTCCTGTTTTGAAAAAAGATCATTTTTTACTTGCAAGATGAAATTCAATTACTGACTGATATCTTTATAATTTTATTGTTCAGGCATCAAAATCATTGAACTAAAAAAAATATGGGAGTGAATATATGCTTTAAATTTTTTTCATATTTCAACTATTTATGAGTCATAAGGAAAATGCTCCTTTTATTAAACCAGGCACTTTCCATTTTTTGAAGCAACATGTTTATATTCAAAAGTTATATTATCCAGTCATGTAAAAATTTTTTGTTATCCACCAGCATTCAACACATTGAATATGTACCACATAGTAATTAAGCTGAACAAACAGTGCATTTTGCTGGAAACTATCAGTAGGAAGAACATTCCTGATTTTTTTCATAGGACTGGGGGCATGAATCCAAACTTTGCAAATGTATTCCACAAAGTCAAAGAACTGGCTCTTGTTATTCCTTAGTAACAGCCTGGATGGAGACATTTTGGGAAAGTCTGAGAGAATTTTGCTCTTTGGGCCAGTCTAAGGGTGTATTCTATAGAAGAGGCCATCAACATCTCAGTTTTGTTTTCATGAGTGTAAAGGGAAAATTGAGCTTTCTCTTAACATACATAATATGTGTATTTTTTTAATCACAGCAATAAAGAACTTTTCCTTCCTGGTTTAATCATCTTTTCCCCAGTAATGGAACTGATAGCATAATAAATCATGTATTTGAGGAAAGCTGGATTACTGCTACATTTGCAGCTTTTTCCTTGATTATGTGAGATCACAGCATTTTTGCCAATTGCAGTCTGTTGCAGGAACAATGTCATTGGCCCCAAATATTTATAGCATTACGGTATATCAATGTGAAGAGACTGGGACTTTTCTTTTAGCACTCTCTTTCCTATGCCTTATCAGTTTGGCTTGTAATGCAATGTTTTTCAGTGTTCCTATAAATTTTTTACTTTCAGAAATCACAGTTTAGTGGTTCAGCCTAATACTTGAACTACCACTGTTTACTGAAGTGTACAAATCTAACTTAAAATACTGCCTGGGGAATTATTTTTTTTTTCCAACTCTTCTTATCCAAGGAAGCTCTCACTTTTGCTTCGTGTAAATCTGTAGTTTTTCTTAAAGGAACATTCTGAAATCGACCTTCTTAAAGTTAGATGTTTAAAAGATAAGAATCTTCTAATAATTCCTTCTCTAGGTCAAAGGGAATTTATTTTATGCAGTGCCATCTTTTTATTCTTGTTTGATCCTGACTCTAGGTGTGCAGTGCTGTGAAATACAGAAAGGGACTTGGACTAGTACAGACTGACTTTTTAAATAGAATTGTAATTATTTATAAAATAAAATTGTATTTAAACTTGTATACCACAAGGAAGGATTGTATGTGTGATAAATTTATGAACTGTGTTATTATAACAACTTTTGAGGAGGGTTGATATATTCAAGAGGTGGTGTTATGTCAAATCTGACAAACAGGTGTTTGCTTTTAGCAAATCTCATTGATTTTGGGGGTGCATCCTAAGATTATAAATAAACTTTTATACATCCCACCATCAAATTTGCATCTAGATTTAATACTTCATTATTTTATTTCTCTTCTTTGTATAGTATATGAAATTAATTTGGCCCATTCAAGATGAAGGAGTTAAAGGCATTAGGGAAGAAAGACACCAGTCTTCATCTCCTTGTTTGTTACAAATACTGAATTCAGGTTCTGTTTCAATAAAGTGTAGCTTTTCCCACTCAAGAGTTGCTGAAATTTTAAAAATATATACTTACTCTAAAAGTCCCTAAAAAATAGGTTTGATGTTAGGGTATAAGAAGGGACTGGGTTTTTCAGGTATTCAAGGGTGTGTCCACCTCTATCTTTATATAGTCATCTCTAATTCCCACAAACCTTTACAAACTCAGGGTAAGAAAAACTAAACACTGAGCAAAATTAGCTTCTTTAAAGATTTAGAGTTGTATATTTCTGCTTGTTAGTGCTACATAAATATTTCCACCTCTTCCTAACAGCTGAAAAATCATCTGAATTTCACTTGTAAACGGTTTATAATATTCTTGGAATGGAAAGGACACAATAGTACATTCACTAATGTTGAAAGCTAGTATGTTGTAGTGAAAAGCTGGCCTCAAAACCAGGAAGATTGTTTAATGTGGCAGTGCTCAGGGTTACTAAGACACTAAGTTGTAGAGGTGTAAATACTGCACTGAAGTTGTTTACTCACCTGGGAAGCTCCTATATGCTTGAAATCACAGGTCCAGCCTCTAGTTCTAATGCTACAATTGTTATTTTGATTGGGAAGTCTTGATGTGGTTAAGCTCAGGACAACTGCCTCAGTGGCAGCCCACGCACATTTTTAACTACTTTATCAGTCCATACCACCTCTTAAGGCTTCTGAGAAATAAAATATTAACACTTCCCTAATCAAAAGGCCAAATATAAGCCCATTTCTAGGCACTCCATATTCCTTTTATTATATGACAGTCAAATAAGTTACCACAATTGATTTTCAACTGGATGCCTAGGACTATGAATTCTGATTTTCCACAACTTAAAAAACCCCCACAATTTATGAGTTTTAATAATTTATTACTCTACTAAGAAAAGTATAAAGTTGGGATGTTAGTGTGTTATATAAATCATTTCAGAAATTAGAAAAAGTGTCATGCTGCTGCAGATTTCATTTTTAGCACCTTTGAATACTTGGAAGTATTGAAGAGTTAAGATAAAGTAACAATACTGGATATGTCAACTTACAGTGAACAAAGTGAAATGTGCAACCCATGTTAACAATGTGGCCATTTTTGACTTTTTTTCTTACATTTGAAAGTATAAGATAGTTTTAAAACCCTTTAAAATTTGGTGAATTCACAGTACGTAGATAGACCATGGAATGGCAATGGTTGAAAAAAAAAATGAGGCTATACAATTCCAAGGAAGTTAAATGGACAGTCCAAAGGCACTGACTATACAGTACATGGTCTTATTCTCCCATCTCACAGTGCAGCTTCCTGTGGAAACAACAAAAAGCACATAAGGAATTTTAAAAGTTCAGTGAACTATGGACAATATAATTTTGGTATTTCTATTTGATATATAGTAAGATCAGAATATATTTAAGCATCATTTTAAATCTTAACTCCCCTTTGCACTTCTTAATGCCCTCAATTCATTCTTTGCTAAACTGATCTCCCCCATTTAAAGTCCTATCTCCCTCTCTGACCTTGCTTCAAGAAGCCTCACTTAATGGGTCTTTGATCTCTTCATCTTAACTAGCTGCTTTACATAAGCCTTATAAACATACCTAGATCTTCTCTTTAAAGCAAAAACAAAACAAAACAAAACATTTTTACTGCACTGTCCCAACCTCAGGTCATCATTGTCCCTTCTCAACTTCACTGCTGGATGGCTTGTGCCCACCTCCCTACCACCTAACCTATACTCGTTTCCATCTTAATGAAACTGCTCTACACAATGAACTGAAACATACTTTTTTCAGTTAAAAAATTTTTCCATGGTTTTTTGTTGACTTTTCTTTTTTTTGCACATGGCTAATAAGTAAATATGTTTTGCATCCCTTCACATGTTTAATTGATATGTTGTTTGCCTTCTCAAGGGATGGGTGAAGAGAATTTGGAGCTCAGAACTTAAAAAAAAATTTTAAATTCTTTTAAAATGTAATTGGGAAAATATTTAAGGAAAAATTAAAATGTTATTTTGAAAAAAGAAATGGCTCTTCAAGATTTCTAGTGTTATTACTACTAAATCTGATATAATTTTTTCTGTCTTTACCCTTGATCTTTATGCAACTGCGCACCACCACTTCTTTTCCTTTTGGGTATGACTAGTGGGAGTGAGAACTCCCATGGTTCTTCTATGGTCCTGACTGTTATATCCTTATCCTTCTAAAAGTGAGTGTACCAAGAAGCATGACATAGTGGGTACAGAGCTGACCTCACAGAGTCAGGAAGGACTTGAGTGAAATTTAAAGTCTGGCACACATGGGCTGTGTGACCCCAGCCAAGCCCTTTAACCTTTTAGAGCCCTAAAGAACTCTTTTAAGACAGAACAAGTATTGAAGCTGATCAGCATTGACTATAATTGAGTCAAAGGCCACAGCTTTGGGACAAAAGCAATCAATTTCATTGTTTAAATACAAAGAAAGGTCCCCGTTGCTCTGAATAGGATGTAGCATTCATAGTCATGTTGGATCCATTTGATTGGCCTGTTTCCTAGTGTTTACTATGTTGGGCAATTGCAAGAGGATCCCTTGATATAAAAGGTATGAATGATCTCATTCCAATTGTGGGAAAACAAAAAACCCCAGAAGTTCCCTGTAACAATGAAATGAAAGGTGTGTGGGAGAGAGAGAGAGAGAGAGAGAGAGGGAGGGAAGGAGAGAGACAGAGACAGAGAGTGTGTGTGTCTATGTGTACACTTCTTTCTCTATACCTTCCCTTTGGTCATCTTAACGAATCCAGTGGCTTCAATTCTCTCTCCAAATCTGCATCTTCAATCCCCAAGCTCCCCAGAGGTCCAGGAGTATATTTCCAGATGCCTACTGAAGATCTCCACCTCTATGTCCCACCAGCAGAGTAGATCCCCTACTCATCCTCCCAACTTCTCCACTTCTAGCCAGTGAGTATAACCTGGGACTTATCTTTGACTCTTCTTTCCCTCCACTCCTATGCAAACAGTTATCAAGTTCTCCTTTTCTTTTCTCTCCTAAGAAAAAATGTGCATCCTCTCTCCACTGTTACTACCCTAACTCAGGCCCTCATCTCTCACCTCATCTAGTATTAGTAACTATCTCCTAAATGGTCTTCCTGTTTCCAGTCTATCTGCCTCTCCAATCCATCCTTCACATTACTGACCGAGTAATTTTCATGTATTGCTTTGAAACTTGATACTCATCTAATCAAAAAAATTTCCCTAATGAATAAAGTATAAGCCTTCTAATTCTGTTACACAAGACCACCCAAATCTGAATCATAGTTTTTCAAAATTGGAAGAAACTTCAGAGGTTCATTTTGCCCAACCTATACCTAAAAATTAATGCCCTACAAGATCCCCAACAAACGATCCTCCATCCTCCCCCTGAAGATTTCCAGTGAAAAGGAATCATAGGATTACTGAGGCAGGCCATTTCAGCTTTAGATAACTCAATTTGCCAAGATATTTTCCCTTACCCTAAGCTGCAATCTGTCTCTTTGAGGCAAAACAGTACATGAGAGTTTTTAACTATCAGAAAATAGTTCTATGCTCCCTTAAGTATCTTTTCTAAGCTAAACGTGCGGTTCCATCCACTGTTCTCCTTTAGCATCACCTCCATTACCTACAGCCTCCTGGCTGCCCTTTTTCTGGCTTTTCCTCATGCTGCTCAGTCATACAATGTAAAAATGGAAGGGACCAATTTCAGTCTCTTTCACATTCAGACCGGACTACTCTTTCTTATCTTCACACTACACTTACAGCACCATCCACTCCTAGAATCAATTTTCCCTCAGTCTCTGTCTTCTGAAAACCTTCCCTCAAGGTTCAACTCAGGCCCTACCTCCTCCATGAAGCTTTCCTGGAAACCTCCCCCTGACTAGCTAGAAGTATTCTCTCTTCCAAATTTCTCAATTCTTTGTCTAGACGTTTCCATACTTAGTACCCTGTCCCACATAAGCATTTGTTTATGTGTTCTCCTCCAACCATTAAAGCAGGATATGACTCATATATTCTAAGTACCCAATAGTGCTTCAAACATAGTAGATTTAATTAAAAAAAAAAAACCAGAAATGGACAGTAGTAAAGAAAAATGAATCTATGATGAAAGTTCTATCTCTTAGTTATTTGGTTATAAGCTCCTTGAAGACAGGAACTGTTCTGTTATCTCCAGGACCTTGCCAAAATAAGTATTTAATAAATGTTTCTTGCATTTAAAACTCCATACATAAAACATGTCACATTTTCACATAATTCAAACATTTACTCATAAAGAAATGTTAGAACCTTGACTGGAAATGTGGTACACAGCAATTTAATTCTATCAAAAGGAAAAAAATGCTACTTCAAACAAATTCTCTTAACCTAATCTTCAGAACTTTCAGTAAGAATGAAAATGGCAATTCTTATACAAGGAAATTAAACTAATTTCATACCATCACTGCTGTTATCCCAAAAGCAAGAGCTTGCTGTATGCAGCCCAGCTCCATTCTTCTGCATAATCACACAGGTCACTTAAGAAAAGAGAAACTTTCATTAGAGAAATTCGTGTGATGGTAATACATTAGTTTTCTGTGCATTCACTTTAAATGTATTTTTTAAAGTTCTTACCAATGTACTTGAATGGTTTCCCCAACTTGGTAAGTTGACTTAAAGTCTGTTCCACTACATTTGTGGTCCACTGATTGACTTTGCTGTGTTGATAAGCATTACCACCAATTGCGCTCTCTATGGCCTAGGGAAGTGAGCATAGGGTATAGTTAACATAACCACCCAAGTATCTTATTAACAGATCTGGCTTTTGCAAATTTCAATGACACAAATAAGTAAATATTAATTTTATTATTTTAAAAGAATACTTAAAGTGAACATATGCCACTACTCAAAGAATCTCAGAGTTGGAAGGGATTTTGGAGGCCACTTAGTTTTAAGCCTCCACCTAAACAAGAAATGCTAAGAAAATATCCTAAATAATTAGGTAGCTTTCCCTTGAAGATCCACTCCCTTCCAAGATGCTCCTTTCACTTTTGGACAGCTCTTATTCTTAGGAAGGTTTTTTTTTTTAATTCAAGCCTCAATTTTCCTTATTGCACCTTCCCTCACTACTCCTAGTTATTCCTTCTAGGACCAAGCGGAATAAATATTTTTCAAATGACAGTCTTTTAAATTCCTGAAGAGAGCTACTCTGACCTTAAATCTTCCCTTCTTCAGGTTAAACAATTTCTTCAAGTGACCTTAATTACAGCATGAAATCATAATCACCACCTTCGGGCTACTCTCCAGTTCATCCATGTCCTTCCTAAAATATAACCCCACAACTGATTATGATACTTTGGGTCAGACCAGGCCAGATCACAGTGGGGCTGTCCCGGTCTCACAGTCCTAGACCTAGCCTCAAGGCCGCAGGCTCCCCACCCCTGTCTGGACATAATGCCTTCCTCATAAAATAGCCTAAAACTGTTGAAGCTTGAAGTATACTAAAACCTTCGGATCTTTTTCAGAAAAACTGCTTTCTACGTCTCCCTCTTCTTGTACATTTGAAGTTGATTTTTAAAGACTTGAATGCAGCAAGACTCACTGGATTTAGAGTCAGAAGTCCCACATTTGAACACTCACTCCATCACCTATGTGACACTGGACAAGTCATTTAAATTCTCTCACCCTAAGGTTCTTCATCCATAAAAAAAAGGTTCTTTTCCTGCTTTATATTTGTAATCCTAAATATTATTAGTTTCAGCCCAATTTTCTGCCTAAGAGACCTACTGAGATCCTGACTCTTTCATTTATTATGCTGGCTATCCTTCCTAATTGTGTGAGATGTGGCAAGTAAACCATATATACCTTTATGAATGCCTGGTCTTTTTGGACATCTCTAACTTTTCCCCCTCATGAAAATTATTTGTGTTTTCAGAAGTCACACTTGGGAGCATTTCACCACACCTGAGCTGACTTTCCCTACAGAATTTTAGTTCATGGAATCCCACCTATCCTTTTTTCCCCAAACCCTTTGAAATCTCATTTCCCAAAATGTAAGGCGCATGGACAGCAAAGGAAAGAAAAGAAAAGCTAGGCACAGTCTACCATAAATTCTAAGATGGCATGGCCAACTTTACTTAAGCTCCCTACAATTTTCTCCCCACCAACCAGTTCTTTCTTATTGGTGAGAATCAAACTCAGAACAGAATTTTCCCTCAACCACATTTTGAAAGATAGACTTACCAGTGAGGGAAATCGACTTATTAGCTGTTCTGCTTTGTATAGAGAACTCTAGCAGATATCTAAATAATTTAAACCTCCCCTATCATAATGACGATGATCCTGTGTGGCAGTTGGAGATCTATTTTTTTTCCAATTCCTCATAGCACCATAAGATGGTTTTGTTTTTCAGCTGAAAGCAGGGACACTGGATGTCATCTGTTTCAAATCCCTTATCTTACAGATGAACACACAGAGGTCTAAAGATGTTAAGTGACTATTGAGAGGACATATGAGTATTTAAATCCCTGTATTTTAACTCCAAATTCAACGGTCTTTGCATTTACTTTCCTCTTCTGGTCAGATGGTCTGTAGTATATCCTTGTGTTACAATGCTGCTTCTGTTTTTGCCTCCACTGATTCCCCCAAATGCTCTAGTCAAATTCTTTCCTTCTGGTTCCCAAATTTTCTCATATATGTATCATAATATATCCTGCTAACCTGTACCTGCCTTTTCCACTTTACTATCAGGGTCTCAGAAGTCTCCTCCAGCTGCATCTATAATCTTATGATCCATTTATATAAGGTATGCTCTTCTTGAGCCATATGCCAGTCATGAGTCTTATATCAATTCTCAGGGATACATATGGGATCAAATTTTCTTTGTTTTAGAATTTCAAGTCCATTAACTAGGGTGTTTGCCTATACAAAGGTATATTTTAGTGCAGACTGTTGTTTTGCTTTCATTAACATTCTTGTAATAATTGTATAAACTGGTCTCTTAGTCTAGATATATTTAGAAAAACAATAAACTTATGGCAAAATGGAAATGTCTGATTTTCAATGCTACCATATGGTGATTTTAACTATTAAGGAAAACAGAATTTGCCTTTTCAAGGTGTGTCTTATTCTTAGAGTTCTAGTATGCCACAACTTTACCCATATGTGTAGTAAAGGGGGAACAGAAAAGTAAATTCAGGAATTTTCCAATTACTTTAACAAACCTCATATGAAATTGAAAAATTAGGACTAGTTCTGATTTTCATGACCTCTTTTTTCATCAAACCTCACCATCTTTTAGTAAAAATATTAGCAAATGTTGATAGAGGCATGAGTAGAGAATTCAAAAGCTATCTGATGAAACAAGGAAATGAATAATGCAGAGATTAGAAAGTCAGTTCTGAAAAAATTAGAAGTTAAGGATGACAATCATGAAATTTATTAGATCTTTAACTCATTAAATTTACCATCTCCTTTTAACCCTCATTTTATATTCAAATTAGGTGCTGCTGGTAGCAAATTCATTTCTGTATTAGTTTTTAAAAAAAAAATAAATTTATTTACTATTAGTACATATGAAATTCTCCATCTATGGCACCTAAGTCAAACCTATCATAAATAAAAATAGCATTTTTAAATACAATGTTTACATCTTATGTATGGGGTAAACACCATACATAATTTAGAAATCCATGTTTAAAAAAAGTTTTGAAGGTCACAGCGAACATATGTAGTACCACTTGAAACAACTTAAAATAAGTTTGTGAAATATTCTCTTTCTTAATACAGAATGTTAATTCCCTGACAATCAAGATCAAGAGAAGAAATATAGCCAGCTGCTTTCCCCTTACTCAGTGTAACCCTGTTAAACTTGAGAGAGGAAGGGAGGATAGAGAAAGGGATGAAGGAAGTGAGGTGGGGCAGTGGCCACACACACACAGATCTACCAGGTGAGACTTAAACATCTGGAGAGCAACCTGCTGGTGGAGGCCAATGCATTTGTTCAAGAAGTAGAGATATGTATGTATGGACCTAGCAGGCACTATGCCCCTGGGGGATACAAAGACAAACATTAAATCAGTCCCTACCCTGTGACTGCATTCCATTGGAGGAGAGGAAAGATCATGTATATATTAAGGAAAAATTAAACTATGTAAAAGTAAATACAAAGTAGTATGGGGGGAAGGCCATACTATGCCTGTTTCAATGCCACTCGACCAAATATTAATTAAAAATTTAGAAACTCCTTGTTTATAGCTTACCTCTTTGACAATGTTACTCACTTCATCAACCACAAAAGAAGTCTGGCAAGAGAAAAAAGTAAAATTAAACTTGTGTAAAAGATTCAATTCTAGTTTATGGAAGTTTTCCCACTTAATACGAGGTTAGATAATGATTACAGAATTTTTAGAAATGGAAGGGATCTTAGGGAAATCTAGGCCAACCTCTTCCTCTCTCTCATCCCTATTTTACAGATGGAGGAAAAACTCAAAGGTGAAATGACTTTCCTAAAGTCCTTACTTGTGGCAAAACTTCAAGTCATTTTGGTTTTGGTTTTAATTATCAACAAAACTTGAAGACTGCCAGACTCTACTGTGTAAACCACACTATATCTATAATTATACAGCTTAATTATTTAAAAAAGGATTTTAAGTTAGTTTAACATTTTAAAGGCCACAGTGAACTGAATAATTTTTGACTTGCTAGCGTTAAGCAATCTTTTTTGAAAATGAAAACCATTAGAAGTTTTCATTTTAAGACACTGTGATTTTATTAGTATGAGACGGATCTCCTCATTAATGCTGAATTCAACCAACTGCTTTACAGTTTAGTAGATTATCTTTGAAAAGATGTTGTAGTCAAAAAAATTATTACTGTGTATCCAATCCATTGATGAGCCTCTCCAAACTTGGCTAGCCATTCCTCCACCCCCCACCAAAAACTGTCATAAGACTAAAAGTCTTTTCAGTTTGTTGTACCTGTCACAGCTTTAAGGACTGTTAGCACTGAGCCTCTGAGAAAACCAATTACCTTCATTAGAAGAAGATAGTGGAGCAGAACATCAGTACTTTTCTACATGACCCATTCTCTAAATAAAAGTATAACAATATTCTATGATCCTATCAAAGACTTAGAAGAGTTAGAAGGGACCTTAAAGGTCATCTAATTCAAAACTCTCATTTTAAAGGTGAGGTTAAATTACTTGCAGAATATTATACAAATGACAGAGCCAGAATATGAATCCAGATCTTCTAACTCCAAATCCAAGAAGTCAGAAACCATCAGGTTGAATTTTCTAGGTGGTTTCCAGTATTACCTTCCTGAAACTGTTACTAGTTTAAAGAAGCTCCCAAGCAGCTGTTCTACCCACATATCTTAAAAAGAGGCAGCATTTAAGTTAGCTAACTTAAAATTTTACTCTAATGAACATAATCCAACAGAAACACAGTAAAGTTAGATTTACTACCTATCATCAATAATGTAAAACATGCAACAACTAGAGATAATAGTCAATTCCTTACTGTGTATGCACCCTTTAAGTAACAGTTGCTGTTCAAAATCCAGCTATCATTACCAGCCTTGGTCCAGCAAAGTTGCTTGCCTCTCAGAAGTTACACTGAGGAGATGGTTTTTTGTTTTTAGTTATCTACCAATGCACTCTATACTGGCAGATAAGAACTAGACTGCATATTTACCTGACTTGTAGGAAGTCACACAGGAAACAACTTATTAGAAACAAAGCCATCTAGCTAATGGAAAGGACCACATAAGTAAAAATTCTTATTGCCCCAAGAAGTCTAAATGACCCTTGAGGAACAGCTTTCATGAAATCTCAGCAAAAATCAAAAAAGAGAGAAAGAAAAAGAAAAGCTGCTAGTACAAATTTCAACATACCAGAATATGAAACAGACTTTAAAAAGAACTTTTAAGGGAGCAAGGATAGGATAAAGGATAAAACTAGAACTGTGATTTCCCTGGTACAGGAAACTCAAAATGAGGAACCCTTCCTCAATCATTGCAGGTTGGCATTTCTTTGCAACTTATGGTCTAAGGGAGTTACAAAGAACATTGAGAAGTCAAGTGACTTGCCCAGGATCCCACAACTACTATGTATCAGAAATGTTACTTGAACCCAGACCTTCCTTAAACTTACCTGGGCAATTTCTACTACAAAACAGAATGGATAACATGAAAGTGCAATTGTAAAAGACCACACTGTTGGGGGTTTTCAAAAAATTACACTCATTATTCATATTGCACCATGTCATTTCCCTAAGATTATAATTGCATATCAAGGATTTTCCTTGGTTTGTAGATAGTTTCACAAATAGTCTTTTAACTATTATTAATATCAGTATTAAAAACATATTATGTTGCATAGGTAGAAAATTAAGACTATTCAATCTTAATTATTAAAACACAAACTTTTCAAAACTCTTTTAAATGAAAAAAGGTGGTAAGCACTTTAAAAAAAAAAACTCACCCATAAATTTCAACAGGACATTTCAACAGGAATTTTAAGCAAAACAAAGCAATTTAATGTCACTGGGAGTAACTGCCAAACAGTTAAGAGCTACTACTCCACTGAATGGTTATCATACATTGCTGCAAACCCACTGCAATAGAGCAGTATCTTCTGTTACGCAAATTAACCCTCCATTATTTTAGGAGAGAAGCAATAAAAGACTGTTTTCAAAACCAAAACCTGAATGACTCACAAAAATCTACTGGCAGGTACATCACAGAATCGAAAACAAAGGAAGCCCTTCAATATTAAGCATTTCTGCACTATGCAGACACTATAGATAACAATTTCACGGCTATCTTAAGGAACTAGGGATCATTAAATGCGAAGGCATGAGGCGTTTGTCCACCTTATGACTGGCAGGTGCTTTGGACTACCAGATCCCTGAAAACAGAGTATTGTCAGAAAAGCTGTTTTGAAGGAATGAGTAGTCTACTTTAAGATCAAGACTGCTGACAGGTGCTTTGTGCTACCACGCCCCTAAAAATAATACTGGGGATAAGATTCAGCATTACTGAGCTAAAGGAGTAACTTCTTCCCTTCCAGTATTCCTTTACTTACAGCAGATCAATGGTAATCTAGATGCGTGGTTAAGGCATACTAGATGCCCGAGGAGGTGGGCGGGTCCCCCGCATATACTACTACGGGTCTTCGGCAGGATGCAAAGCGCACCAAAAAGCACCTATCCTGCAGGGCTTCCCGGGAAAGCAGCGATGGCTCGGTCCACCTTCCCGCTGTCAACCCTCAACACACAAAGGTCTGGCCTGGCTTCTTTGAAACTATGCAGCGCAAACACGGTCAACACCAAGGATACGTGCAATGGTTTTGCTGACCGCCCTTTTTTGTTTGTCTTAATAATCTTAGTTACCAGGGATGGCTCCCAGGGTAGGGAGATTTTTTGAAGTGTTTAAATCATTATCATAAGCATTAGCAGTAAAGCGGCTCGAAGCTCCCCAGACAAGCCTCTCTAAATCGATTAGTAGGGAGGGAGGGGCAGGGGAGGAGTGGGGCGTCCTGCCCCCGGCCCCCAAGGCAGACACCTTCCACCCCTAACGTCTTCTGTCTCCCGAGGCTCCTGAGCCGCCGATCTGGCTGGGGGCGCCCCACCCCCCGCTCCACGCCCTCGGGGGTCCGCCGCTCGGAGGCGGGCTGGGGGGCTAGAGGGGCGGAGGCCGCCGGAGCCCGCCTGGCCGGGGACAAAGGAGAAGCCGACGACCGCGCCCCCCTGCCCCAGCTCCAAGACCCGGCTCCTCCCTTCCTTCCCCCTTCTCCACCTCGCCGCCGCCGGTCGCCTCCCCTCCGCAGATGCTGACCCACCCCCGTCCCCGGACCCCTCACCTCCTCGGAAGCCTGGAAATCGTCCATGTTCCCTCCTCGGCCGCCGCTGTCCGGGCGAGCACTACCCACCGCGCCTGCGCAGTGCCTTCTGGACGCCGCTCCCCGAGACCCCTCCCCTCCCCAGAGGCCCCGCCCCGTCCCGGGGCCCCGGCCCCGCCCCGCGTGGCATTGTGGGCCGGCGCGCTCAGAGCTTTGTGATGCCTGAACTTTCTAACTCACCTGTCGGTCTCCGGGCTCAGGCTTGGGATTCGGAGCTTGAGGGGCGGGCGCGATCTTCCCCGGGGAGGGTGGCCCGGGCTGAGAGGCGGGGACAGTTGCTGGGTCCCATGGGAACGGCTTCCCCGAGTGGCCGAGGAGTAACTACAACAAACGCCGGGTCCTTTCCGAAAGGCGGGCCCGTTTCCCTCCCCCGGGTCAGTGAGTGAGCTGCGGGGGAGGAGAGCCTCGGCAGGCCCCGGGTCTGTCTGGGCTTGGAGGACCGGAGGCCGCCGCCAGCGAGCTCATTCATCGTGCTTAGCGAACATTTATTTAACCGGGGTCGCACGCCAAGCTAAGGGCCGCGGGAGGGCCGGCGAGAGAACCTCTAGTCCTTTGTCTGCATAAGCAGCCTCCGGGCAAAGAGACTTGAACGATATTGACGTATGAATAAGCATTTACCGAGAGCCCCTGTGGCCGAGCGCGGGCATAGGCCCTGTGGGCAATGGGTCAGCCGAGAGAGACTAAAAGGGGGGGCACTGAGGGCCATCTGCTGGGGAAGGAGGGCAGGGACGAGGTGGGATCAATGTTGACGATGAGAAGACGCTTCTTTATCTGGGATCGGTGTGAGGAAGACTAGAGGAAGGTTTCTGAATGGTGTGAGATGAGGAGAAGGGAAGGGGACGTTCCTGGCAAAGGGTCTCAAATTTTTCAAGGAGGTAGGAAGCGAGTTCCTTAGCTGAGAATCTTGCCTTGGGAGGCTTGAAGAAAGATGAGAATGTTCGGGATAGCTGCTGTGAGGAGTGAGATAGAGAACACATGAGAACACAACTTTTGTCTTGCTGCAAAGAAGGACCAGTTGAAATTAGATACTAATTTGTTGCTTGTGTAATCAGCCTGGTTTTATGATTTTCTCTAATTCTGTTCATCCCCATGAACTGGAACAAGTGCAGGTGATGGAGCCATTTGGAATTGACTTTTGGTAGGAAGTGATCAGGGATAGGACAAGGGAGCAAGGGTTTCAAGGATGGAGTAATATACAAAGTTGAGTTGGTTTATGAAAGGGTCTTAACAGGAAGTAGAGGAGAATATAGTCAGTACAGGTGTGATAGGCTGGGAAAGAACGGAGGAGCGGAGGAAATAAAGATCCCAAGGACATAGGACGGGGTTAGGTGTTGTAAATCTTGAAGAAAGATGTATTCATGTATTGATAAAAGATTATGATCAGTCATTCAATTCATATATTAAGCACCTACTACGTGCTAAGCACTGTGCTAATCTCTGGGGATATGAAGAAAAAGGACAATTCCTCTTCTCAAGGAGTTTACATTAAAATGGAGGAGATAATATGCAAACAACTATGTACAAACACAGTATAAATGGGATAAATTAGAGATAATCAACCAACTGAAGTCACTAGCATTAACAAGGATCAGAAAAGGCTTCTCACGGAAAGTGGGACATTAACTGAGATTTAATGGAAGCCAGGGAAATTAAGAGACATAGGTGAGGACAGAGGGAGTTCCAGGCATAGAGAATAACCAGTAAATGAATGTCTGGAGTTAAAAAAATGTTGTTGGCATGAGGAACATCAAGTAGATCAATGTTACTGGATCCCATAGTATGAGGTGGGGCCGTAGTATGTAAAACATAAGAAAACTGAAAAAATAGGAAGGGACTAGGTTTGGGGGCCGGGCTTTAGAAGACAGGGTTTTATATTTGATCCTACAGGCAATAGGGAGTCACTGGAGTTGATCAAACAGAAATACTAACATGTTTAGACCTGTACTTTAAGATCACTTTGACAGCTGAGTGGAGGAGAGACTGGAATGGAAAGAGAAAAGTCAGGAAGACCAACTAGTGACAGTATTCTAGACATGAGGTAATGAAGGCCTGCACCAGGGTGGAAGCAGTATTAGAGGGGGGAGGGAATGTATACTGGAGATACTACAAAAGCAGAAATGACAGGACTTGGTAGTTGATTGGATGAGAAAGTGAGAGAAAATAAGGAGTTAAGAATGACTCATTTGGGGGGATTGTGATGCCCTTGACAGTAATAGAGAAGTTAGGAGGAGAGGAGAGATTGCAGGGAAAGATAATGAGTTCAGTTTTAGACATGTTGAACTCAAGATGTGTGGGAGATATCTAGTTAAAAATGTCTCTTAGGCAGTTGGAGATGTGAAACTGGAGGGCTGGAGAGAGATTAGATAACCCTCCATTATTTTAGGAGAGAAGCAATAAAAGACTGTTTTCAAAACCAAAACCTGAATGACACACAAAAATCTACTGGATAAATATGGTAATCATCTTGACAGAAATGATAGGTGAATCCATGGGGTGATGAAATCACCAACCGAAACAGTATAGAGAATCATATCAAAATCAAACAGAAAAGGATCCCTGTGGACCATATGTTGAAAACAAATTAACACTTTTGAATGGGAACAGATTTAGTGAAGACTTCTCAGGAATATGGAGTCTTCTCCCTGGAGTGGAGGAGACCTTGGGCCCAGGTTTCCGGCTATGTATTGCTTTAGGATCAATGATTGGATATGACTCACTAACTCCTCAATACCTAATTTGCATATAATAACGTATGTTTTCCCGGGCTTTGTAAGTCCAGGAGCGGGAAATTTGAACTGGGTTTCAAAAGGGATTGGTTAGATTTCTCGCCTAGAATGTAAGACCTTGCTCCTCAGCCAATGAGAATAATGGTCAGTGGTGGGAGGGGGATTTTCGCGTCAGATTCTATATAAATTACCATTCTGCTTCCGTAAGGCGCCTCCCTACTCCAGCTTTACTGGTGAAGGGACCTCCCGGTTTCTAGTGAGAACTGAATAAAGGAGATTTTCTGTTTTTACCTTGATATGCCTCTGAGCAGTCAATTTGAGTAAGGGAGTTCGTGCTTCCCCCCCCCACACTTTTATTGTATTTATATAAATTTTGTTAAACATTTTCCAATTAAATTTTAATCTAGTTCAGGCCCCACTTGGGCATTCTGCAAATTTGATATCTGGTATGGAGGGACAAGAGAAGAGGACTTGGGAGAGAGCCTTGGTTGATATGCATGGTCAATGAGTATGATCTGAAAAAGAGTGGTAATTATTGACGTCAGAGTTGGGAGAGCTGGTTCAGGTGTGAATGAATTTACTTAGACCTCTTTAGCCAATGGGAACTTTACTGATGTAAAAGCACATGGACCTGAGATTTAGCAAGGAGCTGAACAAAGGCACTGATATAGAAAAAGAACCAGACTTATATAAACAGAAAGCTATACATCCTTTAGGACGATGATGTAATTTTTAGGGTTTCTAATGGGGGTTAGAGATTTAGGGACAGGATAAGTACAAACAAGGTGAGGAAGGTGGTTACTTGCAAGGTAAGGAAAAGTTGTCATGACACAGGATGAGGAAGATGAATGACAAGTTAAGAAACAGAGAATAAGGGAGACAAAAGCAATTCTTTTGGTACAAGTTGCATGGTATTTCAAGATAAGGGGGAAGGGGCATTAGGATACACTCAAGTTACAGGATGGGCTATAGAATGAGCAAACCCCTCAGACAGTCTGGGAAAGTGACCCTTACAGACCCTTAGGACACCATTTGTACCCACATCTATCAGAAAGGTAGGAGGAGAACCAAGAGAGAGCAGTTTCACAAAAATCCAGAGAGAAGAGACTATCAAGGAGGAAAGAGTGATTGGCAGTATCAAAGGCTGCAGAGAAGTCAAAAAGGATAAGGAAGAAAAGGAGGTTACCTATGAAGACTGATGCACAGGGAACTAAAGAAATGACTTAGATTTTAAAGAGGTAAATGTGTCTATACTCTAAAAAGATCAAAGAATGAGGAAAAAGAACCATATGTACAAAAATATTTATAATGACTATTTTTCTTAGTGAAGAACTGGAAACAAAGGGTTACCCATTAATTTATGAATGGCTGAAAAAAATGATAATATACAGAATATTCTTGCCCTGAAAGAAGCAGAAAAGAGAAGTTCAGAGAAACTGGGAAAGATTTGTACGAACTGATTTAGAGTTAAGTAAGCAGAACCAGGAGAATAATTTTTTAAAATATATTTTTAAAATTTTATTGTCAATTCAAAATTCCCTCTCCCTCTTCCCTTACTCACTGAGAAGACAAGAAATATGATACCCATTTTACATATGAAATCATGTAAAACATTCCATACTAACCATTTTGGGGGGAGGGGGAAGCAAGAAAAAAGAAAGTAGAAAAAACATAAGCTTCAATCTTCACTCAGAGTTCGTCAGTTCCCTCTGGAGGTGTACAGCATTTTTCATCATGTGTTCTTTGAAATTGTCATGAATCATTGTGTTGCTCTGATTAGCTAAATCTTTTGCATCTGATTACTGTTACAACATTGCAATGAAAAAGAACTTTGAAAGACTCAAGAACTTTGATCAATGCCATCCATGAACAATGACTGCTCTCCAGAGGACTGAGGAGGAAGCATATTACTCAGAGATGATAGACAAGGATAAAATGAAACGTGTTTATAAGAGAGGTATAATGAGATTGGAAAAAGACAAATGTTGATTTTCTAAAAAGGAAAGATAATAGTCTGAAAACTGTAGGTTAGTGATATTGACTTTAATTCTTGGTAAAAAAATCTTTGAATGTATTTTCAAAGTAATGGTGCATGGAGATCTAGAAAAAAGACAGCATGGCTTCATCAACAACAGGCAGTTCTAGATGAATTTCATGTCTATTTTCTAGAGTGAAGAATAGTGAAGGGTCTCAAGATCATGAAATATGGAGCCTGTTTGAAGACACCAAACTAGACTTGGAGGACAGGGAATGAATTGCAACTGTTTTATTATTTGAAGGATTGTTAAATGAAGAGGGAATAGACTTCCTCTGATGGGTCCCAGATTGCAGACCTAAAAGCTATGAATGGAAATTGAAAAAAAAAAAAGAGAGATATTTAGATTTGATATAAATAAAAAAATTTCCCAAGAAGTAGAGTCATCCAAAAGTGGAATGGGCTTCCTTGATAGGTAGTTGGCTTTTCCTTACTGGAGGTCTTCATGCAAGGGTCATCTGTGTGTGCAGAACAGATTATTTTTTTAGTTATGAGCTGGACTAGGTTTCCTATAAGGTCCTTTTCATCTCTGAGAATCTATGATTCTGTGCTATTTCCAAGGATGGGGCTTGTCCAGGAGAACTGATATGAAAAAAATGCACAGTAACAGAAACTCAGAGTTGGAAGCAACCTCAGAGACCATTTATTCCAACCCATACCTGACCAAGATTGTTGCCACAACACATCAGGCATGACCATCCAGCCTCTGCTTGAAATCTGGCAGTAACAGGGAATTCACCACCTGCCAAGGCATCCATTCTTCCATTTTTGGATTGCTAGAGTTGTCAGAAATTTTTTCCTTATATTATACCAAAATCTGCTTCAGGAGCCTATAAGAACTGATCTAATCTTTTCCCTATCCTAACAGCATTCCAGATATAGCTATCATGTCCCCACTAAGTCTTCTTTTCTGTAAGCTTAGCATCTTCTGACATTGTCAAATACACATATTACCAGAGCGCAACAGAGCTAGTGGTACAAAGACAGCAAGATAAAACATATAGAATGTCATGTGATTGTTGCGCTGATATCCATAACATAATAGAACACCTAGTTGAAGATCTTACTATATTGGATGAATTTTCTGTAGAAGATTCACTGAAGGACATAGATAAAAAAAACACTTAAGATGAGAAGCATGTATGAATTGTCTTTGCACAGATAGAAGAATTCCCACAATGTTCAGATTGTAGATCCATAAGAAAAAGAAAGATGATATTTGACTAGTATTTATTGTTTTTTTCCTAAGTGTAGCTGCTGAGTTCAATTTAAAAATGATCTTCGTAAAGGGCTACATCTTTTTGTGTTTTCAGCACTTAGCACAGTGTCTGGCACGTAATAGGTTTATTAACAGACTGAATGTCCAGAGTGGCAATTTTCTTTCTCTCTTATAATTTTAAACTTTAAATTTTCTCTGTTACTACTTCAGTAACCAGAATTGTGTACCACTTGTTCCCTCTCATATATACATTTGCAGAGATATAAGTGGGTGGTAGCATTATAGATACAGGCTTTCAATTCACTTACTGACCAATATACTATTTTATATTATAATTGTAACTTTATATTATAATTCTATCATCTACTTATCAGATCATAAGTTCCATGATGATAGAAAACATAGCCTATCTAAACTTTGTATATTCCCAAACACCTAGTACAGTGCTATGGATAGAACAAGTTAACACTTAAAAAGTGCTTTTTGAATTCATTTTTGCAAAATGAAATTAATAATATTTTTCGGTCATTGTGCAAATATGTGTAGGATCTGTGATTTTCTTCGCAACAATTAAGAATTCGTTAAGAATCTACTGTCTCAGACAGTATGGTTGACTGAGGATATGGAATACAAATATAAAGACTACTATCAAGTGAGACAGCATGTACTGCTGTAAGTAAATATAGAATAAACGTGCAGATTAGATACAAAGTAAATACAAAATAGAGAAGCAAATGGGGTACCAGGAAAGGCTTTTTTGTAGAAGATGCCTCTTGAGGAGATGTGTCCTATGAAGTTGAAGTGAGGAGGGAAGGAATTCTAGGTCTGATGGTTGTTGTGTATTCGTCCCTCATTTTTGAAGAGGACCATGACATCAGAAAAATGATGACATGACTTGCACTTGACACTGTTTCGAGTGAGGGAGGTTGTGCAAGGTCACCAGCCTCATTTTCTCCTCCTGAGCACTCTAGATCCTGTGACCAGATATTTATCAGGATGACTGGAGGTAGCCCAGGATGCAATGGGAGACCTTGGCCTTTTAGGTAAAAGGCACAAAGATGGGAGATGAATTTCCTAGTTCCTGCAGTTGAATAACATTCTGTCTAGGTTAAAGCCCTAGGCACAACAAATGTAAATGAGTGGACAGGATCTCCCAACTACTGAATGTCTGAGGGAGGTGGGATGGTTGATAGTGCATAGGACCTGGATTTAAGAACACAGTTCAACCTTGGACAAATCATTTCATTTTTGTTTGACTTAGTGTCCTCATTCATAAAATGGCTATAATAATAACATCAAGCTTCCAAGGTTGTTGTGAGGATAAAATAAAATGAGATTTGCAATGTATTAATATATAATATTTGTGAGATATTGCATGGTATTTCAAGATAAGGGGGAAGGGGCATTAGGATACACTCAAGTTACAGGATGGGCTATAGAATGAGCAAACCCCTCAGACAGTCTGGGAAAGTGACCCTTACAGACCCTTAGGACACCATTTGTACCCACATCTATCAGAAAGGTAGGAGGAGAACCAAGAGAGAGCAGTTTCACAAAAATCCAGAGAGAAGAGACTATCAAGGAGGAAAGAGTGATTGGCAGTATCAAAGGCTGCAGAGAAGTCAAAAAGGATAAGGAAGAAAAGGAGGTTACCTATGAAGACTGATGCACAGGGAACTAAAGAAATGACTTAGATTTTAAAGAGGTAAATGTGTCTATACTCTAAAAAGATCAAAGAATGAGGAAAAAGAACCATATGTACAAAAATATTTATAATGACTATTTTTCTTAGTGAAGAACTGGAAACAAAGGGTTACCCATTAATTTATGAATGGCTGAAAAAAATGATAATATACAGAATATTCTTGCCCTGAAAGAAGCAGAAAAGAGAAGTTCAGAGAAACCGGGAAAGATTTGTACGAACTGATTTAGAGTTAAGTAAGCAGAACCAGGAGAATAATTTTTTAAAATATATTTTTAAAATTTTATTGTCAATTCAAAATTCCCTCTCCCTCTTCCCTTACTCACTGAGAAGACAAGAAATATGATACCCATTTTACATATGAAATCATGTAAAACATTCCATACTAACCATTTTGGGGGGAGGGGGAAGCAAGAAAAAGAAAGTAGAAAAAACATAAGCTTCAATCTTCACTCAGAGTTCGTCAGTTCCCTCTGGAGGTGTACAGCATTTTTCATCATGTGTTCTTTGAAATTGTCATGAATCATTGTGTTGCTCTGATTAGCTAAATCTTTTGCATCTGATTACTGTTACAACATTGCCTGTTACTGTGTACGGTGTTTGAAGAGAACAATTTATACAGTAACAACATTGTAATGAAAAAGAACTTTGAAAGACTCAAGAACTTTGATCAATGCCATCCATGAACAATGACTGCTCTCCAGAGGACTGAGGAGGAAGCATATTACTCAGAGATGATAGACAAGGATAAAATGAAACGTGTTTATAAGAGAGGTATAATGAGATTGGAAAAAGACAAATGTTGATTTTCTAAAAAGGAAAGATAATAGAGTCTGAAAACTGTAGGTTAGTGATATTGACTTTAATTCTTGGTAAAAAAATCTTTGAATGTATTTTCAAAGTAATGGTGCATGGAGATCTAGAAAAAAGACAGCATGGCTTCATCAACAACAGGCAGTTCTAGATGAATTTCATGTCTATTTTCTAGAGTGAAGAATAGTGAAGGGTCTCAAGATCATGAAATATGGAGCCTGTTTGAAGACACCAAACTAGACTTGGAGGACAGGGAATGAATTGCAACTGTTTTATTATTTGAAGGATTGTTAAATGAAGAGGGAATAGACTTCCTCTGATGGGTCCCAGATTGCAGACCTAAAAGCAATGAATGGAAATTGAAAAAAAAAAAAAAGAGAGATATTTAGATTTGATATAAATAAAAAAATTTCCCAAGAAGTAGAGTCATCCAAAAGTGGAATGGGCTTCCTTGATAGGTAGTTGGCTTTTCCTTACTGGAGGTCTTCATGCAAGGGTCATCTGTGTGTGCAGAACAGATTATTTTTTTAGTTATGAGCTGGACTAGGTTTCCTATAAGGTCCTTTTCATCTCTGAGAATCTATGATTCTGTGCTATTTCCAAGGATGGGGCTTGTCCAGGAGAACTGATATGAAAAAAATGCACGAGTAACAGAAACTCAGAGTTGGAAGCAACCTCAGAGACCATTTATTCCAACCCATACCTGACCAAGATTGTTGCCACAACACATCAGGCATGACCATCCAGCCTCTGCTTGAAATCTGGCAGTAACAGGGAATTCACCACCTGCCAAGGCATCCATTCTTCCATTTTTGGATTGCTAGAGTTGTCAGAAATTTTTTCCTTATATTATACCAAAATCTGCTTCAGGAGCCTATAAGAACTGATCTAATCTTTTCCCTATCCTAACAGCATTCCAGATATAGCTATCATGTCCCCACTAAGTCTTCTTTTCTGTAAGCTTAGCATCTTCTGACATTGTCAAATACACATATTACCAGAGCGCAACAGAGCTAGTGGTACAAAGACAGCAAGATAAAACATATAGAATGTCATGTGATTGTTGCGCTGATATCCATAACATAATAGAATACCTAGTTGAAGATCTTACTATATTGGATGAATTTTCTGTAGAAGATTCACTGAAGGACATAGATAAAAAAACACTTAAGATGAGAAGCATGTATGAATTGTCTTTGCACAGATAGAAGAATTCCCACAATGTTCAGATTGTAGATCCATAAGAAAAAGAAAGATGATATTTGACTAGTATTTATTGTTTTTTCCTAAGTGTAGCTGCTGAGTTCAATTTAAAAATGATCTTCGTAAAGGGCTACATCTTTTTGTGTTTTCAGCACTTAGCACAGTGTCTGGCACGTAATAGGTTTATTAACAGACTGAATGTCCAGAGTGGCAATTTTCTTTCTCTCTTATAATTTTAAACTTTAAATTTTCTCTGTTACTACTTCAGTAACCAGAATTGTGTACCACTTGTTCCCTCTCATATATACATTTGCAGAGATATAAGTGGGTGGTAGCATTATAGATACAGGCTTTCAATTCACTTACTGACCAATATACTATTTTATATTATAATTGTAACTTTATATTATAATTCTATCATCTACTTATCAGATCATAAGTTCCATGATGATAGAAAACATAGCCTATCTAAACTTTGTATATTCCCAAACACCTAGTACAGTGCTATGGATAGAACAAGTTAACACTTAAAAAGTGCTTTTTGAATTCATTTTTGCAAAATGAAATTAATAATATTTTTCGGTCATTGTGCAAATATGTGTAGGATCTGTGATTTTCTTCGCAACAATTAAGAATTCGTTAAGAATCTACTGTCTCAGACAGTATGGTTGACTGAGGATATGGAATACAAATATAAAGACTACTATCAAGTGAGACAGCATGTACTGCTGTAAGTAAATATAGAATAAACGTGCAGATTAGATACAAAGTAAATACAAAATAGAGAAGCAAATGGGGTACCAGGAAAGGCTTTTTTGTAGAAGATGCCTCTTGAGGAGATGTGTCCTATGAAGTTGAAGTGAGGAGGGAAGGAATTCTAGGTCTGATGGTTGTTGTGTATTCGTCCCTCATTTTTGAAGAGGACCATGACATCAGAAAAATGATGACATGACTTGCACTTGACACTGTTTCGAGTGAGGGAGGTTGTGCAAGGTCACCAGCCTCATTTTCTCCTCCTGAGCACTCTAGATCCTGTGACCAGATATTTATCAGGATGACTGGAGGTAGCCCAGGATGCAATGGGAGACCTTGGCCTTTTAGGTAAAAGGCACAAAGATGGGAGATGAATTTCCTAGTTCCTGCAGTTGAATAACATTCTGTCTAGGTTAAAGCCCTAGGCACAACAAATGTAAATGAGTGGACAGGATCTCCCAACTACTGAATGTCTGAGGGAGGTGGGATGGTTGATAGTGCATAGGACCTGGATTTAAGAACACAGTTCAACCTTGGACAAATCATTTCATTTTTGTTTGACTTAGTGTCCTCATTCATAAAATGGCTATAATAATAACATCAACCTTCCAAGGTTGTTGTGAGGATAAAATAAAATGAGATTTGCAATGTATTAATATATAATATTTGTGAGATATTTTGCCGACCTTAAAATGTTATACATATATAAACACAAGCAAAAAAATCCATTGCTTTCTGTCTCTAAACCTGCCACTGTTTTCAGTTTAATTGAACTATACAGATTATTTATTAAATGTCTACAATATGCAAGGTAATTTATATTCTACATCAGGTAATTTATATTCTACAACAACCATCAGACCTCTTTTCTGTTAGTATTATTGATATAATTTAATTTTTTGTTTAATATATTTATCACCTTTTTTAGTTCTCTCCACAAGATTTCTTTAAACTGATTCCTAAAATGGAGCTTTTGAATTTTTAAGCCTTAAATGAGACTCTTAGTCAGAAATAGGTCATGGTGATATACTGTTTTGTCCAATCAAATGTACAGTCTATATGGCAAAGCAATTTAAAATAATTACAGCATTTGGCAGTGCACTCACTGCCATTTACAGCAAGTAGCCAACCAGTTCACCCAATTTTCTAAGGAAGAGTGTGTTTGAGGAGCACCAGAGTATAAAACACACTGACTCTATGGCAGCTCATAAATCATTGATATTTCACCATATTTTAAAATAATGTGTAGTTTCTGCACTATAAGTCAATGGAGTGAAACAGGTTTATTTTTCAATTTTAGAGAAAGCTTTAGGTTGGCAGCTCCTGCATACAAGTACCTTTCTCTACTTATTGATTGGGTGTGGGGCAAGTCTTCTGTATACATTTTCTTTGGAAGTAGGGTCTTGTATTAAATGATGACCCTTTTAGTCTCAGTTGAGTTTCACATTCAGAGGAAAATAAAACTGATGTGGAGGCAACTTTTCTGTTAACACTTCTCCTTTTATGAATACCAAGTATCCTGTCTCATTTTGTATACTATACAGAGTAAAAAAAAATATCAATGATCTTTTTAATTATATAAAAGTTGTAAGACATAGATGATCCTCCCCCATTTAAAAATCTTTCCTTCCTTGGACTACACACAACTTTCAGTTCTAAAACTTTGTTATACATGCAATAGAGACAGGCAATTTTTGGAGTGATGTCAAGAATGTAGATCAAAAGTTCTTAATTCATCCCCCCCTTCTCCTCCCCCAATAATAAGGGCTGGAAGGGGGGGGGTGAGACCCCCACAAAGAACGAGTACCAGGGACAGCTCACCTGGAATGAATTCGAAGACTCAAACATTGTTGAAGTCAAGGTAAAGATTTATTATGCTTTTCAGCGGGCAAGAGTTCTTAGGGAAACTGCAACCTTAGAGGGGTACAGGTAAAGTTTATATAGAATATTCTACAGTATAGCATGTGCCAAATATGCTAATTAGGTGATTCAAGGTGGGATTAGGAAGTGGGTAAGGAGGAACGTGCACTTTTGGCATCTTTGCTCAGAGGGTGGGGGAGCTATATGGAGGTGTGGTTTTGGGCCTGAAATGTCCCTAAGTCAACATTGACTTAAGAATAACAGGCTACTCTCATAAATGTCTGGTTAGACAAGATAAATGTAAGGGATACATAAGACTAGGATACATATGATTGGTCAGTGAGCCGTAAATATCATTATGACCCAGTGCACAGCCCATTCAGCCAGTACACAGCCGGTTCAGACTAATAAATTCAATAGGTGCAGCTGGCTGCTGGATCAGGAAAGGAGAAAACAGTTGTTGCTGGGCAGGCTGTGTCCTTGGGCTGGGAGAAATGTCCTGGGATAGGCTAGGGAGAAATGTGATTTTAGAATTGGGGTCCAAGCACAGGCACCCAAGTACCCCATCACCAGCACCCAGTACACTGTAGGTGCCTAATATATACTTGTTGATTGATCTGCATTAAGTTCCTAATATTTCTACATCAGAGCCTCTTAAACTGTGACTCCCAACCCAATATGGGGCAGCAAAAAATTTGGCAACAGTAAAAGCTTTCTGAACATGCAAAGACCAAAACTTAATTAAAAATCAAATGCACAATGAATCCAAGGTGTTTCTGGTAGCTCTTGCCTGTGTGGTATTGCACCTTCACTGTAGTCTTGTTTCTGAACACAAAGCAAGAGCACTTTGCACCGCGCATGCCCTTAGGCATTGAGTGGAATCAATGCTAACCATCACTGCAAAAACAGGAAAAGAGATCTTGAGCGGAAAAAGTTTAAGAAGCACTGGATAGACCATACTGGGATATACAGATAAAATAAGATGAAATGAGATACAACATTCACTCTCAAGGAAGATATGATAAATAAATAACTAAAACATAAGTTTTATAAGTGCAACTGGAGAAATCTAAATAGAGAAGAAGGGGGGTGTTAAAAAATAGAGGTTGCTTAAATATAGACTATTCATAGAAGTTTTAATAGAGGATATAGCATGTGAGCTGGGCCTTGAAAGAAGACTTTAAACAGGTGAGGATATAGCGAAAGACCATCACACTTATTCTGGAAAGTGTTCTATGGTTATTTTATGTGTACATTTTGAGCTATTTGCATTTTGCAATGTAATTTCCCTTAAGGCAGGTATAGTCTTATTGAAGTTTTGAATCTTTGCCAATGCTTAGTACAGTGTTCTGCATATAGTAGATGCTTAATAAATGTTTTTTGAATTGAACTAATCACTTAGCCTTAAATACATGTTTTAATATAATTCAACAGACATTTGTCATACACCTATTTTGAACAAGGCATTGTTCTAGATGTTGGGATTACAAAGACAAACCACCCCTGACTTCAAGAGATTTGCATTCTCCTTGGGAATTTCCTTGGGAGAAATTTAGTCTGTTCAACTTCTCCTGACCCCATTTGGGATTTTCTTGACAGAGATACTGGAATGGTTTGCCATTTTCTTCTTTAGCTCGTTTTTACAGGTGAGAAAACTGAAACAAACATAATTAAGTGATTTGCCCAGGGTCACACAGCTAGGAAGTGTCTGAGACCAGATTAGAACCCCAGGGAGACTAGTCTTCCTAACTCCAAGCCTGGCACTCTATCCACTGTGCCACCTAGCTGCTCTAGTAATAAAAAGTAGCAAGTAGAACAGCAAATAGCATTGTATAAGAAAATTTGGGCAGTGAAGGTATCAACTAGAGAGATCATGGAAGGCTTTATGGAAAAGGAGACACCAGAAATGAATGTAGAGGAAAGGCAGAGATGAGAACATTCTAGGCAGACAGGAATATCAAATTTGAGGAGCAGCTGTTGGTCCTACTTAGCTGGAATGCAGACCTATACTGGGACTTTAGGCTAGAAAAGAGTCAGATCATAGATGGCTTTAAATCTCAGGCTAGAGTTTGTATTTTCTCCTATAGTCAACAGAACCCCTGCTTAAACAGCATGTATGCCTTAGGAAGATTATTTTAACAGTTATCTGAATAATGAATTGGAGACTGAAAGATACTAGAAGCAGGAAGAGCAATTAGGAAGCTATTGTAAAAGGCTGAATGAGAAGTGGTGGTGGCCTGAAATTGGGTGATGGTCATATGGGTGAAGAAAAATGGACAGATATAAGAAATCTTACAAAAGTAGAATCACTGAACAGGATTTTACAAAGGAAGGATATGAGAGACTGAGAAAGAGGGAGAGGACAAAGGTAGCTCAAACCTGAGTAACTGGAAGAATGATGAGGCCTTCTTATTTGTTAGCATTCTTAACATTTTTTGAGAGAAATAGGAAACTGGAGGAGAGGTGGGTTTTGGGAAATTTGTTCCATCTTGGACATTTTGAGTTTGAAGCACATCCTGATGATTCAAATAAAGAATTCAATAATCAGCTGGATAGATGAGACTAGAATCCAGGAAGGAGAAATGGACAGATATGGATACATAAATTTAAAAGTCCTCTGGGTAGAGATGATAATTAAATCCACAGATGTTAGGGACCCCAGGAGTCTGAGCCCAGTCTCTTGGGCCCACAGGCTTATCTGACCAGCAGAGGCCTGTAGGCCCTGGTGGAGTTTAGCTGTAAGCAATGACTGAGGCGGGAGACAAGATAGTAAGAACTCCATTTATTCAAGCAGTGAGCGCTGCTTTTATCTCTTCTCTGACACCAGTGCTCTAAGTGAAACTATCACCAATTAGTTTGCCCTTATAAGGAAGTAATTTACCTTAAGCCAGGACTGCCCAGGGTGGACACGTAGCCCCTAGAAAGAAAAACATTTTGGGCTTCTTTGTTCTGTGGAAAGCCTGGGAAAATAGCCTTGAGCAAAACAGGGGCAGAACCCTTCCTCCCAGCGCCATCTTGTTCATGCCCTACCAGTCTCCCCTTAGTTTACCTGAGTGGTGACCAGTGAATGCCGTCCGCCGCCCAAGAGGCTGGGGGTTGGCAATTCCCTTACACACAGGAGTTAATAAAATCATCAACTGAGGAAGTATAGACAGATAAGCAAAGAGGGTCCATGAGAGAACCTTAGGTGATACCCACATTTACAGAGTTGAAGATGGATAACGATCTAGCAAAACATACTACAAAGAAGTGGTCAGACAGGAGGTGAAAAACTGGAAAAGATCAGTATCATGGAAGTTAATGAAGGAAAGAATATCCAGGAAGAATTCAGTCATGTCAAAAGCTGCAGAAAGGTCAAGCAGGATAGGGATTAAGAATAAACTTTTGGATTTAGACATTCAGAGAATATTGGTAACTTTTGAGAAAGCAATTCTGATAAAGTTATCAGGTCAGAAACTAAATTGTAAGAACTGAGAACTGAGTAGATGGGAAAGAAATGAAGGAAGACAGAGTTGGATATTTTCTAACAATTTGTGAAGGGTCATCTGCCAAGGGAGAGAAGATTGGAATGATATTGAAGAATTTAGGATAGAGAAGATGGTTTGGAAAAGCCACTGGAAATAGGATAAAAACCCTTTGGGAAAGAAGTATATTAGAGAGTCAATCAGGATTGTCATGTAGCAATGGGGACTCAGCTGGAACTAGAGAAAATTAATTTGTAGTGCATTCAGTTAGCATAACTACATGATTTCCAACAACTTCAGAATACAAGGAAAGAAAGATGATGGAGGTGGTCCAAGGTTGATGATTGGCAGTGTGTGAACAAAGGTATGTCAAAGATAGGCAAGGTAGTTAACTGAGTCAAAGTTGAAGGAAAGAAAATTAGTTCAGAAAAGAATTTTAAAAGCAAGGAGAGATGAAAGAACCAGAGTTCATGGTGTGGATGGAAGCATAGTAGTAGGAGGGAAGCTTTAAAAGAAGTGTGTGTTGGAATGGGGTCTGGGCTGTATTACAACTCTACTGTCTATATTATTTGTTTATTTTTGTATCTTCCAATAGAAGGAAAACTATTTAAGAGTAGGAATCTTCTTGTTTTTGTTTTTGTGTCCTAAGTACCTAATGGAGTACTTGGTACATAGTAGGTCCTTAGTAAATACTTGCTTAAGGTTGAGAGGGAAATTTCCAGATCACAGAGGTGGTCTGGTTTGGGATGATGATAACCTTAAGGTATAATCAGGCTTGTGGGTAACTGAAGTAAAATTGAGGTGGAGATCATGGGGGTTGAAGAGGTTGATAAACTGAGATAAACAGAGTGACCACTGAAACATCAATTTTGGCATCCTGGTGGATTAAAGCAAGAAAGAGGGTGGATAGGAAAACCATGAACTAAGAACTAAATATCTTGAGAAAACAATAGGGACTTGGAGGCTGGTAGGTGACAATGACCAGTAAATGGACAAAATGATATAGGTGTAACTTCAAGGAAGGATAGGTTTCTGAATGATGAGAGAGCTGGAAGAGATACTGGAGGAACTTATGATGATAGCTGACATTTACATTTAAAGTTTGGGTTACTAAATACTTATGTACCATCTCAGTTGATCCTTATAACAACTCTTATTATTATCCCCATTTCACAGACAAGGAAACTGAGGCTGAGGAAGGCTAAGTGACTTGCTCAGGGTTGTAGAGTGAGTAGGTACCTGAGGCAGGATTTGTACTTAATTCTTCTGGGCTCCAAGTCTATGCTGTGAGCACTCTATGCTCCATCTACCTCAGATAGAGAGTGGCCTTTGCCTTGGAAGAAAGTGATTCCCAGATCACAATTAGAAGGACAGCTTGTGTCCTAGCAATGGGCCTGGAAAAGTACCATAGATTAGGGATACTCATTTGATTGGAATGGATGGTAAGAGGGTTAATGCTCTTGGTGTTCCAGAAGATTGTGTGATGAAGGAGGCTGCTAGCTTTAAGCAACATGCAGCCATCTTACTCTACCATCCCACTCTACCAAAATTCTAGCTTCTGGCCAGGGGCTATGGTTAAGGCTGGGACAGTGGTGTTTACAGTGTTGATAGTAGCACTTCAGGGGTTGCTGCACCCCCCCCCCAATTGGATTGTGTGATAAGAGAGATCGTCAGATGCTGTTTTTTACAGATGCTATTGTCCATTAGGTCACAGTGATAGAAGCAGGAGTAACTGAGACCTCAGCTAGATGACAACAGCAACTTGAAGGTCTGTCAAGTAGACTCCAATTTCACTCCCTGTATTGGCCTGGGACTGGGAGCAGGACAGATAATGGTGAGAGGTGGCATTTGTATCTCAACTCTTCTTTTTAAGTTCAGAATATGGGGGGTGGAGTCAAGACGGTGAAGTAGAAAGACACACATACATGACCATTTCCCCCATAGCCCATAAAATACCTGTAAAGAAAGACTCTCAACAAATTTTAGAGCAGCAGAAGTTACAAAACAACCGAGTGGAGGAGATTTCCAGTTCAGAGTGACCTGGAAGCCTGATGGGAAAGGTCTGTTGTGCTGGAAGCGGAGTGGAGCCCAGCCCAGCCTTGGTCATGTAGCACCAGATGGAGGACCAGAGCAGGCCTTGGGGGCAGAATCCCTGGTGGTTCACAGATCCATCAACTTACAGGTGCCAAAGGTCAGTGAGAGGGTTTTTTCAGGTGGCTGAGAAGGGAGCAGGGTCTCCCCATAGCTCCAGCCCCAAGTGGTGGTAGCAGAGGCCCCAGCAGGTGGCAGAGGCTCCTGCAGCAGCTGGCATCCATTGTTGTATCATAAAGCCCCTGGGGGAATTGAGCATCTGATCTTAATCTCAGCCCCCAGTGCTAGTTTGGTGGAACTGGAGGTCAGGTGGTCATGGAGAGAAAACTCTACTAGTCACAGATTCTAGGCACCAAAGTTTTTGGTTGCTCCCAGACCCATGTGCAGGCTTGATTGTGCCACCTTGGAGGAACTGTGATCATACAGATCCCCAGAGAATACCCTACTCTTGACAAAAGACCCAAAAAAGTCAAGTAACTGGTTGGGAAAATGCTCAAAAAAGGGAAAAATACTAAGACTATAGAAGGTTACTTTCTTGGTGAACAGGTATCTTCTCCCATCCTTTTGAATGAGGAAGAACAATGTTTACCATTGGAGAAAGACATAAAAGTCAAGGCTTCTATATCCCAAACATCCAAAATAAATACAGATCATGGAAGAGCTCAAAAAGGATTTTGAAAATAAAATAAGAGATGTGGAGGAAAAATTAGGAAGAGAAATGAGAGAGATGCACAAAAATCATGAAAAGTGAGTCAACAGCTTGTAAAGGAGGCCCCAGAAATGTTGAAGAAAATAACACCTTTAAAAATAGGCTAACTCAATTGGCAAAAGAGATTCAAAAAGTCAATGAGGAGAAGAATTCTTTAAAAAGTAGAATTAGCCAAATGGAAAAGGAAGTTCAATACCTCACTGAAGAAAATAGTTCTTTAAAAATTAGAATGGAACAGAAGAAAGCTAATGACTTTATGAGAAACCAAGAAATCACAAAACAAAACCAAAAGAATGAAAAAATGGAAGATAATGTGAAATATCTCATTGGATAAACAACTGACTTGGAAAATAGATCCAGGAGAGACAATTTAAAAATTTTGGGACTACCTGAAAGCCATGATCAAGAAAAAAGAGCCTAGATATCATCTTTCATAAAATTATCAAGGAAAACTGCCCTGATATTGTAGAACCAGAGGACAAAATAAATATTGAAAGAATCCACCAATCATCTCCTAAAAGAGATCCAAAAAGAGTAACTCCTAGGAATATTGTGGCCAAATTTCATTGTTCCCAGGTCAAGGAGAAAATATTGCAAGCAGCTAGAAAGAAACAATTTGAGTACTGTGGAAATACGAGCAGAATAACACAGGATCTGGCAATTTCTACATTAAGGGATCAAAAGGCATGGAATATGATATTCCAGAAGTCAAAGCAACTAGGATTAAAACCAAGAATCACCTACCCAGCAAAACCGAGTATAATACTTCAGGGGAAAAATGGTCTTTCAATGAAATAGAGGACTTTCAAGCATTCTTGATGAAAAGACCAGAGCTGAAAAGAAAATTTGACTTTCAAACACAAGAATCAAAAGAAGCATGAAAAGGTAAACAGGAAAGAGAAATCATAAGGGGCTTCCTAAAGTGGATCTGTTTACATTACCACATGGAAAGATAATATTTGTAACTCTTGAAACTTTTCTCAGTATCTGGGTAGTTGGTGGGATTATACACACACACACAAATAAAGAGAGAGACAGAGACAGAGAGCACAGAGTGAGTTGAATAGGAAGGGATCATATCTAAAAAAAATAAAAAATAAAATTAAGGTGTGAGAGAGGAATATATTGGGAAGAGAAATGGAGAAATGGAATAGGGCAAATTATCTCATAAAAGAGCCAAGAAAAAGACTTTTCAATGTTGGGAAATAGGGGGGAGGTGAGAGGGAAAACTTGAAGCTTACTCTCATCATACTTGGCTCAAAGAAGGAATAAAATACACACTCAATTTGGTATGAAAACCTATCTTACAGTACAGGAAAGTAGGGGAGAAGGGGCTAAGAAGGGTGGGGGGATGATGGAAGAGAGGGCAATGGGAGGAGGGAGCAACTAGAAGTCAACACTCTTGGGGAGAATAGAAGCAATGGGGGGCAGGATGGGATGGAGGGAAATATAGTTGGTCTTACACAACATGTCTATCATGGAAGTCATTTGCAAAACTGCACATATATAGCCTATATTGAATTGCTTGCCCTCTTAGTGGGGATGAGTGGGGAGAGAGAAAGAAAGAGAAGTTGGAACTCAAAGTTTTGGTAACAACTGTTGAGTATTGTTCTTGCATACAACTGGGAAATAAGAAATACGGGTAATGGGCTATAGAAACTTATCTTGCCCTACAGGACAAAAGAGAAGATGGGGATAAGGGAAGTGAGGGATGTTCGAAGGGAGGGCAGATTGGTGGTAGGGGTAATCAGAATGCAAGGCGTTTTGGGGTGGGGGGGAGAGATGGGGAGAAAATTTGAACTCAAAATGTTGTGGAAATGTATGTTGAAAACTTAAAAAAAATAAATAAAAAGATAAATTCAAAATATAAGGGACTTTTGAAATTTTTTTTTAATCTTTTACAAGGATGTGGGTCCAAACCTTGACTTTGTTATTTCTACCACCTGTGTGACCTTGGGTAAGTCCCTTCATTTCTCACGACCTGTTTCTTCATCTCTAAAATGAGGGTATTGCACTGTATGATCTAAGAGTTTTTTTTTAGGAGAGAAAGTTTCAGAAGGAGTTGAGACAAGTTGTGAACAGGGAAATTGGAGTTTGCTTCACATTTTGGGATCAGGTGGCTAGGCATTACCACTGTTATTTTACTCTCCAACTTTCCCCTTTGGAGAGACTGAGACTAGTGATTATTACTGTGACTATACCAGTGTATAGTGTGACTATACTAGTGACTATTATAGAAGCTAAGGGTAATGGTGTGTTACTGGACTGATGCAGATCTTGTGAATGAGATGATCCAAGAACTCCCTCTAAACAATTTCCTTTCCTGATGATTATGAGCTGGGGAAGGAAGCAGTCACCCCATTCTTTGGGAGTTTTTCTTTGATTTCTCCCCTGAGAGGAGAAGGGAGAAAAAGCAACAAACTTCTTATGGATTGAAGCATTGAGCCCTGATTGCATGTATCTGGAAATCAAAGCAAAGGGGAGCCTTTGCTCCCTGTCCTCTTGTTGCTACCTTGCATTCCCATTTCATGGAAAGAACATAAAGTGCCTTTGTTGCTTAGTTAATGTTAAAGATTTGCCAATGCCAATAAAGATTTGGAGGAATGGATGAGTCTATAGAAACCAGACAGATACCACAAAGAGATGGCAGTGTGAGTGATTTCCTCCTGGTTATCATGAACACTTTGGCACTGTGATACTATTTCTTAGTCAAGTGATAGGCAGCAGCATTGATAGCAGAGAGAAATCAATAACCTAAAGGGAATCATGTCTCTAGAAGTATAGAATATATTCTGTGATCCAAGCAGAATATTTTGTGGGAGAGGACCTTTGCAATATATATTGCTCCCTCCCTAGAATTTTACAGGGTAAGGGACTGCTCTTAAACTCTGCCACTACCTGCTTCTATATTTGTATTCACTTTAATTAAGTAAAACATGATTCAAGAGCCTGTATCCAATATTTGAAGCTATTTTCTATTGAGGAGTGGTGCCAAATCAATGATATTAATAAGACCTAACAATAAACTATGCCAGATAACACTTCTCTTCTGACTATAATCTGTAACTCTGCACAACTTTTTGATTAAATTCAATTAAAAAGTTAGTAAATTCCTACTATGTACAAGGCTCTGTGTCAGGTTATGAGGAGCTTAGGTATGCATGACTATACTTGAGATACAAAGACAGCTTCATTCTAAGTTTGGGTAAATACAGTTTTCTCTCTTGCCTTTCCTGGTGTCTGGGAGGACATGATTGGAATAGTCTGTGGAATTAGACTAAGTTTTACAAGGCAGTATCAACAAAACAAAACAAATATTCAATAAAACATTGAATGAGTAAATGAACAACTGAATAAATTAACATTTGTTACGTGCTTACTATGTGCAAAAGACTGCTCAGAGGTGGAGAGGCAAATAGGAAAATTAATAAACCCTAGCAGCCCTAGGATCAAATACAAAGTCCTCTGGTGTTCAGTCTTTCATAGCCTTGCTTCCGTTCCCTTTCTAGTCTTCTTATGCCTTACTTCCTGCCACGGACCCTTTGTCATTCCACAGACACTTTATTTCTCAGCGCCAGTCGTATTCTCTGGCTGTCTCCATGCCTGGAATGCTCTCCTTCCTTATCTCACCTACTCCTTCAAAGACTTCCTTCAAGTCCCAATCTTCTTTTTTCCAGGAAGTTTTTCCCCACCCCTCTTAATTCTAGTACCTTCTCTCTTTTAACTATTTCCCATTGATCCTGTGCATAGTTTGTACATATTTGTTTGCTTCTTGTCTCCCCATTAGATTGTGAGTCTCCTGAGGGCAAGGACTAGCATTTGCCTCTTTATGTCTCTAGCTAAGCCCCAGTGTTTAGCTTGTGCCTGCCACAAAGCATGTGCTTACTAAATGATTACTGACTTGCCTGACTGAGTCACGTTTGTAAAGGAAGCCAATATCTCTAGGTAAGAGACCGTGCTAACTCTAGAAGGCAATTCAAAATTTGCCTGTAGTTCTGGGCAGGGTCCTTTTCTTTGGTCTACCATGTATGCTGCTTCATTTCTCAGAGCTAAAATAAAAATTGAGATCTATATGGTGATAAAATATATTAGCACATCTGCTGGAATGTGTGTGCATACCAAGAGTGGTTTTGTGTGCTATTAATAAACCCTCTAGTTAGCCCAAACTGAATATAGTTAGTTAAGTTTTATTCCCCCTAAGTATCCCTTGAAATCCATTCTTACAAATTTTTTCAGTTTAGCGCTTTTCCCCTAGATTACCCCACACCCCTGATTCATTCTCTTTCAGATTTTTCTGGTTGCACTCTTGATGCTTCATTCTACCTCTCAGTCCCTAAATTTGAATCCCCTCTGGTTATTCTAATCTCTAGTTCACCTTTCCCCCCTCATGGTTTTAGATCATAGATTTTAGAATTTTTGAACTGGAAGGGACCTTAGAGATTATCTAATCCAGGGGTGAAAAACTGCAGCCTCAAGGTCACATGTGGCCCTTCTAGGTCCTCGAGTGCAGCCTTTTGACTGAATCCAAACTTCACAGAACAAATCCCCTTAGTAAAAGGATTTGTTCTATAAAACTTGAACTCAGTCAAAAGGCAGTACCTAAGGATCTAGAAGCCCACATGTGGCCTCCAGGTCACAGGTTTCCCGATCTAGTCCAATCTCATCTGCAGATGAGGAGACACCTCTAAACTAATGACACAAAAAGGTCTTAAAGTTACAGTCTTAAGGCAGTTGCCTGTCAAAAGATTAGACTCTACAGGGTTTATATTTGCAAACTAATTTGAGATTATCATAAAATATACATGAAATGAGGTATAAATACAATTTGTTACCTAAGAAGTCCTTTGAAAAGTACAACCTGTGGGATGAAAGATTTAGAGCTGGAAGAGACCTTGGAGCTTCTCTCTTCTTAACCCCGTCATTCTGAAGATGGGGAAACTGGAGAGCAGAGAGGCTAACAGATTTGTCCAAGGTTACACAGCTCGTAATGGCTGGATTCAAACCCAAGCCTTCTAACTTCAAATCTATGATGCTTTCATCATACCTAATGACTTGTGGTGAAGCATCATGAATATGAGATTTGAATATTTGCAACCTCTGAGCTTGGTTGGGGTTTCCTTGAGAGTAGTAAAATATTTTGCTCACATCAACTGTGTTCTTCCTTCAGCCTGCCTTTTTATAAATAGATACTTACAAAGCATGTTGGTGTGGTTGCTGGTCTTTGTTTTGTTCTTGTGGTAGCAGAAGCGATTCAGCTAAGTGCTCATCATCGACAACAGCCACAGCAGTCACAGCTGCCATGAGCTAGAAGTCTGTGGTTCACAGAAGTTTGGACCCAACAGGAAGGAAAGAGAATGCAGTCAGTTTCTCAAGCCAAAAAGCAAGAGTGACTTCCTCATCTCCAGGACATGCTATCCTGGGTCCACTCCTAAAATACATCAAAAGGTAGGATAGACATTTTTGTCTGATTGAACAACTTCTAATAGAGACTGTTTTTGTAAAATCTTCCAGATCGCTGAGTTAGAGAAAAGGGAGACAATCCAAGTTGAGAACTTGAATATGTAGTAGGTTAGGTGGAGGACAAAATGATGTACTGAAATGATGGCTAGATTTGGAGTCACAAGACCTGGACTTGAATCCTGAAAATGTGCTTAGTATTGTATCTTATAAAGTGAAGAATAAGATGGAAAAAGGAGAGTTAAAATGACATGGAAGAAATGGTATTTGTAGTAGCACCCTGGCAGTGTGGGAAGTGCATTGGTTCTGGAGTTAACAAACTTGGGTTCATATTCCACATCTGACCTTTTAGTACCTGTGTGATCTTAGGCAAGTTACTTAATCTCCATAGGCCTCAGTTTTCCCATTTGTGCAATGAATGTAAATGAATTTGATGACTTCTGAGGTTCCTTCTAGATCTATGCTCTTCTGAAGTACATTCTTATAAAATTAATAGGGAAATATCATATCTGGTAGCTCTAGGTAAAAAAGATGTTAACACAACATTACTGTGTACTTCTTTGGTTTCTAGGTCTTGGTGGATTTTATTATTGAATATTCAAGAATCAGTAGAGTTCATTATATTCTTGTCTCCTAGAGGTTTTTATAAATACCCAGGATTTTATATATATATATATATATATATATATATATATATATATATATATATATATATATATATATATATATATATATATATATATGAATTTGGAATCAAAAGATTTGAATTCAAATCCTATCTTTGTTATTACCTGTGTGACCAGCAAATCACTTAACCTCTCAAATCTATGAGAATACATAGTTTTAAGAACCACAGATATTTTTTAAGCTGTCAAAGAGCTGGTATTTACCTCCTAACTTTGTTTTACTACTGATACAACTCTCCTCCATACCAACCTCTCTGCCATATTTCTTAATAGGGAAGAGAAGGAAAAAAAAAGTGTGAGGGAAATGAAAAAAATGAAGATTTAAAGTTTAAAAATTTATTAAAAAGTTGAGAAATATCAGAAATATCATGTCATCATAGAGGTTCAACCTCAGGAAAACCCTAATTCAAGTCTTAGCTGTAACCGTGGGTGAGTCACCAAACCTCTGGGTTGGCTTCAGATAATTCTTTAAGATCCTATAAAAGGTGGGGAACCTGCGGTCTCGAGGCCACATGTGACCTTCTAGGTCCTTGGGTGTGGCCTCTTGAGTGAGTCTAGGTTTTACAGAACAAATCCTTTTATTAAGAAGGTTTGTTCTGTGAAATTTGGATTCAGTCAAAGAGCTGCACTTGAGGACCTAGAGGGCCACATTGAGGCCACAAGTTCCCCAGCCCTGTTTAAGTTATAGATAATTTGCTTATCTGTGATGTTGCCATTGGGTTGTCTTCACTAATGGAATTGTAAATCTGAACTGAAATAAATAATTGGGAGATAAAAGTTAGAAACTGTCTTGAAAATATTCTTCATTACTTCCATAGACATGTGGAAAACTGTAGACATATTTGCAACTAACTTTACTTGTAGAAACTTTCCCATCAAATTTGTCTCATCTCTAAGCTAAAATTACAGCTTATAGATAAACACATGGAAATCTATACATTCTGACTGTTCTAAGGAGAATTTTGTCTTCTATCTCCTCAATTTTTTTTCCTGATTCTCAAACAGCAATATACTTAGTTGAATAAGAAAGGGTGAGAGTGTCTTAGGAAACAAATGTCTTCTGAAAATGTCACCTAATAATACTGTGATACCTAAAATAAAATTTCCATGAAGTTATTTAAAACTCTAGAGATATAATTTCTAGGTATTTTTTCCTCTTTTGGATTTTATAATGCTGCTCTCTCCTAATACTAATTTCTTCCTAATCATCTCACTACTTTCTCAGTCTCCTATATACAATTGTCATCTATGCCCTGTAACATTAATCAGGATATATGTGTATTTGTGATAGGTCATCTTTGGAAAACATCACCTGGAACACAAAAATTTTAAAAATTCCCCTTCTAGCATATAAGTTTGAAGACAGATGTCTTATCCTAATTGAATTTGGAACTTTGGGATTATAGAATTTCAAAGAAAAGAGTTTTTCACTGGTAATCTTCTTCTGGCTTTGTTAGTTGAACATTCAAGGACTGCCATTAACAAAATTTACAGAAAGCCAGAAATGATGCATATCAATTACTGGTAAAATGTCAGGTCAATTTAGTCATTCAAAATTTCCCCAGAGCTCTGAAACTGTAAGTAGGGTTGGGTTGTATTCTCCAACAGCAAAGATTTTCACAGAAGTGATTGTGGTTAACAACCATTCTAAGGAGTGGGTGTCCATTTCTCTGAAATGATCTGCCATATGAGTGGACGTGAGGCTGTGGGTTTGTGCTCTTTGAGAGTATATTGTCATTTTCCTCAGAGGCCTGGGCAGCAATAAAATGTAATTATTCATACACATTTGCTCCAGTTTGCTCTTTCTCAATTTCAATGTAATTTTTTTTAACTCCCTGGTCATACTTTCGTTTTCCTCAGTCTGATGATAAGATTTTCACATGTAATAGACCTATTTGATGAAAAGAATAGGAAACTACTACCTAAGGATCCAAGACCTTTGTTTCTACTTCTGCTTTTCCTGCTTCCAGTCCTGACATTTTCTCTGATTTGTCAAGTCAAGTATTCCAAGTTAAGGTGGGCTATTATGTGTGTAGTGAGGGAATCTGGGGATCCAATTTGCCATTTAATTAGTGAAAAACCATTTGGAAAGCTCAGTAACTTGTTTATAACTTAGTCGTAGAAAAAGCTGCCTGGGCTCCTGAGAGGTTAAGTGATTTGTACATTACCTTAAAGCTAGTTTGTGTAAGGGGCAGAATTTGAATTTAGGCCTTTCTTACTCTTAGTAAGACATTCATTATGCACTACTTCCTTTTAACTGAAAAAAAATTGTTACAGTTTCAAAATTCTAGCACAAGACTGAATTGTAGTGTCATGTATCCCTCCAAATATAGGTTAAGAATCCCTGATTTCCTTTGAAGGATAGCTCAGGAAAATGTTCCTTTATGGACCTTTCATGATCTTCTCACTTGTTGGTACCCTCTCCTTTTGTAAGTTATTTTATATTACTTTGAATATACCATGTATTTCCTTACATATGTTCATGTTGTATCCCTCCAGGATTTCTTGAGGGAAGAAATGTTTGCTGGTTTTTTTTTAAACTTTGTTTTCTCTGAACTTTGCACATAGTAGGTCCTTAGAAATATTTGTTAAACTGAATTGCTGTTAATTAACAGGGGAAAGAAGAGTAGAAAGAAAATGGAAAAGGAGATCCTAAAATGTTCCTCCCCTGCCTCTTCCACTTCCTCTCACTTCTCTCAATCTGATTAGCACCCTTGGAACTTGACTCTGCCTGTGTCCCTACTTCCATTTACCGATTTGTGCCTGACTACTAAAGTCTTTACTTACTACATAAACTATAACTATGAAATTACTTGATCTATCTTCGGTCTAGCCTTAGCTGCTTTGCCAACTTCATTGGGAGTAGAGATAGGGATAAAAATATTTCTTTACCCCCATTAAAAAACTCAGATATCTCTTATTTTTATATTATCTCTATTTCCCAACATGTTCTTTTCCCAACCAGAGTTCAATAATTTTAACAAAAACTAAAAAGTCAGGGGAAAAAACAGTTCATCAAAATTACATCAACTACTTTTGATAGTGTATGTAATGTTCCACATTCATAGTACCACTTTGCAAATATTGGAGGGAGATAATATTCTCATTTCTCTCTTTTGGGGCCAAGCTTGATCATTATAATTTCAGAGCATGTGGTTTCCATTTTTGTTTCTGTCCTTTCCATTTTCATTGTTGTAATCAAAGTGTATATTGCTGCACTTCTCCATAGTTATTATTTCTTATGGTACAGTACCACATGTTCCACATTTATTCATTATTTATGTCTTAGAAGACTTATCCCACGTTGCCTTGTAGTAGAGCTATTTCCATATGTTCTTATCTCTTCCACTGGCCATTCATGCACCACAATTTATTTAGTCATTTGCTAATCAATGAGCACAATCTTGGGTTTTTTTTAAGTTTTGTTTAATCTAAATCACAAATTTAATCACAACCTAAAGGTGGTGATTTTTTGTTTCGTTTTGCTGCTTTGCTACTACACAAAGAACTGTTAAATAAATAAATAAAATATTAATAAATATTTTTGTATATATAGTACTTTTCTGTCTTTGACTTCCCTGAGGTACATGTCTAGCAATGGAGACTCAGCCATTTCTACTCAACCTTCATTCCCAGCTCCAAAATCCCTCCCCTGGATACCTCATTCTGTCTCTAGAAACACAGAGCAGGACATCTTGGGGTTGAGGAAATGTCCTTTGTTTTCTTGGTTTCCCCATAGTGCTTAATATAACTAACTACTTACAGCTTAGTTTATTATTCACTGTCCCCGGGAAAACTTCCTTGATTTTAAAGAAACATTCTAAATTATGAAGCAGTGACACAATCAAAAAACCTGGATTTGATGTCAGAGGCCCTGGATTTGATTGCTAGGGCTACTTATGTGATCTCAGGCAAGCTATCTAACCTCTATGGAGCTCATTTTTCAAAGAGGAGAACATGATTCTACTCTATTTTTAAAGAAATACTACTGGAATAGTGTAAATGATTCTGATTCTGAAGGATATCCAGAGAGATATAACATAGATAAAGAAGTTTCTTAGAAGTACAACTACATTGCTTCAAATGATAGAAAAACAAAGTTTTAATTAAAAAGGTTGTGATCCATGGGTTATCCAGGCTTTGTCCCCGGGTACAGACATGTAAAGGGTACTTATACAGCACACACACACACACACACACACACACACACGCACACACACACACGCACACACACACACATATATCATTAAAGGATACTAGGGTATTTTTATTCATATTGATAATTTTTTGAGTTTGACAATGTTGTGCCCTCTCATAATTTATTCACTATTTCCCATATATATTACATATACCTAGATATTACGTATACATATATATATATATATATATATTCTTATAAAGTAGTTTCAGATTCAAGTTCAAATTTGTTATGATATTTATTCAGCATGCACTCTGAATTAGGTAAAGATGCTAGGCACTAAAGGAGACTCGGAGATGAATAAACATGATTCCTGCACTCCAGAAACCAGTGGAAAGGTAAGAAGTATACAGAAATAGCTCTACTATAAGGCAACAAGATAAGTCTTCTAAGAGACATAAAAATAAAATGCCATGGAGTTCAAAGGGGAGAGGTGCCTGTTTCTAATGAGGATTAGGAAAAGTTTCATAGATGAGATGCTATATGACAGGCAGAAATGGAATGGGGGATATACTGGGCTAAGTGGCGAATATATTATTATGCTAATAGTTTAAAACAAAGAGCCATTTTTTGTATGTGAATGTGGCATTGTAGATATATTATATATTTTGGGTCATTTTTCTAGTTTTGGCTATTGATTTGTTTGTATCAGTCTATTCTACCTTTTGGTTCCCTTTGTGGCTCAATGCTAACATTCTAGGGATCTGCAGGCTTCCCAGAGAAAAATGTAGCTTTATTCTCCAGTAGCCTCTAAATATTTTCCCTTGGTCGTTGAGGTATCCAAGATAGTACTATAAGTCTAGGGAACTATACAGGTCCCTGGGGAGGGCAAAAATCTACCAGGGGAAAAGGGAGATGTCTTACTGTTTATGGGCATAGATGCAGATATTTTGTAATTTTTTTGTCTGGTTAAATAAAGCCTATCCTATGTTTAGTGTCACTAGCCTGAGAACATACATAGAAACTGAGGGCCTGTTCTTTTTGGTGGAATTCTATATAAGCCAAATTCTTATATTACTAGGGGAAACCATGAATAAAGGTAAAATGAAACAAATTCAGATGTTCTCAGGGAAAGCCCTAAGTAGGAAAATGGGCCAAGAGATAATTATTGAAAAACCCTTAAATCTGAACCTAGTTTATATGAAGTTAGAACTATAGTTCTGAGTCAAAGCTTATATTAAAAGAAATATGAAATTCTATCACAATCAGTAATTTATTTGCATCATACAGACATTTGGCCACCCCTAATGTGACGACCTCAGATTATACCTGTATGTCCTGATGTTACTTCATAATACATTTAAGGTTTACTAAACATTTACTTCATAATACATTGATGCAACCCCACAGCCCAAAAACTCAGTATTCTTAAAAGTGATCTGAATCTAACAGAGTTCCCCAGAAATTAAAATTAGCTCTCTAGTAGAGTGTCATTTCATGAACTGGTTGGAATTGACTTGAATATTGTGTTGGGTTCTGAGTACTCTATGTAGGAAAGGAGATTGCTCAGAGGATGGCAGTCAAAATGATAATAATATTTAGCTATCATTTATATAGTGGCAGTAAGGTAGCGCAGTGGATATAGTGCCAGACCTGGAGTCAGGCTGTGTGACCCTGGGCAAATCATGAAACCTGTTTGCTTCAATTCCTCATCTGTAAAATGAGCTGAAAAAGAAATGGCAAACCACTCCATTGTTTTTGCCAAAAAAAAAACCCAAATGGAGTCACGGAGAGTTGGACAAGAATGAAATGACTCAACAACAAATTTATAGTTAATAAATTTATATATATTTATATGGTAGCTCCTGGATGCCAGGCACTGAGTTAAGAACTTTACAAATATTATCTCATTTGATCCTTACAACAGCCCTGGGAGTTACAGGCTATTATTATCCCCATTTTGCAATTCAGGAAACTGAGGCAAACAGAGATTTAAGTGACTTCCCTAAGGTCAAACAGCTAATAAGTGTCTGATGCTGCATTTGATCTTCCTGACTGAGCCCAGTACTCTAACCACTGCACCATCTTGCTACAGATCTTGAATTTTTACTGTAAGATGATTGGTTGAAACATCCTGATGAAAAGAAGACTCAGGGGAAACAAACAATCTGTCTTCAAGTAGTTGAAGTGCAGTCATGTAGGAAAGAGATTAAATTTGTTCTCCTGAGCCCCAGAGGTTGCAACTAGAAACAATGGGTGGAAATCACAGAGAGACAAAAGAAGGCTTGATGTCAGGGAAAATTCTTAATATTTAGAGCTGCCTCCTAAGGCAATGAGTTTCCTGCTTCAACCAATCACCTTACAGCACAAAATCAAGAGCTTTAGCAAGATGGTACAGTGGTTAGATTACTGGGTTTAGAATCAAATGCAGCATCAGACACTTAGTAGCTGTTTGACCATAGGCAAGTCACTTAACTTCTGTTGAGTTCCCTGTTATTGGAAGTCTTTGAGCTAAGTCTGGGTAACTGCTGTTTCAGTTTATTATGGAGTGTTTTTTCTCCAGGAGTGAGAATATAATTTCCTTTCAATTCAGATTCTGCAGTAAGAAGTTACACTTCCAAAATGCAACAGGTGATGTCTTTTAAAGATGACCTGAATCATCTGAAAACCAATTTATAGTTGACCATGAGGACAATACGAAGACTACAGGGTGACATAGAAATCCAAGAGCACTGTCCATCTCAGGTGAAGGAATGTCAACTTGTGCTCCACAATGAGGGCACTCATTGCAAGGTTCTTGCAAGGTTCCTTAAAAGAAGTTTTTGCTCTTGGATTAGATGGGAACAACTGGAGCTAGGTCTTCTCAGCCTTAAATTGACCTTGGACCTCCTCAAATCATTTCGACTCTGTTATTTTCTTGCATCTGTCTCCTCTCTGTCTACTACCTCCATCCTACCATTTACTTTAATACAACAATCTTTCAACCAATTTTCTGACTTCCACTTCCTCCCCACCTCTTGTCTCTTCTTTGCATCACTGCTAAATTAGTCTTCCTTATACAAAAAAAACCCAAAAAACCAATCATGACATTTCCCTGCTCAAAACCTTTCAATGGCTCCCTTTAACTTGCCAAATAAAGGTTAAGCATCTTGGACTGTCATTCAAAATCTTTACAAGCTGATGATACCCTACCCTAATAGTCTTATCTCATGCTGTTCCCTTCTGCCTAATCTTTGCTTTAGCCAAACTGGACAGCTCACTCTCCCTTGTATACATGCCACCCCCTCCCCCCCATGTCTTCCTGTTTCTACACCATTGTATATGCTGTTTGTACTCTATGTCCAGAATCTCTTCCTCATGTCTATTGAAATCTTGCCCATTTTTTAAAGTCCAGCTCAAACGTCAGCTCTTTGACAAAGCCTTTCCTTTTTCTTCTCTATCCTACAGTCAGTCAGGATTGCTCTTTCTCTCAAGGACCTCACACAGAACTCCATGACTCTTTTATATCCTTATGTATTATCTTGTGTTATATTTATTTGGAAACATGTTTGTAAACTCATCTGTCAGGTGATCCTATGAATGTTATAGTTCATCAGAAAGAGCGACATAGAGTTAATACTGGTTCTTTAGTGACAACATGGGCATCTGGAACCTCCCAAGCATGTCAGAACCATGCTTCAATACTTTTTTTTGAGGCATCATTTCTACAATGATTTGACCTTCATGGCATGGATGGTTTCACGTAGGATTTTTGTCTATCTTTTAAATTTTATTTTATCGATAAATTTTGTTTGAGACCTCTGTGCTCCCAATTGAATCTTTCAGAATATACTATATAATCACCAAAAACAGTTTAGTAAAGCAACTGAGTGATTGTGACCAATGACACATAATCTTATAGTTTAGTAGTTTTTCACAAGTACAACTTTTGCTATATTTGCCAACTCCACAGGGATGAAACAGAAAAGTAAATAGCAATTCTAGTACCTAGAACAAGCAATTTTGATACCTGGGGACATCAAGAAGAGACCTTACACTTAAGAGAAAGACCCCAGAACACTACTTGTGGCGTGAATGTAGAATCTTAGGAATTAAGGCTACTTCTGGGGAAGCCACTGCTATAGCAGGGTAGGCTGGGAAGGGAAGAAGAGCACATCCACCCTGCAGGAAAGCCTCATGATCCATCAGAGCTGGAGTATGCCAACTTGCACTTTTATTACACCACAGGTGACCTTTGTGGGAGTCATTCACAGTCTGGTACTTGGAGAGGTGGTCCATTTCTCAGAAAATCTACCCTTAATCTGAAGAGGCTGGTTACAGACCAAGAACAGAATGATGAAGGAAGGTGAGGCAAGGATTACCTCCTTCAACCTAAGATGCAACAAGACTGTGCCTTTGAGTACAACGGAGAGTCTCTAAGCTCTCCCATATAGACCCATACAGCAGCAGTATCACTGTATGCGGGGCTGGAGTGGGGGTAGCATTGCTAGTGCTACAGATACAGGAAGTCATGGTACAAAGTTTAAAAAGAATTTAAAAAAGTACAGGAGAAACACCAGGAGGAAACAGTATCACACCCCTAAATGTCAGGTGTCGTAGAGCAAAGCCCCAGTTGGCCTGCTCTAGCTATGACTCTGGTACAAGGGGTTATGGAAGGTGTTTTAATTTGCATTTCTCTGACTGTTAGCAGTCTGGAGTACTTTCAAAATATTTTTTGATGGTTTTGTGTGCTTCTTTTGAGAGCTATTTGTTAACGTTCTTTTATCACTTAACTGTTAGGGAATGGCTCTTAATTTTGTAGATTTAGGTCAATTCCAAATGCATTTTTGATGATAAATTTTTATCAGTCACGTTCTAAGCAAAAGATTTCCCACAGTCCATATTTTTCCTTAGTATTCAAGCTGCATTTCTTTATGTCTATGTGACTGAAATAGTCTGTTTTCATGTTATAATATTCAGTATGTCCATGCTAGTGTTGACTTCCTACCCATCTACATTTCTGAAGGACATAACCTTCCATGCTCTCATTTGTTAGTGGTCCATCTTTCCATCCTTAACACAAGTATGACACGATGACTGTAATGCTGAGCTTGGATTCAGGGATAATAACAATGATGATACCTTGCAGAATACTCCAGTTTTGAAAAACATTTGATGTAGTTTCATTTAATTCTTGTAATGGCCATGTGATGTTGGTGCAATGGCTATTATGATCGTCCTTTTACTGATGAGAAATTTACAAAGAAGTCAGAATCAGGGTTTGAACCCAGGTCTCATCTTACAAAAAAAATAGAGACCATCCTCTTAGCTATTCTGTACCTCAAAATCCATTAAAATTATGCCCTATTCTCTCCTCCTTTGTTCCAGTTTCTAGCCAAGATCATCTCTGTCCTTAATCTAATTTCCATCCAACTCCCCCAGCAACTTGCCCCCTCTCTCTCATTTTTGATCTCACCATCTATTAATTCCTTCCCTGATATCTACAAATATACCTAGGTTTCTCCTACCCTGAAAAATCAAGTGAAACAAAAACAAAAACCCCTCAAAACCTTCATTTGCCATCCCTCCAAGCTATTTCCCTAAGTCCGCAGCAAAACTCCTGGAAAAAACCCTCTGTATTGTCTCCTATTTCTTTCTTCTCAATCATTTCTCAGCCCCTTGCTCTCTGGGTTCAGACCTCACCACTTGACCATACCATACTCTCCATGATTACCAATGACCTCTTAACTGCTAATTCTGATGACTTATTTTCAGTCCTCATCCTCTTTGGGCTTTTTGCAACATATGATACCATTGAACACCTTTTCCTTTAGGACACATCTCCTCCCTTGATATTTGTGAAATTTCCCTCTTCTGGTTTTCCTTCTATTTAATTGTTCCTTCCCAGTCTTCTTTGCAGAATTATTACCCATGGCCAGACACACAACTAAGGGAGGCTTCCAATGGCTCTGTCCCAGGTCCTTTTATTGTCTTTTTCTATACTGTTTCTTTCAATAGGCTCATCAAGTCTCATAAGTTCAATTATCTCTTTGCAAAAGACTCCCAGATTTATATATTCAGTCCCAGTTTCTCTCCTGAATTCCATTTACAAATCACCAACTGCTTGTCGGACATCGCCAACTGGATATCCTGTAGGTGTCTTGAATTCAAAATGTACCAGATGGAACTCTTCAAATCTTTTCCCCTAAATCCACTCCTCTCCAAACCTCCTCATTTCTATTGAGTGCAACACCATCCTTTCAGTCACCTAGGTTCATTGTCTCAGAATCCTCTTCAACTCTTTTTTCTCCCTCACCTTGTGCTAGATTGAGTAAAGAGGCTATTCTAAAATCTGTTATGTCTTAACTAAATGCAGAAAGTCAGGAGTTTTGAGTATGACTTTGTATAAAGTAATAACAGACAGATCTCATTAAAAGAGGCAAACAGGAAAACTATATAATACTAAAGGCACTATAGAAAATGAAATGATATCAGTATTAAATATATATGGATAGGGACTGGGTCTATGATTTCAATGGTATATGTAATTCCCAAGGGAAGAAATTTTCTCTACCAATTCAGGTCAGCATCTTTTCTGCAAGGTATAGTCTTAGAAATTTGCCTAGAGCACTAAGAGGTTCTATTATCATTACATATTTACCAAATGTCATTTCCCCTCATGTTCAATTATGATTTCAGCTCATTTTCCATGTGCAGAAACTATTTAAGATATATATATATGTATATACATATATACACACACATAATGTATACACACACACACACACACACATATGTGTGGAGAGAGAGAAAGAAAGTGGGGCAGTGAATAGAATCCCCATCTAGGAACTGAAAGGGAAGAAAGGAGAAGGAAACAAGCACGTGTGTGTGTGTGTGTGTGTGTGTGTGTGTGTGTAGTACCTACTATCTTCCACTTTACTAAACACTTTACAAATTTGATCCTCATAACTTTGTAAAATAGTTGCTTTTGTTATTCCCCTTTTGTTGTCGAGGAAACTGAAACAAACAGAAGTTAAGTTGAAGGAATCCTAATAAAGCTTCCCCCAGCCCCAATATTCTAAATTTCTTCTAGGCCCCACTGAACAGCAGACCCACTGCCCCTACTGATCCACTCACCCCCCCACTCAATATCCTAACTTCCTCATATAGGCCTCATTGCTCACTAGAACAACAGCTGTGTCCATGAACTCATATTTCTTACAGAAACAGCAGGTGTGTCCATGTGATGGGATTCCAGCCATTGCCTCTAGCTAGTCGTTGCCCCCAGACCCATTCCTCATATTTCCCACAGAAACAGCGGGTGTGTCCATGCACTCAACCACTCCAGTCTCAGACAGGACCACAATACTCAGCCAATCAGAAAGCAGCACCACCAAGATGCCCAAGCAGGATGTGGACCCCAAAACAATAGAAGGGACTTTCCCTAAGTAGGCACCTGTGCAGCAATAGTAAATAACAGATCTAGAGTAAACTAATGATGTAGAGAGGTTTATTATAATATCATTATCATACATACATGCCCTCAAATGGATTTTTCTGTGGGCATTGTGGGTAATCACATGTACAATTCCACTTCGTCTGGGACCTCTCCCCTATTACCTAATCTCTTAACAAACCCCTCCTGCCTTTTTAATATTCATAATTTCTATTATGTAATTGCATCTTTAGCCTATAAAAATCCATCTTGCTTTCTCTGAAGTTGCTGGTTCCTCTTGGAACTTAACCTACTTCATGAGAGGCATCAGTCTTAATAAGTGACTAAATTTGGATTAAAAGTGGTCTGACTCTGAATTCTTTGAGACAGTTCCACCATAACATATCATGAATCCGCAACAAAGTGATTGCCAGAGTCATGCAGATAGTGAATGTCTGGGGCTGGATTTGAGCTCAGGTCTTCCTGACTCCAGTTGGGGTACAGAAGGCTTAGGTTCAAATCCTGACTTTTGAACTCTCTGGACTTTGTAACCTGGGTAAGGCACTTAACCTCTCCATGCCTCAGGCATCTCCCTAGGTATGTAAGCTGCAGAGCAGTTACTGATCTATGAGGGTGAAATTCCCTACACCAGTAAAATCATAGGCCTATATGTGTGTACACACATATACCTACATGTCTTGTATGTATATATTATGTACATGGTTGATGACTTTGTAAAGGATACTGAAAAGCAGACCCATGGGAGAACCAGAGTATAGCAGTGTCATAAAATTCCAGGGAAGAGAGAATATCCCAGTGTATGGGGAGATCAACAGTGCCAAATGTTTCAGTGTTCAAGAAAGATGAACGCTGAGAATAAGCCACCTGATTTATCATTTAGAAATTATTTTCTCATATACACATATTAGCCAACAGATCCCTTTGGGCTTCCTGTTAATTACCTCAGATTTTTTGCATTTGTGTGTCACAATCTTCTCCAAGGCATACTCCTGAGCATCTACCAATACATTTTAGTTTTACCAGTGGGCCATAATACTCACTTAGTTTGCGGTATTTCAATTAAACAGCACCGTTTAAGTAATTAAATCACATTACGTTCCTTTAATATACCTTGAATTTACTGTCCCACAAATATATACATCCTTAGTGGAGAGAGTGGACTTGAGTGGACATCTCTAGGAATTAAATGTCAAACATCTAAAAATGGAGAGTAAATGAACAAACGAAGGAACTATAGAGCATTGATTAAGCGATTGCGATGTGTCCAAATCCTGCACTCACGTTGGGAGTACAAACAAAAAAGGAAGAGAATCTCTGTCCCTAAGGGACTTCTATTTTGCATTCTTTAACTCAGGTCTCATCTTCAGGGATATGTGTGCCTTGTGCATATATTGAAGATTCTGCGCTTAGTCAACCTTTCCTAAGCAGAGAGGACTATAGCTCTCTTCAGCCAGTGTCTATGAAACTCACTCTTCCCCTCAGCTGGGCTGCACCAGAAAGTACAAAGAGCCAGAGACAGGCTGGGATCAGACCTCTTCTTTGAACCCCTCTTAGAACTCTTCTAGCAACTGCTCCTTTTCAGCTCTGAATTGAACTAAACTGTCCTCTGTCGCTTCCCCAGGGACTCTCATTCCAGCTGTGTCTTATAACTGATGGTCAGAAACTTGTGTTAGTTCTTAGGTCTTACCAGACCCCTCCTGCTCACCCCCCCCCTTCCCCCCCAACCCCCCACCCCCGCTGAGGTAAATCTCCCCAGAACTCTACTTCCTCAACCGAACAAAGGGATCAAGAGACACTATTGTAGAGAAACTATTTTATCCTCATTCCAGAAGCTTCTCTGTTCTCTGTAAAATAGCAGCAATTGTGCTGGCTGTTTAATTCTGAAATATTGTTGTTCTTAGTATACCTTCCCCCTTGACCTCTTCTATTATAGTCACTGAGAGTTCCTTGAGAGAAGGGACTGCTTTTGCCTTATATCCTAAGAGCTTAGCGTGGTGTCTGGCACATAATAGCCATTTAATAAATGCTAGTCAAATGACTGGGGATGCAACATGTAATGGATAATTAATTGCAAATCATTTGAGAAAGGAGAGAGTACAAAAGGATCTAATATATTTGTTTTGCTGGATAAGGTCTCTGAAATAAATGCTTACTTGCAGCAAATACATCTGATGAAATGAATTAATTAGCCTATATTTGTCCATTGTGCTGTGAACTAAATGTCCTTTTGGCTTTATTTGGAGTGGAGATAGTAAAAGACGGAAGGGGATGTGGGCGAGAAGTTGCTTGAAAAGATAGCAAGCATAATATGTGCAAAACCTTTTATCTAGTACAAACAGAAGTAAAAAAGGCATGATTCATGTGACAGTCTGCAAAAACTACGAAAGCCCATGAATAATTGATAGAATTGCCACATGAAGATGGCTTCCTGCCTCCTTATGCCTCTGAATATCTCTATATTCTCAACTCCCAATTGTGACAACTTTGATTAAAAAAATGATTTTAGTATCAAATATTAAATTCAACAAATATTTTTACTAAGCATCTGCTTTGTGTAAATCTTATTATGGCATTGTCTGATATGCTGGAATAATAATTGAGTAACTGGTTAAGAATATTTCTTTTCTGATTCCTTATACCAAAAAGTTCAGGAGGGATTTTATTTTATGCAAATCTTTATACTTGTCTATTAAGGTCCCAGCATATATATTCATGGAATTAAAATTTGGCCAATCTAATGTTCTTTAAAATATGGGATCATCTATTGAAACTTCTGAAAATTCATAAAAGGAAATCAGGAAAAAAAGTTCCACTTTTGTGCATAACCTTTCAACCTTTGTTCAGTAAGGCTTTGGTTATTCTAGGTGAAGAAAAATAAGAGAAAAAATTTTTTTTCTTTGTTTTCCTCTAGGTCTTGAACTGGACTACCTTTTTATTTGCATGACAACTGATATAGACTCCTAAGAGAGTTGGAAGATCATTTGGAGGTCATTTAACCCAACCTCCCACCCCATGCAAGTCTACTGTCCCTATCATCCTTGACAAGTTTAGTCTTTGCCAGCCATGGGAAGCTCAATGAAGTATTGCTAGTAAAACAAGCTCTTTATATTGTGTGGTTTTTAAAAAATATCCTTAAGTTTGCAGATTGCTTTTTACCTACTAAAATATCTATCTGGGACCACACCTTGCCTTTGGAACCACCTCCCCAAGGTGGAGGTGTTTTTGTTTTTGAAGGATGATCGGTGAATATACTCACCAGGTGGCTGAGATGTTTTGAAAATAATGACTTAATCAGAGACAAACTCTTGATACTTTCCCCTCCCAAAGAGCATGACACAGTGAAAAAAAAAGAACCAAAAACAAAAAACAAAACCACAATGAAATAAGAGAGGTTAGCTCTTTCAAGAACTCTTAGTCACTATTCTTCAGAGGCATCGACGCCAAAACAACAGGGGAACTGTATGGTGGAATGAGGTAAAACTAACCAAGTTCAGCACCTGGCAAATAAAGGAAAAGAAAATGACCCAAGAAGTCAATCTGAATTCCCTCAAGGAACTGGAACGTGAGATGGTTCTTCAGGTTCTGTACCGAGATCAAATGGTGCAAAAGGTTGAGGAGGAGAGGATAAGGTATGTTGGCATTTGACTATGTCTGTTTCTTGGCATCACCCTTTATTGCATTATTTTTCCTCTTCTACTCTTAGAGAAACTAACTAGTGGGTGGGTTACTTGGGGAAGTGATTCTTAGCCTCTGAGAAAATCCATAGGCTGAAGGACTTGGGGTGGAGGTCACCAACACTCTCCATCTGAAATCTGAAGGTGGACAGGATTCTAGGGACCTGTCTTTTTTAGTCATTTTTAATGGTGCTTTGCTCTAATAAATGCTGCTTCACTAACTGGGGCTGTCCTTGAATACACTCCAAAGGACAAGTCCTCTACAGTTAAGGACTCTTCACACCAGTATTTGATGGCAGAATTGTGAGTTTGTTGGTTAAAGGTGCAAAACCGCTTGAGAGAAAAGCTGGAACCTGAGGCTGCCAACTCAGGTAGTGAAATGCCGATACATGCTGATAAATAAGCTCCCAGGGAAATACCCAGTTTGACGTGGAGCGCTTTGTCAGCCCAAAGCCCATTTCTCCTCATTTTTAGCAGCGTATAGCTTCTGGATTTGAGGGAGGTAGAAGCTTATTCATATATGCTCCCAACACTTACTTTTCCCCATACCCACCAGCCAATAAAAGAGGAGCTAATACAGTTTAGTTTGTGGACTTGCCTTTTCAGTTTTTAGTTTTCTCTTTACTTAAAGGCTCAGTTAAAGGGAAATACGGAGAATTTTATACGTTTATCGAGGCCAAAACAACAATACGTTTAGAGCTTGAAGGGACCCAATCTAATCTTACTCTACAGATAAAACAGCTGAGTCCTAGAGAGGTTAAGTGAGTTGCTCAAAGCCACTGAGCTAGTGAGTGGAGGAGGCGGGACATGAACACAAGGTCTCTGACTCCAGCTCTTCCTACAACATTATGTTCTTAGAAGTTTAAAGAGTTTTACACCTTGGGAAGCGCAAAGTTCATTTTACGCATGGGAAAACTGAGGCTTGGAGAGGCCCCTTCTTTGCAGATACCTTTAAATAAGGTTTGCATTTGAATTGGAAGAAGAAAAAGCTGGAGCAGCAGTGAGAGGGAATTGAGTGAATGTGAAGAAATGACCTTTTCTTAAAAACTGCTGATCTGCCCTTCCAACAGGTCATTCTGGGTACCCTCTTGTCCATTTAATGGCGTGGCAAGGCTTAGGAATGGGGGGTGGGAGAATGGTTGATGAAATAAGCAAGCAGCCTGGAGACGTTACTTAAAATATAAATGGAGACAAATTTTTTTTTCATATTTTTTGTCTCTCTCTTTGGTTTCTAGGAGGAAGGAAATTATTCCATGTAAATCTCCTTGATCTGTAAAGATGAATTAGAATAGAATTATTACTTTCAAATGCTTCCATCTTTCTGTCACTATAAGCATTTTCCCACTATTTAACAAACATTATCATTTAAAAAGGTCTTGTTATTACATATTTAAACTCTGCCCACATTTGTGAAGTACTTCAAAGTTACGAAGTGCTTTGTTTATCATGTATGTACATTATCCATCTGAACCTTCAGCTTGGCCCCATCAGGTAGGTGGCACAAATACTATTAGCCCTATCTTGAAGATTTGGAAAATTAGATTATGAGAGATGAAATAAGTTGCCCAGTCCATACAGCTGGAACATGATAGAACTTAACTCCAGACTCCTGCCTCTGGATCCTCTGACCTTCCTACTCATAACTGAATAGATGTGGACTCTTATGTATGTGTGAATACATATGCATATACATTCTGGCTTTTCAGACAAATCTAGTATTATGTTGGTGCTTTGTGTTTTTCTTAATGCTTTTGAAAGAGATGTGGTATTAAAGGGCAAGAAAACACAATGAATCCTTTCTTCATCAGATTAAGTGGCAGCAGTTTTAGACTCTGTCTATACAATGAAAAATATGAAGGAAGAAATCCGCTTATAATGTCATTGTAGAATCTGAATACTCAGAGAAGGGATATTCAAATTTTCTGGTTATCTGGAAGCCATCCAGAGAACCATTTTTATTTCAATTCATACTATTGAGAAACCTTCCAAATGCATCAGCATTTCTTTTCTGCATCAGCAAGTAAAATGACTGGAGATCAAGTTTTCTTTTATCATCAGGAAGCTGGCAGTGGTTGGAGTCATTTTTCTGAGTTAGCTCTCATCATCTAGTCATATACATAGTGGTAGAAGAAGAGGAATTCTAGAATCCTAGAATGGTAGGACTGGAAAGAATTCTTTTTAAAATACATTTTTATTGATATCTCTTATTTTTACATAATCTAATTTTCCAGTGTATCCTCCTTCTTTCCCATGCAGAGAAATATTCTTTATAATAGAAAAGAAGGGGGAGAAAGTTCACAAAAACTAACCAGCATAATGAGGAAGCCTGACATTCTAGGCAGTGTGTACCCATAATCCCCCACTTGTGTGGGGGATGTGCTTTTTCATCTCCTTGTGCTGAGGCCAAGCTAGATCGTTACAATTTTATAGCATTTGGTTTGAAATGTTTCATTTTTGTTCTTTGCACTTGCCATATATGTTGTATAGTCATTGTCTGTACTGTTTTTCTGGTTCTGCTTACTTTCCTTTGCCATCAGTTAATTTTTATATTAGTCTTTCTGTGCTTTTATCATGTTCGTTATGTCTTACAGCATATTAATACTTCATTACATTCATCTATCATTGATAGACATCTACTTTGTTTGCTGGAAGCAATCTTAGAGATTACTCAGCTCAGTCCCTCATTTTTCAAATCACAAAACTGAGACCTAAAGTGAAGAAATGATTTGCCGAAAAGAAGACTGTTCTCAGAGTGTCCCACCCCCAGTACATAATCTGGGGAAAATTTTTTAAAAAGAAATTCCTTATATAAGCTTGGTTTCTTGTATTTTTTTAGGGGGTACCTTAAAGCTCTTATAGTATAAGATTTATACTTTCCTTAAAGACAGTGCTTGACACATAGCACTATATAAATGCTAATTTTTTCATACCCCTAGCCCAAATACAACCCTTAGACAGTGTAATAGAACTGAAAGGGAGATGGACCAGCAAACTCTGGATCCTAGTGAGATTGTGGGTAAGTTACATTACTTCCCTGAGTCTTGTTTTCCTCAACCATAAAATGGAGGCGATTCTTGTATTATCTTCCTCATGGGGATTTGGGAAGAAAAATATTTTATATGCTATATTGAAATTGTTATCATTAGTTCTGACATTTTGATTTCATTATGTAGGGAGGTTCACTCTACTAATGCAGATGAGCAACTGTTCTTCAACTTAGGGATACTAAGAGGGCAAATTACTTGCCCAGGGTCTCACAACCAGTGTGGATTTCAGAAGTAGAACTAGAACCCAGGCCTTTCTGACTCAGAGGTCAATCTTCTATCACACAATGTTGCTTCTTTAAGCTAATATTAGGCACCTAATAAATGTCTGATGAAGGAGTGGAAAGGTTTGAAGTATGCTAGGCATAAGTGTTTTGGATAACAATAAAACAAGTTTCAGACATTTAACCTAAATCTCAATTTACTTATCCATAAAAAGGAAATAATAGTAATTTTGCTCTTTATTTTATAAGCTTATTATGAGAAAAAACATCACTGTAAGTTAAATAGCACTCTAAGTTCTCATTATTAGGAAATTTAGAGAATTGTAAATTTGTCCTTCCCTTGAGACTTAATACCATGGTGTTTTTTTTCCATGTCTTTCTTGCTATTCTTTCTCAATACTTTCATTTTTGGTGAGGTGGAATTACTACTATACATTATTATATATTGTAGTAGTATAATATGTAATACATAGCATTACATGTATATAGAACATATTATGTGATACAGTTGTATAATCATGCAACATATTTTACATGTACATGTAATATATATGTATACTATTATATGCACTATGATATATTTAATACACATTCCACATATATATGTGATACATGAAGCATACATATTATTATATGTACCATAATGTATTATAACATGAAATACATGTTTGTATATATGTAATATATTTAATTATGTTACTATGTGCAGTATAACATGCAATGTATTTTACATGTATGTAATTTATTTTATTATATAATTATAACATATAACATTAATTATAATGCTCTTAAGATGTTTTAAGATTACTTAAGATTAATGTTATTAAGAATGCATTATACTATATTACTACTGTATTCATATGTGCCTTGCTCAGAGGGGGTGAGAATGGCACAAATTTTCCCTGTAGAGGCAGGATTGAGGGGTAGTGTTAACTTATGCTAAATTATGTTTTATCCTTTGGTTCCTTGGGTTCGCAGGAAACTGAAATTGCACCTGCAGGATCTTCGATGGAAACCAGCAAAGAACACTAAGCAGGAATACAAAGAGAAGTTCTGTGCACGATGCCAGAAGTCTCTGGGCTTGGTAATAAACCGAGGAGGTGTATGCCAGGGCTGTAGCCATCGAGTCTGTTCTGAGTGTCGGGTCTTCCTGAGGAAAACCTACATGTGGAAATGCACCGTCTGCTTTGCTGATGGGTAAGCAATTCAGATTGGTTAACCAAGTTATTTGCAAGCTAGTAGTTGTTGCTATGTTTACCAAGTCTATTTGACATGAAGCTGGGAGGGGCAGCTAGCATATTGGACAACAAAATCAGTGGTATCCAAAAGATCTTGACAGCTTGTCATGATGGGCCATAGTTCATAAAATAAACTTCAATAGGAATATGTAAAGTTCTATACTTGGGTTCAAAAAACCCCAACAGCACAAGATCTCTGTGGGGGAAGCAAGGCTAGACAGTGGTGCTTGTAATCTCTTGGTCTGGGGGTTTTAGTGAACTTCAAAGTCAATATGAGTCACCAATGTAATAAAGTGACCTAAAATACTCATGTGACCTTAGGCTGTATCAAGAGAGAGAGTGTCCAGAATAAGAGATGCGACTGTCCAAATATACTCAGCCCAGATAGGACCACATCTAGAGTTCTGGGCAACCTGGAGTGTGTCCAGAAGAGAATGATCAGGAGGACAAAAAGTCTACACTTCGTATTACATTAAGATTGCATGAAGGAATTTGTAGGTCTGTAAGCAGACTTCTTGGAGATTTTGTAGAAAATGTTACTGTTCAGGTGTAGTTAGACTCAGGAACACCTTTGGTGTTCTTTCCACCTCTGTGATTCTGTGATAATAAAGGATGAAGAAAATCAAACTTCAAAATTATGGTCACTTACGGAAGTTTTGTCATTAGATCATGAGTTTCTTGAGGTCAGGGACCATCTTGTGCCTCTTTTTGTTTCCCCAGTGCATAGGACAGTGAGTCTGGCACGTGGCAGGTGCTTAATAAATATTTATTGACTGTCAAATTACTCAACAAAGTGTGGGCTTTTACCCAGGACTGCTGATTTCTTTAGATTGTTTGGATTTCTTAGTTCCTCAGTTTAGCTCTTCTGTAGTTAATTTAGGGCTGCCCTATTTCAGGACAATGAGATATAACTTTACATAAGACCTGCTTGAATTAGGTTACCTGTACTCCTGTATCTTAATCTTGGTATGTAGACAGAGGGTACCATGTATAAATTCTTTTACTTAGTCATAGCAGAACCATATCTTAGAATCCATCTGTAGATTGGTTCCTTCTCTTCCTTTTACTTTGTGCAGTTCTCACTCCCCTCAATCTTTTAATGACCTTAAAGAGTTGGGAGTTGGAAAAGGACACTGTAGAAGTAGCTGAAAACAAGCATTTCTTTTCCAAGTGTTCTGAACACATCTGCCATGGGTAGCACTCAGGTCTCATTGACTTCAGTTCCAACTCTCCAGCCACCATACCACCTAATTCCAAAGCATGGGAACATCCATTAAATAATAGTTAACATTTGTAGAGAGCTTTAAAATTTGCAAAGTGATTTATATGTGTTATTTCATCTGAACTCTACAACAAATCAGTGAGGTAGGTGCTATTATCATTCCCATTTTACATATGAGGAAACCAAGGCTGAGAGAGGTTAAATAACTTGCCCAAAGTCACATAGAGGGTGTCTGAGAAAAGATCTGAATTCAGGAATTCCTGACTTCAAGTCTAGGACTCTTTCCACTGTACCACTTAGCTGGCTAATTTTGTAATAGAAACTTTATCCGGTGAAAAAAACACAAATAAAGGGAAGGGCAAATTAACATTACATGCATATAAACATACGTTAGAGCAGAGTTTCTTAACTTTTTTGTGTGTCATATACCTTTTTGGCAATCAGGGAAAGCCTATAAATGAAAATTTCCCTGCACAATTTTGCGGAACCTCCAAAAAAATTTTCTGGGGGCTTGGGCCATATAAACCCAGATTAGGAGCCCCTGAATTGGAGGGAAGTTGTCTATTTTCTTGGGAGATTAGACTATCAAGGAAGGAGAGATGTTTGAAATCTGTTGTGTCATTCCACGACCAGCCTGCCTAAGCCTGGTTCTGAGAGATTGCTTAATAGTGATGAATTTATTTTGACCACAGCAGCTCATGAAAGTGTCAAGACGATGCAATCTCTGACCTCATCCCCAGTGGGGAAATTGCAGAGCTTGTATTTTCCCCCCAGATAAGTTCACAGACTCTTTGAAATCTTGGGAGAGACCCTTTGGGGCATATGGAGTCCAGGTTAAGAACCCTTGCATTAAAACAAAGTTGACGCTTGTCTGGGAAGATTAGACTCTATCAGGGAAGAGATCTTAGGAGCTTATTGTGCAGATTTTAATATTTCAGCTTCAGTACTTCAGAAACCCTGTGACTTCCCCTGTGTGAATGAGGACAGAGATTGCATCCTTTTTTGCACCTTCATGAGCTACTGTGTACAAAATAAATTCATCACTGGTCATGGGACAACAGAATTCTCCTGCATTGCAAGGCCATTCAATCTTTTCAGTTTGGAAAGACCTGTTGGGGCTTCGGTTCCACTGTAAGGATCCAGAGTGACATTCCAGACACAATCAGAGATGAGGGGAGAATGCAAGTAGAGATGCAGAATGCCAGAACTGAAAGAGGCCTCAAAGGTCATCCTGTCATAAACTTGTAGGCTTATGAATTTAGAGTAGGTAGGGACATTAGAGGCCATCTAATCCAAACCATTCATTTTATTTTTTCCACATTTTAAAAAAAAAATATGAACTTGACAAGGATAAAATAAGACATATGCAAAATAGAACAGAAAAAGGGGACTGTACATGATGCTGCAAATATAAGTAATCTACAGCTTGTTGACTTCTCTTTCTATCTATGATAAATTCTTTTATTGCTGTTCTCTTTTTTTAAGCTTTTATGGATTCTTTTAAAGGCTTTTAAATTTTTGTCAATGAACAAAAATATTTTTCTCCCCTTCCTCTCCTCCCATTAAAAAAAAACAACAAACCTTTGTTACAAATATATATAGTCAAGCAAAACACATTTCTGCATTAGTCATATCCAAATATATGGCTCATTCTGTTTCCTGAGTTCATCACCTCTCTTTCAGGAGGTAAATAGCTAACTTCATCATCAATCCTTTGAAATTCTTATTAGAGTAATCATCATTTTTGTCTGTCAAAAGTTGTTTGTGTTTACAAAGTTGTTGTTATTATTGTATACATTGTTCTCCTGGTTTTTCTTACTTCACACATCAATTCTACAAGTCTTCTCAGATTTCTTTGAAATTGCCCCTTTTATCAATCATTACAGCACAATAGTATATCATTACATTCATCTATCACATTTTTTTCAGCCATTTCTCAATTGATGGGCATCCCCTTAGTCTTAACATGTTATTTTCAAAATTGATTTGCTTGTCTGTTTCCTACTCATTTTCCCACTGTTCATTTATATTTGAAAAAATGCTTTAACAACTTTCTTTTCTAACTTTATTTCATTTTGTTAACCTTATCACTAGCCCTCTCTACCTCTTCCCACTTCCCCTTCCAAAAAATTGAAAGAATCAAAATCAACATATCAAATATGCATTTGCAAACAAAGCAAAATCTCAGATTTTTGATGTGTGAAAATGTACCTTGAATTTATCACCCCTCTGTCAACAACCAATCCCATTACTTCACAGATGAGGAAACTAAAGGCCAGAGAAGAGATATGACTCACCCAAGATCATATAGGTTGTGAGTAGAAAAGTAGATTTTGAATCCAGGCCTTCTGACATGAAATCCACCACTCTTGTCATAAAGTGTGATGGTTTTTATAGATGAAGAAGCTAAAATCCTAAGCAACTTGCTTAAGGTCACCTAAGTTATAAGTCTGTGTTAAGGGAGGCCCTGAAAGCATGGTTTATGAACCCAAAAGTCAATGAAACCTCATTACATCTTGTTAGACAGGGTACATACTTGTGGTTAGGGTTTATATGTGAAATCAGGAGGACGTGCCTGGAAAGACCTTTCTGCTCTTGTGCAGAGAGCTGCCTCCCTGATTGCATGCAGTAGTTGTATGGAGTGACTGACTGGGTCAGACCCCAAGGGGATAATGTTCTTTCCTCAAGCTTAAAGAAGAAGAGTTGATTATGTTCTTAGTAACCAATGAAGTAGTGAGGAAAAAATACATGTAAAAAAATGGAAATACTTTATCTTGGAGTGGTTAGAAAGCTTTATTATTATCTTTGCCTTATTTTGTTTTGTTTTTAAAATATGGAATTGCTTTCCATTCCCTTTTTGGGGATTATCCATTCAAGGAATCCTGAATTCACAGATATCCTGAGATCAAAGGTATATTTAGCTCAGACCTATATCACGTTCTGCCAACTAATCGATGAAGAGTGAGTGCAGAAGTTGGTATGAGTTTGTGTGCACAAGGGCATAATTCACTTGCTTTTCAGTGTTTTTGATCTGTGGCTTGTGTGATTGTAGAAAATAAGATAAAGGACTAAAATTTGGCAGTGCATGAGTCTGGGAAAGTAGTTTGTAACCCTAGGATTTAAAAATGTGCCCTAAATAAAGTGGTGACAGCTATATGAGGCCCACCGAGAATAAGAATATTAAGGGCATTAATACATTGTGGATATAACAGTTGAATTCTAACTTCTTCTAAATCCTCAGTATTATATTCATTGACATCATGAAACAAATCTGCTTAAGTTGCTTTTCAGGGGCTTCATCCATTTCAATCATCCAGTCAAAACAGAAAGGTGAAATTGTTGAACCTGCTTCCATTGGAACTGTCTTCTGTTTCTACACTATGCTAATTCACTATGAACCTTAACAGGGCAGTTAGGTACCACAGTGGATAAAGCACTGGACTTAGAATCAGGAAAACTCATCTTCATGAGTTCAAAATCAGCCCCAGACACTTACTAGTTATATCGCCCTGGGCAAGCCACTTAACCCTGATCAGTTTCCTCTTCTGCTCAAATGAATGAAGAAGAAAAATGGCAGACCACTCCAGTATCTTTGACAAGAAAACCCCAAATGGGGTCACAAAGAGTCACAACAAATGACCTTTAACAATTCCTGTTTCTATTGCATTGTAAGTACAAAGCACCTTACCTATATAATGTCATTTAATCCTTATGATAAACCTATAATGAAGGTTATAGTCAATCTTCATTTTACAGATGAGGAAACTGAGGCTCTAAGAAGTTGAATAACTTACCCAGTATCCCAAAGACAGAAAATTTCTGAGGTTGAATTTGAACTGAAGCTTCCTGACTCTATGTCTAGCATTCAAGTCGCTATACCATATTGCCTCTCATGTGGCACAGCTACCCCTCTCCATCTCAGCTTTCTTGGATTTGATTGGGTTAGTGCCCTTTGTATTTTAATAAACACGACAGAGTGTCCCGTCCGGCGGGACTCAGTTATTCGGGGGGTCGAGGGGAACCCAGCCTGAAAGAGAAACGGGCGAGAAGAGGAGGGAGACCAAGCAGATTTTGTCAAGGTCTCAGTTTATCTAGCTCAGGGTACAGCTTATATAGTAATTGAAACAGGGAAGAGGAATGGAAAGGAATGGGGAGGGTCCAGGGCGAGGGTAGTATCTAATCATGCAATCTTTACGATTAGGTTATTTCCTGGGACTGGGGGGCCGAGCCTTCTTGTGGTTGCGACATCTGTTGACAAAGACGTCTTGTGATATTTGCTTATTGCAAACAAGATGTTCAGGGCATGTTGACCTCAAGGGTGAGGGGCCCAGCACTAAATGCTGGCTCCCAACAACAGAGTCCAAACTAGCATGAGCCAACAGGGTTTTGACTCAGGGTGCAGACATTGGAATGGGATTGGAGGAAGGAATGAGCTTTCTGTCTAAGAGGTACATTTCCTTACCATGGAAAACCCCTGTCCCCTAAGAATATCTCAATCCCCAAATATCACCTCAAGTTCCTCCAGAAGGATGGCACAGAGTTGATCCCAAAGGATTTCATGGGAGAGGGTCTCCATCTCCTAGTACAGCTGTACTCAAGGTGGTACTATCCCCTGTGATCTCCCTCTAATGCTCCACGTAAAAAACTGCCATATAGGGTTATTGTAAGGATCAAATGATATAATGTAGGTAAAGTGCCTCTCTGTCCCAAGACTTAATTTCAGCTAGTTAAATATCTGTTAAGGAAAAACAAAGTTATTGTGATAGGTCAAGTCCATGAGAAGGACTTGTATTGAATGGCAGGCTGGTCCTTGCCCTAAAGAAAATATGTATTTCCATTGAATAATGCTTAGAACACGGGTTTTTGACCTGGGGTCTGTGAACTTGATTTTTAAAAACATACATTTTGATAACTGTTTTTCAGTCTAATTCCTTTACCTTATAATCCCAAGTATTTAATTTTATGAATTTAAAAATATCATTCAGAGAATGTATCCTCAGATTTCAACAGACTGTCAGGTCTGTAACATAAAACATTCCGAGAAACCCTGGTCAAGAAGGATTTCAGGATCTTATTTTCCCATTTCAGATACCAAAAGGCACTTTATTTCTTGAGGTTGAATATCATTGACCTTGAAGAGTATAGTATCACGTAACACTTGGGGAATTTTTTTTATTTTTTATTTTTTTCTCCTTCAAGTTAATATGCTGAAATCAAAACTGAACAGCCGGATGAGGCAATCGCCCAGGAAGGTTGCCTTGGGCTTAGATGTCATTAAAGCTTTATCCTCCTACTACATGAGATGTGATTTCTAAAACCCCAGCTTCCTTATTTTGAAATAAGACTTTTCAAAATCCACAAGATAGTTGCAATACTAATAGTGAACTTGCAGAGGTCCTGCTTTTGAAGGAGAGATGTGTCTATTTCAATTGTTTACTCATAGGCCTTTTTTTTTTTAACATTTGACAATATTTATAATATCAGAGAATGTTTTTGCTGGGTAGCAAGTTATGTGATTATCCCATTCAATTCATTTTAGAAAAAAAAGGAAATTTGTTCCTAGCAGTCTTTGTATACTTCGTTTTGACTCTGAAAGAATTTTTTTTAACTCACTGAAGGCTAAAGTTAAAAACTGTTAAAAGCTTTGTAATATTTGGTATCTGTTGTTGTCTTATATAAGTATATTCTTAATTATGACCAGTAAAAAGACTCCTTAAAGACTCTCCATCATCCCTTTTCTGTAACTCTGTGTCTTTCCTTTCTCGGGACAGGGGCCCTGATGTCATTTGTAGGATGAAGAAAAACATATGAAAAAAATTTAAAAATTTTAACTGCACTAATAAAAAAAACCCCATAACTTTGAAATTGCCTAAGAATAGCAAAGTTGGACTGTGTCTGCGAATTTTAATCACAATGTTCAGAAAGAGTTAGAAACTAGAGGAGATGCTACAGATGGAGAAGGCATGCTGACTGCCCTCAGGAAGCACACAACCTATTTGGGGAGAGAAAACTAATATATAGGAAAAAGTCAAATATCAGTGAAACGCTGAGCTATAAGATGCTGAACAGGAGTTCAGCAAAAGGAAAGATCAGTGTTGACTTCAATAACAGGAAAAGGCTCATCCTTGAAGGATGGACAAGAACTAGATTTACCAAGGTAGGGGGTAGGCTGGTATGAAGAATGATGGTTTGGGTTAGGGGAAGAGCATAGGCAAAGGCACAGTTGTAAAACCAGACTTTGTGTGTGGAGGGGACCATGAGCAGGGTTGTCTGACTGTGGCTGAGGTTGCAGTCTGGGGAGAAGTGGGACATAATGCTAGAGAGATATGGGGGGGAAGCAGAGGGAAGTAAATTATGGAGAGTCTTGAAAGCCAGGAAAGCCAACTGGCCCTTCTACCAGACCACAAAGGAAGTGAGAAATTTCAAGAGGAGAAGGAAGGAAAGAGAATTTCTGGAATGGGGAACAGCTTGTAATATCATGTCTGGGGGACAGCAGATAGGCCAGATTAGCTGAAATGTAATAAGCCTGAAGGGGAAGTAATGTGAAGTCAGTCTGGAAAGATGGGAGTAAATTAAGTAATTAGTTGATTAATGAGAAAAAAGTCATTGCATTTGGCCTGAAAATCAATGGTGACCTTTGGGAGATCAGTTTTAGTATTATTATAAAGCAGATATCCCCAAATACAGGGTAGATTGAATATGTACCTTTGTCACACAGAGTTTGTTTCTCTTTTCATCCCCCCAGTACAGGGAAGTAGAAAGGAGAGAAAATTGATTCTTGCTCATTGAAAAAAAAAACTTTAAAATGATGGAATTGGATAGCTGAGGAGTGGAGACAATAGGGGTAAACCACACAAAAGGTTTAGGACTGAAAAAAGAGAAACTGAACAGCTAGTTTCTGAATTTGCTTTTCTGTCCTAGTTCAAAATAGATTGGATTTATGACCCCCGATACCTGAAAGTTTTCTTTTTAATTTTTCTGTCCTTTGGTATTTATTAGAAATACCATTGGTAAGGCTATTCAAGTGAAGGAATCCTAACAAATGGTGAAACTAAGTACAAAATTTTTGATGCTGAGTTGCAGTTAATAAGAAATTTTATAACCCCGAGGTAAAAAGGATAGGGCAGGACAAAGCAGAAAAGGCCCCTGCCTCCTGTTACTAATGGTGAGTAAGGGTTGTAAAGGAGAAGAGAAAAGGAGGAAGAGGAGGAGGAAATTGGAATTTTTTTTAAAGTAGTGATACACACACACACACATACATACACATATACATATATACACATGCCAGGTCATCAGAGGGTGGGCCTGGATTTGTAGGAAAGCTGATCAATTCCAAAACTCAGCAGAGAATTTGGGTTCTTTCTGAGCCTGATTTGGGATGACATCAAAGGTTTCAAACAGGATTTCAAGATAAGATTGCTTTGGCATTTCTAAAAACAAAGTAGAAACAGACTTTCAGATTAGTCTTCAAAGCAAATTGATGTCCTATGATTCTTTGAGATTGGGGATTAACCACTCAAATCATCGACAAATATTTACTAAGTCCCTGTTGTATGACCAGCACAGTAGACCTCAGCCTGAAAGGGCCAGGGTCTCCCATTGCATCCTGGGATGTCTTCAGTCATCCTAATGAATACCTGGCCAGTGACCCAGATGGCTCAGGAGAAGAAAGTGAGGTTGGTGACCCTGCACAGCTCTGCCTCTCTCAAATCAAAGTCAACTGCAAGTCATGTCATCATCTTGATGTCAAGGTCCTCTTTGAGAGCAAAGGATAAATACAACAATGACAAGATACTAATGATACAAGGCAAAAATGAAATAGTTCCTGCCCTCAAGAAGCTTAAATTCTATTGATGGACCCGGATCTAGTACTGTACTTTCTGGTACTGAGCCAGAACTGTATTGATCTTAGTGGAGTGGGATATCTGGGTTCAAGAAACTGTGATCAGTGGTATAGATAGTAAAAGTGATACATTCTAGAATTTGATTCTCTGGCTTTCATTTTCTAACCTTTCAAGCAGAGACCCTTCAGATTTCCCCCCAGTGTCATAATTTCCTCACAAAACTCTCAACATCTTCACAATGAAAATAAATGCAGGGTTCTTATATGTTTCAAAAGACCAATTCTAATTGACTGACTCTTAGAGAGCAGTCACTAGACATACCAGCGTTTTCCATTATACATTGATTCCTTTTAAGTTAATTAATATTAACTGACATTTATCTAATGCTTTCTGATTTACAAAATACTTTCTATACATTAAGCTAGGTGCTATTATTGTCCCTATTTACAGACAAGGTAACCTAGACCGTGAGAGATTAAATAATTTGTGCAGTCACATAGTTATTAAATGTGAGAGGCAGAATTCAAAACCCAGGTCCTCCTGATTCCAATCCAGCTATCTTTCTCCTACACCCTAGTGCTTCTCTGTTCAGATTCAGAGGGATTCCCTTCTTTAGCTTTTGACAGATTTCACCTTCCTCTTCCTTAGCTCCATTTTTTCATATAATTACATGCAATCCCTGGCCATTGTGACCTAAACAGATGCAGGGGTTTGGGGTGGGAGGAAATAGTCATTCCTATAAATGTTTTCAAAAGACTGCCTGTTGACAGAAGACAGAATGATTAAAAGAGATGGAAGTGTCTTCACATCAGATATAGTTGGGTGAAGCTGTATCCCTGATATCAAATAGAAGGCAGTTGTCAAATTTACTGCTGAATGTTCCCTTATCAGCTTGAGAAAAATAGCTTCTTTATCTTCATCTTATTTCTCTAACTCCTGCCATGGTTACCGAGTTTTAATCTCAATAATCAGTTATTTTCCCCTACAAAGTATTGATAGCATATGAACTAATCTGAGGGTGGGGAGAAACCTAGTTAATTCTATAACAAGGAAACTGACTTAGATGTAAGATAATTTAGCATAAGATGTTGTTCAACTATTTCTGCATACAAAATTATTTTAGTTTCTTATCGTTGATCTTATTGAAAATTTGTATGTGCCTCTACATGTGGAATATAAAAGAGGCATGTGGCTCCATTTGACAGTGTTCTATCATGTTGAAAAGCTTTTGGTGTTTAAACCATACTAATGAGGCAGATCAGCTGGTGTTCAGGGCTTCCTTGCTGCCAGCATATGTCAAAGATCAGCCCCATAGTCAGGATGCATAATGTTATCTCAGGCTTTTGAAGAATGCCAGCTCTGCAGACCATGTTCCTTACTCTTGTCCAGTAAATGATGGGAGTATTTTATGAAACTATAGGGATGAAATGCTGTCTTCCTGCTGGGCAAAACAAGGAGGTAGTGTTTTAAGTACTTGCCAACAGCAGTAATTTCAGATGTAAAATAAAAATATTGCTCCACAAACATTTTTAGTTTAGTGTTTGGCAGTGATAATATTCTAGAATTCATGTTCCTGCTAGGGGACCTTCATTCATTTTATTAGAAAATATTTATTGAATAAAATTTACAAAGAGCTTTTCAGCTGTCATTCTTTACAACGCCCTCACCTAGAATCATAACCCAGGTTGGCAGACTGGGGCTTTGTCCTAGAGCACCGAAATTTAGAGGGTGTTTAAAGTGCTTGTACTTTTTCAATTGGTAGAGAGAGTTGAATTTAGTGCTGGTTAGAAAGGTTTATTGATTCATATGGAAACCACTAGCAGAGCTGGCATGGAGTAGACACCTTAAAATAATGGTTGATTCATTGAATTATCTTCTTCCTCCCACATTTCCCAGTGAACAACTCCCCATTTGGTCCTACCTTGTTCCTTTCCTTTGGTGGTAATCTTCCCAGAAGTAGCCTCAAGATGTCATCCCATTGAGCCTGAAGTTTACCCTTACCTCAACTGCTTTTATCTTTAAAATTTGATTTTAGGGTGCCTTCCTGCACTTACCTTGAGCATAAGAGTTACCAATCATGTCTCTGAAATGCCCATAAGATAACGATCTGCTTTTTAAAATTATTACTGAGGTAACTGGGCAAGAAATATAGTGTGGGAGAGGGGGGAAGCTTATTTATGGAAAATAAACTCAAGAAATAACTGATTGGAAAAGAGATTGACTGTCTTACCTGAGGTTGTACATTAGTAAGGAAGAAACTCTAATCCATATCTCAATTCACAGAGCCTGACTCCTCTTCTCATTATTTTCTACACAAATTTAACCCATTGATAAATATCAAGAAGAGATAACTTAAAGGATGACAAAATCTCAGTATTAGGACTTCAGATGTTCAATTTAAAGGTCCTAGGTTGACTGCACTGTCATTTTCACTGAAAGTTCTTGTTTATTTTTTTTTAAATATGACTTGGTAGAAGAACAAATGCCATTCTTAAAGACTGTCCTCAAAAAAGTTTTTTCCTACACATAGGTTAAAAATCTTATGACTGACAGATGCAATTTCAGGGATGTTAAATGGTAGAATGAGTACTGATATGCTTGCCTGACTTGTTCTCTTGTATTGCAAAATGTGTGTATGTGTGTGTGTGTATGTTCTTTACAAGGTAACATTGTATTAATTGCAAGTGCTGCAGGTGGATGATTAGCTGGCAAGATTGAAAAGGAGAAGACTGAGTTGGATTGTATTGGAGAAAACAGAGTATTTTTAAGGATCTCCATCTGCTTCATACTACTGAAGTCAGGTTATCCTAGTGATGCTATGGGGCAATGAGACTTAGAAGATCTTTCTCAGGAGTATCTAAATTACAGGTTACCCTAAGGACAATGGAGATATGGTGGAAGATATGGTATCCTGTAAGATCAATGAAGGGTAACAGGTGCACAGCCTGAATACTGCACTAATACTCCCAAATACAGCGTGTCCTCAAAGTCTTAGTGCAGTAAGATTTCTGGGATGCTTCTGCCATTCAGTCGTTTTTCAATCATGTCTAACTCTTTGTGGCCCCATTTTGAATTTTCTTAGCAAAGATGCTGGAATGGTTTGCTGTGTCCTTCTCCAGCTCATTTTACAGATGAGGAGCTAAGGCAAACAGGGTTAAGTGACTTGCCCAGGATCACACAGCTAGTAAGTGTCTGAGGCCATATTTGAACTCACAGAGATGAGTCTTCCTGACTCTAGGCCCAGCATTTTATTCACTGCACCACCTGACTGCCCTAAAACTTTTAGGGTACTCTGTATTTAAAGAATCAGAGGAAGGACATTAGCATATTGGGTGCCTCCTCTATGGAGGATTTTCTTTCTCCCCAACGCCTTCACCCCTTACATTTCCCATGGTGCTCATGTCTTTAGGAGGATGAATAAGTGGTATTTATCAGGCACCTGTCTTGTTTGCACAGTTATTTATAGCATGCTAATAATAAAAATAAATTCAATTCAAACTGTGCAAAAATGGAATGGGTTGCCTCTGGTGGAAGCAGGCTTTGTTCCCTTGCTAGATATCTTCAGGCAGAGGCCAGGTGGTCCCTTGTTGGCAATATTGTAGAAGGGATTCTTGAACAGGTGTGCATTGGACTAGATGGCCTGTCAGAGGTCCCTTTCAATTCCATAATGCTATAAATCTTGGGGTTGATCCCTGGTCAGGGTACTTAGCGTCACTCTTCCCCAGCCATAGACTAAATCCCTATTCTTTGTCAACAATTTGTCTCACAGATGCATGTATTGGTCATGAGGATGAATAGATGAAAGAGGCTGAATGGATCAGCCTCTATTAGAAAAAGAACTGCAAAGAATATATATTAAGGATATTGAATCAGAGCCAAAGTGTCACGTCTGAATATGAAAGTCAGTACATCCATCAGATGGAGGTTTTCTCAGTCCAGTGCACTGGTTTTATTCTCACTCTGATGAAACCTGTCATGTTTATTAGGATGAAAGAGACATTCTTAGTGATAGAAAGTAATAATAGAAAGGGGTACTTCAAATGAGAATGTATTTACTGCTCTATTGGTCTCTGTTATACTTTCTTGGCGTAGTTCCTTTCTTTAAGTGCTAGAAAGGAAAAAAGAATGCATAGGTTCATATCCCCTTAATATATTAACTTAGATCACAGAGAGTCAAGTTTCTTTCCTGTTGGAAGCAGTTTCTAGAAATCAATCAAACATTTATTAAGCATCTACTACCTTCCTGGTATTGTGGCAGGTTCTGGGCATGTCACAAAGGAAAAAGAAATAGGCTCTGCCCTCAAGAAAGGCATTCTATTCAGGACACAATTAAGTCGAAACAAAATACAGACACAATCAATGCAAGGTAATTATGGGAGTGAAGGGGGAGAATCCAGTAGCAGCAGCTAAAGCCTCAGGAAAGGCCTCATTCAGAGGGTGGTTTGAAAGTTGAACTTTGAAGGGAAGCAGGGATAGGAGGGAGTGCGTCCAAAGAGACGCCCAGAATCAGGAAGCAGCATATGGCATATGACGGCAAGTCTGACAGGACCCTACATTAATGTGTAAAGAAGCTAGAAAGACATTAGAACCAGCTTGTGAAAGGCTTTCAATGCCAAACAGAAGAGTTAATATTTTATTCTAGAGGTAACAGGGAACCTCTAGAGTTTATTGAGCATGGGAGCAACATGTTCAGACCTATGTTTCCTTCATATAATTTCGGAGACAGAATAATAAAGGCTGGATTGGAGAGGGTAGAGACCTGAGACATGGAGACCCATTAGGAGCTATCGCCATAATCCAGGTAAGAAGGGGTAAGGGTCTGAAGTAGAGTAATGGTCTTTGTAGAGGGAAAGGGATAGATGTGAGTGGTGTGGAGCCTGTGGCTGTCCCAGACTTCTTCAACGATTTGAGCCCTTGCATGCTATAGATCAGAGCGGAGCCAATCCCTTTTTCCAACCTTACCCTTCTTAGTTCCAGGCTGCAGGAACTGTCTTAAAAATATATTGTGAAGCTTATAAATGCTCAGGGAGGATTTCCCAAGGACCCTTTCCTTGGCAGTGAGAATGGTTACTCATGGCTGAGCGACTGATGCATAATACACTCTGACAGTTTGTGTCAGATGATAGAAAAGAAACTGTGTGTGTGTGTGTGTGTGTGTTTGATGTTAGCTGACTTTGTGGTGAACAGACAGGCTGATGAAAACTAGCAAATTATTATTACTTACATTAATAACCTTTGTATTATGTTACCCCCACACCAAAAAGCTCTCTCTCATAATGTATATTTTATATATAACATAATATATGATGTACATTCTATCTCTATATTAATATATACATATACCATTTTTATACACACTTATATGTGTATATGCCCATATTATATTTTTGCACAATACACACATATATAGATATAAATACACATTATATACACACATATATACATTATATACACACATATATACATATACACACATATGTACACACATGCACACACTGATATTTGTGCATTAACATCATTCCTCTCTCTAATCTCATACTCGGCAGTTACCAGCTGTTATCAATGCACATTTACAACATCTCACAGCTCTCCTTCCTTTCTATTTCCACTGGTATCACCCCAGCACAGGCATCTTCATTATCACCTATTGCCAATTTCAGTAACAAACCCACACATTTTCCATTTTCTTTTCTCTTTCCCCTTCAATCTATCTGTCCTAACCACATCACTCCCATGTACAAAAACCTTTGGTGGCTAGGATAAAATATAAATTTTTCATCCTAGCATTTAAAGCTCTCCACATATGTTTTCTACAAAAACTCTCAGCCTTATTTTTGAGCACTAGATAGAACTCTGGATTTGAAGTCAGGAAGACCTGAGTTCAAATTCCTCATTAGCTAGTGACTCTAGTCAAGTCACCTAACCTTTCTTAGAGATTCAGTTTCCCCATTTGTAAAATAGTCATAATAACTCACAGGATTGTTGTGAGGATCAAATGAGATGTTTGTAAAGCCTTTTGGAAATTTTAAAGAGCTATGTAAATATTAACTGCTTCTACAGCTGCCACTCTTGAGGCTGCTCTTATCACTACTTCTACTACCACCACTACTATCATTATAACTCCTTGTTACTCTAGTACAGACCCTGGGCTCATTCTCCCAATCCCACTCACAAGGGTAGGAAAAGTTCCCAGACTGTGATCACTCTTTCTTCTCTTAGGGGGTTTAGGGGTAAGACTTAGGAGTTGGGATGTTCCCCTACCAATATCAATTGGTCAGTTAATCTCTCCCTAGTATTAATTATCCAGCTGATATCAATTAGCTTTTACAAAGGGATGTTTACTAAGAGGTAAAGCAAGGAACAAAGTACAGCAGTATCTCCTACTTCCCTCTACACCAACTCAGGACTATGGATAGTCAACTCAAACTTAAAGAGGCCCCTGTAAAACATCCTCCCCAATATGTTCACTTGTGGGTGGGATGTAGCTCAAGGGTGAGTGGCTCCCTTGATCAGCTGAACTGTCTCCTCAGTGGGCTGTGTCAAGTGGGTAAATTGGTGGTGTCTCAGTCTCCTAGACAAACTTGATGGATGAAATTAGCAGAAGACTCAGTTACCAACTCTAGCTGGTAGACTTCTGATGGTTTCCTCAATTTTTTGAGGCTCGCAATGTTGTAAACTGGTCCTTTTTATCTCTGATGCTCATTTTCCCATGATTAGAAAAGAATAAACACTATAAGACAAAAGAAGCATTGGAGCCATGGGTTTAGAGCCATATGGCAGCTGGGTGAGAGATAGGAGGGCAGAGGCCCCCTCCCTCAACCAGAGACCCACAGGACTTAAGAGCCACCATGAAAAAGGAGGGAAATTCATCTGTTTAAGTTGTTGTATGCATATCAGTTCTGCCTCAGCAGTTAATTAAAAGACTTTTCATTATCTCAAAGTAAGCCAGGATTGTGCTTGCTCCAAAGCAGTGAGGAAAAGGGCCCTTGCACCATGCGTTTACAGAAGCAGGCTGACCTAACAGATAGAGAGCATTGTACATTCCTTAAGTACTGGGACCTCATTGGCTGGAATGCAGACTCCACAGAACAGAACCTGTTTTGCTTTTGCATTTGTTTCTGGATCACCTACATCACACGGTTGTTGTGGAGAAGGCAGTTTCTAAACTTCAAAGTGCTTTATAAATGTGAGTTATGTTGATTTTTATTATTCCTGGGGCTTTGCAGGTAGCAGGCACTTAGAAAAATGTTTGTTGTATCACTTCTAGAGGTGTTATTAGTCTGACCTTACTGAGGTTCTAGATGGCTGAATATTTTATAGTGTCTCCAGAAAGCCAAAATAGAAATTCAGTTTGGTCCAATTCAACAAAAACTTATTAAGAGGATATCATATGGAAATTAACAATAGATGAATCTAAGGTTTCAGTAATAAGCAAATATTGAGCACCTACTGTGTGAATACAAGAGAAATAGAATAAATGATTCCTGCCCTCAGAAGAGTTTATAAAATAGCTGGGATCAACAGAATGTACAAACAACTAATAAAAAACTAGAAATCAATATTTAAATAAATATAATGTGACTTGTATACATGTCAGAAAAATCATGACATCTCAGAATTGGAAGGGACCTCAGAGAATACTGAATCCAACTCATATCTAAAAAATTATTCCCCCTACAATATATCTGCCCACCCTTTGCTTGAAGATCTCCAGCAAAGGCACCAGAGGAAGGGAAGGGGGAAGAGAATAAGTATTTATCAAGTGCCTATGACATATGCCAGGTACTGTGTAAATGCTTCCAACTTGGTCCACTTTTTCTTTTAGACAGCTTTCATTGTGAGAATGGGGTTTTTTTTTCCTATCCAGAAAGCTTAAATTTACATCCTTTGAGATTTTCACACATTGCTCCTAGTTTTGTCTAACAGAAACAAGCAGAACAAATCTAGTCCCTCTTTCACCTGAAAGTCTTTAAAAACCTTGAAGAGAGCTCGTTTGTTTGTCTGACTCCTCAGTGCTTAGCAGGTGCTCGATAAGTGCTTCTTGATTGATTGACTGGTGTTAATCTTATCTTCTCCAGATTAAAAATCCCCAATTCCTTGAGAAGATACTCAGTTCTCATGAAGTCAAGATGCTCTGCCCTCCCAGTTGTATACTACTCAGCCTATTTGTCTTCTGAAACATGGCGTTCAGACCTGGGCACAGCACTCCAGATGAAGTCTATCTGGGGTTGAATACTGTAGAAGCATACCTTCCTGGTCCTTGACACGATGCCTCTTTTAACATAACCTATGATTGGATTCTTGCTACCATATTACGCTGTTGAATCACATTGTGCTTGAAGTCTACTTAAACCCCCAGATCTTTTTCAGAGAAACTGCTATCTAAACATTCCTCCTTCCATTTGGTACCTACAAACTTGATTTTAACTCAGATTTGTCCCTATTGAATGATAAAATTTAATCTCATTAAATTTCTCTCAAAGATCTCTGTGAATCCTGATCCAATGTGTTAACCACACCTCCTATCTAAAAATTTTATAAGTATTCCATTGTTACCTAGAGGCAGCTGGTGATTCAGTGGATAGATTGCTTTGCCTGGAGTTAGGAAGACCTGAGTGCAAATCCAGCCTTAGATACTTACTAGCTATATGACCCTGGGCAAGTCACTTAACCTCTGTTTGCCTCAGTTTCTTCAACTGTAAAATGAAGATAACAATACCACATACTCTCCATGGTTGTTGTGAAAATCAAAAGGGATAATATTTATAAAAGCATTTGGCACATAGTAGATGCCTTACAAATGTTTATTCCCTTTCCTACCCTTTATTCAAGTCATAGGATGATAGATTTAGATCTGGAAGGGATTCTCTAATCCAACCATATTTTTACAGATAAAGAAAAGTGAGGCCCAAATAAGTTATATGACTTGCCTAAGGTAATATACATTATAAATGAAGAAAGCAGGATTTCAATCCTCATTTCTCTGCCTCCAAATCCAATGCTCTTTTCATAATACCATACTGATATCAACAAAAATATTTCCACCAAGTGTACTTCTGAGTATGATGGAGCTGATGGGCAAGTGGCTCCCTTGCTCACTGGAGCCTCCTTTCAAGTAAATATCAGATGGTTTGATGACAGCTCTTTTTGGTCTAGCAATGTAGGCAGTTCTGAATCCACCTAATGGCACTCTCTATCCTGTACATCTCTAGTTTGTACACGAGAATAATACGATGGGCTTTATCAAATACTTTGCTAAAATCTAGGTAAAAATATATCCCTAGCATGGAATCCTTGTCTACTAGGCTAGTAACTCCATGTAAAGTCTGCCATGACCTGTTCTTGATGAACACATTTGTAATCACTACATCCATTTCTAAATGTTTATTAACCGTTCCTTCAACCAGGGATGTCAAGCTCAAATAAAAATAGGGCCACTAATCTATACCTAAGGATCCCTGTAGGCCTCCTACTGACTTAGTTTTAAAATGTACCATTATCTGTGTTTTATTGTATTTTTGTTTATTTTGTTAATTATTTTCCAACTGCATTTTAATGCCATTCTGGCCACACTAGGGAGTATGGTGCTGCATGTTCTAGAATTTTTTCAGAAATTAAAGTCAAGCTTACTGGCACAGATTCCATGTGCCCCCTCCATTTGAAAACTGGGACAACCTTTGCTATTTCTTTTGCTGTGGCCCCTCTGTTCTCCACAGTCTTTCCAAGATCCCTAGCAGTGGTTCAGCACTTCCTCCCACTTGCTGCCTTTATTTCTGACTCTGGGTTGCATCCTAATGGCCAGGCGACCTGAGTTCATTGCAGGCTACAAGGTGTTCTGTTCTACTGGCAGCTTCTCTCTTTTCTTGGTATCAACTTTCTTTTAGCCATTGTTAGTTGGCCTTCTCCTTTCGAGCCAAAAATCTATCTCCTTGGTAGAGGCAACAGGAGCCAAATAAAAATGGGGTGTTCTACCTTTGCCTGCATTATTGCTTATAATTTTCCCATCCACCTTCATCAGTGGTCCTATATCCCTTCTTTGATCCTCAGTATAACTAAAAAAAGTGCAAAAATTGAAAGAATATTTTGTTGAGCTCAGCCTTCCTTATAGCTTCTGCCCAGTCTAAGCTGAAGTATTAATGACACTGTCCCCACAGGGACTTTTTGCATTTTTCTATTCATCCTGTTTCTTACCCTTGTACCCAGTTCTATGCATGTTTTTCTTATCTAAATTGGATGGGAAGTCCCCTGTGCAGCCCCATCTTTTTATTTTTTAAAAAAATTGCTCCCTTTTTTTTCTTTCTTATTAAAATTGTTTCTCTTTGTATCTTCAGATAGGGGGTAACTCTACGATTCCTGGTCTGACTTGCATTTCCTATGGTATTTTATGGGATGCTACCTATCTTTTCTCTGAACCCTGTGTGGACTTGGTCTCCCAAAATCTAAGGCCCAAGCTGAATTGTGCCCTGCTTTTCACACTTGGTTGGAAGGCCTTTTCTTCATTTGAGTCAATCAAAATGGGTTCTTACATGGTGAAGGTACCAGAGCATAGCGTTAAGCATAGCATCATTTATAGGTAGGATGTGGTACTTCAATTGCTTTGCTCAACCAGACTCAATTCTGATAATATGCATAGATTAATTAATAATTATCAGCTAATAATAATACATATACTGGTTAAATCAACCAAGAGATAGCACAGTATGGGGGAAATGAACAATACACGAGGAGTCAGGAGAGACCTAGGTTGTCTATCCTCGTGTGAGCTAACCTCCCTGCACCTCGTTTCCCTCATCTGGGATTCTCTGTGCAACATGCAGAACAGGATTCCATTTATACTTCTCACATCTCTTTTCCCTGAGGTTTGCCTTTTCACTTGTTTTTCAGAGATATAAAAATAAAAACTGGAGAGTGGTTCTTTGAGGAACGAGCCAAGAAATTTCCAGCTGAAAGTAAGTGCCATAATTTTTAGTTTTATCATAATAAAGCTGTATAATAATATTTTTTAAATAAGGAAGAGATGAAGATATTTAGAATTTAAAGCCTTTACAATGGTTGGCATGTCATACACAGTGTTCAAGGCAAGCTGAGTGGCTCACATCTCACACACAATGGGCTTTCCTGCCTCCCCACCTTTGTTTTATTTAATTTCTTCTTTCAGGTTGTAAATAGCAGAGCTAGGATTTGAATGCAGGTCTTCTGACTCCATAGGGCAACTAGGTGATACAGTAGATAGAGTGTTGGGCCTAGGGTCTGGAAGACCTGAGTTCAAATATGGTGTCAGATACTCACTAGCTGTGTGACCATGGGCAAGTCACTTAACCCTGTTTGCCTCAGTTTCCTCATCTGTAAAATGAGCTGGAGAAGGGAATGACAAGCCACTCTAGTATCTTTGCCAAGAAAACTCCAAATGGACATGACTGAAACAGCGCAATTTCTGACTCTAAGTCTAATTGCTCCATGTTGTTTCCTTTCCAATACAGCCTTTTGTTGTAATTATATAGATATATATGTATATGTATGTATATATGTATACAGACACATGCGCACACACATATATACATATACATAAATGTATGTCTTTCCTGTTGCATTGTAAGCTTCTTGAGGACAGGTAGCGGATCTTATTCATCTCAGTATCCCCTCATGAACTTGCAAAGTATAATTGTTCATCAAATGTTCATTGAGTGATTACAATAGACATGAAAAATTGTGAGTCATTCAAAAAGTAAGAATAATAGGTTTGCAAAATGCTTTATATAATATATATATACACATATATGCGTATATCAAAATTTCATTTGGTCCACACAACAACTTTATCCCCATTTTATGGATGAAGAAATTGAGAGCTGGAAAAATAAAGTATCTATTTCTCCAAAGTCATCCAATGAGTAAATATCAGAGCCCTATGGATCAGCTCCCTTTCCATCTTACCACAAAACAAAGCTAGAATTCAAACCTAGCTCTGCTGAGTGCCTGTTCTATTCAATGGAATCAAAAGATAAAATGCTAGGTATGAGTTCATAAGGACTATGGATATGGATGATATATGTGCTTGTTTGCTTTGTGTACTGTGCTTTTCTTATAAAGTGTACTTTAAAAAATTAATTTATTAAATATATACTTTATTTCATAAAATATTTCCAAATTACATTTATAAAAATATTTTTTAAAAAAAAATTGAGTTCTAAATTCTCTCCCTACAGCCTCTTTCCCACCCTTTATGAAGGCAAGCAACATATCAATAGATACGTGAAGTCATGCAAAACACATTTCCATATTAGCTATGTTGCAAAAGAAAACGCTCACACACACATATACACATGCAAAAAATAAAGTGAAAAGTGTGCTTCAATCTGCACTCAGAATTCATCATTTCTCTCACTGGAGGAGGATAGCGTTTGTCACCATGGGTCCTTTGGAACTGTCTTGGATCATTGCCTTGATCATAGTAGGTAAGTTAAACTGGCCAACTTAGCCCGTGTCTGACACTCCAGGTCACGGATTGTCCATGGGCTTGTAAAAGTGTTTTGTTAGAGGTTGTGAACAATGAGTTAAGGGCAGACCTAAGGAGACAGGAGAACACTTGCATACATTTCTATCAAAATGACACAGTTTAACCAGCCTTCCTTTATCAAGGATGATCTCAGGCACATTTACTGATAACCGTAATATCTGTAGCAGTGACTTCTGATAAGAGACATCAGAACAGGAAACCAAAGGATTCAGGACGCTTCTCATTTTGAGGGAGTGGAACAGTTCAAGATACACATCCATCTTAAGAAAAACTGAAGATTTGGGTTGGAAACAAAAACCAATCCCTCAAGTTATTTGGCTGTTGGAGGTAGCTAGATGACTCAGTGCATACAAAACTGGGCCTACCATCAGGAAGTCCTGACTGAGTTCCAAGCTGGCCTCAAATACTAGCTCTTCGACCCTGGTCAAATCATTTAATCTACTGCCTCAATTTTCCTCAACTGTACAATTCCCAAGATTGCTATGAAGATCAAATGAAATAATATGTGTGAAGCACTTAACACGGTGCCTGGCATATAGTAGGTGTTTATTAATTGTTCCTGACAATTAAAAATTCACTGATTCTAATGATAAAATCAGATCTATTTCTGAGGTGGAGAGGGCTAAGGATTTTGGTGATGAGTTTTCTACATCTGTAGAAGCAGCTACTGAAGAGGTGGGGCCTCTAACACCTGTAGGGAGAGTTGTCAAGGTTTCATCTCCATAAGGGTTGCTTCTTTGGATGACGGTTGAGAGGGGAGCAGGTTGGAAGGAAGGCTGGTGGCCTGGGTAGAGCTATAGTTCCTAAGATTTTTAGCCTTAACTGCTAGGGGCAGTCATTGTTGTTGGTGGTGGTAAGGATGGTAGGCTCCTTCTCCATCGGGGTTTGTTCGCTGGATAATATACACTAATACAAATTTTCCAGCAAAAGAAAATTTTCATTTTGTGTAGCCTCTTTCAGGAAAAGAAATGTCAGCATGAGATTTATTGCTAAGTTCTCTTGGAGACAGAGATAACAGAGATATCTGTAATAGAGATAGTTTCCGGCCTGAGTTGCCCAGATGAGCCCAAAATGAAACTGGCATGGAGTTAAGTGTAAATCTCTGAAAGAAGATATTTCCAAATTCTGTTTTTTATAGCTACTTGCTGCCAGTCTTATGTTTAACTTTCTAAACAAGAAACTTGTAGGCCATTAAAGGAGCTTTCAGTTTTGACCATGTTAATGAATTCTCCATTAAAAAATATAATCACCAGGATTGTCATAAACCAAGCTATTTTCTAGAAGTCCAGTAACCATAACCATTGAGTTCAAAGAAGCTCCAGGTCTGAAAGGCTTTTATTTTTAACCAAATTTTCTGTAGTTCTTTCTTTGCCATAGTTGCTTAAGAGTTCCTCTAAGTTATCTTGAGGGCTTACTTCACGGGGGAAAAGTTGGAAAGTTTCCTCTTAACTCTTGGAAATTCTTGTCCCTTGGCATGGAGAAGGTCATGTGTGCCACCAGAGCCAGTGAGAATGAATAAAAGATGGGGAAAATGTAGCCAAGTCAAAAAACAACCACAAAAAAGCAACACCCCCAACACTGCCCTCAGAGTAAATGTGGGCGTTCAGTTTCATATGCTATCAAGATATCAAGAAGAAAAAACAAACTCAAAAGGTCCCCACCTTATTTTAGTCTTTGTCGGAGCTCCATAGGTTTGTTCAAGAGGTCTTAAAATCTTCTTTTCCTGTTTTTCTAGGATATCACGTGTCCCACATGTCTTCTCTCAATCAATCACTCTTTTGAGTGCTTTGGGTGCATAGCGTCAGCTGAAACTGTTTATTATGACATCTTTTCTAATAACAATTTTAAAAGACAAATTAGAGGAAAAAAACCAACGAACAAACAAAGCTTACTTTATCATCGTCGATGAGGGCTCTTAGCACTGACTTCTTCCTTTATGTTTCAGTCATGCTGCATCTCCATGACCCCATTTGGGGTTTTCTTGGCAAAGATATTGGAGTGGTTTATCGTTTCCTTCTCCAGCTCATTTTACAGATGAGGCTACTGAGGCAAACACGATTGAGTGACTTGACTAGGGTCATATAGCTAGTAAATGTCTGAGGCCGGATTTGAACTTAGGAAAATCAGTCTTCCTGACTTCAGGCTCTGTAGTTGCCCCTCTTCCTCAAATTATCCTTTCATCAATGGTTTGTTTACATGTTGCATACCTCAGTAAAATATAAAGTCCTTGAGAACAAGGACTAGTTTTCATCTTGGGCCTTTTTACCTAGCACAGCCTTAATAAATGCTAAGTAAATTCAGTTGAAATGCTACATCATAAACATACATTGAAATTCTTTCACCACTCAATTTTATTTTTTGCAAGTTCATATTTCAACTCATTTTACTGATTTGAAATTATTATTTACATGGTTTAGAGGATCCAAAAACATTGGCCCATTGAGTTGGAAATCCCCCAAATAACTAATAAAGTGTGTTCTGTAACTGAAATGCAAAATCTTAGACTTCAGACATCCTGACTACATTATTGAGTTAGCGACCTCTTCTGGTTAACATGTGCCATGGGGATGCTTTCACTAATATTTTGTGACTTCTTAGTTCAAGTATATATAATAAAGCAGGAAACTGAGATCACTTTTAATATTAGTAGCTCATTTTCCTATAATTCTTTTTAATTTACAAAGCACATTACTCTTGACAATGCTACAAGGTGGGGAGGATTTTTTAAAATAATATTTTATTTTTCCCCAATTACATGTAAAAACAATTTTAACATTCGTTGGCTTTTTTTTAAGTTTTTAAGTTTCAAATTCTATCTCTCCTTCCCTCCCCTGCCCCCAACCTGAGATAGTAAGCAATATAATATAGGTTATATGTGTGCCATTATGTAATACATTATTGTATTAGTCATTTTGTGCAAGAAAAGAAGTGAAAAATTGTATACTTCACATAGAATTTTTCATTATGAGTGGTAGGGTGGATTATTATTTCTATTTTTCCACATGTAGAGACTGAGATCTTAAAAGGGTAAGTCATTTTGCCCAGTATCAAAGAGCAGGTAAATGAGCCTCAAATGTGGGCATTTTAACTCTTTGCAGTTATTTAAAAGTTTTTTTTTTTCAATGGAAAAGACTACTTCTAACCTTCACTAAATTGCTACTTATGGGAGAACAAAATAATTTAGAAAGGTAATCCATTAAGATAACCACTGGTAGTTGTGGCTGTGGTCCACTCAAAACTTAGGACAATTACTGTATTTTGTTTTTATTTGAAAAATATTGTATTTAATTGAAAAACAATATTGATCTTAGCTAGTTTGTTTTGACCCTTAAGGGATTATTAGGAATTGTTCTAATCAGTATATTAATAGATTAAGTACTGGCACTGCCATACTCAGTGTGTTTATTGAAGAACTAGATGTTGAGGGTAAGCAGTTTGCCCAGGATCTCATACAACCCATACATGTCAGAGGAAGGACTTGAGCCCTGGTCTTACTGGCTCACAGGCAAGACTTTGATTCTCCTCACTGTGCGAATACTCATACTCTCATACTGAAACCCTAGGTGGTCAGAAACAGACCCTGAATATTCCCAGGGACTTTTAAGCAAAACAAGAACAAATAAAAAAAAAAACCCTCATTACATAAGTTCAGTGAGGGGGGAGAGTGGACCACTAGTGCAAACATGGAAGCCATTCAGCAGAATGTCTGCTAGGACAGGATATGAGCAGCAGAATGAGAGGGCAAAAAGTAGTTTTTCTGCCTTGCAGCTAGGCAGAAGATTCGTGTTTAATGGTAGAGGAGCTGGTGGAGAGCAACTGTGTGCCAGGGTGATATATTATTATGAATCTGTCTTCTACACAAAGAAACTCATGACTGAAGCAGTCATGCCATTCATCCTCTCTTATCTTGGAGGCCAGAGTGTCCCATTCCTGTAACTCGACCTGAGCTCAAGCTTTCTCCTCTGCTTAATATATCTAATCAATGCCAAGTAGCCTCTTTCTTTTAATGTGAGCTCCCTCCCCACACTCTTTCTTTCCTCCTCAGTCTTTCCCTCCCTTTCTCTCTCCCTCTTTTCTTCCTTCCTTTCTTCCTTCCTTCCTTCCTTCCTTTCTTCCTTCCTTCCTTCCTTCCTTCCTTCCTTCCTTCCTTCCTTCCTTCCTTCCTTCCTTCCTTCCTTCCTTCCTTCCTTCCTTCCTTCCTTCCTTCCTTCCTTCCTTCCTTCCTTTCTTTCTTTCTCTCTCTCTCCCTTCCTTCCTTCCTTCCTTCCTTCCTTCCTTCCTTCCTTCCTTCCTTCCTTCCTTCCTTCCTTCCTTCCTTCCTTCCTTCCTTCCTTTCTTCCTTTCTTTCCTTTTCTCTCTCTCTCTGTCTGTCTGTCTCTCTGTCTCACTGTCTCATCGTGTCTCTGGCTCTGTCTCTCTCTCCCTTTGTCTCCCTGACTATTCCCTTCTTATACTCTCTGTACCTGCCTCTTCTATCAACACTATTGCCCCTACAAATACCCCATAGCTGCTCTCCCACTGCTCAGTTGCCCTGGTGGGGATGGGGGCAGCAGGGAAGATGGCAGCTGCCTATTGAGATCTCACTGTACCAAAGGAAAGGAGACACAAGATGTTGCCCCATCCTTGACAAAGGCTTGCTTAGAAAGCATGGCTTGCCGATGAAATTTCTTCAGTATGACATTTCTCAGAATAGTCTGAATACAGAAACCACCCTCTCTTAAGTTACCAGTGGTCTGTGAATTATCAGATCTAGCCTCTTCTCAATCCTCATTCTTCTTGACCTCTTCTCAGTCTTTGACATTTTCAATTCCCCTCTTCTCAATTCTCTCTTCTCTTTTGGTTTTCCATACACTGCTCTCTTCTGTCTTTCTCCTAACTTTCTGACCTTTCCTTCTCAGTCTCTTTTGTTTTAAATGTACTCAGATGTGTCCCCCCGCTCTCCCAACGTCCTCTTCTCTTTCTCTTCTATTTCATTTGGTGATCTCTTAAGGTCTGATAGATTCAATTGGGGCATCTAAGTGGTGCAGTGGATAGAGCACCAGTGCAGGAGTCAGGAGGACCTGAGTTCAAATCTCACCTCAGACACTTGACACTCACTAGCTGTGTGACCTTGGGCAAGTCACTTAACCCCAATTGCCTCATTCTGGGTCATCTCCAGTCATCCTGATGAATATCTGGTCCCTGGATTCAGATGGCTCTGGAGGAGAAGTGAGGCTGGTGACTTGCACAGCCCTCCTACACTCAAAACAAAGTCAAGTGCAAGTCATGTCATCATTTGTCTGATGGCATGGTCTTCTTCGGCAATGAAGGATGAACACACGCACACACACACGCACACACACACATACGAATTCAGTTATTATTCTGTGAAGATGATCCTCAGATTTATTTGTCCAGCCTTAACCTCTCTCCTGACCTCCAAACTCACTTCTCCAACTACCTATTAGACATCTCAAACTGAGACAGAAAATAAGTTATCTGAGTCCTTTAGGAATAATAGGGAGTCAAAAGTCAAGAGAACTTCGATTTTAAGATTGACCTATTACATTACCTGAAGTGTGTCATTGATGTTCTCTGACCTCAGTTTCCCCTATGTTGATGTTTAGTCATTTTCAGGTGTGTTTGACTCTTTATGACCCCATTTAGGATTTTCTTGGCAAAGATACTGGAGTGGTAGCCATTTCCTTCTCCAGCTCATTTTCCAAAGAGGAAACTGAGGCAAATAGGGTTGCCCAGGTTCACACAGCCAGTAAATATCTGAGGCTGGATTTGAATTCAGGTCTTCCTGACTCCAGGTCCAGCACTGTATCACACATATATGTATACATAGACACACATACACATGCATGTATGTATATGTCATGAAAGACTTGTTCTATAGCACCTTTAATTTTCATGCTGCTCATTTATCTTTGGATACTCTTCAATCTCTTCTCCAAATCAGGCATTTTAGAGTCACACAAACTGAGGCCAAGAGAGAGATTCATTGAATTGCTTAGGGTTACTGGTTAGTAGAGAAAAATAAGGATTTGAACCCACATATAATGACTCCATCCATGCACTTCCCTCTAGAGTTCACAGGTGATAACAATACTTATATTGTATTTGCTGTGAGGCTATGCCAGCCAGGGACCCTGGTACAGTGGACGTGATAGAATTGTAAAGTCTTAAGAAGATCTGAAAAAAAAACCCTAACAAGAAATTCTTGCTTTTCAGCTTTGAGGTATAGATTTCCTTTGCCCATGTTCTCTGAGATGTATTGTGCCATATATTTACATAATGCCTTTTTTCTTAGTAACTCAAGCTCTTTCACAGTGGCTATTTACTAATACTAATCCTTTCATCTCATCCCTTGGAGGCCCTCTAAGCAAGTAAGTTAGACTGTATTATCTTCATATTCTAACTGGGGAAACAGTGGCATAAAAGGTTGTATAATAATAGTTTAATAGTAGGAAATAAAACTGTCATTTCCCCTCGCCCCATCCTCATTATTGTGCTAGGATCCTGTATCCATCCTGCTGTATATATCTAGTCATCCTTTGGAAAGAAGCATAACTGGGGATACCACTCATGCAAAAACTACCCTTACCTCCAACTCATGGCCTGTTCTATATTAAAAAATATATAAGGATTGGAACCAAGTCAATATATTTCCCAACACTCCCTCTCGGGAATCATTCAATGAGTCAGAGACATTAAAACAGGCATGAAAAGGACTTAAGCAATTTGAAAGAAGTAAAAACAACTGAGTGGGATGAAAGGTGATATACAAAACATGTCTAAGGATTGAATAATTGCACCTTGACTTGGAAGGGTCTTGGATAAAATAGCAAGCTATTTTGGAATCCAGGCATTCAAATGTCTGACTAGCCCAAGTGGTAGAAGCAGTTCAAGCCAAGCACCTGAGTAGGCGTAGTTGGGAGTGGTCTCTTTGTGGGAGAGGGCTTCTGTGCCTCCCTCTACTACTGCATTTACTTGTGAACTCTAGAGGTTAGAAAATATTTGACTTCCAGTCAGTATCTTAGTAATATCCACAGAATAGTAACGGACGATGGTAGTATCTGTATTAGGAACTGAAGACAAATAGTTCCATGGAGGAAATGAAGCCTCGGGATCCTAAAAAGCCACATAATACCTAAGAAAAGCTTCTTGAGGACCTCATTAAGAGAGCAAAGATTTCTACAACTGGGAGCTGGTCCTTCTACTACCTGTATTCTCTTAAAAATAAACCAAATTTCCCTTAAATTCTGCACATAGTTATGGGAGACTGCTTCTGAGGGATGTTTTGTACCAATTGTTCTTTCTAAGTGTCCATTTCTAAAAGCTAATTCAATCTGACTGGCTAATTTACATCAACTGATGTTTGATGTGAGAGTTACACTGGTGGGAACTTGTGAGAGATAATATCAAAAAAAGCACTCCCCTCCTTTAGGGTTACCCCTAAAACTCTGAGGGGGAGAGGCAGCAAGGTGAGCTCCAGGGCTTCAATACATTATTGCAAATGGGAGTTTAGAGTAGTAGTCTTTGAACATATACCACAAAATGTACTTGTATGTGCCAATCTCCAAAATGTACTTGTTTATGCAGTCTTTCTGGATGAAAGTAGAGACACTGAACAGGAAATCCATTCCTTCCTTTCGTTTTCCTGATTTGTCCTTGGTTTTCTGTAAAGAACTTGAATTTCAGGTTTTTGTGGTTTTTAAAAAAATAGCTAATAACAATACTTAGCATTTAATTAAAAAAATAGCTAGCATTTCTATAGTGATTTGAAGTTTGCAAAAGGCTTTACAAATATCTCATTTTATCCTCACAACAACATTACAGATGGGTGCTATTATTATCTGCACTTTATACATGAGGAAACTGAAGTAGATAGAGGTCACACATCCAATAAGAATCTAGTTTGACCTCAGGTCTTCCAGATTCCAAGTCCATCCCTCTAACTACTATGCCAAGTAGGTATTTATAGAGTGCTTTAAGGTTTACATGGCCTTGTTTGATCCTTAAGAGAGCCCTGTGAAGTAGGTGGCATTGTTGACACCTCCCATTTTTTAGGTGAGAAAAGGGAAGTGGCATGTTACATTGACGCTGGAGTCAAAGGACTGGGCTTAAAATCTTGCCTTTGATACTTTCTACAACAAGACATTGGGCAAGTGACTTAGCCTCTTTAGTTTTGTCCATGAAATGGAGGGGTTGGACTACATGGCCTCTGAGATTTCTTCTAGATCAATGATCCTATGAAACTGATACTCAGAGAGATTTGCCCGGTATCCCATGGCTAGCAAAAGTCAGGAGAGGGACTGAAACCCTGATCTTTCTGGCTGTGAGTTCAGAGCTTCTCTATTTTATGTCATTCTATCCCATTCATAAAGCTCCCTGAGGTTTAGCTGGAAATTGTATAGTGATTGTTTGGAGACACCTCCCCAGCACCAGTGAAGAATATGGGAGTGCCTATCATTTCAGAGGGAAGCTAGGTGGCATAATGGATAGAGTGCCAGGCCTGGAGTCAGGAAGACCTGAGTTCAAATCCAGCTTCAGAAGCTTACTAGCTGTGTGACCCTGAGCAAGTCACTCAATCCTGTTTGCTTCAGTTTTCTCACCTGTAAAATGAACTGGGGAAGGAAATAGCAAACCACTCCAGTATCTTTGTCAAGAAACCCCCAAATGGGATAACAAAGAGTTAAACATGACTAAAATGATATTCTTTCTCTTATTAGGCTTATTAGGAGTTCTGGTTCCTTGACTATTTTATAGGGACTTTCTAGAATCAATGTTTTCATAATTCAAGGACCCCTACCTAACATACTAATATAAAAAGGACATTATTTCTAATGCAAATTCGTGCTTCCTGAAGTATTGAGGAAATTGAAAGAAGCAAATTAACTAGCTATTACGTAGAAGACATTCTGCCTCAGGAGGATATAAATATATTTAAGTATGTGGGACGTTAATGATTTACCAGGCCACTACAATATAGTAAAATCTGTGACCTGTTCATCACCTTTCCTTGTCAATTGCATCAAGACTTTCAATGACAAAGGCTATGATCCTTAGATTGTAGCATCATCAATTGAGAGGTGAAATGCTAATCTAATCCAGCTCTTTCATTTTGCAGATGGGAAAACTGAGGCTCATAAAGTTAAAACACTGCCCAAAGTCACACAGGAAATTATCAAAGTGGCAAAGCCAGGGTTCAAACTCATTTCCACGGACTATAAATACATTATCTTTTTTTCCTACTATAATAGTAAGCAAGAAATTTACTACATTGTGATCGATGCAATTCTCTAAATCTCAGCTACAGGAATTCGGACTTACATATACTGTCATTTTAGTTAGTCATCATCATGATCAGTGTGACAGTTCAAATATAAACACACACTTCCTGTTTTGACCAGTATAGTGATATCTGGGCTTACATTTGTATAGAGGCTATTGATAACCAATGAGCAGCTTTGCTAAAAATTACTAACCGTCATTTCCATTCTGTGATATCATCAAGTTAATTTTTTAAGCGTAGCCTTTCTTTCTTTGAGATTCCATCACTATTCCTAGGCTCATAGCTGTGCTGGAGACTTTGCTGAGAAAGGAATGAGAAGTTCTCAATTATTGTCATAGAAGTATTTCTTAGTTCTGCCTCTAAGAATCTCAAGTTTATTTCACAGAATCACAGATTTAGACTTGAAGGGGCAACAGAGGCCATATAGTCCAATCTTCTCATTTTACAGATAAGGAAACAGGCCCAGAGGTATTAAGAACTAGAGGTACTAAGGTACCTACCCTAATGTCACACAACTATTAAGTGGTGCACCCAGAAATTGAATCCAGGTCCCCTTAAAAAGGGTCTTTTTAAGCCCTTCAGAACCTGTCCTCTTCTTCTCAAGTTTCCTCATACCTGATACTCCTTCACATACTCCATGATCCAGTGACTGTGGCTTCCTGAATGTTCCTTACCTGAGACACTCCATCTCTAGACTCAGGGCATTTTCATTGGATATTCCCCCATGCCCTCCCTACTCATCTCTAGCTTCCAATTTCCCTGGCTTCCTTCAGGACCCAGCTAAAATCCCACCTCCTGCAAGAAGCCTTTCTCAATCCTCTTAATGCTAATTTTTCCTTCCTCTTTTCTTCTTATTCCCAATTTATCCTAAATATATCTTGTTTGCACAAAGTTGTCTGAACATTATCTTCTCTATTAGACTGTGAGTTCAGGGACTTTTGCCTTACTATTGCCAGAACTTGACATTGTAGGTTTTTAATTAATGCTTATTGACTCAAATCCAGCCCCTCCCCCCTTTTTTAACTATACCTTATCACCAAAGCCATCTTCTGCTGGAGTCTTTCTTGGGCTCCTCAGCTAAAAGTGCCTACTCCTCTCCCCAAATCACCTTCTATCTATTTGTGAAGATCTATATACCTGCACAAGTTGTCCTTCCCAATTGAACATAAGCGCTTTGAAAGATAGAATTGTTTCTCTTTGGTCAATGTATCCCAAGAACTTAACACTGTAATGTTATAGGCGATGTTATGTAGGCACTTAATACATACTTTTAGTTGTTTGGTCTGTTTATTGCTGGGATTTTTTCCCCCAGAAGTCAGTCAGTTAAACTGAAAGAAGTCATGGCTTGACTGGACTGTGTGCATCACTGAATCTTCTAAAGATTTTTTTCTTTTCCTCCTGATTTTGGTTCCATGGTTATTTCTATGTACATAACTCAGCAGAGTTATCATTGCCCTGAAAATTGCTTCAGTGCCCGTAGATGTGTGGCATTTAGGGACTTCATGCCCTGGCATCTCTTGCCCCTCTCCTTGCAGAAGAATTTATAAGTGGTGCTGATAAAATTCTCAAGTAACTTGATGTGATAGCTGCAAAGAGGTAGCTTCCCATAGCAAATAGTGTTGACTTATGACTCAGGAAGACCTGGGTTCAAATCCTTCCTCTGACACTATTTGAGTGACCCCAGGCAAGTCACAATCTCTCAACTTCATTTTCCTCATCTGTAAAATGGAGGTAGCAACACCTACCTCACAGGGTTATTGTGAGGGTCAATGACATAATGTATGCAAAGTACTTGGAGAATCTTAGAAATCAATGCAAAAATTTGCTATTATTATTAAGTCTTAGGTTTCTCACTTAAACTGGGACTTATTGTTTTATAGATCCTAACCAATGGAATTTGATATGCCCATTTGTACTGGCAACAGATTCCTGTTTGCCAACCTTGCAAAGGGCATACTTGGTTTGGTTTTCAAGATCCTTGTCATTCATGGCATAGGGCACCTGAAAAGGATATCTACTGCTCAGATATGGAACAGATTACCTCCTTCTAAATGTGTAGGATGTAAATTCAAGTCAAGGCAATGAAGCAAACCATTTATGAAGTCTTTACTATTTGTAAAACATTGTCTAGGTCCTGCACTCATCTCACAGGAAATGAGACTTGGCCCCTTTAGTTCAATGCTGATGCCTTTGTTTTGGAGGTGGAGTGAGCCCAAAGAGGACCTTGAGAAATATACTTGCCCCAGGAAAAAGAAATCTGAATTAAAACTCTGACCTTTATTGAATATCAGTAAGGCTTTCAATATGCAGGCATTTTGACATCCATTGCAGTGCTCAGCTCACCTGAGCAAATTCCATTTACAATGAGAAGGTGCTCTCCCAGAGATCTTCTACAGGAGTGACAGTACAGACCTACAGATACTGTTCGCAAACTTGATTTCCATGACCATAGCAGAAAGTTTCTTTCTTCCTCCATTCTTCTTGCCCCACAACCTTTATAGAAATAAAAACAAAAATCCTTTTTCTCAAAAAACAAGAACAAAAACCTAGAGTGGGCAGTTGGCTCATGTGATTTAATCCAAGAAGGGAACTCCTGGTGTGGAAAATCCCTCTACTGATACATATTGGCTACTCAACTGTAATTTCTAATCTCAAAGAATTAAATGGGTCCCTGAGAGGTTAAGTTACTTGCTTATTATATATTAGAGGTTACACTTGAAGTCAAGTCTTTCTGATCTGAAGACCAAACTATTATCTACCCATTACAGGCTACCTTTCAACTAAAAATATCCAAGTTCAATTATTCTTTGGGGCAGCTAGGTTACTCAGTGGATGGAATGCTGGGCTGGAAGTTGGGGAGACTTATCTTCCTGAGTTCAAAACTAGCTGTGTGACTGGGGCAAGTTGCTTAACCCCGTTTGCCTGTTTCCTCATCGGTAAAATGAGTTGGAGAAGGAAATGGCAAATCACTCCAGTATTTCCAGGAAAACCCCAGATGGGGGCACAAAGAGTCAGACATCACTGAAATGTCTGGACAAAATAGTATTCCTTGAAAAAATATAATTCCTGTAAAGGCATGTCAATCTACTCTTTTGTAACTCTGTTTACCACTTTCTAAAACTAAATAGACACCACCACCCCCAAACATGAATTCTCCATTGGAATTTAAGCTCATCAAGGGCCAGAACTGGGTTTCCTTTTGTATTTGTATCTTCAGCATTTAGTATAGTGCTTGACACATAGAAGGGTGCTTAATAAATGATTTTTTAAAATTTTAGTCATTCAATGAAAACATTTTTTGGATGTGATGCATCAAGCTTGCTGGTCCCTGAAATCATTTCAGTGGATCCAAGATGTCAAAACAATTTTCATATTACTACTAAAGTGTACACATTTCAAATACAGTAAATATCAATGAATATGGCCACATAAACAAAAACTTCCCAAGGTCTTCAATAATTTTTCAAAGTGCAAAAGGGTCCTGAGACCAAAGAGTTGGAGAACTACTGTCTCCACTGTCCTCACTAACCTCAAATAAAGTTTACTTTTCTTGCTCCCAGCAATTAGGGTTGAAAGATATCCTTTTGATCTGATCCTCCTTGACTTTTAATCATTAGAATCAATATCAGGAAAGTAATAATTTTTCATTTATGACTTCCTGTATTTGCATCTTCCAAATTATTTCCATGCTAGTAAATAACCTCTATTCTCTATCTCTTCTCAGGCAAACATGAAACAGCTGGTGCAAAGCTCTTGAAATCTTATCAGAAACTGAGGTTAGTATGGTAGAAAGGACAAGTTGTCCTAGGACATCAAAGTATAAAGAAGCTTATAGGACATCAGAAGGAACTTTTAAACTTCTTGATTTCTAGATGTCAGAGCTTTGAAATTAAATTCTTTATGCTGAGGTCTTTGGAAAAAATTCAAACCTAGTTTCCTATATGTTCTTGAAAATTCTATAGTAGACTTTTTTAAAGCTAAGTATTTACTTTGTAGTAAATTTCTCTGAAGTTTACTGATGTGGAAAATGGGTGGGCAATGAGAGAGGGTTGGATTATAGATGACTGAGTTCTGACATTCTAAGAGTCTATCTATGGTCCCATGCAGAGCTGTCACTAGGCACTGTTGTACTTAGGGCAAGCAGTACATAATCAATTAATCACTTAACATTTAAGTGCCTATGATGCATTGGGTCCTGTAAATTTTCCTGAAGTTTAGTGATATGGGAGTATTGAATGATGCAAGTTCGTGATGGTGAATTCTCATTCAGATTACATATTGATACTAGGATTCCAGATACACCAATTGTCTCAGTTGACACAAGAATTTTTAATATAATTTTTAACCATTTTACCATAATTTACTATAATTTCTACTATCTATACAAAAGAGTTTTAAATACAGTAAATAAATTTAAATAAATAATTAAAAGCAAACATTATCATTTTATTTTGGGAAAAAAATTTTCATCCTGCTGTCTCTATTCTGTTCAGATATACTGTCTTGGTTGATGCAGTTTGGTCCTCTGAGGCATTCTTAAATTCTGGTCCACATGGGGCTAAAACAAGAACAATATAGCAAAGCGGTCTTCTCTATTTTCCCTTTTGTATAAATGCTTGGAAACTTAGCTTTCCTGAAGCTGGCCATCAGCCCCACTCATTGCTGCATTTACTTGATTCAAGTTTTACTGTGATTTTCTGATGAACCAAAATTGCTTGGCCTGGGTTTAGATTTGTCATTAGTAGGATTTTTCCCTTAGCAAGTGACTTCTGAGCATTTAGTCCCTTCTCAGTTGATGCTTTTTTGCAACACTCTCCCTCCCAAACTCTGAGTCCATTTTCTGAAAGACATCTCCTCAGGAAGAGCGCACAGACTCAGAAAGCTGGCTGTGACTTGTATGGCCAAGGGGAAAGAGCCTTGCTAGCAATTCTATTCTGCAGCTTTAAAACTTTATCTCAAGAGACCTGATTGGTTCTAGAGTGTGGTTAAAGACATGAAATACTCACATATTGGAGAATGAAAAACTTCCTTTCTCTATAGAATCCATAGTGATATTAATTATGGTGAATTATTAGACTTAATATAAAATAAGACTAAAGTACTTCCAGGCTTTGAAGAGTATAAAACTCAAAGAAAAGTAGAGAAAACTGACATTCTTGTTGATGTTCTGATAGTGTATTTTGACCTTTTCCCCATATCTCCACTTTTCTTGATTTTGTATATGGTTCCTTACTTTTGTGTATTTCCTTGACCAGCAGCAAAATTTCCGTGGTTCCTCCCACTCCACCTCCTGTCTGTGAGAGTCACTGTGGATCCAACACAGGGGTAATGTATCTGTTTGCATTGTCTGCTTCTGTGGGGAAGGAGTGACAGAAAAAGAGGAAGGGGATGAGTACAGTATCTCTGAGAGACCTAGAAAAGGGTCCTAACTTATACAGGTCTTAGTCACAAGAACATGCAGCTCCTAAAGACCTAGTTTAGCATGTTTCCAAATGATGATGTCTTGAGTAAATTTAGTCAAGGTGCCATTGTCTTTCAGTTTACCTTAATTTTATTATGTAGCATTGCTATTCCTCAAGTTTGGGCTTCTGTTAGCATCCTGAGGTCCCATGTCCAATCCCATGACATTTTTTTTAATGGTCTTTTCAGTCAGGCTCTCTCCCTTTCATTTCATATATTTGGTCGCACATCTATGTGTAACTGTGCTGTTTAGTGTAAGCGTCTGATGTGTTGGTGTATGTCTAGGTATCTAAGTAACTTCTTTAGACCATATTGTAATCACCTGTAAAACGAATGGGCAGTGAGGAAGAGTTAGATTTTATCATGACCGAAGTTCCTTAATGCTCTAACATTCTATGAATCTACGTCCTATGTACACCTGGCACTGGTCATGTTTTTGTTCACAAAGTAAGTGCCCTTGAGTGTCTTCTATGTGCCAGACACTATGACTGAGCCCTCAGTTCAGTTGGGGTAGGGTGGAAAAATCCCAAGGATACCAAAGGCCACTGCTGGGGAGGAAGGGTATGGTGAGCCCTAGGAGAGTTCACCTGTGGAGGAAGTACGTCCTGACTGGTAGCTTCCTAGTGTGTCCACTCTTGCTAATTAGGTGCTAAACTCTGCTATTTTTCCATTGTGGAAATATAGTGATGTCAGCACCTTTTAAATTTTGGCCTGTGGGCACTAGCTTCAGTTGTCTCATCATGCTTATAGCTGTGGTCTTATGTATATTAGTATAGGAATTATATGTCCTGTAACTATATCTGTTTAGGAATGGGAAAATATGTCTATGGAAATGTGTGTGTGTACCCATGTGTTGGCATGTTGGCAGAAAGCTATGCCTATGCTTTTGGGTGTGAATGGGTATATGAAATATATAATGTAGGTATGCATAATAGGAAACATGGAGAGAGGGAAAAGAATGAATCTCTGTGCATTCTGATGGCTAATTCCAAGCTGGGATACAAATGCCACCATAAATTCTGTTCCCTTCTCTTAAGTTGTTAAGTTCTATGCACCATTCCTATATAAATGTGAACGTTTGTGGGAAAATGCTCTATCTTTTTGTTGTACTCCCCCTTCCTTTACTATTTCTATTTTTTTAAGGGAAAATATATTTTTATCATTTTATTTATTTATTTATTATTCTACAATCACTACCCTAAAATTTAGATTTTTACCCCCCCACACCTACCACCCACCTCCCTCCCCAAGACGGCATACAATTCTATATAGGATCTACATATACTTTTCTATTGAATACGTTTTCACTATAGTCATGCTGTATAGATGAACTAAAACAAATGGAAGAAATCATATAACAAATCAAGACATAATACACACACACACACACACACACACACAAGCATAACCTGCTACATTCTTCAAATGAATTCTATAGTTCTTTCTCTGAGTGTGGAAGGCATTTTGCCTTAGAAAACCATTGGGAATTTTTTTTTTTAAGTTCTTGCATTATTACGAAGTTCCAAGTCTACCAGAAAAAACTCTCATGCACTGTGGTTGTTGCTGTGCACAATGTTCTTCTGGTTCTGCTCCTTTCGCTCAGCATCAGATCATATAAGTCCTTCCAGGCCTCTCTGAAGTCTTCTTGTTCATCATTTCTTATGGCGCAATAGTACTCCATTACATTCATATACCATAATTTATTCAGCTATTCCCCAATTGAAGGGCATCCCCCTGATTTCCAGTTTTTGGCCACCACAAAGAGTGCTGCTATAAATATTTTTGTACATGTGGGACCCTTTCCCATTTTTATGATCTCTTGAGGATACAATCCTAGTAGCAATATTGCTAGGTCAAAAGGTATGCACATTTTTGTAGCCCTTTGGGCATAGTTCGAAACCGCTCTCCAGAATGAGATGAGCTGTGAGATGAGCTCACAGCTCCACCAACAATGAATTAGTGTTCCATCTCTCTCACATCCTCTCCAACATTTATCATTTTCCTGTTCTGTCATGTTTGCCAATCTTATAGGTGTGATGTGGTACCTCAGAGTTGTTTTGATTTGCATCTCTCTAATCAAAAGTGATTTATCCTTTACTATTTCTTAGGGGTGGGGAGGAAACATTCAGTGGCTGCCAACCTGCTTAATGAGGCTCTCCTGTAGCCTTTATCCCATAACAGTACTATTTTCAATAGCAGAGTGGGAAGGTTGGGGACAGGAGGAGGAGAAGTCAAGGCTGTAGGAGAGGAAGGAGAGGACAGCAAGCCCACCCACAAATGAGTGAGGAGCGATCTCTGGGCCAATGAAAAGTTGGCTCTTTTTGTTCTGAGGACTCACTCTTTATACTGCTTGCTCTCTTTCTATAGAATTGACAAAGTTACCCTCTTGTAATTAATCAGGCATTAATAGGCAGTGGAGGATAAACTTCTTATACTTATGTAAAGCAATGTGCTAGTTCACACACAGACACACAGACACAGACACAGACACACACACACATACACCTCTGTGCTTTTCAGTTGGGGGTTTAGAGGCTTTTGGGCCAGACATAACTCTTCCTCTCTCTGTTTTAATACAGGAACTTGGTCAGCTTAAAGGATTTAATAAATCGATGGAAAATTTGTTTCTGTCTCTTACTACACACATAAAAAGTAAGTGAATGCCCCTTGACTTGTTCTTAATAGGTCTAAGCAAGATCACTGATCAATGATGATTTGATTGACAAACCTTGACCAACATTTATCAGGTGCCTTCTTTGTACCTTCTTTGTGCAAGGTGATGGAAAAAACAAACCAAGCAGTTTCTCCCCTCAAGATGCTTCCATTTTACTGACTAGGAACATTCTGGACCACTGCCATAGTCCAGGGCCTCCCTTTGTGTCAAGCAGCAGTGGGAACTTTCCCCATCAAACAATCAAAAGTCCTTGTTAAGTCCATATTATGTACTGGAGATACAATGAAAAAATGAAATAGCTCCCCCTCCTCTCAAGGGGTTTATATACACCAAAGCTAGCTGCCAAGGGAAGCAGGATTGTGCATTCATCTGTACTCCATTTTACTTCTTACTAGGGGCAGCAGGCTAGTCACCCTAACCAAAGTATTACAAATCCTGCTCTACACCGCTCTGATTCATTTAGATTCTCAGTTGTCCCACCCCTTCCATCCCCCACCCCAAGATGTAATAACTGCCCTCCAGCTCTAGTGAGGTTTGAGGAAACTATCTGGCAGCAGATTCTATGGTTTATTGGATGATTCTATGGATTATTTTAGACTGTTGCAAGTGCAAAACAAAACAAGAAGCCTGCGTGATTGAACTTATTGAATACAAAAATAGAAACCTTCAGATCTCCTCTGACTCAGTATTTTGTTTGATTTTGCTCCATTGTTTCCCTAGCCAGGCTTCCTCCTGAGCTCAGAAAAGCTGTTGCTTTCAGCAACGCCAGATTGCAAACTAAGAGTGCTTGCCAAACTATCTCTATAATATCTCATCACCTTCTGGGCCAATCTATTTTTTTTCCTGCCCATTTGCCTAAAAATATAAACCTCCCTGAGCATCACCTGTATCCAGGGATGTGCTGGTAAATGACTCTTTGAGGGAAAATAAAAGATGTGCCCTTGACACACTTTGAACATTTTCTCCATCATGTTCTTAAGCCTAGAGTTAGACAATCAACAGCCAACCCACTGAGCCTTGATTTGTTGGACTTCTCATTTTCTGAGGTGTTAGACGCTCATGTTGGAAATTTAACAGTTGACCCGTATCTTTCACCTTCTCTGAGGCTAAGCCCAGACTAGGTCTTCAGAGCTCGTATTTATCTAGTCAGAGGCTTTGTGTTTCTTGGATCCTCCTTCAGTGTGTTTGTATTTGTGCATTTGTGCACAGTTAGTAGAAAACTAACTGTTTTCTACAGTTCCACATGGAGTCTTCCAGTATAGTTCATATCTAGGCTCTGGGATCATCCTTAATTAGCCATCTTCTTTCCTAACAATCCATGCTTCCTCTGGCTCATAGCCAGAATTTGAACTAAGCCTAGTTATTCTGATGGGCAGACATAGGTACTATCCCCTGAAATCATGTGTGGCAGGCATTTCCTTTATATCAAGAGGAGGCAGCAGCATTTTGCTCTGTTTGCTTGCTGGTATGGGGTTAAATTTTTTTTTAAATGCCTTGCTTGCCCTGCCAGGCTCTTTGTCAGTCTCCATACTCAGGAAGAGAAAGAGAGGCTGATGACTTTGAGCAACTCTGCCTCACATGGGCAAGTCAAGAGACCACCTCTTGATGGTCCTCTTCAAAAATGAAGGATGAATGACAACTGTGTGTATACATCAGGTAGATTCTCAGCCCTCCCCGCCCCCCAAGAAAGTGAAGGCTTCATTAGTCTGGTTCTATCGCTTCCAGTTTATCTAACAGTCCCCATTCTGTCACCTTCTCTACCAGCAACGGAAGGGCACAGTTTCCAGAGAGGACCTGGGTTCACATATTGCTTCTGATACTTACCAGTTGTGTGTCTATGGGAAAGAAACTCAATCTCTCTCTGCTTTAATTTTCTCATTTGTTAAAAAAAAAAAAAGAGTTGGATTAGATGACCCTTTTGGTCCTTGATCTGAAATCTTCTATTGACCCTTCTAGTGACCTACAGCTTCCCTACACAACCCACACTGAACATTTCAGCAAAACTACCCCTCCCTCACCCCATGGTCCTTCTATTCACCTTGAGCCATAGAAACACACACACACACACACACACACACACACACACACACACACACCGAGGGATCTTATGACTTTTTCATATGCACATGCAAACAGATATTCTCAAGTACCCCAGGATATATATATATTGAGAGGTAGCAATGTAGTATAGTAGATGGAGAGCTGGACTTTGAACCAGGAAGACTTATGTTCAAATCTACCTCTGCTACTTACTACCTATATGACCAGTGACTACATATCGGGGTGTCAGTTTCCTCATCTATAAAATGGGAGGTTTGGAGTACCTCTGGATTTTTGTGTCATGGACCCCTTTGACAGTCTGGTAAAAGCCTATGGACCCCATTGCAGAATGACGCTTTCAAATACTTAAAATATATAGGATTACAAAGGAAACAAGTTATAATGAAATATACGTATCAGAATATTTTTTTAAAACCCTAAACACCTGAATTCAAGAATTCCAAATTAAGAACCACTGGATTAAATGGCTCTTTACTAAGATCCTTTCTAACTTTAAATCTCTGAGTCACAGGACCTGAGTTCAGATCCCAGATCTGCCACTATATGATTTAAGACAAGTCATTGCCTATCTCCTGGTTTCTTATTTGTAAAATGAGAAGAATGGACTGAATGACCTCTGACCTTCTAGTTTTGATTAGAGATCCCTATTGTGCACTCACACACTCATAAATGCACACATGGGTACGTACATGTGTGTATCTTCTTAAACATATATACATATACACACACAGTTATATTTTTTTCTCTGTATTGTAAAATCCCTGCGTTGAAAATGCAGTGAGGGAAAGGGTCAATCCCAGAGAAATGTTGTGAGAAGCTCAGTAGTATTTTATTCACCATCATAAAGGGTTTGAAAACAGTAACTTGGACTATTGTCAGTCTCTCACTAGTTAACAATGCGTTTGAAGCTGATGATCTCCCAGGGTCCTTCTGGATCTAAACCTGTATGAAGCTAGGAGGTATGGGTTAGGAATTATTTAGGTCACTATGGCCTCAGTCCAGTAGGGGTCATAGCAAGGAAAGGAAGCAGGAATAAAGGAGCAAATGTTTTCCAGTCTTCAAGAGTATTTTTGTGTCTAAAACATTCATTGCAGAGCTGGAATTATTCATTGTTGATCTCAATACACATTCCCTGGCCCTGTCATTCATTAGCCATATGACTCTGGATAATTCAGGTCCCCCTTTGAGCTACTTTCCCCATGTGTTCAAATAATGGAATTAGACGATATAACATCTTACCTTTCCCTCCGGTTCTTACTTCTCATTATGTCTGGGTCAGTCCGTAGTCTAAAAGGCAGTAACTAATTTACATTCACAGAAAGGCAGTGTAGCTATCTTAGAGTCAGAAAATTCCCAAGAGTCCCCACTTTGGTCCTTAATTAGCTATGTAATGCTGGGGGAGAGAAATCATAGGATCATAGATTTAGAAGTGAATGAATCTTAAAGATAATAGAATACACTTCTCATTTTATAGACAAGGAAACTGAGGCACATAGAATGTCACACAGCTAGTAGGTGTCTGAGGGGGTGGGGATTTGAACCCAGGTCTTATTGACTCTAGCTCCAGCGCTTGGTCCGCTACTCCCTATATCTCTGCACTTCTTTCTTCCTTTGTAGAGAGGGGTAACAATCTTTAAATTACCTGTCTTTAAGAAAATTGCATGATAAATATAAGTATCAACTTCTAGAAACATTGTAGCCAAATTCCAGAGTTACCAGGTCAAGGAGAAAATATTGCAAGCAGCTACAAAGAGTATTTGAGTATTGTGGAAATACAATCAGATAACACAAGATCTAGCAGCTTCTACATTAAGGGATCGAAGGGCATGGAATACGATATTACAGAAGTCAAAGGAACTGGGACTAAAACCAAGAATCACCTACCCAGCAAAACTGAGTATAATACTTCAGGGGAAAAAATGGTCTTTCAATGATACAGAGGACTTTCAATCATTCTTGATGAAAAGACCAAAGCTGAAAAGAAAATTTGACTTTCAAACACAAGAATGAAGAGAAGCATGAAAAGGTAAACAGAAAAGAGAAATCATAAGGTTGAACTGTTTACATTCCTACATGGAAAGACAATATTTGTAACTCTTGAAACTTTTTTCAGTATCTGAGTAATTGGTGGGATACACACACACACACACACACACACACACACACACACACACACACACAAAGAGACAGAGAGCACAGGGTGAGTTGAATAGAAAGAGATCATATCTTAAAAAAATAAAATTAAGGGGTGAGAAAGGAATATATTGAGAAGAGAAAGGGAGAAATAGAATGGGGCAAATTATGTCTCATAAAAGAGGCAATAAAAACACTTTTTAATAGAGGGAAAAAGTGGGGAGGTGAGAGGGAAAACTTGAAGCTTACTCTCATCACGTTTGACTCAAGGAAGAAAGGAATAAAATGCACACTTATTTTGATACGAAAGCCTATATTACAATATAGGACAGTGAAGGAGAAGGGGATAAGTGCCGTTTGGGGGGATGATGGAAGGGAGGGCAATGGGAGGAGGGAGCAATTAGAAGTCAACACTCTTGGGGAGGACAAAGTCAAAAAAGAGAATAGAAGAAATGGGCAGGATAGGATGGAGTGAAATATAATTAGTCTTACACAACATGACTATTATGGAAGTCATTTGCAAAACTACACATATGTAGCCTATATTGAATTGCTTGCCTTCCCAATGGGGATAGGTGGGGAGGGAGGAAAGAAGAGAAGTTGGAATTCAAAGTTTTAAGAATAACTGTTGAGTATTGTTCTTGTATCCAACTGGGAGATAATAAATATAGGTAATGGGGTATAGAAATTTATCTTGCCCTACAGGACAAAAGAAAAGATGGTGATAAGAAGGGAAGGGAGGGATGTTAGAAGGTAGGGCAGATTGGTGGTAGGGGTAATTAGAATACTCGGGGTGTTTGGGATGGGGGGAGGGGAGAGATGAGGAGAAAATTTGGAACTCAAAATTTTGTGGAAATGATTGTTGAAAACTTAAATAAATTTTTACAAAAAGACAAAAAAAAGAATT